>OX387242.1:209592841-214392841 GCA_947561735.1 Cenchrus americanus | reverse complement strand
GCCTCTGTTTCCTATGCATAGAGCTCCGGCCTAATGCCCAGCTCTTTAAGATCCTCCCTTGCATTTTATGATATTTTCCTTTGGACTTCTGTTGTAGCAATGTTCCACAAGTAGCTTCACACACATTCTTCTTGATGTGCATGTCGGGGACAGCCCTAGGGGTCCCCTTAAACAACCGGGAAATCCCCACTTAAAACCCGCAACAAAGCCAAAACCAAATAAGCCTCACTTAACCATGCAGGGTATGGCCCACACCGCGAAGGCCCCAGCGGCCCACCAGGCGGCCCACTCGAAGACTCCCTCGAATAGGTATCGCCTCGCTCGAGGGTACGCGCCTCCCTCGGGCGGGCTCCACCCCGATCGAGGGGGTGCGCCTCCCTCGAGCGAGGTACGCCTCGCTCGAGGGTCCGCCCCGCCCTCGAACGGGGTCCGCCTCGCTCGAGGGCGCCCCGCACGAGCGCGCCTCGCTCGCGCGCAGCATTAAATGCCCCGGCATCGGCGCGACGGGCCGCCATCATGCGCCGGGGCACGCGCCCCGGTGCCGCCGCACCAACTCCCCGGGGAGGGAGCCCATCCCCATCACCGTGGGGGGGGGGGGGGGACCGTGCGGTGCGGCCGGTGCCAGTCCCGTGACGCCGTGCACCTGCTCCAGTACGGCTAACGCGTCGAGCCCTCGAAGGAGGGCCGGCTGCACCCTCGATTTGCTTTCTTGTGACCTTACAGGGTTAGGTGGAGGCGCTAGGCCGGTGGGACACCATCCCTGCCACTGTTAACGGTATGGCTGCCGCCCTTGCCAGTACGGGCGCACGCCAGGCGCTGTGGCAACGACTCCAACACTGTGGAGTGCGTGGGAACAGGATGCCACCTTACCTGCCGTTGTACCCTGTACGGACCGATGTCAGCTACTCCCTCGAGCCTATCTGAAGACCTCAAAGCCGCCCGCTGCTCTTCGACCCTCGAGGCCGCCACTGTTCGGGTACAAGATACGCCATGATGGCCGGATCGCTGCAAGGATCGCCTGGGCAGCCGCCTACTCTACAGCGTAGCACATCACGCTCCCTCACGTAGCTAAATAGCGCGGCGCGCATGTGATTCGCTCCTACCTTGATCTATAAAAGGAGGATGAACCCCCTTGCCGCAGGGGGACGAACCACACACAACACGCGAATAACAGAGCCCAACACGAGACAAGTCGCACCACGCACTTGCTCTCCAATTCTCCCACAACATCTTCAGCCACTACATCAGGGACTTGGAAGCCACGCTTCCTCTCCCGCCTTGCTTGTAGCAGCCCCACTACAGGCACCCCCGGTGCTGAGCAATACAGTGCCTTGAGCACACCACTGCTGGACGTACGGCCCTCCCGGCCGGAACCAGGATAAACTCTGTGTCTTTTATTGCTTACCATCGACCATTGAGGGACAGACCTCGGCGCTTATTACTGGTTAGTGTCGGGACCACATTCCGCACCGACAGTTGGCGCCCACCGTGGGGCAATCTGAGCGCCTAAGGTCAATCCATCAACTCCCTCCATGGTGATCCGCACTGAGTACCGCGGTACGCGCTATTGCATGTGCAGCTCGGACCCCCTCCCCGCCGGGTTCGAAATCCGGTTCGGGGGACTGAACTTTCAGGCCACGGGGAACGGCTACCTCATGCGCCTCACCAACCGTGAGGAGCTCCGCACGTGGCGCTAGGCCGGGTCCGCTCCGGTCCCCGCTGCGCGCACCACCACGGCGCGTACACCCGCCGCCGCGTATGCGCGCGGGCCCGTCGACGCCACGACACCGCCGCCGCTCCGGCCGGCGTTCGCGCCGTGCACGGCCCGAGGGACGGCAGCCGAGCGCGCCGCCCTCACGCTCGGCGCGCCGCCGCCACGATAACCACCATCCCAGCGGGACAGCGCACGGTCTCCGGACCGCGCTTCCCCATTGGGCTGCGTGGTGCCACGTCGGCCTTCAACGCCAACGTCAACACCACGATGCGCAGGGTCCCGCTTGGCCGTCACGTCTTCGTCGCCAGGGATCCCGCCGCGTCAGCGGGTGATGAGTTGTCCCTAGGTTCCCTCGACACATTGCCGCCCGCCAACCTTAACGGGTATGCGGAGTGGGACTTCTCCGGCGTGCCGGACCCAGTCATGTTCAGGTGTTTCCTTGACGCTACGGACTACTGGTTCGGCTGCTCCGATGACTCCAGCACCGGGAGCTACGATCCCGCGCGGGATTGCTGCGTCGTCGTCGCCAACGACCCAGCGAACGCCACCGGCGCTGTGGGCGCTGGGGACGGGGAGGTCACGCCTGCCCCAGGGATCGCTCCGCGCCAAGCCGCGGGACCAAGCACCCCCGCTGGAGCCGACGCCGACGCACCGCCTAGCCCAAGCCCGCGAGCTCGAGGCTAAGCTGGCGGAGGAATACCGCACGGTGCGGCCGCTCGCGCCTCGATGGCCGGAAAGCCTCCGCTCGCGCAAACGCGTGCGGGAGCCGGGTGGCAGCCCGCGACCGCATCAACGCCGACAACCCCCGACGTGCCTCCACGGGCAAGTCGAAGCTCATTGCCGCCGCGACGCGCCTACGGGCTATGCCGGCACCCCTCGACCCCCGAGGCGCGGAACCCGCAGCCGCGAGGTTCGTGCTCTCATTGAGCAAGCGGCCGGCCCGCAGGGCCGAAAGCTCGGCCCTCACGTATCCGCCGGCCAGGGGGATGCGCGAGGAGACCGGGGCCGCTCGTGGGGGCGAACCCTCGGTCCACGCAGAGAAGCCGCGGGGCGTCCCGCCAACCCGGACGCGCGACCGCCAAGGAGCGGCTCCTTGACGCGCGCCGGGCGCCGGACGGTGACGCGCGCAACGTCATCAACGCCCGCCGCACGAGCAGGCGGACGCCCGAGCGGCGATGGGCTACCACCCTCGACGGGGCGGACGCTACGACGGGGCCGACGAGGACCGCTCCCCGACGCCGGAGCCCCCGAGTGGACCCGTGTGTTCGCCCGGGAGATCCGCGCGGCGGCCTTCCCCCAGCGCTTCCGCCAACCCTCGACCATCGTCAAGTACAACGGGGAGACGGATCCGCGCGTGTGGCTCAATGACTACCGCTTGGTGTGCCAGCTGGGCGGGGCCACCAGCGACGAGGTCATCATCCGCAACTTGCCCCTGCACCTCGGCGATTTGGCTCGGACGTGGCTCGAGCACCTGCCCGCCAGCCAGATCCACAACTGGGACGATCTGGTCCGCACGTTCATGGGCAACTTCCAGGGCACGTACGTGCACCCTGGAAATTCCTGGGACCTGCGCTCCTGTACTCAGAAACCGGGCGAGTCACTGCGGGATTTCATACGGCGCTTCTCCAAGGGCTGCACAGAACTCCCCAGCGTGGCGCAGTCCGAAATTGTGCACGCCTTCCTCGAGGGCACCACGTGCCGGGACCTCGTGTGTGAGCTGGGACGCAGCCCGCCCGCGGACTCCAACGAGCTGTTCGACATCGCCACCGCCCTTCGCCTCGAGAGAGGAGGCCGTGGGGGCGATCTTTGACGGCAAGAAGGGCGAGCGCTCGGACGACGCGCCCGCGGAGGGCGGCAAGTCCGGGGAGCCCCACCGCAAGGACAAGCGGGGCAAGAAGGGAAAGAAGCCGCGCCGCGAGGCGCGCGAGCGGGGCGCGACGGCGATGAGGCCGAGGCCCTTGCTGTCGACCCGGCTCGACGGGGCCCTCGACCGGCCCCTCGAGGCCCGCGGGTGTTTGATGACATGCTGAAGAAGCCATGTCCTTACCACAAGACCCCAGTAAACCACACCCTTGAGCGGTGTGACATGCTCAAGAAGTTATATGGCCGCGCCGCCGCGAAGGAGGCGGAGGCCAAGAAAGACGGAGGAGATGGCGACGCCGACAGCTTCCCCGCCGTGGAGAACGTGTTCCTCATCTTCGGGGGACCCACCATCGACATGTCGACCCGCCAGCGCAAGCGGGAGCGGCACGAGGTCCTCGCCGCGGTGAAGGCGCCTCCCTCCTTCCTCAATTGGTCGGAGGACGCCATCACCTTCAGCCGGGAGGACCACCCGAACCGCATCCCCAACCCGGGCCAGTACCCGCTGGTGGTCGACCCAATCATTGGGAACGCACGGTTCTCAAAAGTCCTGATGGACGGAGGCAGCAGCCTCAACATCCTCTACGCGCATACGCTACGCTTGATGGGGATCGGGTTGGACCAGCTGTGGCCCAGCACGAAGCCGTTCCATGGCATCGCGCCCGGCAAGCAGGTCCAGCCCCTCGGGCAGATCGACCTGCCGGTTTGGTTTGGCACCGCGAAGAATTTCCGCAAGGAAACGCTCACCTTCGAGGTGGTGGGGTTCAAGGGTGCCTACCACGCTATACTTGGGCGACCCTGCTACGCCAAATTCATGGCGGTCCCCAACTACACCTACTTGAAGATGAAGATGCCAGGACCGAACGGCGTCACCACCGTAGGCTCGTCCATCGAGCACGCATTCGACTGTGACGTCGAGTGCGTAGAGCACACAGAGGCCCTGGCGCTGGATGAAGCGCTGGTGACCACTTTGGAGAAGATGGTCAACGAGGACCTCGACTCCGCCTCCAAGCACACCGGCACCTTCGAGGCCGCGGAGCTGGCCAAGGAGGTACCCCTCGACCCCGCGGCCCCCGAGGGCCTGGCGTTGAGGGTCAGCTCCACCCTCGATCCTAAATAGGAAGTGGTGCTCGTCGACTTCCTCCGCGCCAACGCCGACATCTTCGCGTGGAGCCCCTCGGATATGCCAGGTGTCCCGAGGGAGGTCGCCGAGCACTCCCTTGACATCCTGCCTCACGCCCGCGCCGTGCAACAACGGCTCCGCCGCTTCGACGAGGAGCGGCGACAGGCAATCGGAGCGGAGCTGCGGAAGCTTCTCAAGGCCGGGTTCATCAAGGAGGTGCTCCACCCAACGTGGCTAGCAAACCCCGTACTCGTAAAGAAAAAGAATGGGAAGTGGCGGATGTGTATAGACTATACTAGTCTTAATAAAGCATGTCCTAAAGTTCCTTTTCCTTTGCCACGTATTGATCAAATCGTTGATTCAACGGCTGGGTGTGAATTACTTTGCTTCCTTGATGCCTACTCCGGGTATCATCAAATAAAGATGAAGGAGTCCGACCAGCTTGCGACTTCGTTCATCACGCCGTTTGGGATGTTCTGCTACGTCACGATGCCACTTGGCCTCCGAAACGCAGGTGCAACGTATCAACGATGCATGCAACACGTTTTCGGAGATCACGTCGGGCGGACGGTCGAGGCGTATGTGGATGACATCGTCGTTAAAACCAGGAAGGCGGACGACCTGGTCGGCGACCTTGGCATCGCGTTCGGCTGCCTACGGGCCAATGGGGTCAAATTAAACCCCGAAAAATGTGTCTTTGGAGTGCCGCGAGGCATGCTCCTGGGATACATCGTCTCCCAACGGGGAATCGAGGCCAACCCTGAGAAGGTCGCGGCCCTCGAGCGAATGGGCCCGATCCGGGACCTCAAAGGGGTGCAAAATGTGTTGGGGTGCCTTGCCGCCTTGAGCCGTTTCATCTCGCGGCTCGGCGAGAAGGGCCTGCCCCTCTAACGCCTCCTCAAGAAGCACGAGCTCTTATCCTGGACCGCTGAGGCTCAGGATGCGCTCGACAAGTTGAAGGCGTCCTTAACGCACGCCCCGATCCTCACGCCGCCGCAGGATGGCGAACCCCTGCAGCTCTACGTGGCCGCGACCACCAAGGTGATCAGCGCCGTGATCGTGGTAGAGCGCACAGAGGAAGGGCACGCCCTGCCGGTCCAGCGGCCGGTCTACTACATCAGCGAGGTCCTGTCTGAAACCAAGACGCGCTACGCCCAGGTCCAGAAGCTGCTGTATGCGGTAGTCCTCGCGCGGCGCAAGCTCCGCCATTACTTCGAGGCCCACCCCGTCACGGTGGTCTCCTCCTTCCCACTAGGATAGATCATCCGTAATCCCGACGCGGCGGGCAGGATCGCCAAGTGGTCCGTGGAGCTGATGGGCGAGACGCTCGCCTACACCCCGCGCAAGGCCATCAAGTCCCAGATCCTGGCGGATTTCGTTGCTGAGTGGACGGATACGCAGTTGCCACCGCCAGAGATCCAAGCAGAGTGCTGTACTCTGTATTTCGATGGCTCGGTGATGAAAACAGGGGCGGGCGCGGGCCTGCTCTTTGTGTCACCCCTCGGAGAGCACATGCTGTACGAGGTGCGCCTCCACTTCCCCGCATCTAACAATATGGCTGAGTACGAGGTCCTCCTCTGCGGCCTCAAAATCGCCATTGAGTTAGGCGTCAAGCGCCTCGACGTGCGGGGGGACTCACAGCTCGTAATCGATCAAGTCATGAAGAACGCGAGCTGCCATGACGACAAGATGGAGGCCTACTGCAAGGCCGTGCGAGCCCTCGAAGACAAGTTCTACGGCATCGAGCTCAACCACGTGCCCCGCCGGTACAACGAGGAGGCGGACGAGCTGGCCAAGATCGCGTCCGGGCGGATCACCGTCCCCCCGAACGTTTTTGCCCGCGATATCGCCCAACCCTCGGTCGTCCTCGAGCCTCACCCCTCGAGCCACGCGAACCCCTGGGGCTCCCTCGAATCCAGCGGGTGCGGAACCCATGGATGAGGACCCCTCGAACGAGGCGTACGTGCTCTCCCTCCTCGAGGGGTATGGCTCCTACGAGGGCGACGTGATGGACATCGAGCCGGCTCCTATCAAGGCTGACTGGCACGACAAATACATCACTTGGATGGCTTGAGGAGAGCTCCCCTCGGATCGGGCCACGGCAAGGCACATCGCCAGGATGGCCAAGTCCTTTGCCCTCGTCGACGGCGAGCTGTACAAGCGCGCCGCCTCCGGCATCTTACAGCGGTGCGTGCCCATCCCCGAGGGGCGCGAGCTCCTACGGGACATCCACGCTGGAATATGTGGCCATCACGCCGCGCCTCGCACCCTCGGTGGCAACGCTTTCCGCCAAGGCTTTTACTGGCCTACCGCGGTCGCGGACGCCAGTGAGATCGTACGCACCTGCGAAGGGTGCCAGTTCTACGCCCGCAAGTCCAACCTTCCCGCCCATGCCCTGCAGACCATCCCCATAACATGGCCATTTGCCGTGTGGGGGCTGGACATCGTCGGGCCCCTGCGGAAGGCGCCCGGGGGCTTCACCCACTTGTTGGTCGCGATCGACAAGTTCTCCAAGTGGGTGGAGGTGCGCCCCATCACGAATCTCAGGGCAGAACAGGCGGTGACGTTTTTCACCGACATCGTCCACCGCTTTGGAGTGCCAAACTCCATCATCACCGACAACGGGTCCCAGTTCACGGGCAGGAAATTCTTGGAGTTCTGCGACAAGTTCCACATCCGTGTGGATTGGGCAGTTATGGCACACCCACAGACCAACGGCCAAGTAGAGCGTGCCAACGGCATGATCTTACAAGGCCTTAAGCCTAGAATCTTCGACCAGCTAAACAAATCTGGCCGAAAATGGCTCCAAGAGTTACCAGCAGTCGTGTGGAGCCTAAGGACCACCCCGAGCAGAGCCACCGGGTTCACCCCGTTCTTCCTAATCCATGGCGCGGAGGCCGTCCTCCCCACGGACTTGGAATACGGGTCGCCCAGGGTTCGAGGCTACGACGAGGATGCCAACCAGCGAGCCTGCGAGGACTCGCTGGACCAACTGGATGAGGCACGCCTCGTGGCCTTGATGCACTCCGCGAGGTATCAGCAGTCCCTCAGGCGCTACCAAGCGCGCAAGATACGCCGGCGGGACTTCAGCAAAGGGGATTTGGTCCTAAGGCTACGCCAAGACAACCGGGGACGCCACAAGCTATCGCCTCCATGGGAGGGACCCTACGTCGTAGTGAAGGTGCTCAAGCCCGGCACGTACAAGCTAGCCAACGAAGACGGTGAAGAGCTCAACAATGCCTGGAACATCCAACAGCTACGTCGCTTCTACCCCTAGCTAGGATTTCCAAGCATTTTGTTGTAAAAACCACATGACCAACGCCCCAGTTGCCGACGACCATGTGTCGGTGCGGAATATGGTCCCGACACTAACCAGTAGATAACGCCTAGGTCTATCCCTCGATGGTCGATGCTAAGCAACAAATGACACAAGGATTTATCCTGGTTCCGGCCGAGGGGGCCGTACGTCCAGCAGTGGTGTGCTCGTGGCACTATATTGCTCAAGCCGGGGGTGCTTGTAGTGGGGCAAATACAAGCAAGGCGGGAGAGGAAGCGTGGCTCCCAAGTCGCCGCGAGGATACGGCCCTTCTCTCTCGCCTCCAGCCCGGCGGGCCACTATGGCAAGACTCCCCTAACTAGAATTTACTCGGGAAGAAGGTGAAACAAAAGCGTAGTAAACAAAAGACTTCATTTCACATCAACATGTGTTCATGATAAAAACAACTTGTTTATTTACAAAGGCCGCCGGCCGAGTGCGATACACAAACGAACGGGCCCAGCGCCCAGCCGTCCTTCGGGAGGGAGGAGCGGCGGCGTGGCGAGCATGCGGGAGGAACTCCTCGAAGGCTTCGGCGGCCGGCGGTGTCGGCGACGAGCGCGTCCACGCGCTCCATCGCCCACCTCGTCCTCGACACACTCGGGGACGACGTAGCCTTCGCCGACGCCTCGAAGTTGACCTCGTAGTGGGACCACGCTTCTTCTCCCACCTTGCTTGTACTTGCCCCACTACAAGCACCCCGGTGCCGAGCAATATAGTGCCACGAGCACACCACCGCCGGACGTACGGCCCCCTCGGCCGGAACCAGGATAAACCTTGTGTCATTTGTTGCTTGGCATCGACCATTGAGGGATAGACTTAGGCGTTATCTACTGGTTAGTGTCGGGACCATATTCCGCACCGACAACATGTATGTGGTCTAGAGTATAATCATTTCACCTACACAAAAAAAGAGCTGGCATTTAAATTAATTTCAGATCATGTTATAGAGAGCAATTAGCCATGGCATGTATAACTTCCTGTAGGTAAAACAAAGTGGCAACTTTCATCATTTTTCCATATGCATAGGCATTATAGAACATCGAGGTAAACACATGGTCATGCCTATTTTATTGAAGCACAAAAAGGAACCTAGGTTATCCTACTAGTATCCATGTTATTATTAAGAAAGAAAAACAAAAGTTGCACTGCGTTGAAGGTTGAAGGCATACCTACAAGCATTTATGTTTGGAGAAGGGAAGGTCCATGGAGGTGTTACCACCATTTGTAGCTCTTCATAGTTGCAACATATCTATTTGTGGCACGTCTTGACTTGCAAATGCTTCCATACTTCTAAATTTGATCATGTACGCTTAATGTAACCATTGCTCATCCTTTACCTTCATTGTTCTCATCATCATCTCCTCTTTCTTGTTCTTGTCATCTTTTTGCTGCCTCTTCCTTGTGGATTTTCTCCTCTGCCCAGATCAAAGAATATATATAGAAATATAACTTTAATGAAAGGTTTGTGAAATTACATTGACGCTTTTCTCGGTTGAACATACGAATGCGATAGATCGCGTGGTCGTCGGAAATCCACTCGTCGAACCTCGCGGCACGGGCCAGTCTAACTGCATGGGGGGCCGGTCTAACCTCCTTGGACAGGAGGCACATCGAAAACCTAGATTCACTGCTCCGTGAGGGACCCGTCAGGAACAGTGCGCCTAGGTTTGTCCTGAGATCAACAAGCCACTCAAAACTCCCTCAACCACTGTGGAGATGAAGGAGGAGAACAATGGAGGTTGGAAACGTTTGGGTTTGGAGAAAATAGAGTAAAACTGATAATGACGATTGGATGATAGGTCTCAATTGGCCACAACCCTTTATATTTATAGGGTGGAACGACTTGCCTTGCAAATAACACTATAACTCGGAATCAAGCTAAACCCCTAATTGTAACCGAAATTAGGGAGGCCCGGTTAGACCGCCCTCGGGGGGCAGTTAGACCGCCTGGCACCTTTGTGTCGGACCGGCTACAGGATACTCGATCAGACCACCCCTGGTACCCGGTTTAACCGGCCTGCTGTTGACAGATAAAAGACGTATCCCTCTACGATCCGCAAGCGTACGGACCCCACACCTTTTTCACTACGGGATTACCAAGGTTCTTGTCAATCCGCGGAGCAAGGGGATTACTAGCGCTTAACCAAGTACTAATCTAGTTGACTAAGGAAACCTTTAAAGAGAGTATTAATCTAAAGGTAAAGACAATCTAATCTAAGTTAATCTAAGTTAAGTTGATCAAACAAATCTAGGGTTAAACTAGATGGTAAAGGGGTAAACACAAGAGAGTGAGTAAGAAAGATAAGCGTTCCCTCCCTAGGATCTAGGATAACATTGTATGCATCTACTACACGAAAGCGGTAAACCAATCTACCGGGGTTGTGACCACGGTTTCGCCCTTTCCCTCCTCTCGTACGTCACTACGCGAAGGTATTCGTGACTAGACCTATGATGGACACGGTATGTTGATGGAATCTATGGGAGTAGCGGATATCATACGCCCGAAAAACATGGTAGCTAACCTTAATCATCAAAGCATCATCAACATGAAAAGAATAGATTGAAACCACAAATCGAGTAGCGATCACATAGCATGTATCCATCTAATCCTAGGGATGAACGGAGACATTACCCCCATCATCTTACACGGATTGAAGCACATAGGGGTGATGGAGACTCCGGAGAACGTCGTCGATGAAGATGGCGGCGATGGAGCTTGGGAACACCCCTAGGCCAGCGGCTTGGAGTCCTCCTCTTCCTTCCTTCTCTCCGCCGGCGTTGATCCTTGCGACGAGCTCATCTAACTCTCTCCCTCATCTTGCGGCGGCGGTTTTCTGGTGATTAGTGTCGGTAGGATGATTTGTTCGATGTGTAACCATATTGGGGCGCCTAGGGGGTTGTATTTATGTCCTTGGGGTGCCTTTAGGCGTGCTCCACCTGACCTTGTATGAGATCCTCCTTGGGAGAGAAGCAAACTTGGTTTCCACAAAATCAGCCAAATTTTCCTGATTCGCAGTCCTTCCTTGCTAGTGCCATATCTCCCACGTCCGGACTCCAAATAATGCAAATTCGGTGTCCAGGTTGTGTGCCACTAAATTATCTTCAACTTTGGTATTCATTTCTTTCCTTAAAAACGAAGATAAGATCTCCAAATCGGCCTTTGAAGATAATCTGTTCTGATTTCGGACTGACTGCGCAGCAGGGATTTCGGGGGCTATATCTCCTAGCTCTCTTATCCGAATTGGGCCTTCCACATGTCCAAATCGAAGGTATCGTCGAGGCCCACAACTTTGGTAGTCAAACTTTTGCCATTAAAGACCGTTTAAGTCTCCGAATCGGTACCGAAAGATCATGTTGTCCTGAGCTGTGAGAATATCTCTCGGGCTGAGTTGATCTCGTTGGTAAACATCCAAGTCCCCGGAGTTTTGCGTGTTGATTCTTCGGTCCTTGGGTTGTTTGGAGTCTTGTTCACTTCGTGTCTTGACTTGTGACGGGCTTCATGATCTTCTCTTGAAGTGCTTGATGAACTTATCCCGAAAGTCTCCTCTTTAACGTTAAATTCCTGCGTAAACAACAAACTCCAAAATCGACATGCAAGTGTGAACTTGTTACATCATTAGTATGCCTAGTGGCGGGTTAGTTGCAAATCATAATCGAAACCAATGTATAACAAGTACTCTAGGTTGACGGAAATTCACCGTCAACATCTCCCCCATGCTTAAACCTTGCTCGTCCTCGAGTAAGTGGTCCTTCCTTAAAAGGGAAATCAGTGTTGCCTTCCAATGTTATCCCTGCACTTAGTCATTCATGACGAGGCAAATTGCTCTCTCTTAAGAATTTATTTTTAAACTTAAAGTTGTGGCCGACTTCTTTTTCATTATGGAAGATAGACTAACAATAAAGAACAAGCCACATGTAACACGATGCTCTCAAACTTGAGTGAACTTCAAACCATTACCTTGTCACATGGAAGATTTTCAGAAAGATGCATATCCAACATAAGTGAAAATCTCTTGCAAGAGCTCATGGAACACTCATCTCATCAAGTCACTCAAGCCTATACTAGATTATTTTCAACCTACTCTACTCATATGTGATAGTGGAAGGCTTATGTGGAGCTTGGAAGGTTAAAAACAATCCTAGCAAAACATATATCCGAAATATTGTCAAATTAAGAGAGAGGTCTATTGGAATTACAGAGACTCGTCAAAAAGGTCATGGAAAATAAATGTTGGAAAGAGAGAGGGATGAAACACACACATTTAGATAAGTGGACATGTGCAAGTGGCAAATGGATGATCCCGAGGCACGAGTGAAGTCCTCGTTATCGGATTGCACATGGTTGAAAGATTTGAGTATGGATGTGTCATCAAGGCACTTGAGAACTTATGAAGCAAAAAGAACCGAGGAACATCTTTATTTTTTTCTTTATTTTATTTCCTTCTCATTTTTCTCTCTTTCTTTTTTTCTCTTTTTTCTTTATTCTTCCTTTTTACCTTACTTTTCTTTTATTCTCATCATAATAATTTTTTTCTTCTTTCATTTTTTTTCTTTTTTTTTCTTTTTTTTGCTCCTCAGAACTTTTTGCAACATAATACTTACATAGCATTTGTGTCAGACAATGACTCCTCCCCATGCTTGAACGATGCTCGTCCTCGAGCATAAAAGAGAGGGGAAATGACTGCTAAAGTAAGTATAAATTCCATAATCTTGCGGAATATTTGAATCTCCATCGAGAATTTTACTCCATACTCAAATTGGGTTGTGGACAAGGAGGTGATCACAAAAAAATGTTTTCGGTTTAGGGTGGATGCCCAGCGAAGTTTGTGGAATTTTCGATGTGAAAACCCACAATGCATGGACAAAAAGGCTAGCATGAAAAAGTTACACAAAGGAATGACCAGCTTCTTAGTCTCTAACCATAGAAATCAATCCTAATCCAACTCATCAAAACATATGTTTGCAATCTACGGGTTTTGTTATCATAAAACATATATGTATATGTCTTTGGTAGGTAGAACTTTGCAAGAGCATCACAAATATGTAGATAGCATAAAAATTAAGTTTTCATAAAAACAACAAGTTATCCGGCTATCCATAAACTTAAATCAAAGAGCAAAGATATGTATGTGGGTCTAGAGCATAGTCATTTCACCTCCACAAATAAAAGAGCCGGTATTTAAATTAATTTCAGATCATATTATAGAGAGCAATTAGCCAAGACATGTATAACTTCATGTAGGTAAAACAAAGTGGCAACTTTCATCATCTTTCCATAAGCATAGACAATATAGAACATCGAGGTGAACACATGGTCATGCTTATCTATTGAAAGTAAAAAGAAACCTAGGTTGTCCTCCTAGTAGCCATGTTATTGTTTGAAGAGAAAAACAAAAGGTTGCACCTAGTTGACGTTGAAGGCATACTTACAAGCATTTGTGTTTGGAAAAGAGAAGGTCCATGGAGATATTACCATCCTTTGTAATTCTTCGTTGCCTTCTTCCGACATCTCCATGTATCGATGTGGCTTTTGCTTTTGTCTTGATTTATTAATGCTCCTAAACTTATGAATTTGATCTTGTATGCTTAATGGAGTCATTGGTCACCCTTCTCTTCAATGTTGTCATCACCATCTCCTCTTTCTTGTTCTCATCATCTCCTTGCTGTCTCTTTTTCATGGATTTCCCCCTCTGTCCAGAACAGAAAATATACCGAAATATAGCTCTATTGAAAAGTTTATGAAATTACCTTTCCAACGTGTGGTCATTCATCAAAAACGGAGTTCAAACAAGGGGGCTATGTCTGTTTTACTTCAGCGCTGCGTGCTGTCCAAAACTGATTTCAGGACGTGTTGCACTCGGTGATTCGGGCATAACCGCTTGTAGGAACCTCCGATTGTCTTGATTCTTGATTTGTTGGAATCGTAACTTCATGGGGCTTCTAAATATCCAAAAATATCTAGTGTTTTCCCTTTGAGACAATGCAGAATTTTGATGAGATTGGTGGCTTCTTGCGGATTGATCCAGAGATGTTAACGATCTTTATCATTCTATCTTCTAGAGTGTCATGTTGCACTTCCGTGTTGAAGATTCAGGGTCTCCCCCATGCTTAGCATTTTGCTAGTCATGGATGAAGAAGACAAAGCACTTCTTAGCCATCCTTCAATTTCCTTGTAGTGAGAGTGTTTATCTTGCCTGTAAGACGTTTTAAATGCACATTCTACCCCCAAGGTGACGGTTGGGAGTAGATAGAATTGCCAACAATCCAACAATGTCTCCTAAGATTCGTAACTTGTGGCATAATTAGTTTAATGAGGAATAAAAACCTAATGAGTGTACGTGGTGCAAGGTGTGTATGCACATGATAGGAAAGCATATAAACAAATTTCACCTAGTTCTAAACACCATGTTTACAACTAGGTTGCCGAATTTCTCCATAGCCATAAATGTTTATATATCTAGGGTTAAAACACCATGTCTATCCCTAAATCAATAACTCTTATAGCACAAGAAAAATTAAGCGCATTGCAAAGCTTATAAACTGACCAAAGCAACATGAAAACATATGAAAAGCTAGCTAGGTTTATCGAACTTAACGATGATGGTCCGCAATCATGTTTAAACACCACGTTTACACAAGATCACAAAAGGAAAATACCCATAGGGCCCTATGAAGCATTAACATGGAAACTGAAGCATACATCATTAAGTATATAAAACAACCAAGCCAACTATGTGCAAAACATGTATAGACAAAGAAACATCACGAGGACAACAAAATGCAATGCATGCAAATAAATAAATATGAGCATGAACATGATGGTGGTTCTAAAAAGGAAATCTAAACTTAGATTAATAACCACAAGTTGATCATCATAAGATGGTGCCATTCTTTATTCTTTCTAAGAAAGTAGTAAAAATATAAAGAAACGGGTTGCCTCCCGAAAAGCGCTTCATTTAAAGTCATAGAGCTCGACTTTCTCACATACCTTCTTTTCGTTGCATAGCCATGGCCCTTCATGCAAGAAGAAAAGGTACCAATGCAGCTTTAATTTACTACCCATGTTGTGCTTGATCACTTATGGAAGACTTGCCCAAACCATCCTTTTGTTTCATCGTTATCTCCTTCTCTATCATCCTTCGGTGCTGCCTTCACTCTATTATTATTTTTAATTTCCAGAACAGAAAGTATACTCAAGTTCTACTCCATTGCACAGTGCACAAAATTTCCTTTCCAACGAGTCTTCATTTGCTCAAATCGGACTCCGGACAAGAGAGTTACGTCCGTTTTACTTCGGCGATGAAATCTGTCCTGAAATTTCAGAACGCGCAACGCTCAATGTTTTCTCCATAACTCCTTGCACGGGTCTTCAAACTTGTTGGTTCTTGATGCATTGGAACGGTAATTTGATGGAGCTTCTGAATATCTCATTTTATTCATTTGTACACCTCTGAACACGCTCTCAAATTGATGAAGACAGCAGCATCCATCGCAGGATTCGGAGAGGTTGATGATTTATCTTGCAACTCTTTTAGGCATGACTTCTTTTTTTTCATTATTCAAGCCTTGTCTACATGGTTAGTGAAAATCGGGCCTTTCCCGACATATGATTCTTTAAGGTCATTAGCTTGACCAAGCGCAAAGCATGATCGAGATTTATAAAACTTATTGTAAACATACGCGTACATAATTAACACCACATGTGAATTGTAGCAACAAGTCAAGGTGTAAATAAAAGAAGCATATGTTTCATGCATAGCACTTAGCTCATCATTAGGCAAAGGTTCTTTAGGTGTGAGATTAATTGGATCAAAAATAAATGTTTCCTCTTTTTCATTCTCAAGAAAATCTAGCCTATCAACATGATCACTATTGGAACAAGGCATAGACATTAAACTATCATTCATACTATTGGTTGAGCATGAGTATTTGAATTTATCAACATCAATACCAATAATATCTTGAGATTTCAGTGCATACCTTGGCCTTAGAGATTTTTCAACAAGAGTGATATTTGGTTCATCAAGCGGTGTTGAAGGCGAATCGATCTCAACAAGTGTAGTTGCCTCTTCATCACCATCTTGCAATTTCTTCAATTCATCATGTGGAACATGTAATCCTTCAACTATGTACACATTCATCTCTTCTTTGAAGTCTTCTTTATCAACCAGATCTTCATCTTCAAAGACTTGTATGTTGCTTTCTTTATCTTCCATGTACCACATGTCATCAAGATCGCTCATTGTTGATTCACTCTTTCCTTCATCCTTGAGTACTTCCATGTCTTGATTTGCTAGTGTGTAGGCTTCAATAGCACACAAGCTATCATCTAGCTTGAGTCCTATCTCCTCCCATTTATCCTTTGAGTCACTAGGCTCATCACGGTTGTACTCTTCTCTTCCTTCATCATAAATCTTTGAGTTGTCAAACCGGTCGATCCATCCTTCATCTCCTTCTTCTCTTTCTTCTTCAAACATCTTTTGGATCGACTCTCCACTCATCTCTTGATCAAATATATCTTCAACTAGTTTGGCAACGTGTCGGCGTTCCTCCTTCCTTCGGTAGTTAATTAGTGGGGCGAAATCAACTTGAACCCAATCGGATTGAATGAACTCCGCCAATGGTCTAGCATTCCACATACTTCGGCCTACATTCATGTTAGTTTCAACATTTTTAACATCCGAAATGACTTCTCTTACCTTGGGAAGTGGATCTTCACTTTCTTGTATGGTCGGTTCATCTTCCTTGACCTTCGGTTCATCTTTTTCGGAAATTTCAGCAAGCACCTTGGGCTTGATTTTGTCATTTTGCTCCTCTCGACAACATCTTTGCCAATCTCGTATTGTTCTTTGTCCATTGCTTATCCTTTGTAAGATTTGTGCGGCTTCACTAATTGTTTTATCCATTATATCACCGCCCGCACACATGCTTACAAAACGAGACGAGTTAGGGGTTAGTGAAAAATAAAAGGTATGCAACATCAAGTCACCGGAAAATCCCAAGTTCGGGCCTCGCTCAAGTAGTTCATTAAAACGGTCCCATGCTTCATCAATTCCTTCATCCTCTCCTTGCTTGAAAGTGAGCACTTGCCTCCTTAAGTCTTGAACCTTGCTTATGGGAAAGAACTTTAAAAGAAACTTCTTCACTAGCTCATCCCAATTTCCTTTTGCTTCAACGGACGCAAGTGTGTACCATCTTCGCGCTTCATCTTCGAGAGAGAACGGAAAAAGATTCCACTTGAACCAAGCGGCGGAACTCCTTTTTGTTGCACCGTGTTGCATAACATCGTGAATTCCTTAATGTGTCTATATGGGTTGTCATCCTCCAATCCTCTAAATGGTTTTGTCGCCACTAACTTGATGATTCCAGGCTTCACATCGTAGTGGGTTGTAGCAAGCATCAAATCTGATTTTTGTATCTCAATGTCTTCCATTGACGGCATTGCTAGCTCCCTTAGCGACATCTCTTCGTCTTCCAATGGTGAGGTGAACAAATCCATCTAGGCACAAGAAAAGTAGAAAGAAAAACAAAAAAGATTTTTTTTCTTTTTTTAGAAAATAAGGGTTAGGTGTTAGTAATCAACAAAATTAATATTAGATTAAACGTAGCAAACTGGCTTGCTCCCCGGTAACGGCGCCAGAAAAAGGGGTTTGTTGACGGATAAAAGACGTATCCCTCTACGATCCGCAAGCGTACGGACCCCACACCTTTTTCACCACGGGATTACCAAGGTTCTTGTCAATCCGCGGAGCAAGGGGATTACTAGCGCTTAACCAAGTACTAATCTAGTTGACTAAGGAAACCTTTAAAGAGAGTATTAATCTAAAGGTAAAGACAATCTAATCTAAGTTAATCTAAGTTAAGTTGATCAAACAAATCTAGGGTTAAACTAGATGGTAAAGGGGTAAACACAAGAGAGTGAGTAAGAAAGATAAGCGTTCCCTCCCTAGGATCTAGGATAACATTGTATGCATCTACTACACGAAAGCGGTAAACCAATCTACCGGGGGTTGTGACCACGGTTTCGCCCTTTCCCTCCTCTCGTACTGTCACTACGCGAAGGTATTCGTGACTAGAACTATGATGGACACGGTATGTTGATGGAATCTATGGGAGTAGCGGATATCATACGCCCGAAAAACATGGTAGCTAACCTTAATCATCAAAGCATCATCAACATGAAAACAATAGATTGAAACCACAAATCGAGTAGCGATCACATAGCATGTATCCATCTAATCCTAGGGATGAACGGAGACATTACCCCATCATCTTACACGGATTGAAGCACATAGGGGTGATGGAGACTCCGGAGAACGTCGTCAATGAAGATGGCGGCGATGGAGCTTGGGAACACCCCTAGGCCAGCGGCTTGGAGTCCTCCTCTTCCTTCCTTCTCTCCACCGGCGTTGATCCTTGCGACGAGCTCATCTAACTCTCTCCCTCATCTTGCGGCGGCGGTTTTCTGGTGATTGGCGTCGGTAGGATGATTTGTTCGATGTGTAACCATATTGGGGCGCCTAGAGGGTTGTATTTATGTCCTTGGGGTGCCTTTAGGCGTGCTCCACCTGACCTTGTATGAGATCCTCCTTGGGAGAGAAGCAAACTTGGTTTCCACAAAATCAGCCAGATTTTCCTGATTCGCAGTCCTTCCATGCTAGTGCCATATCTCCCAGGTCCGGACTCCAAATAATGCAAATTCAGTGTCCAGGTTGTGTGCCACTAAATTATCTTCAACTTTGGTATTCATTTCTTTCCCTAAAAACGAAGATAAGATATCCAAATCGGCCTTGGAAGATAATCTGTTCTGATTTCGGACTGACTGCACAGCAGGGATTTCGGGGGCTATATCTCCTAGCTCTCTTATCCGAATTGGGCCTTCCACATGTCCAAATCGAAGGTATCGTCGAGGCCCACAACTTTGGTAGTCAAACTTTTGCCATTAAAGACCGTTTAAGTCTCCGAATCTGTACCGAAAGACCATGCTGTCCTGAGCTGTGAGAATATCTCTCGGGCTGAGTTGATCTCGTTGGTAAACATCCAAGTCCCCGGAGTTTTGCGTGTTGATTCTTCGGTCCTTGGGTTGTTTGGAGTCTTGTTCACTTCGTGTCTTGACTTGTGACGGGCTTCATGATCTTCTCTTGAAGTGCTTGATGAACTTATCCCGAAAGTCTCCTCTTTAACGTTAAATTCCTGCGTAAACAACAAACTCCAAAATCGACATGCAAGTGTGAACTTGTTACATCATTAGTATGCCTAGTGGCGGGTTAGTTGCAAATCATAATCGAAACCAATGTATAACAAGTACTCTAGGTTGACGGAAATTCACCTTCAACACCTGCCTGGCCCGAGTCAGCTCTTGCCAAATTTGGGTGTCAACACATGCCCCCCTGTTTTTTAGTAAAGCTTGCGTGCTAAAAAATCCTAAGGCTGACAAAAAATTGGTGTCAACCATTTTTTATGCTAAGGGCAATTTTCATAGAAACCGGCCATGAATCTTCAAGCATCTTGCCATACACTTGGATCGAACTTCTTGAAATATTTTCCATTGAGCGCCCTCGGCAGCTGCTGTCCTTGCAAAGATTCCACCATATAAGAATTTTCGGAGCAAACTCTCACAACCTTGTATGGACCTTCCCAACTTGGAGACCATTTACCAAACTTGTTGCTCTAGGATCCTATAGGCAAACTAGTTTTCCAAACCAAATCTCCTACTTGAAAAGACTTAGCTCTTACCCTTTTGTTATATGCTCTAGCAACTCGCCTCTTATCATTCTCAATTGCTTCCAAAGCTTCGAGACGCTTGTCGGTCACTTCATCAATGTTATCCATCATCAAAGCATGATATGAGTCAACATTAAGATAATTTTTCTTTGCAAGTCTATATGCGCCTAGATTCACCTCAAAGGGTAAAAGGGTCTCTTGACCATACACAAGCTCAAAAGGAGTAACTTTGGTAGCCCCATGTCTAGAGATGCGATGAGCCCATAAAGCTTCAGATAATACTTCATGTCATCTTTTAGGATTGTCTTCCATCTTTTTCTTAATGAGCTCAACTAAAGTTTTATTGCTAGTCTCGGCTTGACCATTAGCTTAAGCATAATATGGAGATGAATTGAGCAACTTAACACCATAGGAATTGACAAAATAACACACCTCTTTAGCCACAAATGAAGTACCTTGATCCGTAGTTAAAGTTTGTGGAATGCCAAACCTATGTATGATATGCTCCATAATAAACCCAATTACTTCCTTGTGTGTCATATTCTTGAGAGGAATTCCTTCAGTCCACTTGGTAAAATAATAAGTTGCCATAATCACAAAGCAATGCCCTTTAGTCGACGGAGGATGTATCTTGCCAATGAAATCCAATCCCTAGCCTCTGAATGGCCAAGGCTTGATAATTGGATGCAACCACGCAGCAGGCACCAACTGAACATCTCCGTGCTTTTGAGACTCTTCACATACTTTATAGTATCTAAATCAATCGGCTATCATAGTAGGCCAATAAAAGCAAGCCTGCCTAAGAAGCCACTTCATCTTGGGAGCCAATTCATGAGTACCACAAATTCCTTCATGTACCTCTGCCATAGCCAATCTTGCTTGATAAGGACCTAGGCACTTTAAAAGCAAATCATTTGTTGTCCGATGATATAACTCATCATTATCCATGATAAACTTAAGCGCCCACCACCGGACTTTTATGTCACTTATACTTTTAGGATCCTGCAAATATTTAACCAGAGGCGTTCTCCAATCTCCCACTTCGTCTTCAACAGTTTTGGAAGAAATAATGGCCGAAGTAGGGTTGCCCCCCGAGGGGCGGTCTGACTGGCCCGAGGGGGCGGTCTGACCGGGGTACCCGGTTTGACCGGCCATAGGGGCGGTTCAACCAGTTCCTCCAGAACGTAACCCTCAGCTTCGCTAAACATCGGTTTTCATTCCTGAAAATTTCTTTTCTGGACATTATAACCAGATGCTTGCTGAGCCAAAGCGTTAGCCACTGGATTCTCCTCCCATGGTACATGATATATCACCAACTCGTCCATATAAGATATAATGTCCAAGCATTTATCAAGGTAAGCATTTAAAGAACCATTTAGACATTGACATACCTTAGATACTTGTTGTGCCACTAGTAAAGAATCACCATAAGCTTCTACATGTTTCACTCCCATGTCATGTAAGATTTGCAAGTCAAACAAGAAAGCTTCATACTCAATTTGATTATTAGTACATTTATGATCCAACCGGCTAAGGGCTTCAAAAATAGCTCCACTAGGTGACATAATAATATTTCCAACACCACAACCACTTCTACAAGCCGGTCCATCAAAATGTAATTTCCATGGAGTAAAAGTTACATAACTGACATCTAAATCAAGTTGCTTATCAATTCTATGTTGAACAATAAAGTCGGCTACTATTTAACCTTTTATTGATCCAATAGGTTCACAACGCAAATCATACTCAACAAGAGCATAAGCCCACTTGCCGACTCTACCACTAAGAATAGGTTTTTGCAACATGTATTTAATTATGTCGGTTTGGCATGCAACATAACAAGTACTAGACAATAAATAATTCCTTAACTTGGTACAAGCATAATACAAAGATAGACAAAGCTTTTCAATAAAAGTGTACCTCTTTTTGCCGTCTAGCAACCTTCTACTCTCATAAGCAACAATATACTCCTTGCCATCGGTCTCCTGAGTCAAAACAGCCCCAATCACACTTGGCTCCGCCGCAAATAAAAGTCGAAATGGAACACCACTTTTGGGTTCTTGAAAAACAGGCGGCGAAGTCAAATATCTTTTAATCTCATCAAAAGCCTCTTGTTGTTTTGCCCCCCAAGTGAATTCAGCTCCACTTTTCAACCGAAGTAAAGGAGTAAAAGCATCAACCTTCCCAGACAAGTTACAAATGAATCGCCTCAAATAATTAACCTTGCCCAAGAATCTTTGCAACTCTTTTTTACAAGTAAGAGCTTGAACCTTTTTAATCGACTCAATCTTTTTAGGATCAATCTCCACACCTTTCTCATGCACAATGCAACCCAAAAACTTGCCAGCCGACACTCCAAAAGCACATTTGAGTGGATAAATCTTTAAACCATACCGACACATCTTTTAAAATGCAAGTATTAAATCGGCTAAATGAGAATTTAGACTAGCCGATTTAACAACAATATCATCAATATAGACATCTACGATAATACCAAGCAAGTCATGAAAAATTAAGTTCATAGCCCTTTGATGAGTAGCACCAGCATTTTCAAACCAAAAGTCATGACTATCCACTCAAACAAACCCACAAATCTTGGACATACGAAAGCCGTTTTAGAAACATCCTCTTCGGCCATAAAGATTTGATTGTTACCAACACTACCATCAAGAATGCTAAGTATTCTATGTCCAGATGCAGAACTAACAAGAAAGTCAGCTATAGGCATAGGATATTCATCTTTAGGAATTGCTTTATTAAGATCTCTAAAGTCAATGCAAACACAAAGTTTCTTTGTTCCTTTTTTTCTCAACAGGCACAACATTAGAGATCCAATCAGCATATCGACAAGGCCTAATAAACCTAGCATCAAGCAACCGATTGATTTCTTCTTTCACTTGGTCATAAATACCAGGATTAAAATTTCTACGAGGCTATTTATAAGGCTTGAAACCAGGTTTCATAGGTAATTTATGTTCTACCAAGTCCCGACTTAAACCAGGCATCTCATTGTAATTACAAGCAAAACAATCGACATACTCTTTTAATATCTTTATTAATTCAAGCTTAAACATAGGATCAAGATTCTTGTTTACAAATGTCGGCCTAGGTATAGTGCCATCACCAATATCTACCTTCTCAAGAGGATCAGCCGACGTAAACCCTTGTCCTAACTTGACCAAATCAACAAGATCCTCAATGGCTTCACACGTATCGGTCTTATGCGCTCGATAGTGATCAATTCTCTGTTGCAACCACTCTTTTGTTGAACTCATTGAGTCACATAAAGTGGTTTAGCTGATTATCAAACGACTTTATGACAGCAGGAATGAAACCATTGTTGGAACAACTTACAAACTCATAATTAGATAAATCTAAACCAGATAGACATTTTACATCATCATGCACACCTATAAAATGACTATCGGCTACAACTACACAAGCAGAATTATCACCATGTACTACTTCTACCTCATCATCTACCCACTGTATTAAAATTTGGTGCAAAGTAGAAGGAACACATTTATTTGCATGAATCCAATCACAACCAAGGATAAGACTGAAGTTACCTTGTGTCTCAGCGACGAAGAAAGTCGTGATGAGCGTCTTGCTTCCAATAGTGAGCTCCATGGAGATCACACCTTTAGCTCCCATTGGCTCGCCTCCTCCAACCCCGCTGACGGTCATGTTGGTCTTGATCAGCTCCACATCTGAACCTCCAAGCTTGTCGAATAGAGAGTACGACATCAAGTTGACAATTGCACCTCCATCCACAAAGCCTTCAGATGATTATCAGTGTCTTTGGGCTTCTGTAATACATCGTCTTTAGGACAAAAGTCAAGATGAGCGAAATCCTCCTCTATAGGCACTGAACCATCAACAAACAAATGAACCACATTGATCTCAAGGTTCATCCACTCTAGAGAAGAACTTTCCACAAGATCCTCGTCATCCTCTGAAGTAGGGACAGACAAAACCTTGCCGTTACAAGCCATGGAGATAGAAGAAGCGAAACCGGGCGGCGTTTCTGGAGAACCCGGTCTGACCGCCTAGTCTACCGGTCTAACCGCCTCAGGTGGTTTAACCACCCCCTCTAGCGATTTGACTGCCTCTGTTTGGGGCGTCGTCTCGACTCTCCACTCCTTTCCCTGTGGCACCATGGGCCTATAGTTGTTGAAGTCCTCATCCGTCTGCTTCTCTTTTCTCACGTAGCCTCAATCGTTGAGGTTTCCGCCTTTGAGTATGAGTCAGACCAGGTGTTGAAGGTGTATATTCGTATCAAAGTTCATATGGATTTGCAAGCGGACAAATCCCCCGTCGTAGTCAAGGGACCCTTCTTCCCTCGAGTGGTGAACCCAAGGTATCGAATCCGTGGAACAATGTGCAACACAAGGATTCAATCTAGTAAAGCAAGGAAAGCTATCTTATGAAGAACCAAGTTGCATCTAATCTAAGATATCATCAAGTAAACACATCTAATCTAATCTAATCTAATCTACTAAAGAGGTAGCAAGAGAAAGTAAGAGATAATCGATCTAGAGAGTCTAGATCATGCTTATGTTGTAGCTCCAAACGAGATAGATGGAGATAGAAAAGCGAATCTCATTAAAAGCTTCTTTAAATCGTGGCCTCCGGTCCGATTTTGAAAATGCCCGCCTTTCAGAGCCCCCGTTCTGTCACAACTTACTCCTATTCATGCGGGTAGTCTAGGGCGAGTTCGACAAGAACAATTTGAAATCACTTGGTCAGTCCGGTATGCACCTGTAGCCACCGCGGCTACAAGAGCACCCTATGCAATCTAGCTATAGACTAGACTAGGGAAGAAGCAAAACCAAGGAGAAAACAAAATCATCGAGAAGGCACTTGATCGCTAGAAATCGGATTCACTTAAAGACTTCATCATGAATGATTACATGGAGAAGATCACACTGGGATCCTACCTCGATCTTGATCCTTGCTCCAGAGCTCCGATGTGGTCTTCCATGCAAGGTTCCCACGTCGGCTAGGGAGACCCTAGAAACTAGCACGACCCTCCTCTCCGAGATGGTGTCCCTCAAGCTTCTCTGCTCCTCGGCGGCGGATGACGAATGAATTGATGTGTGGCTCTCGGTCTGGGGGCTATAAATAGCCCGAGAGGCATCTAGGTCAAAGGGCGGCCGACTGGGCCCCGGAACGGCCTGGGCCGGCCGGCCTGGGCCCATTTTGGCCCAGTTCGTTGCCTCCTTCGCCCGGCTTTGGTTCCCGAGTCTTCTAGATCCTTCCCCCTTCTGCATGTGGGCCCTTGTCATCAGTTTCTCTCCGAATTAGATGAAGCTCCTTTTCTCGCAAGATTCGGCACTTTTCTTGCTAGGTCCTCGGAGTTTGTCATCTTCTCGGGTTTGGTCCCTGGGCTTCTTGGAGTTATGTTTGCTTCATTGCATGACTTGTACCGGGCTTCAAGGTCTTGTCATGAGGTGCTTGATGAACTTATCCCGAAAGTCTCACTTTCAACACTAAAACCCTGCATTGACACTAAACTCCAAAACCGACATGCACAAGTGAACTTGTTATACCACGGGGGTTAGTACCAATGGATAAGGTATAAAAGTTATGCCAACACCGAAGGTAAACTCATGGCTAGGTTGACGGAATTTCACCGTCAACATCACCCCCATGCTTAAACCTTGCTCGTCCTCGAGTAAGCCTTCGATGGATATCATTGTTGCCTTTCATTGTTTAAACCTTGCACTTGATCATACACGAGAAAACGTAATGCTCTCAAAAGTTTAATTCGTTAAAGTTTCATAATGCACTAGCCTTCATCCCTACGGAGGGTAAATTATTAATTAAGCTTATCCCACAAGTATTAACATGCTCCCAAAATTCAAATAGATCTCAGAAATTTTGAAATAAAGAATGAGATGAATAAGAGCTAAACCAAGTTCACAAATTTAAACCACCCTGCATCTTGCTCATGAACTCTCATCTCATCTTGTCTCTCAAGCCTATTTATTCTACTCCTTTCCCTCTCATAACATATATATGTGGTAGGCTTTTATATGGAGCTCTTTGGGAAAGTTTAGTCTTACCAAGATATTATAAATAAGATGTTGGCAAAACAAGACAAGCTTCTCATGGTCTTACCGAGACTCGTCAAAAAGGTCATTGGAAAAAAATGTTATATCAAGGTGGGGGGAGAAAAATACACACACTTGAGATAGGTGGACATGTGCAAATGGCAAAGAGTGATCCCGAGGCACAAAGGAAGTTCTCGTTATCGGATTGCACATGGTTGGAAAATGAGTATGGATTTTTTTAATCTTGAAGTCTTGAAATTCCTAATGCACTTTAGAGAACCGTGGAGTTCACTTTATTTTATTTTTATACGTACTCATATTTTTTCTTTTTCTCTTATATCTATATTTTTTTCTTTTTCTTTATACTCTTTTTTCCTTTTCATCAATTTTTTTGTTTGCTCCCCTTTGAACTCTAAAATTGCATTGTACCTACCTCCTCCCCCATGCTTAGACGTTTGCTCGTCCTCGGGCAAAGAGGTGATAGAGATAAGGTAGGTAACGGAAATACTTTTCCTTCGGAGAGATACTTGAAATCTTCAATGTTGGCACCATCTTGCAATCTTCCTTGAATTGATGATCAATAATAACGATAGGTTGTGGTCAAGGAGGTAATCACAAAAGATGAAATTTGGTTTTAAGGGTGGATATCTGGCGAGGTTTGTGAAATCTCCGATGTGGGGATACACAATGCACGGATAAAAAGGCTAGCAAAAAGATAGATACGCAAAAATGGAATGACCAACTTCTTAGTCTCGGGCCAGAGAAATCAAGGCCTGAAGTAACTCACCCAGAAATAAACCTTGTATACTAAATTTTTGCACTCAAATATTTATATGGCTCTGGATAGGTAGAGCAACATGCAAGTGGTACTTGTGACAAGGTTAGCATTACTTTTAAGAAAAATAAATCATCTTTAATCCATCTAAAACTTGAGAGCACATAAAACACTATGGGTCTTTATTTTTATCATAACCTCCGCTAAAGATTAAGCTAGCATTTAGATAATTTCAGATTTGTATTTTAAGAGAGCATTACCTTAATCATGCATAAAACAATTACAAAGATAAACAAAGCGGCAATTATAATCATATATCATCATGGCACAAACTTTGTAACTTTACCAAAGATAAAAACTAGGTGGTGACTTTATTCATGATGAAAATAAAAAAACTAACACACATGCTGGAAATTTAAATAAAAACTGAAAACACTACGCAAATATAGGTGCATAAAAGCTGAAAATTAAAGAAAAGGGGGTAAAGGAAAGATAACTAAAGCTCCTCCTCTCTCTAATCTTCTGCCGGTGGTTGATATTGATAGTCTTGGTTGTTGTACCCTTGCTCATAATAGGATTGCACCACTCTTCCTATGAATTGTCCCGGCGGTGCTAAGTGAAGGCGTCCAAGCTCATAAGCGATGTTTGCATTTCCTTCACCCATTTGGTTTGCATTGGTTTGGATGGCTGCGATATTTTGCATGTTTCTTGCAGCGCATCCTCCAATGATGGCCACATTTTGTTGTGGTTGAAGAAGTTGTGCATATGACTCCACAAAGGCTACGTTGGGCACCACAAATGGTGGGTGCATGGCTGCACCACTCCCCCATGCTTGCATAGGTACACCACCGTAGTAAATTGGCGGCCCGAAATTCCTCCAAATGGTGGCACATAAATTTTTTGCGCACCTCCTTCTTGGGCCGTGGAAGAACCTTCTCCTATATTCCTTCCTCTTTTATTTCTTTCTTCGCCGGCACAAGAAGTCCTTCCTCTAACTAATCTTCTTTCCCCTCAAGAAAAAGTCTTAATCTTCCATCCGGAAGGGGTAAGTTTACTTTGGCCACTTTGAAACCTCCTCTCTCATCTCCACTTATATATTTGCCTTGCTTCATATAATCAAATCCAAGGGAAGTCCCGCCTATGAGATGCTCTGGGTTTCTTGGAATCGCCGGTCTCAAAGAGATAGCCAACATGGAGAGGTAACACCCCGGGCCAATATCTCTCGAACCCGATGTTGCTTTACAACACCACCTGTTGATCATATGTGAGTGGGGTCGATTGGCTGCCTGGCAATCAAAGTTGAGCAAAGCCAATTCAACTCCGTGTTGGTTATCTTTGTCTCTCTCATTCTCCCCCAAAATCCTTTTGCACATCCATGAGTGAAACACTTGGATGATGGGGTTCTGGCTAGTATTTATTTGTTGATGGGCTCCTCCCGTGATCACACTCCAAAAACCTTCCAATGTGCCTTCATGCACATACACTTGTTCCGGGGCTCCCTTTTGAAAACCAAGCAATTCCCTAATATATAAGGGAACCACTTGTTCAACTCCCTCCAAACGGAATGAGAAACTCGGCACTCCTTCATCAAGGATAGGCGCCATGGTCATGAGAATTTCCAAGGCGAATCCCTTGTGGGTGTTTACCGACACTCCATTGGAGAATTTCCCCCAACCTCGGGGTTCCGTATGAAAACCCAATATGTGGAGAGCTGAAGTCGACGTTCGCTACAAGGCTCTACTCAGGGCGAGCGAGCTTCTCATCCTCCTCCTCCGTCATGATGATAAACCCATTAGAATACCACGGAGTGTGTGGAGGTGGAGCGGATGATCGTGTCGAGCGGTGAGGTCAGATGGGCGGCTCCTCCGTACATCCATGAGGTTCGGTGAAACTCATGGACGAGCTTTGTGTGGCCCTCATGCCACCGAGGAGAAGAGTGTCGTTCCTCCTCGGCGGTGCTGTGTCCTCCTCCATACTACGAGGAGACTCGGAAACCGAGTGCCTCCTCGAAGAGGTTGTCGATGATGGCCTAGACGACGATGATCCCTTCTTCTTGGTGCAAAGACTTGTAGTTTTCTTCCATGGTTGCAGCACTCTCTCCCTCACAAATAAATATTCGGGTTTTTCAACCGGTAACAAGGTACACAAATGTTATTTTGGAGTCTGGACTTTGAGTGGATTAAGGATGTGATTTGTTGCACGAAACAAGCGGGGTAGATAGCTAAGTCTAAGGTGGTTCCGGACTACAAACTAGAGCACATGAACAAAGAGCTGGATGGGAGACTTACCTCTCTCCTCCTCTTGTCTCGGTTCTTCTCTAGTGCACTTGTTGCTTCGTGACCGTGTGCACCTTCCAAACGTTCTCGTCCACTCCTTCGCTTGCATTATTGCTCCTTCCACTTGATGTTTTCGTTTTGAGTAACCTCCATGCTCCCTTGGCTCACATGCATCCATGATATTCCTGCAAAACCAAGCCTTGGCTGCCCCCCATGCTTGTACTTTGCATGTGATTTGATAAAAGATGTTGGGGGGCATCCCATGATGCATCATGGTGCATGCATGGTTAGGTTAACTAGATTGCCTACCTCTAAGCATGTTTTAATGCTCAGCACCCCTCTAATTTCGAAAATAAAAAAATAAAATCAGAGCTATTAATGAGTTCAAATATAAATTTAGAGGAGTTTTTAAATCATTAAAAACAAATGTAAGTCGAATAATATTTCTGACTACTTTTATGTTGGTCTCACCGGTATTGTTTGCTTCCATTAGTTGAGAGCAAGCTTTATCCCGGCTTGATCATGGGGGCATAGGTTTAGGTTCTAATTTTGATTAGATAAGAGAGATTTTGAATGAAATAAAATTAAATGAGGCTTAGAAAAATTCTAATCTTAGAGAAACCAAGGATATGGATTTTTAAACCAACCAAAAGTCAAATTTCTAGGTTCACGCGAGTCCTACGATGCGCTGAAATTTAAATAACATCTAAGTACGAAGTGTGGCTCTACTCGTGTGTTCTTAGCATTTAAAACAAGTCAACCATAACATCATGAAGAGGACGAAAGGTTGATATAGGTTCAAAATTTATTTGGTTTTGGTTTCTCGAAAAGAATCAAACAATCACATAGGATGGTTCATGTAAAGGGTTTATGATTCAAGCAAAATATTCAACCAAGAATTATGTCTCTATTATTGTTCAACCACTCTAAGTCTAATGTCTTTGCGTAGTAAAATTCAAAACTAAATTACTTGAAAAGACTCGAAAAACCTGGAATCGGGTTGTCGTCCCGGTAGCTTATTCTTGACTCGACGAAACGGGTTGCCTCCCGCCTAGCGCTTCGTTTATAGTCCATGGCTAGAATTCTTCACTTGATTACTTCGGATCAACGCTCTTTGTGGGTGTTGCAATCTTGGGTACCCACTTCCGCACCATCTTGGGAACAGGCTTATTCTTCGGCTTAGTCATATTTTTGGTCTTCACAGGCTGGCTTCGTCCCTTGGTCTTGACGGATGCAACAACTTCCTTTATGTAGTGGCTCGACATCTCAAACTCCAGTCCTTCGGTCGCGATCTTTGTGGTCTCCATAGTGTGATCCTCCATCTCTCCCGAATGAGTTTGAGTAGCCTTCGCTTTCTTGGGACCTTGGGATTGTCTCGGAAATACTTCTTTGTTACCCATCGGGCGCCCGACAAGTTGTCCCACTCGCGTCTCTAACATCTTCATCATGATGAACACTTCTCGTATAGAGATTCCGACCTCCTTCACCTTGCCATCTAATTCCTCCAATATTTTCTCCATAGCCTCGAACTTAGTGACAGTGTCCTTGTTGATCTTAGCTTGCTCGTCCATGAAGTCCTTGAATTGTGTACAAAGAGGAACCAAATCTTGAATTGATGAACTTGCATTAAATCGGGGTTTACCTTGGACATGGTCGTACTCCTCACACTCCTCGCTTATGGATCTTGCCTTGGCAGCCTTTAGGTGATGAGCTTCTTTCTCTATCTCTATCTTCTCCATCCTCCTCTTAAGTAATCTTCTTTTGGACTTGGAGGTGGTGATTCCCTTGGAGATTCCGATGTTCCTTCGACTTTGGCTCTTGGATCTAGGGTTTCCAACCCTTTAGCTTGTGTTGCACGCTAAGAGAGGTGCCTTCGCAGGCACAAGGTTGAAGGACCGATTAGGCGACCAGAGAGGGGGGGAGTGAATGGGAGCCGATAAAAATTCTTCTCCTAAGATAGAACTCAACCTAAACCCCAAATTCACAACCAAGGATTCCCACACGAGTTTGCCAAGGTCACGTAGTCACGACGGACGTACCAACACTAGGAACAAACCGCAAACGATCCCAAAGCGGAAGTACAAACCAAGAAGCAAAGGACTTACCTGTTCTGCAGACATCTAGGCGGACGGTCCGCGGCCCTGGGGCAGACTGTCCGCGACCACCACGCGGACGGTCTGTACCACACGGCGGACGGTCCGTTAATCACTAACAGAACGACCCAACCGGCACATCCACATGCGGACGGTCCATACCACGTCCTCGGACGGTCCGCAAGCAACTCGTGCCGCCAAACCACTTTCCACCAAAAGCCACTGGCCAACCGGATCGAAACGAAGGCGCTCAAGAACACGCGAAGAACACGAAGATCACCTGGGCCAAAAGCACCACGTGGACTGTCTGCACCCTCCTTGCGGACTGTCCGCCAGGTGCGGAAACAGCAGCCCGAGAGCCAACTCAAGAGCACCCTACCACCTATCCTTCCATGGATCTCCCAAACGGTTGAAGCTCTTGAAGAAAGATTTGGGGAAGATGTGAAGCGTCCCTAGGGGATGCTATGCCCCAAAACTTGGGTCCTCAAACAACCTAAATCGTCGGGAACCGAATCGCCACCGAAACCAACCAAAAACCTAGGACCCAACCGAAATCCTTCGATCGGAGGCCAAACTCGAAGATTGGGGGATCAAGATCAAGCACAAGGATGCACAAGGCAACTATCCATGATTCCCACCAACAAATTCGAGCCCAAACGCCTCAGAATCAAAGGAACAAGCCGCACACGAAAAACTGACGAAAATAGCTTGAAAAAGACACGAAAATCCAACGAGCTACAAACCGAGAATCGACGCAACCATGAAAGCTTCCATTCACTCGGAGGTCAGATTCTTTACAAAACTGAGGAAAAATCTAACCCTAGAGAGCAAGGAAATGAGAAGCAGTCTGGATGGATAGTTTTCCTGGAAACCCTAGAGCTAATATATATGAGTCCCCTCCGGGCCAGGCAAAAGACCACACTACCCCTAGAACTTAAGTTGTGATACAACCCCTGAGGGGAAAATAGGTCATGTAGCACTCCTCTTCATCGCACGGTCACACCATTGCCGCAGACCGCGTCCTCCCGACGCAAGCCCTGCGATCCCGCACGCGTCCGCCGGCATCGAAGCTTCTCGGCGCGCCCGGATCCCGTCTCCGCCCGCCGAGCCTCCGGTCTTGGTTTTGTGGCTCAACCAAGTAACCCGACGGTTTTCTGGTGAACCGCCGCAAACCCCACGTGCAGACTCCGGTCGTGAGCCGCTACCCTGCACCGGCTCTGGTCGACGACTTCGTCTTGCTTTTCTTGCCACCATGCGGCCCGCACTTGACCCCGCTGGCCACCGGGTCCCTCAAGTCAGGCCTACTTGTCTCTCCACTCCACGGAGGCCCCGCAAGGCATAGACCTTTCGCACCCACTCTTCACCTACACCAACGCAAATCAAGCCGCAACCTGCACCTGCAATACTCAGCCAAGAGTCAGTCCACACCACATTGTCAATCACTCATCACAGCCAGGAGCGACCATCCACCGGTCCTCGGATGCTCCGGTCCTCAATGGTGCGAGCATTTCAACTGGAAGGACAAGGGGCGAAAGAGTTAGTTGTCGTCGAGAGTCTCCGAGAAGATCAACATTGATTGAAGACACCAAGCTTGTCCGAAATCTTGTCGGCAAAGAAATCACTTACAAGTTTTTCAGTCCCCTCGTTGGGGAGCATTGGAAGAAGCTATGGTGGCGGCCACATAAAGTTCGACTTCCCGATGGACAGCGACACGCGGCGCTGGATCTCATTCAGCGATGGGAGCTCAGGCGCGGTCACGATCCCAGCCCAAGGGGCCTTGTTGGCTGTCATCTCCCAGAGGCACAGGGGCCGCCTCCGGAGCGGAACGTGTCGATGTTTTAGACCGGCAACCTACTAAGGGGAGTATCCGAAGTAGATGAATGTGGCCTCGCCGAGATCGGTAACTCGAAGGAAGAGACACGTGGCACACAATTTAGACAGGTTCGGGCCGCGAGGTGCGTAATACCCTACGTCCTGTATGCTGCGTAGCTCTGGATTGATTGGGTGCGATTACAAGATGATGCAATCTTAAGCCGTGAGATGAGATGATCGAGAGAGGGGTCCCTGCCTCACCTTATATAGTCCGGGAGGCAGGGTTACAAGTCGGTTCAGGGAGAGAGTACTAGTCGAGTACGTCTAGGAGTCCTATATATAGTGCGGGACATGTACAGCTTCCTATCCAAGTACTTCTCCTTTGTAGTCCTTGTGCTTCACGCCAGCAGGTGCCGTGCAGCGCAAGTCGGGTAATCCCAGGGGCCCACCGAGTAGTCGGTCCTGGTACCCACCGAGGTAGTGGGCCCAGGGAGATCCATACGACAAGCCCCCGAGTACTTTGTAGTCGAGAAGGATAGTTTCGAGTAGTCTTGACGGTCTTAACGAGTAATCCTCAGGCGTCCCTGAGTACTACAAGTCAAAAGTCCTCAAGAGTAGTCGAAGCATCCCGAGGCTGGAATGTACTCCAGCTGATATTTGAGCAATCCTGAAGTCTTCTCGAGTAGTCCCAAGCGTCCTCGAGTGCTGCCCTTGAAGGTCTTCAACAATGCCCGTGTTGTCTTGAAGCCGAAACCGATATGGAAGTGCGATTGCAAAATCACACTCCATATGGAGTAGCCCCTGAGCCTTAGGTTGAGTTGTAGACTCTGGCTGAGGGTCCATCTGAAGTTTTGGCAAGAATATCCCGTAAAATCCGGAGAAAAAATCGAAGGACACGTGGCACGGAGCCTCCGAGCCTTGAGTCGAGTACTTCCCCTCGAATTGATGGGTCATCTTGTAGAATGTGTCCTGAGTTGCTCTTGAGTCCTGTCGCTACCCAGGAAGTCGAGTACAAGTAGCCGAGCCCCCGAGATGAGGCGCGTCGACTATTGGAAGTTGAAGAGTCAGGCGCCGCCGCTGAGTCAGCCGAGCGCAGACTTATCCATCCGGCCGTTGGAGGGGCCGCTGTTGACTTATAAATAGAAGCCAAAACCCTTAGGGTTTTTCACCCCACGCATTCGCAGCCATTCCTAGCAGATCGAGCCAGGAATCACCACCAGTGCGCACTGCCGCCGTTGAGAGGATTTTAGATCCGAACGCGCCGCCGTAGGAAGCCACCGCCGTATCCCCCGAGCGAATGCGAGTGAAGACTCCTTGCACTTGGAGAATGAAGCCCTCACCGTCGAAGACCTCGAAGGATGCGGTGGGAAGAAGAGGGCTCGTGAAGAGGCCACCGGATCTGTTGCGGGGACGCCGCCTGTGTCTCCACCGCGGCCAGATCCGAATCGAGAGTGGAAGAATTCCAAGGCCAAGACTGAAGACCTGCTGGCCCTTCTCAACAGTGGGTTCTTGTGGGAGAAGGAGGTTGACATGTGGAGAGCCGCTGCAGGGGATCCGTACCCCATGGAGAAAAGCTCGGACGAGATCCCGATGTTCACCCGGTTCGCGGAGCGAGGGCCGTCTCTCCCTGCCAGCGACTTCTTCAAGGGGCTGCTGGGGTACTACGACATCGAGTACCTCAACCTCAACCCCAACGGTATCTTCCACACCTCAGTCTTCGTACACTTCTGCGAAGCCTTCTTGGGGATCAAGCCCCATTGGATCCTGTTCCGGAAGTTCTTCCGGGTGAAGCCCCAGCCCAGTGCCAACAATCCCCGAGTAGTGGGGGGAGCCGGGATCCAGATGAGGGAGGACGCCGCGGAGCAGCACCTCTCCTACAAGCTGATTGATTCCAACCAGGATTGGAAAGCGAAGTGGTTCTACATCACCAACCACCACCCGGAGCTACCGAAGCCAAGCCGGAAGCAGCCCAAGCACCGTCCATGGTGGAACTCGGAGCCAACGATACAGGAGGGTATCTAGCTACCCGAGCTGCTGACGAAGGTCAAGGTGCGGAGAGAAGCCGGGCTGAGGGCCGAACATGTGGCCTTCAGCTTCATGAAGCGAAGGGTGCAGCCGCTGATGGCCCGCGACACCCTTGGGTACTAGTACACCGGCGTCGACGACACGTTGCGGATGCCCGGTGGTGAAGTCGACGACGACGACATCGTTGATAGGCTGGGCAGAATCTTCAAAGATATGCCGGCGTACACGCCGTGCCCTGTGCCCGAGTACTCCGCCGCGCGCCCACCAAAAGAGGTCGGTAGCCGTATCCATTGTCGAGTACTCATTACGTAAGAGTAGTCGTACTAACGTGTTGTGCTTCTTGCAGGATGACTTGGCGAAGTTCGTCTCCGAGCCGGCGTCGCCTCCTCAGCTTGTCGAGGTCCCAGAGGAAGGGAAAGCCAAGGCCAAGGAGCGGCACGAAGTTGGTGAAGGAGACAACACAGTTGTCGTCGAAGACACGTCCGAGAAGGACGACGATGAAGAGACGCTGCAGGAGTGCTTCCAGCTGCGGTCGAGATTCAGCTGCCCTAGATTGCCGCACATTCCTCTCGTTCAGGATCAGCCGACTATCCTGGAGGCTAGCTTGCCCGCGCCGCCAAGGAAGCCGCACAACGTGGCCCGCAAGCGCGTGGCCAAGAAGTTGAAGGTCACGGAGACCACGTCCCAGGAGGTAAGCCGTCTTGAATGGGGTAGTCGAGTACTTATGTCTCGATGTTGTATGTTGACGACGAAGTTCCCTTGCTTGCAGGAGATGCCGCCTTCCGACCCCGTTGAGCATGGTGACGAAGGCGATTGGGACACAGTGGGAGAGCCAGCTGGGGGTAGTCGTAGCCCAGCCCCCACCGTGGAGGAGCTCTTGGCGCAGATGACGCGCCAGCCCCCTGTTGCTGAGGGGAGCACAGAACCGGTCGTTGCTGCCATTTAAGAGGCAGTGGCCTGCGAAGCGCGGAGGAGGGCGCTCGCCGAGGCAGGACTGGTCGACATTGCCAGTATCCTCGGCGCCCCAACCGTGACGGTGGTCCGGTCGAGCTTGTAAGTGTTGATCCTTCTCGAGTAGTACATTGGGCGTGGTAGTCGTACTGGGTTGACAATCAGCTTGTGTACTCTGCAGGAAGTCGACGGACTTGTCCTGGGAGGGGGATGAACCCGCCACAGCGGTGGCGGAAGAGGAAGCCGCGCCGCCCGTTGAGGAGTCCGCTCCCACCCCTCAGGCAGAATCCGAGGTGCCGGCTGCTGAGGCTACATTGCCTGAGGCCAGCGTCGTTGAAGGTGAGTACTTTGCTCAAGTGCAAGTAACCCCGAAGAGTAGTCATAGCCGCCAGGTATGACCGATCCTCTTATCGTACTTGATGATAGGTGCTGAAGCCGAAGGAAGCGATATCCCGTCGGCGGTGCCCGTTGAAGACGAGACACCGGAGACTCAGGGAGCTGCCGGAGGAGCCACCGAGCCGATGGAGGTGGCCGTCGGAGAAGCCGCCGCGACGACTGGAGGAGAGGGCGACGACGCGCTGCCAGAACCTGCTCTGGAGGTAGTCGTCCGCTCGCCGGAGATCTAGGACGTGGAGCCGATCCGCTCGGCACCAATGTCCGAAGCCGCGACGAGTAGTCGTGGTGGGACCGAGCTGTTGGTGGATGATGTGGTCGACCCAGCGATGATAGCTCATCACCTGGAGGCGGTGCGCCAAGCCGAGCAATGGATGAAGGTGAGTAGTCGACACCTTTGAGTAGTCAATCCTTTAGTGTTGAGTACCCAGTTGATATGTGTTGCCTGTTGCAGGACGTCGCGGAGAGGTCCCAGCAGAAGTCCGACATGCTTCAAGGGTACGGCGACACAGTACTCCGGGCGGAAGCCTTAGAGGAGCAACTCATGAAGTCCCGGAAGCACGCCGCTACGATGCAGTCGAAGATGGACACCGCCTTCACCCAGTATCATAACAATATCCAAGATATGCAGGCGAAGAGCGATGAATTGGTGCGGAAGAACAAGTCTCTCCGCAACAAGAACAAAGGTACGCCCTTGTCGTGTTGAGTACTTATTGGTAGTACCCGGAAGGAGTCTGATCACTTTGCCTTTGTTGATTGTAGAGCTTGAGACCCGCGTCGATCAGCTGAAGGCTTCTAAGACCGACATGAAGAATCTCTTCTACCGAGAGCAGGAGGCCCACAAGGTACTGGAGTATGATTATAAGCAGCTTGCTTACGAGTGCGACAAGCACATGGAGCTCCGTATTGCATCGGATCGTGACCTCGTTAACTGCTACAAATCCTTGCAGAAGCTGAACAAGGACTGCGAGAAGCTGCGGGCCCAGCTGAGGGAACTCGAGGAGGCCGTGCTTCCCATCGCGAGGCTGCTTGTGCCTCACCCCGGGGGGCCGAATATAGCTCCTTTGGTGGACCGGTTGAGGGAAGCCCCCAGCCGCCTGGCGAACTACGTCAAGCACTTGGCGAAGTCGATCCCCAACCAGGTTCTGGCCTTCATGAAGTCGTACTTCCCAAAGGCCCCAGTTGACGTAGTCGCCGGCGGACTAGCCGCCAACTGCACCGACAAGTAGTACGCGGAGCTACTGGAGCAGATGGTGCCCATTGCTGAACAAGTCGCCGAGAAGCTCAATCTCCAGTAGTCTTGTAATAGTTAGCTCGTAGCAGTAGTTGTACATAAACAGTTGTAATGAACTTGTTTAAGTATGAATGAAAGAAACTTCCATGAATGAGTACTCGTTATCACGATCTGTGAGTGCGGAGTCCCATCATGGAGTCGTCGCGAGTAGTCGTACTCGCCAGTTGTCCCGTTGAGGGAAGGAGACAGTAAAGCAGTTGATAGGTAATCAAACTTTATTACTGAAGAAGTAAACCTGGATGGCCAGGGCCATTGTTACAGAGTAGTCGCTAGGACCCGGAGGCCGCCTACGGCTAAGTAGTGCTAGGGCGTGCAGCCGCTTACAGCAGTAGATCCGTTAGTAGCCGTGTAGGCTGGATCTAGAAGTACATGGTCTCTCAGTAGACCACTGCTGGAGTCCTTTGTCGCTCGTCGCAGCCCAAGATCCGTTAGTAGCCGCACGGGCTGGATCCTGGAGTGTAGTAGTCCGGAGACTGGTGCTTGGACCCGGAGGCCGCTTACGACGAAGGGGTCTTGAGTAGTCATATAGACTAGAGCCCCCAGTGTAGTCGTGTAGACTAGGCGTAGAATTGACAGAGTTGGTCGATGTTCCACGAGTTGTTGACGTCTTCGCCTTCAAGCGTCTGGAGGCGATAGGAGCCCGGTCCGGTCACCTTTGCAACTGTGAAGGGACCTTCCCAGGGCGAGCTGAGCTTGTGTAGTCCTTCCGTGTTCTGGATGTGACGGAGGACGAGATCGCCAACGTTGAAGGAGCGTTCCTTAATGTTGCGGTCGTGGTAGCGTCGGATACCCTCTAGGTACCTTGCTGACTGGACGAGGGCGGCGCAGCGAGCTTCTTCGAGTCCATCGATGTCAACTCGTCTGCTGTCTTCGGATACACCTTCGTCGTATTGCTCCACTGCTGGTGAATCCCACATGACATCAGCAGGGAGGATTACTTCGGAGCCGTAGACCAGGAAGTATGGAGATTGCCCCGTTGGCTTGGAGGGTTGAGTACGTAGCCCCCAGAGAGCATTGAGTAGTTCCTTGATCCACTTGCCTCCTTTGGAGTTGGCAACGTCGTGTAGCTGCTTTTTGAGAGCGTCGAGCACCATCCCATTGGCGCGCTCGACTTGTCCATTGGCCCGAGTGTGGGCAACTGAGACATATCGTACGTCGATCCTGCTGTTCTCGCAGTACTCCCAGAACTGGTGATTGTTGAAGTTGGAGCCCAGGTCTGTGATGATGCGGTGGGGTAGTCCGTAGCGATGTACGAGTTCATCCAGGAAGTCGAGTACTCTGTCAGCCTTGGGGCATGTAACCGGCTTGACCTCGATCCACTTGGTGAACTTGTCGATGGCCACCAATACTCGGCTGAATCCACCTGGCGCAGTTGGAAGTGGCCCAATCATGTCGAGCCTCCAGCAGGCGAAAGGCCTGGTTGGCGGTATGGTGACTAGCTTGTAGGCTGGGACGTGTTGCTGCTTGGCGAAGTATTGGCACCCTTGGCACCTTCTGACGAGTTCTTCGGTGTCGCCCAGAGCTGTGGGCCAATAGAAAGCTCGTCGGAAGGCCTTGCTGACCAGCGTACGAGAGGACACGTGGTTGTCGCAGACGGCTTTATGGATCTCCTCCAAGATGTCCTTGCCTTCTTGTCTGGGAACGCACTTCATGAGTACTCCGGAAGATGCGCCCCGCCTGTAGAGCTTGTCTCCGACGAGGACGTAGGACTTGGCCCGGCGGATGAGTTGTTCGGCCAAGTTCTTGTCCGAGGGAACCTTCTGCTCGCTGAGGTAGTCGATGAAGGGCTGCCTCCAGTCCACGTCGATCATCATGACCTCCTGGCCAGCCGGGGGATGCGCTGGGACAGTGGTCGATGGCGCCGACTCTGGGATGGATGGCGCGTGAAGCTCGTGGACGAAGACACCCGCTGGTACTTGAGCGTAAGTAGAACCAAGCTTCGACAGGACGTCCGCTGCAACGTTGTTGTCGCGGACGGCGTGGTGGAACTCGAGACCATAGAACTTGTTCTCGAGCTTGCAAACTTCTAGGAAGTAAGCGTCCATGTTCTCCTTGTTGCGGTCCCAGGACTTGTTGACTTGGTTGATGACCACTGCGGAGTCGCCGTAGACTAGTAGCCGCTTGATGCCTAGTGAAGCCGCGAGGCGGAGCCCGTGTAGCAGAGCTTCGTACTCGTCTTCATTGTTTGAGACCTTCCAGAAGATCTGCAGGACGTACTTGAGTTGTTCGCCCGTTGGAGAGATCAAGAGTACTCCAGCACCTGCGCCCTTGAGGTTGAGTGAGCCGTCGAAGTACATCACCTAGTGCTCTGGGCGCTCGGTTGGAGTAGGTAGCTGATTCTCCCGCCACTCCGCCATGAAGTCGACTAGAGCCTGCGACTTGATGGCTGTGTGTGGCTTGAAGTTGATGTTGAGGGCGTCGAGTTCGACTGCCCACTTGGAGATTCTTCCAGTAGCATCTTGGTTCCGTAAGATGTCGCCGAGCGGGTAGTCGGTAACGATGGAAATCGAGTACTCCTGGAAGTAGTGTCGTAGCTTCCATGAGGTGATGAGCACTGCATACAGAAGCTTCTGTACTAGCTGATAGCATGCCTTAGATTCCGACAGGACCTCGCTGATGAAGTAGATGGGGCGCTGGACTGGATAGGCGTGGCCGTCTTCCTGCCGCTCGACGACGATGGCAGTACTGACCATGTGAGTAGTCGCAGCGAGGTAGAGCAGTAGCTACTCGCCTTTACGAGGAGCTGTCAGGACTGGTGGCTTCGATAGGAAGTCCTTGAGCTGGGCAAGGGCTTGGTCCGCCTCTGGGGTCCACATGAACTTCTCTTGGTGCTTGAGTAATTTGAAGAAGGGGAGCCCCCGTTCTCCAAGCTTCGAGATAAATCTATTCAATGCCGCCATGCACCCGGTCAGCTTCTGGACGTCTTTGATGCACGTGGGAGCTTTCATGCTGGTGATGGTGGAGATCTTCTCGGGATTGGCTTCGATGCCGCGATGGCTGATGATGAAGTCGAGTAGTTTGCCCGATGGTACGCCGAAGACGTACTTGTTCGGGTTGAGCTTCCAGCGGTACTCGCGCAGGGATGCGAAAGTCTCTTCAAGGTCGTCGATGAGCGTGCTGGAGTTTCTGGTCTTGATGACCACGTCATCCACGTAGGCTTCGACGTTCTTGTTGAGTTGCCTCTTGAAGCAGGCCTGGATAGCTTGTTGGTATGTAGCGCCGGCGTTCTTCAACCCGAAGGACATGGTCGTGTAGTAGTACGCGCCAAACTGGGTGATGAACGCGGTCTTCTCCTGGTATTCTTCCTTGATCGCGATCTGGTGGTACCCGGAGTAGCAGTCGAGGAAGCGGAAGCGGGTCGCGGCCCCGCTGTGGAGTCGATTACTTGGTCAATCCGCGGCAACCCGAAGGGGTCCTTGGGGAAGTGCTTGTTGAGGTCGGTGTAGTCGACGCACATCCTCCACTCGTTCGAGTTCTTCTTGCGGACGAGGATGGGGTTGGCGAGCCACTCAGGATGGAAGACTTATCTGATGAAGCCAGCTACGAGTAGTTTGGCGAGTTCCTTCTTGATGGTGTCCCGTCTGTCGTCGGCGAAGCGGCGGAGGTGTTGTCGCTTTGGGGTAGCTTTAGGATCGACGTTGAGTGAATGCTCAATCAACTCCCTGGGCACCCCTGGCATGTCCGCTGTTTTCCACGCGAAGATGTCGCGGTTAGCCCGGAGGAAGTTGATGAGTGCGTCTTCCTACTTGGGGTCGAGACCCGCCCCGATGGTGGTGGTCTTGCTGCTGTCGCCTATCCCGAGGTCAACTGTTTTGACCAGAACCTCCTCAGCTGGCCGAGGCTTGTTAGCTTTGTCCAACTTCTCTGGGATGTCGAGTTCACTTGGGGCAAGCTTCTTCGACGCGTTGTAGATTTCCATCATTGCATTGGGCACTTCATTTGTGGAGGTGATCTCCACAGCTTCCATGTCGCAGTCGTGCGATATCTTCAAGTCCCCTTGCAGTGAGAGTACACCTATTGGACTCGGCATCTTGAGTACCAAGTAGGTGTAGTGGGGTACCGCCATGAACTTGGCGATAGCCGGTCTGCCGAGGATGGCATGGTAGGATGTCTCGAAGTCCACGACTTCGAACTTGATGTACTCGGTACGATAGTTGTCCCGAGATTCCCCAAAGGTAACTGGCAGGACCACTAAGCCCAGTGGGATAGCCGCGTTGCCGGGCACGATGCCGTAGAAGGGCGAGGTGCTCTTGGTGAGCATGTGGGTGATGTCGAGCATCATCTTCTTCAAGGTCTTGGTGAAAAGGACGTTAAGCCCACTTCCACCGTCGATGAGGACCTTGTTGAGCTTGGAGCCCGCGACCACCGGCTTCAGGACGAGTGGGAACTGCCCTGGTTCGGAGAAGCTAGTCCATTGATCCGCGCGGGAGAAGGTAATGGGTACCTCCGACCACCTGAGAGGGGTCGGGACCGCTGGTTCAATGCTCATGACTTCTCGATGGGTAGACTTTTGTTCCCGTCTGCTGAGTAGTCCGCCGAAGAGGACGTTCACCGTATTGTCGGGTTCCTGGAAATCGCCATTGCCTTCATCGTTCTTCTTCTTGCCTTTCTTGTCATGAGGGTGCCGTGGCTCCGGAGTATCCTTGAGTGCTCGCCTGATTTGGTAGCACTGCTCGGTGGTGTGGTTGCCGTCCAGATGCCATGGGCACTTCTCCTTCAGCAAGTCTTTGAAGCTGCCGGAGGTCTTCTTCGAGTTCTCCTTTGCAGGGCGCTGGATAGCCGCGACAGTGTTGTCTGTCTTGCGCTTGCGATTGGGACCCGAGTAGTTGTTGTTGTTGCGACCGCCTTGGTTCCCGTTGTTGCTGCTGCCGCCGCCCGTGTTCTGTTTGCTCTTGCCACGGATGGCGTCATACTTGGCATTGGCCTTGTCTTCCTCATCAGCCTAGGACGTGATCATGTCCTTGAGGTGGGTGATGGAGCTTGGGCGGCGACGACCGAAGTCTTCGAAAGTGCGATGGTGGTAGAGACCGTCTTGGAAGAGGTCGATGACTTCTTTGTCAGAGACATCGACTACTGTGACGCGCTTGTCGAAGAAGCGCCGCATGTACTTGCGAATGGTCTCGCCTTGTTCCTGCTTTACCATAGCCAGGTCCATGCGAGTACTCGAGCGGCCCATAGCGCCCGCGAAGTTGCTGGTGAACTGCTCCTTCAGCTGGTCCCACTTGTCGATCAAGTACTTCTCAAGTGACTCGAGCCATGTAAGCAGGGCTTGGTGCAGACAGAAGGGGAAGTAGAGACATTTGGTGTCGTTGTTGCCTCCAGCGTTCTCGATGGAGAGGGCGTAGCATCTGAGCCACTGCACAGGATCTTGCTTCGCGTCGTACTTGGTGATTCCCAGAGGCTTGAATTTCTCTAGGAGGGGGAGGTTGCGAAGTCGCGCAGAGAAGGCGGGGAAGCCGTTGTTGTCGCTTGACGTGGAGGCCTTCTTGCGTCGTAGTTCTTCAATCTTCTGGCGGGCGTCGAAGCCGCCCTGTGAGGCTCCGGAGGCGTGGCTGTTCGCGTGGCCTCGGCCGCCGCGATCACCCCGCCACCGGCCCAACTGTTGGCACCATGGTTGGAGCTTCCGCCGTCGCTGCCTCCGCCACCAGGGTCGCGATGAGGGACGATCTCACGATCGCCGCCAGCAGCTGCTGCGCTGTTGCCACCTTGGGAGGGTCCGCCAGCCGTTGCGCGAGTACGGTTACGGCCGATGTCCGCACTGCGACTTTTTGCTTCGTTGTCGCGGTTCCTAACGGGAGGTGGTTGAGCAACCCTGGTGTTGACTCGCATGAAGTAGGCATCTTCCGCGAGCTTGGCGATGACTTGTCCCGCGCGCATCCCCTGTGCCTGACGTGCTATCGTAGTGATAGACATCAGGTATTGCTCTGGGGTAGTGTGTACCCGGCTCTCGACCTGGTCGAGAGCTTCCGCGAGGTTGCGGATGGGGAGGGAATCGCAGAGACGTCGGCGCCGTTCGTTACGCTTTCTGTTGCGTTCACGTCTGGCGTCTCTGTTGGCGGCAGTCTTGTCGGCGGGCGCGTCGGCGGACAACTCGTCCGCTGAGATGTCCTCAAGATACTGGTCAGGGACCATGCCTGAGGGCCCTGGTGTCTTGTTGGTAGTCATGAAGACTTGCCGGTCGGGAGAGCTAAGGCTGGAGTCGCTGGTTTCCACCTCTGTAGGAGTGTTCTCCTCAACTAGAGCAAGTGGTGTTCCCTCTTGGAAGGGAAGTGAGTCGAGGTAGGCGACGCAACGTGAGTTTCCTCCTGTCAGGTCTGCGGGCTTGCGGTCCGGCCAGTAGACAAATCTTCCGGCGGGTGTAGATGTTATAACCAAGCTGGCAGCTGGTCTTGACAGGGGTTGTTCTGTGGAGTTGTCCTCGAACTCAGGCTCCTCAGGGTCCGACCCGAAGTCGAACTCGTACGCAGAGTCCGAGTAGAAGCCAAAGAGGGGGTTGGAGTCCAAGGCGTGGCCGGGGGCGGTGTCAGAGTCCGAGTCGTACTCGGGTACGGGCTCCTATCCAGCCCGGCGTGTAGTGGGAGCCTTCGTGTGGGCCCTGCTGATGTTGTGGGGGCCACGAGTGAAGCGCTCACGGGGTGGGGAGTCCACATGCGATGGCTGAGTAGCCGGCTCGCATACGATGGCCCACGGGGACATCGAGCTCGAGTTGGAGGCGGATCCAAGCTCGAAGTCAGCGTGTTGGTCGAAAAGCGAAATTTCGCCGAATTTGCCGGCGAGTTCGCCCGTGACTACTTCGGGAAGTGTCACGAGGCCGGTCTCCAGGTTGGGCGGCATGGTGAGGCGACATTGTAAGGACCCAGCACCGTCAGCAGTGCAGACCCAGGCGCCGAAGACGAAGGTGTCACCGCGGTTGAAGGCGATGGTTGGCTTGATGTAGACGGAAGCCGTCGAGTTCGCCATGTGATCTCGGGCGAGATCCCCTACCTGGCGCGCCAGTTGTCGGTGTTTTAGACCGGCAACCTACTAAGGGGAGTACCCGAAGTAGATGAATGTGGCCTCGCCGAGATCGGTAACTCGAAGGAAGAGACACGTGGCACACAATTTAGACATGTTCGGGCCGCGAGGTGCGTAATACCCTACGTCCTGTATGCTGCGTAGCTCTGGATTGATGCAATCTTAAGCCGTGAGATGAGATGATCGAGAGAGGGTCCCTGCCTCGCCTTATATAGTCCGGGAGGCAGGGTTACAAGTCGGTTCAGGGAGAGAGTACTAGTCGAGTACGTCTAGGAGTCCTATATACAGTGCGGGACATGTACAGCTTCCTATCCGAGTACTTCTCCTCTGTAGTCCTTGTGCTTCACGCCAGCAGGTGCCGTGCAGCGCAAGTCGGGTAATCCCAGGGGCCCACCGAGTAGTCGGCCCTGGTACCCACCGAGGTAGTGGGCCCAGGGAGGTCCATACGACAGAATGACCCCCCAAGCGTGGTACTAGTTGATGACGGTCGCCAGGCTGACCCCGGCGTCATGGAGGCGGGCCAACACTGCCAAGTGATTCTTGAACATCTTCTCCTTCTCCAACTTCGGACGACCATCTGTCCAGCTACTTGGCGCATTCGCGATGGAGTTCTCGGTGAACGTCGACCACGCAAACTTGGAGTCGTTCCTAAGATAGAACCACCCCTTGTGCCAGCCGTTGTTCGAGCTAGTCAGCGAGGAGAGAATGTACTTGTCGCCCCAGTCTTGCTTCATCCGGAGGTTGGCACAGCCGACGGTTGCGACTTCGGAGCCGTCCTTCACACACACGAACATGAAGAAGTACTTGAAAAGGTGTCAATGGGCACTGATTCCCAAGTACCCCTCGCACAGCGCCTCGAATGTCGTCATCTGCTGGACGTTGTTTGGGTTGAGGTGCTGTAGCTGAAGCTCGTACTCATAGAGGACCGCTCGGATGAACCACCCAGCAGGAACTGAGAAGCCGCGCTCGTGGAAGGCCACGAATGAGACGACGTACCCCTTGGGCAGGCGCGACACGAACTCCTCGCCGGGCACCTTCCACTCTACAGCATCAGTGAGTAGAGGAAGTTGCCTGGTGTGGACGAGATGGCGCAGCATCGAGCGGGACACATTGGAGCGCGACCAGTTCGACATGGCGACAACGAGCGTTCATGTGCGACTCCAGCAAAAGCAGTGGTGGCGCTGCGACGCTAGGAGCGAAAGAAGCAGGCTGCAAGAGCAAGGGAGTAAAGGTCCCAAACCCTTGGCTGGCGCGCGGTTAAAAGGAAGTGGTGCTGCCACTAGCATTAAATGTCGGGCCCACAACGTCGAGGAAACGCTCGCTCATGTGCGCGTGCCCCGGTGTGACAGGCCCCCGCCCACGCGATGCCTCGATTCTCACTAGGCCCATGAGCCTGAACCGCCCCCACTCAGTCCTTTCAAACCGCCTCGTCCTCCACATCGGCCGCGATGCCCACGCCACCTACGTCGTCTACGTCATCCATATCGCCCACGACGCCCACGATGTCCATGACTACCTCAACAGAAAAACTCAAGACCGCGACAACACTACTGAAGATTAAAACCCCACGAGCGAGTCTACAACTCACTCGTGAGCTCGGGGGCTACATCCGGCGGACGCGCTCGCGTGCACCCACTGGGAAGATGAAGAACAATGATCAATGCAAAGCCTTTTCGACTGAGACTGTGTGCGAGTTCTTGACTCCCTCTTAGGCTCGGGGGCTACTGACGAGGGCCCAAATTAGGGCACCCTTTGACGGTGAGATAATCACTCTTGAGGTGGAGTCTTCTGACACCATTGACAACGTGCAGGCCAAGATTCGAGACGAGGAGGACCATCACTGGTAAGATGTCTTGTTCCCGACTAGTTGGGCGCTTCTCCGACAAGTTCCCTACTAGAGGAACCCTCTCCGACAAGTCTCCGCCTCGCCTGACAAGTCTCCGCCTCGCACGACAAGTCTCCGCCTCGCACGACAAGCAGCTCGTGCGCACGAGCACTCTCCGTCTCCGACCAAGACGCAAACCGTACCACGTGGCGCGACGCTGACACGTGAACTCTTCCGCTACGACGCGTGGGACACCAGTTCCCAATGACATGCAAGTGCACCAGCTGGCGGCACACGTGGGCTTCTAACTCTGATAAGAGTCTTAATGCAGCTCTGCCCGACCGCGTAGCCATCAACTCGCCATCACATTCGACCCTGCAGCACGCTAACTCCGCCCGAGGCACTCAAGTGCCCCCTATGACGAGCACAGGCCTACAATTAGGCCTTAGTGTGGCGAGCTCTCCCCGCAACCAGACGGGTTGAGCCATCACCAAACTACTCGGAGGAGGCGCCAGACGTCCCAAAGTGAACAGCTACGCCCGGCCACGTGGCAACCTCTACGATAACATAGCACATCTCATCTTCAATGTGCCCATACAGACAGCGAAGCACGAGAGAACATCCCAGCGGCCAAACACTGTAACTTCTCTCTTATTTCCCTTTTTTGCCCTTCCCCCTTGCGTCTGTAAAGGGAGAGGAGGGCAACCGTCACAGGGGATGACGAACCGAACACTCATACTAAGGGACCTGGGCTCGACACCCTCTCCCGACCAGTTTGTAACCCCTGCTACAAACAACCCTAGCACGGGAACACGACAACTCGACACTGGACGTAGAGTGTTACTCCTCGGAGGCCCGAACCAGTATAAATCTCGTTGTCTCCTGTGCTAACCATCTGAGCCGGACACACGATCGATACAAATTTACTGTCCAGCGGTAGAGAACCCCGACACCCATAATTCGCTCCAACCAGGAATCGAACATGGGTGGTTGCGACCATATCTCAGATCCTCTAACCTACTATGCTAGATGACTTTGGTATTGTCGAACAGATCAACAATTAGCCGACATCTTTACCAAGGCATTACAAAGAGAAAAGTTGGCACGAAATAGGGGGCTGATTGGTGTATCAAGGAAATGAATTAAGGGGAGTTTGTTGGAAGTAAATCATTTCCAGGACCTTCTAGAGTAATCAGCAGGTTGCTTGGTTGGTAAGAAATTGAAGTATGCAGAGTTCATAGCTTGTATTATAGAGTCTTCTAGTATTGTGTTTATGTATAATAGTGAATCCAAGCTATGTGTGTGTTGTAACTCTGAGCTCGTTCGGCTGGCACATGAACAATGCTCGGCTGGCTTCTTTCTACCTCTTTCCTCTCACATAATACTATTCATTCTACCAGCCGAACACTCCCTCTGAGTAGTAAAAGTCTCTAGAATAGTCCAACAGCTTAGATTATGTCGATCAGCTGGTCTATACAAGCACTTGTAGTACATCTGTGTAAAAGAGAGTATGCTATAAAAAAAGGAGAACAGAGCACTCACTCTGTTTTGTGCTGAACGTGAGTCTTTTCCCTCCTCTGTTCCTTTGCTTCTACTGTCCACTAATCCAACAACTGGTACTATTCCTTTGCAAGGTTGGTGAAGTAGCACTGCGCATCGGAGTGATTAATCGAGGCCAAGGCGATGGCTTCAAGATCAGGGGTCGGAATGGCGCAGACAATGGTGATTCTTATTGAGCGTTACACAAAAGACTTCCAACACAATTTGCATATCAATTTCAAACATGGTGTCTTATTACACATTACATATATGACTTCTGCAAACAAGTTTATATATGACGGGAATACCATAGTGAAAATACAATGTTTTGACTCCACCATGTAGCAGCTGGCTGCACGCTGAGAGGAAGGTGATCAAACATGCATGTATCAGTACTTGTTCTTAAGTGGGAAAGAAGGCTGGAGGGCGATGCCGCACAGTCCCTCGGGCTTGCCGGGGAAATTGCGCTTCATCATGATGAAGCCCTGGTCGCCCCAATTAGCTCCCCACGAATTTTTGATAAGCCAGTAGTCGTCCCTGCCCTGCTTTCCATACCCGACGATGGTGACAACGTGGTTGAACTTGGTCCCGCAGGGCCCGTTGTAGATCCCCGACTTGTAGTGGTGCCAGTTATCGCCGCCGGCCTCTATCAACACGGCGATGGGCTGGATTGCCACCACGTTCTTCATCAAGTCCTCCCTCTTGGTTGGCACACGTTTGTACCCGGAGATGGTGGCGGCATGGTTCCCCAGCTTGGAGCGGTCGCACCTGCCCTGTTGGTCCTTGTAGGGGTAGTCCTTCCCCCATAGTGATGCCGCCGTTGGAGTAGTAGTGATGCCTCCGTTGGAGTAGATCCACCGCAGGGCAAGGAAGGGGTCGCCTCTCGTGCAGCCATTGTTCTGAATGTTGCAGTCTATGAGCTGCTGCTATGAGAGGTTCAGCAATTTACTGGTCCTAATCTGGGTTATCGCTTCCACCGTGGCCACCGTTGTGAACGCTCAGCATGAACCTGCAAAATCAAACACATGCAGTCTTGTTGAAGGAGCACGTTCCTAATCATGTGTGCTATTTGTTGCATGGCAAAATGAAATTTACAGTTGTTGTTGTTGTTGTTGTTGTTGTTGTTGTTGTTGTTGTTGTTGTTGTTGTTATTATTATTATTATTATTATTATTATTATTATTATTATTATTATTATTATTATTACCAAATTTATTTTCAGTTTACAATGTTTTCATGATCAGAATCCAGGGAACCATGATGCGTGGAGTTATCAATAAGGCCTATATAGCGAAATTCAAACCACTCATTCAAGAAAATAATGTGTATACACGCGTACATTTTATTGAAAATGTCAAAGTCACAACAGAGGCAAAGAAAATGACAAGGTAGCCACCTTCTTACCAATAACTACTCTAAAGAAGATCAAAGATAAAGAAGATATCCCAAAGTATGGATTCAATTTCTGTCATTGGCAAATATCTACTTCCCTTAATATTAGTCATCCAATATTTATCAATCAATTATCCTTTTCTAAATAAATGATGATAAATTCACATAATATTCTTTATCATCAACAAGTGCAACACAAGTTTTCACAGACTTACCAATTCCTGAAACTAAGTATGCACAAAACAGGTAAATAAATCCATATATTTCTATTTTCATTTTAACATGAACTCTACATGATACAATTTATTTTTATGAAAAAACTATTTATTCAAATGAAAATATTATTGAAGAGATACAATTTGAGGACCATCTGAATGGGACATAGGAGGACCAAATGCAGTACAATGGAAGAACTTTGGAGGAGATAAATTTGATTTTGTGACTCATCAAATCAAGTATGCAATAACTTCATCAATATAGACCAATTTATTTGAACTTACACGCATATGAATGATATATATCACCATGCAAGAGAAGCATATTTATACAGTTGAGGCAATGATTGATTCAGTCAATGCGAGATATGGATGGTATTACATCTCATGTACTAAAGATGATTGTAAGAAGCAACTTGAAAAGAAATCTGACCACTACTTTTGTAGTAATTGCCATGAGAAATCTGAACCTAAAGCAAGGTAAGCAATTTAGTATTTTTCAGATTCATTGTGATATTTATAGTTCTACGTGCATATTTTCTAACAAACCCAATCTTCGCATTCATAGATACAAAATTAAGCTTGAAATAAGTGATTCAACGGCAGCTGCAACTCACGTGCTTTTTGAAAAGGAAGCTCAAATGATAATTGGGGATTCAGCGGGTTTCATTATTGCCTCGGTCAATCATGATGATAACGAGCTCCCAAAACAAATACAGGAAAGATGTGGACAAACATTAATTTCTCAGCTCAAATTGTCTGAATACAATTTTACAAGTTTAAGACCCGACTACACTGTTTCAAGACAGTTTCTTCCCGATGTGAAAAGCATGACAAAAATGGATAATGGAAGGGTCAAAGAGGTAACATAATAGATTATGAGCAAGTACTTTACACCAGCCTTTTAAAATTTTAATTTCTATTAAATTCGCTGGATTAATGAAACAATAATATTTTGGTTATGTAATAGGAGGTAACACATGACTCAAATATAGGCTACTCAGAAACTTTAGAAATTGAATGTTGAGATGACGACAGCATTTATGCCAAAAGAAAAGCCATTGTTGAATAAGGAATAAAAGCTGGACAAAGACTCATTTGAATCTTTAAAGTGTCCACTATATTTATATTCTTGTCTAACGTAATATTGTGCACGCAGCATTTCAGAGTATTAGGATATCTAAGAAACGAATTGCAATTTAGATTCATGATATATTATCTATTTTCAATTTGAAATCTTCTTTACAAGGCAAATTGTATTTCTGATGACAATCGATCATCTATGGAAGATGGGCCAGAATACGGTGGAAAAAAATGAGCATGGAAATCTGTCTCTATCCAGCAACAAAAAGGAATGCAAGCAGAGCAAAAACTCAGGCAAAAGGTTAAAAAAGGAGGTAGTCCTACATACATAAAAGTTTTGAATAATTTCATTTAACTAACTCTGTAGCATATAACGAATTTTATTTCTGTTAGATTTTATCTCACTTATGTTCCAACATTTTCATAACTAAACAAACAAAAGCATTGGTTACACTCAGTTTATATTTCCACCTAGTCGATTGGACTGAAATCTCGAATCAATCTACAATGAAAACCAAAAGCAGGGGCGGACCCAAGTAGAGCCGAGTGAGGGCACATGCCCCCACTCATATTTCAGAAGCAAAGGTTAATTGCAAATTTTCACCACATAAAACCTTGACAAATCTTTGTTTTCTTAAGAAGTGTCCTCTCTCAAATTTTGCTTTGGGTCCGCCCCTGACCAGAAGCCAATTGTTTCAAGATTGTAGTAGTGTCGTGTTCAGTCTGTACCGTGCCTCGTGTGCTCTAACTCTGAAACGGTTCTAGTGGAAGTTCAATCGATAAGCTCACAACATGCTCCAAAATCTAAGCCTCTAAAAGTCTAAATATTGACTGCAATTGGCTACAATTTGTTGTTAAGCACTCTACAATTCTCGGTTCAGTGAATTTCCTGAAACGCTACATCTACTCCCTGAACGAAATCCGACAACAGGCTGTTGGAAGTGACGGACGAAAAATCATACCATACACGTTGCCCTGATTCTTGACCGGCGTGACGGCTCCTCTTTGGCGCCAGTCGATGGTGGGTGGAGCGGCGGACGTCATGTTGATTGACACGTCCCCATCGTCGTCTTCAGTGAGCAGCAGATGCGTGTGCGAGAGAAACAGGGCCCTGAACTCCTCCTCCATGAGATCGCTGAAGCCGTTCTCACCTAGAGTGTAGGTGAGACCGGCCGCCTCAGCACCGGCGTTCGTACGGTCGATGTGTCGGAGGTTGACGGCGTAGACGTCGAATCGATGACGCTTTTCCTCAGCGGTCACGTACGACTTGCCGTACGCGGCCGTCCAGTTCTCGAACCTCGCCAGCATGTCATCGCTGTTGGCCGCCGCATCCCCCGGGCGGCGCTGCTCCATCGGGATCGTCTCCCCACATGGCACCCCCGACGGGCAGTCCACCCACGCCGCCACCGCCACGATCCCTGCAAAAACCGCCCGCTCGGCCATCAGTACTGTCAGTATAGCAGAACATGAACATGTGCTCGTGTCATTGTGGGCTTACAACAACCAAGTAAATTTGTTTCCCTGGCAGCATCGTTCCATCAACTTAAATTATTTGCTTGGGAGCCTGCTTCATCAGCCAAGATAAACAGAATACGATGGCCTAAACCAAAATCTGTAGGCTAGACCGCTAGAGGACAGATTTTGATTTCCACGAGTCAGCAGCTCAAAAATCTACATACTGTATGAAACATCTACAAGTCATTCCGGCATAAATCTAACCATGCTCGAGCATGCACGTACAAGTCAAATATCACTACTCTAGCATACTAGAGTACATCAGTAAAGTTGCAAGTTTCAAGTTTCAAGTCCACTGCTAATTAAAAGCGACACCACTCAGAGCATAGAAATCCGACATTTGGTGGTGGTTCGATCACAAGGACTGAACTGACTGATAAAATGGATTGACTTCACTAGAAAGAATACTAGTAAGAAAGTAGAAACTCATCTAGAAAGAAAAACAGAGAGAGGAAAAAATCAAACAAAACGCATGAATGAATAGGTAGTTCATTCAAAAATGGCAGTCAGCAGGATCAGACGGAGTTAGCGATCCTTTTCAAACAATGGACATGGACATGGACATGGACATGGACATGGACATGGACATGGAAATCAGGTGAACATGTAGCAGAACATGGACATGTGCTCGTGTCATCGTGGGCTTACCGGTCACGGCGGCCACGAGGACTAGCAGGAGGCGTGCCGAGGGCGGCGCCGCCATGGAGACGGCGGTGGAGCAGTGTGCAGTAGGATGGCGACCAATTGATTTTCGAGACCCAGCCGACCTCTCTAGCTGTATAGCCTGTGTATGTGTGTGTTCGTGTGCGATGGAAGGCGGCTCTCAGCGAATGAATCAATCTCCAATGGAAAACCCTAATGGGTATTTATGACCCGTACCGTACCCGGGGCTACCGCCCCCCCCCCCCCCCCACCCCCCAACAGCGACCTGGGAAAGGGCTCCGGCCCAAGCCTACCGGCGACGGGCCTCCGCTTCGCTCCGTAAGAAGTCGGCCTTTCTCTTGGGAGACAAAATTTGGATCATAACTCAACAGAGGAGAGGACTGGGGAGGTGAAGTTGGGACGCTGGGTCAGGGGCTGTGCTGTTGTGCATGATACTAGGTGACGATCGGGTCGAGAGAGCAGCAGAATGAAGTTAGAAAGTGACCGGAGCAGCAAAGCAGAGGGGGGAGCGCAACCAACAAAGTAACCAAGCCGTTGAGGGTGACTACTTCTACTGCCAGTTGGGAAAATTCAATCCCACCAATGGCTTCTTGTTGCTCAGGTGCTGGGGATGTGTCGCCATTGTACTTGTTGGCAAGAAATGGCACAGTGAAAGACTGATGGCACTGTATACCACGTTGATCACGTCACAGCTGAGAGTGCAGATCCTCTCTGGTAAATGTAACACAAGACTGCCAAGATGTGCCAAATCGATGGGGTTTTGAACGGTGAAGGACTAGAAGGTTAACAACACCTTGGACATCTAGAGATCTTGGAGATTTGGAGAGTGACAGCTTGACAGGGACATTTGGAGAGTGACATTGACAGGGATAGTGGTTTTGAGAACGATGCAAAGTGTTGTTTGTAGAAGAATAATGCCAAGAGTTTCAGGTGACCAACACATCTAGAGATGCCAAGACACCATTCTTTCAACAAGTGATTATTTTCTGGAACGCGTAGAAGAGCTGCACATCAATATATTAACAAAAAGAATGGAGTATAGAGCCCCATAGTGTTAAAGATATCAGGGCCTATAACCTGCCCTTAAGCGCATAAACAAAACTAACAAAAGCTGTAGTTAGTTGAACTTGAACGTGGTGTGTTTCCTACACCACTCTCGAGTGGATCAATCATTCCACTGTGTCCTTTGGTACTCCCATTTCATGGTGTTTAAATATTTTTTCAATCTAAAATCAACCCCTAACAGGATAAAAAAATTGCAAGAACTTCATAAATTTTGACCAAAAATTAGATAAATTGAGTGCATTTTTAGCAGAAGTTATACCAATAAATTAGTTCATGTTTTAGTACATCATGGTAAAAGAAGTTAATAGTAAAAACATTATTTAAACCGTATTAATTTCTGACATGCCATATGAAACAGAACAGAAGGTGCATGATTCTCTGTTTCCTTTTGCAAAGTTATGGGGATGGTTGGATCATCTATTTCTGTGAGGTACAATAAAAGTTTTGGCAAAAGTTAATTGTATACACTTTGGTACAAAGTGGCATGCAAACCAAACAAGACATGCCAATACGGCAATACTACAACTGGCAGTAGCCTGGGCGAAGTTTTCAAGCTGCAACTGCCTTGTTTCCACTTTCCTCAGCACTTCCAATGCTAGCTTGAAAACAAGGCAGTTGATGTGTGGCTATTGTACTTGTTGGCAAGAAATGACACCGTAAAGACTGAAGGCCCTGTATATCACGGTGATCACCTCACATCTCAGAGTGCAGGACGTCTGCAGTGTCCCTGTCTGCCTCTCTGGTAATGCAACACAAGAAAGTCTACAGCCTTTACATGCCCATCCATCCCATTAGCCCCAATTGTGAAGAGCGAGTCATCACTCGCCAACACCTTGGACATTCACTTGTCTGCACGTGGAAACATAGGACTCAATGTAAGCACAATGGCATCATCCCACCCACCGAAGAGAGCAAATTGCTTACGACTATTAACCCTCCCATTTTGGAGTAGGCAGGAGTCATAAGATTGCACTAAACTGTTTCAGGGTAGTGGTTGCATTTGAGAAATAGTTCCAGGCGACGAACACATCTAGAAATGATGCCGAGACATCATTCTTTCAACACACGGTTGTTAGTTGGAAAATTAACGTGGTGTGTTGCTTGCGTCACTACCGAGAGTTTAGTGCAATTTTATGACCTTAGTTTCTCCAATTTCTTGGCCAAATAGTTTTCAGTATAATTTTAACCCTCAAAAGGATAAGATGTTTTTTACAGTACACAATACGACCCAACGGTCGTACGATTGTATTATCCGTTTTTTCGGGTTGTTTCCCAATGGGTAAAATGGTAATTTGATAGATATACATTATTTGGAAAAAAATCGCCGCTGCCCCTTATACTATCTAAAACATTTCATTTCCTATATCACAACAATGCAATTTTACATTTTCAATGATACCCTTATACTACTCATATGACCTTTGAATATTACCGTATGACAGCTAAAAAAACCAGTCGTACAGAATTAATCTCAATCGTCGCATCGTTACATAGAGGTCCTTTTTGTTGGAAATATGCACTATAGCCAACAGGAATGATCCACTACTGGGCTCATATGGATTTGATCCATTATGGTGTAAAAGTCCTAATGGGCCACAAATGTTGTAAAGCCCATTAGCGTTGGAAGAGGTACACCATCTATTAGTCCTGTATTGCTAATGGACGATGGTGTGGGGGTTTTCCTCCCAATAAATATGGACCACACCCCTCCTGAAAAGGTACGACTCTCAAACAACAGTTGCTCCACCAATGCTCTCTCCTCGTCACACTCGCGGACCTAGCAGTCCGACGGCGACGTGTGACGTCCCAGGTTTTTAATTAACCCTAATTGCTAGTCAAAGCAGTTGACTGCAGTCAAATCATGATCAACCTAGGACATCACCCTGAAAACCTCCCTAACACCCCTAACACTCACCCTTGAGTACCTTTGACAAATCAACATTAGCTACTTTGGTCAAAACCCTAGCTAAGTTGGTCAAACACCTTGATGTCAATGTGTCACTCTAGAACTTTGGCCACGTTCTCCAAATTTTGTCATACTCAAAATTCTGCCAATATAAAAATTGTGTAGAATTGTGAGGGACACATTTCAACTTCAAGTTGGCATTTGAGATTTGGAAGAAAGATAGCTCAAAAACTTAAGTCAAACATTTGTTCACTGTTCCTCGGCACCATAAAAATCAGCAAGTTCAACAGTAGTTCATGCTCCAACCATTGCCCAAACCATAGGTCGGTCTTTGTAAAAATTGTAGGTGGTTATCCCCTCTACAACTTTCCTTTTTGGTGGTTTCGAAGTTTGGTTTGAAAATTTCGAGTTTGGGACGGTCAAACAAAGACAGTTTGAATTTGAGCAGCTCGGCGTCGCGCTCTGGCTCGCGTACGCGGTGGCGCGTCGCGCCACGCGCCAGCCGGCGTACCACCGCCTTGCCCCTCGGCGTCCGGGTCCCCCGGTCGGTCGACCGCGCGCTCGAGGCGCCATCTTCGTGTTTGTGCCTCCCCCGAGCAAATCCCCCTCGGGCCTACAACATTTGCGAAGCATGACCATAGTTTTGACTTATGGATTTTGAATGAAAATTCAAATTCAGTTTGGCATCATTTTATTGTAGTTCAAAATCTAGAAAGGCTATGGAGCTAAACTTTGGATATGTTGCTGGTTATATCATTTGTAGGGCCTGGGCGAAAAATTTGCACAAAGTTACTGTGTAGATCTTTTTATATGAATTACTTTGTATTTATGCTATTTCTGTCTTACTGATTTTTGTAGCAAAATGTAAATTGATTTTTGTGCTCAACTTGTGGATATGTTCATGTTGTGCCCAGGTTCAACTTTCTTGAATCTATCATGATTTTATTCCTATTAGAAATATTTAATCTTCATTTATGCTTAGATTTACTTTTAAATGCATAGTTCAAATTTCAAATGTGTTTGTGATGAACATGCTGGTTTCTTAGACTTCTTTTAGTCCAGAGAAGCTGTAGGAAAGAGTTAGGGTGCAAGAGAACTTTATTTATTAATTTGTGCATTTCTCATAACATCTATAGCTAGGAATTGCCATTTTTGGATGTATATGTTTTATAGCTCCTTATGTTGCAAACCTTGGACCAGTGGTGTTCTTGGGTCCTTAGGACCAGTAATGTGCCCTTTGCTCTGTTTTTAGAATTTATTTTGTGGTGAAAAGTGGAAATTCATTTAAGCCTTCTATTAAATGTAATTAGAAAACTCACATTTAATTTAGCAATGATTTCTATTAAATGATTGTGTAGCTTATTTAGGGTCTATGAATCCACCCTTGCTGTTTTGAAAATTTAAATTAAATTCATTACATAGATGTGTACACAATCACTATTAAAAGACTAAATTAATAAGCCTTCATAAATAATAACCTTAATGAAAAAGAATTAGTAACTAAGTGTTTATTTAGGTGAATATAGCCAACAAGGGTTGGATAAAATAATTAATCTCTCACTCCACCTTAACCATGCATTGCATTCCGTGTAAAACTCCCTGACAGTAACTACGCTCTCGTGCCGGAAGCCGAGGAAGGAGGAGCTGACGCGGAGCTGCAGTACGTGGAAGTGAGCGAGGACCCTAAGGACCCTCAGGCTAACTGTGCTAACGAAGGCAAGCCCCGGTGCATTAACTTAAGTGTTTTTGAAAATTTATGCAACTATCTATGGATGATTATGCATTTACGTTCAGGAGTTGAAATGAAACCCTAGACGCATGATCCTTAGGTACCTATGTCCTTACTAGTATGTTAGGTCGGTAGCTGCTATGCTATAGGACAGTTACAAGTCGAGTGACGCTTGTCACTCACGAGAATAGGTTCTTATGTTGGAATCATATGATCTTTATAAATGGATTGCTCATGTGGTAAGAGCATGGGATGTGGGCTCCGGTCCAATGGCTTTCGTGGGTTAAGTGTTTGAATGTACTAAACACTTGTCGAGAATGGGACCGGTAAGCCTAGTACCTTGATGAGGCAGTAAGGGATTTTACCGTCACTAATCTTGGGATGCGTCTCACGGCTAGCTACCGGTGGTGCACGTGTGACTCTGGGTGCCTCGCGGGCTATGCCAGATAGCCCGTACCAAAGATTGTGGTCTTTTATCCCGAACTGAGGATTTTTGGGAATCGCCTGGTGTTTTTCCTTGCGGGGGAACCCTACCGTGTGTTTAGGTCTACCTTGCAAGGTTTAAATCAATTGGTTGTCAGCCTCTCACCATTATCTGAGACTACTTATCCTACTGGCCATGAGATCCCTAATGATGGAAGTGGATGAATATTTATGCTTGATTAATTGTATTGCACAACTTATGCTTGCAATAGCTTGCTAATTTAGAAAAGAGTAATCAACTAGAACTTGTGCTAAAATCTTGAAAGTAAGGACATACTCTTTGTTGATTTTCAGCAAAAGAAACCCTAGTGGCAAAAAAGCCATTCATGTCTAGAGTTGGTGATGTAGTTATCACCAATAGGTAAGTCTTGCTGAGTATTAGTATAATCAGCCTTGCTATATTCTGTTGTTCCAGGTAATGCCTTTGCTGACCTGTGGCCTGGAGAGATCCCGCCTGGTTGGGAGCTGGAGTGGGTGGAAGATGAAGAATGAAGGCATCATGGCAGGCCTCCTGTGATGTTCCTCATGCCATTTAGTTTAATTCTGTTGTTTTTAAAACTCTAAACTTTGTTGTTGTGTCAAAGACTTCGGTTTGTAATAATTAAACCCTTCGTGGTAGATTTGGATGTTAATCATGTGTGGTTCTCTAGACTCGCCTTCGCGTGAATTTTAATGCATATATGTCGATCCTTGTTGCTATGTAAAGTGATTTCACTAGGCGTTAACCCGACAACTAATGACTGGATGATACTTTATTATTGCTTAATGACCAAAGTGGGTTGGTTTAGGTGATAGTATGGTATTTTCATGGGCGGGTTGTCACACGACGCTTCCTTCTCCGTACGTGTGGATACCTTGGAGGTGCTGCATTTGGAGTACTTGGATCGGACAAGCCACACGTGTAGGTCAAGAAGGATGTGAGCAACTGCACTACCTGCTACCCTTGACACGTTCGTCTACATCGAGACGGTTCCACTTCATCTGCGCGTTTAGTGATAATCTCGTGATCTATAACAACAGTAGTTCCTGATTTATGGGGTAGAAAATTTTGTTTTGCGCTACCGTAGCCACCCTGTATCCCTTCGGTGGTACCAGAGCTGTAGCTACTAAGTTTTAGATTCAGGATGTGTGCATATGGAGATATGCAGATGTAGATCAAAGTTTTGATCGGCTTCGTGTTCTTGCCGTGATGGTCGTGTAGCGAATTACTCATACCGGTCGGAATTCAGCCATCGGAGTTAAGTGATACACGTAAACCAAGTCACAATGAGAAGGAGATCAATTGGATTGGTCGAATCGAAGCTAGCTCAAGTGCCAGGCGCATGGGATGTGTGGCGGCGGCAGATTGGATCTGCTACCGGCCCGAGAAAAACAGAAAACATGTTGTTCGGTAAAACAGCCATAACTTTTCGTGGTTTACTCGGATAAAGATATTTTTATACGAAAATTAATCTACAAAAAATTTTACACATGTGATAAACCAGCTTTGCTGGTCTCGGCGAAATTAGTTTTGCCAAATTTGGCTTGCGAGATGGTTTTTCGGGTGTTTTAAGTTTGGACGTCGGTATTGCGATAATCTATTTTGCAGGTTTTGTGATCGGTATGGCCTATATGTGTATGTGATGCATGTGTGTAATTTTTTGTGACCTGCGTATCACGCGTACGGCAACATGGCTGAAGCCACATGTATTGTCAAAATTAATGTAATGGTCTGCATACCAATTTGTGATGATCTAATGTGCGATTGTGTAACTTTCATTACTAGCACGCGTTAGATAGTTCTTGGAGGATTCATCACATGGAGGATGGCACACACAGGTCATGGAGATGGAAATCAACATGATGTACAGGTCAATGGAGATGGAGATCACCATGTGACAATAGGCCATACTGTGTTACAATTGTGTGGATGTCATTCTTATCGTTCTACTTTTACATGCGACAATGGTTAACTTCTTGCGTGTGATGTTACGAGTAGAATGATCCATTTTGAACTTTAAGTTAACATCCCTCCCAACACTTGCCACCATCCCACGTCTTGTACAATTAGTGGTGGGTCTATGAAATTAGGGTGCCACTAGTTTTCCTTGACTAGACGATTTTGTATCGGATACTTACACGCATAAGTAGTGGTTTGCTTATCGAAGTCATCTTAATGGTTAAGGACTTTGGGGCATGGTTGGGAGCCTAGACATAGAGATTTCAATGAACAATAGGAGTCATATGTGATATGATTAGCAAAGAGTTGCTTACTGACACTACGTGAAAAAACTCACTTTGGTAACGTGCATAGATCGCCTTTGGTAACGGGCAAAACGTAGTCCGGTACCGATCAAGTGTTACAAATAAGCCAAGAAAGGTAATGGGCATTAAACAACGACTGTTGACGGTGAAAATCCGTCAACCTAGCCATGAGTTTACCTTCGGTGTTGGCATAAGTTTTATACCTTATCCATTGGTACTAACCCCCGTGGTATAACAAGTTCACGTGTGCATGTCGGTTTTGGAGTTTAGTGTTTATGCAGGATTTTAGCGTTGAAAGCAAGACTTTCGGGACAAGTTCATCAAGCACCTTATGACAAGACCTTGAAGCCCCGTACAAGTCATGCAATTAAGCAAACTTAACTCCAAGAAGCCAGGGACTTGATCCGAGAAGATGACAAACTCCGAGGACCTAACCTGAAAAGTGTTGAATCTTGCAAGACAAGGAGTTATGCCCAATTCGGAGAGAAACTGATGACATGGACCTACATGCAGAAGGGGGAAACATCCAGGAAGCAAGGGAACCGACGTAGAGCAAAGGAGGCCTCGGGCTGGGCCTGGATGGGCCCAGGCCGGCCAGCCCAGGCCGGTCGGCCCAGCTGAGTCCAGGGCCCGTTTGTCCCCTCCTTTGCCCTAGCCGCCATTCAGGCTATTTATAGCCCCCTGACCGAGAGCTACGGATCATACAATTCATCATCGGCCACCGAGGAGCAGAGAAGAGAGGGACACCATCTCGGAGAGGAGAGGGTCGAGCTAGTTGACTAGGGTTTCCCTAGCCGACGTGGGAACCTTGCACGGAAGACCACGTCGGAGTTCCCGGAGCTAGAAGCAAGATCAAGGAAGGATCCCGGTGGTGATCTTGTGTATGTATCATTGTTATAGTTGAATTATCAAGTTGAATCTTTTCCTAGCGATCAAGTGTTTCCTCGAAGATTTCGTTTTTCGATCGGCTTTGCTTATTCCAATTCTATTCTCGAGATAGATTACATAGGGTGTTCTTGTAGCCGCGGTGGCTAGAGGTACATGCCGGATCTTTCAAAAGAATCTCGACTTGTCTTTTGACTCGCCCTAAGCTCCCCGCATGAGTAGGGATACGTTGTGACAAAACGGGGGTTCCGAAAGGCGGATGTTTTCGGATTTGGACGGGAAACCACGGTTTAAAGAAGCTTCTTATAATATTCGATTTGCTACTTCTTCTCTTGCTTGGAACTTCAACAAAAGGCTTACCCCGATCTCTCTAGATCGGTTTATCTACCCAATCTTACTTTTTTATCTCTGGTCTTTAGTAGATTAGATTAGTTTCGTGTCTTTTACCTAGATGCATTAGGGTTTTTCTTTTACCGAAGATTGAAGTTACTTGGCTTTACTAGATCAACTTTTGCGTCACACATTTGTTCCACGGATTCGATACCTTGGGTTCACCACTCGAGGGAAGAAGGGTCCCTTGACTACGACGGGAGACTTGTCCACTTGCAAGTCATAAACGAAATTCGATACAACTATTAACCGTCAACAAGCCCCTTTTTCTGGCGCCGTTGCCAGGGAACAAGTGATCAAGATTTGATTTTTTATTACCTTTTTGTAATTTTTAGTTTTCTTTTTTGTTTTTTTGCATCTACTAAACTTTGATCATCCTCAAAATACATCTAATCTAGTTTGTCTAACCCTAGTTTTTATAGATTTGTTTTTACTTTCTAGTTTTTGCATACTTTGTTTATTGCTAACCCTAACTGGAGATGGACAGCTACCTCTCCAACAAACCCGATAATTTTGTGGATGATCCAGAAAAACTTTACAGGCTAAGGAGACGCGAAGCACATCAAGTTAAAAAGCTGGATTTTGTAGATTCGGAGTCGGAAGACAAAGGATCGCAGGAATCTCCGAAGAATTCACCACCTCAAAGTCCTCGGGAGAATCGACTTCCACCGATGGGTGACCAACCACCGCAAGAGCGCAAGATTGGGGAGCTATGCACCCCAGACATTATCGACCTGCCAATCTTGAACCTTGAGGAGATCGGAAGACCGTTCGAGATCAAGACCTCAACAATCCGCATGGTGCAACATTCACCCTTCACCGGTAAAGAGGATCTGAACCTTCACCTCCAAGCGTTCATTCAACTATGTCAGACTTTCAACATGGATGGGGTGACTCAAGATCAAATGAGGGCAAGGCTTTTTCCGTTCTCACTACTCGGGAAGGCTTTGCAATGGTTCCACTCTCAACCAGCGGAGACGGTGCAAAATTGGAACACGTTGATGAAGGCTTTCATGAAGGAATACTACTCGCCGGGTAAAACTCAAAGCTTGCGTAATAAGATTGCCACCTTTGTTCAATATCCTACGGAAACTATCTCGGAGGAATTCGAGCGCTTCAACGAGTACACCCGGGTGGTTCCACATCACAAGTTCCCAAAGGAAGACCTCGTGCAAAAGTTCTATCAAGGACTCACCATGGCGTCAAGGACGATCATCGATGCATCGGCGGGAGGATCCATCATCGAACTTACACCGACGGAAGCTTTCACTCTATTCAAGAAGGTCGTAGATAATGACACATGGGTGTCATCCGGGCGCCTACATCCGGTTCAACCCACGGGGAACGTCAAGGGAGTCTTGCAAGTGGAGAAGGAGAACATACTTGAAGGCAAGATCGACTCGCTCATGAGGAGGTTGGAGAAGAAGGAGATGGAAAAGAAAGAGGCTCTAGATTTGAAGTCCGCCGAAGCAAGGTCCACATGCGAAGAATGTGGAGAGTATGGCCATGTCCGCAAAGATTGTCCGGAGGAAGCCAAAACGCTCGACTACATGAGGAAGGGAGAATTGCCGAACTTCCACTACGGGCAAGGTAGACCTCAATTTAATGCAAGCTCATCTATTCCTAACGTGATTCCGCTTCGTATACAATTGAAGGAGTTCATGGATGAGCAAGCTAAGATCAACAAGGACACCGTCACCAAGTTCAAGACCATAGACAAGGTGTTGGAGAACATCGATAGCAAGGTGACAGAGGTCGGAAGTTCCAATCATCAAGTACTCAACATGATGAAGATGCTCGAGACGCAAGTTGGACAACTTGCGGGGCGCCTAACTAATGATGAAGGGAAGCTTCCAGGACAACCCAAAAGTCCCGAATCGGCGAAGGCCATTCAAACACGTTCAGGGAAGGAGACCGAAGATCCGGAACGTTCCGCGGGAGCAAGGAAGCTTAAACCATCCACCGAGGTGGAAGGAGTTGCTAAAGAGAAGGTTACGGGAATCGTCACCGAAGAGCCCGAATTTGAGATGCCGGAGGAAGACACGAGGATACCGCAACCCAAGCCACGCTACTTCTGAGGTAAACTTGACAACCACTTTGAGAAGTTTGTGGAAGTTGTGCGTAGACTTAGCATCAACATGCCATTACTAGATGCCCTACAAGTACCTACATATTCTCGTTACTTTAAAGACATACTTGCAAATAAATATGAGATAGCAACACTCGGGGTAGATCATGTCAAGATGTCCGAGGAGTGTAGTGCCGCTATTGCTAATGGGCTAGAGAAGCAAAAGGACCCCGGTGCCCTACTATTCCATGTTCGGTTGGTTCTTTCAACTTCGAGAAGGCGTTATGCGACCTTGGAGCAAGTGTGAGCGTCATGCCGAGGGATGTGTTCGAGAAGCTACGCCTACCAATGGAGCCTACGGGTATATGTTTGGAGTTGGGAAATAACTCCATTCGCTATCCCTTGGGCATTGCCGAAGATGTACCCGTGAAGGTCGGACACCACTTCATCCCCGTCGACTTCGTGGTGCTCGAGCTGGGAGAGAGGGAGAAGCCACCGCTCATCCTTGGGAGGCCTTTCCTCAAGACCGTGGGAGCTACTATTGATGTTGGCAAGGGGGACATCAAGTTCGATATCAACGGAGAAAAGAGTTCTTTCAAGTTCCGTCCAAGAATCGAGGCATGCAACATGATTGGAGTGAAGGGAGAACCAAAGCAAAAGGAGGGGCTGAAAAAGAAGAAGGAGCCGAAAAAAATGAACGTAAAGAAAATCAAAGAAGGTGTTGCATCAGTCAAGACAAAGGAAGAGAAGCCGCCTGTGAAGACCAAAAAAATGACTAAGCCGGAAGACAAGCCCGTGCCCAAGATGGTGCGGAAGTGGGTACCCAAGATTGCAACGCCCGCAAAGAGCGTTGATCCGAAGTAATCAAGTGAAGAAGTCTAGCTATAGACTATAAACGAAGCGCTAGGCGGGAGGCAACCCGTTTCGTCGAGTCAAGAATAAGCTACCGGGAGGACAACCCGATTCCAGGTTTTTCGAGTCTTTTTAATAATTTAGTTTTGAATTTTATTATGCAAAGACATTATACTTAGGAGTGGTTGAACAATATTAGAGACATAATTCTTGATTGAATGTTTTGCTTTATCATAAACCCTTTGCATGAACCCTCCTATGTGCTTGTTTGTTCTTTTCTTTTCGAGAAACCACAACCAAATAATTTCAGAACCTAACTCAACCTTTCACCCCTATTATGGTGTTGTGGTTGACTTATTTTTCATGATAAAACCACACGAGTAGAGCCACGACTTATACCTAGGTGTTATTTAAATTTCAGCGTGTGGTAGGATTCGCGTGAACCTAGAAATTAAAACTTTTGGTTGGTTTAAAAATCCATATCCTTGGTTTCTCTAGGATTAGAATTTTTCTAAGCCTCATCTAATTTTGTTTTATTCAAAATCTCTCATTTAGCCAAAATTAGAACCTAAACCTATGCCCCCATGATCGAGCCGGGAAAAGTTTGCTCTCAACCGGTGAAAGCAAACTATACAGGTGAGACCGATATCAACGTAGTCGGAAAATATTTTCGACTTACATTTGTTTTTAATGATTTAAAAACTTTTCTAAATTTATGCTTGAGCTCTTGCTTGGCTCTGAAAAATATTTTTAATTTCGAATTAGAGGAGTGCTTAACCTTAAACACACCTAAAGGGAGGCAATCTAGTTTGAATTAATCATGCATGCACCATTGGATACCCTTTCATCAACTTTCATCAAGACCACATGCAAAGGACAAGCATGGTGGGCAGCAAGCATCAACTTTGCAGGAATTTCATGGTGGCATGTGAAGCAAGTGGAGCTAGGGAGCATGGACATGACCCAAAGCATGAAGCATCAAGTGGAAGGACCAATAATGCAAGAAAAGGAGTGGACGAGAGCGTTTGGGCGGTGCAACTCGTGGAGCACGCGGGCAGGAAAGTTGCAGAGGAGAAATGATCGTGTTGGAAGAAAGCCGAGGCGGGGAGGGGCATCAGGCACCCCAGGCCGGTCGGCCCAGGCCGGCCGGCCTCCCCTACTTGAGGAGCCCCCCGGCTCCCGTTTTCTGCAGGCAAGCTTCCCTCTCCTTCCTTAGTTTGTGTGTTCAAGTTTGTGTGCCCAAAACCTCCGTAGACATAGCCAACCTTCCCAAGCTTGATAGCTCAAAAAAATCCACCACCTTAATCCACTCAAAGTCCACATCCCGAAGTAAGATTTTAAGTGCCTAGTTACCGGTTGCAACCCGGAGTTTTAGTAGAGAAAAGAGTGCAGCAACCATGTGGAAGAAAACCACAAGTCTCTTCTCCAATAAGAAGGGTTCATCGTCTTCCGAGCCGTCGTCGATGACGTCTTCGGGGAGGCACTTGGTTTCCGAGTCTCCCCAGAGCATGGAGACGGATACGACACCACCAAGGAGGAACGATGCTCTCCTCCTTGGTGGTATGAGGGCTGCAAGGAGCACGTCCATGAGGTTTACCGAACCTCAAGGGCACACGGAGGAGCAGCCCGTGCCACCACGACGATCGACCCATTCGACTGTGCCACCTCCTTACACTCCGATTTATTCCTCATACGGCTTCATCATTTTGTCATCGGAGGAGGAGGAGAGGCTCTCTCGTCTTGAGAAGAGGCTTGTGCCCAACGTCGAGTTCGACGACCAAGCACTCTTCACCTTGGGTTTTGGCACCGACATATACTACATGTTGGGGCACCTTGGATGGGTGCAATTCTCCAACGGAGTATCGGCGGACACCCACAAGAAGTTCGCCTTGGAAATCTTGATGACCATTGCACCTATCCTTGATGATGGGGTGCAAAGCTTATCATTCCGTTTGGAGGGAGTCCAACAAGTGGTTCCCTACGAGCATGTTAGGGAGCTACTTGGATTCCATAAGGGAGCTCCGGAGAAAGTTGATGTGCCACCCGGCATGTTAGATGGATTTTGGAATTTAATCTCCAGAGAAGCCCACCAACAACGCAATTGCATCCGCAACCCCATTATCCGGATATTTCACTCTTGTATGTGCAAGAGGGTATTGGGGAGGATGAGGGAGACGAAGGTGACCGACACGGAGTTGAATTGGCTCTACTCGGCTTTAATTGCCAAGCAGCCAATAGACCCCTCATACCTTATGATCAGCCGTTGGTGTTGCGAGGCAACATCGGGAGCGGGACATATTGGTTCGGGGTGCTACCTCTCTATGTTGGCTTTCTCCCTACGGCCGGAGATCACAAGAAACTCCGAACATCTTTTGCGTGGTACCTCTCTCGGCATTAAGTATTTGCGACAAGGCAAATATATTAGTGGAGATGAGAGAGGAGGTTTTCGTTTGGCCATGATGAACCTACCCCTTCCGGATGTGAGGCTTAGGCTTTTCATCCAAGGGAGGAAAGATTGGTTGGAAGAGGGACTCCTTGTCCCGGCAAGGAAAAATAAAAGAGGAAGAATCGTAGAGGAGGGAATATCCTCCGCACAAGCGAGTGGTGCACAAACCAATGTGCCACCATTCGGCGGGATCCCTCCTCCGCCAAGTTATTACGGAGGGCCACAAGAGCAAGCATGGGGGGTGGTGCACCGGTACCCCCACCAAATTATGTGGTGCCTAATGTAAACTTCGCGGAGCCCTACGCACAATATCCCCAACCGCAACAAAGCGTGGCCATAATTGGAGGGTACGTTGCGAGAAACGCGCAAAACGTCGCAGCCATCCAAGCCAACGCGGCTCAACTTGGTGAGGGCAATGCAAATATTGCCTATGAGCTTGGACGCCTTCACCTAGTGGAGCCGAATCAATTCGTCGGAGGGAATGTCCAACCGTACTACGAGCAAGGGTAATACTATCAAGATCATCAACACCAACCACCGGCGGAGGACTAGGAAGATTAAGGAACTTTAGTTTTCTTTTATTTTCTCTTTCTCTGTAATTTTCAGCTTTTGTTTATGTGTGTTGCGTAAGATTTTCTGTTTTTATTTAAATTTCAGCAAGTGTGTTTGTTTATTTTCAGTTTGTATTTCAACTTGATTTCATCATTAATAAAGATACCACCTTGATTATATCATTGGAAAAGTTACAAAAATTTGTGCCATAATGATATATGATTATAATTGCCGCTTTGCTTATCTTTGTAATTGATTTATGCATGTTAAAGCTAGTGCTCTCTCAAAATACGAATCTGAATTTATTTAAATGCTAGCTTAATCTTTAGCGGAGGTTATTATTAAAATAAAGACCCATAGTGTTTTATGTGCTCTCAAGTTATGAATAGATTGAAGATGGTTTATGCTCAAAAATATCGCTAACCTTGTCATAAATATCACTTGTGTGTTGCTCAACCTATCCAAAGCCTAATATATATTTGAGTGCATAAACCTTAGTGTACAAGATTTATTTTTGAGTGAGTTATTGCAGGCCATGATTTCTCTGGCCCGAGACTAAGAAGCTGGTCATTCCGTTTTTGCGTATCTATCTTTTTGCCAGCCTTTTATCCGTGCATTGTGTATCCCCGCATCGGAGATCTCACAAACCTCACCGGATATCCACCCTTAAAACCAAATATCATCTTTTGTGTTTACCTCCTTGACCACAACCTATCGTTGAGAATGGATCATCAATTCAAGGAAGATCGCAAGACGGTGCCAACATTGAAGAATTCAAGTATCTCTCCAAGGAAATATATTTCTGGTACCTACCTTATTTATCGCCTCTTTGCTCGAGGACGAGCAACGTCTAAGCATGGGGGAGGAGGTAGGTACGATGCAATTTTTAGAGTTCAAAGGGGAGTAATTAAAAAAGAAAGTTCAAAAGGGGAGCAAAATAAAAAAATCAAAACTCCAAGGTGAAAGTCTCGTGACCGAATGAATGAAAGAAAGAAAGAAAAGAAGGAGAAATATGAGAAAGAGAAAAATATGAGTATGCGTAAAGTGAACTCCCCGGTTCTCTAAAGTGCATTAGGAAATTCAAGTCTTCATGTTTAAAAGATCCATTCTCATTTTCCAACCATGTGCAATCCAATAACGAGGACTTCCTTTGTGCCTCGGGATCACCCTTTTCCCTTTGCACATGTCCACTCATCTAAAGTGTGCGTATTTTTCTCTTTCCCCTCCTTGATATGACATTATTTTCCAATGACCTTTTTGACGAGTCTCGGTAAGACCATGAGTAGCTTGTCTTGTTTTGACAACACCTCATTTATAAAATCTTGTTAGGACTAAACTTTCCCAGAGCTCCATATAAAGCCTACCACACATATATGTTATGAGAGGGAAAGGAGTAGAATATATAGGCTTGAGAGACAAGCGAGTTGAGAGTTCATGAGCAATATACAAGATGATTTAAATTGGTGAACTTGGTTTAGCTTTTCTTTATCTCGTTCTTTATTTCAAAAATTTTGAGATCTATTTAAACTTTGTGAGCATGTTAATACTCGTGGGATAAGCTCAATAAGAATCTACCCTCCGCAGAGATGAAGGCTAGTACATTATGGAACTTTAATAAATTAAAATTTTGAGAGCATTATGTTTTCTTATGTATGATCAAGTGCAAGGTTTGAACATTGTTTGGCAACGATGATATCCATCGAAGGCTTACTCGAGGACGAGCAAGGTTTAAGCATGGGGGAGATGTTGACAGTGAAAATCCGTCAACCTAGCCATGAGTTTACCATCGGTGTTGGCATAAGTTTTATACCTTATCCATTGATACTAACCCCCGTGGTATAACAAGTTCACGTATGTATGTCGGTTTTGGAGTTTAGTGTTTATGCAGGATTTTAGCGTTGAAAGCAAGACTTTCGGGATAAGTTCATCAAGCACCTTATGACAAGACCTTGAAGCCCCGTACAAGTCATGCAATGAAGCAAACTTAACTCCAAGAAGCCAGGGACTTGATCCGAGAAGATGACAAACTCCGAGGACCTAACCAGAAAAGTGCTGAATCTTGCAAGACAAGGAGTTATGCCCAATTCGGAGAGAAACTGACGACATGGACCTACATGCAGAAGGGGGAAACATCCAGGAAGCAAGGGAACCGACGTAGAGCAAAGGAGGCCTCGGGCTGGGCCTGGATGGGCCCAGGCCGGCCGGCCCAGGCCGGTCGGCCCAGCCCAGTCCAGGGCCCGTTCGTCCCCTCCTTTGCCCTAGCCGCCATTCAGGCTATTTATAGCCCCCTGACCGAGAGCCACGCATCATACAATTCGTCATCGGCCGCCGAGGAGCAGAGAAGAGAGGGACACCATCTCGGAGAGGAGAGGGTCGAGCTAGTTGACTAGGGTTTCCCTAGCCGACGTGGGAACCTTGCACGGAAGACCACGTCGGAGTTCCCGGAGCTAGAAGCAAGATCAAGGAAGAATGTCGGTGGTGATCTTGTGTATGTATCATTGTTATAGTTGAATTATCAAGTTAAATCTTTTCCTAGCGATCAAGTGTTTCCTCGAAGATTTCGTTTTTCGATCGGCTTGGCTTATTCCAATTCTATTCTCGAGATAGATTACATAGGGTGTTCTTGTAGCCGCGGTGGCTAGAGGTACACGCCGGATCTTCCGAAAGAATCTCGGCTTGTCTTTTGACTCGCCCTAAGCTCCCCGCATGAGTAGGGATACGTTGTGACAAAACGGGGGTTCCGAAAGGCGGATGTTTTCGGATTTGGACGGGAAACCACGGTTTAAAGAAGCTTCTTATAAGATTCGATTTGCTACTTCTTCTCTTGCTTGGAACTTCAACAAAAGGCTTACCCCGATCTCTCTAGATCGGTTTATCTACCCAATCTTACTTTGTTATCTCCGGTCTTTAGTAGATTATATTAGTTTCGTGTCTTTTACCTAGATGCATTAGGGTTTTTCTTTTACCGAAGATTGAAGTTACTTGGCTTTACTAGATCAACTTTTGCGTCACACATTTGTTCCACGGATTCGATACCTTGGGTTCACCACTCGAGAGAAGAAGGGTCCCTTGACTACGACGGGAGACTTGTCCACTTGCAAGTCATAAACGAAATTCGATACAACTATTAACCGTCAACAACGACCGTTACCACAACAAGCCACCGATCACGTGAAATGGCTGTTTCTCTGGGCCCACAGGGAACTTTCGTAATGGGCACCAAAGCACAGCACATTACAGTAGCTCAATATCAGAGACACCTGCTGTGCACCTGCATCTCCACTATCTTGACGAACTGAAACGCGTCTATTTCACACGCGTCTCTGCACATATAGGATTCGTAACGGGCATCAAATAACGACCGTTACCACAACTAGTCACCGGTCACGTGAAATGGCTGTTTCTCTGGGCCCACACGGAACTTTGGTAACAGGCATTAAAATAGAGCCCGTTATTGCAAAATTAACATCAGAGACATGTTTCGTGAACCTGCATCTCCTCTGTCTCGACGAAATGAGACGCATCTATTTCTACGCGCGTCTGCTTTCTCTCGATTAAAGGAGACGTGTGCTTTCAACCTACGTCTCCTATATCTCGATGAACAGGCCAGGTCCTGGGGCCCACCGGTCACGACTGGTAATGGGCTTTTACACTGCCCGTTACATTGTTGGCATGTTTGAAACGGGCTTTCCAAATGAAGCCCGTTACTCACTAATCAGTGTTTGTAACGAACTTTAATTAACGCCCGTTACAGATACGTAGGCCACCCCTACAGTAACTTGCCCGCTTGCTGGCTGCATCCTGGAATCAGTCAGCATTTGGCAGCCATCAGGGCTACATATTGGAACTAGCCAGGATATGGCAGCCACCACAACAAGGAGACATCACAAACACATTCTCACATCACAAATATAGGCAAAGCGAGATCACATTTATAGGCAAGAAAGATCACATTTATAGACAATCTAGGATCACATCAAGTTTCAAGTTAATCTCATCAGGGCTTGTTTGGATGGAGTCATGAGAAAACTGCTTGAATCAGGCAGTATCTGACCCCAAACAACCAAGCCAAGTAGGTTTCTCAGGCAACAACACCTGGCTAAAGAAGTCTGAATGAGTTTCAAGTTTCTGGCTACAATAAACTCACGATGCACCATTGTAAAAGTTGCCCTTTTGGTTGATGGTCTCCATTGCCATGAGTTCGAGCCCGTCGCGACTAGTCGTTGCGGCCTCCGACATCGGTGCCGAACGGATCTGTTGACACCCAAAATTGGCAAAGGTCGTCTCTAGCAAGGCAGGCCGGTTAGATCGGGTCCCAGGGGCAGTCTAACCGGGTAACCTGTGGCCGGTCTGGCACGAAGGGGCCAGGCGGTCTAACCGCGCCCCAGGGGCGGTCTAACCAGGGTGTCCCGATTTCGGGTAGAATTAGGAGTTTAGCTTAATTCTGAGTTGTAAATTACTGTTTCCAAGGCAAGACCTCCCACCCTATAAATTTAAAGGGTCGTGGCCGATTGAGACCTATCATCCAATCGTCATTATCAAGTTTTATCTTATTTTCTCCAAACCCTAGCTTTTCCAACCTCCTTTGCTCTCCTCCTTCGTCTCCACGACAGTTGAGGGAGTTCTGAGTGGCCTGCCGATCTCAGAACAACCCTAGGCGCACTGTTCCCGACGGTGTCCCTCCCGGAGCAGCAAATCTAGGCTTTCGACGTCTCTCCTGTCCAAGGCGGTTAGACCGGCCCCCCAGGCGGTTAGACCGGCACGTGCTGGGAGTTTCAGCGAGTTGATTTCTGATAACCGCGCGATCTAGCGCATTCGTGTGTTCGACCAGAAAAAGCGTCAACACACTTTTGGCGACTTCGCTGGGGAATAGATCTGGTTTCACAACCGATCTTTCGATCTTTGCATGGGATCACAGTGCGACATTGACAAGAAGAACATGATCATGGTGAATATCGAAGAACTTAGTGAAGAGGACCAGAGGAAGTACACGGAGCTGCAAGAGTACATCAAGCAGCAGTTTCTCTCTGGCGCCAAGAAGGATCGTTCAGGCAAAGTGACACTCAATCAAGATTTCGAGTTGCCGGCGATCAAACTGAACAAGGACAAGGTTGAGGTAATACCCACTGTAAGTCAAGCATCCCCTCCTAATCTAGTTACACAATTATCCAATATTACTGATAGATTCGAATGTGCGTTTAGTGATCAGAGTAGTTTGGTTGCTAGTGTCGTTACTCGCCTTGAAAAAATAGAGGGTAAACGTATTATTAATATATCTAATGATGGTATCCCTCAAGTAGATTCACAAGGGATTCTGCATGTGAGGACCATGTGTGGTTCGAGGACCGGTGGATGGTCACTTGTGTGATGAGTGATTGACAACGTTGTGTGGACTGATTCTTGGCTAAGTATTGCAGGTTGCGGCTTGACTGGTGTTAGTGCAGGTGACGAACAAGCACGAAAGGTCATTGCCGGTGAGGCCTCCAGGTGTGGAGAAGACAGGTAGGCTTCGTTCGAGGGACCCGGTGGCCAGCGGGGTCAAGAGAGGGCCGCATGGTGGCATGAACAGCAAGATGAAGTCGTGGACGGTTTCTTGGTTGAGCCTCAAAACCAAGGTCGAGCCGGGACTACGTGGGAGCCGAGTCATGAGTGAAGATTGGCGGAGGCTACACCGAGTTCGCGGGGTTTCCGGTGGTTCACCAGAAAACCACTGGGTTCCTTGGTTGATCCACAGATCCAAGACAGAAGAACCGAAGACGGTGCTCCAGCAGTGCCAGACTGGTCTGACCGGTGGGTCTGACCGGTCTGGCCGGAGGAGCACCGGTCTGACTGGTGTGCGACGACGCAGTCTGGAATCTTCGAAGCGGAGGACACGTGTAGGGATCGCAAGGCTTGCGTCGAGGCTATGCAGGTTGCGGTCGCCGGGCATCCGTCCGATGGAGAAAGCTTCAAGTCTTCCAAAACCGCCCTTGAGGGGCTTGTATCCTTAGTTATTAGGGAAGGGTATTTTAGACTTTCGGTTGCCTCCATATAACCCAAGAGGTGAGAGGATGGCATCCAAGTCTTGAAACCCTAGTTCATTTGCTTTCCTATTTTCTCTTCCTATTTTCCTTAGGATTTCCATAGGATTAGCTTGAGAGCTTCATGGTGAGATCTTGTTGAGAGGGTTGGATGATCGGGCGGCAAGCTAGACCTTGTATGAACCTTTGTGGCATGTATAGATGATTCGGCGTGGTTCCTCAAGGTTTGGATGTGTTGTTCCCGGTTGTTCTTGGTGGTGATTTTCGGAGTCCTCTCTTGGTGATTTCTTTGGGTTGTTTTCGAGACCTGGATTTGATGGGGGGAATTTGTGGGAACCCTTCGTGGTTCTTTGGGCTGTGATTCCCCTCCCAAATCTATGAGCAAAGGGGCTCGTTTTTGGGGTTTTCCGAGTTCTAGGGTTAGAGGTGTTCTTGGCGGGATTTCTTCGATTCCTCCTTTTTGGACAAGTTTTGGTGGGATTAAACTTGGCTATGGACTCCTCATGAGGTGTTACTATTATCCCCAAAGTCTTGTTCAAGCCCGTGGAGCGATTCGGGAGATCGAGGTTTGGATTTGGGGGAGTTGACCCGCGGGTGCTGTTCATCTCGAGCTGCCCAGGCTACACCAGTCTGACCGGTGCTCTTCACCGGTCTGACCGGTGCAACCCTCGGTGGGTTTTTTCTCGGGTGAACATCTGGGTGTGTTTGTTGTTGTCCTGTGTTGCAGCTGGTTCGAGTTTGGGTCAGTTTGGATGTCGGTAGGCCTGTTTGGTGATTTGGGGGCTTTCAGGCTCGAACCGGTCTGACCGGTGTGTCTCACCGGCCTGACCGGTGTGAAGCCACTTAGTGGAAGTTGCCAACTCTCACCAGCAGGGACCGGTCTGACCGGTGGTGCTCACCGGTCTGACCGGTGTTGGTCTGTAGACTCGAGGTTTGGTGTTCCGCTGCGTTCTCGGGTCGGAAGGTTGTGTGTTGGTTCCTAGGTCCAGTGGCACTCCAGTGGCTACGTGGGCTTGGCCAATTTGGGTAGTGAGTCGGAGACGTGTCTTGGAAGCTGTGTTCATCTTGTTGGAGTTTCCATCTCCTTCGAGAATAATTTTTATCGGCTCCCATTCACTCCCCCCTCTCTGGTTTGCTGTATCGGTCCTTCAAGTGGTATCAGGGCCGGTTCGGGTCTTTATTGACTCGAACCAGTCTAAGATCCAAGGATGGCATACCAGGAACGGGGTTCGGGTCCTCCACACTTCAATGGCAAGAACTACCAGATGTAGAGTAAGTGGATGGGTGCGTTCCTCCGCGGAAAGGGTCAGATCCTTTAGGGCGGATGGGTGCGTTCCTCCGTGGAAAGGGTCAGATCCTTTGGGATGTCACGGTGGACACAGGCTATGTCCAGCCGATGGACTTCCTCGCTCTAGGATCGAGGGACAGATTCGACACCAACAATAAGGCGGTCGACTACTTGTTTCATGCTTTGTGTCAGCCTGAGTTCGATCGGGTGCACACCGAGCATTTGGCTTGTAGAATTTGGACGGTGCTGATGGAGGCTCATGTTGGGAATGCCCAGGTTCAGGCACGGATGTATGCGACCTACCGGAGAGAGTACGAGAGCTTCACTCATCTCCCCGGTGAGTCCATCGATGCCTTGTTTCAGAGGTTCACGGTGGTTGTGAACAACATGAGGGCCAATGTGGACGTGCTCCCATACGATGATCATGATAGAGCGGTCAAGCTCTTACACTCTTTGGATCATACGATTTGGGGCGGAAAGTTCAAGGCCATTGTGGAGTCAGAGAAGTATGACACTCTGACGGTGAACGAGCTGTTCTCGAAGCTCAAGTCGGCTGAGGTGGATAGGGGCATGACTGCCAAGCTCGAGGGTCCGACTGATCCCATAGTCTTGCCCTCGTTGGTGGTTCGAAAGGAAAGGCTAAAACTAACCCATCCACCAGGATGTTCTCTTTGTCTTCCTTGATTTCTGTGCCAGATGAGGAGTTCGACGTGCTTGGAGAGGACAAGCTGGCGCTCCTGACGAGGCGGGTCGAGAGGCTGCACGAGAACTGAATGAACATGAGGAGGAACACGAGGACATGCTTCCAGTGCGGCAAGCCAGGACACTTCGTCGCCGACTACCCGGAGAAGGTCGAGAACAAGGATGGCTACAAGCACAAGTCGAGGATGGATGGCAAGTACCGGTTGAGGTGCGACCACAAGAGCAAGCACAAGAACAAGTACAAGGACGAGCGACGATCGAGGAAGAAGGAGAGCCGAGGCAAGGCCTGAGCGATGGTTGGAGCGAGCGACGTCGACTCCAGTTCCGCGTACTCCACCTTGAGCTCGAGCAGCAGTGAAGATGAAGGTGATCGTCGCAAGAGTAAGAAGTCGTCCAAGAACCTGAGCGGGCTGAGCTGCTTCGCGAGAGACGGTTTCTGCACCATGGCGCTGAGCTCCGGCAGCAAGAAGAGCACACAAAGTGACTCGGACTCCGATTCCGACGACGAGGTGCGTGATGAACTTCCCTTCTTGCGCTAGGAGAATGAGAGGCTTGGCTCTTTGCTTGATAACCATGATGGCATGCTTAGAGAGGCGAAGAAAATGAGAAAAGAGCTTAAGGCTTCACTCGAGGATGCTAGGACTAGAGTGGCTGAGCTAGAAACACAGGTGCTTGATAGCAAGCTTGAGATTGATTCCCTTAAGGCTAGCCCTGTTGTTTCGGATGAGGTTGATTGTGCTGATTGCTCCATCTTTCTTGCTGATTTTGCTTTGTTTAAGGAGAAGCATGCCTCCAAGTGTGAGGAACTAGATGTGCTTAGGGTTGAAGTGGCTGAGCTTAAGTCTAGACCTGCTTTGCTAGGTGCTTGCACTTCTTGCCCTGTTTTGCATGCTAAGATTGATGAGATGCATGCTTACACTAGTTCTCTTGAGGCTAAGCTGAAAGAACCCATGCCTACATCATGTTCTACATGTGAAATGCATGCTTTGAAAAATTTGGAACTTGCACATTATGTTGATCGTTTGCAGGATGAGAATGATGAGCTGAGGAAGTTGATGGGTTGGTTGTCTGGTCATGAGCCTTAGTTGAGGATGATGATCGAGGTATTTAAGAGGCAGGATGGTGAGGGACTTGGGGCAAACAAGGTTGGTGAGGGAAGTGGAGAGAATATCCCAAAGCCACCAAAACCCCACCACAAAAATGATTTCCCCCCAAAACCTAACCATCTTAGGAACCGACTAGACACAACCCCAACTCTACCCGTGTTTCCTACACCCACAAATGATCTCCAAAAGCCTATCAAGTTTCTGAGCACTTCGGGGAAAGTGTTCTTTGGGAAGGAAAGTGAGAAGGCTAGTGAAGGGAAACCGGTGGAGGAGTTGAGTGGAGAGAAACCAACTGAGCAGCCACAGCCCAAGCCTAAGCTAAGCTTGTGAGGTTTCATTGTGGCTATTGTGGGAGAGATGGCCATAAGGATGAGTTTTGCTTCAAGAGGAAGCGAGAGGAGAGAATGGCAAAGGAGTGGGCTAACAAGGACAAGTACCACCCTTCCAATGGTGTACTTGAGCCTCGTGTGCAGATGCCCAGGGCCAAGGCGAGTGTGAGGACAGTTCGGGCTTGGGGAGAGTGGAAGGCTGTTGGAGGTGTTGCTCCCGGGTCACACCGGTCGGAGCGGGTGCGGGCCTAGACGGGGCGGCGGTTCGGGTTTCGTGCTCGTACGGTGCGAGGGTTGTTTCCGGAGGTCGTGGTTCGGTGGTTGGGCTGGAGAGTTTGCAGGTGGTCGGGTTGCTAGGCATTCTCCCCCTCGAGTTCACTACGGGGATGGGAGGAGTCGTAGCTTTGAGAAGGAGAGGAGGGACAGTCCACGGGCTTTCTTTCGTGGTTTTGGTCCTCCTCCAGGCAGAGAGGGGTGGTTCCCTCAGGATGGTTATCGTGGTGGTGTTCGTGGAGGTAGCTTTGGTAGGAGAGATGGTTTGGTTTGTGCTAACCCCACTTTCGAGCAAATGGCTCGGCACTGGTTTTACTCTTTTGGTACTAACCCCAGTGCTGAGTCGTTTGTTCGCTCACATGCTCATTTTTGAATTTCAGGTGGGAGACTTGAAGAACATTTGGTTGATTGACTCCGGTTGCTTGAGGCATATGACCGGAGACAGGGGGTGGTTCTCAAGTCTCGTCCCGGTGGGCGTGGGCGTGTGCTTTCAAAGGTGAGATCAAAGTGAGTGACAAGATCACTGTCAGGCGTGTTGCTCTTGTTAAATCGCTGGGGTACAATCTGCTTTCTGTGTCCCAGTTGTTGGATGAGAGCTTTGAGGTGTTGTTTCGGCCAGGTGGTTCTAGGATTTTGGGCTCTCGAGGGGACGTTGCCTGTATGGTCGTTCCCGAGGGTCAGGTGTTTCATGCTGATTTTTCTCAGTCTTCGGGTGTGGAGCGTTGTTTCTTGGCTGGTTCTTCGAGTGAGTTGTGGAAGTGGCATAGGAAGTTGGGTCACTTGAGCTTTGACCTTTTGTCTCGCTTGAGTAAACTCAATTTGGTCCGAGGATTGCCACGGTTGAGGCTTGAGAAAGAGTTGGTTTGTGCCCCGTGTAGGCATGCCAAGATGGTAGCCTCTTCTCACCCGCCTCTCACCGATGTGATGACTGAGCGTCCATGCGAGCTGCTCCATATGGACCTTGTTGGCCCAGCTCGTGTGCGATCTGCGGGTGGGAAGTGGTACGTCCTTGTTGTGGTGGATGACTACTCTCGGTATGCGTGGGTGTTCTTTCTCGAGGATAAGGGGGAGACGTTTGGTTTTGTTCGAGATCTAGTCTTGAGGTTGAGGAACGAGAGGCACAGAGATGCCATACGAGCAATCCGTAGTGATAATGGCTCGGAATTCATAAACTCTCGTTTTGAAACCTTTTTCCATGACTTGGGTCTTGAGCACCAGTTTTCGAGTCCGTATACGCCTCCCCAGAATGGTCGTGACAACCCGCCCAGGAAAATACCGTACTATCGCCTAAGACCGATCCACTTGGGTCATTAAGCAATAATAAAGTACCATCCTGTCGTAAGTCGCCGGGTTAACGCCCGGTAAATCACTTGAGAGCACAAGGATCGAATATATGCATTAAAACTCACTCGAAGGCGAGTCCAGAGATACAACAACATTCAAATTCAAATTCGTACCCCGAAGGGTTTAATTATTACAAACCATAGTTTTTAACATGACGAAACAGTTCAGAGTTTTCGAAAAGCAGCGGAAATTAACTAGCGGCAGCGAAGTCACCACGGGAGGCCATCCATGATGCTTCAGTAGTCGTCCTCCACCCACTCCAGCTCCCAGCCGGGCGGGATCTCACCGGGCCACACATCACTGAAGGCATTACCTGGATCAACACATTATAGCAAGGCTGAGTATACTAATACTCAGCAAGTCTTACCCGTCGGCGATATCTACTTCACCAAATCTAGACCATGAAAGGCTTTTTGGCTACTGGGTTGCTTTTGCTAAAAAGTAACAAAGAGTAGGTCCTTACTTTCAAGATTTTAGCACAAGTTCTGGTGGTTTAATCTTTACTACATTAGCCAACTAGTACAAATAAAGTTGTACAATACAATTATTCAAACATCATCTTCATCAACTTCTATCATTAGGGATCATATGACTAGTGGAGTAAGTAGTCTCGGATAACGGTGAGAGGCCGACAATCGATTGATTTAAACCTTGCAAGGTAGACCCAAACACACGGTCGGCTGCCCCCGCGAGGACAACTCCCCAGACCGTCCCCATAAATCCTCGGGTTGGGATTGAATCTTACAGTCTTTGGTGCAGGCTATCCGGCATACCCCGCGAGATACCCGGAGTCACCATACACCACCGGTAGCTAGCCGTGAGAGCGAATCCCAAGAGTAGTAATAGTAGGATCCCTCGCCGCCTCATTATGGTACTAGGCTTACCGGTCCCATACCCGGCATATGCTTGGTACGTTCAAAAACTTAACCCACATAACCACTGGACCGGAGCCCAGATCCCATGCTCTTACCACGTGAGCAATCCATTTAAGAATATAGTATGATTCCTATCTAGGAACCTATTCTCGCGAGTGAGGTCATCACCCGACTTGTAACGGTCCTATAGCTTAGCAGCTATCGACCTATCATACTAGTAGGGACCAAAGGTACCTATGGATCATGCATTTAGGGTTTCATTCAACTCCTGTATGTAAATGCACAATCATTCATAGATAATTGAATAAAGAAATTTTAAAAACTGGGTTAGATGCACCGGAGCTTGCCTTCGTCGACTAGGTTAGCTTGGGCACCCTCGGTGTCGAGTACTTCCACGTACTGCAGAGAACCTTCCGCTCCGCCTTCCTCGGTTTCCGGGATCAGGGAGTAATCTCCGTCCGGAAGATCTACACGGAATGCAATGCACTTTAGGTGATGTGATAGTTTGTTGTCTTACCCAACTCTGGGTTGGTCATATTCACCTTAACAAGCATCTATCTAAGGTTTCTATTTGAGAAAGCCATTGGTTGTACATGGGTTACTCTCTTATTCCACATTTGAATAAAGGTTTTTATTTAAGCTTATCATTTCATGAGAAAGCTTCATTTCCTTTTATCTTCATCAATAAAGGTGTAACTAATATTTTTTTCATGAATTAATTTCTTATCGGTAATGTTAATTAAATTTCTTTTATTTATATTAAGTAGTATTTCCAAAAAGGAAAAAGGATTTAATTAAGGATTCCCTTTTATTTAATTTCCCTTTAATATAAAAAGGACTTTTAAGCCATTTACTAAACAATTAAATTACCAAAAATCAAATGAGTGTTTCTTAGGCCTAATAGCACCTATCCTGGTCCATTGGGCCCACATATAAGTGTTGGATGCTAGGAAAATAAATATTATGGAAAATAACAAAGACTAGCTAGTGATTAGTTTTAAATGCATATAAAAATAATTAAGCATCAAAATGGTCCAAACTTTCTTGTGCATGTTCTCTGGTCCTAAACAAGTCTAAAAAGCTAGCATGTTCACATGGGACCTCTACTGAACTTGGTTTACTAATTTACAAAGGAAAACATGCATTAAACAATAATAATCATTTCTGTTAATCCTAAATTCATGATTAATTCACAAGGTGTGCCTTTTGACATCACAAGACAGTGTGCACAAGTTGGGCTCAAGAACATGAATATATTTAACATGAAAAATCATCTATGCAGTTCTGCCAGAGATAGAAAAACATTTTTATAAAAAGATTTACATGATAACTTTGTGCAATTTTTGGCACAACATCTAGTCATATCCTAACTCACAACATATCCAAAGCTCAGCTACAGAGAAGCTATACATTTCAAGTTATGACAGATTCAAGCATAACACATTTGTAATTTTTCTGCCAAAACTATTTGGAATCTAGCCACAAGTGTACATCAAGTAGGTGGGGTTTAAGATCCTGAAACCTACAAAATTGGTTTGAGAATTTTTTGAATTTTCTGTAAATTTCTAGGGATTTTCTAAGACCTTGGACTGAACTGCAAACAAACTTAGTTAGGTTTCCTTGCAACTGGGTCCCTGAATTCACAACCATGCCCTCGGCGGCGGCGGGAGGGCTCGCCGGCGGCGATGTGGGGACCGGCCACGGCAACAAGCGGCACGAGGTTGCAATTGAGCTCACCACGGTTCTTTTGGCGGTGGCGGCGAGGCCGGGACGTGCTCCGGCGACGGCGCAAGGCGGTGACCGGCGGCGGCGCACACGGCGGCTCGAGGCGTGGCGGTGTGGAGGCCAAATTGACGCAAATGAGCGCGCGCGTGAGCTTGCTCGGGTGCTAAGGAAGCGGGCTATGGGCTTGGACGGCGGCGAGCGCGAGCGGGGAGCTCCGGCACCGGCGGCGGCGGCAATGGCGGCGGGGGCGCTCGGGGGTGGCGTGCGGGGAGGGGCGAGGGGCTTTTATACCCGGCTCGGCCGGCTGCGGGTGACGCGGGGATGACGGCGGAGATGCCGGCCGTGCTACGGCGGCTCGAGGCGCGCGCGTACGGCGGCGACGTCGCCGACGGACCGCCGGTCCGTGGCGCGCGCGCGTGCGGCGGCGCGGGCCTCGGAGCACCTCGGGACGGCGCGATCTAGGGGCGCGGGGCATCGGGACGGGGCACGGCGCAAGCGTCGGGACCTTGGGCGGCGCGGGCACGGACGCCGGGGCGCGGGCGGCGGTGGCCGGCGACGCGCGGTGCGGGTCGGGCACGACGTCGCGGCGCGGCGCGCACTGGCCCTGGCAGTGTTGCTGGTGCTATGTTTGAGCCACTGTTTCTCCAAAATTTTGAATACAACTCGACCAAGCAATGAATACCAAAGTTGTAGATCTAAGTACCAGCTACAACTTTCACAAAGGCTGTATAGGGTTTAACTCTCTAGATTTGAATCTGTGGGAGTGCCAACTTTGAATGTCAGCCTGTGCTTGCCAACAGTAAACTCTGGCTTGCAAGGGCTTTTTCACAATTTTCCCCTCCAAATCTGCAATGCCACTCCACATGAAAGTTGTGTCCCTCAACAAGACCTACAACTTTCCCAAAGGTAGAATTTCAAGTGTTTAGGTGAATTTTGGAGAACGCGGCAAAAATTCCGGCAGACACCTGTGGACACTGGATGGCAAGGGGGTTTGACCCGCCCTTTGTCCATGGGTTGGCCCCACAAGTGTTTTAACTATTCACTAGGGGTGTGTTAAGGAGTTTTCATGGGTGAGGGCCCAGGTTGACCTAGGGTTGACTATTTAACCGGCTAATCATGTCATTAGCATTAATGACGGTAATTAAAAACCTGGGGCGTCACAGCCTACCCCCCTTAAAAGGAATCTCGTCCCGAGATTCGACTTGACAACGAAGCGATGGGAAAAAGACTCACTGTTTCGGGATTGGAGGAAGCCCGGATACTTGGTGTTAAGATAATCCTCCGTCTCCCACGTGGCTTCTTCTCCCATGTGATGGCTCCATTGGATCTTGTACATTCGCACGGTTTGCCTCCAGGTCTTTCGCTCTTTTTGATCTAGTACCTTTAAGGGATGCTCGACGAGCGAGAAATCCGGCTCGATCCAAGCATTAGCTTCTATGATGATCTCGTTCTCCGGAACAGGCATTCCTTTCTTCAACTGAGTTACATGGAACACATTGTGAACCGCGGAGAACCGTTCTGGCAATTGGATATGGTAGGCCACGGGTCCACATAATGTAGCGTGGGGCTAACTTTCCCTTGACTCCGAACCTTTGCACACCTTTGGTGGGGGATACCTTCAAGTATACATGATCTCCCACTTCAAAGTGTCGAGGTGCGGTTCCCTTATCATGATAACTCTTTTGTCTCATCTGGGCCACCTTCAAATTTTCTCTTATCACTCGTACCTTCTCTTCGGCCTCTTTAACTAACTCTGGTCCAAAGAGTGTTCTCTCTCCGGCCTCTGACCAATTCAGTGGGGTGCGGCATCTGCGTCCGTATAAAGCATTGAACGGTGCCATTTTCAAGCTGGCCTGATAGCTGTTATTGTAGGAGAATTCTGCCAAGGACAAACACTTGTCCCAACTCTTGTCAAAGTGCAAGATGCTTGCTCTCAACATGTCCTCTAGGATCTGGTTTATCCTCTCCGTCTGACCATCTGTCTGTGGGTGATAAGCGGAACTACGGAGTAGCCGAGTTCCTAAACACTCATGCAAGTTGCTCCCAAAAACGGGCTACAAGCGAGTCCCTCTATCAGAGATTATAGTCTTTGGGATTCCATGTAGATGAACTATGTGGTCCACGTACAACTCTGCATACTGTTGCACGGAGTAAGTGGTGTGCACGGCAATGAAGTGAGCAGTCTTGGTGAGTCTATCCACGATTACCCAAATAGAATCTTTCTTCCTAGGGGTCAGGGGTAAACCCACAATAAAATCCATACTAATGTCATCCCATTTCCACATAGGTATCGACAGGGGTTGAACTACTCCTGCTGATTTCAAGTGACTTGCTTTCATCCGGTGGCAAGTATCGCACTCGGCTACATACTTGGCTACATCAACCTTCATATTAGACCACCAAAAGTTCTGCTTTAGATCTTGGTACATCTTGGTACTACCGGGATGGATAGAGAACTTGGACTTGTGAGCTTCATCTAGAATGATCTTCTTGATTTCTGGGTCAACGGGGATCACTAGGCGTTTTCCAAACCAGACCACCTCTTGGCGATCCTTCTGGAAACAAGTGTACTTCGGGTCTCCTTCCACTAGTTTACGCCCGATGTTTTGGATATTCGCATCATTGCGGCGGGGCGATGACAATCCTGTCATAAAGGCTTGACTCTGCCGTCAAGGTATAAAGAATTCCCTGCGGTACCACTTCTAGGCTGAGCTTTCTCATTTCTTCACACAGGGGTTCACTGACTGGCACCAACTCTAGGTGGTTGCAATGATCCTTGCGGCTAAGAGCATCCGCAACAACATTTGCTTTGCCAGGGTAATAGTGCACTTCTAAATCATAATCTTTCATCAACTCAAGCCATCTTCTCTGCCTCATATTCAATTCTGACTGGGTGAAGATATATTTGAGGCTCTTGTGATCAGTGAAGATATTGCAATGATTACCCATTAGATAATGTCTCCATATCTTGAGGGCATGAACAACGGCAGCTAACTCAAGATCATGGGTAGGATAGTTGAGTTCATGGGGTCGAAGGGCTCGCGAAGCATAGGCAATGACTGGGCCTTCTTGCATAAGGACACGGCCAAGACCGGTGCACGATGCGTCACGGAAGACTTCAAATGGCTTGGAGTTATCGGGTGAGCTAGCAGGGGGGCTGAAGTTAGGTGTTGCACGAGGGTGTGAAAAGCTTTCTCACATGCTTCACTCCACACGAATTTCACTCCCTTCTTGAGCAATTCGGTCATGGGTTTTGCGATTCTAGAAAAGTCAGGAATGAATCGACGGTAATATCCCGCCAATCCTAGGAAACTGCGGATTTGATGTACGGATTTGGGTGGTTTCCAATCCATTACCTCCTGAACTTTGCTAGGATCTACGGAGATACCATCGTGGGAAATGGTGTGCCCCAAGAATTTGACACTTTTCAACCAGAATTCGCATTTGGAGAATTTAGCATAAAGCTGATGATCTCGCAAACGCTGAAGGACAACTCGGAGATGGTTGGCGTGTTCTCCTTCGCTCTTAGAATAGATGAGGATATCATCGATAAAGACCATGACAAACTTATCGAGCTCCGTCATGAATACTGAGTTCATGAGGTACATGAAGTAGGCAGGTGCATTAGTGAGTCCGAAGGACATGACCAAGAACTCGTAAAGACCATAACGAGTGGAAAAAGCGGTTTTAGGAATATCGCATGGTCGAATCTTGATTTGGTGGTAGCCAGAACGAAGGTCGATCTTAGAGAAGACTTTGGCACCAGCCAATTGATCAAACAGAACATCAATTCGAGGAAGTGGGTATTTGTTTTTTATGGTGACTGCATTGAGTGGACGGTAATCTACGCACATTCTCAAGCTACCATCTTTCTTTTTGACAAAAAGAGCAGGGCAACCCCAAGGTGAAGAGCTTGGGCGAATGTAACCTTTATCTAACAATTCTTGGAGTTGGGTTTTTAGTTCAGCTAACTCTTTGGGTGGCATGCGATAAGGTCTTTTGGAAATGGGTGCGGTACCAGGTTGGAGTTCGATCACAAACTCGACATCTTTGTCTGGTGGCATACCAGGCAACTCGTCAGGAAATACATCCGGGTACTCACACACTACTGGAATCTCATCAAGGGAGGAGATAATGGTCACATAGGCACAAGAGTCGGTACCGTCCCGGAAAGGCAGGTACAAGGTAGTGTGCCCGACCTAGGAGAGTGGATCTCTATGACCCTATCTGATATATCTAGAACCACCTTATGTTGATTCATCCATTCCATACCCAAAATAACATCCATGCTTCCTAATGTGATGACTATCAGATTAGATTGAATGACCCGACTTCCTAGTCTTAGGGGAACTCCAAAAATCACTAACTGAGACGTGATGTTTCCACCAGGTGTGGTAATTTTATAAGTAGATTTGGTTGGTACTCCTCTTAGACCCAATTTGTCTAGTAGACTCTCATTTATGAAACTATGGGTGGCTCCCGAATCAAATAAGACCTTGACGGGAGTGTTATTGATAGAGAATGTACCCGTGAGTCTTGGAGCTCTGCGGGAATGTCACTCATGGTAGTGAAGTTCGGCTTGCCTTGGCGCACTTGCACTATCGGTTTCTTGGCCGGAGTGGCGAGGCTTGTTTCTCGTACTGCGGTTACGCGGGTTTGGCTTGATACGTACGGGCTTGGGACACTCATTAATGTAGTGCCCTGGCGGCCACGGTTGTAGCAACGGCGATCACCAACATCACGAGGGGGTGCATTAGGCTTCGGAGCCTGGCTGCTGGCACGGCGGAGCCCGGAAGTTCCGGCGGGTTTGCCCTGGAATGGCTTCATCGTCCGGCGTCCGGTTGAAGATGGGCGGGGATGGGCACGGAGCTTCCTTCTTCACAAAACGAAACTTCTTGTTTGTTCTGTCTGCTGGGGGTGAAACCGGACATCCTCTTGTTGTCCCCCCCGAGCTTTCTTCATAGCATCCTCTTGCGAGATAGCTTTATTTACGAGCTCATGGAAGTTTGCGGGCTCGAGCAGGTTTAGGCGCTCATACAACTTGCCATCAAGCCCGTCGCGGAACCTCTCCATCTTCTTGGCATCAGTATCAACATGATGCCCACCGTCTCGGCATAAGCTATTGAATTTCGAGCATAGCGGTACACGGAGTCGGATCCTTGACGAAGGGCTAGCGGCTCCCTCATCTCCGGTCCATTAGACCCTTGGGGATGTGATGACTCTTGAAAGCTTGCTTGAATTCTTCCCAAGTCACGGCGTGGTTTCGCTGCATGGACTTGAAGTGGTCCCACCACATCAAAGCTTCTCCTCGCAGTTGCAGTGCTGCGAAGTTCGCTTTGTTCTCCTCGGAGCAAGGCAGCACAAAGGCAGAGAATTTCGCCTCTATGGCCTTGACCCAAGCCTCAGCTTCCAAAGGGTCTTCGCTTTCGCGAAAGTTGGCGGCTTAATGGCGATGAGCCGGGCATACGTGGTGACACAGGTTAGGTCCCTCGTAGTTGGCCCCATGTGGCGGCCCTCGGTTCATCTGGCCGGGCGTCTGTTGTTGTGTCGCGGGATGCGGCGCGGCACCTCGGTTTGGGTGGCCATGAAAGCCTCCGTCGGGTTCATGGGCGGGGGTGGCGGCAAGTCACCACTACCACTCGCTCCAAAACCGTTGGGAGAGCTGCGCGTGGTTCCCACCATCTGAAAAGTGAGCGTCATTAGTGAGATAACCGAAAGCTTACTTCCAAATGATGACAAGCACGATCATGCATTATCACATCTCATTAATACAAGTAACGAGGACAGCAACAAGCACAACATTCTATAGCCACCAAGATTTATAGAATCGTTTCTCTTAATATGGTTAGGACGGTGATTGCTCAATTGCGCGGCTTATATTCACTTCCGAACGATCATCGTTATCCCGAACACCAAAGAAGATGGTATACGAACGAGCACTTATATGCTGGCAACGAGTGACGTTCGTAAAGATGCTTGTTTTACCTACGTTCTCAGGAGAAAAACAATGCAATCTTTGACGAGCGTGATCATTCGCAACGAATTATCCAAGGATATGGCATTCAGCACGAGAAGATTCAATTTAAAAGACAACGAAACTCACTTAAAGCATACGAGCTTAAGCATTCTTATTACAACATGGCAGAACAAGGTTCAACGTCATCACAACTCGATTTTGAAATATCAAGACAACACATAATACAATAGTGGCTTGGCACGAAGACGTGCTGTTAAGCCAACTACTCCAACATCTCGAAGACAACTCGATATGATCGACATCCTGCTGCTCCCGCTGTCGGCAACCTAGTTGCCCACTGAAGCACCACTGTACGAAGGCGAAGCCGGGGGAGTCGGTAGCGGTGGTCTGCACCGGCTCGTCGATCCGGACCGGACACGGCCCTGCTGCTCCTCCCGGTGTGCACACGCGGGGGCGGTGGGCCGTAGAGCCACTATAGCCTGTAGGGCTGCCACCTGTACCCCGGCCTCCTGCACGTGCTCCTGCATCTCGGCAATGTTCGGCAGCAGGGTCAGCCTCTCTATCTCGTGTGCATCGGCATCCTCCTCTAGTGCATTGTTCTCCGCCTCTAGGTCCACGATCCTCTGGAGGCGGTCACCTCGCTCGAGCTCCAACTGGAACCTCCTAGCACGCAGCCTGTCGTTCTCTGCTGCACACGGGTAAGCGTGAAGTTTAGTTGCTTTGGTGTCTTTGCTGAAAAGCCCCTGCTCCCAATCGCGCCTAGATGCCTCCAAGTCTTTGTGCAATAATTGCTTTGCGGTGTTAAAACGCAACCCCCGGAGTGTGAAAACCACGTTCGGACAACGGGCAAGTGTACGAGTAACATCCAACGGCTCGCTAGGGTCGGTAACTCCCGTAGATGGTCCATACGGTCCAACCAAGGCCGGGTCGTGAGGACTCACGGCGGAAACAGTCCAAACGGGGAAAGAGCTACCACAGTAGGGTTGTGGTCCCAAAAGTATGTCAGCACTCTGAGGGCGGCTGACTCCACGGACTCGTGCGTGATAAATCCCCAGTAAATAAAACTCAGGTCAAACCAGTCGGCGTGATCTGGGTGCGGCAGCACAGTAACGATCACCCTGCAGCGGGGAACACCAAAGCGCTCAAACTCCTTCACCTCGTACGTCGGCGGGGTAAGGTAGCCTGCGGCACTGAGTGCTTCCCACGCCAAGCGCGGAAAACCCTCCCAGTGCAACCCGTTGGTACGGATCGTACCGTCGGCGTCGAACTGGTGGAACACGGGGAAATCCATCTGTACACAAAGGTAACCCATGTCAGATCTCAAAAGAGAACGGCATGACAAATGGTGAAGTTCTGGCAGCTGTGAATAACATTCATAACTAAAAATCCAGAAGCCTCAAAAATTTTCCCGAGTTTTCAAATTTAACCTTTTAACACTTTTAATTGAGCTTTTAAGGTTGAGCACTGATCAAGGAAACAAGATGAGGGGTCCTCACTTGGATGTGCCTAAGGGAAAAGTGAACCAACCCAACGAACTAAGATTGAAACTTGCTATCACAAGGTAACTAGTTGAGGATCCATTGTTTTTAACCATTTGGTTTAATTAACCTATCACAAGGTAAACAAATTTTTCACGAAATTTTGGCAGCATGACGGTAGGTATGAGAGGTATTCTAGTTTATAAAAGCACACACTAGCATAATCTTCCTTAGAAAACATATGAAATTCGATTTTTGGGTCCATTTTGGTTGTTTTGATTTTTAACATGCATGCAAGACGTCCTATCCGACCTCACATGGCAACAGGCCAAAAATCGAAGTTAGTGCCGGTGGCAAGGCTTTTAATTCGTCTCTCCCTATAGTATCTAGTCGAGAGCTATACGGTACTCGCTTAACGACTAACGAAGCGCTGTTATGTACCTGCAAAAAATGAACCTTTCGTGCCAGCACATCACGAAAGCGTCCACATACATTACCGTTCACTATAGAAACGGTATCCATGCGTTAAGCCGCTGCATGGACAGCGTCCAACCTCGGACACCCTCTGTTCGAATGGAGTGTATCCTTGCCTCGCATGAGCGACATGCGGAATGCACACGTATGAGACACGTGGCGACACACAACTCATAAACAGACGCGAAGATGGGATCCGTGGAAGGGATCACTCCATCAACCCTCGCAATTCCCGTGATGCGGAACAGCACACGTATAAAACACGTGGCTCCTAGTTTGGTTGTGCATGAAAGTAAGTCGACGAAAAGTAATGTGCTGGGGGTTAGCAAAATAAACCATAAGTTATTAAGCCACCTGAAAGAACCCAAAATTCCCTCTAGGGCCTCTCGGTCTAGTTTATCCTTAGCGGACCAACGTATTTTGGAAAATCAGAAAATCTTGACATATTTTATTCACAAATCAGTGATTAAGGTTTATTAATTAATCTCTGGTGCATATAAGCTCTGATGCCAACTGTGACAACCCGCCCAGGAAAATACCGTACTATCGCCTAAGACCGATCCACTTGGGTCATTAAGCAATAATAAAGTACCATCCTGTCGTAAGTCGCCAGGTTAACGCCCGGTAAATCACTTGAGAGCACAAGGATCGAATATATGCATTAAAACTCACTCGAAGGCGAGTCCAGAGATACAACAACATTCAAATTCAAATTCGTACCCCGAAGGGTTTAATTATTACAAACCATAGTTTTTAACATGACGAAACAGTTCAGAGTTTTCGAAAAGCAGCGGAATTTAACTAGCGGCAGCAAAGTCACCACGGGAGGCCATCCATGATGCTTCAGTAGTCGTCCTCCACCCACTCCAGCTCCCAGCCGGGCGGGATCTCACCAGGCCACACATCCTTTGAAGGCATTACCTGGATCAACACATTATAGCAAGGCTGAGTATACTAATACTCAGCAAGTCTTACCCGTCGGTGATATCTACTTCACCAAATCTAGACCATGAAAGGCTTTTTGGCTACTGGGTTGCTTTTGCTAAAAAGTAACAAAGAGTAGGTCCTTACTTTGAAGATTTTAGCACAAGTTCTGGTGGTTTAATCTTTACTACATTAGCCAACTAGTACAAACAAAGTTGTACAATACAATTATTCAAACATCATCTTCATCAACTTCTATCATTAGGGATCATATGACTAGTGGAGTAAGTTGTCTCGAATAACGGTGAGAGGCCGACAATCGATTGATTTAAACCTTGCAAGGTAGACCCAAACACACGGTCGGCTGCCCCCGCGAGGACAACTCCCCAGACCGTCCCCATAAATCCTCGGGTTGGGAGCCCAGATCCCATACTCTTACCACGTGAGCAATCCATTTAAGAATATAGTATGATTCCTATCTAGGAACCTATTCTCGCGAGTGAGGTCATCACCCGACTTGTAACGGTCCTATAGCTTAGCAGCTATCGACCTATCATACTAGTAGGGACCAAAGGTACCTATGGATCATGCATCTAGGGTTTCATTCAACTCCTGTACGTAAATGCACAATCATTCATATATAATTGAATAAAGAAATTTTAAAAACTGGGTTAGATGCACCGGAGCTTGCCTTCGTCGACTAGGTTAGCTTGGGCACCCTCGGTGTCGAGTACTTCCACGTACTGCAGAGAACCTTCCGCTCCGCCTTCCTCGGTTTCCGGGATCAGGGAGTAATCTCCGTCCGGAAGATCTACACGGAATGCAATGCACTTTAGGTGATGTGATAGTTTGTTGTCTTACCCAACTCTGGGTTGGTCATATTCACCTTAACAAGCATCTATCTAAGGTTTCTATTTGAGAAAGCCATTGGTTGTACATGGGTTACTCTCTTATTCCACATTTGAATAAAGGTTTTTATTTAAGCTTATCATTTCATGAGAAAGCTTCATTTCCTTTTATCTTCATCAATAAAGGTGTAACTAATATTTTTTTCATGAATTAATTTCTTATCAGTAATGTTAATTAAATTTCTTTTATTTATATTAAGTAGTATTTCCAAAAAGGAAAAAGGATTTAATTAAGGATTCCCTTTTATTTAATTTCCCTTTAATATAAAAAGGACTTTTAAGCCATTTACTAAACAATTAAATTACCAAAAATCAAATGAGTGTTTCTTAGGCCTAATAGCACCTATCCTGGTCCATTGGGCCCACATATAAGTGTTGGATGCTAGGAAAATAAATATTATGGAAAATAACAAAGACTAGCTAGTGATTCGTTTTAAATGCATATAAAAATAATTAAGCATAAAAATGGTCCAAACTTTCTTGTGCATGTTCTCTGGTCCTAAACAAGTCTAAAAAGCTAGCATGTTCACATGGGACCTCTACTGAACTTGGTTTACTAATTTACAAAGGAAAACATGCATTAAACAAGAATAATCATTTCTGTTAATCCTAAATTCATGATTAATTCACAAGGTGTGCCTTTTGACATCACAAGACAGTGTGCACAAGTTGGGCTCAAGAACATGAATATATTTAACATGAAAAATCATCTATGCAGTTCTTCCAGAGATAGAAAAACATTTTTATAAAAAGATTTACATGATAACTTTGTGCAATTTTTGGCACAACATCTAGTCATATCCTAACTCACAATATATCCAAAGCTCAGCTACAGAGAAGCTATACATTTCAAGTTATGACAGATTCAAGCATAACACATTTGTAATTTTTCTGCCAAAACTATTTTGAATCTAGCCACAAGTGTACATCAAGTAGGTGGGGTTTAACATCCTGAAACCTACAAAATTGGTTTGAGAATTTTTTGAATTTTCTGTGAATTTCTAGGGATTTTCTAAGACCTTGGACTGAACTGCAAACAAACTTAGTTAGGTTTCCTTGCAACTGGGTCCCTGAATTCACAACCATGCCCTCGGCGGCGGCGGGAGGGCTCGCCGGCGGCGATGTGGGGACCGGCCACGGCAACAAGCGGCACGAGGTTGCAATTGAGCTCACCACGGTTCTTTTGGCGGTGGCGGCGAGGCGGGGACGTGCTCGGCCGACGGCGCAAGGCGGTGGCCGGCGGCGGCGCACACGGCGGCTCGGGGCGTGGCGGTGTGGAGGCCAAATTGACGCAAATGAGCGCGCGCGTGAGCTTGCCTAGGTGCTAAGGAAGCGGGCTATGGGCTTGGACGGCGGCGAGCGCGAGCGGGGGGCTCCGGCACCGGCGGCGGCGGCAATGGCGGCGGGGGCGCTCGGGGGTGGCGCGCGGGGAGGGGCGAGAGGGCTTTTATGCCGGCTCGGCCGGCGCTGCGGGTGACGCGGGGATGACGGCGGAGATGCCGGCCGGGTGCTACGGCGGCTCGAGGCGCGCGCGTACGGCGGCGACGCCGCCGACGGACCGCCGGTCCGTGGCGCGCGCGCGCGTGCGGCGGCGCGGGCCTCGGAGCACCTCGGGACGGCGCGATCTAGGGGCGCGGGGCATCGGGACGGGGCACGGCGCAAACGTCGGGACCTTGGGCGGCGCGGGCACGGACGCCGGGCGCGGGCGGCGGTGGCCGGCGACGCGCGCGGTGCGGGTCGGGCACGACGTCGCGGCGCGGCGCGCACCGGCCCGGCGGTGTTGCTTGGTGCTATGTTTGAGCCTTGTTTCTCCAAAATTTTGAATACAACTCGACCAAGCAATGAATACCAAAGTTGTAGATCTAAGTACCGGCTACAACTTTCACAAAGGCTGTATAGGGTTTAACTCTCTAGATTTGAATCTGTGGGAGTGCCAACTTTGAATGTCAGCCTGTGCTTGCCAACAGTAAACTCTGGCTTGCAAGGGCTTTTTCACAATTTTCCCCTCCAAATCTGCAATGCCACTCTACATGAAAGTTGTGTCCCTCAACAAGACCTACAACTTTCCCAAAGGTAGAATTTCAAGTGTTTAGGTGAATTTTGGAGAACGCGGCAAAAATTCCGGCAGACACCTGTGGACACTGGATGGCAAGGGGGTTTGACCCACCCTTCGACCATGGGTTGGCCCCACAAGTGTTTTAACTATTCACTAGGGGTGTGTTAAGGAGTTTTCATGGGTGAGGGCCCAGGTTGACCTAGGGTTGACTATTTAACCGGCTAATCATGTCATTAGCGTTAATGACGGTAATTAAAAACCTGGGGCGTCACAATGGTGTTGTGGAAAGGAAGAACAGGACCTTGTGCGAGATGGCTCGGACGATGCTTGATGAGCATAGGATTCCGAGGAGGTATTGGGCTGAGGCGGTGAATACCGCGTGCTATGTGTCAAACATGATCTACCTCAGAGTGCACAAGAAGAAAACATGCTATGAGTTGATGCATGGTCGCACACCCAGGGTGAGTCACATCAATGTCTTTGGTTGTAAGTGTTTCATTCTGAAGAAAGGCAGGAAGTTGGATAAGTTTGAGGCTAGGTCTGTCGATGGTATTTTCTTTGGTTATGCATCTCATTCTAGAGCATATCGTGTGCTCAATCTTGAAACTAACCAAATCGTGGAGACTTGCGAGGTAACCTTTGACGAGACAGAGCCACGTAGTCAGCTTGTCTTTGAGTGTGCAGGTGATGATGAGCTTGGCGAGGAGATCTTTCAGGAGGAGGAGCATGAACATGGAGACGATGAAGACGGCGGTGTGGTGCCCCCGGCTGAACATGTACCCACTACTTCGACTACGGTGGTGGACGGACCCTCTCCTACACCTACAACGACAAATCAAGAACAAGGAGAAGCTGATGTTGAGGGGGAGGTAGCATCGAGGCGAGAACCTCCCCGGCGAGTACAAGTGGATCACCCAGCTTCGAGGATCATCGGCGACATGAATGAACGCACTACACGGTCGAGGGTTCGGAACAACTCTCATTTCTCTCATGCTGCATTTGTTGCTACTTTTGAGCCCAAAGACATTGGACATGCACTATCTGATCACAATTGGGTTAATTCGATGCATGAGGAGTTGGAGAACTTTGAGAGGAATCAGGTTTCGGAGTTGGTTGACCCTCCTCCAGGGTGTAAGCCGATTGGTACAAAGTGGGTGTGGAAGAACAAAGAGGGAGAGAAAGGTGAGGTTGTGAGAAACAAGTCGAGGCTTGTTGCTCAGGGGTTCAGTCAGAAGGAGGGGATCGACTACGAGGAGACCTTTGCTCCCGTAGCCCGTTTGGAGGCGATAAGGATCCTTCTAGCTTTTTCCGTGGCTAAAGGATTCAAGTTGCACCAAATGGATGTGAAGAGTGCTTTTCTGAATGGTGTGCTGGAGGAAGAAGTGTATGCGAGGCAGCCTCCGGGGTTTGAGAGTGAGAAGTACCCCCACCGGGTGTACAAGTTGAGGAAGGCGTTGTATGGGTTGAAGCAGGCGCCTAGAGCTTGGTATGGCAGGTAGAGGGGGTTCTTGTTTGAGAAAGGTTTTGAGATGGGGAAGGTTGATCAGACCTTGTTTTTGCTGAGGCAGGGTTGAGATATCCTGATTGTGCAGGTGTACGTGGATGATATTGTCTTTGGTGGCTCGTCCAACTCTCTTGTTGCAAGGTTTGCAGAGGATATGAGTAGGGAATTTGAGATGAGCATGATGGGCGAGTTGCAGTTCTTCCTCGGGCTACAAATCAAGCAATCAAAGGAAGGAACATTTGTGCACCAAGCTAAGTACACCAAGGACATTGTGCGGAAGTTCAAGATGGAGGATTCCAAGGCTATGACGACGCGATGAGTACGACTACAGCTCCTGATGCGGACGAGGAAGGTGAACACGTGGACCAGAAGGAGTACCGGAGCATGATCGGGCCACTCCTCTACTTGACGGCAACGAGGCCGGACATCCAATTCTTGGTGTGTCTGTGCGCTCGTTTTCAAGCGTCTCCGAGGACTTCGAATCGGCAAGCGATGAAGCGAATTTTCAGGTACTTGCGTCACACTCCCAACTTCAGCCTTTGGTACTCCGCGTCCTCTTCTTTGGCGCTTCATGGTTTTTCAGACGCGGATTTTGCCGGATGTCGGTTGGATAGGCAGTCCACTTCTGGGACTTGCTAGTTTTTGGGTTCTTCTTTGGTGTCTTGGTCTTCCCGCAAACAGTCGAGTGTTGCTCAATCCACTACCGAGGCCGAGTATGTTGCCGCTGCTAGTTTTTGCTCTCAGCTCCTTTGGATTTCATACACCATGAGTGACTTTTGTGAGGAGTATACCCATGCCCCACTTCAATGTGATAGCACCAGTGCCATAAGCGTTGCAAAGAATCCAGTGCTCCATTCCAAAACCAAGCACATAGAAGTGAGGTATCATTTTCTGAGAGAAAACGTAGAGAAAGGAAAGATAGCTTTGATCCATGTACCCACACATGACCAACTAGCCGATATTTTCACCAAACCCCTAGATCAAGCAACTTTCACTCGTTTGCGGGGGGAACTTGGTATGTGTTTGATTTCTTGAGTTAGGTGTGTGGGGGCTCCTTTATAGCATATGTAATTATGTATAGCTTTCTTTTGTGCATTTCTTGCATTTGGCATGGCATATGTAACATGATGTATAGGCATCCTTGTATCTTAGATTGCATGCATTTTGTATCATATGCATTGGATAGGAAAAGCTTCTCCTATATACATTGTTCACCATGGAATGCTATTTATGTCTTTGTGAGCTTGTTTGGTATGCTATGGTTAGTTTGGCTTAGCTCTTGATGATCTTGATGAATAATCCATGGTTGATGGCTATGTTTTTTGAAAAATGTCACATGTATGCTCTCTCATGTGTAAATGCCTTTATATGATCTTGACATGTTTTAGTGGCTTTGCTATGCTTAATTTGTGGTTGGATAGCTAGTTTATTGATCATATGGGGCCAAAGGCTCATTTGCCATCATGAATGTTTAGCCCTCTTGCTTTATCTTGTGGAGGGGCATAAGTTCCTTTTTGTCGCAAAGACATTTCATGTACCAATTATGAATCTGAAAATGAAATGAAAAATGCTTGGAAAATGTGCTCTCATGTCATATGTGCTGAATTTAATTTGCTTTGGGTGCTAAACCGTTGCATGATGCCTACCAATGAGAAGTCTCATACATAGAAGTAGGCACATGGCTCGGTGGCTTTGACATGACATGAGGTGCTTGTGGGTGTTTGTGATGGTCGTATGATTAGAATGGCTGTCCTAGCATGAAGTTTGTGTGGCTTTGCTATTTTGATATGTTTTGATCATGTTTAGGACTTTGCTCATGAGAGGCAAGTTTTTCGCAAAATTGCCCAAATCTATCTTAGCTTCATCCAATGGTTGTGAAACTTGGTGATCTTGTAGTTGATGTCGATTCGAAGCTATAGAGTATCTAACTTGCTCATTTGGACATGTGTAGCATCCTGTGTTGAATTTTGTCTATTTGAGAAGCTCTAGGTTGAAAGTTTTGCATTTTTGGCTTGATTCATGCATTGTCAACAAGGGGGAGAAGTTTGATCTTGAGATGGCTTGCTGGATGCATTTAGAAGGTTTTCAGGTGGTTTCGAGCCATTTCTGGGCTCTGTTGTGCACCGGTCTGACCAGTCAGAGTGCTGGTCCTGTGCACATGTTGGGCACCGGTCTGACCGGTGGTGTTGACCGGTCTGGCCGGTGTGAGCTGAAGTTGTTGCAGCTGTCTTGTTTTCAAGAGGTTTGCATGCATTCGTCCAGGGGGAGTTGCATTGTGAAGGACCGATTCGGGCGACCAGAGAGGGGGGGAGTGAATGGGAGGCGATAAAAATTCTTCCCTTTGGTTGAATTCGGCCTATACCCCAATCGCAACTCCACGAACCCACACGCACAAACAAGACCCCAAACAGGGCTCACACAACCTCAAAGGAACCACCAAGAAGCCTAGGGACAAGGAGCGGAAGCAAACAAACAAGAACCGAAGCACAAGCTCTGAACTGCAAAAGCCTGGGCGGACTATCCGTGTGGGACCGGCGGACCGTCCGCGAAGGGGTCACAGACCGTCCGGCCACCACACGCGGACTGTTCGAAAAAGCACTCCGAACCAACAGAGCCGCACCCCGAAAAATCGGACTGTCCGTGATTGAACCGCGGACTGTCCGCGCAGAAAATCTTCTCGCGGACTGTCCGAGGGTCTCTCGCGGACCGTCCGCAAACCACGTGCAAAACGGAAATCAAAATCCAATCGATCGAACGACGAACTCGTGAAGAACTCGATGAACTCACAAAGAACAACCCAGGCCGCGGACCGTCCGCCACGAGCTCGCGGACCGTCCGCCCCTCACCCAGAAACAAAAACGTGAGCTCCACAAAAACAACTCCAACTTCCAATCGATGGATCTCCTAAACCGTTGGACGGATTGACCCCAAATTTTGGGTAGATGATAAGCGTCACTACGTGAAGCTATGCCCAAAATTTTGGAACCCTAAACCAATCCAATCAACCGGAATCGCAAATCTCGTGCACTCAAAGCACAAACTCGAGTTCATCCAATCCTCACCAAATCGAGCCCGATTCCCGACGTTTGAGGGGTCAAGATCATCACCAAAGGTGCGCAAGGCATCCATCCATGATCCCCTCAAAGAAATCCGGAGCCAAATGACCTAGAAACGACGAATCGAGCCAAGCACGAAAATAGCACAAAAAGAGCTCTGAAAAAGCAATAAGAGAAACTCGGGAATAGAAAGATTGGCACAAGATTTAGAGGATGAAATCACTATGAATATCTTGTACAATCGATTACAAGCCACTCCTAGAATCCAAATCTAAGATGGCTAAAAGCTCCAATCAAAGAGCCACTCTCTCCTCTCTCCCTCTCTCCCAAAGCACTCCAAAATGAAAAAGTACCGCAGCCTGCTAGCCCAAGAGTTGGCTGAAAATTCAGCCCCCTCCTCCTATATATAGGCCCTCCGGAAAAGACCGAAGTGCCCCTACACTAGGAGTACAACTCAAGCCCTCACAAGGGCATTTTGGTCAACACATGAAGTTCACCATCGGACGGCCGCGCATCCATCAGGCCTTCACATCCTCCCGACGCAAGCACCTCGATCATGCCGCGTGTCGCCCGCCTCGAAGCTTCCCGACGCACCCGGATACCGTCTCCGTCACGCCAGGCCCTCGGGCTCGGTTTTGAGGCCCAAACCGAGAAACCCTCCTACGATGGTTTTGTGGCCAATACATCTAGATGTACTCTATATTTATGTGCATACAAACATCTATGTCTCTACAAAAGCCAAAATTATCCACAATTCGGGATGGAGGAGTACAAGACAATGTCACACACTAATTACGTTGTATCGACCCAATGATTGTTGATTGGGGGTGCATCCATGCACTAGAGCGCTTGCATCCGTTGGATGCTAAACTAAACCCTAAACTAGACCATATATGAAGAACATAATTATCATCAACTCGGATAAGAGAGTACAATTAGAGATGAGATGTCGTATCATATGATGCACTGTTGTCATACCTATTTTTTTAATCTCTAACCAATCTCTTTCTAAAATAAAATATATAAATGAGTGATTATTTGAGTATAAAAAAAGTTACGTGAAAATTCTACCAGTTTCCTAAAAAATGGGTAGAAATGCACCAACTACAATAAAATTATTATAGCGAATAGAAAAAACTATGAGTTCAATGCATACAATTAGCATTACACCATAGCAACCTACAAGCATCTTGCTAGTAAAAAAAAGAAATCAGAACTCTGCTGGTCCTTCCTTGTAGACAAGACAGCACGCTTTGGGGACGACGGACGACGAGCCTGCCAGCAGGCAGCAGCACACTACAACAACAACACAAGTGGCCCAGCTGAACACGGCTTGGGCTGTTCGGGTTCGAGAATCACTTGGACGGTTGGACCTTTGCTCGCTCTTGAGTTTTTTTCTGATTGACGGAGATGAACAACAGCACTGATCGATGATGAACAGAGCGTGTTTATCAGTAATATGGACATGCTCTTGCTTCTAGCTTGTTTGCCACTACGACTAGCTGTCGCCCCCGATCCTGCAGTCCGTGCGGCACGAGACGTAGGATCGACGGGTGTGATTGCGATGGAGGATCCATCTGATCCGTCATGTGTTTTCTGCTGCTGCCGCAACTCGTTAACGCAGGGACATACTGGCCGACCGACCGAGCGGCGCCGATTTTCTATCATTGCCTGCCATGCCAATGTCATTTCCCGGCAAGCAGCAATCAGACAGTACGTTGCTGGGTCACGCTCCAATCGAAGCATCCAGCCTTGAGTTGCAGATGCGGCGATTGCACTGCACTATTCTTCATTCCTGTGCTGCTGTGTCCATCTGTGACGCCACAAATACTATAAGCGTGCCTGCGTGGGCTGCTAGCTGCAGACAACGTGACTCGGCTGGGCCGCCACCTCGGTCTTGATTGTTCATCATGGTTATCAGCCACATATTAGCAGTAATTAGTGATTTTTTTTCTCACAACAAATCAGCACCAATCGTTAACCACCAACCAAACAGATAGTAGGGTTGGCTGTGAACGGATCAGATGATGTCTAGTTTCTGCACTACTAGCTGGGGGTGACAGCCTACCTTATCATTGTAGTACCGTAGTACGTTTCTCGCCGCACGACAACACTTAATTTGGTAAATCTCTCAGAAAGGTGTGGTTCTGAAGCCAGTTTTTTCCCTTAAAAATGTCTGTGAAAAGAAAAGAAAAAAGGGCTTGAGAAGTAGTAGTAGTAGTGCTCGTAGCGTCGTAGGGCATGCAAAATCACTTGGGCGACACAATAGGGCGATTAGTCGGCTATTCGGTTATTCGGCCCTTGAAAAGAAAACGATGATGCTCCTGGTGGATGATGTATACGGCCACACAAGTTCAGTAGTTCGTACTATCAAATATATGATATGCCTTTATACCTTAATTGTTCAACGGCAGTGTCTTTTTTTAGGAGTGCTGACCTAACTAACAAGGCTAGATGTAGATTTGAGCGTATCATTCTGATGCGAATGGCACCCATCTTGGTACTGAAGTAATAATAATACTCTTTGCTTACCTGATACTGCCCCTAGCACATGATCGGGTAATCAAAGTTGAGTTAAATATCCAGGAGCCTTTAAACTTGCCATGATGTGCTTATGTTCATGAATTCGCAAAATCGAAATATGGTACCTCAAACTTGTGAAGTTGCGCCACTTAGGTCCATACCACTTTGAAGTCTTTTGTAGATTTGATGTGGCATACTGATATGGCGCACACATAGATGGATATATGCAAAAAGACCCGTTGTTGTTGTTGTTGTTGTTGTTGTTGTTGTTGTTGTTGTTGTTGTTGTTGTTGTTGTTGTTGTTGTTGTTGTTGTTGTTGTTGTTGTTGTTGTTGTTGTTGTTGTTGTTGTTGTGTTCTTCTCCATCCAAATCCTTCTCCTCATCTCTCTCTCTCTTCTTAGATTGTTCTCCACAGGATTGGCCAAAAGGCCAATCGGGGCCATTGACCTAGCTCCCTGCTCGGAGGAGCCCAGCCCAATAACTGGCTGGTGGGCCCCTGTCGCGCAGCGCAATAAAGAGAAGGTGGGGACCATGGCTCGACTGACGAGGTTCGCTGCTGCCACTATTCCCATCATCCTAACCCTAACCCGATCTGAGAGGGGCGTTGATGCAGACAGGAAGCCCACCGCCTGCGTCCGCGCAGCCACCTCTACCTCTACAGCGACCGTCGTTGTCGTGCATAGATCTTCACCAAGGAAGAGTGATGACCGGAAGGCAAAGGTATTGACCGAGTTGAGTTCATACCCGCTAGTTTCTACTCCTAGCGATTATGTAAATACAACAATGGTATCAAGAGCGAGGCTAGAGAGTAGGTCTAGTTGGGGAAGGCAGTGTTGTTTTGAGAAGAAAGATGCATCCAAATCAAAGATATTAGGGCAAGTAAACCACTGCAAATGAGTCAAGTCGATGCAAATCAAAAGCAGATCTGAAACATTCGGACACGAATTAGAAAGAATTGAAAGTGAATTTGATCTCGGATCGAAGAAGCAAAAGTCGAAAGCAAAAGTTGAAACCCTAACCCTGATCCCGATCTCAAAATGCTAAGGACGGGTAGGAGGACCTACTTGTGGGCCTACCTACCGCTGTCACCACCGTCGGCGGTCCACTGGACACTGTGCGGGCAAGAACCGAGACAGCAGACAGGCGATTCAGAACCAAGGGTGCCACCACAAGGCTGTTCGACGACGGCGCGCTCACCCTCAGGTGAAAGCGTGCGCCGGTGAAGGGCCCCACGTAGGCGCCGCCACCGGTCACCGGAAAAGAAAAGAAGGAAGGGGACGGTCGCGACCTTGTGCCGGCAGCGCCGCCCCTCACCGTTGCCGGCAAGCCGTCGTGGACGAAAGACCACTCCTCCGGGCCGCCATGGGCGACCACCTCTGGACCTTGCTAGATGTGGGGCCAGGGAAGAGGGTAGGGCTGAGATAAAGGAGAGGGGAGACGACCACGACCTAGTGTCAATGGCGCTTGCCCTCCTATTCGTCGGCTGGACGCCTACCACGGGAGCAAGCCACAGCCGTCGCTGACGAGTGCGGTGCCGACAGGTCGGGGCAGTGCGAATGGACCTAGGGTTTCAGGGTCACGGTGGACGCGGTTTTGATCCCGCGAGCGAGAAAGAAGGACGACCGTCCATCTAGATGAACGGACAGGAGCCACCAGGAGAACCTGCAAGCTAGATTTGGGCGAAGAGGGTGGCAAGCATGGTCCAGTTTGGAGGTCCAGTCGTTGGCTGTCAAGCCTAAGGCCCAGTAGGCATGCGAACAAGGTCGTGGGCTGTTGTTTTTGTTTCGCGAGCCGCGAGGGGCCTGTGAACAGTGACATTTCGTTTTAAGTTTTGTCATGTTCAGAAGCGAATTTGTAAAGTCATTGTATAAAAATTCTGCTGCAAGTAAAGTGTTATCCTCTAATTAAATTAGAAGAGTAGAAACACATTTCTTTAAAAATAATTATGATATTGTTATTTTCTGAACAAAGTTGATGATAGAAATATTATACTTTTTTATCTAAGTTTAAGCTTAAGTTTGTATCCCTCGTAAAATTTTGTATCAAAGTGATCAATTTTTAGAGAGAAAATAAAGATCAAGATGCACTCTTGATGAAGAAAAGTTAATCAAATGCTTCTGAAAAGTAGATTATTATCATGTTATACATGATTCCAATGTGATAATGAGTACCTTTTGCTTAAGATTTGAAAGTTTATTATGATATTGTTGTCTTTTAACCAAAGTTGATGTTAGCAGGATTATATATTATGCATTAGTTCTATTTCTACCCAAAGGTGATGTCGAATTAATGTAGAAGAATGTTGTAGGTATTAATTTCGACCACAATTAAGTTAATGCATATAATAATTACCTAAGTGAAAAGATCTGAACGTTGATTTCTGTCAAAGAATGAGATAGCTCGCTATGGTGTTGAGGTATGTGAATGAAAAGGCTTAATTTAAGCAAAGTTTTTTTTAAGTAAGAACTGAGTACAATTTTTCTCTCATGTACAACTTCTTCTGTTAATTAGTTAATTGATTTTCTGTTTGAGTTGGAACCAAAGGGAAGATTTAATCAGAAAATGAGATCTAAGTGAACATTTCATACGTCATATTTAAGTTTATGTATTGAGAATAGCATAACGTGAGTTGTGATAAGTATTATGATGTCTAATTTTTACCAAAGTTAAATTATACATGTGTATAACAAACTATTTAAAGTTATTTGCAGACACTTCCAGTGTCCCGTATGACGGGAGAAGTTAGGCATAATATTTATGTTGGTTGGATCTGCATGTCAGGGGAAGTTTGAAAGTATTATCATGTATTGTCAAGAGAAGTTTATGATGACTCCAAAAGAAAGAAGATTATTACATGAGGGGTTTTTGTTCGCTTTAAAGAATGGCTTACAAAAGTATTTGTGGACATTAATCCAATAATGAATGACTTTGTCGTATGGACCTCCCTGGGCCCACTACCTCGGTGGGTACCAGGACCGACTACTCGGTGGGCCCCTGGGACTACCCGTCTTGCGCTACACGGCACCTGAAGGCGTGGAGCACAAGGACAACACAGGAGTAGTACTCGGTTAGGACTCTGTACACGTTCCGCACTGTGTAGAGGTCTCCTAGACGTACTCGACTAGTACTCCTTCCCTACTCCGACTTGTAACCCCGCCTCCCGACTATATAAGGCGAGGCGGGGACCGATCTCGGGATCACCTCATCCAATCTCAACTCACGGCGCACTATTGCACCATCCCGTAATCGTGCCCTATCAATCCGAGCTACGCAGCATACGGGACGTAGGGTATTACGCACCTCGCGGCCCGAACCCTGTCTAAATTGTGTGCCACGTGTCTCTTCCTTCGAGTTACCGATCTCGGCGAGTCACATTCATCTACTTCGGGTACTCCCCGTAGTAGGTTGCCGGACCAAAACACCGACACCGGCGCGCCGCGGTAGGGGCTCTCGCTCGAGATCACATGGCGAACTCGACGGCTTCCGTTCACATCAAGCCAACCGTCGCCTTCAACCGCGGCGACACCTTCGTCTTCGGCGCCTGGGTCTGCACTGCTGATGGCGCGGGCTCTTTCCAGCGCCGCTTGATCATGCAACCCGACTCGAGGACAGGCCTTGTGACGCTTCCCGAAGTTGTCACGGGCAAGCTCGCCGGCAAGTTCGGCGAAATTTCGCTTTCCAACCTCCACGCTGACTTCGAGCTCGAGTCCGTCTCCAACTCGAACCCGACGTCGCCATGGGCCATCGCATGCGAGCCGGCTCCTCGGCCATCGCGGCGGTCCCCTCTCCATGCCGCCGCTGCGTGCGTGGCCCTCGCGTTCCCAGCCGGGCCCGCACGGAGGCTTCTACACCACGCCGGGCCGGCAAGGAGCCCGTAGCCGAGTACAACTCGGACTCCGACGCCGTCCCCGATCGCGTCTCGGACTCCGACCCTCTCTCCGAGTTCTACTCGAACCCGGACTACGAGTTCGACTTCGGGTCGGACCCTGAGGAGCCCGAGTCCGAAGATGACTCCTCTGAGCTTCCCTTGTCAGGGCCAGCCTGCGGGCCGGTTATAAGATCGACGCCGGCGGAAGATACGTCTACGGCCGGACCGCAAGCCCGCCGAGCCGACAAAGGAGGACTCACGCTACGTCGCCTACATCGACTCGCTACCGTTCCGGGAGGGAACACCACTAGCCCGGCCGACTCAAACACACCAACCGAGGTGGCACCTTCGAGCCAAGCCTCGGGTACCCCCGATCGTCAAGTCTTCATGGCCGCCGCGACACCCCGGGAACCTCGTGGCACGGCCGCGGACAAGTACTTGGAGGACATCTCCGCGTACGAGCCGTCCGCCGATGCCCCCGCGGACGAGGCCGACGCCAACAGGGACGCCCGGCGCGAACGTAACAGGAAGCGCAACGAACGACGCCGGCGGCTCAGAGACAACCTTCCCATCCGCAACCTTGCGGAAGCTCTCGGCGCTTGAGAGCAGATTCCACACCACTCCTGAGCAATGCCTCATGTCGATCACAACGATCGCACGCCAGGCTCAGGGCATACGAGCTGGGGAGGTCATCGCCAAGCTCGGCCGAAGAAGCCTACTTCATGCGGGTAGACAAGAGAGTCGACCAACCTCTCCCCGGCTAAGCCTCGCGACAACGAAGCTACTAGTCGCGGTGTTGACCCCGGTCCTAACCGTACTCGGGGCGACATCCCGAGCCGACCCAAACCGTCGACGCTCCACCGCCGGCGGACCCTCGCGACAAGACAACGGCAACCGGGGAAGTCGTCCCCCACCATGCCCGGCCGGTGGCGGCGGCAACGACCCCGACGGCGGTGGCGGCGACGGCGGCGCCTCCAACCACGGGGCCAACAAGAAAGCCGGAGGCGGCGGCGGCCCGCGGCGGCCGCGGCCACGCGCACAGCCACGCCTCCGGCGCCTCTCAGGACGGGTACGATGCTCGTCAGAGAATCGATGAATTACGGCAAAAGAAGTCGACGACCGCTGCTGAAGGCGACGGCTTCCCTGCTTTCTCACCCCGGCTTCGCAACCTGCTCCTCCCCGACAAGTTCAAGCCTTTGGGGATCACCAAGTACGACGCGAAGCAGGATCCTATCCAGTGGCTCCGATGCTACGCTCTCTCCATCGAGAACGCTGGCGGCAACAGCGACACCAAGTGCCTCTACTTCCCCTTCTGCCTGGACCAAGCCCCACTCACGTGGCTCGAGTCGCTGGACAAGCACTCAATCGACAAGTGGGACCGACCGAAGGAACAGTTCACGAGCAACTTCGCGGGCGCCATGGGCCGTTCGGGTACTCGCATGGACCTCGCCATGATCAAGCAGGAACAAGGCGAGACCCTCCGCAAGTACATGCGCCGCTTTTTCGACAAGCGCGCTACCGTCGTGGACGTCACCGACAAGGAGGTCATCGACCTCTTCCAGGACGGGCTCTACCATCGCCGCACCTTCGAAGACTTCGGTCGTCGCCGCCCCCGGTCCATTCCCCACCTCAAGGACATGATCACGTCCTGGGCGGATGAAGAGGACAAGGCCAACGCCAAGTACGACGCCATCCGCGGCAAGTCCAAGCAGAACCAGGGCGGCGGCAGCGGCAGCAATCCAAACCAAGGCGGCCGCAACAACAACAACAACAACAACTTCTCGGGTTCCAACCGCAAGCGCAAGCCAGACAATACCGTCGCGGCTATCCAGCGCCCTCCGAAAGGGAACTCGAAGAAGAATTCCGGCGGGTTCAAAGACCTGCTGAAGGAGAAGTGCCCGTGGCACCCGAACGGCAACCACACTACCGAGCAAAGGTGCTACCAGCTCAGGCATGCACTCAAGGATACGCCGGAGCCACCGCACCCTCACGATCGAAGAACAAGAAGAAGGACGGCGACGACTTCCAAGAACCCGAGAAGACCGTCAACGTCCTCTTCGGCGGACTACCCAAACGGGCGGGAGCGAAGGCTACTCGCCGTGAAGTGATGTCCATTGAACCGGCGGTTATGACCCCCTCTCGGTGGTCGGAGACACCCATCACCTTCTCCCGCGCGGACCAATGGACCGGCTTCTCCGAACCGGGACGTTTCCCTCTCGTCCTGAAACCAACAGTGGCGGGCTCTAAGCTCAACAAGGTGCTCATCGACGGCGGAAGCGGGCTCAACGTCCTCTTCACCAAGACTCTGAAGAAGATGAACCTTGACGTCACCCCCATGCTCGACAAGAGCAAGCATGCCTTTCTACGGCATCGTCCCAGGCAACGCGGCTATCCCACTAGGCTCAGTGGTACCGCGGCTACCTTCGGGGCGTCTCGCGACAACTACCGCACCGAGTACATCAAGTTCGAGGTCGCGGATATTGAGACTTCCTACCATGCCATCCTCGGCGGACCGGCCATCGCCAAGTTCATGGCGGTGCCCCACTACACATACTTGGTACTCAAAATGCCAAGTCCAAACGGCGTACTCTCCCTCCAAGGTGACTTGAAGATCTCTCACGACCGCGATACGAGAGGCCGTGGTGATCGCTTCAACAAACCAAGTACCCACCCCAATGATGGAGGTCTACGCCGCGTCGAAGAAGCTTGCCACAAGCGAACTCGACATCCCGCAGAAGTCCGACGGCGCCAACGGGCCTCGCCCACCCGAGGAGGTACTCGTCAAGTCGGTCGACCTCGGAACAGCGACCCCACCAAGACCACCACCATCGGGGCCGGCCTCGACCCCAAATAGGAAGACGCGCTCATCGGCCTTCCTTCGGGCTAACCGCGACATCTTCGCGTGGAAGCCGACGGACATGCCGGAGTGCCCGGGGAGCCGATCGAGCACCGCCTCAACGTCGACCCAAAGGCCACCCCCCAAGCGACAACACCTCCGACGCTTTGCCGACGACAGACGGGACGCCATCAAGAAGGAGCTCGCCAAGCTACTCGCCGCTGGCTTCATCAGAGAAGTCTTCCATCCTGAGTGGCTCGCCAACCCCGTCCTCGTCCGCAAGAAGAACTCGAACGAGTGGAGGATGTGTGTCGACTACACCGACCTCAACAAGCACTGCCCCAAGGACCCCTTCGGGTTGCCGTGGATTGATCAAGTCATCGACTCCACGGCGGGCCGCGACTTGCTCGCTTCCTCGACCGCTACTCCGGTACCACCGGATCGCAATCAAGGAAGAGGACCGAGAGAAGACCGCGTTCATTACCCCGTTTGGCGCGTACTGCTACACGACCATGTCATTCGGGCTGAAGAACGCCGGCGCCACCAATCAACGGGCCATCCAGGCTTGCTTCAAGCGGCAACTCAACAAGAACGTCGAGGCCTACGTGGATGACGTGGTTGTCAAAACCAGGGACTCCAGTACCCTCATCGACGACCTTGAACAGACCTTCGCATCACTACGCGAGTACCGCTGGAAGCTCAACCCGAACAAGTGCGTCTTCGGCGTACCTTCGGGTAAACTACTCGGCTTCATCATCAGCCAGCGCGGCATTGAAGCCAACCCCGAGAAGATCTCCGCCATCACCAGCATGAAAGCTCCCACGAGCATCAAGGACGTCCAGAAGCTGACGGGGTGCATGGCGGCATTGAACAGATTCATCTCGAAGCTAGGAGAACGGGGTCTCCCCTTCTTCAAACTACTCAAGCACCACGAGAAGTTCGTGTGGACCGCAGAGGCGGACCAAGCCCTTGCCCGGCCTCAAGGACTTCTCGTCGAAGCCGCCGGTCCTCACGGCTCCCTACAAGGGCGAGCGAGCGCATCGCTCTACCTTGCTCGCGACTACTCACGTGGTCGATGCATCGCCATCGTTGTCGAGCGGCGGGGAAGACGGCCACGCCTACCCGGTCCCGCGCCCGCCCTACTTCGTCGGCGAGGTTCTATCGTAGTCCAAGGCTCGCTACCGGCCCGCGCGAGAAGCTTCCGTACGCTCTACTCATCACCTCGCGGAAGCTACGACACTACTTCCAGGAGTACTCGGTCTCCGTCGTCACCGACTACCCGCTCGGCGACATCCTGAGGAACCCAGACGCCACCGGAAGGATCTCCAAATGGGCCGTCGAGCTCGGCGCCCTCACCATCGACTTCAAGCCACGCACAACCATCAAGTCGCAAGCTCTAGTCGACTTCATGGCAGAGTGGCGGGAAAACCGCCTACCCGCTCCCACCTGTGCGACCGAGCATTGGGTGATGTACTTTGACGGCTCACTCAACCTCGAGGGCGCGGGCGCGGAGTCCTCCCCCGATCTCTCCAACGGGCGAACAACTAAAGTACGTCCCGCGATCTTCTCGGAAGGTCTCGAACAATGAAGCCGAGTACGAAGCTCTCCTACACGGGCTCCGCCCTCGCGGCTTCACTTGGCATCAAGCGGCTACTAGTCTACGGCGACTCCGCGGTGGGTCATCAACCAAGTCAACAAGTCCCGGGACCGCAACAAGGAGAACATGGACGCCTACGCCTAGAAGTCCGCAAGCTCGAGAACAAATTCTATGGTCTCGAGTTCCATCACATCGTCCGCGACAACAACGTTGCGGCGGACGTCCTCTCGAAGCTCGGATCCACCCGCGCCCAAGTACCCGCGGGCGTCTTCGTCCATGAGCTTCACGCGCCATCCATCCCGGAGCCGGCGCCACCGACCACCGCCCCGCCCATCAACCACCGGGCAGGAGGTCATGATGATCGACGTGGACCGGAGGCAACCCTTCATCGACTACCTCGGCGAGCGAGAAGGTCCCCTCCGACAAGAACGCAGCCGAACAACTCGTCCGCCGCGCCAAGTCTTACGTCCTCGTCGGCGACAAGCTTTACAAGCGAGGCGCGTCGTCCGGGAGTACTCATGAAGTGCGTCCCTCGCGAAGAAGGCAAGGACATCTTGGAGGAGATCCACAAGGGCGTCTCGCGGCAACCACGCGTCCTCCCGCACGCCGGTCGGCAAGGCCTTCCGGTGAGCCTTCTACCGGCCCACGGCCCGGGCGATGCCGAAGAACTCGTCGAAGGTGCCAAGGATGTCGGTACTTCGCCAAGCGACAACACGTCCCCGCCTACAAGCTAGTCACCATACCGCCAACCCGGCCCTTTGCCCGCCGGGGGGCTCGACATGATTGGGCCACCGCCAACCGCGCCGGAGGATTCAACGGGTACCGGTGGCTATCGACAAGTTCACCAAGTGGATCGAGGTCAAGCCGGTCACATGCCCCAAAGCTGACAGAGTACTCGACTTCCTGGATGAACTTGTACACCGCTACGGGCTACCCCACCGCATCATCACGGACACCGGGGTCCAACTTCAACAACCACCGCGTTCCGGGAGTACCGCGAGAACAGGCGGGATCGACGTCAGATACGTCTCCGTCGCCCACCCACGGGCCAACGGACAAGTCGAGCGCGCCAATGGGATGGTGCTCGACGCCCTCAAGAAGCGGCTACACGACGCTGCTAACTCAAAAGGGGGCAAGTGGATCAAGGAACTACCCAACGCACTCTGGGGGCTGCGGACTCAACCATCCAAGCCAACGGGGCAATCCCCCTACTTCCCCGGTCTATGGCTCGAAGCCATCCTCCCCGCCGACGTCATATGGAACTCGCCGGCGGTGGAGCACTACGACGAAGGCGTCTCGGAGGACGACGAGACGAGTTGATATCGACAGCCTCGAAGAAGCTCGCGGTGCCGCCCTCGTCCAATCGGCAAGGTACCCGGAGGGTATCCGACGCTACCACGATCGCAACGTCAAGGAACGCTCCTTCAACGTTGGAGATCTTGTCCTCCGCCGTATCCCGAACACGGAAGGACTTCACAAGCTCGGCCTCCCCCCCGGGAAGGCCCCTTCACCGTGGCTAAGGTGACCGGCCGGGCTCCTACCGCCTCCAAACACTTGAAGGCGAAGAAGTCAACAACTCGTGGAACGTCGACCAACTCTCGTCGATTCTACGCCTAGTCTAAACGACTACTCCGGGTTCAAGTCCACGCGACTACATCAACACCCCCTTGCCGCAGGCGACCCTCCGGTCCCGGCTTCAAGTCTCCGGACTACTCTCCTCCGGTCCGGCCCCGTGCGGCTACCTACGGACCCCGGGCCGCAACGAGCATCAAGGACTCTAGCGAGCGGTCTACCAAGAGACCACACTCTAAGATCCAGCCCCGTACGGCTACCTACGGATGCGCGATCCGGCCTACACGGCTACCTACGGATCACTCGGCGCAAGCGGCTACCCGCTCCAAAGACCACTCGGTACCGTAAGCGGCCTCCGGTCCGGCGACTACTTGTAATTACGGCCACCGGCCACCCAGGTGTACTTCTTCAGTAATAAAGTTTGATTGTTCATCAACTTCTTTACTGTCTACTCCCTGCTACGGGACTACTAAGCCGAGTACTACTACTCGCACCTACTCCACTATGGGCGCTCCGCACTCTGAGATCGCGGTTACGAGTACTCATTGATGGAACATCATATTTCATTTATATATGAAAAAGTTCATTACAACTGTTTCCTATACAACTATGGCTACTAGCTATCTATGCAGGGCTACTGGAGGTTCAACTTATCGGCTACCTGCTCCGCGATGGGAGCCATCTCGCTCCAAAGAACTCGCGTATCGCTCATCCGAGCGCTTGGCGGCTACCCCGCCGGCGACTACCTCCACCGGGGCCTTCGGAAGTACGACTTCATGAAGGCCAAGCCTCGCTTCGGGATTGACTTGGCCATGTGCTTCACGTAGGCGGCCAGCCGGCTTGGCGCCTCACGAAGTCGATCCGCCAACGGAGCGATCTTGGGACCGCCCGGGTGCGGCACCAGGAGCCTCGCGACCGGGAGGGCAGCCTCTTCAAGGTCCTTCAGCTGGGCCCGGAGCGCCTCGCAGTCTTCGTTCAACTTCTGCAAAGATTTGTAGCAGTTGACGAGGTCTCTATCAGATGCAATTCGCAACTCCATGTGCTTCTCGCACTCGAAGGCCAGCTCCTTGTAGTCGAGTTCAAGTACCTGGCGGGCTTCTTGCTCCCGGTAGAAGAGATTCTTCATGCTGACCTCCGAGCCTTTCAGCCGCTCCACCTGGCCTTCGAGTTCTGCAACACCGGAACACAACAACGGGTCAGAGCTTGATGACTCCCAACAAGTACCCGACAAGTCACGAGCCATACCTTTATTCTTGTTGCGGAGGCTTTTGTTCTTCCACACCAGCTCGTCGCCCTTCGCCTGCAAGTCCATCACATCGTTGTGGTACTTGGCGAAGGCGGCGTCAAGCTTCGACTGCATGGCGGCCGCGTGCTTCCTCGACTTCATGAGCTGCTCCTCCAGGGCTTCGGCTCGCGATGCCGTGTCGCCGTAGCCTTGCAGTAGATTCGACTTCTCGCGGGATCGCTCCGCGACGTCCTGCACAAGACAAGTTCAAGTCAAGCAGAATACTCAATGCTCAGGGCTGACTACCAGGGAGGCAACGGCCACATACCTTCATCCACTGTTCGGCTCGCCGCATTGCCTCCAGATGCTGCGCCAACACCGCCGGCTCGACGAGATCGTCGGCAAGCAGCTCAATCCCGCCACGGCTACTCGACGTAGCCTCCGTCATTGGCGCCGAGCGGATAGGCTCCGCGTCTTGGATCTCGGGAGATCGGATCGCCACCTCCAGGGCAACCCCTGGCGACGTGGTAGCCGCCTCCCCCCTCGGCGGACTTCTCGACGGTTTCCCCCATGGGCTCGGGGGCTCCTACCGCAGCCTCTGGGGCTTCTGGTGTCAACTCCTGCATGGGCACCCCTGCAGGGATGTCACCTACTTCGGCGCCTGTCACCAAGGAACACGCGCATCAATATCTACGACTACTCTTCTTGGGGCTATATAGCTTCAGGAGGAATACTCACCTTCGACTACGACCGCCTGCGGCGGCGGCGCTTCCGGCGGCGGGGGCTCGGTCGCGGCTTGGGCTTCTGGAGCGGGCTCCTCGACGGGCGGCGCGGCCTTTTCGCTTCGCTCGCCGTGGGCTCCTCTCCGTCCCGGCTCAAGTCCGTGGATTTTCTCGCACAAGTATCCACGAGAGGGTCGTCGGGGATAAAATCGACTACTACAATGAGTACTACTCATGAAGGCGTGGTACTTACAAGTTCGACCGGACGATAGTCACGGCCGGAGCACCGAGGATGCTGGCGATATCAACCGTCCACCCTCGGCGGGCGTCTCTTCCTCCGCCTCTCCGACTACCGCCTCCTCCACGGCGGCGGCGGCCGGCGCGAGGTTTCTCGCGCCCCTCGCGGCTTCCACTTCTTCAACGGCGGCGGTCGCGGGTACTCTGCTCCCTTCTGGGGTAGGGGGTTGGCGCTCCGACCGCGCCGAGAGTTCTTCGACGGTGGGGGGCTGGACTTCGGCTTCCAGCCGGTTCCCCCACTGTGGGACACATGCCCTCATCGCCTTCCTCCACGGACTCTGCTGGCGGCCTCTCCTGCACACAAGGACGACTACTCGTCAGCACCGTACTCGATCACTGGGTACTCGACTACTTTGCTCGAGATGACTCACCTCTGGAGGCGTGGTCTCTGAGACCTTCATCTTCTTTGCTACCCGCTTCTTGGCGGGGTTGCGCGGCTTCCTCGGCGGCGCAGCAAGGCTAGCCTCCAGGCTAGCCGGAGGATCTTGGATGAGAGGTACATGAGGCAAGCCCGGACGGCTAAACCTCGACCGCAGCTGGAAGCGGTCCTGTAGCGTCTCCTCGTCTTCTTCGTCATCGGAGGTATCCTCCACGATGACGGGATCGTCGTCGTCTCCGACTACTCGGCGCTCCTTCACCTTCTCCACCGTTGGGATCCCAATTCCGCTCGGTGGTGGCTGCGGCTCGGAGACAAACCGCTTCACATCATCCTGCGCAAAAGACACAAAAGCGTCAGCAACTCTGCTACAAGTGCCTACTACTCGACGAGGGGGGTACGGCTACTTACCTCGTTGGGCGGGCGCGCGGCGGAGTACTCCTCGACAGGGCACGTCGTGTACTCCGGCATGTCCTTGAAGATCCTCGACAACCTCTCGATGATGTCGTTGTCCTCAATTTCGCCCCCGCATCCGCGACGTGTCGTCGTCGCCGGTGTACTCGAAGCCCATCGTATCCCTCGCCATCAGCGGCTGGATCCGGCGCTTCATGAAGCTGAAGGCCACGTGTTCGGCCCTCAGTCCCGCATCCCGCAGAGTCTTGATGCGTGCTAGCAACTCCCGGAGCCGGAGCCCCTCCCCGCATGGTGGGCTCCGTGTTCCACCACTCTTGATGCCCGGGCCGCCGCCCGCTCGGCTTCGGTAGCTCGGGATGGTGGTTCGTGATGTAGAACCACCTCGTCTTCCAGTCGGTGTTGGAGTCCACGAGCTTGTACGCCGTGCACGCTCCGCGGCATCCTCCCTCGCCCGGATCCGGCCCCTCCGACTACTCTGGGGTTGGAGGCGCTGGGCTGCGGCTTCACGCGGAAAAACTTCCGGAAGAGAATCCAGTGCGGTTTGATTCCCAAGAAAGCCTCGCAGAAGTGGACGAAGACGGAAGTGTGGAAGATACCGTTGGGGTTCAAGTTGAGGTACTCGATGCCATAGTACCTGAGAAGCCCCTTGAAGAAGTCACTCGCTGGGAGCGCAAGACCGCGCTCCACGAAGCGCGAGAACATCGGGATCTCGTCTTGTGCCTTCTCCATCGGATAGGGATCTCCCGCGGCGGATCTCCACATGTTGATCTCCTTCTCCCTGATGAAACCGCTGTTCAACAGGGTCAGCAAGTCTTCGGTCTTCACCTTCGATTTTTTCCACTCGCGGCTTGGGTCAGCGCGCGGCGGAGATGTGGGCGGCGCCGCTCCGGTGCCGGCCGCGGCAGCCTCTGCATGGCTCCTCTTCTTCCCGCCGGCTTTCGACGTCTTCGACGGGGACGGTTTCATCCTCCAAGTACAGGGAGTCTTCACTCGCATCCGCTCGGGGGCTACCCTACAGCTTTCGGGTGGCGATGCGCTCGGATCTACTACGGCGGCAGTGCTCGCTGGAGTGGATCTCCTTCAAGATTCAAGTGGCGAATGACTGCGGCTCACTTGGGTGAAAACCCTAAGGGTTTCGGCTTGTATTTATAAGCCAAAGCGCCTCCGTAGCGGGCGGCTGGATTAGTCCACGCGCGGCTGACTCAGCGGCTGCGCGTGACTCTTCGTATTCTACTAGTCGACGCGCCTCATCTCGGGGGCTCGGCTACTTCTACTCGACTACCTGGGACGCGGCTAGTCTCAAGAGCATCTCAGGACACATTCTCCAAGAAGACCCTTCAATTCGAGAGGAAGTACTCGACTCAAGGCTCGGGGGCTCCGTGCCACGTGTCCTTCGGCTTTTTCTCTCCGGATTTTTCGGGATTTTCTCGCCAAGACTTCGGATAGATCCTCAGCCAGAGCCCGCGGCTCGAGGCTCGGGGGCTACTTCACGTGGGTGGCGGTTCTGCAAATCGCATCTTCTTGACGGCTCCGGCTTCAAGGCAAGGCAGGCATTTTTGAAGACCTTCGAAGGCAGATTTCAAGGACGCTTGGGACTACTCGAGAAGACTTCAAGATTGCTCAAACATCGGTCGGAGTACATTCCGGCCTCGGGATGCTTCGACTACTCTTGAGGACTTTTGACTCGTAGCACTCGGGGACGCTTGAGGACTACTTGTTAAGGCCTTCAAGACTACTTGAAGCTATCCTTCTCGACTACAAAGTACTCGGGGGCTTGTCGTATGGACCTCCCCGGGCCCACTACCTCGGTGGGTACCGGGACCGACTACTCGGTGGGCCCCCGGGACTACCGGCTTGCGCTACACGCGCACTCGAAGGCGTGGAGCACAAGGACAACACAGGAGTAGTACTCGGTTAGGACTCGTACACGTTCCGCACCGTGTAGAGGTCTCCTAGACGTACTCGACTAGTACTCCTTCCCCTACTCCGACTTGTAACCCCGCCTCCCGACTATATAAGGCGAGGCAGGGACCGATCTCGGGATCACCTCATCCAATCTCAACTCACGGCGCACTATTGCACCATCCCGTAATCGTGCCCTATCAATCCGAGCTACGCAAAGATACAGACGTAGGGTATTACGCACCTCGCGGCCCGAACCTGTCTAAATTGTGTGCCACGTGTCTCTTCCTTCGAGTTACCGATCTCGGCGAGTCACATTCATCTACTTCGGGTACTCCCCGTAGTAGGTTGCCGGTCCAAAACACCGACAGACTTAGAGTAACACATTTTAAGTGATTAGCTTCGGTTGAAGCATATGTGTTGCAGAACATTCAGATTTATTTCTGGATTTAATGAGTAAATACAAACCAATTTTAGCATTTATAGAATTCACCTGCAAGATGAGGTGGGGTAAACTAATATAGTGGTGTCCTCATCACGTGTGCACTTTTAAGAGTTTATTTCTGACATTGTTATTTTCTGACCAAAGTTGTTCATAGCAATGTTATAAATCTATTTATGATGCGTTCATGCATTAATTCTATTTTCTGCCCAAAGGTGGTGTACAATTAATGTAATTGCAAGACAAAACCAAACAACCCTTATGTTATTATAAGTATATCTTGCATAGCAAGAGAAGTTTGGGGGCAGTTCTTAAGTTGTCCATATTTGACTGTGCACTACCATCGTGACAGGTCGTTAAGTACTTAAGGGTTGATGCCATTTTTAAAAATAAAGGTGGAGAGTTGATTAATTGACTCTTGACAATGCAAACGTGTTTGAACACTCTAATTGAGTTGTTTGATGCGGAGTATAAATAATTGTGGAAGACACGTATTTTTTTAAATGTGTAAAGAGGTAGGCAAGGAGGAGTCATTTCAAAAATGAAGTAATATAAAAGGACAAAAGGAAGTTGTATGTCAGTTTAACTTGCATAAGTGCAGATAAAGTACTTTGTAAGTTCTTGAAGTGATATGAGGAACGATATACTCCCATACGAGTTAAAAAATAATTTTATTTGCATGACACAATCATATGAATGAAGCAAGTTAAAGAAAATTCCTCGTTCACAAAAGTCTTTGATTAAGTTTCGAAATTATGGCAATGAAGCCTATGCCACATTTCGAGGGGGAGAAATGATCCCTATAATGCGATGCATAAGATGCATTGAAAGGAAGAGATGATCAATCAAATAATTGTGACCATCAATGGGAGTACAACAGTCATAATAAATCGATACCCCTAAGAAAAGAGATAGCTAAATTTCTGGATTTTTCATATTTCCGATAGGAAGATAGTGTAGTCTATCAGTATTTGCATTGGTCAAGAAAGTTTAAACCCAAATAAAAAAGTTTAGTAATACGCCATGTTTATAGAAGGTGGGACAATCTGGGGGAGTATGGTACAAGGAGACCTAACTTCACCTAGAGAATAAAATAAAGAGAAAGAATGTGATAGCACGAGAAATTGACCTTGAGGAGAAGCTGTAAGGAATCGGATGCTCGTTAGCCTAAGAGGGGGAGGGGTGAATTAGGCAACTTAAAACCTTAACCTATGGCTTCACTAAATTTACACAATGATAAACTAGAACATACTATCTAGATGTGCAACTAGGGTTGTTCTAGTGTGAAACTCCCATCCCAAAACAAGGTTTGCAACCTATAGCCAATCCTAGCATGATACTACTCTAGGAAAGTAAAGCAAGAAAAGATTGCAATAGAGTAAATGCGGAAACGTAAAGGGGATGAGAGGAAGCAAACTCTTGACACGCGATTTATCTCGTGGTATCGGTATGCACTAAGCCACCCCTAGTCCATGTTGAAGCACTCACACAAGAGTATTGCTTTCCGGTCACCAAGTCTCTCCCAAGAGCACCACTTGACTCGCCACAAAGGCTAGCCACTTAGGCACTTGCCAAGCTCCCTTGGTTACCTTGATGCCGCCTCCACTAAGGAGCTTCTCCACCAAGGAAGGGGTTCTCCACGTCGCCCGCACAAAGTGTCCTCGCCGCTCCACACCAAGCCGGAGGGTCGATGACGATTGCCGGTGAGCCACTTGGGCCCCAAGGCTTCCGGCGAACCTTGTACAACTTGATTCACTCAAGAATCACCTCACAAGGTTGGCACAACCTTGCACTCACTCAGCTCTAAGCTAAGCCTAGCACTAAGCACATACACAAAGCATGTACAAGTCTAAGGATGAGCAATTTAGCACTTGGATGGATTGGATATGATCTTCAATGTGTCTTGAACTCCTCTGCACTTCCACACAATCCAGCCACCTCAAATGAGTGAGTGGAGGGGGTATAAATAGCTCAAGGCATCAAACTAGTTGTTGGCTAAAAGCTGCTGAAAAAGGTAGCGTCGGATGAACTGATGCTAGATTTTCCAGGGTGTCGGTTCATTCGGTGCCCCTCCCACGACACTTAGCCATTGAGATTCTTTGACGCAACTGTTCCAATGCTATGCACCGACGGTGTGTCGGATCATCCGGTGCTGAAGACCTCGCGTCCAAGTCGCCTCTGTTAGCTTCCACGTGACCGTCGGATAGACCGACGCTTCACCTTGACCAAGGCGTCGGATCATCCGGTGTTGAAGGCTTCGTCTTGGCGCGTCTCTGTATGAATTCAAACTAAGCGTCGGATAGACCGATGGTGTCCACACTCAGACCATCGGATCATCTGGTGCTACTAGCTTCGCTGCTTGTTGACGGATAAAAGACGTATCCCTCTATGATCCACAAGCGTACGGACCCCACACATTTTTCACCACAGGATTCCCAAGGTTCTTGTCAATCCGCGGAGCAAGGGGATTATGAGCGTTCGATATACCTTCACACTCTAGCTACTCAAACCTCTAACTACGATTAAACTAGAAAACAACTAAACTACACTAGAGAGAATGATCAAGATATCAAGATAAAAGACACTCGCACATGGGTCTACGATACTAGAGCATGCAATCGCTTAAAGACATGAAAACCAATCTAATATATCGGGGGTTGTGACCACGGTTTCGCCCTTTCCCTCCTCTCGTACTGTCACACGCGAAGGTATTCATGACTAGACCTATGATGGACACGGCGTATTGAATGGATCCAAGGAAGCATTGGAGCTCTTACTCCCTTTACGGCATGGTTGCTAACCTTAAGCATTAAAGTATATTCAACACAAGATGATAGATAGATAATCTGACAAAGTATGATTACATCTCAAGATTAATTACAACCCATGGACGAATAAGGAGATTACCCCATCAAGGTGCTAGACATAGCACCGTTGATCATGGTTTCCCTTCCGACGGTGTCTTCCTTCTTCTCCACTTGTGGGTGCTTCCTTCGAGTTGGACGATCTCCCTCCGGAGATCTCCCTCCTCTCTCTCTCTCTCTCTAGCTTGTGGATGGCCTCCTGGTGTGAATGGCCCTCTCCGTCGAATGGCGGCGCCTCCAGGGTTTTAGGGTTGAAGATCCTTCGGGTGCAAGGGGGGCCGAACCGACCCCCGGAGTAGGCTGGGCCGGCCGCCCTGGGCCGACGGGCCCAGGCCCATCTCGGCCCGGTCGGTCGCCCCTTCGCTTCCGTGGGTCCTCTGGTGATTATGCACTTTGCCCCCTCCACTTGCATGATTTTGACGATGTCATCCTCGCGTCCAAGATGGAGGTTCTCCGCGCATGAAGTTCGGTCTTTTATGCTTCAATCCCCGGGGGTGTTCCTCGTAGCACTTCGGTCCTTACCACCATTGGAAGTGATTTCATCAAGCTCATGAACACGAACAAGACTCCGTGAATGCTCCTTTGAACTTGTTGCGAATCTGTCCTTTATGTCCATGTTTTCCTACATAAACATAATACTTCCAAATGCATGCACATAGATGAACTTGTTATATGATTAGTGTGCCTAGTGACGAGTTAGTTCCATAATCAAATCCAAACCAAAGTGTAATGAACATGCTTGGTGTACCAAAATACACCGTCAACACTGCTCTTCCTCTGCAACTCGTCCGAAGCTACTAAAAGATGGACCGTCGGATCATCCGATGGTGCCTAGGGTTTAACCAGTGTACCAACTCGTCCGACGATTGCACTGACGCTTGTTGTATAGGTACCGTCGGTTCATCTGATGGTGTCTTTTCTTTTACTTTCTTGCTCGGTTTTGACCCTTGATTTTCTCATTTTGGCATGTGGTTTTCTTGCATCCTTGGGACCTAGAAGTGTCTACAAAGACATGCTAAAATAATATGGTTAGTCCCAATTATCATGTTGTCATGAATCAACAAAATCAAACTTGAACTAATGGCATATAAGGCCATGTTCGCTACAGAAGCGGGTAAGTATGCCCACACTGATGATTTAAAGAGTCATTTTTGTCACTACCTGTTGTTGATACACCATTAATATGCAACATTGTGGTGCCAACGCCTATTGTTATTCCACCTGTTGCAACCTATTGCCACACATGTGGAGGAGCATGGCATGTCTAGTACTCCCATATCAACAGGAAGCATAAAGTAGGCACTTGTCCTTCAAGATCCTATAGTTACCATTGTCGCATGTGAAAAAGGATAACAACTGTTCTGAGTAAAAAAAAGTCTGAGAAAAGTTTTGGAAAATGAAATGAGATTTATGAGTACCAACATTGGTTTGGGACTTACAAGAAATTGCTCAAGGAGTCAAACCAGTGGACTTTGATGGGTCTACAAAACTATATGTGACTCCAGAGGCAATGCGAATAAACATGATGCACGACTTAGGTCAAAAGGCTTCATGCAAAGAAAAATAAATAAATTATGATAAGACATTTTCTCATGTAAGGATTCCCCATAATCATAATGTAAAGACGACATTCCTCAATTGAGAATATGAGGATATTTACATGGCATGACCCAAAAGTTTTGTCATGGAAGGGAAAAGGACATGTGGGATGCCACCTAAAGTTAATTTTGGGTTTAAAGTAAGGATCAGAGGACATTTGCATTTATGCAAAGTTCAATAATTGGAAACATGTTTTCCTCATCACGTATATAAATCATCACTCTATAGTAGTGATGTTAGTGTGCTGTTGCGGACAAAGAAGTTAGTGTCCTCAAAATTTTGGTATATCTTAGTGAAGCATCAGTCGTTCAAGGAATTGAAGTTCGCTGAGATACAAGTAAAGGGGTATTAGGATTTTTCAAAGAGCATACCTAGAAAAGAATTATAAAGAAACATAGTGTGCATGCGAGTTAGTCTACGCCTGTTCTATATGAAGTTAGGGGTAATAGTTTTGGAATTTTAGTATTCCAGGAACCAATACATGATCCATCGAACGAAAGTGGTTCCAAGTGCTTTAGTTGTTGGAAGTAGAATCATTTGCTCAAGAAAGAAGTTAACTTGACATAGTTTTAGTATCCAAAATATTTTGGCAGAAGTCTAGTCCAGCTATAGATCATTGGAACAGAGTTAAAGAAAGATTTTTGCAATAATCTTGCAAAGAGTCATAAGCCTCATGCTAAGTAAGAAAGTAACACGCACTCACAAAAGGTTGTGAGTAAAAAGGACTAAGTTTTGGTGAGTTGTTTAGTGAAGCCCACAGTAGTAAAGTTTTTATTGTGGAAAAGCTCTAAAGCAAAATAGTTGTGATATCATGGGTTAAGTATGCCCAAAGTTCAGCATGATATGAGGCTATAGAACATGCTAAATGGTTAAAAAAACTTTTGACCGGAACAGATAATGGTAGACAACATCAAAATACCATTCACATGAACTATCTCCTATAATAACAGGTCAAGTGTGCTGCCAAACACATTGACAATGAGTTATATGTTGCAAAGGATAAATCTAGAATCATTTTAGTATTGAGCATATGAGTATCGAGCAAGTACTTGCGGATCCGCTTACCAAAGGTTTACCACCTAGTGTGTTGAGAACACATAATCGACAAAGGTTTAGGTCGAACCTATGTTTTCTGGATTATTAAGGGCCTAGATCAAGATCCGTTCAAAACATGTGAGTGTATTGTGGTGGGTTAATCAGATGGCAATTACTATTATGATGACCCATGCTCGGTATACTTATTTTGTGATGAAGTAGGTGCCGAGCGAAGAGCTGAAGTTACAAGGGGGAGAATGTTAGATTGATCTCCCCCGGATTGGCCCAAAGGCCAACCGGGGCCCTTGACCTAGATCCTTGATCAGGGGAGCTAGCCCAATAACTGGCCGGTGGCCCCCTGTCACGCAACGCAATAAAGAGGAGGTGGGGACCACGACTCAACTGATGAGGTTCGCCGCTGCCACTATTCCCACCGTCCTAACCCTAACCCGATCTGAGAGGGCACTGATGCAACGAGAAGCCCACCACCACTGCATCTACGCCACCACCTCTTCCTCTACAGTGACTGTCACTACCGTGCGTAGATCTCTACCAAGGAAGAGGTGATGACCGGAAGGCAAAGGTATTGACCGAGTTGAGTTCATACCCGCTAGTTTCTACTCCTAGCGATTCTGTGAATACAACCTCTCTCTCTCTCTCTCTCTCTCTCTCTCTCTCTCTCTCTGAATGACGCCATCACGACATCACCATCACCAAACCCAAGGAGGGTGATGACCATGTATGGGAGGGACAATAGCGGGAGCGCAAAAAGGATTGTACAAAGATAGATGAGAGAGATGATGAGGAGGACGAGTGATGATGGTTCAATTACACGTCAAGTTCCACCGCAACCGCACGGATCGTGTAGCTCTTTCACTTAGAGTATTCCTCCAAGGTTTTGTCAATCCACAGAGCAAAGGGATTGCTAACGCTTAACCAAGTAGTTGGAAACCTTTGAATAGATGGAGAATTGTAAACTAAAGTTAAGTTAAAATCATTCTAATTTAAGTTAATGAGAGACGTGAGATGAACAAGTTATGGAGAACATTTGCCCATAGAGTCTATGGGTACTTGTGGATGCAATCGCATGAATATGATAAAATCAATCTAATCTATTGAAGCATGCGAGCATAGGTTGGCATTTTCCCTTTATCGTTCTGTCTCTACACGAAGGTAATCATCATCAAACCAAATGAACACAGGGTGTTGATGCAATCTATGGGAGCAAGAATGGCCAATACAACCCAAAAACATGGTAGCTAACCTTAAGCAATAAAGCATCGTCAACATGAAAAATGATAAAATAAGATCCAAACAAAGGGTGAAGATTACAAAAAGATTCATTACAACTCCATGGACAAATGACGACTTTACCCCCATCAAGATGCTAAGCATGGCACCGTTGATCATGGTAGACGCCTCCAACGAAGATTGATCCTCGTTGTCCTCCAACTCTAGTGGCGCCGTGGCAGGGCCTTGGTGTCCTCCTCTCCTTGTGGCGATCTCTGATGGCTATGCGGACTTAGTGAATTCTCTCCAAAAGTTCTCTCTGCCAACTTGCTCCTGATGTGGTCGACCTCGGAGGCATTTATAGGCGTCTCTGCTGAATGGCAGCAAGGTTATGCGCTTAGGTTTGGTGGTCTTGACGCTAAAGAAATGGGAGGCCGAACCACCTCGGAAATGGGTTGGGTTGGTCGGCACATGGGTTTGGGCCATCCGGCCCGGACCAGCACCATCTTTCTCCACGTGACTCCTCTTGGCCTTTGAACCTTTTACTCCTCTGCATGTGGGGTTTAGACGTCATTATCCCCGTGATCAACATAAGAGGTCTTGTTAAATCATGTTGACAGATTTGCAATTTACAGGACTCGTTTCATCCCCCCCCCCCCCCAAAAAAAAAAAGAAGTGATTAGCAAGCCTCCTCAAACCGATGCAGTCTGTGTGAACAGTGTATGCCTGTTGTACTACTTCTACAAGCCTAGCTACTGTGGGTCTCTTTGGTAGAACTTCTCAAAGTGCTTCTCTACCAGCTTTTGATCAAGCCGTACTAAAAGGACAACTTTAAAATGGCTTCACACCATCGAAGTCAGAATGAAGTCACAACACGATTTACACTAAAGGAGAGAAATAAAAACAAAAGTAGCTTCATTCTTCGGCAGCCATAGGCCCATAAGCACAATCCTACCGATTTTTTTATTTTTTAACCCTTTTTAAAGTAAAATTTTTAAAATAACCCACCCCAATCTATATTTGCAAGAACTAGCCCTTTTGGTCGCGCCAAGCTGCGTGGCGCGACTGATAGTTGAGTCACGGCATATGACGTGACGCGACTAGTGTACACGGTGATATATTTGAAAAAGTCATAGCTGACATGGCAGATCTACTCGCGCCACACGGCGTGACGTGACTCAGGAACGAGTCACGCCACGGACCGTGGTGACGGGCCAGCCACCGGTTCCCAACTGGGAGTTCCTGCTATCGTTTAGCCATATTTCCTTCATCATATAAATTAGCAAATAAGCTCCTAAATTTGTGAAATTTGAGGTGTACGATCTATAGATTGTATACGTTCCATTTTGACTCTTTGCACTCCAAACCAGGGTGGATACAATGAGAAATCTATTTTTGAAATAGGCTAAGTGTAATTGGACGAACGTATCAAATAAGTCCCAAAAATGAGCTAACTATTTAAATTTGGACCTATTTTTTGATAAATTTTACATTAAGACCTTGGATATTTTTGGACAATAAGCGAATTTTGACATTCACAGAGTATTTTGGATAAGATGTTTGTCAAGAAAAACAAAGAAATCATAATTTAAAGGAGGCTTAAAGTTGGAAAGTTGTGCTGTTTTGTACACTTGTAAAACAACACAACTTTCCAACTTTAAGCCTCCTTTATTTTATGAATTCTTCATTTTTCTTAACGAACAGCTTACCCAAAATACCCTATGAACACCAAAATTCACTTATATTCCAAAAACAGTTTAAGGTCTTAGTGTAAAATCTAGCAAAAAGTAGATCCAAAGTTGATTAGTTGACTCATTTTTGGGACTTAGCAAATGTGATGTGTCATGTAATTACACTTAGCCTATTTCAAAAATATATTTCTCATTGTATCCACCATGGTTTGGAGTGCAAATAGTCAAAATGGAACGTATACACTCTATAGATCATACACCTCAAATTTCACAAATTTAGGAGCTTATTTGCTAATTAAAATGATAAAGGAAACATGACTAAATGATAGCTGGAACTCCCGGTTGGGGAACCGATCCCCAGTCAGGTCACGGTTCGTGGTGTGACCAGTTAGTGAGTCACGCCACGCGGTGTGGCGCGAATAGATCTGCCACTTTTTTAAATGCCACCGTGTATACTAGTTACGCCACGTCACGTGGCATGACTCAACTATTAGTCGCGTCACAGAGCTTGGCGCGACCAAAAGGGCTAGTTCTTGCAAATTTAGTTTAGGGTGAGTTATTTTTAAAATTTTACTTTAAAAGGATTAAAAAATAAAAAAATCAATCCTACCAAAGTAGCCGTGTATATAGCTCAGTCGCAGTAGTTCTGCATTTCTTCCTTTTCTTGGGTTTTTTTTTGCAAAAAGGAGTACTACACGCGTGCCTACTGTTTTGTTCACGTGGATCAACCAAAAGCGGGCGGTCAAACTCAAACCTATCAAAGAGATTCCATGTTTGGTGTGGGGCACTAGGGATGGATTCGGATGTCTGGAAATCCAAATTATCCGTATCGTATCCGCTAAAAATATTAATATGGATATCCGTCAGTTGGATGTATTCGAATCCGATTTTCACTATTATTCGTATTCGAATTATCCGAACTATCCGACAAAAATCCGACATATCCGACATTATTCGTATTCGCAAGAAATAAAGTACCCATAAAAACCATTTAAAAAATACAAATTACAAATGATATTAATTTTAATATTGCCAGTAAAATAATTATTTACACCATTTTAACTATTAAAAACTATATATATAACAACTAACTAATTATGCTAACCTAATATTACTAAATCATGTGATGATATTTTTTAATTAATTTTGATGTGTCTAATCATAGTAATTTTAAATACATTATGTTATTTGGCAAATAAGTAAATTATATTTAAATATATTTATGTACTTATTTTTACTAATAAAAGATGTTTATATATTTACAAGATTACTTATTTTATATTTATTGTGGTATATTAATTAATTATTTATTTAATATGTTATTTGCAATGAAATATCTATTATGCATAATGATCATAATTTCCTTTCTACCTGCAACATGATTTTATCAATTATAAAACATTGACAAATGAAATTTGATACTCATTATGACTCTATGCTACAATCGAGTAAGTATTCAAATGCAAATCCGAATTCGAAATATCCCTTTTGTATTCGTATTCGATAGTATTCGTATTCGTATCCGAATTCGAAATAAAATATTGTAAATAGTGACATCCGAATTCGTATCCGTGCGTATCCGATCCGAATCCATCCCGTCAGTTGGACATTACTGCGCGTTGCTTTGTTTAGATGAGCAAATTTGATTAACAATGTACGTACTAGTTATTCCAGGCAGCTGATTATAATTATCTGGTCCATCAGATCAGTAGTTCAGTACACGTATCGCAGCTGCACGTACGTGTATATAAGCCTGCCACTGGGGAGGGTATGGACAAATCCACTCTTGTTCATACCCAAATCCAAATAATTATTATCCACTTCTTACCCTCCCCATTCCCACCCATACCCAATGGATAACTAATTTTGTACTAGATTCTATACATACCCAATTGATTATTTGCACCCTCCCCACATCCTACCCTCCCCATTTCTTCAATGGATAATTATTTTCTACCCATATCCTCCCCATTTGAGGTGGGTGTGGATTTGAATATGAACAATGGATAAAAACAACAGGCATACGTGTATATGCTTTGCTTGTTTGACTGTTCTAGTTAAGTATGTGTTTAGATAGATAATCTGATTACGTACGGTGGTTGGCGACATTTTTCGTTGCATTGGGACGATTAATGTTTTTCATAGTCCAAGCTAATAAGCACGCCAACAATGTACGCGTGTGGGAGCTAGCTGGCGATCGAGAGCACTAAGGTTTCTCAACGAACACGCACACACGTGCGATGCACACATCATCACATGCATAACTGTACAGTAACGTTCAGCAGGGCGCACGACACGTGTTTTGTTTAGCAGCGAGCATGTGCACAAGACGTATTTTTTAAAAAGAAGAGAATTACAGTTAAGCAACCCGTGCGCGCGCACTTATTTAATTTCCCATACATACGAACATGTGAAGCTCGGTGATGGTGGTTGACTGGCGTGAGTGAAATGTATCGTGAACGCAGACTCTAATAATACAGTTCTAGCAGTGACTAGGATCATGCCCGTGCGTTGCTACGGACCATATATAACACTTTTTATACTATAATACAAAGAACAATCATCAATACAATTATTTTTTACAAACAATTCTTTTTATTCAACTTTTTACATGTAAGTTTGAAACTGAAGTGGATGTCTACATAAAACAAAGCTTTTTATCATATTATTGGATTTTGGCGGGCCTCTGAGCCTTTCACTGCCAATGGTAATTCATTGCCTGCTTATCCACCATCTTAGATTGTAGCTTCAGGACAGATAGTAGCTTCACTATTTTGATTGGTGCTCAGTCCCTCCCTGTTAGATTGTTGTCACCTCTGCCTCTTCCATTCACATCCATCTTTGAAGAAATATGAACATTATTCATCAAATAAAGCATTAAACCAAGCTGGAAAAGTTTTGACTGATTTGGTCGCATTGGAAGAAACTCTTTAGTTCCCTTAAACCATTACCCATACTTGCTCACTCCATATTATTTTTCCAATTAACTGCATTTTACGGACACAAGTGCAACAAAAAAAATATTCTAGATGAGCCAATAGCTGTCATCTTCAAATTTGCGGTCCACCTAATAGCCATAAAAATGCAAATCCTTATCTGTACTATGCGTGAAACAATACAATAGTAAATGGAAGGAGTTAACCTGTCATGTTTGCTGAATAAGCCTTGTGCAGCCATGCAGCATGAGTCTCATACTCTCCTCAGCACTTAACATTACTATCTGCTTCGTCCGCACAGTACACTCTGCATCTTCAGGTTAAATCAAATGTTTGGATAAAAAAATCAACATGATGTGGGCAACTTTTTCAGAAGCACAATACTATTGGTATTGCACTGTACTCAAAGCAATGTTATGTGGTATCAAAATGGAGTACATAGGAATTTCTTATGTAGAAATCACATCAGTCAAAGCTTATGCGGAATGGGGTACAAATGAACAACATTGGTAAATACATATCAGCTTATGAGTAGATGGATAAACCTACGAGATTCCATGTGGTTGCCCACATTGCAATACTATAAAATAAATTTTGTGATCTAATATTGACAAAGCTATTATATTGAACATTTACCCCTGCTTGTGAATTATGAAATTTTAACGGCATATAAGGAATAATAACACAACAGCCCCCACCTGCATTAATGTGAGAATCCAACCACAAACTGATGCACCTTCAGTTACGGAAATATCAACAACATAGGACCTGAGGGTGTCTAGAAGTGATAGATGCCAATCGTTTTTAGATCACTCATCTATACATGCTACCTGCACCACCATCTGCGCAAAACAAGCACCGATCATATGGCATTGTTTGCCTCAGAAATCCCAGGCAAGCCACGGGATGCAATGGAAGGTGAAATTGGCTCACCGAAGAAACGAGGAGATGGAATCAGGCAATCAGCGTTCTCACTTTGCCCCGGCGATGCTTCGTGCCAGTGCTGACCATGACACGAGGGTCTGTTGATAATGAACATAATGTGAGGGTCAAATATCAATCCAATGCACATGTGAATCCTAAAATTTCTTAAAAGGGAAAGAAAATCGTAGGGTCTGTGCAAGGACTTGCTACAGAACTATGATGTGGTGCCAAGCTCATAAGGTATTAAATAATATACTAAATACTGAACCAAAATAGCTATCTAGTGTAGAATACTGAATCAGAAGACCAATATAAGAACACTTTTCAAATGTCAAGATCAATTCAACCATGAGATTTTTGTAAAAGTTAGGATCAAATTTAAGACACATTAGTTTCCTGAATCTGAAAGGAGCACAAATGAGTTGTCCAACAAAACACACAGGAACTAAATATATGTCAAAACAACAGCCTTGAACCAGCTGCTTTTGCCCTAAGATAAAAAAGCATAACATAAATGGATTATATATATATTCTGAACATGTGGAAAAGGAAGTTTTGACATACAGGATGGAATGCTGAACATCCTCTTCAATGCTATAGAAAGGCATGAGGTAACATCCTCTTCAATGCTATAGAAAGGCATGAGGTCTGTTCCAAACCACCATTGCCTAAGTACTCCTTGAAAAGAAAAATGAAATGGAGTCATCAATCCTAAATATAGCATGCTAACCTTTTACAGAAATTAAAATATTGCAACCACGACACTTTCTATAGACCAATGTCCCATTTTTATTATATGTACATTCCTGAGGGATGTCCCATTTTTATTCCCGTTTTCCTACCTGCAGTATAGAAATAATTAATAAATTGGAATAATACAACCAAGGGTCCCAATGGTTTGGCTGCACTCGGTCCATTTTCCAGAGGAGCATAACTTGGGTCTTGGAGCAGATTGGAGATCATAAGTTATGCCCACAGAAACAAGTTTAGTGATGTTGGCCGCAACTTGCCTTGGCAAAGCGAAGTGGTAGTTGCAACCGGAAGACGGTTCACGCATAACTTCATCAAGACCCCCTGTTTCTCTATTCCCTCCAATGACAAAACTTTTTTTTTACAATTCCACCATTTTAAGTACATCCACCACTCTAAACCATGACAACAGTTCTACCTAAAAATGTAGCTCAGCATATTCTCAAAAAAAATGTAGCTCAGCACCATTAGGAATACCTGTAGCACCAGGATCTTCACTACCCAGTGGAGGAAGGATAACAGTGCTTCTTGAAGGTTACCTGATCCATTAGAATGACAATGAACACCTGTAGACATATGACATAGTATATATATAGAACATTATTGTAATTTGTTAGGTTACCGGATCCTTCTCGAAAGTAGTATCCCAATCATTTGTCTCAACAAGCTTATGTCCTTCGCGTAGCCCAAAGTGATCCAATAGTTTTAGATGGCACAGCTAGCTGGATCACACACCTGAAACAATTGTCAGATGACTTCATTCATTCATGTCTATAACCAGGAAATCCTGCTTCATAATCTCCTGCATGTGATGACCAAACTTAAGAATTGAAAACGAAATGTCTGAATGTGTACATCTACACATACAACTGAATGAACTAAGATAAAACAACGTAGAAATTTAAAGAGCACGCAAAAAGTCCCATTGAAAGGTAACACGCAATTAATGAAAGCACATATGCTCTGCATTAGCCCTTGTGCCTCCTCTGGGTAAAGATCACAAAGAAATCGTATAGTATGCTCCAGCATCATCATCAGGGACACATAAAAGAAGATTTATGTGGCAGGATACTAAGCTTTACTGTTTCTGCTCCGGTGTCGATCTCCAATTCTCCCTGCCCTCACAGGACGGTGCTACTGCTCCCAGATAACCAATTCGAGTAGATCAGTTACATGGCTTGAATCACGAACAATCAAAGATGTGGAATGATGACCAGATCCTATCACGAACAATCAAAGATTTGAGGATTGCACGGCAGCGACGCAGGAGGAAGGCGGGGGACGGTGGCGGCACGGTATGGGAGGCAGCGTGCGGAGGGGGAGGGATTTGGATCCCGCACCCGTCGTGCCCCATGCGGGTCGCTCCTCACCACTGGACCCTGCGCCCCAGCCTCGCCGGCCGTCGGGTGCTGAGAGGACGGGGGTTGATGGCAGTGCGAAGAGGACGGGTGGCAGTGGCGGATCGAGATGTGGACACAGGGAAGGGGCGGCGACGGATGGAGGAGGTGTGCAGCTGGGGGAGGAGGTGAAGTGCGGGCACAGCTGTGGGGAGGTGTGGACCCATCGCGGCGGCGGCGGTGCCACCCGTCGACCTCCCGCAGCTGGCCGGCGCCGGCGGTCTTGTGTGGATGCGTGGCCGGCGGCGGCGGGTCGACGGGTGGCCGGCACCAGCTCAGGCGGCCTGCCTGCGTGACCGCCGATCCGGTCGGCGGGCGGTTAAGCTTGGGGGCGGGGGGAAGGGGGAAGGGGGCTGCGGGGGGCGCGCTCGGGGTGAGGAACCGCTGACGGCGTGGGCGGTGACGAGAGAAAAAATGTTTGGGGGCGCGGGACGGGTGAAGGCGGGTGAAGGCGCGGGACAGGTGAAGGCGCGGGTGAAAGGTGAACCCACGGGAGTGTCTTATTTTCACACTTTTTAGGAGTAGAGATTCCTTCGATCGAAAGCCTGTGTGACTCCGCGAGTGAACTACGCGTGAGTAATACTTGATGGCAACATCGATCATCCACGAAGCTCTGCAAGTTCAGCAGTGTTCACGGCCTCACGCTCACGGGGTCGCCGGCGAGACGCGCGCCGCGACGGCAGCAGCGGTGTGGGACACGGCACGGTGCTCGAGGCCACGGGTTGGCCGTTGCCGACCCCTAGCTGTCGTTGGCGTTACCATAGTCAGCCGGCTCGCCGCCACAGGACAGGCACGCCAAAAATCAATTTCCAGTGCCGCTCGCTGCATGCTCATCACGCGCTCCCGACCTGGAAGGCTGGAATTGGAATGGAACCACGGAATTTCCACTCTCCTTCTACTATACTGGATATACTGGATATACAGTACTACATCATGATGATCAGGACTAGCTCCATTTCTTACGACGTCTGCATATATATAGGCTTCCAAACTTGCTTTTTCTTTATTTTTAATGTTATTTGGCTCAATCTCCAGCAACTTGTTGCGCGCTTGTTGTATATTAAAATCTGTTTTGAACATGGTTCCTTCAAAAGGAACCAATAACCTTATTCAAACCAAAAAGGAAAAGTGCGTGGAAAAGGAAACCGCAAGATGGATCGGATGATTTGAAAGGATCTATCGGAGTCACATGAATGCTAGTGCAGACGGTTGTTATATGTAGGTTGGCAAGGAGTACGACTCAAGTTGCACTACTTATTCAACAACATACTAGTAGTACTGCCTTTTCTTTCTCCCGATTTTAAAAAGCCTTAAATGTGTGCTTTGTCCTTACAATTTGACCAACCAATGCCTAACAAGCTCAGACCCTCCTCCTCCCATTAGAATTATTATTTCAGTCTCGTAGTGGCCACAACATATACTCAAAGCAGCAAAGTATATATGTCTAACCAGTGTTCGTAATCTATTGGTTGGGTTCGCCGAGGTTTCTCTGCATCACAATGTTAAACAGAGAAGAAGATTGTTGTAACAAAATCGGCGCGAGTGCATTTTACTTTCATGAAGAGTTCAGTTGTCCCAACAACCAATCGGTGAGTGTTGTGGTGTGGCTAATTTCCTCTAGCTTTGCATGCAGTTACCTAGTTAGTGAAACATTACCTGGAGATAGCTTGGTGTATCATGGGCTCTTTTATGGTGCACCGTACCACCCTATACCACCGTTTGAAAAAAAAACTAGTATGAAAAAAATTTGACGGTTGAGATTAAGTGTATATCACTAAAACTTGCACTTGTGGTATAGTGATACACATGAGTGGTACAGGTGGTATAGGGGTATTATTGGAAATTTTTTCTCAATGAAAAAGTGAAAAACACTGTGCGGTGGAAAATGGTGTTCAAGAGAAAAATCGCAGTACCCGAAATAACATTTTATAATTATATATTTACCCATTCCAAAAATTACCTATACCCTATACCACCACCTGGTGGTATGGTGCACCGTAAAAGAGCTCTTATATCGTTTAGAGCTAAAATTAGGATGTATGGATCCAAGCATACGCTTATCTTGCATATCATTCGAAGATATGATAGCGTTGGCATGTATCCAAAAAAATTTCCATATCTCTGTATTATATAATAATAACATATAAACATAAAAGTGTGATGTCCTAAATAAATAAATAGGTAGAGGTGGGTATTCGGTCACTTCGGTTCGGTCTATTCAGTGTTCGAGAAATTCAGATATTGGAAAAGTGAGGCCAAAATTTTAAAAAAACATAATAGGAATCAAACCCGAATAGACCAATTATTTCGGTCGGTGTATTCGGTCCACCGAATTAACCAAATTTTCATAGGTATTGGTATTCTTTTCGCCTCTTGAATCTCTAAGGTAGAAATTAAATTCACAACTCGTTTCGAGTCTATTGATTTAAGGACTACTGGATGGAAGCAAATAACTAACATGTTCTTGAAAAAAATCTAAAACATAAAGTTATAACATTCATAGTCTAAATCAAAATATGCAACTATATTGAATATTGGGTTATTTGGTCTATTCGGGTTATAATAATAGGAACCGAACTCAAACCCCGAATTATAATATTATCCGGGCCAAATAAACTTGGACTGAAACCTGAGTATGTAGACCGACAAAATTTTGGGTTCGGTTCTACTCCCTCCGGTTTGGTAAATGAAGTCGTTTAGGACAGCGACACGGTCTCCAAAGTACAACTTTGACTTCTTCTTTTTATAAAAATATTTGTTAAAAACTAACATATGTATACTTTTATGAAAGTATTTTGCAAGACAAATCTATCCATGTAGTTTTCGCATGTCCAAACTCAATGACTTAAAAGTTATTCATGATTTATATTCCCAATGTTTGACTCAAATCATGTCCAAAACGACTTCATTTACCAAACCGGAGGGAGTACTCGACTTTTGGGTTTCGGGTTCAAAGTGCCCACCCCTGTAATTAGGAGAATAGCATATGATAAAAGAATTAAAATTGTGGAGATTATCTTTCCACTATATACTAGTTATATGGTTGAACTGTTTCTATATCTTAATCGGCTAGTTTTTTTCTTGGATAAAGTGAGCCTCATGGAAAATTAAGGGATAAAGATGACTATCATGTCATTAATTTGGTCTAAAGATTTTTCGTGTCACATTCTTGAAATCTTGACTTGAATGAGACCAAATTAAATTGGGGGATATTGGCCATTATTAAAAATCTCGATTGTAAACATTAAATACATAAGCTACGGGTGGCTAGCTAGACACCACGTGTGCACGCATCTCAAATAAAAACTTGCTACTTATTGTGAAGAAAAGATACTCCCTCCATTCTCATTTATAAGGCATACACGCAAAACATGATTCAAACTTTATAATCTTTAACCAATAGTTTACCCATCAATTTTTTTTGTTTTTTCATGTAAATTTGACATGGTTGGATGCTTAAACAAATATACTTTCCGATGAGTATATATTCATAATCATAACTAATATAATATAAATGAAATAAATAGTTAAAGTATGATTTAGAAGATTGTGTCATGTTAGCTCACGCCTTATAAACAAGAACGAAGGGAGCAGTATCAATTTCAGCTTAATCCTTATGAGCAAAATCTTGTACTAGCGATCGAATATCTGACATTTAATTGCTCCCTAAACGGACGAAAGGAGACTCCTGCTTTTTGGGCATGTACCATCTGATATCCTGACCGTCCATTTTTCAGCGAGTAGTACCAATCGCATCGGGTTGTCAAAGTGTAGTGCAGTAGTGGATTAGTTTCAGACTTACTCCCTCCGTATTGGTACTAGAAGACGTTTAAGACAAGATTTAAGTCAAACATTGGGATTATAAATCATGAATAGTTTTTAAGTTATTGAGTTTGAAAATGTGAAAATCATACGAATAGAATTGTCTTGAAAAAATATTTTCATAAAAGTATAAGTATATCATTTTTAATAATTATTTTTTTATAAAAAACAAGTCAAAGTTATGTTTTGAAAACCGTGTGACAGTCAAAAACATCTCGTAATATCAATATGGAGGGAGCACAATACTGTGTTAGTGTTTGGATATGGGCAAATTCACTTTGGAGCCCTGATACGGTTTGTTAAGAGCCGATGCCATGCAAGCAAAGATAAAGAAGAAAAACAACTTATGCAACAATGCATCTTATGGTCTCTCAAAGTGACCCACACTCTTTAGCTTGTGTTCTCCACCCCTCCCATCTACAATTATTATTTTCATTCAAAAAAAGTGTGTTTATTATTTTTTTCAATAAAAATATTAATACAATCTGCAATGCCGTATCTTGACTAACAATATCTATAAAAGATATATTATCTCGTATCAAAAGAGCTATTGGCTATACTTATACTTTTTTAATCGAATAGCACGGGCAACAGGCTCTTGTATCTTCTTCATTTACCTACAATTATCCGGTGCCGATGTAGATCTAAACATGATAAGAAAACATTTTACGCAATTATTGTCACAACTTTTGAAGTCTTAGCCTTTGCAACGAAGGAAATGGATGGTAGAAGCGTTGAGATAAGCTCTACTTACCACCTCACCAAAGAAGATTCGGCCTGTTTGGTTGGAACTTTGGAAGCCTCGGCAGTTCTAATAAAAAACTGACACGGTTTTCAGTAAAACATATTTATAGAAAATGTATTTCACATTAAAGGTGTTTTCGATTAATAATTGTTTTTACTTCTCCCAACTCTATTTTGGCACGAGCCTGTTCTCTAGAATAGACTTTTACTCCTTCCAAATTATTGGTCGTTTGAGCTTCTCTATATACATTACTTTTGTAATGTACTTAGATATATATATTTATGTCTAGATACATAACAAAAGAAATGTATCTAAAAAGGTTAAAATGATAAATAATTTGTGACGAAGTGAGTAGTAATTAACACACACTGCTAATATGATCTTCAATACACGCAGATTTCCAACTCTCGCATTTACAATTTACTGTTCGTTTTACATGCTTCCTTTTCTCACCGAATCACCGTGAGCACCTTCTTCTTCTCCCACGACTCGCGGCCCCCTTTAAATAGGCGGCCCACTCGACCTGCCGCCCTCGCGCCGTGTTTAGACTACCCTCTGTTCGCCACTCTCCAGTGCCCGCCGCCCGATCCCCGGCGAAACCACCTGCGCCCGCGCCGCCATGGACAAGGCCGCGCTGGTGGCCGACTCCGACGCCCCCGCGCCCGGCGGCGGCGGCGGAGGAGGAGGCGGAGGAGGCTCGTTCTCGAGCCTGCGCGCGTACGGCCGGGCGCTGGCGCAGACGCCGCGCCGCCTGGCGCGGCGCGCGTGCGCGACGTCGGCGCCCGGCGAGGAGATGAGCCGCGTCCGGGCGCGGTCCGGCGCCCGCATGGCGCGCGCGCTGCGGTGGTGGGACCTCGTCGGCCTCGGCCTCGGCGGCATGGTCGGCGCCGGCGTGTTCGTCACCACGGGCCGCGCCGCGCGCCTCTACGCCGGGCCCGGAGTCGTCGTCTCCTACGCCATTGCAGGCCTCTGCGCCCTCCTCTCCGCCTTCTGCTACACCGAATTCGCCGTCGACATGCCCGTCGCCGGCGGCGCCTTCAGCTACCTCCGCATCACCTTCGGTAATAGCAAAGTCCCCCTCACGCCCCCCATTCGCGCCGCCATGGAAAAGATCACGGCTTGCGCGCCGATCCAGCGAGATTCGAGACGCAGTGCTAGCTACAGAATTTTTTAAAAAAACTCTTCTTGGGTTTTGACGTGTTTCGGCTGGGATTTAATTTTTAGCGTTTCGATTTCGTCTCGGCTTGGTTGTGCATACGTGCTCTTCCGCCCACTCTTTCAGGTCGTCCAGTTGCTAAAAGTTGGTATACTACAGGTATTTTTTAAGTGTACCAGTGAACGAAGCAGCTTTTAAAGTATCCTTGAGCTGTCCCTTTGGTTTCTTTTGGATGACAAAATTCAAAACACTTTCGTATGTACGTTACTGTTCCATTGGTGTTGTTTTCTGAATGTTTTGCTTCAGGATTTCTCTCGCTAGATTCTTGTATCCTCGATGGTTATAGCTAGATTTGATTCTTGGTTGAGCAATTTAGATTTGATTGTCCAAAAGGATTACTTTTCGCTTTCTCGGCTTATTGGATAATTTCGTTCTTCCTGAATTTACAATTTGGGGGAAACGTGCAGCCTGTTTGCTTGGCTTATCGGCCACCAGGCAGCAGTATTTTTCTCTCACAACAAATCAGCCACCAAAGAATAATGCCAAAGAAGATTTTCTCTCCGGAACAAACCAACACCAACATATTGTACACCAAACGAACAGGCTGGTGAGTTAGGATTGCAGAACAGACCTAAAAAAAAATATAGGGCCAACTTTTTCTTCAGACTAAAGAAAAGGGCAAGCAACTGGCATGAAGAACAACAGAGGAAAAGTTAGCTGATTGTGACACAACAATTTCTATGATTCATCGACTCGCTCGTGCAACCATATCCAAATACTGCGCTGGAACTCCCTTTCCCGGCATCTAATAATGGGACCTAGTAGAGCTTTTCTTGCGAGGAAAGATCCATGCATCCATCCATCCGTGGCACTCGTTTTCATAAACCAACCATAAAAACTATCCTCTGTTGGTTTGGACGTTGCTGTCTCCGATCGTAACACTCGACAGCGACTGGAAATTCAGAATACGTACTCTGTGCGTTCTGTCTGACGACGATCCGCCTGCAGGTGAGTTGGCGGCGTTCCTGACGGGGGCGAACCTGATCATGGAGTACGTCTTCTCCAACGCCGCCGTGGCGCGGAGCTTCACGGCGTACCTGGGCACGGCGGTCGGCGTCGACGCGCCCAGCAAGTGGCGGATCGCCGTGCCGGGCCTGCCGGAGGGGTTCAACCAGGTCGACCTCGTTGCCGTCGGCGTCATCCTCCTCATCTCCGTCTGCATCTGCTACAGGTCCGTCGTTGCCACTACTGTCCACTGTCACTGATTCCAAGCATAGCAGGCTCATCTCAACAGATGCCAAAGGCTAGCGTCATTCCATTTTTTTTTTGGAGTATTTTGGTATGAAAAACTTTGCTCTCTGTTGTTTCTTTGTATATAAAGTTTTGCTTACATGTGTCAGCCTGCTACCTGTCCCTTCCCTTGGTTCTTTGCGTTGTCTCTATTTCTTTTAGAATGGTTCTTTGTCTCTTCTGTGCTTTTGCTGTCATGGAACTTGGAAGTTTTGCCCAACTTTTCTGCAGAGAGTCCAAAATCCTGTGTAAATTTTCAATATCCATCTGCAGCAATTATGATCAAATTTGTCATGGAACTTGGAAGTTTTGCCCATCTTTTCTCTGCAACCAAGTGTGCTCTTGTTTTATGGCTACTAGGACCCAAAGGTGATTAGGTCAAGTTGAGCTGATTCGCTTCTCCGGTTCTATCCGTTTTGGAAAAAAATATTTTAATTTTCCGATATCAGAAAGGAAAGAATCATGCGCACAACTACCTCCCAGTCGTGCTGCCTCTTCTTCTCTACAGTAGCATAATGATGATGCAATGTTATTTTTTTTAAAATGCCATCAACAGTTGTTGAGAAACATCATCATCTTCTCGAAATGAAAACTGCAGCACCAAGGAGAGCTCGATGGTGAACCTGGTCCTGACGGCCGTGCACGTGGGGTTCATCCTCTTCGTCATCGTGATGGGGTTCAGGCACGGCGACAGGCGCAACCTGACCCGCCCCGCCGACCCGTCCCGCAACCCCGGCGGCTTCTTCCCGCACGGCGCCGCCGGGGTGTTCGACGGCGCGGCGGCGGTGTACCTGAGCTACATCGGCTACGACGCCGTGTCCACCATGGCCGAGGAGGTGGAGCGACCGGTGCGCGACATCCCTGCCGGCGTCTCGGGTTCCGTCATCGTCGTCACCGCGCTCTACTGCCTCATGGCCGCCTCCATGTCCATGCTGCTCCCCTACGACGCGGTACGGCGCTCTCTCGCTCTCTGTTCTGATGATTTCCTGACCGCTAACGTCACTGGTCACCTCAAGATGCTATGATCATTGGTTGCTGCAAACTTTCAGCACCGAAATCTTCTAACTTGATAAGCATCGAAACATGCACATTTGTGCACAAGGACGATTCTTGGAATATGTTGTCTGAGTGGCTATAGTTTATCAGATGAGAACTTGAGGTCGGCAAAGTTGATGCCACTGGCATCCGATTCCACGACCGAACTTCCTTTTCCTTGGCTTTTGGGGGACGTTGGTCGTGCGATTTGGGACGATCGACGACGAATCTATGCAGACCGTATCGTATCACGTCTTACTAGATTTTTCAGAGTTTTTTAGGAGAACCGAATAAAGCATCAGGACAGACAGACATTCGTGAACTTTTGAGTGTTTTTTACAGTTTTTAACCTGGTTTTGATGCTGTTTTTTCCTTCTTCTCCCTGATGCTGATGTGCAGATCGACCCGGAGGCGCCGTTCTCGGGGGCGTTCAAGGGGATGGCAGGGAAGGCGTGGGTGTCCAACGTGATCGGCGCCGGCGCGAGCCTCGGCATCCTGACGTCGCTGATGGTGGCGATGCTGGGGCAGGCCCGGTACCTCTGCGTCATCGGACGCTCCGGCGTCATGCCGGCGTGGCTCGCCCGGGTGCACCCCCGCACCGCCACCCCCGTCAACGCCTCCGCCTTCCTCGGTGAGCTCACTCCCCTGCTCTGCTCTGCCCTCCCGTCTCGTGATCACCGAAAGATTCTGCGCCGTCGTTGACGTTGCTGATCAACAACGCCTGCTTCATCTCGTGATCGATGCCGACGAGTTCCTAGGATTCTCGTGAGGGAAGCGAAGAATCAAGCTGACAACGACGAGTTCCTCGGATTCTCGTGAGGGATGCTGCTTTCACGGGGGGGAATCGCGTGACTGCACGGGGTTTCTCGCCGTGATTAAATGTTAATCCGAAACGAGTCAACGAGTCAGTCACACGGATCGAAGCTGACCCCCCTGGTTGACAACGTCTGTGTGTCCAGGCCTGTTCACGGCGGCGCTGGCGCTGTTCACGGACCTGAACGTGCTCCTGAACCTCGTCTCCATCGGCACGCTCTTCGTCTTCTACATGGTGGCCAACGCCGTGGTGTACCGCCGCTACGTCGGCGACTCGGACTCCGGCGACGCCGGCGGGCATAGCAGGAGGGCGGCGTGGCCGGCGCTGGCGTTCCTGGGCGGGTTCTCCCTGCTCGCGCTCTCCTTCACGCTGGTGTGGCAGTTCGCCCCCGCCGGCGGCGGCGCGAGGGAGTGGCTCCTGGTGGCGTGCGCGGCGGCGGCCGTGGCCGCGGTGGCGGCGTTCCAGGCGCTGGTGCCGCAGGCCCGCTCCCCGGAGCTGTGGGGCGTGCCCGGGATGCCGTGGGTGCCCGCGGCGTCCGTGTTCCTCAACGTCTTCCTCCTGGGGTCGCTGGACCGGCCCTCCTACGTCCGCTTCGGCTTCTTCTCGGCCGCCGCCGTGCTCGTCTACGTGCTCTACAGCGTGCACGCCAGCCACGACGCCGCTGAGGAGGGTGGCGGCGGCGCCAAGGTGCTGGACGAAGGGTGCAAGGTCTAGCAGCAGTTGGTAGCAGGACGGGTGGCATAGGCAGAGAGTGTGCTCACTCTGCTCTCTACTGATCTAGTCGCTTTTTAGATTTTTTTTTTGTTTCTAGGTTATGACTAATGGGCATCAAGTTCGTGGTGATTAATCTACCTAACATGCGTCAGGCAACAAAAAAGAAAGTAGAAGAAAATATCCTGTAATTTGCAAGATGAACTGTGCTGTGCATATCCTGTTTCTCCTCTTGCTGAAAGCCAAGACGCTCTTGTCTTGACTCCTGCTTGACGCATGTCAGCGTCATGGACTTGTGGTGAAATCGAAACTTGCATGTCGTCTTCTCTCCTCGCTGTCCTTGTGACTTGTGAGCACGCTGCCGCCAGGGCCGGCGCCGTCGGCATCGATCGCGCACCGAGGCTTCCCAGTTTTCCACGGCGCGGGGACGGAATCAATCTTGACCTGAATCGCGTCGTCGTCAAGGTTCGTTCCTCGGGACAGGAGGAGAGGAGAGCGCGTGCGTGCGTGCGCATCCAGATCGCGTACGGCCGCGTCGCCGTCCGTCCTGATCCGATCCGACCCCGTTGTTGCTGCCGGCCGGGCGCGCATGCTCGCCACGCGCAGTCCGGGCCGCCGCCTGGACGGGGACGTCCATCGCCGGAGCGCGTCGAGCTGGCTAGCTGGCTCGCTCTCCTGTCGTTGTCGTCGTCGCCGCCGCCGCTGCGCCTTTGCTAGCTGCCAATGTGTCTTTTTGCTGGTTGCTGATGGAGACGAGCATTATCACATAGCACGTCGATCGATCGATCATGTCAAGGTGTCATGCTAATCCCATCTGTGTAGATCCTGGCGCAGATCGAGGCCACCGTCCATCACCCACCTCGATCGCCGCCGGCGCGCACCGGCGGGTTGCGTCGGGAGTTGGTAACGTTCCGCTGCCACTACTACGCGCACAAAGTTGGTGACTTGGCATGAGCAATTTGAGCATGGTGCCCTGGGCTAAAAAAGGCTGCGGAACGAAAGCTCCCTGGTGCGGATCAGATACTTCCTCCTTTCTCCCCGCGTGCGAAGCTAACTCGACGACCCGCTACGCCGAGGAAGGGCTGCATCTGCATGCGGCCATGCGCGCTGCTGGCGGCTGGCCGGAGAAGACAGACTCCTCTTGCACCTCCATCACCTCGCCACTAAATCACTAATCGAAAAGCTGGGGTTGCTGACAGCAAGTCAACCACGGCACACGCGCCTCCCCATCCGTTCCCATCTACATTCTCTGCTCCAGATTCTGCAATGGCGATTGGCCCAGTCACGGGTGAATCGAATACACACGCCAGGAGAGGGTTCAGCTCTTCCATTTCCGGGATGCGACATCCGTTTCATGCACGCAAGTTAACAAAACTTTGCACGGACGGACGGGCGGCGGGCGGCCTCGACCTTTTGTGCGATAACCACATCTCGTGTCTCTCTGCTGGCCTGTAAAATGCAATGCATGCATCCGTCCGGTTGTGCTTTACCAGCCTGTTCGGTTGGGCACGGTGGTGATGGTAGTCTTTGGTTTGTTACGAGAGAATAATCTTCTTGTTGGTACAGTTCTTGGTGGCTGGTTTGTTGTGAGAGAAAAGTACTGCTGGCTGGTGGCTGATAAGCCAAGCGAACAGGGCGGTCGATGCTCTTCGCTCTCGAAGAAGGTGGGTGAAGGATAATTGGCACACGTATATGTATACCGACTCAGTCACTGAGATGCGAATGCATGATCTGCACAAAGCTTTGGATGCGGTAGGCCATGCAATCATCCAATCATCACAGGAGACACTGAGAGGCAGGAAGACGTGTGATCGTAGCCTTGGCGATCGAGGTGCAGGTGCGGGATTTTTCATGAATTTTCAAAAATACACAGGACAGTAAAATTTTTGCAAAACTATATGATGCTGCCGTTACAAATGGCGGTACCATTGCAAATGGTTACCACCATTTGCAGTAGGAACAGTAACCCGTGGGTACTGTAGTACTCCCAACCGCGGCTCGTCTCTTTTAAAGAATCAAATTTTTATAAACTTGGATGAAGAAATTTTGTATGAAAATTGTAAATTTCGTCGAGATCTACAACTTTGTAGTTCAAACTTCAAATGAAAAAAAGCTTGAACTAAAATTTGTACATCTTGACGAAAGCTACAATTTTCATATTTAATTTATCTCCATCCAAGTTTATAAAAAAAATTACGAAAAAAAGACTAACCCGTTTGAAAAAGGGGTTGGGAGTGCTATAGTACTCGGCTACTCACCGCGGGTTACTGTTCACTACATGACTGCTATTTGAAACGGGGACATTGGTAATATTTTTTTAAAAATTGTTGGGTTATATATATTTTCGAAAAAAATGTGCACAAAATAAAAAATAAAAAATCCAGGTGCGGCGAATGAACAAGTGAAGAACGTCGACTGGACTAATGGGCCGTTGATTTACTGAAGAATCCTGCCTGACTGGAATGAATGAGTGTAGCCAGAACATAGCTTGGTCGGGCTTCTTGGCCCAAGATGTCCTCCCGAATTCCAAAAGCCCACGGGTGGTTGGGAGTGCTAACCCGCCAATCCTATCTATATACAGGGAACCACAACTTTTGAATTTCATCACCGAACCTTAGTCTTTTCCTCTCTATTCCCCTCCACCTGCTTCCTGCCGCCGCTGCCACCCACAGGGGCCGTGCGGACCCGCACGACGGCGCGCGTGCTGCTGCCCCGGGCACCTGCCTCTATGGCCGCGTGAGCTCTCGTGCCGCCCTCCGCGCCCCGAGCCGTCGTGGCGAGCCATGGCCGCCGCGTCGGGAGCTCGTCGGGCCGCCTCGGGAGCTCGCCGGCAGCCTCGCACGCTGGTGCGCAGCCAGCCCCGCGCGACTGCCGCCACGTCCGCGCGGTGCCGCGGCCGGCAACCCCTCCCCCCCCCCCCCCTCCCACACACCACACACACACCGGCGGCGGTCCGAAGGTAGAAGAAAGAGGAAATGTTGTAACATTTTGAGAAATGTTAATCAACATTTTTATGAAAAATATTGAAAAATGTTGATGAAACGTTCCAAAAAATATTGAATCTAACGTTTTCTCTCGAAAAATGTTGATACAAATATTCGCTGAAAAATGTTGGTCGAAAAATGTTAGTTACAACATTTTCTAAAAATGTTGAAACATTTTCTAATGCACGGGTAGGGATGGCAATGGGCAGGGTAGGGTAAGGGTAAAGCATTTACCCGCCCGTTGGCATACCCGTCTATCTCTTTTGTACCCTTACCCGCCAAACGTAACGGCTAAAAATCCTTAGCCTTATCCTTACCCGTAGGGTACCCGCAGGGTAAAAGGGTACCCGATGGGTATTAACATAAACATGTCATTAGGTTCATATATAAGAGTACAATAATAATTTGATAGTTAAATAAGTCTCAAACTTTACAATCACACACTTATTGATACATAAAAAAGTCAAATAAGAAATTAAAACATCCCAACATAAGAAATAAGATCAAATTGTGATGTATTTTTGCGAGTCAATGAGTCATGGATCAATGATGTCAGACTCAACATCATCCGGAGAACACAAAATAATAGACATTAGATCAATTCAAGTTATACTTTGGAAAAAAGTGGAATAGGCCTACTTGGGTCAAATATTTCTACGGGCTTCTTTAGTGCGGGTACCCTTGGGTAACCCATGGGTAGAGTTTCACACCCTTACCCTTGCCCGCGGGTAGAATTCTATACCCGTACCCTTACCCGCGGGTAGAATTATATACTCGTACCCTTACCCAACAGGGCAGGGTACCCTTACCCGTGGGTAAAACTGCCATCCTTATGCATGGGCTGGTGGGAAAATAAAAAGAAGGCAGTTTAGATGGACTTTGTGTGCTGGAAGTTCGCATCGTTATCCACCTTCCGGTAGGTATATTGGAGCCCTCGTGCTAACCCGCTGCGGTACTGTTGACTACCGCAATTTCAAATGACTTCCATTTTTTTAACTTCATTCAAATGACTTCCATTTGAAATGGCAACATTGGTATACTTTTGTAAAAAACTTATTGGGTATATATTTTTAATTTTTTTAAAAAAATAAAAAAATTCCAGGTGCGGCAAAGAAACAAGTTTTTTTTAAGGTGATCTAAAAAAAGTTTTTTTTGAAGGACCTACTGGGCCTTTTTGATTTTTGAAAAAGCCTGCCTGCCTGAAATGAATAGATAGCCTAGCCCATACTTTGGTTGGGCTTCTTGGTCCATGATGTCCTTCGGAATACACAAAGCCCAAGCTAGCCCGCCAGCCATTCCCCCCCACTCCCTTCCCTCCTCGTCGCTCGTCTTCTCGCTCGAGCACGGTTGTTCTCGTGTGGCCCCTCTTTGCTCGCTCACGCTCAACCGCTCGCTCCTACCGCCCCCCACCGACACGGGGGGTGCCCTACCCTACACTCCGCACGGCGCCACCGCACCCCCGCCGTGATCGCGTGAAGGGTGGGTGCTTAACCGGCTCGTCCCGACGGCATTCCTCCCGCCACGGCGCTGTTCGACGGAATGCCCCGCCGGGACAGGTACATCTGCTCGTCTCGTTGCCTGTGTCACTGTGTGACCCCGTCTCGGCATCGCCCCCCTGCGCGCCACGGGAATGCCTTGCGATGAGCACCTTCCGCTGCTGGTTGTTCGCCTGGCTGTATTGGCCCTCGTGCACCAATTCTGTCACCGTGGGATGTCTGTGTCTGTCAGTCTGTGTGGCGGGTGTTTCAGTTTGTGGGCAGGTATTTAGCAAATTGTTAAATGCATGTTTCTAGGATGGGCCCCACAGACACTTGAAGCAAGCAAGAAATTTACCGAGTGCAATATATAGATTGGTATGCAAGAACTGAATCACCATCTACCGTGACTCTCCATTGCTTCATGAGGGTGGGCAACCCCAGGTTACTGGACTGGGACGACACCTAGTCGTTGTCAGAAATCAATAGATTCCAGCATTTTAAGAATGGATCATGGTCATGTGGGGACGTCTGCCGATTGAGAAGGACTGAACGAGAGAGAGCAATAGCCTTCCCCCCGTCGTACTGCCATCATCATGTAGCAAATTATTGTCACGTGAGTAGTGACACTGCTGCTCCAAAGATCTATGTCAGGACTTACATTTGACAGGTTCCTCACCGCCAGGTCAATAATGCCATGCTACTGACCCCATTTGCTGTAATATCACCACTATCATCTGGACTGTACACAGCAGATGATGGAAGCACAGGTGTGGTCCTTCTCCTTATCTGAATTCTGAACGTATCACCATCTTGTACAGTAGCCTCTTATTGCAGTAAGCCTGTATATATTCTTTCTCAGATATGCAAAATTTTCCTCTTATACAAGTTCACGTTTGACTTGGATTTCCTTTTTCTCCTTGCTTTTGTTGATCGTAGGAATTCAATGTAACTCATTGGATAGTGGATACTGTTACTGTGTTCTGCAGTAAATGACAAGCTCTGGAAATTTCTGTTGCATTCTCCTTTGTTCAGGTGCCTCTTCCTTTTTATGCCCTTGACAATTTCTTATCTTTAGCACCCAACTTAATTTTATATTGCTTTTTGTAGTGTTGCTTTAATATCATTTTTATTGGGAAAAGTATTACCAATAAACATACATGTCTAGGTTTTAAATGCATATTGCTTTTAGCTTGATTTTTTTAATCAATCTTTTCTGGCTTAAGCAACTAGTAACCATGTGATCCCTGAGGCTCACATCTTATGATCTCGATAATTTATATTGAAAATCTAATTCGTATCGATAATTTGTGTACCGTCTAGCTTAGCAACAATAATATTCTAGAAATAACAACAAACACTTTCAGCTCCTCTTTTTATTATCTAACAACATCCAGTTGTTTCCATTTTGCAAACTGTGCTATTCAATACTGCCTTTTCCTTTTAAAAAGCTTGCTGTACTTTCATTGCTCATAACTAAACATTACTGTCATATAGTTTCTGTTATATTACCAATTAGTATATTTTGAGGTCTTGCAGTATTTCTTATCAATGGCCCAAAGCTCTGTTCCCACACCCAGTACCACAGAAAGATAGGGATGATGAAAGGAAACATAAATTTAATCTGTATATTTTCTTGGTTTTCATTTAACTTGAATACATCTATGGTGGTTTCTGCACCTTAGTGCATTTGAACATATGTAGGTCCTTACAGAGTCCTCCACTGGTCTACCATCTGTCCATGCCAGATCTATTTCTCAAGGAAAGTACTGTTTATGCAGAAAAGCTGGCTCTATAACCACTAGCAGGGATTGAAAAGAAAAACGGCAAACAATGCATTCAGAGGGCCATTTTTATCAGGCTTGCAGCTAGCATGCTTGTTCATGACCCTGAGGAGGCAGTGGCTTCTTGGAAAGCAAGGAAATCAAGTGGCTGATTGCCTGATGGATGTATCATGGGCGTTTTATTGGTCCAGTCCGAGTTGGCCCCCTCTGCACCAGTTTGTGGGTCGGGCTTCTGCTACCCATTTTCCCAGGGGGACCATCTCTTATATCTGATGCGTCCTCATCTTGGTGGCTTTCAATCTTGTGATGGTTACGTCCAGTGCCCCACCATCATGGCAATGTCATATGTATTCTTTCTTTGGTAGCCCCAAGTTTTGCATCCAATGCTGTGAGTCTGCTATGAAACTGCTAGGTTGTTAAACATCAAAAGGTAAAATCTGTAGATTTCTATGCATATTTTACATAGATGACGTGATTAAACTGTACTTTGTAGTTGCATCCCTTGTTTGATATTTTTTCTTTTCCTCGGTATGCGTTAAATAGGGTGGGTCTACTTTATCATTATGGCAGTCACATGACCCATTACGCTGATGTAAGGGTAAACAATTCAGTGTTCAAAAGTCTTAATCATGTAACCCTGGGATAAGGCTCATCTTTTGCCACTAAGGAAAGCTAACCCCCTGCACATGGCTTGTGGTCTAGACTTCTTAGTAAGCAGACAGGAAATCTTGTTTATGATACGGTAGTTAACCTACTTGTGTAATCATCATTACCGCAGTTGCAGCAAATCCCATTCAGATGAATCTGAAACCTGCATAGTCATTGTTCCATTAATCAGTATAATGCTATCAGACCTTGTTTAACGGTTCTGTTCTGTACCTATATGTAGCAAATACCTAGCCCTCAGGCTGTTTAGAGTGTTACATGATCTTTATGCTAAGAACTAACAAGAGACACTGAATTATGCAAGACCTATGTATTAGCTTCATATAAATATATAATTGTTTTTATCTTTGATGCGTTTCACAAACTGGTGCTATAGTAATTCTTACTTTGCTAACTGTGGCTTACCCTCGGTAAAGAACTAATTTTTAGTTAGGTCATACTCTGGGTATCTACTTCGTTTTATTGTCTGGTAGTCTAAATAATAAAGTGTTGTTAGCCCTGTACAGACTATTTTTTGCCCCTTCTTTACATAGGCAACGAAAGTAGGAGACAGTCTCTGTTTTTCTTTTGATACATGATGTAAGGAATCTTGACGCTTATTGGAGTTTTGCGGCCTTTTGTGTCTAACATTGCCCCGTAGAGGCTTAGACCATCAACTTAGCCAGCCTTTTCTTAGTATCCTACTAGGGAAAACTGAGCCCACTTGCACACTTAAACTTTGTTGAGCCTTTCCTTCCCTAGGGAACAAAAAGGTGGAGACCGGCTTTAAAAGATTAGGGCATGAAATCCCCAGGTGTCGGCACTGCTTATGCACCCTATCATTTTTAATATTAAGTTCATATGTAAACTACAATTATGTCTATGTATCCCTTATATGCCATTATTTTGGGCCATTTCATTTTCTGCCTATAATTATGCCGCTGTCCTCTTTCCTTTAGCCGTAGTAGGACCTACCCTCTCATGCCATTTATGCTAGTTCCATCCATCACCCAAACCAACTATTGACTGTTACTTTGCTGTTGGCCCCTTATTTTCTACTAAATGGGCAATTTTACAAGTAGATAACCTGTTAGGCTCAAGATAATGGACACTTAAATGGCTAAACACCTTGAGTCACAAACAATGCAAATCTCTGCAAGATTGCAAATGTAATTTCAATTGGATGAAAAACGCATTTTGGGTACAACGGAAAATCAGTCATTTGTCCCACACTAATGTCATATCTAATGGTGATGGCATATAAGGGCATTGCATACACAATCTTGGGCATGTTCACATGTAAGGGAGCTATTGACAACATGAGAGGTTTAGCACTCAAAATATTGCTATAAAAGTGGCTGATTTTCTCCTATAACATCTTCAAAAACAGCATGTCACACTTTTTTGGGGGGGAAGTTGAAATACATTACTTTTGCACCATTGCCTACTCATCCCTTTATGTGAAAGCATTCAACCCATAGATTGGATGAAGTGAAAGCATTGCGCCACTACATGATTGCAGGATAGAACAGTGGGAGCAAAGAGATGGGGGAGAGAACAAAATCCCCATGGAGATATTGCTTTGTTTCTTCAGGAGGCAGGCCTGGATACATCAACCTCACAGTTTGTTCTCAGACCGGACCCACACAGGTACAGATGACACATACATACACACATCTCTGTCTGCCTCCCCTTTGATCTCCTTTGCATCTTGATGTTTCCTGAAACCTCCCACGCATGCTTGCTGCCAGATCCTGTACTGTAAGTAGTGTTTTTGGAAGCCATGGAGAACAGAGAAAAAAAACAGCAAAAGGCAGCACTCTGGAGCTGGGAGGAAGATTGCCCGGGAAACAAGGGATCTCTCCGCTTCCTTTTTCTTGCACACAGGTCAATTCAAACCTGTCACTTTGTGCATGTAGTACTACATAGGCTGCTGCTAGCAACTACTTTGGTTGTTTGGATTCTGCAAGCATAGCCTAAATCTCCTCATCATGTTGTTATGGACTGCCCCTGTCACATTCAGTTCTAAAACTCGTTAGCTAGAGGAACATTTATATGTGATGCATCTTATTTCTGTTGGCTTTGCAGTGCTGACCAGTTATCTGGAGCGTAGGGGCTTTGATGCATGTAGCTGTACATTGTCGTTGGTGTCTCCGGCTCTGGCTCCGGTCCTGGCCCGCAGTCGAGGTTCACGCCGAATAGCCGGAGCCGCCGAGATGGTGCTGATGCTGCACTGCAACTCCTGTTATCTCTGTCCCACTGAGATTCTCCTGCAATTGTTCAGAAGAATGGTACTGTAAGAGGTATGATGTGAAGAGTATATGTTACAGTACTTTCTTCCCTTTTGTTTTCAGTCTTTTACCTGCATGTTGCATGTTGCTGTGATCATGGTCCACTGAGCAACGGTAGGCATGGGAATTGGCCGGGCTGTTTGGGTATGATCCTGATGTGCTGTAGCACATTGGGCTCCAAGGCTGTTGCTGCTCTCCGCCGGCACTCTGCGAAGGCGCAGCTACGTGCACGGCGGGTGGAGGTGCAGGAGCAGCTGCTGCACTCTCACCGCGGCGCCTGTAGCAAATGAAGAGGCGGTCGGCCATTCCAAAGCCCCGCATCCTCTCGAAGTGCACTACATCGCCGGCGTCAAGCTGCTTCTCTTTGACGTACCGGCTCCAGCCCTTGGTGAGCACGTAGCTCTGGCTGCTCGTCCAGTACGAGTACCGGAACCGCCACGGCTTACCGGCCTCATCCTCGAAGGACAGGATCAGGCCCTTCTCGCCGGAGTCACCGCTGAGGGGGAAGTACCTCTCGGCATGCTGCTTGGGGATCACCAGTCTGTTGAGCTTGCCCACATCGCTCGGCGTCAGGGGCTTCTCGAACAGGTGCTCCTTCTCGTAGTAGTGGTGGTAGTGTAGGTTTGTGTACATGGCCATACCCCAGGGCCAGGCCTGGGGGTGGTGCTCCTGGGAGAGGTGATTCATGGCAGTTCTGCTGGAGGGAAGGAAGAGTTAGGGGATCGGAGTGAGCAAGTGTGTGTGTGTTAGGTTCCTGTCTGCGGAAAAAGCTTGCCGGTGGGGAGGAGTAGCAGTGATGGTGTGTCGCGTAGAGAACCATGCAGGTGTCTTGGCCAGGCATTTATAGCCTACCAAGGAGAACTTTGGGGTGCAGTATTAATATTTCCCTGGTACATGGGCGATAGATGAGGTCTTGATGCATTTGATCTTGGAGGTCAGGACTTTTTAATCTGTGATAGACAGGAGGAATCAAAGTGAAGGGCTTCAGAGGGGTGCTGAGGTTAGAATATGTAGTCTGAGCGTAGCTGCTGAGGGACGATCAGGTGGTGGTACTTCAAAGTTGGTGCCTGGCCATTGTGGCCTAACCACAGCCATCCAGGGAGGTGGAGAGGAGTAGGCCCTACCATTGCTTTACATGTGCTCTGGTGGTTGGAGCCTACGTGAGACCACTGTCATTAGCCTCCCCATTTTAACCTGCAAACTCTAGGTTTCAGTTCAATCTGCCTCTAGATGGTGAGTGAAAATGCTAGCTGGTTAGGGTCGTGTGAAGCTTGTAGATTGTGGAGGCATGAGGTGCCCTAGGCTAGATTAGGTGAATAGATGCATGGGATAGATTGGCAGCGGTTTTATACCTGGTGGTCCGACTTGAGAATAGCTGGTGGGCAATTACTGGTTCAGGGTACTGATCTCTCAGGACATGACACTTGCGGCGGTGTATGGGCCGTGTGCTCTAACTATCACGCACTATTTTGTACTAGTACCAGCCATTTTCTGATCTCAGATTCAATACAATCAAGGGTTTTGTCAGGCCTGTCTCATTGAATAGGTGGCTGACCACCTAATAAGGCAGCAGGACTTCCAAGTAACAAGCTGGTTCTGGTTGGATTCTTACACAATTGATTGAATTCGCTGAAGATATTAATTTTCTCATTCAAACCATCCTTGCAGGACAACCTAGCTGCCTCTGTTGAGGACACTGGGGGGTACCACTGCAAAGTGTGAGAATTCTCTGTTTCCGTGTGTTAGCTGACCTTTTGTAAGGATTGGTGCTCTCTCAGCATGCTTTGGGCATTTGGGGAGCACCTCTTGTTGCTGGAGGATTGGGATGCAGGACAGTATATGATCTGTTCATTTACTCTTTTTTTCTAATGACAGATCCGTATCAAACTCCGTATAATATTGCGAACAAAATCAGCAATGTCGCTTTGCTTGGTACTTTGGAGACAGGTATTCCATCACATGGTGACGAACGGAGTAGTACACGGTTAGATACAATGTATGCTGACTAATATATGCTTTTGTTAAGTATTATTCAGTTTGTCAACCTTTGGGAAACCAGCGGGGCCATTAGGGCCCTCGTTCTGTTAGTAGGTGCGGTCAAGACTCAAGCTGAGTCCTGCCACAATAGTGACTGAACGGATCTTCAAAGATAACGACTCTATTGATTCCGTTACTTGCCTCTTTCAAGCATTTAGGTTACTGCTTCCATATATTGTGGAAATCACAGGTGCATTTTTTTTTGCTGACCCAGCCTTTACTCTTTTAGATCCAGGGCCAGAGGAACGGGCCGGAATATGTGATTATTATCTCACGTGGCATTAGTCTTATCTGTCCTGCTTTCTGTTCCTGGGGTTTCAAGTTCCCAAACGCCAAAATATTCGAACATTGGAATGGGAAATAGGATCAAGATTGGTCCCGCACAAAGATCTGCCTTCTCCAATTTCCAAAAGCATTTTGAATCAGATGGTAAGAATTTTGTTCTCAGATCCTTTCTCTACTGATGTGTGCACGATACAACCTGTAGCCCCCTCCCAGTTCCTCACCCCTATTAGATGCAAACCCCCATGCATTATTCTTAATAATTATGTGTGCATGAACATAGAAACATGCAACAAATGAAGGTGATAATCACTGGCTACATGCACAAAGGCATTGCAAAAGACCACTATACTTGATGGCATGGTATAGGTGATCTGATTAAACTATAAGTAGTCTATGTTTAGCATCTCTTGGAGCATGGAACAGCATGAAACCATGAACGATTGAGTTCAGCTGGTTCGTGGAATCTCGGCTACAAAAGCCGTGAAGGGTACTCCATTGCCGCTTGATGCGAATGATGAGCCCTTGTTTCCAAAAGTTGAATAGGCTTGTAGAGGCGCATGTTTCAATTTCCTATGGCCTCATGGGATGAGATCATGAAACTTCATAAACATACTCCTATGTGAGTTCCCACTGCAAAAGTTTTATTGACCACATTATATTAATGTGATGAGATGACCTTGTGAAAAAACCTCAGACATGGATGGAGAAACACAATGTATAGAAATTTACACTGATAACATAAGCAGTAGTGCTCATAAGCTGGCTCTTCTATTATTTGCAACAGCATATTTGCATGTATATCGCATTAATAAACAAGAACATAATCAAGATACTTTATTTCGATGCGAGTTTGTTAAAACATGTGGCGGGATGTACTAGATTGTAACTACACGGGTCCTGATTTGCAACACAGTGCATGCACGTACTGGGTTATGAATTTTGACCAAGCAGTAGCCACAATATTTAAAACATGACCATGCGAGTACCAGCAGGGAACCACGCAGCAGGTCCTTTTCTTAACCCAATCATGCACCTCACCTGCCCCTCAAAGCTTTTGATAATGTGGGGGTTTGGTTTCTCCACGCACATGAATGATTTGGTATCTTGCGGGAATTGAATACAGAGATAACTCAAGATAAGGGGACACATGCTATTGCCCCCGGTTTTGTTTATTGTTGTTGTGGTGGTGGTCTCGGTTCCTTTTCGGTACGGCCATGCTTGTTTCGCCAAAGTCCATGCATGTATTTGCGCTGAATAACCTTATCGAGAGTGTCATGCATGTTACCCCCTCACCCTGCTCACAAATGCCGCCGTGGAAATGTGCAATTAAGCTTTACCGATTTGGTCCTCTGATCCCGTGTATTTATTAGCTAGCCTGAAAGTATATACTTACAAGCTATGATATCTGTCTTTAAAACCGAAATGTTGTCACAACCTTTCAGCTAGCGCCGCTGGACATATTGACATGTTATTTATTACAAACTTGAATATACGTAGGGGTTGGTTTCCACCTGATATGTTTCCTATATGGCAGATCTAAGAATTACCATGCACGCATGTCTAAAATGGCATCAATTCCTAAAGCTCTGCCAGGGTGTGCGTGTGTGATCAGCTTAATTAAGCCACATGAACGTTGTCAAATTAACTTTTCATACACATTAATCGTCAGTGGTTCGTGTAATCATCTATCATGGCGAGCCTCATGTGACTACTATCATGGAAAATGCTCATATCCGCCCTCACTGTGTGCAGAATGTGGATTATATTCTGTCGCGTAATTGCCATTCTTTGCTTGCCTTTTGGAAGGAGGCAAGCACCAGTCAGCAGCATCCCTGCTGGTTCCTGGAGCACATCTCGCAAGATCTCGGCGGCTCAACTTTTTGGTCCTTTTGGCGCCGCCCGGCGGGGACCGTTCGTCCAACTGATGTCATTTCTGCGGTTGCTGCTCGTCAGATATGTTGAAGACTGCATCTTCTTCTTCTTCTTCTGCGTCTGAGATCGCGCACTGAGGTACAAGACGATCTGGAGGTGAGCGCGCCAGGCCTCTTTTTTCCTCGATCGTGCACTGAGGAAGTGAGTGAGGTCATGATGGGGAGAGGAACTGGTATGTTTCGCACGCACACGGGTTTTTTTTTTCCGTCGCAGGGAGGAAGGCTTCGGCTCAGTGGCGCTGGCGCCGCGCAGGAGGGGGACGGGGACAAAGCGGACGCAAGCAAGCGCTTGTGGCGAGGCGTGACCGTGTGGATAGTGGCCGAATCGATCTCTCCCTACCTAGCTTAGAGCAACTCCACCAGATGGAGTAAATTTCATCCCCTATATGATGTTATTGGGGGTGGAGTAAAAATATTTTCATCCCTAAAACACAACTTGCTCCAGCAGTTTCCCTATTTTCCTTCCCAACTCGTGGGTCTCACAATGCCACATCATTATCTTCTTTATAAAGTGAGTGGGTCCCACTGATAGGGAGTGGAGGAGAGGTTCCCTTTATAAAGGGGATGGAGAGGGAGTTTTAGTCCATGGAGAAAAAGAGGGAAGGGGATAGGGAGGCTGCTGGAGAGGTTTTTTTATCATCTGATCCCCTATATCACTGTTTTTTTGGTATTGGGGATGAGAAAGGGGAGCTGCTAAAGTTGCTCTTAGCTCCCTGTGTGTGGGTGCATGACACTGTTAATGATGGGATGATGGCTTGGCTGGTGGTGGCTGCTGCCGGGAAGTGAGAAGGTGCTGCTAGCTCCAGGTAACAGAGCCAATTGGGTTGGGGTCACGGTGAACGCTGGGGAGTCCATCAGAGCATCTCCAAGAGGAGAGCCATGCGGCTCGCCAAAGTCAAATTTGGAAGAGGAAATTTTGGCCTCCTATAGCCAAACCGAAGCTCCCATCAGCCAAATCTGCCCCATATCTGCCAAGTCATCGACTCTCCATCTGGGGAGGCCCACACATAGGGGAAATGGGTTGTGGTCGGGAGAGGCGGTGGCGTGCTGGCAGAGAGGACGAGCGCTAGCCGGGAGCGGCGGAGGGTCGTGGTGGAGGAACTTCGACTAGAGAATTGAAGTAGCCATTGGGATTCGGAGAGTGAGGAATGGAGAGTTTAATTTGTTGGAGTGAGTAACTTAGAGCGTGATTGGTTGCTGTTGAGTTATGCGAGCCAGGATGGATGGCCAGTGCATGCTCTTCTCAAGCAGGATGAAAGGGTATAGTACATTTTAGTTTGATTAGTTGTTTTTGTTGTTGGTCTAGTATGATGTGAGATTTGTGTTTGCTTGCATACATGTATGCGAGTTGAGTGTGACATATGGGTTCATGCACCATACTTGCATCAAGTCATCAGGGATGGTGAGTGAAGGAGAAATCGAGAAGACGGAGTCGTGTGGGATGGAGGAGGTAAGATGAATGAAACGATGCAGGCAAACGATGCGAGATAGAGAACCAAACATGAGTCAATTGTAAGGTGTCGTCCCGGATGGCCCTTTGCACCGTCCCATCGGGGCAACCAATCACCCTCTTAATATTGAGAGTACAGATACTTTGAATGGTGAGTAAAATGGAGAGCCAATTTTGGCTATTTTGTAGGAGATGCTTTTACTCTGGTTGAAAGTGAGAACAAGGAGAGGTTGTTTTTGTCACGGATGGTCACTCTCACGTAGTGCAGGTACGTACATACAACCCTCCCCCCTCTTAGAATATCTCCAGCAACAATCTTCATCTCCATGCGGCCAATGCACATCCCTTCGCGCATTGGCCGCAGCAGTTGGATCCCGCCATCGCCGAGCGGAGGGGAGGAGCAATGTGGAGCAGGGAGCCAGTCTGCCGCCGCTGGATTCCCTTTTTGCCGTCGTCGGAGGAGACCAGAGAAGGAGTAATGCGGAGCATGGAGCCTGTTGTTGTTGCTGGGAAGTGAGAAGGTGTGCTAGCTCCAAGTTCCAAAGCCAATTGGCCGGTTTGGGGTCACAACGAACACTGGGTAGTCCTCCTTGCTCTCGCCCCGGATCCCCCGGTGAGTCTTGCCACCGGGTGGTGCTCCGCCCGAAATTGGTTAAAGCCTGGAGAAAAGGTTTTGACGCCTTTTTCTAGTTGGTCGCATGGTCGCTTTGGAAGGAGCGCAACAGGCGGGTACACGATAGGGAGGCCCTCATGCCGGTAGCTCTTGCGCCGACAATCTTGGAGGAGGCCAAGGTATGAGCACACGCCGACTTCCTTACTCTAGCTCACCTCCTTGGCGTGCGACCTTTGAGGCCGTTGTAACCTTTGTTTTTAGTCAAATTTTTTCTGCCTTTGTTTGTTTCTTTGCCTCGCGGGCCATTGTAAACGTTGACACCAAGACTTTGTTCTCTCTTCTCTTGATGAAAAACGTGCTTTGCACGTCTTTAAAATAAACGTCTCCAAGAGGGGAGCCATTCGGCTTGCCACAGTCAAAATTGGCAAGTGAGGGCAAATTTTGGCCTCCAATAGATTCGATATCATAGAGCAACTCCAACAACTTTTTTATTTCATTTTCCGTTGGTAAAATATAAAGAAAAAAAAGAAGAAAACCATCGTTTCAACAGTCTTGCAATCTCCCTCGCAATCTGCCTAGCTATTCCGTCGCCTCCACTCACGTTCTATGGCGGCTCGATTCGGCTCGCAATATCCCCCTCCTCGCGCGAATCAATCATTCATGCCCTCCCGTCTCGCGCCAAATCTTCTCCCGTGCGCCTCAAAGTCGACGTCTGACCTTGCCTCGGTCTCGAGGAGGCGGCTGAGATCCGCCGGCGGCCTAGACATGGAATGCAGTGCCCTCACGACCCACATTGGTGGTGGGGAAGACTGTGGAGGCGCCCTGCTTGCCCCCGCCGCCGGCTGTGCTGGACTGATGGTAGCGACGATGGGGGACATCGCGACGGCGGAGTCAGCATGTCGGAGGCCAGAGTGGCGCTGACGGTGAGGAAGACGGTGAACTCACACCGTATCACAAAGCAATCACAATTGACAATGAATTCCAATTTATCGAGGTCCTCCCGCGAGACGAAGCGCTCGCAGCCAAGGGGTTTCTGCTGCCCACCGCCAATGGTGTCGGCTACCATGGAGGACACGAGTTACGATGCCCCGTAGCCACCTCGTGTAGTGTGAACGTCAACTCCATGCGGACGCAGCCGCCATCGGCGACGGGTCCGGCTCCGGCGTCGTCCAATAGGAGGTAGACAAAGACATATGCGGTGGTGTCGGCGAGCCTCCTGTTGGGGTAGAAGGCGATGCGCCATGAGTGGCCTGCCGATGGCAGGCTTCTTGTCTTCGAGTAGCTGGCAATGAGCATCGAGAGCCTCTGGTCCGGCACATGGGCCTAGCAGGTATAACTATCCAATTGCTTTTAGCTAGTCTGTTAGATTGCATCATACAATTATTGAGTTTTCTATTTTTACACAGAGCTGAAACTATAAATTTAGCTAACAAAAATAAAGGAGATGTTGGAGTTGCTCTTAGTAGCCTTTTTTTAGCCAAACCGAAGCTCCCACCGACCAAATCTGCCAAGTCATCCAACTCTCCATCCGGGCAGGCCCACGGATAGGGGAAGGAGTTGTGGTCGGGAGAGGCGGTGGCGTGCCGACAGGGAGGACGAGCGCTAGCTGAGAGCGGTGGAGGGTCATTGTGGAGGAGCACAATAGAATTGAAGTAGCCATTAGGATTTGGAGAGTGAGAAATGAAGAGTTTGATTTGTTGGACTGAATAACTTAAAGCGTGATTGGTTGCTATGAGTTATGCGAGCTAGGATAGATGGCCGGTGCATGCTCTTCTCAAGCAGGATGAAAGGGTACATTTTGGTTTGATGGGTTGTTTTTGTTGTTGGTCCGGTATGATGTGAGATTTGTTTGGTTGCGTGCATGCATGTGAGTTTTGAGTGTGTGACATATGGGTTCATGCACCATACTTGCATCAAGTCAACCGTGATGGTGAGGGAAGGAGAAATCGAGAAGACGGGGTCGTGCGGGGATGGAGGAGATAAAACTTTTTTTTGAGGGAAACTACACAGCAGGCAAGAAGCCGGCTTTGTCGGTGTTTTAGACCGGCAACCTACTAAGGGGAGTACCCGAAGTAGATGAATGTGGCTTTGCCGAGATCGGTAACTCGAAGGAAGAGACACGTGGCACACAATTTAGACAGGTTCGGGCCGCGAGGTGCGTAATACCCTACGTCCTGTATGCTGCGTAGCTCTGGATTGATTGGGCACGATTACAAGATGGCGTCATAGTGCGTCGTGGATTGTATGAGATGTGTTGTGTTCCTAGAGAACGGTCCCTGCCTCGCCTTATATAGTCCGGGAGGCAGGGTTACAAGTCGGAGTAGGGAGAGAGAACTAGTCGGGTACGTCTAGGAGTCTTCCATACAGTGCAGGACATGTACAGCTTCCTAACCGAGTACTTCTCCTCCGTAGTCCTTGTGCTCCACGCCTTCAGGAGCCGTGTAGCGCAAGCCGGGTAGTCCCAGGGGTCCACCGAGTAGTCGGTCCTGGTACCCACCGAGGTAGTAGGCCCAGGGAGGTCCATACGACAAGCCCCCGAGTACTTTGTAGTCGAGAAGGATAGCTTCAAGTAGTCTTGACGGCCTTAACGAGTAGTCCTCAAGCGTCCCCGAGTACTATAAGTCAAAAGTCCTCAAGAGTAGTCGAAGCATCCCGAGGCTGGAATGTACTCCAGCTGATGTTTGAGCAATCTTGAAGTCTTCTCGAGTAGTCCCAAGCGTCCTTGAGCACTGCCTTCGAAGGTCTTCAAAAAATGCCTGTCTTGTCTTGAAGCCGGAGCTGATATGGAGGTGCGATTGAAAAATCGCACTCCATATGGAGTAGCCCCCGAGCCTTAGGTTGAGCCGCAGGCTCTGGCTGAGGGTCCATCTGAAGTCTTGGCAAGAAAATCCCGAAAAATCCGGAGAGAAAAAACCGAAGGACACGTGGCACGGAGCCCCCGAGCCTTGAGTCGAGTACTTCCTCTCGAATTGAATGGTCATCTTGAAGAATGTGTCCTGAGATGCTCCTGAATCTTGTCGCTTCCCAGGTAGTTGAGTAGAAGTAGCCGAGCCCCCGAGATGAGGCGCGTCGACTAGTGGAATGCGAAGGGTCACGCGCGGCCACTGAGTCAGCCGAGCGCGGACTTATCGATCTGTCCGTTGGAGGGCTGGTTTGACTTATAAATAGAAACCAAAACCCTTAGGGTTTTCACCCATCGCTGCTGTAGCCATTCCGAATCAATCTGAGGTAGATCCACTTCCAGCGCACGTCGCCGCAGCAGTAGATCCAAGTGCGCCGCCACCCAGAGCTTTGAGAGTAGCCCCCGAGCGGATGCGCGTGAAGATGCCCTGTACTTGGAGAATGAAGCCTTCACCGTCCAAGTCTGCGAAGGTCGCTGGGAAGAAGAGGGGCCGCGAAGAGGCCGCCGCGTCTGCCACTGGGGCAGCGCCGCCGATGTCTCCACCGCGAGCAGATCCAAGCCGCGAGTGGAAAAAGTCAAAGGTGAAGACCGAGGATCTGTTGGCCCTTCTCAACAGCGGATTTATCCGGGAGAAGGAGGTGGATATGTGGAGGGCCGCCGCCGGAGATCCATACCCAATGGAGAAGGCTGAAGACGAGATCCCGATGTTCGTGCGTTTCGTGGAGCGTGGACTCGCGCTTCCGGCTAGTGATTTCTTCAAGGGCCTCCTCGGGTACTACGGAGTTGAGTACCTCAATCTGAACCCTAACGACATTTTCCATACCGCGGTCTTCGTCCATTTTTGTGAAGCATTCCTTGGGATCAAGCCGCACTGGATCCTCTTCCGGAAATTCTTCCGGGTGAAGCCGCAGCCAAGCGCCGGCAACCCGCGAGTAGTCGGAGGAGCTGGCATCCAGATGAGAGAAGACGTCGCTGAGCAGTACCTAGCGTACAAGCTCATTGATTCCAACGCCGAATGGAAGGCGAGGTGGTTCTACATCACGAACCACCACCCCGGCCTGCCGAAGCCGAGTGGGAGGCAGCCCAGGCACCGCGACTGGTGGAACACGGAGCCCACGATGCAAGAGGGGATCCAGCTCCCCGAGCTGCTGGCACGCATCAAGGTGCTCAGAGAAGCTGGACTGAGGACTGAGCACGTGGCCTTCAGTTTCATGAAGCGGAGGGTGCAGCCGCTGATGGCCCGCGACACCTTGGGCTTCGAGTACACCGGCAACGACGACACGTCGCGGATGCCCGGAGGCGAGATGGACGACGACGACATCATCGAGAGGCTGACGCGGATCTTCAAGGACATGCCGCCGTACACGGCGTGCCCCGTCCAGGAGTACTCCGCCGTGCGCCCGCCAAAGGAGGTAAGTAGTCGTACCCCCCTAGTCGAGTAGTCCTTGCTTGTGAGTAGTCGCGCTGATGTCTTGTGCCTTGTAGGATGACTTGAAAATGTTCGTCTCCGAGCCGCAGCCGCCCCCTCAGGGAATCGAGATCCCGAAGGAAGGGAAAGCCAAAGCCAAGGAGCGGCGAGAAGTCGGCGAAGGCGATGACACCATCATCGTGGAGGATACGTCCGAGGAGGATGACGACGACGACGACGAGGAGACGCTACAAGACCGCTTCCAGCTGCGGTCGAGGTTTAGTCGTCCCGGCTTGCCTCATGTACCTCTCATGCAAGACCCGCCGACTAGCCTGGAGGCTAGTCTGGCTGCGCCGCCACGGAAGCCGCGCAACCCCGCCCGCAAGCGGGTGACGAAGAAGCTGAAGGTCACGGAGACCATGCCTCAAGAGGTAAGAAGACTTGACTTGTGTAGTCGAGTACCCATTGTACGAGTTCACTTGCTGATAACTGATCTTCCTTGTATACAGCAGGTGCCGCCAACGGAGCCCGTCGAGGAGGGCGACGAAGGCGAGTGGAACACAGTGGGGGAGCCTGCTGGGAGTCGTAGCCCAGCCCCCACTGTTGAAGAGTTATTGGCGCAACTGGAGCGCCAGCCCCCTGCTCCTTAGGGGAGCACAGAACCCGCAGCCCCCGCCGTCGAAGAGGTGGTGGGCGCAGGAGCGCAGGAGAGCGCTGCACCGGCTACCGTTGCTGTAGAGGAGGCAGCGGCTGCGGAGGTGCAAGGGGAGGCACCCGCATCCTCGGTGCCCCGGCCGTGACGATAGTCCGGTCGAGCTTGTAAGTACTTCATCTCCCCGAGTAGTACTTGTTGTAGTAGTCGCGCTTGGCTGACAACCAACTGTGTGTACTTCTGCAGGAAATCAACAGATCTGTCCTGGGAGGGGGATGAACCCTCTACGGCGGTGGCGGACGAAGAAATCGCGCCGCCCGCCGAGGAGTCCGCTCCCCTTCCCAGGAGGTGCCCGAAGCGCCGGCTACTAAGGCGTCATTGCCTGAGGCCAGCGTGGTCGAAGTTAAGTACTCTTCTGAAGCTGTAGAGCTCCTCGAGGAGTAGTCGTAGTCGTTGATACACTTGTCTTCTCCTTGACAGGTGCTGAGACCGAAGGGAGTGACATCCCTGCGGGGGTGCCAATGCTGAAGTCGACGCCAGAAGCGCCGGAGGCTACCGGAAGAGCCCCCGAGCCCATGGAGGAAGTCGTCGAGGAAGCCGCCGTGGCGGCCGGAGGAGAGGAGGTCACCACGTCACCAGAGGTCGCTCTGGAGGTGGCTATCCGCTCCCCGGAGATCCAAGACGCAGAGTCCATCCTCTCTGCGCCAATGACGGAAGCCGCCGCGAGTAGTCGTGGCGGGATAGAGCTGCTCGCGGACGATCTGGTCGACCCGGCGACGGTGGCCAGGCACCTGGAGGCGGTCCGCCAGGCTGAGCAGTGGATGAAGGTAAGTAGACTTAGCTTCTGAGTAGTCAATCCTCTGTCGTTGAGTACTCGTGTGACATGAGTTGTGTGTGCAGGACGTTGCGGAGAGGTCCCGCGAGAAGTCCAACATGCTGCAAGGCTTTGGTGACACGGTGCTCCGGGCTGAAGCACTGGAGGAGCAGCTTTTGAAGTCGCGGAAGCACGCGGCCGCCATGCAGTCTAAGCTCGACGCCGCCTTTGCCAAGTATCACAATGATGTCCAGGATATGCAGGAAAAGAGCGACGACTTGGTGCGGAAGAACAAGAGCCTCCGCAACAAGAACAAAGATACGCCGCTGGACTTGTTGGGTAGTTGTTGGAGGTCGAGAAGTAGTCTGACCCGCTGCACTTTGTTGTGTTGCAGATCTTAAGACCCAGGTGAAACAGCTGAAGTCCTCGGAGATAATCATGAAGAACCTCTTCTACCGGGAGCAGGAAGCTCACCAGGTACTCGAGCTCGACTAGAAAGAACTTGCCTTCGAGTGCGAGAAGCACATGGAGCTTCGGATTGCATCTGACCGTGATCTTGTCAACTGCTACAAATCGTTGCAGAAGTTGAATGAAGATTGCGAGGCACTGCGGGCCCAGCTGAAAGATCTTGAAGAAGCCGCGCTGCCGATCGCAAGGCTCTTGGTGCCTCATCCGGGCGGCCCCAAGATCGCTCCGCTCGTGGATCGCCTCAGGGAAGTGTGACGCCCCAGGTTTTTAATTACCGTCATTAACGCTAATGTCCGGATTAGCCGGGTCAAACCAGTCAAACCTCGGTCAAACCTAGGTCAACCTGGGTCATCACCCGAAAACCTCGCCAACGAACCCTAATGAACCCCTTGACCAAGCCTACACACACCCGTAGTGGACCTTTGGTCAAAGATACGGTCAAAACCCGCTTGACCATGGACGTCAGCAAATGTCGTCCGGAACTTTTGCCGCGTTCTCCAAAATTCACCTAAACACTTCAAAATATACCTTTATGAAAGTTGTCCATCTTGTTGAGGGACACAACTTTTATGTAGATTGGCATTTCAAATTTTGAGTGGAAATTGGTGAAAAACTTGATCGATTGACAGTACCTCCCGTTTTCCAGAACAGGCTGACATTCAATGTTGGCACGACGTTCCCGCAAAATCCGTTGAGAAAAACACTAGACGATCTTTACGAAAGTTGTAGAGGGTAGTTAGATGTACAACTTTCCTATTCATTGCTTTGTGCACTTTTATTCAATTTTTAGGAGAAAAAGGCGATGAAACAGGGCCAGTCCGCATACATTCCGGCGACGTCACGCCGCGCGCGCACCCGCCCCGCGTCCCTCGCCGCGCCGTACCGCGACCCGCGCCCCCGAGGTGCGTCGCCCGAGGCCGTGCTCCCTCCCAAGGCGAGCACGCACGCCGAGCGCCCGGGGCCCCGCGCCGCCCGCGCCGCGTCCCGAGGCCGGCACGCCGGCCGGACGCGCCGCCCGCCGCCGTACCGCCCGCGCGCCCCCCTCCTCTCGTCCTTTCCATGCCCGGGACGGAGAGCCTATAAGGCGGTCCCCGCTTCCCCCGCGACGCGCCAACACCCCCCGCGCCGGCCGACCGAGCTGCTCGCCGAACAGCGGCCGTGGCGGCCGCTCCCCTCGATCGCCGCCGAGCACCTCGCCGCCGGCCACCTCCACCCCGTCCGCTACCCCAAACCGAACCCTAGGCCCCCTAGAACCCTCCCCGGCCCGCTCCCGCCCGGCCAAGGCCGCCGGCCTCGCCGGATTCCGGCAGCCCGCGCCGGCCGGCCGCCCCAAGGGCAACATTGCAAAAGTCAAAACCTTTTAAGGGTCTTATTTGCAAAAGGTAACTCCAATAGTACAACAGTTTTGCTGATTTTTGTAAATCGCGTAGAAAATCACAGAAAAATCAGAAAAATGTGAAACCAATTTTTTGGATCCGTTGTGAATTATACTACAACTTTTGTTATTCTGGCCTGAGCTAATTCCTTTTAGTTTTTGCATGAAAAATACAAATGTGAAAACCCTAGATCTGCTATATCTCAAAAACCATAAATCCTCTGTAGATAATTTTTGGATATGTTGTGTGTTAGGTCATGACTAGCTCCTATGCCAAAAATTGCACAAAGTTATAATGTAAATCGTTTTATAAAAATGTTTTTCTATTTCTAGCAGACCTGCATAAATGATTTTTCTTGTTAAATATATTCATGTTCTTGAGCCCAACTTGTGCACCCTGTTTTGTAATACCAAAATGCACATCTTGAGAATTAATCATGAATTTTGGATTCACAGAAATAATTATTCTTGATTTATGAATGTTTTCCTTTGTAAATTAATAAACCAAGTTCAGTAAAGATTCCATGCAAACATGCTGGTTCTCTAGGCTTGTTTAGGACCAGAGAGCATGCACAAGAAAGTTTGGATCATTTTGATGCTTAATTATTTTCATATACATTTAACTTGAATCACTAGATAACCTTTGTTATTTTCCATAACATTTAATTTCCTAGCCTCCAACACTCACATGTGGGTCCAATGGACCAGTATAGATGCTAGTAGGCCTAAGAAACACTACTTTAATTTTTGGTAATTTATTTGCTTAATAAAAAGCTTAAAAGCCTCTTCAATATTAAAGAGAAATTAAATAAAGAAAAGCCCTTATTTAATTCTTTTCCTTTTTGAAAGTATTATATAATTTAATTAAAAGATAATTAATTCTCATTACTGATAAGGAATTAATTCGCGGATAAAAATATTATTCATATCCTTGCTTGTGAAAGGAAAAGGATTAAAGCTTTCATATGAAATGACAAGTACAAGAAACCTTTACTCGATTGTGCAATAAAAGAATAACCCATGTAAGACCAATAACCTTCCTAAAAGAGAAACACTATCTAGATGCTTGTTACAGGTGTTTAGTGGTTAATACGCCCTTCCACTGAATTTATTGATTAATCCCATGGATAAAAGATATATAGGTCATTAAAGGCTTAAGAAAGGGGAGAAATCACCAAACCGCCCTTGCTAACTTGAGGATGGTTGCAAATCATGTTAAAAAGGTTAAATATACCTACCCACTACTGTTGGTGAATTAAATTAAAATTATTTACATATATATGTACACCATCACCATCAAAAAGAATGATTAATAAAGAGTTGCATATTGTTCCTTTATGGAAGAGTATGCTGAATGTATTCTTATCTAGGTGAATGTGCCCAACAAATACACCACTTGATTGTCAATATGATTTGTAATTGATTAAAGTGAAAACCGTCGAATAAATCTTGCATTTGCATCTTCGTGTAGATCTTTCCGCCAATAGACTTACGCTCGTGCCGGAAGGAGGAGACGAAGGTGTCGACAAAGAGCTGCCGAGTGTAGACGTAGCTCAAGACCTGGACCCAAGTCCAGAAGGGCCCAAGGCCAACCTTGCCAGCGAAGGCAAGCCCCGGATCATTAACCCCGTCTTTTAAAATTATGCAATTATGGTTGCTGTGATTGTGCATTTACGTTTCAGGAATTGATTTGAAACCCTAGATGCATGATCCCTAGGTACCTATGCTCTATCACTAGTATGCTAGGTCGATAGGCTGCTATGCTATAGGACCGATAGAAGTCAAGTGATGTTCGTCACTCGCGAGAATAGGTTCCTAGATAGGAATCATAAGATATCCTTAAATGGATTGCTCATGTGGTAAGAGCATGGGATTGGGCTCCGGTCCAGTGGGCATGTGGGCTAGGCTTTTGAACGTACTAAGCACATGCCGGTTATGGGGCCGGTAAGCCTAGTACCTTAATGAGGCGGCACGGGATCCTACCGTTACTACTCTTGAGAAATCTCCTTACCGGCTAGCTACCGGGAAGGGTGGTGTATGGTGACTCCGGGTATCTCGCAGGGTATGCCGGATAGCCTGCACCAGGGACTGTAAGATTCGATCCCAACCCGAGGATTTTTGGGGACGGCCTGGGACGGTTGTGTTGACGGTGAAAATCCGTCAACCTAGCCATGAGTTTACCTTCGATGTTGGCATGACTTTTGTATCTTATTCATTGGTACTAACCCCCGTGGTATAACAAGTTCACTCGTGCATGTCGGTTTTGGAGTTAAGTGTTTACGCAGGGTTTTAACGTTGAAAGCAAGACTTCCGGGATAAGTTCATTAAGCACCTCATGACAAGACCTTGAAGCCCGATACAAGTCAAGCAATGAAGTGAACATGACTCCAAGAGCCCAAGGACCAAGCCCGAGAAGATGATAAACTCCGAGGACCGAACCGGAAAAGTGCTTCGAATCTTGCAAGACAAGGAATTGAGTCCAATTCGGAGAGAAACCGACATCAAGGGCCCACATGCAAAAGGGGAGAACATATAGAAGACGTGGGAAGCAACACCGGCGAAGCGAGCCGCGGGATGGGCCGAATAGGGCCCGGAGCCGGCCGGCCCAGGCCGGCCGGCCCAGCCCAATTCGGGGCCCAATCGGCCTCTCCTTTGACCTAATTGCTTCTCGGGCTATAAATAGCCCCCCCGACCAAGAGCCACGGAGAACCGAAGTCGTAATCCACCGCCGAGGAGCGAGAGAAGCTTGAGGGACACCATCTCGGAGATGAGGGTCGTGCTAGTTGTCTAGGGTTTCCCTAGCCGACGTGGGAACCTTGCATGGAAGACCACGTCGGAGCTCCGAGCGAGGATCAAGATCGAGGGAGGGCCCCGGTGGTGATCTTGTTCATGTAATCATTCATGGTGAAGTTTGTAAGTGAATTCGATTTCTAGCGATCAAGTGCCTTCTCGATGATTTTGTTTTCTTCTTGGTTTTGCTTCTTCTACGATCTATACTTAAGATAGATTACATAGGGTGCTCTTGTAGCCGCGGTGGCTAGAGGTGCATACCGGGACCGGCCAAGTGATTTCAACTTGTTCTATCGAACTCGCCCTAGACTACCCGCATGAATAGGAATACGTTGTGACGAACGGGGGTTCCGAAAGGCGGGCGTTTTCGGAGTCGGATGGGAAGGCCACGATTTAAAGATGCTTTTAATGAGATTCGCTTTACTATCTTCATCTATCTTGTTTGGAGTTACAACATAAGCATGATCTAGATTCTCTAGATTGGTTATCTCTTGCTTTCTCTTGCTACCTCTTTAGTAGATTAGATTAGATTCGTTTTCTTTATGAGTTAGTAGATTAGATGCAACTTACCTTCATAAGATAGCTTACCTTGCTTTACTAGATTGAATCCTTGCGTTGCACATTGTTCCACGAATTCGATACCTTGGGTTCACCACTTGAGGGAAGAAGGGTCCCTTGACTACGACGGGAGACTTGTCCGCTTGCAAGTCACAAACGAACTTTGATACAAATATTAACCATCAACAAGCCCCTTTTTCTGGCGCCGTTGCCGGGGAACAAGCAATCAAGATCCGATCTAGTATCGCTTATCTTTCAGTTTTTCTTTTGATTTTCTTCTGCATCTCTTAAGTTTGATCATCCTCAAAAAGAAAAAAAAATTCAATCTAATCTAGTTTTGATTAACCCTAATTTTTCTTTTCTTTTTAGATTTTTGTTTTATCACTAACCCTAACCGGAGATGGTTGGCTACCTCTCCAAGAAACCCAAACTTTTTTGTGGATGATCCGGAAAACTTTACAGGCAAAGGTGACGTGCAACACAAGCTAAAGGATTGGAAACCCTAGATCCAAAATCGAAGGACCGTCAAAATCTCCAAGGGAATCACCACCTCCAAGTCCAAAGGAAGATCAACCTCAACCACCGGAGCGCTACGCACCCGGACATCGTTGATCTACCTATCATAAACCTTCAAGACGCCGGGAGGCCGTTCAAGATCAAGGTCTCAACTATCCGCATGACGACTGCGAGAGCTGAATGCATACGAGCCGGATTCCTTGAGTGGCATACCGGTTCACTTAAGAGGAGGATGGAGAAGATGGAGATGGAGAAAGAAGCTCAACACCTAAAGGCTACCAAGGCAAGGTCCACATGCGAAGTGTTCATCATGATGAAGATGCTAGACGCAAGTGGGACAACTTGCCGGGCGCCCGATGGGTAACAAAGAAGAATATCCGAGACAACTCCAAGGTCCCAAGACGGCAAAGGCTACTCAAGCTCACTCGGGAGAGATGAAGGATCACACTAGAGACCATGAAGATCACAACCGAAGGACCGGAGTTCGAGATGCCGAGCCACAAGTAAGTTGTTGCATCCGTCAAGACCAAAGGACAAAGCCAGCCTGTGAAGACCAAAAAAATTGACTAAGCCAAAGTGGGTGCCCAAGATTGCAACGCCCACAAAGAGCGTTGATCCGAAGTAATCAAGTGAAGAAGTCTAGCCATGGACTATAAACGAAGCGCTAGGCGGGAGGCAACCCGTTTCGTCAAGTCAAGAATAAGCTACGGGAGGACAACCCGATTCCGGGTTTTTCGAGTCTTTATAATTCAGTTTTGAATTTTACTACGCAAAACATTAGACTTAGAATGGTTGAACAATATTAGAGACATAATTCTTGGTTGAATATTTTGCTTGATCATAAACCCTTTACATGAACCATCCTATGTGATTGTTTGCTTCTTTTTCGAGAAACCACAACCAAAAAGAAAAAAAAATTTCAGAACCTAACTCAACCCTTCACCCTCATTATGGTGCTGTGGTTGACTTGTTTTTCATGCTAAAAACACTCGAGTAGAGCCACAACTTGTATCTAGATGTTATTTAAATTTCAGCATGTGGTAGGACTCGCGTGAACCTAGAAGCTTGATTTTTGGTTGGTTTAAAAATCCATATCCTTGGTTTCTCTAAGATTAGAATTTTTCTAAGCCTCACTTAATTTTATTTCATTCAAAATCTCTCTCATCTAATCAAAATTAGGACCTAAACCTATGCCCCCATGATCAAGCCGGGAAAAGCTTGCTCTCAACTAATGAAGGCAAACTATACCGGTGAGACCGAAATCGACGTAGTCGAAAAATATTTTCGACTTACATTTGTTTTTAATGGGTTAAAAACTTCTCTAAATTTATGCTTGAGCTCTTGCATGGCTCTGAAAAATATTTTTAAATTTCGAAATAAGAGGAGTGCTTAGCCTTAAACACACTTAAAGGGAGGCAATCTAGTTAACCTAACCATGCATGCACCATGATACATCACGGGATGCCCCTCCAACATATTTAAACCACATGCAAAGTACAAGCATGGGGGGCAGCCAAGGCTTTGTTTTGTAGGAATATCATGGATGCATGTGAGGCAAGGGAGTATGGAAGTGAGTCAAAGAGAAAACATCAAGTGGAAGGAGCAATAATGCAAGCGAAGGAGTGGACGGGAACGTTTGGAAGGTGTACGCGATCACGAAGCAACATGAATGCACTAGAGAAGAACCGCGCCAAGAGGAGGAGAGAGGTAAGTCTTTCATCCAACTCTTTGTTCGTGTGCTCTAGTTTGTAGGCCGGAATCACCTTAGACTTAGCCATCCACCGCGTTTGTTTCGTGCAACAAACCACATCCTTAATCCACTCAAAGTCCAGACTCCAAAATAATATTTGTGTACCTTGTTACCGGGTGAAAACCCCGGATATATATTTGTGAGGGAGAGTGCTACAATCATGAAGGAAAACTACAAGCCTTTTCACTGAAGAAGAAGGGATCATCGTCATTTAAGCCATCAACCTCTTCGAGGAGGCACTCGGTTTCCGAGTTTCCTCGGAGTATGGAGGAGGACACGGCACCGCCGAGGAGGAACCACTCTTCTCCTTGGTGGCATGAGGGCCACACGAAACTCGTTTATGAGGTTCACCAAACTTCAATAACATATGGAGGAGCCGCCCGTCCAACCTCACCACTTGACACGATCATCCGCTCCACCTCCATATGCTCCGCGGTATTCCGAGGGGTATGTCATCATGACGGAGGAGGAGGAGAAGAAGCTCGCTCGCCTTAAGTAGAGGCTTGTAGCGAACGTCGACATCGACGACCAAGCTCTCCACATATTGGGTTTCATACGGGACACCGGTGCAATTCTCTAACGGAGTGTCGGAAAACACCCACAAGGAATTCGCCTAGGAAATTTTCATGACCATGGCGCATACCCTTGATGAAGGAGTGCTGAGTCTCTCATTCCGTTGGAGGGAGCCCACAAGAGGAGAAGAAGGAAGACACCGTCGGAAGGGTAACCTTGATCAATGATGCTATTTCTAGCACCTTGATGGGGTAATCTCCTTTCATCCATGGGTTGCAATCGATCTTGAGATGTGATCATACTTTGTTGGATTATCTATCTATCATCTTACACCGTGACCATCATAGGTCTAGTCATGAATACCTTCGCGTAGTGAGAGTACGAGAGGAGGGAAAGGGAGAAACCGTGGTCACAACCCCCGATAGATTAGATTGGTTTTCATGTTCGAAATGATTGCATGTTCTAGTATCGTAGACCCATGGGCGAGTGTCTCCTATTTTCAAAGGGAGCTCCGGAACAAGTGGATATGCATGAGGCACATGGGAAGGTTTTTGGAGTATGATCACGGGAAGAGACCATCAACGAAGAAATACTATCCGGAACCCATCATCCAAGTGTGTCACTTTTGTGCAAATGGATTTTTGGGAGAACAAGAGAGACAAAGATAACCAACACGGAGTTGAATTGGCTTTACTCGGCTTTGATTGCCAAGTGGCCAATAGACCCCACTCACCTATGATCAACCGGTGGTGTTGTTAAGCAACATCGAGTTCGGAAGATATTGGTTCGGGGTGTTACCTCTCCATATTGGCTATCTCTTTAAAAAGCCGGTATTACAAGGAACCCAAATCATCTCCTACCCGGACTTCCCTAGGAATATATGAAGAAAGGAAAATATAAGAGTGAAGATGAGAGAGGAGGCTTCCGAGTGGCCTAGGTGAATTTGCCCCTTCCGATTGAAGATTAAGACTTTTCTTGAGGGGAAGAAGATCGGTTAGAGGAAGGACTTCTTGTCTTTGGCGAAGAAAAAAATAATAAAAGAAAAGAATTATAGGAGAAGGATCTTCTATGGCCCAAGAAGGAGGTGCACAACAAAATTATGTTCCACCATTCGGAGAAATTCCAGCATCGCCAAATTACTACGGTGGTGTACCAATGCAAGCATGGGGGAGTGGTGCAGCCATACCCCACCATTTTTGCGGTGCCCAACGTAGCCTTTGCGGAGCCATATGCACACCTTCGTCAACCACAACAAAATGTGGCCACCATTGGAGGATACGCTGCAAGAAACATGCAAAATATTGCAGCCATCCAAACCAATGCAAACCAAATGGGTGAAGGTAATGCAACATTCGCTTATGAGCTTTGACACCTTCACCTAGCACCGTGTTGACGGATAAAAGACGTATCCCTCTACGATCCGCAAGCGTACAGACCCCACACCTTTTTCACCACGGGATTCCCAAGGTTCTTGTCAATCCGCGGAGCAAGGGGATTACTAGCGCTTAACCAAGTACTAATCTAGTTGATTGGAAAACCTTTAAAGAGAGTATTAATCTAAAAGTAAAGACAATCTAACCTAAGTTAATCTAAGTTAAGTTGATCAAACAAATCTAGGGTTAAATTGATGATAAAGGGGTGAACACAGGAGAGTGAGCAAGAAAGATAAGCGTTCCCTCCCTAGGATCTAGGATAACATGGTATGCATCTACTACACGAAAGCGGTAAACCAATCTACCGGGGGTTGTGACCACGGTTTCGCCCTTTCCCTCCTCTTGTACTGTCACTACGCGAAGGTATTCGTGACTAGACCTATGATGGACACGGTATGTTGATGGAATCTATGGGAGTAGCGGATATCATACGCCCGAAAAACACGGTAGCTAACCTTAATCATCAAAGCATCATCAACATGAAAACAATAGATTGAAACCACGAATCAAGTAGCGATCACATAGCATGTATCCATCTAATCCTAGGGATGAACGGAGACATTACCCCATCATCTTACACGGATTGAAGCACATAGGGGTGATGGAGACTCCGAGAACGTCGTCGATGAAGATGGCGGCGATGGAGCTTGGGAACACTCCTAGGCCGGCGGCTTGGAGTCCTCCTCTTGCTTCCTTCTCTCCGCCGGCGTTGATCCTTGCGACGAGCTCATCTAACTCTCTCCCTCATCTTGCGGCGGCGGTTTTCGGTGATTGGCGTCGGTAGGATGATTTGTTCGATGTGTCGGTCGACGGCGGCGGAGGGAATAAATAGATGAACATCTAGGGCAAAGGGGGGATCGACCCGACCCCGAGTGGGCCGGGCCGGTCGGCCCGTGCCGGCCGGCCCAGCCCACTTCGGCCCGGTTCGGCCCCGGTTTCCTCCCCGGTTGCTTCTCCCGTGATCCCTTATTCGTGTGCACTTGCATGTGGGCCTTTGACGTCGTTTCCTTCACGGTTAAGGCTTGAATCCTTGTTATGCAAGCTTCGCCGTTTTCCCGGTTGAGTCCCCGAAGATTTGCACGTTGACGCTTCGGTCCTCTGGGTCATTTGGAGTCATGTTCATCGCGTGTCTTGACTCTTGTCGGGCTTCATGATCTTCTTCCAAAGTGCTTGGTGAACTTATCCCGAAAGTCTCCTCATTAGCGTAGATTTCCTGCGTAAACAGCAAACTCCAAAATCGACATGCAAGTGTGAACTTGTTATATCATTAGTATGCCTAGTGGCCGGTTAGTTGCAAATCATAATCGAAACCAATGTATAACAAGTACTCTAGGTTGACGGAAATTCACCGTCAACACACCGTCAGACAATTCATAGGAGGAGTGGTGCATTCCTATTACAAGTAAGGGTACAACAACCAAGACTATCAATATCAACCACCGGCGGAAGATTAGAGAGAGGAGGAGCTTTAACTATCTTTCCTTTACCCCCTTTTCTTTAATTTTCAGCTTGTTTGCACCTATGTTTGCGTAGTATTTTCAGCTTTGCTTTAATTTTCAGTTTTTAGTTTAAATTTCAGCGTGTGTGTGTTAGTGTTTATTTTCATCATGAATAATGTCACCACCAAGTTTTTACCTTTGGTAAAGTTACAAAGTTTGTGCCATGATGATATATGATTATAATTGCCGCTTTGTTTATCTTTGTAATTGATTTATGCATGTTTGAACTAGTGCTCTCTTAAAAATACAAATCTGAAATTATCTAAATGCTAGCTCAATCTTCAGCGGAGGTTATGATTAAAATAAAGACCCATAGTGTTTTATGTGCTCTCAAGTTATGAATAGATTAAAGATGTCTTTTATGCTCAAAAATATTGCTAACCTTGTCATAAATATCACTTGTGTGTTGCTCAACCTATCCGAGCCTTATATATATTTGAGTGCATAAACTTTAGTGTACAAGATTTATTTTTGAGTGAGTTATTGCAGGCCATGATTTCTCCGGCCCGAGACTAAGAAGTCGGTCATTTCGTTTTTGCGTATCTATCTTTTTGCTAGCCTTTTATCCGTGCATTGTGTATCCCCGCATCGGAGATCTCACAAACTTCGCCGGATATCCACCCTTAAACCAAATATCATCTTTTGTGATTACCTCCTTGACCACAACCTATCGTTGAGAATGGATCATCAATTCAAGGAAGATCGCAAGACGGTGCCAACATTGAAGATTTCAAGTATCTCTCCAAGGAAAAATATTTCCGGTACCTACCTTATTTTTCGCCTCTTTGCTCGAGGACGAGCAACGTCCGAGCATGGGGGAGGAGGTAGGTACGCTGCAGTTTTAGAGTTCGAAGGGGAGTATTTTAAAAAAATGATGATGAAAGAAAAAAAATCCAGCGATAATCATGACTTTCAAGGTAAAGAAAAAAATATATATATAATGAATGAAAGAAAGAAAGAAAGAAAGAAAGAAAGAAAGAAAGAAAGAAAGAAAGAAAGAAAGAAAGAAAGAAAGAAAGAAAGAAAGAAAGAAAAGAATGAGAAATATGAGGAAGAGAAAAAAATATATATGCGTAAAAGTGAACTCCCCGGTTCTCTAAGAGTGCATTCAAGGCTTCAAGTTTAAAAGATCCATTCTCATTTTCCAACCATGTGCAATCCGATAACGAGGACTTCCTTTGTGCCTCGGGATCACTCTTTGCCATTTGCACATGTCCACTCATCTAAAAGCGTGTGTATTTTTCTCTTTCCCCTCCTTGATTTAACATCATTTTCCAATGACCTTTTTGACGAGTCTCGGTAAGACCATGAGAAGCTTGTCTTGTTTTGACAACACCTCATTTATAAAATCTTGGTAGGACTAAACTTTCCCAAAGCTCCATATTAAGCCTACCACACATATATGTTATGAGAGGGAAAGGAGTAGAATATATAGGCTTGAGAGACAAGCGAGATGAGAGTTCATGAGCAATATGCAAGGTGATTTAAATTTGTGAACTTGGTTTAGCTCTTTCTTTATCTCGTTCTTTATTTCAAAAATTCTGAGATCTATTTAAACTTTGTGAGCATGTTAATACTTGTGGGATAAGCTTAATTAAATATCTACCCTCCGTAGAGGTGAAGGCTAGTACATTATGGAACTTTAACGAATTAAACTTTTGAGAGCATTATGTTTTTTTTCATGTATGATCAAGTGCAAGGTTTAAACAATGAAGGGCAACGATGATATCCATCGAAGGCTTACTCGAGGACGAGCAAGGTTTAAGCATGGGGGAGATGTTGACGGTGAAAATCCGTCAACCTAGCCATGAGTTTACCTTCGGTGTTGGCATGACTTTTGTATCTTATTCATTGGTACTAACCCCCGTGGTATAACAAGTTCATCGTGCATGTCGGTTTTGGAGTTAAGTGTTTACGCAGGGTTTTAACGTTGAAAGCAAGACTTCCGGGATAAGTTCATTAAGCACCTCATGACAAGACCTTGAAGCCCGATACAAGTCAAGCAATGAAGTGAACATGACTCCAAGAGCCCAAGGACCAAGCCCGAGAAGATGATAAACTCCGAGGACCGAACCGAAAAAGTCCGAATCTTGAAAGACAAGGAATTGAGTCCAATTCGAGAGAGAAACCGACGTCAAGGGCCCACATGCAAAAGGGGAGAACATCTAGAAGACGTGGGAAGCAACACCGGCGAAGCAGCCGCGGGATGGGCCGACTGGGCCCGGGCCGGCCGGCCCGGCCCCAATTCGGGGCCCAATCGGCCTCTCCTTTGACCTAATTGCTTCTCGTGCTATAAATAGCCCCCTGACCGAGAGCCACGGAGAACCGAAGTCGTAATCCGCCGCCGAGGAGCAAGAGAAGCTTGAGGGACACCATCTCGGAGATGAGGGTCGTGCTAGTTGTCTAGGGTTTCCCTAGCCGACGTGGGAACCTTGCATGGAAGACCACGTCGGAGCTCCGGAGCGAGGATCAAGATCGAGGGAGGGCCCCGGTGGTGATCTTGTTCATGTAATCATTCATGGTGAAGTTTGTAAGTGAATTCGATTTCTAGCGATCAAGTGCCTTCTCGATGATTTTGTTTTCTTCTTGGTTTTGCTTCTTCTACGATCTATACTTAAGATAGATTACATAGGGTGCTCTTGTAGCCGCGGTGGCTAGAGGTGCATACCGGACCGGCCAAGTGATTTCAACTTGTTCTTTCGAACTCGCCCTAGACTACCCGCATGAATAGGAATACGTTGTGACAGAACGGGGGTTCCGAAAGGCGGGCGTTTTCGGAGTCGGATGGGAAGGCCACGATTTAAAGATGCTTTTAATGAGATTCGCTTTACTATCTTCATCTATCTTGTTTGGAGCTACAACATAAGCATGATCTAGATTCTCTAGATTGGTTATCTCTTGCTTTCTCTTGCTACCTCTTTAGTAGATTAGATTAGATTCATTTTCTTTATGAGTTAGTAGATTAGATGCAACTTACCTTCATAAGATAGCTTACCTTGCTTTACTAGATTGAATCCTTGCGTTGCACATTGTTCCACGGATTCGATACCTTGGGTTCACCACTTGAGGGAAGAAGGGTCCCTTGACTACGACGGGAGACTTGTCCGCTTGCAAGTCACAAACGAACTTTGATACAAATATTAACCGTCAACAGGTTGCCCCCGCGGGGACAGCCTACCGTGTGTTTGGGTCTACCTTGCAAGGTTTAATCGATTGTCGGCCTCTCACCGTTATCCGAGACTGCTTAATCAACTGGCCATGATATCCCATAATGATGGAACTCGAGAAATATGGTTGGATGAATTAATTGCTTGTCCAATTCTTGATTGAATTAGTTGGCACAATTAGAAATGGTAATCAACTAGAACTTGGCTAAAAGATTGAAAGTAAGGACCTACTCTTAGTAGCTTTCCAGCAAAAGAAACTCCACCGGCCAAAAGCCTATCATGTCTAGAGGTTGGTGATGTAGTCATCACCCGACGGTTAAGTCTTGCTGAGTATTAGTATACTCAGCCTTGCTTTAAAACTATGGTTGCAGGTGTGATTGATCAGATGGGTGACGACAAGTAAGGACATCACGGATGGCCTCCTGTGATGTTCACCGTTGCGCCAGTTTAAATTATTTCCGCTGTATTTTCGAACTCTGAAACTTTATCTTATGCCATGAACAATGGTTTGTAATCAAATGTTTAATTCATGTTGTACTCTGGACTCGCCTTCGCGTGAGTTTTAATGCATGTGTCGATCCTCTGTTCGATGTCCAAGTGATTTACCGGGTGTTAACCCGGCAACCAACGACAGGATGATACTTTATTATGGCTTAATGACCAAAGTGGATCGGTCTTAGGCGATAGTACGGTATTTTCCTGGGCGGGTTGTCACAGGAAGCCCCCAGCCGGCTGGCGGCTTATGTGAAGCACATGACGAGGTCGATCCCGAAGCAAGTCTTGGCCTTCATGAAGTCATATTTTCCGAAGGCGCCCGTGGAGGTAGTCGCTGGCGGGGTAGCCGCCAACTGCACCGACGAGCAATACGCGGAGCTGCTGGAGCAGATGGCTCCCATCGCGGAGCAAGTAGATGATAAGCTCAATCTCCAGTAGCTCTGTAGTGGTTAGCTAGTAGCCAAGTTTGTACAGAAACAATTGTAATGTAATTGCTTAAGTATTAATGAAAGAAAATTTCCAGCAATGAGTACTCGTAGTCGCGATCTCAGAGTGCGGAGCCCCATCGTGGAGTGGATGCGAGTAGTCGTACTCGGCAGTAGTCCCGTTGAGGGAAGTAGACAGTAAAGAAGTTGATGAACAATCAAACTTTATTACTGAAGAAGTACACCTGGATGGACAGGGCCGTAGTTACAGAGTAGTCACCTGGACCCAGAGGCCGCTTACAGCTGAGTGGTGCTAGGGCGAGTAGCCGCTTACAGCAGTAGATCCATAGGTAGCCGTGTAGGCTGGATCTTAGAGTATGGTCTCTCAGTAGACCGCTGCTAGAGTTCTTTGTCGCTCGTTGCAGCCCATGATCCGTAGGTAGCCGCACGGGCTGTATCCTGGAGAAGGGTAGTCTGGAGACTGGAGCCAGGACCTGGAGGCCGCTCAGTAGACTGCTGCTAGAGTCCTTCGTCGCTCGTCGCAACCCAGGATCCGTAGGTAGCCGCGCGGGCTGGATCCTGGAGAAGGGTAGTACGGAGACTGGAGCCAGGACCCGGAGGCCGCTCACGGCGGAGGGGGTGTTGATGTAGTCGTGTAGACTTGAACCCCGGAGTAGTCGTGTAGACTAGGCGTAGAATCGACAGAGCTGGTCGACGTTCCACGAGTTGTTGATGTCTTCGCCTTCAAGTGTCTGGAGGCGGTAGGAGCCCGGCCCAGTCACCTTTACCACGGTGAAGGGACCTTCCCAGGGGGAGCTGAGCTTGTGTAGTCCTTCCGTGTTCTGGATGCGACAGAGGACGAGATCACCAACGTTGAAGGAGCGTTCCTTGACGTTGCGATCGTGGTAGCGTCAGATGCCCTCTAGGTACCTTGCTGATTGGACGAGGGCAGCGCAGCGAGCTTCTTCGAGGCTGTCGATGTCGACTCGTCTGCTGTCTTCAGAGACGCCTTCGTCGTAGTGCTCCACTGCTGGCGAGTTCCATATGACGTCGGCAGGGAGGATTGCTTCGGAGCCGTAGACCAGGAAGTAAGGGGATTGCCCCGTTGGCTTGGATGGCCGAGTCCGTAGCCCCCGCAGTGCGTTGGGTAGTTCCTTGATCCACTTGCCCCCTTTGGAGTTAGCGAGCATCGTGTAGCCGCTTCTTGAGAGCGTCGAGCACCATCCCGTTGGCGCGCTCGACTTGTCCGTTGGCCCGAGGATGGGCAACTGAGACGTATCGGACGTCGATCCCGCTGTTCTCGCAGTACTCCCAGAACTGGTGGTTGTTGAAGTTGGAGCCCAGGTCTGTGATGATGCGGTGGGGTAGTCCGTAGTGGTGTACGAGTTCATCCAGGAAGTCGAGTACTCTGTCAGCCTTGGGGCATGTTACCGGCTTGACTTCGATCCACTTGGTGAACTTGTCGATGGCCACCGATACTCGTTGAAACCACCCCGGCGCGGTTGGCGGTGGCCCAATCATGTCGAGCCCCCAGCAGGCAAAGGGCCAGGTTGGCGGTATGGTGACTAGCTTGTAGGCTGGGACGTGTTGCTGCTTGGCGAAGTACTGGCATCCTTGGCACCTTCTAACGAGTTCTTTGGCGTCGCCCAGAGCTGTGGGCCAGTAGAAAGCTCGCCGGAAGGCCTTGCTGACCAGCGTGCGTGAGGACGCATGGTTGCCGCAGAAGCCCTTGTGGATCTCCTCCAAGATGTCCTTGCCTTCTTGCCTGGGGACGCACTTCATGAGTACTCTAGAAGATGCGCCCCGCTTGTAAAGCTTGTCGCCGACGAGGACGTAGGACTTGGCACGGCGGATGAGCTGCTCGGCCGAGTTCTTGTCAGAGGGAACCTTCTGATTGCTGAGGTAGTCGATGATGGGTTGCCTCCAGTCCACGTCGATCATCATGACCTCCTGTCCAGCTGGTGGGTGTGCCGGGACAGTGGTCGGTGGCGCCGGCTCCGGGATGGATGGCGCGTGAAGCTCGTGAACGAAGACACCCGCTGGTACTTGAGCGCGGGTAGATCCAAGCTTCGAGAGGACGTCCGCTGCAACGTTGTTGTCGCGGACGATGTGGTGGAACTCGAGACCATAGAACTTGTTCTCGAGCTTGCGGACTTCTAGGCAGTAGGCATCCATGTTCTCCTTGTTGCGGTCCTAGGACTTGTTGACTTGGTTGATGACCACTGCGGAGTCGCCGTAGACTAGTAGCCGCTTGATGCCCAGTGAAGCCGCGAGGCGGAGCCCGTGTAGGAGAGCTTCGTACTCGGCTTCGTTGTTTGAGACCTTCCAGAAGATCTGCAGGACGTACTTGAGTTGCTCGCCCGTTGGAGAGATCAGCAGTACCCCTGCACCTGCACCCTCGAGGTTGAGTGAGCAGTCGAAGTACATCACCCAATGCTCTGGTCGCACGGTTGGAGTAGGTAGCTGGTTCTCCCGCCACTCCGCCATGAAGTCGACTAGCGCCTACGACTTGATGGCTGTGCGTGGCTTGAAGTCGATGGTGAGGGCGCCGAGCTCGACTGCCCACTTGGAGATTCTTCCAGTAGCATCTTGGTTTCGCAGGATGTCGCCGAGCGGGTAGTCGGTGACAACGGAGATCGAGTACTCCTGGAAGTAGTGTCGTAGCTTCCGCGAGTTGATGAGTACTACGTATAGGAGCTTCTGCACAGGCTGATAGCGTGCCTTGGACTCTGATAGAACCTCGCTGACGAAGTAGACTGGGCGCTGGACTGGGTAGGCGTGGCCGTCTTCCTGCCGCTCGACAACGATGGCGGTACTGACCACATGAGTAGTCGCAGCAAGGTAGAGCAGTAGCTGCTCGCCCTTGCGAGGAGCCGTGGGGATCGGCGGCTTTGATAGGAAGTCCTTGAGCTGGGCAAGGGCTTGATCCGCCTCTGGAGTCCACACGAACTTCTCTTGGTGCTTGAGTAGTTTGAAGAAGGGGAGCCCCCGTTCTCCGAGCTTCGAGATAAATCTGTTCAGTGCCGCCATGCACCCGGTCAGCTTCTGCACATCCTTGATGCTTGTGGGAGCTTTCATGCTAGTGATGGCGGAGATCTTCTCGGGGTTGGCTTCGATGCCACGTTGGCTGATGATGAAGCCGAGTAGTTTGCCCGAAGGTACGCCGAAGACGCACTTGTTCGGGTTGAGCTTCCAGCGGTACTCGCGCAGGGATGCGAAAGTCTCTTCAAGGTCGCCGATTAGGGTACTGGAGTCTCTGGTCTTGACGACCACGTCATCCACGTAGGCTTCGACGTTCTTGTTGAGCTGCCTCTTGAAGCAGGCCTGGATAGCTCTTTGATAGGTGGCGCCGGCGTTCTTCAACCCGAAGGACATGGTCGTGTAGCAGTACGCGCCAAACGGGGTGATGAACGCGGTCTTCTCCTGGTCTTCTTCCTTGATCGCGATCTGGCGGTACCCGGAGTAGCAGTCGAGGAAGCAGAGCAAGTCGAAGCCCGCCGTGGAGTCGATGACTTGATGAATCCGCGGCAACCCAAAGGGGTCCTTGGGGCAGTGCTTGTTGAGGTCAGTGTAGTCGACACACATCCTCCACTCGTTCGAGTTCGTCTTGCGGACGAGGACAGGGTTGGCGAGTCACTCAGGATGGAAGACTTCTCTGATGAAGTCGGCCGCGAGTAGTTTGGCGAGTTCCTTCTTGATGGCGTCCCGTCTGTCGTCGGCAAAGCGTCGGAGGTGTTGTCGCTTGGGGGTGGCCTTAGGATCGACGTTGAGGCGACGTGCTCAATCGGCTCCCCGGGCACTCCCGGCATGTCCGCTGGCTTCCACGCGAAGATGTCGCGGTTAGCCCGAAGGAAGCTGATGAGCGCGTCTTCCTATTTGGGGTCGAGGCCAGCCCCGATGGTGGTGGTCTTGCTGGGGTCGCCTGTACCGAGATCAATCGTCCTAACGAGTACCTCCTCAGGTGGCTGAGGCTTGTTGGCGCTGTCAGACTTCTCCGAGATGTCGAGTTCACTTGTAGCAAGCTTCTTCGACGCGGCGTAGACCTCCATCATCGCGTTGGGTACTTGATTCGTAGAGGCGATCTCCACGGCTTCTGTGTCGCAGTCATGGGAGATGTTCAAGTCCCCTTGGAGAGAGAGCACACCTGCTGGGCTTGGCATCTTGAGTACCAAGTATGTGTAGTGGGGCACCGCCATGAACTTGGCGATGGCCGGTCTGCCGAGGATGGTGTGGTAGGAGGTCTCGAAGTCCGCGACCTCGAACTTGATGTACTCGGTACGATAGTTGTCCCGAGTTTCCCCGAAGGTAACTGGCACGACCACTGAGCCCAGTGGGATAGCCGTGTTGCCGGGGACGATGCCGTAGAAGGGCGTGTTGCTCTTGGTGAGCATGTGGGTGATGTCGAGCTTCATCTTCTTCAAGGTCTTGGTGAAAAGGACGTTAAGCCCGCTTCCACCGTCGATGAGCACCTTGTTGAGCTTGGAGCCCGCGACCACCGGCTTCAGGACGAGGGGGAACCGTCCTGGTTCGGAGAAGCTGGTCCATTGATCCGCGCGGGAGAAGGTGATAGGTACCTCCGACCACCTGAGAGGGGCTCGGGACCGCCGGCTCAATGGACATGACTTCACGACGGGTAGCCTTCGCTCCCGCTCGCCGGGTAGCCCGCCGAAGAGGACGTTGACGGTCTTGTCGGGCTCCCCGGAAGTCGTTGTTGTCGCCGTCCTTCTTCTTGCCCTTTTGGTCATGAGGGTGCGGTGGCTCGGCGTATCCTTGAGTGCATGCCCGAGTTGGTAGCACTGCTCGGTGGTGTGGTTGCCGTTTGGATGCCACGGGCACTTCTCCTTCAGCAGGTCTTTGAAACCGCCGGAGTTCTTCTTCGAGTTCCCTTTCGCAGGGCGCTGGATAGCCGCGACAGTGTTGTCTGGCTTGCGCTTGCGGTTGGGACCCGAGTAGTAGTTGTTGTTGTTGCGACTGCCATGGTTCGCGTTGCTGCCGCTGCTGCCGCCCTGGTTCTGCTTGTTCTTGCCACGGATGGCGTCGTACTTGGCGTTGGCCTTGTCCTCTTCATCCTCCCAGGACGTGATCATGTCCTTGAGGTGGGGGATGGACCTGGGGCGGTGACGACCGAAGTCTTCGAAGGTGCGGCGGTGGTAGAGGCCGTCTTGGAAGAGGTCGATGACCTCCTTGTCGGTGACGTCGACGACAGTAGCGCGCTTGTCGAAGAAGCGGCGCATGTACTTGCGGAGGGTCTCGCCTTGTTCCTGCTTGACCATGGCCAGGTCCATGCGAGTACCCGATCGGCCCATGGCGCCCGCGAAGTTGCCGGTGAACTCGCTCCTTCGACCGGTCCCACTTGTCGATCGAGTGCTTGTCCGGGCGACTCGAGCCATGTGAGTGGAGCCTCGGTCCGGGCGAAGGGGAAGTAGAGGCACTTGGTGTCGTTGTTGCCGCCGCCGTTCTCGATGGAGAGGGCGTAACACCCGAGCCACCGGATGGGGTCCCCGCTTCGCATCGTACTTGGTGATCCCCAAAGGCTTGAACTTGTCGGGGAGGAGCAAGTTGCGAAGTCGAGGTGAGAAGGCGGGGAAGCCATCGCCGTCGCTCGCGGTGGTCGACTTCTTCCGCCGCGGCCTCCTCGATCTTCGGCGGGCGTCGTACCCGCCCCGTGAGGCGCCAGAAGCGTGGCCGTTCGCGTGGCCTCGGCCGCCGCGACTGCCGCCGCCGCCGGCCCTCCTGTTGGCTCCATGGTTGGAGCTTCCGCCGTCGCTGCCACCGCCGTCAGGATCGTGGCCGCCGCCGCCGGCTAGGGCACGGTGGGGGACGACGTCGCGGTTGCTGTTGCGGCCCTGTGGACGTCCGCCGGCATTGGAGCGGGTGCGGTTGGGTTCGGCTGGGAGCTCAGCTCGAGTACGGTTGGGGCCGTTGCCAGCGCTGCGGCTTGTAGCCTCGTTGTCGCGGTGCCTGGCGGGAGGAGGTTGGTTGACCCTGTTGTCGACTCGCATGAAGTAGGCATCTTCAGCTAGCTTGGCGATGACCTCTCCAGCGCGTATGCCCTGAGCCTGGCGTGCGATCGCTGTGATCGACATGAGGCATTGCTCAGGGGTGGTGTGTACTCTGCTCTCGACCGCCTCGAGAGCTTCCGCAAGGTTGCGGACGGGAAAGTTGTCGCGGAGGCGTCGGCGATGTTCGCTGCGCTTCCGGTTACGCTCACGTCGAGCGTCTCTGTCTGCAGGGTTCTCGTTTGGTGGAGCATCAGCAGAGAGCTCGTCGGAGGAGATGTCTTCCAGGTACTTGTCCTGGGCCGTCCCTGAAGGCCCTGGGGTGTCGCCGGCAGCCATGAAGACTTGGCGATCGGGGGTGCCAAGGCTGGACTCAGAAGGTGCCACCTCAGTTGGGGTGTTTGAGTCAGCTTGGGCAAGTGGTGTTCCCTCCTGGAACGGTAGCGAGTCGATGTAGGCGACGTAGCGTGAGTCTCCACTTATCAGGTCAGCAGGCTTGCGGTCTGGCCAGTAGACGAATCTCCCGGCCGGTGTAGATGTTATAACCAGCCCAGAGGCCGGCCCTGACAAGGGATGCTCAGTGGAGTTGTCCTCGGACTCGGGCTCCTCAGGGTCCGACCCGAAGTCGAACTCGTATGCGGGGTCCGAGTAGAACTCGGAGAGAGGGTTGGAGTCCAAAGCGTGGCCGGGGGTGATGTCGGAGTCCGAGTTGTACTCGGGTACGGGCTCCTTGCCGGCCCGGCGCGAAGAGGGAGCCCCCGTGTGGGCCCGGCTGAGGATGCGGGGGCCACGCGCGGGGCGCTCACGAGGTGAGGGGACTGCCTGCGATGGCTGAGCAGCCGGCTCGCATGCGGTGGCCCATGGAGACGTCGAGTTCGAGTTGTGGAGTGGACTCGAGGTCGAAGTCAGCGTGGTGGTTGAAGAGCGAAATTTCGCCGAACTTGCCGGCGAGTTCGCCTGTGACAACTTCAGGAAGCGTCACGAAGCTGGTCTTCGGGTTGGGCGGCATGGTGAGGCGGCGCTGGAAAGAGCCCGCGCCGTCCGCGGCAAGCAGGCACCCGTGCGCCGAACACGAAGGTGTCGCCGCGGTTGAAGGCGACGGTTGGCTTGAAGTAGACGGGAGCCGTCGAGTTCTCCATGTGATCTCGGGCGAGATCCCCTACCTGGCGCGCCACCGTTCGGTGTTTTAGACCGGCAACCTACTAAGGGGAGTACCCGAAGTAGATGAATGTGGCCTCGCCGAGATCGGTAACTCGAAGGAAGAGACACGTGGCACACAATTTAGACAGGTTCGGGCCGCGAGGTGCGTAATACCCTACGTCCTGTATGCTGCGTAGCTCTGGATTGATTGGGCACGATTACAAGATGGCGTAATAGTGCGCCGTGGATTGTATGAGATGTGTTGTGTTTCTAGAGAACGGTCCCTGCCTCGCCTTATATAGTCCGGGAGGCAGGGTTACAAGTCGGAGTAGGGAGACAAAACTAGTCGGGTACGTCTAGGAGTCTTCCATACAGTGCAGGACATGTACAGCTTCCTAACCGAGTACTTCTCCTCCGTAGTCCTTGTGCTCCACGCCTTCAGGAGCCGTGTAGCGCAAGCCGGGTAGTCCCAGGGGCCCACCGAGTAGTCGGTCCTGGTACCCACCGAGGTAGTGGGCCCAGGGAGGTCCATACGACAGGCTTGAACGTTATATATTGATGAATATGCAAGTTGGAGCATACAAGATTTGTGAGTAGGGGTATAAGGGAAGATTAGAAGCTAGCAGTTAAGTTCTATTACATAAGAAACTGCTCCACAACAGAAGACGATCACAGTGATCTTGATTGCGCAGTCGGTGTATCCAAAGATGCAGGTCCTCACCGGCTTGGTGAATGGTCAAAGGGGGGGAGGGGGAGTGAGAACACCACGGAACACAGCGTCACGACCTTTCTAGATGTTCCAAGCATGGCAATGATGACGGTGGTGCAGAGCTTGGCGGGGAGGTTGTCTGGGAGTTGAGGCATGATCCAGAGGTCATGGCAGTCGGACAAGTGAGGAGCACACAACCACCTTAGAGCTCGCCAGAGATGAGCAGCACAGGGGCAACGTAGGAACAGGTGTTCCTGGTCTTCAACCTCACCACAATACAGACAGAATGGTGAGTCAATGATGTTGCTGAGGAGGTAAAATGAATGAAACAATGTAGGCAAACAACGCGAGATAGAGAACTAAACATGAGCCAATTGTACGGTGTCGTCCTGGATTACCCTTTGCAGAGTCCCGTCAGGGCAACCAATGACCCTCTTAATATGGAGAGTATAGATAGAATGAGTAGCGAGTAAAACGGAGAGCCAATTTTGGCTATTTTGTTGGAGATGCTCTTAGTATGGTTGAAAGTGAGAACAAGGAAAGGTGGTTTCTATTGCGGACTGTCACTCTCACGTAGCGGAGGTATAGGTAAAACTCTTCCCCTCTCTCTTACTACTCTCCAATGGTCGGTTTTAAGTCCGGTCGTAGAATTCTTTAATGTGTGAACAGTGGCAAAAACCGCAAAAGCGCCACAGCCCTTTCACATGAAAAACGGGTGTTATATGGTGCTGCCCGACCCTGTTTAGTTCAGCAAATTGACTATTTACCCGTCACATCAAAGTGTACTACTCTCTTTATGAAATGCAGTCAATTATTAGCAAATTACCATTGTTCAACCGTCACATCGAACACATTTTGCCGAACTTCTCTCGTGTGACATGAGCTGGCTGCCGACTCTCGCTTTTGAAGAGAGCCTTATCGGTATTGTCAGGCCATAGGGCAGCGCAACGAGATATTGATCACAGACACAGGGCTACATACAGTAGGCAGCAAATGGAGGAGGAGCGCGCGGTTAACGAGACCAATCGAGGCGGTGGCGTAAGCCGCGGGTGGCGTGCGGCAGGTGCCTTGTCCACTCCAGAGGCCGGCCGGCCGGCCGGGTGCGCGCCAGGCCATGATCTATCGGGGACACAGGAGCAGGTCGCCCACTTGGCTAGAGTTCTCGGCGGGCGGCGGCGCAGCACGCACTGCACCTCGCCGTCGTCCACCACCCGGACCCCCACCCCCACGGCGGATCGATGATGCATGGAACGGTGCTGGTTTCTTGCATCACGCGTGCGTTGTACCGTGTGTGTGGCAGCATGATCCACAGTGCGTGCGGCCTATCAGCTGATGACCTTTGCTGCTGCTGCTGCTGCGAGGCGACTGTGTGTGACCACCAAGACCACCAACCCATTGGCAGCCGCAGCACGTACAGGGCTAGCAGGCTACGGCCGGTACGCGCAGGAGATGATAGATGCCACATGCGCCTAGTACGATGTAGAGTAGTTTCCAACACGTGTAGGGGGGGTAGCCGGGCAGGCCGCAGCCGCATGCGCCTAGTAGCCAAATTCCCAATCAGGTGACACTCCCGCGCGCCTGCTGAACCGAACCAACCTACCAGGCTGCACTCTCGTGTACTCGTGCTGCTCAAAGCTGCTGCTGATCGGCGCATAGCATGCCATACGGGGGTGGACCTATCGCACGTACGGTGTTTTCCCATCCCATTCGCAATTTCCTGCCATGCATGCGTCGATGCGTGTGTTGACGGCATGTTTGCTTGGAGTTTGGACTGGAGTAGAGAGAGAGCCAATTGCTTTGCTTGGGCGCATGAAAAGGCGCCGTTCATACTGCTGTTGTGGTAGCTAGACCCAGGCATGCATATCATGGATAACCGAGAGCGAGGTTAGTAGTGGAGCTCGTGCTAGCAGCTTCTCCTCTGCACGTATACCCATCTTTCTATCACATGACGCGTGCATCCGTCCATCCGTCCGTCCGTCCGTCGACCGTCGTCGTCCTTGAGGTCAGGTCAGCTGCCTATCGTCCTCGTCCCTTCAATTCAGAACGGCGTGCGGCGTGTGATCGTCGCCGTACGTGCTTTTGCTGTCACGTATCGTCAGTCGTCTGATCCATGAAGCATACTGGGTTGGCACTAGCTACCTAGCTCGATATATAGCTCCTCACTCCTTCCATGAATATAAGCATTCCCAGCATTCAAACTTAAGAAATAACGGAGTTGGTAAAAAACATCTATATACCTCTCATTTTACATTATCCACCAACTCTCCACCCACTCACCAACTCCTTTATTTTTGTCCTCATAGAAATGCTTATATTGTGAGTAAAATTTTAAACCCTAGAAATGATAACAAGGGACGGAGGGAGTAGCTCATGAGGTGGATCGATCTGTCCCGTCTACTATCTACAAAATGTGATTTCTTCAGTCGATCACATGCGCGGCGCCTGCCGCCGCCTCAATTTAACTGCACTACTGTGATCTATCCAACATGCATGGTCCGATGATGATCCAGGCCCCGGCAGACTCCGATGATCTCCCCCCTCTTCACTTTATTTCGTCGCAGTCTCGCAGATCGTCGGCACAAGTGATGTATACTAATTGCCTTTGGCCCACATGTACGTGGCGCCTGCATGTTCCGAAACAGGCCGGGTTAGACCTGATGGAAGCTGACCACAGCCATCCATCAGCATGCCCAATGCGGCAATGCTCCCTAGTTTTTTTTCTCTGTATCCCGTATGCATTTGCTACTGCTCGGCGAAGCTATATATATATTTACAATGGACAAGGATCATGATCATCTACGGTTCTGTTCTATTTTATTTTAAACGAAACAGGCAGGAGATGTGCCGGTTGTATTAAAAAGGACTGAATGAAAATAAAAAGAAAAAACACAACCGCATCAATGACCAGTCAGATCGGAACATCAACACACAGGAAACCCCACACAACCTAAGGGCCCCTCTGGGAGCCCAGAATCCCGCCGGGTTCCTCCTATTTTTCCTGGGCCAATGCAACATCCCACGTCGATTTTAACCCGGGCCGAAATTGCCCCGCCATTTGGAAGCCAGCAAACCCGCGACGTCTCAGCCCTACCCACCCCTTTCCCCCGGGGCGTTCGCTCCCCACCTCTAGACTCATGGCGCCGCCACCCCGTCCTTTCCTCGCGAGTCGCTCGATCGCTCCACTGCGCACGCTGCCTCCCCGTCCGTTTCACCACGTCGTCGCCGCTCCTCGTCGTCATCCAGGTCAACGCCAGCGCCGCAACTTGGGACTCGAGGGAGAGCAGGGAGCAAGGTCATGCCGCCGCCTCGGTGTTCTCCGCCAGATCCGAGCCGCCGCCACCCTCATGCCCGTCAACAGATCTTCGGCAAAAACCGTCGCCGCTAGCGCCTCCTACAGGAGATCCCTCGCCGGCGGAACCCACGACTCGCAGGTCTGCGTGCACTTCCTTACCCTAGCTCTCCTCGTCGGCGGAACCCACGATTCGCAGGTCTGCGTGCACTTCCTTACCCTAGCTCCTCTGTTTGCTTCCCTTCGATGCAGTTTCCATGCAGTGATTGGCTCGTATATGCACGCATTAATTGATTCACATCATTCTTATGCAGCAGGCATCATATCGGTTGCTTCAACTGCTAGTTGCTAGGAGTACTTGTTAATTAGTTTTATCTGTACATGCAACAAAAATTAAACATGTTTTCCTTTTTGTACATTGTGCAGTATATTGCATTGCTCTATCAGAATGTTGCAAAAAAGTGATATGCCTCTAATCATGTACTGTATGCACTATCCTGTCATCTATATATCTTTATAGTATATAAGTATGACTTGGTTATTTTTTATTCTGTTAGGTACTAGTTAAAATATCTTTAATTTACTAAATCATCTGCATTTGAGTGACATGAACTACTTGGCTTAATAATTTGAGTATTTGACTGCATCAATTTTTGGTTAGTCTCTTTGCTTTTCTCCGATCTGACCTCTGTATTGATTTAGCTACCATGGTTTGGTACAACTCAGTCCCTATCTAATTGAGTCAGTTAGTGCATTATTTAGGGTTCAAAGTTAAAAATATTTGTGCAGTTGCATGCGTCAAGTATGATCATGCCTGAATTTTGGAAATACATGTACACCACTTAGCTGAAAGCCTGAAAACTGTGCTGCACAGCGCACTTTTAGGCCAACTTCATAATATGTTTTTGAGTTTTAGAAAATAAAAAAGTGCGATAGCTTTGGTGAAGAAATTACCTGTAGACAACCTTTGGGTGTCTTGAACATTTGAGATATAATACAGTACTGGATAGTTGTTTGCTGATACACTCATCGTAAGAATTATTCTGGTTTTCTTGGCACTTCCCCTTCAAACGGCTAGCAAAGATCCTTACAGTATCTCTGTTCTTCTATGTGCAGCTACGTACTGGCTTGAGGAAGTGCAGCTTGGGGTCCTGATATCAATTCAAGACTACTAGTAAGACTTTTGGTAATAGCTATGTTTGTCTGTCTGCTCGACATGGTGCTTGTGAACTTAGATTACCATGGGGTTGATTTGGGTATTTGCTGGATAGTGGTTTCAGCTTTGATTGAAAACAAGTACATCGTGGTTTCTTTTCTAATTCATAAAATCCTATCCCCTGGTGGTGTTATTGATGTTACCTTTTTACTTTTTTTGCTGCAGCTTTCTACCACTAGTGGTGCTACAAAAGAAAACTAAGCCCCTTGTGTCTGCCTTCAGTTGGATATCCCTGCTACCAAATTTTTGTGGATGAATAGATGCTTAAATCACAAAAAAGAAGACCTATTTTTTCTCCTGTATCGACTAGGATGTAATATTTGTTTTACCATTTCTATTGTCTCAAGCTTTGTATTATTTTCTGGACAATTATGGTGTCAAAATTTATTTACCTGGTTGGTTATGAATTTTAAATGCGCTGAAAAGTGCATGTTGTTTTTTGCTATATATATGTATTTGTGGTTGGCAGTCTTCTTATTTAAAAAGCTTTGGTTTAAGTAGTTATGTTCCGCAGCAGATAAAACAAGTAGCGTGGTTGTTTAGATTACGAAATAAAAAAATCACATGTACTTCTGATGAAAAGGGCTGCCCCTTGTCTCCAAACAGCCACGGGAAAGAGCGGGTGCTACTGCCCGCAGGGTAGGGGGATTTCAAAGTCCCAAAAAATCCCCTGCGGAGTTATTATCCCGGGGCTAACTAGTCCGGTGCATCCAAAGGGGGCCTAAGTGGATTTTACTCCGGCCGATAATATCGCAACAATAACCAAAGACCTACCGCGACACCTAAAAATCTATTTATTGCTTTCTCAGACTAATTTGATATGGCAGTCTATGAATTCTGTAGCTCTCCTGTCTAGCTGGTTTGTGCAAAAAAAGACCTAACAAGATGATACAGTATAACAGTGAATAGCCTAATTCTTTTTAAGAACTAAAGGGGGGAATGTAAATTAAAGAAACAGCAAGCACGCTTCAAGTCGAGATGGCCTCGTCGCTGTAGTACTGCTTGAGCCAGCGTGATATGATCCTCATCTCCTTATCCCGGACTTGCTTCAGCCAATCGGGGTCGTCCTCGCTGGAGAATCTCAGGTCGACGTGGTGTGCACCTGGTCGTCGCATCGTGCACATATCCAAAATTAATTAGATCAAAATATGTATACGTAACGACGACGACGCTACACAATATATTATTACAACACATTTAGGAATTAAGTTTTAAACGGGGGGAAGTTTGTGAACATGATTTTTGACTAACCTTTGGGCTCGACGAGCGCAATGATACTGTCAGAAATGCTCTTCAAAACACTGGAAATTAAATAGTCACAAGGGGAAAAAATGTAAAAAAATATACTTGAAGTTGGAAAATTCTACTGTATTTTCAGTGTGGGTTCAGATCGTTACCCGCCAGTGCTCCACGGATCCCGCAACCCGTTGAAGAAGATGATGTTGCTGGCAGATCTCTTCAACACGTTCCCAATATCCTGAAACAAACAAACAAACAAATATCCAAGACATTTTTATTACCAAAAGAAACAGAGAAAATGGAAATGCCAACCAGGCCCAAGCACGGCCCAACGGATCATAGGATAAAGAAAGCCCAGTAACCCACGGTCCAGTAGGTTCGAATCTGCTACTAGCTAGCATTCAACCAACTTACGTATCCGCCGAACTCGGTCTCGATCCAGAACGGCCGCGGCGGCAGGCCGGTGGCGTTGCGGCAGCTGGCGACGACGTCGGTGAAGTTGAATGGCCACGGCGGCTGCAGGATGCTGTCGTTGCTGAGGCCGTAGGTCATGAGCACCATCTCCGTGCACGCCTGCCAGTTCCACCCGTCGTACATGCCGTAGGGGTCGTCGTCCTTCTCGCCGCGGAAGCACGCCGCGCCGCCCGTGTGGTTGTAGTAGACTTCCATGGCCGCCCGGACCCTCAGCAGCGTGCCGTCGCCGCCGGGGGCGGCCGCGGCGGAGCTCGGCACGGCGTCGACGGCGCGGCACATCTCCCGGACCGGGTACGCCGGTAGATCCGTGAGGAAACCCGACGGCGTCGGGTAGTCCGTCATCGCCGCGTACACCACCGCGCTCTCCAGCAGCGACGGGATGTCCTCCACGCTGCTGCCATTGCACATGTTGAATGTACGTTGAAGCAGCGCCGAGCCTTGTTTGTTGTCGAGCAGACCGTCGAGTAGAGCCCACGAGTCACGAATCACTTCGTAGCAGTGCTGGCTCTCGCTCTGTGCAAATTTATTTCTTGTACGTATAATAAATTACGAATACTGCAGTGTACGTATATACTCCACACACGGTCCTTAGTATTATATACGTAGTATAATACCTTGAAGTCGTCGGTCATGCGGTCGTAGAAGGCGTAGGGGTCGACGAGGCCGTAGAAGCTGAGGATGGGCGCGGACGAGGCGACGGCGCCCATGACGATGTGCGGGTACTTGATCCGCATCCACGCAGCGAGCATGCCGCCGTAGGATCCGCCGAGCACGAGCACGGGCGCCGCCGGCGCGCTCAGGTTGGACTTGAGGCTGAGGACGAACGAGGCGTAGTCGGCGAGGGCCTGCGGCACGGTGAGGTAGCCCTTGGTGGCGGCGTCCCTGTACGCCGCCTCCCTGGTGCCCCCGAACGGCATCGACTCGCCGTAGTACCGGTGCTCGACGAAGACGAGCATGGCGCCGAACCGGGGCGCCGCCTCCCACATGAGGCCGGTGTTGTTGGTGAAGAGCTCGACGTCGCCCTCGTTGCCGGCGTACAGGAAGATGGGCGACGTCTTGCCGCGCCAGAAGGTGGCGTTGATCAGGTACCGCTGCTGGAACGTGGCGCAGCTCGTCGGAGCCGAGTTGAAGTGGTCCAGGCGCTGCGTGTAGTGCCGCGTCTCGTACTGCACCACCGGCGGCACGCCCACGCCGCCGCCGTCACTCGCCGCCGCGTGCTGGTGGCGCTGCAGCGGCGAGGTGTAGCGCCCCGCCTTCATCATCGGCGGCGGCCGACTGCTGCTGCGGCCGCTCCATGCGGCGGCGGCTTGGCACGAGATGAGGAGTATGGCGGCGATCACCCTCAACATCACGAGCAGATTTGATCTGAATGATCACGTGGTTAGTTAGAAAAAAGTAGGAGAAGGATAAGGGGAGAGGATAGAGTATATACTCGAGTAAGTAGTAGTGGCTCCCGGGGTGATCGGTGCATCAGTTACGGGAATCGGCAGTTGGTTGGCACAAAAGGCAGTGACTTTTCGGTCATTCCCATCCAACGTGCCATTTTTCAATTACTCCAAATCAAATGAACTGGCTGCACCGGTTGGAATGAAATTGACGGCCCAAATGGACAAGCTGCTAAGAGCGACTCCAGCAAACACTACCGGAATCCCAGATTTTGCCTAGAGTCACAATCTTTGCAGAGAGTTTTTTTTTTCTCTCGGCGATGGAGGCCTTTGTCGAGAGCCACACAAAAAAACACTCGGCAAAGAAAAAACACTGGGCAAATAGTTTCTTTGCCGAGCCATTTCTTCGGCTCTCAGCAAAGAAATTTAAAAAAAGTCACTTTCTTGCCTCCAATTTTTTTTTATCCTCAACATACACATACACTTATATAAAACGTATGCTCAAATTTGGCACAATCTTAACTTTGTATGCTATATTTAAACATTTTCCTTCTTTTTAGGTATTTTTTCGCATACGTCCGACAGGAACCGCAAGTGCATGAAATTATATAGTAAAGTTGGTGAAAAACAATGATATTCATATTCATGAGACATCTCTAAGACCATGTACATGAATCAATGAAGCTAAATTTCTAGCATTTAGTTCTCTGATCATGATGAAGATCGTGAGGTAGAAAGGTTTTTGTAACACCCTAAAATTCCATCACCAAATTAATATAAGCAACAAGGTGTTTTAGTTTTAATTTTCTAAGGATTTATTAAATTATCAAATAAATTTGGCCTTTAAAATATTTAAATATCATTTTAATAATTTAGAAGCAATAAGTGCTTGTGCATCATAATTTGAATGCATGGTGTTTTTGTTTGTTGGTGTGAAGCTTTAAAATGTTTTAAAAATCTTGAAAAGTTTGAAAAGAATTCAATTTCCAAATTTTGGGTTTGAAAAGGTTTGAAAAGAAAAGAAAAAGGAGTTTGAAAAAAACCCAACCCTCTTCCCCCTTCCCCTTTCGGCCCGCGTGGCCCAACCTCACCCCGCTGGCCTCTCTTCTTCCGGCCCACCAACCCCGCGCCGGCCCACTTCCCCCTCCTTCCTCACTCTCCCTCACCGCCACCTTGGGCCCGCTGGTCAGTTCCTCCTCCTCACTCTTCTCTCTCACCGCCAGACCGGCCCCACGCGTCATATTCACCCCTTTCCTCAGGCCGCCCCCCTCCTCTGTTTCTCAACAGAGCCGCCGCTGGTCGCCTCCCCACGCCTCTCCCGCATCTCCCTCCGCCTTCAAGCCTCCATCAAGGTGCATTGAAGCACCAGCTTCACTCCCCTGTCATCAATTCCTACCGTTTCCGCTCCAATCAAGTTTCCCCCTCTTGAATGCTTTGAAGTCGCCGGCCACCGCCATGGCCATTGATGGCCATCACTTCGGCCAACGCCCCTCTCCTCCTCCTCACCCTATAAAAGCACATCTAGAGGCCCTGCAGTTGCTCCCTTTGCACTCTCCCGTGCTCCCACACCCTCTCCCCACCTCTACACGCGCCGCCACCGCGGACTGCCGCCATTAATGGCCGCCGCCGGAGTGCGCCCCCCCACCTCAGCCGCCCTCTCCATTTCCCCCTCCGCCCTATAGCCGCCACCGGAGCGCCGCCCGCCGCCGGGAGCCGCCGCCCCGATCTCCTCCACCGGCGCCTCTCCTTCCTCTTCAAGCCGCCGGTAAGATTCCCCGTCTCCTCCTCTTCCTCTCTATGCACTTGCCGTAGATTTTGGCACACCAGAGCTCTTTTCCGGCCATCGCCGGCGAGCCGCCGCCGCTCCGCCGCCGTCTCCCCGTCGCGCGCCGCCGGCCCGCGGCCGCCCGCCGCCGCCCGTCGCTCGCGTGCGACCGGGCCGTCCGATCGGCGCGGACGGGCCGGATCGAAAGGGGGCGTACCCCTTAGATCGGTCCACCGTGGACCGGTGGACCGGTCCACGGGCGCGGTCCACGAGCTGGCGTCAGCATCGCGTCAGCACAGCCAACCCCAGCCCGCCACGTGGCGCCACCGCAGCTCACTCGCCGGCCGCCCTGGCAAGTTTGCAAATAAGCCCCCCCATTTCTGGAAATTACAAATGTACCCTTCCACCTATATAAAAGCCTTACAACTAGGTCTTTTCTTTTATGCTTAGGCCCCTGCAGTCCTTGTTTTCTCTATTCTAAAGCCCATCCTTGATCTGTTACATGTTAGACCTCCTAGTTTCACACATAATTATGTCTAGATCCCTGGAATCTTGCAGAAAAACGCCTAAACTTCCAGATATTTCACAATTTAGTCCCTGAACCTTGTTTCAACCATATCTTTTCCGTCCCAGCTCCGTTTTAAGGGTTCTTGGTGTCCATGCGACCGTCTTTTCAAGCCCGTCAGTTTTAAAACCTTGTTTAGTCCATAGATCTAGCGTTTTAGCTTCGTTTAACCCCGTTCTTGTTGCGTTAGACTCATATAAACTCAAAGTACGTGTTAGGAGCAATGATGTACATGTTCTTTGTTTTATATTTTATTTAAATATTAAATATGATTAAATCCTATTACACATGCCTTTCTAATTAAAATCTAATTAGAAGTTTAACACGCGTTTTCATAAGAAAGTTAATATGATTAATATTAAATGAACATTTCTTTTAATTAGAAGTTAATTAGATGTATACCTCGGTTTTATAATCAAACTTAATTTGATTAATGATTATGTAATTTGCTTTCTACTAAAATATAACATATGTTATATCCCGAGTTTTCTTAATCAAATGTTAATTTGATTAAAATGAATATAAATGTGTTTTTAAATTATAATTTGATTAGAATAACTCGAAATACAAAGATAAGCACCTAGATGCTTTTACATGTTTCTTTTAAAATTAAATGTTTAATTTGCATAAATCATACTTGAATATTTATAAGTAAAATTTGACTAGGCCTACATCGTCTTTTAAATATAAATATAACTTGCTTAATTATAAATAGGCTATTTCTCTAAAAGAACCTATACACATGATTTTACCTAATTAAAAGATATCAAACACGTAGCTAGCTCTTGTATGTGATCATCCAAATCTCCCGATAGTTCCGAGTGTTCCTTGTGTTCGCTTTCCTAGAGCCAAACCTTGTTGTCTCTTTAAGCTTTTCATGCTTGGTGTATTGTTTTGCTTATTGAATGTATTATTGTGTGCTCGTAGACATCGTGCCAGTTTCAAGCGAGCAACCAGTTGAAGTAGATCAAGAGCAAGTGTTTGAAGAAGAAGAACCTTAGTGTTTAAGCAAGGAAGGCAAGTGGTCTTATCCCCCTGCATGATTCTATTTTATCCTATGTAATTGCATGACAACTAAGTTTATATTTATTGATATTGCATTAAATTGATGGGAACACCCTTTTTAAGGACTTACCTAGACTTTTATCCACAATCCTTGGATCAACCCGGTTTAACAAATGTTTTTGGGTAGAATATGCTAGTTGCTCAACTTAGGTTGGATAAAAATGGTTTTCCAAGTCAAAGGCTTGTATGTTTAACGATGATGCTTTTGGTAATACAAGATCATATGGTTTAATCGGAACATGGAGAACCACCCAAGAAAACATGCGCAACCACAGTGTTACATGGCTCTGACCTTAGCCAATTAATTAGGTGTGCGATTGGTCTGATGGCCCTTTTCCGAAAGGAGCAGAGGGGGATCCGGGTTGCAGGGGTATAGTCCGGTCCTTTTGGGGTAGCAGCCTTTGCTAAGGTGCTGACCACTAGGGAGGGTTATGGTCCGCCCTGATCTGTAACTATGCGGGTCATTAGTCTTTTGTATACCTTTGTAAAGGCTTCGTAGCGTCCCTATGCAATCACACCTCGAAGTGTGGTATGATGCCCGATCGGCATCGCATGGTTGGGTTCAAAGTTCTTCGGAACTTTTACGCGAGCTGTGGGTAAAGTGTGCAAACCTCTGCAGAGTGTAAAACTGATCGATCAGCCGTGCTCACGGTCATGAGCGGCTTGGACCCTCACATGATTAATAAACTTGAAGATGAGAATAAATTGTGGTTTGCTGAAGCTCGATGAGCTTTGGGTTGTTTTGCTTAAAAGTTTCTTAAGTGGGTTGGTATATACTTACATCTAGTAACTAGGCGTTCTTTAAATAAAAGTTTGACCAACATTAAAATGCTAACCGCTGCAAAACCATAGCCTATCCTTGGTAGCCTTGCATCTTCCCCCACTTGTTGAGTACCAACCATAAGTGTACTCGGCCTTGCTTACCGCCGTTCGAAGAGAACAATGGTGAAGAGTTCTACGACCGACTTTGAGGAGTTCGAGGCTTGCGTCTCCCCCAGTCAAGTGCCTGTGGAAGCGGAAGACGAAGACTCGACGTGTAGTTATCATTTTCCGATGTTAAAGACCTTCGTGTCTTCCGAATGAGTGTAGTAAGTTGTTAAACCCCTTGTTACGTTTTTACTGTCTATGATATTACACTCATCGTCTATCATATGTGTGGAACTAGATCCTGGCACACATATGAGATGCATCTGGTTTCCCTCCGGAAATCGGGTGTGACAGTTTTATAATTCAAATGAAGTTTGAAAATCATGAAAATCCACTTGAGCCCACATCCGGATATTAACGAAAAACTCAATTGACTTATTAGCAAACTTCTACTAGCCATCTTATTATAAAATAATGATAATAATACCAAAAACTTCTCTAAAATCTCTAAAAATTGACATGGATTCATTTTATGATGTTTACACTTGACATAAATTTTTTATTGCATTTCATGAAAAAAGAGTATACATTGTTCATAAAATGGATACATCTCAAATATAACCTCTCATAACTTAAGTCAAACTTTGCAATTTACGTAGCGCATTAAATTTTCTAACTCATATGGAACTCAAACTTGGATAGAACCTTATATTCACCATACAATTACAAAATATGAAGTTAGATGTCACACCCTAAAATTTAAACTATATTTAAATTCAAATTTGAATGACATTTGTTTGGTTTAGAAGTTGTTAGGCCCAAGTCCGGAAATACCCCTTGAATTCTTTCGGTCCATTTCATTTTCCCCTCCTCTCAACCTCCCTCTTGGGCTGAGCCCGATCACCGGCCCAGCAACTCCACCGCGACAAGGAAGAGTTGGAGGGGCAGAAATAGACTTCGGCCCACAGCAACATCACCGCGACATGGAAGAGTTGGAGGGGGGAAATAGACTAAAGAAGAGTTGGAGGGGCAAAAACGAACTAAGCAGAAACAAACTATGCTAAGGCTCAAACAAATGCAAATGAAATTTGAATTAAACAAAATTTAAATCCCAAATTATTTTATTAGCAACAAAGAACAATGAAACAACACGAATGCAACAAAAACTTATTTTGGCTAAAATTGTTTAATGTGATATTTAATTTGATTAAAAGGGCTAGAAATTCCAATTAAAACTCAGAAAATTTTATTTAAGACTTAATAAATTCTAGAAAATTTGGAAAATTTTATTATTTCAAATATTTTAAAAGTTTTCAGTTAAAACCCGATTGAAAATTCAAGTTCAAATTCATTTAAAGAAGTTGAAAATGAAACTCAATTTTTCTCCTAGATCTACAGGGGCGATCAAATAAAAAACCTTTAATATGAAAGTATTAGAACTTTTAATTTTAAGAAACTATTAATTTTAAAATTAATCATATTTCATTCATAATTGATTAAACGTTACAGTGTTTTGGGTCATATAAAAAATGATTTTTTTTAAACTTATGTTCGTGACAGATTTGTATAAACATCACAGTGTTTTGGGCCGAACCGTGACAGAATTGAAAAAACGTCACAGTTTTGTGGGCTTCTCGGGCTCAATGCAAAATAGTGACGTTTTCTAAAACTGTCACCAGGATTCCGTCGCAGATTAAATAGTTCCTTGTAGTGAAGTGGTCATGATATCATATGTGGACGTTGTGGTAAAAAAATTGAGAATGTTTTGAAGACTTCGACACGTACGCTGTATAGAAACCGGAACATCTCACGAGAAGTTTCTAAGCATTTGAACTAATGTCAGGAAGTTTGGAGTCTTAGAGAAATTCAAATTTGAGTTTGATTAAATTTTTTCTATAAGTAGTATACACCATAATTGGTGTCATGTTAAGTCTTTGATTTTTTTTGCATTTATTTAGTAATTATAGTATTTTTTATTTAAGTGGAGCCTTTGTCGAGAGCTGGATTTTGGGCTCTCGGCAAAGAACCACCGGCCGGCCCAGCATCGGCCAAAGATCGGAGCCGACACACCATCCCTGCTTTATAAACCCGCCCACCCCCACTCTCCTAACCCGCCAAGCGCCACCAACTCTCTCCCATCCCCTATCTCTCCGGCGCTGTCCCCACTCTCTCCCCTCCCCCCCTCTCTCTCTCCGGCGCCACCGACCTCTCTCCCGTCCCTCTCTTCTCCCTACTTCTCCTCCCGCAGCCACCGGCAGCCCGACCCTCCTCTCGTGGCTCCTCTCAAACGACGCCGCGTTCCCCACCGGCGGGCGGCCCGCAGCCTTGCCTCCCTCCCCTGCAACATCCCCACTAGAGCAGATGTCGAGCACGATGACGGGACGGGTGGCGCGCTCCCCACGGCGCAGTGCGGCCATCTACCCCTCACCACAGAGCCCCTCTATATTCGGTGTGGGGGCGGCAGCTCGGAGTGGTTGTGGCACCAGATCTAGCAGCTGCGGTGGCGGGTAGCTTAGTGGCGCCAAATCCAATACGTCTCTCTCACACACACACACACACTCTCTCTCTCTCTCTCACTAATCTGGTACATCTCTCTCTAACACACACTCTCTCTCTTAGATCTGGTGAGGGAGCAATGGCGGGCCGAGTGGTGGTGGTGCTAGATCTGGGCGGCGTGCATGGCGGCAGCTCGGTGGTGGCGGCGGCCACGATGGTGGTCCGGGAGCGTGTGTGGCGGCGACGTGGTGGTGGCGTCGGAGGTCTGGCCGCGGTGGGCCACGACGGACGACCAGTGGGCCCGCGTTGTGGTGTTTTGCTTTTTTATTCTTTTTGAGAGGTCTTTAACGAGAGCTTTATCTGCTCTTGGTTCATGTGTGTCGAGAGGGTTTAATGGGGCTCTCGGCATAGAGCTCTTTGCCGACCCAGCGGTGCCGAGTGCGCTGTGCCGAGTGTTTCCACTCAGCAGAGGGTGTGCCGAGAGGAAACCGACTTGTGCCGAGAGCATGCGGGTCTCGACAAAGGCTGCGATTCCGGTAGTGAAAGATGCCCATCTGCATCTGCATATAACCAGTTTTGTGCACAAGATACAGACGAAGGGCGCATGCAAAAGTGAAGGATTTTTAGCAGTTGTGCGCAAGCGTTCACGCATTTCCCGAGGACGAAGTTGGCTCCCACGAGCGGTAGGAACTGAGCAAGGCTGGAGGAGAGGAGAGGTAGGCCACTGCTGGGGAGCAAGACGGAGCAGTGGAGGCGGCCTGCCTCGCCCGTCACCCTGCCTCCCGGAGCAGATCTAGAGGCTGGAGGTGGAGGAGGCGGTCGGCGAGCTCCGCCTACGAGGCCGCTCAAGGAGAAGGGAGGAAGGGGACCAGCCATCGCCGGCCTGCTTTGTTTCCGCGTTGTGGAGCTCCTCTGTGACGACGAGATGAGAAGGAGTATGGCGACGATAACGATCAACATCACGAGATTTGATCTGAATGATCATGTGGTTATGTTAGAAAACACACGAGAAGGAGAAGGGGAGATGATAGATATATATCGCGGGGTGATTGGTGCATCAGTTACGTGAATCAGTATCAGTTACGGGAATTGGCAGTTGGTTGAGCATCTCCGAGAGTTTGCCAAATTTTACTTGGGAAATCTTGTGTTTTGCCAACTTCTAAAAATATATGCCAAGTAAAAAAAAGAGTTCATCTCGAACAGTTTGGCATAATTCACTTGCAAAACCCAGATCTAACTTACATCAGAAATCCTGAGAGAAACAAAATTTTGTTTATGTCCTTCCACCTCTTGAGAACTTACATCAGGAATCCTTCTCTATTATTTATTTCATTTTTCACCCTCCCACCTAAGGGAAACGCCGATGACAACAACGATCCGCATGCGCATATATACGCGTGGGGAGGTGAGTTTTGCCAAGTTAGTTTGCCAAACTGTTGGATGTCAATTTTTCTTATTTTTCCACAATTAGATGGATGCCAAGTTGGTTTGACAAACTGTTGGAGTTGCTCTCAGTGACTTTTTCAGTCATTCCCATCCAACACGCCCACGCCGCCACCGCCATCACCTACTGTCACGTGCTGGTGCCATAGGCGAGAGGTGTAGTAACCTATGTTACACGAATACTCCTAGGGGGTGACATATCCGTATCTGATACGTATCAGATACCAATACGCCTCGGATACGCTTTGTATACTTTTCCAGCCGTATCCCAAAAAAGCCGATACATATTGACTTGGATACACGTATCTGATATATTTAGTCAGCCTAATTAGTCCATACCAGCTACACCACACCCCTCCTACGTGACCTAGCAGCAGCCACGACAACGATTTTCTCTTCAAAATTAGCAAGTTTTTCCGTGGACAGGTACTCCTTATCATGTTTTGCACCTTCTGTTCTAGTGCTCTACAATAAAGCTCCATTTTCTTCTTTCTTTTGATGTTTTGGTAGTATGAGACGGCACCGGTAGAACTAATGAGCAGAAACTGAAGAAGAATTTCTTATGAAATAGCATTCTACTTTTAGAGAAGGCTAGTTCTTGAAGGACCGATACGGCGAACCAGAGAGGGGGGGAGTGAATGGGAGCCGATAAAAATTCTTCTCGAAGGAGATAGGAACTCCAACAAGATGAACAAGGCTTCCAACACACGTCTCCGACTCACTACCCAAGTTGGCCAAGCCCACGTAGTCACTGGAGTGCCACTGGACCTAGGAACCAACACACAACCTTCCGACCCGAGAACGCAGCGGAACACCAAACCTCGAGTCTACAGACCCACACCGGTCAGACCGGTGAGCACCACCCGCCGACCGGTCCCTGCCGGTGAAACCGAGCAACTTTCACTAAGTGGCTCTACACCGGTCAGACCGGTGAGAAACACCGGTCGGACCGGTCACACTCGAAAACCCCCAAGGCACCAAACGAGCCAACCGACCACCAAACTGACCCAAACTCGAAACAGCAGCAACACAGGACAACAGCGAACACACCCAGACGTTCACCCGAGAAAAATCCCACCGAGGGTTGCACCGGTCAGACCGGTCAAGAGCATCGGTCAGACCGGTGTAGCCTGGGCAGCTCGGGATGAACAGCACCTGAGGGTCAACTCCCCCAAATCCAAACCTCGATCTCCCGAATCGCTCCACGGACTTGAACAAGACTTTGGGGATATTAGGAACACCTCATGAGGAGTCCATAGCCAAGTTTAATCCCACCAAAACTCGTCCAAAAAGGAGGAATCAAGGAAATCCCGCCAAGAGCACTTCCAACCCAAGAACTCAAGAAACCCCAAAATCGAGCACCTTTACTCACGGATTTGGGAGGGGAATCACAGCCCAAAGAACCACGAAAGGGTTCCCACAAATTTCCCCCATCAAATCCCCAAGAGAAAGGTCCCGAAAACAACCCAAAGAAATCACCAAGAGAGGGCTCCGAAAATCACCACCAAGAACAACCGGGGAAAACACATCCAAACCTTGAGGAACCACGCCGAATCATCTATACATGAACAAAGGTTCATACAAGGTCTAGCAAGCCGCCCGATCATCCATCCCTCTCAACAAGATCTCTCCATGAAGCTCTCTTGCTAGTCCTATGGAAAACCTAAGGAAAATAGGAAGGAAAATGGGAAAACAAATGAGCTAGGGTTCCAAGAGTTAGCTGCTATCCTCTCACCTCTTGGGTTATATGGAGGCAACCGAAAGTCTAAAATGCCCTTTCCTAATAACTAGGGATACAAGCCCCTCAAGGGCGGATTTGGAAGTCTTCATGTCTTCACCATCGGACGGATGCCCGACGACCGCACCCTGCGTAGCCTCGACGCAAGCCATGCGATCCCGACGCGTGTCCTCCGCTTCGAAGTCTCCGGACTGCGTCGTCGCACACCGGTCAGACCGGTGCTCCTCACCGGTCAGACCGGTACCCACCGGTCAGACCGGTCAGACCCACCGGTCAGACCGGTGCCGCACCTTGCCGCAAAGACCGTCTTCGGTTCTTCGGTCTTGGCTTTGTGGATCAACCAAGGAACCCAGTGGTTTTCTGGTGAACCACCGGAAACCCTGCGAACTCGGTGTAGCGTCCGCCAATCTCCACTCATGACTGAGCTCCCACGTAGTCCCGGCTCGACCTTGGTTTTGAGGCTCAACCAAGAAACCGTCCACGACTTCATCTTGCCGTTCATGCCACCATGCGGTCCGCACTTGACCCCGCTGGCCACCGGGTCCCTCGAACGAAGCCTACTTGTCTTCTCCACACCTGGAGGCCTCACCGGCGACGACCTTTCGCGTTTGTTCTTCACCTACACCAACACCAGTCAAGCCCCAACCTGCACCTGCAATACTTAGCCAAGAATCAGTCCACACAACGTTGTCAATCACTCATCACACAAGGAAGCGACCATACATCGGTTCTCGAACCACACATGGTCCTCAATCTCCCCCTAGATGAGTGCATTGACAACACCCACACGAAAGTAACCAGAGAGAAAAGAAAAAGAAAAGAAATGAACAAAAAGAAACTCCAACAAGCGATCGAAAGCCAAACAAAGGCAAAGAGCAAGATCACTTTAAGAAGACAAGTCTCGGACGCCTTAGGAAAGGGCAACGGCTCGACATATGCGAGACAAAGCAAAGCTCAAGAAAAGAGCGCAAATCATCGAAACAAAGCTCGAACAACCACAAAGAGCTCCCCCTGCACACATGCAAGCTCCCCCTGAACCAATGCAACTCCCCCTGGACGAATGCATGCAAACCAGCTGAAAACAGGGTAGCTGCAGCAACTTCAGCTCACACCGGTCAGACCGGTCATCACCACCGGTCAGACCGGTGCCTAAGATGTGCACAGGACCAGCACTCACACCGGTGAGACCGGTGACCTCGACCGGTCAGACCGGTGCACAACAGAGCCCAGAATTGGCTCGAAACCACCTGAAAACCTTCTAAATGCGCCCAGCAAGCCATTTCAAGCTCAAACTTCTCCCCCTTGTTGGCAATGCATGAATCAAGCCAAAAATGCAAAAATTTCAACCTAGAGCTTCTCAAATAGACAAAATTCAACAAAGAATGTTACACATGTTCAAAGGAGCAAGTTAGATACTCTACGGCTTCGTATCGTTCTCAACTACATGATCACCAAGTTTCACAACCATTGGACGAAGCTAAGATGGATTTGGGCAATTTGGCGAAAAACTTGCCTCTCATGAGCAAAGTCCTAAACATGATCAAAGCATATCAAAATGGCAAAGCCACACAAACTTCATGCTAGGACAGCCATTCTAATCATAAGACCATCACAAACACCCACAAGCACCTCATGTCATGTCAAAGCCACCGAGCCATGTGCCTACTTCTATGTATGAGACTTCTCATTGGTAGGCATCATGCAACGGTTTAGCACCCAAAGCAAATTAAATTCAGCACATATGACATGGGAGCAGATTTTCCAAGCATTTTACATTTCATTTTCAGATTTATAAATGGTACATGAAATGTCTTTGCGATAAAAAGGAACTTATGCCCCTCCACAAGATAAAGCAAGAGGGCTAAACATTCATGATGGCAAATGAGCCTTTGGCCCCATATGATCAATAAAATAGCTATCCAACCACAAATTAAGCATAGCCAAGCCACTAAAACATGTCAAGATCATATGAAGGCATTTACACATGAGAGAACATACATGTGACATTTTTCAAAAACATAGCCATCAACCATGGTTTATTCATCAAGATCATCAAGAGCTAAGCCAAACTAACCATATCATACCAAACAAGCTCACAAAGACATATATCTCATTCCATGGTGAACAGTGTATATGAGAGAAGCTTTTCCTAACCAATGCATATGATACAAAATGCATGCAATCTAAGATACAAGGATGCCTATACATCATGTTACATATGCCATGCCAAATGCAAGAAATGCACGAAGGAAAGCTATACATATGCTACAAAGGAGCTCCCACACACCCAACTCAAGAAATCAAACACACACCAAGTTCCCCCGCAAACGAGTGAAAGTTGCTTGATCTAGGGGTTTGGTGAAAATATCGGCTAGTTGGTCATGTGTGGGTACATGGATCAAAGCTATCTTTCCTTTCTCTACGTTGTCTCTCAGAAAATGATACCTCACTTCTATGTGCTTGGTTTTGGAATGGAGCACTGGGTTCTTTGCAACGCTTATGGCACTGGTGCTATCACATTGAAGTGGAACATGAGTATACTCCTCACCAAAGTCACTCATGGTGTATGAAATCCAAAGGAGCTGAGAGCAACAACTAGCAGCGGCAACGTACTCGGCCTCGGTAGTGGATTGAGCAACACTCGATTGTTTGCGGGAAGACCAAGACACCAAAGAAGAACCCAAAAACTGGCAAGTCCCAGAAGTGGACTTCCTATCCAACCGACACCCGGCAAAATCCGCGTCTGAAAAACCATGAAGCGCCAAAGAAGAGGACGCGGAGTACCAAAGGCCGAAGTCGGGAGTGTGACACAAGTACCTGAAAATTCGCTTCACCGCTTGCCGATGCGAAGTCCTCGGAGACGCTTGAAAACGAGCGCACAGACACACCGAGAACTGTATGTCTGGCCTCGTCGCCGTCAAGTAGAGGAGTGACCCGATCATGCTCCGGTACTCCTTCCCGGTCCACGTGTTCACCTTCCTCGTCCGCATCAAGAGTTGTAGTCGTACTCATCGGCGTCGTCATAGCCTTGGAGTCCTCCATCTTGAACTTCCGCACAATGTCCTTGGTGTACTTAGCCCGGTGCACAAATGTTCCTTCCTTTGATTGCTTGATTTGTGGCCCGAGGAAGAACCGCAACTCGCCCATCATGCTCATCTCAAATTCCCTGCTCATATCATCCGCAAACCTTGCAACAAGAGAGTTAGACGAGCCACCAAAGACAATATCATCCACGTACACTTGCACAATCGGGATATCTACTCGCCCGCCTCAGCAAAAACAAGGTCTGATCGACCTTCCCCATCTCAAAACCTCTCTCAAACAAGAACCCCCTCAACCTGCCATAACAAGCTCTAGGCGCCTGCTTCAACCCATACAGCGCCTTCCTCAACTTGTACACTCAGTGGGGGTTCTTCTCACTCTCAAACCCCGGAGGCTGCCTCACATACACTTCTTCCTCCAACACACCATTCAGAAAAGCACTCTTCACATCCATTTGGTGCAACTTGAACCCTTTAGCCACGGAAAAGGCTAGACGGATCCTAATCGCCTCCAAACGGGCTACGGGAGCAAAGGTCTCCTCGTAGTCGATCCCCTCCTTCTGACTGAACCCCTGAGCAACAAGCCTTGACTTGTTTCTCACAACCTCACCTTTCTCTCCCTCTTTGTTCTTCCACACCCACTTTGTACCAATCGGCTTACACCCTGGGGGAGGGTCAACCAACTCCCACACCTGATTCCTCTCAAAGTTTTCCAACTCCTCATGCATCGAATTAACCCAATTGTGATCAGATAGTGCGTGTCCAATGTCTTTGGGCTCAAAAGTAGCAACAAATGCAGCATGAGCGAAATGAGAATTGTTTCGAACCCTCGACCGTGTAGTGCGTTCACTCATGTCGCCAATGATCCTCGAAGCTGGGTGATCCACTTGTACTCGCCGGGGAGGTTCTCGCCTCGATGCTACCTCCCCCTCAACACCAGCTTCTCCTCGTTCTTGATTTGTCGTCGTAGGTGTAGTAGAGGGTCCGTCCATCACCGTAGTCGAAGTAGTGGGTACATGTTCAGTCGGGGGCACCACACCGCCATCTTCATCGTCTCCATGTTCATGCTCCTCCTCCTGAAAGATCTCCTCGCCAAGCTCATCATCACCTGCACACTCAAACACAAGCTGACTACGTGGCTCTGTCTCGTCGAAGGTTACCTCGCAAGTCTCCACGATTTGGTTAGTTTCAAGATTGAGCACACGATATGCTCTAAAATGAGATGCATAACCAAAGAAAATACCATCGACAGACCTAGCCTCAAACTTATCCAACTTCCCGCCTTTCTTCGAATGAAACACTTGCAACCAAAGACATGGAAGTGACTCACCTTGGGTGTGCGACCATGCATCAACTCATAGCATGTCTTCTTCTTGTGCACTCTGAGGTAGATCCTGTTCGACACATAGCACGTGGTATTCACCGCCTCTGCCCAATACCTCCTCGGAGTCCTATGCTCATCAAGCATCGTCCGAGCCATCTCGCACAAGGTCTTGTTCTTCCTTTCCACAACACCATTCTGGGGAGGCGTATACAGACTCGAAAACTGGTGCTCAAGATCCAAGTCATGGAAAAAGGATTCAAAACGAGAGTTTCTGAATTCCGAGCCATTATCACTACGGATAGCTCGTATGGCATCTCCGTGCCTCTCGTTCCTCAACCTCAAGACTAGATCTCGAACAAAACCAAACGTCTCCCCCTTATCCTCGAGAAAGAACACCCACGCATACCGAGAGTAGTCGTCCACCACAACAAGGACATACCACTTCCCACCCGCGGATCGCACACGAGCCGGGCCAACAAGGTCCATATGGAGCGGCTCGCATGGACGCTCAGTCATCACATCGGTGAGAGGCGGGTGAGAAGAGGCTACCATCTTGGCATGCCTACACGGCGCACAAACCAACTCTTTCTCAAGCCTCAACCGTGGCAATCCTCGGACCAAATTGAGTTTACTCAAGCGAGACAAAAGGTCAAAGCTCAAGTGACCCAACTTCCTATGCCACTTCCACAACTCACTCGAAGAACCGGCCAAGAAACAACGCTCCACACCCGAAGGCCGAGAAAAATCAGGCACGAAACACCCGACCCTCGGGAACGACCATACGGACAAGGTCCCCTCGAGAGTCCAAAATCCGAGAACCACCCGGCCGAAACAACACCTCAAAGCCCTCATCCAACAACCGGGACACGGAAAGCAAATTGTACCCCGGCGATTGAACAAGAGCAACACGCCTCGCAGTGATCTTGTCACTCACTTTGATCTCACCTTCGAAAGCACACGCCCACGCCCATTGTCCCCAAAGGTGATGTACCTCTTTGTCACCACGGGACGAGACTTGAGAACCACCCCCTGTCTCCGGTCATATGCCTCGAGCAACCGGAATCGATCAACCAAATGTTCTTCAAGTCTCCCACCCCGAAATTCAAAAACGAGCACGTGAGCGAACAAACGACTCGAAGCTCGGGGTTAGTACCAAAAGAGTAAAACCAGTGCCGAGCCATTTGCTCGAAAGTGGGGTTAGCACCAACCAAAGCATCTCTCCTAGCAAAGCTACCTCCACGAACACCACCACGGTAACCACCCTGAGGGAACCACCCCTCTCTGCCTGGAGGAGGACCAAATCCACGCAAGAAAGCCCGTGGAACGTGCCTCCTCTCCAACTCAAAGCTACGACTCCTCCGATCCCCGTATTGAGCACGAGGAGGAGAACGTCTAGCAAACTGACCACCTGCACCCTTTCCAGCCTAACCACCAGAACCACGACCACCAGAAACAACCCTCGCACCTGTACGAGCTCGAAACCCAAACGGTGTCTCGTCCGTCTGTGCCCGCACCGGTCGGCCGGTGCTCCACACCGGTCCGACCGGCCGTGTGACTGGCGACGGCACCTCCAGCAGCCTTCCGCTCTCCCCAAGCCCGAACTGTTTTCACACTCGCCTTGGCCCTAGGCATCTGCATACGAGGCTCAAGTACACCATCGGACGGGTGGTACTTGTCCTTGTTAGCCCACTCCTTTGCCATTCTCTCCTCTCGCTTCCTCTTGAAGCAAAACTCCTCCTTATGGCCATCTCTCCCACAATAGCCACAATGGAACCTCACAAGCTTAGGATTTGGCTTGGGATGTGGCTACTCGCTTGGATTCTCTCCACTCAACTCCTCCACGGGTTTCTCACCGCTAGCCTTTTCACTCTCCTTCCCAAAGAACACTTTCCCCGAAGTGCTCACAAACTTGATAGGCTTTCAGAGATCATTTGTGGGTTTAGAAAACACGGGTGGAGCTGGGGTTGTGTCTAGACGGTTCCTAAGATGGTTGGGTTTTGGAGGGAAATCATTCTTGTGGTGGGTTTTTGGTGGCTCCGGGATATTCTCTCCACTTCCCTCACCAACCTTGTTTGCCCCAAGTCCCTCACCATCTTGCCTCTTAAAGGCCTCGATCATCATCCTCAACTGAGGCTCATGACCGGACAACCAACCCATCAACTTCCTCAGCTCATCATTCTCATCCTGCAAACGATCAACATAATGTGCAAGTTCCAAATTTTTCAAAGCATGCATTTCACAGGTAGAGCATGATGTAGGCATGGGTTCCTTCAATTTAGCCTCAAGAGAACTAGTGTAAGGATGCATCTCATCAATCTTAGCATGCAAAACAGGGCATCAAACCTAGCAAAGCAGATCTAGACTTAAGCCCAGCCACTTCAACCCTAAGCACATCTAGTTCCTCACACTTGGAGGCATGCTTCTCCTTAAACAAAGCAAGATCATCAAGGAATATGGAGCAATCAACACAATCAACCTCATCCGAAACAACAGGGCTAGCCTTAAGGGAATCAATCTCAAGCTTGCTATCAAGCACCTGTGTCTCTAGCTCAGCCACTCTAGTCCTAGCATCCTCGAGTGAAGCCCTAAGCTCTTTTCTCATTTTCTTGGCCTCTCTAAGCATGTCATCACGGTTATCAAGCAAAGAGCCAAGCCTCTCATTCTCCTGGCGCAAGAAGGGAAGTTCATCACGCACCTCGTCGTCGGACTCAGAGTTCGAGTCGCTCTGTGTGCTCTTCTTGCTGCCGGAGCTCAGCGCCATGGTGCAGAAGCCGTCTCTCGCGAAGCAGCTCAGCCCGCTCTGGTTCTTGGACGACTTCTTGTTCTTGCGACGATCACCTTCGTCTTCACTGCTGCTCGAGCTCGAGGTGGAGTACGCGGAATGGAGTGGACATCGCTCGCTCCAACCATCGCTCGGGCCTTGCCTCGGCTCTCCTTCTTCCTCGATCGTCGCTCGTCCTTGTACTTGTTCTTGTGCTTGCTCTTGTGGTCACGCCTTGAACGGTACTTGCCGTCCATCCTCGGCTTGTGCTTGTAGACGTCCTTGTTCTCGGCCTTCTCCGGGCAGTCGGCGACGAAGTGTCCCGGCTTGCCGCACTGGAAGCATGTTCTCGTGTTCCTCCTCATGTTCACGCGGTTCTCGCACAGCCTCTCGAACCGCCTCGTCAGGAGCGCCAGCTCGTCCTCTCCAAGCTTGTCGAACTCCTCATCTGGCATAGACATCAAAGAGGAGAAAGAGAACATCCTGGTGGATGGGTTAGAGTTAGCCTTTCCTTTGTAACCACCAACGAGGGCGAGACTATGGGAGTCAGTCGGACCCTCGAGCTTGGCAGTCATGCCCCTATCCACCTCAGCTGACTTGAGCTTCGAGAACAGCTCGTTCACCGTCAGAGTGTCATACTTCTCCGACTCCACAATGGCCTCGAACTTTCCGCCCCAAATCGTACGATCCAAAGAGTGTAAGAGCTTTACCGCTCTATCATGATCATCGTATGGGAGCACGTCCACATTGGCCCTCATGTTGTTCACAACCACCGTGAACCTCTGAAACAAGACATCGATGGACTCACCGGGGAGATGAGTGAAGTTCTCGTACTCTCTCCGGTAGGTCACATACATCTGTGCCTGAACCTGGGCATTCCCAACATGAGCCTCCTTCAGCACCGTCCAAATCCTACATGACAAGTGCTCGGTGTGCACCCGATCGAACTCAGGCTAACACAAAACACGAAACAAGTAGTCGACCGCCTTGTTGTTGGCGTCGAATCTGTCCCTCGATCCTGGAGTGAGGAAGTCCATCGGCTGGACATAGCCTGTGTCCACCGTGACATCCCAAAGGATCTGACCCTTTCCGCGGAGAAACGCACCCATCCGCTTGCTCCACATCTGGTAGTTCTTGCCATCGAAGTGTGGAGGACCCGAACCCCGTTCTTGGTACGCCATCCTTGGATCTTAGACGGTTAGAGTCAATAAAGACTCGAACCGGCTCGATACCACTTGAAGGACCGATACGGCGAACCAGAGAGGGGGGGAGTGAATGGGAGCCGATAAAAATTCTTCTCGAAGGAGATAGAAACTCCAACAAGATGAACAAGGCTTCCAACACACGTCCCCGACTCACTACCCAAGTTGGCCAAGCCCACGTAGCCACTGGAGTGCCACTAGACCTAGGAACCAACACACAACCTTCCGACCCGAGAACGCAGCGGAACACCAAACCTCGAGTCTACAGACCCACACCGGTCAGACCGGTGAGCACCACCGGTCAGACCGGTCCCTGCTGGTGAAACTGAGCAACTTTCACTAAGTGGCTCTACACCGGTCAGACCGGTGAGAAACACCGGTCAGACCGGTCCACGGCTGAAAGCCCCCCAAGGCACCAAACGAGGCCAACCGACCACCAAACTGACCCAAACTCGAAACAGCAGCAACACAGGACAACAGCGAACACACCCAGACGTTCACCCGAGGAAAATCCCACCGAGGGTTGCACCGGTCAGATCGGTCAAGAGCACCGGTCAGATTGGTGTAGCACCGGCGACTCGGGATGAACAGCACCCGCGGGTCAACTCCCCCAAATCCAAACCTCGATCTCCCGAATCACTCCACGGACTTGAACAAGACTTTGGGGATATTAGGAACACCTCATGAGGAGTCCATAGCCAAGTTTAATCCCACCAAAACTCGTCCAAAAAGGAGGAATCAAGGAAATCCCGCCAAGAGCACTTCCAACCCAAGAACTCAAGAAACCCCAAAATCGAGCACCTTTACTCACGGATTTGGGAGGGGAATCACAGCCCAAAGAACCACGAAGGGTTCCCACAAATTTCCCCCATCAAATCCCCAAGAGAAAGGTCCCGAAAACAACCCAAAGAAATCACCAAGAGAGGGCTCCGAAAATCACCACCAAGAACAACCGAGGAAAACACATCCAAACCTTGAGGAACCAAGCCGAATCATCTATACATGAAACAAAGGTTCATACAAGGTCTAGCAAGCCACCCGATCATCCATCCCTCTCAACAAGATCTCTCCATGAAGCTCTCTTGCTAGTCCTATGGAAAACCTAAGGAAAATAGGAAGGAAAATGGGAAAACAAATGATCTAGGGTTCCAAGAGTTAGCTGCCATCCTCTCACCTCTTGGGTTATATGGAGGCAACCGAAAGTCTAAAATGCCCTTTCCTAATAACTAGGGATACAAGCCCCTCAAGGGCAGATTTGGAAGTCTTCATGTCTTCACCATCGGACGGATGCCCGGCGACCGCACCCTGCGTAGCCTCGACGCAAGCCATGCGATCCCGACGCGTGTCCTCCGCTTCGAAGTCTCCGGACTGTGTCGTCGCACACCGGTCAGACCGGTGCTCCTCACCGGTCAGACCGGTACCCACCGGTCAGACCGGTCAGACCCACCGGTCAGACCGGTCTGGCACTGCTGCAGCATCGTCTTCGGTTCTTCGGTCTTGGCTTTGTGGATCAACCAAGGAACCCAGTGGTTTTCTGGTGAACCACCGGAAACCCCGCGAACTCGGTGTAGCCTCCGCCAATCTCCACTCATGACTCGGCTCCCACGTAGTCCCGGCTCGACCTTGGTTTTGAGGCTCAACCAAGAAACCGTCCACGACTTCATCTTGCTGTTCATGCCACCATGCGGTCCGCACTTGACCCCGCCGGCCACCGGGTCCCTCGAACGAAGTCTACTTGTCTTCTCCACACACCGGAGGCCTCACCGGCGACGACCTTTCACGCTTGTTCTTCACCCGCACCAACACCGGTCAAGCCACAACCCCGCACCTGCAATACTTAGCCAAGAATCAGTCCACACAACGTTGTCAATCACTCATCACACAAGGAAGCGACCATCCACCGGTCCTCGAACCACACATGGTCCTCAGTTCTAAAGGTAATGTTGTGTGGCGATACAATTATTACACGTTAGAGTATAAGGAAAGTTACCCAAGAGTAAAATTTATATATAATAATTAATTATCCTAATTGTATCCCCATATCAGTGTTTTTTGGAAAAATGTGTATCCGCATATCAGATACATATCGTATCCGATACTCATACCGGTATCCATTAGTAACGCCTTGCCGGCATTGTCCATTCATCCACCCATGGAAGAAGCTGCTAGTACGTGTCCAATCCACTGACAGAAATTGGTGGCCCAAATGGATCACAAAAGCTGTAGTTCTTTTTAAAAAATAGCAGAAATAATTGGATTAAAATCAGGAAAATTATTTACCTGATCAATTTTTTGGGGGAAAGAGAGCCGATTAAATAATAATAGAGTTACAATCACTGTCTACATATTGCACTATACTCAGAAATGTTCCTTAACCATACTTCTGAAGAATTTACATACCTGACGATCGTGTTGACTTAACTCATGTGCAACTGGATTTTGGCTTCTCTTCACATGTTGGAACTTAATCTGATTTATCCTCGACATATATTCCCTTAAGTCTGAAATCCAAGGAGCTCAACTTGAATGATTCCATTCATCTGATGACAAGCTTCTTATACAAGTGATGTTATCTGATTCCAGAATAATCGGCCCTTGGCACCATTCCACAACTAACCTTAAGCCTTCATAACAAGCTGCAAATTCAGCCTCTTCCACAAATTGACAGTCAAAGAATAAATGTCAGGCTGAAATTATAACTTCCCCCTTGTGGTTCTTTACGACAGCACGAGTACAAGTGTGCCCAGTGGCATCTATAAAACTTGTGTCGACATTTAATTTCAGCCAACCTTGATCAGGTGGAATCCAAGTAGCAACTGGTCAGGATGTTCTTGCAATCTCATTTGCTGCTAATTCTTTAGTTTTATTTGATTCACCTATGATCCGTTTACCTTTTACATCTTCCAAAAACACATCAGATTGCTGAATTGACAAATTATTCATCATTGATTCAATTAATCTCACTGAAAACCTTCAATAGAGAAGGATGTGCCTCCATGTGTGAGATCATTACATACTGACCACTTTTTCCAAAGAGACAATATTAAGGTGGGCCTAGCATTATCAGGTGTATTTTCAAGGGAGATTATAAATCACTCAGGAACCGTGTATTGCAGTTGAGAGTTTTCTGGAATATGCCACTTATATCGAATTTTTGTTAGAAGAGCACTGGCTCATGGGCAACCCGCCACCGCATGCGCCACATCTTTAGGCTCAAGTCCACAGATTGTGCATGTATCATCCTCAATAATGTGTCTCGCCTTCTTATTTGTGTTAGAAGCAATAGCATTCGAGGCAAGTCTCCATGCAAACATACGCACTTTTGGTGGAACCTCAGCCTTCCAAATATTCCTTCATAGTTTCTCCCTTTCCTTTGGTTCAGTACTGGTAGGCATTGAATCTGTAGGCTAGTTTATAAGCAGACTTTACCGAAAACAGCCCGGATTTCTCAAAGTGCCAAGCAAATTGGTCGGATATTTCAATAGTCGGAATTCTTATCTTTAGAATAGCATCAGCATCCACTGGTAGGAAAATATTTCTAACGAGCCTGTGATTCCATTCTCTATGCTTATTGTCAAATAATTTAGAGACCCATCTAACTCTTGGCCTTTTGCATTTTGTTACCACATTCAAAGATATTTCTCTAGGAATCCAATTATCCCGCCAAATCTGAATATTACGACAATTTTCAATTCTTTGTATAATACCTTTTTTAGCAGCTCCAGACCATACATAATTGAGTGCCATGTTCGAGAAATGTTGCCACCAAAAATTGTATCTAATAAATTCCCCTTCAGATAATATTTGGCATTTAATAACCTTGCACACAAACTATCCGGGTATAGTAATAATCTCCATGTCTACTAGACTAACAAAGCTTCATTAAAAAGTCGCAAGTCTCGAAAACTCAATCCACCATTGTTCTTTGGGTGTAGCATTGTCTCCAAGAGCACCAATGTGTCTTCCTTCCCCATTCTCTGCACCCCACCAATAATTTCTTATAATTTGCATAAAGTCATCACATAGAGTCGGCGAGCCTAGGTATTTAGCCTCACCTACTACATTATGAACTTGCAGCTCGCCACAGACACTGTCCATGGAATCTTGAGGGCACGTCGCTCCAAACATAATCGAACACTTTTCGAGATTGATTAATTGACTGATAATAGATTCATAACACCTTAGGACTTCCTTGATTAGTTTGGCTTGTTCACCTGATGCTTTAAACAACAACAACGTATCATTAACAAAAAGCAAATGAGATATACGTGGAGCCCGACGACAAATAGAAATAGCCTGTATCTGTCTTTCTTCAACTGCTCTTTTCATTAACAAAGATAGACCATCTGCCTCAAACAGGAATAAAACTGGGTAGAGAGGGTCCCCTTGTCGAAGGCCACAGGATGGAGTAAAAGATCTCTGCAAGGGTCCATTGAATTTGACAAAATATTTCACGAGGTAACACACTCCATTATCCAAGAAGTCCACTGTTTTGAGAAACCCAACTGACTTAGCATACCTTCCAAGAACACCCAATCCACTCTATCATAGGCTTTAGACAAATCAAGCTTGTAACCACAAAAAGACTGAGCATACTCATTACCATTTTTCATTGCATGAATACACTCAAAGGCGATCAACGCAGCGATCAACACATTGTCTGTAATCATTCTTCCTGGCACAAAGGCACTCTGCTCCTGCTCTATTAGGACATTCAAGAAAGGCCACAATCTGCTCACCAGACATTTAGAGACCACTTTGTAAATAACATTGCAGAGGCTGATAGGGAGAAAATCTTTCAGTTCAGGCATTTTACACATCCTTCTTAATGACCTCCCAATTATTGTGGAAAAATCTAGCAGGAAAACCGTCTGGGCCAGGTGCCTTTAGAGGTCCAATTTGGAAGATAGCATTTTCAATCTCTTGATAAGTGAAGTCTTGCAAAGGACCAGGTTCATTTCTTGTGTTACCTTAGGTTGCACTTTGTCCAACAACATGTCTGAAAGAATGTGGTCATCCTTTGTGAATAAATTTTCACAGTAACTGGACACCATCTCCTCCATCTCATTCTGGTTGTTACATACTGAACCATCCGCTCTTTTGCGTTTTTTAATTTTATTTTTTCCTACTACACCAGACAACTTTTATTATGGAAAAACTTTGTGTTTCGGTCTCCCTCCCTCAACCAAGAAATTCTTGATCTCTGTAGCCACATCATCTCTTCTTGTAAAGTAGTTCATCCATACGTGACATTGCTTTCCTTGAATCAATTGATTATCTAAATAAAGTTAAAGACATCACCACATTTGTCTAGACATCCTTTCAAGAACCATCTTGAGTAGTGATAAAATAAATATCTTCAATATTATATTTGGGGATCCATATAATGCCAACATAGATTGATTATATATGCACTAGGGTTTTGTAGTTTGTATTAAATAAAACATTTCCTAGCTAGAGGATAGAAACCAATCAACCCACCATCCATATAGCATGCCTCCTTATTATGCTTACTAGCATCCCAAATCGAATGAAATATAATTATAATAAAAACATCATATATATTCAATGATATTATCATGCTTCTACAAGACAACAATTGCCTACAATTAATTGATACTAGACCATATGGTATGCGATGCGCGCCCTATCGTAACCACACTCCGTCATGCTTAAACCTAACAATCATAAAAAACATCAACAAGGAAAGTACCTTAACACATCAATTGTCTCAGCAAATTTCATTAGATACTATGGATCAGTGTAGTGCCATTTCTGGTAATAATCTACCCTTTGCAGCCCATAGGGTTTCTATCTAAGTATATATTACACAATTGGACAGCCCATAGGATTCTTTCTAAAAATATATTACATATTATATTATGATCAATATTCCTAGCTACCAAACATTTAAAATGATAGTTTGGAAAAATAATCTCAATAAGTATGCTCAATACTAATCAAGTTTAAATCACCAAATAAAATAGATGGTTACACAATTTATAGCAATAGAATCCGCAAAATGCATCTCGTTATTTGGCACGTGCTCAAGCTTTTTTTTATCATATTGAGTGGCGAGCGACTAACTGCAACTAGTGGCATTCCCTTTCTTACGCTAGACATCCTCACATTAACTGTAAACAAACAATATAACAAAACTATCATAAAAATGAAAATCAAAAATAAAAATACAACAAGCACACTACAATATGTTATTTGAACTGTAAGCTTAACTCGAATTTGAAAAGCATTGACAAACATAATGGATGTATCAGCTCATATAGGAGGTACATATCGCTAAAAAGAAATAACAATTGTAACGTAATTAAGTCCACTATATTTCACCTATGCAATTAAATAGGAGGTCGTTAAGCAACACATTCTGACTATACTTAGCACTAAGCACGTAGTTTTGTCCTGCTGGTTGTCAACCTAACATAAATGATGCACATGTTATACAAAAAAGTGTATAGTGGAGCAAGGTATTATCTTGGCTCAGTAGCTGCATCAGCATAAGTATCATCATCCCCATTTTCTAATGACATCTCAAATATGATCCTTGAACAACTTATTCGTAGTTTTTTCCCTAGCGATGAGCGAGATCTATAATCAATTTATCAAGTCCTATAGATATAGTGCCTATTACGCAAGAGAAATTTGAGAAACTATTTGATTGTGAGGCTAACTATTTTTTTTGATAGTGCTCTTCCAAGTTTTGGATGCACCCACATTTGATCTCACAGCCAACAATCTGTAGCGAAGTGTGGCATAGAAAAAAATTAGTAGCCAAATTGAAATGGATTGTTGTTAACTCAGTGTTTATTCATATCTTCACTTGGTTGAAGATACAAATACATGTTAGTGATCTTATACCATATTTTTTGTACTCATAGAAGAATGCTCTTTTCACATTGAACTACATTCTCATTCCAAACCCTCGTTCTCCATAATTGCCACCACACATATAATTTTCACAAGGCATTTCGTCAAGTGAGCAGCCTCCCACCAAGTTAGACCAACAATCACACAGTTGGTGAGCACGTCCTTGATGAAGAAAACAAACAAGTGGCTATCAAATATACACAAATACAGGTGGTTCGGAATCTCACACTGCCTTCCCAAATATCCAGCGTATCGAGTTCAATATGTCCAACAAATATACACTAATGCATTAAGGTGACATAATCAATCCATTTTGCATTCTAATTTTGAGAGAAAAAACTCGTTCGACATACACAGATCTAAGGGAGAAGGAGGAACCTATCCTCACATTCATGGCATGGGCTTGGAGTACAAGGGTGGTTGGGAGGAGCGGAAGCATGGAGGCGACTCTAGTTTGTTCTAGACATCGGGCGTTCGGCTCTGGCTTTGGAAGGGCACACTTCATTGGAGGAGCACTCCAGAGAAGCATGTAAATGGGCAGTCTCCGGGTTTGACACGGTCTCCAGGTGCGACGCACATATACGTCGTCTGCCCTTGCCTCTGGCGGCTCCAAACCTAGGAGGAGTGGTGCCTGTCGGGCATACACCCCGGGTACTTGCAAGGAAGGAGGAAATCAGAGCCATCTTGTAATCCTACTAGGACTCCTGCCTTGTAACCAACTAGGAACCCGCCCCCTGGACTATATAAAGAAGGGCCGGGTACCTAGCCGAAGATACACAATCCCTCCGGGGACAACACCAAGCGTAGGGCGCGATATACTACTCCAAACAGGATGTAGGGTAGCTGCTTTGGCTACCCGAACATGTATAAATCTTGTGTCTTGTGTCCTCGTGCAGACCTTCGGGTTCCAGATCATGGCGATCCCCACCTTCTACCTTGCTGCGGGTACCTCCTATGGAGGTCGACAGGTTTAAACACCGACAGCTGGCGCCCACCATGGGGCCATCGGCACGATCATCAGACGAATCCGAAGGACCTCATCTGCAAAATCAATCTACCGCAACGGTTGTTGGCTGATTCGATCAACTCGCCACATCAATCAGCCTGACGGATCAGCAACTCGTCGACTTGGTGGAGTTTCGCTCGAGTTCAAGATCGACACGAAATCAGTTTCGTATCAACCGTCCAAGCAAACTTCTATGCGTGGCCATCAAGTCCCAGTCAAAGTGGAGCAACTCCCTGACTGTTCCGGCGAAATCAAATCCGAGTACGAGCAGGAGCACAACAATATCAAGCTGTAGTCCTACCGCTACCGGGATTCGATTTACTTGAAATCCCAAACTGACATCGCCGTGCAGTACTTGGTCTCATTGGTCTCCATGGCAAGTTGTAGGCGGCTAGTCAAAATCTTTTGCAATCATTACATACCAAAGCAACAGACGTTTCTTGCTAGCTGAAAATCAATTTGATGGAGAATTGCTACTCACACACGGGAAACTACCTATGGATGTACGTGAGTACGAATACATCAGCTGCCGACTACTTCAACTCCTCGAGTACAACTACATCGACGCTCGACAACGTCAACTCGTTCTCAACAACGTCGTGCGCCGCCCCGCGACATCGTCTCATGGCCGCACCAACTCATTGTCGACTACTTCATCTACTTATCTCGGCTAGTTTCGACTAGTAAACTAGTCGAGAACGGCTTCCACGCCATCGACAACTAGTCGGATCCACCTCCGAGTAGTCGACTTCACCAGCAACCATCGCGACTCCATCGCTAACCACTACGGCTTCGTCGACACTCGTCCACAAATCAAGCTAAGTCACTTATTTCAATAACTTTTTCTTCAGCTTGTTTTCCGCATACAGGAACCAACGCTGAAGACTACTTAGTGTACGCCTCTCGACGGCTACCTGCCAGCAGAGCTACACCGTGCCAATTATTCCTCGGGGATGTAGACCGACTGCCACAGGCTTGGTGCACCAAATTAGGAGGCTCTTGCCATGACGTTTCGTGTACTGAGTGCTGGAGGCGCACAACGGCTACACCCTGAGGAGGCACTGCGCAATCTTGCTCTCCGCAATGCGGAACAACGAGCAAACGCGCTCTCTCTTGTCGCTTTGCCGACTACTTTCGTCTACCTCTTAATGGTCTCACTCCAGTAGCACACGCCTTGATCCGCGCAAAGCCTCGGCTCTCCTGTCATGCCTCCACACCCCCGGCGGCTATGGCTAAACAGGCTCCTCAGAGACCGGGCACTTAAACCAGCTCTCTTGGCATGCCTCCACGCCCCCAGCGGCTATGGCTAAACAGCGACCAAAGAGACTGGGCGCTAAACTGCAACAGACTAACTACTCGACGCCTTACGACGGAAATAAGAGAATGACACATGACATTTACATTTATATTCATATTTGTATTTGTCATTAGTAGATTCAATTTCTACAAAAATGCTACATAATGTACGCATCTTTACTTTCAGGTCAAGCTTCGGCGACGACTTTCCAGTACGTTCTGTGTACCTCCATCGGCGCGGCTAGTTCCCAAAATCGAGGGCTACGCACCAAATTACTACTCGATGACAACTCAAGTAGTCTCCGCTAGCTCTCTAGCTCGGGGGCTCAGCACCAACAACTACTCGACGTGGCTCCTACGGCTCTCCTGGCGATGAGCTCGGGGGCTGAACACTACAAGAGTACTCAGATGATGACTTCCACGAACACTGAAGACCCTTGGATTGATTCTTCAATCGTTCCAAGTCTCGGGGGCTACTAAGCTACACCCATCAGTTGTTTTTTTCAAGACGGAAGCAGAATCAAGATTGACCCTCAGCCAGAGTCTACAACTCAACCTAAGGCTCGGGGGCTACTCCATATGGAGTGCAATTTCGCAATCGCACTTCCATATAATCTCGACTTCAAGACTGATGAGCTGGACCACCTTCCAGCCTCGTGGCAGTTCAAGTACTATTGAAGACTTCTCCAAGCAGTACTTGAGGACGCTCAAGAACTACTCGAAGAGGCTTAAAGACTACTTGAACTACTATTCTCGACTACAACGTGCTCGGGGGCTTGTCGGGCATACACCCCGGATACCTGCAAGGAAGGAGGAAAGCGGACTCCTACTAGAATTCCCCTGTAATTCTACTAGGACTCGTTCTGTGTGATCCTACTAGGACTCCTGCCTTGTAACCAACTAGGAACCTGCCCCCTGGACTATATAAAGGAGGGCCGGGTACCTAGCCGAACATCCACAATCCCTCCGGGGAACAACACCCAAGCGCAGGGCGCAATACTACTCCCAACAGGACGTAGGGTAGCTACTCTGGCTACCCGAACCTGTATAAATCTTGTGTCTTGTGTCCTCGTGCGTACCTTCGGGTTCCAGAGCATGGCGATCCCCACCTTCTACCTTGCTGCGGGTACCTCCTATGGAGGTCGAGAGGTTTAAACACCGACAGTGCCCACTTCCACTGGCACCAGGACGAGGCAAGCGGGGTGTTTAGTGACTTGGGGTTTGGCTGGTTGGGAGTTGGGTGGTGGGAGGGGGCTAGCCTTGCAGGGGTTTGTTGTAAAATGCGATTTTTTACTTCTTTGCATAGACAATAACTTTAGTCTGAGGGTTGACATGAAAATTATGTGAGCGTGTTTGCTGCGCGTTCCGAACAGACTAGATTGAGTTACGTACAATTATGAGAAAACTTGAAATATTTTTTTGTAAACTATCCATAGGGCGTGAGAAGGGTAGCAAAGGGCAATGTGGTGAGCGTCGAGGAGGCCAACGATGCCTAAACTGCTGTTGTGTGAGGAAACCGAAGTAGCTTTTCATTTTCCTGATAAGATGTCCTGGCAACTTATATGAACATGTTTGGTTGTAGGGTGAAAAGTTTTCACCCTACATTGACCATTAATTATGGGTATTAAATAAAGTAAGTTTACAAACTACCTCCACAACTCCTGATTAAATTATGAGACAGATCTAATGAGGTCTTTGATCACACAATTAAAGGATGTTTACTATAGCATTACTATAGCAAATCATGAATTAAATAAGGTCATTAGTTTTGTCGCGTCAAACTGCACTCATCTATGAAAAGTTTTTGTAAATAGACTTTATTTAGTAGTTATGCATACAAGATTCCCTTAGGTGAAACTTTTTTCACCCTCAACCAAACACGGTAAATATAAGTTACAGAAGGAAAGAAAATTCATTATTGACAAAACATAATTGAAACTTATTAGTTTGGTGGAGTGTGGTTGTATATTCAAAATTCAAATTGAGTGAAAATAATTATAGAAATTGGTGCACATCGACATGTATAATTAAGGGGGAAATCTTTTTAGAAGTTGGAATAGAATAACTAAAAACATAGTGATCCACATGTGAAATTTATGAGATTAATCAACACAAGTTTTAGGGTAGGAGCAACACATAAGATTAGAGAGATGAAACATTGGTTAGAAGATGCCACATATTAGTAGGACAAATGGACATGTGGTTGGCAAAGTAGCTGACATCTGATTCATGTCTAAGATGTGACTTGTAGTGAAAAGGAAGATTGGTTGATATAGTTGTTGGCATAGCGTCTGATCGGAAATTTCCATTTGGAACGTAGAATCTATCACTCTGCCGATGTATTCAGTTTTTTACTTGGAGAAAAAAATAGGGGAGTCAGTTAGTTTGGCTCGCCATATGGTAGAATAAGGTCACTAGGCCATCAACCGTGTTGAGAGGATTTGCCATACATATGTTTCAAAGTTCAAAGCGATGCTCATGTATCGGGAACAATTAATCACCATTATAGTAGCAAAAAATTAAAAAGTAAACTGCCAAGATTTTATTCTATGAGAACAATGATGTAGAATACAATCGATTCACAATAAATATAAAAACAATAATAGTGATCCAGCCACCACGTTAGCCCAACTCTAATATTTTCCTTTTTTCTTTTTGCACACTCTCCATGTTGGCAATGTTATTATCCTAGAATTTGTCGATGTTTACTTTTTTCAAAATAAAACTTTTTTTAACTTTGATCAACAATATCTCTAAAAATAGTTAATTTCAAATAGAAAGGATTATATGTTGAGAAAATTTAGAGTGATTGTTTTTTATGAGCCGTCCATCTGGCGAAATCTAACGGTGGAAGTACCAAGAAGTTCCTACAGGGAAGTACTAGGAAGTACCAAATTAATATTTTTTAATTCAGAAAGGGTATATCAGTAATTTCACATGGTTATTTTGACTGGCTCCCGACCATGTTTTATGGCCCAATTCCTCAGTTCCATCGGCTCTGGTAAATGTTCGCCCGGCTAGAGCACAGGCACGCATGGCGAGAGAATAGATTATCATAGTACCCTTTCCTTAACTAGTTTGGTTTTTTAATTAATCAAGTAGTGGGAAATCAAAACATCTGATAATTTCTGGTACTACACAAGCACCATAAAAAACTCTTACATGTTATACTAGTTTGTTTCACAACAAGTCCACTAACATTAGTTTCTATGATTATCTCACAATTTCTAGTCAAAATGAAATGTTTATTTTATAAAGCCAAAATGTATGTAAATTCCGGGATGGAGGAAGTGGAAAATAAAATCAGTCAATTACAAACACAGATAGTCACCCTACTAGCAAACAAATTATTCTACAAATGACTAAATAAGTGTACATTAGTGAACAAACTATTATTCAAAGTGAATAAATGAGTAAATAATTATTATTGATTAAGAAAACAAATAATTTAACACTAAACACATATTAATTTACAACGTAAGAAACAGTTCTATATTGGAATAATTGGTCCAACAAATGAATACACATAGTGAAAATATATTATTACAAGTGCACAATGTAAAATGCAAATCAAACAAATAATTTAACATAGAGAAAGATGAGCGTACAAAATGAACAATGACAAAATTTTCCTCACTACCAAAAGAATTGAGTATTTGTTTGTTGATATCCATATATAACAAATAAGGATGAATTATACAGCTACAAGAAATACTGAAATATACAAAATGATTGAAAGGTAAAAGCAATGACAAAAACAAATAGATAGAAAGGGAGGGGGGAGTAAGACATAAGAAATAAAATATTGAAAAATAGGTAAAGAAATAGGAAATGAAACAAAAAAAGAAAAGTGACGCAAAGAGCACTAGTACAATGAGTTGTGGACCTTTGTTATTGTGCTAGCCTACCACAGAGTTGCTTGTGGTGCTGATATAATTCTATATAAAGGCCTCAAGCCTCAAGCACTCAGAATTTTCAAAAGTTGCTCGGTAAGTTTGTTGTTTGTTTGAGCTTCTAGACAACTTCTCAACGTGAAAAATCAGAAGGTCGCAAAAACCATACTTCTTGAGTTCTCGTGAAGCTTCCAAAAAATCAGAATCCTAGAAAAGTTGAGTTTATAGCTAGCTTTCTGATCTATTTTTGGTTTTAAAAAACGTCGACAATTTTTCGGAAAAGTTTTGAGTGTCATGAGCGTCGGGCACGTTGTGGTAGATAGGGAGTGTACCGTAGCGCCCGTAGCACTAATTCACAGTGTAACAGGATTTTTACGCTACTAGTGAACGCGTTTACATTCTTCATGCATGGGGTTTATACGCCAACTTTGTTCCGATTCTCCATATGACCACTATCAAGTGTTCTACACTGCAAAAATGTCTTACAGCTCTATGAGTATGGTTCCTACCCTTAGTTTTGAACCTCTGATCAAATCATTATGCCATCATCAGATCATCATGCCATTGGTAATGGTACTTACCATAGTAGCAAATCTCTCTCGCGTCCTGATCGAGAACCTGTGGACTTGCAATGAATTGCAGCAGCTCTCTGGAACTTCTGATCCGCATCACTTACTGCATCGCCACTGTACTTGCATCGGTTTTTACTGCGTGATGGGAGTGCCAACCTTTGACCGCGCCCTTTAATTAAATACCAGCTAGGTTTATTGTCACAGCAGTAGTGGCTCAGTTCATGGATCATCTCGCCATGCCCAGCAGGAGTAGTGTGATCGATGTCTCTCTCCTATCGAGTGAGAAATCATTGTCGTGGAATCCCATACATATCCGAGCAGGACTGACGGCGGATTTATAGCGTTGCCTTGCGCTCGCAGTTAGCGCAGGCAGGCGTCTCCCCCGGTCAGTTCGGTTCTTGCTGTTCACTGTGTTCATGTCTTGGAAACAGTTTTCAGTTGAGATTCAGCTCTCGGTTTTTCTGCTAGTGTTGTTGGATCTAAATCGTCTTATCAAATGCGATCTTGCCGCCATTGACGGTGTCACTATAGGATCGTAGCCAACCCATGTTAACATTATGTCTTTAGGTAATACACTGATTTCGACCACGTTATAGCTATGCCCGGCCTCGGTTCATTTCATCGTAACTTTATCTTGTTCTTTAGGTAATCTCATCAGCTCTACAATGCAGTAGTAATAATACAAGCTGCAGAATCTCTGGTGTTGTCAGGTGCTGTTCCTTTTTTCTTTTACCTGCTGATAGACATAACTACTCTGAGTCAACCCAACAATGGCGCGAAGCTTTTGTCAGGTCACACTGGCATGAGTAAACTTTTAGTACTTGACTAAACGATCAGAGCCTGCCCCCGTTTCATCAGCAAGAGATCGAGGAGCAGAGAGCTGCCACGCAGAGCTAGATACTAGCAAGATATATGCGTGCTCCTCCATGAAACCAAACCTGCAACGCTATGGATCTCCGATTCAAAGCTTGCTGGTGACTGGTGAGACGTCATTTCACAACTTACACGCCTGATTCTTTTTTTTTCTTTTTTTTTGGAAAGAAAAATTTCTGAACCGAAAGAAAAAAAGAAAGGAGTGTTGCTTTGCTTGCTTTTGCTGTGTGTGAGACATCAAGTGGTGAAGTTAATGTGCTGATGGATTCCTATTACTTCATTGCAGGGCAAAGGGGGCATTGAAGGTGTTAGCTAGGCCTGCGACGCAAAGGCATTGCACGGCGTCGCTCGATCGCCGTTCAATTAAAGCATGTATTTACCTAAAGTGGCACACACCTTCGTATTGGAACCCATTTATTCAGAAAAAAAAACACAGTGGCTCATTTGATGCACATTTATTTTGATAGATGGAGTGTTTAAGCCTCTGTGGCTACCTAGGCCATGAATTCTGAATTCTCTATTCATGGAGATCATCCAAAGTGCTGAGATTATCAAATCTTATGACAATAGCTATGAATTATCTGTTCACGAAGATCATTCAAGCAAGGTTGAGACTATCAAATCTTATGACAATAGGTATGGATTATCTGTTCATGAAGGTCATTCAAGGTGTTGAGATTATCAAATCACTTATGGCAATAATAGCTCTGTTATAAGGATACTCATGATTTTTGGTACAGCACTACAGCTACCATAAAGATGAATATGAAAGCAAATGAACACCCAGATTTACAATGGCTTATCCTATTAATATAATATACCCAGGTCTAACTTCTAAAAAATCACCCAATTTAGTTATGAACTTAATTGTGTGTGGTAGACAGAAATCTTGACGACCCCTCGGTTTTACCCTTGAACCCAAGGTTTAGTATCCCTGGTTCTGGTGGATAGCAGTAATAAAAATACTAGTTTAGTTAGTATAATATTCATCACCATAACACTACTACATATAGTCCTGATTTCTAAAATAGTACCAGGAGGAAACATGATGAAGATCTTGAATTAATTATATTTAATTATAAGCTTGTTGATTAGCCAAAACCTACAATGGCATTTGTTTTCTATAGAGGCAAACATTCACTTCCTACTGTTCATACTTCTAGCTTAAACATGATACTAATGATAAGATGTTATTCATCAAACCTTTTATTTTATCATGACAAAAAGAATTAACATATATATGATGTTGCAGGCTCAATTTATAAGATTGTGTGGTAGTAGTCGAAAATCTGCGGTAACCACACTCTTCCCTGAGAATGAGTTTTTTCCCTTTATATTGCTAATATGAATTAGTTTAGCTAAGACAATATTCATTGACTTTTAGTACTTCCCCCTTTAGTTTAATATATAGTCAGAGATATTGAATACTACTCTAGCTAAGTTGAATACTCCTTGATCAAAATTTCTAAATACAATTATGTACTAAAGCTAATATGATAAATTTATTTATGGACTTATGTGTGGTAGCTGATAATCTCGGTGATCGGGATTTGTTCCTGGAGCATGTAGTATCTTCCTTTGGTTTATTTTGCATATATTGAATATACTCTAGCTAATGTGAGATATTCTTTGAAAAAATTTCTAGAAATAATTATGTATTAAAAAACTTATATGTGTCTTATTAACTAGCACTATGATTTTAATTATACATGGACTTATATACCTGGTATAACTAACACCGCCAATTGAATCATGAATGTAAGTGGAAGAGCCACAAATCTCACTTACCTGCATCACCCTTTTGATCCTTAAGCGTATGTTATCACTTTCCCATTGGTTTATAACCTTATATCATCACAAATTTGAATGCTACTCTAGCCAAGTCGACATATTCGTTGACCAAAATTTAAACACGTAATTATGTACAACAACTAACATATGGTACTCTAAAAAAACATAAAAAGAGACCGAAGCATAAATGAGGTGATGTGAATAAGAGAGAGGGGAGGAAGTGATAGCAAGGTCCAGAGGAGTGAGCAACTTTGTTTGTATGTATTTATACGAATTAAATAGCAGCATTGACCTTTCCTTCCTCCACCCCCCTATATAATACCTGCAGAGGCCAGAGCTGCGAGCTGAGCCTGCAACACACATCGATCTCATTGCTTCATTTTCATTTCTCAACGACGTTCAGGTAATCAACTTCTGCCATGGCTGGACCTCTGCGTGCATCTTGTTTCTGTTCTATCTAGTGCGTGCCTTCTTTACCAAGCACTAGCCGTTCTTTTGATCCTTTGCGAATTAATCTTGGCCGTGCAGTGTAGCCCAGCACCAGCCACCATGAGCAACGGCGGGAGAAGCGGCGGCGCGAGGGGCGCAAGGCTGGAGCTGCAGCTGCACCTGTCGCCGCCGCCGGGCGGGAGGATGGAGGTGGACGGGGGCGACGGCAGCAGCGACGACTCGTCGTCGTCCCCGAGCTCGTGCGTGTCGTCGGACGGCAGCCCGGGGAGCAAGTCGCCGATGGTGATCGGCGCCTGCACGCGGTGCATGATGTACTGCATGGTGGCCAAGAAGGACTTCCCCACCTGCATCAACTGCAAGCAGCCCTCCCTCGTGGACCTCCTCCACGGCGCCCGCGGCTGCGGCGTCGCCGGCGACGACAAGCGGCGCGGCAATAAGGGCAAGTGAAGGAATTGAAGGCCGGCCGGCCGGCTGGCCGTCCAGTGGATGCTCATACGGATGGTCAGCTCAGGTTGTTCGGGCGGTAATCTTGAGGCGTGGTGGGGTAGTGACCACCGTTGGATCATCCACTGGACGGGCATATATAGCCTACTTGGTTATGTTGTAGGTTAGTAGAGTAGCTGCTGATCTTAGTTGTTGTCTTTAAGACGTTGTTGTGTTGCTTACCGTACTAGTATGGGTACCATGCGACTGCAGGTGGTTCGTGCTCTGCTGTGGTAATGGTTTTAGCTTTAATAACAATCAAATGCTCTATTTAAATGAGGAGTTAGCAATCTATGAATTGAGATGATGTTGCTTATACTCCCTCCGTTCCATAAAGACAGTTTGTTTAGCCTTTACATCTTGTCCCACAAAGACTGCTCATATAGAGTAGTCAATCGTTTACCCCCACCATGCCAAACTATGGAACCGCTATCGGGCGGTCGTTTGCCCAGCGCGAACGTTGGGCCCACCTTATATCTTTCATTCTCCACCTTTCCTTCTTCCTGTTCCCACCGACTTCTTCATTTCTTCTCCCTTCTTTCTTCTTCTACATCTCCCGCACCACCACCGCTGCCGACGGCACCTCGCCGCCGCGCCGCTCCGCCCCCACCGCGCCTCCCCGCCCTTCCCAACCCCTCCCATTGCCGACCCCCGCCGCGGACACCGTCCACCGGGGGTCCTCCCCCACCCGGCCGGCGGCGCCATCGCCGTCGTCCTCGCCGCCCCACGAGCCACAACCTCCACCTGGCCTACCGCCACCCCCGGGCATCTCCTCTAAGATCGTCGGTCATGAAGCCCTCCCCAACAACCCCAAATCCCTAACCCTAACCCCAACGCCAACCCGAAAACCATAAGCTCCGCCAGCCTCCACCACCACCCGCCACCGGTGGTGACCCGCTGGTGTGCTCCTCTCCATGGCCGTAGCCTCCGCTCTTCTCCCTCCCCTGCTTTTCTTGTTCATTCGCTGCTATTGGTCGCCGCGCGCGCGTCAAATAAGAGTTTTGGCCACCTAAAGAAGAAAGTCTAATAGTTCCGACAATTACTGCAAACATGCATGCATAATTAATTATGCTCAGTAATGTATTCAAGTAAGAGTTATTAGGGGTATTTTGGAATGTTAATATTGCTACTATCTTGTATAAAAATTTCTAAATGGATAGTTTTTATGGGACGGAGAGAGTAAGAGTTTAGATTTAAAGATATATGTTTGTTGATGTTGCATTGACCGGTCAGAAAGATGAGCAAACTATTCAATGATAAGTTAAAGTTGCCTTCATAAAAACCACATGTGGCTGTTATTCGTACTACCAGTACCTTTTCATGTCGTGACAACCTATAGACTAATATTCTTTTTTTTGAGAATATAGACTAATATTCTTTCATGTAGTGTCACCATATAATAATCTAAAATCTGAACATGCAGCATATAAGCTAAACTTATTTGTATTTTGTATTACTACCTCCGTTCATTTTTAATAGATATATTTCCAAATGTAAAAAATCCTTTTTTGATAGTTTTATTTTAATCCAATTATTCATCCACTTAATGGTTGTCTCGGATTTGATGTGTGAGCACTCTTCGTTCTTCCAACCAAGATTGGTTACATAGGCATTAAGAAGTTTAGGATTTAATGAATCACTTGTTTACAATGATAAGTTAATGATATGATTAAATGGATTCTCCGTAGGATGATAGGTATGATTGTTTTCCTTTAGTCATTGTTCCATGATGAAATAGTACTGTCAAAATAGAATGGTTGGAGTACCAATGTTTTTTGATGTCTTCATATACGTCTTATCGTGCCTCCCGTACCCACTAATCTAGCCACTCTAATGAGCCTCTCCCGATGTCAATTGTTCTCAACACCACCTTCATCCGCCACCATGATACATAGGTGGCGCCACCTCAGCTTGACCGTCTCTCCCACACTCACCAATCACCACCATTGTCGGGCTAATATGACATCCCAGACCTTCTCTTTGGCTCTGACAACTACTCCCCAACACAAAACATTGAAACCCTATCTTCAACAAACCCTAACTTAAAGTTGTCAGAGCATTGTCTCAGTCCTTCCACCCCATTAGCGGATCTAGATCGAGGTTGAAACACCACCACCATTGATGGATTTAGTCATATCACCCTTCATTACTTCATCCTTTCTCAAATTTAGTATGAATGTTGTTCGTTACTTCCTACCTAGTCCATCCATGTTGAAGATCCTATTTTTTGGATTTCCTTTTCCTCCACACACCTATTTGTTTTCAAAAATAGATCCCTATTTGACTTTGGAAAAGTTCCTCGTTCCTTTCTTGGCCCTGGAACAATTTTTGTTCCTCATTTGACACTGAGTTGAACTTTGGTTCCTTATTCTACACAATGGCTCATTCTCATTCATTGTGTCAGTTAAACCACCTGAACAGTACCTCATGAACAGTAGCTCGAACATTTAAATAACAAAATGATGTCCAAATCGCCTCTAAAGTTCATGCAAATTTTTGTAGTGATATAAAAGATAGAGATGAACTAATTTTTTCACAAATGCACATATATAATTTAAAATATTAAAAACAAAATTACCAAATTAGGCTACTTAATACCATGTGATTTTTTAGAGCATACAAAGTATTTCCAAAACTTACATAAAAATATCCAATATCCTAACACATGATGAAGTAATTTGCTATATTATTATCCATATTAAGTTACATAGGTAAATATTTATTTATTATGTCAAAATATTGTTTTAAACAACTTAAATATTTATATATGTAACATGCTATGGATAATAATTTTATAGATTACATCATCATGTTTGATGTTATTGGATATTTTTACGTAATTCTTGGAAAAAATGTTTTATGCTCTAATAATTCACATGTACTTTCAAAGTAGCCTATTTTGGTGAATTTTAGTTTTGATATTTGAAATATTATGTGTGTGTGTATGTGTTTCATGTAAAATGAGTTCGTCTCTATCCTTTGTATCCTTACAAAAATTTGCATGAATTGGTGATTTGGATGTCATTTTGTATTTAAATGCTCAAGTTACTGTTCAAAAGCTACTGTTCACACGGTTTAACTAACGGAGCGAATGGAAACGAGTCAGAGTGTCAAATAAGTGAAGGCATCTAGGCCCCTAATTCGTGTTGTGGTAATTAATGACAATCATTGTGGACTATCATTTTTATTTGAGTTATAAGAATAGGTTAGTCCGGTGAAATGATGAGATCATGCAGTATGAACGAGGATGTTTTGTATGTCATGTATTGGAAAGAGCTTAAGGCAAAGGTAAAAGATAGGGTTTTATTTTTGCCGGTCATAAGGTGATTAGAGGATGTTAAATGACCGGGTTGATAGGATAGATAGCCGTACTATCAAGAGGGATCAATTTCATTGGCTTGACTTTCCATAGTGCCACTTGGATCAAAAATTTGCATGCATTGCATTTAGATGAGTGGTGATTTCTCTTGGTAAAAGGGTTTCTTTGAAAATCCTAAGAAAACTCAGTTTTCACTGTTGGGAGGACAGCCCAGGCTCCCAGGGCGGACGGTCCGCGGGTTTGTGGTATTTATTTAATATCTGAGGTTTTTGACAAAAGTTTTCGAGAAAATACGCTTTCAGGCGGACAGTCCGTGGGCTCTCTGCCGACAGTCTGTTATTCACCTCGAAACCTAACATAACAGCGTGCAGCTCGATTGACCGGGCGGACGGTTTGCGGTCTACTCGCGGACAGTCCGTGGGGCCCACGCGGACAGTCCGGGGGGTCCTAGCGGACAGTCCGCCCGGCCCAACAGCCACTTTTGACAGCCGTTAACTTCGCGTTCTTACCGTTGGAATTCAAACACGGACAGTCCGCAAGGGCATTGCGGACAGTCCGCGAGGTACGCGTTTTTCCTATAACGGCTAGTAACTGGAAGGGGGAGTATATATACTCCATGCCCGGGGTTGGAGAGGCTCTCTTGGCACTTTGAAAGGTCCATACTCCCTTGTAGAGCTCTCCCTCTCCTCTCTCTCACTCACTTGGCTTAGTGGTTGCATTCTTTGTGAGATTGAGAGCTTCTAGTGCATTGCATGATCTTTGTGGCACTAGGGAATCATCAAGCAAGTGGTTGATTTGTTACTCTTGGAAGTTGCTGCTTCCTAGACGGCTTGGTGGTGGAAGAATCCATTGAAGCTCGCAATAAGATTGTGCATGGCTCCGGATTTCATGTTGTGAGAGGTATTGTGCTCACCTCACCGGAGCGGTAAAGAGCAACTCTAGTGGAATTGAGGTGTGGAGTGGTTCTTTGGTTCTAACCGGCTCGAGATCAAGCGATGCCTTAATAGAGGAGCGGTTGAACATTGAATCCACCTCAACGTGGATTAGGGGTGACCGGCAAGTCATCGACACCACAGGATAAAAATTTGTCTCTCGGGCTCGGTTATTTCTTTGCTCTTTTTACCTTCAAGTACTTTACTTTGAGCATTTATTTTCTAGAGATTGAATTATATCTGGTCACCTAGGACGCAAACCCCCAACATAGGAATAGAATAGGTAGAGATTTAATCCTCCTTGTGGTCTAATTAAATTTCTCTAGTGTTGTGTTTTTAGATTTTAATCCGCCTATTCACCCCCCTCTAGTCGGTATCCTAGATCCTACAATACGGAACCAAAGTTCAACTCAGTGTCAAATGAGGAACGGAAAATTTTCAGGGCCAAGAAAGTAATGTGTAACTTTTCCAGTGTCAAATAGGGAATAATCTCTTTCAAATATGTGGGACTCTTGATTAGAGCTAAACTGAGAGTGTTGATTTTTGAAACACTTTGGATTTACACTATACATCTCTTCTACTTTACTATTGATATGCCTCACCCAATAAACATTACTTATGATTCCCACACTATTGGTACCACTCATTTCTTTTACTAATGAGATAGTTGGCATAACAAGGTGGTGTTTGTCCTCTTTGCCTCAATCTTGCGGCATTCAGAATGGAGGCATTCAGAATGGAGCTGTTGAGACCTTTTATGTCAACACACAAGAGCACTAGAGCGTGCGGGTCACAAACAAACCAAAAAGGCAAAGATGCGTCCTAGGGAGGTTTGACCACCCTGGCAAGGAGGTTAGACCGTCCTGGCTCAAGATGGTCACTCGAGGAGATAAATACCACACTTACAGGCCCGTCGACGAGGGCGTGCGAGCTGAGCGACCGAACAGGGCTACCAAAATAGTTAGGCCCCAAGAGGAAAGAGCCTATCTCGCACATCTACTCCCTTGTCATTTGTCAGTTGCTGATTTGAGACAGCGAATCACGAGAGCTAGGCATTGTGTGATTGAGGGCGATGACGATTCATCTGCACTGACGAACTGCGCACTTTCCGTTTCATTCCCCATTCGCACGACTATGCTGTGTGATCCCCACGTGGCCGCCCCCAGATCAATCGTCGAGTTCCTTGCAGATCCTAACTGTAAACCGTCCTCCTCCTTATTCATGTTTCTTATTTATCCTGGAGGCTGCAGGCATGCGCACACACCACAGGTCATTAATTGGCAGCACAAACATGCCTCTTGTAGGTTTCTACTATCTCGCTCCGGGGCCTCAAATTTGTGGAGACGGCCCTGCACACTTACGTGATGGAGAACGGCTAGGTTTACGAGAAAACTAGCAAAGGATAACCAACACACTTACATGGCGAAGAACGACTAGTTTACGAGCAAACTAGCAAAGGCCATCGAAGCTCTCGCCCGGTAGGGACCCTGTCAGGGCGTGGACGTCGCCGGCGTGCCCTAGGTCGACCAACGAGCCTTAGGACGTCATCTATAGTCATGGAGATCTGTTGAAGGACAACATGGAGGTTGGAAGAGAGGTTTAGGATTTGAAAGGTAAAAGATAATTGTTTGATTCGATTGTAATCCCCTCGATCGGCCGTGGCCCTTCATAAATATAGGGTGGGGAGGTCTTGCCCCAGTAGGCAGTTGTGACAACCCGCCCAGGAAAATACCATACTATCGCCAAAGACCGATCCACTTTGGTCGTTAAGCAATAGTAAAGTATCATCCTGTCGTTAGTTGCCGGGTTAACGTCCGGTAAATCACTTGGAATTCAAACAGAGGATCGACATATGCATTAAAACTCACGCGAAGGCGAGTCTAGATTACAACACGAGTTAAAAACAATTTATTACAAACCATTGTTCATGACATGGAGTAAAGGTTCAGAGTTCGAAAATAGCGGAAATACATTAAACAAGCGCAACGGTAAACATCATAGGAGGCCATCTGTGATGTCATCACTTGTCGTCACCCTTCCGGTCAACAACACCTGCAACAACAGTTTTAAAGCAAGGCTGAGTATACTAATACTCAGCAAGACTTAACCGTCCGGTGATAACTACATCACCAAACTCTAGACATGAAAGACTTTTGGCCGGAGGAGTTTCTTTTGCTGAACAGCTACTAAGAGTAGATCCTTACTTTCAATATTTTAGCACAAGTTCTAGTTGATTTCCATTTCTAGGTGTGCCATCTAATTCAATCAAGAATTGGACAAGCAATTAATTCATACAACAATATTCCCTGAGTTCCATCTTTACGGGATATCATGGCCAGTTGATTAAGCAGTCTCGGATAACGGTGAGAGGCCGACAATCGATTGATTTAAACCTTGCAAGGTAAACCTAAACACATGGTAGACTGCCCCCGCAAGGACAACTCCCCAGGTAGTTCCCAAAAGTCCTCGGGTTGGGAACAGAGCCTACAGTCCTGGGTACAAGGTTAGATGGCATACCCCTGCAAGGTACCTAGTGTCACACATGCACCCCCTTCCCGGTAGCTAGCCGGTTAGGTGAATACTCACGAGTAGTAGGGAAAAGTTCCCGCGCCGTCTCATTAAGGTACTAAGCTTACCGGTCCCATTCCCGGCAAGTGCTTAGTACGTTCAAAAGCTTAGCCCACGAAAGCCACTGGACCGGTGCCCAAATCTCATGCTCTTACCACATGAGCAATCCATTTATAAAGATCTTATGATTCCAACATAAGAACCTATTCTCGCGAGTCACGAACACCACTCGACTTCTATCGGGTCCTAAAGCATAGCAGCTATCGACCTAGCATACTAGTGATAGAGCATAGGTACCTAAGGATCATGCATCAAGGGTTTCAATTCAACTCCTGAAACGTAAATGCACAATCATAGCAAAACGTAATTGCATAATTTTTAAAAGACGGGGTTAATGATCCGGGGCTTGCCTTCGCTGGCAAGGTTGGCCTTGGGCCCTTCTGGACTTGGGTCCAGGTCTTGAGCTACGTCCACGAACTGCAGCTCTTCGTCAGCACCTTCGTTTCCTCCTCCCGGCACGTGCGTACATCTACCGTCGGAAAGATCTACACGAAGATGCAAATGCAGAGTTTATTGGTCGATTTTTAATTTAATTAACCGCAAACAATAAATGACAACCATGGGGTGCAATGGTTGGACACATTCACCTAGATAAGAGTACATTCAGCATACACTTCGAAAAAGGAACAAGATGCAGTTCTTTAATAAATTTTCTTTTTGATAGTGACTGTGTACATATATATATGTAAGTAATTTAATTTAACTTCACAAACAGCAGTGGGTGGGTACATTTAGCCTTTTAAATCGATTTACATCCACACACAAGGTTATTAAGGATGAGTTGGTGACTTTTCCCATTTAAAAGACTATTAGGCCCTTAATGGCCTCCAAACCTTTTATTCATGAAATAAATTAATAAAATTCAGTGGAAGGGTGTGTTAAACACTAAACACCTATAACAAGCCACTGAACAAACATGCATGCTTTGGATAGCTAGAAAATAATTATTTTTGAAAATAACAAAAGCTAGCTAGAAGAACAAGGTAAATGCACACAAAAATAAATACTCATAAAAATGAACCAAACTTTCTCACACATGTTATATGGTCCAAAACTAACCTAGGGATGCAGCACATACACCTAGAACTATTATGAAACTTGACTTATGCAATTACCAATAAAAACAAGCATAATTCAAGAATAACTATTTTCGGTAATTATAAAATTGTGACTAATTCACCATAGGTGTGTTTTAAAATAGAAAGACAGTAGGCAAAAGTTGGTTGCAAAAATCTAAATATTTTTAGCTACAAAAATCATTCATGCAGATTCTACAGAGACGGAAAACAATTTTTATAGAACGATTTACAACATAACTTTGTTCCATTTTTGGCACAGGACCTATTCATGACACAGCACACAACATATTCAAAAATTGGACACAGAGGATTTTTAGATTTTGAGATATTGCAGATCTAGGTTTTTCACATTCCTATTTTTCATGCAAAAACTATCAGGAACTAGCTCTGGCAAGAATAACAAAAGTTGTAGGATTTTTCACAGCGAATCCAACAAAAGTTAGTTTGCATTTTTCTGACTTTTCTTCGATTTTCTACGGATTTTACAAGATCCAGCAAAAGCACTTTACTATTTGAGATTAGTTTTTACCGGCAGGCCCCTGAAATTCCCCCCTATTACAGCTAGGCCCCTGGTTTACGAAAATCACCCTGGAAAGAAGGAAAAGGATGCAATGTAGTCCCCGGCATGGAGGGCGGCGCGGCTCGCCGGAATTGGGCGGCTTCGGTGGCGGGGTCGGCCGGGGAAGGTGGGGAAAACCACTAGGGACTCACCAAGGTTCGATTCAGGTGCTTGGTTGGGGTCGGGTGGCGCCGACAAGGGCACACCGCGGCACAGCTGGGCGGCGGCCGCCGGGAGCCCCCGCTCCGGCAAGGCGGCGGCTCGGTGGAGGAGGGAGCGAGCCGGCGAGCTATCGTAGGTGCGAGAGGTGGTGGCGAGCACGATCGTTGGGAAAGGCGGCCGAGGAAAACTGGGCTCGCCGCGGCCGCCTCGCGTGGCGCCGCGGATGGCACGGCCGGTGGTTGGGAGGTCCCGCGCGTCGAGGCAAGGAGCAGCGGCCGCTTTATAGGCAACGCGCGCGCCCGGCCTAGTGCCCGGCGGACCGACGGCCGCACCTCGGGGCCGAGTGGCCGGACGGACGGCGGCCGGACCGAGGGTCCATAGCGCGCGCGTACGGGCGAAGACGGGGCACGAGGCACCCCGGAGTGCGCGCGGCGTTAGGAAGGTGCGAGGCGTTGGGAAGGCGCGCGCGGGGCGTGGATGCCGAGGCGAGCGGGGCCCGGCGCGTGTGCGGACGAGCGCGCGCGGCGGCGCGGCGCCGGCGCTCGCGGCACGTTCTGGCATGGATCCGCTGCGGTGTGCCCCTATTCGACCAAGATTTACTCCAAAAGTTTGAACTGATTGCACCGAGCAGTGAATACCAAAGTTGTAGATCTCACTACCCTCTACAATTTTTACAAAGGCTTGTAGGTGTTTTTCTCAATGGTTTTTGCAGGGACGGCTTGCCAACTTTGAATGCCGCCCTGTCTCGGTGAACAGGAGCTGCTGGCGGTTGAGCAAGTTTTTAACCAATTTCCTCTCAAAATTTGAAATGCCAATCTACATGAAAGTTGTGTCCCTCGACAAACTGGACAACTTTCGTATTGGGAGATTTTGAAGTGTTTAGGTGAAATTTGGAGAACGTGGCAAAAGTTCCGGAAGACATTCGCCGACGTCAGCGTTTAAGCGGGGTTTGACCGTGTCTTTGACCAAAGGTTGACCACGGGTGTGTGTAGACTTGGTCAAGGGATTCAATAGGGTTCATTGGCGAGGTTTTCGAGGTGATGACCCAGGTTGACCTAGGTTTGACCAGTGCCGGCCGGTTTGACTCGGCTGATTCGGTCATTAGCGTTAATGACGTTAATTAAAAACCTGGGGCGCCACAGCAGTAGGAGTCGAAGTCCATGCAAATTCCGTGTAGAAATACAACTCCTAACTCGGATTTGGTAGGGTATTCTAGTCAAACCACCCCTGGGCCCGGTTAAACCATGCGGCACGACATGCAGGTCTTCTCGAAGCCATATCTCTATCATTTGGAGTCCGAATTGGATGTTCCATATATGAATCTTGATCGTCTCGCCGAGATCTATCCAATGGCGGTGTCCAAATTGCCTTTTGAGTAACTTGCCCATGCCGGTCTAACTGGGTTGCCATGGCGGTCTAACCTGTTCTCCCAGACCTACCAAATTCGGGTGTCAACAGAAGCCTTGAACATGAAAAATCATCTACACGGTCCATGACTCCAAGCTCCACTTGATGTAGTTTTACTCCGATCAAGGCCCTTCATAAATATAGGGTGGAGAGGTCTTGCCCCAGTAGGCAGTAGGAGTTGAAGTCCATGCAAATTCCGTGTAGAAATACAACTCCTAACTCGGATTCGGTAGGGTATTCTAGTCAAACCGCCCCTGGGCCCGGTTAAACCATGTGGCCCGACATGCAGGTCTTCTCGAAGCCATATCTCTCTCATTTGGAGTCTGAATTGATGTTCCATATATGAATCTTGACCGTCTCGACGAGATCTATCCAATGGTGGTGTCCAAATTGCCTTTTGAGTAACCTTCCCATGCCGGTCTAACCGGGTTTCCATGGCGGTCTAACCTGTTCTCCCAGACCTACCAAATTCGGGTGTCAACAGAAGCCTCCAACATGAAAAATCATCTACACGGTCCATGACTCCACGCTCCACTTGATGTAGTTTTACTCCGATCAAGGCTTGTCGGTGATGATCACACGCGTCTCTTTAACTCCTCATCTATAGTAGAAAGGATGAGCAATGAATAAAGAAAGGGGCTTCGAGCAACGAGCAATGGTGACCTATTTGCCACAATGACACCACGTCAGTCGTCGGGTGCTGGTGCGGCAGGATTGGGTTTAGGGATTATTGGGCTGCTAATGATGCACTTAATGAGTTTAGGACTTAAATACGTACTACTTCAGTTCTTAAATATATGACATTTAGACAAACTAATTAGTTCAAAATGAATTAATTGGCTTATCCTAAACGTCATATATTTAAAAACAGATGAGTATTTTGAGAGTAACTTGATCTGGATTACACCATTGGAATAGTTTAGGTGTTTGACATGTGTGCTTTACTCGTTTTAAGCGGGAGGGAGCTAAGAACACTTATAGTTCAAACATGTATCTCTGTCTGGCAAAACAATACATATGTTCATGCACATACTTATAGTTGTTTACTTCTGATAGAACTATCTTATTTATGAAAAAGAAATGGTTCACACACATACCACTTCATTTTTACTATTGATTTAATTAATTTGAAAAAAAACATTATCCACACGCAAAACATAGCTTCTGATCGATCTCACAGCGCCAGGGAGGCTCGAAAGGCAAGGGAGCGAGAGAAAGCACCTGTGTCTGACGGTGCGGCAGCTGGCTCCGCCGGACCAGGAAAATCTCGCGCGAACAGAGGAACACACATGTACAGATGCGCTGGGGGCCACGAAGAAGAAAGTAGCATGCGTCCGCGTCAAGTGCTCATCAAAGCACTGATGCTGCTACGACTGGCCGTGTTGAAGTCTGGAAGACCATACCAGCAGGAGCAGAGAGAGTCTTGGCTTGAAGAGGAGAGGTCGTGGTGTTACAGAAGATGAGCTTGAATGCACGCAGCTGATGAGCGAGAGTAGTAATGGCGAACGGAGATTACTAGTCCTGCCTTGAGGATCGAAGGACACGTACGGTGTGACTCGCCGGGGGAGAGTAAAAACCCTAGAACGAGCGAGGTTTTACGCTTGAGTACGTCGTCGATTCCACGTCACCTCGTCTTCAAGCTCCATCATCACAGCCCTGCCTGCGTCTGCAAAGCTGCTGGCTGGGCTCTGCTGTGGCTCTCGCGATCTGCTCCTCAGAGGCAGCCAGGGCCGTCCCGACGGGCGTGCGGACGGTGCGGCCCAACAGGGCCTCAGATTTACAGGGGCCTCGATTTCCAGCTGTGCAGTTCGTTAAGTTCGTTGATCTCCTAATCCAGGCGTTGTGTTTTTGAGATTCTAATCCAGGCATTAATTGTTTGCTGCTTGCAAATGTTACATTAAAGGATGTGCTGAGTTTCTTCTATCTTGCCGTGACTCTGGCGCAGTGTGAGATTAGGCGGCGTCAGCCAAGCTTTCTCCCAAATGATCACCTGCTGTCTGCAGTCTCGTCATCGAAGCCTTGTACAGTGAAGGACATCGATGTGCTCGGTAACTAGTGTTGGAAAAAACAGCCTAATTATGAAAAATCCAGATTTAATGTTGAGAAAAAGCATATTGACTAAAAATGATGCAATCACACAACACAAATGAACAAGCCACATATTAAGAAATTACTCACAGTTCTTGCGCAGTGAGTTGACGAATGCGTCGAAGAAGTAGTTGCAGATCTACCAAGCGGTCGCGTGTGACGCTGCACAAAAACCTGATTACCGCCCCGTGCAGGAATGTTGCAGTAGTGGTTTCGGAGATCCCGCTTCCTCCAAGCCCGGTGCACGCCGAGGTCGAAGGTCGACGAAGCGCAGCAGCTAGCGGTCAGAACAGCGAACGTGTGGGAGATGAAGTGTATGTGTACTCTGTGTCACAGCCACCAAGACGTCTCCTGGTGTTTATAGGCTCCAGCCAACGTTTCATATTCCTCTCATCAATCAGACTGATAACTGCTCAATTGATTCAAGGAGAAACTGCCACCTTTATCAAGCAGGCTGAAACTGCCTATTTGATTGCAGTAAATCTGTCACCATCAAGTCACGCGATAATTTACGCGAAAATGCGCGGGCTGCGCGTGCGTGTATCAACAGTCTCCTTTTCTCTCACATGCATCTATTTTGCTATGATAGGAGACTCTCATATTTAAACAAGGCAACCTCTCCTTGTCTTGGCAATACGAGACTATTATTGTGCATGCTTTAGAATTTACTAAATGGGCCACATGGACTAAATTCCAACAACTAGCACAACAGGAATAACAAGATACAATTATAATTGATGATGATGCCTTCTTCCTTCGTCGTTGTGACTTTTTTTTATTATATAGTCAGCAGTTCTCCTACCCAGTTTGTTAAAAAAACAATAATGATGATTCCATCAAGTAGCTTCTTTATTTGTTTGATGCATGTCCTTTATTTTTTGTACATCTTTTGTATATGTTTCTTAATTAGGAGTCTAGACATCTCTATAGTGCTCCAAGTTCAAAATCATGTCAATTGTTGTTAAAAAAGTATGGCCAAAATCTTAAGAAAAAGAAATAGTTGTACTCATGTATGCCATAGCTATGCATATATACCCCTACATCACGTCATCACGCCATATACATTATTTATTGTTCTTAGGCCTCACTTTAGAGTACGAACATGACCCTAGTTTTTCTCGGGACGGCCCTGGAGGCAGCAGCTGGTCGATCGAAGATGCATGATGTACATGTGTGTATCATTTGCAAACGACGGAACAAAATTTGATTGATCAGACATTGTTTAGTTTGGTGAGAAAGTTACGAAAAAAACAATTGTAAATCAAAGATTGGAAGGATTAAACATGACCTAATTATAAAACTAATTGCACGGCTAGACGAAAAATCGTGAAATGAATTAAGATTAATTAATTCATCATTAAAAATTATTTACTGTAGCACGACATTGTCTAATCATAACTTAATTAAATCATAACTTAATTAGGTTCGATAGATTTGTCTCGCAGTTTCAACGGGAAGGTATGTATTAGATTTTGTTATTGTTGGAAATATGCCCTAGAGCCAACTGGATTTGATCCACTAGTGGGCTCAGATGGATTTGATCCATTATGGTGTAAAAGTCCTAATGAGTCACAAATATTGTAAAGCCCATTAGTATTGGAAGGGGTACACCATCTATTAGTCCCGTATTGCTAATGGACGATGGTGTGGGGGGTTTTTCTCCCAATAAATATAGACCACACCCCTCCTGAAAAGGCATAACTTTCTCAAGTAGCAGCCGCGCTGCCAACGCTCTCTCCTCGTCGCACTCGCGGACCTAGCAGTCCGGCGTGCGTCCTTCCTTCTCCGTACGTGTGGATACCTTGGAGGTGCTGCATCTGGAGCACTTAGATCGGACGAGCCGCACGTGCAAGTCAAGAAGGACGTGAGCAACTGCACTGCCGGCTACCCTCGACACATTCGTCTACATCGAGACGGTTCCGCTGCATCTGCGCGTCTAGTGGTAATCCCGTGATCTCCGACGCCAGCAGCCTCGTTTTGCGGGGAAAATTTTGTTTTGCGCTAGCGTAGCCACCCCGTATCCCTTCAGTGGTACCAGAGCCGTAGCTGCTAAGTTTTAGATTCGGGATGTGTGCATATGGAGATATGCAGATGTAGATCAAAGTTTTGATCGGCTTCGTGTTCTTGACGTGATGGTTGTGTGACGAATTACTCCTACCGGTCGGAATTCCGCCATCGGAGTTAAGTGATACACGTAAATCTAGTCACAATGAGAAGGAGATCGATTGGATTGGTCGAATCGAAGCTAGGTCAAGTGCCAAGCGCATGGAATGCGTGGCGGCGGCAGATTGGATCTGCTACCGGCCCGGGAAAACCAGAAAACATTCTGTTCGGTAAAACAGTCATAACTTTCCGTGGTTAACTCGGATGAAGACGTTTTCTATACGAAAATTGATCTACAAAAAATTTTACACATGTGATAAACCAGCTTTGCTGGTCGCGGCGAAATTAGTTTTGCGAAATTCGGCTTGTAAGATGGGTTTTCAGGCGTTTTAAGTTTGGACGTCGGAATTGCGATAATCTGTTTTGCAGGTTTTGTAATCCGTATGGCCAATATGTGTATGTGATGCATGTGTGTAATTTATTCGTGACCTGCATGTCACGTGTACGGTAATACGGCTGGAGCCATATGTATTGTCAAAATTAATGTAATGGTCTGCGTACCAATTTGTGATGAGCTAATACGCGATTGTGTAACTTTCATTACTAGCACGCGTTAGATAGTTCTTGGAGGACTCATCACATGGAGGATGGCACACACAGATCATGGAGATGGAGATTAACATGATGTACAGGTCAATGGAGATGGAGATCACCATGTGACAATAGGCCATACCGTGTTACAACTGTGTGAATGTCGTTCTTACCATTCTACTTTTACATGCGATAATGTTGTTTTCTTGCGTGTGATGTTACGAGTAGAACGATCCCTTTGGAATTTTAAGTTAACATGCCCTCCCAACACTTGCCACCGTCCCACATCTTGTACAATTAGTGGTGGGTCTATGAAATTAGGGTGCCACTAGTTTTCCTTTACTAGACGGGTTTGTATCGGATACTTACACGCATAAGTGTTGGTTTACTTATCAAAGTCGTCTTAACGGTTAAGGATTTTGGGGCATAAAGGTTGGGAGCCTAGACATAGAGATGTCACCCAACAACAGAAGTCATATGTGATATGATTAGCAAAGAGTTGCTTACCGATCTACCTTGTTTACTAGCGGTGACGCAAAAGCTCACTAGTAGACTTGTTAGTTGTGGATTCCGAATCACTAAGTATCAATGTGGGGATATTGATTTTAGTGGGAGTAAATTCTTTTATTTTACTCTGTCATGGATATATTGTCTTAGTGTTTTGCATTTATTATTCCGTTGTAGATTAAAGGCACCTAGCAACACCACATCGTTTACCTTGCATTCGGTCCTTGAGAAGGACAAGTTGACTGGAACAAACTTTACGAATTGGATTCGTAATCTGAGAATTGTTCTCAGAGCTGAGAAAAGGGAAGGAGTTCTAGGCACCCTCTTACCAATAGATGATAACGTTAAGAAAAGCACGGGCAGTAGTCATGTGATGGCGATCCAAAACAAGCCAATCTTTAAAAGGAAGGGCAATTCTTGGAAGAAGAAAGGTAAGGCCAAGGATAAGATCCCAATGCCAAACCAGGCGCCCAAGGCTAGTCCAGCTGCCAAGGCTGAATATTTTCATTGTAAGAAAATCGGTCACTGGAAAAGAAATTGTAAGTTGTACTTAGCTTCTATGAAAAGCAATGGAAGCAAGGGTACTTCCACTTTAGGTACACTTAATGTTTATGTTACATATATTTTCCTCGCTGATTCTTATACTAATTCTTGGGTATTTGATACCGGATCGGTTGCTCATATTTGCAACTCGATGCAAGGAATGATAAGAAGTAGAAGCGTGGAGAAGTTGATTTCCGCGTAGGCAATAATGCAAGAGTTGCTGCATTAAGCGTCGGAACGATGCAACTACACCTCCTGTCAGGATTTATTATGGAGTTGAATAATTGTTATTTTGTTCCTAGTTTGAGTCGAAACATTTTATCCCCTTCATGTTTGATGAAGGATGGTTATTCATTTGCGAGTGAAAACAATGGTTGTGTGATCTTTAAGGATAATATGTTTGTGGCTTGTGCATCCATTGTGAATGGCTTATTTGTTTTAAATCTTGATGATTTACCTATCTGTAACATAAGTGCTAAAAGGTCTCGACCTAATGATTTAAGTCCTACCTACATATGGCATTGTCGTTTGGGTCACATCAGTGAAAAGCGCATGAAGAAGCTCCATAACGATGGACTTTTAACTTCGTTTGATTTTGAATCCTACGAGACATGTGAAGCTTGTTTGCTTGGCAAGATGACCAAGATGCTTTTCTTAGGTTTTCCTGAGAGAGCCTCAGACTTACTTGGAACTCATACATACGGATGTGTGCGGACCAATGAGTACGACAGCTAGAGGTGGATACCAATACTTCATAACGTTCACTGATGATTTAAGTAGATATGGTTATGTCTATTTAATGAAGCACAAGTCTGAAACTTTTGAAAAGTTCAAAGAATTTCAGAGTGAAGTAGAAAATCAACGTGGCAAGAAAATCAAGACCTTGCGTTCTGATCGTGGAGGTGAGTATTTGAGCCATGAGTTTAGCAGTCATCTAAAGAGTTGCGGAATTGTTCCGCAACTTACACCACTTGGAACACCTCAAAGAAACGGTGTGTCCGAGCGATGCAATCGAACCTTGTTGGACATGGTCCGATCAATGATGAGCCATTCGAACCTACCATTGTCATTTTGGGGTTATGCTCTAGAAACCGCAGCTTTCACTTTAAATAGGGTACCTTCTAAGTCCGTAGTTAAGACACCATATGAGATGTGGACTGGTAAGACTCCCGCTTGTCTTTTCGAAAATTTGGGGTTGTGAGGTTTATGTGAAGAAACTTCAATCAGATAAATTAACACCTAAATCGGACAAGTGCATATTCGTGGGATATCCAAAGGAAACCTTGGGATATTATTTCTACAACCGGTCAGAAGGCAAAGTGTTTGTCGCTCGGAACGATGTTTTCTTAGAGAAAGAGTTTCTTAAAAGAGAAAAATGTAGACAGAAGGTGTATCTTGAAGAAGTTCAAGATGAGCCGCTTGGGAAAGATTTCACAAGTGATGCTAATGTAGATGAACGAGTTGAGATGCCCGTGGCAAGAGAAGCACCAACACAACCACGAAGGTCTGAAAGGGCACGTCGTGCAACTGATAAGCTCAATCTCATGATCGCGGGAGAGCGCGACATATTGTTGTTAGACAATGATGAACCTATGACATATGCGGAAGCAATGATGGACCCGGATTCTGAGAAATGGCAAAGTGCCATGAGATTCGAAATAGATTCCATGGATGACAATCAAGTTTGGAACTTGGTTGACCTGCCAGATGGTGTTAAACCCATAGAGTGCAAATGGATCTATAAGAAGAAGAGGGACATGGATGGAAATGTTCACATCCATAAAGCTCGACTTGTTGCAAAAGGTTTTCGACAAGTTCAAGGAGTTGACTACGACGAGACATTCTCACCCGTAGCAATGCTTAAATCTATTCGGATCATTCTAGCTATAGCTGCATATTTCGATTATGAGATATGGCAGATGAATGTCAAAACAACTTTCCTAAATGGAAATCGACCGAGGATGTGTATATGACACAACTTCGAGGGATTTGTTGATCCAACCAATGCCGGAAAGGTGTGCAAACTTCAAAAATCCATTTATGGATTGAAGCAAGCATCTCGGAGTTGGAACCTTCGCTTTGATGAAGTGGTCAAAGGGTTTGGCTTCATTCAGAGTGAAGAAGAGCCTTGTGTTTACAAGAAGGCAAGTGGGAGCTCTGCAGTATTTCTAATCTTATATGTGGATGACATATTACTGATTGGAAATGACATTCCTATGCTTGAGGCCGCTAAGACCTCATTAAAAAATAGTTTATCTATGAAGAACTTAGGTGAGGCGGCATACATTTTGGGCATCAAAATCTATAGAGATAGATCAAAAAGGCTTATAGGATTAAGCCAAGACACTTACATTGATAAAGTGTTGAAAAGGTTCAACATGGAAGAGGCGAAGAAAGGGTTCTTGCCTATGTCACATGGCATACATCTTAGCAAGACTCAGTGTCCTTCGACAACTGATGAGCGGGAACGCATGAGTAGAATACCGTATGCTTCGGCCATCGGATCTATTATGTATGCAATGATATGTACACGTCCAGATATTTTGTATACGCACAGTGTTACAAGCAGATACCAATCTGATCCAGGTGAGGGTCACTGGACAGCGGTTAAAAATGTTTTTTAAGTACTTAAGAAGGACTAAAGGCATGTTCCTAGTCTATGGAGGTGAGGAGGAGCTCGTTGTAACGGGTTACACCGATGCTAGTTTCCAAACTGACCAAGACGATTCAAAGTCGCAATCAGGATGCGTATTTACGATAAATGGTGGAGCTGTGAGTCGGAAGAGTTCCAAGCGAGATACGGTGGGCGATTCTACAACAGAAGCCGAGTACACCGCGGCTTCGGAAGCTGCAAAGGAGGGCGTTTGGATAAGGAAGTTCCTTTACGAACTTGGTGTGTTTCCGAGTGTCTCTAGCCCATTGGATCTTTATTGTGACAACAATGGGGCTATTGCGCAAGCAAAGGAGCCAAGGAACCACCAAAAGAATAAACATGTACTGCGGAAATTTCATCTGATACGAGAGATCGTTAGACGAGGTGATATCAAGATATGCAAAGTACACACGGATTTGAATGTTGCAGATCCTTTGACAAAACCCCTTCCACAGCCTAAGCATGAGGCGCACGTGAGAGCTATGGGTATTAGATACTAGATTAGCTCAAGTGCAAGTGGAAGGATGTTAGAAATATGTCATATAAGGAATCATAGAGATGATTATATTTCATTATATCCATGTCACTTGGTTCTTTTATTGAATATCCATGAAAGGCGACTTGTATTTGATTGGCAATTATGTGAATTGTTTGTGAAACTCTTTTACTTGTATGGTTATTCAAAAGTTGTCCCTAGTATGAGTTAATGACTAGCACATGAATTAGTTGATGACTATGTTTCACAAGTCATGAACATGGAGATGTATAACTAATAATGTGGGCACATGTATGACACGGGGCTGGACTGACCCAATTTGAGACCTTATTCTCTGTTTACACAACGTATACGCTATGTCCTTAGACTTGAGATTGTCGCATGTACTCAAGATGTGAATTGACCTACTTAGGGGCCATCAACCGCTACTCCGTAACTGGGTAGTCATAAAGATAGCTTTCGGGTTTGTCAGGAAGCATGCTATGAGGCATGATCAGTCAAGATAGAATTTGCCCCTCTACTTGAGAGAGATATCTCTGGGCCCCTCGAGTGATCGGATCAAGAAATGCATGGCCGTGCTGGGTTAAGGGTTAACCCCCTTTTGATGATCCGAATCACAGTGTCGAGAAAAAGAGGTCAGCTTGGAGCTAGACCAAATATCGTGAGGCAAAGGGAATAGCATGTATGAATTGTTGTGATGGTTTGTCTGATAAGATCTTTACGTATGCATAGGAGTTGACACGTCTTGCTAGAGGCCGCTATCAACTATTGATCGAGTAATGTACTCGGGTCAAGTCTATGTGTACGTGAACCTATAGGGTCACACACTTAAGGGGTTGGAAGCCGAATGAGGATGAATATGCTTGCATAGTTGACTCTAGTGCAAGTGGGAGACTGTTGGAAATATGCCCTAGAGCCAACTGGATTTGATCCACTAGTGGGCTCAGATGGATTTGATCCATTATGGTGTAAAAGTCCTAATGGGCCACAAATGTTGTAAAGCCCATTAGTATTGGAAGGGGTACACCATCTATTAGTCCCGTATTGCTAATGGACGATGGTGTGGGGGGTTTTCCTCCCAATAAATATAGACAACACCCCTCCTGAAAAGGCACAACTTTCTCAAGTAGCAGCCGCGCTGCCAACGCTCTCTCCTCGTCGCACTCGCGGACCTAGCAGTCCGGCGTGCGTCCTTCCTTCTCCGTACGTGTGGATACCTTGGAGGTGCTGCATCTGGAGCACTTGGATCGGACGAGCCGCACGTGCAAGTCAAGAAGGACGTGAGCAACTGCACTGCCTGCTACCCTCGACGCGTTCGTCTACATCGAGACGGTTCCGCTGCATCTGCCCGTCTAGTGGTAATCCCGTGATCTGTGACAGCAGCAGTTCCTGTTTTGCGGGGAAAATTTTGTTTTGCGCTAGCGTAGCCACCCCGTATCCCTTCAGTTATTACCCCACATTAAATATTTTCTAATTAGTGTCTGTATAATATATTCCATGTGGTGAGTGAAATAGTGAAAAAAGTTGACTAAAGCCTGCAGCCCGTCGTTGCTGTTACTAGCACGTCCTAGCTGCACTCGCCAGTCGCCAGGTCCCGTCGACGGCGATCCTAAATGAAGTGGCAGCGGGCGCCGTACCGTGCGGTGTGTGCTATTGATCAGCGCGTCACCGAGCATGGTGTGTCACAGAGATTCGCCTGGCTAATGAGCGCAATGTTACGGACGCACTCGCCCGTCCAAAGATCACCGTCGTCCGGCCGGTCAGCCATCGCCATGATGAACCAATGCCGTCAGCCCGCCAGGCCGTCACAGCCACCACACCGGCCGCCTCCAGGACAGCAATGCCAACGGGGATAGGCTGCCGCCGGCGATCGATGGTGGTCGATCGTGAAGGCCTGCACAGCTCCACTTCGATTCTGTTTGGTTCTCATAAGTCACCTGATTTAAAGTGTAAATAAATCATTTTTGAGATTTGATGTTATTTATTACCAAGATTAGGTCCACCACCCTCCTGACAGAGTGGGCCGCGTGTCATTTGCGACCCCACCGAATAGAAAAAAACTGAGGACCAAAGAGGGAGGTGTTGGAGAATTGGGTTAAAAAACCTATCACTCTCGGAACTTCGGAAAAAAAACAAGTTTGCAACACGAGCGAAAATATATAAGCGGCGAGCGCTGTTTTATGATTTCCTCAATGTCCTTGAACCGAAGTTTATACGAGTATGGACAAGAGACTTTCTAACCTGCTAATAATCTTCGGAAGAAATATTCGCCGAAGTAACGTGAGTTCTTGAGATTCTGCGTATCGTTTTAGGGGGAAAAGAGCTTCGAAAGAAAATGATGATCTAGGAAATTCAACTTTGGAGCAGGGATCAGACCTCCGAAGACCGGAAACTTAATTCTTATCAGTCCTTGTGAATGAAGGAGGAATTGTGAATAAATCAAGTCAAAAGCGTGATGCCAAAAGTCCGAGTTTATAGTGTGAATACATGGCAAGTTTGTAAATATCCGAAGTTAATCCCGCAAATCACGGGATAGTAAAAGATATTTATGTACATGTTCCCATTTGAAATATTCTTTAGATCCGAGGTATTGTCGGAATGTAGAAGTCCCTTCATCTCCCTGTAAAAGGGGGCTGAGGGACACGCGTAAAGGGATTCACATCTTTTGAGGAGCAATACAAACTTTCGGAGATTTTCTATTGACTATTTGTTTGTGAATTATTTCACATTGTGTTCGGGGTTCCATCTGATTTTTGAACTCCCAACATTGGCACCCACCGTGTTCTAAGCCGATAAAGAACCCACGATGCCTCCAAGAAAATCAAAGAAGAACGCGACTATGAAGACCATCACTTAAAGGAAGAGAATGAAAACACTATCACAATAGACTCTCAGCAGAACGCAGGCCAGGAAAAGGAAACAAAACTCGAGGCACTCAAGAAGGCCACAGAAGGAAGGCAAAAGAAGTTCTGGAAACAAACATAGAAGACGACACCAAGGATGCAGTGGACAAACAGTTGGAAACAATGAACAAAAAAGTGCAAATGCTTCAGAAAGAGAAGGAAAGGTTCGCTATACAGCTGGAAGCAAAAAGAAAAGCTTCGGAGAAGCTAGAAAAGCTTAACCAAACAAAAGAACAATTAGAGAAAATACAAAAAGAGATTGATGAAATGAAAGAACAAGAAAACAGTTCTCTTTGGCGTGAATCACCATATCAAAGCTCTGGTACACGAAAAAGAACCCAAAAAGAAAACTTCTTCATAGACAATGGAGTCTCACAGCTCGCAGATCCGGAGTCACCGCTGTCCCTCGGGTTGCAAACTGCACCATGGCCACCAAAGTACAAGCCGATTTCTCTCATGAAATTCAATGGATATGGAAACTCCTGATAGTTTCTCATGAGCTACGAAGCTCCTATAAATTCAGCTGGAGGAGATGATGTTTCTGTGACCAAGTCCTTCATCATTGCCTGCGAGGGTCAAGTCCTCAATTGGTATTCCTTGTTACCCCCACACTCAATTTGCAGTTGGATTGATCTCAAGACAAAATTCATTCAAGCATTTCAAGTGTTCCATGAAACAACTGCAAAAGCATCAAATCTCTATTACTGCAAGCAAAGAGATGAAGAACCATTGCAAAACTTCGTCAAAAGATTCATACAGCAGAAGTCCTAAACACCAGGGGCAGACGACAAAACCACGATTTGGGCACTAATTACTGGGCTAACTCCAGGTCCGGCTGCCTTGCACTTGTCCAGGGAAGAGCCACAAACCATTGAAGAGCTCTTTGGTGAACTAGAAAAGTACATCAAATCGGATGAAGATCACAAAAGAAGAGCAACTGAAAGAAATCAGGGAATACAAAATCATAGGGGAATGGGTTGGAGACCAAAATTCCAGACACCACGGAACATCCACAATGTTGAAAATCCTTCATCGCATTTCAACCAAAGCAGCAGACCAAGCACAAGGGGTGACCATGCGTCAAGAGGAAAAGGAAGAGGACTTCCAAAGATTCAAATCATGATCCAAGAGAGGGAGAGGATCACAGCTGGGGCCGAGAGGGAGAAGACGAGTTGTGGCATACGATTGATGAGGTCACTGGAGATGGGGGCGAGCGACGATGAGTCGCGGTTGCTGAGGTAGGGACAGTCGGCAACGAAAGAGGAGGCAAGGGACTAGAAGAGGTGGCAGAGGTAGGGGAGTCGGGAGGAGGCAGAGCAGGGGCGTCCATAGGGAATGAGCGGCGGCGTCAGGGCGGCAGTGTGGGATGCAAAAAATGGATAAGGTGGAAGGGGTCTAGTATTCGGGTGGAAGGATAAGACTTGGGTTTTTGGCAGTTGGGCTACTTTTCATGGGCCATCACATCTAATTTCCTATTCACTATTCCTTTCTTTTCTATTTTCTTATTTTATAATATGTATATATACATGTATAGATGTATTGTATGGATGTATTGCACCGCCTAGGTACCGTCTAGAAAATGCCTAGGCCCGCCTAGGCTCTAGGTGGTGGGTCACCGCCTAGCGCCGTCTTGAACTTTGGCTACATCCCTAGCTTATGTTGCAACTTAACTAATTTTGGAGTTTTAGGTATACGCAAATAAAATTATCCAACTTAATCGTAAAAGGATAAGTGGAGATGCGAGGAATTGAATACCGAACCTTTAGAAAGCTTATCCTAATACTCTACCGATTGAGCTACATCCCCAAATTTTATTGCAACATCTGCTATAGTTAATTTTAAATTTTGGGTAGACGCAAATAAAAATTTCGAACCAAATTGTATAAGGATAAGTGGAGATGCGAGGAATTGAACCCGAACCTTTAGGAAGCTTATCTTAATACTCTACCAATTGAGCTACATCCCCAACTTTTCTTACAATTTTCGCTATAATCAATATTAAATTTCTAATAGGGGTATACACAAATAAAAATTCACAATCAAATCTGAAAAAATTATAAGTGGAGATGTGAGGAATCAAAACTCCGAACTCTTAGAAAGCCTTATTTTAGTGCATGCTCTACAAATTGAGTAACATCTTCTCCCTGCTTGGACCTACTGCATTGATCGATACAATGTACAAATGATTTGCTTGCTCCTTCAATCTCCTATTCATCCAAACATCAAGCTCTCGTTCCCTTCACACACAGTAGTTGCTATGCTACTTGCCAACTCCACGTGACCACTGGCCAGCGGTAGTTCTGTTGGGACGATCATGGCCTACCGCGCGCACGATCGATCGATGTGATCAGGAGAGGATAGGAGGAGAAGTCTTTTATGGAAATGGTCGTCGATGGAGTCCACGACGTCTTCCTCTACGGCGGCAGCGCCTCTGCTCGCCGCCGGTACGGTCGACCTTGCCGGGGAGTTCATCTAGTGGACAGAGGATTGGGGGCTTGTGGTGGAGGCACGCCGGTAGCTGGGGCGGTCACCACAGCTAGCCCCAACGTGGCTCCGCTGGTGTTTTACTGCACACAATATTACCATATATTACGGTTCGAAAAGGAATCGTATGAAAGAATTTGCCGATTGAAATTAATTGTATACTATTGTAACCTTAAGTTGTTGCATAAGTAGTATGGGTAATATAGGGGTATAACTGAAAATATGTAAAATTATATTGTTGAATTTATCAAATCTTTCTTAATTGATCGGGAGAGAGAGAGAGAGAGAGAAAAGAAGAAATATCTTAATAATATAATTCATGCAAATTACAATTTTACCCGCATAAGAAAACTACTTATACTTCATACTACCACTAGATAGTATTGTGCACCATAAAAGACCTCTCGGAGGAACCCTTTGAATCCAATGTAAGGAACAAAAGATCAAGTGTGTCCACTACGGTGATCCTCGCCCGCTGGTCATGCTCTTGTCAATGAAGAATTGAAGATGCATTTGATTACTATCGAAGAACCAATTGGTTGTTGCACGGTAGGTGTAACGCCCGCGTTTTTAGCTATAAATAAATCACCCAGTAAATCATGCGTATTTTCAAACTGACCCGCCGAGCTCAATTATCAGTCAAACCCTAGCCACTGTTTTCCCCCACTCTCTCCCCGACGCGCGTGCCGCGATTCCCGCCGGCACCGCACCTCGGTCGCGCCCCTGCGCACCTTCCCAACGCCGCGGTCGGCCACCGGCCGGGAATCCCGCGCACGCCGCGGTCCCGCCGGCCGGTCCGCCTCGCCGTCACCGCCGTCCCGAAAATCACGCCCGGAAAGTCGGAAAAACCCCACAAAACCCTCCCTTAATTTCCCCAACAATCTTCCAAATTCTCTAGATTTTTTTTTTCCAATTTCTTCTCCTCTTTTCCCTATTTTTTTCCCTTTCTTTTCCTTTTTCCTTTTCTTTCTTTTCTCCTTCCTTTTCTTTTCCTCTTTTCCTCTTTTCTTTTCCCTCTCTTCTTCCTTTCTTCTCCTCCTTTTTCCCCCTCGCCTCCCCGCGCGAGCCAACCAGGAGACCGGCGCCTGACCGCCGCCGGCCAGGGCCCCGCGCGCGCCGGCTCTCCCTCCTCCCCCCGCCTCCGCACGCCACCGCCGGCAGGGAAGCCGCCCTTGCACGCCACCGCGGCCCCGCCCCGCCCCGCGCCCACCGGAGACCGGCCGGCCGCCGGACGCCATTAATGCCCCCCGTCCGAGCCGTCAACTCCCTCACCGGCCGCCGCGGCCGCCCCACGCCCGCACGACGGGTCTAATCCCCTCGCCTAACCACCGCGCACGCCCCGACCCAACCGAGCCGTCGCATCGCCGGCCGGAGCTCGCGAAGCTCCCCGAGCTCGCCGGCGGCCTCGCCGGGGAAAATATCTCCCCTTCCCGAACCGCCTCTCGCCGCCTATAAAAGGGGCCAACGGCTTCCCCCGCCACCGCACTTCACCACGGCCACCTCCCTTCCCCTTGCCTAAGCACTAGAGCGCCGCCGCCACTAACACCATCACCACCGGTCCGCCGCCGCCCGTGGAGCCGCCCCCTCGCGCCGCCTCGACCCAAGGTGAGTGAGGGAAACAAACCCCCTCGTCGCCCTCCTCCTTTTCCCCCTCTCGCCGTCCGCCTCCGTGGCCGGGAGGCCGGCCGGCCGTCGCCGCCCGAGGCCCCCGGCGGGCCGCCCTCCCCTGCCTCTGAATGTCACGAGGTAGGGGATGAAGGGGGGGCTATTTAGCCGAAACCCCCCTGCCCCTTTTCCTTTTTCCCCAGGATCCCCTGTCACTATTCCCTCTCTCTCTCTCTCCTTTCATTTAGCCCCTACCCTTTAAACAAATCCACCAAGACCCCTGCCCTTTTTCAAATAAATCCCTAAGGCTATTTTAGTTAACCCTCACCTTACTTAAGTATTATAGTTAGGCCCTTCGGTTTAAAACTAGAATTACTAACCGGCCCGAATTAACCCTAAGCATCCCTTTTACCCGACATTTCATGCGCGGGTTTCATCCCAATCATGCCTAAACCCCCCTCAATAAAGGAAAATTACCAATAGGTCCTTAATATCTATAGCCCCCTTAACCTAGCCCCTTTTTATACACGCCCTTCCTTCTCGGTTAAGACCAAACCCTACCGCGCCTATATATACCCCTCCTCCGCTCACTTTCCCCTCCCCGAGCTCGGCCGGAAACATGTGTGCTAATACTGCTTGCTTGCTTGTGTGTGCGCTATAGCCGACGGAGTAGACGGAGGAAGGTACCCCGAGCCAGAGATCGAAGCCGACTACTGCGAGCAGGAGCCCGAGGTCCCGAACACCGAGCCGGCACTCCCCGAGGACTTCGAAGACGGCAAGTTCAACCTTCCCCCTTTGATGCATGCTTCGTCCTAGTTTTATAGATATACCCTTATACCCGTTTTATAAATTGCATTTTGTTTTACTGCAAAACATGGTAGGATAGCCACCCATGATTGCTCTGATTAAACCTTGTTTTGACCTAAATGAGTGCTTTAAAATGTGTGAGTGCTTTCAAAATGCGTGATTGCATTAAAAGTGGGAATGGGGTATTTTTGGAAAATGAGTACAGATCTGGGTAGACGGGATGGACGTGTGTGTCAGGAGTATGGGTAAGCTCGTACCTGTGTGGTTGAGCGTGTTGGGAGTTGTCCATCTTGTCGGTTAAGGACCGGGTTGCGTGACATCTCACCTGACCCAAATCATCGTACAACCACTCGACCGTTGTATGTGGCAACGGCTTAGCATAAACCCCACTAGTTAATCTACTTGTCATCTGGTGTGCGGGTGAGCAGCGGGAGACCAAGGAGTCGGGGTACGCTCTGTGTGAGGTACGCCCTGGTTATGTGGTATAACCCCTTGGGTGCTTCCGTGGTGGCTCGTAGTGTTAGCTAAGGTGGGTAATGGCTATGATAGGATCCGTACCGGCGCTGAGGTGTCCGTGTGACGGTACCCTACTTGTGGGTAAAGATGTACAACCTCTCGCAGTGTCAAACCTATTCGAATAGCCGTGTCCACGGTATTGGACGAGTCACGGTGTGGTCACAAAAACTAGTGTTTGGGTTGGGATGTTTTCTGACGTGAGTTGTTTTCTGGGTGAAGTGTGTGGCTGTGTGCCTGGGCTACGACGGACGGGAAGTCCGGTAGATCCACGAAAGGGTTTTCCTAAAACAAGTGAGTTACTTGGGTTATGAAAATGATTTGCGAAAACCTTTTTGAAATAAACCCCTCGCATGTGCAAGTTTGCAAAATGAACCTTAACTCGATCCTTGTTATACCTTATGCATGATTCTGCTTGTAAGCCCCTCCGTGGGTGGGGTTGGATTTGCTTCGAGTACGTATGTACTCACTCTTGTTTACTAACTATTTTACAGAGGAGGATCCCGATTACATCCCTGAAGACGTTGAGTAGGTTGTGCCCTACACCCAACCGTGCCTGGTACCAGGGCCCTACCGAAAGCTTCCATGGTGTGGTACTCTGAGGAGGCTATGGAAGCCTTTGCTATCGTAGTGTGGTCGCTAGCGTTTGTGTTGTTCATTGTAGCGTTGGCACTACCGTGCCCTTTTTGTAACCGTAATGTAAAAGACCGATTCCACCGTTGTAATAAATGTGCTACCGGCCCTCCGGGACCGGTATTTGTGTCACATTTGGTCACCTCTAATGAGGGGACGCTTCAGGTGGTATCAGAGCCGTAGGTTGGCCGTAGGACATGACCCCTAGGATATGAGACCTCCTCTGGCCCTCTCTAACCTTTCCTTTGCTAAGCTCACCTTTTCCCAAATCCTTACCTTGATTCTTGCCTGTTTCCAGATGCCTAACCCCGAGTGGAACGGAGGAATTTGCCCCGTCCAGCCTGGCCTCCCTAACCTGTTGCTACTCAGCCTAGAGCGCGTCGGAGTAAGGGATCCGCCAGAGTTCGTCTATCGGGAGTACGAACGCTTCGGCACCCTTCGGTGTAAGCTGCTGATCTTTGTGGGAAGGAGCACGCTTTACCCCGACATAGAGCCATGGTTCGTCAACGCCACTGGTTTTCGCTTTGCCGACACCTACCCCAAGGCTGCTCGGAAGGCCTTGCGTCAGCTACGAGTGGTCTATAGACAGCACCTCCGAAGGACTCCAATGGGATTCTTTCCACCCTCCGGAGGAAGAGGACGCTCGTGGATTGATCGCATGAGAGGTTTGGAACGAGAGGAAGAAGACTTAGAAGAGGCAGTCTCCCACCTATCCATATACCTCGCAGGCCTAGACCACCTTTATCGGAGCAAGCCCAAAGAACCGAAGCGAAGCAGATCGACGGGCGGAAAGAGCCGAACGAGAGGATAGAACTAGAAAGGGTGAAGACAACCATAGCGAGAAGTTGAACTACACAACACAAAGCAAGAATACCTCAGGAAAAGAGAGCGCACGCTGTTGGCCCATAAAGCCCTATGGGATGAACTGAAGGAGCGTAGAAGCAGAGATGAAGGAGCCAGAGCAGAAGAGAATGAACCCGAAGAAACCCACTGGGACAAAGGAACCCAGACTGAGGACGAGATACTGGAGCAAGATCTTCCACTGAAGAAGCGTCGTATCCAGTTAGAGGAAGAATCACCATGAGGATAAGACTAGGGTGTGTTAGGCTAGAAGTTGAGTCCTAGTAATAATAAGTGTACCCCGAAGGATGTACCCCAACCTTCCTACTAAATAAAGTTATCCATCTTTTGTACCCCACCACAACCTGTTCAACCCTATCTTTGTTTCAGATGGCGGAAGATGGATGGACCCAAGGCGTGTGCCAGGAGGAGCCCGGTTTTGCTCGCCCGCTCATCCACTCCCCGGAGCGCCTCGGTATCACCGAGCGCCCTAGGTACTACGAGAGAGAGTACGAGCAACTCGGCACTCTTCGCCGTAGAGTGGTCCTCTCCGTCGCTAGAAGCAACCGTCACACCAACATCGAGCCGTGGCGCGTGACCGCCACGGGGTTCCGACACCGGGATACCTATCCTTTGGCCCTCGGAAAAGCCCTCCGCTACCCGTGCCGAATCTACGAAGAGCACCTCGTCCCCACACCGATGAGGTACTTCCCTCCCGCCATCGGGACCCCGGTTGGCGAGGCCCGCATGAGGAACTTGGAGCGACGCCGCCACCAAGAAGACCTCGCTATACCACGTAGTCGCCTACCTTGTCTCCCCGGACAAGCTCTTTGATGACCGGGCCGGACACTTGAGGGAACGGATCGGCGGCCGAGCAAGCTGAAGTCACGGTGCGGATGCACCAAGTCCGAGTGGCTCAAGCCGAAGCAAGGACCGCCGCGGCCATAGCAAGGAAGCCGTTGCCCAGGAAAGCCTCAGAAGGATCCAGGACCAACGCATGCAAGAATGGACCCACGGCGGAACGCCAGTTCCAGCCATTGGAGAACCTCAAGTCCTGCTGGGAACACCCCTTGTAGGATGGGGAGGAGCCATAGAAGTCCCACCAGCACCACCAGCAGTCACCGAACCAGCTACCACTGAAGCCGCAGCACAGCCTCAGGAAAATGGAGACCCCGAAGGCGGAAACGATGACGAGTTGCTCATCCCGCTGGAAGAACACTCGACCCCAAAAGACAGCTCCCCTCGCGAGTAGTGTGCCCCAAGACCCAGGGAATGAAGCCGTACCGGTCCAAGTCGCGCCCTTAGCCTTTAGCCGTGTAGTGTTCGCATAGTCGGGATGTATCCTCCTCGCTGGTTGTAATAAAAACTTGTTTGTGCTTGCTTGGTTTGCTATGTGCTTGTTGTGTGCTTACCGGCAGAATAAACCCTGCCTTTTCAAAAAGAAATCCGTTATAATCCACTTAAACATCACATAAAACTAGATCTCTTAGAAACCCGCTTCTTTACAGATGGTTTCCAGGCGCCCTGTCAGGACCCACCGGTCGGATGCTGAGGGATCGCAAGCCGATCGGAGGGAGCGCCTCCACGAACAGGAGGTTAACCAAAATGAAGATGGAGGAGAGAACGTGGTCCCGCCACCACCACCCCCCTCCTATTGACTTGGCTCAAGTCTTAGCCAACCGATCGTCTTGATGGAGGCTATCTTCAATGCCATCAACCGCCCAAGACCCCGTGCCATGAGCATGAATGAGAAGCCGACCGAGTTCCTCGGGACTAAGCCGCCCACCTTTAGCGGGTCGGTGAATCCTTTGGACGCCGACGATTGGCCGAGAGCCATCCCGAGGGAACCGGAGCCCCTCCACCGCGAGGACCATGACAAGGTTCTCTTGGCGGCTCACCGGCTCACCGGGACGACCCTAGCCTCGGTGGGAGAATTATCGCGCGCGCGCCCAAGGATCCCTCCGCCATCACATGGGATGAATTCGTGGAGGAGTTCCGTCGCTACCACATCCCGGAGGCCACACCGAAGCGGAAGGCGGATGAGTTCCGCGAACTCCGCCAAGGCAACATGACCGTGGAGGAATACACGTACCGCTCATAGAGCCGGCACGCTATGCCCCCGAGGAGGTGGATAAAGACTCCAAAAAGCAAGAGATGTTCAAGAAGGGGCCGACTCGAACCGAGGACACCGCCGACTCCTCGGATTTACCCGGATTTTAACACCCTTATGAACATGGAAATCCTCACGGAAAGAGCGAAGGCCGAAGAAAAGAAGGAGAACAAGCGCAAATTCATGGAACACAAGGCCAAGCGAAGAAGAGCGGTCCCGGAGGCCGAGAAACTTTGGACACCCCATGTCCGGGTTCCAAGCTCCGATGCAATACGAACCCAAACCCAAGCCACAAGCTCACAAGCCCCCGCAGCCCGCTTCAAGCCCTCCTACAACCGAGAATACCATGAAGCCCCCACGAACAACACCGACCGGATCACTACCAACAACAACAACAACAACTCCCGAGTGTGTTTCAACCGCCGGAAACCGGGCACTTCATCGCCAACGCCCCTATGCTAAAAAGCCGGCAACCACCACCTACTCCAACTCGGTAAACGGACCAAGGCCACTTGCGTCGGAGCCAACCGCATGCCGGTGCGCGGCAACAACAACTTCGGCAACAACACCAACAACCAGCGGATGAGGCGGCCCCGGCGGTCGTATGGACGCGCTCGGGTGAATCACATCAATGCGCGGGAGGCACAAGAAGCGCAAGGAGTGGTACTCGGTGAGTTCTCGGTCGGCTCGCTTTGGCTACCATACTATTCGATTCGGGAGCATCGCACTCATTTATATCCTCAAGCTTTGTGGAAAAGCATAGCATACCCACGGTACTACTCAAAGCACCCCTAATAACTCGAACACCGGAGGTGACATTAATTGTCAACTGGGATGCCCCCGGGTAAGGATCATTTTAAGTGGGGTAGAGTTCCTAGCAGACCTGGTAGTACTGAAATCCAAGGGGATAGATGTGATCCTTGGTATGGACTGGTTAAGCCAACACCATGGCCTCATAAGCTGCGCCGATAAAGTAGTGCACCTGACCAACCCAGACGGGATACAAGTGACACCTGCCACACCGGGGACACAGGCGGATATAATGGTTTTCAACATAGAAGCCAAGTCCATAGAAGATGTCCCGGTAGTACGAGAATACCCGGATGTGTTCCCCCGAAGAGCTCCCTGGGATGCCACCCGACAGAGACATAGAGTTCGTAATCGACCTTATCCCTGGAACCTCTCCCATAGCCAAGAGACCCTATAGGATGGCAGCCCCTGAGTTGGCAGAATTGAAGAAGCAGCTAGCAGAGCTTCAGCGAAGCGGGTTCATCAGACCAAGCTCATCACCATGGGGAGCCCCAGTGCTTTTTGTGGAAAAGAAGGATAAGAGCATGAGGATGTGTGTGGACTATCGCTCGCTGAACGAGGTCACTATTAAGAACAAGTACCCTCTTCCCAGAATAGATGACCTGTTTGACCAACTGAAAGGAGCCAAGTATTTCTCGAAGGTGGATCTAAGATCAGGGTATCACCAACTCAAGATTAGGGAAAGTGACATCCCCAAGACTGCCTTTGTCACACGCTACGGGCAATATGAGTTCACGGTGATGTCCTTTGGACTAACCAATGCCCCAGCGTACTTCATGAACCTCATGAATAAGGTGTTCATGGAGGAATTGGACAAGTTTGTTGTGGTCTTCATTGACGACATACTTGTTTACTCCAAGAGTGTGGAGGAGCATGAACAACATCTTCGAGTGGTACTGGGAAAATTGAGGGCACACAAGCTTTACGCCAAGTTCAGCAAGTGTGAATTTTGGCTGGAGAAAATATCCTTCCTTGGGCACATACTTACTGCGCGAAGGAGTAGCGGTAGACCCCGGAAAGTTGAGACAGGTCTCCAGCGGCGGCAACCCAACCAACGTGAGCGAGATCGGAGTTTCCTAGGTTTAGCGAGGGTACTACCGGAGATTTATCGAGGGATTCTCCAAGATCGCCCGGCCCATGACGAGCTGGCAAGAAAGAGAAGAAGTTTAACCGGACCGAGGGCACCGTGAAAGAAGTTTCCAAGAGTTGAAGAAGAGGTTGACCACAGCCCCAGTGCTAACCCTGCCAGACATTCAACGAGACTTTGTCGTGTATTGCGACGCCTCCCGACAAGGGTTGGGATGTGTTCTCATGCAAGATGGGAAGGTCGTGGCATATGCCTCCCGTCAGCTCAAACCCCATGAGCAGAATTATCCCACCCATGATCTAGAGTTTGCAGCCGTAGTGCATGCCCTAAAGATCTGGAGACATTATCTGATCGGGAACAAGTGCGAAATCTACACAGACCACAAGAGTCTAAAGTATATCTTCACCCAGCCCGACTTGAACCTAAGGCAGAGAAGATGGCTAGAGCTAGTCAAGGACTACAACCAGGAAATCACTACCACCCCGGGAAAGCCAACGTGGTGGGCGATGCTCTAAGCCGGAAAACCTACGAGAGGGCGGCACCCAAGAGTGCTCGGTTGCAAGAGGAGATGGCCCGACTCAACGTACACATCGTCCCCCAAGGCTACGTCCGCCAGCTGAGTGTTCAGCCTACCCTAGAAGAGAAGATCCGGAAGGCCCAAGAAGCCGACGAGAATCTGATGAGGATCCGCAAGCATACCGGAGAGAACAAGGCCCCTGACTTCAGGGTAGATGACCAAGGCACCCTGTGGTACAAGAACAGGATATGCGTGCCCGAAGGTGGAGATTTCCGACAGACCATCATGGATGAGGCACACAACTCAGCATACTCCATTCACCCGGGATCCACCAAAATGTACATGGACTTAAAGCAGAAGTATTGGTGGAACGGAATGAAGGCAGACATTGCACGGTTCGTCGCCCACTGCGACACTTGTCAGAGAATCAAAGCCGAACATCAGAAGCCTGCAGGACTGTTGCAACCCTTACCAATCCCGGTATGGAAGTGGGACGAGATAGGTATGGACTTCATAGTAGGGTTGCCAAGGACTCAGAAAGGACATGACTCCATATGGGTGATCGTGGATCGACTCACTAAAGTCGCTCACTTTCTACCCGTACGGACCACTTATGGTGGAGAGAAATTGGCGAAACTCTACATAGAAAATATAGTGAAGCTGCATGGAGTGCCTAGCAGAATAGTCTCAGACAGAGGGACCCAGTTCACCTCTAGGTTCTGGAAAAGCCTGCACAAAGCCATGGGCACCAAACTGGACTTCAGCTCAGCATACCACCCCCAGACAGACGGGCAGACCGAAAGGGTGAATCAAATTTTGGAAGATATGTTGAGAGCCTGCGTCCTCACCTATGGCAAAGATTGGGAGCAGAGCCTGCCGTATGCCGAATTTTCCTACAACAACGGCTACCAAGCAAGCCTGGGAATGTCGCCATTTGAAGCGCTATACGGGAGAAAATGCAGGACACCCCTGATGTGGTCAGAAGTAGGAGAGCGTGCCCTGGTTGGGCCCGCCCTCATTAAGGAAGCCGAGGAGCGCGTAGCTGATATTCGAGAAAAGTTGAAAGCCGCCCAGTCCCGACAAAAGAGCTACGCAGACAAGAAGAGGCGTGAAGCGAGCTTCAATCCAGGAGACTTCGTCTATCTCAAGGTTTCACCCATCCGGGGGACTCGAAGGTTTCAAGTACACGGGAAGTTGGCCCCTCGGTACATCGGCCCGTATAAAGTGATCAAGAAAGTGGGGGCAGTAGCATATCGGTTGGAGCTACCCGAGGAAATGTCAGACATACACCCAGTGTTCCACATCTCCCAGCTACGCCGATGTTTGAAGGTTCTGGAGGAAAAACGAGTACCGGTGGAGACCATCGATCTACAGCCAGACCTTAGGTACCAGGAGGTGCCCGTCAAGATCCTAGACACTGTGGTCAAGCGGACAAGGACGACCGAAGTACGGGTGTGCAGAGTCCAATGGAGCAGACACGGGGTGGAAGAAGCTACGTGGGAGCGAGAGGATGCACTAAGGAAGGAATTCCCCCACCTATTCGAGGCTTAGCCGAATCTCGAGGACGAGATTCATTTTAAGTGGGGTAGGTTTGTAACGCCCGCGTTTTTAGCTATAAATAAATCACCCCAATGAAATCATGCGTATTTTCAAACTGACCCGCCGAGCTCAATTATCAGTCAAACCCTAGCCACTGTTTTCCCCCACTCTCTCCCCGACGCGCGTGCCGCGATTCCCGCCGGCACCGCACCTCGGTCGCGCCCCTGCGCACCTTCCCAACGCCGCGGTCGGCCACCGGCCGGGGAATCCCGCGCACGCCGCGGTCCCGCCGGCCGGTCCGCCTCGCCGTCACCGCCGTCCCGAAAATCACGCCCGGAAAGTCGGAAAAACCCCACAAAACCCTCCCTTAATTTCCCCAACAATCTTCCAAATTCTCTAGATTTTTTTTTCCAATTTCTTCTCCTCTTTTCCCTATTTTTTTTCCCTTTCTTTTCCTTTTTCCTTTTCTTTCTTTTCTCCTTCCTTTTCTTTTCCTCTTTTCCTCTTTTCTTTTCCCTCTCTTCTTCCTTTCTTCTCCTCCTTTTTCCCCTGCCTCCCGCGCGAGCCAACCAGGAGACCGGCGCCTGACCGCCGCCGGCCAGGGCCCCGCGCGCGCCGGCTCTCCCTCCTCCCCCCGCCTCCGCACGCCACCGGCCGGCGGGGAAGCCGCCCTTGCACGCCACCGCGGCCCCGCCCGCCCCGCGCCCGCCGGAGACCGGCCGGCCGCCAGGACGCCATTAATGCCCCCCTGTCCGAGCCGTCAACTCCCTCACCGGCCGCCGCGGCCGCCCCACGCCCGCACGACGGGTCTAATCCCCCCGCCCAACCACCGCGCACGCCGACCCAACCGAGCCGTCGCATCGCCGGCCGGAGCTCGCGAAGCTCCCCCGAGCTCGCCGGCGGCCTCGCCGGGGAAAATATCTCCCCTTCCCGAACCGCCTCTCGCCGCCTATAAAAGGGGCCGACGGCTTCCCCGGCCACCGCACTTCACCACGGCCACCTCCCTTCCCTTGCCTAAGCACTAGAGCGCCGCCGCCACTAACACCATCACCACCGGTCCGCCGCCGCCCGTGGAGCCGCCCCCTCGCGCCGCCTCGACCCAAGGTGAGTGAGGGAAACAAACCCCCTCGTCGCCCTCCTCCTTTTCCCCCTCTCGCCGTCCGCCTCCGTGGCGGGAGGCCGGCCGGCCGTCGCCACCCGAGGCCCCCAGCGGCTGCCCTCCCCTGCCTCTGAATGTCACGAGGTAGGGGATGAAGGGGGGGCTATTTAGCCGAAACCCCCCTGCCCCTTTTCCTTTTTCCCCAGGATCCCCTGTCACTATTCCCTCTCTCTCTCTCTCCTTTCATTTAGCCCCTACCCTTTAAACAAATCCACCAAGACCCCTGCCCTTTTTCAAATAAATCCCTAAGGCTATTTTAGTTAACCCTCACCTTACTTAAGTATTATAGTTAGGCCCTTCGGTTTAAAACTAGAATTACTAACCGGCCCGAATTAACCCTAAGCATCCCTTTTACCCGACATTTCATGCGCGGGTTTCATCCCAATCATGCCTAAACCCCCCCTCAATAAAGGAAAATTACCAATAGGTCCTTAATATCTATAGCCCCCTTAACCTAGCCCCTTTTTATACACGCCCTTCCTTCTCGGTTAAGACCAAACCCTACCGCGCCTATATATACCCCTCCTCCGCTCACTTTCCCCTCCCCGAGCTCGGCTGGAAACATGTGTGCTAATACTGCTTGCTTGCTTGTGTGTGCGCTATAGCCGACGGAGTAGACGGAGGAAGGTACCCCGAGCCAGAGATCGAAGCCGACTACTGCGAGCAGGAGCCCGAGGTCCCGAACACCGAGCCGGCACTCCCCGAGGACTTCGAAGACGGCAAGTTCAACCTTCCCCCTTTGATGCATGCTTCTGTCCTAGTTTTATAGATATACCCTTATACCCGTTTTATAAATTGCATTTTGTTTTACTGCAAAACATGGTAGGATAGCCACCCATGATTGCTCTGATTAAACCTTGTTTTGACCTAAATGAGTGCTTTAAAATGTGTGAGTGCTTTCAAAATGCGTGATTGCATTAAAAGTGGGAATGGGGTATTTTTGGAAAATGAGTACAGATCTGGGTAGACGGGATGGACGTGTGTGTCAGGAGTATGGGTAAGCTCGTACCTGTGTGGTTGAGCGTGTTGGGAGTTGTCCATCTTGTCGGTTAAGGACCGGGTTGCGTGACATCTCACCTGACCCAAATCATCGTACAACCACTCGACCGTTGTATGTGGCAACGGCTTAGCATAAACCCCACTAGTTAATCTACTTGTCATCTGGTGTGCGGGTGAGCAGCGGGAGACCAAGGAGTCGGGGTACGCTCTGTGTGAGGTACGCCCTGGTTATGTGGTATAACCCCTTGGGTGCTTCCGTGGTGGCTCGTAGTGTTAGCTAAGGTGGGTAATGGCTATGATAGGATCCGTACCGGCGCTGAGGTGTCCGTGTGACGGTACCCTACTTGTGGGTAAAGATGTACAACCTCTGCAGAGTGTCAAACCTATTCGAATAGCCGTGTCCACGGTATTGGACGAGTCACGGTGTGGTCACAAAAACTAGTGTTTGGGTTGGGATGTTTTCTGGCGTGAGTTGTTTTCTGGGTGAAGTGTGTGGCTGTGTGCCTGGGCTACGACGGACGGGAAGTCCGGTAGATCCACAGTGGTTTTCCTAAAACAAGTGAGTTACTTGGGTTATGAAAATGATTTGCGAAAACCTTTTTGAAATAAACCCCTGCATGTGCAAGTTTGCAAAATGAACCTTAACCTGATCCTTGTTATACCTTATGCATGATTCTGCTTGTAAGCCCCTCCGTGGGTGGGGTTGGATTTGCTGAGTACGTATGTACTCACTCTTGTTTACTAACTATGTTACAGAGGAGGATCCCGATTACATCCCCGAAGACGTTGAGTAGGTTGTGCCCTACACCCAACCGTGCCTGTGTACCAGGGCCCTACCGAAAGCTTCCATGGTGTGGTACTCGAGGAGGCTATGGAAGCCTTTGCTATCGTAGTGTGGTCGCTAGCGTTTGTGTTGTTCATTGTAGCGTTGGCACTACCGTGCCCTTTTTGTAACCGTAATGTAAAAGACTGATTCCACCTGTTGTAATAAATGTGCTACCAGCCTCCTGGGACTGGTATTTGTGTCACATTTGGTCACCTCAGATGAGGGGACGCTTCAGTAGGCCTCGATAAGCACACGCGCCGAATGAGGTTTGGATTAGAGTCATATAGCCAAACATGCTAAAATATGCATTAATAGGCTCAAGTTAATACTTCGAAAAAGATGTTTTTTAAGACAACAGGAGGGGTGAACCCCTACTGATTATAATTATATTAAAAAAAGAAGATACAAAGAGAGTATGTAAACTCAAGAAACAAAGAAAATAAAGATTAAGATTACAAGTAAGCTTCTATCCATGCTTTCATTTATGATTGGAGAGCCCTCTTTTCCCGGCGCACAACCGAAGCAAATTCCAGTTTAAAATGATCCTTAACTAAAATCAGGTTAGGTTGAACACCCCTAAAAATGAGATCATTTATCACCATTCAAATGTACCAGCTCATTATGATAATGATATCCATGAGGAAAACCACATTTAGTTGAAATCTAAAGGAGGCAAGAATATCCAAGGGATCACCAGGCTGAATGAACAGGTGTGTTGACGCAAAAAGTGCACCTAGCGCCAAACACACAGCAAGCCGAACAAGCTGGCTTCACACACGCAAAGAGTGACGATGACGTGCCATTCAATGTTTCCTGAAAATTAACAAAAGATAAAGCAGTTAGATACCAAGGCTTGGAACTTGCCGGGTGGTACCAGACAGTTCCATATTTACGGCTAAAAGGCCATATGAGATGACACATAGCTATGGAAAAGCTATTTGCCAATGAACTGAAGACATTCGGGATCTTATAAAAGAAAAAATCAATACTGCCGAATGAATGACGTAAGCATGACGGCAATCGGTCTTTGTTTGGTCAAAAATGCATAAACACGATATCATGACCGATCCCATGATAACCAATATTAAATAAATGAATAAAGTAAAGCACGATCATAATCATGTAATGAACAAGCATGCATAGATCCAAAGCACTAGTCCACTGCATGTCTAGGTACTCCAAACCCGTCGGGTACGATGTCAAACAAATCTATCCACCGCATGATACAATTTGCATGAAGACCGTACCACTTTCCACAAATAGATCTATCCACCGCATGATACAATCTAAATATGGAAAGCTAAAAGCACGCATTATTTAAAGCATGAATTACGCACGTGTTCTACTCGTGACGAAACATAACTGAATACAGCAAGACAGCCGATTCGGGGTCCATGAAGAAGGAACGAACATTACCAAGCGAATAAATCTATCAGGTTGATTCGAAATCTAATCCACCGGATGACTAGCTCTAAAGCAACCCAAAAACCTGCATCTACCGCATGATACTCAGTTCTTTCAAGATTTATACCGACATTGGCAAGCTTGAACCCACAACACGTAACAACCTAGATTGATTCGGTTTCGGCTTTTGAAAACACAAGATCCACGCATTAAAACATGAAATCTACCCGTACAAGGATCACGAAAGATATGAGCCGATCCAAATCTATCTAGATTGGGCAAAGGTGTTACATGAATCTAAACATAAAGTAAAAACTCGAAGTAACACAGGGTAACTTAATGAATCTATTGGATCTTGCCAAAATCCAATAGAGCCGATAACTAGCTTCAAGCTAGATCTTAGCCTACCGCATGGCTCATGACCTAACAAGAAACCCTCTTGAACCAAGCTTGAATCTACCGCATGACACGAAGCATGGTAACAAGACTACTTGCATCAGATCTAAATCCACCGCATGATACTAGACATGATACAAGGTTGTCGGTACTCACGGAGGTCGACGGATCGATGAACCCTCTCGAAGAACTCGACGACACGACAAAAGGACTCTAGGGTTTGGCGTAAGGCCGGTGTGTATTGAAGAATGATTGTGTTACATTACATACATTCAGGGCTCATATTTATACCCTGCCAAGTACAATCTCGAATGGATTCGTTGCCTAACTTATCTCTAAGCTTGATCGCCCATCCATCCATTCGTCCTTCCTGCTTGAGCCACGTCATCGTTCAAATCCCGCAAAATCAGCTCTACTGTTCCTTTGCCGAACGGGAGCAGATAGCCGACTGCAGACTTCTTTGCCGAATACATCTGAAAAATCTTTCCCTTCCTCGAGACGGACTCCTGACCGAGCTGGACCCACAGGTCAGACTCCTTACCAAATTTTGGTGTTAACATATGCCCCTTCAATTGCGGGATAAAAGTAATTTTGTTCCGCAATTGACTCCAGCCACGAATAGCTCAACTCAAATCTGTCAACACTTGTTCTTCTTCCTTCTCAATCCGTTGAAATCTTCGTCTAGATTCAAACCCTAGATCTCCTTGTCCTAAGCTCAAGTCTTCAATGGCGACTCAAAACCAAGATGCTCAGGTAAATCCTCCTCCCGTAAGCTTCATTCGGCATTTAGGTTTTCAATTTTGCCTGAGATTTCGTCTCCGCTTTCCTCAGGAGCCTTCAACTGAGCTTTTGATTCGCGGGCCAATTCAAGATCCTATTATCTTGGACCTGTGGGGAGCTCTGATCCTCAAGATTTCATCGCGGCTGAATCTCAGAGGATTCCTTTCAAAGCGGCTCTGTCCCCACCTCCTCAGTGGCAAGACACTTTTAAGAACTGGCCTTTACCTCCAATCGTAGGCTGGAGAACTTGGTATCGGAGAATCCTCGCAGATAAGAGCGGATTGACCAAAAACTGGGATACCCTCCGCATTGCTCAATGCTTGGAGTTATCTTTGGCCGAGACCCCCAAAAATGAAGACTTTTTGATAGCAGCCTGCCACTTTTGGTCAAACGGTGTCAACGCCTTCCTCTTTGGCCATGGCCCAATGTCTCCATCCCTGGCCGATGTGTATATGATCACCGGCCTTGACATCACAGGGTCTGTTCAGCCTTGGAACTTCAAAGGTTCTTCACGCCAAACAGGGGTGAAGCCAGGGAACGGATATAAACAGTACATCTTGAGCCACATGAAAGACAACCCCCTTGGTGATGTCGAATACAGGGCATTCCTGAATATGTGGCTATGCAGATTTGTCTTCTGTGGCAAAGCCAACGAACCCACTCTGAATCATATCACAATGGCGATTCATTTGGCTAGTGGCAACCGTCTTCCCCTTGGGAAATTCTTCCTAGGCAGTGTATACCATATGCTTCACCAAACCGTTACCCAGATGTACACTAGCCAAAGGATAGCATGTGTCAACGGCCCTTGGTGGTTTGTTCAGATATGACTGCAGCTCCACTTGCATCAAATTGTTGGTGTTGATTTGAACACCAGACTCTTCCCTTCATCCAATCACCCTGAAGGAGAAAACAATGCTACCAGGGGATGCCAGAATTATGGAGAAGCGGCTTCAACTGTTATCATTCAGCAAGACATCTGCCAGCTTTTCGAACTGTTCTTCAAAGGTTTCCAGAATCCTCTCTGGCTCCCCTATCTGGGTAATGACACATTGACTTTCCCTGTTGAATTCTCCTTTGAGCCTGGCCGTCAAGATGGGAGATTCCTAGAAATTTTCAACATCATAATCCGCCCATGTATCTTTGCTACCGAATTCAACGGAGGAAGGCCGAATTCTAGCACCTATGAATATTATCGGCCCAATGTAATGGCCGGGCAAATTGGATGTGGTCGGATGCCCCCAAGATTATTCCCCGCACGAATTCCTCAAACCCGCAGAGGAAATCAAAGAGAGTATGCACGAAACGGGGTTTTCCATTATGTGTGTAGTCCCACTATCTACACCGTCCTTTCGTGCCCACAACCATAGCTCATCCCACCTTTAACTCCCCGGTGGCAAGAACTCCACGATCACATCTTCGGTGAGCCCGTACACGTGTTCTCGCGCGAATTGATGCCCGATTTCCTACCAACTTCAGAGGTAATATAATGAACTTTTGGATCAGACATTTTTCCTCTCAATCAACGATTTTGACCTTATTCCTTTGACTCCACAGAACACAGTGCCTGCCCCTCGAGCCAGAAATATCAACTATAATGTTGTAGGCCCGATTTCAGCACTGGGATTCAAGTCCCCAACTCTGGCCCAGCTAATGGCCAGGTTTGCCACAACCGATCCAAGCCTCTCCAGCCTTGCTGCTGACAAGAGGCAAAGTTTGTCTCTGGTTGCTCCTCCAAATGCCAAGAGGAGGAGAACTGTCAAGAAAGTTCTTGTTGAGGTAAAACCTTTTGCTTTCTTGATCACAAGGGTACTCTAGTTTCTGACAAATCACCTCTTGCGCATTTTCAGACTAGAGCCCAACAACCTTCAGTGTTAGAACCTGCCAATGCCTCATCCACTGGTATGACCTCTACTGTCTTCTCTTAAGGACGAACACTGGCATTTACCCTTTTACTTTGGCACTTGCAGAAGAAACAACGGGAGAACAACTGGTGGATGTCCCCGTGGCTCAACAAGCAAGTCCACCCAGGGTTGAATTACCTATCCCAGTGGAGATCTCATCTTCATCACCCTCTGCAGAAGCAATGAATTCTCCAGAGATGAGTCTCCCAATCCAGCCGGAGCCATCAAGTCTTCCACGGGCACAATCACCTGTTGGTCACGCAGAGACACTAATCCCAACAGAGGTGGATCCAACTCCCCTTCAGCCAGAAGCCCATAAGTTACCAGCGACTGCATCAACACTTTCTGACTTGGAAGCTTCAGCTTTACCTGGAGCATCTTCCTCACCTGCGATTACCCCTGCTCAAGAAATTAGCCGTGAGGTACTCATTTGTTCTTAACTCTGCTACCTTTATGTTTAGCACCCTTAACTCGGCAATATTGCTTCTCAGGATCAGGCTCCATCATCACCAAACCTGTCATCGGAGACCAATCCAGCTGCCGAGGCAATGGAAGGAGTGCACCAGCCTCTGTCAGATGAGGTGTTATCAAAGCTTAAAGAAATTGTTGCCTGGCTAGAAAGGGATGCACAAGATCAGTTCAAGGATCTTGATCACTTCGAAGAGATGCTTGAATCTATCAGCCAAGAACTTCCTGAAGACGTCAGAGCTTCTCTAGTATCCATCTGTGGCTTGGACATCCTTTATGCGCCCATAAGGCACGCTTTGAGGAAATTGCGCTCCCGCCCGGCTATCGAAAAGAAGAAAGTTGATGCTGAACACGCCATGAACGGGGCACAATCCCAAGCGAGAGAGCCACAAAGATACATTGGCGGCTTGCGGGCTTCTTATGATCCGAAAATTGCCGGAAAGCCGCTCTAGAAGCGGAACCGAGAAGCCCGTCGACCGAGATAGAGGTCGATAAAGAGAAAATAGCCGAGCTCCCCGAACCGATAGAAAAGACCCAAGCGGAAGCAAAATCGGCTATCACCAAGATAGAGCAATGCGATGCAGAACTCACCAACTTGTCTGGTGCTCAAAAAGATTGCCAGGAACTGTTGGACAGCTTCCGCCAAGCAACATCCAATGCTCGTGGTGTGATTGCGAAACATTTGAACATTTGAATACCCACATTGATGTATAACCGAATTGATCGCTCTTGTAATACTTATCCTTGCATTTAATTTCCTTTTCTTTTGCATACCTCTAAGTGTAAACGCTGAACGATCCAATCGGCAAAGAAATACCAACACCCGAATGGCACTTTGACTCCCTTCAGCCGAGCCAATCAACTGAATGTGACTCAGCCTAGAACTCCAAGCGACCCGCCGGCGGGCTGGCCAAGGAAACTTTTCCACCTTCCGATTTTCTTGGGATATGCGCCACGATCCAGAGCCACGACTCGAAGCCACGATTCATCTTGCCAGGCCTATAAATGCAACCGTAGGTGCCCCTAGCTCTCCACCAAGCTTTTTAGCTCTCGAATCTTTGCCAATCTCGGTTCTTTCTCTTTCCAAACAGTGCACATCCCAAACCACCATGGTGCGCCGCCTCAACCGCCGCCGCGCCTCCGACGAGGCAGAGGGGAGCAGCGCCAACGCGCGCCGGAGGCAATGATCGTCGATTCATCTTCTTTGCTTCAACTTTTGATCTTTTCTTGTTTTGACGATCATCTCCCTTTCAGGTTGATTCAGTGGAACCCGTCTCCCGCGCCGGCCAATCAACCCCTTCCAAACGACTCCTCGGAGTCCGATGGCCACTCCCCTGTGCCGTACGGGAAAGAAGACGCTCTCCGCTTCAAGGAAGAGCTGGAGACGGCCCGGCGCGAGCTGGAGGACGTTTCCAAGAAGGCGGGCATAGCCGAGCTGGAATGGGAGGACCAGCGCAAACAGCTGCTGGAAACCATCGATGGTACGGCTTTGAAATCAATTCTTGATCCCACCCGGCTTTTTGATGCTAATCTCCTTTCTTCTTGCTTCTTGCAGCCCGCGATGCCGAGCTCAACCAGTTGAAGGCGCTGGTGGAGCAGCTGGCCGATAAGGTGAATGCCCGCGACGACACGCTGGCGGAGCGCCTTGCCGCGGTGGAGCACCGCGTCGACGAGGTGGCGACCCACGGCGTTCGTTTGGGCACCACCTTGGGCCTGGCTGCCATGGCGACGCATACGGACGTCGACTACTCCACCAGGCCGCGCGGCTTCCGGGGCGGCGCACCGGAGGACATCGACGAGATCGAGCTCATCCTGGAGCGCCTCGATGGCCACGGCGACGCCATTGCCGAAATCACGCATCCCCAATCCGTACTGAACAGGATTTTCGACTAGATTGTATTAGGGATGTTTGATAATCGGTAATAAATAAGAACCTTTAAATTCTGTGTTTGTGCTGTTATGAATTCGCCTCGCACTTGCATCCATGATTCTTATTTTTCCTTGAATGCATCTGGGAACTACCTTGAGCCGAACGCGCGAGAACAGTCGTCCCTTGGCGCAAAATCCACAGAAGATCCCGATTCGGCAATCCACGAGCACTGTTCAAGCAAAAACCCTTTGTACTTGGAGAGAAAAACCCTGCCGTTTGGTATTCCAACAGTGCGTACTGGCCGGTCATCACTCCCAATGCACCCCTTCGGTCAATAAAAGAGCCTGATGAGATGCCCTGCAAATCCACTCGCACACTCATCCATCATTTCTCATTTCTTCCCCTGTCTCTAGAGGAGAAAACCGCAAGGCCATGGACAAGGGCAAGCAACCCCAGGAGAGCAGCTCATCGAAGAAGCGTACGATCCGAAGGTGAGTTTTTTCATGATTTATTCCTCGTTCTCCATATGATCTCGTGCTTCATGTTTTCTTCTTTTCCTCTTTCAGCCTTGATCTGCTCCCTGAATAAATCATTGGGACTGAGGATGTGCCTGAGTACATCTCCTCCGATTCCTCCCTCGAAGCAGAGGATGCCACGCCTGAGCAGAGGACCAGCCATCAACTGCGCCGCCGCGTTCGGCACCTGGAGCACGGCCTCAGGGACATCACCGCCCGTTGCCAAGCCGAACGCGAGCGTCGCATGGCTCTGGAGGCACTAGTAGGGGGTAAATGCTTCTGACCTGTTCTTGACTTCATGCCTACATTCGGATTTCTTGCCCCTAACATCGATTCCTCCGCTTTAGATGTCTTAGACGGGTACAACAACCTGAAGATGGCCTGGGACAGCTTGTTGACGGCCGCGAACCATGGTCACCCCCATGCGTTCCAAGTTGCCGTCACGGTGGTCCTGGAACAGCTGAAGAGGGAGCAGCAGAAGAAGCAAAGAAAAGATTGAATCATACTTTTGCTTCTTTCTCCACGCCTTCTGCTTCCCACCTCCTTGAAGATCTGACCATCAGGGTTGTTAGATGTAAACCTGCAAGAAACAGTTGTAATATGATTTTTGTGCTAAGGGCAATGCATCTAGGCACTCGCCATATCTTTTGTTTATGGATTTTTTGTTCTGAAGGTGGCCTCGTTCTTGAGCGTCGGCTGTCTCTGTGTCAGATGTGTGTAATCATCGATCGATCTCGATGCTAGGATAATACTTCTTCAGATATCTTCCATTTATTGCAGCAGAAAATTCTTCTCCTAGCAAAGTTTTCAATATATATGCATTACCAAGGACGCATCTGACCACACGAAAAGGTCCTTTTCAGTTAGGGGACCATTTGCCGAATTCACTGTATTTAGTTCCAATCGGCAATAGCGCTTTCCAAACCAAATCGCCTTCTGCAAATTGCCTTACTTTTACTTTCTTGTTATAGTACTTGGCAACCCGCAGCTTGTTTTTCTCGATGTTTTCCAAGGCTCTAAGACGGATCATGTGCAAATCCTCTAGTTCATCCATCATTAGGACACCGTAATCTTTGGAGCCCAAATCTTTCTGCAACACCACTCTCCTTGAATCCGATTGCATCTCCCAAGGTAAAACCGCGTGGTGCCCATAAACCAACTCGTAAGGAGAAGTTTTTGTAGCTCCATGGGGGGCCATTCGGTAAGCCCACAGCGCCTCACTGAGTACCGAATGCCACCTTCTTGGCTTCTGGTCGATCTTCTTTTGTATCAGCTTGATCATGATCTTGTTAGAAGCCTCTGCTTGACCATTAGCTTGGGCATAATAAGGAGAAGAGTTAAACAATTTAATCCCCATGCTTTCGGCAAACTCTCTGAACTCTAGTGACGCGAATTGTGCCCCTTGATCAGTGGTGATAGTCTGAGGGATTCCAAACCGATAGATGATGTGCTCTTTGACAAACTCAACCATGTTTTCTGATGTCACCTTCTTCAGTGGGATCGCCTCAACCCATTTAGTAAAATAATCTGTAGCCAAAAGCACGAACTTATGCCCCTTGCTAGATGGTGGATTAATTCGGCCAATCAGGTCTATACCCCAGCCCCTGAATGGCCATGGCTTGATGATGGGATTTAATGCTGACGCGGGGACCCTTTGAATATTTCCAAACCTTTGGCAATCCTGACACCCCTTGTAATACTCAAAGCAATCCTCTAATATCGTCGGCCAAAAGCATTCGGCTTGTCTGATAACCCATTTCATCCAGTAGGCCGATTGGTGTGCTCCACATATCCCATCGTGCACTTCGCTCATCATGTTCTTGGCTTCTTCTGGACCCAGGAATTGCAGTAATACCCCATCCAATGATTTGTAGAATAAGTTATCATCCAGAAGAACGAACTTTATGGCCTTGTACCTGAGCTTCCTAGAGACCTTGCGGGATGGATCCTTCAAGTAATCAACGATCTCTTTCCTCCAATCATCTTCTGCAAGATCCGTCCCCAGTGCACACACTTCCGCAAAGAAACGCTTCTTGGCTCTCTTTGTAACCGCAGGCGCTTTGAGCCAGCTTGTTTGCTTCTTCGTTATGCTCTCTAGGAATATGTTGTAGAGTCACCAACGGGAAGCTCTTCAAGATTTCTCTGCATTCTTCGTAGTAACTCCTCAGCGCTTCACTTTTGCATTCGTATTGGCCATTCAATTGCTTAATCACCAGCTCTGAATCTCCATAAACTTCGACTGCAACGACCCCGGCTTCTCTCAAATATTGAAGCCCTCGAAGCAATGCTTCGTATTCAGCCTGGTTATTTGTGACAGTGGGCTGTATAGGGATGGCAAATTCAAACATCTCACCTCTAGGCGAAATCAGTAGGATCCCTACTCCCCCACCTTTACCACATGACGATCCATCAAAAAACAAAGCCCAGGGGGTACTTTTCAAGTAAATTAATTGACGGATCACGATGTTCAGTTATAAAATCGGCAATGATCTGACCTTTGATGGCCTTTGCCGATTCGAACTTCAACTCGAACTCTGATAAAGCCAAAATCCACTTGCCAATCCTGCCGTTCAAAATTGGCATAGATAACATATGTTTTATCACATCAAACTTGGAATACACGGTGCATTCGGCATTCAACAGGTAGTGCCGAAACTTTGTACACGAGTAGTACACGCAAAGACACAGTTTCTCTATAGCCGAATACCTGGTTTCAGGATCAAGTAATTTTCGGCTAAGATAGGCTACTACCCGCTCCTTTCCTTCAAATTCTTGAATAAGGGCCGATCCAATGGTTCGGGTATCGGCCGCCACGTACAACTTGAAAGGCTTGTTCAGCTGAGGAGGAACCAACACTGGTGGCTCCTTCATGTACTGCTTGATCTCATCGAAAGCCTTCTGTTGTTCGTCGCCCCAGGTGAACTTTTGATCTTTCTTTAACTTCAACAGCGGAGAGAATGGCAAGACCTTCTGTGACAAATTTGATATGAATCTTCCTACGAAATTAATCTTGCCGAGCATTGACTACAACTCCTTTAGGTTAGTTGGAGGAACCACTTCATCAATGGCCTTCATGCTCTTTTTGCCAACTTCAATTCCTCCTTCGTGGACCAAAAACCCCAAGAATTCTCCAGCTGATACCCCAAAAGCGCACTTGTTTGGATTCATCTTCAAACCATGCTTTCGGGTGCACTCCAAGGTCCTCTTCACATCTTCCAAATGCGTGTCATGACTCAGGGACTTGATCACCACATCATCAATGTAGATTTCCACAATTTTGCCGATCAACTCGTGAAAAATATAATTCATGGCTCATTGATAAGTTGCACCGGCATTCTTTAACCCGAACGTCATGACTATCCATTCAAACAGGCCTATATGACCAGGACATCTAAAGGCCGTCTTTGATATGTCCTCTATCGCCATGAAGATTTGGTTGTAACCCGCATTACCATCCATGAAACTGATGACTTTGTGCCCGACTTGCGCGCGTCAATCAACAAATCGGCAATAGGCATTGGGTAACCATCCATCGGAGTAGCTCTGTTCGGGTCCCCGAAATCTATGCGACCCTCATTTTTCCATTCTTCTTGTATACAGGGACGATGTTAGAAATCCACTCCGCATATCTGCACGGCCGAACGAAGTTTGCATCAAGCAATCTTTCAATTTCCTTCTTCACTTCGGCCAATACTTCATCTTTGTAGATCTTCTGAGGTGGTTGCTTATATGGTTTGAAACCAGATTTGATTGGCAACCGATGCTCGACGATAGAACGATCCAATCCAGGCATCTCCGAATAATCCCAGGCGAAGCAGTCTTTGTATTCCTTGAGAAGCTTAATCAATTCTCCCCTGAAGTCCGGCTGCAAGTCTGCGCTGATGAATGTCGGCCTTGGCTTATCACCGTTTCCAATGTCAACCTCTTCTAATTTGTCATCTGACATGAATCCCCGCCCCAACTTGCCATCAGTGCCGTCTACGGGGTTCTCCATTAAAAATTGCTATAAGAGCCGACTGCTTGAATCGGTCCGTCGATCACCGCCGACGGCTCAACAGACCTTCTCCCCGCTCTTTCCCCGAGAAGCAATCAATACCTTGGTACTCCCGCAAAGTCCGGTTCTATGTTCGCTACGCTCACGGAGTCATCTGCCTGAACGACCTCGATCTCATCGTCCACCCACTGGATAAGCTGTTGATGCATGGTGGACGGGACACAACAGTTGGCATGAATCCAGTCCCGCCCAAGCAGCAGGCTGTAGGCCCCCTTGCCTTCGATGACAAAGAAGGTAGTGAGCAGCGTCTTGGATCCGATCATCAAATCCACGTGCGCGCATCCCTTGGTATCTGAAGGGTTCCCAGCGAAGTCATTCAGGATTATACTTGTAGGTGTCAGATCGCTCGGGTCCATGCCAAGTTTCCTGAAGGTGGTGTACGGCATTACGTTGACTGCCACCCCACCGTCGACGAACATCTTTGTCAATGGCTTGCCATTGACGTATCCTCTCAAGTACAGCGGCCTCATATGTCGATTCTTGGCCGGTTTGTCGAAGATTGCCTGCTTGGCCAGCACCCGCCATGCCATCATCCCCTCGGCCTTGTTCATCATCTAGGGCCGCTTCCTCCCCGCACAATCTGGTTAGCGGAGCCATGAACTCGTTCGGCAGAAAGTATACCATGCATGTTGGAGCCGAACGCTTTGATCCTTCAGGTTGATCTTTGGGGCGCCACACCTGCCTCGTATGGATCCCAGCCTGCCTCAGTTCGCGGTTCCTCAGGCGCTGGACCCGTCTCTTCTGGCTTCTCCTCAGGCCGGGCGGGCACCATTGCCCCTTCTGCCAGATGTAGTCATCTTCATCCTTCTCTTGATCAGCTCACCTGAGGTCGGCCTGCCGCTTCCTAGGATGATCAATGACTTCAATTTTTTGTCGCCGATCCCCATTAGGGTGGACCCTTCCAATTCTCTCGTGGACGGATCGGCGATTGGCAGTCTCCTGCCTGTACTCAAAATACCTGTCACTGCATTCAGGACAGTTCTTCAACGTGGGTAACTTCAAACCCTCATTCCAGCAATGCCTGAAGAAGGCACATACCCAGTGTGCGCGCTCCTGCTCGCGCGTGTATTGTTCTTGGTCCCTTCTGCGCGCTTCTTCCTCAGCTCTATGCCTCTCCTCCTCAGCTCTGCGCTTCTGGTAGCGCTCCTTCTCCATCTGGCGCTGCCACTTGTTCAGGAGGATGCGCGTGGTCACCCTTGGCTCAGCTCTGGATGACTCCCCGATTTCTATGTGACTCCTGAGAATGCGGGGAGCCTCACCATGCACCTGTTCCAGAGTCACTTGGCGTTCTGGGTCCACCGTCCCATCTTGTCTAGCCCTGGCTGAGGTCAAGACCTTGACTTTCCCCTTCTCCTCGGCTGTTATCACGTTAACAGAAAAGCCCACCATGTTCTGAGGGGAAGGGGTGGCCATCCAGCCTTCATTTTGTTGTCGAACTTGAGGTGACCCTCTTGGATGGCCTTCGGATCTTCATCCCGAAGACCCCGCAATCATTGATGGAGTGTGAATCCCCGTCGTGGAAGCCACAAGAACGTTTTCCTTTAACTCCATCGGGCCGAAGCATGGAATGCCCCTCGGGCGCACTTGATTCGGCCTTCCTTTACTAGGAGCTCAAACAATTTGTCGACCTTTGTGATATCAAAATCATAGGTGCCCTTGGTCCCGCTTGACCCGGCCGATTCATCGTCAAAGGCTCCTTTCCCCACATGATCTCTCGTCGCGGCCACATCCGGCTCGTCATCGCAGTCTTCGACCGTGCGGCTTTGTCTAAGAACTCGGTTGTAGATGTCGGCAACATCATGCTGCTTGCCAAACTTGGCATCCTTCTTGAAGCCGTACGCCTGGTTGCTCATCAGTGATAGCTTCTGTGATAGCTGGCCCAGGTTCTCGAACTCCATCCCGAACAATTTCTCGCGTACGGCCGACAGCATCCCGGCGACGGCCATGTCAGCCAATTGGTCATCTGGCAAGTTAAGCGAGAAGCACATGCCTTTAACCTCCCTAAATCTTCTGAGGAATTCCAGCGGCGTCTCGCTATGCCTCTACTTCATGGTAGCAAGGTCGATCAGCTTCTTCTCCGAGCTGCCGCTGAAATAGTGAGCGTGAAATTTCCGCTCCAGGTCCTTCCATCTGCTAACTGACTCAGGGGGTAGGGACAAAAACCACTGGAATGTTGGACCTGTCAGTGACGCGGGGAAGTAGCGGACCCTGAATGCTTCCTCAGCTGAGCATTCCCCGAGCTGCATGAGGTAACGAGCGATGTGCTCAACTGTGCTTGTGTCGTCCTGCCCTGAAAATTTCGTGAACTCCGTCGGCGGCTTCACCCTTAGCGGAAGGAGCACGTTGTAGTACCACTCTGGGAACGGTGGCTTATAGGCGGGTCCCTGCACTTTTGGCTTGAGGCCGAACTGATTTTGCATCAATTCGGCCATCTTCCGCGCCAGGGTGTCGTCTTCTTGCGCGCCTGCAGCTGGCGCGTATCCTGGGTGTGGGAAAGCGTCAAATGCCCCATAGTTTCCCACCTCATGGTAGCCCCCGCCGTACAGGTTTCTCTGCAACCAGTTGCTCGCCGGAGCAATCCTCTGACCGGAAGCGAACGGGGCCCCAAGCGAGCCGAATGCCATATCTCCGTACGTGGGCCGGCACGGATTCGGGCCGTTGCACGGAGCTGACCCGTGCCGCCCGCGGTGGTGGCCGGACCGGCCGTCCCCCCAAGGCTCCGCAAAGGGAGGCCGAACCGGCCGTTTCCCGGCGGCTCGCGGAGGAGGAGGCCGGAAAGCTTGACTTCCGGCCGCTCCGAGGAGGAGGCTGCACTGGCTGGCTCCGTAGTGGCGGCTGAGAGCTTGATTCCCCAGTTCCACAGTGCCCCCCTGGACGGGCGCCTTGCTAAATTCTTGTTCCATGCCTGGGCCAAAGACGGCCACCATCATCTGCTGGAGCGCACCGAGGAAAGCTTTGTTGTGCTTGCTCAACATGTAGTCTGCGGATTCTTGGAATACCCGCATGCACTCTTCTTTCTCCCCGCCGAGTCGTGGCATCGCTTTCCCCTGGCAGCAACACCCTGGGCACCTCGTTCTTCAGGTACGGGACGCCACTTCTATTCTTCTTGAAAGACAGCAGACATTTCTGCTGAAACTGGTCCATGGCGTCCTGGAGTTGCTGCCGCTGCTCGGGAGATAGGTCCTCAAGGTTGACGTCCATGATGTCCGCGATCTCGGGCATCTTGATCTATTCGGCTGTTGTCCCACTGGGCGTGCCAAAAAGTGTGTTGACGCAAAAAGTGCACCTAGCGCCAAACACACAAGAAGCCGAACAAGCTGGCTTCACACGCGCAAAGAGTGACGATGACGTGCCGCTCAATTTTTCCCGAAAATTAACAAAAGATAAAGCGCTTAGATACCAAGGCTTGGAACTTGCCGGTGGTACCGACAGCTTCCATATTTACGGCTAAAAGGCCATATGAGATGACACATAGCTATGGAAAAGCTATTTGCCAATGAACTGAAGACATTCGGGATCTTATAAAAGAAAAAATCAATACTGCCGAATGAATGACGTAAGCATGATGGCAATCGGTCTTTGTTTGGTCAAAAATGCATAAACACGATATCATGACCGATCCCATGATAACCAATATTAAATAAATGAATAAAGTAAAGCACGATCATAATCATGTAATGAACAAGCATGCATAGATCCAAAGCACTAGTCCACCGCATGTCTAGGTACTCCAAAACCCGTCGGGTACGATGTCAAACAAATCTATCCACCGCATGATACAATTTGCATGAAGACCGTACCACTTTCCACAAATAGATCTATCCACCGCATGATACAATCTAAATATGGAAAGCTAAAAGCACGCATTATTTAAAGCATGAATTACACACGTGTTCTACTCGTGACGAAACATAACCGAATACAGCAAGACAGCCGATTCGGGGTCCATGAAGAAGGAACGAACATTACCAAGCGAATAAATATATCAAAGTTGATTCGAAATCTAATCCACCGATGACTAGCTCTAAAGCAACCCAAAAACCTGCATCTACCGCATGATACTCAGTTCTTTCAAGATTTATACCGACATTGGCAAGCTTGAACCCACAACACGTCACAACCTAGATTGATTCGGTTTCGGCTTTTGAAAACACAAGATCCACGCATTAAAACATGAAATCTACCCGTACAAGGATCACGAAAGATATGAGCCGATCCAAATCTATCTAGATTGGGCAAAGGTGTTACATGAATCTAAACATAAAGTAAAAACTCGAAGTAACACAGGGTAACTTAATGAATCTATTGGATCTTGCCAAAATCCAATAGAGCCGATAACTAGCTTCAAGCTAGATCTTAGCCTACCGCATGGCTCATGACCTAACAAGAAACCCTCTTGAACCAAGCTTGAATCTACCGCATGACACGAAGCATGGTAACAAGATTACTTGCATCAGATCTAAATCCACCGCATGATACTAGACATGATACAAGGTTGCCGGTACTCACGGAGGTCGACGGATCGATGAACCCTCTCGAAGAACTCGACGACACGACAAAAGGACTCTAGGGTTTGGCGTAAGGCCGGTGTGTATTGAAGAATGATTGTGTTACATTACATACATTCAGGGCTCATATTTATACCCTGCCAAGTACAATCTCGAATGGATTCGTTGCCTAACTTATCTCTAAGCTTGATCGCCCATTCATCCATTCGTCCTTCCTGCTTGAGCCACGTCATCGTTCAAATCCCGCAAAATCAGCTCTATTGTTCCTTTGCCGAACGGGAGCAGATAGCCGACCGCAGACTTCTTTGCCGAATACATCTGAAAAATCTTTCCCTTCCTCGAGACGGACTCCTGACCGAGCTGGACCCACAGGTCAGACTCCTTACCAAATTTTGGTGTTAACAAGGTGTAGCACATTCCAACAAGCCTGTGCAAAAGGGCAGTCTATAAAGAGATGGAACAAAGTCTCTTCAACTTGGGCAGAGCACAGAACACAGTTATAATATGGCAAACCTTGATTCCTTCTTCTCAGAGTATTTCGGGTTCCAAGCCTATCCTTCAGTAAGAGCCAGAAAAAAACCTCGTGCTTCTTTTGAGCTGCTGACTTCCATAGCCATCTAAAGATTGGATGTACTACTCTATGTCCAATGAGTTGCTTGTAAGCTTTAGATGATGAAAACCAAGAGATCCCCAAATATAGGTCCAAATGTCATCCTCCTCTGAATTTGGAAGTTCTTCCAAGAATTGGGCTAATTGTAGCAGTTGATTGAGAACTTCATTGGAAATTGGCAATTGTAAGATTGAGCTTAGGTTGGCTAACTCTCTAGCCTCTACAAAGTTAGGCGCTGATTTCTGGCAAAAGAAAAAAGTTCAGGCATTGCTTGGTTTTTGACTTGACTATCCCACAAATCATGCCAAAGAAAACATGTGTCACCTTTGCCAACTATGACAGTAGCAATTCCTTTGTAAGAGTTGAGCAGCTTTAAATTGTCTCTTCACCAAAAAGAACATTTTTTGTATGATTGAGCAGCCTTCCATTAGAGTAATACTTCTCCAATATCAAATGAACCCAAGGAACATCAGCCTTCTTGAAATATTTGTGCAAATGTTTTAGCAAAAGAGAATCATTGTGTGTGCAACTGAAGAATCTCGAAACCCCCTTCAGTTTTAGGTAAAAAAACCATCTCCCAGGCAGGTTTGGATGGAGATTTGGCATTTGGGTCGGCCCCTCTCCGGAAACAATACTTTCTGTACTTGACAATTTGATCAATCACAGTTTGATGAACGTTAACGGTGCACAAATAAAAAGTAGGAAGAGCAGAGAAAATTGTATTTGTCATTTGCAATTTTCCAGCCTGGGAGAGATAGATTGAGGTGGAAATCAGCCTCCTCTCACATCTTGTAACTAGGGGCAAGAAATCCTCTACTTTTGGTTTAGTGAGTCCTAAGGGTAAACCCAAGTAAGTGAAGGGAAAAGATCCAATAGAACAACCAAAAGTCTGGGCCAAGACAGAGACATTATCATCACTAATATTTATCAGCACCATCATTGACTTTGAATAATTAACTCTGAGACCAGTGGAATTGGAGAACATCTGCAGCAAGCTTTTCAAGAAAAAGATGTCGTATTCTACCAGAGCCACATCCCTGATCCTTATTACAATTTTCATTATAACTCATATTGACATTCTAGGTATACGCAAATCTTTAGAAAGCTGTTCATACCGCTGTACCCAGTTGAGAGCTATATCATAATGTTCTACCAGTTGAGCTAAATCCACACTTGTTGCTGCTGTTTTCACTACTAAATTCTAAACTATATACTATTCCTTCTTAGCTCGGTACATATATCACAAAGTCCTATGATCTTTATCATAATGCTCTCATGGAGATGCTCTAAACTTCTTGCAGTGGACAGGCCAGTCCACCAAGAGCATCTCCAGTCTACTGAAAATCTGCAATTAATCTACACGTACGTCGCCGTCCAATGAGGCACACCACTAGCTGGATTCTCGAGCGCCATGTGCGACAACTCCAGAGCGAAATGGTGTACATCCAACATCATGGTACCAGATGCAGATTCATACTCTGGAAATCCCATATATGTCGAATGTTTTACCGAGTGTCAGTGTCATCCCTCGGGCACTTGACAAACAACCTTTTTGTCGAGTGTTGCACGAAAGAAACTCGACAAAAAAACACACGGCAAACTTGTTTGTTTGTTGATTGTTTTTTTACACTTGACAAAGAAGTAAGTTTGTGTCGGTGCAGAAAGTAGTCCCGACACTAACTAGTATTGAGCGCTGAGATCTGCCTCTCGATGGCCGGCGCTAAGCAACTAAGGACACTTGGTTTATCCTGGTTCCGGCCGGGGCTGTACGTCCAGCAGTGGTGTGCTCGGGACACTGTATTGCTTGCACCGTGGTGCTCGTAGAGGGGTGGCTACAAGCGAGGCGGGAGAGGAGGCCTGACCCCCAAGTCCCAGAGGTGTTGATTGAGGCAAGTGCCAATATCGTGGAGAAGGCGGGGAGCGTGTCAGTGAGCGCTATCCGTCGTCCCGTGTCTGCGGCTGGGAGACTGCCCCTCCTTTTATAGGCCAAGGAGGGAGCAGTTTACATGCATGCCGCACTATTTCCCTACGTGTGGAGGTATGGCGAGCAATGCTTGGAGCTGACGGCCGTCCTGGCGAATCCCACTCCTATTGAGGCGTCGTGGTGCGTCATGTGCTCGTACAGGAGCGGCTTCGAGGGTGGCGGTGTAGTGGTTGGTTGACTGGCCGCCGTAGTGGGCTGATTCGAGGGTGCTGTTGACGGGGGCCCGTACATGGCACAGTGGTCGCTGTTGGCAACGTCTTGTCCCCGCACGTCCCAACAGCGTCGGGATGTCGCCACAGTGTCCAGCGTGGTGCTGCAGTGGCGGGGATGGTCGCACAGGGCCGACAGCGACGGGGATGACCGATCCCGCCGGCCTGATGTCATGGTGTGGCCCTGCGTCAGCACAGAAAAGACATTCGAGGGTGTCGTTGGCTCCCTTCAAGTGCGCGGCGTGTTAGCTGTACGAGGGTAGGTGGCACAGTGTCACGGAGCTGACAACGGCCTTGCCACACAGTGCTACACAGCAGCGGGGATGGGTTCCCCCTAGGGAGTTGGCGGAACAGCACCGGGGCGTGATTCCCAGGCGTGTCAGAGTCGTGGTGTGCGTCCTGCGGTGTCAGGGCATTAAATGCCCGTACACGGGGGCAGGAGCGCGGGCAACGCGCATGTGGGTGCCCTCGAGCGAGGCGGACCCCTCCCGAGGGGGTGCTTAGCCCTCGAGCGAGGCGGACCTCGCTCGAGGGGCGGGGTTGAGCCCTCGAGCGAGGCGGACCCCGCCCGAGGGGGCGTAAAAGGCCTCGAGCGAGGCGGACCTCGCCCGAGGGAGCGTCTATCCCTCAAGCGAGGCGGACCTCACTCGAGGGGCATCCGCTGTGTTGCCCTGGCGGGCTGCGGGGGCCACCAGGGTCGCGGTTGTGCTGTGCGTGTGTTTTAGGTGCGCGAGTTGATTCATGATTTACGTTTTTTCAGGTTTTAAGCGGGTTTCCCCCGGTTATTTAGGGGACCCTTATGGCTGTTCCCGACAGTTTGTCTAGTATTTTTTCTGTCACTCGACAAATTAATAATTTATTTTTCTCTACCCCTCCAATTTTTCTACTGCCCACATATAACATGTGGTACTCCATGTTAAATTTTGGTAAATTGTTTTGTATCTTTTCGCTATATTTAAACAGTTAATTGCATTTCAAGAAAAGTTAAGTCAAATTTGAACCGCAAGTTACTTACATAATAGAAAAAATGAGTAGAAAACTGATATTCATACTATTCATCCCTGTTTGAGGCCTAACCTACGAAATGAAAAGGAATTTCGAACATCTTTATGGTTTTATTTTTTTAAAAAAAACAAACAGTCTGAGAATCATGAGATTTGTGGTGACGCGAGGATATCATATGTAGATGCTGTAAAATTTTGAAATGTTTCGAACATTTTGTCACATACGATGTTTAGAAATCGAAGCATCTCAGAGAAAGGATCATAGCATTGAGCAGGAATCTATAAGATTTGTAGAGGCAATAGAGAAGAAAGTGTGCTTCATGTAAATTTTTGGTACTTTTTTGGAGTCATTTGATAATTTTAATGTATCAAGTGCTATATAAAATTTTAACTGATATAAATTTGAACTATATCTGCATAAAATAAAAAAAATTATATGAGTATAAAAATCAAATACATATTGTTAAGTGAATTTAACAAGGTATTATTGAGGTAATTATTATGAACTCACAAGAATACATATGGGAAAAAAGTGAAGAAACTGAAGGAAGAAAAAAGAACATGAAAAACCCTTTGCCAAGTGTTTAATATAGCACTTGGCGAAGAAGCCCTTTGCGAGTGTTTAATATAGCACTCGGCGAAGAAGCTCTTTGCGGAGTGTTTTACCTAGGCAAGTGTTTTACCTAGGCACTCGGCATAGATTGGACGTCATTGATCCAAACTTCTCAAATGGTGTCCCTCCATTGGTCTAACACGTTTGAGCTGAATCCCTCACTCCCTTTCCCCATCACCCATCAGATAAGTGCATCTCCTCCCTCTCTCTCTCCCTCTCCCTCCCGCTACCTCTCCCTCACCCTCTCCCTCTCCCTCCCTCTCTCTCTTCGGCAAGCTGGGCGGTGCAGGAAAGACAGCTCGGGTGGTGCGGGGCAGCCAGCCGTCTCAAGCCGTGGTGTGGCCTCGACTCGGCAGTGGCGCGACCTCAACTAGGCGGCGCGGGACGACGGTGGTGCAACCTCGAATCAGAGCGAGGTGGTGCGGCCAGACAAAGCGAGGCACCGGTCTTCTATTCGAGGGTGCGTGCATCCTCGGTGAGTATGACAGACATATGGCTTCATCAGCGAGTGCACAAGTCAGCGGTGGCGGCGCAACCTGGGCACCCACGGTAGCGCGGTTAGGGAAGCACCTGCGGAGGGATGGCTAGGCACCAGGGGCTGCTAGGCTAGCACTAGTTGATTTTTTTTAATTTTTTCAGATATTATTTGCCGAGTGTCGTTTTGACACCTGACGAAGTATTTTCCAAGTGCTCGAAAAAAAACACTCGGCAAATAGCTCTTTACTGAGTATTCATTTACTCGGCAAAGCGTTTGCCTAGTGTTACACTCAGCAAAGCATTTCCCGAGAGCTTTGGACACTCCGCAACTTCGAGGTTTCCCATAGTGACTGTAGCTTATTAGTGACCATGCGACCGCAACTAGAGAGCCAAACCGGCGACTGATCGATATATGGTACACAAAGTGATACTCAATGACGACTGATCGATATATGGTACACAAAATGATACTCAATGAATTGTTGTGACTTATTACCTTTTGTAATCACTTAGGGTTACCCGGACTTTTGCCTATACTTTAGGGAGTAATTTTATTTTTTCCCCTTAATTTATAATATACTAGGTACTTGAGGAGAGTAATTTAGATTTTTTTCATTAATCTATAATACTAGGTATACGCAAATAAAAATTGTTAATCAAGTTAGAAAAGAAAAAAATATTGTGGAGATCCAAGGAATCAAACCGTGAACCTTTAGAAAACTTATCTTAATGCTCTACCAATTAAGCTACATCACCAACTTATGTTGCAACTTTCACTATAATTAATTTTAGAATTTAGGTGCCTATACTCGAGGGAGCAATTTTGATTTTGCCCCCTTAATTTATAATATACTAGATACTTGAGGAGAGAAATTTAGAATTTTCATTAATTTATAATATGCTAAACCTTTAGAAAGCTTATCTTAATGATATACCAATTGAGCTACATCCCCAACTTATGCTGCAACTTTCACTGTAGTTAATTTTAAAATTTTAGGTATACGCAAATAAAAGTTTCCAACCTAATGGTAAAAGGATAAGTGGAGATGCGAGTAATCGAACCCCGAACCTTTAGAAAGCGCATCTTAATGCTGTACCAATTGAGCTACATCCCCAACTTGTGTTGCAACTTTAACTATAATTAATTTTAAAATTTTAGGTGCCTATACTCGAGGGAGTAATTTTTATTTTCCCCTTAATTTATAATATACTAGATACTTGAGGAGAGAAATTTAGAATTTTTATTAATTTATAATATGCTACGTATACTAGATTTTCATTCATTTATAATATGCTATGGCACATAAAAATTGCTAATCAAGTTAGAAAAGAAATTAATTTGTGGAGATGTGAGGAATTGAACCCCGAACCTTTAGAAATCTCATCTTGATGCTCTACCAATTGAGCTACATCCCCACCTTATGTTGCAATTTTCACTATAATTAATTTTAAAAATTTTAGGTATACGCAAATAAAAATTTCCAACGTAATCATAAAACGATTTTTGTTGTAACTTTCGCTATAATTAATTTTAAATGTTGGGTTGACACAAATAATAATTTCCAACCAAATTGTAAAAGGATATAAGTGGAAATGCGAGGAATTGAACACAGAACCTTTAGGAAGCTTATCTTAATGCTCTACCGGTTGAGCTACATCCCTAACTTTTGTTGCAACTTCCGCTATAATTAATTTTAAATTTTAGGTATACGCAAATTAAAATTTCCAACCAAATTGTAAAAGATAAGTGGAGATGCGAGGAATCAAACTCTAAACCCTTAAAAGCTTATTATCTTAATGCTCTATCAGTTGAGCTATGTTCCCAACTTTTGTTACAACTTTCGCTATAATCAATATTAAACTTCTAACTAGGTATACACAAATAAAAATTCACAACCAAATCCAAAAAAATAAAACTGGAGATGAGAAGAATCAAGACCCTAAACTTTTAGAAAAAATATGATCACACGACCCCGAGCTCGTTACAACCCCGTAGCCCATCCAACGCATGTGTCTCGACTGCCTACTCTCGACCAGCTCTTGCTCTAGAGGTGCATGGCATATAGGCTCCGGGGGTAGCTCACCCCCTGGGACCTGGCCGCGCCGCTCCGTGGGGACGGGCAGCTCACGGCTTGCACCTCCCCTCTCACGCCCCGTCGTCAGAGGTGGGCTGGCTGCACCACCTCTGCTCCAGCTGAAGCTTTGCAAGCTAAACCGGAGCCTCACTCCATCCAATCCTTCTCTGTGGCCAGAACCGGCACGGGGATTGAGGCCCAGGTGAAAGCCATTGTCCCCCCTATATGGGCTCATGATGATGACGTCCTCGGACGCCGCCTTCCTTTTTGGAGGCGTCATCAATGGGCGTCCTGTCCCTGCGCCTTCGCCACCATGTTGATCATCTCCCACCATCATCTTCCACAAGTGTTCACTGTTGGTGCCTCTACTTCCACTACAAGAAAAACGTAAATTAGTGATGCAAAAAAATGTCGTTTCTCGTCATAAATGGTAACTTATGATGTTGGTTGCTACGATTAATTGAGCGTCATAAACCACGATTAGTGACGACCTCTTACTTCCCCGTGTTGATCTGGCAAGCACGTTGTTTGGTAGTGGCTCCCTCGGACAATTGGTAAACTACTTTTTTAGCTTCATCAGATTCTTTCTATTGTGTTAAGCTTTCACCTGGAGTTCTTTTCTGTTTTCTCTTCTGCTTCTTCTTGCTTCTCGCCGTGTGGTTGAGAACACGTGTAATATATCCCTGGTACGCCAGGGGCTTGACTTGTAATGTATCATCTTACATTCGATCAATGAAATATAGTAGGTGGGAATCTTCCCCCGATTTTTTCGGAACAAAACCGATTATACTTCATACTACCACTTGATAGTATTGTGCATTATAAAAGACCACTCAGAGGAACCCCTGAATCCATTGTAAGGAAAAATACATCAAGTGTGTCCGCTGCCATGATATGATCCTCTCGCCCGCTGGTCATGGTCTTGCCATTGAAGAATTGAAGATGCATCTGATTACTATAGAAGAACCAATTGATTGTTGCACGGCGGCCTTGATGACCTAGATAAGCACACGCGCCAGACGAGGTTTAGACTAGAGTCACATAGCCAAACATGCTGAAAAAATGCATCATTATGCTCAAGTTTATACTTAGAAAAAGATGTAGTATTCTACCAATTGAGCCACATCCTCGATCCTTATTACAATTTTCATTATAACTGATATTAAAATTGTAGGTATACGCAAATAAAAGTTCTCAAACAACATGTAAAAAATAATTGGAGTGGAGGTTTGATTTGAACCCCAAATGTTTAGAAAGTTGTTCATACCGCTCTTCTTGTGATCTTTAGAGAAAGTATATTGATACACGTCAGCAATCTCATAGGTCGTCTCATGCAGTACCACATAGGATTTTTTATGATGTGGAGGAGAGAGAGCAAGGAGGAGACCGAGGTTGTTGCCTCGTGAAACAACCACCTTATAAGCGAAACAACCACCTCATGGGACAACTTCACAACCATTGTATGAGTTGTTGTCATGCAACTCATAATATTTCTTTTCTTATCTATACTATAAGGAGCGAAGACAATTGATAACTTTTTTCACCCAAATCAGACCTGTCTTACCTCTCACGTTGGACCCACCCGTCATATGTTTTGGGAAGTGGATAAGGTGGAATGACTATGGAGTACCGAAAAATCACAATTTGAAGAACGTTTCTGCCAAAAACGTAATTCTTTTGTCACCCACCGCGTGTTTACCGGCCCACCTATACCCGCTGGGCCCACCCCTCGCGTCTCCGTTCTGTAAAAAATTCCCCTTCCCCGCTATCAACACCTCCCCAGTGGCGATCTCCTCCGCAGCAACGCGTCTGCCGGCGTCCGGCCCTGCTCGTCGGGGGCCACCGGATCGGAGCCGAGCTCCAGCAGCGTGCGCACAGCAACGACCACCATGATGCGCAGCGGTGCCGCCGCCGGATGCGTCCACCGCTGGGACTTCGCAGGTTCAATATTCCAGATCTTCGCATATTCGCGACTTCAGGACTTCGCAGGTTCAAGATTCCAGATCTTCACAATGTTTAGCCAACCTGAAAGCTCATTTCACGAGATTTTTCAAACTCAACGTTTCGAGGGTGAGAGGGTTTTCCTGAATTCGCCAACACTAGCCCCTCGGGGAAGCGGGTTGACTCCGACGATCCGATTCCACGAAAACTTTGAAATTTAGTAAAAAACGTCACCCTCGGAACGTTGGAGTGGACACGCGTCCTCCGGAAATTTCGCAACGGTCGGATCGAGGCAAGTTCTTGAAACTGCCCCCTCACCCCTATAAATAGAGAGCTATCACTGTAAAAAATTTTCACTGCTTCCTCGTTTCCTTCCGAACTTTAGTTTGCCTTTTCGCAGAAGAGCGCTTTGCGACCAAGTGTTCGCAACTTCAAGACTTCCTCAAACTTTCAAAGGTATTGCTTTCTTTGTTATTTAGTTATCATTTCTACTTTTCATTGTTCTCGCATCTTTTGTTTCGCGAACTTCATCCACGAATGTCGTCTTATTATTTCTTACTTATATTAACGTCGAACAGGTGGCTCGAACTAAAAGTACTACCAGACCTATGACGACCAAGGAGTTGGCTGCAGCTGGCCTTCCGGCTGAGCCAGATGTTCAGAATCCTGAGACCGCACAGCTCCCAGAAGTGCACTCCTCTCCTAATGCTAGCGGTTCTGGGACTCATGAAGATGGGGAGGTTAGAACAGAAGATGAAGAAGTCGGAGACGTTGACGCCGATGTCAAAGATCTGATCGCAGCCAAGCAGTCGGGGCCTCTTCCTCCGTCTTTTGTTTTCGGAGAATCCAAGGTTACAGCCAACATGATCAGAGATTACGAGGCTATTGGATTTTTTCCCGTGGGCACCGGACGTGCTCCACTAGACGAACAGACTCCTACTCCCGAAGATGGTGAAGTTGTTGTGTTCCGCGATTTCTTCACCTGCAGACTAAGATTCCCCTGCAATCCTATTCTTCCTGCGATTTTGGATGCTTTCTCTATGAAGATTCACCAGCTTTCGCCGAACTCTTTCTTGGAAGTGTCCAAGTTTATTTGGATCATGAAGACTTTCGGCTGCAACTTTGGGGCTGATGCTTTCGCCCGATTTTTTGAGTTGGTTATCGTGCCAGATGTCATTAAGGTCGACGGCGGTCAGTTCTACGAGGCTCACTATACATGCTGCACTTTCAACACTCATCGACAGAATACGCGAAAAGGGATTACGCGAATTCAGATCGCGCCCTGCTGCAAAACAAATTTCACAGAAGACTGGAGCTCATATTGGTTCTATGTCAAAGTTGACATGTCTACGATTCCTGGCTACGAAGGACCAACTCATCCTCTCTCCTCGCCTATTGAGGCGTTAACTGTTTTGTGCACTGCGGCCTACAATCATCGGGCAACTGGGATCAGGAGTTGCGAAAATGCATTCCACCTTGCGAACACCATCCTTGGTGGTCCTGACATTGTTGAAGAATTCACTGCTGCACGGATTTGACCGATTTCTTATGGTTGGGCCCCGACTGAGATCGTAAACTTCAATGTCAACTGGGCAGTGCAAGAAGTTCCCTTCCCGAAAATACGGCCTTCAACTGAGAGACGGCCAGAGTGCCGATGACTTTATGCTCGAAACTGAAAGAAGAGTGAACCTCATGATTGGCGAATACACCATGAACGAATACAAAGCATATAAGAACTTAGTGAAGCACAAAAAGAGGATAAATTGGGTATTCTCTGAAGTTTGCAAAGACAAATATTTTCACTCCCGACGCCCAGGCCACAATTTGAAGATGCCTGCCATTGCTGTTGCCAGCTGTTCAGCTGCGCCACCAAAAGCTCCGAGAAGAAGATCCTCCAAGAGCAGCCTTTCGATTGCCGACGAGACTACATCCTCTGGTGTTCTACCCTCAAAAACAAAGTCTCTTGAGTCTACCGTCAAGCGCAAATCTTCCGAACAAGTTTCGAACGTTGAACTCCAGGCGGCCTCCAGCCTTGCTCAGATGGGCCGCAAGAAAGCTAAGAAGGCTGTTAAAAAGATTGTCTCTTCAGAAGTTCGGCGGGTCCCCTCCGCTTTCGTTGATGACCTCTTCGTGGAGTCCAGCCAGAAAGGTTTTTTCTTTTGGCCTTTGTTGAGATTCAATTTTCGTGAACACTACCCATCGGGTTCTGAGAATGAGTTCGTGCATATTGATTCCTTTTCAGATGCTGCTCCCGATGTTCAGAAGGAAGTCGTTTCCGATACTGCTGCTGAGCCCCCCTACTGCTACTATTGATACTGTCGTTTCTCAGCTTGTCGGTCCTCAAGATGAAGCATCTCCCGAATTCACCAAGGAGCTTGAGCTTACCATTCACAGGGGTGAAAATCCCATCCAAGACGCTCCCTTGGTCGAAATTTGTGAAGATCTCCCTGAAGGCCAAGCTCCCTCTCCTTCCCTGGCTTCTTTTAACAAGAGCTTTAGTACGTCCTACTGTGGTGAACTACTAAGCGTTGGTTGCAATGCGGCTAATATCGGAGATGGCTCATCCAAGATTTTAACACTCTGGAAATCGCTTACATTTGTTGTTGAAACAGGAGAAGGAGCCTCGGAATAGACATCCCTCTTTCCTGGGGAAACCGCTCGGGATTCCGGAAAGAAACCTTGCACTTCCTCGAAGAATACTTCTACAAGTTCGGAGCGGGCGCTTTTCGCCAAAGATAAAAAAGGTTCGCTACTTTTCACAACTCTTTTCGCTTTAGATTTCTCGACTTTCTATTTATGGCTTTATTTTGCGATTTTCCAGAATTTGAAGTTCTTCTCCGTTCGTTCTCCGTGTCCGAGCTCGCCGTTCAACGCAGGGATTATGCAGCATAAGCCTCCATATCTGGAAGGATTGCCTGCGAACGCTTGATCGAACAAGAGAAGACAAACAAAAAATTGATAGAGGATCGCAAGAAACTGAGTCGCGATTTCAAGTTATCTCGAGCGGCGAACTCAGATCTGGAGAAAAAGGTGTCTGAGCTGGCTGTGGCCCTCAAGAAATGTCAGGACGAGAAGAAGGCTGCTGAGGAAGCTGCTGAGAGTTCGAGAAGAGATCTCGAAAAACTTCAGAGAACACACGATGAGGACTTGAGATTGATTGAATCTTCGAAAGGATTACGATAAGTCCTCAAAGGTTGCCGAAGATCTTCGTACTAACAATGCTGATCTTGCGAAGTCTTTGAGTAACAAAGAACAGAAGATCCAAGACCTTGAGAAAGCACTTGCTGATCAAATGCCAACACCGAAGGTAAACTCATGGCTAGGTTGATGGAATTTCACCATCAACATCCTGCCAAAGTACTCTCACTGCAAGGGGAGTTGAAGATATCCTTCGACTGCGACACAGAAGCTGTAGAACTCACAGCCACTAATCAAGTACCCAATGCGATAAAGGAGATCTACGCTGCATCCAAGAAGCTTGCCCCAACTGGACTCGAGATCCCAGAAAAGACTGACATAGCCAACAAACCTCAACCATCTGAGGAAGTGCAAGTCAAGGCGATCGACCTTGGGACAGGCGACAACAGCAAGACTACCATGATCGGGGCGGGTCTTGACACAAAATAGGAAGACACGCTCGTCAGCTTCCTCTAGGCTAACCGAGACATCTTCGCCTGGAAAAGCAGCGGACATGCCAGGGGGTGCCCAGGAGGCTGATCGAGCACTCACTCAACGTCGACCCTAAAGCTACCCCCAAACGACAACACCTCCGCTGTTTTGCCGACGACCGACGGGATGACATCAAGAAGGAACTCGCAAAACTACTCGCGGCCGGCTTCATCAGAGAAGTCTTCCATCCTAAGTGGCGTGCCAACCCCGTCCTCGTTCGCAAGAAGAACATGAACAAGTGGAGGATGTGCATCGACTACACCGATCTCAACAAACACTGCCCCAAGGACCCCTTCGGGTTGCTGCGGATAGATCAAGTCATCGACTCCACGGCGGGCTGTAACCTGCTTTGCTTCCTCGACTGCTACTCTGGATACCACCAGATCGCCATCAAAGAAGAAGACCAGGACAAGACCGCATTCATCACCCCGTTCGGCGCCTACTGCTACACCATGATGTCATTCGGGTTGAAGAACGCTGGAGCCACCTATTAGCGAGCTATCCAGGTCTGCTTCAAGAAGCAGCTCAACAAGAACATCGAAGCCCATGTGGATGACATGGTCATCAAGACCCAAAACTCCAACACGCTCATCGCCGACCTTGAAGAGACTTTCGCATCCTTGCGGGAGTACCAGTGGAAGCTCAACCCCAACAAGTGCATTTTCGGCGCACCCTTCGGGAAACTACTCAGCTTCATCATCATCCATCGCGGCATCGAAGCCAATCCCGAGAAGATCTCCGCTATCACCAACATGAAAGCTCCCGCCTGCATCAAAGATGTGTAGAAGCTCACCGGGTGCATGGCGGCCTTGAACAGATTCATCTCTAGGCTTGGGGAATGGGGGTTACCTTTCTTCAAGCTTCTCAAACACCAAGAGAAGTTCGTGTGGACCCTAGAGGCGGATCAAGCCCTGGTGCGGCTTAAAGACTTCATGTCCAAGCCACCAGTCCTCACGGCTCCTCACAAACAGGAGCAATTATTGCTCTACCTCGTTGCGACTACTCATGTGGTCAGTACTGCCATCATCGTTGAGCGTCAAGAAGACAGCCACACCTACCCAGTCCAGCGACCAGTCTACTTCGTCAGCGAGGTCCTGTCAGAGTCAAAAGCACGCTATCAGCTAGTGCAGAAGCTACTCTATGCGGTGCTTGTCACCTCATGGAAGCTACGTCATTACTTCCAGGAGTACTCGGTTACCGTGGTCACCGACTATCCGCTTGGCAACATCTTACGGAACCAAGATGCTACTGGAAGAATCTCCAAATGGGAAGTCGAACTCGACGCCCTCAACATTGACTTCAAGCCATGCACAGCCATCAAGTCTCAAGCACTAGTCGACTTCATGGCAGAGTGGCGGTAGAATCATCTACCAACTCCAACTGAGAGACTAGAGCATTGGGTGATGTACTTCGATGGTTCACTTAAGCTCGAGGGTGCAGGTGCTGGGGTACTCTCGATCTCTCTAAAGGGCGAACAACTCAAGTACGTCCTGCAGATCTTCTGGATGGTTTCAAACCACGAAGCTGAGTACGAAGCCCTACTACATGGGCTCCGTCTCGCAATATCACTGCACATCAAGTGACTACTAGTCTACGGCGACTCCGCAGTGGTCATCAACCAAGTTAACAAGTCTTGGGATCGCAACAAGGAGAACATGGACGCCTACTGCCTAGAAGTCCGCAAGCTCGAGAACAAATTATATGGTCTCGAGTTCCATCACGTCGTCCGTGCAACAATGTTGCAGAGGACGTCTAGTCGAAGTTTGGTTCTACTCACGCTCAAGTACCCGCGGGAGTCTTCGTCCACGAGCTTCACGCGCCATCCATCCCGGAGCCGGCGCACACAACCACTGACCCAGTGCCTCCTCAGCCTGGCTAGGAGGTCATGATGATCGACATGGACTGGCGACAACCCTTCATCGACTACATCCGTGAGTAGAAGGTTCCTTCAGAAAAGACCTTGGCCGAGCAACTCGTCCTCAGAGCCAAGTCCTATGTACTAGTAGGAGACAAGCTCTACAGGAGGGGCACCACTTCTGGAGTACTCATGAAGTGTGTTCCCCGAGAAGAAGGCAATGACACATTGGAGGAGATCCACAAAAGCGTCTGCGACAACCATGCGTCTTCTCGCACGCTGGTCAGCAAAGCTTACCGACGAGATTTCTACTGACCCACAGCTCTGGGTGATGCCGAGGAACTCGTCAGAAGGTGCCAAGGGTGCCAGTACTTCACCGAACAACAACACGTCCCAGCCTACAAGCTAGTCACTATACCACCAACCTGGCCTTTCGCCTGCTGGGGGCTCGACATGATTGGGCCTCTTCAGACTGATCTAGGAGGATTCAACAGAGTTCTGGTGGCTATCGACATGTTCACCAAGTGGATTGAAGTCAAGCCGGTCACCTGCCCAAAGGCCGACAGAGTACTCGACTTCTTGGACGAGCTCGTGCATCGCTACAGACTACCCCACCGCATCATCACAGACCTGGGTTCCAATTTCAACAATCACCAGTTCTGGGAGTACTGCGAGAACAGCGGGATTGACGTCCGATATGTCTCAGTCGCCCATCCTCGGGCCAACGGACAAGTCGAGAGTGTCAATGGGATGGTACTCGATGCTCTCAAGAAGCGACTGCACGATGTTGCTAACACGAAAGGGATCAAGTGGATCAAGGAACAACTAATGCACTCTAGGGGCTTCGTACACAACCCACCAAGACAACAGGGCAGTCACCTTACTTCCTGGTCTATGGCTCTGAAGCTGTTCTACCTGCCGACGTAATGTGGGAATCGCCGGTAGTAGAACAGTATGACGAAGGCATCTCAGAAGACAGCAGACGAGTTGATATCGATGGACTCAAAGAAGCTCGCTGTGCCGCCCTCATCCAGTCAGCAAGGTACCTAGAGGGTATCCGATGCTACCATGATCACAACGTCAAAAAACACTCCTTCAACATTGGAGATCAAGTCCTCTGCTGCATCCAGAACACGGAAGGACTACACAAGCTCAGCTCGCCATGGGAAGGTCCCTTCTCAATCTCCAAGGTGACCGGACCAGGCTCCTACCGCCTCCAGACACTTGAAGGCAACGACATCAACAACTCGTGGAACATCGACCAGCTCTGTCAATTCTACACATAGTCTGCATGACTACTCATATGCTCCTTGCCGTAAGCCGCCTCCTAGTCCAGGCACCAGTCTCCGGACTACTCCACTCCAAGATCTAGCGTCACCGGCTACTAACAGATCTCGGGCTGCTCAGAGCATCAAAGACTCTAGCGGCGGTCTACAAGACCATGCACTCTAGATCCAGCCTATACGGCTACTAACAGATCTCCAGTTGTAAGCGTCCATGGGTCCTAGCGCCACTTAGCCATAGGCGGCCTTCGGATCCAGGCGACCACACTTGTAAATGGCCCTGGCCATCCAGGTGTACTCTTTTCTCGGTAATAAAGTTTGATTCTTAATCAACTCATTTACTGCGCCTCTCGATCAGGCATCTACTGTCGAAGTACTACTACTCGCGTCACTTCTATGGTTGGGTACTTCGCACATTTATCTTCAAGTAGCGGCAACGACTACTCATTTCAACATGCATCGTAGATAACATTCATTCACAAACTTCAACAAGTTCTTAACGACTTTGTTTATATTACATATGATACCAAAAGCTAACCCTACAGGACCTACTACTGAAGGTTCAACTTCTCTGCAACTTGTTCTGCAATTGGTGCCATTTGCTCCAGCAACTCGTTGTACTGGACATCTGTGCAATTTGCGGCTAGTCCTCCAGCGACTACATCTACTGGAGCCTTGGGGAAGTACGGCCATATATGCCAAGACATGGTTGGGGATGGACTTCGTCAGATGCTTCACATAAGTCACCAGACGCCTGGGGGCTTCCTTCAACTGATCCACTAGCGGAGCAATCTTGGGCCCGCCTGGATGTGGCACTAACAGCCTCGCAATCGGGAGCGTGGCTTCCTCAACCTCTTTGAGTTGGCCATGCAGCCTCTCGCAGTCTTCATTCAGCTTCTGCAGAGATTTATAATAGTTTACGAGGTCACGATCCGAGGCTTCACGAAGCTCCATGTGATAAACGCACTCATGGGACAACTGCTTATACTCATACTCAAGTACCTCACAGGCGTCCTTCTCCTGGTACACGATGTTCTTCAGATCAGTCTCTGATGCCTTCAGCTGATCCACTCGGGTCTCGAGCTCTGCAAACAACCCAAGGCAAAGTTAGACTACTACAAGGTACCCCAGATAAGTACTCAACAGTCTGGCGGGCGGCATACCTTTGTTCTTCTGGCGCAGCGACTTGTTCTTCCGAATCAAGTCATCGCTCTTCTCTTGCATCTCTTGTACCTCATTATGGTACCAGGCGAAGGCTCCATCCAGCTTGGACTGTAACAAGGCGGAGTGCTTCCTAGCCTTGTTTAGCTCCTCCTCCAATGCCTCTGTGCAGAGCACTGTGTCACCATACCCCTGCAACATGTCAGATTTGCGTTGGGATCTCTCCACGACATCCTGCACAAGGCAACAATCATTATCGAGTACTCAACCCCCACGGAACTCGACTACTCAAGGTGCTGCAATGTACCTTCATCCATTTCTCCTCACGGCGCATCGACTCCAAGTTGTGAGCCATAGTCATCGGGTCAATAAGGTCGTCAGCCAGAAGTTCCAGTCTATCACGGCTAGTTGTCGCCGTCTCTGACATCGGTGCCGAACGGATTGGCTTCGCGTTTTGGATCTCTGGTGATCGATCAACTACGTCCATGCTCGACTCCAAGATCACATCCACATGTATCTCCTCTGTGGTCTCAGGGGCTACTAGAGCTTTCAGACTGGGAGCTGCTCCCTCCGATTCCTCAGCTTCGGGCACGGAACCTTCAATGGCCACGACTTCAGGGATCGTGGAACCTTCGACTTGCGTTTTTGTCACCACAGAGCATAAAAAGTCAGAATCTGGGGGCTACGACTACTACACGGGGCGGCGAGCATTGGGCAGTCTACGTACCTTCTACCATGGTGGCTTCGTGCAGCGTAGCCTCCGTGGTTTGTGCTACGGCCTTGGTCTGCGGGAGCGCTGTTGATTCCTCAACTCCCGCCGACCGATCTTCTTCACCAGCTGCTACACTGGGTTCTTCACATTCCCAGGACAAGTCGGTGGATTTCCTGCATAGCACAACTCCGATGATCAACCACGAAAGATTATAAATCTACATAAAGTACTCTTAGATTGATTATACTCACAATCTTGATCGAACCACAGTCACGGTCGGAGCGCCAAGTATGCTGGCGATATCAACAATTCCAGCCTCCGCGGGCGTCTCTTCCTCAACATGGGCTACTACTGGCTCCACAGCGCCAGTAGTCGCGGAGGGTTCTGGCCTCCTCTCTTCTGTCGACACTCGCGGCTCATCAGCAATAGCCGCTTGCTGTGGCACCTCCGGCACAGATGCCTCAGTGGTGGGGGCTGGACTCTGGCTCCTCTCAGTCACCTTTCCCACCGTGTCCCAGGTTTCTTCTTCCCCTTGGTTCACGGGGTCGGACGGGGGAAAATCCTGTGGCAACTCAAGACTCAAATGTCTGCATGCAATACTCCATGGCAAATGCTCGACTACACTACTCGAAGATCTTACCTCCTGGGCAGTTGATGCAGTAACCTTTAGCTTCTTGGCAGCGCGCTTCTGCGCCACATTGCGTGGCCTTCTCGGCGGCGCGGGAATGCTAGCCTCCAAGCTAGCTGGCCTGTCGACGATGAGAGGAATATTGGGTAGTCCAGGCGACTGAACCTGGACCGTAGTTGAAACAGCTCCTGGAGCGTTTCCCCATCCTCGTCGTCCGAGGTGTCTTCAATGGTGACGGTGTTGTCACCCTCGCCGACTTTGCGACACTCCTTCACTTTGCCCTTTCCCTCCTCCGGTACGACTTCAGGTTGTGGCAGGGGAGGTGGATCCGAGATATACTTCGCAATGACATGCTACAGACAACAACTCAGGTGAGTACGACTACACCATAAAAATTAGTACCTGGAAGCAGAGGTCACAATTACTAACCTTGTTCGGCGGACTTGCCGCGGAGTACTCGGGGACTAGGCAAGGAGTGTATGGTGGCATGTCCTTGAATATCTTGCCCAGCCTCTCGACAATGTCATCGTCATCGACTTCGTCACTGGGCATCCTCAACGTGTCCTCGTCGCCCGTGTACTGGTACCCGAGGGTCTCGCGAGCCATCAGTTGCCGCACCCTCCTCTTCATGAAGCTGAAGGACACATGCTCGGCCCTTAGCCCGGCTTCTCTAAGGGCCTTGATTTTCTTCATCAGCTCGGGTAGTTGAATACCCTCTTGCATCGTCGGTTCCGTATTCCACCACGGCTTGTGCTTCGGCTGCTTCCCACTCGGCTTCGGCAGTTCCAGATGGTGGTTACTAATATAGAACCATTTGTACTTCCAGTCTTGGTTCGACTCAATCAGCTTGTACAACAAGTACTGGTCAGACACGTCTTCTCGCATCTGAATACCAGCCCCTCCGATTACTCGTGGGTCATTGGTGCTTGGTTGCGGCTTCACTCGAAAAAACTTTCGGAACATGATCCAGTGGGGTTTGATTCCCACGAATGCCTCGCAGAAGTGCACAAAAACAGAGACGTGGAAGATGCCGTTCGGATTGAGGTTCAGGTACTTGATGTCGTAGTACCTGAGAAGACCCTTGAAAAAGTCGCTGGCCAGAAGTGCTAGTCCACGCTCTACGAACCTGGCAAACATCGGAACTTCATCTGGATTCTTCTCCATCAGATATGGGTAGCCAACGGCGGCGCACCACAGATCCATCTCCTTCTCCCAAAAGAACCTGCTATTGACCAAGGCAAGCAGATCTTCAGTCTTCAGCTTGGACTTCTTACATTCCTTGGCCAGGTTGGGATGCAGGGAAGATGGTGGCGACGACTCAGGGGCAGATCCCTCCGCTTCACTGCGGGACCTCTTCTTGCCCGCTCCAGTCTTCGATCTCTTGGAGGAGATGCATTCATCCTCCAAGTGCAGGGAGTCTTCACTCGCATTCACTCGGGGGCTATGCCGGTGGCGGATGGTGGCGACGCGCTTGGAATTTCTCTCTCGCGCGGCGGCAGTGCTAGCAGGGCGACGAAGGAAAGCCTATCGAACAAATCTATTCGAGCGACTGCTACTGAGGAGAATGAAAAACCCTAAGGGCTCAGGGGCTTATTTATAACTTGACAAGCGACATTTCAACAGTTGAGCGGATAAACGTTGGCGGGTGACTCAGCGGCAGCTGCCCAACCTTCCAGCTTCTGGTACTCGATGCTACTCATTTCGGGGGCTCGGCTACATCCATTTGATTTCATGGGTTACGATAAGACTCAAGATCCACTTAGGACACATTCTACAATCAAGATGGCCCTTCGATTCGAGAGGAAGTACTCGACTCAAGGCTGGGGGGCTCCGTGCCACGTGTCCTTTGGTTTTTTCTCTGGATTTTACGGGATAAGATTGGTGGAACTTCAGATTGGCCCTTAGCTTGAATCTATGATTCAACCTAAGGCTTGGGGGCTACATTACATATGGAATGCAATTCTCCGAATCACATTTTCCAAATGGTTTTTTCGTCAAGACGGCGCGAGTACTAATGAAGGCTTCAAGAGGAGAACTCGAGGATGCTTGGGGACTACTCAAGAAGACTTCAAGACTACTCAATGATTAGCTAGAGTACCTTCTAGCCTCGGGATGCTTCAAGTACCCTTGAGGGCTTTTGGCTTAAGTGCTCGGGGACGCTTGGGAACTACTCGTCAAGACCATCAAGACTACTCGAAGCTATCCTGCTCGACTACAAAGTACTCAGGGGCTTATCGTATGGACATCCCTAGGCCCACTACTCTGGTGGGTACCAGGACCGACTACTTGGTGGGCCCTTGGGACTACTTGACTTGTGCTACACGACACCTGATGGCATGGAGCACAAGGACTACGGTGGAGGAGTACTCGGACAAGAAGTTGCGCATGTCCTGAACCATGAAAAGAACTCCTAGACATACACGACTAGTACTCTCTCCCCAAACTGACTTGTAACCCTGCCTCCCGGGCTATATAAGGCGAGGTAGGGACCCCTCTTTCTCTCATACGCATCATCTTGTAAACACATCCAATCAATCGAGAGCTACGCAGCATACAGGACGTAGGGTATTACGCACAACGCGGCCCGAACCTGTCTAAATTGCATGCCACGTGTCTCTTCCTTCGAGTTATCGATCTCGGCGAGGCCACATTCATCTACCTCGGGTACTCCCCTTGGTAGGTGCCGGTCTAAAACACTGACAGTTGGGTTTTTAGATCCAGATTTGTTTACTTCCACAAATATTTCTCAGCGTTCTCACCAAGTTGGCAAAGCGATCTCAAATGCAATGAACAATAACAACATGGTGGGTGCCTACTGCACTAGCCACTGGGTAATAGTGATCATCTGTAAGTTCAAAGAGGTTTGGTATCTAGATTCGGCTAAACAACATCCCCCGCTAAATTTCCCATACGTCTAACTTGTTTTTATCTGGTCAGTTTCTTATAGGTTTTGTTCACAAAAATTCAATCTCTTAGTGTTTCTAATTGGTATTACTGACCATACAGGGCCTTTGGTACAATATTTGTAGGTTTTGTTCACAAAAAATTCAATCTCTTAGCGTTTCTAATTGGTATTGCTACTCATGGAGGGCCTTTGGTGAACATGCACAGGACGGAGCGACGAAAGGAAAGAAAAAAAAAAGGCAAAAGCCACACTCAAGCAGAAAACAAATCTCGCTGTAAGACCGAGGTTTTTTTATGGTCCCTTCTTACCTATTTGGTACTGCATTAACTTGTCATTTTGGTACCTCGATGCAGTGTGCTCAGCAGCCATGGGGGTCCTCTTTGTGTGGATTCCATGTGGCATTCCATATGTTAAGACTACTCGATGACATACCTAACATCAAGAAGGATGCTGTAAGTAGATAATAATGCTCAACCTTGTCTCTGCTCATATTGTCCATCTGATTTTAGAAACTAATTTCTACTTGTATTCTCATAAATGATTGTATTTTGCAGGATTTCAAATCTCCTGTAGATGTTTCCACAAAAGATCTAAAGTGTGTGCGGGAGATGCTGTGCAAGTACATTCTTAAGGAGACCATCAACCGAAAGGGCAACTTTTACAATGGTGCACCGTGAGTTTATTGTAGTCAGAAACTTGAAACTCATTTAGTCTTCTTTAGTCAGGTGTTGTTGCCTGAGAAACCTACTTGGCTTGCTCGGTTGGGGTCAGATACTGCCTGGTTCAAGCAGTTTTCTCATGACTCCATCCAAACAAGCCCTGATGAGAGTAACTTGAAACTTGATGTGATCCTAGCGTGTCTATAAATGTGATCTTTCTTGTCGTTGGCAAAAAAATCTGAATCAAGTCACAATTTGTCGGTGCGGAAAGTAGCCCCGACACTAACTAGTAAGAGCGTTGAGATCGGTCTCTCGATGGCCGGTGCTAAGCGATACTATGACACGAGATTTATCCTGGTTCCGGCCGTGGGCCGTATGTCCAGCAGGGGTGCGCTCATGGCGCTGTATTGCTCGGCACTGTGGTGCTCGTGGAGGGGAGCTACAAGCAGGGCATAGAGGAGGAGGAGACTCCAGGTCCCTGAGGGCTGATTGAGGCTAAGTGCCAATATCGTAGGTGAAGGCAGAAAGGCGAGTGAGTTAGCCCTCCATCGTCCCCCACGGCCAGGGGACTGCCTCCTCCTTTTATAGGCCAAGGGGAGGCGGTTTACAGTCGTGCCGCGTGGCTCTAAGTGCTACATGCGGCAACGTGGCGTATAGTGTCGGGGAGTTGACAGTTGTCCTGACGAATCTTGCATCTGGCGGGCGTCATGGTGGATCCTGTGCCCGTCCTGGGGCGGCTTCGAGGGTAATAGCGCCGGGGCTCTTGTTTGGTCGCTGTCCGTACGCCGATTCTAGGGCTCGGTTGACGGAAGACCGGAGGCCGCACAGCAGTGGGCGTGGCGATGTCCTGTCGACCTGGGTTCCCACAGTGTTGGGGATGACGCTACAGCGCCGGGGATGGCCGCACGAGGCTGAGGTGACAGGGAAGACGTGCCCCACCGACCTTATGTCACGGCGTCGCCCCGGGCAGGCGCGGAGTAGATGACCGTACCTCTTTCGAGGGTGTCGTCATCCCCTTTCGAGGGGCGACGTGGAGGAGGTACGGGAGTGGGCGCCACTCCATGACACCGGCATTCCCGCACAACACCCGCACAGCGCCGGGGGTGGACGCACAGTGCGGGTTGGTCGAACACCGCCGGGATATGATTCCCAGGCGGTGTCAGAGGGCCAGCGAGCCGGGGATTCACCTTCGACTCGGGCGCTCGTGACATGCCAGAGCATTTAATGCTCCGGTCGGGGGAGCAGGTGCGGTGTCGTGGGTCTAAAGCGGCCTCGAGTGAGGCGAAGACTCGCTCGGGGGTCCGGGTCCCTCGAGCGAGGCGGAGACTCGCCCGAGAGGGGGGGTCAAGCCCTCGAGAGAGGCAGAGACTTCGTGGTGCGGCGCCTGGCCCTCGAGCGAGGCGGAGGTTCGCCCGAGGGGTACCGCGGCCAGCTGCTTGATGGGCTGCTACAGCGTTTTGGGTTGTGGGCCCTTCTCTGCCTTGGGTCGCGACCATGAGGGGTGTGTTTTGTGGTTTGTGGGTCTGTTTGTTCGCTTTTTATTATTTTTAGAAAGGGGTGTTTTTCCCCGTTATTAGGGACCCTTATGGCTGTCCCCGACACAATCAAAGTGATATAATGTAAAGCACGGGCAAAGTCACAAAATTATTAGAAAACAAAGGGCAAATCCTCATGGGCAATGTTGTCATTTCATAGCTCAACCTTCATTTTGGAAAAGTAGGGGTAAAATCACCAAGTTGAAAAAACAGGGGTAAAATCACCATTAACAACAAAAGTAGGGGTAAGAACACAAATGCCCCAAATTGTATATATTCTCAGAGTAAAAAATGGAGTGGAGGGAGATGCGAGGAGATGAACCACAAACTTTAATTGGTATCAAAATTCTAGGTATTCTCAGATTAAAAAATTGAGTGGAAATGCGAGGAGTTCAACCCCGAACCTTTAGAAAGCTTTATCATAATGCTCTACCAATTGAGCTACATCCCCTTATTGATGTTACATTCACTTCAATTCGTTTTAAAAGTCTAGGCATACTCAGATTAAAAAAAATTGGAGTTGAGATGCAAGGAGTTGAACCCCAAATCTTTATAAAGCTTTATCTTAATTAATGCTCCACCAACTGAGTTGCATCCCATTGTAAATGTTATATTCACTATATTTGGTTTTAAATTTCGAGGTATACTTAGGTTTAAAAAAATAAAATGAAGATGCGAGGAGTTGAACCCCGAACCTTTAGAAAGCTTTATCTTAATGCTCTACCAATTGAGCTACATCCCCATTATTGATGTTATATTCACTGTAATTAGTTTTAAATTACAAGGTATACTCAGATTAAAAATATTGAAGTAGAGGTGCAAGGAGTTGAATCCTGAACCTTTAGAAAGCGTTATCATAATGTTCTACCAGTTGAACTAAATCCACATTTGTTGCTGTTGTTTTCACTACTAAAATTAATTTTACAATATATACTTTTCCTTCTAGGCTCGGTACATATATCGTAAGACTCTTGTGGTCTTGTCACCGATGTGCGATATCGTTCCAGCAGTAGCACTAGGCTTACATTTTGTAGAATTAATATATTTCCAACATCATCGCATAGCTTCAAGTAGAAAGCTCACTGCGCATTTTGCAGCAAAGCTGGTGATGTGCGAGCGCAACAACGCAACCTGAGCACCGAGCAGGGCCGGCCCTTGTGCAAAGCTGATACCATGGGCCCATAAAGAATTATATACCTGAGTTTTCCATTTATTCAATTTATTTTTTTTTTCATTTTACAAAAAATATACAACCGTTCCAAAATCTAGCAAAACTAACCTACCACCGCCGTACCCCGTAGCGGTAGGGGCAAACCGCCATGGGCCATGACGGTTGCAGACGCTACAGTGTCAAACCGTCGTGGCCAATAGCGGTTTGCCCCTACCGCTATGGGGTACGGTGGTGGTAGGTTAGTTTTACTAAATTTCGAAACGATCATGTATTTTTCCATAATGAAAAAGAATAAATTAAAAATAAAAATGTTCAACAAACTCAACTCGTTGCAGTTCTAGTTTGTCATTGCAAGCAACCAGGCTTGGTCTTGATGGGACCTAGGCTGGTTCACTTTTCGCACACGTCTAGTCGGGAAATCATATATATCTTCCGAAAGATGGAAAGGTGTTACATCTTTCGCTGTTTGAGATTCGTGTAAACAACCACAACCCTTGGATCCCACCACCAAACCCTAGTCTCCCCCTTCACCTGCCTCCCGCTGCCACCGTCACCAACGCGGGGCACACGGACCCACGCGACGACGCGCGTGTGCTGCTACCCCTGAGCCGTCGCGGGAGCTCGGCGGCGGCTCCGCGCGCTGGTGTGCAGACGACCCCGTGAGGCTCTAGTTCTGGTCGCCGCCAACGATGGAAGAAAGGCAAAAAAATGTTGAATTTTTTCTGAAAAATGTTGGAACATTTTGAAAAATGTTGATGAAACGTTTCGGAAAAATGTTGTACCTAACATTTTCTCCCAATAAATGTTGATACTACTCTTTCCGAAAAATGTTGGTTTAAGTTTTTATGAAAAATGTTGGTTCAACATTTTGGTTGAAAAATGTTGCAACATTTTTTAAGAAAATGTTGAAACATTTTGTAATACATAGTCATGACTCATGAGGTGGGTCGCTGGAAAAACAAAAAATCATACATTTAGATGATTTTGGTGGGCTAGAAGTTCATACCCTTATCCACCTGGTAGTCATACAGAAGCTCCCCAGAGCTAGTCCTGCGACCAAGGCACCCGTCTCTCATGCAGATTGATATTTGGATACGAACGGAGTACTCATGCCTGAAAAAAGAAAATACATTCAAGTTTCCTTGGGCTGTGTTTGGATGTATGTATTGAGGCTTCAGAATTGGAATTGACATTGATTAGCAACAAATGCAGCTGTTTGGGTGGCTTAGACTTTGGAATTGGAAATCATTCTTAATGTCGCTTTGGCATTCGCTACCCTGCACCCTCTCGTACTCAATACAGAGCCGTGAGCCTCTATATTGGGTGGAACTATAGTATTCCAAATGGGCCGGGCACGATTCGCAGTACGAGGCACGACCCTAAAAAGCACGGCCCTAGCACGGCCCGAGGCACGATCAATAGTGCTTAGTGCCGGCCCGGCACGATAGGTCGATAGTGCCTGGGCCGCCACTTCGGCCCATAGTGCCGGCCCGAGGCACGGCCCGATTTTCGCTGGCCCGATAAGTGGCCCGATAATAATTGTGCATCTCCCATATAAATGCTAGAAACCCTAATTTTCCCATCCTCCAACTCCCACTCCAGCCGCCCCTCCCTACTCCTCATCACCTAGAGCCGCATCACCATGCTCATGGACTCCCTCCCGTCTCCCGATCTGAATCCGCACCGGCGCCCAGGGCGGCAGGGCTTGAGCTCCGGTCGCGCAAGGCGGTGGCCGCGGTGCCTCCCCACCGGCGGCCCGCGCCGACACCCTCCTCTCCCCCGCGGTGGCCGCCGCGCCGCGCCGCCGACCCATCTCCTCGCCGCCGCGGCCCGAGGTGCCGCGCCGCCTCCTCCGCCGTCGTGTGGTGGCTCCGCCGGTGGGCCGCGCCGCCGTCCTCGCCGCGGTGGCCGCGCGGGTGACCCGCGCCGCCGCTCCCTCCCCTCTCGTGGTGGCGGGCCGCGCCGCCGCCGCCCGGCCCCCGCGACCAATGCCCCGCGCCCCCGCCCCCCTCCCTCTATGTTGTAGTGCCGGCCGGCTCCGGCCCATCGGGCCGCTTTCGGCGTCGGGCCGGCCCGGCCCGAAAAATCAGCCATAGGGGCCGTGCCCGGGCCGCCAACCGTGCACGACGCCCGACACGGCCCGGCACGAAAAAGCCATCGGGCCGCATAGGGTCGGGCCGCATAGGGCCGGGCCAAATCGGGCTCGGGTCGTGCTCGGGCCGGGCGGCCCGTTTGGAATTCTATAGGTGGAACTGCACATCCATGCACATCCTCGCGAAACGACGTGACGCGAGCGGCGGCCCGAGCGAACCGACCGACTGCGTGAGGCGAGCGACGGCCTCCATCTTTCTCCTCAGTGGGTCGCCTCCATCTTCCTCCACCGCGGCCCTCCATCTCCACAACTCCGTCGCCAATGCCCTTCGTCTTCCTCGCGGCCGGCGGCATTCCTGCGCATCCCTTTTCTCTTCCTGACGACTACGGCCTCCTCGGCCGCCGCGGCCCTTCCTCTTCTTCCTCGTGGTCGGTGTCCCCTCCCCACCTCGTGAGCCGCGGCCACATCCTCCTCTTCCTGGCGACCGCGGCCTCCTCGGTCGCCACGACGCTGAGGCCCACCCGCCCCTTTCCTTCTTGGTGGCGGGGCCAAGCTGTGACCCGCCCATGGAGATTCTGCTTGCAGTGTTGGGAAACGGCGACCGGGGGCAATGGCGTGAAGGTCGTAGTTCTTCCTCACTAAGATGGTGTGATGGTGAGAAGAAGATACAATTCCAATTTCATCTCGCAGACGTCCAAACATGATTTGATATTTGTGATCTCATTTGATTCCAAGTGCCAATTTCATCCGCATCCAAACGACAAATTTGGTATTGTAACACATTTCCAATGCCACTATGCTTTGATATTGAACTCAATTCAATACCAAGCCTTCCAATATCTACATCCAAACACAGCTTTGTTGTTATTCGCTTTTGGGCTTTTTGTTTTTTTTTTTGAAAGGATCGCTTTTGGGCTTAAGTATTAGGCTCTTGGCGCTTTGCCGCGGCAGCCCACCACACCGTACGGTCGGTACCGTACGTGATTGAAATGATTGGGTAATATTCCGTCCGTCCCTCTTAAAAAAACCGTATCAATGAAATTCTCAAAAAAAAAACGCATCGATGAATTTCCACGGAAAACTGTATATGAATGAATTTATACACACACAAAAAGAGAGTATATAAACTGTAGTATAAGCATGCATGGAAGTCAAATGAAGGATGCTACGGCGTACGTGCGTACCGTACAGATGATTTGCTTTGCTCTCCCACATTCATCTTCTCCCACCGTCAGTAGTATATGGTCAACTGTGCATGTGACCACGTGCACGGCGGCGGTTGCCACGAACATGGGCATGGGGAGACACGCGCACCCAATGCATCAACTGCTGCATCTTATCTGAAGATCGATGAAAACTCTGAATCCTGAAATTCAATTCGTTGGCTCGAGAGGATCGGAGCAACCAAATTAACTGAAGATCGATGAAAACTTTGAATCCTGGAAACCGAACTCTGAATCCACCGAACGAAGAGAAATGGTGGTCGATGATGGGGACGACACCATTATGGATCGCATATCATCGTCAAGGCCGAACAAACGCATCATCGTCTGTTTGTACCATCACGTACTACACCATGATCGCTCGTCACCTCGCCGGCGGGAATTTAGTGGAATTGCTGGATCACATCAACAACTCAGCAATCAGCCACCAGCCAGCAGCCAAACGAACACACCCGTAGCTTTGTTCTCACGACACGGGCATGGGCAGACAGCAGTTTAATACCGCTACCTGCTGCTAGTACTGGCTAGGAGCGATCGATCGATCGATCACTAATCAATGCGGTTTTTGGTAGCCTAATCCCTACTTGATTGCTCAAGATGATTAACTCTGTTTTCAGATCCCACTAACTCTCTGTGATGCTCAAGTAGCAACTACTTACTAGTACTACTAGCTAGCACACTCCATGCATCTTGGTCGTCCTAGCCACATATTAATCTGTACATTCTTATTATTATTATACACGACGAAATAAGCTTCTGGTGCTGCCAACATATACATATTTTACATCGTGGCAGCAGAAATATTCAAACGAGAATGCCGTATGGTTCGTGCTGTCTGTCGTGCACGGTATCTCGTTCATAAATGCATGTCGCACTGTTACTAGCCGTTGTTGCATCGTACCGGCTGCATCAGCTACTACCTTGCTAATGCTAATCCCAAATCCCCCTTTTGAACAGTGACAGTCAAAACTAATTCAGAGTTTCGAAAAGATCCTCTTTTTTTAAAAAAAGAAGAAGAAGAAGAACACCAGTAGCACTACTACAGTCTACAGGATATGGAAAAGGACAAGTTACTGAAATGGAATTTCTCAGAGTTAGCGAAGGGCGCATACATAGGCTATGCATGCCCACATGGGCCAAAGTCAAACCTATAAAATAAGCACTAGCTCGTTCATCTCGAACTAGGAGTGCTAACATAATTCACTTGTGTTGACAAAATGATCGCCAAATATACAAAACGCCCACATAAGCTTTGAGACTCCCTCGAATGGAGTACACAATTACACAAATAATATACTACTACTGTATAAAAAAAAACACCTTCACCTCGTTGCACTTTTGCCTTGGTTACGCTTGCCAATTGCCATGCCACCTCGATCAGCGCCTCCCCCTGCATGCGCTAGCTGAAACGGAACGGAACAGGGGATCGGAATCTTCAGTCCGGCAGTGTAGACGTTGCATGCATATCGTTGGTTTGGACTGTTGCAGATCGTTTACCGTTCTACTACAAGTAGCTATTTTTCTGTCCTCTTCTCTACCGTTCTGATGAAATGCAGGAGCCAGTAGCTATCCTAGCATTAGTTTAAATTAATGATACTAATAACGGACCGTGGATCATTCCATCATGTAGTTTCGGGCTAACAATTACTACTCGATCTCAAGCCTCAACGTAAGTGATAGAGCCTGCTGGATCCCCATGAGATGAGCGTGAATGAAAGAAAGTCTCTTGATTCCCTCCATGCCATGCCTATAGATTTCCAAATGGGCCGGGCACGATTGGCGGCACGAGGCACGACCCTAAAAAGCACGACCCTAACCCGACCCGAGACCCGATCTATAGTGCCTAGTGCCGGCCCGGCCTGACGGCCTTTTAGTGCCTGGGCCGCCACCTCGGCCCGTCGGGGCCGGCCGAGGCACGGCCCGATACAGGCGGCCCGAAGGCGGCCCGGCCTCGGGCACGAAGCGGCCCGGCCCGCTAACTCCCTCCCCGCGTCCCCCCGGCCCGCCTCCTCCGAGCCGTTGGATCGGCGCGTCCCCGGCCGTTGGATCGGCCCCGGGGACGAGCGACTACGTAAGCCGCGGGCGCCCCGCCCCGCCCCCGAAACCCTAGCCCCCAATCCCATTCCCCCCTCCCCCTCGCCACTTCGCGTCCGCCGCGCCGCCGCTTCGCCTCTCCTCCCCTCCGCTCTCGCCCCGTCGTCCGCATCGGCGTGCCGGCCGCCCTCTCCCGGCGACGGCGACGGCGACGACGAGCGCCCCACCCCCGCCCCCGAACCCTAGCCCCCATTCCCCCCCCCCCCTCCCCTCGCCGCTTCGCGTCCGCCGCTTCGCCTCTCCTCCTCTCGCTCTCGCCCGTCGTCGCATCGGCGCGCCGGCCGCCCTCTCCCGGCGACGGCGACGACGAGCGGCCCTCCGGCCTGTGTCCTCCCAGCCGTTGGATCACCTCGCAGTCTCCACTCTCCAATCCTCATCTCTCCCTTCCTACTCCGCGTCCGGCCGTTCGTGCTTCGCCTCTAGATCTACGAATTGGGGCCTCTGTTCGTGGTCATCCCCAACCGCTCCTCGGTTGTTCACGCACGTCGTCGACTCGTCGTCGCTCTGGTGCTCCGGATTCGCAGGTACGGCTACGATCTAACCCTAACCCTAGATGGACAGGTCTAGTCATCTCCTATGCTCTCCCTCTCCTCTGTATGTTGTGTCTGATCTGGTGCTCTGCTTTGTGTGCTGCAGGTCGACGGCCACCGTGATCCGTTGAGGTACCGGAGCTCCGGCGATGTCAACCGACGATGAGGACCAGGGTCACTCCATCAACGACGACTACCGAATGGCGGGCTTGCGTGGAGATGATGAGACTGACCTCGAGGACGATCGGGAAGAGCTGTTTGGCTCTGCTGTTGTCCCTGTCGAGGTTGATGCTACCGCCAGTGGTGGTGCCGCAGGCGTTGTTGCAGGTGCTGCCGCCGGTGATGGTGCCGCAGCGCCGCCGCCGCCGTGATGGTGCCGCGGCGCCGCCACGGTGATGGTGCCGCCGGTGATGGTGCCGCAGGCGCTGTCAACGGCAAGAGGAAGCGGAATGCTACCTCTAGAGCCTGGCTCGACTTCGAGAAGATCTACTCGACCGTCAATGGTAAGAGGGTAAGGACTGGTGCCAAGTGCTTCCATTGTGGTCATTTGTATGCTGGTGAATCTCGTATTGGTACTGGACATCTATTGCGGCATATTGAGACTTGTGATAAGAGAAAGGAGAACAAACGCCTGTCTCAGTCTTTGCTTTCATTCAGTTCTGATGGTAGTGTTCGTCACTGGGAGTACAGTGCTGATCGTGCTCATACTAGGTTATGTCGTTTGATAGCTCGATTAGATCTTCCTCTCTGTTTTGGTGCACATCCTGCTTTTGAGGAGTACATAAGGGATTGCCATAACCCTAGATTTACTCCCCGTCTCCGCACAAACCACGACTAGGGATTTGATTAAGTATCATTCTGGATTACGTGAAAAACTTATTGCATCTTTTGCTGATGTTTCATCTGTTTCTATTACTTCTGATATTTTGTCTGGCAATGCTAAAGAGGATTACCTTAGTGTTGTTGCTCACTATGTTAATCCTGACTGGCAATTGGAGAAAAGGGTAATTGGGTTTAGGTTGATTGATGAATCTCATTCTGGTGACAACATTGCTGAGCGTGTTTCTACTGTCTTAGATGAATATGGTTTAATGGCTAAGGTCTTTTCTGTTACTTTGGACAATGCTTCTTCTAATAATAAAGCCATTGAAACATTAGCTTCTGATCTTTCTTCTTATGTTGGCACTATTGATTCTCTAGAACCTAGAATTTCTGGTTATGTTGGCACTCTTTTCTTGCATCAGCGTTGCGCTTGTCACATAATAAACCTTATGGTTAAAAGTGCTCTGGATGTGATCAAGCACTACCTTGACGACATTCGCTCTGCTGTTTCTTTCTTGAATTCTTCTAACCAGCGCATTGCAAACTTTAAGAGGTTTTGTGTTGCTGTTGACGTTCGTCCTAGAAAATTTGGTTTGGATATGGATGTGAGGTGGAACTCTACATATCTCATGCTTAAGCATTTGCTTCCGTACAAGCACAATTTTTCTGTCTTCATAAACAAAGAACTATTCTAGAACCGATGGTGACCGTCTCGCTTCTAACGGATGATCACCGGACTCGTTGCTCGCAGTATGTTTGAATTCCTTGATCGCTTTTATCTTGAACTCCATCGTTGCACTTTCGGTGTTTATTATCCTACTTCTCCTCTCATGTTGCATCATATGCTTCGATTTGCAAACACTTTAAGGCATATGAGAAGGATGCTTTGCTTAGGCCTGTGGTTACTCGCATGAAAGATGTTTATTTTAAGTACTGGAAGGACATTCCTATGCTTTACTCTTTTGCTTTCATCCTGTATCCTAGAGGTAAATTGAAGGGTTTTAGTAAGGTTCTCAAGTTTCTAGGTAAGTTGCTTGGTGTTGATTACTCATGTTACTTAACTGAGGTAAGGGCTCAACTTAATATCATTTTTAAGAGATATGATGAGAAGTTTGGTGCAGTTAAGAGGAAAACTTGTGCCCAACCTGTCCCTTCTGGTAGGAAGAATAGTGCTTGGGATGATATTTTTGCAGATGAAGATGATGATGATATCTTTGCAACTCCTGGGTCTGGTAACTCTTTCTGTACCCCTACTCTCTCTCTCACTAGAAGGACTAGTGCTTCTGCCTTGATGCAAGCAACATGCACTAGTGCTTCTGGTTCTGCTGGATCTCCTATTGGTAATGAGCTATCTAACTACTTGGACAGAGGACGCTCTCCCCCAATTTGATGATGGGTTCAACATCATTAGTTGGTGGCATGAACACAAACTTTCTTATCCCGTACTTTCAATATTAGCTAGAGATGTTTTAACTCGTGCTCGTTTCTACCGTATCTTCGTAATCTGTTTTTAGTACTACAGCAGGATCATTGAGGAGCGGCGGCGACGATTGAGCCCGCACATGGTGGAGATTCTCACCCGCACCAAGGATTGGGAGGCCGCCGATGCTAGGCTACAACAACTGGTTGAGGACAAGTCACTAGAAGAAGAATGTTACTCGAGTTGTATCCGAATGTGCCGTGGCGTAGAGTGAGGGAGTTAGAGATTTTTGTAATTGATGAACATGAACTTGGACCGTAATATTTGAACCTTATTTGAATTTGATTGAGCCGGGTTTGTACTTTTTCCCTATCTAGGGTTTCTCACGAGGTGTGAGTTTTACCTAGATAGGTTTTTAATGAGGCAGCCATTGCACCAGCTCAAACTTTTGAAAAAACTGTGTTTATACTTAGGGGATTGCTAGCGCCCGGACGTCCGGAGGAGAGGAAAAAATCGGACGCATGCGCAACCGTCAGATCGAGGTAGTGTAGACGTCAGATCAAACACTGTAGCACTTGAGAAAAAGTCCCAATCCCATCGCATCATTAAGCCATCCCGTCGCAACATCAAGGCATCCCGTCGCAACATAGACAAAAAATTTCGCAACATTAAAAAACAACATACACAACATTTGAAAACAACGTCCGCAACATCGAGATCTTCTTTGCAACATTGCAGCATCGATATCAATTTTTGCAACATCAAGATCTACTTTTGCAACATAAATATGAAACACTTGCAACATTTTCTCGAAACCTCAGGAACACCCCAAACATGCACTTGCAACATACTTGAACCTGTTGCTGCTTTCCGTGGACGCCACTCAGAGCTCCTTCGGCCGCCGACGAGCGACGAGGTCCTTGGCCACGGGGAACTCCGCCCCCTCACCACCACATGAGCCCCACCGTGGATGCCCCCCCGGCCCTGGTCGCGCCCATCTCTGGCCGCAGGGAGCGGCCACCGGTAAGGCTCGCCTCGCTACTGCAACAAAATGCAAACCACACATGGAAAAATATTCTTCAACATGCAAAAAACACTTATGCAACATCAATAAACATTGATTGCAACGTGTGTAGACAATGATGCAACATTGGAACATATACCCTGCAACATGGTCAGGCCATTCATGCAACATCTGTGAATAACGATCGCAACATCTATGGGCTATGGTTGCAACTTGGTCAAGAACATTCATGCAGCATGGCGAGTAGCAAAACGCAACATCTCTCGACAGAGATTGCAACAACAAAAAAATCGGGGGGTGGGGGGGCGACGCGGCGGCCGCGCTCCGGCCGCGGAGGAGCGCGCGGCCCGTCCGCCCGCCCTCCGGCCATGGGAAGCGGCGGCACATCCGGCCGCGGGGAGCACCGCTCCCCGCCCTCTCCGGCCGCGGAGGAGCGCGCGGCCCGTCCGCCCTTCCCTCCGCCGTGGGGGAGCGCGCGGCGCGTCCGCCGCGGGGAGCACCGCTCCCGACCACGGGCGCGCGCGGCGAGCGGCCCGCCCTCCCGGCCGCGGAGGAGCGCGCGACCCGTCCCGGCGTGCCCTCCGCCGTGGGGGAGCGGCGCGCGCGTCCGGCCGCGGGGGAGCACCACTCCCGACCACGGGCGCGCGCGGCGAGCGGCCGGGCCCGGATCCGCCGCGGGAGCCGCGCACGGGTGTCGACAGCGGATGAGATCAGGTGATGGCGCGGTATGAGAGCGGGGGAGGGCAGGTGCGTGGTGCCGCCGCGAGCTTTGGGCGTCGACGACTGGTGAGAGCAAGGGAAGGCGCGCAGTGTGCAGCAGGGGTGCAAATCGGAAAGCAGTGAGGACGGAGGAGGTGACGATTGAATGAATGGATCAGAGTGGTGGCCTGATAGGTGGAGACGTGAAGGGATAAGGATGTGGTGGGACCCGCGCCGAAAAAGTGGTGGGAGGGCGTCCGATTTTTCTTGTTAGCTCCGGACGTCAGTTACGAAGCATTACCGTTATACTTATCTTGTGAATGTGTGCATTATGTGAAAATGTGAAGTTTAGTATTCTGTGAAAATTTGAAGTTTATTTATCTTGTGAATGTATGCTTGATTTCAAATTGAATGAGGGGTAGCTTGCCAATCGTGCCTAGCACGGCACGAGCCCGACGGATGGCCCTTAGTGCCTGTCGTGCTGCGTTCGTGCTGTAGGCACGGCACGAAAAAAACCCCTTCGTGCGCGTGCCTGGGCCGCCAAGTCGGCACGACAGCACGTTCCGGCCCGGCACGAAAAGGTCATCGGGCCTGTTAGTGCCGGGCCGCATCGGGCCGGGTCAGATCGTGCTCGGGCCGTGCTCGGGCCGGGCGGCCCGTTTGGAATACTATAGCCATGCCCTGTACAGGTGGGAACTCAAAGGGAGGGAGAATACATAAATACGAGCACATGAGCCACGGCCCTACCCCCATCCATCTTCTTCACCGGCCTCCCCCACACCTCTCTCGAGTAATTGCTTGCCATTGCATTGCCTTGCAGCATCACCGTCCACCGGCACCGGCACCACCACTGACTGACCACCCTCTCTCTCTCTCCTCATTCCTCAACCACCTCTCTCTCTCTCTCTAGAGGCGTATAGCTTCCATCCAGACTCTTCCAACCTCTCGCTCATTCACTCACCAGTCAGTCAGGCAGTCGCCACTGATCCATCGATCCAGGCATTCATTCAATACTCCACCGCCGCGCGCCGGCGAGCAACGCGGCAAGCCGGCGGCAAACCGGGAAAGTCGACGGCGACGATGGGGAGGAAGGGCGGCCTGGCGGCCATCTTCTCCTCCAAGCCCAAGCTCGCCGCCGCGGCCGACACGCCATGGACCTGGCCGTCCTGCGCGGCCACCCCGCAGACGGCGTCCTTCCGCCGCCCGGCGGGGCGCCACCACGACGACGACGACTACCGGCCCTGCACCACGGCCGGCCGCCACCGCCACCGATCCCCCGAACCCGCCGCCCCGGCCGCCGGGAGGCTTCTTCGGCCGCTGACGAAGGCCGCAGCTGCCGGGGGTGGCGGCGACGACGACATGTACAAGATGGTCAACTCGGTATTCTTCGACGCCGCCGACTCGTGCAGGTTCTTCTTTGACGACGACGACGACGACGACGGGGGCGGCTGGGAGGCGAGCGAGGACGCGGTGGTGGATGTTGATGGTGATGGCCTGGACGACGATGGGAGCTTCTCCACGACCACCGCGTCGGAGGAGTGGTCGGAGGCCGTCATCCGCAGCCTCGGACGGACATCCACCGACCGCTTCTTCTTCGACGCGGGGCCGGGCACGGCGCCAGCGTCCAACTCCATCCTCGCCGCCTCGCCGTCGCCACCGCCTGCGCCTATGGGCAAGATGGCAGCTCGGGCACTGCTAGCGCCGCCGCCCGAGGACGAGGAGGCGCCCACCAAGCTGCAGGCCCTGTCCTCCGCGACGGCGCCCGTACTACTGTCGGACGACGACCCCGACGACTCCTTTTCCGACTCGGGGGAGGAAGAGGAGCCGGCGGCGTCGGCGTCGCTGGTGGAGGAGAGCGTGGCGGTGGCGCTGGACTCGGAGGACCCGTTCGGCGACTTCCGGGCGTCCATGGAGGAGATGGTGTCCGCGCACGGCCTCCGCGACTGGCCGGCGCTGCAGGAGATGCTGCTCTGGTACCTCCGGATCAACGGCAAGCACAACCACGCCGTCATCGTCGGCGCCTTCGTCGACCTGCTCGTCGGCCTCGCCACCGGCAGCAGCGCCGCCGCGGCGACGACCACCACCACCACCACGACGGCGACGATGACGGCGACCACGACGTCGTCGGCATGCAGCACCAGCAGCAGCAGCTCGAGCGCTAGCAGTAGCGGCGCCGATGCTGTTACTACTGCTGGCAGTGTCACTGCCGCAGCCGCAGCAGCTGCTGCTGCTGCGAGCGTTGAGGAGCAATGCGGCGGCGGGAGCGCCGGTGCTTCGTGCTCATCGTCGTCTGATCTAGAAGAGGATGACGGAGGAGGCCAGTGACGACGGCCATGGAACAGGCAGCGGCGGACTTGATTCTTCGTGTACGTGCTAGCACGGATCAATCAGGAGCCTAATAGGAGCATCCGATTTAGTTGTGGATTGTGCTTCAAAATTAGTGTGTATTACGACTACATTTTTCATTCTGACCGTCGGAGTGTGATCTAATGCACAACGCATTTTAATTGTAACTCCGATGAGAGGCAGACGGTTGACACTTCATTTCAGTGGTAGCTAGCATAAAGAAAAATGCATATACGACATTCACCAATACTTTTTCTCCTACTATGTGCTCCGACAAAACAAAGTCGTTTTTATTTTTTATCTATTTATTTATTTATTTTGCAAAACAACTTCTCAATGGCAATATGAGTAATTTATTTATTGATTACTTTGGGCTGGGATGAGACGTCCAACAACAAGAGCCAAATTTCGAAGGCAAATTGGGTTTTTCCTCACGTAGAGTGTTTTCCATTCCCCTCTCATCCCACCGACTCCAACAGAGGCGGAGCAATTGCATTTTTGCAACCGTTTCTGACGGCAGAGCAATCGCAGATCAATCCTACCGGCTCAAGGAGGAGAAAAGCAATAGCAGAGGAGCACGAGGAGCAATCGCAGAGCCATCCCACCGGCTCAAGGCGGAGGAGCCCTCCGAATGCGACGGCAGCGACGGCGACGGGGCAGCGGACGCGATGTCCGCGAAGGTGGAGGTGCACGAGGAGCTGAAGGGCGTGGTGGCGGAGTGGGATCGAAGCGTCGACGGCAGTGGGGTGGAGGCCGACGTCAGTGGGGCTAGGCAGCCTCCTCGTGGTTGGCCCCAACCTCCTCTTCCTCTCGACCATGGCAGCCACGGCCATTGCCACCTCCACCTTCCTCGCCGGCAGCTGGTCCTCCCCGCTGATTTCTGTGCCTCCGCAGCTCCCTCCTCCTCGTTTTGTGTCGTCTCCTCCTCCTGGCCGGCCCCAACCTCCTCTTCCTCCCGGCCATGGCGGCCGCGGCCACAGCCACCTCCTCCTTCCCCGACGGGCTGGCGCCTCCTCCTCTGTGCGCGGTGGGCCCTCTCCCTCCCCTACGTCTGCGGCAGATGCCTTCGAGGAGAGAGGAGATTCAATTTTGCATCTCCTCTCTCCTCCATTGGCATTGTGGCTCTCGCGATGCATCTTCTGTTGGAGAGCTTCCCCGACACGCATAGTACCTTAGCGGGAGGCAAAAATGGAAATGCCCCTTCTATTGGGGTCAGTCTTAGGGTCATTTTTTTTCTTCTCTCCAACTTTGATGGTGAATTTGTTTTAAATTGTCCCTTTAGAGGGATTTCAATAAAAACAGTGCAGAAGTCCTTTGATAAGTCCTGTCAAAGGGGTCGTAGTGTTTCAATTCAAGCACCACTTGTTTTATCTCAATCCAACTGTTCACTATGATACCACTCCTCCCATATCTCTATTTTCCACACGTGTTGGTGTGTTATCCTCTATAGTTCCACTGCACCTTTGTTCTCAAACACCCCTTTAACCTTAACCCTAGTGGTTTCTGACTTCCGCATATATACACTAACACACAAGTTGTGTTGTACTATCGTGCATTTACCTTATCCACTTGGTGGTTGGTGCCAATCTAATTACCTTTGCGGGACGTAGCTGGGGATGGGGAAGGGGTGGCCATAAGCCAAGGCCCAGTCCCCAAGCAATTCACAACACAAATTTTCAATGAAAATATCAAATCTCCTTTTTTTTCTTTCAAATTAAATGAAATGGTGCTGAACAAAGAGGCTTGAGGGATCGGAAGAGGGAGACGATGAATGTTGACGGGATGGAGGGAGAGTATGGGGCCGGACACCAGATGGGCATGGGCCCATAAAAGATCAATGACAACTATTTTATTAATTATCGATTTTGCGTTAAGATTTGTGTTAACAATTAATTAAAGAGGTGTATTGGAGGTTTGGAGCTGCTCTCTCATTATATATATAATTATTACACTGCCGCCCTTTATCATCTTTAGTTAATTACCACTTGCGGTGAGAGACTATAATGATGATGGCTGCCCCATTACACTATTTACTAATACCAACCTCATATTTCCATGCAACATCTACCTTGTCCACTTGCCACTTGGCCCCTCATATTTGCTTATTTTTTCGAATCAAGGGTATCCCCCATTTCCATTGCAACAACGAAAATACCGATCATGTCATAGAATAGGGGTAAAAGAAGAGTTCACCAGCCCTTGACCCGCCTAAACCTACCTTGACTCAAGCTAGGCTAGGACAACGATCGCCCCTATGACTCCCAGGGAAAAGAAAGTATCATCAGACAACGAGCCTGGACATCATCACAAGTTTCATACACAAAACACAGCACCACTAGATAGGTGTACTCCGTCACTGCCAACAGATCGACTTGTCAGCTGCTCCTTGCGAATTACAGGTTCTTCAAGCTTGATCTTGTTCTTCAGGTGGCCCCCTTGCGGTGCTGGTGGAGCTCTGACCACCACACGCTCCTTCTGCTGCGCCGGTAGCCTGTGTGCAATTGCCAACATCACATTGGCGCCTTCAGTGATAGTTTCCTGCACCTCTGGGTTGAACAAACCTGCCTAGTACAACATGAAAATGCATGCGTGAAGGATAATTTCAGCTGGAGATTTAATCTTTTTTTTGTCAAAAACAACCTTGTTCCTGCATTTCCAAACGGCCCAGCAAACGGATGCAAAACCAAAGTGATGGACATGTTTCCCATTGGGAAGACTATCATTGATCCACTGCTTGTATTGTACCACATTCTCTGGAACCCTTCTGGTCCCAAAGCAAGCCCCAACAGTTCCCCACACACATTTTGTAATGGGGCACTGAACAAAACATACATGAAGGTTACCGGTCCATTTTCTTTTCACCATGTTGTCCTTAGTAAGGACAACATTATTCTCCAGAAGCCACCCCCATATTTGCTTAGACCGTCTCTAGCGGATGCTGCAGCTCCTGCTGCATCTGCATTTTGTGCGCGCCCGCCGCACTGTAGCGGCTCTAGCAACATCTGCAAAGCATGCTGCATTTTGCAGCGATGCCCCCACTCGCGCATCCCTGGGGATGCTGCATCCTAACCGCCGCCTACCCCCGCCCGACTCTCTCTCCCTCTCCCTCTCCCCTTCCCCGACTTCACCACCAGCTCCCTCGCCCGGCGGATCCAGCGGCGGCGTGCTCCCCGCCGTCTTCTTCCCCAGCGGATGGGGCCGCAGCGCGCCGTCTGGCCCTGCCCGTGAAATCTGGGCGGGCGAAGCGAAGCTCCCTGGCCGAAGCGGAGATCCCGGGCCGCAGCCGGGATCCCGGTACTGGCCGTCCTCCACGACGAGCACGGCGGAGCAAGGGGAAGGTGAGGCGTCGGAACAGGAGGGAAGGCGCCCTTTCCCTCCCCCAAGCCCGGATCCGGCGACGTGATGCGGATCTAGGGCCGGCGTCGAGGCGGATCCAGTAGGGGGCGGCCTTCCTCCTCCTCCTCCAGAACGCAGTCGGGGAAGCTCCCCGTGCGCGCCCGTGGTGGCAGGGGCGGAGCTCCGTCGTCCGTGCGCGCCCACGGTGGTCCCTTGCGGCTCCTCTCGCCGCCGTGGCGCCGCGGCCGCCGCCCGCCACGAGGCGGCGCCCCACCGCGGGACCACCCCCCGGCCTCGGCGTCCCAGAGCGTGGGCCTGCCGCCGGATGCCGACGGAGGGAGCGACGAGCAGAGGCGCCGAACTTCTCGAGGCGCTGTGCGATCTTCCTCGGCGACGCCCCCCTGCTTCCCCGACCTCCGACTGCACGCGGGAGCCAACTACCGTAGGCGATGCATGTACGAGGGGGGAGCGCTCCGCCGCTAGAGGCAGTGTTCCTTTGCGCGAGGGGAGCTTCTGCATACTACCCTTATTTGCAGATGCGCGACGGCGAGGTGCTGGAGACAGTCTTATGATGCAAGATATAGCTGTAGGTGGTGGATGGAATAAGGGGCAAAGGCCCCCCTCCCCCAAGGAACACAAAATTTCATTGAAAATTGAAATTGAACTAAATTTTTTAAAGTTAAACACCATTGTTGCCCTGAAAAAATATAATTTTTTTTTGTTGTTGCTCCGCTGCTACCAGACTATGCTGGTCTCACCACTACCTATTCTCATCAAAAGATCGCAATGTTTTCGATTGAAAAAATATCGCAGATTCGGATGATTTTCAAGGGGACCGAAGAAATTAATAAATGTTTGAAACGAAATGAAAAAAAAAGCCCCGCTGCATGGATGATCAAAACGTGGCGCATGTGTCCGTCACTATCATATATAGGTGTGTGCGCGTCGTTTTCAGCCCCTCATGTCCCTGTTCGTGTTGTTAATTGCGGCTGTCTCGACGATGTGCCACCAGCAGGCCGGCATCGTGTCGCACCGACCGACGCCCGCTGGGCGCTGGCTAGCTAGCTGAATGCTGCTGCACGCGCCGTCGCCGCCCGTCTCCGAACAACCGAGGCCGCCTGTTTCCCGGGCGCCATGGCTGCGTTCGTGAGCGACGGCGACGGCGACGGCGACGGCGACCGCGTCCGGCCAGTAGGTAGCTGCTGCTGCATGCACGGATCCGTCGCCCGTCCCTTTCCCGCCGACGAGACATGCAACGACGACTTAATTTTCTTGACCGATGTGGCGATGTGGCTGCATGCTCGTCGTCGTGTGCTAGTCTGCTAGATCAGAGCACACAATAAAGTTTATTACTCGATCAGACACTAATAACTTATGAGCTGATGATTGGAAAAATTAAAGTACTGCTGGGAACAGTAGTGCTGGGAATGCATACACGGGGGATACGTGTAACGCGATGAGATACCCGTATCCCGTATCATGTGACGCGTCGGCTTCGTATCCGTGGGCGGGGGCGACGCCGACGCCGACGTTACCTTTACCTCGGCTCCATGGCAGTGGCATCAGGTCCTCGTCGTCGATCGCCGTCCTCGCCATCCAGACGTACGGCCGGCGGGGACCCCGGCCTGGCCAGTCGGGCCGGCCGGCCCTCCGATTTGATCTGCTCATAAATGTCCCATATCACCATTAATTGCAGCTACCACCAGCAGCGCTTTGTTTTGTTTCTTTGCCGCTTGCTCCTATGGAAGCCATGTACGCACAATTACTTTTTTTAAAAAAAAAATTAAAGCAGGAATACTGCTATGTCATTTAAGAAGAAACAACATTGGTACAGAACGGGTCGAAACACACACCACCACACGAACAAGCCCAAGAACAAAAACAAACGCACCCAACACAACATGCCACCAGCTACAACCACATGGGAGAGAAGACCAAAGCAAGCCGCCGACACCTGCGCCGTCGTCACCAACGCTGTGCCACGCCGAGGCGCAACTCGCTGCAGGAACCAACAACCCACAAAGCCCCTCCATCATGGGACCGTCGTCCACAAGCTGCACAAACCCGGCCGTCGATCCCTCCGATCCAAAGAAGCTTCAACACACACTCCACCACAGCACAAGGGACGCCCACTGGTCTTGACCTCTCTGCGTGGGGGCCTCGCCTCACCCACCGCCACTCTCTCTGCCAAAGACACATGTAACAAATGCCGCGAATAGAGCATCTCCTCCACCCCCGCCGTCACAGAGAACACCGCCGCACTGAGCTCAGCAACTCAAGTCTTCCAGAACCCATGGGCCCTCAACGTCCCGACAGCAACACGGACCAACGCACTTCCAGCAACACCACCAGCCAACTCCACCACCACTAGCGACGGGGCTCCAGACATGACACCTTCAAGAAGGGTACGACGCCAAGGCGCCGATGTCGCACGTCCAGAAGGACGGGGTTTTCACCCTGTGAGCCCCCCGCAACGAGATCGTAGCGCCTCGCCATGATGCCCCCAGCAGGGTGAACAACGCTCCAAGAACGCCGTCATCATGTCCACCGACACCGGAGAAGGCTTTCGCCCGACTGCCCTACGCCCGCCGCCCGCCTGTGAGCAAGGAGGATGCCAGCACCCGCCACCTCCGCAACTATCGCCAGCAGGGAGCCCAACGCCTCCCGCAGTACCACCACGGCGCCGCGAGGAGCAGCAGGCACCCCTGGCCCCACCACCAAGGAGGCGCCATCTAGCACAAGATGCAGAGGGTGGCCGGCCAGCCCAGGCCTGCAGAGGCCGGCACGGCCACCAACAGGCCCGCCGAGGCCGGCCCGCCAGCCAGCCGAGGCCGGGAAGCACCGCCGCCGGCCCCGCTGGCCGTAGCAGGCAGCCCTGCAGCGGACGCGCGCCAGGCCGACGGCCCGCGCGACCGCCAGCCGCTGCCTGTTTGCTAGTAGTGTAGTAGGACAAATTAAGTACCATGATATATTATGCATGCATCAACGAACATATATATATATAGTCGATCGGGATCATTTTGCTTTTGTTACGACGTGCCGGTGGCGGTGTATATAGTTGCTCTTTAATTGATTTTATTTGAAACGAGATCTTTAATTGATTTGGATGCATGTTTGCATTGGGTATGGTCCAGACGATGTCTTTTTTTTTCAAAATCTTGAACTTTTGAAATTGAACAACGAGAGGCCGGATCATCCATGCATTCATGATGGCGGCCGCACATGCCTTGGACCTTGCGAATTTGCGATTTAACCGGTACGGTAGGACAAACCGACAAAGTAGCGGCCAGCGTCAATGAACGGATGCATGGTTCCGAGCCCCCGTTCCAGAATCTACTACTCCGTAGATACGTGACGCGCCATCTTCCTCGATCGGCAAGGTCACGATCGTTTTGAAATTTGGGATTGGATCCAATACATCACCCATAAAACATGAGCTAGTTCAAAGAAAGTCTGTACTACTCGTTTGAGTGTACTAAGCGATCCGTATAAATAGTAATGGCCATTGGTGCATCGTCTGGGTTTGTTAAAGTTGAATTGACCTCGGCGGTGGAACGACTGCGAGTAGACTTTTATTACAGATGCTGTGTGAGTGAGTGCAGCAGCAATGCAGACTGCCTGCCTGCTTGAGCAGTTGGGCTGCGTTGCATCGGATTTAGGGCATTGAGCCTGCCAAGGTGGTCGCCGGCTGACACGAATTATTGTGGGTCACCAACTTGAAAATCATCGGCTCTACTGTAGGTGGCGCATTTAAAGACCCTCGAGCCCAGCCAGACCGTAAACCGAGTGCGCGCAATTCCACATTTGAAAATATTTTGGGCTGTGTACGGCCTAGACAGACGAACGAAAATCGGTGGGCTAACTTACCAATTTCGGTTGTATGTTCTCGACGGCCCAAGTCGCAAACATTGTGGACTGGGTAGGTACTAGGTAGTATTATATATAGGAAAAAGTCCTCTGATGTCCCTCATCTATTACCAAAGTCTATCTATCTTTCGTCCTTCATGTGCAAAACCGGATATTTGAGGTCCCTCAACTATCAAACCCGGTTATTTTTGGTCCCTCGACTGTTTTGGAGGGTGGTTTTCGCATGACGTTGCCGCAACTGGGTATATAAGGTCCCTCAACTATCAAATATGTTTATTTTTTCCCCTCAACTCTCAAATCTATTTATTTTTTTCTTTGACTCTTTTGGAAGGTGATATTCACATGACGTGGCGCTGGATCAACATGTGGAGGTGGGACCCGTGTCACATGGCTATCTTGTCCCCCTTTCTCATTCTTCATTCCCTCTCCCTAACACTTCTTTCTCTCTATCTCCTCATCCCTATCCAGAACGACGGAGCTCTAGGGTCGTCGATTCCAACGGCGGCAAGCTCGTGCGGTGGAGAAAGACGAGAGAAACTACGGCGGGTTCCTGTGATGGAGCATGCAGAGCGATACGACACGAAGGGCTCGTGTGGCAGAGCTAGCACGACTCGTGTGGTAGAGCAAGAGGAGAGAGAAAGAAGGAAGACACATAGCACGTGGGACCCACCATCACATATACCTAGCATGTGGGATTCATCATCACAATATGCGAAAACCACCCTTAAAACAATCGAGGGACCTAAAATAAATAGATTTCACAGCTGAGGGACCTCATATATCTAGTTGCGGCTAAATCATGTGAAAACCACCTTCCAAAACAGCCAAGGGACCAAAAATAAATGGGTTTGATAGTTGAGGGACCTCAGATACCCGATTTTGTGGATAAGGGACCAAAATCAGACTTCGATAATAGATAAGGGACGTGAGAAGGACTTTTCCTTATATAATATACTACACAAATAATAGCCCAACTTGGCCCTTGGGTAAAGCGAGGAGGGAAATCCTGTATACTTCCGGAAGAGTTTTTTCTTAACCATTTATAACCCATTAGAAGCCCAATATAGCCCAACAACAGCAACCCTAGCATACCATCACCCACTCTCCTCTCCCACTTCCAGTCTGTCGTCGCCTCCGCCTCCGTGAACCCCTCTCCCCCACCCACGCCGCTGGAGCTGGGATCAGAGCCCTCCTGCTCGCCGCCGCCTGGGGCCGGGCGAGCTCGTCGCGCCGCCCATGGCCGCGCGCGTCGAGCTCCACCACGGCCGGACAAGGCGGCCGCCACCGCGGGTCGCGCCGTCGTGGCCGCCCTCCCCTGCCCCGTACGCTCGCCGTCGACCGACCGCCCTCCCCTACTCCGGCAGCCGGCAGGTTGGTTTTTTTCTTTCAAAAAAATTCCAAAATTTCTGAAAAATGCTGCAACATTTTGCAAAATGTTGACAAAAAATAGTTGACAAAAAATGTTGGAACATTTCCGAAAAATGTTGTGAGGAAGACAAAAAAATATTGATTATAAAATGTTGGTCCAAAAATGTCGCAATATTTTGTAAAATGTTGACAAAACATTACTAGAAATGTTGAGAAAAAATATTGTAATATTTTTGAAAAATGTTGGAAGAAGTAAAAAAAATGGTTGATTACAAAAATGTTGGTCCCAAAAATGTTGGAAGATTTTGTAAAATGTTGGCGAAAAAATACTAAAAATGTTGAAGAAAAAATGTTGTAACATTTTGAAACATTTTTAATTTATTAATTTAATAGTTATGAAGTACAATGGTGGAAAAATAAAAAATATAATTTAGATGGATTTTGATGGGTTGGAAGTTCGTAGGTTTATCGATACTCGGGAAGTCGTATAAGAGCCGCCACCAATAGAACAGAGCAGTTGCAGCGGTATCAAATAAATTCAGAGCTTCTTCGCAGGCAGATGATCGATTTACTCCCTCCCGTGACATTTCTTCTGCTGCCTGGAACCGTCAACATGTTTAAACTTTGGCCGCCCTGCCACACCAGTTTCTGTTTGAGTGCTGTGTTTAACTGAATTTAAGTCGAATTCTCTTTTTCTTCTTCTCCTTCTTCTTAATTCTTCTTTTAAAAGTGCTAAATATATTCACCTCAAAATTTAATCTCAATTACAATACTACAGCCTTGATATATATATGTTTTGAACGAACCAGCCAAAAACGTTGCCTATTTTATTAAAAAGAAGTTAAAAAAAAACAAAAGTCAAAATGGCGAAAGGGAGCCTCGCTGTATATGATTGTCAACTTTTTTTGCAAGCGCATGTGTGAAATGGATCCTCTGCAGCAACATGTGATCCCGGACTCATGTATCAGTGACTCAACATAAGGGGCAGTACTGCAGACCAGTCCCGTCACGACCGTGACCATCAGAGCAACTCCAACATTCTTTTTATTTTTGTTAGCTAAATTTGGAGTTTAAGCCCTTTGTAAAATAGAAGACTATATAATCCAGCGGACTTTTGAAACTAAACTCTCCATAATAAGTGGAGCCCACATGTCATTCTTACCCACTCACCCCACGCACCCACCCAACCGTATCCATCCCCTCCAGTCTTTCACCATGCAACATGGGTCGGAGGGTGGGTGAGCTCTGCCGTCCATGACCAGAGTTGGTGTGGCGAGCTCGGCAGCGCCCCCATGGTTGGCACCGACGGGGCGAGCTCAGTATGCAGCGCGTCCGAACGAAGGCAAGCACACAAAGGGAAGGAGGCAGGCGAGCTGGGCGCGCCCTCCATGGCCAACGTCGTCGGGGCAAGATCAACCTCCCCTGCGCCGCCTCCACCTCACCGCAACGTGGGCAGCCGGCGTCGCCGAGGTCGACCGTGCCGGTGACAACCTCAGCTTCTACATCGGCTCCGTCGCCAAGTCGTTTCCACTCCGGGACTTCGTCCAGAGCCTTTACCCCTGTCCTATCTTCCTCTTGGTCCTCTCGGCGGCTGCCCGTGCTCCTGCCCCCAGCGGCCAGCGGAGGAACACACCTATGCAGGTGCGGCGACGGGGAGCCGCGGCGGCACACGTGACCCTCCTCTGCCGAACGCGACGGACGCGATACATCTCATCTCTTCCGCTCCTGGCCGCGACGGGCCTCCTCTCTTGGCCGACGCCGGCAGCGTCCCTCTCCTCCTCTCCTAGCGGAGCGTCCTCATTAAACCTTCCACCCCTGAAACTTCGGAGATTTTGTGACTCTTGCGAATTCGGTAAAATGTTCGGAAAAGTGTCAAGCAGAGTGAACATTTTCATGAATTCGGAAGAACGTGGTTCGGTGTTTTAAGATTCAAAGCTTATGTGAAGCATGAATGGAAAATTCGTTAACCTATAACTCTCGGGCAAAAAGATCGTCGAAAGGATTCAAGTTCGCGAGTTTGTTTCTCGTTTCATGACGATGGAAACTTCAAGGATCTTTGCAGCTCGAGGAGCTCTACTTCGGCGATGATTTCGGCTAGTCGGGACGGGAATCTGTACGCCTGAAGATCTTCGTGAATGAGAGGCAAAAGTCACGAATAGACCAAGTCAAAGACCATGTATCAAAAGTCCGGGTTCAAGGTGTGAACGAGTTGTTTGTTTCTAAATGTATGAAATTAGCTCCGCAAATCACAGGATGTAAAAGACATTCATGTACATGTTCCCATTTGAAATATTCTTTGGATCCGAGGGTAATTTCAGAATGTAAAAGTCTCTTCATCTCTATATAAAAGGGGGCCCGAGAGCACGTGTAAAGGGGTTCACAACTTTTGAGAAGAGTACATACTTTCGGAGTTTTTTTCTACAAGTTCTCGAGTTCTTTCACAAGTTTGTTCTTAAGTATTCCGCTCCTCGTGTTTGGGGCTTCCATCCGATTTCTGAACTCCCAACACTCCTCAACGCGAGGATGGGCTCGGCCTCCCGGCGCGGGCGATATCACACGAGAAGAAGGGCGGGAGGGATGGATTCGCCGCAGAATCCATGAGATTGCGAGGCAGACGGCCTGTAACACCCTAAAATTCCATCATTAAAATAATGTAAGCAACAAGGTGTTTTAGGTTTTATTTTCTAAGGATTAAATAAATTATCAGATAAATTTGGTCTCTAAATATTTTAATATCATTTTAATATTTTTAGAAGCAATAAGTGCTTGTGCATCATAATTTGAATGCATGGTTCTATTGCTTGTTTGCGTGAAGTTTTAAGAGTTTTTAAACTGATTTGAAATTTTTGGAAAAGAGTTTAAAAGATGAAAAGTTTTGAAAGAGTTTGAAACTTTTGAAAGTTTGAGAAAGGAGTTTGAAAAAAAATAAAAAGAAGAAAACTCCTTCCCAAACCCCTCCCTCTCTTCTCTCCCTTCCTTCTTTCTTTTCTAGCCGCAGCCCAACTCCCCGCCGGCCTGTTTTGCGCCGCTGGCCCACCCCTTCATCCGACCCACCTCCCCCTCCTTCTCACCGCGCGGCCCACCTCCACCTTTTTCCCCTCCTCCAGCCCGCACTGCTCGAGCAGGCCGATGGCCTTTTCTTTTAACCCCGCGGCCCAACGTCCAGCCTGCGGCCCAACATCTCCCTCTCCCCCTTTTCTTTTCTTCCTGGCCGCGCACCGGGGCCCGCATGTCAGGGTCGCCCCCTACCTTCAGACCTCTCCCCTGTCTCGCCCTGCCGCGCCTGCCAAGAAGGCCGTCGGCCGTTACGGCATCTATCTCGCGCCCCTTTCACCTTCAAGCCATCAATCAAGAGGCATTCGTGCTCGGCTTTCACTCACCCTCCATCAACTCCCTCTGTTTCATCTTAATAAAGGGCGCCTCGTTGATTGCAATTCACCCGCCGGCCGCCATGGCCATTGATGGCCAATTAGCCCGGTCGCCGCTCCCTCTCCCTCCCTTGTGCTATAAGAGTTGTGCTTGAGCCCTCGCGCACCCCTTTCCTTCGCTCGTGCATGCCCTGCATCCTCTCCTCTCGCGCACATGCCACTGCCGTGAAGTCCCTTGCCGCCGGGCCATTGCCGGCCATGCAAGCTCCTCATCGCCGGTGAATGTGCCCTGACTCTCTCTCCCTCTCTCTTCTTCGTTTACATCGCTCACTCAAGCCCTCTCTTGTTCCAGGACCACCTCTTCGTTCACGGGACCGAGCCAACGACCGGAGCGCCGCCGCCGCCTCGATCTCCTCCGTCGATCCGCCACGCCGTGCCTCCCCGTCGTCATTTGCTTCACGCGGAGTACCACACCGAGGTGAAGAGCCCCGTCCCCCGTTTTATTCCGCGCTTTCCACGCCGTCCGCGCCGCTCCGCGCTCACCGGAGTTGGCCGTCCGCCACCGGCCGTGGAGGCCCTCATATGTCACCCGAGCCACCTCCCTGTAGCCCTTGTTGGATTCACCGTTCTCCTAGCTCTGCGTAGAGCCCAGCCGCATCCCAAACCGTGGCCCCTAGCTCGAGAACGCATCTCCGGCGAGGTCTCCGGCGAGCCGCCGCCGCACCGTCCGCCGGCGCCGCCGCGCACCGTCGTTTGCCCGCCGCCCGTCGCCCGCGTGCGACCGGGGTCGTCCGATGGGCACGGACGACCTAGATCTAAATTGGGGGCGAAACCCTTAGATCGGTCCACCGGTGGACCCGCGGAACCCGATCCACAGGCGACGGTTCACGGCCCGCGTCTGCATGGCGTCATGCTCGCGTCAGCCCGGCCACTCACAGCTCGCCACGTGGCGCTTCTTCAGCCCCTCCGCCGGCTGCCCCTACAGTCTTTGCAAAAAGGCCCCTGTCCTTCTCTTTTTCACAACCATGCCCTTCCACCTATAAGAAACCTTTGATTTAGGTCCCTGTTTTTATGATCTAGCCCCTGTTTTCCTTAGATTCTTCCACCAGAGATCCTTTTCACTCTTTTCACACATAAACCCCTCTGTTTATGTATGGAATTGTGTATCAAGTCCCTGGTTTATTGCAGATAAGCCCCTGGAAGTCTTGTTTATTCACAGAAAAGCCCCTGAATCTTGTTTTAGCCATATCTTTTCCGTCCTAGCTCCGTTTTAAGCGTTCTTGGTGTCCATGTGTTGACGCAAAATGTGCACCCGGCGCCAAACACACAGCAAGCCGAACAAAGCTGGCTTCACACGCGCAAAGAATCACAAGACGTGCCAGTCAATTTTTCCTGAAAATTGACAAAAGACAAAGCAATTAGATACCAAAGCTTGGAACTTGCCAGGTGGTACCAGACAGTTCCATATTTACGGCTAAGGAGCCAAATGGGACGGCACATAGCTATAGAAAGCTATTTGCCAATGAACTGAAACCATTCGGGAACTTATAAAAGGAAAAGCAATACTGCCGAATGGATGAAGTAAGCATGACGGTGATCGGTCTTTGTTTGAGCAAAGACGCACGTGCACGAGGTCACGACCGATCCCCATGATAACTAATATTAAATAAATAAATGAAGCAAAGCACGAACATAAACATGTAATAAATAAGCATGCATAGATCCAAAGCACTAGTCTACCGCATGTCTAGGTACTCAAAGATCCGTCGGGCACGATACCAAGCAAATCTATGCACCGCATGATACAACTTGCATGAAAGCCGCACCACTTCCCACAAATAGATCTATCCACCGCATGATACAATCTAAATATGGAAAGCTAAAAGCATACGTTATTTAAAGCATGAATTACACATGTGTTCTACTCGTGAAGAAACATAACCGAATACGGCTAAACAGCCGATTCGGGGTCCATGAAGAAGGAACGAACATTACCAAGCGAATAAATCTATCAGATTGATTTGAGATCTAATCCACCGGATGACTAGCTCCAAAACAACCCAAAAACCTGCATCTACCGCATGATACCTAGTTTTTTCAAGATTTATACCATCATTGGCAAGCTTGAACCCGCAACATGTAACAACCTAGATCGATTCGGTTTCGGCTATCGGAAGGCACAAGATCCACATGACAATACACGAAATCTACTCGTACAAGGATCATGAGAAGATTAAAGCCGATCCAAACCCATCTAGATTGGGCAAAGAGTGTTACATGAACTTAAACATAAAGTAAAAACTCAAAGCAACACGGGGTAACTTAATGAATCTATTGGATCTTGCCAAAATCCAATAGAGCCGATAACTAGCTTCAAGCTAGATCTTAGCCTACCGCATGGCTCATGACCTAACAAGAAACCCTCTTGAACCAAGCTTGAATCTACCGCATGACACGAAGCATGGTAACAAGACTACTTGCATCAGATCTAAATCCACCGCATGATACTAGACATGATACAAGGTTGCCGGTACTCACAGAGGTCGACGGATCGATGAACCCTCTCGAAGAACTCGACGACACGACAAAAGAACTCTAGGGTTTGGCGTAAGGCCGGTTTGTATTGAAGAATGATTGTGTTTTTTCTACATACATTCAGGGTTCATATTTATACCCTGCCAGGTACAATCTCGAATGGATTCGCTGCCTAACTTATCTCTAAGCTTGATCGCCTATCCATCCATTCGTCCTTCCTGCTTGAGCCACGTCATCGTACAATCCCGTAGAATCAGCTCTACTGTTCCTTTGCCGAACGGGAGCAGATAGCCGACCGCAGACCTCTTTGCCGAATACACCTGAAAAAACCCTTTTCTTCCGCTAGACGGACTCTTCACCGATCTGGGCCCACAGGTCAGTCTCCTTACCAAATTTTGGTGTTAACACATGCCCCTTCAATTGCGGGATAAAAGTGATTTTGTTCCGCAATTGACTCCAGCCACGAATATTTTCAAATCGAATCTGTCAACACCTGTTCTTTTCTCTTCGCAATCCGCCGGAGTCTTCGTCCAGATCCAAACCCTAGATCCCTTTGCTCTAAGCTCAAATCTCCAATGGCGGCTCAAAATCAAGACGCTCAGGTAAATCCCCTTCCCGTAGGCTTCATTCGGCATTTATGTTTTCAATTTTACCTGAGATTTCGTTTCCGCTTTTCTGCAGGAGCCTTCCATCGAACTTCTGATTCGCTCCGGGGCCAATTCGAGATCCTATTATCTTGGTCCCGTGGGAAACTCTGATCCTCAAGATTTCATTGCGGCTGAATCTCAGAGGATCCCTTTCAAAGCAGCTCTGTCTCCACCTCCCCGGTGGCAAGACGCTTTCAAGAACTGGCCCTTGCCTCCAATCGCGGGCTGGAAGACTTGGTACCGGAGGGTTCTCGCAGACAAGAGTGCACTAACCCAAAACTGGGATACCCTCCGTATTGCTCAGTGCTTGGAGTTATCCTTGGCCGAGACCCCCAAGAACGAAGACCTTCTGATAGCAGCTTGCCATTTCTGGTCAAATGGCGTCAACGCCTTCCTCTTTGGCCACGGCCCGATGTCTCCAACTCTGGCCGATGTGTATATGATCACCGGCCTTGACATTACAGGATTCGTCCAACCCTGGGAATTCAAAAACTCTTCACAGCAAACAGGGGTGAAACCAGGGAGCGGATACAAGAACTACATCTTGAAGCACATGAAGGACAAACCCCTTGGTGAAGTTGAATACAGGGCATTCTTGAACATGTGGCTATGCAGGTTCGTCTTCTGTGGTAAAGCCAATGAGCCTACCTTGAATCACATTGCAATGGCTTCTCATTTGGCCAGTGGCAACCGCCTACCCCTCGGGAAATTCCTCTTAGGCAGTGTGTACCATATGCTTCACCAAACTGTCACCCAGATGTATACTAGCCAGAGGATCACATGTGTCAACGGCCCTTGGTGGTTTGTCCAAATGTGGCCGCAGCCTTCACATGCATCGATTGTAGGTGTTGATTTAAACACCAGGCTCTTCCCTTTATCCAATCACCCTGAAGGGGAACCTCACGCCACCAGAGGTTGCCAGAACTATGGAGAAGCAACTTCAACTGTTCTTGTTCAGCAGGACATCAGCCAGCTTTTCGAGCTATTCTTCAAAGGTTTCCAAAATCCTCTCTGGCTCCCTTATCTGGATAATGATACTTTGATTTTTCCCTGTGAATTCTCTTTTGAATCTGAACGCCAAGATGGGAGATTCCTAGAGATTCTTAATATCATAATCCGCCCATGCATGCTTTGCGGTCAAGTCAATGGAGGAAGGCGAGAATCATAGCACTTATGAATATTATCGGCCCAATGTAATGGCCGGCAACTTGGATGTGGCCAGATGCCCCCAAGACTGTTCCTGCACGAATTTCTTAAGCCCAGAGAAGAAATCAAGGAACTTATGCACATCAGCAGAGTCTTCCATTATGTGTGCAGTCCCACTATCTATACCTGGCCTTTTGTGCCTACAACAATAGCTCACCCCACCTTCAATTCATTGTGGCAAGAATTTCATGATCATATCTTCAGTGAGTCTGTGCACTTGTTCTGTGCATAGTTGATGTCTGATTTTCAGCCAACTTCAGAGGTAACATAACTAACCTTTGGATCAGACATTTCTCTCTTTCAATCATGATTCTGATCTTATTTGTTTTACACACAGAACACAGTGCCTGCCCCTCGAGCCAGGAATATCACCTACAATGCTGTAGGCCCGATTTCAAAGATCGGGATTCAGTCCCCAACTCTGGCTCAGCTAATGGCCAGGTTTGCCACAACAGACCAAAGCCTCTCCCGGCCTTGCCGCTGACAGGAGGCAAGGTTTGACCCTGATTGCTCCTCCAAATGCCAAGAGGAGGAGAACTGTTAAAAAAGTCCTTGTTGAGGTAAACACCCTTTCTTCTCCCCGATCACCAAATCACTCGGTTCCGATAAATCAATATCTTGTGTATTTTCAAATTCGCGAGCTCAAAGAACCTTCGCATTAGAACCCGCCAATGCCCCATCCACTGGTATGACCTTCATTGTCCTCTTTTGAGGATGAACACTGGCATTTAACCTTTTAATTTGACATTTGCGAAGATACAAGGGGAGAGCAACTTGTGGACGTCCCGTTGTCTCAACAAGCCGGTCCACCCAGTGGCCGAATTACCTATCCCGGTGGAAGTTTCATCTTCATCGGGGACCCAATCCCCCTCTGTAGAAGCAATGAATTCTCCAGAGATGAATCTCCCAATTCAACCAGAACCAACAAATCCTCCAAGGGCCCAATCACCTACTGGTCATGAAGAGACACCAAACCCAGCAGAGGTGAACTCACCTTCCCTTCAGCCAGAAGCTCCTGAATTGCCAGCAACTGCAGCAACACCTCCTCATTCAGAAACTTCAGCTCTACCTGGGATACCTCCTTCGCCTGTGATTGCCCCTGAACAAAGTCCTGCCCCAGCTCAAGAGACCATACATGAGGTACTCATTCGCATTTTAACTCTGCTGCCTTTACTTTAGCACTTCTGACTCGGCAATACTGTCTTCTTAGGATCAGGCATCAAGTCTGTCAGCAGGGATCAATCCAGTTGCCGAGGTGATAGAAGAAATGCATCAAACCCTGTCAGAGGAAGCACTAGCAAAGCTCAGGGAGATCTTTGCCTGGCTGGAAAAGGATGCACAAGACCCTTTTAGAGATCTTGATCAGTTTGAAGAAATGGTCGAGTCCATCAGCCAAGAGCTCCCTGATGACATCAATGCTTCCCTCGCGTCTATCTGTGGCCTGGAGGATCATTATGCGCCCATAAGGAAGGCTTTGAGGAAGGTGTGCTCCCGCCCGGCTATTGAACAGAAGAGAACCAGTGCTGAACAAGCCGTGAGCGGGGCGCAATCTCAGACCGAGGGACACAAAGATACATTGGCCAATCTGCAAGCATCTCGTGATTCAAAAATTGCCAGGAAAGCTGCTCTAGAAGCAGAATTGAGAAGCTTGTCAGCTGAGATAGAGGTCGATGACAGGAAAATAGCCGAACTCCCTGAATTGATAGAGAAAAGCCAAGAGGAGGCAAAATCGGCTATGGCCAAGATGAAACAATGCGATGCAGAACTTATCACCTTGTCTAGTGCCCAGAAAGATTATCAGGAGCGGTGGGATAGCATTCGCCAGACAATATCCAATGCCCGTAGTGTAATTGCAAAATACCTGAACATTTGAATGCTTCAATTGATGTATAACTGAATTGGCCGCTTTGTAATATCCGTTCCTGCAATTTCACTCCCTTTTTCTTCTGCGCTCCTTCAGACGTAATGCTGAATGTCCCATTCGGCAAAGAAACGCCAACACCCGAATGGCACTTTGACTCCCCTTAGCCGAGCCAGTCAACCGAATACGACTCAGCCTAGAATTCCAAGCGACCCATCGGCAGCCTGGTCAAGGAAACCTTTCCACCTTCCGATTTTCTTGGGATATGCGCCACGATCCAGAGCCACGACTTGAGGCCACGATCTGTCTTACCAGGCCTATAAATGAAACCGTAGGTGCCCCTAGCTCTCCACCAAGTCTTTTAGCTCTCGAATCTTTGCCAATCTCAGTTCTTCTTCTTCCCCAACAGTGCACATCCCAGAGCAAGATGGTACGCCGCCTCAACCGTCGCCGCGCCTCCGATGAGGCGGAAGGGAGTAGCGCCAATGCGTGCAGGAGGCAATGATCATCGATTTCTCTTCTTTGATTCATCTCTGACCTTCTTCTTATCTTAACGATCATCTACCTTTCAGGTTGATTCAGTGGAACCCATCTCCTGCGCCGGCCAATCAACCCCTTCCCGATGACTCCTCGGAGTCCGACGGCCACTCCCCCGTACCCTACGGGGAGCTTGACGCCCTCCGCTTCAAGGAGGAGCTGGAGACGGCCCGGCGCGAGTTGGAGGACGTCTCCAAGAAGGCGGGCATAGCCGAACTGGAGTGGGAGGACCAGCGCAAACAGCTGCTGGAGACCATCGACGGTACAGCTCTGTAATTAAATCTTTGATCCAACCCGGCTTTTGATGCTAATCTTCTTTCTTCTTGCCCCTTGCAGTCCGTGATGCCGAGCTCAACCAGTTGAAGACGCTGGTGGAGCAGCTGGCCGACAAGGTGAACGCCCACGGCGGCACACCGGCGGAGCGCCTTGCTGCGGTGGAACACCGCGTCGACGAGGTGGCCACCCATGGCGTCCGTTTGGGCACCACCTTGGGCCTAGCTGCCATGGCGACGCACACGGACGTCGACTACTCCACCAGGCCGCGTGGCTTCCGGGGCGGCGCGCCAGAGGACATCGATGAGATTGAGCTCATCCTGGAGCGCCTCGATGGCCACGGCGATGCCATTGCCGAAATCACTCATCCCCAATCTGTACTGAACAGGCTTTTCGACTAGATTGTATTAGGGATGTTTGATCATCGGCAATAAATAAGAACTTTTGAATTCTGTGCTTATACTGCGATGACTTTCTTTACATTTGCATCTTGTTTTTTCCTTGAACGTATCCGGGAGCTGCCTTGAGCCGAACGCGTGGGAACAGATGCCCCTTAGTGCAAAATCCACAGAAGATCCCCGATTCGGCAATCCATAAGCACTGTTCAAGCAAAAACCCTTCGTACTTGGGGAGAAAACCCTGCCGTTTGGTATTCCAACAGTGTGTACTGGCCGGTCATCACTCCCAACGCACCCATTCGGTCAATAAAAGAGCCTGCTGAGATGCCCTGCAAATCCACTCGCACACTCATCCATCATTTCTCATCTCCTCCTCTGTCTCCAGAAGAAAAAACCCCAAGGCCATGGACAAGGGCAAGCAACCCCAGGAGAGCAGCTCCCCAAAGAAACGCACGATTCGAAGGTGAGTCCTCTCTTGATCTACTCCTCGTTCTCCATATGATCTTGCGCTTCATATTTTCTTCCTTTCCTCTTTCAGCCTTGATCTGCTCCCTGAAGAAATCATCAGGACCGAAGATGTGCCCGAGTACATCTCCTCTGATTCCTCCCTCGAAGCAGAGGATGCCACGCCTGAACAGAGGACCAGCCATCAACTGCGCCGCCTCGTTCGGCACCTGGAGCACGGCCTCAGGGACATCACCGCCCGCTGCCAAGCCGAGCGCGAGCGTCGCATGGCTCTGGAGGCACTAGTAGGGGGTAAATGCCTCTGACCTCTTCTTGACTTTATGCCCGCATTTGGATTTCTTGCCCCTAACATCGATTCCTCTGCTTTAGATGTCTCTGACAGGTACAACAACCTGAAGACGGCATGGGACAGCTTGGTGGAGGCCGCAAACCACGGTCACCCCCGTGCGTTTCAAGTTGCCGTCACGGTGGTCCTGGAACAGCTGAAGAGGGAGCAGTCGAAGAAGAAGCAAAGAAAAGATTGAATCATACTTTCGCTTCTTCCTCCACGCCTTCTGCTTCCCACCTCCTTGAGGTCCTGATCACCAGGGTTGTTTGATGTAAACCTGCAAGAAACAGTTGTAATGTAGTTTTGGTGCTAAGGGCAATGCATCTAGGCACTGGCCGTATCTTCTGTTTGTGAATTTTGTTCTGAAGGCGGCCTCGTTCTTGAGCGCCGGCTGTTTCTGTGTCAGATGTGTGTAATCCCACTACTGGTGATCATCGATCGATCTCAATGCTAGGATAATATTTCTTCAGATATCTTCCATTTATTGCAGCGGAAAACTCTTCCCCTAGCAAAGTTTTCAATATGTATGCATTACCAGGGACGCATCTGACCACACGAAAGGGCCCCTCCCAGTTAGGGGACCATTTGCCGAATTCACTGTATTTAGTCCCAATCGGCAATAGCGCTTTCCAAACCAAATCCCCCTCTGCGAATTGCCTGACTTTTACCTTCTTGTTATAGTACTTGGCAACCCGCAGCTTGTTTTTCTCGATGTTTTCCAAGGCTCTAAGACGGACCATATGTAAATCCTCTAGTTCATCCATCATTAGGCCACTGTAATCTTTGGAGCTCAAATCTTTCTGTAACACCACTCTTCTTGAATCTGATTGCATCTCTCAAGGTAAAACCGCGTGGTGCCCATAAACCAATTCATAAGGAGAAGTTTTTGTAGCTCCATGGGGGGCCATTCGGTAAGCCCACAGTGCCTCACTGAGTACCGAATGCCACCTTCTTGGCTTCTGGTCGATCTTCTTTTGTATCAGCTTGATCATAATTTTGTTAGAAGCCTCTGCTTGACCATTAGCTTGGGCATAATAAGGAGAAGAGTTAAACAATTTGATCCCCATGCTTCGGCAAACTCTCTGAACTCCAGTGACACGAATTGTGCCCCTTGATCAGTGGTAATTGTCTGAGGGATTCCAAACCGATAGATGATGTGCTCCTTGACAAATTCAACCATGTTCTCTGATGTCACCTTCTTCAGTGGGATCGCCTCAACCCATTTAGTAAAATAATCCGTAGCCAAAAGCACGAACTTATGCCCCTTACTAGATGGTGGATTAATTTGGCCAATCGAGTCTATACCCCCGGCCCCTGAATGGCCATGGCTTGATGATGGGATTCAATGCTGACGCGGGGACTCTCTGAATATTTCCAAACCTCTGGCAATCCTGACATCCCTTGTAATACTCAAAGCAATCCTCCAATATCGCCGGCCAAAAGCACCCGGCTTGCCTAATAACCCATTTCATACGGTAGGCCGATTGGTGTGCTCCACATATCCCATCGTGCACTTCGCTCATCATGTTCTTAGCTTCTTCTGGACCCAGGCATCGTAACAATACCCCATCTAATGATTTGTAGAACAAATTGTCATCCAGAAGAACGAATTTTATGGCCTTGTACCTGAGCTTCCTAGAGACCTTCTGGGATGGATCCTTCAAGTAATCAACGATCTCTTTTCTCCAATCACCTTCTGCGCGATCCGTCCCCAGTGCATATATCTCTGCAGCAAACGCTTCTTGACTCTCTTTGTAACCAGAGGCGCTTTGAGCCAGCCTGTTTGCTTCTTCATTATGCTCCCTAGGAATATGCTGCAAAGTTACCAACGGGAAGCTCTTCAAGATTTCCCTGCACTCTTCGTAGTAACTCCTCAGCGCCTCACTTTTGCATTCGTATTGGCCGTTCAATTGCTTGATCACCAACTCTGAATCTCCGTAAACCTCAACTGAAACGGCCCCGGCTTCCCTCAAATATTGAAGCCCTCGGAGCAGTGCCTCGTACTCGGCCTGATTATTTGTAACAATGGGCTGTATAGGGATGGCAAATTCAAACATCTCACCCCTAGGTGAAATTAGGAGGATCCCTACTCCCCCACCTTTACCACATGATGATCCATCAAAAAATAACGCCCATGGGGTAATTTCAAGTAAATCAATTGACGGATCGCGATGTTCAATTATAAAATCGGCAATGATCTGACCTTTGATGGCTTTTGCCGATTCGAACTTCAACTCGAACTCTGATAAAGCTAAAATCCACTTGCCAATCCTGCCGTTCAAAATTGGCATAGATAACATATGTTTTATAACATCAAACTTGGAATACACAGTGCATTCGGCATTCAACAAGTAGTGCCGAAACTTCGTACACGAGTAGTATACGCACAGACACAGCTTCTCTACAGCCGAATACCTGGTCTCAGGATCAAGTAGTTTTCAGCTAAGATATGCTACTACCCGTTCCTTCCCTTCGAATTCTTGAATAAGGGCCGATCCAATGGTTTGGGTATCGGCCGCCACGTACAACTTGAAAGGCTTATTCAGCTGAGGAGGGACCAACACTGGTGGCTCCTTCATGTACTGCTTGATCTCATTGAAAGCCCTTTGTTGTTCGTCGCCCCATGTGAACTTCTGATCCCTCTTTAGCTTCAGCAATGGAGAGAATGGCAAAACCTTCTGTGACAAATTTGAAATGAATCTCCTCACGAAATTAATTTTGCCGAGCAGTGATTGCAACTCCTTGAGATTAGTTGGAGGGACAACTTCATCGATGGCCTTCATGCTCTTCTTGCCAACTTCAATTCCTCCCTCGTGGACTAAAAACCCCAAGAATTCTCCAGCTGATACCCCAAAAGCGCACTTGTTTGTATTCATCTTTAAACCATGCTTCCAGGTGCACTCCAAGGTTCTCTTCACATCTTCCAAATGCGTGTCATGACTCAGGGACTTGATTACCACATCATCAATGTAGATTTCCACAACTTTGCCGATCAACTCATGAAAAATATAATTCATGGCTCGTTGATAAGTTGCACCGGCATTTTTTAGCCCAAACGTCATGACTATCCATTCAAACAGGCCTATATGACCAGGACATCTGAAGGCCGTCTTTGATATGTCTTCTATTGCCATGAAGATTTGGTTGTATCCCGCATTGCCCTCCATGAAACTGATCACTTTGTGTCCAGCTGCTGCGTCAATCAATAAATTGGCAATAGGCATGGGGTAACCATCCATTGGAGTGGCTCTGTTCAGATCCCTGAAATCTATGCAGACCCTCATCTTCCCATTCTTCTTGTAAACAAGGACAATGTTAGAAATCCACTCCGCGTATCTGCATGGCCGAACGAAGTTTGCATCAAGCAATCTTTCAACTTCCTTCTTCACATCGACCAATACTTCATCCTTGTAGATTTTCCGGGGTGGTTGCTTGTATGGTTTGAAACCAGATTTGATTGGCAACCGATGCTCCACGATAGAATGATCCAATCCAGGCATCTCCGAATAATCCCAGGCGAAGCAGTCTTTGTACTCCTTGAGCAGCTTGATTAAACCCTCCCTGAAGTCTGGCTGCAAGTTTGCGCTGATGAACGTCGGCCTTGGCTTATCACCGCTTCCGATGTCAACTTATTCTAACTTGTCGGCCGACATAAATCCTCGCCCCAACTTGCCATCGGTGCCATCTACGGGGTTCTCCATTAAAAATTACTATAAGAGCCGACTGCTTGAATCGGTACGTTGATCACCGCCGACAGTTCAATAGGACCTTCTCCCCGCCTTTCCCCGAGAAGCAATCAATACCTTGGTACTCCCGAAAGCTGGTTCCATGTTAGCGACGCTCACGGAGTCATCTGCTTGGACGACCTCAATGTCATCATCCACCCACTGGATAAGCTGCTGATGCATGGTGGATGGGACGCAGCAATTGGCATGAATCCAGTCCCGTCCGAGCAGTAGGCTATAGGCTCCTTTACCTTCAATCACAAAGAAGGTCGTGAGCAGCGTCTTGGACCCGATCATCCGATCCACGTGAGCGTATCCCTTGGTATCTGAAGGATTCCCGGCGAAATCATTCAGTATTATGCTTGTAGGCGTCAGATCGCTCGGGCCCATGCCAAGCTTCCTGAAGGTGGTGTACGGCATTACGTTGACTGCCGCTCCACCGTCGACGAACATCTTGGTCAATGGCTTGCCATTGACGCATCCCCTTAAGTACAACGGCCTCATGTGTCGATTTTTGATCGGTTTGTCGAAGATGGCCTGCTTGGCTAGCACCAACTGCGCCATCATCCCCTCGGTCTGCTCGTCATCTAAGGATGCTTCCTCCTGCACAACCTGGTTAGCAGGAGCCATGAACTCGTTCGGCAGAAAGTATACCATGCATGTTGGAGCCGAACACTTTGACCCTTCAGGTTGATCCTTGGGGCGCCACACTTGCCTTGTCTGGATCCCAGCTTGCCTCAGCTCACGGTTCCTCAAGCGTTGAACCCGTCTCTTCTGGCTTCTCCTCAGGCCGGGCGGGCACCATTGCCCCTTCTGCCAGATGTGCTCGTCCTTGTCCTTTTCTTGATCAGCCCACCTAAGATCAGCTTGCCACTTTCTGGGGTGATAAATGACTTCAATTTTTTGGCGCCGATCCCCGTTAGGGTGGATCCTCCCAATTCTCTCATGGACGGATCGGTGATTGGCGCTCTCCCGCCCCCGTACTCGCATACCCGTCACCGCACTCGGGCGCGTTCCTCGGCCGTGGGCGCTTCAAACCCTCGTTCCAACAATGCCTGAAGAACGCACATCCCCAGTGCGCGCGCTCCTGCTCGCGCGTGTATTGCTCCAGGTCCTTTCTGTGCGCCTCTTATTCAGCTCTGCGTCTCTCCTCCTCATATATGCGCTTCTGGTAGAGCTCCTTTTCCTTCTGGCGCTGCCACTTGTTGAGGAGGATGCGCGTGGTCACCTTGGGCTTGGCTCTGGATGACTCCCCGATTTCGATGTGGCTCTTTAGAATTCGGGGGGCCTCACCATGCCCCTGTTCCAGAGTCACTTGGCGCTCCGGGTCCACTGCTCCATCCTGTCTAGCTCTGGCCGAGGTCAAGACTTTAACCTATCCCTTCTCCTCAGCCGTTACCATATTAATAGTGAAGCCCACCATGTTCTGAGGGAAGGGGTTACCATCCAGCTTCATCTTGTTGTCAAACTTGAGGTGCCCTTCCTAGATGGCTTTCTGGATCCTCATCCTGAAGACCCTGCAATCGTTGATGGAGTGCGAATCCCTGTCGTGGAAGCCACAGTAACGTTTCCCCTTGACTCCATTGGGCCGAAGCATGGAATGCCCCTCAGGCAGCCTAATTCGGCCTTCCTTCACTAAGAGCTCAAACAGCTTGTCAGCCTTCGTGATATCGAAATCGTAGGTGCCCTTGGTCTGTTTGACCCAGCGCTGATTCATCGTTAAAGGCTCTTTCCCCCACATGATCTCGGCTGCGGCCACATCCAGCTCATCATCAGAGTCCTCGATCAGATCAGCCTTGTCTAAGAACTGGTTGTAGATCTCCGCTACATCATGTTACTTGCCAAACCTGGCATCCTTCTTGAAGCCGTACGCCTGGTTGCTCATCAACAATAGCTTTTGAGACAGCTGGCCCAAGTTTTCAAACTCCATCCCGAACAATTTCTCACGTACAGCCGGCAGCATCCCGGCGACGGCCATATCAGCTAACTGGTCGTCTGGCAGGTTGAGCGAGAAGCACATGCCTTTCACCTCCCTAAACCTCCTGAGAAATTCCAACGGCGTCTCGCTGTGCCTCTGTTTCACGGTGGCAAGATCGATCAGCTTCTTCTCCGAGCTGCCACTGAAATAATGAGCGTGGAATTTCCGTTCCAGGTCCCTCCATCTGCTAACTGACTCAGGGGGTAAGGACGAGAACCATTGGAACGCCGGGCCTGTCAGCGACGCGGGGAAGTATCTGACCCTGAACGTTTCCTCAGCCGAGCACTCTCCGAGCTGCATCAAGTAACGAGCAATGTGCTCCACGGTGCTGGCGTCGTCTTGCCAGGAGAATTTCGTGAACTCCGTTGGAGGTTTCACCCTTGGTGGGAGGAGCACGTTGAAGTACCATTCTGGGAACGGTGGCTTGTAGGCAGGACCCTGCATTTTTGGCTTGAGGCCGAACTGATTTTGCATCAACTCGGCCATTTTCCGCGCCAGGGCGTCGTCCTCCTGTGTGCCTGCAGCCGGCGCGTAACCTGGATGCGGGAAAGCGTCAATGGCTCCATAGTTTCCCACCTCGTGATAGCCTCCGCCGTATAGGTTTCTCTCGCGCCCGCTTGTTTGCCGGAGCAATCCTTTGACCGGGAAGCGAACGGGGCCCCGTGCGAGCCGAATGCTAGATCTCTCGTACGTGGGTTGGTACGGATTCGGGCCGTTGCACGGTGCTGACCCGTGCCGCCCGCGGCGGTGGCCGGATTGGCCGTCCTCTCCGAGGCCTGCGGTGGGGGCCGAACCGGCCGACCCCCGCCCGCCGCGGAGGAGGCTGGAATGCTTGGCTTCCAGTGCTCTGAGGAGGAGGCTGAATTGGCTGGCTCCGCAGTGGTGGTTGAGAGCTTGATTCGCCCAGCTCCACGGTGCCCCCTTGGACGTGTGCCTTGCTGAACGCCTGTTCCATGCCTGGGCCAAAGACGGCCACCATCATTTGCTGAAACGCACCAAGAAAGGCTTTGTGGTGCTTGCTCAAAACGAGATCCGCAGCATCCCGGAACGCCTCCAGGCATTCCTCTCTCTCCTGCTGGGTTGTGGCGTCGCTCTCCCCTGGCAACAATACCCTGGGCATGTCATTCTTCAGGTAGGGGACGCCACTTCTGTTCTTCTTGAAGGATAGCAGACACTTCTGCTGGAATTGATTCACGGCGTCCTGGAGGTGCTGCTGCTACTCCGGAGAGAGGTCCTCAATGTTGACATCCATGACGTCCGCGATTTCAGGCATCTTGATCTATTCGGCTGTGGTCCCACTGGGCGTGCCAAAAAGTGTGTTGACGCAAAATGTGCACCCGGCGCCAAACACACAGCAAGCCGAACAAAGCTGGCTTCACACGCGCAAAGAATCACGAGACGTTCCAGTCAGTTTTTCTTGAAAATTAACAAAAGACAAAGCAATTAGATACCAAAGCTTGGAACTTGCCGGGTGGTACCAGACAGTTCCATATTTACGGCTAATGAGCCAGATGGGACGGCACATAGCTATAGAAAGCTATTTGCCAATGAACTGAAACCATTCGGGAACTTATAAAAGGAAAAGCAATACTGCCGAATGGATGACGTAAGCATGACGGTGATCGGTCTTTGTTTGAGCAAAGACACGTGCACGAGGTCACGACCGATCCCCATGATAACTAATATTAAATAAATAAATGAAGCAAAGCACGAACATAAACATGTAATAAATAAGCATGCATAGATCCAAAGCACTAGTCTACCGCATGTCTAGGTACTCAAAGATCTGTCGGGCACGACACCAAGCAAATCTATCCACCGCATGATACAACTTGCATGAAAGCCGCACCACTTCCCACAAATAGATCTATCCACCGCATGATACAATCTAAATATGGAAAGCTAAAAGCATACGTTATTTAAAGCATGAATTACGCATGTGTTCTACTCGTGAAGAAACATAACCGAATACGGCTAAACAGCCGATTCGGGGTCCATGAAGAAGGAACGAACATTACCAAGTGAATAAATCTATCAGATTGATTTGAGATCTAATCCACCGGATGACTAGCTCCAAAACAACCCAAAAACCTGCATCTACCGCATGATACCTAGTTCTTTCAAGATTTATACCATCATTGGCAAGCTTGAACCCGCAACATGTAACAACCTAGATCGATTCGGTTTCGGCTATCGGAAGGCACAAGATCCACATGATAATACACGAAATCTACTCGTACAAGGATCATGAGAAGATTAAAGCCGATCCAAACCCATCTAGATTGGGCAAAGAGTGTTACATGAACTTAAACATAAAGTAAAAACTCAAAGCAACACGGGGTAACTTAATGAATCTATTGGATCTTGCCAAAATCCAATAGAGCCGATAACTAGCTTCAAGCTAGATCTTAGCCTACCGCATGGCTCATGACCTAACAAGAAACCCTCTTGAACCAAGCTTGAATGTACCGCATGACACGAAGCATGGTAACAAGACTACTTGCATCAGATCTAAATCCACCGCATGATACTAGACATGATACAAGGTTGCCGGTACTCACGGAGGTCGACGGATTGATGAACCCTCTCGAAGAACTCGACGACACGACAAAAGAACTCTAGGGTTTGGCGTAAGGCCGGTTTGTATTGAAGAATGATTGTGTTTTTTCTACATACATTCAGGGTTCATATTTATACCCTGCCAGGTACAATCTCGAATGGATTCGCTGCCTAACTTATCTCTAAGCTTGATCGCCTATCCATCCACTCGTCCTTCCTGCTTGAGCCACGTCATCGTACAATCCCGCGAATCGCCCTCTTCGTTCCTTTGCCGAACGGGAGCAGATAGCCGACCGCAGACCTCTTTGCCGAATACACCTGAAAAAACCCTTTTCTTCCGCTAGATGGACTCTTCATCGATCTGGGCCCACAGGTCAGTATCCTTACCAAATTTTGGTGTTAACACCATGCGACCGTCTTTTCAAGCCCGTCAGTTTTGGAACCTTGTTTCGGCCGTATTTTGTGCGTTTTAGCTCCGTTTCCACCGTTTCAAGTTGCGTTAGGCTCATATCAACTAAAACTACGTGATAGGACCAATGTTGTACATGTTCTTTGTTTGTTAATTTATTTAAATGTTAATTATGATTAAATCTTATTACGCAAGCTTTTCTAATTAAAATCTAGCTAGAGTTCAACACGTGTTTTCATAAGAAAGTTAATATGCTTAATACTAGTTAAATATTTCTTATAATTAAAAGCTAATTAGATGTGTACCTTGGTTTTCATAATCAAACTTAAATTGAGTAATGTTTATGCAATTTGATTCCGAAATAAAAGCAATATAGGTTTATCTCGAGTTTTCTTAATTAAATTGATAATTTGATTAATATGAATATAAGTGTGTTTTTAAGTTGAAATTTAATTAGAATAACTCAAAATATAAAAATAAGCGCCTAGATGCTTTTACATGCTTCTTTTAAATTAAATGTTTAATTTGCATAAGTTAAACTTGAATATTTATAAATAAAATTGAACTAGGCTTACGTCGTCTTTTAAATACAAATATAACTTGCTTAATTATAAATAGGGTATTTCTTTGAAATAACCTATGCATATGATCTTTATTAAATTAAAATATACCAAGCACATAGCTAGCTCTTGTTTGTGATCATACAAAGCTCTCGATAGTTCCTAGTGCTTTTGTGTTCGCGTTCCTAGAGCCAACCCTTGTTCTCTCTTGGTGAATTAACTATGTTATTACACCTAATCTTTCCTAGCCACCTTTCTTTAAAGCTACCTTGTTATCTGTTTCTTCTGTCAGATCAGTTTACCTTTGCTTGGTGTATTGTTTTGTTTATTGTATGCTTTCTTGTGTGCTCGTAGACATCGTGCCGCTTCAAGTGAGCGACCGGTTGGAGTGGATCAAGAGCAAGTGTTTGAAGAAGAAGAACCCCAGTGTTTAAGCAAGGAAGGCAAGTGGCTTTCCCCTCTGCATTATCTTTTTGAACCTATGACACTGCATGATAAACAATGTTTACTATTCCTGTTGCAATGCATTAAAATGATGGGCAAACACCTTTTTAAGGACATGACTAGAATTTTATTCCCTTTACCTTGGACAACCCTTTTAAAAAAATGTTTTGAGTAGAAATGCTTAGTTGCTATAACTTGGGATGGTTAAAATGAATCTTTTACAATATGATGAATGTTGATCATGATAACCTTTGGTGATATATATGTATGTGTGTGCTTATGGTTAATAACAACATCATATAGTTTAATCGGAACATGGAGAATGTCACACCCGGTTTTAAAGGCACAACCGAATGCATTGATCACGTGTGCGCCAGGATCAAGTTACACACACGCTTAGACATTATGAATACCAAAAACAGTGCCACACGAATAAAGAGTTATTACAAACCATAGTCTTAAACGAATCTTAAACAAACGAGTTCTCGCAAAGGGACAAAATGCCTCCACAGTACCGATCGAAGACTACGCACACCTAGAACTCCCGGAAATCTCCCGGAATATCTTCAAAGTTCTCCCAGTCTGAGCAGAAAATCCGGGTATTGTAGATGCAAGAGAATAAACAAGCGTGAGCACATATCGTACTCAGCAAGAGAGAACAACATAACATGCAAGGCCATATGGTGGATGGCTAAGGTTCAAGCACTTTAGCATTTTAGTTGGTCAAGTTTTATTAGCAACCTGATTACTAAAGATGTAAGTTCATACCAACCCAATTAATAAGATATAAGCCTCATAAATAAAGAATAAAACAACAATTTAAACATTAAAGTTCCATAATTTAATCATGTGAGTGTCCAGGCCGCTCTTGACCGTGAGCACGGCTAATCGATTAGTTTAACACTGCGCAGGTTGTACATCTTTACCCACAAGCAGCGTAAAAGCTCCGAAGAACTTTGGACCCAACCATGCGGTGTTTGCAAGACACCATATCACACTTCTGAGGTGCGATTGCATAGGGACGCTACATGGCCTTTACATAGGTTCCCTAGCAAGTTATGACCCACAAGGTCCGGATCGCTTAGCAAGGTATAAAGTTCCCTAGCAGGTCGATACCCCACCATAAAAGAATAACTCACCCAACCCCCTGCTAGAGCGAGTCCACACCCCACAGTACCGCCAATCCCTTGTCCTTATCAGGTAAGACCATCCCAAGCTAAAGTTCCTAATTATTCAGCCAAGACCATTGCCCATTAGTTCTTGTGGTTGTACTGTTTTCCTGGGTGGTTCTCCATGTTCCGATTATCATATTAAAGTGGTCTTGCAGGTAAAAGATCATAAACGGAACATAGAATAACAAAAGGTAACCAAGTTGATTAATACCAATTCCCAGTTGAGCATGCTAAGCAATAACTACCTCAAGATTAATTTAATTCCCGGTATCAAGGTAAAGGTAGTAAAAAGCTAGGCATGATCCTTAATAGGCTCCCATCAAATTAATGCAAGCGAAAAGTAAAAACAGTGAATTTAAATGCATGTTATGTAGGACAAGCGGGCATGCATCAAGGAATACTTGCCTTCAACAAAGCCTTGCTGCTCAAACTCTTGCTCGACTTGATCTTCAAATCCCTCGAACGAATCACTCTCTACGGTCCACAATCATCATATACAAGCATACAATAGGAATAAATAAGAAACAGTCACCAAACAGATCAAACAGATCTAAACCGTAGCATAAAACTAATCTGCGCTTCGAGACGAACGCGTGGACATAAAGAACACTAAAATCGGAGCTAAAACGACTAAGTTATGGCTTTGGGAAGGTATAGGGACTAATCTGTGAAGATTTAAAAAGGTTTTGGGCTAAAATAAAGAAAAAGGACTAAACTGCAAGAAAACTTCTAAGGTGGAAGGGTATTTTTGTAAATATAAGAAACTCAGGGGCTTTTCTGCAAAACTGCCAGGGCTGGCGGCGGGTTTGACCAAGTTGACCGGGTCGGGTGGATCTAGATCCGTTGGATCTGGATCTAACGGCTGCGGCGCGGCTCGGGTAGCGGCGGAGCTCCGGCGACGGTTCCAAGGCGACGGGTTGCTCGGGGATGACAACAAGGGGCACCGGGGAGCTCCTCACCTCCTTGCGCAGCTCCTGGGCGATCCCACGGCGACGAAGCGGCGGCAGAACCGGGGAACAGCGGCGGCGGCGGCGCTCTAGGGTTCGGCGAGGCGGCGGGGCGGCGGATTGGCTAGGGGCGGCTCGGGTAGGGGCGTCCGGGGGCGGCGGCGGCCTTAAATAGCCCGGGCGGGGGCTCCTTGGCGTGCGCGCTACGCGCGGGAAGGCGTCGTGGCCGAGCCGGACTCGGGCGGCGCGGCGGCGGCGGAGTCCGGGCGGGGGACGAGCCGGGGCCGGGGGATGACGGGCGGGCCCCCTTGGTCGGCGGCACGGGCGCGGGCGGGCGCGGCGGGCGCGTCGGATCCGGATCCGACGGCCGGATCGAGAGCGGCGGCGGGGCGCGGGCTGCCGGGGCCGGGGGCCGGGCCGAAAGGCCGGCGCGAGCGCGAGGTTAAGGCGGCCGCGGCTGCTAGCGGCGCGGGTCGGGCCCGCCGGCTGGGCCGGGCCGGCCGCGTGGGTCGGGTTAGAAAGGGAAAGGGATGAAGGGAAAAGGAGATAAGGTTTGGGATTTTTAGGAAAAGGCTTCAACAAATGGAATTCAAATTTTGAATTTGAATTCCAGGCAACCAAAAATAATGCTCCAGCATGCATGCAACGAATAATTCCTATATTTCATTAACTTTATTTTAGAAAAGTTTTGAATGCCTAAAATTAAATAAACAACCTTATATTCCTTAGGCAAATAAATGGTTGCTAGCAAATTTTTATAAAGCCAAAATTTTAATAAAGTTAGGGTGTTACAAATCCTACCCCCCTTAAGAAGAATCTCGTCCTCGAGATTCGGACAGATTGGGAAAAAGATCTGGAAATTCTGCTTTTAGCTCATCCTCTCTTTCCCACGTTGCCTCATCCTCTGCATGATTACTCCACTGTACTTTGCACATCTTAATCACACTATTCCTGGTGACCCTTGTCATGGTTTCCAGTATCCGAATAGGGTGTTCAACAATGGTGAGATCCTCTTCGACGTTTAGATCATCCAAGGGTAACGACTCTTTGTCATGAGGTCCAAAACCCTTCTTTAACTGAGAAATATGGAACACATCATGCACATCAGCTAGCTGGACTGGCAACTCCAATCTATAAGCCACTTCTCCCACTCTCTCAAGGATCTTGAAAGGTCCAATAAACCGAGGTGACAACTTTCCTTTAACTCTGAATCGACGCAAACCTCTGATAGGTGACACCTTTAGGTACACATAATCGCCTTCCTGAAAGACCACATCCCTTCGTTTGCCGTCTGCATAACTTTTCTGTCTGGACTGAGCAATCCTCAAATTTTCTCTGATGATCTGAACTTGTTTCTCCGCTTCTCTGATGATATCTGCCCCAAACAACTGCCTTTCGCCTGTCTCACTCCAATATAACGGAGTTCTACACTTCCTTCCATACAGGGCCTCAAAGGGTGACATTTTGAGACTGGCTTGGTAGCTGTTGTTATAAGAGAACTCAACATATGGCAAGCTCTTATCCCAACTACAACCATGCTTAAGCGCACAAGCTCTCAGCATGTCTTCTAGGATCTGATTGGTTCTCTCTGTCTGTCCATCTGTCTGTGGATGATAAGCTGAGCTGAAATTTAGCTTAGTATCCAGAGATTCGTGCAACTTCCCCCGTAAACGAGAAGTAAACTGAGTACCTCTGTCTGACACGATCTTCCTTGGTACACCATGTAAACACACAATCCTGGACATGTATAGTTCTGCCAACTTAGCTCCTGTATAAGTAGTTTTTACCGGAATGAAGTGAGCTACCTTAGTCAAACGATCCACGATAACCCAAATCGAATCATAACCATCTCGGGTTCGGGGTAAACCCACTATGAAGTCCATTCCGATCTCTTCCCACTTCCACTCAGGCACCTTCAATGGTTGAAGCAAACCAGCGGGTCTCTGATGTTCAGCCTTAACCCGGTGGCAAGTGTCACACAAAGCCACATGTGCGGCCACATCTCTCTTCATACCGTACCACCAATACCTCTGTTTAAGATCCTGGTACATCTTAGTACTGCCTGGATGGATAGAATAAGCTGAGTCGTGAGCTTCCCTCAAGATCTTCTCTCTGAGATCTCCTGTCTCTAGTACACACAACCGGTTCTTAAACCACACGGTTCCTTGCTCATCTTCTGTGAAATCTGGGGCTTCTCCTTGTTGCATACTCTCTTTAATCTTTTGTATTCCAGCATCCTCTAACTGCCACTTACGTATCTCTTGCTCTAGAGTGGACTGTACTTCCAAAGTCACTCCTTCTGCATGTGCAACCACTTTCAAGTTGAGCCTTTCAAACTCTTTTACCAACTCGTCAGGAAACTGAATGGTCATAGCCATGTTAGTGTGGCCCTTCCGACTCAAAGCATCAGCAACCAGATTCGCTTTACCCGGATGGTAATGAATCTCTAGATCATAGTCCTTGATCAACTCTAACCAACGACGTTGTCTTAGATTAAGATCCTTCTGAGTGAAGATATACTTCAGACTCTTGTGATCAGTATAGATCTGACACTTAGTTCCCATAATGTAGTGTCTCCAAATCTTCAATGCATGAACCACTGCTGCTAACTCAAGATCATGCGTAGGATAGTTCAACTCATGCTTCCTCAACTGACGAGATGCATAGGCTATAACATGACCTTCTTGCATCAACACACATCCTAGACCTTGTCGAGATGCATCACAGTAAATGTCAAAGCTCTTCCGTAGATCAGGCATTACTAGAACAGGTGTTGTGGTTAACCGTTTCTTTAACTCTTCAAAACTGGACTGACATGCACTGGTCCATTTAAACTCCCTGTCCTTCTCTAGCAATGTAGTGAGAGGCTTCACAATCTTGGAGAATCCTTCAATAAACCGACGATAGTAACCAGCAAGTCCAAGGAAACTCCGGATCTCAGACACTGTGCGAGGGGCTTCCCACTTCAATACATCACTAACCTTGCCTTGGGATCCACTTTGCAATACCTCCGTTGGTGATGATATGACCTAGAAAAGACACTTCCTTGAGCCGAACTCACACTTGCTGAACTTCGCATATAACTCATGCTCTCTCAGCTTCTGCAACACAAGTCTCAAATGCTCCTCATGGTCCTCCTCATTCTTGGAGTAGATCAAAATGTCATCAATGAATACCACAACGAACTTGTCCAGATACTCCATAAAGATCTTGTTCATCAAGTACATAAAGTACGCGGGTGCATTGGTTAACCCGAAAGACATAACTGTGTACTCATACAGTCCGTACCTGGTAGTAAAAGCTATCTTAGGAATATCTGAAGGCCTAATCTTCAACTGATGATAACCGGATCGCAGATCGATCTTAGAAAACACTTTAGCTCCTCTCATCTGATCAAACAAATCTTCAATATGTGGCAGAGGATACTTGTTCTTGATAGTAACATCATTAAGGGACCTGTAATCAACACACATCCTTTGTGTGCCATCTTTCTTACCCACAAAGATAACGGGTGCTCCCCAAGGTGATGAACTAGCACGAATGAACCCTTTACCCAATAATTCTTTAATCTGAGCTTTAAGTTCTTGTAACTGATCACTAGACATTCTATATGGGCGCTTAGAGATAGGGGCAGTACCAGGTAAAAGATCAATAACGAACTCAACATCTCGGTCAGGGGGCATACCTGGCAACTCCTCGGGAAACACATCAGGATAATCGCACACTACTCGTATGTCTTCCAAGGCCGCTCCATCAAGCTTATTCACGGCACTGGCATTTGATGGTGCGGGATCTGCTGCAAACTCAAATCTTTCACCAGCTGGGCTTGTAAGTAGGATTGATCTCTTAGCACACTGTATCACCGCATCACACGCGGTCAACCATCCCATTCCCAATATCACATCGATCCCCTTTGAATCCAAGATTATAAGATTGGCACGGAAATCTCTCGCCCACAATCTTGAGATGGACGTTATCACATTTATAGATGGCTTTCAATTCCCCCCCGTGTGAGGTAACTAACATGTGGCGAGACATGGGACTGATAGGTAGATTATGTTGAGCTACGAACTGGGATGTAATGAAAGAATGGGATGCTCCAGAATCAAACAAAACTGAGGCAGGAGTAGAGTTGACTAGAAACATACCGAGCATTACTCTGGGGTTCTCCTGGGCGACTTCAGCATCAACGTGCATCGCCTTGCCTCGTGCATAGCTCTGTTGTCCTTTGTTAGACTGCGGGGTTTGGCTTCCGCTCCTTGCCCGCTCGCCGGTTCTGTACCGGGGTGTGTGGAGGGTTCCTCTTTGGGCAAGCATTGGCATAGTGACCAAGCTCTCCGCACTTGAAGCAAGTAGTGGTGGCGAGGATTGGGCGGTGCCACGGTCCTTACGGTGTGTGCCAACCGGGGCTCTCTGCCGACTCGCCGGGAAACCGGGCGGGGAGTCCGAGGAACGAGATGCCGAAACCGCCGAGCGAGGCCGCCGGAACCGCCGAGCGGGACGCCGGGACCGCCGCCGCCCAAAATTTCCACCCGGTCCCCCAAAGCGGAACGGGGTGTTCGACGGTGGGTTGAAGCGCGGGCGAGACGCACTCCCAAACTGCCCAGAGCTGGCGGCCTTCCTCTTCTGCTCTCCGAGCTCCTTGCGCTTGTGCTCCAAGCGGATGGCGGCATCAACTAGCTGCTGAAAGTTAGGGAAAGGATAGGACATCAGCTGGTACTGCAGTGAACCAGCCAACCCATCCAGGAATAGCTCCTGCTTCTTCCTATCTTCAGCAACCTCCTCAGCTGCATAGCGAGATAGCTCAGTGAACTTGTCTCTATACTCAGCTACTGACATTCCTTCCTGCTTTAGAGAAAGGAACTCCTTCTTCTTGATCTTCATGACTCCAGAGGGTATGTGATGGCTCCTGAAGTTGGTGGTAAACTCCTCCCAAGTGATGGTGGCTGGGGCGGCATGAGCGGCAGAATACACATCCCACCAAGCGGCTGCAGATCCTTGAAGTCGTCCCGCAGCATACAGGACCTTCTCTCTGTCGTCACACTGACAGGTAGTGAGCATCTTCGCATATTGTCTTTAGCCAATCTTCCGCTTCTAGTGGATCAGCGGCGTGAGTAAACACGGGAGGGTGGTGACTCATAAACTCCCGTGCTTGTTGCGGGGCGCGGTGGCGGCACCGGTGGATTGTTGACCCGAGCTTGCAAGTTTATCACGGTGGTGGTCAAGTTCGGAGGAGCCGGGTCCGTGCCTCCGAGGAACTGCCGCATAGCGGGATCCATTTGTGCTGGGCCGGGGTGCTCTTCCCCGCTGGCTGATCAACACCTGATCCCGACCTGGTGTTCACCATCTGAGTGTTAGGGACATTATTTTAGATGATTGCACCAAGGGTTAAACTTAGGAAGTTAAGATAGCAATGATATTCAGATAAGACAGATTCTGTTGACTCCAAACAATCAGGCATAGCTCTCAGTGTGGGTAACCAAGAATTATGGATTTTGGACTGATAAAAGGTAATGAAATTACGAAACTACTCCAACTGGAATCACTTCAATCGGAGTTGTGTAGCTCTGGTTATAAAATAAACAAGTCAGGTAGGTCAGCAGTGTTTAACAGATTCGTGAGGCTGTAATGTTTCAGTTATAACTCTCTGGTTATCTATCCAAATATTCTGAATTTTTCACAGAAAATCAGTCACAAAATTCTTGAACTTTTCCAATTGTTTTTACTGCAATCGGAGTTCCGTAGCTCGAGATAAAATTAAAACAGTACTGCTGACTCAGAAAACTGTGCGATCAGATTTTTGGGATCTCGAATTTGCATTAAGGGAAAACTTAAAGGGACAAAAAGATTAAGATAGATAACTGATTGAGACTGAAAGTTAACCCCCACAAACTTACTACTAAACCAATGTCGTTGTGGTCATCACTCCACAACACATTGCACTCAACCAAAAATCCAACTCATACATTAAGCACAAAATCAAGCATTCAACCACACCTCTAAACTAAACACATTTTACCGATCGTCTACTAGCGATTACAAAGAGATCCTATCCCTTAATCTTAAACCTAAGGACTATCTTTTGTCATGGCATCTGTGCGGGCGTCAGGGGAGTCATAGTGTGGCCTCTTAGGTGACGGGGAGGTACATCCTTCTGTGGCTTCATGGGTTTCTGGCTGCTCCCTGTTCAGAAGTGCTGCTTCTAGGGCACGCCTCTCGTGTCTCCGCAGTGAAAATCTGTCGTTGTGCCGCATATAGTGTGTTGTTGGCATCATCCAATGCAAGGTTCACACGGCTGCAAGTAGACTCCGGACATTGTTGAGCGTCCCTTCATAGGCTGGTGCTGGGGCGATGTAAGTCTTGGCTTCCCCACTTGCTCTGAAAGGTGTGTAACGGCAGTGGGTATCCTCCAACCTGTCACGCTCCTTGTGAGAGAGCACATAGAGCGCCCTCCGAGCTGACTCTGCTATCCCAGCATCCATAGTAGTCCTGTGATCCACGTCATGATGCTTGGACAACTCCTTCACTCCACCGCATGGAATGTACTCCTCCAAGATGGCAGCAACCTCCCAATGGGGCTCGAACCACGGATGAGTCCACAGCTCACAATGGTAGACAGAGGCTTTATCATAGCCCAGGCGAAGTGCCATTGCCCTCAGGTGGTCTGCCATGGGAATGCCTACTCCATCAACTCTGTAGTGGTACACTTCCCAGATCGCTTCCACGTCTTCCTCCTCTTGCTCTTGTTCTTCCATCTCTTGATCCAGGTGATCCTCATCTTCTTCTGGCGCTTGCTCCTCTAGGTTTGGTTGTTCAGCTAACTCATCCTCCTCTGGAATCATCTCCTCCGGATCTTCCTCATCGTCAGGCACCATGATAAGGTTAGGGAAAACCACAGGTGTAGGCTCCATCTCAATCTCCTCATCTGTATCTCCATCATGCAAATCATGGTACTCGTTCTGTGGAGCATACCGATAGATCGCTCCCGCCCGAGAGGTCTCCGAGCTACGAACCATCCGTAGTGTAGTGCGTGAATGAGAAAGATGGTAAGGCAAAAAGGACGAGAGCTAAAGCAAGCACAAGATAAAGAATGCAGACAGATCAAGAGTGAAGCAAAAAGGCAAGAGTAAGGTTAGTAAGAATAAAGCAAGCATGTAAGAGAAAGCTTCTATGAGTATAAAATCCTTAATTCGACCATTACTATCTAGGCTAGTGTTCCTACAGTCAACACAGCTCTGGTACCACTCTGTCACACCCGGTTTTAAAGGCAAAACCGAATGCATTGATCACGTGTGCGCCAGGATCAAGTTACACACACGCTTAGACATTATGAATACCAAAAACAGTACCACACGAATAAAGAGTTATTACAAACCATAGTCTTAAACGAATCTTAAACAAACGAGTTCTCGCGAATGGACAAAATGCCTCCACGAGTACCGACCGAAGACTACGCACACCTAGAACTCCCGGAAATCTCCTGGAATATCTTCAAAGTTCTCCCGGTCCGAGCAAAGAAATCCGGGTATTGTAGATGCAAGAGAATAAACAAGCGTGAGCACATATCGTACTCAGCAAGAGAGAACAACATAACATGCAAGGCCATATGGTGGATGGCTAAGGTTCAAGCACTTTACCATTTTAGTTGGTCAAGTTTTATTAGCAACCTGATTACTAAAGATGTAAGTTCATACCAACCCAATTAATAAGATATAAGCATCAAAAATAAAGAATAAAACAACAATTTAAACATTAAAGTTCCATAATTTAATCATGTGAGTGTCCAGGCCACTCTTGACCGTGAGCACGGCTAATCGATTAGTTTAACACTCTGCAGAGGTTGTACATCTTTACCCACAAGTAGCGTAAAAGCTCCGAAGAACTTTGGACCCAACCATGCAGTGTTTGCAAGACACCATATCACACTTCCGAGGTGCGATTGCATAGGGGCGCTACATGGCCTTTACAAAGGTTCCCTAGCAAGTTATGACCCACAAGGTCCAGATCAGTTAGCAAGGTATAAAGTCCCCTAGCAGGTGGATACCCCACCATAAAAGAATAACTCACCCAACCCCCTGCTAGAGCGAGTCCATACCCCACAGTACCGTCGATCCCTTGTCCTTATCAGGTAAGACCATCCCAAGCTAAAGTTCCTAATTATTCAGCCAAGACCATTGCCCATTAGTTCTTGTGGTTGTACTGTTTTCCTGGGTGGTTCTCCATGTTCCGATTATCATATTAAAGTGGTCTTGCAAGGTAAAAGATCATAAACAGAACATAGAATAACAAAAGGTAACCAAGTTGATTAATACCAATTCCCATTGAGCATGCTAAGCAATAACTACCTCAAGATTAATTTAATTCCCGGTATCAAGGTAAAGGTAGTAAAAAGCTAGGCATGATCCTTAATAGGCTCCCATCAAATTAATGCAAGCGAAAAGTAAAAACAGTGAATTTAAATGCATGTTATGTAGGACAAGCGGGCATGCATCAAGGAATACTTGCCTTCAACAAAGCCTTGCTGCTCAAACTTTTGCTCGACTTGATCTTCAAATCCCTCGAACGAATCACTCTCTACGGTCCACAATCATCACATACAAGCATACAATAGGAATAAATAAGAAACAGTCACCAAACAGATCAAACAGATCTAAACCGTAGCATAAAACTAATCTGCGCTTCGAGACGAACGCGTGGACATAAAGAACGCTAAAATCGGAGCTAAAACGACTAAGTTATGGCTTCGGGAAGGTATAAGGACTAATCTGTGAAGATTTAAAAAGGTTTTGGGCTAAAATAAAGAAAAAGGACTAAACTGCAAGAAAACTTCTAAGGTGGAAGGGTATTTTTGTAAATATAAGAAACTCAGGGGCTTTTCTGCAAAACTGCCAGGGCTGGCGGCGGGTTTGACCTAGTTGACCGGGTCGGGTGGATCTAGATCCGTTGGATCTGGATCTAACGGTTGCGGCGCGGCTCGGGTAGCGGCGGAGCTCCGGCGACGGTTCCAAGGCGACGGGTTGCTCGGGGATGACAACAAGCGGCACCGGGGAGCTCCTCACCTCCTTGCGCAGCTCTCCGGGCGATCCCACGGCGACGAAGCGGCCGGCGGAACCGGGGAACGGCGGCGGCGGCGGCGCTCTAGGGTTCGGCGAGGCGGCGGGCGGCGGATTGGCTAGGGCGGCTCGGGTAGGGGCGTCCGGGGGCGGCGGCGGCCTTAAATAGCCGGGCGGGGCTCCTTGGCGTGCGCGCTACGCGCGGGGAAGGCGTCGTGGCCGAGCCGGGACTCGGGCGGCGCGGCGGCGGCGGAGTCCGGGCGGGGACGAGCCGGGGGCGGGGGATGACGGGCGGGCCCCCTTGGTCGGCGGCACGGGCGCGGGCGGGCGCGGCGGGGGGCGCATCGGATCCGGATCCGACGGCCCGGATCGAGAGCGGGCGGCGGGGCGCGGGCGCGCCGGGCCGGCCGGGACGAAAGGCCGGTGCTCGCGCGAGGTTAAGGCGGCTGCGGCCTGCTAGCGGCGCGGGTCGGGCCTGCTGGCTAGCTGGGCTGGCTGCGTGGGCTGGGTTAGAGAAAGGGATGAAGGGAAAAGGAGATAAGGTTTGGGATTTTTAGGAAAAGGCTTCAACAAATGGAATTCAAATTTTGAATTTGAATTCCAGGCAACCAAAAATAATGCTCCAGCATGCATGCAACGAATAATTCCTATATTTCATTAACTTTATTTTAGAAAAGTTTTGAATGCCTAAAATTAAATAAACAACCTTATATTCCTTAGGCAAATAAATGGTTGCTAGCAAATTTTTATAAAGCCAAAATTTTAATAAAGTTAGGGTGTTACAAAAAACCACCCAGGAAAACAGTGCAACCACAGTCCACATGGCTCTGGCTTAGCCAAGTAATTAGGAGAGTGGGTTAGCTGATAGCCTTTTTCCGAGAGGGGCACAGGGGGCTCGGGGTTGCAGGGGTATAGCCCGGTTCTTTTGGGGTAGCAGCCTTGGTAAGGTGCTGACCACTAGGGAGGGTTATGGTCCGCCCCGAGTCAGAATCGCGTGCAGTCGTTGGTTTCTCTTCTTTCCTTTGTAAAGGCTTCGTAGTGGACCCCTAGCCACTCACCTCGGAAGTGTTTAAGGGCCTTGCAAACCCGGGCGACATGGGGAACACGAACTGTGGGAAAAGTGTACAACCTCTGCAGAGTGAAAACTGATCGATCAGCCGTGCTCACGGTCAAGAGCGGCCTGGACCCTCACAAGATTAATAAACTTGAAGAAGGAATTAAATTGTGGTTTCTTGTGGTTTTGGAGAGGAGATGCTTTCCTAAATGCTTAAGTGGGTTGGTATAAACTTACATCTAGTAAATAGGTGCTTGCTAATAAAATTTGACCAACATTAAAATGCTAACCGCATCAAAACTCTTAGCCTTTTCTTGATGACCTTGCATCTTTCCCCCACTTGCTGAGCTCCAAACATAAGTGTGCTCACCCTTGCTTACCCGCTGTTCAGAGGAGAACACTGGAGAAGAGTACTTCAGCGACTACGAGGAGTTCTGAGGCTTGCGTGCCCCCAGTCAGATGCATGTGGAAGATGAAGATGGAGTTACGTCTTCATAGTTATCGTTTGATTGTTGTAAAGACCTTCGAGTCTAACGTCTGAGTGTCATAGAGAGATAATGTAATGGTTTAACTCTTGTACGTTTTATTGCTGTTTATTGATATTTCACTCATGACGTCTATCATATGTGTGTAAACTTGATCCTGGCGCACATAGGAGATGCATTTGGTTTTCCTTGGAAAATCAGGTGTGACAAAGTAGTATCAGAGCAGTAATGACAGTAGGACGCAGCCTTAAGTTAGAAATGGTCGAAAAGTAAGGATTCATGTTCTAGAAAGCCTGTCATCCTTCAAAATTGACTTATTTTACGTATAAAAACTAATTTAATCTTGTCTTCTTGTTAAAACACATCGTTTTTTTATCTATTCTGAGTTCGTTTCTTGTGCTATCAGCTGAATCTTCACCATCGAGGTTGTCTGATATAAGTTCTTAGATTGCCTGCCCCTTATCAACTTCGATAGAAACGTTTCTGTGAGGACGATCGTTGTGCTAATGTTTGTTGTTTGAACACATGATTGATTTGGATCTTTGGTTGTGTGAGTTGTATTGTGGAGTGATGGCCACAAATGAAACAAGAAATAAATTGTTAGGTTAAAAAGATAGTTTGGGGTCCAAATCTTGATGTCTTCTATTTTATCTGTCATGCAAGCTTGGAATGATGCAAAACTGTTCTCGCAGTTAATTGACATAGCAGCAATGTTTTAATCATATCTCTAGCTACAGAACTCCGTTTGATACAAAACCAGTTGGGTTAGTTCACAAATTTTGAGGATGATTTTCTGTCAAAAATTCAATACCATACAGTATGTAATTTGAGAGATATGCACAAAGAATTGAGCCTATCAGAATCTGTAATTTCTGCTGACATAGCTGCACTATTTGAATTTTATCCCGAGTTGTAGATCTATGATTGAGGTGATTCCAGTTGGATTAGTTTCATAATTTTGCACATCATATCCTGGTACAGTTTCATAATTTTTGGATAATAGTACAGAAAGTTACATCTGATTTATTGAGATCAACAAAATCTGTCTTAGTTTTGAAATTCATGTTGCTTCATCTTTTCGAATTCATATCCTCATGCATTAGTTCAATCTTCTTGTCGGAAATAACTTGCTCTCTAACAATTAGATGGTACAAACCAGGTCAGGAGAAGGTCAAGACGTTTCACCTGTGATCCGTACTCATATTGCTATTCGACAGAATCAAGCACCACCACCTCCACCCCCACTGCTTAACCAAATGGATCCCGCAATGCAACAATTCTTTGCTGCTCAAACCCAGCTGCTACAAAACCTCATTTCCACCGTCCAGAACTTACAAGCTCAACAGAACCAACCAGCACCCCCTCCTCCACCTCCGCCACAGCAGAGGGACAAGCATAAGGAGTTTATGAGCCACCACCCTCCTACCTATTCCCATTCTTCCGATCCGTTGGATGCCGATGACAGGTTGAAGACAGTTACCAAGAAACTTGAGATTGTTCAGTGCACTGACCGAGAGATGGTCCTTTATGCTACAGGAAGATTGACAGGGCAAGCTGCTGATTGGTGGGATGCATATTCGACTGCACATCCTAATAGAAACAATATTACTTGGCAGGAATTCAGAGATAACTTCCATACATATCATATTCCTTCAGGAGTGATAATGCTAAAGCTGAAGGAGTTTCTTGCACTGAAGCAGGGAAACATGTCTGTTACTGAGTATCTCGACAAATTCACTCATTTGTCTTGGTATGCTCCTGATGAAGTCAACACTGATCCCAAGAGCATGAAAGATTCTTGAATGGATTGATTAGACCGCTCAACTATCAGTTGCAAAGCCATACATTCCCCAACTTTCAGATGTTGCTGAACAAAGCTATAGGTTTGGAGAATAAACGAATGGAACTTGGTGAACAGAAGCGCAAGTTCAAGTCTCATGGACAGTCCAGCAACACACGCCCCCGCTTCAACTCATCTCAGAATTCTCAGTTTTACTCTGGTGGATCAAGTGGAAATTATACTCAGAATTTACAGTTGCAACACTCAACTCAACAACCTCAGCATTCCAGCTAGCAGACACCACATGCTCCAAGTCATCATCAAGATTGTTCAGAAGCACCAGTGAGAAGCAACTCCCGGGTTCGTCCTAATGGTTGTTTCAATTGTGGAGAATTGGGACATTATGCCAACATCTGTCCAAAGCGCAACATGCAGACTCCTCAGAAAGATATTGGTCAGAGATCTAGACAGCTGTTATCACAAGCTCGTATTGGGAATTCTACTTATTGAGGTAACAGAGGTCAACAGAACTACACACGTGGTAGAGTGAATCATGTGACGGCTGAACAAGCTCAAGACGCTCCAGTTGTTGTGCTGGGTACGTTCTCTGTCAACTCGTACCAAAGCAACGCTTTATTTGATTCGGAGCATCGCATTCTTTCATTACTGAACAATTCGTGGCAAAGCATGATATACCTATGAGTTCTATGAAGACACATTTGCTGATTAGTTCCCCGAAAGGTGAAATGAGATCTACATATATATGTCCACAAGTCAATATTAAAATCAGGGGAATAGATTTTCAAGCTGATCTAATAGTTCTCACATCAAGTGGAATAGATGTTATTGTTGGAATGGATTGGTTAGGTGAATGTGATGGAATAATTCTGTGTGCCAAGAAGTCAGTACTCTTAACCAACCCACAAGGAGATAGGATTGAAGTTAGTGCTACCACCTCATCCAACAAGGAAAGAGAAGTGAATCAAGATGAAGGAAAGCAAGACAAGAAGCTATGATTGAAGAACTCAGCATGCAAGATGAGATTATAGAAGTGTACCCTTAGTTTCTTTTCCAATCTCTCCGAATCTCGGAACGAGATTCTTTTTAAGGGGGTAGATTTGTAACACCCTAAAATTCCATCATTAAAATAATGTAAGCAACAAGGTGTTTTAGATTTTATTTTCTAAGGATTAAATAAATTATCAGATAAATTTGGTCTCTAAATATTTTAATATCATTTTAATAATTTTAGAAGCAATAAGTGCTTGTGCATCATAATTTGAATGCATGATTCTATTGCTTGTTTGCGTGAAGTTTTAAGAGTTTTTGAACTGATTTGAAATTTTTGGAAAAGAGTTTAACAGATGAAAAGTTTTGAAAGAGTTTAAAACTTTTGAAAGTTTGAGAAAGGAGTTTGAAAAAAATAAAAAGAAGAAAACTCCTTCCCAAACCCCTCCCTCTCTTCTCTCCCTTCCTTCTTTCTTTTCTAGCCGCAGCCCAACTCCCCGCCGGCCTGTTTTCCGCCGCTGGCCCACCCCTTCATCCGACCCAACTCCACTTCCCCCTCCTTCTCACCGCGCGGCCCACCTCCACCTTTTTCCCCTCCTCCAGCCCACACAGCTCGAGCAGGCCGATGGCCTTTTCTTTTAACCCCGCGACCCAACGTCCAGCCTGCGGCCCAACATCTCCCTCTCCCCCTTTTCTTTTTCTTCCGGTCGCTGCCAGCTGGGGCCCGCATGTTAGGGTCGCCCCCTACCTTCAGACCTCTCCCCTGTCTCGCCCTGCCGCGCCTGCCTAGAAGGCCGTCGGCCGTTACAGCATCTATCCCGCGCCCCTTTCACCTTCAAGCCATCAATCAAGAGGCATTCGTGCTCGACTTTCACTCACCCTCCATCAACTTTCTCCGTTTTATCTTAATAAAGGGCGCCTCCTTGATTGCAATTCACCCGCCGGCCGCCATGGCCATTGATGGCCAATTGGCCCGGTCGCCGCTCCCTCTCCCTCCCTTGTGCTATAAGAGTTGTGCTTGAGCCCTCGCGCACCCCTTTCCTTCGCTCGTGCACGCCCTGCATCCTCTCCTCTCGCGCACATGCCACCGCCGTGAAGTCCCTTGCCGCCGGGCCATTGCCGGCCGTGCAAGCTCCTCATCGCCGGTGAATGTGCCCTGACTCTCTCTCCCTCTCTCTTCTCCGTTTACATCGCTCACTCGAGCCCTCTCTTATTCCAGGACCACCTCTTCGTTCACGGGACCGAGCCAACGACCGGAGTGCCGTCGCTGCCTCGATCTTCTCCGTCGATCCGCCCCGTCGTGCCTCCCCGTCGTCGTTTGCTTCACGCGGAGTACCACACCGAGGTGAAGAGCCCCATCCCCCGTTTTATTCTGCGCTTTCCACGCTGTCCGCGCCGCTCCGCGCTCGCCGGAGTTGGCCGTCCGCCACCGGCCGTGGAGGCCCTCATACGTCACCCGAGCCACCTCCCTGTAGCCCTGGTTGGATTCGCCGTTCTCCTAGCTCTGCGTAGAGCCCAGCCGCATCCCAAACCGTGGCCCCTAGCTTGAGAACGCATCTCCGGCGAGGTCTCCGGCGAGCCGCCGCCGCGCGCCGTCGTCGCCCACCGCCCGTCGCTCGCGTGCGACCGGGGCCGTCCGATGGGCACGGACGACCCAGATCTAAAGGGGGGCGAAACTCTTAGATCGGTCCACGGTGGACCGGTGAACCCAGTCCACAGGCAACGGATCACGGCCCGCGTCAGCATGGCGTCATGCTCGCGTCAGCCCGGCCACTCACAGCTCGCCATGTGGCGCTTCTTCAGCCCCTCCGCCGGCTGCCCCTGCAGTTTTTGCAAAAAGGCCCCTGTACTTCTCTTTTTCACAACCATGCCCTTCCACCTATAAGAAACCTTTCATTTAGGTCCCTGTTTTTATGATCTGGCCCCTGTTTTCCTTAGATTCTTCCACTAGAGATCCTTTTCACTCTTTTCACACATAAACCCCTCTGTTTATGTATGGAATTGTTTATCAAGTCCCTGTTTTCTTACATATAAGCCCCTGGAAGTCCTGTTTATTCACAGGAAAGCCACTGAATCTTGTTTTAGCCATATCTTTTCCGTCCTAGCTCCGTTTTAAGCGTTCTTGGTGTCCACGCGACCGTCTTTTCAAATCCGTCAGTTTTGGAACCTTATTTTGGTCGTATTTTGTGCATTTTAGCTCCATTTCCACCGTTTCAAGTTGCATTAGGCTCATATCAACTAAAACTACGTGATAGGACCAATGTTGTACATGTTCTTTGTTTTTTAATTTATTTAAATGTTAATTATGATTAAATCTTATTATGCAAGCTTTTCTAATTAAAATCTAGCTAGAGTTCAACACGTGTTTTCATAAGAAAGTTAATATGCTTAATACTAGTTAAATATTTATTATAATTAAAAGCTAATTAGATGTGTACCTTGGTTTTCATAATCAAACTTAAATTGAGTAATGTTTTGTGCAATTTGCTTCCTAAATAAAAGCAATATAGGTTTATCTCGAGTTTTCTTAATTAAATTGATAATTTGATTAATATGAATATAAGTGTGTTTTTAAGTTGTAATTTAATTAGAATAACTCGAAATATAAAAATAAGCGCCTAGATGCTTTTACATGCTTCTTTTAAATTAAATTTTTAATTTGCATAAGTTAAACTTGAATATTTATAAATAAAATTGAACTAGGCTTACGTCGTCTTTTAAATACAAATATAACTTGCTTAATTATAAATAGGGTATTTCTTTGAAATAACCAATGCATATGATCTTTATTAAATTAAAATATACTAAGCACGTAGCTAGCTCTTGTTTGTGATCATCCAAAGCTCTCGATAGTTCCTAGTGCTTTTGTGTTCGCGTTCCTAGAGCCAACCCTTGTTCTCTCTTGGTGAATTATCTATGTTATTACACCTAATCTTTCCTAGCCACCTTTTTTTAAAGCTACCTTGTTATCTGTTTCTTCTATCAGATCAGTTTACCTTTGCTTGGTGTATTGTTTTGTTTATTGTATGCTTTCTTGTGTGCTCGTAGACATCGTGCCAGTTTCAATTGAGCAGCCAGTTGGAGTGGATCAAGAGCAAGTGTTTGAAGAAGAAGAACCCCAGTGTTTAAGCAAGGAAGGCAAGTGGCTTTCCCCCTCTGCATTATCTTTTTGAACCTATGACACTGCATGATAAACAATGTTTACTATTCCTGTTGCAATGCATTAAAATGATGGGCAAACACCTTTTTAAGGACATGACTAGAATTTTATTCCCTTTACCTTGGACAACCCTTTTAAATAAATGTTTTGAGTAGAAATGCTTAATTGCTATAACTTGGGATGGTTAAAATGAATCTTTTACAATATGATGAATGTTGATCATGATAACCTTTGGTGATATATATGTATGTGTGTGCTTATGGTTAATAACAACATCATATGGTTTAATCGGAACATGGAGAACCACCCAGGAAAACAGTGCAACCACAGTCCACATGGCTCTGGCTTAGCCAAGTAATTAGGAGAGTGGGTTAGCTGATAGCTTTTTTCCGAGAGGGGCACACGGGGCTCGGGGTTGCAGGGGTATAGCCCGATTCTTTTGGGGTAGCAGCCTTGACTAAGGTGCTGACCACTAGGGAGGGTTATGGTCCGCCCCGAGTCAGAATCGTTGCGGGGCTGTTGGTTTCTCTTCTTTCCTTTGTAAAGGCTTCGTAGTGGACCCCTAGCCACTTACCTCGGAAGTGTTTAAGGGCCTTGCAAACCCGGGCGACATGGGGAACATGAACTGTGGGTAAAGTGTACAACCTCTGCAGAGTGAAAACTGATCGATCAGCCGTGCTCACGGCCAAGAGCGGCCTGGACCCTCACATGATTAATAAACTTGAAGAAGGAATTAAATTGTGGTTTCTTGTGGTTTTTGAGAGGAGATGCTTTCCTAAATGCTTAAGTGGGTTGGTATAAACTTACATCTAGTAAATAGGTGCTTGCTAATAAAATTTGACCGACATTAAAATGCTAACCGCTGCAAAACTCTTAGCCCTTTCTTGATGACCTTGCATCTTTCCCCCACTTGCTGAGCTCCAACCATAAGTGTGCTCACCCTTGCTTACTCGCTGTTCAGAGGAGAACACTGGAGAATAGTATTTCAGTGACTATGAGGAGTTCTGAGGCTTGCGTGCCCCCAGTCAGATGCCTGTGGAAGATGAAGATGGAGTTACGTCTTCATAGTTATCGTTTGATCGTTGTAAAGACCTTCGAGTCTAACGTCTGAGTGTAATAAAGAGATAATATAATGGTTTAACTCTTGTACGTTTTATTGCTGTTGATTGATATTTTACTCTTGACGTCTATCATATGTGTGTAAACTTGATCCTGATGCACATATGAGATGCATTTGGTTTTCCTTGGAAAATCAGGTGTGACCCGGCCTCTCCAAACATCGGGAGCGGAGGCCGGCGGATGGCGAATAGGATTGCGAGACGATGTTTTTCCGAGGCTGTTGGAACTTGGAATAACGTTTTGAGGATGTTTTTTTTACCGATAGAAAATAGGTTTTAAGATGTCGGAGTTGCTCCCATGTATGGTGGCAACGACACTGTTTTCAACCTGATGAAGTGACAGTTACTACAAAGCAAGTCAAACACACACACAGCATCAGAACGGGAGGAATTAGCCCTGTCCGCTTGCTTATCACCACCTAGCCAAGAAGATTTTCTCTCACAACAAACACCCACCAGTGAACTGGGCCAAGATTTTCTTAGAATCGAACCAAAGACTAAATATCAGCCACCAAATAACCGAACAGGCTGGCGCGGGACAAATTATTTGATGGTGCAGGCTTTTTTAACGCGAATACGAAGCCACGTAGTACACACGCCCCTGCTTACTAGCTAGGCGCATTGCGTAGTATGAAAGCACAACCCCTCACCAGCATCTGCCACACACATGTGCGTCGGGCGACAAATTAATACGGACGCAAACGCAGCATTTCATGTCAAGTTTTCAACCGATACGCCATCCATACGTATACGTTCCGTAGAAGAGAAGGATGGTCATGCTTGTAAATTAATTGATTATTAATTGATTACTAGTAGAACACTTACTGCAGCTAGCTAGTCATTGACCAGCATCATAGTATATATCAAAACCAGGTCTAGTTTTGAACACGTACAGATTCAACAAGTCACACGCGCACACACATACGTGTACAGAGTACAGCTACAGATTGGTAGGTTCAACACCTATGGTCTGGATGGATGGATGGATGGATGGATGGTTCACCACAACTTTCATGCAAAACCAACGGCCCACACACGACCGCAAGCTAGCTAGCCAGCCTCACTAAATTCCAGTAACTGCAAAAAATGTGAATTTTTGGAGCACACTACCTGCTGCAAATTAAGGCTAGAATTACTGAACTGAAATACAGTAGGAAATACTAAACCAAAAGGCAGCATCAACGACTCAACTAATACATTCCCGAAAAACAACAACAACAACGTGGCAGCTAATTACTTACGATTGATCTAGCACACCACTTTATTAGTTACTTACGATATGTGCTTAACTTAATTTTTCTGATTAAATTAACTACTTGCAGCTGATGCCTGCGTGCTAGCTGCTCCGTTTCCTCTGGGACGAGCGAGGTCGTGTCACCACCTGGTCCATTATTACTACGGCACCAGCAGCAACCAGCGGGGGTGATCCGGTGATGCACTGATATGCCGGGCCACCAGGGAGCTAGGGAGGTGGACGCGGCGGTCAGGTCACAGCCGGTACTGGTAATAAGCCGCCGGCGGCGACGGCTGGTGGCAAGGAGGAGGAGGGGGAGGGGCCGCCGCGGCGGCGGCGCCGGCGAGCTGCGTGCAGACCTCGGCGAAGGCGGTGAGGATGGCTGCGTGGTGGCGCGGCGCGTTGAGGGCGAGGAGGCGGCGGAGCATGCCGCGGAGGCCGTCCCAGTCGCACAGCCCCATCTCCACCACCATCTGCACCATGCTGTCGCGGAAGTCCGCGCGCGGGTCCGACGACTCCTTCTCCACCGCCACGCCCACGCCCACGCCCACGCCGCCGTCCCCCTCCTGCCCCGCCGCAGCCGCCGTCTTCTCGTACCTCTTCTTCCTCTTCGTCTTAGCCGCTGCCTTCACCTGCTTCTTATTGCCCGCTGGCGCCGGCGCCCCCTTGGTCGCGTGCTGATGCTTGTTGGGGCCCGGAGACAGCGGCGCCTCTTCTAACTTGGCGTCGGCGGCGGCTCCGTAGGAGTGGTAGTAGTAGTCGGAGGAGTAGGCCGACGAGTACCCGGTGGTGCTGTGCGTGGCGGCCGACGAGGACGAGAAGGAGGCCGCCGTCGAGGTGGACGCGCACGACGAGTACTGCTCCCCGCCGCCGCCGCCCCTCCGCGCCGCTGCCGCCGCCGCCTTGCTGCTGTTACCGTTGCCTCCCAGCAGCTGGCGCGGCTTGAGGAAGGACGGCAGGCTGAGCAGCCTCGGGCGGCGCGGGCGGCACCCGCACCCGGCGTCCACCACCGGCACGTACCGGCGCCGCCCCACCGGGAACTGATGCCTCCTCCCGGTCCCGCCGCCGCTGCCGCCGCCGCGCTCCCTGCTGCCGGATGACATCGCCGGTAAACGCTGGGAGCGGATGGTGTGCTGTAGCTGTGTAGCTGCTGTTGTGTCCGTTACTCCGGAAGTAGTTGCTTGCACGGTGTGTGTGTGCGTGCGTGGAGGGCGAGCTCCAAACTCTTTAATGGAAAATGTGGCTGCCTGCCTGCCTTGCATGCAAGTGTGCGATGGCGATGAGGAAAGGGGAGAGCGTCTGCGGTTTATATATATGTAGTATATAGTTGATTTGACAAGCATGGTGTGTGTGGTTAGTAATAAACAAGGGATTATTGGTTGGGGTTTAGCTGGGGGGCATCACGTGGGGCCAGCCGTGTCCATGTGTTGTGGGGCTCATCATTCATTCTCTTCACCCCCATCAGCTGCTGCCCAATGGATTGACTTTGACCGTCCTGTCTTTAGCTCTGTAGCGATTTGTTGATCTTGGCAATGCATACGGAGTGGTAAAAAATACAGAAACAAGGACAAAGTATAGACTTGCTTGCAGCTGTGGTAGCGCTGCTAGTAGATAGGATCGGTGTACAACAGTTGGTTGAAGTCATGGGAAACAAATTACGGTCATCTCCCGGCCAGTGAGCCACATACCTTCTCCATATCGTGCAATTAATGGTTTATCTTATTATTTAATTAATTCGTTTCAAATTGTAGAGTTTTTTAGTTTACACACACATATATACATATATATAGAGAGAGACATGCATACTCGATGTGCAAAAAATACTATACATAGCAAAAGATTATGCATCTACGAAAAGGCAAACTCAATGTGCCATTTGGAACCGAGGAAGTATATATCACACACATCGATTAGCCCCCATTTAATTTCTGATATTATAATATGCATTTAGCACGATACGGGGCGGCTGTCAATGCGCATCTCATCTTGATCTTCACAATTGCTTCGTCGTACGTACATGTTCCACATGTACATATTACAAAATAGTATTCTCGTCAACGCTTGAGAAAACACCTCGATATTTCGTCTATACTATGTAGACTATGTAGTATACGCCCCTAGCTTGTGATTTAAAAGTTGCAAGGTGTGAGATGAATCGATAAGGCCGCGTATAAATTAAACTAGACTAGTCGAAATGGGAGTGTATAGTATGAACTACTAGTAGCTAGCTAGCCAGACGCGCGCGTGCACGTCTGATTGATGGTGCGCTACAGCACAAATTAAAATGCGTGTGATCCTCTTGCCTGACAGCGACCGTACGTGTTTTGATTTGTTTGTTTCCTTATTGGACAATATTCGACAGCAAGCTGATGATGCACCAGGAGATCAGGCCGGCCGGCCGGGCTGCTCGATCATCCGCCGCTAGATAGCGCTAGCTGCTAGTTTTTTTTCCACTTTTTCTCCGTGTTGTTTGTTCATGTACACCGTCAAGCCGCGCGCGCGTACGTGGCAACGATAGGGATCAGGCAGCTAGCTAGCTAGTGACAGGGCAATTAGCGAGATCGAGTTTCTGATGGCCGTCGTGTCCAGGTCTCCACGCTACGTACGGCCCCGAAACCCGCAGGCCAAGAATTATTACCGTGCGATGAATCGAACGTAGTACGTTACTCGCTGGATTTATGGCCGTCGTCAGGTCGATGATCGATCATGACTGGTTCGCGATGATTATGTTTCTACGCAAAGTGAGGCAGCAGTAGCTACGGCGACGTACGCACGTACATATATATCTCTGCAACACACGAGAGAGATCGATCGATCGGAGATCATCGTGGAGGAGCCGGCCATATTACAATTAGTTAGATTTACTGCAAGTGGTTAGTTAAAAAAATTCAACTATTGACGTATGTATATATGTTGCTGCACCTAATTTACATACGGAAGGAGACTACTTTATTTTTTTTTAACGTAACGGCAAAAGATTTACCCTAATTTTTAGAGGACTTCTACGGTACACAATACGACGCAACGGTCGTACGATCGTATTATCAGTTTATTTGGTTGTTTCTCTATGAGTAAAATGGTAATTTGATAGATATATATTATCTGGAAAAGAATTCCCCACTTATACTATCTAAGACATTTCTTATATTTCATTTCCTATATTACAATAATATCATTTTACATTTTTTATAATACCCTTATACTACCCATACGACCTTTGAATACTTCCGTACGACAGCTAAAAAGCTAATCGTATGGAATTAATCTCAACCGTCAGATCCTTACATGTATGTCCTTTTTTTTAACCGGTCGTACATGTCATATTGTGTACCGTAAAAAACCTCAATTTTTATTAGAAGGAAAGAGAGGTATAAGAAACCTCAAAACAAAAATAAAAGAACGAGAAACACCTTGGTTCCGAGAATTATTACAGCTATTTTTTCTTGTCTTATACTGTACAAGTCATGATTTTTTCCCCACTTAGAATCTTAGATCAATGCAAGTTTAATTTGTAAAAAAAAGATCCAATGGTAATGTTTAGAGTCTAACTAGTTTTTTATTAAATTAAATCTATTAGTATTAGACGTTCCAATTATTTTGTACACTACCGTGTGCTTTGGTAGATCGATGGTGACACCATTCGGCAGAGCCTAGCCGCTTATGTTTGTTAATTAATTAATTCTCACTAACTCTTACGTCATCGAAATGGAAACTTTAGTTTGTTTTGGGGAGGGAAAATTAAACTATAGTTAATCTCTTTCTACTACGTCAATGGGATATGTATATGAAACTTTCTTGCACGGTAATGGGTCAAAATAATAATATCAATATGTACTGGTAGAGTAGTAGGCGAGAAGCGGTGAATTCAAGTACACCCAAACTAGTACGTATACGAACTGCTAGATGGAACAACTCATCTACTCACTCTCTTCCCATAACTTCCTCGTCATGCCATTGGTTTTGCTTACGGTCATATCATATTTAATGGGAATGAAACTATCACCAGGAATATGGACTAAGTCTAGTCTTAAATCTTAATGGATTTTCGCATATAGAAATTCATAGGCATTGAATTCTACCACGTCAACAAAAATGATGACTTGCATAGGTAAGGTCATTCTGAAGGAAATATGAGACGTAAATTTCATCTTCATAACACCAACCGGACTTAGTTACCAACATGACCATTGAGTCAATTGCACCCACCGCACAACAGCTTGTCAGGTGGGTGCAAATTGGTACAACTAGTTAAACAATCAATCTAGTGCAATAACTTGGCTTCCAAATGTTACAACAAGAATGTAATGAAAAAAGTAGATGATCATAGCATTTTTATTCTAGTCAATAATTTTTATTTTTGTCATCAATAAAAGTTGTTTATCCTGATCTTTAATAAAAATTTAAATTTACACCAGTAGTATTACTAAAATATTAATGTGTAACACCCTAATTTTGCAAAGTTTGGCTTTTATTAAAATTTGCTAGAAACTCTTTTATTGCACCTAAGGATTATAGGGTTGTCTTTAATTTCTTTTAGGCATTTAAATTTTTCTAAAATAAAATAAATGAACCATAGGATTTATTTGTTGCATTCATGCTAGTGCATTGCTTTTGGTTGTTTGAATTCAAATTCAAGTTTGAATTCATTTGCTAGTACCCCTTTTCAAATTTGTTTAAACCTTTCTCCTTGCCACCCTAGTCTCTTCCTCCTTTCACCCCAGCACTGTTTCTAGCCCGCAGTAGCCCAACAGCTAACCAGCAAGCCGCGGCCCAGCAAACCGCGTGGCAGCCCGACGGCCCGGCCCAACCTCGGCGCGGCCCGGCCCGCCCACACCGCCGCCGCCGCGCCCGCTCCGCCTCTCCCGCGCCCGCGGCCGATGACGGTGGGGATCCCCTTCCCGGCGTCGTGTCCCGGCCGGACTCGAGGCCGAGTCCGACCCATCGCCGCGCGCCCGCCTGCCTGCTTGGCCCACACGTCTAGGACGCCCCCCGGCCTATTTAAGTCGCGCCGCACCCCTAGGGATCCCACACCCAAACCCTAGCAGCCGCCTTCTCCTGCGCCGCACTCTGCCGAAACCCTAGCTCGCCGCCACCGCCGTTCTTCGCCGCCGTTGCCACCCCGCCGACGAGAAGCCATCCCGGAGCTGCGCTTGGAGGTAAGGAGGACGCGGGTGCCGCTTGTTTTCGAACCCGAGCCTTGCGTCGACCGCGCGCGCTCGCCGGAGTTGCACCGTCACCTCGCCGCGTCGTGCGCCGTCGCCGTCGCGTCTCAGCCGGTTGCGCCACCCTAGATAGGTTCGTCGCGTCGCCAGCTACATCTAGGTGCAAACCGCGTGCCAATTTGTGCCCGGGAACCCTAGTTTGGGTTTCGCTGTCGAGAGCGCCGGCAAGAGCGCCGCCGCTCGCCGCCGACCGCCGCCGCTCGCCGTCGCCCGCCGCCGCTAGCGCGCGCGTGCGTCTTGAGCCGTTAGATCAGGATCTAACGATCCTGACCGTTCTGCCGCCGCTGTTTAACCCGGCCACCGCCAGCAGTCGTTGGATCTAGATCCAACGGATCATATCGATCCAACCCGGGTCAATACCGGTCAAACCGGTAGGACCTCGCGTTTTTGCAGAAAACCCCCTGAGCTTTCCGGATTTCACAAAAATACCCTTTCGCGGTATTAGATTTCTTTCAGTTAGGCCCAGATTCTTAGGGTTCTTTGCAGTTTAGTCCTTGCACCTTCAATTAAGCGTATCTTGGTCGTTTTAGCTCAGTTTTAGTGTTCTTTATGTCCACGCGATCGTCTTGAAGCGTAGAACAGTTTTATGCTCCTGTTTTGTTCTGTTAGTACTATTTGGTGACTGTTTCTTATTTATTCTTGTTATTTGCTTGTATGTGATTATTGTGGAGCGTAGAGAGTGAAGCGTTTGAAGGATTTGAAGATCAAGAGGCGCCAGAGTTTGAGCAGTCGAGTCTTGTTGAAGGCAAGTCTCCCTTGATGCATGCCCACTTGTCCTACATAACATGCATTTAAATTCACTGTATTTACCTTTGTTGCTTGCATTAACTTTGACGGGAACCTATTAAGGATCATACCTAGTCTTTTACATCCTTTGCCTTGTAACCGGGTTAATATCATTAATCTTGATGGTAGCTATGGCTTAGCATGCTTAACTGGGATGGTAGTAATCAACATGGATACTTTTATATTCTATGTTCCGCTTATTGTTATTTTACTTTACAAGATTACTTTGTTATGTTAATCGGAACATGAAGAACCACCCAGGAAAACATTACAACCACAAGAACTAATGGGCAATGGTAGGCTGAATAATTAGGAACTTTAGTCTGAGATGGTCTTACCTGATAAGGAGAAGGGATCAACGGTACTGTGGGGAATAGACTCGCTCTAGCAAGGGGCTGGGTGAGTCATTCTTTTTATGGTGGGGTATCGACCTGCTAGGGGACTTTATACCTTGCTAACTGATCCGGACCGTGTGGGTCATAACTTGCTAGGGAACCTTTGTAAAGTCCATGTAGCGTCCCTATGCAACCACACCTCGGTAGTGTGGTATGGTGCCTTGCAAGCACCGCATGGTTGGGTTCAAAGTTCTTCGGAGCTTTTACGCTGCTTGTGGTGAAAGTGTACAACCTCTGCAGAGTGTAAAACTAACTAGTTAGCCGTGCTCACGGTCAAGAGCGGCCCTGGACCCTCACATGACTAAATTAAGGAATTTAGATGTTAAATTGTTGTTTTATTCCTTATTTATGATGCTTATACTCTATTAATTGGGTTGGTATGAACTTACACTCTTTAGTGATTATATTGCTAATAAAACTTGACTCACTAAAATGCTAAACTGCTTGAACCTTAGCCATCCACCATATGGCCTTGCATGTTATGTTGTTCTCTCTTGCTGAGTACGTCATGTGCTCACGCTTGTTTATTTTCTTGTATCTACAACACTCAGATTGCTGCTCAAACTGGGAGAACTTTGAAGATATCCCCGGTGATTTCCAGGAGTTCTAGGTGTGCGTGTCTTCAGTCAGCTGCCTGTGGAGGCATTTTATCCACTGCGAGAACTCATTATTTAAGTTTCGTTTAAGACTATGGTTTTGCAATAACTCTCTATTCGTGTGGCACTGATTTTGGTATTCACAATGTCGTTGCATGTGTGTAATTTGATCTTGGCGCACATGTGATCTATGCATTCGGTTTTGCCTTTAAAACTGGGTGTGACATAATGTCTACAACACAGACCCTAGACCTTAATTAGGTTTCTTTGGTAGTTCTACTCATGTATTCAATAGCCATAGAGAAGCACATATGTGTGACAACCCGCCCAGGAAAATACCGTACTATCACCTAAACCAATCAAATTTGGTCATTAAGCGATAATAAAGTATCATCCTGTCGTTAGTCGCCGGGTTAACACCCGGTAAATCACTTGAATAGCAACAAGGATCGACATATATGCATTAAAACTCACTCGAAGGTGAGTCCAGAGATACAACCTCATTAACACCCAAATTTGTACCCCGAAGGGTTTAATCATTACAAACTGAAGTTTTTGTCACCATGACGTAGTTCAGAGTTTTTCGAAACAGCGAAATTAAACTAACGGGAAGCGGAAACACCACGGGAGGCCATCCATGATGCTCTCAGTCGTCATCCTCCACCCACTCCAGCTCCCAGCCGAGTGGGATCTCTCCGGGCCACACATCACCGAAAGCATTACCTGGATCCACATATTATAGCAAGGCTGAGTATACTAATACTCAGCAAGACTTACCCGTCGGTGGTAACTACTTCACCAACTCTAGACATGAAAGGCTTTTGGCCACTGAGTTTCTTTTGCTGAAAAGTAACAAAGAGTATGTCCTTACTTTCAAGATTTTAGCACAAGTTTTAGTGGGTTTAATCTTTACTAAGTTAGCCATCTAGTATAGACAAGGTTGTACAACGCAATTAGTCAAGCATAATATTCATCAACTTCCATCATTAGGGATCTCATGGCTAGTGGAGTAAGTAGTCTCAGATAACGGTGAGAGGCCGACAATCGATTGATTCAAACCTTGCAAGGTAGACCTAAACACACGGTGGGATGCCCCTCGCGAGGACAACCACCAAGCGGTTCCCAAAACTCTTCGGGTCGGGATTGAATCTTACAGTCTTTGGTGCAGGCTATCTGGCATACCCCGCGAGGCACCCGGAGTCACCGTATACCACCGGTAGCTAGCCGTGAGACGTATCCAAAGAGTAGTAATAGTAGGATCCCTTGCCGCCTCATTAAGGTACTAGGCTTACCGGTCCCATTCCCGACAAGTGCTTAGTACGTTCAAACACTTAACCCAAAATAGCCATTGGATCGGAGCCCAATCCCATGCTCTTACCACATGAGCAATCCATTTAAGGAGATCTTATGATTCCTATCTAGGAACCTATTCTCGCGAGTGATGTCATCACCCGACTTGTAACGGTCCTATAGTTTAGCAGCTATCGACCTATCATACTAGTAAGGACAAAGGTACCTAGAGATCATGCATCTAAGGTTCCATACAACTCCTGAACTTAAATGCACAAGCATCCATAGATAATTGAATAACCCAAAAACTTGAAAACTAGGTTAGATGCACCGGGGCTTGCCTTCGTCAGCTAGGTTAGCCTGAGCACCCTCGGTGTCGTCGAGCACTTCCACGTACTGCAGCGAAGCTTCTGCTCCTCCTTCCTCGGATTCCGGGACGAGTGAGTAGTCACCGCTAGGAAGATCTACACGGAATGCAATGCAGGGTTTAGGTGATGTGACAGTTTGTTTATGTATCTGACTCTTGTTGGTCATATTCACCTTAACAAATATTTAAATATTAAATGCCTTTTAGGAAGGTTATTAATTACATGTATTTTATTCTTTTATTACACACTTGAATTAATGTTTCTTTTGTACTTGTTATTTCATGTGAGGGTTTAATCCTTTTACCTCTCACTAGTAAGGTGTGCACAAGGATATTTATTTATAATTTAATTCCTTTATCAGCAAGGGTGTGTTCCTAGCCTCTAATTAAGTTAGGTAACACTTCCCAAAAAAAGGGAAAGAATTTAAAAGTATTTTCCTTAATTAATTAATCTTTAATCTTTAAAAGGGCTTGAAAGCTTTTTATTAAGCGATAAATCACTAAAATTTTAAAGAAGTGTTTCTTAAGCATAACAACACTCATACTGAACCACTGGACTCACATGCAAAGCTTGGAAGCTAGAAAATAAAATACTTTGGACAATAACAAAGACTAGCTAGTGATTCAAATTAAATGCATACAAAAATAAATAAGCATTAAAATGCCCCAATTTTTCTCATGCATGTTCTCTGGTCCTAAACAAGCCTAAGGAACCAGCAAGTATACCTAGAATCTCCACTGAACTTGCTTCACTAATATACAAAGGAAAACATGCACAAATTAAGAATAAATATTTCTGATAAACCAAAAGTTATGATTAATTCACGAGAGGTGTGATTTGGCATAACAAGACAGCATGCATAAGTTGGGTGCAAAAAATAAATATTATTAGCTACAAAAATCATCTAGGCAGATTCTGCATAAAAGGAAAACAATTTATATAAAAAGATTTACTTCATAACTTTGTGCAATTTTTGGCACAGGAGGTAGTCATGAGATGATACGCAACATATCCAAAATTTGGATACAGAGGGTTTGTGGATTTTGAGTTATGGCAGATCTAGGTTTTTCACCTTTCTATTTTTCACGCTAAAAAATATCCAGAGTCAGACCATGTGAGAATAACAAAAGTTGTAGTATTCTTCACCACGAATCCAACAAAATTGGTTTTGCAATTTTCTGAATTTTCTACGATTTTCTAGAGATTTTCTAATGCGCTGGACTAACTGGTAAAGAAACCTAGATAACTTTCGTTGCAAACGAGTCCCTAGTTTACACATAGGCCCCTGGACTTCACATTCATGCCCTTGCGGCAGCGGGGAGGTTCGCCGGCGGCGAGGTGGGGCCGGGCCAGGGCAACAAGCGGCACGGGTGGACAATTGAGCTCACCCCTAGCCGATTGGTGGCGGTGGCGTGGTCGGGGAGAGCTCCAGCGAGCGGCGGCGACGAGACCGCGGCGGTGCGCCCGCGGTCACACGGACTCCAGCGATGCTCGAGGCGGTGAAGCTCAATGCACGGCCCGGGAAGCTCGAGGGTGGTCTAGGGAAGGTCTAGGAAGGTTTGGTCAGCGGCGAGCGTGAGTGGAGCAGTGAGCTCACCGGCGGCGGCAGCAAGGCGCGGCGGACAGGGGCGGCGGCGCGTGGACGGCGTGGGGGAGGAAGAGAACTTGGCGCCCTTTTATAGCGCGGGTTCGGGCGTGACGGTGGGGTGACGACAGAGATGCCTCCGTGGTACGGCTCTCGGCCGACAGGCGTACGGCGGGGCGCCGCCATCGGACCGGCGGTCCGTGGCACGCGCCGGCCGTGCGGCGCGGTCACGACGGTGCGCGGCCGGGCGGACTCCCAAATGCCTAGGGGCGCGGGCGCATGGGGAAGGAGCACCTCGGCCGGCGTGCGGCCCGGGGCGGGGTGCGCGCGCGGACGCCGAGGGTCGGCGGCTCGCGGTCGGCGGCGCGCGCGCGCACGGCGCGCGCGACGTCGCGGCGCGACCGCGCCCGGCCCATTTGATTTCACTGAGCATCTGTTTGAATTCAATTTGCTCCAAAAATTTGAATAAAACTTGATCCAACTTTGAATACGAAGGTTGCAGATCTAGCTACCCTCTAACATTTTCAAAAAGGCTATATAGGGTTTTTCTCAACAGAATTTGCAGAAATCAGTTGCCAACTTTGAATGTCAGCCTGTGTTCCTAAACAGTAGATGCTGACCTTGGAGCAAGTTTTTCAAGCTTTTCCACTCAAAATTTGAAATGCCAATCTACATGAAAGTTGTGTCCCTCAACAAGATGGACAACTTTCATAAAGGTAGATTTTTAAGTGTTTAGGTGAATTTTGGAGAACGCGGCAAAAGTTCCGACAGACAGCTATGGACACTAGGGGTGAAGTGGGGTTTGACCAAGTCTTTGACCATGGGTTAGCCCCACAAGTGTGTCTACTAGTCAAAAGGGTTTCATAGAGTTGGTTGTGAGTTTTCGAGGTGAGGGCCCAGGTTGACCGTGATTTGACCACTGTCAGTCGGGCTGACCGGCTGTTAGGGTTAATTAAAGACCTGGGGCGTCACAATATGTTTCTAGCTTCACTCGGTTTTTCATTCTAAACAAGTACATGTGTTTTTGAATAAATATTTACGCCAACGTTCTAGAAGATATTGTCAGGATGCATTAATATATTGTTTTTGGATAAAAAATTGCATATACTCAAAATGTAAAACTTTGATTGTGAACTTTTCAATATTGAAGGTTAAATTAAGTATCTGTAATTAAAATTAAATCATTGTGTACAAAATAATTTTACAAATGCATTTAACATTTATTTCGTAAGCATTGAAGGCTCTAATCCTAACTAAATACATTACTCGTGCAACACGAATATCAATGATCAACTAATGTTGAATAACTTTGTTCTCATGTGAGTATCTGAAAGGATCAAGACAAGTGGCCTAGAGGGGGGAGAATAGGCCTGCAAAAACAATTTCAAACTTTTCGTGCGGAAGTGTTATCAAACCCCGGAACCTTTGGGAAATTCCTCGGAACCTCCGGGAAAATGCACAAATGGTGTATTTTTCTGGAGCTTCCGGGAATCACACCTGCACAAGATCTGTTGCGGATTAAAGGTTAGAAAACAGATCTAGAACAAGGTAAAGGTTGACAAGACTAAGAGATAGAGGCCAAAGCACACTAGCAACCTAGGGAAAAGGATAACCACTTAACAAAGCAAACCCTAGATGAACTAGTGAGCTAGCAACCTAGAACAAGCAAGCAACATATGAAAATGAAATTAACGCACAAGAGACATGATTTATACCGTGGTTCAGCTCACCACAAAGGTTGGCTTACATCCATGTTGTTGAGGTTAGCCACAAAGGCTATGGAATCTCTCTAGATCCACTCCTCTCTCACACCTATCACCAAGGTAATAGGTGGAAGATTTCCACTAAGCAAATTAGGGTAATACAAACTTCTTGGGGCTGCCACATGAAGATTGGAAGCTCCCAAGCAACCTCTAGCCGTCTAGGATTCAAGAACCCAAGAGTAAAAGATCCACCAAGTAGCTAGGATTTCACCAAGTGCTCAAGAAAATAAGAGAGGGATTTGTCGGTGTTTTAGACCGGCAAACCTACCAAGGGGGTACCCAAGGTAGTATATTGTGTGGTGAGGATCGTGATCGGGAGACCGAGAACTTGAAGGTGTGCGCAAGGACACGGGACACAAGATTTATACAGGTTCGGGCTGCCAAGGTGGCGAGCCCTACGTCCTGTTTGGGGGATCAAGTATGGCGCCCTGCGCTTGGTGTTGGTTGAGATCAGGTGCCCAGCTAGGTACCCGGCCCTCCTTTATATAGTCCAGGGGGCGGGTTCCTAGTCGGTTACAAGGCAGGATTCCTAGTAGGATTACACGGTACATGTCCTCGTAGGATTACAGGGGAATTCTAGTAAGAGTCCGTCTTCGTCCTTCCTTGCATGGGTAACCGGGGAGTATGCCCGACAAGCCCCCGAGCACATTGTAGTCGAGTGTAGTAGTTCGAGTAGTCTTGAAGCCTCTGCGAGTAGTTCTTGAGCGTCCTCGAGTACTGCTTGGAGAAGTCTTCAATAGTACTCGAACTGCCGCGAGGCTGGAAGGTGGTCCAGCTCATCAGTCTTGAAGTCGAGATTATATGGAAGTGCGATTGCAAAATCGCACTCCGCATGGAGTAGCCCCCGAGCCTTAGGTTGAGTTGCAGACTCTAGCTGAGGGTCAATATTGATTCCAAATCTTCCGTCTTGAAAAATTTGAATGATGGGTGTAGCATAGCAGCCCCCGAGCCTTGAAATTATTAGGTAATCAATCCAAGGGTCTTCAGTGTTCGCAAAAACCATCATCCGAGTACTCTTGCAGCGTGTAACCCCCGAGATAAGAGAGCCGTATGAGCCACGTCGAGTAGTTATTGGTGCGGAGCCCCCGAGCTTGAGAGCCAGCGAAGCATGCTGAAGTTATCCTCGAGTAGTATGTTGAGTGCAGCCCCCGAGCTGGAGAGATTCCGAGTAGTAATTTGGCATCAAGTCGTGGAGCTTGAGAAGTAGTCGTGCCGTCAAAGCGGACTTTAAATGCGACCGAAGTCAACATTAGATGCCAGCGGAGCGGACTTTAGAATGCTACTTGAAAACTAAAGTCGACTTTGCGCCGCGCGGAGCGGACTTTGAGATGTGACTTGAAAACTGAAGTCGAATTCAGTTGCCGCGCGAAGCGGACTTTGATATGCGACTTTGGAAGTCGACTTTAGATTGCCGTGTGAAACGGACTTTAGATGCGACTACAGTAGTCGACTTTGCGCCACACGGGGTGGATTTAAGATGCAACAAACGAAAAGCACTTTCCGGAAAGCCAAAGCGAATAAAAAATCAGAGAAAACAGATAGTTTTGCCGCCGGAGCGGGCTTAAGATTGCGACCAAAGTCGGCTTGTGCCACCGGAGTGGGCTTGGGTGCGACTATTAGCGTCGACTTGTGCCACCGGAGTGGGCTTAAGTACATGAGCCATGGATTTCAGACCCAAGGTACAGTTGCCGCTGGAACGGGCTTGAAGGTGCGACCGAAGTCGACTTGTGTACTGTTGGGGCATTCAGTAAAACTCGTCACCCTCGAAACGCTGAGTTTAACAAAGTTCTTGAAGCATGTTTTTCAGGAGCAGGGAATTCGCGATTGTCGGAATCCTGGAACCTGTGAAGCCTCGAATTCTCGAATATGCAAAGTTCGGGAATCTTGATTCGGTGAAGAAGTGGAGTCACGAACATGCGGAAGCCTGAAATCTCGAGCTGTCACTGGCCCGAACTTCGGAGAACGGCCGATTCGAGAACCTGTCGAGGACTCTGTTCGGGAGTCAGGCGCGTGGGCGTGCGCGAGCCAGCTGAGAAGCGAAGACCAATTCGGGAAACTGCTAAAGACCATGTTCGGGAGTTTCACGCGAAGACATTCACGAACTGGGGGAGAAGCAAAGTCAAAGTTGTTGTCCCAAAAAGTCCGGGTTTAGAGTGTGAACTACTGGCAGATTTGTAAATATGTTGGATGAAAAAGACAATCCTGAATGCGTTCACACTAGGAATATTCTCTGAGGTTAAGGGTGTTATCAGTATGTAAAATTCCCTACGTCTCCCTATAAAAGGGGGCGCAAGGGCACGTGTAAACGGATTCAGACTTTTGGGAACTTGTGCTACTTGCAGAGGGAATCTAAGTCTCTCTGCACTCTCGCTTTGTACTTGAACGTGTTAAGAACTCTCACTCGTGTTAGGGTAGTCATCCGAATTTTTCGGGTAACCCCCCAACATTGGCGCCCACCGTGTTCCAGCCGAAAAGAAACTCACGATGCCACCTCAGAAGAAATCCAAGAAGAACGTTCCAGCACAGGCAAACCGAGACGATCGCCATCCTACCCAAGGGAATGAAACCTCGTTCGTTCCTGAATCTTCAAACACAACAGACCAAGAACGAAGAGAAAAGCTCGAAGCTCTCATGAAGGCAAGAGCAGAAAAGACAGCTCACACCCAAGAACAACCTGCTGAACAGCAAGAGTTTGAGAATGTGGATGATGATGATGACACCATAGACAGAGAGCTAGCGATGGTTCAGCAAAAGATACAACAGCTACAGAAAGACAAAGAAAAGTTCGCAGCTCAGTTACAAGCGAAGAGGAAAATCTCTGAAAAGCTAGAACAACTCAACAAAGCAAAAGAGCAAATCGAAGCGATACAGAGAGAAATTGATGAGATGAAAGAACAAGAGAACAGTTCCCTGTGGCAGGAATCACCGCACCAGAACTCTGGGCCAGCAAGAGAACCCCCGAAAGAAAACTTCTTCGCGGGAAACGGAGTGTCACATTTCGTGGATTCTGAATCACCACTGTCTGTTGGGCTGCAAACAGCACCTTGGCCGCCGAAGTTCAAGCCTGTCTCTCTCCCCAAATACAACAGCTTCGGAAACTCAAGGCAATTCCTCATGAGATACGAATCAGCTGTGAATTCGGCAGGAGGAGATGATGTTGCACTGGCCAAATCATTCATCATTGCTTGCGAAGGGCCGGTACTGAATTGGTACTCACTGCTGCCTCCTCACTCAGTCTACAGCTGGGTAGACCTCAAGACAAAGTTCATGCAAGCATTTCAGATGTTCCATGACACAACAGCGGAAGCGTCAGATCTATACAACTGCAAGCAGAAAGACAGAGAGCCACTGCGGAACTTTGTGAGAAGGTTCATGCAACAGAGATCTCAAATCCCCGAAGCTGATGACAAAACAACGATCAAGGCACTGATCAAAGGTCTCACCCCAAGGCCAACAGCTTCCCATCTCATGAGAAAGAAACCCAAGACGGTTGAGGAACTTTTTCATGAATTGGAGGAGTACATTTTGTCTGATGACGACCATCGCAAGAGGGTAGCTGAGCGAAACGAGGCAAGACAGGGCAACAGAGACATGGCATGGCAGGCACCACCCCAACATCCGCGAAACGTCAACAACGTCGGAAACTCGCAACCAGAACAAGGCAACAGTCCAAGCACCAGGGGAGGAGTCAATCCCAGAGGAAGGGGGAGAGGCAGAGGCCCCCCAGGACTCACGAACCACAACCCAAAAGATCCTCACTTCTATTGCCAGTATCATGGGAGGGGCCACAGCACCGAAGGGTGTCCGAAACAAAGAAGAACATGGCAAGAATTAAGCAAGAGAAGGCACTAATGAGCATCGCATCCTCAATGCCGAGCCGCTTTCGTCCGACTCGGCAGCCGCAATTCGCGAATCCACAAGCCTAGTTCTGTCTCGGTTCGGCAATTCCCGCAACCACGATCGGCATGGCGGCCGTCGCGAGCAATTTTTCCCTCGCTCGCAAGCAATCCAATCAATCCAAAGAACCACAACCCATTCGGGAAATCTTGCCACCACCTCCAGAAAGTTCGTCAAGACCTCAGTCAGGTTCGGGACCTCAGAACTCCAAGGCATTGCCATCGTTCGGGACTATCATGCCAATCACGGGCGGATCTGCTATGGAATTCGAAACCAAGAAGCAGAGAAGCAATTACTTTAGATCTGTGAACACTATCATCAATGACGGCCCAGCTGCACACCCAGAGTGGGCAAAGGTGCCAATCACCTTCACATAAGAAGATTTCGGTCGAAATCCGCGATTCACAATGACGCCATGGTCATTGAGGTGAATATTGCTGCGTGGGTCATAGGAAAAGTCCTAGTTGACAATGGGAGTTCGGCGGACATCCTGTTCCTGAGAACTTTCGAAAAGATGAATCTGAGCCAGCACATGTTAGACCCCCCAGAATACCCACTGCAAGGGTTCGGAGGAAAGCCCATCAAGCCGGTCGGAAAAATATCGCTCCCGGTTTCCTTCGGAGATCTCGAGAATGTCAGAACGGAGAGTCTCATTTTCGATGTAGTCGACATCTACCATCCATACCTCGCGATTTTCGGCAGAAGGTTTATGAACAAGTTCGACGCAGTCATAAGGTACCAGTTCCTATGCATGAAAATGCCCGCACCCAAGGGAGTCATCACAGTGTTCGGCAATCAACAAGAGGCCAGAAACATAGAAAAGGGACATACACCTGGACAAACAAACGTATACCAGTTGAGAACAGCCGATGACCATGACCAAACTGAACCCAGGAAAACTTCATGAGTATTGGGAGGGGCCTTACATTGCCAGGGAAACGCTTTTTGTTTAATGGAGCAAACTGGCGAAGAGTTGTCGTACTCGTGGAATGCCGACAGCCTAAAAAGGTATTACCCATGAAAATCCCAGTTGCATCTATATGTAATATACAGTAGTTTCTCTATTTTCGTAAGTTTGTATTCTAAAAAACTAAAATCCGAATCACGTGTCTATAAGTGATTTCGGGAGAAAAAATCAACTTTCCTTTTCCTAGTTGCATTAGAATAAGGACCATACTCTTTTCCTTGCAAAGGGGGCTCTAAATCAAGAGGCAAGGTTTTTAACGAGGTGGATTCTATGTAAATACTCTTTGTGATAGATATATAAAAAGAGTCTTCCCCCAAATCGCGTATTTCCAGAATTCCATCGTGAAAAAAGGTCGTGAAAAAGGCTTCGTGATAGCCAGAATTCCATCGTGAAAAAAGAAAAATGTTCGTGAGAAAGGCTCCGTGATAGCCAGAATTCCAACGTGAAAAAAGGTCGTGAAAAAGGCTTCGTGATAGCCAGAATTCCATCGTGAAAAAAGTTCATGAAAAAGGCTTCGTGATAGCCAGAATTCCATCGTGAAAAGAGAAAAAGTTCGTGAGAAAGGCTTCGTGATAGCCAGAATTCCATCGTGAAAAAAGAAAAGTTCGTGAGAAAGGCTTCGTGATAGCCAGAATTCCATCGTGAAAAGAGAAAAAGTTCGTGAGAAAGGCTTCATGATAGCCAGAATTCCATCGTGAAAAGAGAAAAAGTTCGTGAGAAAGGCTTCCTGATAGCCAGAATTCCATCAAGGAAAAAGAGGCCTGAGACAACAACAAGTTGTGGCCCAGAAAATCCCATCCATCAAGGGATTCCCACCAAAAAGGCCAGAGACAACAACAAGTTGTGGCCTAGAAAAATCCCATCCACGAAGGGATTCCCACCAAAAAGTCCGGAGACAACGACAAGTTGTGGCCTAGAAAAATCCCATCCACGAAGGGATTCCCATCAAAACATTTGTATGAAGATTTCGAGAAAATGAATGCTTAAGGGGTTGCCTGCAGATTTTTACTTAGTGAAGATTGTTGAAAGTTATTTAAATATCATCATTGTAAGAAAAGGGCAAGGGGCTCGTTCGGAGAATCGCAGAAAACCTTGGTTGAAGCAACTGAGGGTTGCAGTATCAACCGAGGCAAGTCTGCCGGTCGGGTCAAGTCCACAAAATTCGAAAACAAATTTTGTCGACTTGCGCAATAGCAGTCGAAGTTTACAAAAAACTAATGAAGATTTCTCCTAAAGATATGCTCGAAATTCGTGAATAGTAAGATTCGTGAACCTGCCTTCAAGTTTTCATGCAAAACGGCAAGGTGGGGGAGGGTGACGTTTTTTCAAGAAAAAACATACTCGTTGCCTTATTCGCATAAAAACTTCCTAATAGTTCCTTGATAATTACAACAATCAGTGTGAAATTTAAAATGAAAGTTCTACCACGTGTACTGGTTTACAAACGTTGTTTTCAGCCATATCGCTAGCATAGGCGAAGTCAGACGCACCGGCTGAGGGGCTAAGGGGCTCCGTCTTCGGAATTTTCGCGGATTGCGAAGTAGAGGATGCAGAACAACTCTTCTTACGAAACAAGAAAAAGGAAGAGAGATCAAAACAGCCTATAGAAAATTTAAGCGAGGCCTCAAGCCAAAAATCGGAAAAGTCTTGTTCAGGATGTGCTCGCTTGAACAGACGCCATGCTTCACCACTAACGAACATCCTATCCCGATGAATTCGTAGCGGCAGCACGTCCTGCGCAGGCCCAGCTTGCAGGACCTGCGCAGGTTAAAGTTATACAAAACATTTGTTCAGGGAAGTTTGGTGAATCTACATAAATGTACAGGCAATCTTGAATACACCCAAGGTTCAAATATGACGTCTAGTTCGTAACATCCACCTTCGGGGAATCATCCTCTTGTTCGGGGGCTTGCTCGCCATCGCTGTCTCCATCGCTGCTGCTACTACTGCTGCTGCTGCCGCCTGAGCCTCCTTCGCCTGAGTCGCTCGAACTTTCGCCGGAGGTCGACCCTTCGGGAGATGCGGCGATATCCTCACGGTTCTCCTCTTCGTTAAGCTGAGAAAGGAAGGTAAACGTGAAGAAAGTTTGCGAGACTGAAACATTCACAGCATGCACAAGTCACGAAATCGAACAAAAATTACCTCAGCAAGCTTAGCGCGAGCAATGAGCTTAACGGTCTCCTTCCCGCTAGTCAGCCAGAACTCCCTTGCGAACTTGATCTTGATAGCCTGAACATCGGCATTGGCTCGAAGTATCGCAGTACTTGTGGCGTTGGGGAATTGGGAGATCTTCTCGTGAAATTTCTCTAGGTCGACGCAGTCATAGTCATGAAGAATCTTCAAAATGCTCTCCACGGAGAAGGCAACAGCGAAGTCACTGGCACCATAGATCACCTCAGTAAGGGCCTTGAACTCGGCCTCCATCCAATCCATGAATTCGGGAATCTCAATGCTATCCGGAAGAGGGGCTGGACGAACGCCGAATTCGTTCAAGGACTTCTTGTACTCCTCGTAGAGCAGTTTCAACTTTTCCAGAATCTCGAAAGTGTTTTTCTTCGAAGCTTCACTCTGCTCCGTCAGTGCCTTTTCAAGATCCACGATTTTACGGTCCTTCGCGCTCAGAGACTTGGCGAGACTGGCATTGTTAATACGAAGATCGTCGGCGGTTTTCGTAGCCCGCTCTTGTTTCACCCGAAGATTTTCAATCAGGCTGAGATCATCATCGTGGGCTTTCTGAACTTTCTCCAGCTCCTTCTGGGATTGCTCGAGCGTTGCCTCCGCGACCTTCTTTTCATCATGACTTATCTTGAAAGCCTCTGCCAACTCTGCCACCTTTTTCTCAAGTTCCATGTTCGTGGATTGCGCGAGGGCGAAGCTACGCTCCAGCTCCTTAGACTTCTGGGAAAGCTGCTTGTTCACCTTCTCCTGCTCAATGAGCCGCTCTATAGCAACTTTCCCGAGCATAGAATGCTTGAGGGCATAATCCTCCTGAAAGCGCCCAAGCTTTGAAGGAGAGTAAGAGTGCAGAAGATCCTTGAATTCTGAAAAGTTCAGGAGTAGAGTCTCAGATCAAAATTCAATAATCGGAAAAAGACATGAAAAAGTAATAAGAAGGAACGAACCTTGCTTACTGAAGCGCTGCATGGTGACTTGTTTAGCCGAATCAGAAGAAGTTTTCCCCCGAGACGAAGGAGTGCTTTCGGAGGTAGAGTGAGGCCCCTTCGTGGAGTCCTGCGCATCTCCTTCAGGTCGTTCTGAGGCTTCCCCTCCTGTTTCATCAACAATTGCGGATGATTTCCACAGAGTTAAAAACTTGGACGCCTTGCTCCCAACGCCAGTTGTCTCGAAACCAACACGCAATAGCTTGCCGCGATGAGACGTACCAAAGCTTTTATTGAAAGCGGCCAGGGAAGGAGAGGGAGCCTGATCCTCGGGGACAATTTCCCGAACTTCGATCAAAGGAGCGTGTTCGGTAGGATCCTCCCCCCTTTGAATGGTGAGCTCAAGTTCTTTAGTGAATTCGGAGGAGGCTTGGCCAGCAGCAGGGGCTTCAGCAGCAGGAGCTTCGGCAGCAGCGGCTGACTTAGAGAGGGCAGCAACGTCAGCAGCAATAATGGATTCATCAGCAGCGGCAGGAACAGTCTCCTTGCGAACTTCGGGAGCACCATCTGAAAAGGAATCAACATCCACGAATTCATTCTCGGAGCCAGATGGATAGTTGTCTCGAAAGTTAAACAGTGGCCAGAGGAAAACACCTTTAAGACTGTCTGTTTCCACGAAGGCGTCGTCGTCGTCGAAGGCGGATGGCACTCGCCGAACGCTGACGGAAGAAACTTTCTTCACCGCCTTCTTCAATTTCTTGCGGCTCAACTGGGCAAGGCCCGAAGCAGCCTGGAGCTCCGCCTCCGAAGTTCGTTCAGAGGTCTTTCGCTTGCGCTTCGACGATTCCAGGGATCTAGTCCTGAAAGGCTTGACCCCCGAAGAAGTGCCCTCGCTGGCAGGGTAGGAGCCTCGCTTCGACGACCTTATTCGGGGAGCGTTGATCGGGGCAGCCGAGCAACTGGCCACGGCAACGGCAGGAAGCTTCAACTTGGGACCTGGGCCTCGAGAACTGAAGAACTTGTCCCCACAAACTTCTGAAAAAACGCGGTTGATCTTCTTCTTATGTTTTACCACGGCCTTGTACGCCTTGTACTCGTTCATGGTATATTCGCCTACCATGACGTTTACCCTCTTCTCCACTTCTTCCATGAAGGCCTTGGCACTCTGGCCTTCGCGAAGCTTAATCCCGAACTTCGGGAAAGGCACCTTCTGATCTGCCCAATTAACGTTGAAGTACAAGAGCTCAGTAGGGGACCAACCGCTCGAAATAGGCCAGACACGGGCAGCGACGAATTCTTCAATGATGTCACGACCGCCAAGTATGGTGCTGGCCAGGTGAAATGCATTCTCACAACTCCTGATTCCCAAGGCCCGCTGGTTGAACTTCGCAACATTCACCGCGGCCAGAGGTGCAATCGGGCAAGATAATTTCGGCATATCGACCTTCAGATAAAACCAGTGAGATCTCCAATCTTCGGTGAGGTTGGACTTGCAACAAGGAGCAATCTGGAGTTGGGTGATTCCTTGTCTGGTATTCTGGCGTCACGTGTTGAAAGTGCAACACGCATGCTGACTGTGATAAAATTGCCCGTCTTCACCTTTGACGACCTCAGGTATAATCACCAGTTCGTAGAATCTGGCGAAGGCATCAACACTGGGATTACAGCTGAAGGTCTTCAGAATCCAGATGAACTTCGACACTTCAAGGAAAGAAGTCGGCGAAAGCTCATGGATCTTCACCGAAAATGCATCAAGAATAGCTGGCAGGACTGGGTCACAGGGAAACCTCAGCCCGCAGATAAAGAAATCCCGAAATACGACAATTTCCCCGTCCTTAGGAGTAGGGATCTGCTCGTCAAGCGGGGCACGCCCAGCACCAGGAGAGAAGAATCCGGCCTTCTCATATTCCCGAATCGTGTTGCTTGTCACCTTTGACTCTCCGAAGGTGAGTGAGGGTGGCAACGGGCCGGAAGTCCTTGCTTTGATCAGATCGTCGACACCGGCATCCACATCTCCGATGCCTTCGCCTCCGTCAGACTGAACCTCCCCATCTTCGCGACTCCGGGAGCTGCTGGGAGAGCCAGAATCTTCGGCTGGTGCAGCATGATCCGAACTTTCGGCAACTGGGTCGAGCGGAAGACCAGCCGCAACAAGCTCTTCGTTAGTCATGGGTCTAGCTGTGCTTTTAACTCGAGCCACCTAACCAACAGATACGAACATACGAACAGTTAAAAATAAAATTCGAGAATAAAGCTCGCGAAATCGCGATACCACTGCACCAAAGTATAACAAGTAACAATTGATAAGAGAAAGATGAAGGAATACCTTAGAGAAGTGCGAAGAAGACCTGAAGCTCGCGAGCTTTTCAGCAGAAGACCAGATTCCGCGAAAAAGAGAGATGCACGAATCGTGAAAAGCTAGAAAGCTGTAAAATTATTTAACAGCGGCAGCCCGCTATTTATAGGGCCGGGGAGGGGTAGTTCCGCGAAACACGCCTCGATTTAACCGTCCTTGGTTTCCCGGGCGACACGTCTCCCCTCCGACGTTCCGAGGGTGACGTTTTTTACTAAATTTCAGAAGGATTCGTGGAATCGGATCGTCGGAGTCATCCCGCTTCCCCGAGGGGCTAGTGTTGGGGAATTCAGTAAAACTCGTCACCCTCGAAATGCTGAGTTTAACAAAGTTCTTGAAGCATGTTTTTCAGGAGCAGGGAATTCGCGATTGTCGGAATCCTGGAACCTGTGAAGCCTCGAATTCGCGAATATGCAAAGTTCGGGAATCTTGATTCGGTGAAGAAGTGGAGTCACGAACATGCGGAAGCCTGGAATCTCGAGCTGTCGATGGCCCGAACTTCGGAGAACGGCCGATTCGAGAACCTGTCGAGGACTGTGTTCGGGAGTCAGGCGCGTGGGCGTGCGCGAGCCAGCTGAGAAGCGAAGACCAATTCGGGAAACTGCTAAAGACCATGTTCGGGAGTTTCACGCGAAGACATTCACGAACCGGGGGAGAAGCAAAGTCAAAGTTGTTGTCCCAAAAAGTCCGGGTTTAGAGTGTGAACTAGTGGCAGATTTGTAAATATGTTGGATGAAAAAGACAATCCTGAATGCGTTCACACTAGGAATATTCTCTGAGGTTAAGGGTGTTATCGGTATGTAAAAGTCGCTACGTCTCCCTATAAAAGGGGGCGCAAGGGCACGTGTAAACGGATTCAGACTTTTGGGAACTTGTGTTACTTGCAGAGGGAATCTCAGTCTCTCTGCGCTCTCGCTTTGTACTTGAACGTGTTAAGAACTCTCACTCGTGTTAGGGTAGTCATCCGAATTTTTCGGGTAACCCCCCAACATGTACCTGGGCCATGAATTTCAGACCCAAGGTACGGAGCGCGAGTACTTAGGGTACTTGGACCCATGGTACAAAGCGTGAAGACCACGTGCAGCTAGGTTCCATCGTCGCCAGGACCCGAGGGCCACTTACAGCTAGGTTCCATCGAAGCTTACACACGTAGTATGCCACCGAAGCAGGCGAAGATGCGACCGGAGTCGATTTTAAGTTGCCGCACGGAGCAGACTTTAGAATGCGACTTTAGAAATCGACTTTAGATTGCCGCACGTAGCGGACTTTAGAAGCTACCTCCTAGGGATAGCCCCTGAGTTGATGAAGTAGACTCGTGGTGACTTGATTGATATACCCCAAGAGTAGTCAGTAGAGTGTAGCTCCCGTGAAAACTCGCAGAGAAGCGAACACAAATGAGTAGTCGACAAGTAGTCCTACATGATGAGGAGAACATGCCAAGAAAAGAAAATAATAATCATTTAAATAAATAACGTAGCTATTGCTGCCTGGGCAGACTGTTGATGAAGCCGTGGCGGTCGACGATGGAGCCGTGACGGTTGTTGCTGAAGTTGACTAGTCAGAGTTGATTCCGACAAGTTATTGGGGGCGTGACTGCCGTTCTCGACTAATTTGGAAAATTAGTCGAGATGAATGGTCGACGCGATGCGACAAGAAGACGACGTCGTGGCGGCGCGCGATGTACTCGAAGTAGAGCCAGTGTTGCCGCAAGACAAGTAGTCGCGACGCACGGCGTGGCTGAAGTGGAGCCAGTGTGGCCGCAAGAGGAAGTCGCGGTGCACGGAGTAGTCGACGACGAGTCGCGTGACGAGCCGCGCGACGTGCCGAGGCACCCCGACGCGCGGCGGTGGCGAAGTAGTCGATGACGAGCGGTGAGATGAGCCACACGACATCCCGAGGCACCCGGACGCGCGGCGTAGGCGAAGTAGCCGACGACGAGCGGCAAGATGAGCCACGCGACGTGCCGAGCCACCCGGACGCGCGGCGTAGGCGAACTAGTCCACGACGAGCGGCGCGACGTGCCGAGGCACCCGGACGCGCGGCGTAGTCGAACTAGTCGACAACAAGCCGCGCAACGTGCCGAGGCACCCGGACGCGCGGCGTAGGCGAAGTAGTCGACGACGAGTCATGCGACGTGCCGAAGCAACCGGACGCGCAGCGTAGGTGAAGTAGTCGACGACGAGCCACGTGACGAGCCGCGCAACGTGCTGAGGCACCCGGACGCGCGGCGTAGGCGAAGTAGTCGACGACGAGCCTCCGTGAGGCGAAGTAATCGACGACGAGCCTGCGCGAGGCGAAGTAGTCGACGATGAGTCACACGACAAGCCGCGCGACGTGCCGAAGCAACCGGACGCGCGACGTAGGTGAAGTAGTCGACGATGAGCCACGCGACGTGCCGAGGCATCCGGACGCGCGCCTGCGCGAGGCGAAGTAGTCGACGATGAGTCACGCGACAAGCCGCGCGACGTGCCGAGACAACCGGACGCGCGGTGTAGGTGAAGTAGTCGACGACGAGTCACGTGACAAGCCGCGCGACGAGCCGCGTGACGAGCCGCACGACGTGCCGAGGCACCCGGACGCGTAGCGTAGTCGAAGTAGTCGACGACGAGCCGCGTGACGAGCCGCGCGATGTGCCGATGCACCCAAACGCGCGGTGTAGGTGAAGTAGTCTACGACGAGCCGCGCGAGGAGTCGCGTGATGAGCCGCGCGACGTGCTGAGGCACCCGGACGCATGGCATAAGCAAAGTAGTCGACGACGAGCGGCGCGACGAGCCGCGTGACGAGCCGCGTGACGTGCCGAGGCACCCGGACGCGCGGTGTAGTCAAAGTAGTCGACGACGAACCGCGTGACGAGTCGCGCGACGTGCCGAAGCAACCGGACGCGCGGTGTAGGCGAAGTAGTCGACGACGAGCCATGTGACGAGCCGCGCGACGGGCCGAAGCAACCGGATGCATAGTGTAGGCGAAGTAGTCGACGACGAGCCTGCACGAGGCGAAGTAGTCGACGACGAGCCTGCGCGAGGCAAAGTAGTCGATGACGAGCGGCGCGACGAGCCACGCAACGTGCTGCGCGATGTGCCGAGGCACCCGGACGCGCGACGTAGTCGAAGTAGTCGACGACGAGCCGCGTGACGAGCCGAGGCACCTGGATGCGCGGCGTAGGCGAAGTAGTCAACGACGAGTTGTGCGACGTGCCGAGCCACCCAGACGCGCGGCGTATGAGCCTGCGCGAGGCGAAGTAGTCGACGATGAGCCACACGACGAGCCGCGCGACGTGCCGAGGCACCCGGACGCGCGGTGTAGGCAAAATAGCCGACGACGAGCCTGTGCGAGGCGGAGTAGTCGACGACGAGCGGCACGACGAGCTACGTGACGAGCCGCGCGACTTGCCGAGGCAACCAGACACACGGCGTAGTCGACAACGAGCCGCGTGACGAGCCGCACGACGAGCCGAGGCACCCGGACATACATCGTTGTCGAAGTAGTCGACGACGAGCCACACGACGAGCCGCGCGACGTGCCGCGCGGCGTAGGCGAAGTTGTTGAGCAGTAATCCATCAAATACAGATTTGACTTGTGGTCTTGGATCTTGATGTGGCCGTCAAACGGTTGAGTGTCGCCGAGTAGATTGATCTGGAATTGGTCCTTCGAATTCGCCCGGTGGTGATGATCATCCCTACCTAGTGCGCCAGCTGTCGGTGTTTTAGACCGACAAACCTACCAAGGGGGTACCCGAGGTAGTAGATTGTGCGGTGAGGATCGTGATCGGGAGATCGAGAACTCGAAGGTATGCGCAAGGACATGGGACACAAGATTTATACAGGTTCGGGCTACCAAGGTGGCGAGCCCTAAGTCCTGTTTGAGGGATAAGTATGGCGCCCTGCGCTTGGTGTTGGTTGAGATCAGGTGCCCGGCTAGGTACCCGGCCCTCCTTTATATAGTCCAGGGGGCGGGTTCCTAGTCGGTTACAAGGCAGGAGTCCTAGTAGGATTACACGGTACAAGTCCTAGTAGGATTACAGGAGAATTCTAGTAGGAGTCCGTCTTCATCCTTCCTTGCATGGGTACCCGGGGAGTATGCCCGACAGGATTGGATTTGCTTTTTCTCACAAGGAATCACTCCTCACTTAAATGCTAGGGATGGATTTGGATTCAAGTAGGTGGGAGTCAATGCTTGGGAGAGAAGGGGGGCACATGGAACTGTTCAGCGCAGGGAGGAAGAAAAGAACCGTTGCGAGAGAAGGGGGTATAATTGCCCTCAGTTCCAGATCTGCAATGGTAACATGACCCGGAACCTTCGAGAAATTTCCCGGAACCTTCGAGAACTGAAAGTCTCAACAGGTGTCAAGGTATAACTCGGAACCTCCTGGGAAAAACTCGGAGCTTCCGGGAACTGTCAGAAAAACATGGAAAGACAACAGGGTGTTGAGACTATTTGTGGCTGGGATAGATTTTGTTTTGGATGAGATTTAAGCACTTGTTTCCATTCTAACCACCATTAGTATCCCTCTTAATAGTACGGCTTCTCCTATACTCAAATTAAAAATATAAAAAGGAATTAAATTCCAACTTGAACTAAGAAAAGCCTTTCTTCAAAATGAGGGGTCTCCTTTATTACTTTTGCACCCATGATCTATTGTGTGCCTATCATAAACACTTAGTAGCTCATTAGATCTTTAATTATGTGGTCAACATCACCAAAACCCACTTAGGGGCTTGATTGCACTTACAGTATCCTCTGACCTGTCGGTAACAAATATGAAGTTTGTTACAACATTTGGACTACGAATTTATCGGTCTACCAATTTAATGCACTAACATGAGCATTTTGCACGTTCTTGGATCAATATGCACCCACATGCCAAGTTATTGTATTAGATTGATCCTTTTACAATTTGTTGGTCGAATCCGCACACAACTAACTAGTTACTGTACTAGACTGAGCATTTTACAATTTGCTGGAACAATTTGCGCCCACCTGACAAGTTGTTGTATGGTGAGAATGCAATTTACTCTTTTAGTAATAGTGCAATGAAATTGTGTTGTGCATAAGATTGACCTGAAATACGGTCAGCTTCCAAGACTATCCAAGATAGTTATCGACAGCCGAGAAACATAGTTTTGCTTTTTGCTCTTTTCTAATAGTTTCAAAAGTAAGTCTAGTAATTACATTAAGCATCTCTTGAACTTACAAAGAGAACACTTGCGGTGTATGATTCGGAAAACATTCCGAACATATTTCATAAGTTGACACTGTGTTGAGCGCGCGGGGGCAGTTTTTGCAGCTCCCAACGAAAAATCTACCCACGAAGTTTGATTACCACACATGTTCTTTTCAGCTATATTTTTCTCCTTATTTCCAGGATCACAGATGACGTACGACAGTGCTTTGATACTTTTTTTCTTTCGTCTTCATTGAGAATGATATCCACTCTGCTTTTTTTTCTGGTCCAATGGATGGATACTCCACTGCCCAATCGTTTGTTGGCTTCTTCCATAAACAAAGGGGCGTGATTCGTCCACAAATCACGACCTGAAAAAAATGCAGCATCTGGTAATTTTTCAACCACACATATACAATGTTGCATTTGTAGAGAAAACAACTTATTAGAGATGCAAGACTGAAATATACTGTAACTCATTGAAATATACTGTGAATGTGGATCTCACCAAACAACATACGAATTAATATACCCCACCTGAACAATGTGTGGGTCCCGTGTGAAGCCATGATGCAAGAGGATGCTCTCCATGAAATGCATCCATGCATCTACTACCACACCGACGGAAAATCTTACGGATCAGATTGATGCCGCGCTGTGGATGGATATATATGATCATGCCGTCAGTACCTGACGTACGTACAGCAGCAGAGCAGCTAGTGATTGGTAGACGGTAGAGACCAACGAACGACGAGCAGCAGGGACCGGGGAGACAGCGGCGCGAGAGAGGTGCAGTACGTACGCCCTGGTCCGTATAGGCGTACGAACGCACGATGTATAGCGGCCGGGATAGGATCGGACCTGGACGGCCGGCGCGGCGGCGGGACCGGCCGGATTGATCGGACTCCACTCCACTCCAGCAGTCGACAGCGGCAGCCGGCAGAGGAGGCGCAGCGAGGAAGAAGGCCGGCCGGCCAGCTGGCGAGCGAGAGGGTTCAATCCGCCGCATCGGGATCCGAGGTCGAATGGAATCCCGGCCGGCCGGGGACCCGGGGTCCCCTCCATCGTCGGGGCCGGCGTCGCGATCGCGATCATGATCGATCGTTGCTCTCCTCCCTCCAACGGAATGGAATCATCAAATGAATACGTTTAATTTATCCAACGGAGTTTTATACGGTGACGGTGAGTCGCAGCATGCATGCCCACGGTGGCATACAGTACGTACGTACGTATCCACTGTGGAGTGTTCATGCGTCAGCAGGAGCTGATGATGCAGGTGTGGACCAGTAGTCAAAGCATGTCAGGCGCGCGGTGGGGCCGCGGCCCTGGGTGGCTGCTGCGGCCCTGTACGGCTGCACCCTCCCCGGCCTGCTACAGTGGCAGCGGTCCTGCTGCTGTCCTGCGGCTGCGGCATTCATCGTCGGATTCAGATTCAGGCATCAGCGCAGGGTTTTGGCAGCGACTCCATCCGTCGTCGCTGTCTCACTCTCATTGCAGCAGCAGCAGCAGCTAGCACTCCCCGCCGTGGATGGATGGCTACGGTACGAGAGCTTGAACAGAATCGTCCTCGGCCCTAGCTAGCGCGGTGAAAAGTGAAACTCTTGTTCTCGCCAACCAAAACAACACCTCGCGGCGAGTGTTCGACACTGTCGGTTTGTACGACTGATTATTTTTAAAAGAAAAATGCAGCACAACAAGGGGGGGGGGGGGGGGGGGGTTTACGTAGGGGGTCGTGCTTGTGATCAGCTATAGGAGATCCCTTTAGCTTTGTCCAGGTAGTACGTACACATGCACGAGTGAACAGTATCGTGCTCCGCATAGGATCGAGTACCGCAGCTGATCCTTAAGCCCGGCCCCTGCAGCGAGCGCATGATATGATTATGCCGCCTGAGAAGAATGAACACACCGACTGATTTCCGGCCCCGACCATCACATGTGCGCAGGGTGCTGGACCGACGGCCGGCCAGCGTCGCCGTTTATCCCGGCCGGTCGGCACGCAGCGCGCGCTAACCGCTCAACATTCTCCGTGACCGTGAGGGATTGCTGCGCAACCAGGCTCGATGGGCTTATTCTTGTAGCACGTTTTTGTGCTCTGGCCGATATGATCCTATCTCACTAAGCTAGCTCATAAGGGTCTATCGATCACTGGTGAGCAGCAGATCCTTCAGCCCGGACTCGATCACTTCTCTCAAATGTAATTTGTGCTTGCTGATGCTCTCATCTGCTCAACTGTACGCTTGATCCTTAACCTAGATAAACCGTATAAAAAGCTTTTACCGCGACCGTATTTAGTTTGCTCGATCAGTCGAGGATAAGGGAGTAATGAAGTTTGTACGTACGGATGTCCCCCTCTGCTCTGTCGTCCGGGGCAAAGCTCGCTTTGCTCGCGGTAGGAACAATTGATTGATTGATTGATTTAAGCACGGCGAGATCTGATCTCATGTCCCTCTGCCGCCGCGTGACCGTGCGCCCGATGAGCCTGGAATATAATCATGAGGTTTCCCGATCAGAAACCCCATGCATTGATGCATGCATGCATGAGACACCACCACGCCCGTGCATGACTGTTGTCTCCTGCATTTGCCAACGTTTTTCACCTAAAGACCTGGGCTGATAAGGAGATGAAATTCGTAGCCCATTGCACGCATGCCCTGCCTCTTTTGTCCGGAGAAATCAAATAATTAAGCTTGCTCGATCTAGCTCGGTGCAGAAATTAGCAAGAAGCACTGCGAGCTCATAGCAGGCCGTTCGTCCGCGCCTGAAATCATGAGGTCTCCTTATCAGCGCCATGATCGAGTCGAGTGATGCCTGACGACACAGCATGCTAATGTTGCTGCCCAAAAACAAAAAACACAGGCGCTACTTATTGAGAGAGACTGAGAGAGGATGTAATAATAGAGGTGGATGGGGGAAGAAATCAGAAATATACTAAGCAGAGGGACAGTCATTCAGATTCAGGGCTCGCAGAGACGGATGATCAGCCATTCAGCCTGCAGGGTGTAAAATTTGTCCAAAGATTCCGGGGCTGATTATTGTGAGCAAGGTGCCAGGAAGGATGCGGCTGGCTGTTGCAGCTTGGAAGGCATCTTCATCCTCCCTCCGCATTTACCCCCTAGTACGGCACTGTTTGTTTCATCCTTGCCGCTATATACTCTTGAATGCCTTTGCAGATATATGATGGTAAACTCCCAACTACCAGCAATTTGATGCGTCAAGACCTGGAGACCTGTTTGAATGGCTTGCATTGTTTTCCTGCCATCCCACTAGTTTACAATACTGAAGAACTGCTTGGTTTTTTCTTTTCTGAATCCTGACAAATCTTTTAAAATATAGTGAAGCAGTAGTATATCTTCGCCTGAATCTGGTGTTTATGTGACCAGCAGATGTTGAATTCTGCACCACCAGTCCTCGTCATTGGGTGTCAAAAAATTGTTTGTAGATTCCTGCGCCTGGCATCCTCATGGCACATGTGGACTATGGATCATCTTCGCGTTCAGATCGATTCCTGATGCAACCTTTGCAGTGCACGAACATGGGTCGATCAAATCAAAGTTTGTTACCGCACCTGAACTGAGCAAGGAGAAATATTCAGCAAAAGAGGCGATGACTTTGTTGGCCGGTTGAAGAATGAGGTTGAGAGAACTAGTGCTGCACCGCTACGTAGTTTTACCACGGCTTCGATAACTGATAAATGCTGAGCAGTTTACCATCCGTTTTGCAACTGATAAATGCGTAGCCTAGCAAGCAGCACAAGTGATCAATACTACTAATACTCATGTGGTAGCAGCACGAGGAGTGAAGGGCGTAAATAAATGAAATTTGATTGGCCGGTGTTCATTCATGGTGACTGATGAATGTGTGTGGCCGGGCCGGGCCCCTGACTGATTTATCACTTGCTTGGTCGAGTGTAATTGGAGGTATAGGCGCGGCAGGCCTTGATCATCCTGATTCCTGAATCGCACACAGCACAGCAGCAGGTACGGCTTGTTTAGATGTCAGAAAAATTTGTCTTTTCAACGCACTGTACCAAAAGGTAAATTTCGACTTTTTGGTAAATATTGTCCTACCATGGCCTAACTAGACACAAAAGATTCGTGTCGCAAAGGTCATAACAATCGTGTAATTAGTTTTTGATTTCATCTACATTTAGTATTCCGAACATATATCTTTTTGCGTATTTAATGTGGTAGAGAGAGAGTCAAAAGGAGGATTCCTAGCAGTCTAAACAAGGCTGGCACATCTACTAACTGGGCCTTGTTTAGTTGGAAGAAAAATTGCATTTTCAACGTTTTGAACTCCTGTAGCACATTGTAGCAAGTTTCGTTTATTTGTGGTAAATATTATCCTACCATGACCTAACTAGGCTCAAAAGATCGTGTCGCAAAGTATGTCAAAACTGTGTAAGTAGTAATTTTTTACCTACATTTACTGCTCCAAATATATGTCTTTAGGTATTTAATGTGATGTGATGGAGAGAGTTGAAAAAATAGCAAATTTTTTGCTCAAATCTGCCGACTAGGTAGTAGATGTGCCAGAACTCGGAACTGAGAGAGAGGAAAAAACTTTGATTGTTAATTTTCTTTAGTAAAGCTATTATTGTTCCTGGCTGGACTCCCGGCTCCACTCAAACAAAATAGTGCATGGATAGAATGGGCCGGGATAATTCTACCCTAAGTAATTATCAGCCCATGCAGGGTAGCTTAGAATGGGCGGGGTTTAGCCCACCCTGCTAAAGCAGGCCCGAGGAAAGTTAGCCCGTAAACCGAACTCGTAGCAGCCCATAATAAGAGCTACATACAAGGCACCATATAGAGGTGAAAACAGTTACGGAAATTCCCGACCGAACTTCGTTTCCGAAAAATATGAGAAACAATGAAATAGAAATAGTAGCAGCCGGAAATGGTATGGAAATAGGAAAATGTTGGTGGAAATGGAAATGATAGTGTCTTTGTACCGACGAATACATGTATCGACCGTTTTTTCTTGGAAAATTCCGTCGGAATTTCGAATTGTCATCAGATGACCCATAAGCCTAGGTAACACCGAGGCCCAACATGGCCCAATAACACAACCCTACGTATATAACTTCAGTCTCCACTCGCAGTCCCCAACTCGCGGACACGACCATCGCAAGCAACCTAGCCGATAGGTTGGTTGCTGTGATAGAAACTTGTTGGCTGCAAATTTAGTAGGTGTGACTCATAGGTGGTTATAGTATGGGCATATGATGCAGTAATATTCATATTGGAATATTGGTCACTCATTTTGTTGTGAACATGTTGCATATATGTCCGCACATGGTTTCGGTGTTTTCGATTTAAGGTACCGTTATCGATCGATATCGGCATATTTTCGATCCGATGGTTTCGTTTCCGATGTATCAATTTTTCGTTATTTTTCGAGCATACCGTTTCCGGGTTAAGAAAATATGATAGGAAATAATAATGCATATTTTCGATCGTTTCCGACCGATTTCATCGATATATACCCAATAATGGATAGAATGGGCCGGGATAATTCCAACCTATGTAATTTTCAGCCCATGGTAGATACCTGGGAATCGGCGGGTTTAGCCCAGGTAGATGGCACTCTGCTAAGCGCAATCAAGGCGGCTAATTCTTAAAAAAAAAGCAATCAAGCCGGCTTACCAAAGGCCCGCCCGAGTAGAAAATTTTGGGCAAAGAGGGATTACCATCACCACCATCATAATCAATCCATCATCATCTTGTTGTCGCCGCGATAAATAAAGAAGGCAAGGAGAAAAGGGATGCCTACTCCCCCTCCCAATCTCCAATTCTGATTGAGGAACTTGAAGCCAAAATACGGCATGAGATGTTCTGCTGATTTGTACAGCTGAATTGTTCTGACGGAAAAATACTTACGTTGATTTATACAAATGATTTATTTTGAGAAAAAATACTGTACAAGCAAAAATAGAACAAGTCAAACACATTATTACCGAGACAAAGTGCCAAGAAGTCAAACACATTACCGGGGACAAGTGCTTGGTGACGGTGCAAATTGCTGCTGAGGCCAACCGCCGGTTCCCGTGAGTCCGTGACCGTCACGACCCAAAGACGGACAGGGTCGTTGCCCCCGTTGGGACAGACAGGTCGTCTCCGTCCGTGCCCGTGACACCTCCCCAAGTCAACCCTCAGCAAAGGCAAGTCCGGCCGATCCTATCGCAAACTCCGACAGAGAGAGAGAGAGAGAGAGAGAGGAGGGAGTCGCCATTTCTTCTCCGGCCGGTTTCCTTTCCGCGCGCGGCTGCCGCTGTCCGTTCCCACTGCTTTCGATCGGCCCCGCCCGACGGCGACTGCGACGGCTGCAGTGGACGGCGTCGCCGCGCGCACGAGGCGCCTGTGCTGCCTGCCTGCCTCATGTTCTGGAGATCAGGTCGGAGACACGCTCCCTTCCATCCCATGTCTCTCACCGGCCGGGCGCCGCCGGCCGCCGGCATCGCGCGCGTGCACCCCACCCCACCACCCATGCCATGCCACCATGCCAATTGCCAAACCAAACCCAACGCCCACCAGCAGGCATGTGCCCCCCCCCCCCCCCCCCCATGACGCGCACAAATCCCGGCGACGCGCCTTCGGACAACGCGGCCAATGATTGGGGGTGGCACTGGCACCGCATTGCGCCAGGAGGGTCACAACAATGCAACAGGTAACCAGGGACGGTTGGTGGAGCCACCAGACAGACGCCGCCGGCCGCCGCACGCCGACCACCATCTTTGACCGCCGCCCGCCGGCGACGTACCTTGAGCGCGCAGGATGCAGGGGGGGGGGGGGGGGGGGGACCGGTTCACGAAGGGGAATGTCGGTATCATCACAGAGCATCGAGCATGTGTGTGTGATGATAAAAAAGAAAGCTGCTGCTTTGGATCCCTTCTTTCTTCCAGCTTGTGTTTTCCTTCCTTCCTGTACATTGGTTTGTTCTCTTCTATCTCATTTCATTTCCAAATTTTCATTATCACCATGAGTAAGTTCATGATTCCTGATATCATCTGTTTCTCTTGTGTCTAAATCCCTACTGAGATGCTATTTACAAAATGAAAAAAAAGCCCTACAACTGCAGCAAAAACTCGAAAAACAATTTCTGTTCTAAATACACCAAAAAAGGAGCGTAGAAAGTAACAGCGACAACTATAGAGAAACGGAGCAGAGAAACGAATGTGACCCAAAACTGTCAGCTTCTCGATCGCCGGAGGCGGCGGCGGCGTTCAGACACCAGCGTGTGTGTATGCATGTCACCGGCCGAAGAGCGCCCCGAGGAAGCCGAGGCACCCATCGAGGAGCCGGCAGAGCGGGCCGCGCCTCCGCCGCAGCCTGGCCCTCTCCTCCCGCGCCGCCGGCGTCAGCTGCAGGTACGCGTACGCCGCGTGCTTCACCAGCGGGTGCCGGATCATGTGCACGTCCCCCGTGGCCTCGTCGGGGGAGCTCGCCGCCTGCTGCTGCTGCTTCGCGTACTCGGGCGACGACATGATGTCCCGCAGGCTCGTGTACGACCCCCGCGCCGCGCCGCCGCCGCCGCTGTGGCCGTTCGGGATCTCGATCTCCGGCGGCGCCCACCGGCGGCGCATGCCGAAGACGCGCTTCGCGGGGCGCCAGTGCTGGAACTCGAAGTCGCCGCCTCCGCGGCTCGCGGTCGCGAGCGGCGACCGGAGCCTCTGCCGCTGCCGCTGCGGCGACTCCACCACCGCCGTCACCATGGATCCTGGCGCGATCGCCAGGACGATCGAGATGGACGAATCGGATTGAGCAGCTCAACGGAGCCAGCGGAGGAGCTAGCTCGTCGAGGTGGTGGGGCGGAGGAGACTTCTGATTGGGGAGGGAGGAAAGAGTCCACCAACGAATTTAAACGTGAAGTTTGAAACATGGCGAAATGTTCGCTGTGTGGGCCCACAAGGCAGTGAGGCATTTTTTAGAGAGACGGAAAAAAACAGAGAGAAATCCGGGGAAACAGGGATTAAAATTTTCCGCGGGCCGCTCGACGTGAGCGGCGATGCTGGGTGGCGGGACCCGCAGTAATGCTTGGGTGTGTTTTCTCCCCTTCTTCGATTATATCATTTTTTTTAACAAATCCTTGGTTTATCACAAGTAAAATTTGATTTCTTGGAAGTGGTAAACGGATTCTAAATAAGTAAAAGGAGTTTGGCCTTTTATGATTAAAGCCAAACCTCATTAAAATGGACAAATCCAAATGTCCAAAAACAAGATGGGATAAAAATGCTTGTGCATCTTTTGGTACTAGTCACTATAAATACTAGGTGTATTTTCTTAAAAAAAACTAGGTGATACCCGTGTGTCGGTGTGAGAATTTTTAAACTGAATTTTAAGGTGAAATTTAAAAGTAAAAACACTAAGGTGATCGTATGAAAATATTTTATTGCAAATGATATTATACATGAAACATGCTCATTATGTTGAGATAGAACATCTCTTAACGATTGATCATCCATGTATTTAGTCACAGAGAATTGATGAATGACTTAAATGCATGACCTTAGAGTTTGTTCGACTTGTTTCAGCTCACCTTGTTCGGCTTACTTCCTCACACACAACATTATTCCACCTACCAACCGAACATTATTCAACCGATTAGCCGAACAGGCCCTCAGTGGATAAGGATGTAGATAATTTGCATGTTAAGAGAAATGAAATGTGACTCTTAGTGGGGTGTATCTATATAGGTTATATAGATATACATTGGAGCAATAGGAGATGTAACTGAATTGCAATCAATATTTACCTATCCTCTAAAATTATTTGTGCTATTCCTCAAGGGTTCGTCAATAAAGTTAATATTTTTTGAAAGAAAAGCAAAAGCGTGGCCATATCATTTAGGGTGTGTTTGGTTGGGCTGTGACTTTTGAAAAGCTGCTGTGAGCTATGGGCTGTGGAAAAGCAGCTGTGAGGAAGCAGTTGTGGGAAAAGCAGAAGCCCGTTTGGTTAGAGGTACTGTCAAACTGCAGGCTGTCTGTGACATACTTGTAATGCCCCTAATGACCTATGGTTTCCTACCATCTTTCAACATAATTACCCGACACTTGCACTAACCAAAGCATTAGCTATTCTAGTGCGAATGATATTCATGGTGCCATCATTCTCCACATCTTGACTCTCTTCTTCTTCTTCTTCTTCTTCTTCTTCTTCTTCGTCAACACTTTCTATTAAATAGTCCTCATTAGTGTCACATCTCTCAAACTCCTTGTCACGTAAATTGCTGTCACGGATGAAGTTATGCAAAGCAAAACAAGCCATGATAATACGCTTCTGACAAGTAGGTGAGAAACTTGGGATGCTCTTCAAAATACGCCAGTTTTGCTTCAAGACTCCAAAAGACCTCTCAATGACATTTTGAAGGGACGAATGGAGGAAATTGAACTTCTCGTATTTTCCTTGAGGAGGTCCAACACGATGCCGAAATTCCGGTATATGTTATGTGGTTCCTTTGTAAGGTGCAAGATACCCTATTCGATTTGCATAACCCGAGTCGACGAGATAATATTTTCCTATAAAACTGAGGTAATACTGAAAATAATATTACAAGTGTTTCAATATTAAAATTAATGAAGGAACCATTTATACCTTTAGGAGGCACCGGAAATGAAAAGAAATTTGCCAATGCATGAGTGAGGATACGCGAGTCATGTGCAGAACCTGGCCAACCAGCAACAACAAAGATAAACCTCATGTCGAAGTCACAAATAGCTATCACATTCTGAGATGTATATCCATGACGACATGTGTGGCTGATTGTTTCGTCCAATGGCACTACCACTTGAATGTGTGAACCATCTATTGCTCCAATTGCATCTTTGAAGTGTGGCCAAAATCGATCTTCTCTCAGCCTTTCATGCTCAGTAGAAAAAGTAGGATCTCTGGGAGTAACATTGTCTTTAGCTAACTTACACAAACACTTCAACACTTCATGAAACTTGGTGTGAACTGTCCAAAATGACCGTGTGAAACGATTTTCAGCTTGTGAAAATGACTCAGGCCCTCCGACAATCCACAAAAACATTGCCAATGACTCAATGGATGAAACATTATTGGTCGAGTTCAATCCGTAGGTAGAGACCAACAAGTCATGAAGAACATGAAAAATCTCAGGGCTCATTCGAAACATCTTATAGAAATACCTTGGAGTTGTCATGCACCTCGTTACCCATTGCATCCCACTTTCTGGCGTTTCTCTGTATGGACATTTTTATCAAATACCACTTAGTGTACAAGTTGCCCATTTCTCCCATAGCAGCAGCATGTTGGGCAAGTTCAGCTAGCATCAGTAAACCCTTTTGTCCTTTGGCTACATCTAGCAATCTTCCATGCATCTAGAGGAAAGAAGAAAAAAACAAATATTGATTGACATCAAGGAATTATTATCACAGCCAGCAAAATAATTATAACAGCAAGCACATGCTGATTGACAGCAAGGAATCATTATCACAGCCAACAAAATAATTATAACAGCAAGCACATGCTGATTGACAGTAAGGAATTATTATCACATGAAGCACATGTTGATTGACAGAAAGCAATAATTATCACAAGAATTAATTATTACATGTCTAAGCAAATATTGGTTCACAGCAACTAAATAAATTAAAATACCCAAGCAAATGATGTTCACAGCAAGCTAACAAAATAGGTCACAAATGACTGGAAAAAGACGTAGGGAAATCACATATATCCCTAATGACAATCAGTCACGCTTATCATGCTCCCTCTCAAGCAAATCAAGCCTTCCTTCATTGGTTTCCAGGGAGCTAAAGACCTCCCTAAATTCAGGCTTCATAATCAGAGATGTTGTTGTATGCATCAGGGCAGTTCATTCTTGTACTCCACAATCTTTCACCATCTTCATAACCTCTTTAATGGTAGGGACTACATTTCCTGGAGACGCTGATGATGCTTCAACACTTGTAGAAATCCTCTCAGCCGCTGCTTGTATCTTCTCGCAAGTGTTGTTGTACATACGAGCGAATGGGCTCTTCTCATCCTTGTTACGAACAGCACTGGACAGACCCTTGCGTTTATTTTTGCCGGTGTTCACTATCTTCTCAGGCTTCTCTACAGGTTTTGGTACCTCAGCCACATCATCGTCACCTTCGTCAGAGGAAATATCTCCAGGACAGGATGCTGATGCCCCACTAACATATGTCTGGCCAAAAATGTAATGCAGGTCATCTAGGAATTTTGGTCCTTTGTTTCGAAATTTCACATAAATGCATTTGATTCCTTTCTATTTATTGTTGCATTTCTGAAAAATAGAAAAAATGTATGTTTAGCAATGCACAGCCAACCATATAATAGAAAAAATATATGTTTGTAGTGGTAGAAGAGAAAGAACTTACAGCAAGGTGTTCATCCCACCATTCCTGCAAGCACACAATAGTTTGTTTTGCCTCGTCCCATCCAAGACCAGTGGCTAAATTCTTGAACTCCATAAATGCTGAATATTCCTTTTTCAACCCATCTAACTTGTTCTTCAATTGTTTCTTTGTTCGCTTGTCACCGGATTTTTGTGCAAACTTGGAAAAAAAGTTCTTCCAACCAATACTAGTAAATTGTCCATTCGGCCTATTACCAGCTTCTATTTCTTATTTGCAGGCATCAAACAAACTCCTCAAAAAACTATCACTCCAATCTGCCTTGTCACCCATACTTGAACCAAGCAAGAAAAAATTTAGGGACAATAAGGACAACCAAAATTTGTTGTACGTGTGACCATTTGAGCTAAAGAAAAGCACCAAAATCATTTACCATGGCACCTCGAGTATAAATTTGAATGTGTAGAGCAGCAGTTCACCCTTTTGTCAAGGTAAACTCATTTGCTCTCATGGCTTGCCAACTTTACAGATTTTTATTTTTAATATTCTTGCTTCTAACAGAGTATTTCTGTGTCTTTGTATTCTTATACTTCAACCAAGCAAGAAAAAATTTAGGGAATGTATTTTGCAACCATACTGTCACCCATCACAACCACTATACATCTATTTTGCATATTACTCATGCATTCTACATCTATTTTACAGAGTACTCATGCATCCATTATACCATCGCGGAGGGGCACAAGAGACGGACGTACCTTGTATGCTCGTCGTCAGCAGGGGAGGAATCCGTGGAGGAGCAGGGCGACTTGGGGCGTTCTTGGATGGGGCAGTCCTCCGGCGGTGTTGGCTGGACTCCCGATCGGCTTCTATTTCAATCCGGGGAGAAGCAGGGCGACCTAGGGCGGGGTATCTAGGGTGGCGACCGGACCGAGAGTGCGGGATGTTGGGGCGGCCGCCGTCCAGTGAGCTCGGGATGTGGGGGCGGCGGCCGGCCGGCGAACCCTAGCCGGCGGTGCCAGAACGGTAAAGGGGCGAGGGGCGACGGGAGACTGTGAGGACGCAAGGAGCTGGGAGTGGGGGGCGACGGGATAAAAAAAGAATGAAACGTTTTGTTTCATAACCAGTGGCAGGTGGGTAATTTTTTACCCCAAAAGCAGCCAAAAGCAGGGGTCAGGGTGCTTCCAAGTTTGTACTAGGCAAAAGCTACTTTTGTTTGTGACTTTGAATGGCAGCCAAGCCCTTTGGTTGGCTTTTGACTTTTGCCAAAAGCAAAAGCAGCTAAAAGCCCCAACCAAAGGCACCCTTAATAAGAGGAAGCATGAGTACCACCAGCAATTCGTCAAAGGTTCTGCCGATGTCAAGGGAACGGGTGTTCCATTAGTTAATGATTGACTGATGGAGCCCACCGACTCCGCACAGTAATCTAGTACTTAGCAAACCCCGGGGTAGCATCAAGAGACAAAAACCCCGAGGTAGCATCACCCCTGACGTCGAGAGGTTCCCGGGTGTGGACTTCTTCGCTTCACCGCGAAGAAAAAGTAGCATGGGAACCGAGGAAGAACAGTTGACAAGATGGGGGCATAGGCGACCGCCCCGTCCCCATAAAAGCGTCGTAATTACAGTCGACCAGGGTGGCGTGCCTGCAGGAGCACATCGGGGCCCGAGCCTGACACTGGCGCTCCGCTCAGGCGGTGTTAGCCGTCATTAGGTCTGCCACCAGACTCGCCCGCATGCGAAGAACCTACGCAGAGAAGACGCGGATGCAGGTCCTACTAACATAGAGTGAGACTCATGAGAAGATAGAAGAGGAACTTACCTCGGCAACGCAGATGGGTGAGGTTGAAAGGATCTTGATGTCGTCTAGAGGGGGGGTGAATAGACGAATCCGCACTTATTAAAACTTCAGCCCACTGTTAGTATCGAAATCGGTAAGACCGGTTTCCAAAACCGGTCAAATCGGTTTTACCACACAACAAACTAATAGTATATAAATCGCCCTCTACGAATTCAAGAACAAACCAAACTTGGTGTAGGACTTCTACAGGTGTTTCCAAGAGTATCAATGAAATCCCCGCACACAGCACAAGCACACCAAAGTAGATCGAAGTGGAAGCACAAAGATTATGATAGAAACAACTTAAGGTAATGCAGGCAAATGTAAAGGAAGTAAGAGCACAAAGACACCAGATTTATCCCGTGGTTCAGCTCACCACTAAGGTTGGCCTACGTCCACGTTGTTGAGCTAAGCCACAAGGGCTTTGGGATCTCTTTCAATCCGCTCCTCCCTCACACCTATCGCCAAGGCAATAGATGGAGTGTTCCACTATCTTTGATTTGCAATTACAAACTTCTTAGAGCTGCCACACAACAATCGGGAGCTTCCAAGCGACTTCTAGCCATCTAAGAGCCAAGGGCTCCAAGAGTAAAAGATGCTTCACATGATATTCAACAAGATCAGCAGGTGCTCAAGTGTGGGATTGCTCACTAGGCTTCACAAAGCTTTCTAAGATCTCACACAAGTCACTCTCTCAACCTAACTCATGGATATGACACTAAAGGCTTGAATCTCATTTAGAGAGGTTGGGGAGAGTTCAACTGGAGTTCTGGAAGGTGTTAGAAGTGTGGAGAACCAGCCGCCCCTCCAAGAGGAGCTCATGGGTATAAATACCCAACTCTCACGAAACTAGTCGTTAGTCTGTCAGACAAAACAGGTCAGACCGGTTTGCCAAACCGATCAGACCGATTTTCAAATCAACTAGCCGTTGGACGGTGTTAGTGCCAAAACCGATCAGACCGGTTTGCCAAACATATCAGACCGATTTGAGCCAGAGAACCCTAACAAGGTTTATATCTCATGGGTTCACTTGAGAACTTTTTGATGTTTGTTGCCCAATCAATGATTCATCCCCCTTGATAGTACGACATACCTGTTGACGCAAAATGTGCACCTAGCGCCAAGCACACAGCAAGCCGAAAAAGCTGGCTTCACACGCGCAAAGAATCACGAGACGTGCCAGTCAATTTTCCCTGAAAATTAACAAAAGATAAAGTAGTTAAATACCAAAGCTTGGAACTTGCCGGGTGGTACCAGACAGTTCCATATTTACGGCCACAAAGCCAGGTAAGACAACATATAGCTATAGAAAGCTATCTGCCAGCAAATTGACACCATTCGGGATCTTAAAGAAGGAAAAGGTAACATAGCCGAATGGATGACGTAAGCATGACGGCGATCGGTTTTTGTTTGGGCAAAGATGCACGTGCGTAAAATCGCGACCGATCCCCATGGTAAACAACATTAAATAAATAAAGGAAGTAAAGCACAAACATAAACATGTAATAAACAAGCACGCATAGATCCAAAGCACTAGTCTACCGCATGTCTAGGTGCTTTAAAACCCGTCAGGTACGATGCCAAACAAATCTATCCACCGCATGATACAACTTGCATGGGGATCGCACCACTTTCCACAAATAGATCTATCCACCGCATGATACAATCTAAATATGGAAAGCTAAAAGCATACATTATTTAAAGCATGAATTACGCACATGTTCTACTCGTGAGAAACATAACCGAATACGGCTGAACAGTCGATTCAAGGTCCATGAAGAAGGAACGAACATTACCAAGTGAAATAAATCTATCAGATTGATTTGAAATCTAATCCACCGGATGACTAGCTCCAAAGCAACCCAAAAACTTGCATCTACCGCGTGATACTCAGTTCTTTCAAGATTTATACAAACGTTGGCAAGTTTGAACCCGCAACACGTAGCAACCTAGATCGATTCGGTTTCGGCTATCCGAAGAGCATGTGATCCAAGTGTTGAATTAACCCAAAGCACGAACTTGACTCGCATAAGGATCACCAAAAGGTAAAAAGCCGATCCAAACCCATCTAGATTGGGCAAAGAGTGTTACATGAATTTAAACTTAAAGTAAAAACTCAAAGCAACACGGGGTAACTTAATGAATCTATTGGATCTTGCCAAAATCCAATAGAGCCGATAACTAGCTTCAAGCTAGATCTTAGCCTACCGCATGGCTCATGACCTAACAAGAAACCCTCTTGAACCAAGCTTGAATCTACCGCATGACACTAAGCATGGTAACAAGACTACTTGCATCAGATCTAAATCCACCGCATGATACTAGATATGATACAAGGTTGCCGGTACTCACAGAGGTCAACGGATCGATGAACCCTCTCGAAGAACTCAACGACACGACAAATGGACTCTAGGGTTTGGCGTAAGGCCGGTTTGTATTGAAGAATGATTGTGTCTGTTACATACATTCAGGGCTCATATTTATACCCTGCCAAGCACAACCTCGAATGGATTTGTTGCCTAACTTATCTCTAAGCTTGATCGCTTATCCATCCATTCGTCCTTCCTGCTTGAGCCACGTCACCGTCCAATCTCGCAAAATCAGCTGAACTGTTCCCTTACCGAACGGAAGCAGATAGCCGACCGCAGATCTTTCTGCCGAATACATCTGAGAAAAAACTTCCTTCCACCGGACGGACTCCTCATCGAGCCGGACCCACAAGTCAGACTCCTTACCAAATTTTGGTGTTAACACATGCCCCTTCAATTGCGGGATAAAAGTGATTTTATTCCGGAATTGACTCCAGCCACAAACATTTTCAAATCGAATCTGTCAACACCTGTTCTTCTCTCTTCGCAATCCACCGGAATCCTCGTCTAGATCCAAACCCTAGATCCTCTTGTTCTGAGCTCAAATCCCCCAATGGCGGCTCAAAACCAAGCTGCTCAGGTAAATTCTCCTCCCGTAAGCTTCATTCGGCATTTAGGTTTTCAATTTTACCTGAGATTTCGTTTCCGCTTTCCTTCAGGAACCTTCCACTGAGCTTTTGATTCGCACCGAGGCCAATTCAAGATCCTACTACCTTGGTCCCGTGGGAAACTCTGATCCTCGAGATTTCATCGCGGCTGAATCTCGAAGGATCCCTTTCAAAGCGGCTCTGTCCCCACCTACTCAGTGGCAGGATGCTTTCAAGAACTGGCCCTTGCCTCCAATCGCAGGCTGGAAAAATTGGTACCAGAGGATTCTTGCGGATAAGAGTGCCAGGACCCAGAACTGGGATACCCTTCGCATTACTCAGTGCCTGGAGTTATCTTTGGCCGAGACCCCCAAGAATGAAGACCTCCTGATAGCAGCCTGCCATTTTTGGTCGAACGGTATCAACGCCTTCCTCTTTGGCCACGACCCGATGTCCCCAACTCTAGCCGATGTGTATATGATCACCGGCCTTGACATTACAGGATCCGTTCAACCCTGGGATTTCAGAAGTGCCTCACGACAAACAGGGGTGAAACCAGGGAGCGGATACAAGAACTATATCCTGAACCACATGAAGGACGGCACCCTCGGTGAAATTGAATACAGGGCGTTTCTGAACATGTGGCTATGCAGGTTCATCTTCTGTGGTAAAGCCAATGAACCTACCCTGAATCACATTGCAATGGCTTCTCAACTGGTTAGTGGCAACCGCCTCCCCCTTGGGAAATTCCTCCTAGGCAGTGTGTACCATATGCTGCATCAAACTGTCACCCAGATGTACACCGGCCATAGGATAGCATGTGTCAACGGTCCTTGGTGGTTTGTTCAAATGTGGCTGCAGCTACACATGCATCAGATCGTTGGTGTTGATTTGAACACCCGACTCTTCCCTTCATCCAATCATCCTGAAGGGGAACCCCAAGCCACCAGAGGATGCCAGACTTATGGAGAAGCCGCTTCAACTGTTCTTATTCAGCAGGATATCAGCCAGCTTTTCGAGCTATTCTTCAAAGGTTTCCAAAATCCTCTTTGGCTTCCTTATTTGGACAATGACAATTTGATTTTCCCTTGATTTGCTCCTTGTTTCCCATACGATCTTGCGTTTTACCTCTTCTCTTCCTCTTCTTCTTTCAGCCTTGATTTACTTCCCGAAGAAATCATCGGGACCGAAGACGTGCCTGAGTACATCTCCTCCGATTCCTCCCTCGAAGCAGAGGAAGCTACGCCCCGAACGAGAGGACCGGCCCATCAACCGCGCCGCCGCGTTCGCACCTGGAGCACGGTCTCAGGGACATCACCGCTCGTTGCCAAGCCGAACGCGAGCGTCGCATGGCTCTGGAGGCACTAGTGGGGGTAAATGTTTCTGACTTCTTCTTGACTTCGCGCCCGCACTTGGATTTCTTGCCCCTAACATCCGTTCCTCTGTTTCAGATGTCTCTGACAGGTACAACAACCTGAAAGCGGCTTGAGACAGCTTGGTGGAGGCCGCAAATCATGGTCACCCCCGCGCATTCCAAGTTGCCGTCACGATGGTCCTGGAGCAACTGAAGAGGGAGCAGCCGAAGAAGCAAAGAAAAGATTGAATCATACTTTCGCTTCTTCCTCCACGCCTTCTGCTTCCCACCTCCTCGTAGTCTAGATCACCAGGGTTGTTGGATGTAAACCTGCAAGAGGCAGTTGTAAAGTAGTTTGGCGCTAAGGGCAATGCATCTAGGCACTGGCCATTTCTCCTGTTTGTGTATTTTGTTCTGAAGGCGGCCTCGCTCTTGAGCGCGGCTATTTCTTGTGTCAGATGCTTGTAATCCCACTGCTGGTGATCATCGGTCGATTTCAATACTAGGATAATATTTCTTCAAATATCTCCCATTTATTGCAGCGTAAAATTCCTCTCCTAGTAAAGTTTTCAATATGTATGCATTACCAGGGACGCATCTGACCACGCGAAAGGGTCCTTCCCAGTTAGGGGACCATTTGCCGAATTCACTGTATTTGGTTCCAATCGGCAATAGCGCTTTCCAAACCAAATCCTCTTCTGCAAATTGCCTGACCTTTACCTTCTTGTTATAATACTTGGCAACCCGCAGCTTATTCTTCTCGATGTTTTCCAGGGCCCTAAGACGGATCATGTGTAAATCCTCTAGCTCATCCATCATCAGGCCATTGTAATCTTTGGAGCTCAAATCTTTCTGTAACACAATTCTCCTGGAATCTGATTGCATCTCCCAAGGTAGAACCGCATGATGCCTGTAAACCAATTCGTAAGGAGAAGTCTTTGTAGCTCCATGAGGGGCCATTCGGTAAGCCCATAATGCTTCACTGAGTACCAAATGCCATCTCCTTGGCTTTTGGTCGATCTTCTTCTGTATTAGCTTGATCATGATCTTATTAAAAGCCTCTGCTTGACCATTAGCTTGGGCATAATAGGGAGAAGAGTTAAACAATTTGATTCCCATGCTTTCGGCAAATTCTCTGAACTCCAGGGACACGAATTGAGCCCCTTGATCAGTTGTGATGGTCTGAGGATTCCAAATCGATAGATGATGTGCTCCTTGACAAATTCAACCATGTTTTCCGACGTCACCTTCTTCAGTGGGATCGCCTCAACCCATTTAGTAAAATAATCTGTAGCCAAAAGCACAAACTTATGCCCCTTGCTAGATGGTGGATTAATCTGGCCAATCAAGTCTATACCCCAGCCCCTGAATGGCCATGGCTTGATGATGGGATTCAATGCTGATGCAGGGACCCTTTGAATATTTCCAAACCTTTGGCAATCCTGACATCCTTTGTAATACTCAAAGCAATCCTCTAATATCGTCGGCCAAAAGCACCCAGCTTGCCTGACAACCCATTTCATGCGGTAGGCCGATTGGTGTGCTCCGCATATCCCATCATGCACTTCACTCATCATCTTCTTCGCTTCTTCTGGACCCAGGCATCGTAACAACACCCCATCTAATGATTTGTAAAACAAATTGTCATCCAGAAGAACGAATTTTATGGCTTTGTACCTGAGCTTCCTAGAGACCTTTCGGGATGGATCCTTCAAATAGTCGACGATCTCTTTTCTCCAATCATCCTCCGTAAGATCCGTCCCTAGTGCACACACATCTGCAGCAAACGCTCCTTGGTTCTCTTTGTAACCCGAGGCGCTCTGAGCCAACCTGTTCGCTTCTTTGTTATGTTCCCTAGGAATATGTTGTAGAGTTACCAACGGAAAGCTCTTCAAGATTTCCCTGCATTCTTCGTAGTAACTCCTCAGTGCTTCACTTTTGCATTCGTATTGGCCGTTCAATTGCTTGATCACCAGCTCTGAATCTCCATAAACCTCAACTGAAACGGCCCCGACTTCTTTCAAATATTGAAGCCCTCGAAGTAATGCTTCGTATTCAGCCTGATTATTTGTGACAGTGGGCTGTATAGGGATGGCAAATTCAAACATCTCACCTCTAGGCGAAATCAGTAGGATCCCTACTCCCCCACCTTTACCACATGATGATCCATCAAAAAATAAAACCCAAGGAGTAATTTCGAGCAAATCAATTGATGGATCACGATGTTCAGTTATAAAATTGGCAATGATCTGACCTTTGATAGCTTTTGTCGATTCGAACTTCAACTCGAATTCTGATAACGCCAAAATCCATTTGCCAATCCTGCCGTTCAAAATTGGCATAGATAACATATGTTTTATTACATCAAACTTGGAATACACAGTGCATTCGACATTCAACAAGTAGTGCCGAAACTTTGTACACGAGTAGTATACGCACGATACACACTTCTCTACGGTCGAATACCCGGTCTCGGGATCAAGTAATTTTCGGCTAAGATATGCTACTACCCGTTCCTTCCCTTCGAATTCTTGAATAAGGGCCGATCCAATGGTTTGGGTATCGGCCGCCACGTACAACTTGAAAGGCTTCTCCAATCGAGGAGGGACCAAAGACCGGTGGCTCCTTCATGTATTGCTTGATCTCATCGAAAGCCTTTTGTTGTTCGTCGCCCCATGTGAACTTCTGATCCTTCTTTAGCTTCAACAGTGGAGAGAATGGCAAAACTTTCCGTGACAAATTTGAAATGAATCTCCTCACGAAGTTAATTTTGCCGAGCAGTGATTGTAACTCCTTGAGATTAGTTGGCGGAACAACTTCATCGATGGCCTTCATGCTGTTCTTGCCAACTTCAATCCCCCTTCGTGGACCAAAAATCCCAAGAACTCCCCAGCTGATACCCCAAAAGCGCACTTATTTGGATTCATCTTTAAACTATGCTTTCAGGTACACTCCAAGGTCCTTTTCACATCTTCCAAATGTGTGTCGTGACTTAGGGACTTGATCACCACATCATCAATGTAAATTTCCACAATTTTGCCGATCAACTCGTGAAAAATGTAATTCATGGCTCGCTGATAAGTTGCACCGACATTCTTCAATCCAAAAGTCATGACTATCCATTCAAATAGGCCTATATGACCAGGGCATCTGAAGGCCGTCTTCGATATATCTTCTACTGCCATGAAAATTTGGTTGTATCCCGCATTGCCGTCCATGAAACTGATAACCTTGTGCCCAGCAGCGGCGTCAACCAACAAATCGGCAATAGGCATGGGGTAACCATCCATCGGAGTAGCTCGTTCAAGTCCCCCGAAATCTATGCACCCTCATCTTTCCATTCTTCTTGTAAACAGGGACAATGTTAGAAATCCACTCCGCGTATCTGCATGGCCGAACGAAGTTTGCATCAAGTAATCTTTCAACTTCTTTCTTCACATCGGCCAATACCTCATCCTTGTAGATTTTCCGGGGTGGTTGCTTGTACGGTTTGAAACCAGATTTGATGGGCAACCTATGCTTAACGATGGAACGATCCAGTCCAGGCATCTCCGAATAATCCCAGGCGAAGCAATCTCTATATTCCTTGAGTAGCTTGATTAATTCCTCTCTGAAGCCTGATTGCAAGTTTGCGCTGATGAACGTCGGCCTTGGCTTGTCCCCGTTTCCAATGTCAACTTCTTCTAATTTATCAGCCGACATGAATCCTCGCCCCAACTTGCCATCAGTACCATCAACAGGGTTCTCCATTAAAAATTGCTATAAGAGCCGACTGCTTGAATCGGCTGTTGATCGCTGCTGACAGGTTCAACAAGACCTTCTCCCCAGTCTTTCCCTGAGAAACAGTCAATGCCTTGATACTCCCAGAAAGCTGGTTCCATGTTTGCAACGCTCACAGAGTCATCTGCTTGGACCACCTCAATATCATCATCCACCCATTGGATGAGCCGTTGATGCATGGTGGATGGGACGCGAAAGAATTGGCATGTATCCGATCCCGCCCAAGCGTAGGGCCGTAGGCTCCTTTACCTTCGATGACAAAGAAGGTCGTGAGCGCCGTCTTGGACCCGATCATCGATCCACGTGAGCTCATCCCTTGGTATCTGAAGGATTCCCGGCGAAATCATTCGGTATTATGCTTGTAGGCGTCGGATCGCTAGGGCCCATGCCAAGCTTCCTGAAGGTGGTGTACGGCATAACGTTGATCGCCGCCCCCACCGTCGACAAACATCTTGGTCAATGGCTTGCCATTGACATACCCCTTTAAGTACAGTGGCCTCATGTGTCGATTTTTGGCCGGTTTGTCAAAGACGGCTTGCTTGGCTAATACCAGCTGCGCCATTAGTCCCTCAACCTGCTCATCATCCAGGGACGCCTCTTCCTGCACAACCTGATTAGCAGGAGCCATGAATTCATTCAGCAGAAAATATACCATGCATGTTGGAGCCGAACGCTTTGACCCTTCAGGTGATCCTTTGGACGTCACACCTGCCTTGTCTGGATCCCAGCCTGCCTTAATTCGCGGTTCCTCAAGCGTTGGACCCGTCTCTTCTGACTTCTCCTCAGGCCAGGCGGGCACCATTGCCCCTTCTGCTAGATGTATGCGTCCTCGTCTTCTTCTTGATCAGCCCACCTTAAATCAGCCTGCCTTTTTCTGGGATGATCAATGATTTCAATTTTTTTGCGCCAATCCTCGCTAGGATGCATCCTTCCAATTCTTTCGTGGACGGATCGGCGATTGGCAGTCTCCTGCCTGTACTCAAAATACCTGTCGCTGCACTCAGGGCAGTTTCTCAGCGTGGGCAGCTTTAATCCCTCGTTCCAACAGTGCCTGAAGAACGCACATCCCCAGTGCGTGCATTCCTGCTCGCGCGTGTGTTGCTCCAGGTCTCTTCTGTGTGCTTCCTCCTCAGCCCTGCGCCTCTCCTCCTCGTACTTCCGCTTCTGGTAGCGCTCCTTTTCCAGCTGGCGCTGCCACTTGTTGAGGAGGATTCGTGTGATCACCCTGGGCTTGGCTCTGGATGATTCCCCTATTTCGATGTGGCTCTTGAGAATGTGTGGGGCTTCACCATGCACCTGCTCCAAGGTCACCTGACGTTCCGGGTCTACTTCCCCATCTTGCCTTGCCCTGGCTGAGGTCAAGACCTTGACTTTGCCCTTCTCCTCAGTTGTTATCACGTTGACCGAAAAACCCAACATGTTCTGAGGGAAAGGGTGGCCATCCAGCTTCATCTTGTTATCAAATTTTAGGTGCCCCTCATGGATGGCTCTCTGGATCCTCATCCTGAAGACCCTGCAGTCGTTGATGGAGTGCGAGTCCCTGTCGTGGAAGCCACAGTAACGTTTCCCCTTGACTCCATCGGGCCGAAGCATGGAATGCCCTTCAGGCAACCTGATTCGGCCTTCCTTTACGAGGAGCTCAAACAACTTGTCAGATTTCGTGATGTCGAAGTCGTAGGTGTCCTTGGTCTGTTTGACCCAGCGCTGATTCATAGTCAATGGCTCCTTTCCCCACATGATCTCGGCCGCAGCCACGTCTTGTTCACCATCAGAATCCTCCAACAGGTCGGCCTTGTCCAGGAACTGGTTGTAAATGTCAGCCACGTCGTGCTGTTTGCCGAACCTGGCATCCTTCTTGAAGCCGTACGCTTGGTTGCTCATCAACGATAGCTTTTGGGACAACTGCCCCAGATTGTCGAACTCCATGCCAAACAGCTTCTCACGCACGGCCGGCAGCATCCCGGCGACGGCCATGTCAGCCAACTGGTCGTCTGGCAGGTTGAGCGAGAAGCACATGCCCTTAACTTCCCTGAACCTCCTGAGAAATTCCAATGGCGTCTCGTTGTGCCTCTGCTTCAGGGTGGCAAGGTCGATCAGCTTCTTCTCTGAGCTGCCGCTGAAATAGTGGGCGTGGAATTTCCGTTCCAGGTCCTTCCATCTGCTAACTGACTCAGGAGGCAAGGACGAGAACCACTGGAATGCCGGGCCCGTCAGTGACGCGGGGAAGTATCTGACCCTGAACGCTTCTTCAGCTGAGCATTCTCCGAGCTGCATCAGGTAGCGAGCAATGTGCTCCACCGTGCTTGTGTCGTCTTGCCCGGAAAATTTCGTGAATTCCGTCGGAGGTTTCACCCTTGGCGGAAGGAGCACGTTGAAGTACCACTCTGGGAACGGTGGCTTGTAGGCAGGTCCCTGCATTTTCGGTTTGAGGCCGAACTGATTTTGCATCAACTCGGCCATCTTCCGCGCCAGGGCGTCGTCTTCCTGTGCGCCTGCGGCTGGCGCGTAACCTGGATGTGGGAAAGCGTCGATGGCTCCATAGTTTCCCACCTTGTGGTAGCCTCCGCCGTATAGGTTCCTCTGTAGCCAGTTGCTTGCCGGAGCAATCCTGTGGCCGGAGGCAAGCGGGGCCCCGTGCGAGCCGAACGCTATCTCCCCGTATGTGGGCCGGCACGGGTTCGGGCCGTGTACGCGTGCTGACCCGTGCTGCCCTGCGGTGGTGGCTGGATTGGTTGCCCTCCTGAGGCCTGTAGTGGGGGCTGAACTGGTTGACCCCCAGCGCTCTGAGGAGGAGGCTGGGCTGGCTGGCTCTGCATTGGCGGCTGAGAATTGGACTCGCCCAACTCCACGGTGCCCCCTTGGATGGGTGCCTTGCTGAATGCCTGCTCCATGCCTGGACCGAAGACAGCCACCATCATCTGCTTGAACGCACCAAGGAAAGCTTTGTGGTGCCTGCTCAAGATGTGGTCCGCGGCATCTCGGAACGCCTGTATGCATTCCTCCTTCTCCTGCTGGGTCGTGGCGTCGCTCTCCCCCGGCAACAATACCCTGGGCATCTTGTTTTTGAGGTACGGGACGCCACTCCTGTTCTTCTTGAAGGACAGCATGCACTTCTGCTGGAATTGATCCACGGCGTCTTGGAGCTGCTGCCGCTGTTCAGGGGAGAGATCTTCAATGTTGACATCCATGATATCCCCGATGTCAGGCATCCTGATTTTCGGCTGGGTCCCACTGGGCGTGCCAAAAAGTGTGTTGACGCAAAATGTGCACCTAGCGCCAAGCACACAGCAAGCCGAAAAAGCTGGCTTCACACGCGCAAAGAATCACGAGACGTGCCAGTCAATTTTCCCTGAAAATTAACAAAAGATAAAGTAGTTAAATACCAAAGCTTGGAACTTGCTGGGTGGTACCGCATGCTTCCATATTTACGGCCACAAAGCCAGGTAAGACGACATATAGCTATAGAAAGCTATCTGCCAGCAAATTGACACCATTCGGGAGCTTAAAGAAGGAAAAGGTAACATAGCCGAATGGATGACGTAAGCATGACGGCGATCGGTCTTTGTTTGGGCAAAGATGCACGTGCGTAAAATCGCGACCGATCCCCGTGGTAAACAACATTAAATAAATAAAGGAAGTAAAGCACGAACATAAACATGTAATAAACAAGCACGCATAGATCCAAAGCACTAGTCTACCGCATGTCTAGGTGCTTTAAAACCCGTCAGGTACGATGCCAAACAAATCTATCCACCGCATGATACAACTTGCATGGGGATCACACCACTTTCCACAAATAGATCTATCCACCGCATGATACAATCTAAATATGGAAAGCTAAAAGCATACATTATTTAAAGCATGAATTACGCACGTGTTCTACTCGTGAGAAACATAACCGAATACGGCTGAACAGTCGATTCAAGGTCCATGAAGAAGGAACGAACATTACCAAGTGAAATAAATCTATCAGATTGATTTGAAATCTAATCCACCGGATGACTAGCTCCAAAGCAACCCAAAAACTTGCATCTACCGCGTGATACTCAGTTCTTTCAAGATTTATACAAACGTTGGCAAGTTTGAACCCGCAACACATAGCAACCTAGATCGATTCGGTTTCGGCTATCCGAAGAGCATGTGATCCAAGTGTTGAATTAACCCAAAGCACGAACTTGACTCGCATAAGGATCACCAAAAGGTAAAAAGCCGATCCAAACCCATCTAGATTGGGCAAAGAGTGTTACATGAATTTAAACTTAAAGTAAAAACTCAAAGCAACACGGGGTAACTTAATGAATCTATTGGATCTTGCCAAAATCCAATAGAGCCGATAACTAGCTTCAAGCTAGATCTTAGCCTACCGCATGGCTCATGACCTAACAAGAAACCCTCTTGAACCAAGCTTGAATCTACCGCATGACACTAAGCATGGTAACAAGACTACTTGCATCAGATCTAAATCCACCGCATGATACTAGATATGATACAAGGTTGCCGGTACTCACGGAGGTCGACGGATCGATGAACCCTCTCGAAGAACTCGACGACACGACAAATGGACTCTAGGGTTTGGCGTAAGGCCGGTTTGTATTGAAGAATGATTGTGTCTGTTACATACATTTAGGGCTCATATTTATACCCTGCCAAGCACAACCTCGAATGGATTTGTTGCCTAACTTATCTCTAAGCTTGATCGCTTATCCATCCATTCATCCTTCCTGCTTGAGCCACGTCACCGTCCAATCTCGCAAAATCAGCTCAACTGTTCCCTTGCCGAACGGAAGCAGATAGCCGACCGCAGATCTTTCTGCCGAATACATCTGAGAAAAAACTTCCTTCCACCGGACGGACTCCTCATCGAGCCGGACCCACAAGTCAGACTCCTTACCAAATTTTGGTGTTAACAATACCTAAACTCAAGATAAAAGATAAACACTAATTAATATACTTGAGCTTGAATCCACCAAGGCATGATGGTATTTGATCTTCAATGACTTGAGGGATTCCAATAGAGTATACCAACTGAGCATATCCATCTTAAGCTAATGACCTAGAATTCTTCCATAGAGTAGAGAGTCATTCCAATTTTACCAATCATGACACTAGATGCGAATCTTTGCTTTCCTCGGTGGGCTTGGATATGATACTTCAAAATCCCTTGATGCTATCAACTTCACCATAGTAACTTTACTCATGGTCGCTATCCATAGCTTTTGCTTAGTTCCTCATTTTAGCCATATTGCTTTCTTCATCACTTATCCTTGCCACAATTGAGTCAAGCCTTGCACCACAGAGAGAGTTCGATTTGAGATGCCACTCAAACAATTGTCCTTTGATTAATAAGAGATATCCTTGCTTTGCATACCATTTATAGGCCCATCACAATAGAGGTAACTACATGACCTTTGTCAAAGCTCTACTTTATGTCTTGCAAATAGCTTCTTTGAATGAGTCAATATCCTCCATTTGATGTGAGAGTGAAATCCACTTAATATTATACTCGGTAAACTCATTGTATAGTTCATCAAGTTACGTCTTGTATTAATAGTGATGAAATCCCCTTGATACCATACTCAACTTTGACTTAGTTCTCCCATTTTATATCACAAGCTTCTCCTTACTACACAATATGTTTTGCTTAACATATAGAAGCCAACCAAGTAATATGTCATAATCATGCCTCTATCTTTGATTTTCTTTTGCTTAGGATCACTTGTTGTATGTCATATGTAAGCTCTAATGGGAGGAACATATTAACTAAATCATGGCATTCATCTTTAATATGCTTGCATACTTTCCATGTGTAATGTCATGACCCACACATGTCTTCATTGCAATATGAGCCAAATGAGTGATCTTACACATGAATATCATTTATCAATAATCAACAACATGCTCAATGCTTCACAAGAGTGTTAGTGACTTAATCAAGTTGTCACTCAACTCACCAAAACCCACTTAGGGTTGTATCCGGGAAGGGTCCGAGATACATCTCTGAGGAGTCTCCCAACCACCTTCTCGCCAAGTGGGGCCCACGACAAAGCGAGAGAGGCTACCGCCTTTGCCTCGACCGAAAGAAACGCCTGACATGTCTGGGCGCATAGTGTTGTGGACGCCCACCACAACATACAAGGTGTTTACACCAAGAGGCGGTATGCATGAACTTACATAGGATGGCTATAAAAATGAAATATGTAACCCTCAAAGGAGGAAGAGGGCTCCAAGCGAGCAAATTTTATACTCGAGAGCAAGAAGAACACCCACAGGACGTAGGGCTTATATCCCGGGAGGTCCGAACCTGGATAAACCCTTGAGCCTCTACATTTTACATTCACTTCCCCTCAACACACGGACTTTCCCATGGCCGAATCGCTAAACGAGGGTTCCATCAAATCCTCTGCTCTAAGTGAAAAACCACCGCCAGGTTCCTCAACTTTGTTAATGATTGGTGACGGAGCTGGGATCTAAGCCTTGGGAGCTCTGCTTTCTTCCTTGTTACACCCCCTTCCTTCTTCTTTCTGAAAGTAGGAGGAGGAGCATCATGGAAATCACAATGGCAAGAGGGCTTGAGCCTCCCCCACCTCCACCCCAGGCTCCGCGCCCCTGTTGATGATGTTATTTCACAATTTTTTTATAAATTTCCATTGAAATCACTGGGACTTTTTAAAAGGGGGGGGGGTACAATATTCATTTGACATTAACTGCACTTGTAAACCCACGTAATAATATCACTTGTTTTGTACATTTTAGTTAGAAAAATGTTTGTGGACAATATCCACGAAAGCAAGATAGACATTTCCAAAGTAGAAGAAAGCGATTGTTAACAGAAAAAGGAAAGGAAATGGATAACTGTTGGTTTGTTCTTTGCATAGAATGCGATGGCGACTTGCAGTTGTTTACCATATGTTGAGACTCTCGGTATGTAAGTAAAAGATAGCCAGTGTTATCGAATACTAAAAGCACAAAAGGTGTTCTTTTTGATAATTGTAATATAATTTTCTGCATTCTTCTATACCGGAGGATAAGCAACAATTGCTGAGATATCTGAGTACAAAAGGTGTACTTATGAAACTTTCCCATTAAACTTCATTGAGTGTAGTACAATGTTGCTGAGATATTTGATGGTTGGTGTGTCAACTGTACTTGAAAAAACCACGTAACATTCTCTCTTCTAAAGTATATCATAAATCATAATGGTGGAAAATGTCCCTCTGGTTGGGATTCACAAGACACATATATTTTCCTCAAAAGAAAGCGATGGCCACACATGGACTATAAAAAAAGGAAAGAAAGATCAGAACTATTGGTTGCGCGGACATAGTATTAATTTCTTCTATGAAGACAATGGGGGGTGTTTGAATCCCATGATTATTTTTTAGCTCTCTTCTTTTTAGTCAAAATAGCTCAAAAGGAGCCACACATGTGGGTTATTTTAGTGTTATTTGCAACTAATCCACTCTAAAAAAATTATCCTCCCAAAAGGTGTTAATTGAGCTATTTGGAGTGGACCTCTCAAAATAGCTTATGGCTACTTCGGCCACACAATTTGTACAGCAAGCAACTTCAAAAAGCTTCCGTATGCTCAAAGGCAAATGATTTAATTTGTTTGCAGTTGTAGTTGCTGTTTACCACGATTCCACGAAGGTGTGATGACTAATCTTGTGGTCAGGGGTGGGACAAGGTCACCAGTTTCTTGTGGACTTTGCAAAGTCATTATTAACAAGATGAATACTTTTCTTCCATAAATCCCCTACTTACTAATGGGACTATGGGAGCCACACATAGATCCAATTCAGCATTTTTTGTTGCAAACTTTCATATGTTGTCACTTCATGTGGCCAGATGGTGAAGTATATGCATGCATATAATCATTCAAGCCTTCAATGCCACATTACCAGATTTGATACTAGATACAAGCTAGCCAAACTTATTTGGCGGGCTATTATTAGAATATGAACAATCCTCTAATAAGAAGGTGGCTTAGCCTATTGATTTGGGTGCTCTTGGATAGGTGATATTTCGATTCAAAGCAATCACACAAGTATATAAGAGAGGCAATATTATTATGAAAGGCTGCGCATATTCTCATACTGAAATCAAATTAAGCCACCTTTCAATTAGAGTGGAACATGCATGCATATCCCGAAATTCTTAGAAGCCTTCCTAAAATCTTGATAGAAATTGCTACTAAGACCTCACTGCGGTGTAAAAAATATGCTTGAAAAGAACACTTCAGATTTCAAAACATCGCAGTAGTAGTGTACACATTTTTTCCTTGGAAGAAGAAAGCGATAGCCATGACCATGACATAGCAGGAGAGTACTTGATTAAATGCACTTCCATTGGGAGGCTTAATTGTGAAGCCAAACTTGGTGTGCTTATCACAAAAACTCTTTAAGCATGAAAGGTAAGTGATTTATTAGCTTACTAATATTAGTACTATGTGGACCAGCTTTGATGGTGTGCTTCTCATTTTTTTTAAAGATAAGTGTCTTGCCTGCCATTTTTTGGGGATGATGATCAAGTGCATGGGAATTACAGTAGTTCGCCACCAGCACTACCTGCAACACTGGTCATTGGATCATGTGGCACACTGGCACTCTATAACCTCTGAAACTTTTGAAGATAAAAGATAATCTCTGTGTAACTAAACACCAAACATGTCAGCATCGTAGTATCTGTCGGCCATTCGGGGGGAAATCAGACGGTTTCTTCGTCTAAAAGCGACCTTTTTTTCAGCAGAAGCGGCGGATCTTTCCAAAAGAAAGAGCTGCATGCCCGCACTGACATCTTTTGAATCTGCGGCGAGAGCGGGAGACACCGTAGTCTTGTCCGTAGCTAGCACAAGCGGGCAAGAAAGGAGACGGCAAACCCTTTCTTTTCCCTGCTCTCCATCTGATTATGAGCAGGAGCAGAGACGGGCACAACAGTCAGGCACTGTTACCAGTCACGGTCACTTCGTCGTCAGTCTGTGATTCACTCGGATTCGGATAGGACTCAGTCAGAGTCACAGTCCCACAACGTTGAAACAGCGCGTGAAGGAGGCGATGAAGCTGCCGAGCCCTGGAGGAACCAATGGGCCTTCACGGTGGCGCCGCCCATGGCCGTCGTCGTCGGCTCCGGGAGCCCCAGAAATACCACCAGTCGCCGCCGCGGTCTGGAGTGGTGGCCTTTGTCCGTGCATTATTCCCTCTCAAATGTTTCGCGGATCATGGGCCATAAATTCCCTCTCAAATGTTTCGTGTATCGGCCCACCTGTGGCCCATGGTCGTTGCTCCCAACATGCTTTCCATTACCGTTGACAGTGGGTGTCCTATTCAATGGATAAGATTTCAAACTCGGAAGAGATTTTGTGATAATTTGGTGCGGTGGCTTACATATAGTTAACGAATTTACTTCATTTATTTAAACCACGGGTCTTGAATTTATCGGCTGATATGAATAATAGTTTGTGGTTGATAGATCGAATAGTGTTATGTAAAAGGAGATAAGTCGAATAAGGCCAGTCTCAGTGCAGTTTCATTAGAGATTTCATGAGCATTAATTGTAGGACATGTCAGCAAATATGCTGATTTGGCAACATCATTAATAGGAGAGAGAAGATTTCGTTTCATCCGTGTTTCATCTCCACGAAACGCCCTCGGCGCGACTACCTAGTTGGTGAAATTAGGATGAAACACGCACTGAGAACTTTAGCGTTTCATGGTGGGATCCATTGCACCCGGCGTCCCGCAGCTCCTTCCGCCTGCCTCCTGGCTCCTGCGTTGTCGCATCCTCCCTAGCTCCCTGTGCTCCCACCCTCCTCTTCAAATCGCCACTCCTCGACCTTAAATCGGAGTCGACGCCGGCGAACTGGTGTCGTCCTCACTCTCACCCTCCATCTCTGTGAAGGCAACTCGACGAAGGGCGGCGGCGGCGACCTGCGGAAGCAGAACCACGGTACATATCTTCCCCGACACGGCCTCCAACTCCGCCTACAACGCCACTGCAGCCCATCTCCGTGCAGGCGGAAGCACCACCCCCACCACCGATTGGTTCATGGTGGCCTGGATTTGGACGTAGCAGTGGTCCCATCTCGTCCCCACAGGGAAGCCAGCTGCTAATCCATGGTAACCCGAATTGCTTTCTGATGTTTTGTGATAGCTGCAGTGCTAATGTCTTTAGCAAATAGGTTACTGCTTGGGATAAGCTTGTATAGCATCCATGGACAAATTAAAAACTGGCTTGTCATTTGAAGGTGTACAGCACTACAGATTTGTCGTTGTTAGTTCTTTCATTTTGCAAGTACTGTCTCTGATTTATTCAGTATTTTAATTCTTTCAGGTTGCTAGTGCTGACTCTGATTTATTCAGTGATGCTGATGTAGTTCTTTCAGGCTTGAGAAGATGGAAGCTATACAGGGCCTAAACATATTTTGGTCTTTTTTTCTGAGTACAATTTGAATTTAGCTGTTAAAAAAAAATAAGTTGTTTTAGTCAGTTATCCGAGTACACTTTCAAACTGGCTGTTAGTGGCTCTTCAGACATTATCTATTGTTTTGGTCACTAAGTTGATGAATATGGTTGGTACAATATATGTCATGTGCCTCCCTTTTTCCATGCCGCACAACACTTCTGCACAGATTTATTTCAAACTTGCCGCACAACACTTTCATTCGATACAATATTGAAGCAAATTAAAATGTAACCTTGTTTTGGAAAAGGCTACAATGTTCTCATGCCACATTTGACCAGGGCACATCCAAGATTTTAATGTTGCATCAATGTCTATGAAATTGTGCCGTGAAATTGTGCATTAAGAGGATCAGTTTCATCATGTTGAAAATTTGACGTGGCAATCTAGGTAGTAGTGCCCATGAAATTGCCACTGAGACTGGCCTAGGTCAAGCTGAGATGGGTCGAACAACGTTGAAATCTGTCCTATGTCCCCTCTCTCCGGGTTCTTTTTACATTTTTGCCATTATAACGAATGACAAGCATACGAAAGTCATTATTAGGATTGCCCTTACATATTTGCCATTCTTATTTGATATCACATTCAGATATGTACTTTTTGCTGATGTGGCATGCCAACCTGTCTATTTTGCAAACGTGGCACCCATCTCACTAGCGTCAACGTGGATTGCAGCGCGAGATGACAAAAATGCCCATGTTATCTTCTTCTTCCTCACCTCGTTTTTTCTTCCTTACTGTTGCCCCTGCCATGGCGGTCTGGCCACGAGACACGGGACTCGCCGGCGGGGGGGGGGGGGGGGGCGGTCGTGGCGCCCGTCCGCGTCATGCGCCGACCGCGGGGGTGCGGCCGTGGCACCATCCCGTGCCATGCGCCGGCCACGGAGCCACCGCGCGCTGCCACGACATGCGCACGCCGCAGGGGTGCGGGCCGCGGGGGGTCGCGGCCCCGCCCATCACATGCGGCGGCCGGGGGCGCAGCGTCTTGCCTCCGGCAGCGTGGGGCCGCGACGACCGTCCCACGACGAGCACCGATCTTGGGGAGGGGCGCCGACCACAAGAGATGGGGAGGCTGCCAGCCATGGGAGAGAGGGCACCGGCCACTAGAGATGGGGCGGCGGGAGCATCTGCAGGCACCGGCCATGGAGGGTGCTTGAGGTTGAAGATGATACTGACATGTGGGTCCCACATGTCAGTGGTGGAGGGGGTGTAGGCATGGGCATGACCGGAATTTCTTGTGGAGCTGCCTGCGTGGTGTGCGGTGCCTACATGGCAAGCAGTCGTGGCATGACACATCAGCAAAAAGGCAATTTTAAATGGATCATCAGATAAAAATGACAAATCTGTAGCGTCATCATAAGAAGGGCTTTCGAGTGCTTGCATTCGACAAATATGTAAATGCCCCTCTCTCTCTCCCAGTCCACGGCTACCAATCAACCGCCACCGCAATTGGTTGCGTCGCCTCACCCATCACGGGCGACCTCACCGGAGTCCCCGCTGCTGACCAAGCTGGTGCTAGCCGAGCTTCATCCCATTGAGTCTGTCGAGAGCCGTCGCCCTCCTTCCTCTTCCTCACTGTCGGGGCTTCAATCGATTTCTTCTGTTGCCGGTAGGTAACCCGAGCTTTGCTTCCACGGATTGTCCTATGATTTCGATTCGTTCTTGGGAACCTTTTGGTTTCTATTTGCTATAGTTCGATTCGTGAGCAATCGAACCCGAATGTTTCTTTCTCCCTGTGCGGTTAACTGTGGGTTAGTTGGCCGCTAATCCCAAATCCGTCCATCCATTGGGTTAGGTTCTTCTTCAGCGCGCAAGAATCAATCTTGAAGGCCATGAATTCTAATAGTAATAGTAGCGGTAGCGGAGGCGTGTGCCCTGCGAAATCTGAGGAGCTGTGTTGCCGGCAATGCGGAAGGGAAGAGCTCCGATCCCCAATTGGTGCCGGCGAAGTGCCCGTTCGAATACGACTCCGGCACGTTTAAGCTGGGTCCGCTCAGCTGCACCATCTGCCAGGCGCTGCTCCACGAATGCAGAAGATGCAAGCCCTGCTCCCATAAGTTCTGCGAGTGCATCTTGTGTTTTTCATACAGTATTAAACACACATTGTATTCCTTTCCTTGCCTGAAACTGTTTTTTTCACTTGATTTCGTTGCAGGGCTCGCGTATCGCACTTTAAGGACTGCCTGTTGCGTGGTGTGGATATAGAGGGCACTGAACCTGATTCTGAACTTCAAGTCCATTGATGGACATGCCCGAATCAAAAGATCACATGCTTCAGGGGGGGGGGGGGGGGGCAGAAGTATTGGGTGGCAAGAACAAGGTTATATATGAGGATGTTTCAATGGATAGAGGTGCTTTTCTGGTGCAGTAAGGTATGAGGGTCAGTGATTAGATCAACTGCATTTTAGCTCCTAATTTGAGCTTTTAACCTGTCAAATTCTCATAGCTAATTATTCTTTGGTCTGCACTACTGTTTTTCTTTACGGCCTTGAGCTTTTAACCTGTCAAATCTTCATAGCTAATTATTCTTTGGTCTGCACTACTTTTTTTCCTTACGGCCTTGTTCTTACAATGCATGTAACTTCTACATTTCTAGGCTTTCCGCGCTCAGAACATTGGAAGCGCAAAGTCACGGCTTAGTATGTGTGCAGAAGACATCAGGGAGGAGTCGAAATCTTCAGAAGATAATCTGGAGATTCACTCTCAGCTTGGAGCTGTTTTAGGAATGCTTGGGGATTGCTGGTATAGGACACCCTCTTGACTATGTTACTCCTAGATAGTTTTTTTTGAGTGAATCGGCAGGGGAGCCCCCTACTCCTAGATAGTTGTTCCCACTTTGGCAGACTAAGCATACTACTGGTAGGAACCCTGGAAAATAGGAATGCGTTGTTTGTTTAACCCAGTAAATATTAGCCAATTATTAGCTTTATGTGTATATAAATGTTCATTTAATATTTTCGTATATCTAACACTCTAAAAGTGGCAACTTTGACTACTAAGTTTCCTGGAAAATATGTTCAGACAATTTGTGAAATATTGTACAGTGAAAATATTTTGGGCGCTGAACCAAGTGCCCCTGTCACTTGGTTCTAATTATCTAAATGTATTTGCTCATGTTAGCACTAAGTTTGGGCAGCAGGTCCAAAAGGATATAATTTGTATACAACGAATAATGTTCTGGAATTTGGAGCTCCAGTGGTTTCTCTCCTAAGACTAAAGGCCCATTCTGCAGTCTCATTCCAGACTGCAAGGTTTTCTAACTTTCAACTGATTTTAACCATGCATTGAGCAAAAAACTTGTTTAGTATGAATGTACTGGAATGTGAACTTTCTGTTTTGTGCCTCACTACTATGAAACTCAGCCTTCCTAAGATCCAAACGTGCTTCCTTATTGTACAATCTGCAGCCCTAGAATGACACTAGTGGATTCCTTTGTGTGCGCTTTTGATATTTTATGGAATGTATCACTGCTTTTGTTCAAATTGACCTTTTGGTGTTTGAGCAGTCAAGCTTGATTTAGTCCGCTTGGTTTTAACTGTTTCTCTTTGAGCTAAGCTGTTCCATAGAAGATATAGATGATTCATACTGTGGTTACTTGAGATGCACATGCAATCATTTGATAATTTGACAACTGTTGGATATAGGTAATTGATCTAGTAACTTCTCTTGCAACAGATGCGGATGTTGATAGAAACCTTGGGAATGAAAGCACCGCAGTCATTCAGTCAAGGGTTTCGAATGCCTTGAGAAACTGGAGCTTGGTTCTGAGCAAGCAAGTCTTGAGCAAAAGGTAACTATTTTTTTTATTCCCCATCACGTGTCATCTACTCATCTCATCCTTGTGCTCAAGCTATGTCTTGCTGTCAGCTAAGTTTGATCCTGTATTTTGCAGTGCCTCTCTGTTTTAGACTTCCTACACGACCAATTAGCAGATAAGGTACAGTGGCATCCTAAAATCGTACCCATAAGAAAAATATTCAGCATGATGGTGTTAAAGAACTTCAGTATTCGTGTGATACACACAGAAGGAATTTCACTATGGTAATTAAAGGGTGTACTTGAAGGTTTTGGCGACCCAGTATAAGAGCCCTGGCTTGGACATGGAGAGAACTCTTGATGTCTTGCCTATATGAGCTCAGCTGCACTCCAACCCTCTAGTTTGTTTCCGCAGTTGGGCTCTAACCTGAAATGGTGCAGTGCAGAAGATTAAACTTCTCAGAAGTTCCTTGTTGCTAACTCATGTGAATGTAATCCCTTTGTGCATTGACAATGAGATGAGGGAATACTAATGCATGAGACTGTTGTGCTCCTTTATTAGATTCCCATGTCAAGCTGTTTGCATATTAGTGGATCAGGAATCTACAAGTTGAGAAATGATTGATGTCTTATAACATTAGTACATTTCTGACAAACGGATATTCGACCAATAGCCAGTTCTTGCTTTGCAAAAGATCTACAGCTAATGCAAATTTCATCTGTGCAGAACATAAATACTCTTGTCACTTGCAAGAATGTATCTGTCTTTAGGTGATATTTTCTCATGTTAGCACTAAGTTTGTGCACCATGTACAAAAGGATATAATTTGTATACAATGAATAGTGTTCTGGAATTTGGAGCTCCAATGCTTTCTCTCCCAAGAGTAAAGGCCCATTCTAGTCCTGCAGGCTCATTCCAGTCTTAGACAGTAATGAGAGACTGCAAGGTTTTCTAACTTTCCACTGATTCTGGGAAAGAATATAGTCTAGATAACATTCCTTATGAATGTATCGGAATGTGAACTTTCTGTTTTCTGAGGTCCATCATAGTATAAGGCAGTGTCAGCAAATTAAAAAGAGCTTTCCTGTGGCATTAATACTGATACTATAACTGTATTGAACTAGGTTTTCACAAATAAATAATAGCTTGTGGAATTAATTTTGATACTGTAGTAAAGAAATGAAAAGTCTCATAAGGCTTTTGTTGTTCCTTCCATGCTTTCACTAATTGCTTCATCTTTCACTAGGCTTTCACTACTGCATCTTTCACTGAATACTTGTACTATCTGCTTGTGGATATTTTTTCTTATCAAACTGATATAGCAATGAACCACAAATTCATCTGATTGGGGTTGTACTTGTTTTAGTATGTTTATTATACATTCACCCTCTTTATAACTGTTTACCAATTGTTTCTATTACTTAGTTTGTTGATCGCTGAACTCACTGCACACTGTAACCTTACTACTGTACCATGTTTTCAGTCTAGACCTTGGGAGACTCTCCTTCAGCAATCACTTACTATGAAGAAAGTGCTGAGTTCCTCTCAAGATTGCCCGTAGAGGACCTTGAGGTTTGTATTCATTTTTGCTATATTCCTGATAGCATAGGAAATTCATTTTGTTAATTTTGATTATACATCCATCTACAGTTGGTGCATACTCTCTCAGTTTCACTAAATAAAACTGGCAACCTTCAGTACTATGATGGTGTCCTGCAATCTGCACGAAGTTATTATGCCCGTTCATTGGATCTTCGCAGGATGCAGTGAAAGAGCATTCAGCTGTGGCCTTCCAGGTAATTTCTATGCTATCAGTTATGATTAAGCATAAATCTATAAAGATAATTATTTCTTGATCTTAAACAGAAATGGAAGGAACATTAGCTTATTCCCCTTTCGTCCCTTGTGGGAAAAAATGTATAACTGGGGTGTTAAAATCTTCTGGGAAAAATAAAAATACAGTGCCAGCTTGGTGAAACTGTTTTGAGTTTTAGTGTTTGGTACAACTTCATCAAAAGCTGCTGCAGAAGCTGGTGAATAAGCTGTGCCAAACAGCCCCTTAGATTTGTTTTAAAATCAGCGATTGGTAACCTACATATTAGAGCTTGTATGGTACAATTGGGTTATACATAGAATTATGTGGCCTAACTGCTTATTACATGGTAAAAGATAGGGCTGTAGATATGTGGCCTAGTCATCCCACATTTCATTTACACTTGACCTTTTGGCGTTGAACACTTGAACTGCACTAAGTGGAGGCAGAGGCAGCTCTTGTCATATTGAGCAAGTACACCCTCTTGTCAGAATGGCATGATGGCCCACACCATGTCCATCAGCATGGATGACCTCTTAAAAGATGATATGAGGAGATGGGGGTTGCATCTTCATACCTTGTTCCGTGCATCTGTCCAAGGTGTTTATATTGATAATTGATTATTACCGTCACCTGAACCCTGTCAAATGCTTTGTCCCATGTTTTTTTTGAACCGAAACACAGCAGGGGAGGCCCCCGCTGTAAGCTTTTATTAAATGAAAAGAGAAGCTATACTTACAGAAACAGCCAGAGATTAGAGAAACTAAAGGAAAAGAGAAACTGTACAGGCAGTCTGCTACACTATAGATTGTCAGATGGAGTTAATCCAATCTAAGAAAGGGTTCCTAAGGGATGATTTGAATCTGTGTGCTTGTAGCAAGCATTCCTCGCGAAAATTATTCCTCCAGTTGCTGCTCGTGGGCGGCCTGCCATCAAAGATGAGGCCATTCCTTTGCTTCCATATACTCCAGGCTGAAATAATGAAAACTTCCATGAAGAATTGTCTATTGAAGTTATTTCTTGAGGCCGAAAGCATCTCAAAGAAAGGCAGTGAAGTATTCCATTGGAAGCCAATTAGCTGCCAGCATTGCTGACTAAAGCAGCAGCCAAAGAAGAGGTGATAGGCAGTTTCTTCAGTGTTACTGTTGCAAAGGACACAACTGTAGTTTGAACCTTGTATGGCAAAATTCTTCCTCCTCAAAATGTTCCTAGTGTTGAGCCTATCCATTAGAAGAAGCCAAGTGAAAACTCTGAGTTTGTTACTGCATCTTGAGTTCCAGATCCACAAAAAGGGTCTTGGTGGATGTATATTCTTATATGGGTGGATGTAGAACTTTTTTGATGAATATTGTCCAGATCCCCACATGTATGTCCATTCATCCCTATTATCATCTTGCCTTTGTAGGTTGTGGAGTAACACTTGCAATTCTTGATACTCTTGGAAGGCCTCCTCTGACAAAGGCAGAAAGAATTGTTCTTCCAGAGCATTATTTCTAAGAAAAGCTGAGACTGATATTTTGTCATTCTTTGCAAAGGAGTGGAGTCTTGGGAATTTTTGCTGTAAACAGTGGTTATTCCAAGTGTCATGCCAGAAGAGGACTGTTGTTCCATTCCCAATGTTGCAGGTTGCTATCCCTCTGAAGTAGTCACAAAGTTTGAGTAGATCCTTCCACCAAAAGGATCCCCTATTAGTGCTAGCGTGCGGTATCTGATCATTTGCATAGTGTGTATACCAGATCATATTTACCCAAGGGATGTCCTTCCTGTTGTAGAATTTATCCAGGTGTTTGATCAACAAAGCAATGTTTTGAGCTCTTAAGTTAATAACTCCAAGCCCTCCTTTGTTCTTGGGCTTTGTCACCTTTACCCAAGCAACCAGTGCTTTTCCTTTTGCATTTAGATCAGAATTGCCTCTCCACAGGCAATGTTTCCTAGCCCTGTCAATGAATTCCAAGACTGCAGTGGGGAGGTAAAGTGTGCACATCATGTAGGTTGGGAGTGAGGACAGGACAGAGTTGACCAATTGCAATCTTCCAGCATGTGTTAGCATTGCTGAGACTGATGAGAGCCTTCTTTCCACATTATTCATCAGAGGCATATAGTCTTCCACTCTTGGTTTGGTTGTGCCCAGGGGTAGCCCCAAGTAAGTGAAAGGGAAAGAGGCCAAATTGCATCCAAAGGTTTGAGCTAGCTGATTTGCATGTTCTTCTGAGAGATTTAGAGGTACCATGCTAGATTTTGAATAGTTTATCTTTAGACCAGTAGAGTCTGAGAAGGATTGAAGCAGGTCCTTGAGATACCTCAGTTCTTCATGGGATGCTTTAAGGATCATGATGGTGTCATCTGCATATTGTATAATGGGATAGTTGTTGCTTGGATCAGCTTCAATTGGCATGGATATGTGACCCTCCTGGAAAGCTTTGTTTACCAGGCATTGGAGGAGATCTGCAGCTATGACAAAAAGGAGGGGTGATAGGGGGTCACCCTGCCTGACACCCCTTTTGCAGGCAAAATTCTTTCCTGGAACACCATTTAACAAAACCGAGGATGATCCAGTGCCAAGAATCCTTTTGATCCAATCCTTCCAAGTATCATCAAACCCCAAGAGATGGAACATTTCAAGGATGGTGCAGTGCTCAATGGTGTCGAAAGCCTTTCCAAATCCAGTTTAAGAATGATTAATTCTCTCTTAGAATGCTGACATTGGTGGATATACTCAAATGCCAACACAGTCATGTATAGATCTTGATTTGATAAAGCCATATTGATTCTTGTGGATGAGTGGGATGAGCAGTTACATATGGAAGTCTGGAGCCTGGCAACCTCATGAGTCATGAACACCAATGTTTCAACTGAAACCAGCTGCTCAAAGTGGGCTAAGTGTCATCCAGGGTTGTTTGGAGATGTCAATAGTGGGTGGTTGACATAAAAATTGAGCAAGCGAAAATCCAAGGTGGAGTGCCTAGCTCTTGTTATTATTTTCTAAGAGTGGTGTTGATTGGCTTTTCGCCGTTGTGCTTTCTGCATCATGATATCAATGATTTCAGATGAGATGAGCTGAACAACCAGTTGAAGGTGACAGTCAAGTTGCTGCCAATGGCTAATGGGTGTGATCAGGGTGCATAGATCTCTAGTTAATTTGTACTATGCTACAAAATAATTGATCGCAAAGAGAAACGGAATAATGATCTGGAAACATGGGAAAGATAGACTTCTTATTTGTACTTCTGAAATAGTGCAAGTTTCTGTCAGATTGCTGCAAGCTTTTGTATTTTCTGTAACATATTATCTTGACTATATAACTTTTAAATCATTTAAATTCGAGTTGATGAAAGATATGCGTCACTGCAGACATGTTATAAAACTCATCCTTTCTAGGATCCAAACATGTCTCCTTATTGTACAAACTGTAGGTCTGCAGCTCTAGAATGACAATAGCTATCCACCCTTATTTACCAAGTGACCGGAATCCCCTATCCCTAGCTATCCAGATGCTTCCTCTCTTAAACCAAGGCATACTCTACTGGCTTTCCTTCTCTAAACTATTCTTTTGCAAACTCTGTATCCTGTCTCCACAAGCCTATATGGCCCTCGTGCCAGAGACATGGATTTTAGTCGACGTAGGTGGATTCACTTGTGTGCTTGCTTGATATTTTATAGAATGTCCTACTGCTCCTGTCCAAATTGACCCTTTGGTGTTTGAGCAGTCAAGCTTGATTTAGTCAGCTTGGTTTTAACTGTTTCCGTTTCTCTTTGAGCTAAGCTGTTCCATATAACAGATAGACGATTCATAGCGTCGTTTACGTAAGATGCACATGCGGCCATTTGATAATTTGGCAACTGTTAGATATAGGTAATTGATCTAGCAACTTGCAAAAGTTGCGTATGTCGATATTAGCCTTGGGACTGAAAGCACTGCAGACAAGGGTTTCAAAGAAGCAATTGAATGCCTTGAGAAACTGAAGCTTGGTTATGAGCAAGCTAATCTTGAGCAAAGGGTATTTTCTTTTATCCCCCCATCATATGTCCTTACATCCTTGTGCTCTCCCTATGTGTTGCTGTGAGCTAAGCTTGACTCTGTTTTTGCAGCGTCTCTCTGTTTTGGACTTCCTACACAACCAATTAGCAGATAAGTAAGGTACAGTGGCATCCGAAAACCGTACCCATAAGAAAATATTTAGCATGATTGCATTAAAGAACTTCATCCTGTCTACGGTGGTTAAAGACGTTCCGTCGATTTCAGAGCAACCCGAGGCGCATTGGTCATAACGGGATCCCTCCCATGGTAGTGTTTGTAGTTTTTTCGGCACCTCTGTCACAACCGTTTTGACTGCCCCCCTTCAACAGGTATGACTGGCCTTTGAAGGTAGGAGTTTCGACGACGAGAAGTTCCGACCACCGTGCGATCTAGCGTATTCTTGTGTTGAACAAAAAAGACATCAACATCATGTTGTATAAATTTCATTTTACTGAAATACTGCCATTGCTATTCGCAAAAAAAAAAAATTATTCTTTTATAATAGGTTTTAGTCTTACAACTTACAAGACGAATTACGGGTCGAACTGATCGGCTGCGACATTTCTAGCTAGCTATATGCTGCAGCTGCAGCAGCTAGAGTAACCGGTGCTAGCTGCAACAATCTTTACCCCACCGTACCTTAGATTGCAATAGAAAACAAGTCACTACTAAATATATATTCGTTGTTATAGATTCACTCGCTCGATCGTTTTGGCAATACCAAATGTGCGAAGAAGTACGAAAATAATGGAGCTGAATTTGATCACTGAGAGAGAGCAAGCGAGGAACAACAAGAGATGAACATCGTAACACTCTGGTTTTTGCGCTGCGTACAACTTGCAGCTTTTCTTGACTCTATATATTGCGATGGATGAAGGGAAAATAATGCAGGCACCACCATATATAACACACGACGCACACAATTGACTCGCTCTCCACCAGCAGGAACGGTAACTGACGCTGCACAAACCCTTGGAAATAAACAACCTGACGCTAACTGAAACACAAACACTTCCAGGCTGATAACTGAAACACAAACAAGCTGCTTATTCTGACAGGGGCGGCATGGTCCGTACTCCGTAGATTAATACGTCCTTCTCTTCTGTCGGAACCGATCCTTCTCTTGCTGGCTGCCATTTCTCTTCTTCTTCAACCTCTCCTCTGCTTGCTCCTTGTCACGTTCTATGACTAGGTCCATCCTGGTTTGGTTCTTCTTTCCGGCGATTCTGTTTCTGCTGTAGTACCACCCCTCTGTGCTGTTGAGCACGATGGAGAGGGCTTCTTCTGTATCTTCGAGGGAATACTTTCCGATCTTGTCTAGGTACTCGTTCCGGGTCCATACACCGGTGTCCCAACAATCCAGCACCGTATAACTCATGTGCTTCCAGTTCTGCGCTAGATCCCACAGCTGACTCGCAAGTTTCGGCCCGATGCTCCAGTAGAGCCTATCATTTTCTGCGTCTAAGCCGGAGTAGAAAAAATTCATCCTGGTGGGCTCCAAAAGCGAAAAGATCAGGCTCGCCATTGCCATCCCGGGGTACCTTGCGAGAGTATTTGCACGGACCTCGTCGCGGAATAGAAGCCCAGACCCAGGTCGTCCATCAGTTTTTGCTTGACATACTCGAACTCGCATCCTATCATGCTAGGGTAGCTCACCAAGCAGCCAGCTTTTTCGGCATGGTATCCGCGTGGGAGCCTCCGGGTCCGAGGGTCATCCTTTTCCAGAAGCTCGTGACACCTCCAGTCCATGGTGATGATACCCTTACAGTACATGTTGTCACTTCGCACCACTGCAATGATCCACGATCCCGTGTCCTCCTCCACTATCTTGATGTGAAGCCACTTCGGCGGTTGACCAGCACGTTGCATAGGGAGCACAATGAGATCGGATCCGGGTGTGGCAACCCTTTCACCCCACCAACAACGGTATCCTTCAGTGTCGTATTCAACCCCTTGTTCTTCTTCTTCTTCTTTAACCTTGATGATATGGAAGTTCGAGCACAAGTTGTCACTTCGCTTGACATGAACAATCACCAATTTCTTGCCCGCAATCTTCACTACATACACCACGACGCGATATGTATACCCGTGATCCTCTTCAAACAAGGTGCGCGTCAGCTCAATGTAGTTACGCATATCTTCTACACGGGGCTTGATGGTGATCTTCATATCACAGTATTGTTTTTGATCATCTACTCTGTTGTGCGCAACAATATTTCTTCTTGGGACTTCCATTTCACCGCACACTACGAACCTACTCCTGCAACATAGATTATGTTGTCTAAAAATTAAACTCGAAGCACAAACACATGGACAACAACTCAATACAAAAATATAAAAATCATCATAAAGCACATTTTCACGAAATTGATTCAGTTTTTTTTAAATCCAAAACATCCACCTAGTTGGTACAACAAAGGGGGTTAGATCCGCTTCAGAAATCCAAACATCCGCCATCTATAGCAACACTCTGGGTCTTTGCCCCTGTTTATTTCAAATTATGATCGATTTTGAAAGCTCAGTTATGGGAGATTAAAAAATCATGGGAGTCATCTGACTTCTAAATCTATCATAATCGGACCTTCAAAATCGGCCATAATCTAAAACAAATGGGGCGTTTTGACTATTGCATGGACTTAGTACTAGGAGATCATCCAGATCGATCAGGGTGATCCACAGAAACATGGATCTGCGATGATTTCCAGGACTCTAGTATTTGGATCTACGATGCTTAGCATGACTCTAGCCAAACTAGTGAGACATCAAGATAAACATGAGAGATGCCTTCCTATAGTGCATGAACAACAGAGAATAGGCGAGGTGTGATGTACCGAGTTCTTGGAGGAGCAGCGTCGGCTGATGACTCGCCCTGCCCTCAGTTGATGGGGTGAGGCGTCTTCTTGGAGGGACGGTGGTGGTGGTGGTGGTGGTGAGGAAGACGATGAGGGTGGAAGGACGCGAGGGAGGTAGGGTTTGGAAGGGGAGTGGCGGCGGCTGGAGGAGACGGGAGGGATTGGATTTGAGAGGGTTGCTTTTTATAGAAATAAGAAGTCTTGGGGGCGAAGGTAGGGTTTCGATCTGTGCAGGAATCAAGATCAGACGAAAGGCGGTTGGGTCATGCTGGTTTTTCTCAGGCGTACGATTCAGATCAGACGGTGGGAGCTCGAGGGTTGAGAAGAGATGTGTACCTGGCTGGAGGTTGGATAACTGGGCTGGGCTTCAAGACAGACACGGCAGATTGCAACAAATATGTAGCTTGCATTAAGTAATACATAAACCGTATATATGTTTTCAATAGCAGGGTAACGACGACGGACGCAATCTGGTCGCAAAGAATTCGAAAAAAAAATCTGGTCCTAAGAAGCTCCACCACCACCAGATTTGAGAATGACATTTACCTGATGCTTTAGATTCATGTATGATGTTTGATTGAGATCTAACGGCGGGGACTAAAAATCGATGAATTTGTTAAAGTGCTGAGGTTGCAAAACAAAACAAAAGAACTCCCGAAATTTGCAGTACTCGAAGGAAAGCACATTCCGTACATGGAAGCAAAGAACACTAGCTAGAAGCAAAAGAAGGTAAACGGGTAGCAAAGGAACAATAACGAAGAGCAACGAGCAACGGGAGATGACCATCTCGGGTTGGTCCCGGACGGGGACGAGCATTGGTTGCTCTTCGGCTCTTCGCTGCTGTACAAACCGCCTCCATCTGTAAGATGCAGAAGAGGTAGAGCTCCTGCATGCCGGCTGCTGCTGCTGCTGCTTAGAATGAGGAACGGGGTGCTTTGCTTTGGGTCGCAAACAAGCTCTCTCTTTAAATACAAGGAAGTACGTATGGCTTCGTTCTTTTTATTGATGCCAGCACAGCATGGTTTCACGTTTGTTTGGAGGTGTGTGTACCGTCGTCTCTTTGTTTCTCACAAATCACATGGGTTCACGTTGCACAAGGCTCGAGCAAAAATGGACGCGACTGGTTGGTTTCACCTGCCTCTCGCGAATCAAATCATGTGCCGCTCGCGTGCGAATTCGTATTTCGAAACCCATATCTCCCGTGAGCCGTGATTAGGGTGAAAGTAGTGTGCCGATAATTTCCGCATCCGATCCGAACTCAAATTTTGCAGATATGGAGCAGAGTGTTTGATATCCATGCGGACGTGGATTATCCGAATCCGATAAGCTGCGGGTGCGGAGTAGGATACGGTGTTAGCGAAATCCGATTGATATGGATTATCCGATAATTGAACATAAATGTTGTGTGCAAGTGCAATCACTTTCATTATTTGCGAACTATAAATAGTATTTGAAGTACAGTATTGCTACTTTAAAAATTATTGATGACAACAAGAAGTTGCAAGTAAGCATGTATTACCTGAATATTTTAATCCGTGTTCGCTACGGCACCGATCCGACTCCGTACCATTTCTGATATCCAATAAAATCTGCATCTGTGTAATATCTGCTCTGCTCCGAAAATATGTATGAGAATGTGAAAAAGGCATTATTCGATCCGATTCAATCTGCTTTCACCCCTAACCGTGATAGGCCGATGTACCTCCTCCTCGGGTCGGTTAGGCCGGCCCAACGTGGTGGCGGTGGTAGGATGATAAATAGTTATCTGAGTTAGCTTAGCAAATTTAAAAATAAAATTTTATAGAAATCGAGTCATAATATATACAATTTTTGAATTAAAACAAGATATTTTATAATGTTTGTAAGTGATATGAGCCATCAGTTCGTTAAATCCTAACGATGTTAGGCTAGTCTTAGTGGAAGGGTTTATTGGGGAGTTTTCAAGAGTGACACATCATCTTTACTGCATTGGTTGGCGGGATGACACACCTTCTCTCAATGCATAGGGTCATATCACATTTTCATAGGTTCCTGTAAATATTTAATTGCTGCATGTTGGTTGGTTATTGTGCTATAAAAATTGTGTCAAGTTGTCTTAGTGGGAGGGTCATGAGGGGTGTCATTCCTAGGACTCCGCACTGACTCGGGGTCAGGCTAGTCTCAGTGGAGATGTCATGAACACGATTACCTAGAGTGACACATCATCTAAAAATATTTAAAACTATAATAAAAAATCTTCCTCTCAATGCATAGTTTCATCTAGTGTTGTTTTCTAGGTTGCATGCTGTGACATTCCGGTCCAGGTCTTAATAGGATTTAGGCCAGTCTCAGTGGAGTGTCATGAGAGGTTTCATGGGCATTAAATTCTATGCCACATAAGCAGATTTGATGACTTGGCACTCTATTTATGAAGAGAGAGATGATAAGAGTTTCATGGGAGTTTCATCACCATGACACTCACATGGCACACTTACCTAGTCCCATGAAATCCAATGAAACTTGCATTGAGGGTGTTATAGTTTCATCACATGACACATATGATCATTAACTCCATACAAAAATTAAATGCTACAAGTTGTATATGAAATTGTGCAATGAAAAGGTGCACTGAGAGTGAGAGTTTCATTCACTTCAAAAGATGACATGACAGTCTTGGTAATAGTGCGATGAAATCATGCACTGAGACTGACCTTATAAGGATACTCATACCAACAAGTTGCAACTTCTTTTCCGGAAGCCTATCACCAAAAACTCCAAAGTTAAGCGTGCTTGACTTGGAGCGATGGGTGACCGACCGTGAAGTCCTTCCCGGGTGCGCATGAGTGAGGACAAAGTGCGCAGGAAAGACATGTGTTGGTCTGTGAGGATATTCTTGGGGTCCTAGAGAGCTGTCAGGCGTAGGCGGGCCCGACCTCGGGGAGGTGGGTCGTTACACATGCAAGACACATGTTGTCTAGGTAATTGAGTAGGGAGGGTTTCATCATCATGAAACTCATTTTACGTCTCTCTTCATTAATACACTATCACATCATCAAAAATGCTTACATAGCAGCCTATTTAATGTCCATGAAATCCCCACTGAAACTGGCCTGAGGATGACCCTAATTTCTTCTCTTCCCTATTAAATATCATGACATGTCATCTCTTTTGCATATGTGTTACTCTATTTAGTGTTTATAACCCTCCCATGGAGACCGACGTCAAGGGATCGCTAATTTACCAGGCGTTCGAGTGGAGGCTTTCCATCAGGTCTGATTCCCGAGCAGTCCGACAGCCTATCCCCACGTGCGCATGGCTCCCAACAGGAAAAAATATTATATGTGTGAAACAATTTCAACGAAAACATTATACAAAAAATCAGTAAAAAGATTATTCCATGCCAAAATTTTGTGAATGAAAACTTGCGTAAAACATTGGGGGTGGTGTGTGTGTGTGTGGGGGGGGGTGGGGTGGGTTAGAAAATATTTGGGAGAAAAAGTTTTTCTGAGATAAATACTTTTGAAAAGATTTTTTGAAATAGAAATTGTGAGAAAAAAATATGTGGGAAAAAATTTGTGAATGTAGAAGAAAAATATAAAGATCATGGGATTGCCATTCGCCCGAGTAAACTAAGGCTCCGTTTGGATGTAGATATTAGAGAGCTTGGCATTGAATTTGGTTCAATACCAAATCCAACTAGTTTTGGAAATAGGTCCGATACTAAAGTTGTTTTTGGATGTACATGAATTTGGAGTAAGAAATTCAACTGAGTAACAAATGCCGATTCACGTTTGGATACGCACGCCTCAAATTGGAATGGACTCCCTACATCTTCTCCTCTACGGTTCTGCTTCGTGTGATGCCCTCCTGTCGATGTGATGTCGGCGACGGAGGGGAGCAACACAGGGCTAGTGGCAGAGGGGAAGCCATCAAGGGCTAGTGGTGGAGGAGAGCGCAGAGCCGACGACGGAGGGAGCCATCCCCGTGCCCTCCTCTTGCCAGCCGGCGAGGGAGGCACGGAGGGGTAGCGTAACTGAAAGGGTCTTGATGTCGTCTAGAGGGGGGTGAATAGACGAATTTGCACTAATTAAATACTTCAACCCTCTGTTAGTACCAAAACCGGTCAGACCGGTTTTGCTAGGCAACAAACCAACAATATAGGTAAAAGGCCCTCTACGAGTTCTAGCTCAAACCAAACTTGGTGTAGGACTTTCCACAGGTGTTTCCAAGGGTGTCAATGAAGTCCCTGCACACAATACAAGCACACCAAGGTAGATCGAAGCGGAAGCACAAAGGTTAAGCTAGAAACAACTTAAGGTAATGCAAGTGAATGTAAAGCAAGTAAAAGCGCAAAGACACCGGATTTACCCCGTGGTTCAGCTTGCCACTAAGGCTGGCCTACGTCTACGTTGTTGAGGTAAGCCACAAGGGCTTTGGGATCTCTTTCAATCCGCTCCTCTCTCACACCTATCGCCAAGGCAATAGATGGAGTGTTCCACTATCTTTGATTGCAATTACAAACTTCTTGGAGCTGCCACAACACAATTTGGAGCTTCCAAGCGACCTCTAGCCGTCTAGGAGCCAAGGGCTCCAAGAGTAAAAGATGCTTCAAAAGATCTTCAATGAAATCAACAAGTGCTCAAGTGTGGGATGCTCACTAGGCTTCTCTAAGCTCTCTAAAGCTCTCACAAAAGTCACTCTCTCAACCCAAATCAAGGATATGGCACTAAAGGCTTGAATCTCACTTAGAGAGGTTGCGGAGAGCTAAGCTGGGGTTCTGGAAGGTGTTAGAAGTGTGGAGAACCAGCATCCCCTCAAAGAGGAGCTCATGGGTATAAATACCCACGACACACAAAACTAACTGTTAGTCTGCCAGACAAAACCAGTCAGACCGGTTTGTTAAACCGGTCAGACCAGTTTTCAAACCAACTAGCCGTTGGACAATGTCAGTGCCCAAACCGGTCAGACCGGTTTTGGACAGAGAGCTCTATTAAGGTTTTGATCTCATGGGTTAGTCTCTCTTGGTTTCACTTGAGCACTTTTTGATGTTTGTTGTCCAACCAATGATTCATCCCTCTTGATAGTACGGCATACCTAAACTCAAGATAAAGGATAAACCATAATTATTCCACTTGAGCTTGAACCACCAAGGTACGCCGGTAATTAATCTTGAATGATCCGAGGGCTTCCAATAATGTATACCAACTGATCACATGTTATAGATGAACAAACATATGCATGTGCTTGAGCATGTCCACCTTGAGCTAGTGACTTAGAATTCTTCCATAGAGTAGAGATCAACCACTTTGAATTCTTAAGCCACTCCAATTTATCAATCATGACACTAGATGCAATTTATCACTTTCCTCGGTAGACTTGGATATGATACTTCGAAATCCTTGATGCTCTCAACTTCACCCTAGCCACTTCGCTTATGGTCTCTATCCATAGCCTTTGCTTAGTTCCTCGTTTTAGCCATCTTGATCTCTTCATCACTTATCATTGCCACAATTGAGTCAAGCCTTGCACCATAGAGAGAATTTCATTTGAGATGCCACTCAATTAGTTTGTCCTTTGATTGATATCATTTATTCTTGCTTTTGCAAACTTCTATTTGTAGGTCCATCACAATAGAGATAACCACATGCCTTTGTCAATGTTATATTCTTGAAGTCTTGCAAATAGCTTCATTGTACAAGTAAATATTCTTCATAAGATGTAAGAGAGAGATCCACTTGATATTGTACTTAGTAAACTCATTGTTTAGGTCATCAAGTTCCATCTTGTATTAATAGTGAAATCCCTTGATGTTTTACTCGGTAAACTCATAATATTGGTCATCAAGTTCCATCATGTGTCAATAGTGAAATCTTTTGATGCATACTCAACTTTGACTTAGTTCTCCCATTTTTATTCCACAAGCTTCTCCTTTCTTCACAATGTGCTTTGCTCAACATAGAGAGACCAACCAAGTATCCTATATAATCATGCCTCTATATTTGCTTTTCTTTAGCTTAGGATCACTTGTTGTATGCCTTATGTAAAGTCCAATGGGAAAACAACCTATCCTTATCATGACATTCATCTTTAGCATGCTTGTAAACACTCCATGTATATTGCCATGATCCACCCTTATCTTATTAGCAATGTGAGCCAAATGCATGATCTTACATATAAAAATCATTTATCAATAATCAATAACCTGCTCACATGCTTTACAAGAGTCTTAGAGATTTAATAAAGTTGTCACTTAATTCACCAAAACCCACTTAGGACTTGATTGCACTTACAGTAACACCCTCTGATGAGGGAGGTTAGGTAGGGCACGGGGACGACTCACCGGCGGAGGGACGGTGCGACCCTCAGATGATGGTGGCAGTGGAGGAAGGCAGGGGAGGGATCGCTGGCAGAGGGAGCGGGGACGACTCGCAGGCGCCGGAGCAGCGCGGTCCTCCGACGAAGCGACGAGGGAGGCAGGGGAGGGCGTGGGGTGGCCCGCCAACAGAGGGTGATGCAGCTCGCCGATGGGGAAGCAGGGTGGCAACGTTGGCTGACGAAGTGGAGAGAGACGTGGGCAGATTTCGGTCAACACACAGGGGTGGAGCTCGGTATTGAGGAGAAGAGGATGAGGACTGAAAAATGCTGATTGACATTGGAGAGGAATTTCAATTCCCAATTCTGGGACATCCAAACGTCGGTATTTAGAGGTTCCAATGCCAATTCCCAATTCCGAAGCTGAATATCTACATCCAAACGCAGCGTAACAAAATTCAATAAATGTCCAATAAGGAACAAAAATTAAATTTTCAGAACAAAAGAAAAAATGAGTAACTTCTCATCTTTTCCAAGGCCAAATAGAGTTTTTTTTGCTTCGGAAGATGTGTAGGATTCCCGACAGTTCCTCCCTCTCAAAAGTTTCGTGTACCTGGGTCGTTGCTCCCCGCACGTTCCACTGGACCGTTGACAGTGAGGCTCGGGAAATTCTCTGACAAATACTTTGAAACTCTGAATGGATAAGATTTGAAACTCTGATAAGCTTTTTTGGATAATTTGGTGCAGTATCTTACATAGTTACATGTAGTTAACGAAATTTATACTGCCAAAAAAAAACCAAACCATAGGTCATTTTTTACCAGAAAAAGGGGAAAATGACAGTGTATCGGAACTGTTCAAAGGTAATTGAAATTTTAGCTGGTTCATTTCATTGGAATTTCCACAAAAAAAAGTCTTGATTCTTGACGTGGATCCAGGGGCAAAACTGGAAAACGCAACAAACTGCACAGGCCACCTCGGCCACCAATCAACCGCCACCGCAATTGGTTGCGCGCCTCACCCATCACCGGCGACCTCACCGGAGTCCCCGCTGCTGGCCCAGCCGGTGTTAGCCGAGCCTCATCCCATCGAGTCCTTCGACCCCCTCCTCCTCTCTCTCACCGTCCGGGCTTCGATCGATTTCTTCTGTTGCCGGTAGGTAACCCGAGCTTTGCTTGCACGGATTGTCCTACGATTTCGATTCGTTCTTCAGAACCTTCTACTATAGCTCGATTCGTGAGCAATCCAACCCGAATATTCCTTTCTCTCGATGCGGTTACCCGAATAGTCCTGCTACTAATCCCAAATCCGCACATCCATGTTTCGGTTAGGTTCTTCACGCAAGAATCGATCTTGGAGGTTTACGCACTCATGAAATCCAATAGGAGTAGCAGCGGCGTGTGCCCCGCGAAATCTGACAAGAACATCAGCGGCGTTTGCCCTGTCACCGGGAAGAATCACGGTGCCGAGCGCCAGGGCAGCACGGGCGGCAATGCTGAAGGGAAAAGCTCCGACTCCGATCCCCGATTGGTGCCGGCGAAGTGCCCGTTTGGCTACGACTCCGGCACGTTTAAGCTGGGTCCTCTAAGCTGCATGATCTGCCAGGCGCTGCTCCACGAATGCAGCAGATGCAAGCCCTGCTCCCACAAATTCTGCAAGTGCGTCTTGTGCTTTTCATCCATATATTATTAAACACAAATTGTATTTGTGCTTTTCATCCATATATTATTAAACACAAATTGTATTCCCTGCCTTGCCTGAAACTAGTTTTTCACTCGATTTCGTTGCAGGGCTTGTGTATCGCGCTTCAAGGACTGCCCGTTGTGTGGTGCTGATATAGAGGGCATTGAACCTGACTCTGAACTTCAGGCCCTTGTTGATCGCTTCATTGACGGACATGCCCGAATCAAAAGATCACATGCTTCAGGGGATGTGGAAGTATTCAGAAGCAAAAACAAGGTTATATATGAGGATGTTTCAATGGAGAGAGGTGCTTTTCTGGTGCAGCAAGCTATGAGGGTAAGTGATTAGAACAACTGCATTTTACCTCTTAATTTGAGCTTGTAACCTGTCAATTCTCATAGCTAATTATTCTTCAGTCTGTACTGCTATTTTTTTTATGATCTAATGTTCTTACAGTGCATGTAACTTTCTACATTTCCAGGCTTTCCGTGCTCAGAACATTAGAAGTGCAAAGTCAAGGCTTAGTATGTGTGCAGAAGACATCAGAGAGGAGTTGAAATCTTCAGAAGATAATCTAGACCTGCGCTCTCAGCTTGGAGCTGTCTTAGGAATGCTTGGGGATTGCTGGTATAGCCTACTCTGTTGACTATGTTACTCCTAGATAGTTGTTCCCACTTTGTCAAACTAAGCATACTACTGGTAGGAACCCTGCGAAATACGAATGCATTATTTGTTCAACCCAGTAAATCTTTACCAATTATTAGCTGTATGTGTATGTAAATGTGCAATTGTATTTCCGGATATTGAAAACTCTAAAAGAGGCAACTTTGACTACTAAGTTTCTTAAGAAATATGTTTGGACAATTTGTGACATAGTGTACAGTGAAAGCATTTTGGGCGCTGAACCAAGGGCCCCTGTCACTTGGTTAATCTAAATATATTTTTTTAATGTTAGCACTAAGTTTGTGCACAATGTTCTGGAATTTGGAGGTCCAGTGCTTTTTCTCCCAAGAGTAATGATCCATCCTAGTCCTGCAGGCTCATTCCAGTCTTAGACAATAATGAGAGACTGCAAGGTTTGCTAACTTTCCACTGATTCTGGGAAAGAATCTAGTTTAGATAACAGTCCTTATTAATGTACTGCAATGTGAACTTTCTGTTTTCTGAGGTCCATCATAGTATAAGGCAGCGTCAGCAAATCAACAAGAGCTTTCCTGTGGAATTAATACTGATATTGTATTAAAGAAATGAAAAGTCCAATAAGGCTTTTGTTGTTCACGCTTTCACTAAATGCTGCATCTTTCACTAGGCTTTCACTTAATACTGCATCTTTCACTAAATACTGATACTGTCTGCTTTTGAATATTTTTTCTTATCAATCTGTTACAGTCAACCACAAATTCATCTGACTGGGTTGTACTTGTTTTAGTATGTTTATGCACATCCACCCTCTTTATAACTGTTTTCCAATTGTTTCTTTTACTTAGCTTGTTCATCGCTGAACTCACTGCACACTGTATCCTGACAACCGTACCATGTTTTCAGTCGGACCTTGGGAGATTCTCCTTCAGCAATCACTTACTATGAAGAAAGTGCTGAGTTCCTCTCGAAATTGCCTGTAAAGGACCTTGAGGTTGTTTTCATTTTTTAATATGAGTGTGATAACGTGGAAAATTCATTTTGTTAATTTTGATTATACACCCATCTACAGTTGGTGCATACTCTCTCAGTTTCACTAAATAAAATTGGCGACCTTCGGTATTATGATGGGGACCTGCAGTCTGCACGAAGTTATTATGCCCGTTCATTGGCTGTTCGCAGAAATTCAGTGAAAGAGCACTCAGCAGTGGCCTCCCAGGTAATTTCCATGCTTTCAGTTATGGTTAAGCACGAATCATTTCTTGATCTTAAACAGAAAGTCAGAAATGTAAGGAATGTTATGCATACTTCCCTTTTGTACCTTCTCGTGGGAAAAAGGTATAACTTGGGTGTTAAAATCTTCTTGGAAAAATAAAAATACAGTGCCAGCCATTTCTAGGTGAAACTGTTTTTAGTGTTAGTGTTTTGTACAGCTTCATCAAAATCTGCTGCAGAAGCTAGTGAATAAGTTGTACCAGACAGCCCCTTGCATTTGTTTTGAAATCAGTGATTGGTAGCCCACATATTAGTGCTTGTATGGTATAACTGGGGTATATATGAGGCAATTATGTGGCCTAACTGCTTATTACACGATAAACGGTAGGGGCATCTGTAGATTATGTGGCCTAGTCATCCCACATTCCCTTTATGCTTGACCTTTTGGCGTTGAACACTTGAAACTGCACTAAGTGGAGGCAGAGGCAGCTCTCATATTGGGCAATGTACACCCTCTTGTTAGAATGGCATGATGGTCCATACCATGTCCACCAGCAATGGATAACCTTTTAAAAGATGTTATGAAGAAGAGATGGGGGTTGCATCTTCGTACCTTGTCCCATGCATCTGTCCAAGGTGATTATTTTGATAATTGACTATTACATACGATCACCTGAACCCTAGCAAATGCTTTGTCCCATGTTGAGGAGCATTTACATATGCAAGTCTGGAACCTGGCAACCTCATGAGTCATGAGTGATGAGTCGTGAACACCAATGTTTCAACTGAAACTAGCTGCTCAAAGTGGGCCAAAGTGTCATTCAGGGTTGTTAGGACTTAGGAGATGTCAACAGTGGGTGATTGACATGATAATTGAGCAAGCGAAATTCCACTTAAAGGTGGAGTGCCTGGTCTTGTTATTATCTTGAAGAGATTCTTGATGTTGATTGGTCTTTGGCTGTTGCGCTTTCTGCATCACAATATCAAGGATTTTAGATGAGATGGAGCTGTACAACCAGTTGATGGTGACATAGTCAAGTTGCTACCAATGGCTAATGCTTGTGATCAGGATGAGAAATATGCATAGATCTCTAGTTAATTTGTACTATGCTACAAAATAATTGATCACAAAGAGAAATGGAATAATGATCTGGAAACATGGGAAATATAGATTTCTATCTGTACTTCTAAGATAGTGCAAGTTTCTGTTAGATTACAGCAAGCTTTTGTATTTTCTTTAACACCCACTCCTGAGCAAATAGCTTTTAAATCATTTAAATTCAAGTTGATGAAACATATGCTTCACTGCAGACATGCTACGGAACTCAGCCTTTCTAGGATCCAAACATGTCTCCTTATTGTACAAATTGCAGCCCTAGAATGTCTATAGTAGATACTTTTGTGTGCTTTTTTTAAATATTTTTAAGTAATTTATCACTGCTCTTGTCCAAATTGACCTTTTGGAGTTTTGTTTCATTACTCAAGCTTGACTTAGTCCGCTTGGTTTAAATGTTTCTCTTTGAGCTAAGCTGTTCCATAGAACAGATGGATATTCATAGTGTGGTTTACTTAAGATGCATATGTGATCATTTGATAATATGGCACTTGTTGGATATAGGTAATTGATCTAGCAACTTCTCTTGCAAAAGTTGCGGATGTTGATAGAAACCTTGGGAATGAAAGCACCGCAGTCAAGGGTTTCAAAGAAGCAATTGAATGCCTTGAGAAACTGAAGCTTGGTTCTGAGCAAGCTAATCTTGAGCAAAGGGTATTTTTTTTTTGTATGCCCCATCATGTGTCCTCACATCCTTGTGCTCTCCCTATGTGTTGCTGTGAGCTAAGCTTGACTCTGTTTTTGCAGCGCCTCTCTGTTTTGGACTTCCTACACAACCAATTAGCTGATAAGTAAGGTCCAGTGGCATCCTAATATCATACTCATAAGAAACATACTCGGCATGATGGTGATGAAGAACTTCAGTACTCATGTGATGCATACAGAAGGAATTTCTGTATGGTAATTAGAGGGTGCACTTGAAGGTGAATAAGAGCTCTGGCTTGTCAATATAGCCTCCATATTCTGGACATGGAGAGAATTCTTAATGGCTGCCTATATGCGCTGCAGTCCAACCCCTCTGGTTTTTTCCGCAGTTGGGCTCTAACCTGAAATGGAGAGGCACGGCTTCTCAGAAGTTTCCTTGTAGCTAACTCATGTGTAAATGTAATCCCTTTGTATATTGAGAATAAGATGAGGGAATGGATAATAATGCATGACCGTCGTGCTCCTTTAGCTTCCCATGTCAAGCTGTGTGCATATTAGTGATCAGGAATCAACAAGTTGATAAATGATTGATGTCCTGGAACGTTAGTACATTGGTGACAGGTCTTGCTTTGCAAAGATCTACAGCTAATGCAATTTTTCTGAGGCCAAAACTGTGGGGAGTTCCCCACAGTATTTCAAATTTTAAATTGCAGATAGGTATAATTACAAGGTGCGGGCATACTTGAAGGCTTTATTTGTGCAGAACAGAATACTCTTTACTCGCAAGGATATATATTTTCTGTCAGCATCCCGTGACTACTTGACAACATCTCTATGAGATATTGAAATGTCTGTCTGCAGGTTCCTCTGAACTTGCTGAAACTGATCGACGATTTTGGTCCCTAGGGTGAAGCTGTACATCTCCATCTTTTGGCCTTTTGGTCTGACCTGTTAAATCGAAATGACCAGTAGAGCTGGATTGTGAAATCCTACTAGTAGCTACTAATGTAGGTGTGCTAAAACAAGCAACATACTTTTTCCTGAAAACTCGAAGCGAACAGTTCGATTCGGGCTGTTTTCCTTTTCCAGTTTGATGATCAGGAAAATGCCACATTAGTGCTTTCCATGACTATATTCCTCCACTTTAAGAAAAGAAGGATATATCACACCTAGTTAAAGCCTTCCATTCATCATGAAAGGGGAAATAAAACAGCCAAAAGAGGCATCCTTTTCCCCTCTAAACCTGCCATGGCCGATCAGGACACACACACACACACCATATACAAATTAAATAAATGTGACTCTGATTTCTTTAGCTAGTATACATCTTCCTCCCCCTTTTTTTTCTGCTTTTCTGATGCTTTTCTCCCACATCTCTCCTCTTTTCCTCTTTCTCCTCCAGGCACTTCTTTTGTAGCGTTTGCTGCTTGGCGTTTTTTAATTGCTTTGTGTTCTAATCATGAACACCGTCTTTTGGGTGGCTTTTGGACCAAATATAGGGCGAAGAGACGGACGGGCCAAGGCGGCTTTTGACTGCAAATGCTTCATGTCAGGACCAGAAATTTTGACCAAAGGTTTTACCGCCATCGTGCCATGCATGCATGGTGTGGCTGGCCACCCCCACCACCATATGCATCTGCTATCTGTTGAAAACTTGAAATGTTTTGCCTCCTTAATTCATGTTTTTTCATGGATAAATTTTCGTCTAATTAATCCATTGATCAGGTTTCGAAATAAAACTGAAAAGAAGAACCATTGTATTGAATCAAACCGGTGACTAATTCTTTAATAATTTGGCATGGGTATATGAAACGACAGCTGAAAGAACTGAGAAAATCAAGAGCGAGAGATTGATGCATCTATCGGCCGGCATGCAGAGATGGATCGACATGATGACAGCCTACTCCTTCGGATCCGGAGTACGTAGCGATCGAGAGAGCAGACAAAGATCGATGGATCACGTACGCAGTTCCCGATGCATCCTGTGAATTATTCCTGCATCTCGTGGCCGTGCCATGAGCCCCGGGCCGGGGGACCCGAGATCAAGCTAGATCTGGCTAATACAAATTAAACCGCATGCATCACTCGATTGATCGATGTCCAAAAATACGCGCATGCGTACTAGAAGTGGACCTCCAAAAATACGCGCATGCAGGCGTGCATGACGCACACGGCGTAGATCGATGCTGAAGAGGTCCACACGACACAAAGAGTGTATCAATACGCATAAATCAAATGAAACAAACTGCATATATATGCCACAAATATCAATATGCTTCTTCTGATGATGGAGTGAGGGCTAAACCCATAGGGTAATATATAGATTCTTGGCATATGCCATTGTAAATTTTTCCTTGTGCTTTATGTAGCATGCATGCATGTCGATGTGTCTGAAATGTGGGTCCTGTACTGACGGTGTCAAATAAGAAATTTTAGCGATTGCGTAGTTAGCTATCGCAAGATCTAATAGATGCAAAAGCGTCTTTTGAAACGGTGGATGAAAGAAAGATCTAGAAAGAACCAAATCCATGGGTACCTCTCCTTATAAGTTCGCACGGTTCCCATTCCGCTCCTCCAATGCAATATTGTTGCCCCCAACTACCCTTCCCCCACCTAGCCTCGTTGCGTCGCTATCCGTTTGGCCTCCCCCACCCCCACCATATAGATCTTTTCACCATCAACTAGAAGGCTTCTTACCCATCTCCGACGAGAACCCCTGCCCCTACCACCCCTCCTCTGTATTCGAGGTTTCTGCCATCGTATATATGGCTGAAGACCGCCACAACCCGTCTTTGACACAACTTGTTTGTCTTCTATCATTGCCATCATCACCACCGCCACCCCTTGTGTAATCCTCTTCTTCGACAAGGCCACACCTCTACCCCTGGCGTTCCCAAAGGCCCGAACATTCCACCATGAACTCTTACCGGAGAAGATGACAACTTTTCTAGAGAAGCTTTTCAGTTGGTAAGCAAAAATCTCTACACATACTATCTCGCAGCTAGAAATCAAATTGATATTCCCTCTAGACAGATGGATTTCAAAGTCTATAATGTATTGTGGCTGAATTTTTCCAAATCATGAACAAACAACTTATTGCTTTGTAAAAAAATCAAGAAAAAACCTTTTTTCACTCTCTCTATATAGAGAGAGTCCTCCTATGCTCTAGAATTTCGAGACATATATTTTTGAATGTATGTGTCTGCATATGTTCATCCTGCTCTGTCATAGAGTCTCAATATATATTTACATCGAATGGTGTCGACCGTATACACAGGACATTAGTTTCGATTATATAAATGGAGTAGGGTTTACGATATTACTTTAAATTCTTGTAAAGAAGGATGTATAGAATGTGCACTCAACATCCTTCTAAGTATGCTATAATCCTAAAAAATGGAAATGCAAAAAAAAAAGCCCAAAAATGTGCTTGTAAAAAAGAACCTTTTGTCATGTGCATACACATGGAAATAGTGTTTTCTTTATAGATGTGGCGCCACATCATCTTTTCCATGTATATCTAGTTTTATGAGGTTGAGTGCAAGGGAGGGAGACGAATATAAGTGCGTGTGCATGGCTTTTCCCTCCACATGCACTGCACGCTTCACAAACACAAGCGCGGGACACACCACCGGCCAATTTGTCTTGCCTTTAATTTCTTGGGCCCTAATAAGTAATAACCTACCTACACAAAGCGAGAGAACATCACCAAATAAAACTAGGTCACCCAACTCACATTATTCTCATAGAATTAAGTTTATACAAAATATATGGGCTGCCAATATGCCACCACTAGCTATCTCAATGACATGTGGGTCAGGGGTGGCATCTACACTTTAGCCTTTGTGTGTAGCAGTAGTGACGTATGCTGTGTATCTTAGAAGAACAAGCCATTTCATCCTGCTAGTTTTTGTCATAGATCGAAGATGTGATCGTGGTAGTATAATATATATGCAGGTGTAGTGTGTAGCCAAGCGACACCTTCACTCTTACACTTGACTACTAAAAGGGGCTCATCAGAGGTCGCAAGAGGATCCAGCCTTCTTTGCCACTGCCAGCAACCAGCATCAGGCACACTTGTGTTGCGCACGCACGTTGTTGCTTGCAAATTGCAGAGGAGAGATCTCGGCAAGCAAGCGCAGGATGCGCGCCGGCGGCTGCGCGGTGCAGCAGGCGCTGGCCGCGGAGGCGGCGGCGGTGGTGCGGCAGGCCGTGGCCCTGGCCGGGCGGCGCGGCCACGCGCAGGTCACCCCGCTCCACGTCGCCAGCGCCATGCTGTCGGCGGCGGGGCTACTCCGCGCCGCCTGCCTCCGCTCCCACTCCCACCCGCTCCAGTGCAAGGCCCTCGAGCTCTGCTTCAACGTCGCGCTCAACCGCCTCCCCACCGCCGGCCCCGCCGCCGCCGTCATGTTCCACCACCACCAGGGCGGGCACCACCACTCGCCCGTGCTGTCGAACGCGCTCGTCGCCGCGTTCAAGCGCGCGCAGGCGCACCAGCGCCGGGGCGTCGCGGAGGGTTGCCAGCCGTCGCCGCCTCCGCCGCAGCCGGCGCTCGCCGCCGGCGCCAAGGTCGAGATCGAGCAGCTCATCATCTCCATCCTCGACGACCCCAGCGTCAGCCGCGTCATGCGCGAGGCCGGCTTCTCCAGCTGCCAGGTCAAGGCCAACGTCGAGAAGGCCGTCTCGTCGTCGCCGGAACGCCACCCGAACAACACGACGCCCAGCCACGCGGCGGCGACGAGCTCTCCGCCAGGTTCCGGCCACGCCAGGCGCCCCAACGCCGACGACGACGCCATGCGCGTGCTGGACTGCATGGCGAGCGGGAGCAAGCGGTGCGTGGTGGTCGTCGGAGAGAGCGCTGCCCCCGCGGAGGCGGCGGTGAAGGCGGTGATGGACAGGGTGAGCAAAGGCGAGCTGCAGCAGCGGCACGAGCGGCTCAAGAACCTCCAGTTCGTGCCCCTCCCGGCGGCGTCGTTCCAGAGGATGACGAGGGAGGAGGTGGAAGCCATGGCCGGAGACCTCCGCGCGGTCGTGCGGCAGGGCTGCGCCGCCGGGAAGGGCGTCGTGCTCGTTCTCGAGGACCTCGCCTACGCCGCCGAGGCTTGGACCGTCGCGTCGGAGCGGAGAAGACGCGGCGGTGAGCCTGGCCAGTGCTACTGCCCCGTCGAGCACGCTGTCATGGAAGTGAGCAACTTGGTGTCCGCCGCCGGCGGTGGCAGTGGCAGAGGCCTCGACAAGTTCTGGCTTCTAGGTTCCGGGAACAACCAGGCTTACAGGAAGTGCAGGGCGGGGCAGCCATCTCTCGAGGCCGTCTGGGAGCTACACCCAGTGGTCGTGCCAGACGGCAGCCACGCGCTGAGCCTCAGCTGTGACAGGTGTGACTAAAAATCAATTGATACTAATTGTCACTTAATTGCTTGTTAACTTGATCATCGTATATAATATGATTACTGGATGATTAACGTGTGTCAACGTTGGATTTGGTTATCTTCTTTGTTCTTCCAGCGATGCTGATCAACTGGCAAGTCAAGAAAGATCAAGGAGACCATGGCCCATTATTCTTAACGGTACTGCAGCCGGCGAGAGCGAGCCCACTTCCTCCTGCGCCGCGATGACGACGCCTAGCCTACCGCCATGGCTTCACCGCTACCAAGAACCAGATATGAACAGACTAGGCAACCGCAGCACCAGTTTGCAGGTACACATTTGATTTGCGAGCTGAAGAAATTTTAGTTTGAGGGGGGTTACAAAATCAACCATTTTAGAGTGTTTAAAAATTTGATTACTGTGTTTATAAAGTCTGTAAATTTAGAACAACTTCGTTCCTAAAAATTAAATATACCAGCTTTCTTCTGTGCAGTTGCCAGATTGGAACCCCAACTGCTATGGATCAGCGGCACACCACACCTCAGAGCTCACCCTGAGCTTCTCCTCACCGCCGGCTACCAACTCTCCAGACACTTCTTCCATCTCTGGCTTTACTCCAAGCTTCATCAATGCCAGCCTTATGATGAGCTCCAAGCCATGGCAATTCAAGCTGATGCAACCTTGGTCAAACCATCAGCACGACGATCCATCAGCCAAGTCGTATGATCATACACCACTGGATGCAAACCCTAGTCCAGAATCCTACTCAGTGTCCAACTCATCAGTAGGCGGCTCAGCAGAGTCGCCAAAATTCATGGAGCTCACTGCTGAGAATCTAAAAATCCTTTGCAACACGCTCGAGAATCGGGTGCCACGTCACAAGGACGTGGTTGCAGGCATTGCAAGTGTTGTGCTCCAATGTCGCTCCGGAATGACGAGGAGGATGAGATGGTGCCAAGAGAAGCCAAGTGCAGTGACATGGCTGATCTTCCAAGGAGGGGACAATGGTGGCAAGAAAGTAGTGTCTCAGGAGCTTGCAAGGCTTGTCTTTGGATCCTACAGCAAGTTCACCTCCATCTCACTACCTGAGTTCACCCAGGTTCACTCTGATTCCAGCTGTTCTAGCCTGCTCACCCTGAAGAGACAAAGATCACCAGACAATGGGCACGAATACTTTCAGAGATTGTATGAAGCAATACTTGAAAACCCTCATCGGGTGATAATGATCGAGGGTATCGAGCAACTGGATCATGACTCAGCAATCAGTATCAGAAATGCGATCGCAAACGGAAGGATTAAGGGTTGCAATAACGGTGACGAGATCAGTTTGGAGGATGCCATTGTAGTACTGAGTTGTGAAGCATTCGATTCGAGGTCTTCCTCCCCTCGGCTCAAGCATAGGGTCATTGAGAATGGCGGCAAGGCAGAACATGGCATGAACATGGAGAATGGGATGGAGTCATCTGGTTTTACCTTGGATTTGAATGCATGTGCTGAGGAGGATGGAGAAGAAGATGGAGGAGAGGGCGTTTCTGATAATATGAGGACCCTCAGTATTGTAGATGGTGTGTTCTCCTTCCAATTACCAGAGGATTTGTGACCTTATATTCTCTTTCACTTTATCAAAAAATTAGACTAGAGCTCTTTTAGTCAAGTACTTATTTTTTGTTTGTATTTTTTCCCTTTTTCCCTAGATTTCTAGCTAATGCTGACTTTAATGGCCCTTTGTAATATATATGTTAATTCTGTGATGAAAGCGCCACTGCGCCAGATTTATGTGTAGAAATCAGGAGCTAGTTAGGAAATAAAGGGAAAATATGGTTGTCTATGGAAATTAAACCTTAATTTTATTTTCTTGCTGTCAAATTTATTATGTATTACTATACCTGCATATTGGACTAATTGACTACAGTAATGTAGCAATAAGAACACTTTAAACATGTAGTAGAGACATTGATTTAGTTATTAGGTCACTATGCTAGTGCGTGTGACACTGATCGGTATCTTATATATATAGACAGAGAGTGTGACACTGATCGGTATCTTATATATATAGACAGAGAGAATAGTTTAATGTTGATGTGGTTTGTGGAAACATGCATTGCAATCACCAGCCACAAATGCTGCAATGTGCTGCTCCCCACAAGGTGGAATGAAACAGATGCTTTTATTAATGTTGCCATGGCATCATTACTATGGATTGATAAACATTCTTATTACTGAAGCTACTAGCAACTGCCTTCTCAGAGAGACCCAAGAACACCTTTATTTTAGATAATCTTGTAGGATGGAAGTGATTAATTACCACATACGACATGTCTACATCCCATTTTGACTATAATTCGACCATATAGTACATAAATCTTGCATATACATGTATTATATATGTTGGTATGATGTTTTTCATATTCTTTTTGGTGCTATCTGTGGAGACCAAATCTGGTACATATATATGCTGCTACTTCTGTCGAGCATGTTATTGAAGGGTCATCTCTACAAGTGAATCCTTGGCAATGAAGAGCCCTGTCACAAAAGCGTTTGTTAAGGATTATTGACATCGGCCGGTTATTGGAATTACTACCATTTATATGTATGCTACATGTCATCAAAGTACAAAGTTATCCCTGAATTTGATCTTTATGGTGGCAAATGCTACATGGTGTAACTGTATGATTAATTAAGGAAAACAATCTTATGTTACATTACATTAGCCTAGATTAACAAAGATTATTGAACCAAGAATAAATAATAACATATGGTGTGTGACAGTAGACACAAATATCTGACTTTTTTTTGCAAGCCTGACTGGGATCTCTTCTCTCATACTCCTACTTAACTACATATAGGGCACCGCTAGTTAGCGACCGGTCGCTGGGAGCCTTCCCAGCGACCGGTTCCTCCCCCTTCCCAACTTTCCTTTTCTGAAAAGTTTTTTCTTCCCGTGAATTTCTATTTCTGGAATATCATAACTTATGCACACAACTTTGGTGCATAACTTCGACTTATAAATTTTGTCAGATAATTTTTAAGTATAAAGTTTGATTCGAGCAAAAGTTTATGCGTACAACTTGTGTGCATAACTACTTGAAGAATAACTTGTGTGTATATTTTTCGCTAACAACAACTTGTGTGCATAATTTTTCTGTAAACTTCGATTTGTGTGCATAACTTTTTCCATAAAGATGAGTTGTACACATAACGTATATATAAGAAAAATTGTTGAAAGAAGAAATTTAAAAAGAAAATAAAAAAAGGAAAACCGGCGCGGGGGACGGGCGGCGCGGTCGCTTGGAGCGACCGCCCGCCAAACTAGTTTTGCGCTACATATATCACGCTTGCACAAGGCGGCTGCACCACTCTCCATTGATGACACATAACAGCTGTAGAATAATCTCATGGTAGGTACATAGACAAAAATATTCATACAACGAACAATTCACAAATTTGTAAGGACAACTGCTGAACTTTTTATTTTTGCAAGATAAATTTTATACATAAAACAAAAATTAAACCTGAATATGATCTTGGCGATCCCAAGCTATTGTCCCTGTAAGTAGCATTACCACTATATCAAACTGGATTTATCTTTTCGGCTAGCAATTATCTTGGCCGCCAAGACAATTCCAGATTATGTTATCAACATGTAAAAGATCAAAACAGCTAGATCATCATCATGACAGAGCGTGGCCAGTGACTTGAGAGTTTGCTTCATCTTCATGTTGTTACAAAATGATGACGAATAATCAATGGAAGTAGAAGATCAAACCGCAAAGGGACATGAGATTTAATGTGGAAAACACTCCCAACACGAGAGGGAAAAACCATGGGCATCAACCAGCAAAAACTTCACTATTTCGGAGTCAGGTTACAACGCCAACGGTGGCAGCTTACAAGAAGATGAGAGAATGATCTCAATGGAAAACTCTAACGGGATATATGACACATACCCGTACCACCGGGGGGGGGGGGGGCTCGGCTTCGCTCCGTCAATGGATCATAAATATTTTGGCATTTGTATACACTTCCATTTGTGTTCCAGAGGATACAAATTAATCTGCACAATGCTTCTTATTTTATTGGAGAGGGTTCATTTTGATCATGGAGAGTACTCCAAAGTTTCTTAATGCTGGATCAAATTTAGTTAACTAGGAACCCAAAAAATAGAAACCCTTGGACGGGGTGATAAAGAAATCTTCAGTTTGCGACAAAAAAGGGTTTGCACGTATTCCATATATCCAGTACGTTTGAGAAGGTTCATTTTGATCTTCATGCTTGCACAGATATTCCATATCCAGTTTGTAGCATTTTCTCTAGTGTTCAAAACTACAACATAGATAAATGATTCAAGAGTTTGTGAGAAGCTACATAAGCTCACTGTGTCCATAAAGAGAGGGACGGAGTTCTGGGCATGAGAAAGAGCACCCAACAAACAAACCACCACACATGCTTATCTCTATGTACGACGTTGACGCAAAAGTTATACAGCCATAAAACTTGTGGTGAACAAAAAAACAAACAAACAGTATAGTATTAATTATGTTATCAATATGAATAAAGACTTTGGGGCTGTAGAAAGGAGAAGACACTTTAGAAGGCAAGAGCAATCTTTAACTACGCGTATGATCAAAAGGCATATGCTTTTAGTGTATGGTGATGCCATTTGAGAAAAAGAGAGGAGCTAGCTCCTTTCTGAGCTTTAGATTTCCAAATCCACATTCCCATCTTAAAGTAGTGGGTGTGAAAAGCTAGCTTAACATGAGGGATAAACAAAGGTTATTAGCTAAGCTAGAGCTAGAGAGATAAGCCGCGCATCCTTTTGGCCATTAGACCCTAACCAAGCATGGTGCTTCAGAATCTTGGAAAGATAACATATCTCCTCTGCTAGCAACCCTCAATGTCTCACTAAAATAGACGGAACAAGTGTAAGTTGGGAATTTGTCGTGTACCACTTTTCTTTGATAAAAAATGACGACGCATGCATCTGTTGTGTGAAACCTAAGAGAGAGAGAGAGAGAGGTATTGTGGTGCGCAACTGCATGTGTATGCATATGTGTTGTCTCTCTAATCTTTATCATCACATGCTGATCTCTATTCTTTTCACAAGCATTTGTGCACTTAAATTACTTCGTACGTGTGTATTTAGCCCATAGTGCTCATGTGGTTTTTATCTCCCTCCCCGTCTCACTAGCTACTTTCGTCTTAAAAGGGGAGAAGTGCCATACTGCTTTCTTCTCAAAAGCATAACATACTAATTATGCTTCGATCTGCAGATATCTTTGCACCCTAGTACGTACTTTCTAAACAGTACAGTCATGTACAATAATCAGAGTTATTATATATGCAATAAATGTTAGCTATTTAGCAAGAAAACAATTTTGTAACAAATAAGGAACACAGAGAATAACAAGAAATAAAATGGCATCTATATCATGTCAGGTACTAGTCGTATAGGGTTTGTTCAGGAACAAAAGGGTTGTATATGCGTGATGCGCGTCTGGTCCAAAAAGGTAACCACGCATGTCACTCTCCGTCTACCCATACTCTGTCACAGCGCTGATATAGGACCTTTTAGATCGATCGCTGCTATAGGTTTTGGTCCTCGGATATGCATGCATGTCCTAGAATTTCGTGGGCACGCACGTAGTGGCAATCCAAAGTTTGCCATATATACCACCGTATCTTGTAGCATTGGTACCACATGCTGTCAAGGAAACGGCATGGTGCAGTCTTGCTTTCTTTCTTGCGGCCTGTCTTCTCTTCTTCTTAATGAAAAGTGTGTTATGCATACATCTTAGAAAAAAGATATACCTCTAAGCATTTCATTTTGATCTGAACTCTAGAATAAAATTAGTTTCACAACGGGAAAACCCGTGTTTGCCGTGCGTCAAAATCTTTGCCGTGCGTTTTTTTTCGGACGCACGGCAAAGAGCTTGTTTGCCGTGCGTTTTTTATATAGCGCACGGCAAAGAAAAAACGCACGCCAAACAAGTTGTTTGCCGTGCGCTATAATAAAAACGCACGACAAACAAGTTGTTTGCCGTGCGTTTTTATTATAGCGCACGGCAAAGTATTTTCTCCGCTTACGCATTTCCGAGGAAACCAAATGTAATTCTTTTAAAAATACTTTGCCGTGCGTATTATTTTCGACGCACGGCAAACACATTATTTACCTATTATCCCTAGGTCCCAAATCCAATTACTCCTAAAAAAACTCTCGGCACCTTTAAATATTTTTCAAATCTACGCATACAACACGTGATACTCTTGGTAGATTCTTGTAGTCATTTACTATATTTAACTAATTCATTATATTTCAAGCAATTTTTCGAAAGAAGTCAAATTTGAACTACAAGTGATGCAAACAATAGAATAAATTGAGTATAAAATGATATTTGTGTTATTTAGCATATTTTAAGACCATTGTCATGAAATCAAAAGAAACTTTGAACATCTTGACTAGGAAACACGACCATGATGTTGTGTCCAAATTATTTGAAAATTCTAAAAAAATACAAATAAAATTTAAAAATTATGAGAATTGTAAGTATCTCATGATATCATATGCGAAGGCTATAGTAAAAAAATATGAATGAGTTTTGAATATTTTGTCATGTACGATGGTTAGAAATCTAGACATCTCTGATGAAGTTCCATAGCGTTACGAAAGATATGGTGAGATTTGTAAGCGACGCGACCTTCAAATTGCATTTTGACTTCAAAACTTGTTTGTATAAGCAGTAGGACATCATAACTTAATTTGTGTTAACTTTCTATTTTTTCAAATTTATTTGGTATTTTTATGAATTTTATAAAATTGTTGAAATCTTTGTTTGCCGTGCGCACTATTAAAAAACGCACGGCAAAGAGGTATTTGCCGTGCGTCTTTGCGAAAACGCACGGCAAAGAATAACCTTTGCCGTGCGTCTAGAAGTCAACGCACGGCAAAGGCAGCCTCTCACGGCCCGGCCCGCCTCCCGCATCAGCCCCACCCACAGTGCACCCCCCCCCCCCCCCCTCGATCTCAGCCGTCCGCGGCATCCGACGGCGGGGGGGGCGATCCAATCAACATATATAACATGAAACCCTAACTACCCCACCTCATTTCCCCCCTCCCGGCCGCTCTCCTCCTGGATCTCACATGGCCGGCGGCGGCCCTCCTCCCGTGCGCGGTGGCCGCCCCCTCCGCCCGGCGCGGTGGCCGCCCTCCTCCCGAGCGCGGTGGCACCCGGCCCCCCCCCCGGGCGCACCGGTGGAGGAGGCCGCGCCGGATGGAGGCCCCGGCGCACGGGCGCGCCGGTGGAGGCCGCGGCGGCCGGCGGCCCCGCCCCCCGGGCGAGCCGGTGGGGGGCGCGGCGGCCGGCGGCCCCGGCCCCCGGGCGCGCGCGGGGGGGGCGCGGCGGCCGGCGGCCCCGGCCCCTCGGGCGAGCCGGTGGAGGCCTCGGCGACCGGCGGCCCCGGCCCCGGGCGCGCGGGGGGGGCGCGGCGGCCGGCGGCCCCGGCCCCCCAGGCGCGCCGGTGGGGGGCCGCGGCGGCCGGCGGCCCCGGCCCCCGGGCGAGCCGGTGGAGGCCTCGGCGGCCGGCGGCCCTAGCTCCTCAGCGCGGCGGCGGCGGCCCTAGGTTCGTCGTTCCCTGTCCTCCCTCCTCGCGCCCAGATCTAGGTTTTCTTCTCTGATCTTCATCTTCGTGTACAGGTGGTGGCGGATCCGGGCGAGGAGCTATGAAGCTCGGCAGCAGGCCGTGCGCGGCCGGCCCATCCCCTTCCTCGGCGGATGGCCGGAGCAGTTGGTGATGGCGACGACAGGGAGGCCTCTGGCCTTTGTTTTTTTCCTGTAACGATCGGATGGCCAGAGCAGCAGATGGCGGCGACGGGGTGGCTCTTGCCTTTTTTTTATTTTTTTCTGTAATGTTTGCCGTGCGTCAATTTCGACGCACGGTAAATTTTTAATGGATTTCGAAATTCTTTGCCGTGCGTCGAAATTGACGCACAGCAAAGCTTTGCCGTGCGTGACGATAAAAAGCGCACGGCAAAGTACGTTTACCGTGCAATTTTCTGCCGTGCGCTCTTTGCCGTGCGTTTTCGAGAAAAACGCACGGCGAAGCCTTTGCCGTGCGTTTTATCGCATTTGCCGTGCGCCGCAGACGCACGGCAATCCCTCTGATTCCCGTAGTGTTTGCTATTAACGTCATATATTTAAAAACAGAGAGAGATCGAGTAGTAGCATAGAAATGCTTAGAGGTATATATTTGAGGAAAACACCTCTTTTCCTTGGAGAATTTTAACTTTTCTATATATGGTTACATAGCAGATCAGCTAGCCTCATAGTCCTCAACAAGCTGGCTGCTAATGTACAGGCTCCTGGCGTTTTAGTTTGTTTGAAATCAAAGGCCCTTAGCTAAATTAGCTCCTAATGTGTCTTATCCTTTCACCAGCCTAAGGTAGTATATATAGTGACTGTCATGTGTTGTCACGACGATGGCCTCGAGTTTAATTAATTGCCCAATCCAACGATAAAGTGAGACGTCACAAAAGTGCTGGTCTCAGCATCTTTAACGTGCCACGAATTGGGAAAAAGGGGCGCACATTTGTGCTTCCGTGGTACAAAGATGACAATATTATAGAGCGACTTTTGACGGATATGTTGTTCCCCAGCCTCCAGCTTTACAAATACCACTAAGATATCGTGTAATTCTGCCGCTGGAGTACAGTTATGCATAATCATGTCACAAGATTTATCTTCAGTGTTGTTCTCTCTGTGCAGATTTTAGTGACATATGCATGTCACCATCTATTTTACAAATGCCGAGATTAATCCAGTGCTTAGTAACAGAGGTTGTTTTTTTAACATGAACGCAACCTGAAAGAGGTCTTTTACGGTACACAATACCACCCAATCAACGGTAGTACGGTGATATTGTCATTTTTTTCCCAGTTTTGTACTATGAGTAAAATGGTAATTTGCTCGATGTGTATTATTTGGAAAAATTTTCCCGCTGCCAAGGTTAGATTTCATATATTACAACAATATTATTTTGTATATTTTCGATAATACCCATATACTACCCATACCACCAATGAATATCACCCATATATACCACACTAAAAAAACCAGTGGTACAAAATTAATCTCAACCGTCGGATCCTTGCATATATGTCATTTTCTATTACATATGAGTCATTTTCAACCGGTGGTACATGGTGGTATTGTGTACCGTAAAAACCTTAATACAACTTTATGTACCATTAGTTTATATTTAAAGAAAGTTATGGTCAAATAAAATAAACCTATTGTATAAATTAAAGATATCTTTCCGTATGTAGGATCTAGAAGGGGGGTTGAATATGGGACTTGTTTTCAAGCTCTAAAGGAAAAAACGAAAACCTTAACCTATCAACTAGTGTTGCCCATACTAAAACGGTTCTTCTCTACTTCTAGAGCACACTAACACAAGTTTCCTTAGCAAATAACACACTAGGAGGCAATAAGACAACCTAGGCAAGATATTAAGCACACAAGCGAAACAAGCTAGAACAAAGACAAGAAACTTGAGAGCGGAATTGAAATGCTGAAAGTAAGTGCTAGAAGTAAATAAGATGGACAAGAGGCGATCGAATTTTTTCCCCGTGGTATCGAGAAGTTGACGCTTCCCCCTAGTCCACGTTGGAGCACTCACTTAGAGTATCGCTCCCCCTTGAGTCACTAAGACACAAGTGCTCACTAAGAGTACCCGTTTTCCATCTCCGGAACGGTGGGTCTCGAACCGTGTACACCAAGCTTGTCTTGAGGCTCCCACAATCTCCAAGAGCTCACCAAGACCCCCCCAAGTCACCTAGACCGTCTAGGAGCCGTCAAACTCCAAGAGTAACAAGCCCGCAAACCTTCACTTGACCCGAGCACTCGCTAAGCCATGGATGCACCTTGAAACTCTTGCTCACTAAGAAAGAACACCTCAATGAAGAGGAAGAGAAATTCCAATAAGAAAGAACACACTCTCCTTCTCTCCTAGGCACAGTAGATCTTCGCAGTGGCAAAGGCGGCTCTAGAGAGGCAGGGGGGCTTATATATAGGCCTAGCAAAGGTGGCTAGCCGTTGGAAAAGTCCCCTGAAAAAGTTGTACCGTCGGATGAACCGATGGTGCCCCCCCCGCAAAGCGTCGGATCATCCGGTCACTCACAGCGCCCAATATAGCCGTTGAACCTTGAAACCCAGAAAATACACCGACGCTATACACCGACGCCTCGTCGGATCATCCGGTGCTGAAGGCACCCCGCCGGGCGGTCTTGTGTGATTTGAAACAAACCGTCGGATGAACCGGCCGTGAGCACTAACCAAACGTCGGATCATCCGGTGCTGAAGCAGACTTCTTGGCGCGTCTCTCGTTGGATTTAAATGCAACCGTCGGATGAACCGATGGTCAAGGCGTCGGATCGTCCGATGCTTGAGCCCGCACCCTTGACCGTAACCGTAGCCAAACCCTAAGGCGTCGGATGAACCGGTGCACGTACCGTCGGTTCATCCGACGGTCCATTTTGAACCAGTGGTCGCGTAACTCATCCGGTGCGTGTTAAATATAGGGCGTCGGATCATCCGACGCTATGAAGTTGATTTCAACTCATCCAATTCAGCGCCTTTGAGTTTTCCATCGATTCTTTTGCTTCAACCTTGCTTCCATGAACTCTCTGAGCTAGATAGGATCCAAGGAACATGAGTGTGCATAAATTATGGCTTTCAAGTGCATGGTCAAGCTACTAGTGTACGAACCCCTCTTAATAGTACGGTCGAAACTACAAACTAGTAATCCAAGTGTCCTTCATCTCCTTTGAGACACTTGGAACTAACAAAGTCCTTAGCCTTGCAGTCTTCGACAAGATTGAGCCCATAAATTCAAATTGAGGGGTCTCATTCCATTCAATACTCGTGACAATAACCCAAATAGAAATCCGCTTCAAAACAAAGGTTAGTCACAAGCATATGGTTGTCATTTATCACCGAAACACACCCTTACCAAAGGTGCGAAAGGGACTAGACCTATCTCTACTCCCCCTATCTCTACTCCCCCTATCTATCTCCCCCTTTGGCAACAAGCACCAAAAAGGAGACTAAGCCTGAGGCGGAGAGGAAGGATCCGGCGGTGAAGTGGAGACGACTCGCGAAGGTCGCACAGAGAAGCTGGAAGCGTCGTCGTCGTCGTCCTCCTCGCTGAGAAGAGACCAAGCCGGAGAGGTAGAGCCGGAGCCGGAGGAGGTGGTGCCGGAGGAGCCGTAGTCGTCCCGGTGCTCCGAAGTCGGAGTCGGAGTAGACGCGGGAGCCGTAGTAGCCTCGGGAGCGGGAGGAACGGTGTCGGAGGCAAGTGCTTTGCCGAGATCCGCTCCGTGATCGCGCGAAGGTAATGGTCCTCCCCGTCCCAAACCCTCTCGCCCTCGGAGTAGAGAACGTCGGAAGAGGTGTAGACGCCGGTGGGCTAGGCAGAGTGGTGCGAGCTGGTGTCTCGAAGACGAGTGCTCCCGTGGTAAGCGGAGACACCGACCGTGACGTCGTAGGCGGGGTCATCCGTAGCCGAGCCGGGGAAGGAGGAAGTGACCGCGGCCGGTGGTGTCGTCGTTCGAGGTACCGCGAACGCCCCCGTCCGAAGTAGTGGTGACCGAGGGAAAGTCGCCGGGGGAACGTTCACGAACCCGCCCGCCGGAGGAAGAGGAGGCGTCGGGTCGGCCGAAGCTCGGCGGTGGTAGGTGGGCGAGGTGGGCCGAAGTCCCGACCGCCGGAAGAGCCGACCAAGGCAACCGGACATGAACGTGAACATCCGCGAAGTCAACATCCGGTGCCGTAGCATCCGCCGCCTCGAGCCTCCCCGCCGCCGTCGGATCCCCTCGAGAATCACCCGTCGCGACTCCCGGTACCGCCGGAACCGAGCCCGCATCCGCCGCCTGTACCCGGAGGGTCGCCCGAGTCCGAGCGCCCATAGCCGTGAGCGACGAAGTGATGCCGGTCCGGGCCGGGTCACCCGAGCAAAGGTGGAGATCGTGGGGAACCGGTGACTCGGCCTCTCGGCCGGCACGGCAAGGTGGAGCCTCTGCCTCGTCGTCGTGGGACCGACGGACTCGAAAAGCGGCTCGTCGGCCGGAGCGGTCGTGAAGTCCTCGTCGTCCACCGGAGGACTCGTCGTCGCGGGCGAGGTACCGGGGGAGAGGGGCCTCGGCCGCGCGCAAGGGTGGCATCCCGTCGTGCTGCCTCGTCCATGGCCGCCTCTCTCGCCGCCGCCCTAGCTCGAAGTGTCTCCTCGGCTCTCCTCATGCCTCTCGGGCCTCTCCTCCCCGTCACCCGGCATCGGAGGCCGGTAGGTCGGGAACACGAACTTCGATGCCTCAAGCATCCTAACGTACCTCGAGCCTCGAGCGGGACGGCGACCAACCGATCCAAAGTGAGCGAAGGGCCGCCGTCGTGTCATCCCCATGCCATCCATAATAGCATCCTCGATCTCAGCTAGCATGATATACACAAGGTCAAAGGGGCGCTTCGCCATCACGTACATCAGGAGCCACTGCTGCACCCCCGTCAAAGACTCTGCGTTCCCCATCCTATAAAGCACAGACCTCCTGAGAGCGTAGTGAACGACGTACGCCTCACGGATCAGACGGTCAGGTGTCCTGGGTGTACCGGGGAGGAACGGTGGCTGGAACAGAAAGCTGATCTCCTCGTCGGAAGGTAGAACTGGGGAGTGTGCACGACGAGGAGGGTCGACGTCGGGGTACGCCAGGTAGTGAATAGAGTCGTCGTGTAGGTCCACCTGAAGTAGCTCTGCTATCCCCTCTCGAGTAAGCCGCTGCTGCTGACCCATGAACATAAACCTGATAGCGACCCGGTCAGCGTCGACGTAGACAGTGGCGTAGAAAACCCTGACCCAGTCGGGGACGTAACGTGACCTCCGAGTCACTAAGTCCACCGCTCCTCGCCGGTAGTCGAAGAAGGGTAGTATCGCCTCTCCCGGTGCCGGCCTCGCCCTCAAAGCTGTGAACTGTAGCATACGGTGCTGGCTGAGCTGAGACCCTCTGTGAGTGTAGGAGGCGTAGAAGCTCTCCTGGAGAATCGTCCAGAACCGGGGGTCACACTCCTCTCTGGCCCTGGGGAACCACTGGTCCTCTGGCACGCTCCTCAAACGCCGGATCTTCGGCCCCGGCAAGTGACGGAGGTCGCGGAGATAAACTCCGAAAGCCTCTGCTCGTGGACCTCTGGGGAGCTGGGGGTCTAGAGCCTGCTGCTCTCTCTCTGTGAGCTCCTCTGCTGCAGCTCTCCTCTGTCGCGGTGTCGGCTGTGGCTGAGTGTGACCACCGCGTGTCCGAGGTCCGGACCTGGCCAGTGAGGGTGGTGTCTCTGACTGCTCTGTGGTCTGGTGCCCTCCCGCCCGACCTACGTGGCCGCCGCCGCCGCCGAGTCCGCCGCTCGTCTCGCTACCGCCGCTGCTGCTCACCCCCGGGGCTGCTCCCCCCCGACTCGTGTGCCCTCTGAAATACGAATGCCCCTCTAAGGCTGTCCCTGAGTGTCGGGCACTGCTAGCACACGCTCCCACTCCTTCTCGTCGCTTGCTCTTCTTCTTCTTCGGCTCGAGAATCGCCTTACCCTTCCGCTTATCGCCCGCCATCTGTAAGAGAAAACGGTAGATAATTATAGAATGGCTAGAGACGAATAAACGAGATAAATAACTAGAGGTAAGGGTCCTTAAGCATAGCATTTGAGCGAGATATGAGCCTAATTCTGAAAATTCTAGGAGAATTGCTGCCACGAAAAAGGAAAATGCTAATGAAGTCCTTAGGTGAGCAAGATGTGCAAGTGTGTGTGGATAAACAGGGATAATCTTGATGGAGCTGCTCATGAAAGTATAGCACAAGTTTGATTTGAGTTCAAAAATTTTATGAGCAAGGCACAAATGCAATATGAGCTCAAAGAAGACCTACAATACACAAATGTGCCCTATATGTGCAAGAAACAGTGCAGCTAGGTTCAAATAAAACTTAATCAGGCCGGAACAGTGCACACAGGAGGGGAAAAAGGTGAAATCCTCACCACAGCGAAGAAGATGGACGATGAGAGTGGTTGTGGAAGAGGATTTGTTCCGTGCGCACTTCAATTGAACGCTGGCGAGCTCCCTACCATGGCGGTTGGCCGGAATCCACGGCGTGGCCCAAACCCTAGCTAGGGTGCGGCTGCGGCGGCGGCGCGCGATGCAGCACGGTGGGGCCGCGCGCGGCCGGCGGGCGAGCGCGTGGGCGAGGCGGAGGTCGGGCGGGCGCGGAGGAACACGGGCGCGCGCGGGTTCGCCGGAGCTGGGCACGAGGGCGGCGGCGTCGGGGGTGAGACGGCGGCTCTGGCGCGTTAGGGTTAGATGGAGAAGAACGCGGCGCCGAACCGTTATGACGGGTGGGACCAACGCGTCAGTGAAGCGTCGGATGAACCGACGGTGCAAAATTACGAGCGTCGGTCGAACCGTCGGTGCACTTATGCTCCTGGGTGAAAGTAACCATCGGATGGACCGACGGCCGGAAAATACAACGCGTCGGAGCAGTTGTGCGCGGGTCTGGGAAGAGGGGCGAAAAACTTCAGCACCGGATGAACCTATGGTCAAAAGACGCGAGGCGTCGGTTCATCCGACGGTGCGAAAATTTCTAACAGTAAGCAACTGAGCGCCCAGACCCCTTCACCGGATGTTCCGACGCCAGAACCTACAGGGCGTCGGTTCATCCGACGGTGACAATTCGATTTTGTTGAACTATTTCTCACTTTTGATCCGTCGAATGTCACACACAAGCCAACACAAGCACATCTTTGGATCAATCCTGAGTGACAACCTCACCCCTCAAGCACTTCTTTGCAAAATACTTATAATACACAATTAACTCCCTAGAAAGGGATAAACCATAGATAAAAATAGGCAAAATAAGAACCAAAGGAGGGAGGGAGCTCCAAAAAGGGAATGTATGAGTTAATTGCCTTTGAACTTAGAGATTGACACCATAAGCTCGCTAGGACTTAACTCAATAGGCATTAAGCACAATCATTTGTCTCATCGCACCTCAAGAGTTGTTGATTTGCATTGAGCGCTAAGCAACTTTCTCATAGTGTGAGTTTCCTTTGTGACTTCTCTCACGCAATGCTATGCAAGAACAAATGCATGAAAATAAATATGAGTGCATCTACATGACATGCAAAGCGAGAAGGTAAACTATCTTGCCAAGTTTGAACCCTTAATGAGCTTATTCGTAATGAGCCTTTCTTCATGCCTTGAGCGAAACAAGAGAACCACCGGCTCAAGCAAAACCCGTACTCATCACTATCTCATCAAGGTTAGACAAGCCTCTAACATGTACATATGCAAATGCAAACTATATGACAAGCATTACATGATGTTGGACGCATTAAGCACATTTAATTCACTCCGAAGCCTACAAAAGGTGTTTTCATCAAGAGGCTTGGTGAATATATCCGCCAATTGCTCCTCGGAGCGAACACCACAAAGGACAATGTCCCCTTTAGCAATGTGGTCGCGCAAGAAGTGATGACGGATATCAATGTGCTTGGTGCGAGAGTGTTGAACCGGGTTGTTAGCAATTTTTACGGCACTCTCATTGTCACAAAGGAGGGGAACCCTATCTAGAACCACACCATAATCCAAGAGGCTTTGCTTCATATAGAGGATTTGAGCACAACAAGCCCCCGCGGAAATGTATTCCGCCTGCGGTGGATAAGGCCACGGAGTTTTGCTTCTTAGAGGACCAAGCAACCAAAGAGCGACCTAGCAAATGGCACCCACCCGAAGTACTCTTACGGTCTACTCGACATCCGGCAAAGTCCGAATCCGAATAACCCAAGAGCTCAAAACAAGCACCGTGGGGGTACCACAAGCCAATGCTAGGTGTGTATTTTAAATATCTAAGGATCCTTTTTAAAGCACTTAGGTGAGATTCTTTAGGGTTGGCTTGAAACCGAGCACACATGCAAACACTAAACATGATATCGGGCCTAGATGCGGTAAGATAAAGAAGAGAACCGATCATAGAGCGGTAAAGCTTTTGGTCAACCGATTTACCTCCCTCATCTAGGTCGAGATGTCCATTAGTAGGCATTGGGGTCTTGATCGGCTTACAATCATCCATCTCGAACTTCTTGAGAATATCATTAGTGTACTTCTCTTGATGAATGAAAGTCCCTTCCTTCAATTGCTTGATTTGAAACCCAAGGAAGAAGTTGAGCTCTCCGATCATTGACATCTCGAATTCCCTAGTCATGAGTTCACTAAAATCCTTGCACACTTTGAGATTAGTAGAGCCAAATATAATATCATCAACATAAATTTGACAAATGAAGAGTTCTTTGTTGATTATCTTTGTGAAAAGTGTGTTGTCCACTCTACCAATCTTGAATCCGGCTTCAATAAGAAAATCCCGGAGCCTCTCATACCATGCCCTAGGAGCTTGCTTGAGTCCATACAACGCCTTGTGCAACCTATAGACATGGTTAGGATATGTAATATCTTCAAAACCGGGAGGTTGCTCCACATAGACTTCTTCATTGATGAAGCCATTCAAGAAAGCACTCTTTACATCCATTTGAAATAATTTCATTTTATGGCTAGATGCATATGCAAGGAGGATACGTATAGCTTCAAGGCGTGCCACGGAGCGAAGGTCTCTCCATAGTCCAAGCCTTCTACTTGAGAGTACCCTTTGGCGACAAGTCTTGCCTTGTTCTTCACCACAATGCCATGTTCATCTTGCTTGTTCCGGTAGACCCACTTGGTGCCAATCACATTCTTGTTCTTGGGGCGCTCGACCAACTCCCACACTTGATTTCTTGTGAAGTTGTTGAGCTCGTCTTGCATAGCCAAGATCCAATCCGAATCCCTAAGAGCTTCATCTATAGTTGTGGGTTCTACAAAAGAGACAAAAGCATGATGTTTGCAAAATGAGGCATATTGCTCGCGGCGAGTCCTTGTACCCCCTTGAGGATCACCCAACACAAGATCAATTGGATGATTTGTTGAAGTTCTTGTGCGTCTTCCAAATATTGTAGAGGTAGGGTCATCTTGAGATTGAACTTCGCCCGTGTCCTCTACTTGATCTTGAGTGTCTTGTGAGATAGGAGGTGGTTCTTGTGAGGAAGATGGACTATATTGTCTTGTGGGTGAAGTAGGTGGATGCCTTGGTGGATCATTATCATTATCATCATCGGAGGATGAGTCTTCAAGAATGGAGTGAGGGTCATCATCCTCCCTTGGCTTGATATCACCAATGGCCATCTTCTTCATTGCTTCTCGAAGAGGTTCTTTTCCTACATCATCACAACAAAAACCATCTCCTTGGGAGCCATTAGATTCATCAAACTCCACATCACATGTTTCTTCAATCACTCGTGTAGAGTTATTGAATACTCTATATGCTTTGGAGTTAGATGCATAACCAACAAATATGCCCTCATCTACTCTACTCTCAAACTTCCCTAGATGCTTCTTCTTCTTGAAAATGAAACACTTACAACCAAACACCCGGAAGTAAGAGATGTTGGGCTTCCTCCCAATGAGTAGCTCATATGGTGTCTTCATCATGAGTCGGTGGAGATACACTCTATTTGAAGCATGACATGCCGTGTTGATAGCTTCCGCCCAAAACCTTTGCGAAACTCCATAGTCATCCAACATAGCTCTAGCAAGAGTGATGAGTGTCTTGTTCTTCCTCTCAACCACACCATTTTGTTGGGGTGTATAGGTTGAGGAGAATTCATGCTTGATGCCTTCACCATCACAATACTCTTCCACCTTGGTGTTGCGGAATTCCGACCCATTGTCACTTCTTATCTTCACCATGGATGACCCAAATTCATTTTGGGCTCTAGTAGCAAACTTCTTGAAGATATCAAATGTCTTGCCCTTGTCCTCCAAAAAGAAAGTCCAAGTATAGCGTGAGAAATCATCAACAATGACAAGACAATAGAGATTACCACCAAGACTCTTGTATGTAGTTGGTCCGAAGAGGTCCATGTGAATGAGCTCCAATGGTCTTGTGGTAGATACATAAGCCTTCATGGGATGATGACTTGCAACTTGCTTGCCGGCTTGACATGCACTACACAACTTGTCCTTCTCAAATGTAACATCCTTCACACCAAGGACCATGCCTTTCTTGAAAGCTTTCTTGAGTTGGCTCATGCCTATGTGTGCAATGCGACGATGCCATAGCCAACCCTTGGATGTAGTCGAGACGAGGCAAGTAGTCAAGTTTGCTTCACGGGATGTAAAATCTACAAGATAAAGATTGCCATAGCGGAATCCCTTGAAAACAACTTCATTAGTTTTCTTGTTAGTAATTGTGACCCCTTCATCATCAAATGTGCATGAAAGACCAAGGTCACAAAATTGTGCAATGGAAAGCAAGTTATAACTACAAGAATCCACAAAGAGAACATTGGAAAGGGATAAGTCGTTTGTTAGAGAGATTTCACCCAATCCGGGATCCTTCCTTTAGAGTTATCACCAAATGAAACTTGTTCATGATCTCCCGCATCATCCACTAATGAGGTGAACATTTTTACTTGGCCGGTCATGTGTTGAGTGCAACCACTATCAAGTATCCAATGACTCCCTCCGGCCTTGTAGTTCACCTACACACAAGAAATTAGCATTGAGATTTAGGAACCCAAGCTAGTTTGGGCCCTTTGATGTGAGTGACAAGAGCTTTAGGAATCCATAAGCTTCTAGGTGGCTTGACTTTTGGTTTGGCCCCAATGAACTTGATTTCCACTTTGCCATTGTTCTTCTTCATCAACAAGAAGTGGTTGTCATTATACATGGACTTGTAGTTGCTAGGCAAGGTGGGCAAGGGGCGAGTAGGTGTTGGGCACTCCCTTGTGTGATGACCGGTGACCTTGCAATGTTGACAATAGGATCCAACTTCATTGATGAAACACCCATATAGCTCCTTTGATTTAGGAGTTTCCTTGATGGGATTGGGGAAAGCACCAAGCCCCTTTGTCCCATAATCTCTTGCATTGTAGTAGAGGATCTCCTTGTGCAACTCCTCACCCTTGGCCAAAGTCTTTACACAAGACCTTAAGCTTCTCACTTCTTCTTCAAGAGCTTTCACCCTATCATGGTTAGTCTTGGAGGAAGATGCAATATTTTCAACATTAAGCAAGACCTTAGGTTTTTCAATTAGATCATCACATGAGGTGGAGGCATTGACTTTAGTGACTTCTCTAGCATTTGCATGCCTACTAGAATCAATGTCCTCACTAGCAAGCTCAAGCTTTTGATATTTCATCTCTAAGAGCACATGTTCTTTCTTGAGCTTCATATGACTTGACTCAAGGGACTTGTTAAGCACGGTTATGTCGTCATACTTGACAATTAGCTCATTGTGCTTATCAAGTAACTTGTGGTCATCTCTAAGTGACTTGTTAGACACTACCAAAGCATCATGCTCTTTGCTAAGGTCATCGTGCTTTACAAGTAACTCATCATATGAAAGCTTAAGTTTATCATGAGTCTCATCAAGAGCTTTGAGCTTACTCTTTTGTTTCTTTATCATGGAGGTGTATTCATCAAGAAGATCTTTAAGAGCAAGAGGTGAGAGATCATCATCACTAGAAGATCCACTACTATCACTATCGCTCACCTTGGAGTGCTTTGCCATGAAGCACATAGGTGGAGGTGGAAGTGGAGGCTCATCATCCATGATAGCAATGCCGGCGATCTTCTTGTTCTTGTCCTCTTCACTTGAACTTGACTCACTTGAGGTCTCACCCCCGGTCACCCATTCATTGACCAAGAGAGAACGATGTTCACCCTTCTTCTTGTGGTAGGGCTTGGTTGATGACTTTTTCTTGGATGAGTTCTTCTTGTAGTACTTGGCATCCTTGTCATCTTCATCATTCTTCTTGCTTGAGTTTGACACTCTCTTGTCGGGCTTGGGGCAATCATATGAGAGATGATCATAGCTACCACAATTGTAGCACTTCCGATTGCTTCCCTCACCACTTCTTCTTGATGACCGGAACTTTTGCTTCTTAGGATCATAGTTGTAGCCCTTCTTGCCAATCTTGGAGAGCATTCTTGTGGTCTTCCTCATGAGAAGAGCAAGCTTAGCATCATCGCTCTCCGCTTCACTTGAGTCACTTGGATCATCACTTTCACTTGAGGAAGAAGGAGCTTTTTCCTTGATCTTCTTGGACTTCCCTTTTTCACTAGCCTTGAGTGCAAGATCTTTCTTGGCGCTTGAGTGTGAGGTAGATGATTCCATGTCTTCCATCATGAACATCTCGTGGGAGCGAATCTTGCTCACAACCTCGGTGATGGTGAGGGTGGTGAAGTCCTTCTCAAAGAGAAGTGCCTTGACGATGTTGTATTTTGGCTTGGGAAGCGTTTGAAGGATTTTTCGGATGATTTCTGCTCGGAAAGGTTAGCAACATCGAGAGCATTGATACTTTGAATAAGAACCCCCATCCTAGAGTACATTTGCTCTACCCCCTCATCATCTTTCATTTTGAACTCATTGAGTTCCACCTTGAGCAACTCATATTTTTCCTCACGGATCTTTTTGTTACCCACATGAATTTCTTTGAGTTCCATCCACACCTCATGGGAGGTGGGCTTAGCAAAGACCCGATCAAACAACTCCTCATCTAGCGCCTCAAAGATGTGATTCCTAGCACGTGCATTCCACTTAGCCTCACTCTCGGTGGGAACCGAAGGCAATGGATACAAGGTAGTGCGCCACGCATCATGATGTTGAGCTTGAAGATAGCTAGCCATTCTATGCGCCCAAAAGGTGAAGCGCTTCCCCGCCAACCTTGGGGGGCCATTGCCGCTTCCTTTCCCCATCTCCCTAGGCGGTTAAGCCAAGCAAAAGGGAGCCTAGCTCTGATACCACTTGTAGGATCTAGTCACATAGAAGGGGGGTTGAATATGGGACTTGTTTTCAAGCTCTAAAGGAAAAAAACGAAAACCTTAACCTATCAACTAGTGTTGCCCATACTAAAACGGTTCTTCTCTACTTCTAGAGCACACTAACACAAGTTTCCTTAGCAAATAACACACTAGGAGGCAATAAGACAACCTAGGCAAGATATTAAGCACACAAGCGAAACAAGCTAGAACAAAGACAAGAAACTTGAGAGCGGAATTGAAATGCTGAAAGTAAGTGCTAGAAGTAAATAAGATGGACAAGAGGCGATCGAATTTTTTCCCGTGGTATCGAGAAGTTGACGCTCCCCCCTAGTCCACGTTGGAGCACTCACTTAGAGTATCGCTCCCCCTTGAGTCACTAAGACACAAGTGCTCACTAAGAGTACCCGTTTTCCATCTCCGGAACGGTGGGTCTCGAACCGTGTACACCAAGCTTGTCTTGAGGCTCCCACAATCTCCAAGAGCTCACCAAGACCCCCCAAGTCACCTAGACCGTCTAGGAGCCGTCAAACTCCAAGAGTAACAAGCCCGCAAACCTTCACTTGACCTGAGCACTCAGCTAAGCCATGGATGCACCTTGAAACTCTTGCTCACTAAGAAAGAACACCTCAATGAAGAGGAAGAGAAATTCCAATAAGAAAGAACACACTCTCCTTCTCTCCTAGGCTGCAGTAGATCTTCAGAGTGGCAAAGGCAGCTCTAGAGAGGCAGGGGGGCTTATATATAGGCCTAGCAAAGGTGGCTAGCCGTTGGAAAAGTCCCCTGAAAAAGTTGTACCGTCGGATGAACCGATGGTGCCCCCCTGCAAAGCGTCGGATCATCCGGTCACTCACAGCGCCCAATATAGCCGTTGAACCTTGAAACCCAGAAAATACACCGACGCTATACACCGACGCCTCGTCGGATCATCCGGTGCTGAAGGCACCCCGCCCGGGGCGGTCGTGTGATTTGAAACAAACCGTCGGATGAACCGCTGTGAGCACTAACCAAGCGTCGGATCATCCGGTGCTGAAGCAGAATTCTTGGCGCGTCTCTGTTGGATTTAAATGCAACCGTCGGATGAACTGATGGTCAAGGCGTCGGATCGTCCGATGCTTGAGCCCAGACCCTTGACCAGAACTGTAGCCAAACCCTAAGGCGTCGGATGAACCGGTGCCTGTACCGTCGGTTCATCCGACGGTCCATTTTGAACCAGCTGGCTGCAGAACTCATCCGGCGCATGTTAAATATAGGGCGTCGGATCATCCGACGCTATGAAGTTGATTTCAACTCATCCAATTCAGCGCCTTTGAGTTTTCCGTCGATTCTTTTGCTTCAACCTTGCTTCCATGAACTCTCTGAGCTAGATAGGATCCAAGGAACATGAGTGTGCATAAATTATGGCTTTCAAGTGCATGGTCAAGCTACTAGTGTACGAACCCCTCTTAATAGTACGGTCGAAACTACAAACTAGTAATCCAAGTGTCCTTCATCTCCTTTGAGACACTTGGAACTAACAAAGTCCTTAGCCTTGCAGTCTTCGACCAGATTGAGCCCATAAATTCAAATTGAGGGGTCTCATTCCATTCAATACTCGTGACAATAACCCAAATAGAAATCCGCTTCAAAACAAAGGTTAGTCACAAGCATATGGTTGTCATTTATCACCGAAACACACCCTTACCAAAGGTGCGAAAGGGACTAGATCGCTACACCGTAGTTGTCTTTACTATAATATATATAATTAAGTGCATATTAATCATTTCCGACCTTTTGAAATGGAGGACTATCATCTTCAGTAGCTAACATATGAATATACTCTCTCCGGTTTGGTAAAATAAGTCGTTTAGGACAGTGACACGGTCTCCAAAGTACAACTTTGACTTCTTATTTTTATAACAATAATTATTAAAAACTAACATATGTATACTTTTGTGAAAGTATTTTACAAGACAGATCTAGTCATGTAGTTTTCACATTTTCAAACTCAACGACTTAAAAGTTATTCATGATTTATATTACTAATGTTTGACTCAAACCTTGTCCAAAACGACTTCTTTCACCAAAACGGAGGGAGTATGATACATTACTCTAGCTAGATTAATGTGTAAAAGTCACATTGACATTGTTGTTACCTGTACCCAGTAAACAGCCAGTTACTGAGCTTTAGTTACACATGCTGTGTGCTGACAGCAGTCACATCAAAGTGACTGCAGAAGGGCCTAACTTGCACCTACAAGCTCAGAATATTTTAGGGTTAGGATCAGGACAATTTGGAGATAATGGTGGCTGTATCAACTTTCATGACATTTTGCCTTTCCCCCATACCTTTCCAAAGTGCTGCCAACTTTTTACAAACTCAAGACAAGTAGTGCTTTTGCAAAGATAGGCCACCTTTCGCCTGTTAACCTTAGCAGGAAACTTCAAACATGCACACATCATGCAAGCAGTAGTATAAAATTTTTCTTATCCTATCTGTAACTACTATTCTATAGGAATTCATTGGTGCTTCTTAAAGCATTTCACTATTTCAGTGTGATCATATATCACTTTGTAGGTTGGAAACCAACATCATGAGAGCCTGTGGGGTTCCCAAGTAGCAAGCTATACAAATTCGTGTTCGTTATTCTCTAGCTGTTCTATTCGCTAATTCAAAGGCCATCTTTCATTTAGCAATATGAGCGTATAATTCCAATAATGATTGTGTTAGTGCATATGGATGTTGAATAAGTCATTTGGCATTTTAACAAGTGGGTTATATAATATATTACACCTTCTATATTGTTTCTCTTTGCAGAATGCTGATGCTAGATAACTAAGCAAATCCGTCTTCTAAGATGGTTTTTAAATAGCTATTTTAATTTAAAATATTTTTGGAATATTGGATCTTGATCCACCAGTAGCACCCTATTCAAGTTTTTTTTGTAATTTAGACCTAAATAACTATATATGAATAATCCTACCAGCATCTAGATAATTAAAAAGTTTTTCTTTTGTAAACTAGACACAAAAAGGAACCTTGGTGATACTCACATAATCAACATCAAACCTAAGGAAAAATAATACACATTGACAAGTCACTAATTTGGAATCATACTGATTTAATAAGAACACTAAGGTAAAGTCATCTTAAAGGACTAGGAAATCATTATTATTAAGAAATATGAAAGTGTGCCAGGATTGCAATGCTTAGATTCAATTTCTTAAAAATCTTAAGCGGTTACAGTAATAATCCGTGACAAAAACCATTACCTGTCGAAACTACTTGATCATGGTTCATCCTTTTTGTGTCCACTAGATGTAACCTGCACAACAGTTCACCATTGTGGTCAAGAAAACATTTTTTTGTGATTTTAACCTAAATAACTATATGGATCCTACAGCATCTGGATAATTAAAAAGATTTTTTTAAAAACCTGGACACAAAAAGGAACCATGGTGAAGCTCACATAATAAAGATAAAAAATGGTTTGAAATCTAAGGAAAAATAATAGACATTGAAAAGCACTAATTTGAAACCATAATGGTTTAATAAGAGCACAAAAATAAAGTCATCTTAAAAGACTAGGAAATCATTATTATTAAGAAAAATACAAAAGTATACTAGGATTGCAATGCTTAATTAGAATCAATTTCTTAAGAACTTAAGCGATTATAGTAATATCCACGACGAAAACTATTACCTGTCAAAACTACTTGGTCATGGTTGATCCTTTTTAATTTGTGTCCACTAGATCTTGTTCGTAACTAGTACATCAGGTCATCATTTGTGGCCACTGGGAAGTCAGGAGTCCTAATATATATATATATATATATATATATATATATATATATATATATATATATATATATATATATATATATATATATATATATATTAGGAACATACCTGATACACAACAGTTCAGCTATTGAAGTTTTTTTTCATATGATGCTTAAAAAAGCTCTGTGAACAATTTCGTTATATACTCATATGTTCTCAGCACGCGCCTTGCAAGTCGTAAACACTAAACACATTGTCCAAATAGAAACCCAATCCATTCCTGAATCCTGATCAGATTCTCCCCCATCTTTTACAAAAGCAGAATTTAAGTTGAAGAACTGCTAGGTATAAGCTGTCTCTTGCCAACTTCTCTCATAAGATAAGGTAATTATATATTTTCCTGAACATTATATATTTACCTGGTTGGTGGAGAAAAATGTAATCCTTACAAAAGATAACATGATTAAGAGGAAATGGAAGGGTAATCCATTATGCTTATTCTGTGATCAAGTAGAAACACTGTAACATTTATTCTTCCAACGCACAATTGCAAAATGTGTGTGGGGGATGGTTGGCTCCTGCCTAGGGGCAACCAACGTTCCTAACAACATTGAACAATATAAAGAGTGGATTCTGAAACTTCTCCCAAAGGGAAACGTTGTGCACCATTTCGGCTTTTCAGCAACTTGCTAGGCCATTTGGAATTGTAGAAACAAGGCTGTTTTTGATAAATACTAATCAAACATCCGGCTGAAATCATTGTGCACGCTTGTGCGTATATGTCTTATTGTGTAGGTTTATTCAACTTGGATTTCGCTGGGAGTGTTTTGAAGGCGTCAAGGTGCTGCTGGCGATTGCACACAAGACCCTGGCTCAACAGAAGAAGGCGCCCGAGCTCAGGCTGCTGACAGCACCACATAAGGACCAGACGGGTGATGCTGATGAGGAGTGAACAATCGCTGAAACACATGAAGAATTTCTTTTGAGTGGTATGGTCTGGGAGTATTAGTAGGCTAGATGCATTAGACTAGTCTGCTAGCTTGAATTCGAACTGTGTAATAACTCTGTTCTTGAACTCCTCCCCTCCCCCCTTTTCTCACTGTGATACCCGGTGGTGATGTTGTTGGGGAAATTCTATCTGTCCTCATACAGGTTCAGAGAGGATGGGGCTTCATAGGGCTATTTCTCTCCCTTTTCATCTATTTCTATAATGAACACTATGTATTTCCGTTCTCGTAATGGAAATGGAGAGAGCCCTCGATTCGAAACAAAAGTTAGCTTGAATTAGGAAAAAGGAGAGGTCTATCCTGTACCCGAGCATTTCTTGCTACTCATACACTTGTTGATTTTCTAAGCCATCAGATCTAAAATGAACTATGGAGATCAACTCCTCTTCGTCCTTATCTTCTCCTGTACCTTGCATTCTTATCCACACCGCTTTCATATCAATCCCATGTATGCTCTCAACCTCACCGGCAAGGCTCGCTCGCCCTCCATTCACTCTCCCTCCCTTCACCGTCCATTCTTGCTGTTGAGCTCTCTTTCAGTGACGCTCGTGTCAAGAAGCCGTCACTACCGCCACTGGTGCCCTGCCCGTTTTTGGTGGCTTCCGCTACTAGATCTCCCGCCACCTTCTCGACCACAATGTACCACACAATCGACCCCGACCACTCCATAGCCCAACCGAGGTTCCTCAGCTGCCCTGGCGAGCAGTGCCCCTACCACGCCGCTTCGCCGCCATCTCAATCCCCAACACCGCTTGCTTCCCTATCACCTCGAGACTTTCAATTGGTCCACCGGAAATAGGTACGCCCCAAACCCCGAACCCTAAAAGCTTGTTGGAGCTCCAAAGTTTTAGATTTTGTACCTTAAACATTTTGATGAATCAATGTTTTGTAAAACCTACTTCAATAATTTGAATGTACTACAACATTTTTCATAAAAATAGTTATTTATAAAATGTTGTACTAGTTCTAGCAAAATATTAAGTACTTACTCAAATGTTCAAATCTAGAAAGTCCAGAATAAGAAAAACATATTTATTCAGATATTATTTATTACACAAATTCTCATCACGATTAAATGGGTTCAAGTGTTCAGCACAACACATTAAGGGGAGAAAAATGCATTTAAAGTTTGCAAATCAACCAAAAAAAAATCTCAGCCCAGCCATTATCCTTACCGGCCCAATTAAATTGGGCCACAAAGTCCCATTAACTCCGTCGCATGCCCATGTGTTACCATCTTAATCTCGCACGTTAACTAATCTCTTGTAATGTTGTACATGAATCTCAAAACGGTGGGGGATACTGGCATATACGAAATTCAGGGATGGATCCGCGCCCAGAGGCATAGTCGATCTGCACTCTGGAAAGTGAAATATATCCAGCAACAGAGCTGTATCCATAAGCATGTCACCATTTCTCGAAAAGGAAACTGGGTGTAAATGACTGATTTCATGATGTTCAACCTTCTGTTTCAAAGAAGGGTCCATGATTTCCATAGATGATTGATCCTTGATTGAATATATAATTCTTATGTTCATATCCATGTCATGTGAGCAATTTTGACTTGGCTGCTCCTCCCTCTGTCTTTAGCATTGGCAAAATGATTTCCACTATTGATATCCCTTCCTTACATGGGACTACAAGCCTACGGAATTAGATGCTTGGAAAGTTAGACGCGAGAAATTAGAAGAAGAATATAACATGGTAATAGAGAAGGATACAAATAGTCCCAAGAACGTTTGAGTTGAGCATTGTATATATAATTCATAACATACTAGTTAATAAATTTACAGCTTCACGATATGGCTGTCAACATAAATGAGAAAATTGCTTTGTTTATCTTCTAAACTAATATAAATATAGAATTATTCAAGTGTCCGAATAATGATTTTACGCTGACATGAAACTACGCACTGGAGATATAGTTTCATTAATCAACAAAAAATAATTAAGATGATGTGGTAGATTTGGGAACCAGGTCCTAGGGATGGATCTAGATGTCTGGAAATCTGAATTATCCGTATTCATATCCGCTAAAAATGTTAATATGGATATCTGTATTCGTATTCGTTTTTAATATGGATGTATTCAAATCCGTTTTTCAATATTATCCGTATTCGACGTTATCCGAATTATTTGATAAAAATCTGACATATATGACATTATTCGTATCTGCAAAAAATAAAGTACCGATAAAAACCATCAAAAATTCATTTATAGTACTAAATACTAATTACCAATGATGTTAATTTTAATATTGCTAGTAAAATAATTATTTACACCATTTTAACTATTAAAAAGTATATATATGACAACTAACTAATTATGCTAACCTAATATTACTAAATTATATAATTATATTTTTAATTAATTTTGATGTGTCTAATCATAGTAATTTTAAATACATTATATTATTTAGCAAATAAAAAAAATTATATTTAAATGTATTTATGTACTTATTTTTACTAATACAATATGTTTATATATTTAAAAATTACCTATTTTATATTTATTGTGATATATTTATTAATTAGTTAATTATTTAACATGTTATTTGCAATAAGATATCTATTATGTATAATGATCATAATTTACTCTCTATTTGATCAATTATAAAACCATCGAAAATGAAATTGATACTCATTATCACTCTACGCTATAAATCGAGTAAGTATTCGAATGCGAATCCGAATTCGAAATGTCCATTTTGTATTCGTATTCGATAATATTATTTTCGTATCCGCATTTGAATTAAAATGTGGTAAATACTGACATCCGAATTTGTATTCGTGTGTATCCGATCTGAATCCATCCCTACCGACCCCATGCATGAACCACCCCACTGAGAATGTCCTATCAATGGACTGTGTGCAAGACGACATGCTTGACTGAATTAGTAACACACATAAATAGTAGAAGAAACTGTTATACTACCTTGCTATGTCCTCAGTAGAAGTGAATACCATGCCTTCAATGGGATCTTTAAGTTGGACCACTTTCTCAAGCCTGTACAATTATGAAACCACCATTAGTTATACCGTTTTTCAAGCTAGGGTACCTACATACGAGAATTTCCATGCCCCAACAGCCCTAGAGAAAGAACTATTAAGTTCAATAAAGTGTTTCAAATCTTGGTGGTAAAGGTGGGTTTGAGATCGATACTAAATGTCTACCAAAGGTCCTCTAGCCTAGTTGATTAGAGGGGGCTGAGGTATGGTCGCAACCAGGAAACCAAGGTTCAATTCCTATATTAGAGCGGATTATGGAGCTGATTTTAAAAAATCCTCTTGTCCGTGAAACCAGGGTTCGTAGGTTTTCTAAGCTCAGAAAAGGTTCCTTCTTCTTAATGAAAACCCGTAGGGCGATTCCCCAGTAGTAATTGTGCATGGTGTCATGGTGAGGCTTTATCTATCTTCCAAATCTTGTACAACAAAGTATAAAGAACTCTTACTCTTGACGAAGAGATAAGTACACCCCCCCAAATTTCTCTCAGATCTTAGCTGTCTCACGCAACCATGCCTTGGGTACTTCAATGCGTACCAGCCTACCAGGTATGTGCTCGAGGTGCCATATGTGCAAGTAGGACACATGAATGAATCTTAGATTCTATACATGGTTCGGGATCAATTTGTCATCAAAGTTGGGTACAGGTTACCAAGTTGGTGCACTTTGTGTGTTTGGTTAGTTTAATGAACCCTAACTTTACTGTTGCTTGTGAAATACCATGGGTTCATGCAAACGCCACTTTGTTTCATTACTTGTCCATATTAATATGGCTAAGAATGAGGGTGGACCAAACACCAAATTGTGTGGTAGGGCTAACTTCTATTTAGAATGACTAAGAATAATGACAAACTGACAAAGTAGTATGGGGGGTGGGGGGTTGCTGTGGTCCATTCCAAGCGGATTGATCTCACCCGGTTTTGAATCCGGCCATACCAATTGGTCGTTCGGACTAGGCTTGGTTCCAGGCGGATTCACCTGGCCCGTTGGAATCCAGCTCATTTCTTACGCCCTGATTCCAGGAATTGTTCCCCACCTCTTGAGATCAAGAATGCAAACAACCAGCTGATCAATGAATCCCTTAACTCATTCCCGGTTGTGAATAGTTTTGGAACTATTTTAATCCACAACAAACGAATAGGCCTACATGTTCTTGTCATTTCAAAAATGAAAACAACATATTGATTGTGTAACGTTTGTTGGACCGGAACTTTATATGTTAGAGGGAACAAAACCGATCTTTTGTTGTCTTTGGGCGACAAAAGTAGCACTGGTAGAGTCACATGCATCAGTCTCGATTGGTAAGGTGCATAGAAACCTAAAGTCCAACTGGGACTAATGATGTCAGACAAAAGGACACCCTCACCTTTAGTCTCGGGTGAACAAACCTGAACTAAAGGAGGGCCTTTTCACGGTTGGTAATACCAATCGAGACTAAGGGGGCACGCCAATGAATTTATTTTTGAATATCCCTAGGAGATGCAATTTTTCATGCGAAATATACACGCGTCTGGTGCGGTGATTCGAACTCGTGACCTCTAGCCTCGCGTGTAGCTTCCTTACCATCTCACCTACACAACATCTAATTGAGTAATTCATGGGAGACCCTTTAGTCTTGGTTGGTATTACCAACCGGGACTAAAGGGGGTGAGCACTGCTGACATTAGTGGCCACGTCGACGCAACCCCTTTAGTCGCGGCTCCAAAACTGAATTGAGACTAAAGGGGCATATCAAAGGCTCCTTCTTTACCATTAGGTCTAGAGATTACCACATTATAATCAAAGAGAAACAAATAAGCCAAAGCGTGTCTACATGTCTATACACACCCTACAAAATAATAGTTAAATTATTGATCAAGTATTATAAAGTTTGAATCTCAGTAGGTGTGTGTGACTAATTATATAGAAAGTTAACTCAATACTCTAGCTAGCTGCTACTCTATATTAACCAATGTTGCAAATCGCGAGCTATAAGAATTTACCAGAGTTCTTCCGAAAAAGCTATAAGAGCTATATATAGCCTTTAGCAGTATGCAAAAAATCCGCAAAATTTAAAGGAACTAGTGAAAACATAGGCAATTCAGAAGATAAGTCATAGATCATAATTGTAGTTCATAAATCTCACTAATATATGTTCGTAGCTCAACCATAGCAGTGTTAGCGGTGCTAACCTATTGAATTCAGCGAAGCTATTTCATGCAATGGAGGGGTTAGTGACGACATTAACGGTAATATTTGCAATATCATCGTGGCACATGTCTCAGAAATGCTATAGGAGACTATTTGCAACCATGATAATAACCCACCCATATCCATCTAATAAATTGAAAGGATGAGATGTTAATTACCTGTAGGTCCTTGAATCCCACAAACAAAGATCTCCTGACCCCCGCGTAGCAATTATTGGAAGCGATGGGTGGCAAGCAACGTCATACATGTTCAAGCTCGTCATGTCAAGTTTATGAACGATCTCCTTCTGAAAATCCCGTATCTAATTCACAAAAAAAGGAGAAACGAAGGGATCAGAGAATAGTGTATTTTTAGGTGATTAGGCCACAGTCAATATGTCCGTAAGTTATGATTTTTGTAACGGGTCATATTGGGTGCCATACGTACGATTGCACAGTTAGTTTTCCCGCAGCCATGAACCAGGAAGTACTGATGACAGTCAGCGTAAAAGTGAGAACAATTGCAGCACGACGCATTGAATGTGGTGATAGGAATCGCAGAATGAATGTTCCAGCTCCAGTCCTGCAAATAAATCCATTAGAGATGATCACATATTTACATGCCCAAAAAGTTTTCTCTTAGATTCCGATAGCAAATGTACTTCCATCTATCCATTCCAAAATGTTGCTATGCACCTAAATACCCTGGGCCAAACCTGCTACACCGAGCAGCTGAGCCCTCCGGCCGGACTGGGGGCCCGCACCGGTTTTTTCTTATTGTTTTTTTTTCTAGTGACGGGGAACCGAGATCGTCGCGGGGAGGGCCACGATGCATTTACAGTTCCGCGACCACATCTCTCTCGGAAGAATTCGTATAGTCTCCGAAAACAAAGACGCAACAAACCTTTGTGCAGCAGTCGGAAGCGCTAGAAGAAGTGTTGATGTCGCTGGTTGCATCAAATGTGAGACCTTCTTGCACGCTGCCGCCGTCGAGGTTGTCAAATGTTTGAGCGCACATCCAGTCCTTGTTCCAGTTCCAAAGCTTGATGGACGTGTCACAACTAGACGCCGTCAACAAGAACGGTTTGGTTGGGTGAACAGCCAACGAAGTGACAGGTTTGCCCGGGTGAGCCTGCAGCTCCTTGACGGCGGCGGCCTTCTCCGTCGTATTTGTATCCGTGGTAGTAGTGTAGGAGTAGACAAGGACCCACCCGTTCTCAAGCCCGGCTGCAAACCAATGCTCTCCGATAAATTTGGCCGAACGAATGACACTGCAGGAATTAGTTCGGTTAATAAGCAAGGACAGCCGCTTCGGTACTTTTCTGCTGATGACCTGCAACGCCACTCTTTCCTGTAGAACGATGATGAGATCATCAGTTCATCACTGATATAATATAAGCTAGATGGATCGAGATGTTGGTTAACTGATACCTGCATTTGGTAATTCCAAATGGAAACACGCTCCTTTTCGTAGCCTACCAACACCCTGCAGTATATGCATGCATGCTGCAATTAAGTGGCCGGTAATTAACCCCATCCAAATTAATTTAGTTATTGTGTATATATAATTGTACTCCTTTCGATTTGGTAATAGAAGTCGTTTTGGACAATATTTGGATCAAACATTAAGAATATAAATTATGAATAACTTTTAAACTGTTCACTTTGGAAATGTTAAAATCATATCAATATGTTTGTCTTGAAAATTAATTTCATAAAAACATGCGTATATAACTTTCCAATAATTATTTTTATAGAAAAGAGAAGTCAAAGTTGTACTTTGGGGACCGTGTCACTGTCCTAAACGACTTCTATTACCAAATCGGAGGGAGTAATTAAAGTTAGCATAATGCCACTAGGGCTGTCTACTCACAATGTCTTCTCGGGGTGCACATCTATGCATTTGACCTCCCCAAAATCTGGTACTGCTGGTATGAACTGATACAAGAAAAGAAAATCATGTATGAGAGAGTGTGATTAGAAAAATTATCTACAATTCGATATCAAAAGAAGGTTGATTCTCGTTTTCTCTAGTACTCCTATTAATTAAAGGCGACCATTTTCCTTGTTAGGCCATTCTCAGTGCACAGTTTCATAGTTTACTTAGATTGGAAATTAGATAAATGTGTCTGTGGAGTTCAATAGGGGTGAAACTCTTTCCACATCCCATGAAACTTTTCCTAGTTCTCTCTCATTACTACATCAGCAAAATTGATGATATGACATAGAATTTTATGCTATGAAACTCTCATTGAGATTGACCTTAGAATTTTGTGTACTTTGAATTATGGCAAACTAACTCATCACCTTGTGGAAGAGGCGCATCGGTTCCTGGGACTGCTGGGAGCATGCTGCTGGGCCGTCACAGACGACAACCGCTCTCAGCATTGCTCGATTCACCTCGCCCCTAAACTTGTCAACCCTTCTAAAGAACTTGATGTAGTCCTCCAGCCGCTTCAAGCTGCCACGAAAGGATGACTCCATATTTCTGCAGAGATCCTCCGACCCGACGACCATAAGCACCTCAAACGTGCATGATGCATCTTGCATGAGATGATTCACGTTCATTGTTGTCGTCATGGCTACGGCACAAGTGGAATGTGGCTCCACTCTGTGCAAAAGGAAGGCGCAATAACTAGGGTCGTTCTCTCGTTGATCTGGAAGATGAAACTTGAAGTCTGTACGCCGGTCGGTCGGCATAATCCAGACGACGACGTGTTGGTTAGTCCTGTTGGTCAGGGTCAAGGGGTGTTGAGTGCGCTTGTTTGGCTGGAAGGGTAAGCGGAGCTCCAGCGGGTGGACGTCCAGCAGCTTGCTTGTCTCAGAGTCAGAGGACCCAATAAGGTAGCGTATCTGCATGCAAGGACGACAATGGTAAAAATGTAATTAGCACCGTAATATTATTTGCAAATGACAATATGAGAGTAAAAGGAATGGACATAATGTGTTATATAAAAGATTTGATATATGCAACAATGTCATTTGACATATTTCCAATCATACCATGTACTACCTATGCATACTACCCATACTATAGTAAAAAAAACCGGTATTATAGAATTGAATTAGTCTCAACTGGCGGATCCTTACATACAGATCCTTTTTTATTTCATACGAGCCCTTTTCAAATTGCTAGTATAAAGTAAGTATTGCGCACCGTAAAAGACCTCACGAATTAGTACCTAGCACCACCAGATTCCACCTCAAACAAATCATTAGGAGGTCTTTTACAGTGCACAATAATTGCATCTCTCACCTCAGTCCTGCTTGTGTCTTCGGGTCCCTGGGCTACGCCAAGTATTCGCTGCAGTGGGGATGGTGCTGCAGACCCTGATATCTCGTTCGCCGACCAGAATCTTTTTAGAATCCCGTGCACTTTCCCGGGCTACAAGTTTATAACCATTAGCATATTGAGATTTGTGTTTGTGCATGACGCTCATCAAAAAGTTCAAACAAAAAAGAAGGGAAAAAGCTTCTAACCATCGATCGCACTAGTAATGCAGGCAATCCGTTGTTTAGCCGACACAATAGCGTCAATAACCGGCTCTGCCACCGGCAAAATGATCGGTTAAATAATGTGTTTCCAAACTTAGAAGAACGGAATTAGCAAAGATGAGTTAAAAAGGCGTGAATGATTGTTAAGCTTCATATGTCCGTTTCTAGTGATGAGGAAATGGTAAAGAACTAAGAAAATGATCAAAAGTACATGCTTAAAGAAAAGCATCGAGGCGGAAAATAAAAGCCAAAAAAAATTGTTCAAGTCAAATTGGAGGCACAATACATATATCAAGTTTGAATCCACCTCAGAATCTAGGAGAAGACTAAACTGAATTCATCACTTTAACTTATCGCTCAGATCTTATATAAACCCCTTTTAGTTTTTTTTAAACAAACACATTAATTGCATATATTTTACCCATCCATCACCATAGAAAATATCTCAAAACACATCAATATATGATTATGAATTTACCTATTTCCTCCAATTTTATATCATATCAAATACAAACTTAAGGTACATATATATGATGTGTGCTACCATCTATAAATGTGTGGAGAAAATGATGATAATGCCGATTTCCACATATCAACCACATATGGAGGTGTGATGGAAACTAAAAAAATATGAATATGGATGATACTATGTATAGAATAATTTCTAAATAAAGTATATAGAACCATAACTAAGATAAAGTATATATCTGCATGAATACTATGCTACAATATTTAGAGAGGGGGGACACACACACACACACACACAGAGAGAGAGAGAGAGAGAGAGAGAGAGAGAGAGAGAGAGAGAGAGAGAGAGAGAGAGAGAGAGGAGGTTTGGACTAAAGTTCCAGATTTTTCTCACGTGCGGAGATTGGTTATGCATATACCTCTCCTACTGAGGACATGAGATTATTCGTGGAGTTGCGACAAGATGGACGAACAATCTCAATCACGGTTTCCATCCCGGCCAACATATCCATGATGTTATCTATCGTAGGTCTTTGTTGTGGATCATCATCCTCACAGAGTTGCACAATTTTAATGTATCTCTTCAACAACGGGTTGTCTGTATTTACTGATTGATGCCACTGTAGGGTTAAAATTCAAATTGTGAAAAAACATTCTCCCTATGTTTCAATACTTGTTCATGATATGCATAGTAAAACAAGGAGAACATTATTAATGAGTATTTACTTTACTCCTTATTTCTCATTTCAAATCTAAATGTCAAAAAAGTGATGTAGAGTTACTAGGACTTCATTCCAAATATTGAAAAATAAAACAACAATTTTCCAACTAAATTATTTGAAACTTAAATTTTGATAACCCAATTGAATTTTTAAATTTTAAGTTCCAAATCCAAAAATCTTGATTCCAACCCTACTAGATACCCAAAGTTTATAAATTAGAATTTTAATATAAATTTAAATATTACACTTATGGAGAAATTAATTATAACAATAAACTTAAACTATTGCACAAGTTTGAAAAATATCTTCCATTGGATGCTAATGTTTTGTCCAACTAACCTCTTTCTTATGACTGGAAATTTCTTTGCGAAAAATTATGTCTACATAACTCTTTCTGAGAGGAGAGCAACACAAGAAACATGTGCTTAATTTGAAGTAATCCTCCCAATGTAGGAAAAAGTCCATTTTGACCATCCAACTATAGGTTAAGTTTGGTTTTGTCCATCAAATTCCAAAATCGGAAATCGTTGACCATTCAACTATCAAATCCGTTCAAATTTGGCCACTAAGCTATTTTGATGGGTAGTTCTCAAATTTTTATTTATAATTTAGTTCTTTGATCTTAAAATGATTATTACTTTTTTCCCATACCTTCGGCTTAGGTGATTCTTGCGGCCACACACTCATAACGGCAAGCTTTATCTATTCAGATGTTATTTATACTATTTATCACTATTTTTTATATTATTCTTATGTTGTGGTGTACAAACAACAATATAAGAAAAGTAAATAAATAGTTAAAAAATAATATGAACAACATTCAAAAGATAAAGGTAATCGAACGCATGATCACAAGAATCACTTAAATTGGAGATATGAGAAAATTTTTTAATCATTATAATATCCAAGAACTATTTTAATCGTTTTATTTATAATTTAGTTCTCGCATCTTAAAATGAATATTATTTTTTGCTCAAATCTCTAATTTAAGTGATTCTTGTGATCATGCATTTGTAATAATTAACTTTATCTTTTAAAATGATGTTCATATTATTTTGTAACCATTTATTTTACTTTTCTTATATTGTTGTTTTTACACCACCACATAAAACAATAATATAATAGATAGTGCTAAAATGGTATAAATAACAAATGAAAGACAAAGCTCACCATTATGAACACGCAAAAATCACCTAAATCGGAGGTACTGACAAAAGTAATGATCGGTTTAAGATCTAAAGACTAAATTGTAAATAAAAAATTAAATCACCCGGTTTTCATAGTTGGATGGCCAAAGATTTTCAGTTTTGGAGTTCGGTGGCCAAAATCAAACTTAGCCTATAGTTGAATTGTCAAAAATGAACTTTCCCCCCAATGTATAATCTATGCAATTTGTATCCATAGGGATTTCTATTGTGTGACAAAAGATGAAGAGCATACATCGAGGACATTATACCCCAATGCATATGGTGTGTTTCATTTTGCTGATTATATCAATTCTTGAAATTGGAATAGCAATAAATAAATCAACAAGATTATTTTAATTTATATAGAAATTTTTTCTTCTTTATAATATTAAAAATGTACCCTTCTATGCAAATCCAATTTTGCATTGATAGAATAAATCCAAATTGTAGATTCGGAGTAGATGAAGAATTGAAAATTTTAATATAAGTAGATAGAAATTAGATTATGACTTGCATTAATCTCCTTAAAGAAAAGGGAAAGCAATTTCATATGTTAAGCATGAAGTATAAGATAGGCATGTACTAAGAGTGCTATTTTACGTACGCAATAGTTGGCTAAACTAGTGTTCGAAAAGACTAGTAAAAAAACATATGGTGGTCAAGATTAATTGTATACTACTTAAACTTTGACCTGTGGTATACGTAATATAAGGATATCATGGTAAAAGAACATAAATGACATGACTATAATTTTATTTTTGACACTAGCATAAAGTTTAAAAGATCATTCCATTTGAAATATCACTTTTTACAATGTAATAATTACACAATTATTCATAATAATGAACAATTAAATCTTGTATATATATTATATACTACTAAGTAGTAGTATTGTGTACCATAAAAGAGTTATTGAAAATACACGGTATAATCTAATATTCTTTTTCGAAGAAAAATAAAATCCAAGATTTAGTGAAACGAATTGGGTATCATTATTGCGAGGTAAAAAATCCTTACATTTTGGCGATCAACTGACTTTGTACTTCCCGTTAACAGTTTCATGATTATGATGCCCAAACTAAATATGTCTGCCTTGAAAGATATCTCCCCTTTGCCAAAACGTTCTGGTGGAATATATCCCCTGTGCTACAATATGATAGTTTTAAGCATCATCTGGACATCAAGCAAGTAAATACATTAACTGTCAGCGATACAGTTTGTTACATAAAGGCATGCTTACCAAGTTCCACAAATAGTTTTAGTGATTATTCGGGATTGTTCGCCACCAAAGCATCTTGCTAATCCAAAATCTATTATTTTTGGGACCATGTCACGATCCAGTAGAATATTTTCTGGTTTGAGATCCAAATGACTAATGCGTTGTTCATTGTGTAGATAACGCAAACCATGGCAAATACCCTCGATCAATTTGTTGTGTGTATCCCATTCATGTCTGTGAGATTTATCTGTCAAAGTAATCATAAAGAACACTTAGAAACAAATGATACAGAGCAAAGCTTTCAGCTTCCTTCTAAAAAAACATGATGCACTGCCAAGTGCCAATGGAAGAGAAACCCACGGTTATATTAATAATGTTGCAGTGTTACCTTCGAGATAATGCTGAAGGCTTTGATTAGGCGCATACTCAAAGCAAAGAACCCTTCGTCGATCATCTGCCATTACTGTAGTCTCGTTGTATTTTGCTGGTACTTTTGGTGTCTCAGAGCAATAGCCTAAAAATCTCACTATATTTTTGTGTTTAACGCTTTTCAAACATTTAAGCTCCTCCTGAAAATTTTTCTCCAAAAAGTCTTCGTCTGTAAAGAGCTTCTTCACTGCTACTCTACGCTCCTGAAGATATCCCTGTTTCACATACACAGTATATATCTCTATCATTAGTCCTGACTTCTTCAGCATTTTGGACCCACAGATAAAAAAAATTGATGTTTAGTTTTCGCAAGGTTATCTGGGAAAAAACATATTTACCATATAAACTTTTCCAAACCCACCACTACCAATCACTTTGGAGAAACCTTTTGTGATCTTTTTTAAAAATTCATATGATAGAACTATTGGATCCGCTTCTGTATCAATCAATATGCGCTCCAGGGCTTCATATTCAGCCTCTTGATTATCCATTTCTGCAAACCATAAACCTATTTATTATCCATTTACCGCAAGTATGAGACTTGTACAGAATGTGACGAATTTGCTCACGTACAGAAGAAAAATACTAGGAACAGTTTTAAATTGAACACAAGCTAGCTCAAATTTTTCACCAGAGAAAAAACCAGAGCTAGCTCCAACATGGATCATGGTCTAGCAATGCACTAACCTTTGATGATGCTGTCCTCCACACAGAAAGACGTACGACGACGCCTCCTCCGATCCGATCAGTACAGCGTTGATCAGGGGAAGCTGTATATGAGCAGAGATTCACCTAGCGAGCACTCGATGCGATGGACATTTATCTCCACTGAGGCACTGAACAAGCATACTGCTGGCCAAGTCAGCGGTAATTAACCAAATCAAGCACACATGATCCGGATCAGGTTCTCCTCAAGTGCACGCGTTGATCACATCAGTTAAGGTGGGTGCACAGTATTAATGAAGCCACATTAGTCACATGGTTCACAAAAAAAAAGAGTTATCCTTATCCCAAAGCAAGAGCTGACCCGGCGAGTTCATTATGCTAAAATGGATCGCATTTTGGAGTTGACATGATGCCATTAATGTGCGCATCCAGAACTGACATTGTGTTCCTCGGAAAAAGGATTCGTCATGGAGTTTTGTGAAGTCTTTGTGGATTGAGTAGTGCATCGCCAAGTAGTAAGCTTGCTTGGGTGGCAGAGTAGCAGCAGCCAATGGAACCCACCGCCACCGCCAGGGTTCAGAGCAAGTCTTTTGTTGACCATAATAATCCAGATTTAATCTTGAGGAAGCATATTGACTAAAAATGATGCAATCACACAACACAAATGAACAAGCCACATATTAAGAAATTACTCACAGTTCTTGCGCAGTGAGTTGACGAACGCGTCGAAGAAGTAGTTGTAGATCCACCAAGCGGTCGCGTGTGACGCTGCCCAAAAACCTGATTACCGCCCCGTGTAGGAATGTTGCGGTAGTGGTTTCGGAGATCCCGCTTCCTCCAAGCCCGGTGCACGCCGAGATCGAAGGTCGACGAAGCACAACAGCTAGCGGTCAGAACAGCGAACGCGTGGGAGATGAAGTGTATGTCTACTCTGTATCCCAGCCACCAAGACGTCTCCCGGTGTTTATAGGCTCCAGCCAACGTTTCATATTCCTCTCATCAATCAGACTGATAACTGCTCAATTGATTCAAGCAGAAACTGCCACCTTTATCAAGCAGGCTGAAACTGCCTATTTGATTGCAGTAAACCTGTCACCATTAAGCAGTCGAAACTGAAACGTCATTGACACAACACAAAAATAAAAATGCACCTGTAACAGCCAGTTGTACACGTACGCGTTGCGCTCGTCGCAAGTCACAAGTCACGCGATAATTTACGTGATAATTTACGCGAAAATGCGCGGGCTGCGCGTGCGTGTATCAACAGTCTCCTTTTTTTTCTCACATGCATCTATTTTGCTATGATAGGAGACTCCCATATTTAAGCAAGGCAACCTCTCCTTGTTTTGGGAATACGGGACTATTATTGTGCATGCTTTAGAATTTACTAAATGGGCCACATGGACCAAATTCCAACACCTCCCACCAATTCTAAAGCAGTTGCTGTTCTAAACCACTTTTATATACCAGATTTTCGGTACAAGTCCCGTACGGGTTGAACTTACACCTAGATCAACAAGATCCATCTTTCAGCAGCTTGTGAATGGACTAAGCCTTGAATTCATAGCTTTTTGCTATCAGATTTCTCTTGAAAATCTATCTAGTACTAGACTACCAGAACGACAAGTCTAAACAGAGCTTTAAAGGTCTTGCTCCCCGATCTTCTCATGAGCTTTCTAGAAAGCACCCCACTCTCATAAACTGCGACCCAACAGTTGAGCTCACATAGGTGTGTTCATTATAGGTATCATGTAGGACGATACCTTTTCTCTCGGTAGACACTAGGACCATACAAAAAAGAGTACATATTATGAACATGGGTAATTTAAATGAATTGTACTCCTTGTTACAACAATAACTTTGTTTTTACTCATTTTCCAAATAAGGGATCTCCTTTCAGAGGAAGTGAGTTACCATTACTTTGTAACTAAATGGGTCTCAGTCCCATGTCCATACTTGCAACAGATATCGCCGTCCGTGCAAGCCCTTTTGTAAAAGGATCTGCTAGATTTTTCTCACTACGAATATAATTCGCAGCAATTACTCCGGAGTTTTTCAGCTTTCTAACAGATTTAAGCCTCCGCTTCACATGTCTCGAGGACTTCATGTTATCCTTAGTACTCATTATCTTGGCCAAGATTGTTTGATTATCACAATATGTAAGGATAGCAGGAACTGGTTTCTCTACCGGTGGCAAGTCCATGAGTAGTTCTCTCAACCACTCGGCTTCAACTGTAGCCGTGTCAAGTGCTACAAGCTCAGCTTCCATGGTTGATCGCGTCAAAATGGTCTGTTTACATGACCTCCATGAAATTGCAGCACCTCCTAATGTAAACACATAGCCACTCGTGGCTTTAATCTCATTTGTGTTAGAGATCCAATTTGCATCACTATATCCTTCTAGTACAGATGGATAACCAGTATAGTGAATTCCATATGCGATTGTTCCTACTAGATAACGTATCACTCTCACTAGTGCTTCCTAGTGATCCTTCCCTGGATTGGAAGTAAATCAACTTAATTTGCTCACAGCAAAAGAGATGTCGGGACGTGTTGCTCCAGCAAGATACAAGAGGGAACCAATTATTTGTGAAAATCTCAATTGGTCCAACCCTTCGCCCTGATTTTTTCTTAATTTTACACTCGCATCATAGGGTGTAGGGGCTACTTTGGCATTCTCAAAACCGAAGCGACACAACATTTTTTTCACATAATGAGATTGATTTAAAATAATCCCATTCTTGTTTCTTGTCAACTTAATATTTAGGATAACATCTGCTTCTCCCAGATCCTTCATGTCAAAGCATGAGGACAAGAATGATTTGACCTCGTCAATTACTGCAGTATTAGTCCCAAATATAAGTATGTCATCCACATACAAACATAAGATCACCGTTTGACCCCCACCATGACGATAATAAACACACTTATCTGCTTCGTTTGCAACAAAACCAACAGATGTTAGTCTGATCAAATTTCTCGTGCCATTGTTTGGGTGCTTGTTTCAGACCATACAAAGATTTTAGTAATCTGCGCACTTTACTCTCTTGACCCTTAACCATAAAACCATCAGGTTGCTCCATATAGATTTCTTCCTCCAACTCTCCATTAAGAAAAGATGTCTTTACATCCATCTGATGAATGTGCAGACCATAGGAAGCAGCTAATGCTATGAGGAGCCTGATAGTGGTTAACCTGGCCACAGGTGAATATGTGTCAAAATAATCTTCACCTTCTTTCTGTGTAAATCCTTTGGCCACAAGCCTCGCTTTATATTTGTCAATCGTGCCATCTGGTCTCATCTTTTTCTTGAAAATCCATTTACATCCAATGGGTTTACACCCAGCTGGACGTTCAATGACTTCCCAAGTCACATTTGCCATGATGGATTCCATCTTGCTTCGAACCGCGTCTTTCCAATACTCTACATCCGAAGATGCATAAGCATCAGCTAGAGTCTTAGGCACGTCATCCACAAGGTATACAATAAAGTCATCTACAAAGGATTTCTCGACCCTTTGTCTCTTACTCCTGCACGGAGTGATGACTAAATTGTTGTCTTCCTCATCATCATCCTCTCGCAGAGGTATGTTCTCTACTTGTTCACAATGAGGAAAGTCTGGAATGACTACATCCACATTTTCTAAACTACTGCTAGTCTGTCTCATAGGAAAGATATTTTCAAAGAAAGTCGCATCTTTAGACTCCATTATAGTATCAACTATCATCTCTGGAGTTTCAGATTTAACTATCAAAAATCTATAGGCAGGACTATTCTGAGCATATCCTATAAAAATGCAATCGACTGTTTTTGGCCCAAGCTTTCTCTTCTTTGGCTCCGGAATATTGACTTTCGCCAAACATCCCCATGTTCTCAGAAAGTTGACATTGGGTTTTCTTCCCCTCCATGCCTCGTATGGAGTTATTCACAGTTCTTGCGCAGTGAGTTGACGAACGCGTCGAAGAGGTAGTTGCAGATCCACCAAGTGGTCGTGTGTGACGCTGCCCAAAAACCTAATTACCGCCCCGTGTAGGAATGTTGCGGTAGTGGTTTCGGAGATCCCGCTTCCTCCAAGCCCGGTGCATGCCGAGGTCGAAGGTCGACGAAGCGCAGCAGCTAGCGGTCAGAACAGCGAACGCGTGGGAGATGAAGTGTATGTCTACTTTGTATCCCAACCACCAAGACGTCTCCTGGTATTTATAGGCTCCAGCCAGTGTTTCATATTCCTCTCATCAATCAGAGTGATAACTGATCAATTGATTCAAGCAGAAACTGCCACCTTTATCAAGCAGGCTGAAACTGCCTATTTGATTGCAATAAACCTGTCACCATTAAGAAGTCGAAACTGAAACGTCATTGACACAGCACAAAAATAAAAATGCACCTATAACAGCCAGTTGTACACGTACGCGTCGCGCAAGTCGCAAGTCACAAGTCACGTGATAATTTACATGATAATTTACGCGAAAATGCGCGGGCTGCGCGTGCGTGTATCAACAGTCTCCTTTTCTCTCACATGCATCTATTTTGCTATGATAGGAGACTGCCATATTTAAGCAAGGCAACCTCTCCTTGTTTTGGCAATATAGGACTATTATTGTGCATGCTTTAGAATTTACTAAATGGGCCGCATGGACCAAATTCCAACATAGTCCAGGTTCAACTTTGGAGCCGGGACTAAAGGCCTTTCGTCGACGTGGCCTTAAATGGCAGCGAATCCCCATAGCCTTTTTCCCGGTTGGTATTACCAACCGAGACTAAAGAGGGGTGCGCAGCCACTGCTTCGAGACAATTATTGGTGCCAAGTTTGAGTCCCGGGTGGTAGTACCACCCGAGACTAAAGAGTACTCATTTAGTCTCGGGTGAAAACACCACCCAGGACTAAATATTCAGTCCCGGGTGGTGTTTTCACCCGAGACTAAAGCCACCCTTTAGTCCCGGGTTGAATACCCACCCGAGACAAAAATAGTCCACCGACATCCTCCTCTCTCTCCCTTCCTTTATTTTCTCTCGTTGCCCAACACTTAGTCCATTCAATCATTCTTTCTCTTCTTCTTTTCTTCATCTTCCGCTCTAGATCTCATCCTTTCTTCTTCCTTACGCAGGGGAGAGGAGGCCCTGAGTTCCCCAGAGGCGGAGCGGACGCCAGCGCGGCCTCCCGACGCGACCCCCCGCACGGCCTCGGCGCGGCCGGCGCGTGCGGGCACGCGGCCCGGCGGAACGGGCGGCGCGGCCTCCCGGCGGCGGCCCCGTGCGCCCCCGGCGCGACCGGTGCGTGCGGCCGCGGAGGCGCGAGCTCCCGGGCGGAGCGGGCGCGCGCGCCCTTGTGCGGCCTCCCGAGCGGCCCCCGCGCCGCCCCCGCGCGGCCGGTGCGTGCGGCCCCGAGGCGCGGGCGCCTGGGCGGAGCGGTCGCGGGCTCCCCGGAGGCAAGCTTTTTTTAAATTTATTTTCCTGCATGAATGGAGTTGTATTGTGATGAGATTTTTCTGGTGATGGATCGGTTCTATGATGATAAATCGAGTTGAATGAAGATGAATTGTATGATGATTTGATTTTTCTTTGGAACAAGATGATGATGAGATTGAGATGAACATGTATGATAGTGGTATGATTTTGATTCGATTTGGGTATGTGGTGATAAATCTAAGTTGTATGATGATGAATGAATTTGTGCATGATTTTTATTATTTTTGATTTGAACGTGATGAGGACAGGGACAGAGAAGGGTACAGGGGTAGGGATTTTTTATTTTCTAATAAACACTTTAGTCTCAGTTGGTATTGCCAACCGAGACTAAAGGGGGTGGGCGCAGGTGCTGTCATGCCCCTCCTTTAGTCTCGGTTTGTAATACCACCCGGGACAAAAGGATCCTTCAGTCCCGGTTGGTTCAACTGGGACTAAAGGGAGGGCCTTTTGTCTCTGAACTTTAGTCCCGGTTGGACTTGAGAGACCTATACCCCTCTCCAACCGGGACTAAAGCCCCTCTCCCTACCACTGTCTCAATTTCGAAATTTTGGTAATTTTGATGGCGACTTACGTTTGTTAACACCAAAATTTGGTAAAGGATATGACATGTGGGTCCAATTCGGAAAAGAGTCCGTCTGGTGGAAGGAAAGGCATCTTTGGAGATTTTCGGCAGAAGGATCCGCGGTCGGCTATCTGCTCCAGTTCGGCAAAGGAACAGTAGAGCTGATTTTGCGGGATTGGACGGTGACGTGGCTCGATCAGAGGAAGCGAATGGAAGGATAGGCAATCAAGCTTAGTTAGGTAATGAATCCATTCGCAGTTGTAATTAGCAGGGTATAAATACGATCCCTGGATGTATGTAAAAAAGACGTTCATTCCTCAATACACACCGGCCTTACGCCAAACCCTAGAGTCCCTTGTCGTGTCGTCGAGTTCTTCGAGAGGGCCAATCGATCCGTCGACCTCCGTGAGTACCGGCAACCTTGTATCATGTCTAGTATCATGCGGTGGATTTAGATCTGATGCAAGTAGTCTTGTTACCATGCTTCGTGTCATGCGGTAGATTCAAGCTTGGTTCAAGAGGGTTTCTTGTTAGATCACGAGCCATGCGGTAGGCTAAGATCTAGCTCGAAGCTAGTTATCGGCTCTATTGGATTTTGGCAAGATCCAATGGATTCATTAAGTTACCCCGTGTTATCATGAGTTTTGCATTATGTTTTAATTCATGTAACACTCTTTGCCCAATCTAGATGGGTTTGGATCGGCTCTTCTCCTTTTAAGATCCGTGCAAGAGTAGGTTTCGTGTTTTGACGCGTGGATCTCGTGCTCTTCGATAGCCGAAACCGGATCGATCTAGGTTGTTACGTGTTGCGGGTTCAAGCTTGCTGTGTTAGTATAAATCTTGAAAGAACCGGGTATCATGCGGTAGATGCAGGTTTTTGGGTTGCTTTGGAGCTAGTCATCAGGTGGATTAGATTTCCAATTCAGCTTGATAGATTTATTCACGTGGTAATGTTTGTTCCTTCTTCATGGACCCCGAATCGGTTGTTCGGCCGCATTCGGTTATATCTTCACGAGTAGATCACGTGCGTTGTTTATGTTTTAAAAGACGTGTGCTTCTAGCTTTCCATATTTAGGTTGTATCATGCGGTGGATAGATCTATTTGTGGAAAGTGGTGCGTTCTTTCATGCAAGTTGTATCATGCGGTGGATAGATTTGCTTGAGATCGTGCCTGACGGATCTTAAAGTAATTAGACATGCGGTAGACTAATGCTTTGGATCTATGCATGCTTATTTTAATACATGATCATGTTCGTGCTTTACTTCATTTAATGTTAATCTTCATGAGGATCGGTCATGGCTTTGCACATGTATTCATGTTTATTCAAAGATTGATCTTTGTCATGCTTACGTCATCCATTCGGCAATGTCCTTTTTTCCTTCGTGATTACCCGAATGGTTGCGTTTCTTTGACAGGTAGCTTCACATAGCTACATGTCGTCTTGCTTGGCTTCTTAGCCGTAAATATGGAACTGCCTGGTACCACCCGTGGGTTCCAATTTTTGGTATTTAACTCGTTTTCCCTTTTGTTAATTTTCGGGAAAAATTGACCGGCACGTCACTTTCTTTCGCGCGTGCGAAGCTAAGCTTTTCGGCTTTTCGTGTGATTGGCGCCGAGTGCACATTTTGCGTCAACACACTTTTTGGCACGCCCGGCGGGACGAAACGGTACGAATTGGTTCGGGATGCCCGAGATCACGGACCTCCCGGATGTCGGCATTGAGGAGCTTTCCCCGCAGCAACATCGGCGGCTCGTAGACGCCGTGAATCGGTTTCAACGAAGTGTCTCATGTCATTCAAGAAGAATCGAAGTGGTGTACCATATTTGAAGAATGGCACCGCCCGAGTGCCGTTGCGGGAGAAACCGACGCAACGACCCAACAAGAAAAGGAAGAATGCGCGCGGATCTTCCAAGAGTCAATGGACGACGTGCTCACCAAGCACAACCAAGCTTTCCTTGGGTCGCTCCAACAGATGATGGTGGCCCTCTTCGGTCCGGGCGCGGGGCAAGCGTTCGGAAAGGCGTACGCCGGAAAGAGCACCGTGGAGCTGGGTGAATCAAGCTCTCAGCCGCCACCGCGGGGCCCGGTGCAGCAGCCCCCTCCTCAGAGCTCCGGGAGCCAAGCGTTCCAACCTCCTCCACAGGGAGCTGGGGGGCAGCCAGTTCAGCCTCCGCTGCAAGCTTCAGGAAGTCAACCAATCCTGCCGCCACCACAAAGCAGGCACGGGTCGGCACGTGCAACGCGGCCGAATCCGTACCGGCCCACGTACGGAGACCTAGCGTTCGGCTCATCCGGGGCCCCACTTGACCCCCGGTCGAAGAATAGCTCCGTCGACCAACCGGCTCCCGCGAGGAATCTATACGGCGGTGGCTATCATCAAGTGGGGAATTACGGGGCGTTCGACGCCTTCCCGCACCCGAGGTACGCGCCCGGCCGCAGCGCTCGGGAGGAAGATGCCCTAGCTCGCAAGATGGCCGAATTGATGCGAGAATCGGTTCGGCCTCAAGCCAAGGATGCAGGGCCCCACCTACAGGCCGCCGTTCCCGGAGTGGTACTATAACGTGCTCCTACCGCCAAGGGTAAAACCACCGACGGAATTCACAAAGTTCTCCGGGGCGGGACGAGACAAGCACGGTCGAGCATATCGCTCGTTATCTCATGCAGCTGGGGGAATGTTCGGCCGAAGAGACGTTCGGGGTCCGCTACTTCCCCGCCTCGGCCGACGGGTCCCGGCTTTTCGGTGGTTCTCATCCTTGCCGCCCGAGTCGGTGGCCGGATGGAAAGATTTGGAGCGTAAATTCCACGCTCACTACTTCGCGGCAGCTTCGAGAAAAAGTTGATCGATCTCGCCACCCCGAAGCAAAGGCACGGTGAAACACCGCCGGAGTTTCGAGAAGATTCGAGAGAAGTCAAGGGCATGTGCTTCTCATTGAACTTGCCGGACGATCGGCTAGCCGATATGGCGGTCGCCGGGATGTTACCGGCCGTGCGCGAAAAGCTCTTTGGGATGGAGTTTGAAAACTTGGGCCAACCGTCACGAAATTATCCTTGATGAGCAATCGGCATATGGCCTCAAGAAAGACCCCAAGTTTGGCAAGCGACACGACGTCGCCGATATCTACAACCAATTCTTGGACAAAGCTGATTTGTGCGAGGATTCGACGACGAACCGGAGATAGGCGCGGCGAGAAATCATGTGGGGTAAAGAGCCCTTGACGATGAATCGGCGGTGGGTCGAGCGGACCAAAGGAACCTACGACTTCGACATCACGAAGGCCGACAAGTTGTTTGAGCTCTTGGTAAAGGAAGGCCGAATCAAGCTGCCTGAAGGGCACTCTATGCTTCGGCCCGATGGAGTCAAAGCGAAACGTTCTCGCGGCTTTCATGACGGGGACTCCCACTCCATCAACGACTTGCGGGGTCTTCGGGATGAGGATCCAAAAGGCTATCCGGAAGGGCACCTCAAATTCGATAACAAGATGAAGGCGGATGGCCACCCCTTCCCCGCGAGAACATGCTCGGCTTTTCCGTCAATGCGATAACGGCCGAAGAGAAAGGGAAAGTCAAGGTCCCGACCTCGGCCCGGTCCAAGCAAGATGGATCGGTTGACCCAAAGCGCCGAGGTTACCATAGAGCAAGTCCATGGCGACGCCCCTCGCGTTCTCAAGAGCCACATCGAGATCGGGGAGTCGTCCAAGCCCAAACCCAAGGTGACGTCGCGCATCCTCCTTAATAAATGGCGGCGCCGGATGGAGAAGGAACGCTACCGGGAGCGTCGTCACGAGGAGGAGCAACGCGGGGGCGAGGAGGAAGCGCGCGGATGGAATCGGGGAACGCATGCGCGCGCGGCGGGAGCGCGCCCCCGGGGGTGCGCCTTTTTCGAGCACCGCCTGGAACGAAGGCCCCGAAACTACCCACATTAAGGAACCCGTCCCGAATGCAGCGACGGATATGCCGAGTACGGGCGGAAAGCGCCAATCGCCGATCCGTCCACGAAAGACTTGGAAGGATCCACCCGAATGGGGATCGGCGGCAAAAAATTGAAATCATTGATCATCCCGGGAAGCGCCGAGCTGATCTCGGGTGGGCCGACCACGAGGAGGACGAGGAGGTCTACGTCCGGCGAGGAAGGGGCAATGGTGCCCACCCGGTCTACGCAAGAGCCGAAGAGGCGGGTCCAACGCTTGAGGAACCGCGAGATGAAGCAAGCCGGGGTCCGGACGAGACGAAGTGGCGCCCCAAGGACCGGCCGGAAGGATCAAAGCGTCGAGCCCCTCGCATGCATGGTATACTTCTCGCCAAACGAGTTCATGGCTCCCGCTAACCGGGTGATGCGGGGAGGAAGGCGCCTTTGACGACGAGCGGCCGAGGAGATGATGGCGCCGGTGCTTGCCAAGCAGGCCATCTTCGACAAGCCGGCCAAGAATCGCCACATGAGGCCGCTGTACTTGAGGGGGTACGTCAATGGCAAGCCATTGACCAAGATGTTCGTCGACGGTGGCGCGGCAGTTAACGTGATGCCGTACACCACCTTCAGGAAGCTTGGCATGACCCCGAGCGATTTGACACCAACAAGCATCATCCTCAACGACTTCGCCGGGAACCCCTCAGATACCAAAGGATGCGCTCACGTGGACTTGATGATCGGGTCCAAGACGCTGCTCACCACCTTCTTCGTCATCGAAGGGAAGGGAGCCTACGACCGCTTTGCTTGGGCGGGACTGGATCCACGCCAACTGCTGCGTCCCATCCACTATGCATCAACAGCGATCCGGTGGGTGGACGATGAAATTGAGGTCGTGCGGGCGGACGACTCCGTGAGCGTGGCTAACATGGAACCGACCTTCCGGGAATACCAAGGCATCGATTGCTTCTCGGGGAAGGACCGGGGGAGAAGGTCCCGTTGAACCCGTCGGCGGTGACCAACGGCCGATTCAAGCGGTCGGCTCTTACGAAGAATTTTTAATGGAGAACCCCGTGGATGGCACCGATGGCAAGCCGGGACGAGGATTCATGTCGGCCGATAAGGCTGGAGGAAGTTGACATTGGAAGCGGTGATAAGCCAAGGCCGACGTTCATCGGTGCGAATTTGCGGCCGGACTTCGGGGGGAACTTAATTGAGCTTCTCAAAGAATATAAAGATTGCTTCGCCCGGGATTACTCGGAGATGCCCGGATTGGATCGATCCATCGTCGAGCACCGGTTGCCAATCAAGCCCGGTTTCAAGCCATATAAGCAACCGCCCGGAAAATCTACAAGGATGAAGTACTGGCCGATGTGAAGAAGGAAATCGAAAGGTTACTTGATGCAAACTTCGTTCGGCCCTGCAGATATGCGGAGTGGATTTCTAACATCGTCCCTGTGTATAAGAAGAATGGAAAAATGAGAGTTTGCATAGATTTCAGGGACCTAAACAGAGCTACTCCCATGGATGGATACCCGATGCCTATTGCCGATTTGTTGATCGACGCCGCTGCTGGGCACAAGGTGATTAGCTTCATGGACGGCAACGCAGGGTACAATCAGATCTTTATGGCAATAGAAGACATCTCGAAGACGGCCTTTAGATGTCCTGGTCATATAGGCCTATTTGAATGGATCGTCATGACGTTTGGGTTGAAAAATGCCGGTGCAACTTATCAGCGGGCAATGAATTACATTTTTCATGAGTTGATCGGCAAGACCGTGGAAATCTACATTGACGACGTAGTGATCAAGTCCTTGAGTCATGACACCCATCTGAAAGATGTGAAGAAGACCCTGGAATGCACCCGGAAGCATGGCCTGAAAATGAATCCAAACAAGTGTGCATTTGGGGTGTCAGCTGGAGAGTTCTTGGGGTTCTTGGTCCACGAAGGAGGGATCGAAGTTGGCAAAAAGAGCATGAAAGCCATTGATGAAGTCATTCCTCCAACCAACCTCAAGGAGTTGCAATCACTGCTCGGCAAGATCAACTTTGTGAGAAGGTTCATCTCAAATCTATCACAGAAAGTACTGCCATTCTCTCCGTTGCTGAAGCTAAAGAAGGATCAGAAGTTCACATGGGGCGACGAACAACAAAAGGCTTTCGAGGAAATCAAGCGATACATGAAGGAGCCGCCGGTCTTGGTTCCTCCTCGAACTGAACAAGCCTTTCAAGTTGTACGTGGCGGCCGATACCCAAACTATTGGATCGGCCCTTATTCAAGAATTCGAAGGCAAGGAGCGGGTAGTAGCTTATCTTAGCCGAAAACTACTTGATCCTGAAACCAGGTATTCGGCTATAGAAAGATTATGTCTTTGCGTATACTACTCGTGTGCAAAGTTTCGGCACTACTTGTTGAATGCCGAATGCACTGTATACTCGAAGTTTGATGTGATAAAACATATGTTATCTATGCCAATTTTGAATGGTCGGGTTGGCAAGTGGATTTTGGCTCTATCAGAGTTCGAGTTGAAGTTCGAATCGGCAAAAGCCATCAAAGGCCAGGTCATTGCCGATTTCATAACTGAACACCGTGACCCTTCGATCGATCTGCTTGAAATTACCCCATGGGCTCTATTCTTTGACGGGTCATCATGTGGCAAAGGTGGGGGAGTAGGGATCCTGCTAATTTCGCCCAGAGGTGAGATGTTTGAGTTCGCTATTCCTAATCAGGCTGAGTACGAGGCATTGCTTCGAGGGCTTCAATATTTGAGAGAAGCCGGGGCCGTTTCAGTTGAAATTTATGGAGATTCGGAGTTAGTCATCAAGCAATTGAACGGCCAGTACGAGTGCAGAAGCGAGGCGCTGAGGAGTTACTACGAGGAATGCAGAGAAATCTTAAAGAGCTTTCCACTGGTAACTTTACAGCACATTCCTAGAGAGCATAACGAAGAAGCAAACAGGCTAGCTCAGAGCGCCTCTGGTTATAAAGAGAGCCAAGAAGCATTTGCTGCAGAGGTGAGCGCACTGGGGACGGATCTTACAGAAGATGATTGGAGGAAAGAGATCGTTGAATATTTGAGAGATCCATCCCGAAAAGTCTCTAGGAAGCTCAGGTATAAGGCGATCAAGTTCGTTCTTCTGGATGACAATTTATTCTATAAGTCATTAGATGGAGTACGCTACGATGCCTGGGTCCAGAAGAAGCCAAGAACATGATGAGCGAGGTGCACGATGGGATATGTGGAGCGCACCAATCGGCCTATCGCATGAAATGGGTTATTAGGCGAGGTTGGATGCTTTTGGCCGACGATATTAGAGGATTGCTTTGAGTATTACAAGGGGTGTCAAGATTGCCGAGAAGTTCGGGAATATTCAAAGAGTCCCCGCATCGGCATTAAATCCCATCATCAAGCCATGGCCATTCGGGGGTGGGGCATAGACTCGATCGGCCAAATTAATCCACCATCTAGCAAGGGGCATAAGTTCGTGCTTTTGGCTACGATTACTTCACCAAATGGGTCGAGGCAATCCCACTCAAAAGGGTGACGTCGAAAAACATGATCGAATTCATCAAGGAACACATCATCTATCGATTTGGGATTCCGCGGACGATTACCACCGACCAAGGGGCACAATTCGTGTCATTGGAATTCGGAGATTTTGCCGAAAGCATGGGAATTAAACTGTTTAATTCTTCCCCATACTATGCCCAAGCTAATGGTCAAGCGAGAGGCTTCTAACAAGATCATGATCAAGCTTATACGAAAGAAGATCGACCGGAAGCCGAGGAGATGGCATTCGGTACTCGGTGAAGCGGCGTGGGCTTACCGAATGGCCCCCCATGGAGCTACAAAGACTTCTCCTTACGAGTTGGTTTACGGGCATCACGCGATCCTGCCCTGGGAAATGCAATCAGAATCAAGGAGAGTAGTGCTGCAAAACGATTTGAGCTCCAAGGATTACAGTGGCCTAATGATGGATGAGTTAGAAGATTTGCATATGATCCGTCTCAGGGCCCTGGAGAACATCGAGAAAAACAAGGCGCGGGTCGCCAAATACTATAACAAGAAAGTAAAAGTAAAGCAATTCTCGGAAGGCGATCTAGTTTGGAAAGCGCTACGCCGATTGGAACTAAATATAGTGAATTCGGCAAATGGTCCCCTAACCGGGAGGGGCCTTTTCGCGTGGTCGGATGCGTTCTCGGTAATGCCTACATATTGAAAACTTTGCTGGGAGAGGAGTTTTCCGCCGCAATAAATGGAAGATACCTGAAGAAGTATTATCCTAGCATTGAAATCGATCGATGATTATACATCTGGCACAGAAACAGCCGGCGCTCAGGGATGAGGCCGCCTTTAGAACAAAAATCCATGAACAAAAGAAAATGGCCAGTGCCTGATGCGTTGCCCTTAGATCAATACTACACTACAACTGGTTTCTTGCAGGATTACACATAGCAGCCCTGAAGGCCAAAGGGAGGGAAGCAGAAGGCGTGGAGTAAGAAGCGAAAGTATGGTTCAATCTTTTCTTTGCTTCTTCGAGCTGCTGCTCCCTCTTCAGTCGTTCCGGGACCACCGTGACGGCGACTTGGAACGCACGAGGATGACCACGATTGGCGGCCTCTACCAAGCTATCCCAGGCCGCCTTCAGGTTGCCGTACTGTCGAGACATACGGAGCAAAAGAATCAAGGTTAGGGGCAAGAAATCCAGATGCAAACATGAAGGGAGGCAGGGGCGTTTACCCCCTACTAGCGCTTCCCGGCGCCATACGACGCTCGCGTTCGGCTTGACGACGGACGGACATGTCCCCGAGGTCACGCTCCGGGTGCCGGACACGGCGACGCGGTCGATGGATGACCCTTTGCTCGGGCGTGGCATCCTCCGCCTCGGGGAGAAGAATCGGAGGAGATGTACTCGGGAACATCTTCGGTTCCGATGATTTCTTCGGGAAGCAAATCAAGGCCGAAAGAGGCGGAGGAAAAACATGAAGCGCAAGATCAAGCGAGAAGGATGAGGAGCGGATCAAGAAAGAACTCACTTCCGAATCGTACGCTTCCTTGACGAGCCGCTCTCCCGAGGTTGTTTACCCTTGTCCATGGCGTTGGGGTTTTTTCTTCTAGCGGCGGAAGAAGAGACGAGAAGTGATGGAGGAGTGTGCGAGTGGAATTGCGAGCACCCCACGGGCTATTTTATTGACCAAGGAGGCGCATTGGGAGTGATGATCCGCGCGTACACACCGTTGGAATACCAAGCGGCGGGGTTTTCCACCGAGTGCGAAGGGTTTTCTTCGAACGGTATTTACGGATTGCCGAATTGGGATCCTTTGTGGATCTTGCGCCAAGGGGCGCTTGTTTGCGAGCGTTCGGCTAAAGACGGTTCCCGGATGCATTCAAAGAGGACAAATTCACGGATGCAAATGCGAAGGGAAATATCACGGAACAAATGCGATTCCAAAAGTTCATCATATATTGCCGACATTTACACATCCCTAGTACAATCTAATCAAAAAGTCCGTTCGGCACGGACGGGGATGGGTGATTTCGGCAATGGCGTCACCGTGGCCGTCGAGGCGCTCCGGGATGAGCTCGATCTCGTCGATATCCTCCCGGCGCGCCGCCACAGAAGCCACGCGGCCCGGTGGAATAGTCGACGTCCGTATGCGTCGCCATCGCGGCCGGCCCAAGGTGGTGCCCGGACGAACACCATGGACGGCCACCTCGTCAATGCGGCGCTCCACCGCGGCCGGGCGCTCCGCCGGCGTGTCGCCGTGAGCGTTCACCTTCTCCGCCGGTGCTCCACCCGGCGCTTTTGGCTCGGTTGAGCTCGGCATCACGAGCTGCGAAGGGCAAACAAGAAGGGATTAGCATCAAAGGCCGGACTAAATCAAGAATCGAGAATCATACCATCGATGGCTTCCCGGCGCTTGTTTCCGCCGGTCCTCCCACTCTAGCTCGGCCACGCCCCGCTTTTTTGGAGACGGCCTCCCGGCTCAAGACGAGACGCTTCTAGCTCCTCCTTGAAGCGAATAGCGTCTGCTTCCCCGTACGGCACCGGGGAGTGGCCATCGGACTCCGAAGAGTCATCAGGAAGGGGCTGATTGGCCGGCGCGCGGGGCGGATTCCACTGAATCAAACTGAAAAAAGAGAGATGATTGTCAAAGCAGAGGAAGATCAAAAGGGAGATCGACAAGGAGAAGTTGATGATCATCACCGCCTGTGCGCATTGGCGCTGCTTCCCTCCGCCTCGTCGGAGGCGCGGCGGCGGTTGAGACGGCGCACCATTGCGGTTTGGGGATGTGCACTGTTTGCAAGAGGGCCAGAGATTGGCAAAGATTCGAGAGCTAGAAGGCCTGGTGGAGAGCTAGGGGCACCTATGGCAACATTTATAGGCACTGGCAAGGTAATTGTGGCTTCGAATCGTGGGCGTGGATCGTGGCGCACGTCCCAATAAAATCGGAAGGCGGAGAGATTTCCTTGACCAACCCGCCGGCGGGTCGTTTGGAGTTCTAGGTCGAAACGCGCGTGGGTCGATAGTTTCGGCTAAAGGAATTCAAGGTGTCGTTCGGCGAGTTAGCGTTTCACTACCGAATGGGTCGTTCGGCATCACATCTCAAAGCACGCCAAGGAAAGGAAACAAATTGCAAAGGAAATATTACAAGAACGACCGATCCGGTATACATCAATAAGAACATTCAAGCGTTAAGGAGTTTTGCAAGTGCGTGACGAACATTGGATACTATCAAGTGGGAGTTATCCAAGATCTCTCGATAGTCCTTTTGGACATCGGATAAGTCGATAAGCTCGCATCGCCTTTGCTTTACTCTAGTGACGACCGATTCTCGCCTCCGCTTCGGTCTTTGCTATTAATCCGGGGAGATCGGCTATTTTCTTCTCGGTCAATTTCCATCTCCGGCCGACGGGCGTTTCAATTCCGCCTCTAGAGCGGCCTTTACGGCAACTTTCGGACGTAAGAAGCTTGCGGGTCGGCCAAGGCATCCTTATGGTTTTTTGCTTGAGATTGTATCCCGTTCATGGCTCTGTTCGGCATCGGCTTTCTCCTTTTCAATGGCCGAACGGGAGCGCAATTTTCTCCAAGTGCGCCTCAAGGGAACATAAAAGGGCTCTAAGTCGTAGACGGACGACGAAAAAGCTCGATGTCATCGGGGAGTTTGCGGCTAATGGGCTCAAACATCTCTTCGAAATGGCGAAGATCATTGAGCCGATCTGGGACGTCTTTTTCTAGCCGAGGCTGCAATTTCTTTGAGCTTGAGCATTACCTCGTCCGGCGGCGGGCCGGTTTATTCCTTTCGTCACGTCGGCGGTTGATGGGCCCTCGACGGCAAGCTCGATGATGACGGGGCGTGATCCCGAAAACCACACTTCCGAGGTGAGAATGCTAGCATCAAGGTATCAAGATTAAGGGTGGAATCAAGTACCTCATGAATGGTATCTTGAGCGGGAGCAATCGCGGACGGAGAAGGCGTCCCGAGTAGAGCCGAAACGTCCAAGTCGGGAGATCTTTGGTGCACCAATCGGCGACCCGTGAGTTTCGGGGCCGGGGAAGAATTGGATCTTCCTCTGTTGGGTTGGCGATTCTTTGCTTGGGCGATGGGCGATGGCATCTGGGGAGAACTTGGCGGCTCCGGTTGAGTTGAGGGATTCATCTCTGGAGAGCGTGCGATTCTGCGGAAGGTGATGAAGATGAAACCTCTCTTTGGGATGGGCAATGCAACCCCGGAAGGGCTCGCTTTGTTGAACCACCGGAACATCTACAAGTGGTTCTCCAACGGTTTCTTCGAAAATGACCAATCAAAGGGATAAATGCCGGTGCTCATCCTTGAGAAAGAACGAAGAAAGGTCATACCAATGGATGGAGCATCGGCGGTATGGGTTACGAAGAAGGTTGGGCTGCGGTCCGAAATACACAATGATATATCAAGAACGAGTGACCCGGTAATCGGGAAGGTAAAGGAGGTTACCTCAACCAGGGACTTTCTTGACGGTTCTCCTCCTTTTAGCGCTCGGAGGGGGGAACCGGATGCAATCCTTGCCTCCTTGTCAACGGCAAGGCCGGAAAGGCTGGGATCGGTGGTAGCGTACCTGTCCATCAGTTGGCGCAGGGTTGTAGATTTAAACCCCAATGCTGAAATCGGGCCTTCGGCATTATAAGTGATTACCCTGGCTCGACGGGCAGGTACTGTGTTCTGTGGACAAAAGATGGAGGTCAGGACCATGAGTAAAAGACTGATCAAGGGGCTCAGTGTGTTACCTCTGAATTCGGCGAAAAATCGGCACCGCTTCGCACGTAACACATGAACGGGTTCACCGAGATGTGGTCGTGGAATTCTTGCCACCATGAGTTGAAGGTAGGATGAGCTATGATTGCGGGCACAAAAGGACATGTGTAGACGGTGGGATCGCACACATAGTTGAAAACTTCTGCCGCACCGCATCGATTCTTTGATTTCCTCTCCGGGCTTGAGGAATTCATGCGGGAACAATCTTGGGGGCAGTGGCCGCATCCAAGTTGTCCGGCCATGATGTTAGGTCGGTAGTACTCATAAGTACGGCATTACGCCTCCCTCCATTAAACTCGGCCGGTAATATACATGGGCGGATTATGATATTAAAGATTTCCGGGAATCTCCCATCTTGATGGCCGGGTTCAAAGGAAAATTCGACAGGAAAGGTCGAGTGTCATAGCCTATATAAGGGAGCCAAAGAGGATTGGGGAAGCCTTTGAAGAACAACTCAAAGAGTTGGGTGATGTCTGTTTGAACAATGACAATTGAAGCCGCTTCTCCATAGCTGCGGCACCCTCTCGGTGACTTGAAGCTCTCCTTCGGGGGATTGGACCGGGGGAAGGACCTAGAGCTCAAGTCGACGCCTACGATCCGGTGCATGTGAAGGCTGCGGCCAAATCCGAACAAACCACCAAGGGCCATTGACGCACGTTATCCTCGGGCCGGTATACATTTGGGTAACGTCGATGAAGCATATGGTATACAACTGCCCAAAAGGAATTTTCCCGGAGGAAGGCGGTTGCCGGCCGGCCGGATGGATCGCCATTGCAATATGATTCGAGTGGGTTCATTGGCCTTGCCACGGAAGACAAACCCGCATAACCACATGTTCAAGAAAGCTCGTATTCAACTTCGCCAAGGGGATTATCTCTCATATGTTTCGAGAATATAATTCTTGTAGCCATTCCCTGGCTTTACCCCCGTTTGGCGTGAGGAGTTCTTGAAATTCCAAGGCCGAACGGACCGGTGATGTCAAGGCCGGTGATCATGTACACATCGGCCAAAGTTGGAGACATTGGGCCATGCCCAAAAAGGAAGGCATTGACGCCATTGGACCGAAGTGGCACGCGGCTATCGAAGATCTTCATTCTTGGGCATCTCGGCTACGGATAACTCCAAACATTGAGCAATGCGGAGAGTATCCAGATTGGTCAATCCGCTCTTATCCGCGAGAATCCTACGGTACCAAGTCTTCCAACCCGCGATTGGGGGCAAAGGCCGAGTTCTTGAACGCATCTTGCCACCGAGGAGGTGGAGATAAAGCTACCTTGAAAGGAATTCTGCGAGATTCGACGGCAATGAAATCTCGAGGGTCGGGGGTTCCCTTCGGGACCGAGATAATAAGATTGCGAATTGGCCTCAATGGGAATCGAAGGGCGGTAGATGGTTCTCGGAAGAGAGCGGAAGAAGAAAATCTTAGGTAAAATTGAAAACCTAATGCCGAACAAAGGTTTGGAGGGGTGAAGTTACCCGAACGACTTGGGTCCGAGTTGCCATTGGAGATTCGAGCTCGGAGCAAAAGGGATCTAGGGTTGGATGCGAACGAAGAATCCGGCGGATTGCGAAGAACGGTGTTGGACGAGGTTTGGCTCAAGGATTCGTGGCTGGAGTCAATTGTGGAACAAAATTACTTTTATCCCACAATTGAAGGGGCATGTGTTAACACCAAAATTTGGTAAAGGATATGACATGTGGGTCCAATTCGGAAAAGAGTCCGTCTGGTGGAAGGAAAGGCATCTTTGGAGATTTTCGGCAGAAGGATCCGCGGTCGGCTATCTGCTCCAGTTCGGCAAAGGAACAAGAGAGCTGATTTTGCGGGATTGGACGGTGACGTGGCTCGATCAGAGGAAGCGAATGGAAGGATAGGCAATCAAGCTTAGTTAGGTAATGAATCCATTCGCGATTTGTAATTAGCAGGGTATAAATACGATCCCTGGATGTATGTAAAAAAGACGTTCATTCCTCAATACACACCGGCCTTACGCCAAACCCTAGAGTCCCTTGTCGTGTCGTCGAGTTCTTCGAGAGGGCCAATCGATCCGTCGACCTCCGTGAGTACCGGCAACCTTGTATCATGTCTAGTATCATGCGGTGGATTTAGATCGATGCAAGTAGTCTTGTTACCATGCTTCGTGTCATGCGGTAGATTCAAGCTTGGTTCAAGAGGGTTTCTTGTTAGATCACGAGCCATGCGGTAGGCTAAGATCTAGCTCGAAGCTAGTTATCGGCTCTATTGGATTTTGGCAAGATCCAATGGATTCATTAAGTTACCCCGTGTTATCATGAGTTTTGCATTATGTTTTAATTCATGTAACACTCTTTGCCCAATCTAGATGGGTTTGGATCGGCTCTTCTCCTTTTAAGATCCGTGCAAGAGTAGGTTTCGTGTTTTGACGCGTGGATCTCGTGCTCTTCGATAGCCGAAACCGGATCGATCTAGGTTGTTACGTGTTGCGGGTTCAAGCTTGCTTTGTTAGTATAAATCTTGAAAGAACCGGGTATCATGCGGTAGATGCGAGGTTTTTGGGTTGCTTTGGAGCTAGTCATCGGGTGGATTAGATTTCCAATTCGGCTTGATAGATTTATTCACGTGGTAATGTTTGTTCCTTCTTCATGGACCCCGAATCGGTTGTTCGGCCGCATTCGGTTATATCTTCACGAGTAGATCACGTGCGTTGTTTATGTTTTAAAAGACGTGTGCTTCTAGCTTTCCATATTTAGGTTGTATCATGCGGTGGATAGATCTATTTGTGGAAAGTGGTGCGTTCTTTCATGCAAGTTGTATCATGCGGTGGATAGATTTGCTTGAGATCGTGCCTGACGGATCTTAAAGTAATTAGACATGCGGTAGACTAATGCTTTGGATCTATGCATGCTTATTTTAATACATGATCATGTTCGTGCTTTACTTCATTTAATGTTAATCTTCATGAGGATCGGTCATGGCTTTGCACATGTATTCATGTTTATTCAAAGATTGATCTTTGTCATGCTTACGTCATCCATTCGGCAATGTCCTTTTTTCCTTCGTGATTACCCGAATGGTTGCGTTTCTTTGACAGGTAGCTTCACATAGCTACATGTCGTCTTGCTTGGCTTCTTAGCCGTAAATATGGAACTGCCTGGTACCACCCGGTAGGTTCCAATTTTTGGTATTTAACTGTTTTCCCTTTTGTTAATTTTCAGGAAAAATTGACTGGCACGTCACTTTCTTTCTGCGCGTGCGAAGCTAAGCTTTTCGGCTTGCTGTGTGATTGGCGCTGAGTGCACATTTTGCGTCAACAACGTTTACACTCATGTGCATGCTTTATTGTAAATCTAGTACTTTTGACTCAGCAGCTAACAGAACCCGCCCAGAACAGCTCCCGCGTCGCCCCGCTCGGGCGACTCGGGTGGCGACGCGGCTACTCCTTAACCAACGCCCCTCCCTCTCCTCCCTCCCCCTACCGCCGCTAGAGGGGCCTGCCGGGAACCCGTGTGGATAACAGGACGACGGCGGGGGGGGGGGGGGAGGGGGTGTGTCTTCGGCAGGCGGCGTCAGCTCCGGGGTGGAGGGGTGACGAGCTGCAGCCCATTGGCCATGGCGATAGCGGTGGCATGGGGGTGCAGATCTGATGGCCTGGAGGTGGGATCCGGCCATCCCTACGCCAGATCTACAGTGAGCACCCCCGAAACAGCGTGGCCGGCATGGGTCAACGGGCGCCGAAGGAAGCGACGTCGGCTCGGTGAGGAGGAGGCGTCTGCGCAGGCGCCACGCTCAGTGGCTGCAGCGCAGAGGCATGAGGCAAGTGATGTCCGCAACTGTGCTGCTGAAGGACCGATACGGCGAACCAGAGAGGGGGGGAGTGAATGGGAGCCGATAAAAATTCTTCTCGAAGGAGATGAAAACTCCAACAAGACGAACACGGCTTCCAACACACGTCTCCGACTCACTACCCAAGTTGGCCAAGCCCACGTAGCCACTGGAGTGCCACTGGACCTAGGAACCAACACACACAGCCTTCCGACTCGAGAACGCAGCGGAAAAACAAACCCCGAGTCTACGAGACCCACACCGTTCGGACCGGGTGAGCACCACCGGTCGACCGGTCCCTGCTGGGTGAACCGAGCAACTTTCACTAAGTGGCTCTACACCGGTCGGACCGGTGAGACACACCGGTCGGACCGATGGCGACTCGAAAGCCCCCAAGGCACCAAACAGGCCAACCGACCACCAAACGGACCCAAACTCGAAACAGCAGCAACACGGGACAACAACGAACACACCAAGACGCTCACCCGAGCGAAAACCCACAAGGGCCTGCACCGGTCAGACCGGTCAAGAGCACCGGTCAGACCGGTGTAGCACCGGCGACTCGGGATGAACAGCACCCGCGGGTCAACTCCCCCAAATCCAAATCTCGATCTCCCGAATCGCTCCACGGACTTGAACAAGACTTTGGGGATATCAGGAGCACCTCATGAGGAGTCCATAGCCAAGTTTAATCCCACCAAATCTCGTTCAAAAAGGAGGAATCGAAGAAATCCCGCCGAAAGCACTTTCAACCCAAGAAATCAAGACACCCCAAATTCGAGCAACTTTTCTCACGGATTTGGGAGGGGAATCACAGCCCAAAGAACCACGAAGGGTTCCCACAAATTTCTCCCACCGAATCACCAAGAGAAAAGCCCCAAAAACACTCCAAAGAATTCACCGGAAGAGGGCTCCGAAAATCACCACCAAAAACAACCGGGTAAAACACATCCAAACCTTGAGGAATCACGCCGAATCATCTATACATGAAACAAGGATTCGTACAAGGTCTAGCAAGCCGCCCGATCATCCATCCCTCTCTACAAGATCTCTCCGTGAAGCTCTCTTGCTAGTCCTAAGGAAAACCTAGAGAAAATAGGTGGAAAATAGGAAAACTAATGAGCTAGGGTTCCAAGAGTTGGCTGCCATCCTCTCACCTCTTGGGTTATATGGAGGCAACCGAATGTCTAAAATGCCCTTCTCTACTAACTAGGGATACATGCCCCTCAAGGGCGGATATGGAATTCTTGATGTCTTCACCATCGGACGGATGCCGGCGACCGCACCCTCGCGTAGCCTCGACGCAAGCCATGCGATCCCGACGCGTGTCCTCCGCTTCAAAGATTCCGGGATCGCGTCGTCGCACACCGTCGACCGGTGCTCCTCACCGGTCAGACCGGTCCCCACCGGTCAGACCGGTCAGACCCACCGGTCAGACCGGTCTGGTGCTGCTGCACCTCCGTCTTCGGTTCTCCGGTCTTGGCTTTGTGGATCAACCAAGGAACCCAATGGTTTTCTGGTGAACCACCAGAAACCCCGCGAACTCGTTGTAGCCTCCGCCAATCTCCACTCATGACTCGGCTCCCACGTAGTCCCGGCTCGACCTTGGTTTTGAGGCTCAACCAAGAAACCGTCCATGACTTCATCTTGCTGTTCATGCCACCATGCGGCCCGCACTTGACCCCACTGGCCACCGGGTCCCTTGAACGAAGCCTACTTGTCTTCTCCACACCTGGAGGCCTCACCGGCAACGACCTTTCGCGCTTGTTCTTCACCTGCACCAACACGAGTCAAGCCGCAACCTGCACCTGCAATACTTAGCCAAGAATCAGTCCACACAACGTTGTCAATCACTCATCACACAAGGAAGCGACCATCCACCGGTCCTCGAACCACACATGGTCCTCAATCTCCCCCTTGATGAGTGCATTGACAACACCCACACGAAAGTAACAAGAGAGAAAAGAAAAAGAAAAGAAACGAACAAAAAGAAACTCCAACAAGCGATCGAAAGCCAAAAAAAGGCAAAGAGCAAGATCACTTGAAGAAGACAAGTCTCGGACCCCTTAGGCAAGGGCAACGGCTCGACACATCCGAGACAAAGCAAAGCTCAAGCAAAGAGAGCAAACCACCAAAACAAAGCTCGAAAAACCACAAAGAGCTCCCCTTGCACACATGCAAGCTCCCCCTGAACCAATGCAACTCCCCCTGGACGAATGCATGCAAAACAGCTGAAAACAGGGCAGCTGCAGCAATTTCAGCTCACACCGGTCAGACCGGTCATCACCACCGGTCAGACCGGTGCCTAACATGTGTACAGGACCAGCACTCACACCGGTCAGACCGGTGCTCATCACCGGTCAGACCGGTGTACAACGAGAGCCCCGAAAATGGCTCGAAACCACCTGAAAACTTTCTAAACGCGTCCAACAAGCCATTTCAAGCTCAAACTTCTCCCCCTTGTTGGCAATGCATGAATCAAGCCAAAAATGCAAAACATTCAACCTAGAGCTTCTCAAATATACAAAATTCAACAAATAATGCTACACATGTCCAAATGAGCAAGTTAGGTACTCTACGGCTTCGTATCGATCTCAACTACATGATCACCAAGTTTCACAACCATTGGACGAAGCTAAAATGGATTTTGGCAATTTTGCGAAAAACTTGCCTCTCATGAGCAAAGTCCTAAACATGATCAAAGCATATCAAAATGGCAAAGCCACACAAACTTCATGCTAGGACAGCCATTCTAATCATAAGACCATCACAAACACCCACAAGCACCTCATGTCATGTCAAAGCCACCGAGCCATGTGCCTACTTCTATGTATGAGACTTCTCATTGGTAGGCATCATGCAACGATTTAGCACCCAAAGCAAATTAAATTCAGCACGTATGACATGGGAGCACATTTCCAAGCATTTTTCATTTCATTTTCAGATTTGTAAATGGTACATGAAATGTCTTTGCGACAAAAAGGAACTTATGCTCCTCCACAAGATAAATCTAGAGGGCTAAACATTCATGATGGCAAATGAGCCTTTGGCCCCATATGATCAATAAACTAGCCATCCAACCACAAATTAAGCATAGCAAAGCCACACAAACATGTCAAGAGCATGTAAAGGCATTTACACATGAGAGAGCATACATGTGACATTTTTCAAAAGCATAGCTATCAACCATGGATTATTCATCAAGATCATCAAGAGCTAAGCCAAACTAACCGTAGCATACCAAACAAGCTCACAAAGACATATATTTCATTCAATGGTGAACAATGTATATGAGAGAAGCTTTTCCTAACCAATGCATATGATACAAAATGCATGCAATCTAAGATACAAGGATGCCTATACATCATGCTGCATATGCCATGCCAAATGCAAGAAATGCACAAAGAAAAGCTATACATATGCTAGAAATGAGCTCCCACACACAAAGCTCACAAACCACCGGCTCCTCGAGGGGAGGCAAAAAGGGCTCGACACCACCGCAAAAGAGCAAAGGAGCACCAAACTCACAAGCTCCCCCTAAACTCATGCATTAAGGCCAAAGAGCGTACAAAGCTCACCTTACACACATGAGATAAGGCAAAGAGCAAAAGAAACCAAGTGGCTTGACCAAGGCCACACACTCGAAGGTCACAAATACACTCACCTTTATCATTTATTCACAATTCACTCATCCTTGTCCAGCATCCCCGAAAGCGATGTACCTCCATGTCACCACCGGGGTATGAAGCCGAAGAACCACCCCCAATATCAACCAAATGTTCTCCGGGCCATCCACCTGCAACTCAAAACCAAGAGCGAGAGCGAGCAACCGACTCAACACTGGGGTTAGTTCCAAATGTGTAAAACCAGTGCCTAGCCATTTGCTCGAAAGTGGGGTTAGCAAAAACCAAACCATCTTTCCTACCAAAGCTACCTCCACGAACACCACCACGGTAACCACCATGAGGGAACCAACCCTCTCTCGCCGGAGGAGGACCAAAACCACGAAAGAAAGCCCGTGGACCATCCCTCCTATCCTTCTCAAAGCCATGACTCCTCCCATCCCCGTAGTGAGCTCGAGGGGGAGAATGCCTAGCAAGCCGGCCTCCCGCAAACTTTCCCGGACCAACCACCGGAACCACGACCTCCGTAAACAACCCTCGCACTCGTACGAGCACGAAACCCAAGCTGGCTGCTGTCCGGGCTGCACCGTCCGACCGGTGCTCCACACCGGTCCGACCGGTGTAGCTCAGGCGGCGGCACCTCCAACGACCTTCCGCTCTCCCCAAGCCCGAACCGACCTCACACTCGCCTTGGCCCCGGGCAGCGCACACGAGGCTCAAGTACACCATCGAAAGGGTGGTACTTGTCCTTGTTAGCCCACTCCTTCGCCATTCTCTCCTCACGCTTCCTCTTGAAGCAAAACGCTCTCTTGTGACCATCCTTCCCACAAAACTCACAATGGAAACGGATCGATCTAGACTTAGGCTTGGGACGAGGCTCTTCACAAGGCTTCTCACTTGGTTTCTCACTAGGCGTTTTACTCGCCTTCTCACTCGGTTTTTCTCTTGGTTGGTTTGGCTTGGATGCAAACTTGTCTTTGGGTGTGGGTTGTGGTGGAACTGAAACATTCCCAAATTTCCTTTCTCTCTCACCACTGCCCTCACCAACCTTATCCAATCCCAAATCCCAACCGTCAAAGCGCTTACAGCTAGCAATCATCATACCAAGCTGAGGTTCTTGACTCGACAACCAACTCAGCGCTTCACGCAACTTATCATTCTCATCTTGCAAGCGACCAACACATTTTGCAAGATCCAAATTCTTCATAGCATGCAACTCACATGTAGAGCAAGAAGTAGGGATAGGCACCTTCAAATCAGCCTCAAGCGAAACAATGCGAGAACGGAGCTCAGCAATTTTCTTATGCAAACTAGGGCAAGAAGTGCAAGCACCAAGCAAAGTGGGTCTAGATTGTAGCTCAGCCAACTCAACCCTAAGCACATCTAGTTCCTCACACTTGGAGGCATACTTCTCCCTAAGATCAGTCAAGTCGACCCAGGAAAACAGAGCAATCGAGCACAATCGTTCTCATCCGAAACAACGGGGCTAGCCTTAAGGGAATCAATCTCAAGCTTGCTATCAAGCACCTGTGTCTCTAGCTCAGCCACTCTAGTCCTAGCATCCTCGAGTGAAGATCTAAGCTCCTTCCTAAGCTTCTTAGCCTCTCTAAGCATGTGATCACGATTATCAAGCAAGTCAACCAACTCCTGATTCTCCTTGCGCAAAGAGGAGAGCTCATCACATACCTCATCCTCGGAATCCAAGTCCGAGGCGTCCCTCTGGCTTCTCTTGCTGCTCGAACTACGAGCCATGCCGCAGAAGTCGTCCTTGAGGCTTAGCCCCGTCACACAAAGGCCGTTGAGATACTTGCCAAAGTTCTTCTTCTTCCTCCTCTTCTTCTCATCCTCTTCGTCTTCATCACTCGAGCTTGAAGACGTGTCCTCGGAATCGGACTCGATGTCGCTCGATCTCTTCATCTTCTCTCGAGACCGAGCCTTCTTCCCATGTTCATGATCCTTCTTCTTGGACTTCTTCCTCTTGTCCATGAACTTGTGCTTGTCGTGGTTGTTCACCTTCGGACACTCGGCGAAATAGTGTCCGACCTTGCCACACTTGAAGCATGTCCTCGTGTTCCTCCTCTTGTTCACCCGGTTCTCGTGCGGCCTCTCGAACCGCCTCGTCAGGAGCGCCAGTTCGTCCTCTCCAAGCACGTCGAACTCCTCATCCGGCATAGACATCAAAGAGGACAAAGAGAACATCCCCGGTGGATGGATTAGTGTTAGCCTTTCCATTTGAACCACCGATGAGGGCGAGACTATGAGAGTCGGTCGGGCCCTCGATCTTGGGCGTCATGCCCCTATCCACCTCGGTCGACTTGAGCTTCGAGAACGGCTCGTTCACCGTCGAGTGTCATACTTCTCTCGACTCCACAATGGCCTCGAACTTTCCGCCCCAAATCGTACGATCCAAAGAGTGTAAGAGCTTGACCACTCTATCATGATCATCGTACGGGAGCACGTCCACATTGGCCCTCATGTTGTTCACCACCACCGTGAACCTGCGAAACAAGGCATCGATGGACTCACCGGGAGATGAGTGAAGTTCTCGTACTCTCTCCGTAGGTCGCATACATCCGTGCTCGAACACGGGCGTTCCCAACATGAGCCTCCTTCAACACCGCCCAAATCCTACAAGCCAAGTGCTCGGTGTGCACCCGATCGAACTCGGTCCGACACAAAGCACGAAACAAGTAGTCGACCGCCTTATTGTTGGCGTCGAAGGCGTCCCTCGACCCCCGGAGCAAGGAAATCCATCGGCTGGACATAGCCTTGTGTCCACCGTGACATCCCAAAGCGGTGACCCTTTCCGCGGAGAAACGCACCCATCCGCTTGCTCCACATCCGGTAGTTCTTGCCATCAAAGTGTGGAGGACCCGAACCCCGTTCTCGGTACGCCATCCTTGGATCTTAGACCGGTTAGAGTCAACCAAGACCCGAACTGGCTCTGATACCACTTGAAGGACCGATACGGCGAACCAGAGAGGGGGGAGTGAATGGGAGCCGATAAAAATTCTTCTCGAAGGAGATGAAAACTCCAACAAGACGAACACGGCTTCCAACACACGTCTCCGACTCACTACCCAAGTTGGCCAAGCCCACGTAGCCACCGGAGTGCCACCGGACCTAGGAACCAACACACACGGCCTTCCGAGCTCGAGAACGCGGCGGAAAAACAAACCCCGAGTCTACGGACCCACACCGTTCGGACCGGGTGAGCACCACCGGTCGGACCGGTCCCCGCCGGTGAAACTAAGCAACTTTCACTAAGTGGCTCTACACCGGTCGACCGGTGAGACACACCGGTCGGACCGATGGCGGCTCGAAAGCCCCCAAGGCACCAAACAGGCCAACCGACCACCAAACGGACCCAAACTCGAAACGAAGACAACACGGGACAACAACGAACACACCAAGACGCTCACCCGAGCGAAAACCCACAAGGGCACCGCACCGGTCGGACCGGTCAAGAGCACCGGTCGGACCGGTGTAGCTCGGGCACTCGGGATGAACGACACCCGCGGGTCAACTCCCCCAAATCCAAATCTCGATCTCCCGAATCGCTCCACGGACTTGAACAAGACTTTGGGGATATCAGGAGCACCTCATGAGGAGTCCATAGCCAAGTTTAATCCCACCAAATCTCGTTCAAAAAGGAGGAATCGAAGAAATCCCACCGAAAGCACTTTCAACCCAAGAACTCAAGAAACCCCAAATTCGAGCAACTTTTCTCACGGATTTGGGAGGGGAATCACAGCCCAAAGAACCACGAAGGGTTCCCACAAATTTCCCCCACCGAATCACCAAGAGAAAAGCCCCAAAAACACTCCAAAGAATTCACCGGAAGAGGGCTCCGAAAATCACCACCAAAAACAACCGGGTAAAACACATCCAAACCTTGAGGAATCACGCCGAATCATCTATACATGAAACAAGGATTCGTACAAGGTCTAGCAAGCCGCCCGATCATCCATCCCTCTCTACAAGATCTCTCCGTGAAGCTCTCTTGCTAGTCCTAAGGAAAACCTAGAGAAAATAGGTGGAAAATAGGAAAACTAATGAGCTAGGGTTCCAAGAGTTGGCTGCCATCCTCTCACCTCTTGGGTTATATGGAGGCAACCGAATGTCTAAAATGCCCTTCTCTACTAACTAGGGATACATGCCCCTCAAGGGCGGATATGGAATTCTTGATGTCTTCACCATCGGACGGATGCCCGGCGACCGCACCCTGCGTAGCCTCGACGCAAGCCATGCGATCCCGACGCGTGTCCTCCGCTTCGAAGATTCCGGACTGCGTCGTCGCACACCGGTCGAGCCGGTGCTCCTCACCGTCGGACCGGTCCCCACCGGCCGGGCCGGCGGACCCACGGTCGGACCGGCCCGTGCGGTGCCGCCGCACCTCCGTCTTCGGTTCTCCGGTCTTGGCTTTGTGGATCAACCAAGGAACCCAATGGTTTTCTGGTGAACCACCGGAAACCCCGCGAACTCGGTGTAGCCTCCGCCAATCTCCACTCATGACTCGGCTCCCACGTAGTCCCGGCTCGACCTTGGTTTTGAGGCTCAACTAAGAAACCGTCCATGACTTCATCTTCTTGTTCATGCCACCATGCGGCCCGCACTTGACCCCACCGGCCACCGGGTCCCTCGAACGAAGCCTACTTGTCTTCTCCACACACCTCGGAGGCCTCACCGCAACGACCTTTCGCGCTTGTTCTTCACCTGCACCAACACGAGTCAAGCCGCAACCTGCACCTGCAATACTTAGCCAAGAATCAGTCCACACAACGTTGTCAATCACTCATCACACAAGGAAGCGACCATCCACCGGTCCTCGAACCACACATGGTCCTCAGCTGCAAAGCGGGGGTCGTGAGGCAGTTGGGCCGACAGATTCAGCGCGAGATAGAGGTGGCTGCCACAGCATGCGGCTCTGGCTCTTCGACGACATGTGCCCCTGACTGGGTCGTGCGGTGTTTGCAGCGTCAGGCCGGGGTGCGAGCGACGACGGCTTGGTGCGTCTCCGGCGTTTCGACTGCTTCTGGTGCATGGTGGTGGAGGGGTGCGGTGGTGGCCGCGTGTGACGAGCGACAGCGGAGGTAAAGTTTCGGCGGTTGTGTTGACGGTGAATTTCCGTCAACCTAGAGTACTTGTTATACATTGGTTTCGATTATGATATGCAACTAACCCGCCACTAGGCATACTAATGATATAACAAGGTTCACACTTGCATGTCGATTTTGGAGTTTGTTGTTTACGCAGGAAATCTACGCTAATGAGGAGACTTTCAGGATAATTTCACCAAGCACTTTGGAAGAAGATCATGAAGCCCGACAAGAGTCAAGACACGCGATGAACATGACTCCAAATGACTCGAGGACCGAAGCGTCAACGTGCAAATCTTCAGGGACTCAACCAGAAAACAGCGAAGCTTGCATAGCAAGCATTCAAGCCTTAACCGTGAAGGAAACGACGTCAAAGGTCCACATGCAAGTGCGCACGAATAAGGGATCACGCGAGAAGCAATCGGGGAGGAAACCGGGGCCGAACCGGGCCGAAATGGGCCTGGGCCGGCCGGCCTGGGCCGACCGGCCCAGCCCACTCCGGGGTCGGTTCGGTCCCCCTTTGCTCTAGGTGTTCGTCTATTTATTGCCTCCGCCGCCGTCGGCCGCCACATCGAACAAATCATCCTACCGACACCAATCACCAGAAAACCGCCGCCACAAGATGAGGGAGAGAGTTAGATGAGCTCGTCGCAAGGATCAACACCGGCGGAGAGAAGGAAGCAAGAGGAGGACTCCAAGCTGCTGGCCTAGGGGTGTTCCCAAGCTCCACCGCCGTCATCTTCATCGACGACGTTCTCCGGAGTCTCCATCACCCCTATGTTCTTCAATCCGTGTAAGATGATGGGGTAATGTCTCCGTTCATCCCTAGGATTAGATGGATACATGCTATGTGATCGCTACTTGATTCGTGGTTTCAATCTATTGTTTTCATGTTGATGATGCTTTGATGATTAAGGTAGTCCACCGTGTTTTTCGGGCGTATGATATCCGCTACTCCTATAGATTCCATCAACATACCACGTCCATCATAGGTCTAGTCACGAATACCTTCGCGTAGTGACAATACGAGAGGAGGGAAAGGGCGAAACCGTGGTCACAACCCCCGGTAGATTGGTTTACCGCTTTCGTGTAGTAGATGCATACCATGTTATCCTAGATCCTAGGGAGGGAACGCTTATCTTTCTTACTCACTCTCCTGTGTTCACCCCTTTACCATCTAGTTTAACCCTAGATTTGTTTGATCAACTTAACTTAGATTAACTTAGGTTAGATTGTCTTTACTTTTGGATTAATACTCTCTTTAAAGGTTTCCTTAGTCAACTAGATTAGTACTTGGTTAAGCGCTAGTAATCCCCTTACTCCGCGGATTGACAAGAACCTTGGGAATCCCGTGGTGAAAAAGGTGTAGGTCCGTATGCTTGCGGATCATAGGTGGATACGAGTGTTATCTGTCAACAAGCCCCTTTTTCTGGCGCCATTGCCGGGGAGCAAGCCAGTTTGCTACATTTAATCTAGTATTAATTTTGTTGATTACTAACACCTAACCCTTATTTTCTAAAAAAAAGAAAAAATCTTTTTTGTTTTTCTTTCTACTTTCTTGTGCCTAGATGGATTTGTTCACCTCACCATTGGAAGACGAAGAGATGTCGCTAGGGGAGCTAGCAATGCCGTCAATGGAAGACATTGAGATACAAAAATCAGATTTGATACTTGCTACAACCCACTACAAAGTGAAGCCTTGAATCATCAAGTTAGTGGCGACAAAACCATTTAGAGGATTGGAGGATGACAACCCATATAGACACATTAAGGAATTCATGATGATATGCAACACGGTGCAACAAAAAGGAGTTCCGGCTGCTTGGTTCAAGTGGAATCTTTTTCCGTTCTCTCTCGAAGATGAAGCGCGAAGATGGTACACACTTGCGTCTGTTGAAGCAAAAGGAAATTAGGATGAGCTAGTGAAGAAGTTTCTTTTGAAGTTCTTTCCCATAAGCAAGGTCCAAGACTTAAGGAGGCAAGTGCTCAATTTCAAGCAAGGAGAGGATGAAAGAATTGATGAAGCATGGGACCAATTTAATGAACTACTTGAGCGAGGCCCGAACTTGGGATTTTCCGGTGACTTGATGTTGCATACCTTTTATTTTTCACTAACCCCTAACTCGTCTCGTTTTGTAAGCATGTGTGCAGGCGGTGATATAATGGATAAAACAATTAGTGAAGCCGCACAAATCTTACAAAGTATAAGCAATGGACAAAGAACACTACGAGATTGGCAAAGATGTTGTCGAGAGGAGCAAAATGACAAAAGCAAGCCCAAGGTGCTTGCTGAAATTTCTGAAAAAGATGAACCGAAGGTCAAGGAAGATGAACCGACCATACAAGAAAGTGAAGATCCACTTCCCAAGATAAGAGAAGTCATTTCGGATGTTAAAAATGTTGAAACTAACATGAATGTAAGCCGAAGTATGTGGAATGCTAGACCACTAGCGGAGTTCATTCAATTTAGTTGGGTTCAAGTTGATTTCGCCCCACTAATTAACTACCGAAGGAAGGAGGAACGCCGACGCACTGCCAAACTAATTGAAGATATATTTGATCAAGAGATGAGTGGAGAGTCGATCCAAAAGATGTTTGAAAAAGAAAGAGAAGAAGGAGATGAAGGATGGATCGACCGGTTTGACAACTCAAAGATTTATGATGAAGGAAGAGAAGAGTACAACCGTGATGAGCCTAGTGACTCAAAGGATAAATGGGAGGAGATAGGACTCAAGCTAGATGATAGCTTGTGTGCTATTGAAGCCTACACACTAGCAAATCAAGACATGGAAGTACTCAAGGATGAAGAAAAGAGTGAATCAATGATGAGCGATCTTGACGACATGTGGTACACGGGAGATAAAGAAAGCAACACACAAGACTTTGAAGATGAAGATTTGGTTGATAAAGAAGACTTCAAAGAAGAGATGAATGCGTACATAGTTGAAGGATTACATGTTCCACATGATGAGATGGAGGGGATGCAAAAAGGTAACAAAGAGACACCTTCACTCGTTGAGATTGATTCGCCTTCAACACCGCTAGACGAACCAAATATCACTCTTGTTGAAAAGGCTCTAAGGCCAAGGTACGCGCTGAAATCTCAAGATATTATTGGTATTGATGTTGATAAATTCAAATACTCATGCTCAACCAATAGTATGAATGATAGTTTAATGTCTATGCCTTGTTCCAATAGTGATCATGTTGATAGGCTAGATTTTCTTGAGAATGAAAAAGAGGAAACATTTATTTTTGATCCAGTTAATCTCACACCTAAAGAACCTTTGCCTAATGATGAGCTAAGTGCTATGCATGAAACATATGCTTCTTTTATTTACACCTTGACTTGTTGCTACAATTCACATGTGGTGTTAATTGTGGCACGTATGTTTACAATAAGTTTTGTAAATCTCGATCATGCTTTGCGCTTGGTCAAGCTAATGACCTTAAAGAATCATATGTCGGGAAAGGCCCGATTTTCACTGACATGTAGACAAAGCTTGAATAATGAAAAAAGAAGTCATGCCTAAAAGAGTTGCAAGATAAATCATCAACCTCTCCGAATCCCGCGATGGATGCCGCTGTCTTCATCAATTTGAGAGCTTGTTCAGAGGTGTACAAATGAAGAAAATGAGATATTCAGAAGCTCCATCAAATTACCATTCCAACGCATCAAGAACCAACAAGTTTGAAGACCCGTGCAAGGAGTTATGGAGAAAACATTGAGCGTTGCGCGTTCTGAAATTTTAGGACAGATTTCATCGCCGAAGTAAAACGGACGTAACTCTCTTGTCCGGAGTCCGATTTGAGCAAATAAAGACTTGTTGGAAAGGAAATTTTGTGCACTGTGCAATGGAGTAGAGCTTGAGTATACTTTATGTTCTGGACATTAAAAAAAATTCATGGAGTGAAGGCAGCACCGAAGGATGATAAAGAAGGAGATAATGATGAAACAAAAGGATGCTTTGGGCAAGTCTTCTATAAGTGATCAAGCACAACATGGGAAGTAAATTAAAGCTGCATTGGTACCTTTTCATCTTGCATGAAGGGCCATGGCTATGCAACGAAAAGAAGGTATGTGAGAAAGTCCAGCTCTATGACTTTAAATGAAGCGCTTTTCGGGAGGCAACACGTTTCTTTATATTTTCACTACTTTCTTCGAGAAAATAAAGAATGACACTATATTATGATGATCAACTTGTGGTTATTAATCTAAGTTCAGTTTTCCTTTTTAGAACCACCATCATGTTCATGATAATATTTATTTGTATGCATTGCATTTTGTTATCAATGTGATGTTTATTTGTGTATACATGTTTTGCACATAGTTGGCTTGGTTGTTTTATATACTTAATGATGTATGCTTCAGTTTCCATGTTAATGCTTCATAGGTACCTATGGGTGTTTTCCTTTTGTGATCTTGTGTAAACGTGGTGTGTAAACAAGATTGCGGACCATCATCGTTAAGTTCGATAAACCTAGCTGGCTTTTCATATGTTTTCATGTTGCTTTGGTTAGTTTATAAGCTTTGCAATGCGCTTAATTTTTCTTGTGCTATAAGAGTTATTGATTTAGGGATAGACATGGTGTTTTAACCCTAGATATATAAACCTTTATGGCTATGGAGAAATTCGGCAACCTAGTTGTAAACATGGTGTTTAGAACTAGGTGAAAACATTGTCTTTGTTTATATGCTTTCCTATCATGTGCATACACACCTTGCACTACGTACACTCATTAGGTTTTTATTCCTCATTAAACTAATTATGCCACAAGTTAAGAATCTTAGGAGACATTGTTGGATTGTTGGCAATTCTATCTACTCCCAACCGTCACCTTGGGGGTAGAATGTGCGTTTAAAACGTCTTACAGGCAAGATAAAGACTCTCACTACAAGGAAATTGAAGGATGACTAAGAAGTGCTTTGTCTTCTTCTTCCATGACTAGCAAACTGCTAAGCATGGGGGAGACCCTGAATCTTCAACACGGAAGTGCAACATGACACTCTAGAAGATAGAATGATCAAGATCGTTAACATCACCGGATCAATGCGCGAGAAGCTATCGATCTCATCAAAATTATACATGGTCTCGAAGGGAAAACACTGGATATTTTTGGATATTTAGAAGCCAGATGAAGTTACGATTCCAACAAATCAAGAATCAAGACAATCGGAGGTTCCTACAAGCGGTTATGCCCGAATCACCGAGTGCAACACGTCCTGAAATCGGTTTTGGACAGCACGCAGCGCTGAAGTAAAACGGACATAGCTCCCTTGTTTGAACTCCGTTTTCGATGAATGACCACAGGTTGGAAAGGTAATTTCATAAACTTTTCAATAGAGCTACATTTCGATATATGTTCTGTTCTGGACAGAGGGGGAAATCCATGAAAAAGAGACTGCAAGGAGATGATGAGAACAAGAAAGAGGAGATGGTGATGACAACATTGAAGAGAAGGGTGACCAATGACTCCATTAAGCATACAAGATCAAATTCAGAAGTTTAGAAGCATTAATAAATCAAGACAAAAGCAAAAGCCACATCGATACATGTAGATGTCGGAAGAAGGCAACGAAGAATTACAAAGGATGGTAACATCTCCATGGACCTTCTCTTTTGCAAACACAAATGCTTGTAAGTATGCCTTCAACCTCAACTAGGTGCAACCTTTTGTTTTTCTCTTCAAACAATAACATGGCTACTAGGAGGACAACCTAGGTTTCTTTTTACTTTCAATAGATAAGCATGACCATGTGTTCACCTCGATTTTTTATATTGCCTATGCTTATGGAATGAAGGACCGATACGGCAAACCAGAGAGGGGGGAGTGAATGAGAGCCGATAAAAATTCTTCTCGAAGGAGATGAAAACTCCAACAAGATGAACGCGGCTTCCAACACACGTCTCCGACTCAGTACCCAAGTTGGCCAAGCCCACGTAGCCACTGGAGTGCCACTGGACCTAGGAACCAACACACAACCTTCCGACTCGAGAACGCAGCGGAACACCAAACCTCGAGTCTACAGACCCACACCGGTCAGACCGGTGAGCACCACCGGTCAGACCGGTCCCTCGTTGGTGAAACCGAGCAACTTTCACTAAGTGGCTCCACACCGGTCGAGCCGGTGAGACACACCGGTCGGACCGATCCCGGCCCGAAAGCCCCCAAAGCACCAAACGAGCCAACCGACCACCAAACCGACCCAAACTCGAAACGGCGGCAACACAAGACAACAGCGAACACACCCAGACGTTCACCCGAGCAAAAACCCACCGAGGGTTGCACCGGTCAGACCGGTCAAGAGCACCGGTCAGACCGGTGTAGCTGGCGCTCGGGATGAACGACACCCGCGGGTCAACTCCCCCAAATCCAAACCTCGATCTCCCGAATCGCTCCACGGACTTGAACAAGACTTTGGGGATATTAGGAACACCTCATGAGGAGTCCATAGCCAAGTTTAATTCCACCAAAACTCGTCCAAAAAGTAGGAATCAAGGAAATCCCACCAAGAGCACTTCCAACCCAAGAACTCAAGAAACCCCAAAATCGAGCACCTTTACTCACGTATTTGGGAGGGGAATCACAGCCCAAAGAACCACGAAGGGTTCCCACAAATTTCCCCCATCAAATCGCCAAGAGAAAGGTCCCGAAAACAACCCAAAGAAATCACCAAGAGAGGGCTCCGAAAATCACCACCAAGAACAACCGGGAAAACACATCCAAACCTTGAGGAACCACGCCGAATCATCTATACATGAAACAAAGGTTCATACAAGGTCTAGCAAGCCGCCCGATCATCCATCCCTCTCAACAAGATCTCTCCATGAAGCTTTCAAGCTAGTCCTATGGAAAACCTAAGGAAAATAGGAAGGAAAATGGGAAAACAAATGAGCTAGGGTTCCAAGAGTTGGCTGCCATCCTCTCACCTCTTGGGTTATATGGAGGCAACCGAAAGTATAAAATACCCTTCTCTAACAACTAGGGATACAAGCCCCTCAAGGGCGGTTTTGGAAGACTTGAAGCTTTCTCCATAGGACAGATGCCGGCGACCGCAACCTGCTTAGCCTCGACGCAAGCCTTGCGATCCCGACGCGTGTCCTCCGCTTCGAAGATTCCGGACTGCGTCGTCGCACACCGGTCAGACCGGTGCTCCTCACCGGTCAGACCGGTACCCACCGGTCAGACCGGTCAGACCCACCGGTCAGACCGGTCTGGAGCTGCTGCGGTACCGTCTTCGGTTCTTCGGTCTTGGCTTTGTGGATCAACCAAGGAACCCAGTGGTTTTCTGGTGAACCACCGGAAACCCCGCGAACTCGGTGTAGCCTCCGCCAATCTCCACTCATGTCTCGGCTCCCACGTAGTCCCGACATGACCTTGGTTTTGAGGCTCAACCAAGAAACCGTCCATGACTTCATCTTGCTGTTCATGCCACCATGCGGCCCGCACTTGACCCCGCTGGCCACCGGGTCCCTCGAACGAAGCCTACTTGTCTTCTCCACACCTGGAGGCCTCACCGGCGACGACCTTTCACGCTTGTTCTTCACCTGCACCAATAACAGTCAAGCCGCAACCTGCACCTGCAATACTTAGCCAAGAATCAGTCCACACAACGTTGTCAATCACTCATCACACAAGGAAGCGACCATCCACCGGTCCTCGAACCACACATGGTCCTCAATCTCCCCCTTGATGAGTGCATTGACAACACCCACGTGAAAGTAACAAGAGAGAAAAGAAAAAGAAAAGAAACAAACAAAAAGAAACTCCGACAAGCGATCGAAAGCCAAACAAAGGCAAAGAGCAAGATCACTTGAAGAAGACAAGTCTCGGACCCCTTAGGCAAGGGCAACGGCTCGACACATCCGAGACAAAGCAAAGCTCAAACAAAGAGCGCAAACCACCGAATCAAAGCTCGAAAAACCACAAAGAGCTCCCCCTGCACACATGCAAGCTCCCCCTGAACCAATGCAACTCCCCCTGGACGAATGCATGCAAACCGGTGAAAACGGGGCAGGCGCAAGCAACTTCCGACTCACATCGGTCGGACCGGTCATCACCACCTGGTCGGGCCGGTGCCTAAGATGTGCACGGGATCAGCACTCACACCGGTCGGACCGGTGCTCCTCACCGGTTAGACCGGTGCACAACGAAACCCGAAAATGGCTCGAAACCACCTGAAAACCTTCTAAATGCGTCCAGCAAGCCATTTCAAACTCAAACTTCTCCCCCTTGTTGGCAATGCATGAATCAAGCCAAAAATGCAAAATTTTCAACCTAGAGCTTCTCAAATAGACAAAATTCAACAAAGAATGCTACACATGTCCAAATGAGCAAGTTAGATACTCTATAGCTTCGTATTGATCTCAACTACATGATCACCAAGTCTCACAACCATTGGACGAAGCTAAGATGGATTTGGGAAATTTTGCGAAAAACTTGCCTCCCATGAGCAAAGTCCTAAACATGATCAAAACATATCAAAATGGCAAAGCCACACAAACTTCATGCTAGGACAACCATTCTAATCATAAGACCATCACAAACACCCACAAGCACCTCATGTCATGTCAAAGCCACCGAGCCATGTGCCTACTTCTATGTATGAGACTTCTCATTGGCAGGCATCATGCAATGGTTTAGCACCCAAAGCAAATTAAATTCAGCACATATGACATGGGAGCATATTTTCCAAGCATTTTCCATTTCATTTTCAGATTTAAAATTGGTACATGAGATGTCTTTGCGACAAAAAGGAACTTATGCCCCTCCATAAGATAAAGGAAGAGGGCTAAACATTCATGATGGCAAATGAGCCTTTGGCCCCATATGATCAATAATCTAGCTATCCAACCACAAATTAAGCATAGCCAAGCCACTAAAACATGTCAAGATCATATAAAGGCATTTACACATGAGAGAGCATACATGTGACATTTTCAAAAACATAGCCATCAACCATGGATTATTCATCAAGATCATCAAGAGCTAAGCCAAACTAACCATAGCATACCAAACAAGCTCACACGGACATATATCTCATTCCATGGTGAACAATGTATATGAGAGAAGCTTTTCCTAACCAATGCATATGATACAAAATCCATGCAATCTAAGATACAAGGATGCCTATACATCATGTTACATATGCCATGCCAAATGCAAGAAATGCACAAAGGTAAGCTATACATATGCTACAAAGAGAGCTCCCACACACAAAGCTTACAAACCACCGGCTCCTCGAGGAGAGGCAAAAAGGGCTCGACACCACCTGCAAAAGAGCAAAGGAGCACAAAACTCACAAGCTCCCCCTAAACACATGCACTAGGGCCAAAGAGCATACAAAGCTCACCCTACACACATGAGATAGAGAAGGAGTAAAACAAACCAAGTGGCTTGACCAAGGCCACACACTCGAAGGTCACAAATACACTTACCTTTATCATTTCTTCACAATTCCCTCATCCTTGTCCACCATCCCCGAAAGTGATGCACCTACATGTCACCACCGGGATATGAAGCCGAAGAACCACCCCCGATATCAACCAAATGTTCTCAGGGCCATCCACCTGCAACTCAAAACCAAGAGCGAGAGCGAGCAAACGACTCAACACTGGGGTTAGTTCCAAATGTGTAAAACCAGTGCCTAGCCATTTGCTCGAAAGTGGGGTTAGCACAAACCAAACCATCTTTCCTACCAAAGCTACCTCCACGAACGCCACCACGGTATCCACCATGAGGTAACCAAACCTCTCTACTTGGAGGAGGACCAAAACCACGAAAGAAAACCCGTGGACTGTCCCTCCTCTCCTTCTCAAAACTACGGATCCTCCCATCCCCGTATTGAGCACGAGGAGGAGAATGCCTAGCAAACTGACCTCCTGCAAACTTTCCAGCCCAACCACCAGAACCACGAACTCAAGAACCAAACCTCGCACCTGTACGTGCACGAAACCCAAGCTGGCACTGTCTAGGCACGCACCGGTCGACCGGTGCTCCTCCCTCGACCGGCCCAGTGTAGCACAGGCGAGCGGCACCTCCAACGACCTTCCGCTCTCCCCAAGCCCGACCCGACCTCACACTCGCCTTGGCCACGGGCAGCGCACACAAGGCTCAAGTACACCATCGAAAGGGTGGTACTTGTCCTTGTTAGCCCACTCCTTCGCCATTCTCTCCTCACGCTTCCTCTTGAAGCAAAACACTCTCTTGTGACCATCCTTTCCACAAAACTCACAATGGAAACGGATCGATGCGGGCTTAGGCTTGGGATGAGGCTCTTCACAAGGCTTCTCACTTGGTTTCTCACTAGGCTTTTCACTAGCCTTCTCACTCGGTTTTTCTCTCGGTTGGTTTGGCTTGGATGCAAACTTGTCTTTGGGTGTGGGTTGTGGTGGAACCGAAACATTCCCAAATTTCCTTTCTCTCTCCACCCTGCCCTCACCAACCTTATCCAATCCCAAAGCCTAACCATCAAAGCGCTTACAGCTAGCAATCATCATACCAAGCCGAGGTTCTTGACTCGACAACCAACTCAGCGCTTCACGCAACTTATCATTCTCATCTTGCAAGCGACCAACACATTTTGCAAGATCCAAATTCTTCATAGCATGCAACTCACATGTAGAGCAAGAAGTAGGAATAGGCACTTTCAAATCAGCCTCAAGCGAAACAGTGCGAGAACGGAGCTCAGCAATTTTCTCATGCAAACTAGGGCAAGAAGTGCAAGCACCAAGCAAAGTGGGTCTAGATTGTAGCTCAGCCAACTCAACCCTAAGCACATCTAGTTCCACACACTTGGAGGCATACCTCTCCCTAAGATCAGTCAAGTCAGATAGGAAAGCAGATCACTCAGCACAATCATTCTCATCAGAAACAACAGGGCTAGCCTTAAGAGAATCAATTTCAAGCTTGCTATCAAGAACCTGTGTTTCTAGCTCAGCCACTCTAGTCCTAGCATCCTCGAGAAAAGATCTGAGCTCCTTCCTAAGCTTCTTAGCCTCTCTAAGCATGTTAGCGCGATTATCAAGCAAGTCAACCAACTCCTCATTCTCCTTGCGCAAAGAAGAGAGCTCATCACATACCTCATCCTTGGAATCCAAGTCCGAGGCGTCCTTCTGGATTCTCTTGCTGCTCGAACTGCGAGCCATGCCACAGAAGTCGTCCTTGAAGTTAGGCCCGTCACACAAAGGCAGTTGAGATACTTGCCAAGGTTCTTCTTCTTCTTCTTCTTCCTCTTCTTCTCATCCTCTTCGTCTTCATCACTCGAGCTTGAAGACGTGTCCTCGGAATCAGACTCGATGTCGCTTGATCTCTTCATCTTCTCTCGAGACCGTGTCTTCTTTCCATGTCCATGATCCTTCTTCTTGGACTTCTTCCTCTTGTCCTTGAACTTGTGCTTGTCGTGGTTGTTCACCTTCGGACACTCGGCGAAATAGTGTCCAGTCTTGCCGCACTTGAAGCATGTCCTCATGTTCCTCCTCATGTTCACCCGGTTCTCGTGCAGCCTCTCGAACCGCCTCGTCAGGAGCGCCAGCTCATCCTCTCCAAGCACGTCGAACTCCTCATCTAGCATAGACATCAAAGAGGACAAAGAAAACATCCCGGTGGATGGGTTAGTGTTAGCCTTTCCTTCCAAACCACCGACGAGGGCGAGACTATGAGAGTCAGTCGGGCCCTCGATCTTGGCTGTCATGCCCCTATCCACCTCAGCTGACTTGAGCTTCGAGAACAGCTCGTTCACCGTCGAGTGTCATACTTCTCCGACTCCACAATGGCCTCGAACTTTCCGCCTCAAATCGTACGATCCAAAGAGTGTAAGAGCTTGACCGCTCTATCATGATCATCGTACGGGAGCACGTCCACATTGGCCCTCATGTTGTTCACAACCACCGTGAACCTCTGAAACAAGGCATCGATGGACTCACGGGGAGATGAGTGAAGTTCTCGTACTCTCTCCGGTAGGTCGCATACATCCGTGCCTGAACCTGGGCATTCCCAACATGAGCCTCCTTCAGCACCGTCCAAATTCTACAAGCCAAGTGCTCGGTGTGCACCCGATCGAACTCAGGCTGACACAAAGCACGAAACAAGTAGTTGACCGCCTTATTGTTGACGTCGAATCTGTCCCTCAATCCTGGAGCGAGGAAGTCCATCGGCTGGACATAGCCTATGTCCACCGTGACATCCCAAAGGATCTGACCCTTTCCGCGGAGAAAAGCACCCATCCGCTTGCTCTACATCTGGTAGTTTTGCCATCAAAGTGTGGAGGACCCGAACCCCGTTCTCGGTACGCCATCCTTAGATCTTGGGCGGTTAGAGTCAACAAAGACCCGAACCGGCTACGATACCACTTGAAGGACCAATACGGCGAACCGAGAGGGGGGGGAGTGAATGGGAGCCGATAATTCTTCTCGAAGGAGATGAAAACTCCAACAAGATGAACGCGGCTTCCAACACACGTCTCCGACTCACTACCCAAGTTGGCCAAGCCCACGTAGCCACCGGAGTGCCACCTGGACCTAGGAACCAACACACAACCTTCCGAGCTCGAGAACGCGGCGGAACACCAAACCTCGAGTCTACGGACCCACACCGGTCGGACCGGTGAGCACCACCGGTCGGACCGGTCCCCATTGGTGAACCGAGCAACTTTCACTAAGTGGCTCCACACCGGTCGAGCCGGTGAGACACACCGGTCGAGGCCGATCCCGGCACCGAAAGCCCCCAAAGCACCAAACGGGCCAACCGACCACAAAACCGACCCAAACTCGAAACGGCGGCAACACAAGACAACGGCGAACACACCCAGACGTTCACCCGAGCAAAAACCCACCGAGGGTTGCACCGGTCAGACCGGTCAAGAGCACCGGTCAGACCGGTGTAGCCTGGGCAGCTCGGGATGAACAGCACCCGCGGGTCAACTCCCCCAAATCGGAACCTCGATCTCCCGAATCGCTCTACGGACTTGAACAAGACTTTGGGGATATTAGGAACACCTCATGAGGAGTCCATAGCCAAGTTTAATTCCACCAAAACTCGTCAAAAAGGAGGAATCAAGGAAATCCCGCCAAGAGCACTTCCAACCCAAGAACTCAAGAAACCCCAAAATCGAGCACCTTTACTCGCGGATTTGGGAGGGGAATCACCGCCCAAAGAACCACGAAGGGTTCCCACAAATTTCCCCCATCAAATCCCCAAGAGAAAGGTCACGAAAACCACCCAAAGAAATCACGGAGAGAGGGCTCCGAAAATCACCACCAAGAACAACCGGGGAAAACACATCCAAACCTTGAGAAACCACGCCGAATCATCTATACATGAAACAAAGGTTCATACAAGGTCTAGCAAGCCGCCCAATCATCCATCCCTCTCAACAAGATCTCTCCATGAAGCTCTCAAGCTAGTCCTAAGGAAAACCTAAGGAAAATAGGAAGGAAAATGGGAAAACAAATGAGCTAGGGTTCCAAGAGTTGGCTGCCATCCTCTCACCTCTTGGGTTATATGGAGGCAACCGAAAGTCTAAAATACCCTTCTCTAACAACTAGGGATACAAGCCCCTCAAGGGCGGTTTTGGAAGACTTGAAGCTTTCTCCATGAAAGTTGCTTGATCTAGGGGTTTGGTGAAAATATCGCCTAGTTGGTCATGTGTGGGTACATGGATCAAGGCTATCTTTCCTTTCTCTACGTTGTCTCTCGAAAATGATACTCACTTCTGCGGTGGACACAAGGGACTCAAAATTCGCTTCACCGCTTGCCGATGCGAAGTCCTTGGAGACGCCTTTGAAAATGAGCGCAAAACATACCGAGAATCGGATGTCCCGCCTCGTCAGCGTCAAGTAGAGGAGCACCCCATCATGCTCCGATTCTTCTCGTCCACGTGTTCCCCTTCCTCGTCCGCATCAAGAGCCGTAGTCGTACTCATCTACAACGTCATAGCCTTGAATCCTCCATCTTGAACTTCCGCACAATGTCCTTGGTGTACAAATGTTCCTTCCTTTGATTGTGGTATTTGTAGCCCGAGGAAGAACTGCAACTCGCCCATCATGCTCATCTCAAATTCCTTGCTCATATCCTCTGCAAACCTTGCAACAAGAGAGTTAGACGAGCCACCAAGGACAATATCATCCACGTACACCCGCACAACTGATATCTCGCCCCGCTCTCGCAGAAACAAGGTCCGACCGACCTTCCCCATCTCAAAACCTCTCTCAAACAAGAACCTTCAACCCGCCATACCAAGCTCTAGGCGCCTACTTCACCCCATACAAATGGGACCAGTGTGGTTCGAGGACCGATGGATGGTCGCTTCCCTTGTGTGATGAGTGATTGACAACGTTGTGTGGACTCGATTCTTGTCTAAGTATTGCGGTGTGCAGTTGCGGCTTGACCGGTGTTGGTGCGTGTGTGAAGAACAAGAGCGAAAGGCTGTCATTGTGAGGCCTCCAGTGTGGAGAAGACAAGTAGGCTTCGTTCGAGGGATCCATGGGCCGACGGGTCAAGTGCGGGCCGCATGGTGGCATTAACAACAAGATGAAGTCATGGACGGCTTCTTGGTTGAGCCTCAAAACCAAGGTCGAGCTTCTGACTACGTGGGAGCCGAGTCATGAGTGGATTGGCGGAGGCTACACTGAGTTCGCGGGGGGTTTCCTGGGTGTTCGCCGTAAACACTAGGTTCCCTTGGTTGATCCACAAAACCAAGACCTAGAACCGAAGACCCGAGCCGCAAGACGCTGCACGGCCCGACCGGTGGGTCCACCGCCCCACTGTGGGGGACTCTGGCCTCGACTGGTGAGGAGCACCGGCCCGACCGGTGTGCGACGACGCAACCGACCTCGAAGCGAGGACACGTCGGGATCGCATGGCTTGCGTCGAGGCTACGCAGGTGCGTCACAGGCATACATCCGATGCGTCGCGCCAAGGACACCAAGATTTTCAAATCCGCCCTTGGAGGGGCTTGTATCCCTATTAGCAGGAGAAGGGCGTCTAGACATTCGGTTGCCTCCATATACCCAAGGGTGAGAGGATGGGCAGCCACCTGGAACCCTAGCTCACTAGTTTTCCTATTTTCCACCTATTTTCCTTAGGTTTTCTTTAGGACTAGCCAGAGAGCTCACTAGAGAGATCTTGTTGAGAGGGATGGGATGATCGGGCGGATTGCTAGACATTGTATGAACCTTTGTTTCATGTATGAAGGATTGCGTGGTTCCTCAAGGTTTGGATGTGTTTTTCCCTTGTTGTTCTTGGGTGTGATTTTCGGAGCCCTCTCTGGGTGATTTCTATGGGTTGTTTTCGAATCTTCTTGGGATTTTGATGGGGAAATTTGCAGGAAACCTTCGTGGTTCTTTGGGTCAGTGATTCCCCTCCAAATCCGTGAGTGAAGGTGCTCGATTTTGGGGTTTCTTCGAGTTCTTGGGTTGGAAGTGCTTTCGCGGGATTTCCTCGATTCCTCCTTTTTGACAACTTTTGGTGGGATTAAACTTGGCTATGGACTCCTCATGAGGTGTTCCCGATATCCCCAAAGTCTTGTTCAAGTCCGTGGAGCATCTGAGACTGCATCGATCTGGGAGTTGACCCGGCGGGTGCCGTTCATCCCCAGGCCGCCTGTGCTACACCGTCCGACCGGCTCTTGATCGGCTCCGACCGTGCGAGCCCTTGTGGGTTTTTGCTCGGCAGGAACGCCCTGGTGTGTTCGCTTGTCCCGTGTTGCGACTATTCTCTGAGTTTGGGTCAGTTTGGTGGCCTGCTGGCCCGTTTGGTGCATTGGGGCTGTGGCCGCCACGTCCCCACCCATGTAGAGCTACTTAGTGGAAGGCTCGCCTCACTAGCGGACCTATTCGACTGCGTGGTGCTCACCCTACCCACCTGTGGGTCCAGACTCGAGGTTTGGGTTTTCCGTCGCGTTTCTCGAGTCGGAAGGTTGTGTGTTGGTTCCTAGGTCTAGTGGCACTCCAGCTGGCTACGTGGGCTTGACCACCTCGTAGTGAGTCGATGACGGTGTTGGAAGCCGTGTTCATCATGTTGAGTTTCCATCTCCTTCGAGAAGAATTTTTATCGCCTCCCATTCACTCCCTCTCGGGTTCGCCGTATCGGTCCTTCAAGTGGTATCGCAGCCGGTTCGGGTCTTTATTGACTCTAACCAGCCTAAGATCCAAGGATGGCGTACCAAAAGAATGGAAATTCGGGTCCTCCACACTTTGATGGAAAGAACTACCGATGTGGAGCAAGTGGATGGGTGCTTTTCTCCCGCGAAAGGGTCGATCCTCTTTGGGATGTCACGGACACAGCTATGTCCAAACTCGGCTGATTTCCTCGGGCCCAGATCGAGGGACATCTTCGACGCCAACAATAAGGCGGTCGACTACTTGTTTCGTGCTTTGTGTCGCCCCGAGTTCGATCGCAGTGCACACCGAGCACTTGGCTTGTAGGATTTGGGCGGTGTCAAGGAGGCTCAAGTTGGGAATGCCCAAACAAAGCACGGATGTGCGCGACCACCGGAGAGAGTACGAGAACTTACCTGGTCTCCTCGGTGAGTCCATCGATGCCTTGTCGAGGTTCACGGTGGTTGTGAACAACATGAGGGCCAATGTGGATGTGCTCCCGTACGATGATCATGACAGAGCGGTCAAGCTCTTTACACTCTTTGGATCGTACGATTTGGGGCGGAAAAAGTTCGAGGCCATTGTGGAGTCGGAGAAGTATGACACTCGACGGTGAACGAGCCGTTCTCGAAGCTCAAGCTCTGGCCGAGGTGAATAGGGGCATGACAACCCAAGATCGAGGGCCCGATCGACTCTCATAGTCTTGCGCTCGTTGGTGGTTCGAAAGGAAAGGCTAACACTAACCCATCCACCGAGATGTTCTCTTTGTCCTCTTGATGTCTATGCCGTATGAGGAGTTCGACGTGCTTGGAGAGAACGAACTGGCGCTACTGACAAGGCGGTTCGAGAGGCTGCACGAGAACCGGTGAACAAGAGGAGGAACACGAGGACATGCTTCAAGTGTGGCAAGGCTGGACACTATTTCGCCGAGTGTCCGAAGGTGAACAACCACAACAAGCACAAGTTCAAGGACAAGAAGAAGAAGTCCAAGAAGAAGGATCATGTACATGGGAAGAAGACACGGTCTCGAGAGAAGATGAAGAGATCAAGCGACATCGAGCTCCGATTCCGAGGACACGTCTTCAAGCTCGAGTGATGAAGACGGCGAGGATGAGAAGAAGAGGAAGAAGAAGAAGAAGAAGAACTTGGCAAGTATCTCAACTGCCTTTGTGTGACGGGCCTAAGTTCTAAGGACGACTTCGCGGCATGGCTCGCAGCTTCCGAGCAGCGCAAGAGAAACTTAAGGACGCTCCCACTTGGATTCCGAGGATGAGGTATGCATGAGTTCTCTTCTTTGCGCAAGGAGAATGAGGGGAGTTGGTTGACTTGCTTGACAATCACGATCACATGCTTAGAGAGGCTAAGAAGCTTAGGAAGGAGCTTAGATCTTGCTCGAGGATGCTAGGACTAGAGGGTCGAGTTTGTGAAACATTGTGTTCTTTGATAGCAAGCTTGAAATTGATTCTCTTAAGGCTAGCCCTGTTGTTTCTGATGAGAATGATTGTGCTGAGTGATCTGCTTTCCTATCTGACTTGACTGATCTTAGGGAGAGGTATGCCTCCAAGTGTGTGGAACTAGATGTGCTTAGGGTTGAGTTGGCTGAGCTACAATCTAGACCCACTTTGCTTGGTGCTTGCACTTCTTGCCCTAGTTTGCATGAGAAAATTGCCGAGCTCCGTTCTCGCATTGTTTCGCTTGAGGCTGATTTGAAAGTGCCTATTCCTACTTCTTGCTCTACATGTGAGTTGCATGCTATGAAGAATTTGGATCTTGCAAAATGTGTTGGTCGCTTGCAAGATGAGAATGATAAGTTGCGTGAAGCGCTGAGTTGGTTGTCGAGTCAAGAACCTCGGCTTGGTATGATGATTGCTAGGCGTAAGCGCTTTGATGGTTAGGCTTTGGGATTGGATAAGGTTGGTGAGGGCGGTGGTGAGAGAGAAAGGAAATTTGGGAATGTTTCGGTTCCACCACAACCCACACCCAAAGACAAGTTTGCATCCAAGCCAAACCAACCGAGAGAAAAACAGTGAGAGAAGGCTAGTGAAAAGCCTAGTGAGAAACCAAGTGAGAAGCCTTGTGAAGAGCCTCATCCCAAGCCTAAGCCCGCATCGATCCGTTTCCATTGTGAGTTTTGTGGAAAGGATGGTCACAAGAGAGTGTTTTGCTTCAAGAGGAAGCGTGAGGAGAGAATGGCGAAGGAGTGGGCTAACAAGGACAAGTACCACCCTTTCGATGGTGTACTTGAGCCTTGTGTGCGGTTGCCCGTGGGCCAAGGCGAGTGTGAGGTCGGTTCGGGCTTGGGGAGAGCGGAAGGGCGTTGGAGGTGCTTCTTGCGCGGGGGCTGACACCTGGGCGGGCAGGTGAGGAGCACCGGTCGAGGCCGTGCGGCCTAGGCCCCGGGCGGCGAGTTTGGGTTTCGTGCACGTACGAGGTGCGAGGTTTGGTTCTGGAGTTCGTGGTTCTGGTGGTTGGGCTGGAAAGTTTGCAGGAGGTCAGTTTGCTAGGCATTCTCCTCCTCGTGCTCAATACGGGGATGGGAGGATCCGTAGTTTTGAGAAGGAGAGGAGGGACAGTCCACGGGTTTTCTTTCGTGGTTTTGGTCCTCCTCCAAGTAGAGAGGTTTGGTTACCTCATGGTGGATACCGTGGTGGCGTTCGTGGAGGTAGCTTTGGTAGGAAAGATGGTTTGGTTTGTGCTAACCCCACTTTCGAGCAAATGGCTAGGCACTGGTTTTACACATTTGGAACTAACCCCGATGTTGAGTCGTTTGCTCGCTCTCGCTCTTGGTTTTGAGTTGCGGAGTGGATGGCCACGAGAACATTTGGTTGATATCGGGGGTGGTTCTTCGGCTTCATATCCGGTGGTGACATGTAGGTGCATCACTTTCGGGGATGGTGGACAAGGATGAGGGAATTGTGAAGAAATGATAAAGGTAAGTGTATTTGTGACCTTCGAGTGTGTGGCCTTGGTCAAGCCACTTGGTTTGTTTTACTCCTTCTCTATCTCATGTGTGTAGGGTGAGCTTTGTATGCTCTTTGGCCCTAGTGCATGTGTTTAGGGGGAGCTTGTGAGTTTTGTGCTCCTTTGCTCTTTTGCAGGTGGTGTCGAGCCCTTTTTGCCTCTCCTCGAGGAGCCGGTGGTTTGTAAGCTTTGTGTGTGGGAGCTCTCTTTGTAGCATATGTATAGCTTACCTTTGTGCATTTCTTGCATTTGGCATGGCATATGTAACATGATGTATAGGCATCCTTGTATCTTAGATTGCATGGATTTTGTATCATATGCATTGGTTAGGAAAAGCTTCTCTCATATACATTGTTCACCATGGAATGAGATATATGTCTGTGTGAGCTTGTTTGGTATGCTATGGTTAGTTTGGCTTAGCTCTTGATGATCTTGATGAATAATCCATGGTTGATGGCTATGTTTTTGAAAATGTCACATGTATGCTCTCTCATGTGTAAATGCCTTTATATGATCTTGACATGTTTTAGTGGCTTGGCTATGCTTAATTTGTGGTTGGATAGCTAGATTATTGATCATATGGGGCCAAAGGCTCATTTGCCATCATGAATGTTTAGCCCTCTTCCTTTATCTTATGGAGGGGCATAAGTTCCTTTTTGTCGCAAAGACATCTCATGTACCAATTTTAAATCTGAAAATGAAATGGAAAATGCTTGGAAAATATGCTCCCATGTCATATGTGCTGAATTTAATTTGCTTTGGGTTGCTAAACCATTGCATGATGCCCACCAATGAGAAGTCTCATACATAGAAGTAGGCACATGGCTGGTGGCTTTGACATGACATGAGGTGCTTGTGGGTGTTTGTGATGGTCTTATGATTAGAATGGTTGTCCTAGCATGAAGTTTGTGTGGCTTTGCCATTTTGATATGTTTTGATCATGTTTAGGACTTTGCTCATGGGAGGCAAGCTTTTCGTAAAATTTTCCCAAATCCATCTTAGCTTCGTCCAATGGTTTGTGAGACTTGGTGATCATGTAGTTGAGATCAATACGGAAGCTGTAGGCCGTATCTAACTTGCTCATTTGGACATGTGTAGCATTCTTTGTTGAATGTCTTTGTCTATTTGGAGAAGCTCTAGGTTGAAAATTTTGCATTTTTGGCTTGATTCATGCATTGCCAACAAGGGGGAGAAGTTTGAGTTTGAAATGGCTTCGTCTGGACGCATTTAGAAAGGTTTTCGAGTGGTTTCGGCCATTTACGGCTTCCTTGTGCACGGTCTAACGGTGAGGAGCACCGGTCCGACCGGTGTGAGGGCGATCTCGTGCACATCTTAGGCAATCCTGGCCCGACCAAAGGTGATGGCCGGTACCGACCGATGTGAGTCAAGTTGCCGTGCAACGTCTGCCTTCCCGTGTACCTGGTTTGCATGCATTCGTCCAAGGGGAGTTGCATTGGTTGGGGGGAGCTTGCATGTGTGCGGGGGAGCTCTTTGTGGTTTTTCGAGCTTTGATTCGGTGGTTTGCGCTCTTTGTTTGAGCTTTAAGCCACCTCTCGATGTGTCGAGCCGTTGCCCTTGCCTTAAGGGGTCCGAGACTTGTCTTCTTCAAGTGATCTTGCTCTTTGCCTTTGTTTGGCTTTCGATCGCTTGTCTGAGTTTTTTTTGTTTCGTTTCTTTCTTTTTTGCTTTTTCTCTCTTGTTACTTTCACGGGCGTGTTGTCAATGCACTCATCAAGGGGGAGATTGAGGACCATGTGTGGTTCGGAGGGGACCTATGGATGGTCGCTTCCTTGTGTGATGAGTGATTGACAACGTTGTGTGGACCACTTCATCTCCCACCCCCTGGCTACATTGCAGGTGCAGTTGCGGTTCCTCTTTGGGGCCACCGTTATTTGGTGCAGGCAAGGCACTGGGGCGTGGAAGTGCCTCTACGCCTGTAGCCCTTACAGCCCAGAAGGACATTTTTTTTTTTTTTTTTTTTTCCCCCCAGAGACCACCGAGGACCCCCCGTCCCGTCCCCAGATGGGGCCCCCCCCCTGGTGGCAATGCACAGTGGGCATGGGAACGCAGGGATGAAATGTTGTGACTGTTTCTATTAGGCTTAACGTGTCCAGGTCAGGGCAACAGGCTGGCGTGTAACGAAAAGTGGAGATTGGCGGGAGGCTGCACTGCTCAGCATTTCGGTGGGAGCCACCAGATCCATTGGCGCGTTCTTATTGTGACCCAAAAGTTTTATGCGATTCCTTGGAGACTTGACCCAGCAGCTTCAGGCCGTGGTCAGGCTGAGGATTTCGGTTTTCAACGGTCGATCGGGCAGGGCCCGTCCGACCGAGGAGGGAGCACTGCTGACTGGTGGCGCGTGCGACGACGTTAGGCCCGAATCTTCGGGGTTTTATGACACGCGCCGGGGACGGCAAGGCTTGCGAGTCGAGGCGCGTTTGCTGTGGTTACAATGCGCGGGGCGGGCATCCGTCCTGTATGGAGAAAGCCTTCAAGTCTTCCAAAACCGCCCTTGAGGGGCTTGTATCCCTAGTTGTTAGAGAAGGGTATTTTATACTCTTTTCTGGTTGCCTCCATATAACCCAAGAGGTGAGAGGGATGGCGGCCCAAAAAAACCCTGGAACCCCAGCTCATTTGTTTTCCCATTTTCCCTTCCTATTTTCCTTAGGTTTTCTCCATAGGACTAGCTTGGAAAGCTTCATGGAGAGATCTTGTTGAGAGGGATGGATGACCTCGGGGCGGCTTGCTAGACCTTGTATGAACCTTTGTTTCATGTATAGATGATTCTGCCAGTGGTTCCTCAAGGTTTGGATGTGTTTTCCCGTTGTTCTTGGTGGTGGTTTTCTGGAGCCCTCTTGGTGATTTCTTTGGAGAAGTTTTGGGACCTGCCCCCAAAGCACCAAACAGGCCAACCGACCACCAACCTGACCCAAACTCGAAACAACAGCGACACAAGACAACAGCGAACACACCCAGACGTTCACCCGAGCAAAAACCCACCGAGGGTTGCACCGGTCAGACCGGTCAAGAGCACCGGCCGACCGGCGTCAGCTCCGGGCAGCTCGGGATGAACAGCACCCGCGGGTCAACTCCCCCAAATCCAAACCTCGATCTCCCGAATCGCTCCACGGACTTGAACAAGACTTTGGGGATATTAGGAACACCTCATGAGGAGTCCATAGCCAAGTTTAATTCCACCAAAACTCGTCCAAAAAGTAGGAATCAAGGAAATCCCACCAAGAGCACTTCCAACCCAAGAACTCAAGAAACCCCAAAATCGAGCACCTTTACTCACGGATTTGAGAGGGGAATCACAGCCCAAAGAACCACGAAGGGTTCCCACAAATTTCCCCCATCAAATCGCCAAGAGAAAGGTCCCGAAAACTACCCAAAGAAATCACCAAGAAAGGGCTCCGAAAATCACCACCAAGAACAACCGGGGAAAACACATCCAAACCTTGAGGAACCACGCCGAATCATCTATACATGAAACAAAGGTTCATACAAGGTCTAGCAAGCCGCCCGATCATCCATCCCTCTCAACAAGATCTCTCCATGAAGCTTTCAAGCTAGTCCTATGGAAAACCTAAGGAAAATAGGAAGGAAAATGGGAAAACAAATGAGCTAGGGTTCCAAGAGTTGGCTGCCATCCTCTCACCTCTTGGGTTATATGGAGGCAACCGAAAGTATAAAATACCCTTCTCTAACAACTAGGGATACAAGCCCCTCAAGGGCGGTTTTGGAAGACTTGAAGCTTTCTCCATAGGACAGATGCCCGGCGACCGCAACCTGCTTAGCCTCGACGCAAGCCTTGCGATCCCGACGCGTGTCCTCCGCTTCGAAGATTCCGGACTGCGTCGCCGCACACCGGCCGACCGGTGCTCCTCACCGGCCGCCCGCGGCACTCCACCCGGCCGCACCGGCCGCACCCACCGGCCGACCGGTCTGGAGCCGCCGCGGAGCATGCGGGTCTTCGGCTCTTCGGCCTTGGCTTTGTGGATCAACCAAGGAACCCGCGGGTTTTCTCGGGTGAACCACCGGAACCCCGCGAACTCGGTGTAGCCTCCGCCAATCTCCACTCATGTCTCGGCTCCCACGTAGTCCCGACATGACCTTGGTTTTGAGGCTCAACCAAGAAACCGTCCATGACTTCATCTTGTTGTTCATGCCACCATGCGGCCCGCACTTGACCCCGCCGGCCACCGGTCCCTCGAACGAAGCCTACTTGTCTTCTCCACACCCGGAGGCCTCACCGGCGACGACCTTTCACGCTTGTTCTTCACCCGCACCAATAACGACCAAGCCGCAACCCGCACCCGCAATACTTAGCCAAGAATCGGCCTGCCACACAACGTTGTCAATCACTCATCACACAAGGAAGCGACCATCCACCGGTCCTCGAACCACACATGGTCCTCAATCTCCCCCTTGATGAGTGCATTGACAACACCCACGTGAAAGTAACAAGAGAGAAAAGAAAAAGAAAAGAAACAAACAAAAAGAAACTCCGACAAGCGATCGAAAGCCAAACAAAGGCAAAGAGCAAGATCACTTGAAGAAGACAAGTCTCGGACCCCTTAGGCAAGGGCAACGGCTCGACACATCCGAGACAAAGCAAAGCTCAAACAAAGAGCGCAAACCACCGAATCAAAGCTCGAAAACCACAAAGAGCTCCCCCCGCACACATGCAAGCTCCCCCGAACCAATGCAACTCCCCCCGGACGAATGCATGCAAACCAACGACGAAAACAGAAGGAGCCGCAAAGAACTTCACTCACATCGGCCGACCGGTCATCACCACCGGTCGACCGGTGCCTAAGATGTGCACAGATCAGCACTCACACCGGTCGGGGCCGGTGCTCCTCACCGGCTAGACCGGTGCACAACAGCCCGTAAATGGCTCGAAACCACCCGAAAACCTTCTAAATGCGTCCAAAGAAGCCATTTCAAACTCAAACTTCTCCCCCTTGTTGGCAATGCATGAATCAAGCCAAAAATGCAAAATTTTCAACCTAGAGCTTCTCAAATAGACAAAATTCAACAAAGAATGCTACACATGTCCAAATGAGCAAGTTAGATACTCTATAGCTTCGTATTGATCTCAACTACATGATCACCAAGTCTCACAACCATTGGACGAAGCTAAGATGGATTTGGGAAATTTTGCGAAAAACTTGCCTCCCATGAGCAAAGTCCTAAACATGATCAAAACATATCAAAATGGCAAAGCCACACAAACTTCATGCTAGGACAACCATTCTAATCATAAGACCATCACAAACACCCACAAGCACCTCATGTCATGTCAAAGCCACCGAGCCATGTGCCTACTTCTATGTATGAGACTTCTCATTGGCAGGCATCATGCAATGGTTTAGCACCCAAAGCAAATTAAATTCAGCACATATGACATGGGAGCATATTTTCCAAGCATTTTCCATTTCATTTTCAGATTTAAAATTGGTACATGAGATGTCTTTGCGACAAAAAGGAACTTATGCCCCTCCATAAGATAAAGGAAGAGGGCTAAACATTCATGATGGCAAATGAGCCTTTGGCCCCATATGATCAATAATCTAGCTATCCAACCACAAATTAAGCATAGCCAAGCCACTAAAACATGTCAAGATCATATAAAGGCATTTACACATGAGAGAGCATACATGTGACATTTTCAAAAACATAGCCATCAACCATGGATTATTCATCAAGATCATCAAGAGCTAAGCCAAACTAACCATAGCATACCAAACAAGCTCACACAGACATATATCTCATTCCATGGTGAACAATGTATATGAGAGAAGCTTTTCCTAACCAATGCATATGATACAAAATCCATGCAATCTAAGATACAAGGATGCCTATACATCATGTTACATATGCCATGCCAAATGCAAGAAATGCACAAAGGTAAGCTATACATATGCTACAAAGAGAGCTCCCACACACAAAGCTTACAAACCACCGGCTCCTCGAGGAGAGGCAAAAAGGGCTCGACACCACCTGCAAAAGAGCAAAGGAGCACAAAACTCACAAGCTCCCCCTAAACACATGCACTAGGGCCAAAGAGCATACAAAGCTCACCCTACACACATGAGATAGAGAAGGAGTAAAACAAACCAAGTGGCTTGACCAAGGCCACACACTCGAAGGTCACAAATACACTTACCTTTATCATTTCTTCACAATTCCCTCATCCTTGTCCACCATCCCCGAAAGTGATGCACCTACATGTCACCACCGGATATGAAGCCGAAGAACCACCCCCGATATCAACCAAATGTTCTCGTGGCCATCCACCCGCAACTCAAAACCAAGAGCGAGAGCGAGCAAACGACTCAACACCGGGGGTTAGTTCCAAATGTGTAAAACCGCGTGCCTAGCCATTTGCTCGAAAGTGGGGTTAGCACAAACCAAACCATCTTTCCTACCAAAGCTACCTCCACGAACGCCACCACGGTATCCACCATGAGGTAACCAAACCTCTCTACTTGGAGGAGGACCAAAACCACGAAAGAAAACCCGTGGACCGTCCCTCCTCTCCTTCTCAAAACTACGGATCCTCCCATCCCCGTATTGAGCACGAGGAGGAGAATGCCTAGCAACCGACCTCCCGCAAACTTTCCACCCCAACCACCAGAACCACGAACTCAAGAACCAAACCTCGCACCTGTACGTGCACGAAACCCAACCTGCCGCCCCTGTCTAGGCTCGCACCGTCCGACCGGTGCTCCTCACCGGTCTGACCGGTGTAGCCTGGGCAGCAGCACCTCCAACAGCCTTCCGCTCTCCCCAAGCCCGAACTGACCTCACACTCGCCTTGGCCCTGGGCAACTGCACACAAGGCTCAAGTACACCATCGAAAGGGTGGTACTTGTCCTTGTTAGCCCACTCCTTCGCCATTCTCTCCTCACGCTTCCTCTTGAAGCAAAACACTCTCTTGTGACCATCCTTTCCACAAAACTCACAATGGAAACGGATCGATCTGGGCTTAGGCTTGGGATGAGGCTCTTCACAAGGCTTCTCACTTGGTTTCTCACTAGGCTTTTCACTAGCCTTCTCACTCGGTTTTTCTCTCGGTTGGTTTGGCTTGGATGCAAACTTGTCTTTGGGTGTGGGTTGTGGTGGAACTGAAACATTCCCAAATTTCCTTTCTCTCTCACCACTGCCCTCACCAACCTTATCCAATCCCAAAGCCTAACCATCAAAGCGCTTACAGCTAGCAATCATCATACCAAGCCGAGGTTCTTGACTCGACAACCAACTCAGCGCTTCACGCAACTTATCATTCTCATCTTGCAAGCGACCAACACATTTTGCAAGATCCAAATTCTTCATAGCATGCAACTCACATGTAGAGCAAGAAGTAGGAATAGGCACTTTCAAATCAGGCCTCAAGCGAAACAATGGCGAGAACGGAGCTCAACGAATTTTCTCATGCAAACTAGGGCAAGAAGTGCAAGCACCAAGCAAAGTGGGTCTAGATTGTAGCTCACCCAACTCAACCCTAAGCACATCTAGTTCCACACACTTGGAGGCATACCTCTCCCTAAGATCACCAAGTCGATAGGAAAGCAGCATCACTCAAGACAATCATTCTCATCGAAACAACAGGGCTAGCCTTAAGAGAATCAATTTCAAGCTTGCTATCAAGAACCCGTGTTTCTAGCTCGGCCCACTCTAGTCCTAGCATCCTCGAGAAAAGATCTCGAGCTCCTTCCTAAGCTTCTTAGCCTCTCTAAGCATGTTAGCGCGATTATCAAGCAAGTCAACCAACTCCTCATTCTCCTTGCGCAAAGAAGAGAGCTCATCACATACCTCATCCTTGGAATCCAAGTCCGAGGCGTCCTTCGGATTCTCTTGTCGCTCGAACCGCGAGCCATGCCACGAAGTCGTCCTTGAAGTTAGGCCCGTCACACAAAGGCAGGTTGAGATACTTGCCAAGGTTCTTCTTCTTCTTCTTCTTCCTCTTCTTCTCATCCTCTTCGTCTTCATCACTCGAGCTTGAAGACGTGTCCTCGGAATCGACTCGATGTCGCTTGATCTCTTCATCTTCTCTCGAGACCGTGTCTTCTTCCCATGTCCATGATCCTTCTTATTGGACTTCTTCCTCTTGTCCTTGAACTTGTGCTTGTCGTGGCTGTTCACCTTCGGACACTCAGCGAAATAGTGTCCAGCCTTGCCGCACTTGAAGCATGTCCTCATGTTCCTCCTCATGTTCACCCGGTTCTCGTGCAGCCTCTCGAACCGCCTCGTCAGGAGCGCCAGCTCATCCTCTCCAAGCACGTCGAACTCCTCATCTAGCATAGACATCAAAGAGGACAAAGAAAACATCCCGGTGGATGGGTTAGTGTTAGCCTTTCCTTCCAAACCACCGACGAGGGCGAGACTATGAGAGTCGGGCCGGGCCCTCGATCTTGGCTGTCATGCCCCTATCCACCTCAGCTGACTTGAGCTTCGAGAACAGCTCGTTCACCGTCAGAGTGTCATACTTCTCCGACTCCACAATGGCCTCGAACTTTCCGCCTCAAATCGTACGATCCAAAGAATGTAAGAGCTTGACCGCTCTATCATGATCATCGTACGGGAGCACGTCCACATTGGCCCTCATGTTGTTCACAACCACCGTGAACCTCTAAAACAAGGCATCGATGGACTCACCGGGGAGATGAGTGAAGTTCTCGTACTCTCTCCGTAGGTCGCATACATCCGTGCTCGAACCTGGGCATTCCCAACATGAGCCTCCTTCAGCACCGTCCAAATCCTACAAGCCAAGTGCTCGTGTGCACCCGATCGAACTCGGGCCGACACAAAGCACGAAACAAGTAGTTGACCGCCTTATTGTTGACGTCGAATCTGTCCCTCAATCCTGGAGCGAGGAAGTCCATCGGCTGGACATAGCCTATGTCCACCGTGACATCCCAAAGGATCTGACCCTTTCCGCGGAGAAAAGCACCCATCCGCTTGCTCTACATCTGGTAGTTTTGCCATCAAAGTGTGGAGGACCCGAACCCCGTTCCTGGTACGCCATCCTTAGATCTTAGACTGGTTAGAGTCAACAAAGACCCGAACCAGCTCTGATACCACTTGAAGGACCAATACGGCGAACCAGAGAGGGGGGGAGTGAATGGGAGCCGATAATTCTTCTCGAAGGAGATGAAAACTCCAACAAGATGAACGCGGCTTCCAACACACGTCTCCGACTCACTACCCAAGTTGGCCAAGCCCACGTAGCCACTGGAGTGCCACTGGACCTAGGAACCAACACACAACCTTCCGACTCGAGAACGCAGCGGAACACCAAACCTCGAGTCTACAGACCCACACCGGTCAGGCCACCGGTGAGCACCACCGCCAGACCGGTCCCTGCTGGTGAAACTGAGCAACTTTCACTAAGTGGCTCCACACCGGTCAGACCGGTGAGACACACCGGTCAGACCGATCCCAGCCTGAAAGCCCCCAAAGCACCAAACAGGCCAACCGACCACCAAACTGACCCAAACTCGAAACAGCAGCAACACAAGACAACAGCGAACACACCCAGACGTTCACCCGAGCAAAAACCCACCGAGGGTTGCACCGGTCAGACCGGTCAAGAGCACCGGTCGACCGGTGTAGCCCGGGCGCTCGGGATGAACAAAGACCCGCGGGTCAACTCCCCCAAATCGGAACCTCGATCTCCCGAATCGCTCTACGGACTTGAACAAGACTTTGGGGATATTAGGAACACCTCATGAGGAGTCCATAGCCAAGTTTAATTCCACCAAAACTCGTCAAAAAGGAGGAATCAAGGAAATCCCACCAAGAGCACTTCCAACCCAAGAACTCAAGAAACCCCAAAATCGAGCACCTTTACTCACAGATTTGGGAGGGGAATCACAGCCCAAAGAACCACGAAGGGTTCCCACAAATTTCCCCCATCAAATCCCCAAGAGAAAGGTCCTGAAAACAACCCAAAGAAATCACCAAGAGAGGGCTCCGAAAATCACCACCAAGAACAACCAGGGAAAACACATCCAAACCTTGAGAAACCACGCCGAATCATCTATACATGAAACAAAGGTTCATACAAGGTCTAGCAAGCCGCCCAATCATCCATCCCTCTCAACAAGATCTCTCCATGAAGCTCTCAAGCTAGTCCTAAGGAAAACCTAAGGAAAATAGGAAGGAAAATGGGAAAACAAATGAGCTAGGGTTCCAAGAGTTGGCCGCCATCCTCTCACCTCTTGGGTTATATGGAGGCAACCGAAAGTCTAAAATACCCTTCTCTAACAACTAGGGATACAAGCCCCTCAAGGGCGGTTTTGGAAGACTTGAAGCTTTCTCCATCTGGACAGATGCCCGCGACCGCAACCTCGCTTAGCCTCGACGCAAGCCTTGCGATCCCGACGCGTGTCCTCCGCTTCAAAGATTCGGACCGCGTCGTCGCACACGGGCCGACCGGTGCTCCTCACCGGGCCGACCGATCAAACCCACCGGTCGGACCGGTGTGGAGCCGGCTGCAAAGACCGTCTTCGGTTCTCCGGTCTTGGCTTTGTGGATCAACCAAGGAACCCGGTGGTTTTCCCGGTGAACCACCGGAAACCCCGCGAACTCGGTGTAGCCTCCGCCAATCTCCACTCATGACTCGGCTCCCATATAGTCCCGGCCGACCTTGGTTTTGAGGCTCAACCAAGAAACCGTCCACGACTTCATCTTGTTGTTCATGCCACCATGCGGCTCGCACTTGACCCCGGCGGCCACCGGGTCCCTCGAACGAAGCCTACTTGTCTTCTCCACACCCGGAGGCCTCACCGCGACGACCTTTCGCGCTTGTTCTTCACCTCGCACCAACACCCGTCAAGCCGCAACCTCGCACCCGCAATACTTAGCCAAGAATCGCTCCACACAACGTTGTCAATCACTCATCACACAAAGAAGCGACCATCCACCGGTCCTCGAACCACACATGGTCCTCACGGAAAGATGATGAAAGTTGCCGCTTTGTTTTACCTACATGAAGTTATACATGTCTTGGCTAATTGCTCTCTATAATATGATCTCGAAATTAATTTAAATATCGGCTCTTTTATTTGTGGAGGTGAAATGACTATGCTCTAGACCCACATACATATCTTTCCTCTTTGATTTAAGTTTATGGATGGCCGGATAACTTGTTGTTTTTATGAAAACTTAACTTTTATGCTATCTACATATTTGTGATGCTCTTGCAAAGTTCTACCTACCAAAGCCATATACATATATGTTTTATGATAACAAAACCCGTAGATTGCAAACATATGTTTTGATGAGTTGGATTAGGATTGATTTCTATGGTTAGAGACTAAGAAGCCGGTCATTCCTTTGTGTAACTTTTGATGCTAGCCTTTTTGTCCATGCATTGTGGGTTTTCACATTGAAAATTTCACAAACTTCGCCGGGCATCCACCCTAAACCAAAAACATCTTTTTTGTGATCACCTCCTTGTCCACAACCCAATTTGAGTATGGAGTAAAAACCTCGATGGAGATTCAAATATTCTGCAATATTATGGAATTTATACTTACTTTAGCAGTTATTTCCCCTCTCTTTTATGCTCGAGGACGAGCATCGTTCAAGCATGGGGGAGGAGTCATTCTCTGACACAAATGCTATTTAAGTATTATGTTGCAAAAAGTTTTGAGGAGCAAAAGAGAAAAAAAGAGAATAAAAATGAAAAATGAAAAAAAATATGATAAGAAGAAAAGAAAAGTAAGAAAAATAGGAAGAATAAAGTGAAAAAAAGAAAGAGTGAAAAATGAGAAGGAAATAAAATAAAGAAAAAAAATAAAGATGCTCCTCGGTTCTTTTTGCTTCATAAGTTCTCAAGTGCCTTGATGACACATCCATACTCAAATCTTCCAACCATGTGCAATCCGATAACGAGGACTTCACTCGTGCCTCGGGATCATCCATTTGCCACTTGCACATGTCCACTTATCTAAATGTGTGTGTTTCATCCTTCTCTCTTTCCAACATTTATTTTCCATGGCCTTTTTGACGAGTCTCGGTAATTCCAATAGACCTCTCTCTTAATTTGACAATATTTCGGATGTATGTTTTGCTAGGATTGTTTTTAACCTTCCAAGCTCCACATAAGCCTTCCACTATCACATATGAGTAGAGTAGGTTGAAAATAATCTAGTATAGGCTTGAGTGACTTGATGAGATGAGTGTTCCATGAGCTCTTGCAAGAGATTTTCACTTATGTTGGATATGCATCTTTTTGAAAATCTTCCATGTGACAAGGTAATGGTTAGAAGTTCACTTAAGTTTGAGAGCATCGTGTTTATTAAATGTGGCTTGTTCTTTATTGTTGAGTACATCTTCCATAATGAAAAAATAGGTCACAACTTGAACTTTAAAAATAAATTCTTAAGAGAGAGCAATTTGCCTCGTCATGAATGACTAAGTGCGGGGACAACATTGGAAGGCAACAACTGATTTCCCTTTTAAGCAAGGATTACTTACTCGAGGACGAGCAAGGTTTTAGCATGGGGGAGATGTTGACGGTGAATTTAGATCAACCTAGAGTACTTGTTATCACATTGGTTTCGATTATGATTTCATGACTAACCTGCCACTAGGCATACTAATGATATAACAAGTTCACACTTGCGTGTCGATTTTGAGTTTGTTGTTTACGCGAAAATCTACGCTAATGAGGAGACTTTCGGGATAAGTTCACCAAGCACTTTGGAAGAAGATCATGAAGCCGATAAGAGTCAAGACACTCGATGAACACAACTCCAAATGACCTTACTAGGGCCAAGACGTCAACGTGCAAGTCTTCGAGGACTCAACCGAGGAAACGACGAAGCTTGCATAGCAAGGATTCAAGCCTAAGCTTGTGAAGGAAACGACGTCAAGGCCTACATGCAAGTGCACACGAATAAGGGATCACGCGAGAAGCAACGGGGGAGAAGAAAACGGGGCCGGCAGGAGGCGAAGTGGGCCTGGGCGGCCAGAGCACAGTCGGCCGGCCCAGCCCACTCACGGGGTCGGTTCGGTCCCTCCTTTGCCCTAAGGTGTTAAGGTATTTATTCCCCTCCGTAGTCGTCGGCGCCACCGCAGACAAATCATCCCTACGCCGACGCCATTGACCGGAACACGCAGATTTGCGCAAGATGAGGGGAGAGAGTTAGATGAGCTCGTCGCAAGGATCAACGCGGCGGAGAGAGGAAGCAAGAGGAGGACTCCAAGCCGGCGCTTTCGGTGTTCCCAAGCTCCATCGCCGCCATCTTCATCGACGACGTTCTCCGGTCTCTCCATCACCCCTATGTCCGCTGTCAGTGTAAGATGATGGGGTAATGTCTCCCGTTCATCCCTAGGATTAGATGGATACATGCTATGTGATCGCTACTCGATTCGTGGTTTTGATCTATTGTTTTCATGTTGATGATGCTTTGATGATTAAGGTTAGCTACCTTGTTTTTCGAGTATGATATCCGCTACTCCCGCGATTCTATCAACATACCGTGTCCATCATAGGTCTAGTCACGAATACCTTCGCGTAGTGACGGTACGAGAGGAAGAAGGCGCTTAGTGGTCACAACCCCGGTAGATTGGTTTACGCTTTCGTGTAGTAGATGCATACCATGTTATCCTAGATCCCTAGGAGGGAACGCTTATCTTTCTTAATCACTCTCTTGTGTTCACCCTTTACCATCTAGTTTAACCCTCGATTTGTTTGATCAACAACTTAGATTAACTTAGGTAGATTGTCTTTACTTTTAGATTAATACTCTCTTTCAAGGTTTTCCATTCAACTAGATTAGTACTTGGTTAAGCGCTAGTAATCCACCCTTGCTCCGCGGATTGATAAGAACCTTGGGAATCCCGTGGTGAAAAAGGTGTAGGTCGAGTACGCTTGCGGATGGAAATTTCAGGTGGATACCGAGTTTTATCGAAGTCGGCGCAACAACGTTGTCGATCACTCCTCACACAAGGAAGCGACCATCCACCGGTCCTCGAACCACACATGGTCCTCAATCTCCCCCTTGTTGAGTGCATTGACAACACCCACAGTAACAAGAGAGAAAAGAAAAGAAACGAACAAAAAGAAACTCCAACAATGATCGAAAGCCAAACAAAGGCAAAGAGCAAGATCACTTGAAGAAGACAAGTCTCGGACCATAGGCAAGGGCAACGGCCGACACATGCGAGACAAAGCAAAGCTCAAGCAAGAGCGTAACCACTTAGAATCAAGCTCGAACAACCACAAAGAGCTCCCCTGCACACATGCAAGCTCCCACTGAACAATGCACCTCCCCACTGAGCCCGAATGCATGCAAGACACCACTTGAAACGGAGCCAAAATTTGCAACAACTCAGCTCTGACCCAGGTCTGCCAGGTCAGCACCAAGTCGAGGCCAGAGTGTGCAACATGTGAACGAGAACCGGCCTCCCTGCCGGTCGGACGGGTGCTCCTCCTTCGATCGGACGGTGTACAACGAAACCCGAGAAATGGCTCGAAACCACTTAGTGCTAAACACGTCAAGTCGTCTTCAACTCAAACTTCTCTACTGTTGACAATGCTGAATCCATCAAAATGCCATTTACAACCCTGCAAGTGACCCTCAAACAGACAAGTTCAACAAGGAATCACCATGTCAACAAAATAAACAAGTTAGATACTACGGCTTCGTATCGATCTCAACTACATGATCACCAAGTTTCACAACCATTGGACGAAGCTAAGATGTATTTTGGCAATTTTCTCTGAAAAACTTGCCTCTCATGAGCAAAGGAAGTCCCACAAACATGATCAAATCATATCAAAATGGCAAAGCCACACAAAATTCATGCTAGGACATGCATTCCAATCATAAGACCATCACAAACACCCACAAGCACCTCATGTCATGTCAAAGCCATAGAGCCATGTGCTACTTCTATGTATGAGACTTCTCATTGGTAGGCATCATGCAACGGTTTAGCACCCAAAGCAAATTAAATTCAGCACATGACATGGGAGCACATTTTCCAAGCATTTTACATTTCATTTTCAGATTCATAATTGGTACATGAAATGTGCACATACAAAAAGGAACTATGCAACCTGTGTTTCTAGCTCAGCCACTCTAGTCCTAGCATCCTCGAGAAAAGATCTGAGCTCCTTCCTAAGCTTCTTAGCCTCTCTAAGCATGTTAGCGCGATTATCAAGCAAGTCAACCAACTCCTCATTCTCCTTGCGCAAAGAAGAGAGCTCATCACATACCTCATCCTTGGAATCCAAGTCCGAGGCGTCCTTCTGGATTCTCTTGCTGCTCGAACTGCGAGCCATGCCACAGAAGTCGTCCTTGAAGTTAGGCCCGTCACACAAAGGCAGTTGAGATACTTGCCAAGGTTCTTCTTCTTCTTCTTCTTCCTCTTCTTCTCATCCTCTTCGTCTTCATCACTCGAGCTTGAAGACGTGTCCTCGAATCGACTCGATGTCGCTTGATCTCTTCATCTTCTCTCGAGACCGTGTCTTCTTTCCATGTCCATGATCCTTCTTCTTGGACTTCTTCCTCTTGTCCTTGAACTTGTGCTTGTCGTGGTTGTTCACCTTCGGACACTCGGCGAAATAGTGTCCAGCCTTGCCGCACTTGAAGCATGTCCTCATGTTCCTCCTCATGTTCACCCGGTTCTCGTGCAGCCTCTCGAACCGCCTCGTCGAGAGCGCCCACTCATCCTCTCCAAGCACGTCGAACTCCTCATCTAGCATAGACATCAAAGAGGACAAAGAAAACATCCCGGTGGATGGGTTAGTGTTAGCCTTTCCTTCCAAACCACCGACGAGGGCGAGACTATGAGAGTCAGTCGGGCCCTCGATCTTGGCTGTCATGCCCCTATCCACCTCAGCTGACTTGAGCTTCGAGAACAGCTCGTTCACCGTCAGAGTGTCATACTTCTCCGACTCCACAATGGCCTCGAACTTTCCGCCTCAAATCGTACGATCCAAAGAATGTAAGAGCTTGACCGCTCTATCATGATCATCGTACGGGAGCACGTCCACATTGGCCCTCATGTTGTTCACAACCACCGTGAACCTCTAAAACAAGGCATCGATGGACTCACCGGGGAGATGAGTGAAGTTCTCGTACTCTCTCCGGTAGGTCGCATACATCCGTGCCTGAACATGGGCATTCCCAACATGAGCCTCCTTCAACACCGTCCAAATCCTACAAGCCAAGTGCTCTGTGTGCACCCGATCGAACTCAGGCTGACACAAAGCACGAAACAAGTAGTTGACCGCCTTATTGTTGACGTCGAATCTGTCCCTCAATCCTGGAGCGAGGAAGTCCATCGGCTGGACATAGCCTATGTCCACCGTGACATCCCAAAGGATCTGACCCTTTCCGCGGAGAAAAGCACCCATCCGCTTGCTCTACATCTGGTAGTTTTGCCATCAAAGTGTGGAGGACCCGAACCCCGTTCCTGGTACGCCATCCTTAGATCTTAGGCGGTTAGAGTCAACAAAGACCCGAACCAGGCTCCGATACCACTTGAAGGACCAATACGGCGAACCGTAGAGGGGGGGAGTGAATGGGAGCCGATAATTCTTCTCGAAGGAGATGAAAACTCCAACAAGATGAACGCGGCTTCCAACACACGTCTCCGACTCACTACCCAAGTTGGCCAAGCCCACGTAGCCACCGGAGTGCCACCGGACCTAGGAACCAACACACAACCTTCCGACTCGAGAACGCGGCGGAACACCAAACCTCGAGTCTACGAGACCCACACCGGTCGGACGGGTGAGCACCACCGGTCGGACCGTCCCCGTTGGTGAACCGAGCAACTTTCACTAAGTGGCTCCACACCGGTCGAGCCAGTGAGACACACCGGTCGGACCGATCCCACCGAAAGCCCCAAAGCACCAAACGAGCCAACCGACCACAAACCGACCCAAACTCGAAACGGCGTTAAGCAACACAAGACAACGACGAACACACCCCGGACGTTCACCCGAGCAAAAACCCACCGAGGGTTGCACCGCCGACTTGCAGGTCAAGAGCACCGGTCGACCGGTGTAGCCTGGGCAGCTCGGGATGAACAGCACCCGCGGGTCAACTCCCCCAAATCGGAACCTCGATCTCCCGAATCGCTCTACGGACTTGAACAAGACTTTGGGGATATTAGGAACACCTCATGAGGAGTCCATAGCCAAGTTTAATTCCACCAAAACTCGTCAAAAAGGAGGAATCAAGGAAATCCCACCAAGAGCACTTCCAACCCAAGAACTCAAGAAACCCCAAAATCGAGCACCTTTACTCACGCATTTGGGAGGGGAATCACGGCCCAAAGAACCACGAAGGGTTCCCACAAATTTCCCCCATCAAATCCCCAAGAGAAAGGTCCTGAAAACAACCCAAAGAAATCACCAAGAGAGGGCTCCGAAAATCACCACCAAGAACAACCAGGGAAAACACATCCAAACCTTGAGAAACCACGCCGAATCATCTATACATGAAACAAAGGTTCATACAAGGTCTAGCAAGCCGCCCAATCATCCATCCCTCTCAACAAGATCTCTCCATGAAGCTCTCAAGCTAGTCCTAAGGAAAACCTAAGGAAAATAGGAAGGAAAATGGGAAAACAAATGAGCTAGGGTTCCAAGAGTTGGCTGCCATCCTCTCACCTCTTGGGTTATATGGAGGCAACCGAAAGTCTAAAATACCCTTCTCTAACAACTAGGGATACAAGCCCCTCAAGGGCGGTTTTGGAAGACTTGAAGCTTTCTCCATCGGACAGATGCCCGGCGACCGCAACCTGCTTAGCCTCGACGCAAGCCTTGCGATCCCGACGCGTGTCCTCCGCTTCAAAGATTCCGGACTGCGTCGTCGCACACCGGTCAGACCGGTGCTCCTCACCGGTCAGACCGATCAAACCCACTGGTCAGACCGGTGTGGAGCTGCTGCAGCACCGTCTTCGGTTCTCCGGTCTTGGCTTTGTGGATCAACCAAGGAACCCAGTGGTTTTCTGGTGAACCACCGGAAACCCCGCGAACTCGGTGTAGCCTCCGCCAATCTCCACTCATGACTCGGCTCCCATATAGTCCCGGCTCGACCTTGGTTTTGAGGCTCAACCAAGAAACCGTCCACGACTTCATCTTGTCGTTCATGCCACCATGCGGCCCGCACTTGACCCCGCCGGCCACCGGTCCCTCGAACGAAGCCTACTTGTCTTCTCCACACCCGGAGGCCTCACCCCGGCGACGACCTTTCGCGCTTGTTCTTCACCTCGCACCAACACCAGTCAAGCCGCAACCTGCACCTGCAATACTTAGCCAAGAATCAGTCCACACAACGTTGTCAATCACTCATCACACAAAGAAGCGACCATCCACCGGTCCTCGAACCACACATGGTCCTCACGGAAAGATGATGAAAGTTGCCGCTTTGTTTTACCTACATGAAGTTATACATGTCTTGGCTAATTGCTCTCTATAATATGATCTGAAATTAATTTAAATATCGGCTCTTTTATTTGTGGAGGTGAAATGACTATGCTCTAGACCCACATACATATCTTTCCTCTTTGATTTAAGTTTATGGATGGCCGGATAACTTGTTGTTTTTATGAAAACTTAACTTTTATGCTATCTACATATTTGTGATGCTCTTGCAAAGTTCTACCTACCAAAGCCATATACATATATGTTTTATGATAACAAAACCCGTAGATTGCAAACATATGTTTTGATGAGTTGGATTAGGATTGATTTCTATGGTTAGAGACTAAGAAGCTGGTCATTCCTTTGTGTAACTTTTGATGCTAGCCTTTTTGTCCATGCATTGTGGGTTTTCACATTGAAAATTTCACAAACTTCGCTGGGCATCCACCCTAAACCAAAAACATCTTTTTTGTGATCACCTCCTTGTCCACAACCCAATTTGAGTATGGAGTAAAAACCTCGATGGAGATTCAAATATTCTGCAATATTATGGAATTTATACTTACTTTAGCAGTTATTTCCCCTCTCTTTTATGCTCGAGGACGAGCATCGTTCAAGCATGGGGGAGGAGTCATTCTCTGACACAAATGCTATTTAAGTATTATGTTGCAAAAAAGTTTTGAGGAGCAAAAGAGAAAAAAAGAGAATAAAAATGAAAAATGAAAAAAAATATGATAAGAAGAAAAGAAAAGTAAGAAAAATAGGAAGAATAAAGTGAAAAAAAGAAAGAGTGAAAAATGAGAAGGAAATAAAATAAAGAAAAAAAATAAAGATGCTCCTCGGTTCTTTTTGCTTCATAAGTTCTCAAGTGCCTTGATGACACATCCATACTCAAATCTTCCAACCATGTGCAATCCGATAACGAGGACTTCACTCGTGCCTCGGGATCATCCATTTGCCACTTGCACATGTCCACTTATCTAAATGTGTGTGTTTCATCCTTCTCTCTCTTTCCAACATTTATTTTCCATGGCCTTTTTGACGAGTCTCGGTAATTCCAATAGACCTCTCTCTTAATTTGACAATATTTCGGATGTATGTTTTGCTAGGATTGTTTTTAACCTTCCAAGCTCCACATAAGCCTTCCACTATCACATATGAGTAGAGTAGGTTGAAAATAATCTAGTATAGGCTTGAGTGACTTGATGAGATGAGTGTTCCATGAGCTCTTGCAAGAGATTTTCACTTATGTTGGATATGCATCTTTTTGAAAATCTTCCATGTGACAAGGTAATGGTTAGAAGTTCACTTAAGTTTGAGAGCGTTGTGTTAAATGTGGCTTGTTCTTTATTGTTAGTCTATCTTCCATAATGAAAAAGAAGTCGGTCACAACTTGAACTTTAAAAATAAATTGAAGAGAGAGCCATTTGTCTCGACATGAATGACTAAGTGCAAGGACAACGTTGGAAGGCAATACTGATTTCCCTTTTAAGCAAGGATTACTTACTCGAGGACGAGCAAGGTTTAAGCATGGGGGAGATGTTGACGGTGAATTTCCGTCAACCTAGAGTACTTGTTATACATTGGTTTCGATTATGATTTGCAACTAACCCGCCACTAGGCATACTAATGATATAACAAGTTCACACTTGCATGTCGATTTTGGAGTTTGTTGTTTACGCAGGAAATCTACGCTAATGAGGAGACTTTCGGGATAAGTTCACCAAGCATTTTGGAAGAAGATCATGAAGCCCGACAAGAGTCAAGACACGTGATGAACATGACTCCAAATGACCCGAGGACCGAAGCGTCAACGTGCAAATCTTCAGGGACTCAACCAGAAAATAGCGAAGCTTGCATAACAAGGATTCAAGCCTTAACCGTGAAGGAAACGACGTCAAAGGCCCACATGCAAGTGCACACGAATAAGGGATCACGCGAGAAGCAACCGGGGAGGAAACCGAGGCCGAACCGGGCCGAAATGGGCCTGGGCCGACCGGCCCAGCCCACTCCGGGGTCGGTTCGGTCCCCCCTTTGCCCTAGGTGTTCATCTATTTATTGCCTCCGCCGCCGTCGGCCGCCTCATCGAACAAATCATCCTACCGACGCCAATCACCAGAAAACCGCCGCCGCAAGATGAGGGAGAGAGTTAGATGAGCTCGTCGCAAGGATCAACGCCGGTGGAGAGAAGGAAGCAAGAGGAGGACTCCAAGCCGCTGGCCTAGGGGTGTTCCCAAGCTCCATCGCCGTCATCTTCATCGACGACATTCTCCGGAGTCTCCATCACCCTATGTGCTTCAATTCGTGTAAGATGATGGGGTAATGTCTCCATTCATCCCTAGGATTAGATGGATACATGCTATGTGATCGCTACTTGATTCGTGGCTTCAATCTATTGTTTTCATGTTGATGATGCTTTGATGATTAAGGTAGGCCACCGTGTTTTTTGGGCGTATGATATCCGCTACTCCCATAGATTCCATCAACATACCGTGTCCATATAGGTCTAGTCACGAATACCTTCGCGTAGTGATAGTACGAGAGGAGGTAAAGCGCGAAACCGTGGTCACAACCCCCGGTAGATTGGTTTACCGCTTTCGTGTAGTAGATGCATACCATGTTATCCTAGATCCTAGGGAGGGAACGCTTATCTTTCTTACTCACTCTCTTGTGTTCACCCCTTTACTAACTAGTTTAACCCTGGATTTGTTTGATCAACTTAACTTAGATTAACTTAGGTTAGATTGTCTTTACTTTTGGATTAATACTCTCTTTAAAGGTTTCCTTAGTCAACTAGATTAGTACTTGGTTAAGCGCTAGTAATCCCCTTGCTCCGCGGATTGACAAGAACCTTAGGAATCCCGTGGTGAAAAAGGTGTAGGTCCGTACGCTTGTGGATCGTAGGTGGATACGAGTTTTATCCGTCAACAGGTTGTAAGGAATCGGATGTTCCTAGCCTAAAAGGGGGAGGGGGTGAATTAGGCAAACTTAAAACCTTAACCTATGGCTTCACTATTTTTACTCAAAGATAAACTAGAACATACAATCTAGATGTGCAACTAGGGTTGTTCTAGTGTGAAACTCCCATCTCAAAACAAGGTTTGCAACCTATAACCAATCCTAGCATGATACTACTCTGGAAAAGTAAAGGCAAGCAAAGATTGCAATAGAGTAAATGCGGAAACGTAAAGGGGATGAGAGGAGGCAAACTATTGACACGCGATTTGTCCCGTGGCATCGGTGGGCACTAAGCCACCCCTAGTCCACGTTGAAGCACTCACACAAGAGTATTGCTTCCCGGTCACCAAGTCTCTCCCAAGAGCACCACTTGACTCGCCACAAAGCTAGCCACTTAGGCACTTGTCAAGCTCCCTTGGTCGCCTTGATGCTGCCTCCACTAAGGAGCTTCTCCACCAAGGAAGGGGGTCTCCACGTCCCCCGCACAAAGTGTCCTCGCCGCTCCACACCAAGCCGGAGGGTCGATGCCGATTGACGGTGAGCCACTTAGGCCCCCAGGCTTCTGGCGAACCTTGTACAACTTGATTCACTCAAGAATCACCTCACCAGGTTGGCACAACCTTGCACTCACTCAGCTCTAAGCTAAGCCTAGCACTAAGCACATACACAAAGCATATGCAAGTCTAAGGATGAGCAATTAAGCACTTGTAAGGATTGGATATGATCTTCTATGTGTCTTGAGCTCCTCCGCACTTCCACACAATCCAGCAACCTCAAATGGTTGAGTGGAGGAGGTATAAATAGCCCAAGGCATCAAACTAGACGTTGGCTAAAAGCTGCTGAAAGTAGTACCGTCGGATGATCCGATGCTATCTTTTTCCGGGTGTCGGTTCATCCGATGCTACTAGCCATTGCCTCCACCGCACATGACTTCTCTGACACAACTGCTTCGACGCTATGCACCGACGGTGCATCGGATCATCCGGTGCTGAAGACCCCGCGTCCAAGTCGCACCTGTTAGCTTCCACGCGACTGTCGGATAGACCGACGCTTCACCTTGACCAAGGCGTCGGATCATCCGGTGCTGAAGACTTTGTCTTGGCGCGTCTTTGTATGAATTCAAACTGAGCGTCAGATAGACCGACGGTGTCCCCACTCAGACCATCGGATCATCTGGTGCTACTGTCTTCCCTGCTCTTCCTCTGCAACTCGTCCGACACTACTAGGAATTGGACCGTCGGTTCATCCGACGGTGCCTAGGGTTTCACCAGTGTACCAACTTGTCCGACGATTGCACCGACGCTTGCTGCTAAGGTATCGTCGGTTCATCCGACGGTGTCTTTTCTTTTCCTTTCTTGCTCGGTTTTGACCCTTGTTTTTCTCATTTTGGCATGTGGTTTTCTTGCATCCTTGGGACCTATAAGTGTCTACAAAGACATGCTAAAACAATATGGTTAGTCCCAATGATCATGTTGTCATGAATCACCAAAATCAAACTTGAACTTATGGCATATGAGGCCATGTTCGCTACAATCTCCTCCTTTTTGGTGATTTATGACAACACAACCAAAGCAAGCATAAATTTGCAAAAATTGACAGAATTTGAACCACTTACACTTGCTTGGATGCTTACCATCATCCAAATTCCCCCTAGAACAAACTTCCCCCTTTTTGATCTTCTCTTCCTATGTTCACATTCTCCCCTTTGGTATCATATCTTTGGAACCTAGCTTGCTTTGGTCTCACATTCTCCCCCTTTGGAATAAAATCTCCAAAAAGTCCAAAGAAAAAGGGCTCCAAGAAAACTAGCAAGTCCTAGCAAACATAGCTTGAAGAGAAATGTTAAATACAAGGGAGAAAGCTGCATGAACCATGATCCATATGTATGATATCAATGAAGATACCACATGTAAGAATGACTAAGCTGGATCACAAGCTCATGAGACTAGCATGATACAAGCTAATCTCCCCCTAAGTGTGTGCACAAAATGATAGTGTGAAAATCAAATGCACAACTACAAACTTGTAAGACAAGGAAGCTTAGAGCATATCATGCAAGGAGGTAGCTTAGAGGACAAGAGATAAGACAAATGGGCTCTTGTTACATTACCACTTGTAGATATCACTTGTAGTCTTTTGATCATTGCATACCTCCGGGGGTTGATCCTCTTTACCTTGTTGGCACCACATTGAGATGAGCCACTTGGAAATGACATCACTAGAGGTGACACCACTTGAAAGAAGCTTGCAAAGAAGACACTTGGGGTACCACAAGGATTAGGAATGTATGAGTACATTGCCTTTGAACTTATATAGAGACATAAGCTCGCAAGGACATGACTCAATAGCATGAAGCTCATATTGCTATATTCACTCTTTCAGAGATGTTAGATCATATTGAGAGTGAAATAGCATTCTTTTAGAATGAAGCACCGCACCGGAACGCGTCGCCAAGGGACTACATAAGATAAGCTTGAAACAATGTTAGTCCCATAACCAAACCATAGGATGAGCTCCCCCTAAATGTGTGCATTTAGTGTTTGAGTCACCAACCAAATGTATGCACATTGTTTATGACAACAAAAGGGAAGCTAACCCTATAGCTTGCTCATGATGCAAAGAGATATATATGAAAACATGCACCATGAAAGAACAAGTGTAGCTTTCCTACACACTAATCAAACCATGTAGGTTTCTCATGGGTTAGCACATGACACAAGCAACCTACTGTCGGGCATAGACCCCGGGTACTCATGCAAGGAAGGAAGAAGAGTAGAAGACGGACTCCTAGTAGAAATCCCCTGTACTCCTGCTAGGACTCGCTCTGTGTAATCCTACTAGGACTCCTGCCTTGTAACCGACTAGGAACCCGCCCCCTGGACTATATAAAGGAAGGCCGGGTACCTAGGAGGACATCGACAATCCCTCCGGGGAACAACACCAGCGCAGGGCGCCATACTTGATCCCCCAAACAGGACGTAGGGCTTGCCACCTTGGCGGCCCGAACCTGTATAAATCTCGTGTCCCGTGTCCTCGCGCATACCTTCGAGTTCTCGGTCAACCGATCATGATCCTCACCGCACAATCTACTACCTCGGTGTTGACGATTAATAATTGTATCAAAGTTCGTTTGTGACTTGAAAGCGGACAAGTCTCCCGTCGTAGTCAAGGGACCCTTCTTCCCTCGAGTGGTGAACCCAAGGTATCGAATCCGTGGAACAATGTGCAACGCAAGGATTCAATCTAGTAAAGCAAGGTAAAGCTATCTATTGAAGAACAAAGATGCATCTAATCTAAGATATGATCAAGTAAACGAATCTAATCTAATCTACTAAAGAGGTAGCAAGAGAAAGCAAGAGATAACCAATCTAGAGAATCTAGATCATGCTTATGTTGTAGCTCCAAACAAGATAGATGAAGATAGAAAAGCGAATCTCATTAAAAGCATCTTTAAATCGTGGCCTTCCCATCCGACCCCGAAAACGCCCGCCTTTCGGAACCCCCGTTCTGTCACAACGTATCCCTATTCATGCGGGTAGTCTAGGGCGAGTTCGATAGAACAAGTTGAAATCACTTGGCAGGTCCGGTATGCACCTCTAGCCACCGCGGCTACAAGAGCACCCTATGTAATCTAGCTATAGACTAGATCGTAGAAGAAGCAAAACCAAGAAGAAAACAAAATCATCGAGAAGGCACTTGATCGCTAGAAATCGGATTCACTTACAAACTTCACCATGAATGATTACATGAACAAGATCACCACCGGGATCCTACCTCGATCTTGATCCTCGCTCCAGAGCTCCGACGTGGTCTTCCATGCAAGGTTCCCACGTCGGCTAGGGAGACCCTAGACAACTAGCACGACCCTCATCTCCGAGATGGTGTCCCTCAAGCTTCTCTGCTCCTCGGCGGCGGATTACGACTTCCGTTGCGTGGCTCTCGGTCGGGGGGCTATTTATAGCCCGAGAAGCAATTAGGTCAAAGGGGAGGCCGATTGGGCCCCGAAAGGGCCGGGCCGGCCGGCCCGGGCCCAATTCGGCCCATCTCGCGGCTGCTTCGCCGGTGTTGCTTCCCGCGTCTTCTAGATGTTCTCCTCTTTTGCATGTGGGTCCTTGACGTCGGTTTCTCTCCGAATTGGACTCAACTCCTTGTCTTGCAAGATTCAACACTTTTCTGGTTCGGTCCTCAGAGTTTATCATCTTCTCGGGCTTGGTCCTTGGGCTCTTGGAGTCATGTTCACTTCATTGCTTGACTTGTATCGGGCTTCAAGGTCTTGTCATGAGGTGCTTAATGAACTTATCCCGGAAGTCTTGCTTTCAACGTTAAAACCCTGCGTAAACACTTAACTCCAAAACCGACATGCACAAGTGAACTTGTTATACCACGGGGGTTAGTACCAATGAATAAGATACAAAAGTAATGCCAACACCGAAGGTAAACTCATGGCTAGGTTGACGGATTTTCACCGTCAACATCTCCCACATGCTTAAACCTTGCTCGTCCTCGAGTAAGCCTTCGATGGATATCATCGTTGCCCATCAATGTTTAAACCTTGCACTTGATCATACATGAAAAAAACATAATGCTCTCAAAAGTTTAATTCGTTAAAGTTCCATAATGTACTAGCCTTCACCTCTACGGAGGGTAGATTCTCATTAAGCTTATCCCACAAGTATTAACATGCTCACAAAGTTTAAATAGATCTTAGAATTTTTGAAATAAAGAACGAGATAAAGAAAAGAGCTAAACCAAATTCACAAATTTAAATCACCTTGCATATTGCTCATGAACTCTCATCTCGCTTGTCTCTCAAGCCTATATATTCTACTCCTTTCCCTCTCATAACATATATGTGTGGTAGGCTTTATATGGAGCTTTGGGAAAGTTTAGTCCTAACAAGATTTTATAAATGAGGTGTTGTCAAAACAAGACAAGCTTCTCATGGTCTTACCGAGACTCGTCAAAAAGGTCATTGGGAAATAATGTTAAATCAAGGAGGGGAAAGAGAAAAATACACACACTTTTAGATGAGTGGACATGTGCAAATGGCAAAGAGTGATCCCGAGGCACAAAGGAAGTCCTCGTTATCGGATTGCACATGGTTGGAAAATGAGAATGGATCTTTTAAACTTGAAGCCTTGAATGCACTCTTAGAGAACCGGGGAGTTCACTTTACGCATACTCATATATTTTATTTTCTCTTTCTCATATTTCTCATTCTTTTCTTTCTTTCTTTCTTTCTTTCTTTCATTATATATATATTTTTTTCTTTCTTCACCTTGAAAGTCATGATCATCGCCGGATTTGTTTTCATCATTTTTTTTAAAATACTCCCCTTTGAACTCTAAAACTGCACCGTACCTACCTCCTCCCCCATGCTTAGACGTTGCTCGTCCTCGAGCAAAGAGGCGAAAAATAAGGTAGGTACCGGGGTATTTTTCCTTGGAGAGATACTTGAAATCTTCAATGTCGGCACCGTCTTGCGATCTTCCTTGAATTGATGATCCATTCTCAACGATAGGTTGTGGTCAAGGAGGTAATCACAAAAGATGATATTTGGTTTAAGGGTGGATATCCGGCGAAGTTTGTGAGATCTCCAATGCGGGGATACACAATGCACGGATAAAAAGGCTAGCAAAAAGATAGATACGCAAAAAACGGAATGACCAGCTTCTTAGTCTCGGGCCAGAGAAATCATGGCCTGCAATAACTCACTCAAAAATAAATCTTGCACACTAAGGTTTGTGCACTCAAATATATATAAGGCTCTGGATAGGTTGAGCAACACACAAGTGATATTTGTGACAAGGTTAGCAATATTTTTGAGCATAAAAGACATCTTTAATCTATTCATAACTTGAGAGCACATAAAACACTATGGGTCTTTATTTTAATCATAACCTCCGCTAAAGATTAAGCTAGCATTTAGATAATTTCAGATTTGTATTTTTAAGAGAGCACTAGTTCAAACATGCATAAATCAATTACAAAGATAAACAAAGCGGCAATTATAATCATATATCATCATGGCACAAACTTTGTAACTTTACCAAAGGTAAAAACTTGGTGGTGACATTATTCATGATGAAAATAAAAACTAACACACACGCTGAAAATTAAACTAAAAACTGAAAATTAAAGCAAAGCTGAAAATACTACGCAAACATAGGCACATCCAAGCTGAAAATTAAAGAAAAGGGGGTAAAGGAAAGATAACTAAAGCTCCTCCTCTCTCTAATCTTCCGCCGGTGGTTGATATTGATAGTCTTGGTTGTTGTACCCTTACTTGTAATAGGAATGCACCACTACTCCTATGAATTGTCCGACGGTGCTAAGTGAAGGTGTCCAAGCACATAAGCGACGTTTGCATTTCCTTCACCCATTTGGTTTGCATTGGTTTGGATGGCTGCAATAAATTGCATGTTCCTTGCAGCGTATCCTCCAATGGTGGCTACATTTTGTTGTGGTTGAGGAGGGTGTGCATATGGTTCCGCAAAGGCTACGTTAGGCACCGCAAAATGGTGGGGGTATGGCTGCACCACTCCCCCATGCTTGCATTGGTACACCACCGTAGTAACTCGGCGGCGCCGGGGTTCCTCCCAATGGTGGGACATAATTTTGTTGTGCACCTTATTCTTGGGCCATAGAAGATCCTTCTCCTACAATCCTTCTCTTTTATTATTTTTTTCTTCGCCGGCACAAGAAGTCCTTCCTTTAACCGATCTTCTTCCCCTCAAGAAAAGTCTTAATCTTCCATCCGATAGGGGCAAATTTACTTTGGCCACTTTGAAGCCTCCTCTCTCATCTTCACTCTTATATTTTCCTTTCTTCATATATTCCTGGGGAAGTCTCGGGTAGGAGATGATTTGGGTTCCTTGTAATACCCGGTTTTAAAGAGATAGTCAACATGGAGAGGTAATACCCCGAACCAATATCTTCCGAACTCGATGTTGCAACAACACCACCGGTTGATCATAGGTGAGTGGGGTCTATTGGCCACTTGGCAATCAAAGCCGAGTAAAGCCAATTCAACTCTGTGTTGGTTATCTTTGTCTCTATTGTTCTCCCAAAAATCCACTTGCACAAAAGTGACACACTTGGATAATGGGTTCCGGATAGTATTTTTTTCGTTGATGGTCTCTTCCCGTGATCATACTCCAAAGACCTTCCCATGTGCCTTCATGCACATACTTGTTCCGGAGCTCCCTTTTGAAAATAGGGGACACTCGCCCATGGGTCTATGATACTAGAACATGTAATCGTTTCGAACATGAAAGCCAATCTAATCTATCGGGGATTGTGTTGAATGGATCCAAGGAAGGATAGAGCCCTTACTCCCTTTACGGCATGGTAGCTAACCTTAAGCATTAAAGTATTTCCAACACAAGATGATAGATAGATAATCCAACAAAGTATGATTACATCTCAAGATTGATTGCAACCCATGGATGAAAGGAGATTACCCCATCAAGGTGCTAGAAATAGCATCATTGATCAAGGTTACCCTTCCAACGATGTCTTCCTTCTTCTCCACTTGTGGGCTCCCTCCAACGGAATGAGAGACTCAGCACTCCTTCATCAAGGTTATGCGCCTTGGTCATGAAAATTTCCTAGGCGAATTCCTTGTGGGTATTTGCCGACACTCCGTTAGAGAATTGCACCGGTGTCCCGTGTGAAACCCAATATGTGGAGAGCTTGGTTGTCGATGTCAACGTTCGCTACAAGCCTCTATTTAAGGTGAGCGAGCTTCTTCTCCTCCTCCTCCGTCATGATGACATACCCCTCGGAATACCGCGGAGCGTATGGAGGTGGAGCGGATGATCGTGTCAAGTGGTGAGGTTGGACAGGCGGCTCCTCCATATGTTATTGAAGTTTGGTAAACCTAATAAACAAGTTTTGTGTGGCCCTCATGCCACCAAGGAGAAGAGTGCGATTCCTCCTCGGCGGTGCCGTGTCCTCCTCCACACTCCGGGGATACTCGGAAACCGAGTGCCTCCTCGAAGAGGTTGTCGATGATGGCTTAGACGACGATGATCCCTTCTTCTTTGGTGAAAAGGCTTGTAGTTTTCTTCCATGATTGCAGCGCTCTCCCTCACAAATATATATCCGGGGTTTTCACCCGGTAACAAGGTACACAAATATTATTTTGGAGTCTGGACTTTGAGTGGATTAAGGATGTGATTTGTTGCACGAAACAAACGCGGTGGATGGCTAAGTCTAAGGTGATTCCGGCCTACAAACTAGAGCACACGAACAAAGAGTTGGATGAAAGACTTACCTCTCTCCTCCTCTTGGCTCGGTTCTTCTCTAGTGCATTCATGTTGCTTCGTGATCGCGTACACCTTCCAAACGTTCCCGTCCACTCCTTCGCTTGCATTATTGCTCCTTCCACTTGATGTTTTCGCTTTGACTCACTTCCATACTCCCTTGCCTCACATGCATCCATGATATTCCTACAAAACAAAGCCTTGGCTGCCCCCATGCTTGTACTATGCATGTGGTTTAAATATGTTGGAGGGGCATCCCGTGATGTATCATGGTGTATGCATGGTCAAGTTAACTTGATTGCCTCCCTCTAAGCATGTTTTAAGGCTAAGCACTACTCTAATTTCGAAATTTAAAAATATTTTTCAGAGCCATGCAAGAGCTCAAGCATAAATTTAGAGAAGTTTTTAAACCATTAAAAACAAATGTAAGTCGAAAATATTTTTCGACTACGTCGATTTCGGTCTCACCGGTATAGTTTGCCTTCATTAGTTGAGAGCAAACTTTTCCCGGCTTGATCATGGGGGCATAGGTTTAGGTCCTAATTTTGATTAGATGAGAGAGATTTTGAATGAAATAAAATTAAGTGAGGCTTAGAAAAATTCTAATCTTAGAGAAACCAAGGATATGGATTTTTAAACCAACCAAAAATCAAGTTTCTAGGTTCACGCGAGTCCTACCACATGCTATTTAAATAACATCTAGATACAAGTCGTGGCTCTACTCGAGTGTTTTTAGCATGAAAAACAAGTCAACCACAGCACCATAATGAGGGTGAAGGGTTGAGTTAGGTTCTGAATTTTTTTTGGTTGTGGTTTCTCGAAAAAGAAGCAAACAATCACATAGGATGGTTCATGTAAAGGGTTTATGATCAAGCAAAATATTCAACCAAGAATTATGTCTCTAATATTGTTCAACCATTCTAAGTCTAAGGTTTTGCGTAGTAAAATTCAAAACTGAATTATATTTAAAAAGACTTGAAAAACCTGGAATCGGGTTGTCCTCCCGTAGCTTATTCTTGACTCGACGAAACGGGTTGCCTCCCGCCTAGCGCTTCGTTTATAGTCCATGGCTAGACTTCTTCACTTGATTACTCCGGATCAACGCTCTTTGCGGGCGTTGCAATCTTGGGTACCCACTTTGGCTTAGTCATTTTTTTTGGTCTTCACAGGCTGGCTTTGTCCTTTGGTCTTGACGGATGCAACAACTTCCTTGTGGCTCGGCATCTCGAACTCCGGTATTCGGTTGTGATCTTCATGGTCTCCTTAGTGTGATCCTCCATCTCTCCCGAATGAGTTTGAGTAGCCTTTCGCCGTCTTGGGACCTTGGAGTTGTCTCCGAAATTCTTCTTTGTTACCCATCGGGCGCCCGGCAAGTTGTCCCACTTGCGTCTAGCATCTTCATCACGATGAACACTTCACACTCCTTGCATGTGGATCTTGCTTTGGTGGCCTTTAGGTGTTGAGCTTCTTTCTCCATCTCCATCTTCTCCATCCTCCTTTTAAGTGAACCGATATGCCACTCAAGGAATTCGGCTCGTATGCATTCAGCTCTCGCAATCGTCATGCGGATAGTTGCGACCTTGATCTTGAACGGCCTCCCGGCGTCTTGAAGGTTTATGATAGGTAGATCAACGATGTCCGGGGTGCGTAGCGCTCCGGTGGTTGAGGTTGATCTTCCTTTGGACTTGGAGGTGGTGATTCCCTTGGAGATTTCGATGGTCCTTCGACTTCAACTTTTGAATCTAGGGTTTCCAACCCTTTAGCTTGTGTTGCACGTCTCCTTTGCCTGTAAAGTTTTCCTGGATCATCCACAAAAAAGTTTTGGGTTTCTTGGAGAGGTAGCCAACCATCTCCGGTTAGGGTTAGTAATAAAACAAAAATCTAAACATAAAAGCTAGGGTTAATCAAAACTAGATTAGATTGAATTTTTTTCTTTTTGAGGATGATCAAACTTAAGAGATGCAAAAGAAAATCAAAAGAAAAACTGAAAGATAAGCGATACTAGATCGGATCTTGATTGCTTGTTCCCCGGCAACGGCGCCAGAAAAAGGGGCTTGTTGACGGTTAATAATTGTATCAAAGTTCGTTTGTGACTTGCAAGCGGATAAGTCTCCCGTCGTAGTCAAGGGACCATTCTTCCCTCGAGTGGTGAACCCAAGGTATCGAATCCGTGGAACAATGTGCAACGCAAGGATTCAATCTAGTAAAGCAAGGTAAAGCTATCTATTGAAGAACAAAGATGCATCTAATCTAAGATATGATCAAGTAAACGAATCTAATCTAATCTACTAAAGAGGTAGCAAGAGAAAGCAAGAGATAACCAATCTAGAGAATCTAGATCATGCTTATGTTGTAGCTCCAAACAAGATAGATGAAGATAGAAAAGCGAATCTCATTAAAAGCATCTTTAAATCGTGGCCTTCCCATCCGACTCCGAAAACGCCCGCCTTTCGGAACCCCCGTTCTGTCACAACGTATCCCTATTCATGCGGGTAGTCTAGGGCGAGTTCGACAGAACAAGTTGAAATCACTTGGTAGGTCCGGTATGCACCTCTAGCCACCGCAGCTACAAGAGCACCCTATGTAATCTAGCTATAGACTAGATCGTAGGAGAAGCAAAACCAAGAAGAAAACAAAATCATCGAGAAGGCACTTGATCGCTAGAAATCGGATTCACTTACAAACTTCACCATGAATGATTACATGAACAAGATCACCACCTGGATCCTACCTCGATCTTGATCCTCGCTCCGGAGCTCCGACGTGGTCTTCCATGCAAGGTTCCCACGTCGGCTAGGGAGACCCTAGACAACTAGCACGACCCTCATCTCCGAGATGGTGTCCCTCAAGCTTCTCTGCTCCTCGGCGGCGGATTACGACTTCCGTTCTGCGTGGCTCTCGGTCAGGGGGCTATTTATAGCCTGAGAAGCAATTAGGTCAAAGGGGAGGCCGATTGGGCCCCGAAAAGGGCTGGGCCGGCCGGCCTGGGCCCAATTCGGCCCATCTCGCGGCCTGCTTCGCCCGGTGTTGCTTCCCGCGTCTTCTAGATGTTCTCCCCTTTTGCATGTGGGCCCTTGACGTCGGTTTCTCTCCGAATTGGACTCAACTCCTTGTCTTGCAAGATTCAGCACTTTTCTGGTTCGGTCCTCGGAGTTTATCATCTTCTCGGGCTTGGTCCTTGGGCTCTTGGAGTCATGTTCACTTCATTGCTTGACTTGTATCGGGCTTCAAGGTCTTGTCATGAGGTGCTTAATGAACTTATCCCGGAAGTCTTGCTTTCAACGTTAAAACCCTGCGTAAACACTTAACTCCAAAACCGACATGCACAAGTGAACTTGTTATACCACGGGGGTTAGTACCAATGAATAAGATACAAAAGTAATGCCAACACCGAAGGTAAACTCATGGCTAGGTTGACGGATTTTCACTGTCAACACTCGGGTACCCCCTTGGTAGGTTTGCCGGTCTAAAACACCGACACCTACCATATGTAAACATTGCAACAAATGCAACCTAAACAAGGCAATGGAGCTACAATGATACATGAGATAGGTTCTAGTTTCCATTACCTCAACCGGGGAACTTGGGCAACACATGTCCAACTTGCAAGCTTGGCTTCTAGGCTTGAACTTTCTCATCTTGATTGTGCCAAGCCTCCCAAGTCCCCGAACTCAAGGCCTTCAAGTGGCCTTTGGAACCCAAACCATTTGAGGCCCCTTCATGTTGACGATGACTTCCTTGGGCACCCAAATGGATTGGTTCCAACCCCGCTCCTCCTTCATCTTCCCAACCTTGTGTGCAACCACCTTGCCATTAGCCTTCTTCTTGATGACATAGGTGTTGCTCTTAGTCTTGTTCTTGCGGTTGGGATTGGTGTAGATGAGGGAGCTCTTGATGGTGGGCTTCAACTTCTTCTTCTCACCCTTGTCCTTCTTCTTGACAAATTGAGGGCATTTGTAGAACTTGTGCCCTTCTCCATGACACTTGTAGCAAGTCACGATTGCACCCTTCTCAAGCTTCTTCACCGTGGGATCACAGTTATCTTGAGAAGGTTGGACTTTGCTCTTCATGTCTTGAGAGATGTCCACTTGTTCCTCATCGTTCTTGCCCTTGCCCATCAAGTTAGCCAACCTCTCTCGGAGCCATTTCACTTCTTGCTTAAGCTCGTCATTCTTCTTGCCTATGAGGGAATCACATGTCTCTACAACAACATTCTCATTGCAAGATGGTGAGCAAGATTCATCAATTAAATCAACGCAAGAAGTTAAAGCATCTACCTTGGAGATAGGAATTGCACAAGGGATAGATGATTCATCAAGCTCAAAGGAATTACTTGTTTTAGTCTCACTGCTCTCAAGCTTAGATTTTAGCTCATCACACTCCTTGCTAAGCAATTTGAATTTGCACAACAAATGTTCATAATTTGTAGCAAGGGTTGCACTAAGATCATTGAGAGCGTTGAGTTCTTTAATTTCATTAGCTTGTTTCTCAAGAATTCCTTTTTGCTCATGTACTAGCTCAACAAGATCATCAAGAGAGGTGGTGTTGGATTCATCATCACTTACATTGCTTTCCATACCTTTGGCCATAAGGCACATGTGTAGTGATGATGAAGGACCTTGCATGAAGCGAGTGGTGAAGTTCTTTCTTGATTCATCACTTGAGCTTGAAGAACTTGATTCTCCACCACTTGTCCACTCACGGACGGCGATAGTTGCTTTTTGCCTTGGTCTGCTCTCCTTGACCACCTTCTTCTTGGGCTTGTGCTCGATCTTGGTGAACTTGATGTGTTGATGATGACGCCCTTCTCTCAAGTGGACGTTGTAGCCGTACATGTTGACTTTCTTCACATACTTGAAGATCTTCTTCACGTACTCGGCCACCATGGATTCAACCTCTTCATCACTTGAGGAATCTTCATCATCACCATCATCACCATCATCCTCGCTTGATCTTCCATGAGTAGCCATCCTACTCAACATCTTCTCTTGTTGGCTTGAGAGAGCATGGCTTGTAGTTGGAGAGGATGGTTCTTGGGGCTTATCTTGGGGCGCCTTCTTTGACTTGGGCATGAGTTGAAGCTCATGTGCCATGATCTTGCTCAAGATATGAGATGGCTTCAAATCTTCGAGCTTCTTCTCATAGATAATTGCCTTCACCAAGTCATAATCGGGCTTCCGTAGACTTTGAAGGATCTTGCGGTTGATGTTCAAGTCTGTGATGTCCTTCACACCTAAAGCATTGATCTCAGTGACAAGCACATTTAGGAGTGAGTACATAGATACAACATTTTCATTTGCAAGTTGCTTAAAGCTATTGAATTCCTCAAGGAGACAACCGTAGTGTTCATTAGCAACTTCTTTTGAACCCTCATTTTGCTCCTTGATGGTTTTCCATAGCTCATGAGCATTTTCACAAGTAAAAACTCTATTGAAAACACCTATCTAGTGAGGACAAAATGATACTCTTAACAATCACATCAAATTGCTTTTCCTTCTTAGTACCATTTTCATGCCCTCATCGGTGACTCTCCAAACATCAAGGTCCTTTGCTTGGAGATAGGCCTCCATGAGAACCTTCCACTGAGGGTAGCCCGTGCCATCGAAATGTGGAGCCAAACCTAAAGTATCCACCCCTTTCATTCCTCTATAGAGCAACTCACTAGGCGGTGAAGCCTAACCATTCCAATGAGCCGGTTTTCACAATTTACCAATCGAATTGATATTTCCTTGTGAAGGAAGTGAGTCCCGGCTCTGATACCACTTGTAAGGAATCGGATGCTCGTAGCCTAAGAGGGGGAGGGGGTGAATTAGGCAAACTTAAAACCTTAACCTATGGCTTCACTATTTTTACTCAAAGATAAACTAGAACATACTATCTAGATGTGCTCCTAGGGTTGTTCTAGTGTGAAACTCCCATCCCAAAACAAGGTTTGCAACCTGTAGCCAATCCTAGCATGATACTACTCTAGGAAAGTAAAGGAAAGCAAAGATTGCAATAGAGTAAATGCTGAAATGTAAAGGGGATGAGAGGAAGCAAACTCTTGACACGCGATTTATCCCGTGGTATCGGTGGGCACTAAGCCACCCCTAGTCCACGTTGAAGCACTCACACAAGAGTATTGCTTCCCGGTCACCAAGTCTCTCCCAAGAGCACCACTTGACTCGCCAAAAAGGCTAGCCACTTAGGCACTTGTCAAGCTCCCTTGGTCACCTTGATGCCACTTCCACTAAGGAGCTTCTCCACCAAGGAAAGGGGTCTCCACGTCCCCCGCACAAAGTGTCCTTGCCGCTCCACACCAAGCCGGAGGGTCGATGACGATTGCCGGTGAGCCACTTAGGCCCCAAGGCTTCCGGCGAACCTTGTACAACTTGATTCACTCAAGAATCACCTCACAAGGTTGGTACAACCTTGCACTCACTCAGGTCAAAGCTAAGCCTAGCACTAAGCACATACACAAAGCATATGCAAGTCTAAGGATGAGCAATTAAGCACTTGGAAGGATTGGATATGATCTACTATGTGTCTTGAACTCCTATGCACTTCTACACAATCCAGCAACCTCAAATGGGTGAGTGGAGGAGGTATAAATAGACCAAGGCATCAAACTAGCCGTTGGCTAAAAGCTGCTGAAAGTAGTACCGTCGGATGATCCGACGCTATCTTTTTCCGGGCGTCGGTTCATCCGGTGCTACTAGCCGTTGCCTCCACCGCACATGACTTCTCTGACACAACTGCTCCGAAGCTATGCACCGACGGTGCATCGGATGATCCAGTGCTGAAGACCCCGCATCCAAGTCGCCTCTGTTAGCTTCCACGCGATCGTCGGATAGACCGACGCTTCACCTTGACCAAGGCGTTGGATCATCCGGTGCTGAAGACTTTTTCTTGGCGCGTCTCTGTATGAATTCAAACTGAGCGTCGGATAGACCGACGGTGTCCCCACTCAGACCGTCGGATCATCCGATGCTACTGTCTTCCCTGCTCTTCCTCTGCAACTTGTCCGACGCTACTAGGAATTGGACCGTCGGTTCATCCGACAATGCCTAGGGTTTCACCAGTGTACCAAATTGTCCGACGATTGCACCGACGCTTGCTGCTAAGGTACCGTCGGTTCATCCAACGATGTCTTTTCTTTTCCTTTCTTGCTCGGTTTTGACCCTTGTTTTTCTCATTTTGGCATGTGGTTTTCTTGCATCCTGGGGACCCAGAAGTATCTACAAAGACATGCTAAAACAATATGGTTAGTCCCAATGATCATGCTGTCATGAATCACCAAAATCAAACTTGAACTAATGGCATATGAGGCCATGTTCGCTACAGCGGCATGGCACGGGAAGTGCGGCGGCGGTGTCGCTTTGGTAGGGCTGCTGTGGGGGTGGTGTCGGTAATGCTATACCATGTCAGTGCAGTGTTGGATTGGATGCTCCAGGAGAAAGCCCTCGCCTGCATTCGGCTGGTGGAATGACGACGACGTTTTTGACATTGCTTCTCCCCGTTGGGGGCACCATTTTGGTGCTACACCCGACTGCATGTGGTCTCTAGGTGAAAACTCGGTCCAGATGTTAGATGAGTGATGGCAGTGCCTTTGGCGTCATGCCGTCCTTGGAGGCATCGCCTCTTGAGACTGCACTAAGCCCGTGGCATTGCCGGTCCTCTGTCTGTAGTGGCTACATCCGTGGTTGGCAACTGCGTCGCACGACATGCATGAAGGGGGTTGTCGAGCTCACGTCGAGGCGGTCGCTTCCTCGTGGGTGATCAAGGGTTGTCACATGGTTGCTACTTGGATGCTTGCAGTGGACCATGGCAGCTGGCATTGCTTAGCAACGTCCAGTGCGGTGTGGGACTGTGTCGATTGATGACACTTATGGCAACGACAACATTTGACGACTTGTCTTGCAGCGGATTGCGGCGGGGCGCTCAGCATAGCTGGGCCCATCTGGTGTGGTACAACATCGAAGACAGCGCAAGCGACTTCCTTGGTAACCTGGTTTGATGGTGAGGACCATGTGTGGTTCGAGGACTGGTGGATGGTCGCTTCCTGGTGTGATGAGTCATTGAAAACGTTGTGTGGACTGATTCTTGGCTAAGTATTGCAGGTGCAGGTTGCGGCTTGACTGGTGTTGGTGCAGGTGAAGAACAAGCGCAAAAGGTCGTCGCCGGTGAGGCCTCCAGGTGTGGAGAAGACAATTAGGCTTCGTTCGAGGGACTCGGTGGCCAGCGGGGTCAAGTGCGGGTCGCATGGTGGCATGAATAGCAAGATGAAGTCATGGACGGTTTCTTGGTTGAGCCTGAAAACCAAGGTCGAGCTGGGACTACGTGGGAGCCGAGTCATGAGTGGCGATTGGGAGAAACTACACCGAGTTCGCGGGGTTTCCAGTGGTTCACCAGAAAACCACTAGGTTCCTTGGTTGATCCACAAAGCCAAGACCGAAGAACCGAAGACGGAGCTGCAGCAGCTTCAGACCGATCTGACCGGTGGGTACCGGTCTGACCGGTGAGGAGCACTGGTCTGACCAGTGTGCGATGACGTAGTCCGAAGACTTCGAAGCGGAGTGTCGTATGGACCTCCCTGGGCCCACTACCTTGGTGGGTACCAGGACCGACTACTCGGTGGACCCCTGGGACTACCCGGCTTGCGCTACACGGCACCTGAAGGCGTGGAGCACAAGGACTACACAGGAGTAGTACTCGGTTAGGGAGCTGTACATGTTCCGCACTGTATAGAGGACTCACGTACTCGACTAGTACTCTCTCCCTACTCCGACTTGTAACCCTGCCTCCCGGACTATATAAGGCGTGGCAGGGACCGATCTCTAGCATCCAATCTCATCTCATACAACCCACAACGCACTATTGCACCATCTTGTAATCGTGCCCAATCAATCCAGAGCTACACAACATACAAGACGTAGGGTATTACGCACCTCGCGGCCCGAACCTGTCTAAATTGTGTGCCACGTGTCTCTTCCTTCGAGTTACCGATCTCGGCGAGTCACATTCATCCACTTCGGGTACTCCTCTTAGTAGGTTGCCGGTCTAAAACACCGACAGCTGGCGCGCCAGGTAGGGGCTCTCGCCCGAGATCACATGGCGAACTCGACGGCTTCCGTCTTCTTCAAGCCAACCGTCGCCTTCAACCGCGGCGACACCTTCGTGTTCGGCGCCTGGGTCTGCACTGCTGATGGCGCGGGCTCCTTCCAGCGCCGCCTGACCATGCAGCCCAACCCGAAGACAGGCTTCGTGACGCTTCCTGAAGTTGTCACGGGTGAACTCGCCGGCAAGTTCGGCGAAATTTTGCTCTTCGACCACCACGCTGACTTCGAGCTCGAGTCTAATTCCAACTCGGACTCGATGTCGCCATGGGCCATCGCATGCGAGCTAGCTGCTCAGCCATCGCAGGCGGTCCCCTCACCGCGCGAGCGCTCCGCACGTGGCCCCCGCATCCTCAGCCGGGCCCGCACGGGGGCTCCCACTTCGCGCTGGGCCGGCAAGGAGCCCGTACCCGAGTACAGCTCGGACTCCGACGCCGCCCCCGATCGCGCTTCGGACTCCAGCCCTCTCTCCGAGTTCTACTCGAACCCGGATTACGAGTTCGACTTCGGGTCGGACCCTGAGGACCCCGAGTCCGAGGACAACTCCACTGAGCTTCCTTTATCAGGGCCAGCCTCTGGGCTGGTTATAGCATCCACGCCGGCTGGAAGATACGTCTACTGGCCAGACCGCAAACCTGCCGACCTAGTAAAGGGAGGCTCACGCTACGTCGCCTACATCGACTCGCTACCGTTCCAGGAGGGAACACCGCTAGCCCGGGCTGACTCAAGCACACCAACTGAGGTGGCACCCTCTGAGTCCAGCCTTGGCACCTTTGATCATTAAGTCTTCATGGCTGCCGGCGACACCCCAGGGCCTTCAGGCACAGCTCAGGACAAGTACCTGGAGGACATATCCTCTGACGAGCTCTCTGCTGACGCTCCACCGAACGAGACTCCGGCGGACAGAGACGCTCGACGTGAGCGTAACCGGAAGCGCAACGAACGTCGTCGACGCCTCCGCGACAACTTCCCCGTCCGCAACATTGCGGAAGCTCTCGAGGCAGTCGAGAGCAGAGTACACACTACCCCCGAGCAATGCCTCATGTCGATCACAGCGATCGCACGCCAGGCTCAGGGCATACGCGCTGGAGAGGTCATCGCCAAGCTCGCCGAAGAAGCCTACTTTATGCGGGTCGACAACAGAGTCAACCAACCTCCTCCAGCTAGGCCCCACGACAATGAAGCTACTAGTCGCAGCGCCAACAACGGTCCCAACCGTACTCGAGTTGAGCTCCCAGCCGAGCCAAATCGCCGCCGCTCCAACGCCGGCGGACCTTCACTGTACGACCACAGCAACCGAGAAGTCGTCCCTCACCGTGCTCCGGCCGGCGGGGGCGGCAATGATCCCGACGGCGGCGGCAGCGACGGCGGCAGCTCCAATCACGGGGCCAATAGGGAGGGCCGGGAGGCGGCGGCGGCCGCGGCGGCCGAGGCCACGCGAACAGCCATGCCTCCTGCGCCTCGCAGGGCGGCTACGACGCTCGCCAGAAGATTGAAGAACTGCGGCGAAAGAAGTCGACCACCGCAGCTGAGGGCGACGGCTTCCCCGCCTTCTCACCTCGACTTCGCAACTTGCTCCTCCCCGACAAATTCAAGCCTTTGGGGATCACCAAGTACGATGCGAAGCAGGACCCCATCCAGTGGCTCAGGTGCTACGCCCTCTCCATCGAGAACATTGGCGGCAACAGCGACACCAAGTGCCTCTACTTCCCCTTCTGCCTGGACCAAGCACCACTCACTTGGCTCGAGTCGCTGGACAAGCACTCGATCGACAAGTGGGACCAGCTGAAGGAGCAGTTCACAAGCAACTTCGCGGGCGCCATGGGCCGATCGGGTACTTGCATGGACCTGGCCATGATCAAGCAGGAACAAGGCGAGACCCTCCGCAAGTACATGCGCCGCTTTTTCGACAAGCGCGCCACCGTCGTCGACGTCACTGACAAGGAGGTCATCGACCTCTTCCAAGACGGCCTCTACCACCGCCGCACCTTCGAAGACTTCGGTCGTCGCCGCCCCAGGTCCATCCCCCACCTCAAGGACATGATCACGTCCTGGGCGGATGAAGAAGACAAGGCCAATGCCAAGTACGACGCCATCCGCGGCAAGACCAAGCAGACCCGGGCGGCGGCGGCGGCAGCAACGCAAACCAGGGTGGTCGCAACAACAACAACAACTACTACTCGGGTCCCAACCGCAAGCGCAAGCCAGACAACACTGTCGCGGCTATCCAGCGCCCTGCGAAAGGGAACTCGAAGAAGAACTCTGGCGGTTTCAAAGACCTGCTAAAGGAGAAGTGCCCGTGGCATCCAAACGGCAACCACACCACCGAACAGTGCTATCAGCTCAGGCACGCACTCAAGGAGACGCCGGAGCCACCGCACCCTCACGACCAAAAGGGCAAGAAGAAGGACGGCGACAACAACGACTTCCAAGAACCCAAGAAGACCGTCAACGTCCTCTTCGGCGGACTGCCCAGCAGGCGGGAGCAGAAGGCTACCCGTTGTGAAGTAATGTCCATTGAGCCAGCGGTCCCGACCCCTCTCAGGTGGTCGGAGGTACCCATCACCTTCTGTTGACGGTGTATTTTGGTGCACCTAGCATGTTCATTACACTTTGGTTTGGATTTGATTATGGAACTAACCCGCCACTAGGCACACTAATCATATAACAAGTTCATCTTTGTGCATGCATTTGGAAGTGTTGTGTTTATGTAGGAAAACATGGACATAAAGGACGGATTCGCAACAAGTTCAAAGGAGCATTCATGGAGTCTTGTTCGTGCTCATGAGCTTGCTGAAATCACTTCCAATAGTGGTGAGGACCGAAGTGCTACGAGGAACACCCCCGGGGATTGAAGCGTAAAAGATCAAACTTCATGCAAAGAGAGCCTCAATCTTAGACGCGAGGATAACAGCATCAAAATCATGCAAGTGGAGGGGGCAAAGTACATAAGTGCACGAGGACCCACGGAGCAAAAAGGGGCGACCGAACTAGGCCGAATTGGGCCTGGGCCGGCCGGCCCAGCCCACTTCCGGCACCGGTTCGGTCCCGTTTTCCTTGCCCTCGAAGGATCTTCGACCCTAAAACCCCCGACGCGCCGCCAACACAGAGAGAGGAGTTATTCGCACCAGAAGGCCATCCACAAGCTAGAGAGAGAGGAGGAGGATCTCCGGCGGGAGATCAACCACCTCGAAGGAAGCACCCTCTCGTGGAGAAGAAGGAAGACACCGGCGGAAGGGAAACCATGATCAACTGTACCATGATCAGCACCTTGATGGGGAAATCTTCTCATTCGTCCATGGGTTGTAATCGATCTTGAGATGTAATCGCGCTTCGTCGGATTATCTATCTATCATCTTGTGTTGAATATACTTTAATGCTTAAGGCTTGCAACCGTGCCGTAGAGGGAGTACGAGCTCCAATGCTTCCTTGGATCCATTCAATACGCCGTGTCCATCAAAGGTCTAGTCATGAATACCTTCGCGTAGTGACAGTACGAGAGGAGGGAAAGGGCGAAACCGTGGTCACACCCCCGATAGATTAGATTGGTTTTTCATGTCTTTAAGCGATTGCATGCTCTAGTATCGTAGACCCGTGGGCGAGTGTCTTCTATCTTGATCGTTTATCATTCTCTCTAGTGTAGTTTAGTTGTTTTCTAGTATAATAGTAGTTAGGGTTTTAGTAGCTAGTGTGTCGTTGTTGATCGAACGCTTGTAATCCCCTTGCTCCGCGGATTGACAAGAACCTTGGGAATCCCGTGGTGAAAAAGGTGTGGGGTCCGTACGCTTGCGGATCGTAGAGGGATACGTCTTTTATCCGTCAACAAGCCCCTTTTTCTGGCGCCGTTGCCGGGGAGCAAGTTAGTTTACATCGTTTGATTTGCATCTAACTTAGTTTTATATTTTAGTTTATCTTTTATTTGCTATATCTAACATATATTATCTAGAAAAACACTTGTTTCGTTTTTGTTTTTGTTTTTATCTTATTGTCTAGATGGAGTTCGTTAACGAACCCGTGGAAGAACCGGAGAAATCATTAAGGGATTACGCTAGCCCTCGATGTGAAGACATAAAAGTACAAGAGTCGGATTCGAAGCTCGAAGCGACCAAGTATGAAATTAAATCCAAGATCATCAAGATGGTGGCGGAAAACCCATTTGAAGGGATGGTTACGGAGAACCCATATAGACACATAAGGGATTTCACGACAATATGCAACACGGTGCGTCAAGAAGGAGTTCCCGATGAATGGTTCAAATGGAATCTCTTTCCCTACTCACTTGCCGGCAAAGCAAAGACATGGTATTCGGTTGCGTCCTTTGAAGTTGAAGGCAATTGGAACAAGTTGACAAAGAAGTTTTGTGAGAAGTTCTTTCCGATTAGCAAGGTTCAACATCTAAGGAGGCAAGTGATCACTTTCATGCAAGGAGAAGAGGAAGGGATAGACCAAGCCTGGGATAGGTTTAATGAATTAATCGAACAAGGACCAAAACTCGGCTTCACCGGTGACGTACTCTTGCATACATTTTTCTTTTCCCTAACCCCTAGTTGCATGCGACACGTCGAAATGTGTGCAGGTGGGGATCTCATGGAGAAAACACTCACGGAAGCTGCCCAACTTCTACAAAAAGTTAGTAAAGCGGCTGCCATGCGAAGAGATTGGTTAACAAGACTTGCGGAAGAGCCGGAATTCAATTCAAGGAAGAAGAAGCTTGCTGATTTTTCTAAAGAGGCAACCCCGGAAGTCACAAAAGAGGAACCAATCATGGAAAAGCTTGAACAAGAACACATCAAGTCAAGAACTGCACCAAACGTCGACTTCGCCGCACCAAATGAGACGAACAAGAGAAGCATGTCAAGCGCGAAGCCACTAAGGGAGTTCGAACAATGGATTGGGTTCCTATTGATTACGGAGAAGTATTCGACAAGAGAAGACCGTTCCCTAATCAAAAGGGGATGGCAAGAGCATTGGAAGTGGATTTCCCACCGGAGAAGAAAGCTGAAAATTCATACGACCTCGAAACCACGGTGAGATTTTTGAGAAGCTCTTTGGAGATGACGTGGTGGATCCGAACATATTGCCGAGGTGAAGAGGATCATGGGGATCAAGCCCGAAGCATCACCATACGCTCGCCTCGCTGAAATTTACTCGATAGGATCCGAAGAAGAAGAGAAGATGACGCCGCACTTGAGTTGCGAGATCAACGGAGTTCAATGCAAAGCTTTATGCGACATCGGAGCCCAAGTAAGTGTTCTATCTTCTAAAATTTATGATAAAGTTCAATACCACAACCTAGACTTAGCTCCAACATCAACGAAATTAATTATGGGAGATGGTAGAACTATCAAACCTCTAGGTATTGCTTGCAACATGAAAGTAAAAATCTCTAGAAACTATATACCAACCGATTTCTTTGTTATTGATGCTTACCATGGTAATTCTAATCATATAATCTTAGGTAGGCCTTTTCTTAAGTTGGTTGATGCCGTGTTAGATGCCGGGGAAGGCAAAGTAACAATGAACATTAATGGAACAAAGTACACATATAACTTTCTTCGTGCTTCTAAACACCTTACACCTTTTCCTCCCGACGATGAAGAAGTAGAAGACGTAGATAGTCTTTGTTTTGTTGAAACTCTTAGAGACCCGCTGCAAAGAGCGATGGAAAATCAAATTAGTAATCAACAAGATGAAGAACTAGAGGAAGCAACAAAAGGCTTAGAGCCGCATGATGGTAGTATGGAGGAAGAGAAGTTCGAAGACATAGGAGAAATCAAACCCGAGGAGCCACAAGTGCCCGAGGTAGACCTTAAACCTTTGCCCAAGGGATTAAAATATGAATTTTTGGGCCCAGACAAAACTTATCCAGTCATTGTGAGCGACGAGTTGAGTCCCGAAGAAAATGAAGCGTTGCTGATTTTATTAAAAAACATAGGAAGGTGATTGGATATTCAATTAATGATCTCAAAGGTATTAGCCCAGCCTTTTGCACTCATCGTATACCAATGGAAGACCAATGTAAGCCCGTAGTGGACCACCAAAGGAGGCTAACCCATGCCATGCGAGAGGTAGTAAAGAAAGAGGTTATCAAGTTACTTGATGCCGGAATCATCTACCCGGTTCCGCATAGCGAATGGGTGAGCCCGGTACATTGTGTGCCGAAGAAAGGAGGTTTGACCGTGGTGAAGAATGAGAAGAACGAATTGATACCGCAAAGAATCGTGACCGGGTGGCGGATGTGTATCGATTACCGTAAGCTTAACAAAGCGACGAACAAAAGATCACTTCCCCCTACCGTTCATAGACGAGATGCTCGAGAGGTTAGCAAACCACGCTTATTTTTGCTTTCTCGATGGATACTCGGGGTTCATGCAAATTCCTATTCACCCGGAAGATCAACATAAGACAACGTTTACGTGCCCTTACGGAACGTTTGCATATAGGAGGATGCCCTTCGGCCTATGCAACGCTCCGGCCTCTTTTCAACGTTGCATGATGGCCGTGTTTTCAGAATTCATCGAAGAAATTGTTGAAGTGTTTATGGATGATTTTTCCGTTTACGGGAAGACGTTCATGGATTGCTTAGCAAACTTAGAAAAGGTCCTTACAAGGTGTGCGGAGGTAGATTTGGTCCTAAATTGGGAAAAGTGCCACTTCATGGTTAAGCAAGGCATAGTGCTCGGACATGTTATATCCGAGAGAGGAATTGAAGTGGACAAGGCTAAGGTAGAGACGGTTGAGCAACTCCCACCTCCTACGGATATTAAGTCCTTAAGGAGCTTTCTAGGCCATGCCGGATTCTATAGAAGATTTATAAAGGACTTCTCGAAGATCACTAAGCCTTCGACGCACCTTCTTCAAAAGGATGTGGCTTTCGACTTTGATGAGAAGTGTCTAGCGGCATTCCGGACCTTGAAAAATGCGTTGGTGAGTGCTCCCATCATCCAACCTCCGGATTGGAGCCAACCTTTCGAGATCATGTGTGACGCAAGTGACTACGCCGTAGGCACGGTCTTGGGTCAAAGAAAGGAAGGCCGAGTTCACGCCGTTTACTACGCTAGCAAAACTCTTAGTGGGGCACAATTAAATTACGCCACTACGGAAAAAGAGTTGCTAGCGGTGGTATTCGCTTTCGAAAAATTCAGATCTTACATCGTGAACTCGAAAGTCATTGTTTACACCGATCACGCGGCCATCAAGTATCTCTTGGCTAAGAAGGAAGCTAAACCACGTTTGATTCGTTGGATCCTTCTTCTCCAAGAGTTTGATGTTGAAATTCGTGATAAAAAGGGGGTGGAGAATGTTGTGGCCGATCATTTGTCTAGGATGAATCATGGACAAGATGATAAAGAGCCCATAGAAGATAAGATGAGAGACGACCACCTCTATAGAGTGCTTGATAAAGACACTTGGATGATCGACATCATTCGAGCAATTCGAAAGATGCCCCTCGATCATCTAGATAAAAACACTCAAAGGAAGATAATCTCTGAAAGTAAGAAATATTTTTGGGATGCACCATACCTCTTCAAGCTTGGCAATGATGGAGTAATGAGAAGATGTGTGCCAAGAGAAGAGAGGGTTGAGATTCTAAGGAAGTGCCACTCGGCGGAGTACGGTGGACACTATAGCCATTTTCGAACCGAAGCAAAAGTATGGTCGAGCGGATTCTATTGGCCGGAGATGCATGAAGATACTAAAAGATATGTTGCGTCATGCCCCGAATGACAAAGAACCGGAAACATCTCTCAAAGAAATTCTATGCCTTTGAAATACAACTTGCAAATCGACATATTCGATGTATGGGGCATAGACTTCATGGGGCCTTTTAAAAACTCATTTGGATTCGAGTATATCCTTGTTATGGTTGATTATGTATCCAAGTGGGTGGAGGCTATACCATGTCGTAAAGCTTCCACGGAGGAGTCCATCACTATGATCAAGAACGTGATTTTTCCCCGTTTCGGTACACCGAGAATCTTGATATGTGATGGAGGAACTCATTTTGCCGGGAAGAACTTCAAAAAGTGCTTGTCCAAGTTGGGAATTGAGCATAGGGTCTCCACGGCCTATCACCCACAAACCAACGGACAAGCGGAGACGTCAAATAGGCAATTAAAAAGCATACTCAACAAGACCATAGAGAAGGGAGGTAAGGATTGGTCAAAGAAATTAGACGGAGCTTTATGGGCTTATCGAACGGCGTTTAAAACACCGATAGGTATGACCCCTTATCAATTCGTCTATGGAAAAGCTTGCCACCTTCCGGTTGAGTTGGAACATAAAGCCTATTGGGCAATTAAAGAGATGAACCTTGATCTCAATGCCGCAGTAGTGAAACGAAGAATTCAAATAAGCGAGCTAGAGGAGTTGAGGTTAAAAGCTTATGAAAACGCAAGCATATACAAGGAGAGAATCAAAGGTGGTATGATAAAAGATTGAAGAAAAAAGAATTTAAAGAAGGAGATAAGGTCCTCCTCTACAATTCAAGGTTTAAAACCTTCGGAAAGGGGAAATTGCAAAGAAAATGGGACGGACCTTATGTTGTGCATTCGGTGTTCTCCAATGGAGCGGTAACCATTATGGATATAAACGGCGATCAATTTGTGGTGAATGGTCAGCGGCTTAAGGTTTACTACGAACCCGATGTCGTGCCCCTTCACCATGTTGACGTCTTCACCATGGAGGAAGAGCCCGAACGTCCTGCCTAGGACGAAAAACAAGGCATCAACTTCTGTAAATAATTTTTCTTTTAGTTTTCTGGAGTTTTTCGCGAAGATTTACTGGGCCAACTTTTTCCCATGGGCTAAAGAAGAAAAAATAGGGCGGTGTGCAAAAAAACCGGACCGGCTCGGCCCCCGAGGTAGGGTGGGCCGGCCGGCCCAGGCGGACCGGCCCAGAGGGGCCCGACGCCCGATGACACCGAATTTCGCCCGAATTGTTCCTTTTTGACATCCTTGTTTGGTCGGAAAATTTTAAGGGAAGTGTAAAAAAGGAAAATAAGGTTCCCAGGGCTTTTCTCTCAGGACTATTTATTTGGCCGAATTGGGAGCTCGAGAATCAAACCATTCAAGCAATGTGTTGCACCCTTGTAGCAGCCATTGAGCCTCCAAAAAGCTTAGAGTTGAAGCTAGATGCCAAGAAGCCATCGATGGAGGAGGCGATGCGATGCGATGCGAGCTCAAGCTACCCGTCAAGAGGACCGCACGTATCCGTTGCGGAGGACGTGTCCCGACCGGAGCTCTTGCATCTCGCAACCCCGCCGAAGGAGAGAAGGTTCCTACACCCGTCCGAAGGTCAGCACGCCTCCAAGGCATCAAGCGCAAGGATTACAAGGAGGTGTCGCCAGAGCCTAAGGATTATGGGGATAGCGACTACTCCGACGATCGTAGCCCGAGTTCGTGGGCGGCCGCCGGTAGAGATGATGATGATTGGGATGAGCAGCCCAATGAAAGGACTCCCGAAGGCCCCAACGGCGACGGTAACGACGGTGGCGAAGGCAACGACAATGGAGGTGGCGACGACGGTGGTGACAACGGTGGAGATTATGGCGACGACGACCCCTTCGGATTGCATCCGGTGTGTTGTCGATTTTGCCGTCAATCCATCGCGAATCTCTACACGTCGGCCGACGAATGTCTCCAAGCCATGGAAGCGATGAAGCAGCGTATGGAGGACTTGGAGCGCGTAGTTGAAGATGACTACAAGTTCCTTAACCGCAACGTGCGCAAACTTTTCGGCATGGTTGGAAACATGAGAGGCAAGTGGTGCAAAACTTGCTTGAAGTACCACTAGATCTAGTTTTCCCCTTAGGATTTTTGTAAGATACGACGAGGACGTCGTATGTTTTAAGTGTGGGGGAGAGCTAGCTCGCTAGCCTTAGCTTTTGAACTTCAAGTTTAGGTTCGGTTATAATCTTCGTGTGAGAGTCTTAGTGTTTTAATGAGTCTTTAGTTTTTGAGTCTGTTTAAAATTTTTTGCAAGTGTCTTAAATTAGTGTTGAGTCAAGAAAACCAAATAAAAAGAGTCTTTATATATATCTTTGTGTTTTATGTATTGTTTATCTTTATTTACTTGTTTGTTTAATCTTCGATTCTTGATATATGAACACAAGTATGTGGTTTGAAAATCGTTTACCGTGGTGCTTAGTGGAATCGCTACTACTTAAAGTACCCATACCGCGCTTCGATCTTGAGCTTCACATGCTAGTTGTGCTATGTTCGATGCTAAAAATTGGAGGATTTCAGTTCTGAAAGTTATCTTAAAACCCTTGTAATAAAGGTTAGCAAAACCTCTTTTTCCAAGTTGAGAATAAGAAAAAATTCCTATCCAAAGCTAAGTTTATTTTTTTCGCTCCACCATAAGTGTGATTAGCACGATGAGTTAGGCTAGGACCCTTCTCTCTTGGTGAGTTCTAATTTCGAGCAATGATCACGTCCTTGTGCTTATCTTTTGTTGCTAGCCTCGTCATATATTCAGTCCATGACTTTCACAACGAAGGTCATGAGTATCGCTGGATTCCATACCCAACCCTATATATCTCTTTTGTACATCGTATTCCTTGAACACAACCTATTTTCAAAGTTTCGTCTCGTCTCTAGCATGATTTAATTAAAAATTTCAGATTGTATGCATGCGAGGAAAGAGAGAATTGAAAGCTTTGAAAAGTTGTCAAGAGAGAGAAAAATAAAAAGAAAAAGTATGTGTATGGAAAAGAAAGAAAGAAAGAAAGAAAAATCATATGTGAATGAAAGAAGAAAAAAAAGAGAAAAAGATGAGTTAGCAATGAAGATATGAGAGGGATGGATCAAGTGAAAGCAAAAAAAATAATAAAGTGTAAGGAAGGATGTCACGTTGATTGTGAGACGAAACTTTTACTCTATTTCCAACCATGTGCAATCCGACAACGAGGACATCATTGGTGCCTTGTAGTCACAATTTTCTTTTGCCCTTGCACATGTCCACCATTCTAAATCTTCTCATCCTTGATATCCCTACATATGGTTAATTCTCATGATCATTGGCTTTGAAAGGTAGACAACCATTAGAGGAAGTTCTTAGTTTGACAATACTTGTGTTGATTGCGCTAGCCCTACCTATAGCTCCACTTTACACGATATATGAGAGATTAATGGGAGGTGAGAGTTTTATAAAATTTGGTTAGGATAGCCACATCATATGAGTGACTTGAGAGAGCTTGGAGAAAGGTTTTTGTCTAATACTTGTTGCAGGAATTTTTGTTTTGAAAACCATAAAACCCTCCGATGGAAGCAAAGGAGTAAGCATGGCTGAAATTGAAGCCTTCAAGTGAAGAGTTTGAGTTGTGGGGTAAATCTTGACGTGGTAAAAATTCTAAACGCCCATGTTTATGTTTGATTATCATTACTTTGTGTTTATGTATTAAAGATGAAAAGATTGACTAACATGTGAAGGAGGATTAATGATACACGATTACACACCTTGGACGAAATTCTTTTACGAGTACTTGCTCGAGGACGAGCAAGAGCTAAGTGTGGGGGAGATGTTGACGGTGTATTTTGGTGCACCTAGCATGTTCATTACACTTTGGTTTGGATTTGATTATGGAACTAACCCGCCACTAGGCACACTAATCATATAACAAGTTCATCTTTGTGCATGCATTTGGAAGTGTTGTGTTTATGTAGGAAAACATGGACATAAAGGACGGATTCGCAACAAGTTCAAAGGAGCATTCATGGAGTCTTGTTCGTGTTCATGAGCATGCTGAAATCACTTCCAATGGTGGTGAGGACCGAAGTGCTACGAGGAACACCCCCGGGGATTGAAGCGTAAAAGATCAAACTTCATGCAAAGAGAGCCTCCATCTTGGACGCGAGGATAACAAAGCATCAAAATCATGCAAGTGGAGGGGGCAAAGTACATAAGTGCACGAGGACCCACGGAGCAAAAAGGGGCGGCCGACCGAACCGGGCCGAATTGGGCTGGGCCGGCCGGCCCAGCCCACTTCCGGCACCGGTTCGGTCCCGTTTTCCTTGCCCTCGAAGGATCTTCGACCCTAAAACCCTCGACGCGCCGCCAACACAGAGAGAGGAGTTATTCGCACCAGAAGGCCATCCACAAGCTAGAGAGAGAGGAGGAGGATCTCCGGCGGGAGATCAACCACCTCGAAGGAAGCACCCTCTCGTGGAGAAGAAGGAAGACACGGCGGAAGGGGAAACCATGATCAACGGTGCCATGATTAGCACCTTGATGGGGTAATCTTCTCATTCGTCCATGGGTTGTAATCGATCTTGAGATGTAATCGCGCTTCGTCGGATTATCTATCTATCATCTTGTGTTGAATATACTTTAATGCTTAAGGCTTGCAACCGTGCCGTAGAGGGAGTACGAGCTCCAATGCTTCCTTGGATCCATTCAATACGCCGTGTCCATCAAAGGTCTAGTCATGAATACCTTCGCGTAGTGACAGTACGAGAGGAGGGAAAGGGCGAAACCGTGGTCACACCCCCGATAGATTAGATTGGTTTTTCATGTCTTTAAGCGATTGCATGCTCTAGTATCGTAGACCCGTGGGCGAGTGTCTTCTATCTTGATCGTTTATCATTCTCTCTAGTGTAGTTTAGTTGTTTTCTAGTATAATAGTAGTTAGAGTTTTAGTAGCTAGTGTGTCGTTGTTGATCGAACGCTTGTAATCTCCTTGCTCCGCGGATTGACCAGAACCTTGGGAATCCCGTGGTGAAAAAGGTGTGGGGTCCGTACGCTTGAGGATCGTAGAGGGATACGTCTTTTATCCGTCAACACCTTCTCCCGCGCGGACCAATGGACCAACTTCTCTGAACCAGGACGGTTCCCCCTCGTCCTGAAGCCAACGGTGGCGGGCTCCAAACTCAACAAGGTGCTCATTGACGGTGGAAGCGGGCTCAACGTCCTCTTCACCAAGACCTTGAAGAAAATGAAGCTCGACATCACTCATATGCTCACCAAGAGCAACGTGCCCTTCTACGGCATCGTCCCTGGCAACGCGGCTATTCCACTGGGCTCAGTGGTCCTGCCAGTTACCTTCGGGGCATCTCGGGACAACTACCGTACCGAGTACATCAAATTCGAGGTCGCGGACTTCGAGACCTCCTACCACGCCATCCTCGGCAGACCGACCATCGCCAAGTTCATGGCGGTGCCCCACTACACCTACTTGGTACTCAAGATGCCAAGCCCAGCCGGTGTACTCTCCCTCCAAGGGGACCTCAAGATCTCCCACGACTGCGACACAGAAGTCGTGGAGATCGCCTCCACAAATCAAGTACCCAACGCGATGATGGAGGTCTACGCTGTGTCGAAGAAGCTTGCTACAAGCGAACTCGACATCCCAGAGAAGTCTGACAGCGCCAACAAGCCTCAGCCACCTGAGGAGGCACTCGTCAAGACGATCGACCTTGGAACAGGCGACCCCAGCAAGACCACCACCATCGGGGCAGGCCTCGATCCCAAATAGGAAGACGCGCTTATCAGCTTCCTTCGGGCTAACCGCGACATCTTCGCGTGGAAGCCAGCGGACATGCCAGGAGTGCCCAGGGAGCTGATTGAGCACTGCCTCAACGTCGATCCTAAGGCCACCCCCAAGCAACAACACCTCCAACGCTTTGCCGACGACAGACGGGACGCCATCAAGAAGGAACTCGCCAAACTACTCGCGACTGGCTTCATCAGAGAAGTCTTCCATCCTGAGTGGCTCGCCAACCCTGTCCTCGTCCACAAGAAGAACTCGAACGAGTGGAGGATGTGCGTCGACTACACCGACCTCAACAAGCACTGCCCCAAGGACCCCTTCGGATTGCCGCGGATTGATCAAGTCATCGATTCCACGGCGGGCTGCGACCTGCTCTGCTTCCTCGACTGCTACTTCGGGTACCACCAGATCGCGATCAAGGAAGAAGACCAGGAGAAGACCGCGTTCATCACCCCGTTTGGCGCGTACTGCTACACGACCATGTCCTTCGGGTTGAAGAACGCCGGCGCTACCTACCAACGAGCTATCCAGGCCTGCTTCAAGAGGCAACTCAACAAGAACGTCGAGGCCTACGTGGATGACGTGGTTGTCAAGACCAGGGACTCCAGTACCCTCATCGACGACCTTGAAGAGACCTTCGCATCATTGCGCGAGTACCGCTGGAAGCTCAACCCGAACAAGTGCGTCTTCGGTGTACCTTCGGGCAAACTACTCGGCTTCATCATCAGCCAGCGCGGCATCAAAGCCAACCCCGAGAAGATCTCCACCATCACCAGCATGAAAGCTCCCACGAGCATCAAAGATGTCCGAAAGCCGACGGGGGTGCATGGCGGCGGCGAAAGATTCATCTCGAGGCTAGGAGAACGGGGCCTCCCCTTCTTCAAACTACTCAAGCATCAAGAGAAGTTCGTGTGGACTCCAGAGGCGGATCAAGCCCTTGCTCAGCTCAAGGACTTCTTATCGAAGCCACCGATCCTCACGGCTCCTCACAAGGGCGAGCAGCTACTGCTCTACCTAGCTGCGACTACTCACGTGGTCAGTACTGCCATCGTTGTCGAGCGGCAGGAAGACGGCCACGCCTACCCGGTCCAGCGCCCAGTCTACTTCGTCAGCGAGGTTCTATCAGAGTCCAAGGCCCGCTATCAGCCTGTGCAGAAGCTCCTGTACGCACTACTCATCACCTCGCGGAAGCTACGACACTACTTCCAGTAGTACTCGGTCTCCGTCGTCACCGACTACCCGCTTGGCGACATCCTGCGGAACGAAGACGCTACTGGAAGAATCTCCAAGTGGGCTGTCGAGCTCGGCGCCCTCACTATCGACTTCAAGCCACGCACAGCCATCAAGTCGCAGGCACTAGTCGACTTCTTGGCGGAGTGGCGGGAGAACCAGCTGCCCACTCCCACCGAGCGACCAGAGCATTGGGTGATGTACTTTGACGGCTCACTTAACCTCGAGGGCGCAGGTGCAGGGGTACTCCTGATCTCTCCAACGGGCGAACAACTCAAGTACGTCCTGCATATCTTCTGGAAGGTCTCAAACAACGAAGCCGAGTACGAAGCCCTCCTGCACGGGCTCCGCCTCGCGGCTTCATTGGGAATCAAGCGACTACTAGTCTACGGCGACTCCGCAGTGGTCATCAACCAAGTCAACAAGTCCTGGGACCGCAACAAGGAGAACATGGACGCCTACTGCCTAGAAGTCCGCAAGCTCGAGAACAAGTTCTACGGTCTCGAGTTCCATCACATCGTCCGCGACAACAACGTTGCAGTGGACGTCCTCTCGAAGCTTGGATCCACCCGCGCTCAAGTGCCAGCGGGCGTCTTCGTCCACAAGCTTCACGCGCCATCCATCCCGGAGCCGGCGCCACCGACCACTGTCCTAGCCCATCCACCAGCTGGGCAGGAGGTCATGATGATCGACGTGGACTGGAGGCAACCCTTCATCGACTACCTCAGTGAGCAGAAGGTCCCCTCCGACAAGAACGCGGCCGAGCAACTCGTCCGTCGCGCCAAGTCTTACGTCCTTGTCGGAGACAAGCTTTACAAGCGGGGCGCATCTTCTGGAGTACTCATGAAGTGCGTCCCTCGTGAAGAAGGCAAGGACATCTTGGAGGAGATCCACAAGGGCGTCTGCGGCAACCACGCGTCCTCACGCACGCTGGTCAACAATGCTTTCCAACGAGCTTTCTACTGGCCCACAGCTCTGGGCGACGCCGAAGAACTCGTCAAAAAGTGCCAAGGATGCCAATACTTCGCCAAGCAGCAACACGTCCCAGCCTACAAGCTAGTCACCATACCGCCATCCTGGCCCTTTGCTTGCTGGGGGCTCGACATGATTGGGCCACTGCCAAGCCGCGCCGGGAGGATTCAACAGGGTGCGGTGGCTATCGACAAGTTCACCAAGTGGATCGAGGTCAAGCCGGTCACATGCCCCGGGGCGACACAGAGTACTCGACTTCCTGGATGAACTCGTACACCGCTACGGGCTACCCCACCGCATCATCACAGACCTGGGATCAAACTTCAACAACCACCAGTTCTGGGAGTACTGCGAGAACAGTGGGATCGACGTCCGATACGTCTCAGTTGCCCATCCACGGGCCAACGGACAAGTCGAGCGCGCCAATGGGATGGTGCTCAACGCTCTCAAGAAGCGGCTACACGACGCCGCGAACTCCAAAGGGGGCAAGTGGATCAAGGAACTACCCAACGCACTCTGGGGGCTACGGACCCAACCATCCAAGCCAACGGGGCAATCCCCTTACTTCCTGGGTTACGGCTCCGAAGCAATCCTCCCTGCCGACATCATATGGAACTCGCCAGCAGTGGAGCATTACAACGAAGGCATCTTAGAAGACAGCAGACGAGTTGACATCGACAGCCTCGAAGAAGCTCGCTGTGCGGCCCTCGTCCAATCAGCAAGGTACCTGGAGGGTATCCGACGCTACCATGATCGCAACGTCAAGGAACGCTCCTTCACCGTTGGAGATCTTGTCCTCCGCCGTATCCAGAACACGGAAGGACTTCACAAGCTCGGCTCCCCACTCGGGAAGGGCCCTTCACCGTTGCAAAGGTGACCGGGCCGGGCTCTTATCGCCTCCAAACACTTGAAGGCGAAGATATCAACAACTCGTGGAACGTCGACCAGCTCTGTCGATTCTACGCCTAGTCTACACGACTACTCTGGGGTTCAAGTCTACACGACTACATCAACACCCCTCGCCGCAAGCGACCCCCCGGGTCCCGGCTCCAGTCTCCGGACTACTCCTCTCCAGGATCCAGCCCGTGCGGCTACCTATGGACCCTGGGCTGCGACGAGCGTCAAGGACTCTAGCAGCGGTCTACTAAGAGGCCACACTCCAAGATCCAGCCTGCATGGCTACCTACGGATCTACGATCCAGCCTACACGGCTACCTACGGATCAACTGCTGTAAGCGGCTACCCGCTCTAGCGCTACTCAGCTGTAAGCGGCCTCCGGGTCCAAGCGACAACTTTGTAACTACGGCCCTGGCCATCCAGGTGTACTCCTTCAGTAATAAAGTTTGATTGTTCATCAACTTCTTTACTGCCTGCTCCCTACAACGGGACTACCAAAGTCGAGTACTACTACTCGCATCCACTCCACGATGGGGGCTCCGCACTCTGAGATCGCAACTACGAGTACTCATTGCTGGAAAATTTCTTTCATTGATACTTAAGCAATTTATTACAATTGTCTTCCTGTACAACCATGGCTACTAGCTATCTATTACAGGGCTACTGGAGGTTAAGCTTCTCAGCTACCTGCTCCGCGATGGGAGCCATCTCGCTCCGGCGGCTCGCATCTCGCTCATCGGAGCGGTTGGCGGCTACCCCGCCGGCGACTACCTCCACTGGGGCCTTCGGGAAGTACGACTTCATGAAGGCCAAGACTTGTCTTGGGATCGACCTCGCCATGTGCTTCACGTAGGCGGCCAGCCGGCTCGGAGCTTCCTTGAGGCGATCCACCAGAGGAGCAATCTTGGGGCCGCCCGGGTGCGGCACCAGGAGTCTTGCGATCGGCAGTGCGGCTTCTTCGAGTTCCTTCCGTTGGCCCCGCAATGCCTCGCAGTCTTCATTCAACTTCTGCAAGGATTTGTAGCAGTTGACGAGATCGCAATCAGAAGCAATCCGGAGCTCCATGTGCTTCTCGCACTCGAAGGCGAGTTCTTTGTAGTCGAGCTCGAGTACCTGGCGGGCTTCTTGCTCCCGGTAGAAGAGGTTCTTTATGCTCGTCTCCGAGGACTTCAGCTGCTCCACCTGGCCCTCAAGCTCTGCAACACGACAATAGCACAGCGGTTCTGGGACTTCTCGACCTCCAACAAGTACCCGACAAGTTTAGCGGCGTACCTTTGTTCTTGTTGCGGAGGCCCTTATTCTTCCGCACCAAGTCGTCGCCCTTCGCCTGCAACTCCTGGATGTCGTTGTGGTACTTGGCGAAGGCGGCGTTGAGACTCGACTGCATGGCAGCCGCGTGCTTCCGCGACTTCACAAGTTGCTCTTCTAGCGCCTCGGCTCGGAGCACCGCGTCCCCATAGCCGCCGCAAAGATGTTCGACTTGTCGCGGGACCGCTCCGCAACGTCTCGCACAAGACAACTCAAGTCAGATGAGTACTCAACGAAAAAAGGATTGACTACTCAGAGGTTACGGCTACTTACCTTCATCCACTGCTCGGCTTGACGGATCGCCTCCGTATGCTTGGCCACCGTTGCCAGCTCGATAAGATCGTCCGCGAGCAACTCTATACCGTCGCGACTATTCGCGGTGGCCTCGGTCATCGGCGCAGAGCGGATGGGCTCTGCGTCCTGGATCTCCGGGGGGAGCGGATAGCCACCTCCCAGAGCAACCTGCGGCGACGTGGTGACGCCTTCTCCCCCGGCCGTCACCGCGGCCTCCTCGACGACCTCCTCCACGGGCTCGGGGGCTCCTCCCGCGCCTCGGGGCCCCCGGTGTCGGCCTCGCATCGGCACCCTGCCCGCAGATGTCACCACCTTCGGCTTCGGCCGCCGTCAAAAAGAAGATGGGTGCATCAGTGCCTACGACTACTCCTCAAAGAGCCTTATAGCTTCAAGAAGGGTACTCACCTTCGACTACGCTTGCCTCCGGCAACGTCGCCTCGTCAGCCGGCGGCTCGGGCACCGCCTGGGACGCGGGGAGTGGACTCCTCTCGCGGCGGCGCGACTTCTTCCGCCACCGCTGATGAGGGCTCATCCCCCTCCCAGGACAGATCCGTGGATTTCCTGCAGAAGCACACACAGATGGTCATCAGTCAACATCGACTACTGCAACAAGTAGTACTCGGAAGGATACAGTACTTACAAGTTCGACCGGACAATTGTCACGGCCGGAGCACCGAGGATGCTAGCGATGTCGACCAGTCCACCCTCGGCGGGCGCCTCCTCCGACGCCCCTGCGACTACCGCCTCCTCCACAGCAGCGGCGGCCGGCGCAGTGGTCTCATGCGCCCCTGAAGCCACCACCTCTTCAACGGCGGCGGCTACGGGTCCCGTGCTCCCCTGAGGAGCAGGGGGCTGGCGCTCTAGCTGCGCCAAGAGCTCCTCGACAGTGGGGGCTGGACTATGACTTCCAGCTGGCTCCCCCACTGTATCCCACACGCCTTCGTCGCCCTCCTCGATGGGCTCCGTTGGCGGCACCTCCTGCATACAAGGAAGACTGCTCGTTAGCAAAGGGTACTCGCACGATGGGGTACTCGACTACTCTAGTCAAGACAACTTACCTCCTGAGGCGTGGTCTCTGAGACCTTAAGCTTCTTCATCACCCGCTTCCTGGCGGGGTTGCGTGGCCTCCGAGGCGGCGCAGCCAGGCTAGCCTCCAGGCTAGTCGGGGGGTCTTGCACCAGAGGAACATGAGGCAAGCCCGGGCGGCTAAACCTCGACCGCAGCTGGAAGCGGTCCTGCAACGTCTCGTCATCGTCGTCGTCATTGTCGTCGGAGGTGTCCTCCACGATGACGGTGTCATCGCCTGCACCGACTTCTCGCCTCTCTTTCTCCTTCGCCTTCCCCTCCTTCGGGATCTCGATCCCACTTGGGGGCGGCTGCGGCTCGGAGATGAATTTCTTCAAGTCATCCTGCAAGACACGAAGACATCAGCAAGTCTACACCAAGCAACGACTACTCGACCAGGAGAATACGACTGCTCACCTCCTTGGGCGGGCGCGCGGCGGAGTACTCTTCAACAGGGCACGCCGTGTACGGCGGCATATCTTTGAAGATCTGCGACAACCTCTCGATGATGTCGCTGTCGTCCAGCTCGCCTCCGGGCATCCGCGACGTGTCGTCGTCGCCGGTGTACTCGAAGCCTAAGGTGTCTCGGGCCATCAACGACTGCACCCTCCGCTTCATGAAACTGAAGGCCACGTGCTCGGCCCTCAGTCCCGCCTCCCTCAGCACCTTGATGCGTGCCAGCAACTCGAGAAGCTGGATTCCCTCTTGCATGGTGGGCTCCGAGTTCCACCACTCGCGATGCCTGGGCTGCCGTCCGCTCAGCTTCGGCAGGCCGGGGTGGTGGTTCGTCATGTACAACCACCTTGTCTTCCAATCAGTGTTGGAGTCGACAAGCTTGTACGCCAGATATTGCTCCGCAGCGTCCTCCCTCAATTGGATGCCGGCTCCTCCGACTACTCTGGGGTTGGTGGCACTTGGGTGCGGCTTGACGCGGAAGAACTTCCGGAATAGTATCCAATGCGGCTTGATCCCGAGGAAGGCTTCGCAGAAGTGCACGAAGACCGCGGTGTGGAAGACGCCGTTGGGGTTCAGGTTCAGGTACTCGATCCCGTAGTACCCGAGCAGCCCCTTGAAGAAATCGCTGGCCGGGAGCGCAAGCCCGCACTCCACGAACCGTGCAAACATTGGGATCTCGTCTTCGGCTTTCTCCATCGGATATGGATCTCCGCGGCGGATCTCCACATGTCGACCTCCTTCTCCCCGATGAACCCACCGGTTCGAGAGGGTCGCCAGATCCTCCGTCTTCACCTTGGATTTCTTCCACTCGCGGCTCGGATCGGCCGCGGTGGAGACATGGGCGCGCGGCGCCCGGTGGCGCCACGGCGGCCTCTTCGCGGCCCCTCTTCTTCCCGGCGGCCTTCGACGTCTTGGATGGTGACGGCTTCATCCTCCAAGTGCAGGGCGTCTTCACGCGCATCCGCTCGGGGGCTACCCTAAAAGCTTTGGGTGGCGGCGCACTTGAATCTACTACGGCGGCGGCAAGCGCCGGGAGTGGATCTACTTCAGATGGAATCGAAATGACTGCAGCTCGGATGGGTGAAAAACCCTAAGGGTTTTGGCTTCTATTTATAAGTCAAACCGGCTCTGCAACGGGCGGCTGGATAAGTCCACGCGCGGCTGACTCAGCGGCTGCGCGTGACCCTTCGTATTCCACTAGTTGACGCGCCTCACCTCGGGGGCTCGGCTACGTCTACTCGACTACCTGGGAAGCGGCTTGTCTCAAGAGCATCTCAGGACACATTCTTCAAGATGACCCTTCAATTCGAGAGGAAGTACTCGACTCAAGGCTCGGGGGCTCCGTGCCACGTGTCCTTCGGTTTTTTTCTCTCCGAATTTTTCGGGATTTTCTTGCCGAGACTTCAGATGGACCCTCAGCCAGAGCCCGCGGCTCAACCTAAGGCTCGGGGGCTACTCCATATGGAGTGCGATTTTGCAATCGCACCTCCATATCAGCTCCGGCTTCAAGACAAGACAGGCAGTTTTTGAAGACCTTCGAAGGCAGTGCTCGAGGACGCTTGGGACTACTCGAGAAGACTTCAAGATTGCTCAAACATCACCGGAGTACATTCCGGCCCTCGGGATGCTTCGACTACTCTTGAGGACTTTTGACTTGTAGCACTCGGGGACGCTTGAGGACTACTCGTTAAGGCCGTCAAGACTACTTGAAGCTATCCTTCTCGACTACAAAGTACTCGGGGGCTTGTCGTATGGACCTCCCCGGGCCCACTACCTTGGTGGGTACCGGGACCGACTACTCGGTGGACCCCCGGGACTACCCGGCTTGCGCTACACGGCACCGAAGGCGTGGAGCACAAGGACTACACGGGAGTAGTACTCGGTTAGGGAGCCGTACATGTTCCGCACCGTATAGAGGACTCCTAGACGTACTCGACTAGTACTCTCTCCCTACTCCGACTTGTAACCCCGCTCCCGACTATATAAGGCGAGGCAGGGACCGATTTCTAGCATCCAATCTCATCTCATACAACCCACGGCGCACTATTGCACCATCTTGGAATCGTGCCCAATCAATCCAGAGCTACGCAACATACATGACGTAGGGTATTACGCACCTCGCGGCCCAAATCTGTCTAAATTGTGTGCCACGTGTCTCTTCCTTCGAGTTACCAATCTCGACGAGTCACATTCATCTACTTCGGGTACTCCCCTTAGTAGGTTGCCGGTCTAAAACACCGACACGGAGGACACGCGTCGGGATCGCATGGCTTGCGTCGAGGCTAAGCATGGTACGGTCGCCAGGCATCCGTCCGATGGAGAAAATCTGAAGACTTCCAAAACCTCCCTCAAGTGGCATGTATCCCTAATTAGCTAGTAAGGGTATTTTAGACTTTTGGCTTGCCTCCATATAACCCAAGTGGTGAGAGGATGGCAGCAATCTCTTGGAACCCTAGTTCATTTGGTTTGTTAATTTCCCTTCCTATTTTCTTAGGATTTCTATAGGACTAGCTTGAGAGCTTCATGGTGAGATTTTGTGAGAGGGTTGGATGATCGGGAGGCAAGCTAGACCTTGTATGAACCTCTTTGTTATGTATAGATGATTCAGCATGGTTTCTCATGGCTTTGTTGTGTTGCTCCCGGTTGTTCTTGGTGGTGATTTTCGGAGCCCTCTCTTGGTGGTTTTCTTGGTGTGTTTTCGAGACCTTGCTCTTGGGGATTTGATGGGGAAAATATGTGTGAACCCTTCATGGCTCTTTTGCCTTTGATTCCCCTCTCAAATCCGTGAGTTAAGGGGCCCGATTTTGGGGTTTTCGGTGTTCTAGGGTTAGAGGAGTTCGTGGCAGGATTTCTTCGATTCCCCTTGATTTGGGAAGTTTTGGTGGACATAAACTTGGCTATGGACTCCCCATGAGGTGTTCCTACTATCCCAAAGTCTTGCTCAAGTCCGTGGAGCGATTCGGGAGATCGAGATTAGGATTTGGGGGAGTTGTCCCACGGGTGCTGTTCATCCCGAGCTGCCCAGGTTACACCGGTCTGACCGGTGCGAATAACTTGTGGGATTTGCCTCGGGTGAACTACTGGACTTATGTGTCTTTGGGCCGTGGTGTTGCTGGTCTGTTCTTGATCTGTTTGGAGTTGTTTTGTTAGACTTTGTGTGAGGATGAAGCAACGAGGTGTTGTCGGCCTACGGTGTTGGCTTTGACTGCTTGATAGAGTCTCTTGGAGTAGGGCTTCTTTGCCAACCAACCTAACGGCAACTTTGGAAATGAATTCTGATCGTGGAGTTCTGTGGAGGGTGTGGCGTGGCCCGTGTGCACAAGTGAAAGGGGGAGTCCAACGGCGGATCTGGCGAGGCCCCCACGTGTTGTGTTGTGGCTCGAATTCAATGTTTTCACTCCGTTCGGGTGGTTGGCACTGCTGCAACAGCTTTGGGGCGATGGGCCCTGCATGGTGGTGGTCTTCTCGATGTGGTGTCTGCCTCCTTGGTTTCTCTTTCAGCATTGGATCACGTCGGAGGTTTCGATGCAACATATGTGCGGTTTGTGTACGGAGCTGTAGAGATGTTTCGTCTTCGTTGTTGTCTTCGTCTATAGAGATGCAGCCGTGTTGATGCCCCAATCCAACCAGGCGAGTATAGATATTTTGTTTTCCTGCATTTTGTTTTCCTGCCTATGGTCTTCCAGGACTAGTCTTGTATTTTTTCAGCTATATCAATGAAACACGCGTTGTCTTATGTGGTTCGTTAAAAAAGTGCTTTTGACTCATAGTATTTTCTATTTATGTGTTGCATATTTTTCAACTCAATAGTTCTGTCGGTGTTTAGACCCGACAACCAATCAAGGGGACTACTCGAGATAGATGATTGTGGTGGGGCTTGCTGAGATGAGGAACTCGAAGGTGTGACACGATGCACACAATCAGACAAGTTAGGGTCGTAATGTGCGTAATACCCTAGGTCTTGTATGCTCTTGGGGTCCCTGCCTCACCTTATATAGTCCTGGAGGTAGGGGTTACAAGTCAGTTTGGGTACAAGAGTAGTAGTCGAGTACAACTAGGAGAAGCCTATGGCAGTTACATGGTAACCTTTCCTATTTTTAGTACGAGTCTCGAGTTGTCTTGCTATTTACCTTCTTGCATCGTGGCCCACATGTAAGAGTAGTCTCGTTGGCCAGTACTTTATACGGTGATGGTCCACCTCAGTGGTAGGCCTATGGATGCTCGTACGACAAGCCCCTGAGTACTTTATAGTTGAGTGTGACGTTCTTCACTAGTCTTGAAAACTCCCGCGAGTAGTTCCCAAGCACCTCTGAGCGCTACAAGCCAAATTCTTCAATAGTACTCGAGCCATCACAAAGATAGAAGGTACTCTAATAAATCTTGAGCAGTCTTGAAGTCTTCTCCAGTACTCCCTCCGGTTCCACAAAAGTGGTCGTTCTGGAGGGTAAGCCGAGTGCGAAAAAAGGAGTCGTTTTGTGTTTGCTATGCCGTTTTGGATGATGTTGCCCCTGCATGCATTTCATCTCCCTTGCCAGAGTAAATATGGCTGCCTCATCTCTCGGGTGTGCATTTCATCTTTCGCTCGTCAAACGTGGCTCACCGCCGCTCGCCCGCTCGTCTCCCTCAGGCTTCAGCTGGCTCGCCCAATACAGCTCGTCATCGCTCGCCCATTCGTGTGCTCAGCTCACCGTCACTCGTGCCTATCTTCGTCCTCACCTTAGCCTCAGGCTGTCCGTTTGGCTGGTGGCTGATGGCTAATGCTGATTTGTTCTGAGAGAAAAGTACTCCCCGAGAACCCCCTCCGCCTCTTCCGATGCGGCTGAGCGCACGGGGCCTCCGACATCTCCACCCTGGTTCGGCATTGGCTGCTCCGTCACGGCGGCGGCCAACACGAGCGCCCCACTGGATGACGCCCCCGCATCGGCAGAGGTCGCGACAGCGGACGTTGCGGCTTCGGGAGCTTCGATCCACAACACCGGGTTGGCCAGCGTGCGCTCTAGCATGGCCTCGTAGATGCCGATCGTTGCTCAGAGCTCGGTGGCATCAAGGTCAATGACCCCAAGGTTGAGCGCGGACCAGGCGCCGGGCGTCGACGCTTCCACCACGTCCCTGCCCGCCGACGCTGTCACGGCCGTTGGGGTCTCTGGTGCCGCTGGTGCAACAACTTCGTGGTCCCTGGTCGACAGAGGCGGGGGCACTCCCTGCTCAGCAACCATCTCCATGTCACCACCTCATGAGGCGGTCCTGACCTGCGGCTCTGACACCGCCTGGGAGTTGGCCATCTCCGCGACCCTCTGCTGTTCTCCCAAACTGTCGGGGGCGGACGCCGGGGGTGGCGCCGCCAAACCCACCACCTCGGTGGCCACGACCAGCCCTTCCTGAACTTGCACGACCAACAGCTCGGTGTATGGGTGATGGGGACGTGGGTGCCCGATCTTCCGTCAGGTGAAAGATAACTCGTTTAGGGCGGATGTGACACACCGATCCGCTTCGCATCCAAAGACTCGGACCCCTGCAATCTTAGCACCACAATTCCTCTGGTTATCAACCGTGTCACAATTCAGTTGACCTCGCCGCGAAGGCTAATCCCTTCCTGCGAAACAAAGAACACAAGCAAGAATTCGAAAGAAGCAGCTTTCAAAATAGTGACTCTGCAGATGAATGATTAACATACGAAAGTTGGGGTTTCACAAACTGATAACGGCGACTGTTCGACGACAGAAAACTCTAAGCGAAACCAGCGTCTAAACCGGCGGCAGCTACTGAGTTTATGGAGAGGGAGGGTCGTCCTAGGGTTGTGGGAGACCAGGAGGGGGCGCCCACGACTTGGGCCAAGGGACCGACTCGATACACGGCCATGTTGGCCCAAAATAGGTGGCACATCACCTTGTCGTGGTCACACAGAATGATACACGCGACTTCTGGAGCCAGGACCAGAACCAAATCGATGGCATCGTTGTCCTCTTTCCAATGAGCACTTATACGCCTTGTTTCGACGTCGTATGATGGAGTTATCGCCGAAACCGTGCGTAAGTGTAGGCTGAATCCGAGATGGACGTGGCAACTTGAAGGACCGATACGGCGAACCAGAGAGGGGGGAGTGAATGGGAGCCGATAAAAATTCTTCCCGAAGGAGATGGAAACTCCAACAAGATGAACACGGCTTCCAACACACGTCTCCGACTCACAACCCAAGTTGGCCAAGCCCAAGTAGCCACTGGAGTGCCACTGGACCTAGGAACCAACACACAACCTTCCGACCCGAGAACGACAGCCGAACACCAAACCTCGAGTCTACAGAGACCAACACCGGGCCGACCGGTGATCACCACCGGTCGGGACCGGTCCCCGCCGGTGAACCGGGGCAACTTTCACTAAGTGGCTCCACACCGGTCGACCGGTGAGACACACGGTTAGACCGGCCACAGACCGAAAGCCTCCAAGGCACCAAACAAAGCCAACCGACCACCAAACTAACCCAAACTCGAAACAAGAAGCAGCAACACAGACAACAACAAACACACCCGGATGTTCACCCGAGCAAAAACCCACCGAGGGTTGCACCGGCCGACCGGCCAAGAGCACCGGCCGACCGTGTAGCCCGGGCAGCTCGGGATAAACAAAGACCCGCGGGTCAACTCCCCCCAAATCCAAACCTCGATCTCCCGAATCGCTCCACGGACTTGAACAAGACTTTGGGGATATTAGGAACACCTCATGAGGAGTCCATAGCCAAGTTTAATCCCACCAAAACTTGTCCAAAAAGGAGGAATCAAAGAAATCCCGCCAAGAGCACCACAAACCCTAGAACTCGGAAAACCCCAAAATCGAGCCCTTTTACTCACGGATTTAAGAGGGGAATCACAGCCCAAAGAACCACGAAGGGTTCCCACAAATTCCCACCATCAAATCCCCAAGAGAAAGGTCCCGAAAACAACCCAAAGATAACACCAAGAGAGGGCTCCAAAAATCACCACCAAGAACAACCGGGAACAACACATCCAAACCTTGAGGAACCAAGCCGAATCATCTATACATGCAACAAAGGTTCATACAAGGTCTAGCTTGCCGCCTGATCATCCAACCCTCTCACAAGATCTCACCATGAAGCTCTCAAGCTAGTCCTATAGAAATCCTAAGGAAAATAGGAGGGGAAAATAGGAAAGCAAATGAACTAAGGTTTCAAGAGTTGGCTGCCATCCTCTCACCTCTTGGGTTATATGGAGGCAACCGAAAGTCTAAAATGCCCTTTCTTAATAACTAGGGATACAAGCCCCTCAAGGGCGGATTCGGAAGTCTTCATGTCTTCACCATCGAACAGATGCCCGGCGACCACACCCTGCGTAGCCTCGACGCAAGCCATGCGATCCCGACATCTGTCCTCCGCTTCGAAGTCTCCGGACTGCGTCGTCGCACACCGGTCACACCGGCACCCACCGGCCGGGACCGGCCGGACTCACCGGTCGACCCGCTCCGCACCGCCGCAGCCTCCGTCTTCAGTTCTTCGGTCTTGGCTTTGTGGATCAACCAAGGAACCTAGTGGTTTTCTGGTGAACTACCGGAAACCCCGCGAACTCGGTGTAGCCTCCGCCAATCTCCATTCATGACTCGGCTTCCACGTAGTCCCGGCTCGACCTTAGTTTTGAGGCTCAACCAAGAAACCATCCATGACTTCATCTTGCTGTTCATGCCACCATGCGGCCCGCACTTGACCCCGCTGGCCATCGGGTCCCTTGAATGAAGCCTACTTGTCTTCTCCACACCTGGAGGCCTCACCGGCGACGACCTTTCGCACTTGTTCTTCACCTGCACAAACACCAGTCAAGCCGCAACTTGCACCTGCTATACTTAGCCAAGAATCAATCCACACAACGTTGTCAATCACTCATCACACAAGGAAGTGACCATCCACCGGTCCTCGAACCACACATGGTCCTCAATCTCCCCCTTGATGAGTGCACTGACAACACCCACACGAAAGTAACGAGAGAGAAAAGAAAAAGACAAGAAACGAACAAAAAATAAACTCCAAAAAGCGATCGAAAACCAAACAAAGGCAAAAAGCAAGATCACTTGAAGAAGACAGGTCTCGGACCCCTTAGCAAGGGCAACGGCTCAACACATCCGAGACAAAAACCAAGCTCAAGCAAAGAGCGCGAACCACTGAAACAAAGCTCGAACAACCACAAAGAGCTCCTCCTACACACATGCAAGCTCCCCCTGAACAAATGCACCTCCCCCTGGGCAAATGCATGCAAACCAGCTGAAAACAGGGCAGCTGCAGCAACTTCAGCTCACACCGGTCAGACCGGTCACCACCACCGGCCGACCGTGCCCAACATGTGCACAGGACCAGCACTCACACCGGTCAGACCGGTGACCTTGGCCGGTCAGACCGGTGAAGGACCGATAAGGCGACCAGAGAGGGGGGGGGGGAGTGAATGGGAGCCGATAAAAATTCTTCTCGAGGGAGATTGAAACTCCGACAAGACGAACTAGCCTTGGCCGAACCCCCCGAAATCACACGCTCCGCACTTCTACCTCCCGTTTGCCAAAACCACGTAGCCACTGGAGTGCTACTGGTCCTAGGAACAAACTCTATCAGCAACCACAACACACACGCAGCACCGACAGCGGAAACAACTCGAAAGCCGGCTAACCAGAGGGGGCGGTTAGACCGGGTATAGGGGGCGGTTAGACCGCCTCCACCTGGCAACCAAGAAATCCTCCGAAACGCCTCTTCCGAGCACCAAAACACACCACGGTTTCACCAACAGAGATCTCTGGTCAAGGCCATGCTAGCTACCAGAAAATCTTGGCGAAAACCAAAACTTCACCCAAGGGCCTAGGGGCGGTTAGACCGGCTACCTGGGGCGGTCTAACCTCCTGTACCCAGCAACGAACCCCGACCAAGAACACCTAGCAAACTACACTAAAACGAGCCAAGATTTCACCAGAATGCTCCTCTGATCAAGGTGAACAAACTCACAGAGAAAGGTCCAGCAAAATCAAACTTTCTTCGGAAAGGCCTAGGGCGGTTAAACCTGGTGCCAGGGGCGGTTAGACCTCCCTCCCCTAAGCACAAAGATCCGAGTGAAAACCCAAGCAAACGGACTCGAAACGCTCCAAGATTTCAACCATACAATCCCCTGGTCAAGGCCAACATGCTACCAGAAGATCTCGGCCAACATCAAAACTTTCTCCAGACGAGCCCGGGGCGGTTAGACCGCCCCTCCTACGCGGTTAGACCGCCCTCCCCAGACAGAACGGGAAAAAGGGGAACCGCGGGTCAACCCTCAACTTTGCATCACCCGATCTCCCGATTCACCCAACGGATTGCAGCGAAACTTTGGGGATGCCTGGGTCACCTCATGGACGACCTCTCCCTCAAAGGAATTGCACCGAAACGCTCTCAATCATGGGGAATCGCAAATCTCGTGACCAAACCTCAAGAACTCGAGTTCCAACGAAAACCACCAAATCGAGTCTGATTCAAAGGAGATTTGGGGGCAAAGTCACCAGCCAAAGAGGCACAAAAACCTCATACGTGACACCCACCAAAAACCCCAAGAAATCGTCCTCAAAACACCGCCAAAAAGAGCTCCGAAAATCAACACAAAAGAGATTTTAAAACCACCACGGTTAACCACGCCGAACCTTCTATCACGCCACGAACGTTCGTACAAGCGTCTGGGCCACACCCAAACATCCATCCCTCTCTCTGCATCTCACACGGTTTCCTCTCAAACTAGCCTTCTAAAAACCTGCGAAAATAGAGAACTAAAAAAAATGGAAAAAACCAAACGAGCCTAGTGGTTCAAGAAGTGCACTGCCATCCACCCCTCTAACGAAGTATATATGGAGCACCCAAAAGACTAAAACGCCCTTCACTAATAACTAGGGATACATGTCCCTCAAGGGCGGATTTGGAATTCTTGATGTCTTCACCATCGGACGGATGCCCGCCGACCGCACTCGCGTAGCCTCGACGCAAGCCTTGCGATCCCGACGCGTGTCCTCCGCTTCGAAGCTTCCTGGCCGCCGGCGGCGCCGGGCGGTCGACCGCCCCCCGGGCTGCTAGACCGCCCCCGGACCCGACCCGCCCCGGGCGGCCCGACCGCCCCTCCCGGGCGTTGAACCGCCCGGGTGGCCGCACCTCCTCGTCGAGTCTTCGGCCCCGCTTTGTGGCTCAACCGAGTAACCCGCGGGTTTTCTCGGGTGAACCACCGCAAACCCCGCGAACTCGGTGTAGCCTCCGCCAATCTCCACTCATGACTCGGCTCCCACGTAGTCCCGGCCGCCCTTGGTTTTCGAGGCTCTACCAAGAAACCGTCCACGACTTCATCTTGCCGTTCATGCCACCATGCGGCCCGCACTTGACCCCCGCCGGCCACCGGTCCCTCGAACGAAGCCTACTTGTCTTCTCCACACCCCGGGGAGGCCTCACCGCAACGACCTTTCGCGCTTGTTCTTCACCCTCGCACCAACACGAGTCAAGCCGCAACCTCGCACCCGCAATACTTAGCCAAGAATCGCTCCACACAACGTTGTCAATCACTCATCACACAAGGAAGCGACCATCCACCGGTCCTCGAACCACACATGGTCCTCAATCTCCCCCTTGATGAGTGCATTGACAACACACATGATTTGTAACCAAAGAGAAAAAGAAAAGAAAATAAACTATTAAAAGAAAAACTCCAACAAGTGATCGAAAGCCAAAGAAAGGCAAAGAGCAAGATCACTTGAAGAAGAACAAGTCTCGGACCCCTTAGGCAAGGGCAACGGCTCGACACATCCGAGACAAAACCATGTTCAAGCAAAGAGCAAAAACCACCAAAAGCACACAAGGCCACGAGCCAAAAACTCACACAAGAGCTCCCCCTGCACATATGCAAACTCCCCCTGAACCAATGCATGCAAGAAGGTCACTTGGAAATGCATGACAAAGAGCAAACCAAGCTCACACTGCATAGGGCGGTTAAACTGCCTGCACAGGCCGGTTAAACCGCCCCTGGTCATGTGACCGCCCCAGGGGAGGTTAGACCGCCCCATGTGACCGCCCTGCAAAAACTTCTCTGAAAATTGCCGAACCACTTTGGACACCTTCCATTAGCTCCCAGGTGCCCAAATCATGCACACACTTCTCCCCCTTGTTGACAATGCATGAATCAAGGCAAAATGCAAAAACTTTCAACATATAGCTTCTCAAATATACAAAATTCATCACAAGGAGCTACACAAGTCCAAATGAGCAAGTTAGATACTCGACAGGTTCGTAATGACCTTAACTACATGATCACCAAGTTTCACAATCATTGGACAAGGGTAAAAAGGATTTGAGTAATTTTGCGAAAAGTTACTCTCTCATAAGCAAATACCTAAACATGAGCAAAACATATCAAAATGGCAAAGCCACTCAAATTTCATGCTAGGACAGCCATTCTAATCATAAGACCATCACAAACACCCAAAAGCACCTCATGTCATGTCAAAGCCACCGAGCCATGTGCCTACTTCTATGTATGAGACTTCTCATTGGTAGGAAACATGCAACGGTTTAGCACCCAAAGCAAATTAATTTCAGCACATATGACATGGGAACATATTTTCCAAGCATTTTTCATTTCATTTTCAGATTTGTAAATGGTACATGAAATGTCTTTGCGACAAAAAGGAACTTATGCCCCTCCACAAGATTAAGCAAGAGGGCTAAACATTCATGATGGCAAGCGAGCCTTTGGCTCCATATGATCAATAAACTAGCTATCCAACCACAAAGTAAGCATAGCAAAGCCACTAAAACATGTCAAGATCATATATAGGCATTTACGCATGAGAGAGCATGTATGTGACATTTTTCAAAAATTAGCCATCAACCATGGATCATTCATCAAGATCATCAAGAGCTAAGCCAAACTAACCGTAGCATATCAAACAAGCTCACAAGAACATATATAGCAACCCATGGTAAACATTGTATATAGGAGAAGCTTTCCCTAAAAATGCATATGATACAAAATGCATGCAATCTAAGATACAAGGATGCCTATACATCATGTTACATATGCCATGCCAAATGCAATAAATGCACAAAGGAAAGCTATACATATGCTACACAAGGAGCTTCACCACCAACTTAGGAAACCAACCACACACACAAAGCTCACAAAAGACCGGCTCCTCGAGGGGAGGCAAAAAAGGCTCGACACCACCGGCAAAAGAGCAAAGGAGCACAAAACTCACAAGCTCCCCCTAAACACATGTACTAGGGCCAAAGAGCATACAAAGCTCACCCTACACACATGATATAGAGAAGGAGCAAAACAAACCAAGTGGCTTGACCAAGGCCACACACTCGAAGGTCACAAAGAACTTACCTTTATCATTTCTTCACAATTCACTCATCCTTGTCCACCATCCCCGAAAGTGATGCACCTACATGTCACCACCAGGGTATGAGGCCGAAGAACCACCCCCGATATCAACCAAATGTTCTCCGGGCCTCCCACCTGCAACTCAAAACCAAGAGCGAGAACGAGCAAATGACTCAACACTGGGGTTAGTCCCAAAAGTGTGAAACCAGTGTCGGTCCATTTCCTCAAAAGTAGGGTTAGCAACATTCATCCTACTCGCCTATCAATACGCCGATCCATCCCGTCAAACCTATCAAACCCGGAACCACCATGGGAACACCACTCCCGTCTCACCGGAGGAGCACGAGTACCACGAAATGGAAAGCATGGTCCGTAGCCCCTCCGAGACTCAAAATCGCGACCTCTCCCAAACTCGTATTGATCACGAGGTGGAGAACGTCCACAAACTCAACGCCACTAGACTCAAAGTGTCTACCATCCGCACCATGACCAAGGGAACCGAAACCACAAAGATCACGACCTCGAAACGGAATCGCCCGTGAAACTGGGGAGGGCCGGCTCGACCGCCCAGCCGACCGATCCGACCGCCCTTCCCCGGGCAGGGCCCGGCTCCGACCGCCTAGCCGTGCCGGTCCGACCGCCCTCTCCCGTACCACCACCGCGGCCACGGGATTTCTCATATCCCCATGCCGATCCTTACGCACAAAGCCCTTTCCCTTAGGCAGTGGCATACGAGGCTCGTGCACACCATGAGAAGGGTGGTACCCGTCCTTGTTCGCCCACTCTTTAGCCATTCTCGCCTCTCTCTTCTCTCTTATAGCAAAACACTCTCTTGTGACCATCCTTCCCACAAAACTCACAATGGAAAAGGATTGGTTTGGGCTTAGGCTTGGGGTGAGACTCTTCACTTGGTTTCTCACTAGGCTTTTCACTAGGTTGGTTTGGCTTGGATGCTAACTTGTCTTTGGGTGTGGGTTGTGGTGGAGCCGAAACATTCCCAAATTTCCTTTCTCTCTCACCACCGCCCTCACCAACCTTATCCAATCCCAAGGCCCAACCATCAAAGCGCTTACGCCTAGCAATCATCATACCAAGCCGAGGTTCTTGACTCGACAACCAACTCGTTGCTTCACGCAACTTATCATTCTCATCTTGCAAGCGACCAACACATTTTGCAAGATCCAAATTCTTCATAGCATGCATCTCACATGTAGAACAAGAAGTAGGAATAGGCACTTTCAAATCAGCCTCTAGCGAACCAATGCGAGAACGAAGCTCAATAATTTTCTCATGCAAACCCGGCAAGAAGTGCAAGCACCAAGCAAAGTGGGTCTAGATTGTAGCTCACCCAACTCAACCCTAAGCACATCTAGTTCCTCACACTTGGAGGCATACTTCTCCCTAAGATCACCAAGTCGCCTAGGAAAGCAGAGCAATCAAGACAATCATTTTCATCGAAACAACAGTAGGCTAGCCTTAAGCGAATCAATTTCAAGCTTGCTATCAAGAACCCGTGTTTCTAGCTCACCACTCTAGTCCTAGCATCCTCGAGCAAAGATCTAAGCTCCTTTCTAAGCTTCTTAGCCTCTCTAAGCATGTGATCGCGATTATCAAGCAAGTCAACCAACTCCTCATTCTCCTTGCGCAAAGAAGAGAGCTCATCACATACCTCATCCTCGGAATCCAAGTCCGAGGCGTCCTTCTCGGCTTCTCTTGCTACTCGAACCGCGAGCCATGCCGCGTGTCGTCCCCGAGGCTTAGGCCCGTCACACAAAGGCCGTTGAGATACTTGCCAAGGTTCTTCTTCTTCTTCCTCTTCTTCTCATCCTCTTCGTCTTCATCACTCGAGCTTGAAGACGTGTCCTCGAATCGTACTCGATGTCGCTTGATCTCTTCATCTTCTCTCGAGACCAAGTCTTCTTCCCACGTCCATGATCCTTCTTCTTGGACTTCTTCCTCTTGTCCATGAACTTGTGCTTGTCGTGGTTGTTCACCTTCGGACACTCGGCGAAATAGTGTCCGGCCTTGCCGCACTTGAAGCATGTCCTCGTGTTCCTCCTCATGTTCACCCGGCTCTCGTGCAACCTCTCGAACCGCCTCGTCGAGAGCGCCACCGTCCTCTCCAAGCACGTCGAACTCCTCATCCGGCATAGACATCAAAGAGGACAAAGAAAACATCCCGGTGGATGGGTTAGTATTAGCCTTTCCTTTCAAACCACCGACGAGGGCGAGACTATGAGAGTCGGCCGGCCCTCGATCTTGGCCGTCATGCCCCTATCCACCTCGACCGACTTGAGCTTCGAGAATGCCTCGTTCACCGTCGCAGTATCATACCTCTCCGACTCGACTATGGCCTCGAACTTTCCGCCCCATATCGTACGATCCAAAGAGTGTAAGAGCTTGACCGCTCTATCATGATCATCGTACGGAGCACGTCCACATTGGCCCTCATGTTGTTCACCACCACCGTGAACCTCCGAAACAAGGCATCGATGGACTCACCGGGAGATGAGTGAAGTTCTCGTACTCTCTCCGTAGGTCGCATACAACCGTGCCCTCGAACTCCGGGCGTTCCCAACATGAGCCTCCTTCAACACAAATCCCAAATCCTACAAGCCAAGTGCTCGGTGTGCACCCGATCGAACTCGGCCGACACAAAGCACGAAACAAGTAGTCGACCGCCTTATTGTTGGCGTCGAATCCGTCCCTCGACCCCCGGAGCAAGGAAATCCATCGCCGGACATAGCTCGTGTCCACCGTGACATCCCAAAGGGGCACTGACCCTTTCCGCGGAGGAACGCACCCATCCGCTTGCTCCACATCTGGTAGTTCTTGCCATCGAAGTGTGGAGGACCCGAACCCCTTTCCCGGTACGCCATCCTTGGATCTTGGATTGGTTAGAGTCAATAAAGACCCGAACCGGCTCTGATACCACTTGAAGGACCGATAAGGCGACCAGAGAGGGGGGGGGGAGTGAATGGGAGCCGATAAAAATTCTTCTCGAGGGAGATTGAAACTCCGACAAGACGAACTAGCTCGGTCGAACCCCCGAAATCACACGCTCCGCACTTCTACCTCCCGTTTGCCAAAACCACGTAGCCACTGGAGTGCTACTGGTCCTAGGAACAAACTCTATCAGCAACCACAACACACACGCAGCACCGACAGCGGAAACAACTCGAAAGCCGGCTAACCAGAGGGGGCGGTTAGACCGGGTATAGGGGGCGGTTAGACCGCCTCCACCTGGCAACCAAGAAATCCTCCGAAACGCCTCTTCCGAGCACCAAAACACACCACGGTTTCACCAACAGAGATCTCTGGTCAAGGCCATGCTAGCTACCAGAAAATCTTGGCGAAAACCAAAACTTCACCCAAGGGCCTAGGGGCGGTTAGACCGGCTACCTGGGGCGGTCTAACCTCCTGTACCCAGCAACGAACCCCGACCAAGAACACCTAGCAAACTACACTAAAACGAGCCAAGATTTCACCAGAACGCTCCTCTGATCAAGGTGAACAAACTCACAGAGAAAGGTCCAGCAAAATCAAACTTTCTTCGGAAAGGCCTAGGGCGGTTAAACCTGGTGCCAGGGGCGGTTAGACCTCCCTCCCCTAAGCACAAAGATCCGAGTGAAAACCCAAGCAAACGGACTCGAAACGCTCCAAGATTTCAACCATACAATCCCCTGGTCAAGGCCAACATGCTACCAGAAGATCTCGGCCAACATCAAAACTTTCTCCGACGAGCCCGGGGCGGTTAGACCGCCCCTCCTACGCGGTTAGACCGCCCTCCCCAGACAGAACGGGAAAAAGGGGAACCGCGGGTCAACCCTCAACTTTGCATCACCCGATCTCCCGATTCACCCAACGGATTGCAGCGAAACTTTGGGGATGCCTGGGTCACCTCATGGACGACCTCTCCCTCAAAGGAATTGCACTGAAACGCTCTCAATCATGGGGAATCGCAAATCTCGTGACCAAACCTCAAGAACTCGAGCCCAACGAAAACCACCAAATCGAGTCTCGATTCAAAGCGAGATTTTGGAGCAAAAGTCACCAGCCAAAGAAAGACAAAAACCTCATACGCGACACCCACCAAAAACCCCAAGAAATCGTCCTCAAAACACCGCCAAAAAGAGCTCCGAAAATCAACACAAAAGAGATTGTAAAAACCACCACGAAGTAACCACGCCGAACCTTCTATACACGCTACGAATGGCTCGTACAAGCGTCTGCTTGCCACCCAAACATCCATCCCTCTCTCTGATCTCACATGAAGCTCTCAAACTACCCTTCTAAAAACCTAGGGAAAATAGAGAACGAAAACGAAAACCAAATGAGCCAGTGTTCAAGAGTTGGCCGCCATCCACCCCTCTAACGAGTATATATGGAGGCACCCAAAAGACTAAAACGCCCTTCACTAATAACTAGGGATACATGCCCCTCAAGGGCGGATTTGGAATTCTTGATGTCTTCACCATCGACGGGATGCCCGCCGACCGCACTCGCGTAGCCTCGACGCAAGCCTTGCGATCCCGACGCGTGTCCTCCGCTTCGAAGCTTCTCGGCGCCGGCGTGGCGCGGCCGACCGCCCGGGCGGCTAGGACCGGCCCCCGGAATCCGACCGGCCCCAGGCGGTCTGACCGCCCCTCCTGGGCGGTTGAACCGGCCTGGGTGGCCGCACCTCCTCGTCGAGTCTTCGCCTCGGCTTTGTGGCTCAACCGAGTAACCCGGCGGGTTTTCTCGGTGAACCACCGCAAACCCCGCGAACTCCTGTAGCCTCCGCCAATCTCCACTCATGACTCGGCTCCCACGTAGTCCCGGCCGCCCTTGGTTTTCGAGGCTCTACCAAGAAACCATCCACGACTTCATCTTGCCGTTCATGCCACCATGCGGCCCGCACTTGACCCCCGCCGGCCACCGGTCCCTCGAACGAAGCCTACTTGTCTTCTCCACACCCGGAGGCCTCACCGCAACGACCTTTCGCGCTTGTTCTTCACCCGCACCAACACGAGTCAAGCCGCAACCTCGCACCCGCAATACTTAGCCAAGAATCGGTCCACACAACGTTGTCAATCACTCATCACACAAGAAAGCGACCATCCACCGGTCCTCGAACCACACATGGTCCTCAACCGGTGACCAACATAGCCCAAAAATGGCTCGAAACCACCTGAAAACCTTCTAAATGCATCTAACAAGCCATTTCAACCTCAAACTTCTCCCCCTTGTTGGCAATGCATGAATCAAGCCAAAAATGCAAATCTTTCAACCTAGAGCTTCTCAAATAGACAAAATTCAACAAAGAATGCTACACATGTCCAAATGAGCAAGTTAGATACTCTACAGCTTCGTATCGATCTCAACTACATGATCACCAAGTTTCACAATCATTGGACGAAACTAAGATGGATTTGGGCAATTTTGCGAAAAATTTGCCTCTCATGAGCAAAGTCCTAAACATGATCAAAGCATATCAAAATGGCAAAGCCACACAAACTTCATGCTAGGACAGCCTATCTAATCATAAGACCATCACAAACACCCACAAGCACCTCATGTCATGTCAAAGCCACCAAGCCATGTACCTACTTCTATGTATGAGACTTCTCATTGGTAGGCATCATGCAACGGTTTAGCACCCAAACCAAATTAAATTCAGCACATATGACATGGGAGCATATTTTCGAAGCATTTTTCATTTCATTTTCAGATTTATAATTGATACATGAAATGTCTTTGCGACAAAAAGGAACTTATGCCCCTCCACAAGATGAAGCAAGAGGGCTAAACATTCATGATGGCAAATGAGCCTTTGGCCCCATATGATCAATAAACTAGCTATCCAACCACAAATTAAGCATAGACAAGCCACTAAAAAATGTCAAGATCATATAACGACATTTAAACATGAGAGAGCATACATGTGACAATTTCAAAAACATAGCTATCAACCATGGATTATTCATCAAGATCATCAAGAGCTAAGCCAAACTAACCATAGCATACCAAACAAGCTCACAAAGACATATATCTCATTTCATGGTGAACAATGTATATGAGAGAAGCTTTTCCTAACCAATGCATATGATACAAAATGCATGCAATCTAAGATACAAGGATGCCTATACATCATGTTACATATGCCATGCCAAATGCAGGTTTTTTTTTACCGCTGGGTACCGCGCGGTATACCGCGGTAACCGCCGTTACCGCTGGGCTACGGTAACCGTACCCGTGCCGTAGAACCCCCCCCCCCCCCCAAATTCAAATTTGAATTTAAATTCAAAAAAAATTAAAAAAATCAATAAAAATCACCAAAAAATAGTTCATGATTTGTAGAGTCTTATGGTGTTGAATGTTTTCAAATTTGAGCGCAATTGGTATTTATTTGGAGCTTTAGAAGTTGAAAAAAAAGAAAAAAGAAAAAACAATGGCCGGCCCGTTAAGGCCCATGAAGCCCAACTGAGGGTTTTAACCTACCTCGCCCCAACTGCGTGGCCCCGCAGCCTCCCCGCACCCCTCGCATCCCCCGTCCGCAAGCGTCTCCCTCGCGTCCGCCGCCGCATCGCCGGCACCGCGCGCCGCCGGCGGCGGCCACCGCGCCCCCGTCCGCGGCGACCGCGCGTAGCGGCGGGCGCGCGCCGCGGCGGATCCACGCCCTACCGCGCGGGCGCGCGCGGTAGCCGCGCGAAGTGCGGATACCGCGGCGACGCCCGGGATACCACGTTAGGTATGGTTTTTTTGCTTTTGAGTACATTAAGGCTTTAGGAATTGTGTTAGGAGCTAGGATTTGAGTTAGGATTTAGGTTTTCTCTGGTTTAGGATTTTTGGTAGGGTTAAGGATGTGAGTTAGAGGTAGAAATAGAATTGTTGCTTTAGGTAGAAATGGAATTGTTGCTTTAGCTTTTAGGTTTAGGAGGATAATTTGTGGCATGATGTAGGATTTGTGTAGGATCCAATTTTAGTTAGGATTTGTTTCGGAATTAGGTACATTTTCATTAGGTATAGTATTAAGGAAGTGTTTTGTAATTTAGTTTATGTTGGCATTTATGCAGTAGAAAATGTCGTGGAGACCTAAAGACCCCGTATGGGAACATGGTGTAAATCTAGCTCCTGATGGCGATGCAATCATTGTGGTATGCGTAAAAGTGGTGGAGGTTCAACTAGGTTGAAACAACATTTGGTCGCGCGTGGATCATCGCGTTCCATTGCAACAACGTTCCACCGTACGTGCGGGAGTACTTTCACGGGATATTGATAGGACGAAGAAGGCAACTAATAAACGCGCTCGACGAGGTTGGCACGGAGGATGCGTTGTTAGCCGGTAACAATCCCGCCGGAGGATATGATGAGGAGGCTCGCATCCAGGATGCAATTAACTTGTCGAGAGCGTGCGCAGTTCCGACAGGGGGTTGAAGGGAGAGGAGGTACTTATGAGCGTGGAGGGGGTAGTGGTTTGGCGGGGTTGAATCCCTTCCGGAGGATGCTTAGAAGAGCCGGTTCGGGTGAGGGAAACTCCCCGTGGTCGTTGTCGTATGGACCTCCCCGGGCCCACTACCTCGCTGGGTGCCGGGACCGACTACTCCGTGGGCCCCCGGGACTACCCGCTTGCGCTACACCGCACCCGAAGGCGTGGAGCACAAGGACTACACATGAGTAGTACTGGGTTAGGGAGCCGTACGTGTTCCGCACCGTATAGAGGACTCCTAGACGTACTCGACTAGTACTCTCTCCCTACTCCGACTTGTAACCCCGCTCCCGTACTATATAAGGCGAGGCGGTGGACCGATCTCAAGATCATCTCATCCAATCCCCTACAACTCACGCGCACTATTGCACCATCTTGTAATTGTGCCCTATCAATCCGTAGCTACGCAAAGATACAGACGTAGGGTATTACGCACCTCGCGGCCCAAACCTCGTCTAAATTGTGTGCCACGTGTCTCTTCCTTCGAGTTACCGATCTCGCGAGTCACAATCATCTACTTCGGTACCCCCGTAGTAGGCTGCCGGCCTAAAACACCGACACCGGCGCGCCGTGTAGGGGATCTCGCTCGAGATCACATGGCGAACTCGACGCGCTCCCCGCTCGCTTTCAAGCCAACCGTCGCCTTCAACCGTGGCGACACCTTCGTTTTTGGCGCCCGGGTCCGCATGCTCGATGGCGCAGCTCCTTCCAACGCCGCCCCCCGACCATGACCCCAACCCGAAGACAGCCCTCGTGACGCTTCCCGAAGCCGGCCACAGGCGAACTCGCCGGCAAGTTCGGCGAAATTTCGCTCTTCAACCACCACGCCGACTTCGAGCTCGAGTCCGTCTCCAACTCGAACTCGACGTCTCCATGGGCCATCGCATGTGAGCCGGCCGCTCGCCCATCGCAGCGTCCCTCGCCACTCGAGCCCCTCCGCGCGCGGTCCCCGCATCCTTAACCGGCCCGCACGGGGCTCCCACTTCGCGTCGGCCGGCAAGGAGCCCGTACCCGAGTACAACTCGGACTCCGACGCCGCCCCCGATCACGCCACGGACCCGCGCCCCTCTCTCCGAGTTCTACTCGAACCCGACTACGAGTTCGACTCTCGGGTCGGACCCCGAGGAGCCCGAATCCGAAAACGACTCCACCGAGCTTCCCTTGTCGCGCGCCTCTCGGGCCGGTTATAAAATCCACGCCGGCCGGGAGATACGCCCATCGGCCGACCGCAAGCTCCGCCGACCTCGGCAAAGGGAGACTCACGCTACGTCGCCACATCGACTCGCTACCGTTCCAGAGGGAACACCGCTAGCCCGGCCGACTCAAACACACCAACTGAGGTGGCACCCTCTGAGTCCAGCCTTGGCACCCCCGATCGCCAAGTCTTCATGGCTGCCGGCGACACCCCGGGGCCTTCATGCACGGCTCAGGACTAGTACCTGGAGGACATCTCCGCCGACGAGCTCTCTGCTAACGCTCCACCCAACGAGACCCCGTCAGACAGAGACGCTCGACGTGAACGCAACCGGAAGCGCAACGAACGTCGTCGACGCATCCGCGACAACCTCCCCATCCGCAACCTTGCGGAAGCTCTCGAGGCGGTCGAGAGCAAAGTACACACCACACCTGAGCAATGCCTCATGTCGATCACAGCGATCGCACGCCAAGCTCAGGGCATACGCGCTGGAGAGGTCATCGCCAAGCTCGCTGAAGAAGCCTACTTCATGCGGGTCGACAACAGAGTCAACCAGCCTCTTCCAACCAAGCCCCGCGACAACGAAGCTACTAGTCGCAGCGCCAACAACAGTCCTAACTGTACTCAAGCTGACCTCCCAGCCGAGCCAAACCGTCGCCGCTCCAACGCCGGCGGACCTTCACTTCAAGACCGCGGCAACCCGGATGTTGTCCCCCACCGCGCTCCGGTAGGTGGCGGCGGCAGTGACGGCGGCAGCTCCAACCATGGGGCCAACAGGAGAGCTGGAGGCGGTGGCAGTCACGGCGGCCGAGGCCACGCAAACAGCCACGCCTCCGATGCCTCACAAGGCGGGTACGTCACCCGCCAGAAGATTGAGGAGCTGCGGCGGAAGAAGTCGACCACTGCCGCTGAAGGCGACGGCTTCCCCGCCTTCTCACCTCGACTTCGCAACTTGCTCCTCCCCGACAAGTTCAAGCCTCTGGGGATCACCAAGTACGACGTGAAGTAGGATCCCATCCAGTGGCTCCGATGCTACGCTCTCTCCATCGAGAACGCCGGCGGCAATGGGGCACACACCAAGTGCCTCTACTTCCCCTCTCGCTTGGACCAAGCACCACTCACATGGCTCGAGTCGCCGGACAAGCACTCGATCGACAAGTGGGACCAGCCTCGAAGGAGCGCGCTCACAAGCAACTTCGGCGGCGCCATGGGCCTGGCCGGGCACTCGCATGGACCCGGCGATGATCAAGTAGGGAACAAGGCGAGACCCTCCACAAGTACATGCGCCGCTTCTTCGATAAACGCGCCACCGCGCCGTCGACGTCACCGACAAGGAGGTCATCGACCTCTTCCGACATCCGGCCTCTACCATCGCCGCACCTTCGAAGACTTCGGCCGCCGCCGTCCCAGTCCATCCCCCACCTCAAGGACATGATCACATCTTGGGCGGATGAAGAGGACAAGGCCAACGCCAAATACGACGCCATCCGCGCAAGTCCAAGCAAAACAAGGCGGCAAGCCGCAAAGAATGCAAACCAAGGCCGCCGCAACAACAACAACAACAACAACAACAACAACAACAACAACTACTACTACTACAACTACTCGGGTCCCAACCGCAAGCGCAAGCGTACAACACCGCCGCAGCCTATCCAGCGCCTCGCGAAAGGGAACTCGAAGAAGAACTCCGCGCTTCAAGGACCCATCGAAGGAGAAGTGCCCGTGGCATCCAAATGGCAATCACACCACCGAGCAAGGCACTGTGCATGCACTCAAGGACACGCCGCAGCCACCGCACCCTCACGATCGAAGGCCAAGAAGAAGGACGGCGACAACAACGACTTCCGTGAGCCGGACAAGACCGCCAACGTCCTCTTCTGGCCGCCCGGCCAGGCGGGAGAAGAAGGCTACCCGCCGTGAAGTAATGTCCATTGAACCACCGTACCGACCCCTCTCGTGTGGTCGGAGGTACCCATCACCTTCTCCCCGCGCCGATCAATGGACCAGCCTTTCTTCGAACCAGACTCGTTCCCTCTCATCCCGAAGCCAACGGTGGCGGGCTCCAAGCTCAACAAGGTTCTCATCGACGGTGGAAGCGGGCTCAACGTCCTTTTCACCAAGACCTTGAAGAAGATGAAGCTCGACATCACCCCCATGCTCACCAAGAGCAGCATGCCCTTCTACGGCATCGTCCCTGGCAACGCGGCTATTCCACCGGGCTCTGGTCCCTGCTAGTTACCTTCGGGGCATCTCGGGACAACTACCGTACCGAGTACATCAAGTTCGAGATCGCGGATTTCGAGACCTCTTACCACGCCATCCTCGGCAGGCCGGCCATCGCCAAGTTCATGGAGGTGCCCCACTACACCTACTTGGTACTCAAGATGCCAAGTCCAAATGCGTGTACTCTCCCTCCAAGGGGACCTCAAGATCTCTCACGACCGCGATACGTGCCGTGGAGATCGCCTCCACAAATCAAGTGCCTAACGCGATGATGGAGGTCTACGCCGCGTCGAAGAAGCTTGCTACAAGTGAACTCGACATCCCGCAGAAGCCTGGACAAGACCAACAAACCTCGCCCACCCGAGGAGGTACCCGTCAAGACGATCGACCTCGGAACAGGCGACCCCACCAAGACCACCACCATCGGGTCCCGCCTTGACCCCAAATAGGAAGACGAGCTCATCGCCTTCCTTCGGCTAACCGCGACATCTTCGCGTGGAAGCCACGGACATGCCAGGAGAGTGCCTGTGGAGCCGATTGAGCATGCCCTCAACGTCGACCCTAAGGCCACCCCAAACGACAACACCTCCAACGCTTTGCCGACGACAGTGAGATGCCATCAAGAAGGAACTCGCCAAGCTACTCGCAGCCGCTCATCGAGAAGTCTTCCATCCCGAGTGGCTCGCCAACCCCTTCCTCGTCCGCAAGAAGAACTCGAACGAGTGGAGGATGTGCGTCGACTACACCGACCTCAACAAGCACCGTCCCAAGGACCCCTTAGGGTTGCCGCGGATTGATCAAGTCATCGACTCCACGCGGATCGCGACTCGCTCGCTTCCTCGATCGCTACTCCGGTACCACCGCATCGCGATCAAGGAAGAAGACCAGGAGAAGACCGCGTTCATCACCCCGTTTGGCGCGCATCGCTACACGACAATGTCATTCGGGCTGAAGAACGCCGGCGCTACCTACCAACGGCCATCCAGGCCTCGCTTCAAGCGGCAACTCAACAAGAACGTCGAGGCCTACGTGGATGACGTGGTTGTCAAAACCAGTGGACTCCGCACTTCATCAACGACCTTGAAGAGACCTTCGCATCACCGCGTGAGTACCGCCGGGAAGCTCAACCCGAACAAGTGCGTTCTTCGGCGTCCCTTCGGCAAACTACTCGGCTTCATCATCGCCCCGCGCATCGAAGCCAACCCCGAGAAGATCTCCGCCATCACCAAAGCATGAAAGCTCCCACGAGCATCAAGGACGTCCGTAAGCCGACGGGTGCATGGCGGCGCCGAACCGCATTCATCTCGAGGCTAGGAGAACGAGGGCTCCCCTTCTTCAAACTACTCAAGCACCGTAGGAGAAGTTCGTGTGGACTCCGTAGGCGATCAAGCCCTTGCCCAGCCTCAAGGACTTCCCGTCAAAGCCACCGATCCTCACCGCTCCTCACAAGGGAGAGCAGGCCGCCGCTCTACCTCGCCGCGACTACCCACGTGGTCGCATCGCCATCGTTGTCGAGCGGCGGGAAGACGGCCACGCCTACCCGGGCCCGGGGCCGCCCGCCTACTTCGTCGGCCGAGGTTCTATCAGAGTCCAAGGCCCGCTATTAGCCCGTGCAGAAGCTCCTGTACGCTCTACTCATCACCTCGCGGAAGCTACGACACTACTTCCCAAAGAAGCCCCTGGCCTCCGTCGTCACCGACTACCCGCTTGGCGACATCCTATGGAACCAAGACGCTACTAGAAGAATCTCCAAGTGGGCCGTCGAGCTCGGCGCCCTCACTATCGACTTCAAGCCACGCACAGCCATCAAGACGCAGGCGCTAGTCGACTTCATGGCAGAGTGGCGGGAGAACCAGCTACCTACTCCCACCGTGCGACCAGAGCATTGGGTGATGTACTTTGATGGATCACTCAACCTCGAGGGCACAGGTGCAGGAGTACTCCTGATCTCTCCAACGGGCGAACAACTCAAGTACGTCCTGCAGATCTTCTGGAAGTTCTCAAACAACAAAGCTGAGTACGAAGCCCTCCTACACGGGCTCCGCCTCGCGGCTTCACTAGGCATCAAGCGGCTACTAGTCTACGGCGACTCCGCAGTGGTCATCAACCAAGTCAACAAGTCCTGGGACCGCAACAAGGAGAACATGGACGCCTACTGCCTAGAAGTCCGCAAGCTCGAGAACAAGTTCTACGGTCTCGAGTTCTATCACATCGTCCGCGACAACAACGTCGCAGCGGACGTCCTCTCCAAGCTCGGATCCACCCGCGCCCAAGTGCGCGGGGGTGTCTTCGTTCACGAGCTTCACGCGCCATCCATCCCCGGGAGCCGCGCCACCGACCACCGCCCCCCCCCACCCAACGGCCGGCAGAGGTCATGATGATCGACGTGGACTGGAGGCAACCCTTCATCGACTACCTCAGCGAGCAGAAGGTCCCCTCCGACAAGAACGCAACCGAACAACTCGTCCGCCGCGCTGTGTCTTACGTCCTCGTCGGAGACAAGCTTTACAAGCGGGGCGCATCTTTTGGAGTACTCATGAAGTGCGTCCCTCGCGAAGAAGGCAAGGACATCTTGGAGGAGATCCACAAGGGCGCTCGCGGCAACCATGCGTCCTCACGCACGCCGGTCGCGCAAGACCTTCCGCGAGCTTTCTACCGGCCCACGCCCTTACGCGACGCCGAAGAACTCGTCGAAGGTGCCAAGGATGTCGAGCATTTCGCCAAGCCGCAACACGTCCCACCTACAAGCTAGTCACCATACCGCCAACCCGGCCCTTTGCCTTCTCGGGGGCTCGACATGATTGGGCCACCGCCAACCGCGCCAGTGGAGGATTCAACCAGGTACTAGTGGCTATCGACAAGTTCACCAAGTGGATCGAGGTCAAGCCTGGCCACATGCCCCAAGGCCGACAGAGTACTCGACTTCTCGGATGAACTCGTACACCGCTATGGGCTACCCCACCGCATCATCACGTACCCGGGATCCAACTTCAACAACCACCAGCCCGGGAGTACTACGAGAACAACGGGATCGACGTCGATACGCCCCGCCGCCCATCCACGGCCAACGGACAAGTCGAGCGCGCCAATGGGATGGTGCTCGACGCTTCTCAAGAAGCGGCCACACGACGCCGCGAGCTCTAAAGGGGGCAAGTGGATCAAGGAACTACCCAACGCACTCGGGGGGCCACGGACTCGCCCATCCAAGCCAACGGGCAATCCCCCTACTTCCCCGGTATACGGCTCCGAAGCAATCCTCCCCGCCGACGTCATATGGAACTCGCCGCCAGGGGAGCACTACGACGAAGGCGTCTCGAAGACAAGCAGACGAGTTGATATCGACAGCCCTCGAAGAAGCTCGGCCGCGCCGCCCTCGCTCCGCCCGGCGCAAGGTACCTAGAAGGTATCCGACGCTACCATGATCGCAACGTCAAGGAACGCGCCTTCAACGTTGGAGATCTCGTCCTCCGCCGTATCCGTAACACCGGAGGGACTCCACAAGTCGGCCTCCCCTTGGGAAGGTCCCTTCACCGTCGCAAAGGTGACAGGTCGGCTCCTATCGCCTCCAAACACTTGAAGGCGAAGACATCTACAACTCGTGGAACGTCGACCAACTCGTCGATTCTACGCCTAGTCTACACGACTACTCGGGGTTCAAGTCTACACGACTACGCCAACACCCCCTCGCCGCAAGCGACCCCCCCGGTCCCGCTCCGCCTCCGACTACTCCTCTCCAGGGTCCGGCCCCGTGCGGCTACCCACGACCCCCGGGCCGGGACGAGCGTCAAGGACTCTAGCAGCGGTCTACTAAAAGACCACACTCCAAGACCCGCCCGCACGGCTACCCACAAGCCTACGATCCAGCCCTACACCGCTACCTAGCGATCAACCGGCCGCAAGCGGCCACCCGCTCCGCCTCTACTCACCCGGTAAGCCCTCCGGTCCAAGCGACTACTCTGTAACTACGGCCCTGGCCACCCAGGTGTACTCCTTCAGTAATAAAGTTTGATTGTTCATCAACTTCTTTATTGTCTACTCCTACAACGGGACTACCAAAGCCGAGTACTACTACTCGCATCCACTCCACGATGGGCGCTCCGCGCTCTGAGATCGCGACTACGAGTACTCATTGCTGGAAATTTTTCTTTCATTGATACTTGATACAATTCATTACAATTGTTTTCTTGTACAACTATGGCTACTAGCTACCTATTACAGGCTACCGGAGGTTCGGCCTTCTCGTGTACCGCTCCGCGATGGGAGCCATCTCGCTCCAGAACAGCTCGCATACCGCTCATCGAGCAGCTGCGCCTACCCCGCTGGGGCGACTACCTCCACCGGGGCCTTCGGAAGTGCGACTTCATGAAGGCCAAGACTTGTCTTGGGATCGACCCGGCCATGTGCTTCACGTAGGCGCCGGGGCCCGCTTGGAGCTTCCCGAAGGCGATCCACCGGAGGAGCTATCTTGGGGCCGCCCGGTGCGGCACCCAGGAGTCTCGCGATCGGCAACGCGGCTTCTTCCAACTCCTTCAACCGGGCCCGCAATGCCTCGCAGCCTTCGTTCAACTTCGCAAGGATTTGTAGCGCTGACGAGATCCCCGTCGAAGCAATCCGAAGCTCCATATGCTTCTCGCACTCGAAGGCGAGTTCCTTGTAGTCGAGCTCAAGTACCCGGCGGGCTTCCCCGCTCCCGTAGAAGAGGTTCTTCATGCTCGTCTCCGAGGCCTTCGCCTACTCCACCCGGCCTTCGAGCTCGCAACACAAAGAACGCAACAACCGGGTCGATGCTTCTCGACTTCCAACAAGTACACGACAAGTTCAGGGGAATACCTTTGTTCTTGTTGCGGAGGCCCTTGTTCTTCCGCACCAAGTCGTCGCCCTTCGCCTGCAACTCCATGACGTCGTTGTGGTACTTGGTGAAGGTGGCATCGAGCTTTGACTGCATGGCCGTAGCATGCCTGCACAACTTCACAAGTTGCTCCTCAAGCGCCTCACCTCGGAGCACCGTGTCGCCGTAGCCCTGCAACAGGTTCGACTTGTCGCGGACCGCTCCGCAACGTCCCGCACAAGACAACTCAAGTCAAGAAGAGTACTCAACGACAAAGGATTGACTACTCAAAGGCTACGGCTACTCACCTTCATCCATTGCTCGCTTGACGGATCGCCTCCGCATGCTTGGCAATCGTCGCCGCTCGATGAGATCGTCCGCGAGCAAGCTTCTATCCCGCCGCGACTACTCGTGGTGGCCTCCGTCATCGGCGCAAAGACGGATAGGCTCGCGTCTTGGATCTCGGGGGGAGCGGATAGCCACCTCCGCAGCAATCTTTGGCGACGTGGTGACCGCCCCCCGGCGGTCTTCTCGACGACTTCCTCCATGGGCTCGGGGGCTCCTTCCGCAGCCTCTGGGGCCTCTGGTGTCAACCTCTGCATGGGCACCCCTGCAGGGATGTCACCACCTTCAGCGCCTGTCAAAGAGAGACAAGGGCATTAGTGCCTACGACTACTCCTCGTGAAGCCCTGTAGCTTCAAGAAGGGTACTCACCTTCGACTACGCTGGCCTCCGTAGCGGCGCCAGCAACCGTGGATCAACCGCAGCCTTGGGTAGCGGCACGGCTTCTTCTGGTGGGCGACGCGACTTCTTCCGCCACCGCTGATGAAGGCTCATCCCGATCCCAGTGTCAAATCTCGTGGATTTTCTCGCGTGGCACACCCACGTATGGTCGTCGAGCAAACATCGACTACTACATCAAGTACTACTCGCAAGGATATGGTACTTACAAGTTCGACCGGACAATGGTCACGCCGCCGAGCACCGAGGATGCCGGCGATGTCGACTACCCACCCTCGGCGGCGCCCTCCTTCCTCGCGCTCCCCGCGGCCACCGTCTCCTCACACGCCAGCCGGCGCCGCGCAAGCCGCATCCCCGCGCCTCCCCGAGGCCACCACCTCGCCAACGGCGGCGGCCACGGTCCCACGCTCCCTTGCGGAGCCGGGGGCCGGCGCTCCGCCTGCGCCAGTGATCTCTTCGACGGTGGGGCCGGACTACGACTTCCGACCGGCTCCCCCACCGGTCCCACACGCCCTCGTCGCCCTCTTCAACGGCCCGCCGGCGCACCTCCCCGCACACAAGGAAGACTACTCGTCGCAAACGTACTCGAACAAAGGGTACTCGACTACTCTACTCAAGACAAACTACCTCCCGAGGCGTGGTCTCCGAGACCTTCGCCTTCTTCGCCACCCGCTTCCCCGGCGGGGGCTGCGCGCCTCCGCGGCGCGCAGAAGAAGGCTAGCCTCCGTGCCAGTCGGGAGGGTCTTGTACCGACGGCAACGTGAGGCAAGCCCGGCGGCTAAACCTCGACCGCAGCCGGAAGCGGTCTTGCGCTCGTCTCCTCGTCTTCGTCGTCGTCGTCGTCGAGGCATCCTCCACGATGACGGTGTCGTCGCCTTCACCGACTTCACGCCGCTACTTCGCCTTGCCTTCCTTCGGGACCTCGATTCCGCCGGAGGGCGGCCGCGGCTCGAGATGAACCTCTTCACATCATCTTGCGCAAGACACAAGACGTCGCAACACTACTTCAAGTAGTCGCTACCGACTAGGGTGGTTCGACTCACTCACTTCGTTGCTCGGCGGGCGCGCGCGGCGAGTACTCCTCGACAGGCACGCCGTGTACGATGGCATGTCCTTGAAGATCCGTGACAACCTCTCGATGATGTCGTTGTCGCACGCCCGCCCCCCGGCATCCGCGACGCGTCATCGTCGCCGTGTACTCGAAGCCCGTGGTCTCCCCGAGCCATCAACGGCCGGATCCCGCGCTTCATGAAGCCGAAGGCCACGTGCTCGGCCCCCGCCCCCCGCCCTCCCCGAGCACCTTGATGCGTGCTAGCGCCCTCGGGAGCCGGATCCCTTCTTGCATGGTGGGCTCCGTGTTCCACCATTCACGGCCCCGGGCCGCCGTCCGCTCGGCTTCTCGGCAGTCGGGTGGTGGTTCGTGATGTAGAACCACCCGGTCTTCCAATCGTGTTGGAGTCAACGAGCTTGTACGCCGTGTATCGCTCCGCGGCGTCCCTCCCCACCGGATGCCGCCCCCTATGACTACTCTCGGGATTGGTGGCACCGGGCCGCGGCTTGACGCGGAAGAACTTCCAGAAAAGTGCCCAATGCGGCTTGATCCCGAGGAATGCTTCGCGTGAAGTGGACGAAGACCGACGTGTGGAAGATGCCGTTGGGGTTCGTGTTCGTGTACTCGATCCCGTAGTACCCGAGCAGCCCCTTGAAGAAATCGCTGGCCGGGAGCGCAAGACCACGCTCCACGAACCGCGAGAACATCGGGTCTCGTCTTCGGCTTTCTCCATCGGATATGGATCTCCCGCGCGGATCTCCACATGTCAACTTCCTTCTCCCCGATGAACCCACCGTTCGAGAGGGTCGTTGTGTCCTCCGTCTTCACTTTGGATTTTTTCCACTCGCGGCTCGGATCGCCCCGCGGTGGAGACATTGGCGGCCCCGCTCCGAGTGGCAGCCGTGGCGGCCTCTTCGCGGCCCCTCTTCTTCCCCGACGGCCTTGGACGTCTTGGACGGCGACGGCTCCATCCTCCAAGTGTGTGGCGCCCCTTCACTCGCATCCGCTCGGGGGCTACCCTAAAGGACTTGGGTGGCGGCGCACTTGGATCTACTACGGCAGGAAGCAAGCGCCGGGAGTGGATTTGCTTCGTATGCAAACGGAATGGCCGGCGCGCCGAATGGGTGAAAAACCCTAAGGCTTTTGGCTTCTATTTATAAGCCAAACCGCTTCGCAACGGTGCCGGATAAGTCCACGCGCGGCCGACCCGGGGCCGGCCGCGTGCGACCCCTTCGTATTCTACTAGTCGACGCGCCCTCACCCTGGGGCTCTGGCTACTTCTACTCGACTACCCGGGACGCGCTAGTCTCAAGAGCATCTCGAGACACATTCTTCAAGAAGACCCTTCAATTCGAGAGGAAGTACTCGACTCAAGGCTCCTGGGGCTCCGTGCCACGTGTCCTTCGGTCTTTTCTCCGGATTTTTCGGGATTTTCTTGTCAAGACTTCAGACGGATCCTCAGCCAGAGCCCGCGGCTCAAGGCTCGGGGGCTACTCCATGTGGAGTGCGGTTTTGCAAGTACTCGGTTATAGAGCTGTACGTGTTCCGCACTTTATAGAGGACTCCTAGACGTACTCGACTAGTACTCTCTCCCTACTACGACTTGTAACCCTGCCTCCCGACTATATAAGGCGAGGCGGTGGACCGATCTCAGGATCATCTCATCCAATCCCCTACAACTCACCGCGCACTATTGCACCATCTTGTATTTGTGCCCTATCAATCCGTAGCTACGCAAAGATACAGACGTAGGGTATTACGCACCTCGCGGCCCGAACCTCGTCTAAATTGTGTGCCACGTGTCTCTTCCTTCGAGTTACCGATCTCGGCGAGTCACAATCATCTACTTCGGGTACTCCCCGTAGTAGGTTGCCGGTCTAAAACACCGACAGTGGTGGAAGACTATAACTTGGCTGCAGGTGGGAGAAGTGGATTGAAGCAAACGAGGATTGATACAGGGTCCTGGACGTAGAAGGGTAAGAATGGTAGGGTATCTATTGGAAAAGCATGGTCCAAATTCTTCCATACTGCTGGAGTACTCGGGAGACAGGCGGATAGTCCTTAGTTTGTTAGTGCGGTTAGAGAGACACCGAAGTGGGGTGAGTTTTCTTTTAGTTTGTGTTCGTAAAAGTTTTCTGTCGGCTTGCTTTTGTGTATATGTTCTCATGTTTTGTTGTATGGCTGTAGGTGAAGGAATTGCATCCCCCACTGGACGGGATATTGATGCCAAGTATCTTGATTTGAACGAGAAAGACTTGAAAGATCGGTACGCAAAGTTTCAGAATGATTGGCCCATCTTTGGTGTGTCTTTTATGTGTGATTCTTGGACTGGGCCGACGCGGATGAGTGTCATCAATTTTTTGATATATTGCAATGGGGTCACGTGGTTTCCCACAAGTCTATCGATGCAACCGGAAAATCTCAGATTCACCCTTATCTCAAGACTGCGTAACCCCTAACCTTAGCTTACTTACTATGAGGCATTGAACTTGTGTCTTCTGGAGGTAACTAACTACCGTGCTTATTTTTTTCCAGGAGATTCGTAAGGTGGTTAGGGAGATTGGTGCGGAGCATATAGTGCATATAGTCACTTGAAAATGGGTCCAACTACAAGAAAGCATGCAAGGCTCTTGGACCGGAGTTCGCACACATTACTTGGCCACCTTGTCTAGCACATAATCGTCAATTTGATGTTGAAGGATATCTGTGGAAAGGGTGGAACATGTGTCTCATCTCGTATGCAAGCGAATTTCAGCTTGGTTGCACAACCATGGTCGATTGAATGCAATGATGAGAAAGGCTATCTGGGTGGAGTTGGTTAAGTGGAATGCCACTCGATTTGGGACCAACTACATGTTTTTGGATAGCATGTATCGGAGACGCTGTGGTTTCATGCGGATGATGGCATCTCCCGAATTCCAAAACAGTAAGTGGGCGCATTCCGATGAAGGTCGATTTGCTCATTCTAGGTTGTCTAATATGGATTGGTGGGATGGGATGAAGTACATCATTGACATTGTGCAACCAGTATACAAGTTGCTTCGTTTTGCCGATCGGGACAAGAAGCCAAACTTGTGTGAGGTCGTATACCATTACTAGTTGTGCAAGTCTGAAATGGAATCTTTCTTTGGAACCAATGTGTCGACTTGGAATGAGTATCGACAGATTCTTGATAGACGCATTCGTGATGTGTACGTCGAGACATATGTTGGTGCAGGTACTACTTGTGCTTATTTCAATTTCAATACTAATGCCTTCTGAAGTTGTGCTTATTTGTACTCGTTCATATTGTGCAGCTGGTGTCCTCAATCCCCGCTTCTTTCATATACGATGGATCCAACCCGGGAGATGTATCGTATGCCGAAGGATTGCTTTGAGCGCATGACGGATGTCGAGTCCGCCGTGCAAGCATTGCGAGAGGTGAAGTGTTTCGCATGAAGCAAGGCGAATATGGCCTCTAAAATGGCACAATGGGATGGCGACGGACCCGAAGACATCACCATGTAAGTGTTCTTCCCAATGACACCTTATTCTATCTCGCTACTCGAATATATTGCTTACACAACCGCTGTGCACATGCAAATGCCCGGTGGATGATGTTCGGTGGATCTACTCCACATATGCTGCCGCCTAGCTTTTGCGCTTGTTTCACAAAGGTGTTTCCTCAAGTGGATGTGAGCGTAATTGGAGTACTTTTGCGTTGCTACATACCAAGGTTAGAAATTGGTTGACACACAAGAAACTTAACAAGCTTGTATATGTCAACTACAACCTTCGCCGCGACTTGAGGATGCCACCCCCGGGCGTGATGATGATGGTGATATTATTGAGCATCTTGGCCGCCTTAGCTTCTATGATGAGAAAAATCCGTGCGGGAAAATATGGTAGATCAAACTCGGGAGCCTAGGTTCTTGATGAGGAGGATGAAGACGGTGACATTCCTATCCCGTCCCCCACCTTGTGAGGGATCGTATAGACCCCGAGATCTCCAAACCGCTACGGTGATGATTGCATTAGTGATTGGGCACGAAGAAATGTGGGTAGCAATCACATTGGGAAGAGGTTGTTCTAGACCGGGCCTGCTGTGGTGACCCAAAACGTCAAAAAGGCAAGACAACAACACCAATAGAAGTGACCAGCGACACCTCCACTGATGATGATGATGGTCAACGTAGTCCACCGTACCTGAAGTCCGGGGATAGCAGCTCAGATGAGGATGACGGTGATGATGATGATGATGGTGATGGTGATGGTGATGGTGATGGTGACGGTGGTGGTGGTGATGATGATGGTGATGGTGGTGGTGGTGGTCGTGGTGGTGGTGGAATTCGTTTCACAGGTATACACATCTACATTTACACACACGTATGATGTTTCTAACTATATGTGCTAATTATGATCCATGGTTGGGTTGACTGCAAGGGAGACTGAATTCACCCATGCTACTTAGGATCGCGACCATGGCGCACCAGAGTCGCAGAGGAGAACGGTTGGAGCGTCACAATACGACCCAACGTACTCTTCTTCCTCCCACACTAATACCTCGCAGTCGCGTTCTTTTTATCCCATTCCGACATCAACGCGCAGCCACAAGACGACATTGGTGTATGAATGGGAAGATCCCGATTTTTACAACATGTTAGTCGGTGAGTGGCAGACGATACGCGTGGACGGCCTAACTTGGCAACAAGACAAGGGTGAGTTGCTTAGGACGAGAGGCTTGAATGTCATGTCCATCGCCGAGTACCACTCCGCGACCTGGCCTAGGGATCTTTCCTTTCTACCATTCAACTTGTGTTGTATGAACTATTTGTATGAATTATTTGTATGAACTATTTGTATTTGAACTACCAACTCACTTATGCACGGCTAATATTATTGTGTTTGGTGTAGTATTTCTATGTATAACTATAAATCATTGATTGGGGGTGCTATTTAACACTAATTTGTGCTAACACCATGCCAAAATTTTCATTTATTCGAAGTCGGTGGTCTTTTTATTTCCAGCGTATAAATAGTTTATACCGCGTAAAAACTATTTATACCGTGGTATACCGTTCCATACCGTTTGAACTAGCGGTAACAAGCGGTTTTGGTTTGAAATTTGAATTCGAGCGGTATTTAGCGGTATACCGCGGTATATCGCGGTAGAAACCGTTACCGCTGGGTACCGGTAAAAAGTCAACGGTCGGTAAAAAAACCCTGGCCAAATGCAAGAAATGCACAAAGGAAACTATACATATGCTACAAAGGAGCTCCGACACACCCAACTCAAGAAATCAAACACACACCAAATTCCCCTCGCAAACGAGTGAAAGTTTCTTGATCTAGGGGTTTGGTGAAAATATCGGCTAGTTGGTCATGTGTGGGTACATGGATCAAAGCTATCTTTCCTTTCTCTACGTTGTCTCTCAGAAAATGATACCTCACTTCTATGTGCTTGGTTTTGGAATGGAGCACTGGGTTCTTTGCAACGCTTATGGCACTGGTGCTATCACATTGAAGTGGGACATGGGTATACTCATCACCAAAGTCACTCGTGGTGTATGAAATCCAAAGGAGCTGAGAGCAACAACTAGCAGCGGCAACATACTCTGCCTCGGTAGTGGATTGAGCAACACTCGATTGTTTGCGGGAAGACCAAGACACCGGAGAAGAACCCAAAACCGGCAAGTCCCGCAGGTGGCCTTCCTATCCAACCGACACCCGCAAAATCCGCGTCTCGAAAACCATGAAGCGCCAAAGAAGAGGACGCAGAGTACCAAAGGCCGAAGCTCGGGAGTGTGACGCAAGTACCGAAAATTCACTTCACCGCTTGCCGATGCGAAGTCCTCGGAGACGCTTGAAAACGAGCGCACAGAAACACCGAGAACTGTATGTCCGGCCTCGTCGCCGTCAAGTAGAGGAGTGACCCGATCATGCTTTGGTACTCCTTCTAGTTCCACATGTTCACCTTCCTCGTCCGCATCAAGAGTTGTAGTCGTACTCATCGGCGACGTCATAGCCTTGGAGTCCTCCATCTTGAACTTCCGCACAATGTCCTTGGTGTACTTAGCCTGGTGCACAAATGTTCTTTCCTTTGATTGTTTGATTTGTAGCCCGAGGAAGAACCGCAACTCGCCCATCATGCTCATCTCAAATTCCCCGCTTCATATCATCCGCAAACCTTGCAACAAGAGAGTTAGACGAGCCACCAAAGACAATATCATCCACGTACACCCGCATAATCGTGATATCTCCGCCCCCGCCCGCAAAAAACAAGGTGTGATCGACCTTCCCCATCTCAAAACCTCTCTCAAACAAGAACCCCCTCAACCTACCATACCAAGCTCTAGGCGCCCGCTTCAACCCATACAGCCGCCTTCCTCAACTTGTACACCCTAAGTGGTGGTACTTCTCACTCTCAAACCCCGAGGTTGCCTCACATACACTTCTTCCTCCAACACACCATTCGTAAAAAGCACTCTTCACATCCATTTGGTGCAACTGGAACCCTTTAGCCACGGAAAAGGCTAGAAGGATCCTAATCGCCTTCAAATGGGCTACGGGAGCCAAGGTCTCCTTGTAGTCAATCCCCTCCTTCTGACTGAACCCTTGAGCAACAAGCCTCAACTTGTTCCTCACAACCTCACCTTTCTCTCCCTCTTTGTTCTTCCACACCCACTTTGTACCAATCGGCTTACACCCTGGAGGAGGGTCAACCAACTCCCAAACCTGATTCCTCTCAAAGTTCTCCAACTCCTCATGCATCGAATTAACCCAATTGTGATCAGATAGTGCGTGTCCAATGTCTTTGGGCTCAAAAGTAGCAACAAACGCAGCATGAGCGAAATGTGAGTTGTTCCGAACCCTCGACCGTGTAGTGCGTTCATCCATGTCACCGATGATCCTCGAAGCTGGGTGATCCACTTGTACTCGCCGGGGAGGTTCTCGCCTCGATGCTACCTCCCCCTCAACATCAGCTTCTCCTCGTTCTTGATTTGTCGTCATAGGTGTAGTAGAGGGTCCGTCCACCACCGTAGTCGAAGTAGTGGGTACATGTTCAGCCGGGGGCACCGCACCGCCATCTTCATCGTCTCCATGTTCATGCTCCTCCTCCTGAAAGATCTCCTCACCAAGCTCATCATCACCGCACACTCAAAGACAAGCCGACTACATGGCTCGTCTCGTCGAAGGTTACCTCGCAAGTCTCCACGATTTGGTTAGTTTCAAGATTGAGCACACGATATGCTCTAGAATGAGATGCATAACCAAAGAAAATACCATCAACAGACCTAGCCTCAAACTTATCCAACATCCTCCCTTTCTTCAGAATAAAGCACTTGCAACCAAAAACATGGAAGTGACTCACCTTGGGTGTGCGACCATGCATCAACTCATAGCATGTTTTCTTCTTGTGCACTCTGAGGTAGATCCTATTTGACACATAGCACGCGCTATTCACCGCCTCAGCCCAATACCTCCTCAGAGTCCTATGCTCATCAAGCATCGTCTGAGCCATCTCGCACAAGGTTCTGTTCTTCCTTTCCACAACACCATTCTTGGGAGGCGTATACGGACTCGAAAACTGGTGCTCAAGACCCAAGTCATGGCAAAAGGTTTCAAAACGAGAGTTTCTGAATTCCGAGCCATTATCAATGCGGATAGCTCGTATGGCATCTCCGTGCCTCTCGTTCCTCAACCTCAAGACTAGATCTCGAACAAAACCAAACGTCTCCCTCTTATCCTCTAGAAAGAACACCCACGCATACCGAGAATAGTCGTCCACCACAACAAGGACATACCACTTCCCACCCGTTGACGATCGTACACGAGCCGGGCCAACAAGGTCCATATGGAGAAGCTCGCATGGACGCTCGCTCATCACATCTAAGTGAGAGGCGGGTGAGAAGAGGCTACCATCTTGGCATGCCTAGACGGAGCACAAACCAACTCTTTCTCAAGCCTCAACCGTGGCAATCCTCGGACCAAATTTAGTTTACTCAAGCGAGACAAAGGTCAAAGCTCAAGTGACCCAACTTCCTATGCCACTTCCACAACTCACTCGAAGAACCAGCCAAGAAACAACACTCCACACCCGAAGATTGAGAAAAATCAGCACGAAACACCTGACCCTCGGGAAAGACCATACAAACAAGGTCCCCTCGAGAGTCCAAGATCCGAGAACCACCTGGCCGAAACAACACCTCAAAACCCTCATACAACAACTGGGACACAGAAAGCAAATTGTACCCCAGCGATTGAACAAGAGCAACACGCCTCAGAGTGATCTTGTCACTCACTTTGATCCCACCTTTTGAAAGCACACACCCACGCCCATTGTCCCCAAAGGTGATGTACCTCTTCGTCACCACCGGGACGAGACTTGAGAACCACCCCCTGTCTCTGGTCATATGCCTCGAACAACCGGAGTCAATCAACCAAATGTTCTTCAAGCCTCCCACCTGAATTTCAAAAACGAGCACGTGAGCGAACAAACGACTCAGCACTGGGGTTAGTACCAAAAGAGTAAAACCAGTGCCGAGCCATTTGCTCGAAAGTGGGGTTAGCACCAACCAAAGCATCTCTCCTACCAAAGCTACCTCCACGAACACCACCCCAGTAACCACCCTGAGGGAACCACTCCTCTCTACCTGGAGGAGGACCAAAACCACAAAAGAGAACCCGTGGACCGTCCCTCCTCTCCTTCTCAAAGCTACGACTCCTCCCATCCCCGTAGTGAACTCGAGGGGGAGAACGCCTAGCAACCCGACCACCCGCAAACTCTCCACCCCCAACCACCTCGAACCACAACCTCCCGTAAAACAACCCTCGCACTCGTACGAGCACGAAACCCAAAATGCCGCCCGTCCTGTGCCCCGCACCGGCCGACGGCTCCCCACACCGGCCTTACCGGTGACTCCGGCAGCAAAGACTCTCCAACAGCCTCCTTCCGCTCTCCCCAAGCCCAAACCGTCCTCACACTTGCCTTGGCCCCGGGCATCCGCACACGAGGCTCAAGTACACCATCCGAAGGGTGGTACTTGTTCTTGTTAGCCCACTCCTTCGCCATTCTCTCCTCTCGCTTCCTCTTGAAGCAAAAACTCATCCTTATGGCCATCTCTCCCACAATAGCCACAATGGAACCTCACAAGCTTAGGCTTAGGCTTGGGTTGTGGCTGCTCACTTGGTTTCTCTCCACTCAACTCCTCCACCGGTTTCCCCTCACTAGCCTTCTCACTTTCTTTTCCACAGAACACTTTCCCCGAAGTGCTCACAAACTTGATAGGCTTTTGTAGATCATTTGTGGGTGTGGGAAACACAGGTGGAGCTGGGGTTGTGTCTAGTCGGTTCCTACGATGGTTAGGTTTTGGGGGGAAATCATTTTTGTGGTGGGTTTTTAGTGGCTCTGGGATATTTTCTCCACTTCCCTCACCAACCTTGTTTGCCCCAAGTCCCTCACCATCCTGGCTCTTAAATGCCTCGATCATCATCCCCAACCGAGGCTCATGACCAGACAACCAACCCATCAACTTTCTCACCATCATTCTCATCCCGCAAACGATCAACATAATGTGCAAGTTCCAAATTTTTCAAAGCATGCATTTCACAAGTAGAGCATGATGTAGGCATGGGTTCTTTCAAGCCTTAGCCTCAAGAGAACTAGTGTAAGCATGCATCTCATCAATCTTAGCATGCAAAACAGTGGCAAGAAGTGCAAGCACCTAGCAAAGCAGTCTAGACTTAAGCTCGCCCACTTCAACCCTAAGCACATCTAGTTCCTCACACTTGGAGGCATGCTTCTCCTTAAACAAAGCAAGATCAAGCAAGAAAAATGGAGCAATCAAGACAATCAACCTCATCCGAAACAAAGGCTAGCCTTAAGGGAATCAATCTCAAGCTTGCTATCAAGCACCTATGTCTCTAGCTCACCACTCTAGTCCTAGCATCCTCGAGTGAAGCCCTAAGCTCTTTTCATTTTCTTGGCCTCTCTAAGCATGTCATCACTGCAAGTATCAAGCAAAGTGCCAAGCCTCTCATTCTTCTCGGCGCAAGAAGGGAAGTTCATCACGCACCTCGTCGTCGGGAACCTGAGTCGAGTCGCTTCCGTGTGCTCTTCTTTGCCGTGAGCTCGCTGCCATGGTGCGTAAGCCGCCTCTCGCGAAATAGCTCGGGCCCCGCTCGTGTTCTTGGACGACTTCTTGTTCTTGCGATGATCACCTTCGTCTTCACCGCTACTCGAGCTCGAGGTGGAGTACGCGTAACCAGAGTCGACGTCACTCGCTCCAACCATCGCTTGGGCCTTGCCTCGGCTCTCCTTCTTCCTCGATCGTCGCTCGTCCTTGTACTTGTTCTTGTGCTTGCTCTTGTGGTCGCGCCTCGACCGTACTTGCCATCCATCCTCGACTTGTGCTTGTAGCCATCCTTGTTCTCGACCTTCTCCGGCGTCGGCGATGAAGTGTCCCGCTTGCCGCACCGGAAGCATGTCCTCGTGTTCCTCCTCATGTTCACCCGGCTCGTGCGCCTCCTCGAACCTCCCCCTCGCCGCCAGCCGCCGCCCGTCCCTCTCGAAGCACATAGAACTCCTCATCCGGCATAGACATCAAAGAGGACAAAGAGAACATCCCGGGTGGATGGGTTAGTGTTAGCCTTTCCTTTCGAACCACCAACGAGGGCAAGACTATGGGAATCCGGCCTGGCCCCTCGAGCTTGGCAAATATGCCCCTATCCACCTCGCCCGACTTGAGCTTCGAGAATGTACTTGCCTCACCATCAGAGTGTCATACTTCTCTGACTCCACAATGGCCTCGAACTTTCCGCCCCAAATCGTACGATCCAAAGAGTGTAAGAGCTTGACCGCTCTATCATGATCATCGTACGGGAGCACGTCCACATTGGACCTCATGTTGTTCACAACCACCGAGAACCTTTCAAACAAGGCATCGATGGAGTCACCGGGGAGATCGTTGAAGTTCTCGTACTCTCTCCGTAGGCCGCATACATCCGTGCCCGAACTCCGGGCATTCCCAACATGAGCCTCCTTCAGAAGACCGACCAAATTCTACAAGCCAAGTGCTCCTGTGCACCCGACGAACTCAGCCGACACAAAGCACGAAACAAGTAGTCGACCGCCTTATTGTTGGCGTCAACCGTCCCCTCGATCCCGGAGCAAGGAAGTCCATCTACCGGACATAGCCTATGTCCACCGTGAGATCCCAAAGGATTCGACCCTTTCCGCGAGGAACGCACCCATCCGCTTACTCCACATCCGGTAGTTCTTGCCATCGAAGTGTGGAGGACCCGAACCCCTCCGTTCCCGGTACGCCATCCTTGGATCTTAGATCGGTTAGAGTCAATAAAGACCCGAACCGCCCGATACCACTTGAAGGACTCGATACGGCGGAACGCAGAGAGGGGGGGTGAATGGGAGCCGATAAAAATTCTTTCGAAGGAGATGAAAACTCCAACAAGATGAATACTGGCTTCCAACACACGTCTCCAACTCACTACCCAAGTTGGCCAAGCCCACGTAGCCACCGGAGTGCCACCGGACCTAGGAGCCAACACAGAACCTTCCGACCCGAGAACGCAAGCCGAACACCAAACCTCGAGTCTACAGACCAACACGGGCCGACCGGGAGCACCACCGGTCGACCGGCCCCCGCCGTAAACCGGGCAACTTTCACTAAGTGGCTCCACACCGCCGACCGGTGAGACACACCGTTAGGATCGATCAAGTGTACCGAAAGCCCCCAAGGCACCAAATAGGCCAACCGACCACCAAACCGACCCAAACTCGAAACAAAGAAGAACACAGACAACGTCGAACACACCCAAACGTTCACCCGAGTAAAAACCCACCGAGGGTTGCACCGTGGCCGACCGAGCCAAGAGCACCTGCCGACCGGTGTAGATCGGGCAAATTTCAGATGAACAAGACCATGGGTCAACTCCCCCAAATCCAAACCTCGATCTCCCGAATCGCTCCACGGACTCTGAACAAGACTTTGGGGATATTAGGAACACCTCATGAGGAGTCCATAGCCAAGTTTAATCCCACCGAAACTTGTCCAAAAAGGAGGAATCGAAGAAATCCCGCCAAGAGCACCACAAACCCTAGAACTCGAAAACCCCAAAATCGAGCCCCTTTACTCACGGATTTGGAGAGGGGAATCACACCAAAGAACCACGAAGGGTTCCCACAAATTTCCCCCATCAAATTCCCAAGAGAAAGGTCCTGAAAACAACCCAAAGAAAACACCAAGAGAGGGCTCCGAAAATCACCACCAAGAACAACCGGGAACAACACATCCAAACCTCCTGGAGGAACCAAGCCGAATCATCTATACATGCAACAAAGGTTCATACAAGATCTAGCTTGCCGCCCGATCATCCAACCCCTCTCACAAGATCTCACCGTGAAGCTCTCAAGCTAGCGGTCCTATGGAAATCCTAAGGAAAATAGGAAGGGAAAATAGGAAAGCAAATGAACTAGGGTTTCAAGAGTTGGCCGCCATCCTCTCACCTCTTGGGTTATATGGAGGCAACCGAAAGTCTAAAATGCACTTTCCTAATAACTAGGGATACAAGCCCCTCAAGGGCTTGGATTTGGAAGTCTTCATGTCTTCACCATCGGACGGATGGTCCTAAGAACCGCACCCCTCGCGTAGCCCTCGACGCAAGCCATGCGATGCCGACGCATGTCCTCCACTTCGAAGTCTCCTCGGGATCCGCTGCCGCCGCACACCCCGCCGACCTGCTCCCCACCGGCCGCACCGTACCCACCAGTCGACCGTCCGGCGCCGTCGCCAGCCTCCGGGTTTCTGCTCTTTCTGCCTTGGCTTTGCTAGGATCAACCAAGGAACCCAAAGGGTTTTCTCGGTGAACCACTGGCCGTAAACCCCACGAACTCCTGGGTGGTAGCCTCCGCCAATCTCCACTCATGACTTGGCTCCCACGTAGTCCTCGCCCGACCTTGGTTTTGAGGCTCAACCAAGAAACCGTCCATGACTTCATCTTCGTTGTTCATGCCACCATGCGCCCCGCACTTGACCCCGCCGACCACCGGGTCCCTCGAACGAAGCCTACTTGTCTTCTCCACACCCCGGAGGCCTCACCGGCGACGACCTTTCGCGCTTGTTCTTCACCGCACCAACACCGCCGTTTCGCCGCAACCTCGCACCCTTCGCCAGACTGAACCAAGAATCACCACACAATGTTGTCAATCATCTCATCACACAAGGAAGCGCACTATCCACCTGGCCCCTCGAACCACACATGGTCCTCACAATGAGTCGTAGACGAAGTCCAACATGGGAAAGGTCGTGGCGTATGTGTGTTCAAAGCATGGTGATGTCCTCATCACCCCCCGTCTTGAATCTCGAGTCGGCCTCGGCTCCTTCACATCATCAATCTCCCGCAAAATGTTAGGAACCGCACGATGAAATGTACGAGATATAGACATAGGTGTATTGGCGAAAGAAACATCTCAGGTAAGACATAGTATGTGCAAGGTGCATCAGATTATCACAAAGCACCCCCTTTGAATTTAATTCCGTCATGTTTAACATCGACGATTCAAAGTTGTCACTTGATTCTTCTCTCTATTATTTTCAGTAATGCCATTAAAATGTTTCCTAATAGCAAGCAGTGATAAAGGAAGCAAAGTAATGTCCCGTGCCTTTATGTGTGAAAGTATATGTATTAGTTCTACCCCGATGTGCAGCGGATCTCTATCATATTCCCATGGACGTCCTAATAAAAGCGAACATGCTTCCATAAGGTATGACATCAAAATCAGCATAATCATGATAAGAGCCAACCGAAAAAGTTTATGCATGCGGAAAGTGAATTACCTCTTCGCCTTTACCAGAATTATTGAACCATTCAATGTTGTATGGAAAGCGTAAAGGTCGAGTTTCCAAACCAAGCCCCCACAAACCCGACAGAGTTGTTGCAACTCCTAGTGTCAATAGCGGGGAGAACACATTGCCCCGAAACTCACCAAGTCAAAAATGTTGCAAACTTCCTAGCAATACGTAACTGAACGAAGTACATGGTGTTGCCCCGTGCGGAAAGCACACTGTTGACGGTGAAATTCCGTCAACCTAGCCATGAGTTTACCTTCGGTGTTGGCATGACTTTTATATCTTATCCATTGGTAGTAACTCCCTTGGTATAACAAGTTCGTTCGTGCATGTCGGTTTTGGAGTTTAGTGTTTATGGTGGTTTTAGTGTTGAAAGAAAGACTTCCGGATAAGTTCATCAAGCACCTTGTGACAAGACCTTCGAAGCCTTGCATAAGTCATGCAATGAAGCAAATATGACTCCCAAGAAGCCCAGGGACCAATCCCGAGAAAATGACAAACTTCGAGGGACCCGCTCTGTAAAAGTGCCGAATCTTACGGGACAAGGGAGGTACATCCAATTCGTGAGAGAACCGACGACAAGGGCCCACATGCGAAGGGGAAGGATCTAGAAGACCGGAACCGACACCGGCAAAAGAGACGGCTAATCGGGCCGAGGTGGGCTCCGGCCGGCTCGCCCAGCCCCATTTGGGGCCTAGTCGCCCTCCTTTGACCTAGCCGCCATTTGGACTATTTATAGCCTCGAGGCCAAGAGCCACGCATCAATTCATTCGTCATCACCCGCCGAGGAGCAGAGAAGAGTGGGACAACATCTCGGAGAGGAGAGGGTCGAGCTAGTTGACTAGGGTCTCCCTAGCCGACGTGGGAACCTTGCAAGGAAGACCGCGTCGGAGTTCCCGGAGCTAGAAGCAAGATCAAGGTAGGATCCCGCGGGTGATCTTGATTCATGTATCATGTACTATGTTGAATTATCAAGTTTCAATCCGATTTCTAGCGATCAAGTGTTTCTCCTACGTCTTTGATTTCGATCGTTTTCGTATCTTAAGATCTATTCTTGAGATAAAATCACCGAGGATGTTCTTGTAGCCGTGGTGGCTGGGGAGTACGTTCGACCTTCCAAAAGATATCAACTTGTTATTGGACTCGCCCTAGACTAACCCGCGTGAATAGGGGTGCGTTGCATTGGGGACCCGTGCTCCAAAAGGCGGGGCGTTTTTGAGCCTGGACAAGAAACCGTGGTTTAAAGAGGCTTTTAATGAGATTGAACTTGTTACATCTTCCTTGTTCGGAATCAACGAAAGCTTGATCCAATCTCTAGATTGGTTTATCTATCCCCCTCTATCTTTTGCTACCTCCGGTCTTTAGTAGATTAGATTTGTTTTGATGTTCTTAAAGATTGGATGCATAGGTTTCACCTCTTGAAGATCTAAGTTTCTCGCTTTAATAGATCAACTCTTGCATCACACATTTGTTCCACGGATTCGATACCTTGGGTTCACCACTCGAGGGAAGAAGGGTCCCTTGGCTACGACAGGAGACTTGTCCGCTTGCAAGTCTACTTGAAGTTTAATACGATTATACACCGTCAACAAGCCCCTTTTTCTCGCGCTCGTTGCTTGGGAACAAGTGATCAAGATTCGATCTTTTATTGCTTTTTGTGTAATTTTCAGCTTTTCTTTTTGGTTTTTGTTTTTGCATTTACTAACTTACATCGATCCCTGCATCAATCTAATCTAGTTTGTCTAACCCTAGTTTTCAGATTTATTTTTATCTTTCGTTTTTTGTATATTTTGTTTATCGCTAACCCTAACAAGAGATGGACGGCTACCTCTCCAACAAACCTGATAATTTTGTGGATGATCCGCAAAAACTTTAAGGTGCTAAGGAGACGCGAAGCACAACAAGCTAAGAAGCTGGATTTTGTAGATTCAAAGTCGGAAGACGAAGGATCATTGGAGTCTCCGAAGAATTCACTACCTCAAAGTCCTCAGGAGAATTGACTTCCACCGATGGGAGAACAACCGCAAGAACGCAAGATCGGGGAGCTATAACCCGACATCATCGACCTACCAATCTTGAACCTCGGCAGATCGAAGGTCGTTCTTTGAGATCACGACCTCAACAATCCGCATGGTGCAACATTCACCCTTCACCTAGAAAAGAAGATCCGAACCTTCACCTCCAAGTGCTCGTTCAACTATGTCGACATCAAACATGGACGGGTGACTCAAGATCAAATGAGGGCAAGGCTCTTCCGTTCTCTTACTCGAGAAGGTTTTACAATGGTTCCACTCTCAACCGACAGAGATTTGGGTGCAAATTGGAATGCGTTGATGAGGGCATTCATGAAGGAATACTACCTACGTAAACCCAAAGTTGGCATAATAAGATTGCCACTTTTTCTCAATATCCTATGAGACTATCTCGGGAGGCATTTGAGAACTTCAATGAGTATACTGGCGGCTCCACATCACAAGTTCCCCGAAGGAGGACCTTGTTCATGTTCTACCAAGGACTCACCATGGCATCAAGGACGATCATTGATGCATTGGCGGAAGGATCGATCATCAAGCTTACGCCGACTGAAGCTTTCACTCTATTCAAGAAGGTCGCGGACAATGACATGTGGGCATCATCTGGATGCTTACTTCCGGTTCAACCCACGGGGAATGTCAAAGGAGTCTTGCAAGTGGAGAAGGAAGACATACTCGAAGGCAAGATCGACTCGCTTATGCGGAGGTTGGAGAAGATGGAGATAGAAAAGAAAGAGGCTCAAGACTTAAAGGTCAAGCCGAAGCAAGATCCACATGGAAGAGTGGAGGAATATGACCATGTCCACAAGGATTGTCCGGAGGAAGCCAAGGTGCTCGACTACATGAGGAAGGGGGATTTGCCGAACTTCCGTTACGGGCAAGGTAGACCTCAATTTAATGCAAGCTCATCGATTCCGAATTTGGTTCCGCTTCGTATACAATTGAAGGACTTCATGGACGAGCAAGCTAAGATCAAAAAGAACACCGTCACCAAGTTCAAAGCCATAGACAAGGTGTTGGAGAACATCGATAGCAAAGTGACAGAGGTCAGAAGCTCCAACCATCAAGTGCTCAACATGATGAAGATGCTCGAGACGCAATCGGGAAAACTTGCCTAGAGCCTAACCACTAATGAAGGGAAGCTTTCGGACAACCTAAAGGTCCTAAAATGGCGAAGGCTATTCAAACATGTTCGGGGAAGGAGACCCAAGATCCGGGAACGTTTTTCATGAGCAAGGAAACCTAAACCACCCACCGAGGGCAGAGAATTTGCTAAGGAGGAAGTTACGAGGAGCCCAAGTTTGAGATACCGTAGAAGACACGAAGATATCGCAACTCAAGCCACGCTACTTCGAGGTAAACTTGACAACCACTTTTGAGGAAGTTTGTGGAGGTTGTGCGAAGACTTAGCATCAACATGCCATTATCAGATGCCCTTCAAGTTCCTACATATTCTCGTTACTTCAAAGATATCCTTGCAAATAAATATGAGATAGCAACACTCAGTAGATCATCTCAAGATGTCCGAGCAATGTAGTGTCGCTATTGCTAATGGACTAGAGAAGCAAAGACTCAGATGCCCGACTATTCCATGTTCCGTTGGTTCATTCAAGTTCGAGAAGGCATTATGCGACCTTGGAGCAAGAGCGTCATGCCAAGAGATGTGTTTTACAAAGCTAAGCTCACCATTGGAGCCTACTGCATGTGCTTCTGGAGTTGGGTGATAACTTCATTCGCTATCCTCGGGCATCGCCGAAGATGTGCCCGTGAAGGCTCCGATGGACCACTTCATCCCGTCGACTTCATGGTACTCAGATGGGAGAGAGGGAGAAGCCACCACCTGTCCCTGGGAGGCCTTTCCTCACACCGTGGGAGCTACCATTGATGTTGGCAAGGGGGAGATCATGTTCGACACACCCAGAAAGGAGTTCCTTCAAGTTTCGACCACGCCTTGAGGTATGCAATATGATTGAAGTTAAATATGTTCCACCTCATCGTCGCATTGTTAAAGAAGAACCAACGAAGAAGGAAGAGCCGAAGAAGAAGGACGTGAAGAAGATCAAAGAAGTTGTTGCATCCTTCAAGACAAAGGAACAAAAGCCGCCTATGAAGACCAAAAGATGACTAAGCCGAGAATAAGCCCGTGCCCAAGATTTTGCAAGGCGTAAGTGGGTACCCAAGATTGCAATGCTCCGTAAAGAGTGTTGATCCGAAGTGATCAAGTGAAGAAGTCTAGCCATGGACTATAAACCTAAGCGCTGTGGAGGCAAACCCGTTCGTCGAGTCAAGAATAAGCACGGAGGACAACCCGATTCCGTGCTTTAGCTCCTTTTTCAAGTAATTTAGTTTTGAATTTCACTACGTAAAGACATTAGACTTAGAGTGGTTGAACAATATTAGAGACATAATTCCCTGGTTGAATATTTTGCTTTGATCATAATCCCTTTATATGAACCATCCTATATGAATATTTGCTTCTTTATAAAAACCAAAACCAAAAATTTCAGAACCCATCTCAACCATTCATCCTTCTTTATGATATTGTGGTTTACTTGTTTTACATGCTAAAAACACAAGGAGAGAGCTACTTTACTTGTATCTAGATGCGGTATAAAATTTCAGCACGTGGTAGGACTGCGAACTCTATAAAACCTAGCTTTTGGTTGGTTTAAAAAATCTATATCCTTGCTTTCTAAGATTAGAATTTTTATAAGCCTCATTTAATTTTACTTCATTCAAAATCTCTCTCACTTAGCCAAAATTAGAACCTAAACCTATGCCCCCATGATCAACTCCGAGTGCCGAGCCCAACCAATGAAGGAAACAATACCAAAGGAGACCGATATAAATGTAATCGGAAAATATTTTCGACTTATATTTGTTTTTAATGGTTTGAAAACTTTCTAAATTCAAGCTTGAGCTTCCAGCTCGAAATTATTTTTAATTTTCGAAATTAGAGGAGTGCTTAGCCTTAAGACATGCTTAGAGGGAGGCAATCTAGTCAAACAAATCATGCATGCACCATGATGCATCATTGGATGCCCTTTTCAAAACTTTCATCAAGACCACATGCAAAGACAAGCATGGGTGCGCAAGCATTGCTTTGTGAGAATTCACAGGCCGCGTGCTGTATACATGGACAAGGGATCAAAGCGAAGGCATCATGTGGAAGGACCAATAATGCAAGCAAAGGAGGATGAGAGTTTGGGGAGCACGCGAGCACGAAAGTCATAAAGGGGAGATCATCACGCCGGAGAAAACCGAGCCGGTGGAGAGGCACGAGGCCACCTGTGCCTGCCGGCCCAGTCGCTTCGCCTCCTCCCCTATTAATGGGTAGCACCCATGGTGCCTTGGTTTTCACAGGCAAGTAGCTTTTTCCCTTCCTCTATTTGTGTGCTCGTTTCTTTACCCGTAACCACCATAGACTTAGCCATCATTCCCAAGTTTGTTTGCTCAAAAAATTCACACCCTTAATCCACTCAAAGTCCATACCCCGAAGTAATTTTCAAGTACTTTGTTACCGGTTAAACCCCTTAATTAAATTAGAGAGGTAGAAGAGTTCGCAATCATGTGGAAGAAAACCACAAGTCTCTTCACCAAGAAGAAGGGGTTGTCGTCGGTTCAAGCCATCTTCGACAACGTCTTCGAGGAGGCACTGCCTCCCGAGTCTCCTCGAGCATGGAGGAGGAGCACGGCACCACCGAGGAGGAACGACACCTCCTCCCTATGGCATGAGGGCTACAAGGAGCTCTTCCATGAGGTTTACCTAACCTCAAGGATGTACTGAGGGAGCCGCCCGTCCCACCCTGATCGACCCGATCATCCGCTCCACCTCCATACACTCCGCGTACTCCGCATATGGCTTCATCATCTTGGTCGCAGGAGGAGGAGAAGAAGAAACTCTCTCTTCTTAAGAAGAGGCTTGTGGCAAACGTCAATTTCGACGATCAAGCTCTCAACCTTACCGGGTTTTGGCACGAACATATATTATATGTTGGGACACTGGATGGGTGCAATTCTCCAATGGGGTGTTGGTACCACCACAAGGAATTTGCCTTGGGCAAGATCGGCAAGAAAAATGGAGCAATCAAGACAATCAACCTCATCCGAAACAATGGGGCTAGCCTTAAGGGAATCAATCTCAAGCTTGCTATCAAGCACCTATGTCTCTAGCTCCGCCACTCTAGTCCTAGCATCCTCGAGTGAAGCCTTAAGCTCTTTTCGCATTTTCTTGGCCTCTCTAAGCATGTCATCACGGTTATCAAGCAAAGTGCCAAGCCTCTCATTCTTCTGGCGCAAGAAGGGAAGTTCATCACGCACCTCGTCGTCGGAATCGGAGTCAGAGTCGCTCTGTGTGCTCTTCTTGCTGCCGGAGCTCAGTGCCATGGTGCAGAAGCCGTCTCTCGCGAAATAGCTCAGCCCGCTCAGGTTCTTGGACGACTTCTTGTTCTTGCGATGATCACCTTCGTCTTCACTGCTACTCGAGCTCGAGGTGGAGTACGCAGAACTAGAGTCGACGTCACTCGCTCCAACCATCGCTTGGGCCTTGCCTCGGCTCTCCTTCTTCCTCGATCGTCGCTCGTCCTTGTACTTGTTCTTGTGCTTGCTCTTGTGGTCGCGCCTCGACCGGTACTTGCCATCCATCCTCGACTTGTGCTTGTAGCCATCCTTGTTCTCGACCTTCTCCGGGCAGTCGGCGATGAAGTGTCCCGGCTTGCCGCACTGGAAGCATGTCCTCGTGTTCCTCCTCATGTTCACCCGGTTCTCGTGCAGCCTCTCGAACCTCCTCGTCAGCAGCGCCAGCTCGTCCTCTCGAAGCACATAGAACTCCTCATCTGGCATAGACATCAAAGAGGACAAAGAGAACATCCTGGTGGATGGGTTAGTGTTAGCCTTTCCTTTCGAACCACCAACGAGGGCAAGACTATGGGAATCAGTCGGTCCCTCGAGCTTGGCAGTCATGCCCCTATCCACCTCAGCCGACTTGAGCTTCGAGAACAGCTCGTTCACCATCAGAGTGTCATACTTCTCTGACTCCACAATGGCCTCGAACTTTCCGCCCCAAATCGTACGATCCAAAGAGTGTAAGAGCTTGACCGCTCTATCATGATCATCGTACGGGAGCACGTCCACATTGGACCTCATGTTGTTCACAACCACCGAGAACCTTTCAAACAAGGCATCGATGGAGTCACCGGGGAGATCAGTGAAGTTCTCGTACTCTCTCCGGTAGGCCGCATACATCCGTGCCTGAACCTGGGCATTCCCAACATGAGCCTCCTTCAGCACCGACCAAATTCTACAAGCCAAGTGCTCGGTGTGCACCCGACGAACTCAGGCTGACACAAAGCACGAAACAAGTAGTCGACCGCCTTATTGTTGGCGTCAAATCTGTCCCTCGATCCTGGAGCAAGGAAGTCCATCGGCTGGACATAGCCTATGTCCACCGTGAGATCCCAAAGGATCTGACCCTTTCCGCGGAGGAACGCACCCATCCGCTTACTCCACATCTGGTAGTTCTTGCCATCGAAGTGTGGAGGACCCGAACCCCGTTCCTGGTACGCCATCCTTGGATCTTAGACTGGTTAGAGTCAATAAAGACCCGAACCAGCTCTGATACCACTTGAAGGACTGATACGGCGAACCAGAGAGGGGGGGGGGTGAATGGGAGCCGATAAAAATTCTTCTCGAAGGAGATGAAAACTCCAACAAGATGAATACGGCTTCCAACACACGTCTCCAACTCACTACCCAAGTTGGCCAAGCCCACGTAGCCACTGGAGTGCCACTGGACCTAGGAGCCAACACAGAACCTTCCGACCCGAGAACGCAGCGGAACACCAAACCTCGAGTCTACAGACCAACACCGGTCAGACCAGTGAGCACCACTGGTCAGACCGGTCCCTGCTGGTGAAACTGGGCAACTTTCACTAAGTGGCTCCACACCGGTCAGACTGGTGAGACACACCGGTTAGATCGATCACAGCCTGAAAGCCCCCAAGGCACCAAATAGGCCAACTGACCACCAAACTGACCCAAACTCGAAACAGCAGCAACACAGGACAACAGCGAACACACCCAAACGTTCACCCGAGTAAAAACCCACCGAGGGTTGCACCGGTCAGACCGGTCAAGAGCACCGGTCAGACCGGTGTAGACTGGGCAGCTCGGGATGAACAGCACCCGCGGGTCAACTCCCCCAAATCCAAACCTCGATCTCCCGAATCGCTCCACGGACTTGAACAAGACTTTGGGGATATTAGGAACACCTCATGAGGAGTCCATAGCCAAGTTTAATCCCACCGAAACTTGTCCAAAAAGGAGGAATCGAAGAAATCCCGCCAAGAGCACCACAAACCCTAGAACTCGGAAAACCCCAAAATCGAGCCCCTTTACTCACGGATTTGAGAGGGGAATCACAGCCCAAAGAACCACGAAGGGTTCCCACAAATTTCCCCCATCAAATTCCCAAGAGAAAGGTCCTGAAAACAACCCAAAGAAAACACCAAGAGAGGGCTCCGAAAATCACCACCAAGAACAACCGGGAACAACACATCCAAACCTTGAGGAACCAAGCCGAATCATCTATACATGCAACAAAGGTTCATACAAGATCTAGCTTGCCGCCTGATCATCCAACCCTCTCACAAGATCTCACCGTGAAGCTCTCAAGCTAGTCCTATGGAAATCCTAAGGAAAATAGGAAGGGAAAATAGGAAAGCAAATGAACTAGGGTTTCAAGAGTTGGCTGCCATCCTCTCACCTCTTGGGTTATATGGAGGCAACCGAAAGTCTAAAATGCACTTTCCTAATAACTAGGGATACAAGCCCCTCAAGGGCGGATTTGGAAGTCTTCATGTCTTCACCATCGGACGGATGCCCGGCAACCGCACCCTGCGTAGCCTCGACGCAAGCCATGCGATGCCGACGCATGTCCTCCACTTCGAAGTCTCTGGACTGCGTCGTCGCACACCGGTCAGACCGGTGCTCCCCACCGGTCAGACCGGTACCCACTAGTCAGACCGGTCTGGCGCTGCTACAGCTCCGTCTTCGGTTCTTCGGTCTTGGCTTTGTGGATCAACCAAGGAACCCAGTGGTTTTCTGGTGAACCACCAGAAACCCCACGAACTCGGTGTAGCCTCCGCCAATCTCCACTCATGACTTGGCTCCCACGTAGTCCCGGCTCGACCTTGGTTTTGAGGCTCAACCAAGAAACCGTCCATGACTTCATCTTGTTGTTCATGCCACCATGCAGCCCGCACTTGACCCCGCTGACCACCGGGTCCCTCGAACGAAGCCTACTTGTCTTCTCCACACCTGGAGGCCTCACCGGCGACGACCTTTCGCGCTTGTTCTTCACCTGCACCAACACCAGTCAAGCCGCAACCTGCACCTGCAATACTTAACCAAGAATCAGTCCACACAATGTTGTCAATCACTCATCACACAAGGAAGCGACCATCCACCGGTCCTCGAACCACACATGGTCCTCACAGCTGAGTCAGAGACGAAGTCCAACATGGGAAAGGTCGTGGCGTATGTGTGTTCAGCATGGTGATGTCCTCATCACCCCCCGTCTTGAATCTGAGTCGTCCTCGGCTCCTTCACATCATCAATCTCCTGCAAAATGTTAGGAACCGCACGATGAAATGTACGAGATATAGACATAGGTGTATTGGCGAAAGAAACATCTCGGGTAAGCATAGTATGGCAAGGTGCATCAGGATTATCACAAAGCACCCCCTTTGAATTTAATTCCGTCATGTTTAACATCAGACGATTCAGTGTCACTTGATTCTTTCTTATTATTTTCAGTAATGCCATTAAAATGTTTCCTAATAGCAGCAGGTGATAAAGGAAGCAAAGTAATGTCCTGGCCTTTATGTGTGAAAGTATATGTATTAGTTCTACCCCGATGTGCAGCATCTCTATCATATTCCCATGGACGTCCTAATAAAAGCGAACATGCTTCCATAGGTATGACATCAAAATCAGCATAATCATGATAAGAGCCAACTGAAAAGTTTATGCATGCGGAGTGAATTACCTTCGCCTTACCAGAATTATTGAACCATTCAATGTTGTATGGAAAGCGTAAAGGTCGAGTTTCCAAACCAAGCTTGCAGATCAAATCTGAACTCACCAAGTTGTTGCAACTCCTAGTGTCAATAATGGTGAGAACACATTGCTCCTGAAGTTGTTACGCTGGGCCTTCGTGTTGTCCTCATGTTGCTCCTGTGCGGAGAGCACACGCTGCACAAGAAGGCTAGGAAAGCCGGCGGATGCATCTTCGGAGTTAATGGCGTTCACCTTGCTCGTATCCGAACCTGCAACAGTGTTAGCTGCAAAAATATCATCATCTTCAATGTCATTTGTACTTACATAGCCATCTCCATCCGGTGAAGCGATGAAAGCACGAGTACTTGGACAATCCTTGCTGATATGGCCCATCCCCTTGCAGCGGTGGCACACAATGTGGGCAGATTTACTTGAAAAACTCTTAGCGGAAGTAGGTTGGGTCTTGTTCTGCTTGGCCTGCACGTTAGACACTTTGCTCACCTCAGAAGAAGGCGTCGTAGCTTCTGGTGGCGTGGAAGAATAGGTAGCTGGCGATCGAGCTACTGATGGTGTGAAGGTCGTAGGCATGGATGAGCTCTTGCGTCGTCCCTACAATTCTTTTTCTGCGAGTATAGCAAGCTGGAACAACTGGTTGGTGGTAGTGAAAGTTTTATAGTCAACAATATTCTGAATTTCACGTCTCAAACCACCATAAAAATGACATACTTTATCCTCAAGATCCTCAACTACACCACAACGAATCATACCCTTCTGTAACTCAACACAGTAATCCTGCACAGACATATCTCCCTGCTCTAAACGTTGTAATTTCTTACGCAAATCACGCTTATAAGAAACAGGAACAAAACGATCATGCATAGCAATTTTAAGAGCATCCCAGGTAGTAGGTTGTATATTTAATAAAGCACATTCTTGCCACCAGATAATAGCAAAATCTTTAAATTCACTAGTGCCTTGTCTAACGTTATGACGATCAGGAACAAGGTGTGAAGCAAATTTTTGTTCTACGGTCATCTCCCAATCAAGATATTCCTCAGCATCATATCTCCCATAGAAAGTAGGTATGGTAAATTTAACTTTAGCATAAGGGTCATCGTTACAATAATTATGTCGAGAACCTTTACCTTTCATACCGCGAGTGTTGAATGCAAGAATGCGGCGTGCACGGTTCTCACTTGTCATCTTGTGGTCGACCGTATCATCAGGGAAATAAACAGTATCCTCAGGATGGCCAGCATCATCGAAGGTGTCCTCCTCATCCTTAATGCCATCATGCTTGGGAGGGTTGCTTTCAAGCTGCTCAATTCTTGTGGTCAGTGTGGAGACACGCTTGTTCACACTCTCAACAGTATGGTTGTTGTTCTGGACCTCCTTAGTTAGCTTGCTCAACTCCTTCGTGAAAAAGTCCTTCATCTCATTCTGCATCTCCTGCAATTGACTAGACAACACAGGAATATTGTCTGGCATGGTTAAGGATTAGTAAAGACCCGATGCACTATGTGGTGGTTGGATAATGGAATCACATGCTCACACACGTCTTACCAAGTTCTTACCAGGTTCTTACCAATGCAAGCATGCGATGGTACAACCGGTGGCTAGTCGTGATACCTGTGAGCACGTGGTACCAAGATTGCAAGGGTCCTTCGTTGTATTGATCTGAAGAATCTGTATGTGGAGCTTAGGATGGCACAATATGTAGTATATGTGGAACAATTATCGAATACAGAGTAGCAAAGTTCAATAAGTATCCAAAATACAAGTCACAATTGCTGGCGTAGCACAACAAGTTGAACAAAAAACAATGGAAAAAGCTCAAAGAACTAGCAAAGAAGCAAGCAATGCACACGTTTTCACGATTTTTGCTGATAGTGACCTCCAAGAAAGGAATCAAACAACCTGATATTTTTCTGAATTTTTTACCATTGAACAATTATCACAAAAGATAGAAGCTCACAAAAATTCACCTTAAATAGAAGTGTATTGTGGCCTAGGAAAAACAGCAAAGTTCACCGAAAAATCTAAATCAACTTGAATGAATTTTTTCTTTATCTTCCTGATTTTTTTGAATTATTTGAGAATGCCAAACTGACATTGTACCCTACCCCAAATGGAGTCACGAATCAGTTGTAAAAAATTGAGCTCAATCGGAGCACTGAGCGAAAAGTTATGCCAAATTTACTAAAGGTACCTCAAGTTACGTTTTTGAGAGGCACAACTTGACAGGAAATTCAGCGGCGGCTAGGGCAAGCTTCCCTAGTATTTGCAATAGGTATTTTCCAGATGATGAAACAATGGGGGCTGCGATGCAAGGCAAAAAATACAAGGCAGCTCGCTACCTATCTAGGGCTTGCACGGCGAGAATTCACACAAGGTGGCTAGCGACGACATGTCGAGTAGTGTAGTGGCACGACTTGTAATCTGGATGAAGGTGGATGGGATAGTGGCGAAAACAAACACAACGACGGTGCAGTTGAACTACGACCAAGACAAAATCTAAACCAGCAACAAGACTCGACCACGGACACAAACTCAACAATGCGAAACTGAAACAAAATTGCAAGGCTAACACAAGGGTTCTAGGACAGCAGAATTTTTTTTGTAGGATTTTTGTGGACTATAGGACGAAGGCGAAATCTAAATTGGGGATAATCCTGATGGAATACCTGAGTCTCTGATTACCACTTGATGGGGACGTGGGTGCCCGATCTTCTGTCAGGTGAAAGATAACTCGTTTAGGGCGGATGTGATGCACCGATCCGGCTTCAGATCCAAAGACCTGGACCCCAGCAATCTTAGCACCACAATTCCTCTGATTATCAACCGTGTCACAATCCGGTTGACCTCGCCGCGAAGGCTAATCCCTGCCTGCGAAACAAAGAACACAAGCAAGAACTTGATAGAAGCAGCTCTCGAAATAGTGACTCTGCAGATGAATGATTAACATACGAAAGTTGGGGTTTCACAAACCGATAATGGCGATTGTTCGATGACAGAAAACTCTAAGCAAAACCCGCGTCTAAACCGGCGGCAGCTACTGAGTTTATGGAGTGGGAGGGTTGTCCTAGGGTTGTGGGAGACCAGGAGGGGGCGCCCACGACTTGAGCCAAGGGCCCGACTCGATACACGGCCAAGTTGGCCCAAAATAGGTGGCGCTGCACCTTGTCGTGGTCACACAGAATGATACACGCGACTTCTGGCACTAGAACCAGAACCAAATCGACGGCATCGTCTTCCTCTTTCCAACGAGTACTTATACGCCTCGTTTCGACGTCGTATGATGGAGTTATCGTCGAAACAGTGCATAAGTGTATGCTGAATCCGAGATGGACGTGGCAGCTGAGTCGGAGACGAAGTCCAACATGGGAAAGGTCGTGGCGTATGTGTGTTCAGCATGGTGATGTCCTCATCAATGGGGGCTGGGAGCGGGTCTCGGACGGCGCATCGCGTGCGCTCAGCGCCACACGCTTCAGGGGCGCAAGGCTGAGGACGCCGGTGTCGGCGTGGCTGCAGAAAGGACAGGACGGGGGTTGAAAAGTGAACAAGGCAAAAGAATCAAGACAAGGACACCGAGAGCAAGAACTTACATCTTGGAGCGGACCCGGGTCCTCTTCGCTGGCCGGCCCAACGAGCTCTGCTCGGGGGCTGCACATTTGGCTCCAACCGACTCGGAGGCCGGCTCCCGGCACTCCGCTGACTCGGGGGCTGCCTCGCTTCTTCCCGCCGGCTTGAGGATGGCGCTGCGCTCCCTCGGCTACTCGGGGGCTATCCTTCTGACCTCAGCCGCGTCGGAGGTCAGCCCATGGCCCCCGCCAGTAGGGAGGGAAACGTACACGTCTGGGGCTCTGCCGCCCTGGATGATCAAAGATTGAAGGCGCCGCGGGTCGGCGCCCGAGTCTGCCCCCTGCAACGCGCTCAGTGTCGACGCCGAGCTCATTGTTCTCACCCGCGACGGATGCCTCTGTAGAGAGTCCATATCCAGGCGGTCGGAGCCATCTAAGAGATGGCGAGGTGAGGGCTTGGGCTCCTCTAGACGCATGGGCAGGTCAACACGGCGAGGCAGGTCCCTCCACACCTCAGAGGCGCCCGAGCCACAGGGCGCCGTACGAGAATGGGTCGCCCGTTGATCCTCACGGACGGGGCGAGCCACTGACCAAGATCTCGGGCCCACGCTCTTCTCGTGTGCGGCAGGCTCCAGCCGCCGCGGTGACGTCACTTTCACCGCTCGGGGAGGCGACTGCATGGACGACCCCGACATGTCGCTCTTGTCCACTGCAGCACTGGGCTCGTCGCCTCTCCACGCCGGGTCTGGCGACGAGTCTTCATTGGGGGAAACGCCGCGCTCCCCTTCCTTCTGCCGCTTGATGCGGTCGTCGTTCCAATCGCGCTTGGCGATCTCCTGCTCTTTGTGCTGCGCCTTGCACGCAGTCTGCCGCCTCTCTGTGGCTGCCTTATTCCGGTTGAAGATCGCCTCCTCTGGGAGAGGCGCTTTGGCCGGCACAAGGTGCACGCACTTCAACTGCAAAAACAAGAAGTAGGCGAGTCAGTAATCACCGGGGGTCCCCGAGAAGACCAACGCTAGACCAAAGAGGGAAAGTTGTACGAAGAACTTATCGGAGGAAGCGGCAACTCACCAATTTCTCAGTCTCCTTGTTGGGGAGCATCGAAAGAAGCCGCGCCGGAGGCCACGTGAAGGTCGACTTCCCAATCACCAGCACCACACAGCACTGGATCTCGTTCAGCGACGGGAAGACCAGCGCAGTCATGGTCCCCGTCCAGGGGGCTCGGTCGACCATCATCTCCGGAGCGGCAGTCTCCGAAGCGGCACGACCCCTCGGGCATGGTACTGGCCGATGATGGTCGCCAGGGTGACCCCGACTCCTCGGAGGCGCCCCAACACCGCACAGTGCTCCTTGAGCATCCTCTCCCGCTCCGCCTGCGGGGGACCGTGAGTCCAGTTCGACCGCGACTGCCCGATGGAGTTCCTAGTGAACGCTGACAACGCGAACTTGGGGCCGTTCCTCAGGTAGAACCACCCCTTGTGCCAGCCGTTATTCGAGCTGGACAAGGAGGACGGGATGTAGCTGTTGCCCTGGCCTTGCTTCATCCGGAGGTTGGCGCACCCGATTGTTGCCGCCCTAGGGCCATCCTTCAGGAACCGAACATGAAGAAGTACCTGAAGAGGTGCCAATGGGTGCTTATCCCCAGGTACCCCTCGCACATCGCCTCGAACACCGTCATCTGTTGGATGGTGTTCAGGTTGAGGTGCTGCAGCTAGAGGCTGTACTTGTAGAGGACCCCCGGATGAACCGCCCGGCGAGGACGGAGAAGCTGCGCTCGTGGAAGGCCACGAACGAGACAACGTAACCCTTGGGCGAGCGCGCACGGACTCCTCCCCGGGCACCTTCCACTCCTCGGCGATGGTGAGTGGAGGGAGCTACCCGGCCTCGACGAGGCGGCGCAACATGTCGCGGGACACATTGGACCGTGCCTAGTTCGACATGACGGCGGCAAACTCTCGAACGAACTGGTGGCGCGAGAGGTGGCGGTGCTACAGGCGTAAGGAAGCAAGGTGAGCAAGATGCGAGAGTAGAGGAAGAAGATGGGGGAGTAAAGTCTCAAATCTTTGGCCGGTGCGCGGTTAAAAAGGGGAGGAGCGCGACCATTCGCCTTGAATGTCGGGCCCGCCGCGTCAGCGAAACAACCGCCTGCGTTGAAGGACCGTACATCGAACCAGAGAGGGGGGAGTGAATGGGAGCCGATAAAAATTCTTCTCGAAGGAGATGGAAACTCCAACAAGATTAACACGACTTCCAACACACGTCTCCAACTCACTACCCTAGTTGGCCAAGCCCACGTAACCACTGGAGTGCCACTAGAGCTAGGAACCAACACACAACCTTCCGACCCGAGAAACGCAGCAGAACACCAAACCTCGAGTCTACTGACCAACACCGGTCAGACCGGTGAGCACCACCGGTCAGACCGGTCCCTGTTGGTGAGAGTTGACGACTTCCACTAAGTGGCTTCACACCGGTCAGGCCGGTGCAACACACCGGTCAGACCGGTCCAAGCCTGAAAACCCCCAAATCACCAAATAGGCCTACCGACCTCCAAACAGACCCAAACTCGAAACAGCCCCAACACAAGACACCAGCAAACTCACCCAGACATTCACCCGAGCAAAAACCCACCAAGGGTTGCACCGGTCAGACCGGTCAAGAGCACCGGTAAGACAGGTGTAGCCTGGGCAGCTCGGGATGAACAACATCCGCGGGTCAACTCCCCCAAATCCAAACCTCGATCTCTCGAATCGCTCCACGGACTTGAACAAGACTTTGGGGATAATAGGAACACCTCATGAGCAGTCCATAGCCAAGATTAATCCCACCAAAACTTGTCCACAAAGGACGAAATCGAAGAAATCCCGCCAAGAACACCTCTAACCCTAGAACTCGGAAAACCCCAAAATCGAGCCCCTTTACTCACGGATTTGTGAGGGGAATCACAGCCCAAAGAACCACGAAGGGTTCCCACAAATTCCCCCCATAAAATCCTCAAGAGCAAGGTCCCGAAAACAACCCAAAGTAATCACCAAGACAGGGCTCCGAAAATCACCACTAAGAAAAACCGGGAAAGACACATCCAAAGCTTGAGGAACCACGCTGAATGATCTATACATTCCACAAAGGTTCATACAAGTTCTAGCTTGCCGCCCGATCATCCAACCCTCTCAACAAGATCTCACCATGAAGCTCTCAAGCTAGTCCTGTGGAAATCCTAAGAAAATAGGAAGGGAAAATAGGAAAGCAAATGAACTAGGGTTCCAAGAGGTTGGCTGCCATCCTCTCACCTCATGGGTTATATGGAGGCAACCGAAAGTCTAAAATACCCTTTCCTAACAACTAGGGATACAAGCCCCTCAAGGGCGGTTTTGGAAGTCTTGAAGCTTTCTCCATCGGACGGATGCCCGACGACCGCAACCTCCTTAGCCTCGACGCAAGCTTTGTGATCCCGACGCGTGTCCTCCACTTCGAAGATTCCGGACTGCGTCATCGCACACCGGTCAGACCGGTGCTCCACACCAGTCCGACTGGTACCCACCGGCCGACCGGCCGACCCACCGGTCGGAGCCGGGCCGGGGACCGGCCGGTCAGACCCACCGGTCAGACCGGTCTGGCACTGCTGCAGCACCGTCTTCGGTTCTTCGGTCTTGGCTTTGTGGATCAACCAAGGAATCCAGTGATTTTCTGGTGAACCACAGGAAACCCCGCGAACTCAGTGTAGCCTTCGCCAATCTCCACTCATGACTCGGCTCCCACGTAGTCCCGACTCGACCTTGGTTTTCAGGCTCACCCAAGAAACTTTCCATGACTTCATCTTGCTGTTCATGCCACCATGCGGCCCGCACTTGACCCACCGGGTCCCTCGAACGAAGCCTACTTGTCTTCTCCACACCTGGAGGCCTCACCGGCGACGACCTTTCGCGCTTGTTCTTCACCTGCACCAACACCAGTCAAGCCGCAACCTGCACCTGCAATACTTAGCCAAGAATCAGTCCACACAACGTTGTCAATCACTCATCACACAAGGAAGCGACCATCCACCGGGCCTCGAACCACACATGGTCCTCAATCTCCCCCTTGATGAGTGCATTGACAACACCCACATAAAGTAACAAGAGAGAAAAGAAAAGGAAAAGAAACGAAGAAAAAGAAACTCCAACAAGCGATCGAAAACCAAACAAAGGCAAAGACCAAGATCACTTGAAGAAGACAAGTCTCGGACCCCTTAGGCAAGGGGCAACGACTCGACACATCCGAGACAAAACAAAGCTCAAGCAAAGAGCACAAACCACTGAAACAAAGCTCGAAAAACCACAAAGAGCTCCCCCTGAACCAATGCACCTCCCCTTGGACGAATGCATGCAAACCACTTGAAAACAGGGCAGCTGCAACAACTTGAGCTCACACCGGTCAAACCGGTCATCACCACCGGTCAGGCCGGTGCCCAACATGTGCACAGGACCGGCACTCTAACCTGTCAGACCGGTGACCTTGACCGGTCAGACCGGTGCACACCAGAGCCCAGAAATCATCTGAAAACCTTCTAAATGCATCCAGCAAGCCATTTCAAGCTCAAACTTCTCCCCCTTGTTGGCAATGCATGAATCAAGCCAAAAATGCAAAACTTTCAACCTAGAGCTTATCAAATAGACAAAATTCAACAAAGGATGCTACATATGTTCAAATGAGCAAGTTAGATACTCTATAACTTCGTATCGACCTCAACTACATGATTATCAAGTTTCACAACCATTGGACGAAGCTAAAATGGATTTGGGCAATTTTGCGAAAGTTGCCTCTCATGAGCAAAGTCCTAAACATGATCAAAACATATCAAAATGGCAAAGCCACACAGACTTCATGCTAGGACAACCATTCTAATCATAAGACCATCACAAACACCCACAAGCACCTCATGTCATGTCAAAGCCACCGAGCCATGTGCCTACTTCTATGTATGAGACTTCTCATTGGTAGGCATCATGCAACGGTTTAGCACCCAAAGCAAATTAAATTCAGCACATATGACAAGGGAGCACATTTCCAAGCATTTTACATTTCATTTTCAGATTCATAATTGGTACATGAAATGTCTTTGCGACAAAAAGGAACTTATGCCCTCCACAAGATAAAGCAAGAGGGCTAAACATTCATGATGGCAAATGAGCCTTTGGCCCCATATGATCAATAAACTAGCTATCCAACCACAAATTAAGCATAGCCAAGCCACTAAAACATGTCAAGATCATATAGAGGCATTTACACATGAGAGAGCATATATGTGACATTTTTCAAAAACATAGCCATCAACCATGGATCATTCATCAAGATCATCAAGAGATAAGCCAAACTAACCATAGCATACCAAACCAGCTCACAAAGACATAAATAGCATTCCATGGTGAACAATGTATATAGGAGAAGCTTTTCCTATCCAATGCACATGATACAAAATGCACGCAATCTAAGATACAAGGATGCCTATACATCATGTTACATATGCCATGCCAAATGTAAGAAATGCACAAAGAAAACTATACATATGCTACAAAGGAGCTCCCACACAAAACTCACAAACCACCGGCTCCTCGAGGGGAGGAAAAAAAGGGCTCGACACCACCGGAAAAAGAGCAAAGGAGCACAAAACTCACAAGCTCCCCCTAAACTCATGCCTTAAGGCCAAAGAGCATACAAAGCTCACCTTACACACATGAGATAGGGCAAAGAGCAAAATAAACCAAGTGGCTTGACCAAGGCCACACACTTGAAGGTCACAAATTCACTTACCTTTATCATTTCTTCACAATTCACTCATCCTTGTCCACCATCCCCGAAAGTGATGCACCTACATGTCACCACCGGGATATGAAGCTGGAGAACCACCCTCGATATCCACCAAATGTTCTCCGGGCCATCCACCTGCAACTCAAAACCAAGAGCGAGAGCGAGGAAATGACTCAACACTAGGGTTAGTTCCAAAAGTGTAAAACCAGTGCCTAGCCATTTGCTCGAAAGTGGGGTTAGCACAAACCAAACCATCCTTCCTACCAAAGATACCTCCATGAACACCACCACGGTGACCACCACGAGGGAACCAACCCTCTCTACCTGGAGGAGGACCAAAACCACGAAAGAAAGCCCGTGGACTGTCCCTCCTCTCCATCTCAAAGCTATGGATCCTCCCATCCCCGTATTGAGCACGTGGAGGAGAATGCCTAGCAAACTGACCTCCAACAAACTTTCCACCAGAACCACGAATTCTAGAACCAAACTTAGCATCTGTACGAGCACAAAATCCAAACTGCTGCCTGTCCAGGCCTGCACCGGTCTGACCGGTGCCCCTCATCGGTCTGACCGGTGTAGCTTGGGCAGCAACACCTCCAACAGCCTTCCGCTCTCCCCAAGCCCGGACTGTCCTCACACTCGCCTTGGCCCTGGGCAACTGCACACGAGGCTCAAGTACACCATCGGAAGGGTGGTACTTGTCCTTGCTAGCCCACTCCTTTGCCATTCTCTCCTCATGCTTCCTCTTGAAGCAAAACGCTCTCTTTTGACCATCCTTTCCACAAAACTCACAATGGAAACGGATGGATCTGAGATTAGGCTTTGGATGAGGCTCCTCACAAGGCTTCTCACTTGGTTTGTCACTAGGCTTTTCACTTGCCTTCTCACTCGGTTTTTCTCTTGGTTGGTTTGGCTTGGATGCAAACTTGTCTTTGGGTGTGAGTTGTGGTGGAACTGAAACATTCCCAAATTTCCCTTCTCTCTCACCACTGCCCTCACCAACCTTATCCAATCCCAAAGCCCAACCATCAAAGCACTTACAGCTAGCAATCATCATACCAAGCTGAGGTTCTTGACTTGACAACCAACTCAGCGCTTCACGCAACTTATCATTCTCATCTTGCAAGTGACTGTTGACGGTGAAAATCCGTCAACCTAGCCATGAGTTTACCTTCGGTGTTGGCATGAGTTTTATACCTTATCCATTGGTACTAACCCCCGTGGTATAACAAGTTCACGTGTGCATGTCGGTTTTGGAGTTTAGTGTTTATGCAGGGTTTTAGCGTTGAAAGCAAGACTTTCGGGATAAGTTCATCAAGCACCTTATGACAAGACCTTGAAGCCCCGTACAAGTCATGCAATGAAGTAAACTTAACTCCAAGAAGGCAGGGACTTGATCCGAGAAGACGACAAACTCTGAGGACCTAACCAGAAAAGTGTTGAATCTTGCAAGACAAGGAGTTGTGTCCAATTCGGAGAGAAACTGCAGAAGGGGGAAACATCCAGGAAGCAAGGGAACCGACGTAGAGCAAAGGAGGCCTCTGGCTGGGCCTGGATGGGCCCAGGCCGGCCGGCCCGGTGCCGGCCGGCCCAGGCCGGTCGGCCCAGCCCTATCCAGGGCCCAGTGAGGCTCCCCTTTGCCCTAGCCGCCAATCAGGCTATTTATAGCCCCCTGACGGAGAGCCACGCATCATACAATTCGTCATCGGCCGCCGAGGAGCAGAGAAGAGAGGGACACCATCTCGGAGAGGAGAGGGTCAAGCTAGTTAATTAGGGTTTCCCTAGCCGACGTGGGAACCTTGCACGGAAGACCATGTCGGAGTTCCCGGAGCTAGAAGCAAGATCAAGGAAGGATCCCGGTGGTGATCTTGTGTATGTTTCATTGTTATAGTTGAATTATCAAGTTGAATCTTTTCCTAGCGATCAAGTGTTTCCTCGAAGATTTCGTTTTTCGATCGGCTTTGCTTATTCCAATTCTATTCTCGAGATAGATTACATAGGGTGTTCTTGTAGCCGTGGTGGCTAGAGGAACACGCCGGATCTTCCGAAAGAATCTCGACTTGTCTTTTGACTCGCCCTAAGCTCCCCGCATGAGTAGGGATACGTTGTGACAGAATGGGGGTTCCGAAAGGCGGATGTTTTCGGATTTGGACGGGAAACCACGATTTAAAGAAGCTTCTTATAAGATTCGATTTGCTACTTCTTCTCTTGCTTGGAACTTCAACAAAAGGCTTACCCCGATCCCTCTAGATCGGTTTATCTACCCAATCTTAATTTGTTTTCTCCGGTCTTTAGTAGATTAGATTAGTTTCGTGTCTTTTACTTAGATGCATTAGGGTTTTATCGAAGATTGAAGTTACTTGGCTTTACTAGATCAACTTTTGCGTCACACATTTGTTCCACAGATTCGATACCTTGGGTTCACCACTCGAGGGAAGAAGGGTCCCTTGACTACGACGGGAGACTTGTCCGCTTGCAAGTCATAAACGAACTTTGATACAACTATTAACCGTCAACAAGCCCCTTTTTCTGGCGCCGTTGCCGGGGAACAAGTGATCAAGATTTGATTTTTTATTGCCTTTTCTTGTAATTTTCAGTTTTCTTTTTGTTTTTCTTTTTGCATCTACTAAATTTTGATCATCCTCAAAATACATCTAATCTAGTTTGTCTAACCCTAGTTTTTATAGATTTGTTTTTACTTTCTAGTTTTTGCATACTTTGTTTATTGCTAACCCTAATAGGAGATGGACGGCTACCTCTCCAACAAACCCGATAATTTTGTGGATGATCCAGAAAAAACTTTACAGGATAAGGAGACGCGAAGCACATCTAGCTAAAAAGCTGGATTTTGTAGATTCGGAGTCGGAAGACAAAGGATCGCAGGAATCTCCGAAGAATTCACCACCTCAAAGTCCTCGGGAGAATCGACTTCCACCGATGGGTGACCAACCACCGCAAGAACGCAAGATTGGGGAGCTATGCACCCCAGACATCATCGACCTACCAATATTGAACCTTGAGGAGATCGGAAGACCGTTCGAGATCAAGACCTCAACAATCCGCATGGTGCAACATTCACCCTTCACCGGTAAAGAGGATCCGAACCTTCACCTCCAAGCATTCATTTAACTATGTCAGACTTTTAACATGGATGGGGTGACTCAAGATCAAATGAGGGCAAGGCGTTTTCCGTTCTCACTACTCGGGAAGGCTTTGCAATGGTTCCACTCTCAACCGGCGGAGACGGTGCAAAATTGGAACACGTTGATGAAGGCTTTCATGAAGGAATACTACTCGCCGGGTAAAACAAGCTTGCGTAATAAGATTGCCACCTTTGTTCAATATCCTACGGAAACTATCTCGGAGGCATTCGAGCGCTTCAACGAGTACACCCGAGCGGTTCCACATCACAAGTTCCCGAAGGAAGACCTCGTGCAAAAGTTCTATCAAGGACTCACCATGGCGTCAAGGACGATCATCGATGCATCGGCGGGAGGATCCATCATCGAACTTACACCGACGGAAGCTTTCACACTATTCAAGAAGGTCGCGGATAATGACACATAGGCGTCATCCGGGCGCCTACATCTGGTTCAACCCACGGGGAACGTCAAAGGAGTCTTGCAAGTGGAGAAGAAGAACATACTTGAAGGCAAGATCGACTCGCTCATGAGGAGGTTGGAGAAGATGGAGATGGAAAAGTAAGAGGCTCAAGACTTGAAGGCCGCCGAAGCAAGGTCCACATGCGAAGAATGTGGAGAGTATGGCCATGTCCGCAAAGATTGTTCGGAGGAAGCCAAAGTGCTCGACTACATGAGGAAGGGAGAATTGCCGAACTTCCGCTACGGGCAAGGTAGACCTCAATTTAATGCAAGCTCATCTATTCCTAACGCGGTTCCGCTTCGTATACAATTGAAGGAGTTAATGGATGAGCAAGCTAAGATCAACAAGGACACCATCACCAAGTTCAAGACCATAGACAAGGTGTTGGAGAACATCGATAGCAAGGTGACGGAGGTCGGAAGTTCCAATCATCAAGTGCTCAACATGATGAAGATGCTCGAGACGCAAGTTGGACAACTTGCGGGGCGCCTCACTAATGATGAAGGGAAGCTTCCGGACAACCCAAAAGTCCCCAATCGGCGAAGGCCATTCAAACACGTTCGGGGAAGGAGACCAAAGATCCGGAATGTTCCGCGGGAGCAAGGAAGCTTAAACCATCCACCGAGGTGGAAGGAGTTGCTAAAGAGAAGGTTACGGGGATCGTCACCGAGGAACCCGAATTTGAGATGCCGGAGGAAGACACGAGGATACCACAACTCAAGCCACGCTACTTCCGAGGTAAACTTGACAACCACTTTGAGAAGTTTGTGGAGGTTGTGCGTAGACATAGCATCAACATGCCATTACTAGATGCCCTACAAGTACCTACATATTCTCGTTACTTTAAAGACATACTTGCAAATAAATATGAGATAGCAACACTCGGGGTAGATCATGTCAAGATGTCCGAGGAGTGTAGTGCCGCTATTGCTAATGGGCTAGAGAAGCAAAAGGACCCCGGGTGCCCTACAATTCCATGTTCGGTTGGTTCTTTCAACTTCGAGAAGGCGTTATGCGACCTTGGAGCAAGTGTGAGTGTCATGCCGAGGGATGTGTTCGAGAAGCTACGCCTACCAATGGAGCCTACGGGTATATGTTTGGAGTTGGGAGACAACTCCATTCGCTATCTCTTGGGCATTGCTGAAGATGTACCCGTGAAGATCGGACACCACTTCATCCCCGTCGACTTCGTTGTGCTCGAGATGGGAGAGAGGGAGAAGCCGCCGCTCATCCTTGGGAGGCCTTTCCTCAAGACTGTGGGAGCTACCACTACTAGATTTTCCCCCTAATGCAACGCACAAAATGTGTTGCAATATGCCATATTTGGTTGCAATAGACACAATTGCAACCAAATTATTCCGTGGGCCATGGGATGCGAAAGGCCGCGTTGCATTAGGGTATTGCGTCGTTGTCCATCTAGTGGTTGCCAAAGTTTTTTTGTTGCAACGGAACGCAACGTTGCAATTAGGGTTTTTTACAACACTTGTTTTGGTTGCAAAGTGTACAATTGCGACACATCTGCGGTGTTGCCAAAGGTGCAATTGCAACGTTTCTGTTTCGTTGCAAGTTATAGTATTGCTACGCACTGACTTTGGTTGCTATTGGTTGAACCTCGTCTATTACCACGAAAGTAATTTGGTTGGAATATGTAGTATTGTCTGATGCCACGAAATTGGTTAGTTGCTATAGGTGGTCTCCTCTATTGCCACAAAAGTTGATTTCGATGTGATAGGTAGCATTGTCTGATGCCACGATATTGGTTACGTTGCTTTAGGTGGTATCCTCTATTGCCACGTAATTTGATTGGTTGTAATATGTGGTCCTCTAATATTGCTTCGAAATTTGGTTGGTTGCCATAAGTTAAAGTCTTTATTACAACGTTTCTATTAGGGTTGCTACAAGTGCACTATCTATTGCCACGCTCATTTTGTGTTGCTACAAGTTGAACTTCTTATTACCACGTTCCTATTAAGGGTTGCTTCAAGTACACCATACTATTGCCACGTTCCTTTTGTGTCGCTACAAGTTGAATTTCTTATTACCACGTTCGTATTAGGGGTGCTACAAGTGCACCTTACTATTGCCACGCTACTTTTTGGCAACGAAAAACACTGGTGTATTCTGCCACACTCATTTATGTAGCAGCAGTAATTGCAACATTAATTAACATCAGCAGATAAATATTACAATGCATCTATAGTTAATTAACCAACATTGAACCATCCACTGAGTTAATTACATGACTCATGAAGTACTTAAATATTGAAAAGTTTGGCACAGGACATTGTTTCAACACATAGTAGACAAATTTGCTAGGACATGAAGAACTTGGTCTGCCAATTGTTACTTGGAGATGATCCCAACACTTGATCAGCAAAGGGGGATTCAATGCAAGGAGGTCTCATCACCTGTAAAGAATCAACAAAATTTTTAAGCTAGCATCAATTAATCTCTAATATTGGAATTTGTGAAACAACAACATATAGCAAACCAAAGATTGATTGTGATTCATAAAAATAGCATAATGACATCAAATAATTACCACAACCATAAACACACTTTGACAAATTGAAACATGAATTACATTCACAGCAAGTAAGAGTTGTTGAAAAAAGCTTCACCTCATGTCTTTTTGGTGCTTTGTCGTCTCCTTTGTGCAACTTGTACCCGTAGCCGTTGAGAAGAAATTTGTCTAACGGTGGATTGAGTTTCGGATTGTTAACACCACCTTTAGTGCTTCGGTTTTGCGAAATACTTGTTTTCGAGCTTCTTCGCATTCCTTCTCCTATGAACCAATCATTTGGAAGGACAAGATTAGGCGTAATTTCATCAAGAATCGATGATATGTACTAGTAAAAAGTTGCGAATTCGAGAACAACCCGAGTACACGAGAGCACATTCCCCGGAGTCCGGTTGTACATTCCCGCATGTAGGAATTGATGGTTCCGCCGCCACGTTGTCCGCGGATTCGGCGACAAGGTTGTTTTGCCGGGTGATTGATGCAACCGCCGCCACGTCGGCGCATTCGGTGACATTGTTGCTTGGGCATGGTTGTACGGATATTGGCTGGTCAACCTACCAAAGGATACAAACATTCATATATAGAACCCAAGGAAAGAAACGCATTCATGCAAATAGCTTGACCGAAGCACTGTGGAACTTGTGATCGTCCATTTGATGCTTGCGCATTGATAGGAACTCTTGCCTAAGCCGTTGTAGATTTGCCTCGCCTTCTCTTTTCACTTTCTTCAAGTTGGCGTGCATGTTCTCTCCTTTCGCATCCCTTTCTTCTTCCCATCCCGACATTTTTTCTTGTAGCTGCCCAAATGCGTCCATGAGCTCGACGTGTTCCTCATGCCGTAGCTCTTCCCTACGAATTTGTTCCTCGCGCTCCGCATTGAGCAACCGCCTTCTAGTTGGGTTTTTTGCCGTGTACCCGTTTCCATGCAACTTGGTTGATTTGCACTTCGTGACTTCTTTGTAGGCTTTTTGGAACATCTCGTTTTTTTCCTTTTGGGAAACAAAGTTGTTGTCCGCATTTGATTCCGCCTCGAAGAATAACGCCGCTTGCGTGTCCTAACATTTGCAAGGCACAGTGGAGGAGTTAGTTGAACAAGAGATTGGTTGCATTCTATAGTTGCATAAGCCTATGTATAGTAATGTATGTACTAATTCATTGAGAACTCACATAGACATTTTTAGATTGTTCGTCCGTCCAAGACCCCCGGTTAGTGTGAGTTATCCACCAAAGTTCCATATCATCGGGCTCTTCACCCCGCTTCGGGTCTCTCTCGTTATGCCAAGAAAATAACAAATTAATGTTCTTCATCCTGCAAGACAGATTGGAGATGTGCTTGTCCAGTTATTACCTTCTCATAGCTGCGCTGAGAATAAGGCATAGCGCCTGACAAATGTCTTGTCATTTGTTGGCATCAAATCGCAGAATTTTGTGTGCTCCTTTCCTATACAATGTAAAGTTATGAACAAAAATCTTAAAGACTCAGACATCGCCATTTGAATGAAAAATGTAGTGGTCAGAAATCGTAATTAACAATGTGGAACAAACCTTGAATTTAGCAAGATCGAAATACTTCAACGATAGTGCCATTCAACAATATCTAATTCGTAGGCTTATGTAACATTCTCTCGGTGGTAGCCGTTGTATGTCTTGGTCGTAGCACCGAAAGTTGAACGCCATCCTTTGTAACGCTCCCTAGCAATGGCCCATATCTTTTCCCTCGATTCAGATTATCCTCCATGTCCCACTTTGCCCGTTATATAATCACAATAGCATTCAAATATTGTGTGAGTTCATATGTTAGTTTTTATTTGAATTGTACCGAAAAGCAAAGTCTATTATTACCAATACATCGCTGCTATTGCGTTTTTGACTTCTTCCCTAACATTTTTCCATGATTTCACTCCAATGATAGGAGCCCTTTTCCTTGTATACATGACCACTTCATCAACGAATGAGCGGTAGTTATCACCTACCGGTCCTCCATGTTTAGAGAATTGAATGTCTAACTGCTGCTTGCCCGCCTTGATTCTCTTGGCGATTACCGTCAATGCTCTTACGGGACCGCGTCCTCTTTTCTTAACTTTTTGTGAGCCTATTCCATGCGAAAAACATGCATGTGATAATACCCACAAAATAAATGTATGCACAGACAGGTAATTTCTATGGAACAAATGTTACCAGATCCTTGCTCCTGTTGTTTCCAACGCCGAGCATGAGATGGAGGCTGCACTGCAGGTGTTGGGTTCATTTCATTCCTGTGTTGCAAAATGATGGTGGGGTCCACGTACCGTTCTGCAGAGAATTTAGTGGCATATGATGACCGATCATATTTTGTAGTATGACAAAAAATGGTAATTTGCTTGCAAATTAGGAGAGGGATATTACCGATGTCTTCAAGCAGTCCTGCAACATTCAGGTATTCTCTGTATGTATCGATTGTGTCATCCCTGAAAATGTCTTTTAATTCTGAAATATAATCCATAATTAATTTCATTCATGTGACTGAACATGCAAATTCAGGAGTATAAGTACACAAATATTTGGCTGAAGCATATCTTACCCAAGGTATCTTCTCTTGATGCAAATCAGCTAGCCAAAGTTTGTATTCATCTAAGTCACATTCTTCTACTTTTTCTTCATCATCAGCATTTATGTAAGCACTTTTGGATTTCAAAGGTGTTATGGCCATGGTATGGTTTATAGGTATTGGCTCTCTGGAGATAACTAATCTGATCACCATCTCCTCCTCGTGAATCTGTTTCATTCTTTCTACGTCGACGTCGTAGTCGATCTCAGTGAGTGTTGCTTCCACAAGAGAGTCGGAATTCTAGTCTTGTAGTAAACAATGTCCCTCATCCCGTACCCCGAGCTTTTGTTTCAGGTTGTTTATGGTTTGTAGGGTGATTTGTGAACCACGAGGGTGACAGTATGTGTTGTATCCGGCTCCCCATCTATACCCTTCTCAATCATATATACGGTCCAAGACTGATCATCTAATGATCTGCGCATTCATTTCGATGTCATATCAATAACATGTGAAGAAATTTGGTGTGCAAATCGCGTGATCAAATGCATGAAATCTAGGGTACCAGTGCGTGCACAGATGCATGAGATGTTGGATGCAGTACGAACAAGGGGAAAGATTGAATCACGATACAGCGTACCTGGCCTCGGTCGTCTCGTCCTGAGATGAAGGTAAAACATCAGGGTCTGCACCTATGTCCACGTCGACGCGTGCTTCATCGTCGCCTGAAGGTGATGATGACCCAAAGAGAGCCCCCGTCGCCCTAGGCCTAGGGGCCATGGTGGCGGTAGGTTCACCAATCGCCGCACCAGGGGTTGTGAACATTCTAGGTAGCATGGCCGACGACTGTGTGCGCTGCGCTTCAGAGGACGTAGGGATCACCCTTGCCGGCTCCCTCGACGACGGCATCCTCGTGTACGCGCGGCGAGAAGCAGCTTGGCGGCGACGGCGGCGGTAGTCGTATCGTCTACCCGGCCCCTAACTGACCGAGTTGTAGATTTGTTTTGCGAGGGGATTCAGGAGGGAAAGTAAAGACGCGCGACTTTTTACTCTTGTAACCCGGCGTGGTGGCCCCCCTCATGGTTGCGCGGTAGTTTGGGCGAAAGTTAAATAATTCGGATGGGAAAAAAAGCGGCGCCACATTCCAAATCGCCGGCTACCCATTTTTTTTGAACGTTTGGCGTATTTGAGGGATGCATTTTGGTGTGGCCGCTGACGGGTGGGTCCCACAAAGTTTACTTCTTGTTTACCACAAAGTTACGTATATTGGTTACACATTTTTTGATGTGGTCGAGTAAATTTACGAATGTCATATTTGTATAAACTTTAGCAGACTACCATAAACCCTTTATCAGATTTGTACCAAAGTAAAATGCATCACACAAATATGTGTAACAAACATAAAGATCGGGTAGCAATCGGTAAGATTTATGACAACTGAGTTTTCACAGGCTAGCTACCCGAGTCACGTTGACACCACACCAACTAAGGATCATCAAAAACATGCTCTACAAGGACACAAATTGTAAAGAGACATACATAGTCGAAAGACACAACTTGAGAGACATGCTTTGTGTTTATTAGCTGGATTTCTTCAAAGATGTGACTGAAATGATGCCAGAGCCTCTCTGCAAGGTCCCTCGTCACTTGCAGATAAATTTCCTGAAAATGAAGAAAGCATTAAACGAACTGTCAGAACAAATGATAACTGAAATCCTGTGCACTGAAACAATGTTTAGCAATCGAGCGAACTTGTAAAACACAAGAAAGAACGCAAACATGTACACTGAAATCCAGAATGTCTTTTAGGGTGCATCATGTGTGGAACTAATTTATCAAGAAATATCAGCAATCACAACTTTTATACCTTCCTTCAGATCAATAACGCTTCCTTGAGTGTGTAGAAGAACCAATCACACTCGTTTCGGATCCTACACTCCTCGCTGCAGAACCTACGCCACGAGTACCAAGCATGCCATCCTGCGTGGTCGCCACACCCGCGACCCGCACACTGCAAATCGTCGTGGCGAGGTACGGGCGTCGGCACCGGCGACACGGCAATCGCATTCGCATCTGTAAGCAGGTAGTGCCACGTCGACGCAATGATCCTGGAGCGGCGTTTTGTGCAAGTCAAATTTATCCAAGGAAGCACCGTCGCCCCCTCTTGGGGTGCCTCGACCAAGCGCAGGAGCCGCTTGGCCTCGTCGTCGTCGGCCTCGCCGTTGTTGGGTCTGTAGAGGAAGAGGGAGAGGGCGTACATCGATTCCTTGTGACCCGCCTCCGCGGCACGCCGTAGCTGGTCGAGGCACGGCGTGATGACGCCACGTGTGTTCCCCAGTACTGCGCGGTGCAAGCCGCTCTGGAACAAGGCCTCCGGGTTGCCGACGTTGGTCAGTGTGTTGACGAGCGCCGCGCGATACTCGTGGCCGAGGTAGAATCGACGCCGCATGACGCGTTTCAGGGCTAGGCGTCGTCCGACCGTGGCGGCGCCGCCCACCACGCACATTGCCTTGCATGTTGCGCGCAGGTTGCGGAGATCCACAATGGCATCCTCCGCGACCGCGCGGCCGACGCGGGAGACGATGTCAATCGTCGGCTCCGTCGGCGCCACCGGCAGGCCTCGACGACGCCTCGTAGCGAGCCACGGAGATCTTTTCCATGGAGTGGTTGCAGTTCGTCACGCACGGTGGGTAATTGGATGTGCGACGCTGTTATCCCCGGCGAGGATGAGGGGAGATGGAAAAGAACCGCCGCCTCCAGATCATGTTGTAGATTGAATTTTGGGGGTCGCAGGGTTCATTGGTTTTTAAGGAAACTGCGCTTTCATAGGGAGGACACGGAATCACAGGGTCAATGACAGGTGTACCCAGGCACTAGTTGGCCCACAAATCAGTCTTTACGGAAATTTGACTCTGGGTGACCCCATCTGTGGACGGAGTTGCGGGACCCACCTGTAGGATTGTTGCGCCAAACTGTCGGCCTGAACCCGCGAGAGATTTCCCCATTGGACAGAGTTGTGGGCCCCACCTGTCGGCACCCAGATTGGGATGTGTTCTTGAGTTGTTCATGTTCATAATGAACTTGATCATTTGTATCGTTTAATCATAACTTCAAAGTTGTTTATATTTGTCAAATGACGTCCAAATCAGGAAATTTTTTTTCCTACATTCTTATGACAACATAATCTAGATCATGGTGTCCACTCCATATCGTGTCACAGCGTCTGAGCAATAATAATTTGAAAATAGAACATTTCATAACTAGATTCAAGATTTTCAATCGATGAGACGACGTCAATTTGAAATGAGATGAATACCAAAGTTTCATAGCTCGTCGAGATGAACAATCTTTATATTGGTTGGATTCTCATTTGAAGAAGTGGTCCTACACATTGTTAGTTAATCCTAGGTTCACTCTCATTGTTTAAGAAACTTGGTCGGAGACATGTCATTTTTGTTCTACGTGATCGTACCCCTTCTTCAAATGAGAATCCAACCAATATAAAGTTTGTTCATCTCGACGAGCTATGAAACTTTGGTATTCATCTCATTTCAAATTGACGTCGTCTACTGATTGAAAATCTTGAATCTAGTTATGAAATGTTCTATTTTTAAATTATTATTGCTCAGACGCTGTGACACGATATGTATGTTGTCATAAGAATGTAGGAAAAAAATTTCCTGATTTGGACGTCATGTGACAAATATAAACAACTTTGAAGTTATGATTAAACGATACAAATGATCAAGTTCATTATGAACATGAACAACTCAAGAACACATCCCAATCTGGGTGCCGACAGGTGGGGCCCACAACTCTGTCCAATGAGGAAATCTCTCGCGGGTTCGAAGCCGACGCTTTGGCGCAACAATCCTACCGACAGTGGGTCCCACAACTCGTCCACGGATGGGGTCACCCGCAGTCAAATTTCCGTTAAAGACCGATTTGTGGGCCAACAAGTGGCCGGGTAGACCCGTCATTGACCCCCGGGTAACCGGCCCACCCCGCCGAGTTAGTGGGGTCGCATCCCCGCAATGGGATATTCGCCTTTTAGTCATTGATCCGTCGGCCCCACACGGCGCGGGTACGAATGCGCTTGCCCCGACGCGAGTTATATAACCGCGGGGCCTCGCTGTGTTTTCCAATCCCGCTCCTTTGCACCACGCCGCTCTCGTCGATCTTGAGTAGCGGCTCGTCTCCCGGCCCCCTCGACTCCCCGTGCGCATCTATGGCCGGAGAGAAGCGCCCCGCAGAAGAGGCCCCTGGGGGTTCGTCGCCGTCGGTCCCGCCGCGTCTCCGTCGGTTGGTTTCTCGCCGAGGGTGAGTGTCTTCCCCGTCTCCATAATTTCTCGCGCTCGCCGAGGATCCGATGCTTGTCATTCTTCTTCTCGTTTCCTAGTGCGACATATGGCCGGGTCCTTCGGCCGGCGCGGCGCCTCCGTCCGGTGGATCTTCATCGTCGGAATCCTCGGAGCTTGTCTTCTTCCTCGTCTCGGGCGACGCCCCCGTTCGTCGGAGGCCGGGGACTCGGCAGAGGAGGAAGCGGCGAGGACGCGGCGTCGTCTAGACGACGCGCTGCGCAAGGTACGGGACCCGGAGGGGACCGGGATGCGATGCATACCGCCCTTCGGCGGGCGAGACGGAGACAGCCGAAGTTCGCAGCGCCAAGGCCGTTGTGGAGGCCCGCTGCTTTGGTGAGTTCCTATATTCCGTCAGTGCACGCCGCCCACTAGGCTCTTGTTTGACTCGTCGCCATTGTTTCTTGCCTCAGCCGAGGAGGCGGAGGCGTCTTTCCGCCGCGAGCAGGCGGAGGAGCTGCGCCGCCGCCTGAACGATCTGGAGGATTGCCACGATGAACTTACGCGCGCGGCGGAGGTCGCCGTCACGGTGGTCGGCTCGGGGCTCCGGCGCCGCCCGACCGTCTTCGCGCGCTCCCAAGGCGTGTCAAGGAGGCGGTGCGTGCCGGCGCGCGCCGGGGAGCCGCCCGCGCGCTCGCGACGGCGGACATTCAAGTCGACTTTCCCCGGGCCGATCCGCGGCCGGAGTGGCCGTTACCGCCGGATCGGCACCGGCACTACGCGCCGCACTTCCCCCATTGCGGCCGATGCCGCCGCCGCGGGGGTTGACATCGACGGCGTGCTTCGCGACGGCGCCGCCGCCGACATTGGCGGCCTGTAACTCACCTTTCTAAGATTAATCTGTATCGGCCCCTCGTGGCCGAGAAAATCGAATTTCGCATTGTTCCTTGTTTGTGCCATTGCGATTTTTGTTCACTGCTGCGGGGGGGGGGGCGTGGTCGGGTGTACGAAACAAACTACTCCGGCCCCCCGTGCCGTCTTGTCACCCGTCACAGCAGCTGACGCGTGCTCAGTAGGAGGCTAGGAGCTTCGTTGAACAGGCGTCCAGGGTACTCGAGTAGAGTACGTAGGACTGAACGCGTGGGAGATCGCTGTAAGGAATCGGATGCCCGTTAGCCTAAGAGGGGGAGGGGGTGAATTAGGCAACTTAAAACCTTAACCTATGGCTTCACTAATTTTGCGCAAAGGTAAACTAGAACATACTATCTATATGTGCAACTACGGTTGTTCTAGTGTGAAACTCCCATCCCAAAAGAAGGTTTGCAACCTATAGCCAATCCTAGCATGATACTACTCTAGGAATGTAGAGGCAAGCAAAGATTGCAAGAGAGTAAATGCGGAAACGTAAAGGGGATGAGAGGAAGCAAACTCTTGACACGCGATTTATCCCGTGGTATCGGTAGGCACTAAGCCACCCCTAGTCCACGTTGTTGAAGCACTCACACAAGAGTATTGCTTCCCGGTCACCAAGTCTCTCCCAAGAGCACCAACTTGACATGCCACAAAGGCTAGCCACTTAGGCACTTGTCAAGCTCCCTTGGTCACCTTGATGCCGCCTCCACTAAGGAGCTTCTCCACCAAGGAAGGGGGTCTCCACGTCCCCCGCACAAAGTGTCCTCGCCGCTCCACACCAAGCCGGAGGGTCGATGACGATTGCCGGTGAGCCACTTAGGCCCCAAGGCTTCCGGCGAACCTTGTACAACAGGATTCACTCAAGAATCACCTCACAAGGTTGGCACAATCTTGCACTCACTCAGCTCTAAGCTAAGCCTAGCACTAAGCACATACACAAAGCATGCACTAAGGATGAGCAATTAAGCACTTGGATGGATTGGATATGATCTTCAATGAGTCTTGAACTCCTCTGCACTTCCACACAATCCAGCAACCTCAAATGAGTGAGTGGAGGGGGTATAAATAGCCCAAGGCATCAAACTAGCCGTTGGCTAACGTCCACTGAAAAAGGTACCGTCGGATGATCCGACGCTATGCTTTTCCGGGCGTCGGTTCATCCGGTGCCCCTCCCACGTCACGTAGCCGTTGAGGTTTTCTGACACAACTGCTCCGACGCTATGCTCCGACGCTACGTCGGATCATCCGTGCTTGAAGGCCTCGCGTCCGGAGTCGCATCGTTAGCTTATAACGGACCGTCGGATAGACCGACGCTATGCCTTGACCAAGGCGTCGGATCATCCGGTGCTGAAGGCTTCGTCTTGGCGCGTCTCTGTCTTGATTCAAACTGGGCGTCGGATAGACCGACGGGGTCCTCACTCAGACCGTCGGATCATCCGGTGCTACTGCCTTCCTTGCTCTTCCTCTGCAACTCGTCCGACGCATGTAGAAAATGGACCGTCGGTTCATCCGACGGTACCTAGGGTTTCACCCTGTGTACCAACTCGTCCGACGATTGCACCGACGCTTGTATTTGAGGGACCGTCGGTTCATCCGACGGTGTCTTTGCTTTTCCATTTCTTGCTCGGTTTTGACCCTTTGTTTTGACATTTTTGCATGGGGTTTTCTTGCATCCTTGGGACCTAGAAATGTCTACAAAGACACGCTCAAACAATATGGTTAGTCCCAATGATCATGTTGTAATGAATCACCAAAATCAAACTCCGAACAAATGGCATATGAGGCCATGTTCGCTACAATCTCCCCCTTTTTGGTGATTTATGACAACACAACCAAAGCAAGCATAAATTTGCTAGAATTGACAGAATTAGAACCACTTACACTTGCTTGGATGCTTACCATCATCCAAACTCCCCCTAGATCAAACTTCCCCCTTTTTGCTCTTATGTTCACATTCTCCCCCTTTGGTCTCAAATCCTTGAAATCACTTGTAAGCATCCTTGAGCCCACTTGTAAGCTTACGCCACACGCTTGCTTTGGTCTCACATTCTCCCCCTTTGGAATAAAATCTCCAAAAAGTCCAAAGCAAACGGGTCGAAGGAAACTAGCAAGATCTAGCAACCATAGCTCAAGGGAGAGATGTTAAATGCAAGGGAGAAAGCCGCATGAACCATGATCCATATGTATGATATCGATGAAGATACCATATGTGAGAATAACTAAGGTGGATCACATGCTCATGAGACTAGCATGATACAAACTAAGCTCCCCCTAAGTGTGTGCATAAAAAGAATACCACTTGCAAGACAAGGGTAGTGAGAAACAAGTGCACAACTACAAACTTGCAAAACAAGGAAGCTTAGAGCATATCATGCAAAGAGGTAGCTTAAAGGACAAGAGATAAAACAAATGGGTTCTTGTTACATTACCACTTGTAGATATCACTTGTAGTCTTTTGATTATTGCATACCTCCGGGGGATGATCCTCTCTACCTTGTTGGCACCACATTGAGATGAGCCACTTGGAAATGATATCACTAGGTGACACCACTTGAAAGAAGCTTGTATAGAAGGCACTTGGGGTACCACAAGTATTAGAAATGTATGAGTACATTGCCTTTGAACTTATATAGATACATAAGCTCGCAAGGACACGACTCAATAGCATGAAGCTCATATTGCTATATTCACTCTTTTAGAGATGTTAGATCACATTGAGAGTGAAATAGCATTCTCTTAGAATGAAACACCGCACCGGAACGCATCGCTAAGGGACTACATAAGAAAAGCTTGAAACAATGTTAGTCCCATAACCAAACCATAGGATGAGCTCCCCCTAAATGTGTGCATTTAGTGTTTGAATCACCAACCAAATGTATGCACATTGTTTATGATAACAAAAGGGAAGCTTACCCTATAGCTTGCTCATGATGCAAAGAGATATATATGAAAACATGCACCATGAAAGAACAAGTGTAGCTTTCCTACACACTAATCAAACCATGTAGGTTGCTCATGGGTTAGCACATGACACAAGCAACCTACCATATGTAAACATTGCAACAAATGCAACCTAAACAAGGCAATGGAGCTACAATGATAAAAGAGATGGGTTCTAGTTTCCATTACCTCAATCGGGGAACTTGGGCAACACATTTCCAATTTGCAAGCTTGACTTATAGGCTTGAATCTTCTCATCTTGATTGTGCCAAGCCTCCCAAGTCCCCGCTCTTAAGGCCTTCAAGTGGCCTTTGGAACCCAAACCATTTGAGGCCCCTTCATGTTGGTGATGACTTCCTTGGGCACCCAAATAGGTTGGTTCCAACCCCGCTCTTCCTTCATCTTCCCAACCTTGTGTGCAACCACCTTGCCATTAGCCTTCTTCTTGATGACGTAGGTGTTGCTCTTGGTCTTGTTCTTGCGGTTGGGCTTGGTGTAGATGAGGGAGCTCTTGATGGTGGGCTTCAACTTCTTCTTTGCGCCTTTGTCCATCTTCTTGACAAATTGAGGGCATTTGTAGAACTTGTGCCCTTCTCCATGACACTTGTAGCAAGTCACGGTTGCACCCTTCTCAAGCTTCTTCACCATGGGATCACGGTTATCTTGAGAAGGTTGGACTTGGCTCTTCATGTCTTGAGAGATGTCCACTTGTTCTTCATCGTTCTTGCCCTTGCCCATCAAGTTTGCCAATCTCTCTCGGAGCCTTTTCACTTCTTGCTTGAGCTCGTCATTTTCCTTGCCTATGAGATAATCACATGATTCTACAACAACATTCTCATTGCAAGATGGTGAGCAAGATTCATCAATTAAATCAATGCAAGAAGTTGAAGCATCTACCTTGGAGATAGGAATTGCACAAGGGATAGATGTTTCATTAAGCTCAAAGGAATTACTTGTTTTAGTCTCATTGCTCTCAAGCTTAGATTTTAGCTCCTCACACTCCTTGCTAAGCAATTTGAATTTGCACAACAAATGTTCATAATTTGTAGCAAGGGTGTCACTAAGATCATTGAGAGCATTGAGTTCTTTAATTTCATTAGCTTGTTGTTCAAGCATTCCTTTTTGCTCATGGATTAGCTCAACAAGATCATTGAGAGAGGTGGTGTCGGATTCGTCATCACTTACATTGCTTTCCATACCTTTGGCCATGAGGCACATGTGTGATGATGAAGGTCCTTGCATGAAGCGGGTGGTGAAGTTCTTTCTTGATTCATCGCTTGAGCTAGAAGAACTTGATCCACCACTTGTCCACTCGCGGACGGCGAAGGTTGCTTCTTGCCTTGGTCTTCTCTCCTTGACCACCTTCCTTTTGGGCTTGTGCTCAATCTTGGTGAACTTGATGTGTTGATGATGGCGCCCTTCTCTCAAGTGGATGTTGTAGCCGTACATGTTGACTTTCTTCACATACTTGAAGATCTTCTTCACGTACTCGGCCACCATAGATTCAACCTCTTCATCACTTGAGGAATCTTCATTATCACAATCATCACCATCATCTTCGCTTGAGCTTCCACGAGTAGCCATCCTACTCAACATTTTCTCTTGTCGACTTGAGAGAGCATGGCTTGTGGTTGGAGAAGATGGTTCTTGGGGCTTTTCTTGGGGCGCCTTCTTTGACTTGGGCATTAGTTGAAGCTCATGTGCCATGATCTTGCTCAAGATATGCGATGGCTTCAAATCTTCGAGCTTCTTCTCGTAGATGATTGCTTTCACCAAGTCATAGTCGGGCTTTCGGAGACTTTGTAGGATCTTGCGGTTGATGTTCAAGTCCGTGATGTCCTTCACACCTAAGGCATTAATCTCATTGACAAGCACATTTAGGCGTGAGTACATAGATTCGGCATTTTCATTAGCAAGTTGCTTAAAGCTATTGAATTCCTCAAGGAGACAACCGTAGCGTTCATTAGCAACTTCTTTTGAACCCTCATTTTGCTCCTTGATGGTTTTCCATAGCTCATGAGCATTTTCACAAGTAAAAACTCTATTGAAAACGCCTATATCTAGTGAGGACAAAATGATACTCTTAGCAATCACATCAAATTGCTTTTCCTTTCTAGTACCATTTTTCATGCCCTCATCGGTTACTCTCCAAACATCGAGGTCCCTTGCTTGGAGATAGGCCTCCATGAGAACCTTCCACCGAGGATAGCCCGTGCCATCAAAATGTGGAGCCAAACCTAAGGTATCCACCCCTTTCATTCCTCTAGGGCAACTCACTAGGCGGTGAGGCCTAACCGTTCCAATGAGCCGGTTTTCACAATTTACCAATCGAATTGGCGTTTCCTTGTGAAGGAAGTGAGTCCCGGCTCTGATACCACTTGTAAGGAATCGGATGCCCGTTTGCCTAAGAGGTGGAGGGGGTGAATTAGGCAACTTAAAACCTTAACCTATGGCTTCACTAATTTTGCGCAAAGGTAAACTAGAACATACTATCTATATGTGCAACTACGGTTGTTCTAGTGTGAAACTCCCATCCCAAAAGAAGGTTTGCAACCTATAGCCAATCCTAGCATGATACTACTCTAGGAATGTAGAGGCAAGCAAAGATTGCAAGAGAGTAAATGCGGAAACGTAAAGGGGATGAGAGGAAGCAAACTCTTGACACGCGATTTATCCCGTGGTATCGGTAGGCACTAAGCCACCCCTAGTCCACGTTGTTGAAGCACTCACACAAGAGTATTGCTTCCCGGTCACCAAGTCTCTCCCAAGAGCACCAACTTGACATGCCACAAAGGCTAGCCACTTAGGCACTTGTCAAGCTCCCTTGGTCACCTTGATGCCGCCTCCACTAAGGAGCTTCTCCACCAAGGAAGGGGGTCTCCACGTCCCCCGCACAAAGTGTCCTCGCCGCTCCACACCAAGCCGAGGGTCGATGACGATTGCCGGTGAGCCACTTAGGCCCCAAGGCTTCCGCGAACCTTGTACAACAGGATTCACTCAAGAATCACCTCACAAGGTTGGCACAACCTTGCACTCACTCAGCTCTAAGCTAAGCCTAGCACTAAGCACATACACAAAGCATGCACTAAGGATGAGCAATTAAGCACTTGGATGGATTGGATATGATCTTCAATGAGTCTTGAACTCCTCTGCACTTCCACACAATCCAGCAACCTCGAATGAGTGAGTGGAGGGGGTATAAATAGCCCAAGGCATCAAACTAGCCGTTGGCTAACGTCCACTGAAAAAGGTACCGTCGGATGATCCGACGCTATGCTTTTCCAGGGCGTCGGTTCATCCGGTGCCCCTCCCACGTCACGTAGCCGTTGAGGTTTTCTGACACAACTGCTCCGACGCTATGCTCCGACGCTACGTCGGATCATCCGGTGCTGAAGGCCTCGCGTCCAGGTCAGTACTGTTAGCTTATAACAGACCGTCGGATAGACCGACGCTATGCCTTGACCAAGGCGTCGGATCATCCGGTGCTGAAGGCTTCGTCTTGGCGCGTCTCTGTCTTGATTCAAACTGGGCGTCGGATAGACCGACGGGGTCCTCACTCAGACCGTCGGATCATCCGGTGCTACTGCCTTCCTTGCTCTTCCTCTGCAACTCGTCCGACGCATGTAGAAAATGGACCGTCGGTTCATCCGACGGTACCTAGGGTTTCACCCTGTGTACCAACTCGTCCGACGATTGCACCGACGCTTGTATTTGAGGGACCGTCGGTTCATCCGACGGTGTCTTTGCTTTTCCATTTCTTGCTCGGTTTTGACCCTTTGTTTTGACATTTTTGCATGGGGTTTTCTTGCATCCTTGGGACCTAGAAATGTCTACAAAGACACGCTCAAACAATATGGTTAGTCCCAATGATCATGTTGTAATGAATCACCAAAATCAAACTCCGAACAAATGGCATATGAGGCCATGTTCGCTACAATCGCGAGGCGCAGCGCTGCGTTTCTTCTTCCGTTCGCATCTAAATAAAATTAGCCCCAAGAATCTTTCATAAATGGAACACTAAATATAATTTATTTGTAAAACCTTTTCACGTGTCAGCGTAACTTTGTGTGACGAATCTAATGAACCTACTTAATCCAAAGTATTTAGCTACGCATTTTGAAAGTAGTTTTGAAAATAACTTACTTTAATACTTGTAATTAATGGTGCACCTCCATGGAGTAGTAAATGTAGATGAAATTTAAAACTACATAAATAATTTGGATCTACTTTGCGATACAGAGCTTTTCGCAAACCTTTTCAGACATCAAACCCTTAGTGTGATTTTGCATGCAACTATCCGGTGCAGGTGAAGCGTTGCGGCCAGACCACGACTCCCCAGGCGCGCGTGCGTGTAGCATTAATTAGGAACCGCCGCCCCTTCGTCTTGCCGGTTGTCTTCAAATCTTGCCATGCCCATTGCTTCGGCAACCACCACGTCGATTTGACCTGTATATGAAGCCGAAACGACAACATATAATATACTAGTTTAGCCTCTTCCCTACCCCGCCCCACCCCCTCGCTCCCACTGTCGCATCGAAGGAGAAGGGGTTTTCTTGCCTGCCGCCATTGCCGGCGACCCCCCAAAGCTTGCAATCTCTGCAACCGCCATCGCAAGCGACCTCGAAACAGCGGCGATGACCCGAAGCGACGCATCGGGTGACGGCGGCGCCCCACAAATGAAGGGGGATGCCGTAGAGGCCACCGCCGCCGCCGGCCTCTACAGTAACCTAGGTGATGCGGGCGGAGCAATCCCGGCCGCGTCAGCAGAGAGCGTCGCTTCGAAGGTTAGTCCTGCAAGGCACAATGAGTTGCTAGTTAGTCGTGGATTTGTCACGAGGTTGAAGATTCGGAACTTTGTTTTCTTGGTTTGGGACTGCAGGGTGGCAAGCATGTCGCCCTCAACCCGTGGGAGGCCGCCGTTGATCCAGCCGACGTTCGAGATCGGAGCGGCTGGGAGTGGGACGAATGGCGCCCCACCGTCGTCCGTCCACGACTTTCGGAGGAGCAGGGACCGCCCCCAACTACCATGCACGAGGTTGAATTCTTCAAGGAGCGGTACCCGAGCATCAAGACCATCGTCACTTGCGACGCCGGAGTAGTGGCGGAGTACATCGACGAAATCAAAGGTAGCCCACCTCCAGAACGTTTGCTCGTTGGATTGGACACCGAGTGGATTCAGCTTCGCGTGGCGGGTACAAGCTCGCATTGCCGCAATTGTGTGTCGGTTCGAGCTGCCTTATTTACCAGGTGCACCATGCCGGCTACAAGCTTCCTGATGTCCTGAGCAAGTTTCTCAGCGAGGAAGGCCACATCTTTGTTGGAGCGCATATCACCAACGATGCTGAGCGCCTACAGGAGGACTGCGGCGTCAAGATTTCTAATTGGAAAGACCTTCAACTGATTGTTGCTGACATTGATGAGAAGTATAGCCATCTGTACCGAAATGGTTACAGGTCGTCACTGGAGAAGATTGGAAATCGAGTATCGGAGCTACCTCCGTACAAGGACGAAATGTGAACCACGAGCTTTGGGGTTTGAGGGTGTTGCACGAATGGCGGGTGAAATACGCCGCCAAGGATGCATTTCTGTCTTTTGAGATTGCTAATCGGCTTGAGATCAAGCATGGTTACCGATTTACGCCGGATGCTAATTTGTAGAATCATGTAAATAATGTACTAACCAAAAGTAGCAAGTAGAATTTCTTGGTTTTCGGAACAAGTATATGTGTACATATTAGTAGTAATTCAGTGATGGATTGAAACTAGGAGGCCTTGTTTATTTGGGCAATTTTGACAGATAACTTCCATATTACTCTAATTATTTGTTGATTTACTAAAGATTAATTTGTATCATTTGTTAGTCAATTTTTTATTTTCTATATCAACATATTAAAACCAACAGCACATATGCTAATTATCAATGTGCCCTTTTGTTAGAAAAGGATTGCAGTCCGAGATTGGGCCGGCCCATTTGTCCTTATTACTTCCCGGTGTGTGCGAAGCGCCGCACGGCGAAGACATCGAGCATAATCTTTAGTGCCACACCGCTACCTCAAGCGGGCGCACCACAACTTAAAAGGCGAGGCGTGCTTGCCATCCCGAACTCCTCGAACACCGCTTCCTCTCTACTAACCTCCGGGCTTGTTGGGCCGGCCGGCCCATCGGGCTCCCGCTCGCCGGGCTTCACGCTCGCCGGTAGAGCCCGTTGGTGACCCGGCCGCCCTACGGCCCCCTATTTTTGTTTGTCATACCAATTTTTAGATTCATATTTTAAATATTAAGATTTATGCAAAAGTCTTCCAGAAGTAGTAAATAATGGCAACATAGAAGTCATAACTACGGTCGAGTAAGTATCAATTGAAAAACTCATCATCTTGGGCATCTTGAACTATTGGTGCAACAATTCCATCATCAATGTACGTGTCATCTGCATCATGTTCATCATCAACATCAAATACTTCGTCGTCTGGTTCGTCAACCACCTCGGCCCGAACCTGATTAATAACTGAGACATCGCCGGTTGTGCCTTCCTTGTCCGATCTAGACCAATTTGTCAAAACCTGGTGTTCACCGAGCAAATTAATACCTTCGATACCCACAAGAAGTGAGTCCTCGAGATCTAATTCGAGCATGGCAAACAAGTTCCTTGGTTTCATTGAAATAACACTCGCTCCAACACCGTGTTTGTTCACCGCATTCACATAAAACACCGATTCCGCATGTGTTGCCGAATATAGGGTTCATTGCTAAACTTGTGTCGAGTAATATCGATGTCAATGACCCCATATTTATCTTTACTTGTATCCTCTCGCCTCCGTTGGTACTTGTGACAAGAGGCACATCAAACCAGATCACACTAGAACAGAATAACTTCTTTTTTTCCGGGAAATTCAAATGAGATCATTCTTTTAATCACCCCATACCAATTTGTGCCTTTGCCTCACCCTTGACAAGCACACCACTGTTTTGTGTCACAAGGGTTCTCTCGATGTTAACGGTACGAAACATGACCAATTGTTGATATGACATCTATTCAATGTACGAGGTCGGGAATCCGGTCCTTGAGCAAGTGCAAACAAATCCGAACTTACTTCCCCTCTAGCATGTAAACCTCGTGATCTTGCTTTCAAACCATCTTACGAGTTGAGCCTCATGTCGCTTATCAAGATTTCCGGATCCATGTGCCCTCGGTTCTTCCAAATGCTCGCCGCACACAAAAGAATATTACCGTTAGTTTGATATTTAAAATTAAAAGCAATAATGATGTTCGGTAGTGCATCTTACTCGACATATGGTCTAGCTTCATCACAATTGCAAATTATGTAGTGCCTCATCTTCCGAAACTCATTTGGTGGTATTTCTTCAACCGTCCGTCCTCTCCTCTTGTAATCCATTTCGAAAAAATGCTCAAACCGGATGGTGGCTCATTAACAGTAACCGTTTCATGTCGATCAACACGATTGTCTTTGGTGTCCACGTCCAAGAATCTTGAGCAGAATGTAAGGCACTCCTCGAGTATGTATCCCTCAGCAATTGAACCTTCAGGGTGAGCCTTGTTCCTCACATATCCTTTCACAGTGCGTAGGTACCGTTCCACTGGGTACATCCATCTGTAACACACTGGCCCCCCAAGTTTAGCTTCTTCAGCTAGATGAACAGGCAAATGGATCATGATATCAAAAAATGCAGGTGGGAATATCATCTCAAGTCGACAAACAGCCTCCCTAATTGAACAACTGAGCCTGTCCAATTCTGATTCCACCAACTCCTTTGAACATAGTGCATCGAAGAAATTACTAAGCTGAATCAATCCAATGACAACAGCTTCTGGCAAAATCCTACGCACCACTAAGGGTAAAAGTTTCTGTAGAATTAGATGGTAGTCATGCGTTTTCAAGCCTGACACCTTACGTGACTTTACATCAACACATCTTCTTATATTCGAGGAAACCCCATCAGTCATCTTAACTCCATATAGAAATTCACACAAACTTTCCCTGGCATCCTTATCTAACTCGTACAAGGCTGATGGCAAGGTATACTTATCATCTTTAATCACAGGGTGCTGATCTGGTCGTATCCGTAGATGCTCCATGTCAAGCCGAGCATTCTCCCCGTCCTTACATTTGCCATCCAACTTAAGCAGAGTGCCTAGTATGCTCTCGCATATATTTTTCTCAATGTGCATCACGTCCAAATTATGCCTGATGAGCAAAGAAGACCATAAGGGAGCTCAAAAAAAATACTCTTCTTCCTCCGGTTGTGCCATCTCGTTGTCTTCGTCACGCTTCCTTTTTTTGATAACAATGTCTTTCCAAATTCTACTTGTTCAAAAGTAGAATACTCGCTCAAGTACCGTGCACCGGATAGTGGTTCCGGTGCCTCCCCGGTTTCGACCTTGTTGTTGAAGCCGACCGCATTGTTGCGCCATGGATGGTCGGGGGCCAAAAAACGTCGATGTGCCATGTAGCAAGGTGCTTCCGCCAATGTTTCAACCACAAATACTCGGTATGTTTGTAGCAGGTATGGACATGCAAACTTTCCTTTAGTGCTCCAACCGGACAACATAGCATAGGCCGGGAAGTCATTAATTGTCCAAAGAAGTATAGCACGCAATCTAAAATTCTTCTTAGTCCCCGCATCTCTTGTTTTAACACCATTATTCCAAAGCTCCTTGAGCTCCGAAGATCGGGGCCTCAAATATACATCAATATCCATTCCAAGAGATTTTGGACCAGGAATCAACATTGACAAAATCCAGTTAGATTGTTTCGACACATCCATGGAGGCAAATTGTAAGGAACCGGGATGACGAAGCCAAATGGAATACGTAAGACTTTGCATGCCAAAGGGATTGAACCCATCAGAAGCAAGACCCAGCCTAACGTTACGACCTCCTCCTTCTGAAAACCATTTAAACTCTGAATCCACGTGCTTCCATGCCTTTGAGTCAGCAGGGTGACACATTTTCGCATCATTCACCAATTCACTCTTGTGCCACTGCATATCCTTTGACATTTGCTTTGACATATACATTCTTTGAAGCCGAGGAATAAGAGGAAAGTAGCGTAGGATCTTAACTGGTAACCGCTTCTTAACAGAAGTAGCACCCACTGCACTGCAATTATTATCAGAGGTTTTATGTACAACTTTCCACCTTGACTCCTTACAAATGGGACATGTTTCCAGATTTGCGTATGTATCAAAAAATAACACACAATCATTTTTGCATGCGTGTATCTTGACATAGTCCAAGCCCAGGTCTCGAATCACCCTTTGCACTTTATCCAAGGAGTCAGGAATACAATGCTGGTCAGGGAGAACCTTTCCAAAGAGCTTAAGTATGGCCTCCAATGACTCGTTACTTAAGCCATACATGCACTTTATCTGAAAAAGCTCCACAATAAAAGAGACCTTCGTTGCATTTTTGCATCCTGGATACAATTCCTTCTTTGCCTGCTCTAATAGTTTCAAAAAGATCTCTCGCTCGCTTATCCGCCTCTTCCTCATCTCCGGTTTGTCCATGATGTATAGTGCCACCGCTAATGTTTCTAATCGAGTATTGGTGGCGACGGGGTTATCATCCAAACCATCTTCTTCATCGTCTTCTACAAATAAATGTGTTGTATCATCAGCTGTAGGTAGTGCATCATGATTATTGAGATCAGCAGTAACATCTTGATTCACAGGACCCTGAGAAGTATTAGTTTGGTCTTGAATGTTACCAGCATCGATGAAACAATCAGCAAACCCTCTATCGAGTAAATGAATTTGAATGCGACCCACGGTGGAATGTCTGATCATGCATTGACACAATTTACATGGACACGCAGTAGATCCACCTCGCGCTGATGAGGCCGTAAATTTTTGCAAAAAAATTCGAAAACTGTTCTGCCAATCCGCTGAGTGTCGAGGCAAGCGCATCCAACTTCGATCTTCGTCTGATGCCATTAGTTAATCTGCATTGTTCATGTTTCAATCGACCTTGATCACGATATATATACCAATATGCTGATATATGCAGCGAACGATTGGATATATATACGAGATCAAGACATCGGTACGTACCGGCCGTGGCCGTAGCGCCGCTCAGATCTCCGCAACAAGAATCACGTGGAGATCGCCGTGGAGATCGATCCCCTAGAGGCCCTCGTGGAGATCTCCGCAACAATAACCAGGTTGTCGAAGACGGAATTTTGGAATGATCCAGATCGGAAGAGCCCCTATCTGATCGTGGCAATACATACACAATAGACAAAATTTTAGTACAACCAAGGAATACATGGTTTCAATATTTCTGAGGTTGTACGTAGTATGACCTTTCTCAGGGTTTTCAACATATGCGTAATTAATTATTTTTCTTTTCTGATCGGCTACTATAGAGGCTAACAATAATACACAAAATTCAGGAGTTCTAGTGAAGAGTCTCCAAATTGTTGATCACAATGCTTTGTGAACATTCACATGAATAGCATAAACAATAGCATGTCGCAATTCTGAAAACAGACAGATGGTTAGTCCAAATATGCATGACAGGACCCAACAGATTTCAATTTGTGTCACTCATGAGTTGAAATATTTTGCAAGGGCTCATCCAGATCCAAACACATAGACATACGAAGATGCATATATAAAGGTTCAAAGTTATTACTTAGATGTTGCCACATACACATCCATTCTTAGACCATTCACCAAAGATCCGCATAACATTCACCTAGGACCTGGTTATGTTACGTACTAAGCTAGATTACTACTACTTGCGATTGACTTTATCCTGAAGCTTGCGGATCTTCTTCGCCATCACTTCTAACTTGTCAGCAACAGTCTCCATGAATTCCTTCAGGGTCATCTCCATGTCTTCCTGCGTTCCAGCAATGTCGACGCTTAGGTTCTCAATCTGCTCCCGCAAATCATCATAGCGCTCCTTCAGCTGTTGAACCATTTGGCGCAAGGGCATTTGCTATGGCAGACAACAAACACAAGTTACTAACATGAAATGTGTTACAACAGCTGTGGCCAATGCAGCAAATTAGTCAAAAAAATGCACCTTTCTTTTCGATGATCCCGAAGCTTTTGATGGAGACGGTTTCTTGCTATTGTCCTGCTCAGCATCCGAGTCTGGAATGATGATCCTCACCTGATTAGCAGTGTTCACTAGCCTGAGCAAACAAAACAATTTGCTGTTTTTCAGTTTTAAACAGCCTATTCAATCTCTTGACTCATAATGTATACCAATTTACCCGTGATCCCCCGACTACACCGCCGAAAAGGCCTAACCTACTAAATGGGACGACTGCGTTCATTTGGCCGGCTTTGTTTTCGTGATTGTGATCAAATGTACACGAGTCGATTCACGGCAAAAGATGGCAAGAAATCAAGCCAATTATCATTATCATTATCTAGTATGGGGTGAGATGGATGCACACAAAAACACAATTACCATTATCTAGTATGAAATTTTGATTACTATGAACTACTAACATTTTTCTAATTGCAAAAGGAGTCACACGATTCTCGGAAAATCAAAGAGGGTAGGGCGGTGTACCTCACTTCTCTTCTCGGGAACGCTTGCATCCGACTAGGGCCTCGCTTACCCTTACCGGATGGATCGACTTGGCGATGCGGGCCGTCAGACGACGACGACGAGGTGGCGGTGTCATCCGTACCAGAGGACGACAGGGTTGGGGTGCCGCCGACCATACCGGAGGACGACGAGGTAGGTGGTGTGGAACACTTGAACCGCCCGCGTGCATCGCGCTTCTGCGTGGTGGAGTAGTAGCACCTCCGTACGTCGCCGCCGCCGCCCGAAAACCCTCGGTGCGGCCCCGCCGTCCGCTGCCGCCGCTCTCCAGGATCCCCTCGATGCGGCCCCGCCTGCCGTGGCGGCGCTCGGCCGTGTTACGATGCGCGCGGCCCCTTCGTCCGCGCCCGCCACTAGTCTGGGAAGGCTCGATGCGGCCACTCCGGCCGCCGTTGCCGCTGGCCGCGGGGGAACCGCGATGCGGGGCATCTCGCTCGTGGACGCGACGGTCGAGCCGACGAGGGGGATGGTTGGGAGCAACGAGTGTATTGGGGGTGGGGGAGCCGTAAGTTATAGACGATTTGGGCCGGCATATCCTTGTTTTTATTACTCTCATCGGCCCATTTGACATTTTCACATCCTAGTCTCCGGTACCTTTAGTGCCACCCCGTAAACCGAGAAGGGGGTATCCCGGCTTAAAAGGAGAGGCGTGCTCGCGCTTTCGAACTCCGTATTACCATCATCAACTAATGCTTGCTACTTGCGCTCCGGGCTTAATGGGCCGGCCGGTCCACTCGGGCTCCCGCTCGCTGGGCTTTACGCTCGCCGGTTGAGCCTATTGTGGTCTGGCTTAGCCCACATCCCCATAGAACACAATTTTTTTCCTCTCTTTTTTTCATGGTACATATAGTCTATACCATATTGTTAAAATTCAGATTTTTCATAATAAAATTTATTTATTAAATCGCATTTTAAATTTCGCTACAACCCCATAGCAGATTTTTTTCATCTAAACAAATTTTGTGGCAATACGTACACAATATTCCTCCTTGAGGCTAGAAACGAAGCAAAGTAGCCTTCCTTGTATTGCAACAACGCAAAGAGATATTTGCAACCCAAATAAGACGTTGCGTAAGGCCGTTCAAACGCAACCAACCCTAGTATGGTAGCCATAGCAAGTTTATATTGCAACACTCGAATTTCTAGTGCAACGCAGAAGTAGGGTAGCAATATTTCCTACCAAATGCAACACAATTCTGAATAATGGGTGCATTAGCGCCAACTTGTTGCAACATCGCAAAAATATATTTGCAACCAAAATTCTACGTTGTGACATACTTGTTCAAACGCAACCATCCCTAGTATGGTGGCTATAGCAACTTTCTGTTGCAACGCAAGGAATGCTAATGCAACACAAAATTGGGGTGGCATTATTTCCAACCAAATGCAATGGAAATCCTAAAAAAGGGTGCATTAGCGTCAACATGTTGCAACCGAACAAATAAATAATGCAACTCAAATTTTGTGTTGCAATAGACACACAAATTGCAACCAAATCACTGTTTCGGTGCAATAGTACCCCCCTATTGCAACCGAAATAGTGGTGTTGCCTAAGGGATTTGTTGCAATAGGGGGAAAACCTTGTAGTGTACTATTGATGTTGGCAAGGGGGAGATCATGTTCGATATCAACGGAGAAAGGAGTTCCTTCAAGTTCCGTCCAAGAATTGAGGCATGCAACATGATTGGAGTAAAGGGAGCACCAAAGCAAAAGGAGGGGCTGAAAAAGAAGGAGCCGAAAAAATGAACGTAAAGAAAATCAAAGAAGGTGTTGCATCCGTCAAGACAAAGGAAGAGAAGCAGCCTGTGAAGACCAAAAAAATGACTAAGCCGGAAGACAAGCCCGTGCCCAAGATGGTGCGGAAGTGGGTACCCAAGATTGCAACGCCCGCAAAGAGCGTTGATCCGGAGTAATCAAGTGAAGAAGTCTAGCTATAGACTATAAACGAAGCGCTAGGCGGGAGGCGACCCGTTTCGTCGAGTCAAGAATAAGCTACCGGGAGGACAACCCGATTCCAGGTTTTTCGAGTCTTTTTAATAATTTAGTTTTGAGTTTGATTACGCAAAGATATTAGACTTAGAAGTGGTTGAACAATATTAGAGACATAATTCTTGGTTGAATGTTTTGCTTTATCATAAACCCTTTGCATGAACCCTCCTATGTGCTTGTTTCTTCTTTTCTTTTCGAGAAACCACAACCAAATAATTTCAGAACCTAACTCAACCTTTCACCCTCATTATGGTGCTGAGGTTGACTTATTTTTCATGCTAAAAACACACGAGTAGAGCCACGACTTATACCTAGGTGTTAATTAAATTTCAGCACGTGGTAGGACTCGCGTGAACCTAGAAATCAAAACTTTTGGTTGGTTTAAAAATCTATATCCTTGGTTTCTCTAGGATTAGAATTTTTCTAAGGCACATCTAATTTTGTTTTATTCAAAATCTCTCTTATTTAGCCAAAATTAGAACCTAAACCTATGCCCCCATGATCAAGCCGGGAAAAGTTTGCTCTCAACCGATGAAGGCAAACTATACCGGTGAGACAGAAATCAACGTAGTCGGAAAATATTTTCGACTTACATTTGTTTTTAATGGTTTAAAAACTTCTCTAAAATTATGTTTGAGATCTTGCATGGCTCTGAAAATTAGTTTAAATTTCGAATTAGAGGAGTGCTTAACCTTAAACATACCTAAATGGAGGCAATCTAGTTTGAATTAATCATGCATGCACCATTGGATTCCCTTTCATCAACTTTCACCAAATCCACATGCAAAGGACAAGCATGGTGGGCAGCAAGCATCAACTTTGCAGGAATTTAATGGTGGCATGTGAAGCAAGTGGAGCTAGGGAGCATGGACATGACCCAAAGCATGAAGCATCAAGTGGAAGGACCAATAATGCAAGAAAAGGAGTGGACGAGAGCGTTTGGGCGGTGCAACTCGTGGAGCACGCGGGTAGGAAAGTTGCAGAGGCGAAATGATCATGCTGGAAGAAAGACAAGGCGGGGAGGAGTACCGAGGCCCCCAGGCCGGTCGGCCCAGGCCGGCCGGCCTACCCTATTTAAGGAGCCCCCCGGCTCCCGTTTTCTGCAAGCAAGCTTCCCTCTCCTTCCTTTGTTTGTGTGTTCAAGTTTGTGTGCCCAAAACCTCCGTAGACATAGCCAACCTTCCCAAGCTTGATAGCTCAAAAAATCCACATCCTTAATCCACTCAAAATCCACATCCGAAGTAAAGAGTTTAAGTGCCTAGTTACCGGTTGCAACCCGGAGTTTTCGTAGAAGAAAAGAGTGCAGCAACCATGTGGAAGAAAACCACAAGTCTCTTCTCCAAGAAGCAGGGTTCGTCGTCATCCAAGCCGTCATCAACGACGTCTTCGAGGATGCACTCGGTTTCCGAGTCTCCCCGGAGCATGGAGACGGATACGGCACCACTGAGGAGGAACGATGCTCTCCTCCTTGGTGGTATGAGGGCTGCAAGGAGCACGTCCATGAGGTTTACCGAACCTCAAGAGCACACGGAGGAGCAGCCCGTGCCACCACGACGATCGACCCATTCGACCGCGCCACCTCCTTACACTCTGATATATTCTTCGTACGACTTCATCATCTTGTCATCGGAGGAAGAGGAGAGGCTCTCTCGTCTTGAGAAGAGGCTTGTTCCCAACGTCGAGTTCGACGACCAAGCACTCTACACCTTGGGTTTTGGCACCGACATATACTACATGTTGGGGCACCTTGGATGGGTGCAATTCTCCAACGGAGTATCGGCGGACACCCACAAGGGGTTCGCCTTGGAAATTTTGATGACCATTGCACCTATCCTTGATGATGGGGTGCAAAGCTTGTCATTCCGTTTGGAGGGAGTCCAACAAGTGGTTCCCTACGAACATGTTAGGGAGCTACTTGGATTCCATATGGGAGCTCCGAAGAAAGTTGACGTGCCACCCGGCATGTTAGCGGGATTTTGGAATTTAATCTCCGGAGAAGCCCATCAACAACGCAATTGCATCCGCAACCCCATTATCCGGATATTTCACTCTTGGATGTGCAAGAGGGTATTGGGGAGGATGAAGGAGATGAAGGTGACCGACACGGAGTTGAATTGGCTCTACTCGGCTTTAATTGCCAGGCAGCCAATTGACCCCTCTTACCTTATGATCAACCGTTGGTGTTGTGAAGCAACATAGGGGGCGGGACATATCGGTTCAGGGTGTTACCTCTCCATGTTGGCCTTCTCCTTACAGCCGGGGATCGCAAGGAACCCCGACCATCTTTTGCGTGGTACCTCTCTTGGCATTGAGTATTTGGGGCAAGGCAAATACATTAGTGGAGATGAGAGAGGAGGTTATCGTTTGGCCATAGTAAACCTGCCCCTTCCGAATGAGAGGCTTAGGCTTTTCATCGAAGGAAGGGAAGATTGGTTGGAAGAGGGACTCCTTGTCCCTGCAAGGAAGAACAAAAGAGGAAGAATCGTCGAGGAGGGAACATCCTCCGCACAAGCGAGTGGAGCACAACCCAATGTGCCACCAATCGGCGGGATCCATCCTCCGCCAAGTTATTACGGAGGGCCACAAGAGCAAGCATGGGGGGGTGGTGCACCGGTACCCCCACCAAATTATGTGGTGCCCAACGCTAACTTCGCGGAGCCCTACGCACAATATCCCCAACCACAGCAAAGCATGGCCATAATTGGAGGGTATGTTGCAAGAAACGCCCAAAACGTCGCAGCCATCCAAGCCAACGCGGCTCAACTTGGTGAAGGCAATGCAAATATTGCCTATGAGTTCGGACGCCTTCACCTAGCGGAGCTGAATCAATTCGTCGGAGGGAATGTCCAACCGTATTATGAGCAAGGGTATTACTATCAAGATCATCAACACCAACCACCGGCGGAGGACTAGAAGATTTAGGAACTTTAGTTTTCTTTTCTTTTCCTTTTCTCTGTAATTTTCAGCTTTTGTTTATGTGTGTTTGCGTAATATTTTCTTTTTTTATTTAAATTTCAGCAAGCGTGTTTGTTTATTTTCAGTTTGTATTTCAACTTGATATCATCATTAATAAAGACACCACCTTGATTATATCATTGGAAAAGTTACAAAAATTTGTGCCATAATGATATATGATTATAATTGCCGCTTTATTTATCTTTGTAATTGATTTATGCATGTTTAAGCTAGTGCTCTCTTAAAATACGAATCTGAATTTATTTAAATACTAGCTTAATCTTTAGGGGAGGTTATGATTAAAATAAAGACCCATAGTGTTTTATGTGCTCTCAAGTTATGAATAGATTAAAGATGTCTTTTCTGCTCAAAAATATCGCTAACCTTGTCATAAATATCACTTGTGTGTTGCTCAACCTATCCAAAGCATAATATATATTTGAGTGCATAAACCTTAGTGTACAAGATTTATTTTTGAGTGAGTTATTGCAGGCCATGATTTCTCTGGCCCGAGACTAAGAAGCTGGTCATTCCGTTTTTGCGTATCTATCTTTTTGCTAGCCTTTTATCCGTGCATTGTGTATCCCCGCATTGGAGATCTCACAAACCTCGCCGGATATCCACCCTTAAACCAAATATCATCTTTTGTGATTACCTCCTTGACCACAACCTATCGTTGAGAATGGATCATCAATTCAAGGAAGATCGCAAGACGGTGCCAACATTGAAGATTTCAAGTATCTCTCCAAGGAAAAATATTTCCGGTACCTACCTTATTTATCGCCTCTTTGCTCGAGGACGAGCAACGTCTAAGCATGGGGGAGGAGGTAGATACGGTGCAGTTTTAGAGTTCATAGGGGAGCAATTTTAAAAAAAATGTATGAAAGAAAATTCAAAGGCGATGTACGTGACTTCCAAGGTGAAAGTCTCACAAGAAAAAAATGAATGAATGAAAGAAAGAAGGAAAGAAAGAAAAGAAAAGAAGGAGAAATATGAGAAGAATATATATATATATATATATATATATATATATATATATATATGAGTAAGCGTAACGTGAACTCCCCAGGTTCTCTAAAGTGCATTCAAGGCTTCAAGTTAAAAAGATCCATTCTCATTTTCCAACCATGTGCAATCCGATAACGAGGACTTCCTTTGTGCCTCGGGATCATTCTTTGCCATTTGCACATGTCCACTCATCTAAAGTGTGTGTATTTTTCTCTTTCCCCTCCTTGATTTAACATTATTTTTCCAATGACCTTTTTGACGAGTCTCGGTAAGACCATGAGAAGCTTGTCTTGTTTTGACAACACCTCATTTATAAAATCTTGTTAGGACTAAACTTTCCCAAAGCTCCATATAAAGCCTACCACGCATATATGTCATGAGAGGGAAAGGAGTAGAATATATAGGCTTGAGAGACAAGCGAGATGAGAGTTCATGAGCAATATGCAAGATGATTTAAATTTGTGAACTTGGTTTAGCTTTTCTTTATCTCATTTTTTATTTCAAAAATTCTGAGATCTATTTAAACTTTGTGAGCATGTTAATACTTGTGGGATAAGCTTAATAAGAATCTACCCTCCGTAGAGATGAAGGCTGGTACATTATGGAACTTTAATGAATTAAAATTTTGAGAGCATTATGTTTTCTCATGTATGATCAAGTGCAAGGTTTAAACATTGTTTGGCAACGATGATATCCATCGAGGCTTACTCGAGGACGAGCAAGGTTTAAGCATGGGGGAAATGTTGACGGTGAAAATCCGTCAACCTAGCCATGAGTTTACCTTCGGTGTTGGCATGAGTTTTATACCTTATCCATTGGTACTAACCCCCATGTTATAACAAGTTCACGTGTGCATGTCGGTTTTGGAGTTTAGTGTTTATGCAGGGTTTTAGCGTTGAAAGCAAGACTTTCGGGATAAGTTCATCAAGCACCTTATGACAAGACCTTGAAGCCCCGTACAAGTCATGCAATGAAGCAAACTTAACTCCAAGAAGCCAGGGACTTGATCCGAGAAGACGACAAACTCCGAGGACCTGACCAGAAAAGTGCTGAATCTTGCAAGACAAGGAGTTGTGTCCAATTCGGAGAGAAACTGATGACATGGACCTACATGCAGAAGGGGGAAACATCCAGGAAGCAAGGGAACCGACGTAGAGCAATGGAGGCCTCGGGGCCGGGCCCCGGATGGGCCCGAGCCGGCCGACCCAGGCCGGTCGGCCCAGCCCTGTCCAGGGCCCAGTGAGGCCCCCCTTTGCCCTAGCCACCAATCAGGCTATTTATAGCCCCCTGACCGAGAGCCACACATCATACAATTCGTCATCGGCCGCCGAGGAGCAGAGAAGAGAGGGACACCATCTCGGAGAGGAGAGGGTCGAGCTAGTTGACTAGGTTTCCCTAGCCGACGTGGGAACCTTGCATGGAAGACCACGTCGGAGTTCCCGGAGCTAGAAGCAAGATCAAGGAAGGATCCCGGTGGTGATCTTGTGTATGTATCATTGTTATAGTTGAATTATCAAGTTGAATCTTTTCCTAGCGATCAAGTGTTTCCTCGAAGATTTCGTTTTTTGATCGGCTTTGCTTATTCCAATTCTATTCTCGAGATAGATTACATAGGGTGTTCTTGTAGCCGCGGTGGCTAGAGGTACACGCCGGATCTTCTGAAAGAATCTCGACTTGTCTTTTGACTCGCCCTAAGCTCCCCGCATGAGAAGGGATACGTTGTGACAGAAAGGGGGTTCCGAAAGGCAGATGTTTTCGGATTTGGACGGGAAACCACGATTTAAAGAAGCTTCTTATAAGATTCGATTTGCTACTTCTTCTCTTGCTTGGAACTTCAACAAAAGGCTTACCCCGATCCCTCTAGATTGGTTTATCTACCCAATCTTACTTTGTTTTCTCCGTTCTTTAGTAGATTAGATTAGTTTCGTGTCTTTTACTTAGATGCATTAGGGTTTTATCGAAGATTGAAGTTACTTGGCTTTACTAGATCAACTTTTGCGTCACACATTTGTTCCACGGATTCGATACCTTGGGTTCACCACTTGAGAGAAGAAGGGTCCCTTGACTACGACGGGAGACTTGTCCGCATGCATGTCATAAACGAACTTTGATACAACTATTAACCGTCAACAGCGACCAACACATTTTGCAAGATCCAAATTCTTCATAGCATGCAACTCACATGTAGAACAAGAAGTAGGAATAGGCACTTTCAAATCAGCCTCAAGCGACACAATGCGAGAATGAAGCTCAACAATTTTCTCATGCAAACCAGGGCAAGAAGTGCAAGCACCAAGCAAAGCGGGTCTAGGTTGTAGCTCAGCCAACTCAACCCTAAGCACATCTAGTTCCTCACACTTGGAGGCATACTTCTCCCTAAGATCAGTCAAGTCAGCTATGAAAGTAGAGCAATCAGCACAATCATTCTCATCAGAGACAACACGGCTAACCTTAAGAGAATCAATTTCAAGCTTGCTATCAAGAACCTGTGTTTCTAGCTCAGCCACTCTAGTCCTAGCATCCTCGAGCAAAGATCTAAGCTCCTTCCTAAGCTTCGTAGCCTCTCTAAGCATGTGATCGTGATTATCAAGCAAGTCAACCAACTCCTCATTCTCCTTGCGCAAAGAAAAGAGCTCATCACATACCTCATCCTCAGAATCCAAGTCTGAGGTGTCCTTCTGGCTTCTCTTGATGCCTGAGCTGCGAGCCATGCCGCAGAAGTTGTCCTTGAGACTCAGGCCCGTCACACAAAGGTCGTTGAGATACTTGCCAAGGTTCTTCTTCTTCTTCTTCTTCTTCTTCTTCTTCTTCTTCTTCTTCTTCTTCTTCTTCTTCTTCTTCTCCTCCTTCTTCTTCTTCTTCTTCTTCTTCTTCTTCTTCTTCTTCTTCTTCTTCTTCTTCTTCTTCTTCTTCTTCTTCTTCTTCTTCTTCTTCTTCTTCTTCTTCTTCTTCTTCTTGTCATCCTCTTCGTCTTCATCACTCGAGCTTGAAGACGTGTCCTCGGAGTCTGACTCGATGTCGCTCGATCTCTTCATCTTCTCTCGAGCCCGTGTCTTCTTCCCATGTCCATGATCCTTCTTCTTGGACTTCTTCCTCTTTTCCTTGAACTTGTGCTTGTCGTGGTTGTTCTCCTTCGGACACTCAGCGAAATAGTGTCCAGCCTTGCCACACTTGAAGCATGTCCTCGTGTGCCTCCTCATGTTCACTTGGTTCTCGTGCAGCCTCTCGAACCGCCTCATCAGGAGCACCAGCTCGTCCTCTCCAAGCACGTCGAACTCCTCATCTGGCATGGACATCAAAGAGGACAAAGAGAACATCCTGGTGGATGGGTTAGTGTTAGCCTTTCCTTTCGAACCACCAACGAGGGCAAGACTATGGGAGTCATTCGGACCCTCGAGCTTGGCAGTCATGCCCCTATCCACCTCAGCTGACTTGAGCTTCGAGAACAGCTCGTTCACCGTCAGAGTGTCATACTTCTGTGACTCCACAATGGCCTCGAACTTTCCGCCCCATATTGTACGATCCAAAGAGTGTAAGAGCTTGACAGCTCTATCATGATCATCGTACGGGAGCACGTCCACATTGGCCCTCATGTTGTTGACAACCACCGTGAACCTCTAAAACAAGGCATCGATGGACTCATCGGGGAGATGAGTGAAGTTCTCGTACTCTCTCCGGTAGGTAGCATACATCCGTGCCTGAACTTGGGCATTCCCAACATGAGCCTCCTTCAGCACCGTCCAAATTCTACAAGCCAAGTGCTCGGTGTGCACCCGATCGAACTCAGGCTGACACAAAGCACGAAACAAGTAGTTGACCGCCTTATTATTGGCGTCCAACCTGTCCCTCGATCCTGGAGCGAGGAAGTCCATCGGCTGGACATAGCCTGTGTCCACTGTGACATCCCAAAGGATCTGACCCTTTCCGCAGAGGAACGCCGCCATCCGCTTACTCCACATCTGGTAGTTCTTGCCATCGAAGTGTGGAGGACCCGAACCTCTTTCTTGGTACGCCATCCTTGGATCTTAGACTGGTTAGAGTCAATAAAGACCCGAACCGGCTCTGATACCACTTGAAGGACCGATACGGCGAATGTTGACGGTGAATTTCCGTCAACCTAGAGTACTTGTTATACATTGGTTTCGATTATGATTTGCAACTAACCCGCCACTAGGCATACTAATGATATAACAAGTTCACACTTGCAAGTCAATTTTGGAGTTTGTTGTTTATGCAGAAAATCTACGCTAAAGAGGAGACTTTCGGGATAAGTTCACCAAGCACTTGGGAAGAAGATCATGAAGCCCGACAAGAGTCAAGACACGCGATGAACATGACTCCAAATGACCCAAGGACCGAAGCGTCAATGTTCAAGTCTTCAAGGACTCAACCAGAAAACAGTGAAGCTTGCATAGCAAGGATTCAAGCCTTAACCGTGAAGGAAATTACGTCAAAGGCCCACATGCAAGTGCACACGAATAAGGGATCACGCGAGAAGCAACCGGGGAGGAAACCGGAGCCGAACCGGGCCGAACTGAGCCTGGGCCGGCCGGCCTGGGCCGACCGGCCCAGCCCACTCCGGGGTCGGTTCGGTCCCCCCTTTGCCCTAGGTGTTCGTCTATTTATTGCCTCTGCCGCCGTCGGCCGCCACATCGAACAAATCATCCTACCGACGCCATTGACCAGAACACCGCCGCCGCAATATGAGGGAGAGAGTTAGATGAGCTCGTCGCAAGGATCAACGCCGGCGGAGAGAAGGAAGTAAGAGGAGGACTCCAAGCCGCTGGCCTAGGGGTGTTCCCAAGCTCCATCGCTGCCATCTTCATCGACGACGTTCTCCGGAGTCTCCATCACCCCTATGTGCTTCAATCCGTGTAAGATGATGGGGTAATGTCTCCGTTCATCCCTAGGATTAGATGGATACATGCTATGTAATCGCTACTTGATTCGTGGTTTCAATCTATTGTTTTCATGTTGATGATGCTTTGATGATTAAGGTAGGCCACCATGTTTTTCGGGCGTATGATATCCTCTACTCCCATAGATTCCATCAACATACCATGTCCATCATAGGTCTAGTCACGAATACCTTCGCGTAGTGACAGTACGAGAGGAGGGAAAGGGCGAAACCGTGGTCACAACCCCCGATAGATTGGTTTACCGCTTTCGTGTAGTAGATGCATACCATGTTATCCTAGATCCTAGGGAGGGAATGCTTATCTTTCTTATTCACTCTCTTCTGTTCACCCTTTACCATCTAGTTTAACCCTAGATTTGTTTGATCAACTTAACTTAGATTAACTTAGGTTAGATTGTCTTTACTTTTAGATTAATACTCTCTTTCAAAGGTTTTTCATTCAACTAGATTAGTACTTGGTTGAGCGCTAGTAATCCCCTTGCTCCGCGGATTGACAAGATCTTGTGAATCCCGTGGTGAAAAAGGTGTAGGTCCGTACGCTTGCGGATCGTAGGTGGATACGAGTTTATCCGTCAGCAGCGAACCAGAGAGGGGGGGAGTGAATAGGAGGCGATAAAAATTCTTCTCGAAGGAGATGGAAACTCCAACAAGATGAACACGACTTCCAACACACGTCTCCGACTCACTACCCTAGTTGGCCAAGCCCACGTAGCCACTGGAGTGCCACTGGACCTAGGAACCAACACACAACCTTCCGACCCGAGAAACGCAGCGGAACACCAAACCTCGAGTCTACTAACCAACACCGGTCAGACCGGTGAGCACCACCGGTCAGACCGGTCCCTGCTGGTGAGAGTTGACGACTTCCACTAAGTGGCTTCACACCGGTCAGGCCGGTGCAACACACCGGTCAGACCGGTCCAAGCCTGAAAGCCCCCAAATCACCAAACAGGCCTACCGACCTCCAAACAGACCCAAACTTGAAACAGCCCCAACACAAGACACCAGCAAACTCACCCAGACGTTCACCCGAGCAAAAACCCACCAAGGGTTGCACCGGTCAGACGGGTCAAGAGCACCGGTCAGACCGGTGTAGCCTAGGTTGCTCGGGATGAACAGCATCCGCGGGTCAACTCCACCAAATCCAAACCTCGATCTCTCGAATCACTCCATGGACTTGAACAAGACTTTGGGGATAATTGGAACACCTCATGAGGAGTCCATAGCCAAGATTAATCCCACCAAAACTTTTCCAAAAAGGACGAATCGAAGAAATCCCGCCAAGAACACCTCTAACCCTAGAACTCGGAAAACCCCAAAATTGAGCCCCTTCACTCACGGATTTGGGAGGAGAATCACAGCCCAAAGAACCACGAAGGGTTCCCACAAATTTCCCCCATCAAATCCCCAAGAGCAAGGTCCCGAAAACAACCCAAAGAAATCACCAAGAGAGGGCTCCGAAAATCACCACTAAGAACAACCGGGAAAGACACATCCAAACCTTGAGGAACCACGCTAAATGATCTATACATTCCACAAAGGTTCATACAAGGTCTAGCTTGCCGCCCGATTATCCAACCCTCTCAACAAGATCTCACCATGAAGCTCTCAAGCTAATCCTATGGAAATCCTAAGAAAATAGGAAGGGAAAATAGGAAAGCAAATGAACTAGGGTTCCAAGAGGTTGGCGGCCATCTTCTCACCTCATGGGTTATATGGAGGCAACCGAAATTCTAAAATACCCTTTCCTAACAACTAGGGATACAAGCCCATCAAGGGCGGTTTTGGAAGTCTTGAAGCTTTCTCCATCGGACGGATGCCCGACGACCGCAACCTGCTTAGCCTCGACGCAAGCTTTGCCATCCCGACGCGTGTCCTCCACTTCGAAGATTCCGGACTGCGTCATCGCACACCGGTCAGACCGGTGCTCCCCACCAGTCAGACTGGTACCCACCGGTTGGACCGGTCAGACCCACCGGTCAGACCGGTCTGGCACTGCAGCAGCACCGTCTTCGGTTCTTCGGTCTTGGCTTTGTGGATCAACCAAGGAACCCAGTGATATTCTGGTGAACCACTGGAAACCCCGCGAACTCAGTGTAGCCTCCTCCAATCTCCACTCATGACTCGGCTCCCACGTAGTCCCGGCTCGACCTTGGTTTTCAGGCTCAACCAAGAAACCGTCCATGACTTCATCTTGCTGTTCATGCCACCATGCGGCCCGCACTTGACCCCGCTGGCCACCGGGTCCCTCGAACGAAGCCTAATTGTCTTCTCCACGCCTGGAGGCCTCACCGACGATGACCTTTCGCACTTGTTCTTCACCTGCACCAACATCAGTCAAGCCGCAACCTGCACCTGCAATACTTAGCCAAGAATCAGTCCACACAACATTGTCAATCACTCATCACACAAGGAAGCGACCATCCACCAATCCTCGAACCACACATGGTCCTCATGCGTGCGCGTGCCCCGGCGTAATAGGCACCCACTAGCGTGATGCCTCGATTCCCGCAGAACCCGGAAGCCTGCGTCACCCCGCTCGGTCACCTCAAACCGTCATGTCCATCACGATGGCCGAGATGACCGCACCTCCCACTTCATCCGCATTAACCACGTCGTCCACGCTGCCCACATCGTCCACAACGTCCACAATGCCCATGACTACCCCAACGGAACAATCTGGGGCCACAACAACTACAATGAAGTTTAAAAGCCTGCGAGTGAGTCTACAACTCACTCACGGGCTCGGGGGCTACATCCGGCGGATGCACTCGTGCGCACCCACTGGAAGGATCAAGAACAAAAACAACACCAAGCCTTCTCGACTGAGCCTGAGGGCGACTCCTTAACTCCCTATCAGGCTCGGGGGCTATTGACAAGGGCTCGGATTAAGGCCCCCTTTGATACCATTGACAATGTGAAGGCTAAGATTGACAACGTGAAGGCCAAGATTCAAGACGAGGAGGACCAGAGACCCCTGTCAAGACCATCACTGGCAAGACGTCATATTCTTGACCAATTGGGAACATCTCTGACCAGTTCCCTACTAGAGGGACCCCTTTCGACAAGTATCCGCCTCGCACGACAAGACGCTCGTTCGCACGAGCAGTTTCTGCCTCCGACAAAGGCATGGTCCATGCCACGCGGCGCGACCTCGAGACACAAATGCCTTCACCACGACGTGTGGGGGACCGATTACCCGCACCATGCAAGCACACTGGCCGGCGGACGGCGCGGGCAGCTGGCCCCGGCAGGAGCCTTAATACAGCCCTGCTCGGCTGCGCATCCGTCACCTCACCATCATCTCCAACCCTGCAGCACGCAAGCTCCGTCCGAGGCACTCAAGCACCCACTACATCGAGCTCAGGCCTACGGTTAGGTCTTAACGTGGCAGGCTAGTCCGGTGCTCGGACAGACTAAGTCACTGCCAAACTACTCGGAAGGAGCGCTAGGCGTCCCGAAGTGAACAGCCCCGCCCGGCCACGCGGCGGCTTCCACGACAATGCAACGCAACTCCACTACAATGCGTCCTGACGGACAGTGACACGCGAGAGGACATCTCAGTGACTGACACTGTAACTCTTATTTTTTCCCTTAGTGGCTGACACTGTAACTCTTATTTATTTCCCCTTGTTGCCCTTCCCTCTTGCATCTATAAAAGGGAGAGGAGGGCAACCGTCACAAGGGTTAGCCGACAAACCGAACACTCGTTCTAAGGGACCTAGGTCCGACACCCTCTCCCGACCAGTTTGTAACCCCTACTACAAACAACCCTAGCACGGAAACACGACAACACAACACTAGATGTAGGGTATTAACCCTCGAAGGTCTGAACGAGTATAAATCTCATTTTCTCTTGTGCTAACCATCCGAGCCCGATGCATGATCGACAGAAATTTACTGCCGGCGGTAGAGAACCCGACACCTTTGTTGAAACACATAAAATGTATTGCAACATTTCCAAATGTAGCTAAGACCATATAATTGGCATGTGAATTATGTAGATAAGAAATATGGGATTCCATGACCATTTGAGTGGCATGAAAACTTGTGTGCAATGAGTCTGGGATCATGTTGATCTTTAGCTCCTTGTTGTAAAGCCATGCCAGAAGGGGTTTTATTTATGTATTGCTAGTAGACATAGCACTATATTTGGTGTGTTTTCTTTACACTAACCTTTTCTTTCATGTGCTTAGAATGCAACACATGAACATATGCAATTCAAACACTAAAAAGAACATAAAAGTTCTTATTGCCTTTTTGTGTTATTATTTAGTCCATACCAGTAGCCAGTAGCCACCCTTGATCTATACATTCAGGGAGGAGTAACAAGTAACACATTTCAATTACTTCAGAAGTAACTTTATTTTAGTTTAAATGTTGTTAACTATGGTCCTGATGTGACCATTTAGGAAGGAACTACTAACTAGGCACACATTGGGATCATATCACAAGTAACTTGATTTCAGTTTCAATATTGTAGGAAGTAACAGATATCCTCATGTGTACATCCAAGAAGTAACAGTGCATGTATTTGGATAATACGGGAAGTAACTTGATTTTAGTTTCAATGATGTAGGAAGTAACTAAGATCCTCATCTGTACATCCGGGAAGTAACAAGGCATGCATTTGAATCATACTTGGAAGTAACTTGATTTTAATTTCAATGTTGTAGAAACTAAGTATAGTTGTAGATTATATATGCACATTCATATGTTTTTTCACTCACATTCATATGTTTTTTTGCAGCAATAGAGTCAATAAGAAGGAAATCGTAAAGTCTTCACCAGAGGTGGCAGTGCTGAGGAGCAATCAAGAAGTAAATACCCCAATGCTTGGATTTGATGTGCAGCAATTAATTTTCTCTACAGGAGATATGTACAAGTGTACAACTAGTTAACTCTTTTAGATAGCTTTTGCTGCTTAAGGATTCTAAAGAAGAGGGAATAACTAGCTGAACTGCTAGATGAAAAACAAACAGATAGCAAGACAATAATGCAGGTGATGTGCGTGTTTAACACAAACACACATCAAGACAATGTCATTGTTAGCTATGAATATGCTTTTAACTGCTAATGCCAATAAATACTTTTCTCCCCTTTAAAAATGATTCAAGATCATGAGATGGTATTAACTTTGAATCTGTTTTGCTTCCAATTTTTGCTATTAATTAGGCCATTTTCTTTTCTACATTTTTTACACTTCAAGCTTGAGCTGGTCTGCTGACAATGGCCCAATTGCTGCCTTCATTTTTTTCATGCGCAAATGTCTTTGACGTGTGCTCCACTTGTTTTGGCGGGGTGCATTCCAGGAACACTCGTCTACTTTAAGAGGCCCGCTCCGTGCAGTTAAGAGATGTAAATGATTGGTTCTATAAATGAAAATGTTATTAATTATGGGGGCTCTCACTCTAACACTAAAAGGAGAGGGTTCTCCATGTAGTCATGTCCTTTACAAAATTCTAGTAAACTGAAGTATTTTAGTAATTACAAGATTTCTCATAATTCTATGGATATACTATAGTCAACTATGTTTATGGACTATGTTTATACAATTGGTAAACTCTTTGTTTGTTGTAGTACCAGGTTCCTCAAAACAAATTCATGCCAAAATGTGGCGACTCTCGCTCAAATATCTTCTAAGTATTATAATCAGAGGCGGACCCAAGATTTTAACAATGGTATTCATCGCCCGAGTGCTTGTTTGGGTACTAGTGGATTGAAGTGGAACAAGAGAGATTGGAGGGTAAATTAGTTCATTATCAACTCAGTCCCCTTCATTCCACTCCAATACTCTACCCAAGCAAACTCTAAGCCGTTACAACTGTAATTTGTGACGAAAACCATTACCAGTTGAAACTACTTGGTCGTGGTTCATCCTGTTTGTATCCACTAGACCTTGTTTGTAACTTGCACAACGTACAGCTCATCGTGTTTGGCCACTGGGGAGTAATAACTTATATATGTATATATACCTGACGCACAACAGTTCAGCAATCGAAGGTCTATTTTTTCCCTTCATATATATGATGTTTTAAAAAGCTCTGCAAATGGTGCCGTGCACTTCAGTTCCTCACTGTCGCAAACACACATTGTCCAGCCAATTAAACTTTCACAACAGTACATAAAACCAGAGTTATTTCCAAATCCTAAGCTAATGGGTCCATCTTTCTAATAAAAATAAGGAAAAAGTCCATTCCACACCCTCATTTATAGGTGTTGTCTGGGTTTCAACCTGCAACCATAAAACCAGTTATGCAATACCCACGAAGTATAAAAACCGTCTGATTTACACCCCTCGGTGGTTTTTGAGGTGGTTTTCGCCAACGTGGCTACCACATCAGCTATCCTTGTTGCCACCACTTCAGCGGGGCCCACATGTCATTGAGACGGAGACCTCCTTCTTCCTGTACAACAGCCGCCTCCGTCGCCTTCGAGCTCGAAGGAGGGTCGACGCGCTCGCCATGGATCCGACGCAAAGCAAGACAAGGAGCAAGATGGGGCGGCGGGTCCGTCAGAGACGCCGCCGCCAGCCCATCGGAGACGTCGCCGCCAGGGCCCGTCGCCCCGCCGCCAAGCCCTGGAGGAGGAAGAGGCGGGGGCGCCGGAGAAGATCAGAGCATGAAATCTTGATTTGGCCGGCATGGCGACGACCGTAGTGACCTCGGGCAGCCTAGCTCCATGGCACCATCGAGCTCCTTGGAGAAGTAGGGGCTCTGCTCCCACGGGACGGCGGTGCCAGTCCACCACTACCGTCCCCGTCTAGCACCGCCAAGAGCGCGGCGGCGCGTAACCGTGGGCGTGCTCCAGCCTATTGTGCACGCGAGTGGAGAGCTTGGCAGCTGTAACACCCCGTGTTTTTGCTCAATGACAAATTGTGCTAATGACCCACTTAATCACTCCTCTAACTAACCTTGAGAACATTAGGTCAACCCTGGGTCAAAGCCCTAGCTCAAAACCCCTTCCATCCCCTTAACCCCTTGATGCCATTCTAGAACTTTGGCACGTTCCCCAAAATTTTCCTAAACACTTCAAAACCACCCAAAGGCAAAAATGTGCAGATTGTTGAGGCACACAACTTTACTGTTGATTGGCATTTGAAATTTGGAGGAATTCTTGGTGAAACAGGCCTTGGAAGGTGCCCTGTTCCTGTTCACAGGCGCCGAGTTTTTGGCTGTGTTGGCATGGTGTTCCTGCTCCATTGCTTGCACAAAACCCCTACAAGTCTTTGTGAAAGTTGTAGAGGGATCCCTAATCTCCAACTTTGCTTCAGACCCTAAGGTACAGTTTAGTTGGAAAAATTGGAGAAAAACAATTTTGAAAACAGATCAGTCAAATACCTTTAGCACTGGGAACGCCGGAGCGCGTTCAGGCGCGACGTCGTGCGCGGCCACGTCGGCCACCGCCGTACGCGCCGTACCCGCTTCGGGCGCGCACGCCGAGGCGCCGGAGTGACCGCCGGTCACCGCGCAAGCACCGGCGAGCACTCGTGCGTGCCGTCCGTGGCAAGTGGCCGGGCCGTGGCGGCCGATCCGCCGGCCGGCGCACCGCCCGCGGCGTACCATTGGCCGCCGGAGCAGCGCACGTCGCCGGCCATGCCCTCGGCCTCCCTACGCGTGCTAGTGGCACCGGCACATTCCTACCTACCCCAACCGACCTTCCCGCTTGCTTATAAGCCAGCCCCGGCCGTCCCTCACGCGCACGCGTTCCTACCCGAGCCGCCGTCGTCCGCCATTGCCGCCGCTCGGTGAGCACCATAATCCAGTCGCTTTCCTCACGCACCCAAGAGCTCCAGCCCTTCCCTATGCACCACAACACCTCCCCGAGCTGCTTGTTGTTCAAGCCGAGCCGCCCATTCGCCGGAACCCGAGTTCCCGCGGCCGCCGCCGGACCGCCGCCGTCGAGCTCGCCCCTCCGCCGGTTCTCCAAGCCCCGTGACCTGCCTAGTACCTTCTCTGGGTCACATGGAAGCTCCCCGTGCAGCACGTGGTTGAGCCCAGGCTTTCCCCTCACCACCGTCCAGCTTCCCGCGGGCGCGCCTGAAAGGACCTTGATGCCGCCTAGAGGGGGGTGAATAGGCGGGACGACCAAATAAAACCCTTTTCCCCTTGAAACTTGAGCTTCACTGGCAAAGGCGGTTAGACCGCCTGTACCAGGCGGTTAGACCGCCCCTGATGTGCAAAACCACAGGGGGGCGGTTAGACCGGGTCCAGGGGCGGTTAGACCGCCTAGTCTAGTAAACCTGCAAAACAACTCAAGTCTTCTCTTGACTTCTAGCACGAACCGAAATTCTTGAGTAGCTCCTGTAGATGATCACGAGCAGGGTAATGATCCCTGCACTCAAAGACAAGCACACCCAAGTAGATCGAGCGGAAGCAAAGTAAATGTGCTAGAGATCAAAACAAGTGAGGCAAACCACAAAGGAGAGATGAGGATTTGTTTCCCGAAGTTCACCGCCCACAAAGGAACGGCTACGTCTCCGTTGAGGAGCTTATAAGGGAATTCTCCCACAACAAGCCGGGTCTCTTTCAACCGCTTTCCTCACTTCCACTAAGGGGATCTTTTCCACCAAGAGGCAAGATCACAGCCCTTACAAACTTGCCGCTGCTCACCACAACCTTGGGAGCTATCCGGCGACGCCTAGCCGTCTAGGAGGCAAACCTCCAAGAGTAACAAATGCTTTAAAGGCTTTCCGACGAGAATCACAAGTGCTCAAGCTATGGGATGCTCTTGCTCAGCTCACACAAGCTCACAAAGGCTTAAACTCTCAACCAAACACAAGGATATGGCTTGAATAGCTAATCTCACAAAGAGAGAGTTGGGGAGTGTTTCTTTGGCTTTGGCTTAGGAAAAACAGCAGGGGAAGCACCTCAGCAACCCTAGAAACAGCAGCCCCAACAAGTGGAGCTCGTGGGGTACTTATACCCCTCACAAGGAAAACTAGCCGTTAGTTCTTCGACAAAGGCGGTTAGACCGCTCGGTCGTGGCGGTTAGACCGCCCCCCCAACGGTCGGCTTGAAAAACTAGCCGTTGGGTCGCTAGGGGCGGTTAGACCGCCCCCCTTGGGCGGTTAGACCGCCCCGGAAGAGAGAGCCCCAAAACCCTTTTCTCTTCTCACAAGCACTTCAACACGAGTTGAAATGGCAAAGGTCAGGGTTAGAGGTTTGTTAGACTACTCGCAGACTCTCTCAAGGCCGGTTCTCGCTTAGGTCAACTAATGAGCACTTTTGATCTTTTGTCTTAGAGCTAATGTTGCATCCCTCTTGATAGTACGGCATACCTAAACCCAAGAATAAATATAAAACCGGTTGATCACTTGAGTTTGTAGATCTTCAATCTTGTCGTACTTTTGTAAATCCAACAAGAGGGCTTTAACATAGTCGATGTCTTGAGCAACTTCATACTTGAGCTAGTGACTTAGGATTTTCCCTTTTTGCATGAGAGTGAACACTTTAGTCCTTAAGTCACTCCATATTGTCAATCATAACATTTTGATATGTTGCAACGCTTCCCTCGGTTAAGGCTTGGATATGATACTTGAAGACCCCACGGATGCTAGAACTTCACCCTAGCAAAACACTAATGGCGGCCGGGCCAAGACCCCAAAGATTGCTTAGTCCCTCACCCTAGACATCTCGGTTGGTCTCTTCATCACTTATCCAATCCACTTTGAGTTCCACTTTGCTTCATACACGTTAACCTTTCATTTGAAAACACCGCTTCAAATGCGAGATCTTGATTGACAATGGATATGCAAGCTTCCACTTTTAGAACCATAGTGTGTACATTCATCATCTTGTTCCCTTTCAATAAACTCATGAAGTCTTGCACCATATGTTTGTCTTTGTAAATGTGAGCCATAAAATATATCCATAATTAAAATACTTCAATGTTTGCTCATGAATATATAAAGAAAACCTGCTCATAATCTTAGACAAATCATTAGCCCTTTAATCGCTTTGTCATTCAATTTACCAAAATCCACTTAGGGGCCTAGATGCACTTTCAGCGCCGCCGCTGCTCCGCCGCCGCCGCTCGCTGGAGTCTTCCCCGGTCGATCCACCACCGCCAATCGGTCACGGGTGAGTCCAATCGACGATCCCCGTCGTATGTTTGCGTGGCCGAGCCCCACCTCGCCGCCGGTGAGCTGGTTCCCACCGTCGAGCCCGAGGGGGGAGGGACCGAGGGTATATCTGTGAAGATTTCAAAAGTTTTAGGGTCCCCAGTGCAAGAAGATTCTTCCTTGTTTTGTGAATTAGTCCAGCGCCTTGTAAAATTGATTAAAAATCGTAGAAAAATTCAAAAATAGCAAACCCAATTTTGCTGAGCTTATTGTAACAAGAACTATAACTTTGTCCAAATGGGTATATACTTTTTAGTTTTAGTTTTTGCTTGAGAAATAGGAATGTGGAATACTTAGATTAGTGTTTCTGCAAAATCCACCCAAGCTCTTGAGCTGGATTTTGGATATGTTGTGGTAACTAGTATGCCTAAACTCTGTGCCACAATTTGCACAAAGTTGCTGAAGGGATCTTCCTGAATAAATTATTTTGTGATATGGTAAATCTGCCTAGATGATTTTTGTAGCTGAATACAAAATTATTTTTGAGCCCAACTTCTTTCTATAGTCTTGTTATGTTAAAGAGCACCTTTGGTGAATTTACCATGATTTTATCTCTGTTAGAAATATTATTTCCTCATTTATGCATGTTTTTGATCATAAATATGAGTAGCATGTTTCATAAAGGCTATATGTGTGTTTGTTAGTTCTTTAAGCTTGTTTTGGGCCAGAGTATGTGTAGGAGAAAGATGAGAATCAATTCTGTCCTATTTATTTTGTTATGCATTATTCCCCTTTTTGCTATTTAGGGATGCTCCTAGTTTTGGTGTATTATATTCAATGGTGCTAAAACCCTTTTCTTGCTGTCCAAGTATGCCTCCTGGTCAGTAGGACTAGTGGGGGCTGGGCTAGGTCAGTTTTGTTATGTTTTGGTTATGCATAAGAGCTCAAACTAGAATAATCTAGAAAAGGGAAAATAGGGAAAAGTCACTCTCTCAAGTGCATGACTTAAGGAGAAGTGTTAGGAAAAGTAAAATGGTGCTTGGAAAATGAATTCATAGCTGTTTGTTTTTAAATTAAATGTTTCTTTAATAGATGTGCACGCAATCACCTTAAGGAGAATGCTAAGTAGGCTTGTAGATTATTCTTTTAAAAAAAAGAGAAAGGTTTAAATGCTTTGTTAAGGTGAATATGGCCAACCTTGTACTCCATGCTGTTGTTTGCTACTGTTTTTGAAATAACTACACTCCTGACCACTGCATTGCATCCCCCGTGTAGAAGTCCCCGACGGTAGCTACACGCTTGTGCTGGCTGACGAGGACGAGGGAGCAGTAGGAGACGTGCACTACGTGACCGTAGAGCAAGACCCGGACCAAAGTCCGGAAGTTTGTGCGTCCGCTTGTGCTGATGAAGGCAAGCCCCAGTTTATTCATTAACCCCAGTGTTTATTTAAAACCTCTGAATTTACTTCTTGTTATTGTATGTGCACTTACGTTGAGGAGTTGAAATGAAACCCTAGTTGCATGATCCATAAGTACCTATGATCTTTTACTAGCATGTTAGGTCGCTAGTTGCTATGCTTAAGGATTCGGTACAAGTCGAGTGATGTTCGTCACTCGCGAGAATAGGATCCCCTTTATGGAATCACCATATTGATTAAATGGATTGCTCATGTGGTAAGAGCATGGGATTTGGGCTCCGGTCCAATGGCTTCGTTGGTTAAGTGTTTGAAAGTACTAAACACTTGTCGGAAATGAGCACGGTAAGCCTAGTACCTAAATGAGGCGGTACGGGGTTTTACTATCACTACTCTTAGGGTTGCGGCCCCGTGCTCACCACCTGAGTGCATGCGTGAGGCTGGGTGACCTTAGTGGTGTAGCCCAGATAAACCTTGTACTTAAGACTGTGAGCTATTATCCCCAAACCGAAGAATGACGGGAACCGCCTGGTTGGTGTACTATTGGTGAGGACACCCTCCGGGTGTTTAGGTCCACCTTACAAGGTTATGAATCAATCGATTGTCGGCCTCTCACCGTTATCTGAGACTACTTACTCTACTGGCCATGATATCCCTTTTATGATGGAACTTTGTGAAGATTATTCTTTGATTAATTGCTTGTACAACTTTGGTTGTAATAGTCGCTTATCTAGTAATAATTACTTCAATTAGAACTCAAGCTAAAATATGGAAAGTAAGGATTCACTACTTAGCAACTTTTTGGCAAACAAACCCACTAGCCAAAAGCCTTGCATGATTAGAGGTAAAGTCTTTTCTTTTAGACGGGTAAGTCTTGTTGAGTATTAGAATACTCAGCCTTGCTTTATAATGTTGTTCCAAGTAATGCATCTGATGTGTGGCCCGGAGAACTTCCACCGGCTGGGAGCAGGAATGGGTGGATGACGAAGAGTGATCGCATCATGGACAGGCCTCCTCTGATGTGATCGTATCGTTTAGTTATCTTCCGCTGTTTTCAATAAACTCTGAACCATTTACTTTCATGCCAAAGAACTATGTTTATAATGATGACCCCTACGGGGATGTGACGGATAATTTATAAGGCACTCTGGACTCTCCTTCGTGTGAGTTTTAATGCATTCGTTCGATCCTCTCTGTGTTTCCAAGTGATTTACCGGGCGTTAACCCGGCAACACTCAACGGGATGCTTCTTTATTATCGCTTAATGACCAAATGGAGTGGTTTAGGCGATAGTACGGAATTATCTCGGGTGGGGTTGTCACAGCTGGTATCAGAGCGATTGAATGCACCGGAGTGATTAGATTAATATTAATCACATAATTTACAATAAAACCTGTCAAGATTGATTGGATTTTGAAAACCCGTTGGATCGTTAAGGAATGATCTAGATCGAGAGGCTCTAGAGAGAATTTTTGGGTTCTTTTAGGTGGCATAAGAATCTATGGTGTATTTTGCTAACTTCCAGCACTTTACTTTATGTCAGACTTACTTTATTGGACAACCAAACTAGATGAGCCACGTGTTTTATACGTGTGCTATTCCGCATCACGGGAATTGCGAGGGTTGATGGAGTGATCCCTTCCATGGATCCCATCTTCGCGTCTGGATAGGAGTTGTGGTGTCGCCACGTGTTTCATACGTGTGCATTTCGCATGTCGATCATGCGAGGCAAGGATACACTCCATTCAAACGGAGGGTCTCCGAGGTTGGACGCTGTCCATGCAGCGGCTTGACGCATGGATATCGTTTCTATAAGTGAACGGCACTGTATGTGGACGCTTTCGTGACGTGCTGGCACGAAAAGTTCGTTTTCTGCAGGTACACTAACAACTTTTAAATTCGTTAAGTGCGAATCGATTAGCTCCGATTAGTTATTATAAGGAGAGCCGAGTATAAGCTTGCCACCAGCACTAACTACGTCTTTTGGATCTAGTTGGAAGGTCGTATAAGGCGTGTTCATGCATGATTAAAATCTTGATGAACCTAAAATTTACCCTTAGTTGCTTGAATAATTTGTCTAAGGTGAATTGCTTGATCTAGGTAAGGTTTTCCTCTCTTTTGAAAACTAGGAAAATTCGGGCAGATTCTGTCCCTGTCATCTCTCAATTTTTGTAGCCAAATCTGTAAGGAGTCTAACTAGACATCCTTTAGGAAAGTTGTTTCTTATCAAGTTGAGCATCCACTGTGAATTTTTCAGGATTTTAGGAATTTTCTGCAGAGAGTTATGCTCAGTTTAGTGAGTCTCTGTCCTGCTGTTTTTCAGAGCAGCATCACTCTACAAATGAAGTTTTTCGAGCTTATTCCAATCCAATCTAGATCTACCTGTGAATACCAAAAGTGTGCATAATCATGTCATAAAGTTTCTGTGAAAAAAAAATTGGAAATTTTTGGGGCCCTGGTTTTTAAGTTATGAATTTTTGTTCATACTTACCAGATTTTACCCTATTGCTCGTTGATGTCGATTGATATTTAACATGTAGTTCCTAATTTTTGTACAGATGGCGCAGCCACCGATCTACGAGACCGACGCGGATGGTACGATCCGTACCGATGCCCTTCACTGGGAGGGTTTTCCCCGTATTTTGTGGGAGACTCTCAGTGAGGTGGGCTACATTACGCTGCCGCTGTACGAGGTGGTCTCTTTTTGGGACCAAGGTGTTCCCTACGCCCGCACGACCGCTACGGTGCTTCCTCACCCCGAGCACCCGGAGTGGGTGGACTTGAGCATGGTGTTCTTTGCTCACCGCGGTGTTGAGTCGGTTGAGTCTGCGGCCATGCGGATCCTTCACACCTTCTGTGAGCAGCACCCGGACGAGGTGATGCTTACTGCGCTGGGTTTGTTTCCAGCCATGGACCCACTCGACCCAGCTTGGCGTGAGCGTCTCTCTCTCACCGACGTGTTACTCACGGCAGACCCTCTAGCGGTTGTTGTGTGTCAGCTTCTGAGGTTCTTGGAGGCAGTGTACAACATGCAGGTGTTTCGTCTTTCCACTCAGGGTATGCTCTCCATTGTGTTGATGGACTCCACAGTGATGAGGGATATCCTTACCCTTGATGTTCAGTACGAGCGCCAGACAGTTGCTCACCTCCAGCAGGAGATCATTACGCTTCAGGACGAGCGCATTCAATGGCACCAGGAGCGTGCTGAGCTCACGGAGCAGTTGTTTGCCCGAGAGCACGCTCTTGAGATGACTCAAATGCAGCTCGCTCACACTGAGGCTCAGCGTTTTGCCTTGGTGTAGAACGTGATGGAGATGCAGAACCAGGTAGCAGAGATGGAGATTGAGGTAGAGGTGTGGCAGGCGATGGCCTAGCAGGGTTAGCAGCCGCCGGTCGCACCACCGGCCGCACCTGCCGCTCCAGACGAGCTACAGGGAGTTTCGGGCTTGAGCTAGGACAGTGCTGGTGGTCCACCACCTGACTCTCCGGACACTAGTACTGGCTCCGCTGCAGGTTACTAGTAGTGTTAGCAGTTGTCTCTAGAGGATGATCATGTACTCTTAGTTTAGCCTCCTCAGCTAGCTTTTGTGTAAGGGTAGAGGCTGCTCAGAGAGTACATTGGATGACCTTTTGTTGTGCATAAGTGCGTATGCGGTTCCAAGACTCCACATCATGTAATGCGTAGATGGACATCTCGGTGTTGTCATGTTTAATGAATAATTCAGGATTGTTGTGCTCAAAATCTCGCCTTGTGTTGAATACCAATCTTGTGTGTTATGTTGTGGAGATCATGCTCACCGAAATTCACCACCATTGCATAAGCGTACCAAGAGTTATGGCAAAAAAATTTCAGTTCGGCCTACAGCAAAAACAGCTAGGCAGAACTCCGGTATTGGAATTTTTCGGGCATGCTAACATTGGATTTAGACCTTGGGTTGAATACCAATGTTGGAGCTCAGGAAATTTCACACTTGCTGACCAAAAATGGGAGTTTTTGCTATTGCGGGCAGAGAGTTATGAATTTTCTAGTAACTCCTCTGTGCTGTCCAGTTTTCCACCAAATTGGTGCTATGAGTTTCATTCTGCATATTCTTCTTGTGGATAATGTGAACAAGCTTGCGAATATGTGACTAATGAAAATCTCATGGATTTCAGATGGTGGGACAAACTCGTGCTTTTCCCAATGGCTTTGGTGCAAGCGGGAGTGATGCTCCGCCTCCTCCTCCCAACATGACCATCCAGGAGCAGTTTATGGTCACCCAGACCGAGGTGATGAGGCAGCTCTTGCAAACGCAGCAGCAGCTTGCTCAGCAGCTGCAGAATAACCCTCGTGGGGAAAATGTCGACAGCCAGCCTCGAGTCACTAAATATGAGCATTTCTATGCCATGAAGCCCCCGACCTTTGAAGAGGCCAAAGAGCCACTGGCTGCCGATGCGTGGATCAAGGCTATTGAAGCCAAGTTCTCTGTGTTCACCTTGCCCTGCTCCGAGGAGCGAAAGGCCAACTTCGCTGCTCTCCAGCTTCGTGGTGCAGCATTGATATGGTGGGAGAACTTCAAGACCATGATCCCTGCCGGACACCAGATCACATGGGCTGAATTCAAGCAGGCCTTCAAGGAACATCACATTCCTAAGGGTCTCATGGATAGGAAGATGAAGGAGTTGCTTGCTTTAAAGCAAGGATCTGACACGGTGTATGAGTATGCAAAGAAATTCAATGCCTTGTGTCAGTATGGTGGGCATCATGTGGACAACGATGCCAAGAAGATAGAGCGATTCCGTGATGGGCTACACGGGGATCTCTATGAGAGGCTTAATCTTTATGAGCCTAACAATTATTAGGACCTTGTGAACAAGGCCATATCCCAAGAAGATGCCATGTCCAAAGCCCAGAGGGATAGAAAGAGGCAGGTCGGATTCACCACTACTAGTGGGTCGGGCAAGAAATTCCGTTTCATCAAGAAAGGTACTCAGGGTCCTCCCCAGTCATCTTCAACTGGACACTGGAGGGTGACCCCGTCTCAGAACAAGCCATCTGGGAATTTCCAGTTCCGTAAGGCACAGTAGCAGCCATTCAAGCCTAGTGCACCCCCGACTAATAACAGCAACAACAACAGTGCTACCAAGGATCGCCGCTGCTATAATTGTAGGCAACCCAGGCACTATGCCAATGAGTTCCCTAAGCCCAGGCAGAACAAGCAAGGCGAAAGCTCAGGCTTCCGTCAAGGGAACCAAGTCAAGAAGCCAGTGGTGCAAGTCAAGCAGGGTAAACTCAACTTTACCACCCTGGCTGACGTTCCAGAGGGAGCAGCAGTGCTGACAGGTACATTCTCTATCCGTGATCACCCTATTAGAATATTGTTTGATTCTAGAGCGACCCATAGTTTCATCAGTGAAAGCTTAGTGAGCAAGTTGGGCTTACATTCTTGACATACCAAAGATTCTTTCGTCGTAGCCACGGCGGGAGGAAGAATCCTCTCCAACACTATAACCAAAGCCGTTCCCTTGCAGCTCGGCAGTAAAACTTTCTTAACCAACCTAATTCATTTAGGGTTGGGTGGTCTAGATGTGATTCTAGGAATGAATTGGTTGACCCAACATCAAGTGGTTTTGGATATTGCCACTAGAACGATAGAAATCAATTCCCCTACCAGTGGTCATACGATCTTGTACCTACTCCAAGTGGAGAACACACATCCTTGTTCCTATGCTGCCGTAGACACCCAACTAGAAGATATTCCAGTGGTGTGTGAGTATCCCAACGTCTTTCCCGACGATTTGCCTGGTATACCACCAGACCGGGACGTCGAATTTGTCATAGAACTTCAGCCGGGTACCGCACCAATATCAAAAAGGCCCTACCGAATGCCACCCAAAGAACTGGCAGAGTTGAAGGTTCAGTTGCAAGAATTGCTTGATAAGGGATATATCCGCCCAAGTTCTTCTCCTTGGGGAAGTCCCACTCTGTTTGTGAAAAAGAAAGATGGTAGTTTGCGGATGTGCGTTGACTATCGTCCACTCAACGCGGTGACGATTAAGAATAAATATCTGTTGCCCCGCATTGATGTTCTTTTTGATCAATTGGCTGGTGTCAAGGTCTTTTCCAAGATTGATCTTCAATCTGGCTATCATCAAATAAAAATTCGAGCAAGTGACGTGCCAAAGACAGCCTTTTCCACCAGATACGGTCTCTATGAATTCCTAGTGATGTCTTTTGGTCTCACCAATGCACCTGCCTATTTCATGTACCTTATGAACTGGACAAGTTCGTAGTGGTTTTCATTGATGATATTCTCATATATTCCAAAAGCGAAGCCGAACATGCGAAGCATCTTCGTATTGCTTTGCAGCGATTGAGAGATCACAAACTCTATGCCAAATTCTCTAAATGTGAATTCTGGCTGGATAGTGTGAAGTTTTTGGGTCACACTATTTCCAAAGATGGTATCTCCGTGGATCCTAGCAAAGTGCAGGAGGTCATGGATTGGAAGCCACCCAAATCAGTACACCAAATCCATAGCTTTCTGGGTCTAGCAGGATATTATCATCGGTTTATTCCGTTCTCCAGAATAGCTAAACCCATGACTGAACTTCTGAAGAAGGGTGTCAAGTTTGTGTGGAGTGAGGAGTGTGACCAAGCTTTTCACACCTTGAGGAAACACTTAACCTCAGCTCCCGTATTGACTCAGCCGGATATGTCCAAACCGTTTGAGGTGTTTTGTGACGCTTCAGGCACTGGACTTGGTTGCGTGCTTATGCAAGAAAACCGAGTCATTGCCTATTCCTCACGGGCACTTCGACCTCATGAGAAGAACTATCCGACTCATGATCTCGAGTTAGCAGCAGTCGTGCATGCCTTGAAGCTATGGCGGCACTACTTGATGGGTAATCACTGCAATATCTACACCGACCACAAGAGTCTCAAGTATATTTTCACTCAATCTAACTTGAGTATGAGGCAACGAAGATGGTTGGTAATCAAGTATTATGATTTAGAAGTCCATTATCATCCCGGCAAGGCTAACGTGGTTGCAGATGCGCTTAGCCGCAAGCATTGCAACTATGTAACGTTAGAGCCGAAGAATGAAGCTTTATGTGAAGAAATGAGGAAGCTTAGCTTGGAAGTGATCGAGCATGGCAAGCTTCATGCTGTTTCGATTGAATCCCCTCTCCGTGAAAGAATTGTTATAGCTCAACAAGATGATGAAGAAGTTCAGAAAATCAAACAGAAATTAGAAGAAGGAGACCCCAAGTATGATTGTTTCCGAAAGGATGACAAGGGAATTGTTTAGTTCGGACAAAGATTAGTGGTACCTCGGGATCAAGACTTAAGGAAGGAGATTTTAGATGAGGATCATCTCTCTAAGTTCACCATTCACCCCGGAAGCACCAAAATGTACCGAGATCTTAGGGAAAATTTTTGGTGGTCAAAGATGAAGGGTGAAATAGCCGAGTATGTGTCCAGTTGTGACACATGCCAAAGAATCAAGGCTAGTCATTTAAAGACCGCGGGTCAAATGCAACCATTAACCATTCCTGCATGGAAGTGGGACGATATCAGTATGGATTTCATTGTCGATTTACCTCTCACGCCTCGGAAGCATGATTCCATTTGGGTCATAGTGGACCGGCTTACCAAGACCGCTCACTTTATCCCCGTTCACACCACCCATTCAGCTGAGCGTTACGCGGAAATCTATATTGATCTCATAGTGCGCTTACATGGTGTTCCCAAGACTATCTTGTCAGATCGTGGTACTCAATTCGTCACTCGCTTCTGGGCACAGGTGCACGAATCTTTGGGAACCAAGCTAATCCATAGCTCCAGTTATCATCCTCAGACGATGGCCAGACGGAAAGAGTAAATCAAGTAGTAGAAGATATGTTGAGGGCTTGTGTCATTCATTTTGACAAATCATGGGACAAATGCCTAGCTCTAGCAGAGTTTGCTTACAACAATAGCTATCAAGCTAGTTTGAAGATGGGCCCGTTTGAAGCCTTGTATGGGAGAAGGTGGCGTACCCCTTTGAATTGGTCACAAGCGGGTGAACGAACCTTGTTTGGCCCTAAGCTAGTGCAAGAAGCCGAAGAAAAAGTGAGTGTTATTAGAGAAAATCTGAGAGCAGCTCATATGAGGCAAAAGAGCTACCATGATAAAACTAAAGCTCCCCGAGAGTTTGAAGTTGGTAATTACGTATACCTAAAGGTATCTCCAACCAAAGGCGTACAACGCTTTGGAGTAAAAGGGAAATTAGCTCCACGCTATATTGGTCCTTATGAAGTCACCGAGAAGTTTGGTACGGCTGCCTACCATATTCGACTTCCCGACCAATTATCTGCAGTTCACGACGTGTTTCACGTCTCTCAATTGAAGAAGTGTAAGCAAATCCCAGAGGCACAAATAATTGAAAGACCAATGCGGAAATAGGACCAGATCTATCGCTAGCAGAGTATCCAATGAGGGTATTAGATCATAAAGAAAGGCAGACTAGAAGACAAAAGGTGAAAATGTACAAGATACAATGGAGCCACCACATATAAGAAGAAGCTACATGGGAGACCGAGCAGTTTCTCAACGCCAAGTACCCCGACTTTCTCCCGAGTCAAGCTCGTAAGTGAACTCTCCTCACGTGCTCTTGATTCGAATCTCGGGACGAGATTCCCGTTAAGGGGGGTAGCCTGTAACACCCCGTGTTTTTGCTCAGTGACAAATTGTGCTAATGACCCACTTAATCACTCCTCTAACTAACCTTGAGAACATTAGGTCAACCCTGGGTCAAAGCCCTAGCTCAAAACCCCTTTCATCCCCTTAACCCTCTGATGCCATTCTAGAACTTTGGCACGTTCCCCAAAATTTTCCTAAACACTTCAAAACCACCCAAAGGGAAAAATGTGCAGATTGTTGAGGCACACAACTTTGCTGTTGATTGGCATTTGAAATTTGGAGGAATTCTTGGTGAAACAGGCCTTGGAAGGTGCCCTGTTCCTGTTCACAGGCGCCGAGTTTTTGGCTGTGTTGGCATGGTGTTCCTGCTCCATTGCTTGAACAAAACCCCTACAAGTCTTTGTGAAAGTTGTAGAGGGATCCCTAATCTCCAACTTTGCTTCAGACCCTAAGGTACAGTTTAGTTGGAAAAAATGGAGAAAAACAATTTTGAAAACGGATCGGTGAAATACCTTTAGCACCGGAACGCCGGGAGCGCGTTCGGGCGCGACGTCGTGCGCGGCCACGTCGGCCACCGCCGTACGCGCCGTACCCGTTTCGGGCGCGCACGCCGAGGCGCCGGAGTGACCGCCGCTTCTCCGAGCCCCGTGACCTGCCTAGCACCTTCTCTGGGTCACATGGAAGCTCCCCGTGCAGCACATGGTTGAGCCCAGGCTTTCCCCTCACCGTTGTCCAGCTTCCCGCAGGTGCGCCGCAGCTACTCCGCCGCCGCCGCTCGCCGGAGTCTTCCCCGGTCGATCCACCGCCGCCAATCGGTCACGGGTGAGTCCAATCGACGATCCCCGTTGTATGTTTGCGTGGCCGAGCCCCACCTCGCCGGCGGTGAGCTGGTTCCCGCCGTCGAGCCCGAGGGGGAGGGACCAAGGGTATATCTGTGAAGATTTCAAAAGTTTTAGGGTCCCCAGTGCAAGAAGATTCTTCCTTGTTTTGTGAATTAGTCCAGCGCCTTGTAAAATTGATTAAAAATCGTAGAAAAATTCAAAAATAGCAAACCCAATTTTGCTGAGGTCAGTGTAACAAGAACTACAACTTTGTCTGAATGGGTATATACTTTCTAGTTTTAGTTTTTGCTTGAAAAATAGGAATGTGAAATACTTAGATTGGTGTTTCTGCAAAATACACCCAAGCTCTTGAGCTGGATTTTGGATATGTTATGGTAACTAGTATGCCTAGACTCTGTGCCAAAATTTGCACAAAGTTGCTGAAGGGATCTTCCTGAATAAATTATTTTGTGATATTGGTAAATCTGCCTAGATGATTTTTGTAGCTGGATACATAATTATTTTTGAGCCCAACTTCCGACTATGGTCTTGTTATGTTAAAAAGCACCTTTGGTAAATTTACCATGATTTTATCTCTGTTAGAAATATTATTTCCTTATTTATGCATGTCTTTGATCATAAATATGAGTAGCATGTTTCATAAAGGCTATATGTGTGTTTGTTAGTTCTTTAAGCTTGTTTTGGGCCAGAGTACGTGCAGGAGAAAGGTGGGAATCAATTCTTTCCTATTTATTTTGTTATGCATTATTCCCCTTTTTGCTATTTAAGGATGCTCCTAGTTTTGGTGTATTAGATTCAATGGTGCTAAAACCCTTTTCTTGCTGTCCAAGTATGCCTCCTGGTCAGTAGGACCAGTGGGGGGTGGGCTAGGTCAGTTTTGTAGTGTTTTGGTTATGCATAAGAGCTCAAACTAGAATAATCTAGAAAAGGGAAAATAGGGAAAAGTCACTCTCTCAAGTGCATGACTTAAGGAAAAGTGTTAGAAAAAGTAAAATGGTGCTTGGAAAATGAATTCCTTGCTGTTTGTTTTTAAATTAAATGTTTCTTTAATAGATGTGCACGCAATCACCTTAAGGAGAATGCTAAGTAGGCTTGTAGATTATTCTTTTTTTAAAAAAAAGAGAAAGGTTTAAATGCTTTGTTAAGGTGAATATGGCCAACCTTGTACTCCATGCTGTTGTTTGCTATTGTTTTTTAAATAACTACACTCCTAACCACTGCATTTCATCCCCCGTGTAGAAGTCCCCGACGTTAGCTACACGCTTGTGCCGGCTGACGAGGACGAGGAAGCAGGAGGAGACGTGCACTACGTGACCGTAGAGCAAGACCCGGACCAAAGTCCGGAAGTTTGTGCGTCCGCTTGTGCTGACGAAGGCAAGCCTCGGTTTATCCATTAACCCCAGTGTTTTTTTAAAACCTCTGAATTTAATTCTTGTTATTGTATGTGCACTTACGTTCAAGAGTTGAAATGAAACCCTAGTTGCATGATCCATAAGTACCTATGATCTTTTACTAGCATGTTAGGTCGCTAGTTGCTATGCTTAAGGATCCGGTACATGTCGAGTGATGTTCGTAACTCGCGAGAATAGGATCCCCTTTATGGAATCACCATATTGATTAAATGGATCGCTCATGTGGTAAGAGCATGGGATTTGGGCTCCGGTCCAATGGCTTCGTTGGTTAAGTGTTTGAAAGTACTAAACACTTGTCGGAAATGGGCACGGTAAGCCTAGTACCTAAATGAGGCGGTACGGGGTTTTACTATCACTACTCTTAGGGTTGCGGCACCGGGCTCGCCACCTGAGTGCATGTGTGAGGCTGGGTGACCTTAGTGGCGTAGCCCAGATAAACCTTGTACTTAAGACTGTGAGCTATTATCCCCAAACCGAAGAATGACGGGAACCGCCTGGTTGGTGTACTCTTGGTGAGGACACCCTCCGTGTGTTTAGGTCCACCTTGCAAGGTTATGAATCAATCGATTGTCGGCCTCTCACCGTTATCTGAGACTACTTACCCTACTGGCCATGATATCCCTTTTATGATGGAACTTTGTGAAGATTATTCTTTGATTAATTTCTTGTACAACTTTGGTTGTAATAGTCGCTTATCTAGTAATAATTACTTCAATTAGAACTCAAGCTAAAATATGGAAAGTAAGGATTCACTACTTAGCAGCTTTTTGGCAAACAAACCCACTAGCCAAAAGCCTTGCATGATTAGAGGTAAAGTCTTTTCTTTTAGACGGGTAAGTCTTGCTGAGTATTAGAATACTCAGCCTTGCTTTATAAATGTTGTTCTAGGTAATGCATCTGATGTGTGGCCCAGAGAACTTCCACCCGGCTGGGAGCTGGAATGGGTGGATGACAAAGAGTGATCGCATCATGGACAGGCCTCCTCTGATGTGATCGTATCGTTTAGTTATCTTCCGCTGTTTTCAATAAACTCTGAACCATTTACTTTCATGCCAAAGAACTATGTTTGTAATGATGACCCCTACGGGGATGTGATGGATAATTTGTAAGGCACTATGGACTCTCCTTCGTGGGAGTTTTAATGCACTCGTTCGATTCTCTCTGTGTTTCCAAGTGTTTTACCGGGCGTTAACCGGGCAACACTCAACGGGATGCTTCTTTATTATCACTTAATGACCAAATAAAGTGGTTTAGGCGATAGTACGGAATTATCTCAGGTGGGGTTGTCACAGCAGCCTTCTCGAGGCGTAGGCGCGCCTCCTCCACCGGGCGAGAGCACCCTTCTGCTCAGCTCTGGTGGCCTACGCGGGCGGGTGGGCCTAGAGTCGTGCCCCATCCTTTCCTTTCTTTGACGGTGGCGTGTGGCGGTCGACAGCCTGGCGGCCTCTTCCTTGCCCTCCCCGGCGGCGTGTGTGGGGTTGGATTTCGTCGGCATGGCTTCTGGAGGAAGAAGGAGGAGGTCCCGGCTCAATGACATGTGGGCCCCATTGAGCGGTGACAACATGGATGGTTGATGTGGCGCCACACCTGCAAAAACCACCTCAGAAACCGCCAAGGGGGTAAAATTGACAGTTTCGATAGTTTATGGGTGTCTGATACCTGGTTTTGTGGTTGGAGGTTGAAACTAAACAACGCATAGGGTTGTGGAATGGACGTATTCCTAAAAATAACAATCTAATGGGTCCCGGATATGGACACTAGCCTGGCCCGTCCCACCCGATCGGACCGACGGCGTTCGAAAAGGTTTGGACTGACCACCAACCAAATCAATAAGGCTGCAAAAGATAAATTTAGCCCGCCTACGTAGGCGACAGAAGATAAAGAGAAAAGTCCTGCACTCAGTCCCCTTCAACTTAAAATGTTTGCCCCCTTCCTCTCAAGTCTCAACTTTTGAAATTATTAGGGCCAACTCATCATAAGTCATGCAAATATGTTCTTTCAGAAAGGTCACCCAAATAATATTCTTTCTTTTTTAAAAAAAATATCTAATATCGTGTCCCATACTAGTTTACAGAATTTACAGTAGAAGAAAGAAAACTAGAAAGCTCCATTATCCAAACTCTTCCACGACATGAGACGGAAACACGTAAAGGTCGACATTGAACACCGCGAGATCAGATCGCTTGCCTCTGTTTGAGAGAAGAGGGTAGCCGCGAGATCGATGCGCGCCATGCACGACCGGCGACGTGTCGCGCCGGCGCGCCCACGGCCGCAGCGGCCGCCGGGGCAGGGCGGCAGGCCCGTCGATGGGCATGTTGCAAGTTGAGCGGCCGAACAGGGCCCTCAAAAAGGTGAGGCCTCCAAATTGCTAATCTGTCATTAATGTAGCCTTAATCCTTGAGGAAATGAAGAGCTCGATACAGCATGTAGCATAGTATTGCTTGCACGAATCACGTCGCTGGGGGTGTACACGTCCATGGCCCAATCCTTCCGAGCCTTTAAACTGTATGATTAATATATTTAGTTAAAAAAAGTCAACTATCCAACTATCACATTGCATCTAGAGACATTAACTAGGAGTATTAAACCAATAACAAAACTTATTTCATAACTCCGGCCTCAAATTGCGAGACTTGAATCTAACAAACTTAATTGTACCATGATTAGACAACGTCATGCTACAGTAAATAATTCTTAATGATCTATTAATTAGGTTTAATGTATTCGTCTCGCAATTTCCCGTCCATCCATGTAATTAGTTTTGTAATTAGTCTATGTTTACTACTTCTAATAAAACTTGTTTTAGTTGTGTGAAAAAATTTAGCAATTAAAGAATGTCTAAGATTTCCACGATCAGTTATATACGCACGTAGGTAGATTTATGTGCATGCGGCTCCATAGTCTGCATTATGTGGGAGAATGTTAATTATGAAATATATAATTGAACATATGGTTTTGTTTAAAAAATTGAGGTCTCATTTTATGTTCCGCTCACGGACCTCCAATTCCTGGAGACGGCCCTGCGCCGGGGATTTTGGGGGCACAGGACAGGAGCCAACAGCCTGTTCGTTTGGCTAGTGGCTGATGACTGGTGTTGGTTTGTTCTGAAAGAAAAGTACTGCTGGCTGGTTGTTTATGGCTGATTTGTTCTAAAAGAAAAGTAATGCTTATTGACTGGTCGTTGATGACTGATTTATTCTAAAAGAAAAGTAATGCTGGTGGCTGATAAAGTAAACAAAGAGGGCGTCTGAACCTGACCCTCTCCCCGACCCCGACCGCGCGCTGCACTGTCGCTGGCCACCGATATACATATACTAGAGCGGTGCGTCGCAGCGCGCGCATGGCCGCATCTGGAATCCCCATGGAATCCTGAGCAGCTACAGCAATGTTGGGCTGCAGGAAAAAGCTAATCAAATGCCTGCCGTGCCGTGGCAGCCTCCAGCTCGGCTCGACGCTAGGCTGCCAACACTTGTCTCGCTCTCGCTTCTCGGCTCTCTTCCTTCCTGACTTGTCCTCGCTTCTCTTCTTCTTCCCCCCCTTGCAGCATGCTGTTCCCCTCCGTCTCCTGCAGAATAAGAGACTGAAGCATAGAAGAAGAGACTGAAGCTACACATCCAGCGGCGAGTCACCCAGCAATGGTTTGAAAGAGAGCTCCAATTTCACCTCTGTTCCGTCAATGGTTGCAACATTTTTTTTTGACTGAACAGGAGGGGCAAATCTCCTACTGATTATAAATATAAATAAAAAGGACCAGGTTTACAAAAGGCAGCTAGGAAAAAAAGAGGAAAAGAAAATAAAACTGAGAATTACAAGATGGAGTCTCCATAAGGACATACTAGGTTTCCTAACATCTTTTGCCCTGAGGATAACCCAAGCAAATTCTTTTTTGAATCGATCTCTCACTGAAGCGATAGCCGGTTGCTTGTCTTTAAAAATGAAGTCATTTCTTTCCATCCAGATGCACAACTTAACATAATGATGATATCCATAAAAAAATTAACACCTAGTTGTGCCTTGAATGATTCCAGAATTTCAAAGTGAGATCCAAGAGGGAGGTTCAGATTGAGAAGACCCCAAGTAGATTGTGCAAAAGAACATTCCGGGAATAAGTGTTCCAAAGTTTCTTCAGCTTGTAACGAGCAAAGAACACACTCAAAAGAGGGCAGAGCCATATTTTTTGTGTTTGTTCTGAGCAGCAGATTTCCAAAGCCAATGGAAAGCGGGGTGAACTGTTCTATGACCAATCAGATAAGCGTAGACCTTTGAGGCTGAGAACCAAGGTGAACCCCAAACATAGGTCCAGATGTCAGGCTCATTCAAGGCAGCCACATTCTCAAGCATTTGAGCTAATTGTACGAGCTGAAGATAAGCTTCCTGAGAAATTGGCAAATGTAGGATGGAATTTAAGTCTAGGATGCTTTTAGCCTTGTTGATAGACAGAAACTGGTTCCTTGCAAAAGAAAAAAGTTCTGGCATTGTCTGACAAGGAATTTGCCCTTCCCACTGATCTAACCAAAGAGAACAAGTATCACCAGCTCCCACAATGACCCGAGCAAGCCCTTTATACATATTCAAGAGCCTCAAGTTATCTCTCCACCAAAATGATCCTTTCATGGTGTGGTTGGGTAGTTTCCCTGATCGATAATATTTTTCCCAAATCAAGTGCACCCAAGGAATGTCTTGTTTGTTGAAGAACTTGTGCAAATTTTTGAGAAGTAGAGCATCATTATGTGTCTGTAACCGAATAACTCCTAGACCCCCTTCTTTCTTTGGCAAACAAACTAAACCCCAGGCTGCTTTTGGTGGTGTTTTGGCGTTGAGATCTGCTCCTCGCCAAAGGCAATGTTTTCTGAACTTGTCAATTTGCTTGATTACTGTGTCTTGTAGCTTGAAAGTGCAGAGATAAAAAGTAGGTAGTGATGAAAGAACTGCATTAGTCATTTGTAGTCTGCCAGCTTGAGAGAGAAAAGTTGAAAAGCTTGCTAGTCTTCTTTCACATCTTGAGACTAGAGGTAGAAACTCATCCACTTTTGGTTTTGATAAACCCAAGGGCAATCCCAAATATGTAAAAGGGAGGGACCCTATGGAACACCCAAAGGTTTGGGCCAAAAAGTTCATCCTATCAGTTTTAATATTAATAGGAATCATCAGAGATTTGGAAAAATTTACCCTGAGACCTGTTGAGGTTGAGAAGTTGCTGAGTAATGTCTTTAGGAAGAGTAATTGAGAAGTACACCCTTCCATAATGATGAGAGTATCATCAGCATATTGGATTACTGGGAAATCTGAGCTGTGAAGCAAAGGAATGGGCAACTTGAGGAAATCATCTTGTGTGGCCTTGTTTAATAAAGATTGTAATAAATCAGCAGCAAGCACAAAAAGAAGTGGAGATAGAGGATCTCCTTGTCTCACTCCTCTTCTATAGTGAAAAGTTTTCCCTGGTACCCCATTCAGCAGAATTGAAGATGTGCCTGAAGTAAATAGTTTTCATCCACCTCATCCAAATATCATCAAAGCCTTTATGCCTCATGATTTCCAACATAGCTTGATGTTCAATCTTGTCAAAGGCTTTTTCAAAATCCAGTTTAAGAATAATAATTTCCTTTCTTGATTTATGACAGAGATGAAGGTATTCAAAGGACCATGCTAAACACTCTTGGATGGTTCTGCCTTTGATGAAGCCATATTGATTTTTATGAATGAGGCCTAAAATAACTCTTTGCAATCTATTTGCCAGAAGCTTAGTGATGATCTTGATTGATGTGTTGAGTAGGGAAATGGGCTTGTACTCAGGAACTCTTCTAGGACCATCCACTTTGGGCAAAAGAGTGATATGAGACCCATTTATACCTTGCAGTGAAATTTGCCCTTGGTGAAAAGCATCACATAGCCCATAAAAATCCTGCTTAATGATGGGCCAGCATCTTTTGACAAAGTCTGTGTTAAAACCATTGGGGCCAGGAGATTTATCAAGTGGGAGGCTTTTTACAACATCATCAATTTCTTCATGAGAGAAGGCTTCAGAGAGGCAAACTAACTCAGTTGAACTGTGTAGGAGAGCTCCAAGATCAAATTGCATGGATATATTGTCAGTGGTTCCCAGCCTTTCTTTATATGCTGTCCAAAGGAGATCAGCCTTCGAAGTGTGATCAAAATGTTCCAGACCATTATCATCTACTTGAGATGTTATGAGGTTCCTTCTATGCTTTATTGTTGCATTGGCATGGAAGAACCTGGTGCCCTCATCCCCAAACTTGACCCATTTGACAGACCCTATCTGTTTCCAATAAATTTGTTGTTGCCTAAGCAGATTGGCCAACTTTTCCTGAAGAAGGTGTCTGAAGTTCCATTCTATAACAGAGAGGTCCCTAAATTCTTCCAAGACATCCAGAAGGCCCATTATCAGTTTAACATTAGAAATGTTTCATTTGAGATTAGACAGTTGTGATTGCCAAGCTTTAAGAACTCTTCTCAAGTTTTTGAATTTAGCAGATAGACATTTGGCTTTGTCAGTTTGAAGCACTAGAATGTTCCAGCCATGAGCCACTATGTCCATAAAATGCTCATGCTCCATCCAAAAGTTTTCAAATCTAAAGATTTTCCCTTTAGGTATCTTAGTATTGATAGTGATGACACAAGACACATGGTCAGATGGATCCATTACCAGAGGGGAGACAAATGTGGTGGGATAGGATAAAGTCCAACAAGCAGAGGTGAAAAACCAATCTAAGCGCTCTAACAGAGGTGGGTCCTGTTTATTTGACCAAGTGAACTTTCTTCCTTGTAAGGGCGGTTCTACTAAACCCAAGGAGCTAATAGCTGCATTAAAAAGAAACATCTCCTGTGTGTCTCCACCTGGCCTTTTTCTATTATCTGGGCTTCGAAGTAAGTTAAAGTCACCCACAATTAACCAATCTATGTTGTCAGGCGTATGAATATTCTTGAACCAATTAAGAAAATCCCTCTTTCCTTCACTAGTGTAGGGAGCATAAACATTAGTTAAGACCCATGTTTGATTATTAAGCTTAGAAGTCAATTCCACAGACAAAGTAAATTCATTCATGAAAGCCAGAGTGCCAGAGAAAAGCTGAGACTTCCAAATGGTTATGACACCCCCTGAAGCACCTATTGAAGGTAGGTACTCAAAACAGTCAAAAGAGGATGGGCAGAAATTCTTAATATAGTTTAAATCAAATAGTTCCCTTTATGTTTCTTGAATGCAGATTATGTCACACTGACTGTCCACTATTTTGTCTCTGAGAGCATCCCATTTCAGTTGGGAATTAATACCTCTGATATTCCAACATAAAACCTTCCACAACTTAGATGATTGAGAATGATTCATTTGATAACCATGAAAAATAACCAAAAGACCATAACATGCTTAACATGCATGGAAGTACCAGTAGTAAGGGCAAAGACACTAAGGCTCCAAGAGCAGTTCAGAGCAGAGGTATTATTTAAAATTACAGACCAAAACAAAAGGCAGGTATAAATGAAATTTCCACAAAGAGAGTCCTGCCATAAGAGAGCTCTCTGCTCACTTCTTGGGCTTCTTCTTGGAGGGCTTGGAATCATCTTCATTGGAAGGATCTTGTGAAGAAGGCTTCTTGGGCTGTTTTTTCCCTCCAGGGGCAGCCACTTTGCTTTTTTTCCTAAAGCTTCAACTGTTTTGTCTGCATCAACTTTGCAAAAGGAAGCACCCAAATTCTTTATGATGGAGGGAGAAATTGTTGGAGGTACCACATCACAGCCAAGACAGTTTTTGCTAGCACAAGCTAAACCTTTATACCCTTTAGCTGATCTTTCTTACGAGCACTACGACGGTTTGCTGGACATAAAGCTTGGTCACTAACCTTATTCTAAGCAGCCAAATCAAGTAACTGTTGGGACCAAGGACCAGGAGTTGTAACCACTTTTTCTTTAATTTTATCAGGTGGAGTGACAAAAAAAAGAGTTTGGGAGGGTGTACCCTCTGGAGTTTGAAGCTGGTCAGGTGGAGAGGCAATGCCAACAGAGGCATGAGTATCACAGAAGAAGTTCTTATCTGGCAACCGGGCAGAAGGGAGACAAAAAGGCACTAACTCACACCAGGTTTTTTGGAAGAACTCCCAAGCTTGAGATTGCAGCAAGTTTTTTGCCCACTCATAACTACCAAGGTTGAGAAGGAGGGCTGTAAAGAAATCAGCCCACATTCTGGGTACCCTCACTGAAGAAGCCCCTGGGCCTGGAGCTAGAAAACGAGCCCACAAACGTATTGCATCAGAGTTTTGTTTGAAGACATCAGATTGCAATTGTTGCTGAATTCTGTCAATAAACATAGGATCACCCAAATCATCAGGTAGGGACACAAAGCCAAGGTGCATGGCATCAGGGGCTCCTGGTGGGTGGGGTTGCTCCTGTACAACATTGTCAAATCCATTGAAATCAGGCACTAGGTCTTCCTTTGGGATTTCATCAGGAATTAATTGTAGAGGTTGACCATCATCCATTGGAATGAAAACCTCCACTTGAGCATTCAGGTCTGGTAAAATGGGTATCTGTTGGACAGCTGGAGCAGCCTCCTCATTGTGTCCTTCTGAGTCACTGCTAGCTACAATGACATACTCATCAATCATGTGCTGGGGCAAAGGTTCATCCACATGTCCAGGCACATTTTCTACTAAACCAGGGTCTTCCAAAGGAGCCTCACCTGGCTCATTCAGGTCAAAAGCAACTTCATGCTGCACATTCAAACCTTGTTGCTCAATTTGATTTACTGGCTGTTCAGGCCAAAGTCCCCAAGCCCCCTGAGCATCCTGTTACACCTGCATATTTTGATTATTTTCAGGAACAGGCTCCAAATGTGGCTGCCCAAAACCAAAGAAATCAAAGAACTTTGGTTGCAGATCATCAGGTCCTGGAGGATCCTCTTCATCAGCAGCATTTACTCCCAGCATCCTTGTATGAATGATTTCAGTTTGGATGGTCCAAGAATCACCCTCAAATCCTAGTCCTTCAGTGCTGATAATAAACCAAGGGATATCCTCCAGATTGACCACTCTAGCTTTAACTAGAACTCTTGCAAGGTTGTTATGATCCTCTTCCCAGGCAATGACTTGGCCATGATCACCAATAATTTTATGAGTATGAGCATCAGACCAGAAATCCACATTTGTACCAGCAGCATCAGCCAAACTTCATGGTTAAGCGTGACAGCACGATGATTTCTCCCTCTATCATGTTCCGTAAAGGAAATAAAAACATCCCCAAAAAGCATGAGGACTATTCCGAATCAACTGATCTCGATCATGATAAGTGTTGAAGCGAACAAAAGCTTGGCCAAGGGGGCAAGGTTGAATTGATCTGAAGCCAACCTGAGCTTGGACTCCCAGGAAGTCAGCCAACACATCACGGATGACATTAAAATGTACCTGATGTTGAGGGAGGGGGTGAACAGTAGCAATGGCGAGGTCCAGGTTACGTCGACTTGGCCTTCCCAAAATGACTCGAGACATAGGCCGGCGACCGGGAATCAACACGCGATTGTATCCTCGAGGAATGAAAGGTGCTGGATCGACGAACTGGAAGGCTATTGTGCCGCCCGGCGAGCCTTCCGAGGAAGGGCAATGTCGGTGGCGAGAGGTAGGGCTACTGTTTTCTGGGCGGGGGGAGTGCGAGGAGCTAGGGCGTAGACCAAGCACTAGGTCTGGCGAGCACTCACAAGCAGGCGGCTGTTCCGGCGGCGACGGATTGCCGCGAACAAGGAAGGGAACTTCCGGTAAAATCCAAGGAATCGAAGTTGAAGAGGCAGCAACAGTAACGTGGGGAGGCCGCGGGGCCTCTTGCAACACAGGGCCACCAGTCATAGACTTGAACCAGGTATGGTAGTTGACATCTTTCCATTTTGACTCATCCATATGTGAGGAAAATAATCTTTTGGAAGTTTCTGCAATATGTCCAAAACGAAAGCAGGCCGAACATCTGACAGGGGAACGACAGTTAGGCCGCGAATGATAATTCGAAAAACACCGAGAACAATTAGCCCGAGAAAGACGCGGATTGGGATATTTCCGCGGTAGCACTCGAATGGCATTTGCGCCAGTTAAGGGTACGTTTGAAAACCCCTTCTTTGAACCAGCCGTGATTGAAGGATGTTGATGATCCGAAGAACACGGACGAACATTTGAACCAAAAGCTGAATCCGAAACGGAACTAAAATCCAATCTGGAGAAAACTGTATCTGAAGCCGGAATCCCATCACGAACAGCATCTGCAAAGCTGCGAGAACCAGTGGCCTTGGAAGAACGCTTCGGGGATTTCGCTGGCTGCCATTCATAACGTGGACCTTGATCCAAAGATCTGGAAATCCTTGCACGTGCCAGTCCCGAATGATTCCAGAGATGGAAGAACACTTTGAAGGAGTCACAGGCAAAAAATTTAAAAGCATAAATATGAAGACCAACCCGGCGATAAAAAAACTGCAAATTTGATGAGACGATCCTCCAATTCAAGGACAGAGAACGACGAATGATTTCCACCCAAGGTGGATCGGAGAATTTTGCTTATAGAATCTTCGTTAAGACGGAACCAAGAACGACTGAAAGATGCGACAAGCCAAAAGCTCCGAGCGTCATCCGCAACAGAGGAGACCACGGGTGCATTAAACAGAGATCGTACCTTGGAGGAAAACTGAATCCCATGACTTTGATTAAGAGACGAGAGATCCATCTTCCACAAGCAAAGGAGAAAGGAGGAGAGATCGACGACGGGGGGATCAGAAGCCAGGAGATCAGGCCATGCCACTCAGGAGAGCCATCCTCATACTGTCCGTGTCCGCCCAACCAATTTTTATTATTCCGTCTAGATGGAGATAGTGATGGTCGTTGGGCTGTGGTGCGCGCACCCTGATCCCAATGGTTGCAACATTGCTCTCTAGATCTGACTAGCTGCTTAGACAATCCAATCCCACTTTTGTCGATCGATTCCAGTGCATGCATGAGATGGCATTACTCCATTGCGGCTGAGAAGAAACTGCATCGGTAATATATCCATGTCCCCAGCTTCTTGCCTCTATTCTTGTTTCAGATTCCTCTGTTTCTCTGCTGCCGTAAAGCCAGTGTTGGTGTAGGCTGATATGCACTTTGAACAGCTTGTGCTTGGGTCCTTGGGAAAAGAAAAAGTTGAAATCTTGAACGGATACTTCTTACCTCACCGATTCCATCCTCCATCCATCTTGTTTTCTTGTATATGCACGTTGAACAGGTTGTTTGCTTGCATGCAGATGCCGAGCTGCAACCTGCAAGGCGAACCAGGAAGAACAGACCAAGATTCAGGAACTGCATGCATCCAATGATGCAGATGCGTGGTTGCATTTCCATAAAATCGCATTCCAAGACGAATTCGGAGTGCTAGCTGCTGCCGGCCACATTTGATTAATCCGTGCGTTTCTTTCCTTGCGCAGCTGCTAGAGCTCCGCCGCCGCCCGACACCAATGGCGGCGCCGTGCGGCGGCAGCTGTATGGGGCGCGAGGATGGCACAGTGGAGGCGCTGCTGCGGTTGCAGACGGTGAGCGATGCAAGGAACCGCCCAAATTATCTCGACTAAACCGAGTTATCATCCAATGATCCACCCGGCTTAATCGAGATAACCCCGGTAGTCCGCGGTACGCGTCTCGAGCACCGCCCAGGAACAACACGCATACCGTATTTACATCATGGCAACCATCACAAGGATAAATGTGAGATCAAATTTTAAATTTTAGTTTACAAGTCTTGATCATATTACAAAAATTCAGAAATTATAACTATAACATATAAGCATCTAGAAGACCAGAGTTTCATTGTTTGTAAGAGAATGATTAACCATCTTAGATGTAGCCTAAGTCTAGGTGAATATCCTAACATGTTCTTCCTAGGTTGAGAGTTAAATCGCAGCGGGAAAGAAATAAAGATATATGGTGCAACGATGATGTCCTTGCCCATAAGACACCATCTGCACTAGCTTGGAGCAACTTCCACCATACATCCACATTGTCGGCTCCGGCGGGATGAACGTGGCAATCACTCACAAGAAGAAAACCTGCAAAACAACTTAACGGCAGCACCGTAAGTACATTGCGTACTTGCAGGACTTATCCACAATACTATATATTTGGTGGATGCGTGAGGCTTGTCAAGTTTTAACATTTGATAATAAAATGCGAGCATAATTTCTCAAGTGAATAAGCAAAAGACATAGCACATATTTTCTATATCAAGCATCAATGCAATTGCATAAATAAAGTGATCAAGTGTTCACGAGCTCAATCTTCCATAAGCCCTTCACGAAACTCTACGTTAAAGTCCAAGTACATGAGCGTGCTCCGTGACCTGGAGCGAGGCTATTGCAATAGATTATAACCCTGCAGGGGTGTACAACTTTTCCCACACGAGACGCAAGACCAACAACCATATCCTCGGCCTAGGATAAGTGTTAATTCATGCCCTCGACCTTTCACATACCCGCACCCTACTATGAGCGAACGGCCGGAAGTGTATAGATGTACCGGACACGGCCGATCACACCTCATCCCACCCCGCGCCGAATCCGGTCAAGGTACGGTGCGACTTATGCTACTTAGCTTACCGACCCATTATGAGCATGTGGTTTGTACGGAATAGTGCTCAAGTATCACAGCGATAACGATCAGGCCTTAATCGACTCAAGCAAGCCTATACCACTTGGATTCACTTCCAGCATGGCCCTAGCACACTTGCTCAAGTCTCGAATCATATTCATAGGGCTCAAATTTTATCCATTCATGACTACTCAAGTATTAATTAAGAAAGCATACTATAACTCGCGAGTGGTGGTGACCTTGCCACCTCTCGACTTCTACCGACAACTAAGCATGACTAAGCAATTATAACGATATTTCTAACATGCATGCTTTCACTAAATAAGTTGAGCTAATTCCAAGAGTTGATATGTCTAATAGGTTCTACACATTGCATATGTCTAGATAGAGATAAGCCCATGCGCAATCATTAGTAAGTAATAACATTTCACATTTAGAAAATAGAGTGAGATACATAGGTGCCTGCCTGAGATTGGTACTGCAAGAACGTGACACTCCGGAACGTCGTCTACGAGATTAGATGAATGCATGAATTAGAAAGGATGGCATGAATGCATATGCCATATGAGATGCAATGACTTATGAGAAGCAAAAGATAACATGACTCAAGGTCATCAAGCAAGCAATCAAAGATTTGGAATTAAAGTGCACAAACAATTGCTTAAGTGAAAGTGTGCAAACAATTAATTATTCACACAAGCGCACATAACATTCTAAGTCAAAATATAACATGAGAAGGCAATCAACATTAGTTGTCCTATTTAGTTTCATATGAGCTATCACATAGTTAGATTCTTACATTATAAAGCATCTATGGTTATCAATATTAAATAGGTGATCATGCTCAAGTAAGTTAGCTAGTAACTCTAATTGATCATCATTAGTCAATTAATAATTAATGGGAAACTAGCACATCACATCTTAATTAAGATTAGTAGGTTTATTATCTAATTTAGAGATAGCTAGAAACGATATATATGATAAACTAGGACAAACATCATTATTCTAAGTTATACCACGGTGGTTGCTAAACATAAGAAGCATATCACATTTATTTTAATTTAGTAAGGGAAGATTATAGGTCACACGCGTATAATTGATTTACTAGGTATTTTACAAGCAAGCTAGCCCTAGAACAAGCATATAATTAAAGTTGTATACTTATAAAATGATATCATAAATGACAACTAGAACAACATACTTTGGTCAAAGGAAGCTAACAGGTTAGTTCATAATTTTAGAAGCACATACCAATATTATTATGCATTTACTAATTAACTAGGTTCAAAGATATCTAAACCTGCACCAATCTACACACAATTAATTCAGTTAAGTACCTACATTAGATCACACACACCATAAGAGAACTAGAAAAATTGGTTTCATACTTTTTGGACTAATAGATAATTAACTATGCAATTAACAAGATAAACACTCACATAATTAATTCAGATGATTACTTATTTAATTTGGAGTCAAACTCATTTTTAATAGGTTCTTGACATCATTAGAAAATCAAAAAAATTTATTTCACAGTTTTCTGAGCTATATACAGTTTTATATGAATTATACAAGATGACATACGAGGCATGAATAGTAACTGCGGACCGTCCGAGGTGAACACACGGACTCGTCCGCTCGGAGGTGACGGACTGTCCGACCTTAAGGGGCGGACTGTCCGCGGACCCCAAAAAACCAAAGTCGTCTCTGGATGTTTTGATTTTTATTACGGACTGTCCGACATGGGCATCCGGACTGTCCGCGGCTGAGCCATGGCTCGCCGTCAAGCTCGTCGGCGGCTGCTCCGGCCTCGGTTTTGGGTGGGGTTTGTTTCTATGGGTTCCTAGGAGTGTATAGATATCATTCCAAGCAATAGATTTGACATGCATGGGACCTTCGGAGCTCTAGGTCATCAATGGCGATGGGACCTTAAAGGGTTCCATGGATGGGCTATGAAGTTGCAAATGGACGAAAGGGAGATGGTGAGGGGCGAGGGAAGCTCACCGGCGATGAGGAGAGCACGAACAATGGGCCGCTTGTTTGTGTAGGGCGGCGTTGGAGTAGATCGGGCCGAGTTCAACCATGATGCTTGGGGAAGAAGATGAAGGAGCTTGGGGGATGACCTTCTCCTTGGTCTCCGGCGAAGAAGAGGTGTAGGAGATGGTGGAGAAACTCATCGGCGACGTCCTCCGGTGATCCTCCAATGAACTCCGGCGAGATATGGTGGATTTGATGGAGATGAAGGAGTTCCTTCCTCCATGGCTTGGGTGGAGGAGAAAACAAGAGAGGGAGGGGCTCCTGGAGTGCCTCAGGAGATGAAGGAGAGGGGGAGGGCGCTGGGTGAGGTGGAGGGTCGGTGGGACCCAACAGGGGCGCGTGGCGCGGCTTCTCTACGCGCACGACACGCAGGCAGCGGCACTCACGAACCGTCCGCGAGGGAGGTTCGGACCGTCCGTCCGTTCCAGACAGAAACATCTCTCCTTTCTCTAAATCCTAAACTTTATCTTCCAAGCCTCCAAAAATTTTACAAAAATTTGTGTTAATAGAAGAGATCATGGGCAACCCATTTTGCTTGAAATTGGAATCATAGCTATTATAGAATTGAAAAGAAAATTCTTCCCGGAATGATACTTTTTAAATTTCGGGTAAGCTGTTTGACATTAAGGTGATCTCTAAAATTTCAGAAACAGATACCTAAATTCATGTTGGAAGAAGTACTAATTAATCAAGTCATCACACAACATAGGTTCTATGGTCAAAATCTAAGTTGCTTCCTAAGGATGCATATTCACTTTATTCAATAAATTAATTAAAAATACAAGGTCATTTAAACAAACCTAAGAATTTTATCTTAACAAAACCATTATGCTCATGATGCAAGACTAACATTGAAATTACATTTTTGGGCTGTTACAAATCTACCCCCTTAAAAGAATCTCGTCCCGAGATTCAAATAAGAGCAAGAGAAAGGATAATAGATTGTCTGATGAGCAACATATACAGATAAAAATTTGGTGATATGAGCTTGTGGTTAAACACCAGGATAGATAAATAAACTTCGTACTTTGATGATAGAGTCTGAGCACCACTAGATAAAAATGTATTGATAGGGAGTTGATCCTTAGGGGCTTTTATAGACTTTTTAGGATGGGAAAAGAATAATCATTGTAGACATAGAGTTGGATACTTTTATGGCAGCCATTTAAAGGGTCAAGAAAAATCATATACGATAATAGAGAGGTATGTTCTTATCATTTCACAAAGAAGATATTTGCTAGATTGGGTAATGAGCACACTTTGAAAGAGAGAAAATTTTTGGACTTACGGAGAATTATATTGGTCCTTAGAAAGATTGAGTTTTAAGAGAGCAAACTATCGGTCTATGTGCACCCATGGTCCCTAGTCTTTATATGGTTTTAACCTAATTTACTCAAATATCTTTAGCTCTATGGTAGCATTGGAATTTTCCCAATTTCTTGCTCATGGTGATTGTCAATTTCAAATTTCATTAGTGCACATGGCAAAATGAGAAGTGATTCAAATAATTGATGATGATGCAGTTTTCTTAGCAATTGATATAAGTGGATTCTCTAATTAATTGAAAAAATGCTCATCACTTGGTACATATGGTGCACACGTCATGCAAAAAAGATGCTTAATGTAGATGGTGCTATTCAAAATATTGCAAGTATGCACATGTTAATTTTTTTGTGCATGTATATTTTCTATATGACATTTTTATTAGGGTGAGCAAGAATGGGAGACATAGGGTAGGATGGATGAAATCATGAAATTGAAATTTGGTAGCCACTAGCATCATTAGAAATTCATGAGAGGACTTGGTAGACCTTTGTGATAAGATTATATATCAAGAATGATAACACTAGATTTATTTGAGATTAAGGTAAATCATCGGTAGGATTCTGTAGTAGGTCATGAGCACACACCCAAGCACCAGCGTGCACCTAGCGACACAACCATGTGGCTGCAGCACACGGGGGCCCTAGGTTCCGTCGCGGCACTATGGGTTAGATGGCATGACCTCACCACAAACAAACCACCAATGGCCACCGAATGACACAAGTTACTAAAGAATATATTATCCCAAGAAGTTGGACAACAAGAGTGATATATATTTAGCAAGTGGAAACTAGTTGATAAGATAGATGTATACTTATTGGTAGCATGAGAAAGCTTAACTAAATTATGAAGAAAACATAGACAACAAGATTGGGGAATTCCATAGATTGGAAAACAAACAACAAACATATCAACAAGCATACTTATGGAAAATATTATCACTAACACACATACATATGCTTGCAACATGAGGATGACTAAATTACGACAATCCTAACTATACGTTGTCCTCACATTCGACATTCATCAACAAAATTCAGCAACTTACTAATCAAATAAAAACAATCCTTTTAATTAAGAAAAAGGCACATGGTTTGACTCGAGGGAAACAACAATGCATATGACCATAATTGGTTAGAAATTTCGGCAAGCATAAGCGACTACTTATTTTCTTATCTTGACTTAGTTGTGACATTGCAAAGTTAAAGCATAACTAGAACAACATTTAACATAAAGAAAGTAATTGTACTTTCTGAAATTCTCAAACCAAAACCATCCATATGCAACCTACAAGTTGTACCAAGGAATCTATACTTTTTAAATAAACATAGGGCTAACCACATAGCGAACACTCATCCTCACTCATGTCTAGTCATGTTTTTACCTTAAACCTTATTATCCGCAATCTAAAATATATGTGGCTATCTAGATTGGCCATGGTTCATTATCACCTATAGGCCTTCATCCTTAATATCAGGAACTCTAGTCATGGCATCTTGAGATAGCATGTAGAAGAGAGTAGACCAACGTAAGATGAGATAAAAGATCAATTTTCCAACAAGGATTAGGTAATAGGCAAAATTGAAGTAGCATTGAAATGGAAGGGCATTCCCTACGTACCCATACATGGTAGATAAGGTGAGTTAAGAACAAATTGACACATTCAATTGGTTAAGCATGAGGAGAGAATAGCTCTAAGATAGATGAGAATTAAAATAAATAATACACTTAGAAGCTAAAAACTTTTAAGTGGTATAAGTAGGCCATTAAGTGAAAATTATTTTCTTTTAATTACCCATCTAACTAAGCTAATTAGGGTTCTCTCCATGACCAAGCTCTGATACCAATCTGTAAGGAACCGCCCAAATTATCTCGACTAAACCGAGTTATCATCCAATGATCCACCCGGCTTAATCGAGATAACCCCGGTAGTCCGCGGTACGCGTCTCGAGCACCGCCCAGGAACAACACGCATACCGTATTTACATCATGGCAACCATCACAAGGATAAATGTGAGATCAAATTTTAAATTTTAGTTTACAAGTCTTGATCATATTACAAAAATTCGAGAAATTATAACTATAACATATAAGCATCTAGAAGACCAGAGTTTCATTGTTTGTAAGAGAATGATTAACCATCTTAGATGTAGCCTAAGTCTAGGTGAATATCCTAACATGTTCTTCCTAGGTTGAGAGTTAAATCGCAGCGGGAAAGAAATAAAGATATATGGTGCAACGATGATGTCCTTGCCCATAAGACACCATCTGCACTAGCTTGGAGCAACTTCCACCATACATCCACATTGTCGGCTCCGGCGGGATGAACGTGGCAATCACTCACAAGAAGAAAACCTGCAAAACAACTTAACGGCAGCACCGTAAGTACATTGCATACTTGCAGGACTTATCCACAATACTATATATTTGGTGGATGCGTGAGGCTTGTCAAGTTTTAACATTTGATAATAAAATGCGAGCATAATTTCTCAAGTGAATAAGCAAAAGACATAGCACATATTTTCTATATCAAGCATCAATGCAATTGCATAAATAAAGTGATCAAGTGTTCACGAGCTCAATCTTCCATAAGCCCTTCACGAAACTCTACGTTAAAGTCCAAGTACATGAGCGTGCTCCATGACCTGGAGCGAGGCTATTGCAATAGATTGTAACCCTGCAGGGGTGTACAACTTTTCCCACACGAGACGCAAGACCAACAACCATATCCTCGGCCTAGGATAAGTGTTAATTCATGCCCTCGACCTTTCACATACCCGCACCCTACTATGAGCGAACGGCCGGAAGTGTATAGATGTACCGGACACGGCCGATCACACCTCATCCCACCCCCGCGCCGAATCCGGTCAAGGTACGGTGCGACTTATGCTACTTAGCTTACCGACCCATTATGAGCATGTGGTTTGTACGGAATAGTGCTCAAGTATCACAGCGATAACGATCAGGCCTTAATCGACTCAAGCAAGCCTATACCACTTGGATTCACTTCCAAAGCATGGCCCTAGCACACTTGCTCAAGTCTCGAATCATATTCATAGGGCTCAAATTTTATCCATTCATGACTACTCAAGTATTAATTAAGAAAGCATACTATAACTCGCGAGTGGTGGTGACCTTGCCACCTCTCGACTTCTACCGACAACTAAGCATGACTAAGCAATTATAACGATATTTCTAACATGCATGCTTTCACTAAATAAGTTGAGCTAATTCCAAGAGTTGATATGTCTAATAGGTTCTACACATTGCATATGTCTAGATAGAGCTAAGCCCATGCGCAATCATTAGTAAGTAATAACATTTCACATTTAGAAAATAGAGTGAGATACATAGGTGCCTGCCTGAGATTGGTGCTGCAAGAACGTGACACTCCGGAACGTCATCTACGAGATTAGATGAATGCATGAATTAGAAAGGATGGCATGAATGCATATGCAATATGAGATGCAATGACTTATGAGAAGCAAAAGATAACATGACTCAAGGTCATCAAGCAAGCAATCAAAGATTTGGAATTAAAGTGCACAAACAATTGCTTAAGTGAAAGTGTGCAAACAATTAATTATTCACACAAGCGCACATAACATTCTAAGTCAAAATATAACATGAGAAGGCAATCAACATTAGTTGTCCTATTTAGTTTCATATGAGCTATCACATAGTTAGATTCTTACATTATAAAGCATCTATGGTTATCAATATTAAATAGGTGATCATGCTCAAGTAAGTTAGCTAGTAACTCTAATTGATCATCATTAGTCAATTAATAATTAATGGGGAACTAGCACATCACATCTTAATTAAGATTAGTAGGTTTATTATCTAATTTAGAGATAGCTAGAAACGATATATATGATAAACTAGGACAAACATCATTATTCTAAGTTATACCACGGTGGTTGCTAAACATAAGAAGCATATCACATTTATTTTAATTTAGTAAGGGAAGATTATAGGTCACACGCGTATAATTGATTTACTAGGTATTTTACAAGCAAGCTAGCCCTAGAACAAGCATATAATTAAAGTTGTATACTTATAAAATGATATCATAAATGACAACTAGAACAACATACCTTGGTCAAAGGAAGCTAACAGGTTAGTTCATAATTTTAGAAGCACATACCAATATTATTATGCATTTACTAATTAACTAGGTTCAAAGATATCTAAACCTGCACCAATCTACACACAATTAATTCAGTTAAGTACCTACATTAGATCACACACACCATAAGAGAACTAGAAAAATTGGTTTCATACTTTTTGGACTAATAGATAATTAACTATGCAATTAACAAGATAAACACTCACATAATTAATTCAGATGATTACTTATTTAATTTGGAGTCAAACTCATTTTTAATAGGTTCTTGACATCATTAGAAAACCAAAAAAATTTATTTCACAGTTTTCTGAGCTATATACAGTTTTATATGAATTATACAAGATGACATACGAGGCATGAATAGTAACTGCGGACCGTCCGAGGTGAACACACGGACTGTCCGCTCGGAGGTGACGGACTGTCCGACCTTAAGGGGCGGACTGTCCGCGGGACCCCAAAAAACCAAAGTCGTCTCTGGATGTTTTGATTTTTATTACGGACTGTCCGACATGGGCATCCGGACTGTCCGCGGCTGAGCCATGGCTCGCCGTCGAGCTCGTCGGCGGCTGCTCCGGCCTCGGTTTTGGGTGGGGTTTGTTTCTATGGGTTCCTAGGAGTGTATAGATATCATTCCAAGCAATAGATTTGACATGCATGGGACCTTCGGAGCTCTAGGTCATCAATGGCGATGAGACCTTAAAGGGTTCCATGCATGGGCTATAAAGTTGCAAATGGACGAAAGGGAGATGGTGAGGGGCGAGGGAAGCTCACCGGTGATGAGGAGAGCACGAACAATGGGACGCTTGTTTGTGTAGGGCGGCGTTGGAGTAGATTGGGTCGAGTTCAACCATGATGCTTGGGGAAGAAGATGAAGGAGCTTGGGGGATGACCTTCCCCTTGGTCTCCGGCGAAGAAGAGGTGTAGGAGATGGTGGAGAAACTCGTCGGCGACGTCCTCCGGTGATCCTCTGATGAACTCCGGTGAGATATGGTGGATTTGATGGAGATGAAGGAGTTCCTTCCTCCATGGCTTGGGTGGAGGAGAAAACAAGAGAGGGAGGGGCTCCTGGAGTGCCTCAGAAGAGGAAGGAGAGGGGGAGGGCGCTGGGTGAGGTGGAGGGTCGGTGGGACCCAACAGGGGCGCGTCGCGCGGCTTCTCTGCGCGCACGACACGCAGGCAGCGGCACTCACGAACCGTCCGCGAGGGAGGTTCGGACCGTCCGTCCGTTCCAGACAGAAACATCTCTCCTTTCTCTAAATCCTAAACTTTATCTTCCAAGCCTCCAAAAATTTTACAAAAATTTGTGTTAATAGAAGAGATCATGGGCAACCCATTTTGCTTGAAATTGGAATCATAGCTATTAAAGAATTGAAAAGAAAATTCTTCCCGGAATGATACTTTTGAATTTTCGGGTAAGATGTTTGACATTAAGATGATCTCTAAAATTTCAGAAACAGATACCTAAATTCATGTTGGAAGAAGTACTAATTAATCAAGTCATCACACAACATAGGTTCTATGGTCAAAATCTAAGTTGCTTCCTAAGGATGCATATTCACTTTATTCAATAAATTAATTAAAAATACAAGGTCATTTAAACAAACCTAAGAATTTTATCTTAACAAAACCATTATGCTCATGATGCAAGACTAACATTGAAATTACATTTTTGGGCTGTTACAAGCGAAGTCCTCATCGGCGCGTCCTACATGTCCATCCCGCTCCTGCTGCTGCACTTCGCGACGTCCGCCGACCTCGCGCCGCTCCCGTGGGTCCTCCTCCAGTTTGGCGGCTTCATCGTCTTTTGCGGCCTCGTCAACCTGGTCGCCGTCTTCACCTACGCCCACCCGGACTCGCGCCGCCTCCTCCTCGCCTTCACCGCTGCCAAGGCTCTCGCTGCCGTCGCCGCCGCCGCCTCCTCCCCGCCATCCTTCATCCCGCGGCGGCCTCCGCCTCAAGACCCGCGAGGTGCTCCTCCGGGACAAGGCGCGCCGGCTCGACCGCGACGTCGCCCTTGTCCCGGCGCCGCCGAGAGACCGCCGCGCGCATCGTCCGCGCCATCACACAGCACGTCCGCGGCGGCAGTGGCTCCCTCCAGCACGACGATGCGCTCGCCGTCCTGCGCGCCGCCGTGCTAGAACTTTCCGACGCCCTGATCCTCCGCAGCTGCGCCGTCTGGATGCCTTGAGTGGCCAGCGATGGCTCCGGCGTGCTCCACCTGATCCACCATCTTCCTGAAGAAGATCACCGTGGCGCGACGTCGGCGAGTAGGCAGGCCATTCGCGTTAGTGACCCTGATATGGCCGCCGTCACGGCCAGCAAGAACGCCAAGGTGCTGAGGCCGGGTTCGGCGCTCGCGGCGAGGTCGGGCCATGGAGCTGTGGCCGCCGTACGGATGCCGATGCTGAGGGCGTCCAACTTCGTCGACGCGTCATTGTCTGGATCGGATGAGCAGGGAGGTGGAACTGCTGCCGTGAGCTACGCGATCATGGTCATGGTTCTTCCTGTTAGTATTGATCTCCACCGGTTGGCCCACACTTTGGGCCAACTGGGCCCTTGACTCAGCTCCCTGATCAGGGGAGCCCACCCACTGGGGCTGCGGGCCCCGTCGCGTAGCACCATATAAGGGAGGTGGGGGCCACGAGCAACAGTACCCCGTGAGTCCCACTCGCCCCACCTCCCTGCCCACCGATCAGGGGGAGCTGTGAGCGACGGGAAGCGCCGCCGCCGGCCGCCACTGCGCTCCACCGCTGGTCGCCACTGCACTGCACAGCGTCACCAGACTCCATCTACACCGACGAAGATCCCCCTCTACTTCCCTAGCCCCGGTTAGTGACTCTCTTCCTCTCTATCTCTGTTTTCCTCTCTGTTAGAGCTCGAACACCATGTTTTATCTACACTGTTGAAGGTCATTACCCACCGATCTACACCTAGTTGATCCTCAGGATCTAACAATGGTATCAGACGCCTCGATCTAGTGTGTAGATCGAGCTTTGGGGAAGAAAGGCGCCGCCACAGAGGTGGTGCGGCCACCTTCTCCGCCGCCACGGGCGAGGGGGAGGGGAAGAAGAAGGTCGCCGTGACGGCGGAACCGCACATCGAAGAAGACATTAGTGAAAAATTCGATCTCGAATCGAAATAAGAACCCAACCCTAACCCTATATCTACTCGGGTTAGGGGAAGAACATCCCGAAACCCTAGATCCCAAAATGCCAAAAGATGGGGGGAGGACCTACCTCTCGCCACCAGTCACCACCGCACGCCGTGCGGGAAGGAGTACCCAAACCACCAGAGAGAAGGCCACGCCGCTACGTGGTCTCCGCCTCGGACTCGGGGACAAGGATGCCGCTGCAAGGCCGTTCGACGGCGGCGCGCCCACCCTCGGGTGGATGCGCGCGCCGGTGAAGGGCCCCACGGCGGCGCCACTATCCTCCTCCATCTGGATCTCGCATTCTAGAACAGAGTGAAGAGGGAGAAGAGAAAGGGGAGAGGGTCACGGCTACAGGCTGGCGGCGCAGCCCATCACCGTCGCCGGCGAAGCCGTCGGCCACGGGCAAGACTGCCACTTTTCTACGAGCAGCCATGGGTAGAGCTCTCTCTGAACCTTGTGAGTGCGGGTAGGAGGATGAAAGGGAAGGCAAAGAAGGATCAGAGGAGAAAAGGGGAGCCGTCCGCGGCCTTGTGCCGGCGGCGCTCATCCCTTCCTCGCCGGCGAGACGCCGGTTGTGGGCCAGTCTCCACGCCGCCGTCGTCGCTGTGCGGCCAGTGCAGAGCAAAGGGAGGTGGAGGGGAAGAAGGAAATGGCCTAGGGTTTCAGGGTGAGATAAGCCGGCCGCCGATTTTGATCTCCCGAGAGGGGCGCTCGACCGTCCATCTAGATGGACAGCCAGGAGCAGCCGGAGCACCACGGGCCAATTTGAGCCCAGGCGGGTGCTGGCGATGGGCCGGAATGGCGGCCCGGTGGTCGGCTGCTGGACCTCGGGCCCCTACACTCTAAAATGGCCATGGGCCGTCAAGTGCTGGGCCGTCGGCCCAGGTGACTAGGGGAAGATGGGTACAAGCTGGTTTTAGTATGTGGGCCGGCTGCGAATTTAAAGATATGTGGCGCCCCGCCATGCATAGTGAAGTTTAAGAAGTTTTTTTTTCAGAAGCAAGTTTTGACGTATTAAGTATAAGATTTTATCCCTATTCAATTTGAACCAATGGTCTAAATTGTTTAGAGAGTATGTGAGGATAAGAAATGCATATGAAGTAAAGTTGTTCATGTTTTTCATGAATTTTTTCCTCATGTTTCCGCTGCAAAATAAATATTCTTCCTTTAATTTTTATTAAAGGAGTAGAAAGGCATTTCTTTAAAGTTAATTATGATATTGTTATTTTCTGACCAAAGTTGATGATAACAATATTGTAATTTTATTTATGAGTTTAAACTTAAGTTTGTATCTCGGATGAATTTTGTATCTAAGTGATCATTTTTCAGAGAGAAGATAAAGATCAAGATGCACTCTTGATGAAACAAAGTTTATAAAGTGCTTCTGAAAGTAGAGTTTATCATGTTTTCATGATTCCACTGTAATAAAGATTATGTTCCTATTAAAGTTTTTGAAAGTTTATTATGATATTGTTGTCTTCGGACCAAAGTTGATGATAACAATTTTATAACTTATACATTAGTTCTATTTCTACCCAAAGGTGATGTAGAATTAATGTAGAAGAATGTTGTATGTTTTAATTTTGACCAAAGTTAAGTTATTGCATACAATATTTACTTGAGAGAAGATGTGAACGTTGTTTTCTGTCAAAGAATGAGATCACTCAGCTGTATTGCTAAGGTAAGTGAATGGACGGACTAAAGTTAATCAAAGTTTGGACAATTTCATGCGGAAATTTTTTCAAGTTTCTCTGATGTATAGTTTTCGTTATTTATAAGTCAATTAATTTTCTGATTAAGTTGGAACCAAAGGGAAAATTTAATCAGGAAATGAAGTTTAAGTGAACCCTTTATACGTTATGCCTAATTTTTTAAGTTATTGTAATTAGTATGATGTGAATTATGATAAGTAAATATGCATGTTTAATTTTGACCAAAGTTAAATTAAACATGTGTATAACAAAGTATTAAGAGATCTTTGCATACACTTCCGGTGTCCTGAGAGATTATCTGTAACACCCGAAAATTCCATCACAATAAAATATTGCTAGAAACATGGTTTAGTTTTATTTTCTAAGGATTTAATAAATTTGAATAAATAAATTTGCCTTTAATTAAATTAAAAAACATTTAATAATTAGAATCAAACAAGTGTTTGTGCATCATGTTGAAATGCATGAGTTTTGGTTGTGGTGTGATTTTAAAAGTCTTAAAATATTTGTGAAAAGTCCTTAAAATAATTGTGAAAATTGGTGTAAAAGTTTGAATTAAAAAAAATGAAAATGAAAAATAAAAGTTTGAATTTAAAAATGTTTGAAAAGTTGTTTCAAAGGTTTTCTAAAAGTCTTAAAATAGTTGGATAAATTCGTGTTAAAATATGGAAAAGATTTGATTTGAAAATGGATGGAAAAATTGATTTGAAAAAAAAGAAGAAAAAAAAGAAAGAAACAACAAACCCAACCCAATCCCGCCGGCCCATATACTTCCGGCCCACGCGGCCCCAAAACCCGCGCCCCTCTCTCCCTCCTCTCTCCCTCTCACCGACGGACGGGGCCCACCCCGTCGCCCCGTCACCAACCCTCCGCGCCGCCCCCTTGCCCGCGCCGCCGCCGCCCCACCACGCCGCCGCGCCGCCTCCCCGGCCTCCACGCACCTCCTCCCCTTCCTCCTTCAATGCGCCGCCGCCCACTTGCGCCGCCTCACCCCTTCCTCTCCCCCCCGAAACCGCCCCCACCACCGCTCTCCACCGAGCGCCGCTGCCATTAATGGCGCCGGCCGCCACCGACCCCGCCACCGCCTCAACCGCGCCCCCTCCCCTCCCCTCTTCACCTATATAAGATCCCCTCGAGCTCCTGCATCTCCCGCACCCCTCCCTTCCTCTCTCCACTCTCCACAGCGCCGCCGCCACGGAGCACCGCCACTACCGCCGCCCCTCGCCGCCGATCTCCTCCTACGGCGCGGCTCCCTACTGTTCAAGTTCCCCAGTGAGTTCCCCTTCTTCTCCTCTTCACGTTGAGCCTAACCGTTCTCAAAATCGTGCCCGGGAGCTCCGGTTCATCCTTCTCCGGCGAGCTCCGCCGCCGCCGCCGCCGGGCGCCACCGCGCCGGCCGCTTCCCCGCCGCGCCCCGGCCGGCCGCCGCTGCCGTCGGCCGTCGATCTTGAGCCAACGGCTCGGATCGCCCCGCACTCCCCAGTGTCAAAGTTCTTTGTACCGGTCAACCCAAGTCCTCCGCCGCCATTTTGCGCAAAAGACCTTGCAGTTTCTAATATTACAAGCCGGCCCTTCCACATATTAGAACTCTTACAATTCAGTCCTGATTTTTATGTCTAGGCCCTTGATCTCTTAGGTTTTCTGTTTAATAGCCTACCCTTTGACCTTTTATATGTTAGACCTCCTAGTTTCACACATAGTTATGTTTAGGTCCCTGAAATCTTGCAGAAAACTCCATAAACTTTCAGATAATCACAATTTAGTCCCTGAATCTTGTTTCAGCCATATCTTTTCCGTCCTAGCTCCGTTTTACGCGTTCTTGGTGTCCACGCGATCGTCTCTCCGAGCCCGTCATTTCTAAAAGCTTGTTTTAGTCTTTTGGTAATGTTTGATGTATTGTTTTATTTATTGTATGATTTCTTGCATGATCGTAGCCAACGCGCCGTTCGAGGAAGAACAAGTGCAGAGCTTTGCAGTAAAGGGAAGTACCTTATCGTTGGAGAAAGGCAAGTGACCCTAACCACCCTTCTACCTATTCTTTAATCAAGAACACTATAAATTAATCGGAACATGGAGAACCACCCAGGAAAACAATGCAACCACAGTCCATATGGCTCTGGCTTAGCCAATTAATTAGGTGTGCGATTGTATTGACGACCCTATCCAAAAGGAACACAGGGGGCTCCGGGTTGCAGGGGTATAGCCTGGTTCTTTTGGGGTAGCAGCCTTTGCTAAGGTGCTGACCACTAGGGAGGGTTATGGTCCGCCCTGAGCTGTAACTGTCGTGGGTTGTTGATGCTTTTTCATATCTTTGTAAAGGCTTCGTAGCGTCCCTATGCAATCACACCTCGGAAGTGTGGTATTGTGCCTGATCAGCACACGCGTGGTTGGGTTCAAAGTTCTTTGGAACTTTTACGCGAACTGTGGGAAAAGTGTGCAACCTCTGAAGAGTGTAAAACTGATCGATCAGCCGTGCTCACGGTCAAGAGCGGCCTGGACCCTCACATGATTAATTGAACTTAAAGATGGATTAATATTGCTTTCTGGTTATTCCTGTGGCCTTGCTGAGTACCAACAATAAGTGTACTCATCCTTGCTTACGCTGTTCAGAAAAAAACTCTGGAGTGGAGTACTTCACCGACTACGAGGAGTTCTGAGGATGCGATCAACCGATCGAAGCTTCGTGGAAGATGAAGATGGAGTTGCGTCTTCATAGTTATCGTTGTTCGTGTAAAGACCTTCGTGTCTACCATCGTAAGTGTAACAAAAGTTAATAAACCTTTTTGTACGTTTTGAGCAATGTCTTGTGATATTACACTCATGAGTCTATCATATGTGTGAAATTGTGATCCTGGCACACATATGAGATGCATTCGGTTTTCTACGGAAAATCGGGTGTGACAGAGTGGTATCAGAGCAATGCTGACTGTAGGACGCAGCCTCAGATAGAAATGGTCGATATTAAGGACTCTTTATATAGAAAGCCTTTCCAGCATTCAAAATATCTTATTTACGCTTAAAAAAATATATTTTGTTCTTTATTCTTTAACAAAATCATATCTTTTGTTTTCTTCTACACTGAGACTGATTCTTGTTCTTCTACCTTGAACTACCACACGTGTTTTGTAGGATAGTTTCTTAGGTTGCCTACCCTTCTATCAGTTTCGTTTCGATAGAGCCGTTCTTGTGAGGACGTGCGATGTCAATGCTTGTTGGTTGTAAACATGCATGATTTGGATCTTTGACATGATTGGAATGTTTTTGTGGAGTGATGGCCACAAATACATCAATAAAATAATTAAAGTTAAAATTTGAATCTTAGCCCCCTTTCTCTTCATCTTTATCAATTCAAAATCTTATCAGAAGTACCTTTTCCCTAACAATCAAATGGTAAACACCAGGTCAGGAGCTGGACAGGATATTCCGTTCGTCATCAATCAGCTGAATCAAGTTCCCTCCTCCACCACAAGATTTAGCGATGGACCCCACGATGCAGCAGTTCTTTACGGAACAGATGCAGTTAATTCAGAACCTCACCGCCACTGTCCAGAATCTACAGGCACAACAGAACCAGCCGCCACCACAAGGACCCCCACCACCTCCACCACCAGTGAACAAGCATAGAGAATTCATGAGCCACAACCCGCCCACTTACTCTCATTCTGTGGATCCCCTCGATGCCGATGATTGGCTCAAGACTATCAACAAGATGCTGAATATCACCTAATGTAATGATCGTGAGAAGGTTTTGTATGCTTCAGGCCGTCTGGAAGGTGCAGCCTCTGATTGGTGGGATGCTTACACCGTCGCACATGCTGCTGCCGACACCATTAACTGGCAGGAGTTCCAGGAAAGTTTTCGTACACATCACATCCCAGCTGGTGTGAAGAAGCTGAAGAAGAAGGAATTTCTAGCTCTAAAGCAAGGCAACATGACAGTTAGTGAGTATCTGGATCAGTTTACTCATTTGTCCCGCTATGCACCAGATGAAGTCAACATGGATGCAAAGAGACAAGAACGCTTTCTCGATGGATTGATAGGGCCACTTAACTATCAGTTGCAGAGACACACATTTCTTAACTTTCAGATGTTGCTCAATAAGGCTATAGGCTTGGAGAATAAACGCAAGGAACTTCGTGAACAGAAACGCAAGTTTCAATCTCAGGGACAATCTAGCAGCAACACCCGCCCTCGTTACAACTCATCACAAGACTCTCTGTTTCGTTCCAGCACACAAGGCAGAAATCATGGACAGAGTCAGCAGTATCGTTCGTTTGAGGAACCCGAAGAATCCAACCCAATGACACCACAAGCTCCAAATCCTCATCAGAATCGCTCAGGTGCACCAGTAAGGAACACTACTCCAGTTCACCCCAGTGGTTGCTTTAACTGCGGAGAATTAGGAGACTATGCCAGTATTTGCCCTCAGCGCAATATGCAGACACCTCAGAGAGATAACAGAGGCCAACAAAACTACATGCATGGTAGGGTGAACCATGTGACAGCTGAAGAAGCTCAAGGTGACAAAGATGTTGTGCTTGGTACGTTCCTTATCAACTCTGTATCTGCAACAGTTTTATTTGATTCTGGGGCATCACATTCATTTATTACTAAACGATTCGTGACAAAGCATGATGTACCCAGGAGTTCCATGAAGACACATTTGCTAATTAGTTCCCCAAACGGTGAAATGAAATCCACCTATGTATGCCCACAGGTCAATCTTAAGATCGGAGAGATAGATTTTGAAGCAGACTTAGTGATCCTAACATCCAGTGGAATAGATGTGATCCTTGGTATGGATTGGTTAAGCAAGCATGATGGAATCATTTTGTGTGCCAAGAAGTCGGTGCTCTTAACTACCCCGCAAGGAGATGGGATTGAGTTTGCCACTACAAGCCCGAAGAAGAAGGAGAAGTGAATAAGCTCTGTGGTAGTAACCCATCATCTATCAAGAACATCTTGTATCTCCTCCTCTTGTTTCCCGATCCCTCCGAATCTCGGGACGAGATTCTTTTTAAGGGGGTAGGATTTGTAACACCCGAAAATTCCATCACAATAAAATATTGCTAGAAACATGGTTTAGTTTTATTTTCTAAGGATTTAATAAATTTGAATAAATAAATTTGCCTTTAATTAAATTAAACAACATTTAATAATTAGAATCAAACAAGTGTTTGTGCATCATGTTGAAATGCACGAGTCTTAAAATATTTGTGAAAAGTCCTTAAAATAATTGTGAAAATTGGTGTAAAGTTTGAATTAAAAAAATGAAAATGAAAACTGAAAGTTTGAATTTAAAAATGTTTGAAAAGTTGTTTAAAAGGTTTTCTAAAAGTCTTAAAATAGTTGGATAAATTTGTGTTAAAATATGGAAAAGATTTGATTTGAAAATGGTTGGAAAAATTGATTTGAAATCGATTTGAAAAAAAAGAAGAAAAAAAAGAAAGAAACAACAAACCCAACCAAATCTCGCCGGCCCATATACTTCCGGCCCACGCGGCCCAAAACCCCGCGCCCCTCTCTCCCTCCCCTCTCCCTCTCACCGACGGACGGGGCCCACCCGTCAGCCCCGTCACCAACCTCCAGCGCCGCCCCCTTCCCCGCGCCGGCCGCCCGCCACCCGCGCGCGCCCGCCGCCTCCCCGGCCTCCACGCGCCTCCTCCCCTTCCTCCTTCAATGCGCCGCCGCCCACTCGCGCCGCCTCACCCCCTTCCTCTCCCCCCCCCGAAACCGCCCCACCACCGTTCTCCCACCGAGCGCCGCCGCCATTAATGGCGCCGGCCGCCACCGACCCCCGCCACCGCCTCAACCTCGCCCCCTCCCCTCCCCTCTTCACCTATATAAGATCCCCTCGAGCTCCTGCATCTCCCGCACCCCTCCCTTTCTCTCTCCGCTCTCCACAGCGCCGCCGCCACCGCCGCCCCTCGCCGCCGATCTCCTCCTACGGCGCGGCTCCCTACTGTTCAAGTTCCCCAGTGAGTTCCCGTTCTTCTCCTCTTCACGTTGAGCCTAACCGTTCTCAAAATCGTGCCCGGGAGCTCCGGTTCATCCTTCTCCGGCGAGCTCCGCCGCCGCCGGGCGCCACCGCGCCGGCGGCTTCTCGCCGCGGCGGCCGCCGCCCCTCTCGCCGCCGGCCGTCGATCTTGAGCCAACGGCTCGGATCAGCCCCCGCACTCCCCGGGTCAAAGTTCTTTGTACCGGTCAACCCAAGTCCTCCGCCGCCAGTTTGCGCAAAAGACCTTGCAGTTTCTAATATTACAAGCCGGCCCTTCCACATATTAGAACTCTTACAATTCAGTCCTGATTTTTATGTCTAGGCCCCTGATCTCTTAGGTTTTATGTTTAATAGCCTACCCTTTGACCTTTTATATGTTAGACCCCCTAGTTTCACACATAATTATGTTTAGGTCCCTGAAATCTTGCAGAAAACTCCATAAACTTTCAGATAATCACAATTTAGTCCCTGAATCTTGTTTCAGCCATATCTTTTCCGTCCTAGCTCCGTTTTACGCGTTCTTGGTGTCCACACGATCGTCTCTCCGAGCCCGTCATTTCTAAAAGCTTGTTGTAGTCTTTTGGTAATGTTTGATGTATTGTTTTATTTATTGTATGATTTCTTGCATGATCGTAGCCAACGCGCCGTTCGAGGAAGAGCAAGTGCAGAGCTTTGCAGTAAAGGGAAGTACCTTATCATTGGAGAAAGGCAAGTGACCCTAACCACCCTTCTACCTATGCTTTAATCAAGAACACTATAAATTAATCGGAACATGGAGAACCACCCAGGAAAATAGTGCAACCACAGTCCATATGGCTCTGGCTTAGCCAATTAATTAGGTGTGCGATTGTATTGACGACCCTATCCGAAAGGAACACGGGGGGCTACGGGTTGCGGGGGTATAGCCCGGTTCTTTTGGGGTAGCGGCCTTTGCTAAGGTGCCGACCACTAGGGAGGGTTATGGTCTGCCTCGAGTCAGAATCGTCGTGGGTTGTTGATGCTTTTGCATATCTTTGTAAAGGCTTCGTAGCGTCCCTATGCAATCACACCTCGGAAGTGTGGTATTGTGCCCGATCGAGACAAGCGTGGTTGGGTTCAAAGTTCTTTGGAACTTTTACGCGAACCGTGGGAAAAGTGTGCAACCTCTGCGAGTGTAAACCGATCGATCGGCCGTGCTCACGGTCAAGAGCGGCTGGACCCTCACATGATTAATTGAACTTAAATATGGATTAATATTGCTTTCCGGTTATTCTGTGGCCTTGCTGAGTACCAACCATAAGTGTACTCATCCTTGCTTACGCTTGTTCGAGAAAAGAACCCGGAGTGGAGTACTTCACCGACTACGAGGAGTTCTGAGGATGCGATCAACCAGTCAGAAGCCTGTGGAAGATGAAGATGGAGTCGCGTCTTCATAGTTATCGTTGTTCGTGTAAAGACCTTCGTGTCTACCATCGTGAGTGTAATAAAAGTTAATAAACCTTTTCTGTACGTTTTGAGCAATGTCTTGTGATATTACACTCATGAGTCTATCATATGTGTGAAATTGTGATCCTGGCACACATATGAGATGCATTCGGTTTTCTACGGAAAATCGGGTGTGACATTATCCCACATGACGGGAGAAGTTAAGCATAGTACTTATGCTTGCTGATCCTACATGACAGAAAAAGTTTGAAGGAATTATCCTGTATTAACAGGAGAAGTTAATGATGACTCCCAAAAAGAAATAAGATCATTACATGAAGGATTTTGTTCTCTCTAAATAATGGTCCGACAGAAAGTATTAGTGGACATTGATCCAATGAAGAGTGGCTGAATGTAACACATGTTTAACTGACTCACGTCTGTTGAAGTTGTGTATTGCAGAAGATCTAGATTTATTTCTGGATTTACTAAGTGAATACAAGCCAAATTTTAAGTATTTATAAATGTCACTCACATGACAGGGAAAAGTTTAAGTCAATACCCGCATGGTGGGGTAAGCTAGTACAGTGGTGTCCTCGCTAAGAGTCCAACTTAAGAATTTCTTATGATATTATCATTTTTAACTAAAGTTGTTAATGGCAATGTTATAAACAGATTGTAATGTGTTCATACATTAATTCTAGTTTCTGCCCAAAGGTGATGTAGAATTAATGTAGTAGCAAGATGAAGCGAGTCAACCCTCATTTTCTTTAAGTATATCTTGCATTGCAAGAGAAGTTTGAGATAGTTTTTAAGCTTTCTCAAGATTTATTTCTGGATCGTGCATCTCGTCATGTCATGGTCATTAAGCTATCAAGGGTTGATTTCAAAAGGGGGAGAAATCCCAATTCCACACCATTTCTAAATATGAAGGTGTAGAGTTGATTAATTGACTCTATGCAAACGCATGCAAGCACTCTAAATGAGTTGCTTGTTGTGAAGTAAGTAATGGTGGAAGACACACATTTTAAATGTGTAGAGTGGCTATGAAGGAGTCATTTTGACATGAAGTAAAAAGACAAAAGGAAGTTGTATACAAGTCATTATGTAAGAAAATATGTGAGTTTAACTTGCAGAAGTATAGCAAATAATGTACTCTATTAAGATGTTAAAGTGCAACGAGGAATAAAGTGCTCCCACATCCATTAAGAAATAACTTTGTTTGCATGATACAATCATGTGGATGAAGCAAGTTAAGGAACTCATTCACAAAAGTTTTGTTTAAGTTTCGAAATTTTGGCATTGAAGCTTATGCCATATTTCGAGGGGGAGAGATTATCCCTATACTGAAGGAAATGCATAGTACGCATTGAAAGAAAAGATATGATCTATTAAGTAATTGTGACCGTCATGGGAGTACAACGGTCATAATATTTGATACCCCTAAGAAGGAAATAGCTAAATTCCTGGTTTTTTCATATTTTCCGATAGGAAGATAGCATAGGCGATCAGTATTAGTACTGATCAAGATAGATCAAACCCAAATGAGAAAGTTAACTGATACATTGTCCTTACTAAAGATAGGACAAACTGGGGGAGCATGGTATAAGGAGACCTAACTCTATCTAGAGGATGAAGTGATGAGAAAATGTGTGGTATCTTGAGAAATTTGTTTTGAGAAGTCCTTTTTCTCACTACATGTTGTAACTACACCAATAATGTCAGACATTGTGGTGCTAGTGTTGTTTTTTCACTTGTGAAAACTTATTTCCACGCATACGGGGGAGCATGACATGTCCAGTACCTCTCGTAGAGACAAGAAGCGAAACAGGAACCTGTCCTTCAGGATTCAATGGTTACCATTATCGCATATGAGAAGTCTTGTCAAATGAAATGAGATCTATTAGTACCAATATTGTTTTGGGACTTAAAAGAACTTGTTAATGGAGTCAAAACAGTGGACTGTAATGGGTCTACAAAACTACTTGTGACTCCAAAGACAATGAGACTAAACATGATGCACGACTTATGTCAAAAGGCTTCATGCAAGAAAAGAAATAAGTTACAATGAGACATTTTCTCATGGGAGGATTGTTCAGAATAATAATATGAAGGCGATGTTCTCCAATGATAGATATTAGGATATTTACATGACATGACCAAAAGGTTTTGTCATGGAAAGAAAAGAACAAATAAGATGCTGCCCGAAGTAAGTTTTTGGGGTTTAGTAGGAATCATGAGGACAATTGCATTTATGCAAAGTTTAAGAATTGGGAATGTGTTTTTCCTCATCATGTATGTAGGTAACATCCTACTCTCTAGTAGTGATGTTAATCTGTTATTGCAGATGAAGAAGATATTGTCCTCAAAGCTTACAAGTTTATATATCTCAGTAAAGCATCATTCGTTCAAGGAATTGAAGTTTACTAAGATATAAGTAAAGGGGTATTAAGATTATCGCATAGAGCATACTTAAAGAAGAATTCTAAAGAAACATAGTATGCATGCGAGTCAACCTATGCCTGTTCATATAAAGTCAGGGGTAGTAGTTTTGGAATTTCAGTATTCCTGGAACCAATATAAGATCGATCGAATGAAAGTGGTTCCATGTGCTTCAGCTGTTGGAAGCAGAATCAATGCTCAAGAAAGAGTTTACCCTGACATAGCTTAAGTATCCGAGATATTTTTGGCAGATGTCCAATCCAGCTGTAGATCACTAGAATGGAGTTAAAGAAAGATTTTGCAATCTAGCAAAGTATTGTAAGCCTCATTCTAAGTAAGAAAGAAGCAGGTATTCACAAAAAGTTGTGAGTAAAAAGAACTAAAGTTTTGGCGAGTTGTTTAATGAAGCCCACAGTAGTAGCTAACACTCGAGCTTGGAGTTTTATTGTGGAAAAGCTCCAAAGCAAAATAGTTGTGATATCATGGGTTATGCATACCCAAAGTCTAGCATGTTATGAGGCTACAGAACAGGCTAAATTGTTGAAGAAACATTTGCCCAGAGTTGATAATGGTAGACAACAACAATATACCATTCAAGTATTTTCTCTCCAAAGGCATCATGTCAAGTGTACTGCCAAACACATTGAAAATGGGTTGTATGTTGCAAAGGAGAAAATCCAGAATCATTCTTGAAAGAATAAAGCATATGAGTACCAAGTGAGTACTTGCGGATCCGCTTACCAAAGGTTTACCACCCAGTGTGTTGAGAGAACACACAGTCGACATGGGTTTTATGGTAGAGCCTATGATTTCCGGATAATTGAGGGCCCAAGATAAGATCCTTTTCAAAATGGATAAGTGTATTGTTGCTGGTAAGCTGATTGTGATTACTATTATGATGACCCATGCTCGGTATACTTATTTGTGATGAAGTGGATGTCATACGAAGGTTAAGAAACATAAAGTGAGATCAAGGGGGAGAATGTTAGTATTGATCTCCACCAGTTGGCCCAAAGTGGGGGCCAACTGGGCCCTTGACTCAGCTCCCTGATCGGGGGAGCCCACCCACTAGGGCTGCGGGCCCCCATCGCGCAGCACCATATAAGGGAGGTCGAGGCCACGAGGAACAGTACCCCGTGAGTCCCACTCACCCCACCTCCCTGCCCACCGATCAGGGGGAGCTGTGAGCGACGGGAAGCGCCCCCGCCGGCCGCCACTGCGCTCCACCGCCGGTCGCCACTGCACTGCACTGCGTCGCCAGACTCCATCTACACCGAAGAAGATCCCCCTCTACTTCCCTAGCCCCGGTCAGTGACTCTCTTCCTCTCTATCTCCGTTTTCCTCTCTGTTAGAGCTCGAACACCATGTTTTATCTACACTGTTGAAGGTCATTACCCACTGATCTACACCTAGTTGATCCTCAGGATCTAACACTTCCGGCTCCACCTCCTACTCCTAAGAATCACATGAATAGAAGGCGTAAAGGAGGAGGCGGTGGAGCGCGAGACTGGAGCAGACAGGAGTTGGAGATCGTGGAGGTGGCGGCGGACCACTTGGCTGTGGCGCTGTCACACGCGGCAGTGCTGGAGGAGTGGCAGCTAACGCGGTACAAGATGGCCCAGCAGCAGAGGGCCCTGGCGCAGGCCCGGCATGACGCCGAGGTGGCCGCTAGGGCCAGGGACGCTGCGCCGGGCGTCATGTGCGACGACATGCTGAGGCCGATGCACTCTGTCGTGGGGCTGCTCTCCCTGATGTAGGCATAGCAGCAGGACAAGGCATGCCCCTGCGCCGAGCAGAAGCTCACCGTGGGCGCCATGGCCAGGATCAGCGCCCTCTCCTCCACGCTAGCCGAAGACGTTATGGCCGCGGTGCCGATGCAGACGACACCCCGCGGTGGAGAGCCGGTGTCGGCGGTTGGTGCTTCCGGCGTTACCCTAGCGAGGAGGTCGTTCGACCTCCGCGCGCTGGTGCGGGACGCGGCCGCCGTGGCCGTGTGCCTCGCCCGCTGCAGGGGGCTCAACTTCTCGCATCAGGCGGAGATGAGCTCCCTGCCCGGCGAGTGTTGGGTGGTCGGCGACGACAGGCGGGTGTTCCACCTCCTGCTGCACATGCTCGGCGCTATGCTGGACCGGTGCGAGTGCCACTGCCATTGTCTCTGCTTTTGTGTGGAGACCGTGACGGCTGGCGAACAAGATCCGGCCATGTCTGACCACCGGGTCTGGATCATCCCCAACTTCTCCGGCTGCAACATGGTGTGTGTCACGTTCCGGTTTGGGAACGCAAGAATCTTGAGAGACAGCTTGCTGCGTTCGTCCAGCCCACGACCTTCTTTTTCTTTATCGTGGTGGTTGTATTCTCTTTTTTCTTTTTACCTCGGTGCGAGGTTTAGAGTCTGAGTGCTCTCTTGTATTCGTTGGCCGTATATACCCACTTGTTGGTATAGAGGCCGGATTTATATCCTTTATCTAAAAAATGATATGAGCAGAAGAAAGGCTACCAGCTCCGTCTGCTCCGAGACGAAGCTAAGCATCGCTACGTGCAACAAGATCGTCCAGGTGAGCTCTGTTCTGATCTGTACAACTAATTGATTCACGTCAGATTGATCGCCACTAATTTTGACTACTATAATTGATTGGACGATCTCGTCAGATGAAGAACGGGAAGATGTGGCGGGAATCCCCGTTGGGTTTCGGAGCTCAGCAGGGAGGAGAGTCCATGAGCCTCGTCCTGCACTTCCAGCTCGGGTACGGAGCGGCGTCGCCCTTTGGTGCCCCGTCCCCATCAGGCGGCGGCTTCTACCGCACCGGTGGCGGGTTCGGGATCCCCTCGGCGTCGTCGTCCACGATGCCTCCTCAATACCACTTCGACAGGCTGAGGGTCCTGCTCTTGGACGGCGACGACACCAGCCGGGAGGTGACGCGGAAGCTCCTGAAGCGGCTCGGCTGCCAGGTGCTGCCGGTGCCGTCGGCCGCGCACTGCCTCGGCCTTCTCCTGGGGAGCGACGCCGCCAGCGCCGTCGCTGCCGATCAGCCGCCGTTCCAGCTCCCGTACCTGCAGCTCCAAATGGTGGTGCTTGACCTCCACGCTCCTGCCGCTACCGGCGCGACGGAGGATGGTTCGAGGTGGCCCGCAGGATCCGGGAGCTCACCAGTGACAGCTTCAGCTGGCTGCTCATCCTCGTCCCGCTGCCGCTGCCGCCGAGGGCGAGCTCCATCGACGTCCGCGACGCGTGCCAGCGAACGGGGGTCAACGGTATGATCCCCAAGCCCATCACGCTACCGGCGCTGGGAGCGCAGCTCTACAGGGTGCTCCACAACGACACCTGACGACCCCCGAGTGACACTGTCACGACTCAAGTGCTTTGTGCTTAAATGTTTTCTTTTGATAAAATCAAGTGCTTGGAGTTTCTTGCGAGCTTGCTCTGCATGCACACCATGACACCAAGAGTGCAAGGGCCAATCATAGTACTGCGTTAAATTAATCTCGTTGGAACTCGTACTCCCAAGTGACCAATACATATCCTAATCCTGAGTTAACATCGTGTCCTCGCCGGAGTTTGCTAGGGAAATGAGTAACCACAGCACGCCATGTATTCATAGACAAGCGGTGTCGGGGTTCTCTACCGCCGACAATAAATTTATATCGATCGTGCGTTGGGTTCGGATGGTTAGCACATGAGACAATGAGATTTAGACTGGTTCGGACCTCCGAGGAGTAATACCCTACGTCCAATGTAGTGCTACCATGTTCCCGAGCTAGGAGTGCTCGTAGTAAGGGTTACAAGCTGGTCGGGAGAGGGTGTCGAGCCCAAGTCCCTTGAAATGGTATTCGATCCTATGAAGGTCTAACCCTTGTAACCGTTGCCCTCCTCTCCCTTTTATAGTCACAAGGGGAGGGGCACAAAGGGGAAGTAAACAGAGATGCAGTGCTTGGCAGCTGGCACGTCCCGTCGTTCGTTATTGTCAGTTGGGGCACATTGAAGCTAAGTAGTGACGCCTTGTCGTGGGAGCCGCCGCGTGTGGCCGGGCTCGACTGTTCATTCCGGGACGATTGGCTTCTTCTCCGAGTAGTTTGCGTTTGCCTTAGTCTGCCTGAGTACTTGCCTAGCTTGCCACGCCCGAGCCTAAGTCTAGGCCTGTGTGTGTCGTAGAGGGTACTTGAGTGCCTCGAGCTGAGCTTGCGTGTGGAAGAGTGGGAGGTGATGGCGATGTGATGGCCGCGCAGCCGGTCAGACCAGCATTAAGGCTCTTGTTGGGGCGGGCTGCCTGCAAGGCCGCCAGCTGTTGTACCTGCATGGTGTGGAGATTCGTTCCTCCACACGCGTCGGTGGTGGTTCTCGTGCCGTGCGTCCGGGCCCACACGCCAGTCGGGGCCGGACTTGTCGTGCGAGGCGGAGACTTGTCATGCGAGGCAGAGACTTGTCGTGAGGATTCCTCTAGTGGGGAACTGGTCGGAGATGCAGCCAACTAGCCGAAGACTAGATGTCCTGCCAGTGTGGGTTTGACCAGGGTCTCTTCTCCTCTTTGTCCTGAATCTTTGCCTTGACGTTGTTGATCTTGTCCTTCACATTATCAATGGTGTTGGATCGTCTTGTGTTTTATGGAAGATAATCTCACCGTCAAAGGGGGCCCTAATCTGGGCCCTTGTCAGTAGCCCCCGAGCCTGAGAGGGAGTCAGGGAATCACGCTCAGGCTCAGTCGGATAATCTCGATGTTGATGGTGTTCTTCATGCTCTCGGTGGGTGCGAGCGAGCGCATCCACCGGATGTAGCCCCCAAGCTCGTGAGTGAGTTGGAGACTCACCCACGAGCTTTTATTCGTGAGTGTAGCCATTGTAGCTTGGGGATGCTTCGTCGTGGTAGTCTTGACCGTTGTGGTAAATGTAGGCACAGTTATGGGTGCGGGCATCTCGGCCGACGTGGTGGACGTGACCGTTTCATCATGACCGCGCGCAGACACTGCAAGTCCGCATTCCGCGGGAACCGAGGCGTTGTGTGAGTAGGCGGTTGTTTCGCCGGGGCGCGCGTGGGTGAAAGTCTCGCTGACACGTCGGGCCCAACGTCGAAGGTGAGGAGTCGCGTCAGCCCCCTTTAAAACCGCGCGTTGGCCGCTGTTTCGCGACTTTGCCTTCTCATCTTCTTCTTCCTCTCGCGCTTACCTTCTGCTCTCCGAGCTCTTCTGCATCTGCAAAGACACCGCTCCTTGCGCTTCCAGCCCGCCCAAGACTTTGCCGTCGCGATGTCAAACTGGATGCGCTCCAATGTCTCCCGCGAGCAACTCCTCCGTCTTGTCGAGGCGGGCCAGCTTCCTCCACTCACCGCCACCGTTGAGTGGAGGGTCCCCGACGACGAGTTCGTATCGCGCCCCCAAAAGGGATTTGTGGTGTCGTTCGTGGCCTTCCACGAGCGCGGCTTCTCCGTTCCTGCCGGGCAGTTCATCCGCGGGGTGCTGTTTGAGTACGGACTGCAGCTCCAGCACCTCTACTGTGACAACTCCATCCGAGATAATTCCGTACTATTGCCTAAACCACTCCATTTGGTCATTAAGCGATAATAATGAAGTATCCCGATGAGTATTGCCGGGTTTACACCCGGTAAATCACTTGACAACACAGAGAGGATCAAACGTATGCATTAAAACTCTGTCGAAGGAGAGTCCGGAGTGCCTTACAAATTAACATCAATTCCCCGTAGGGTCCATTATTACAAACATAGTTCTTTGACATGAAAGTAAATACTTCAGAGTTTATTGAAAACAGCGGAAGATAACTAAACGATACAATCACATCATAGGAGGCCTGTCCATGATGCAATCACTCCTCGTCATCCACCCATTCCATCTCCCAGCCGGGTGGAAGTTCTCCGGCCACACATCACATGCATTACCTAAAACAACATTTATAAAGCAAGGCTGAGTATACTAATACTCGCAAGATTTACCCGTCTAAAAGAAGGACTTTTACTTGTAATCATGCATGGCTTTTGGCTCGTGGGTTTGTTTGCCAAAAAGCTACTAAATAGTGAATCCTTACTTTCACATTTTAGCTCATGTTCTAGTAGAAGTAATCATTACTAGATAAGCAACTATTGCAATCAAAGTTGTACAAACATTTAATCAAAGTAATGATCTTCACAAAGTTCCATCATAAAGGGATATCATGGCCAATAGATTAAGTAGTCTCACATAACGGTGAGAGGCCAACAATCGATTGATTCAAACCTTGCAAGGTGGACCTAAACACACGGAATGTTCCCTCACTAAGAGTTCACCAACTAGGCGGTTCCCATCACTCCTCGGATTGGGATCAGATGCTACACTCTTGTTGACGGTTAATTTCCGTCAATCTAGAGTACTTGTTATACATTGGTTTTGATTATGATTTGCAACTAACCCGCCACTAGGCATACTAATGATGTAACAAGTTCACACTTGCATGTCGATTTTGGAGTTTGTTGTTTACGCAGGAAATATACGCTAAAGAGAAGACTTTCGGGATAAGTTCATCAAGCACTTCAAGAGAAGATCATGAAGCCCGTCACAAGTCAAGACACGCGATGAACATGACTCCAAATGACCCGAGGACCGAAGCGTCAACGTGCAAGTCTTCAGAGACTCAACCAGAAAACAGCGAAGCTTGCATATCAAGGATTCAAGCCTTAACCGTGAAGGAAATGACGTCAAAGGCCCACATGCAAGTGCACACAAATAAGGGATCACGCGAGAAGCAACCAGGGAGGAAACCGGGGCCGAACCGGGACGAAAAGGGCCTGGGCCGACCGGCCCAGCCCACTCTGGGCCCGGTTCGCGTCCCCCTTTTGCCCTAGGTGCTTGTCTATTTATTGCCTCTGCCTCCGCCGGCCGCCACATCCATCTATTCATCAGAGAGCCGCCGAGACGAAGGAGAAGCACCGGGAGGAAGACGATGGCCGTCGCGAGTCCTCGAGTTGCCTAGGAGATGGCTTAGGCCATGCTCTATCCGCCATGGTTGGCCCTGTGTGGTGAAGCCATAGTGGAGTTCCGGAGCCGCGACTTGAATTCATCAAGTCGTTTGTACCTTAAACATTCGGTGATGTAACTATATCTTGTCATACTTTGATCTACTACGAGTTATACTTATTCATATGTGTAGCTACCATATGCCTTTAGTTGGACTAGATCGAATCACGGTGATTAGTCTTGTCTTGCGGACACACCGTAGTAGTGCACGGACCTAGGTTGTTGCTCGGTGATGAATATCCTCACGTAGTGACAGTACGAGAGAGGAGAAAGCAGCGAGTGAACATGCATCAGACCAATTTATATCGGGTTACTCCATATCGAGTGTAATCCTTATCATAGTATAGGTTTAGATTGGTTTATCTGGCCGGAACGGCAACAAGAAGACGATAGGCTATGTTTACCTTTGGTTTGCTTATTTTTATGGCTAGGTGGATGTGATTCATACATCCCTTCGTGTTTGTATGTTACCTTTATGCAATCAAGGCTTCACATAGGGTTAGAACGGTAGGTTAGATTAAGAACCTTAGTGGTTTGCTTCCGATCCTTGGATTGACGAATCTAGGGGGAACCCTCCTTGGTGAAAAAGGCACCAAGTCACCCGTAGGCTTGCGGTGAACTTGAGCACGGTTTTACACCGTCAACAAGCCCCTTTTTCTGGCGCCGTTGCCGGGGATCGGCAACTCGAAACCTAAGGCGATCTATCTTTCTTTTAACTAACCCTAATTTTACCATTGCATATATGCTTGCTTTCTTGTTTGTGTCCTTGAAAGTAGGTGAAAAGCTAGACACAAGACGTTCGGGAAGTTCACATCCACTCCGACAAGATGATACATCAAGATTCACTCTTTAGTGGTAGGTGCTAACTTTTGTTAGTGTCGCTCATCCGCTATTGAGTGCACACCCTACACGAGTGATGTTGAACAAGGTATGTCAATGTGTCAATTAATGTTTTAAGACTAATGTTTCGTGGAGGTTTGTTTATCCAAGCAATAGGTGTTGGAAGCAATCACAAAAGAAGCACCCGTCACTTTGGCTAAAGCAAAATCATGAAGAAGACACACCATTGCCATCATGCTACTCGCTGGTCCAGCAATGGTGAGGACTTAAAGCCAAAGGAGATGTAACGCCCCGAAGACCACAAGATCAAGGTCGTCAACTTCGGATCAATTCCCAAGTTTCTGTTCGCATCAATATCTGCACAACCTCAAGGGAGAACAACAGGATATCTTTGGATATTTAGAAGCCCCATGAAGTTACGCTTCCAACGAATCAAGAATCAAGTCAATCGGAGGTTCCTACAAGCGAATATGGCCGAATTACCGAAGGTTGCGCGTTCTGAAATTTTCTGGACAACATGCAAGAGCGGAAACAAAACGGTCATAGCTCCCTCATTTGGGCTCCGATTAAGATGAATGAGTACCCGTTGGAAAGGTAATTTTATAAAGTTTTCAATGGAACAATATTTTGGTATATGTTCTGTTATGTACACAGGGGAAAATCCACAAAAAAAGAGGCAGCAGCACACGATGAGAACAAGATAGTGGAGATGAGGACGACGACAACGAAGAGAAGCTTGGGCAACACTTCCATTGGACCACACGAGATGAAATTCAGAAGTTTGGAACAAAACAAAGACTCCAAGAGCATTGGAAAAAGAAGGCACAAGTTGGCAACATCCGACGCTAGGAGATGTTAGAAGAAAATCACGATGCATTAGACACAAATGATGGCATCCAATGGCGCGGATACTCTGGGCTCTCACACGAAGGATCATGGAGTTACATGAAGATATTTGAGACATGTGTGAAGTCCCACAAATGAATAAGAAGAGTGAGTCCACACAAGGCAACCTTGATGATGTGTGGCACGAACGAAGGAATTGCGAAAAGACGATACAAGCCACCGATCATTGAAGATTGTTTGTTTTCAACTCCGAGAGACCACTCATGATGAAAAGCTCGAAGGCCAAGGTACAAATTAACCTCTCAAGCAGACACACACACTTCCGAACTTTGGTTAATGATTGAACCGGGGCTTGCCTTCGTCAGCACAAGCAGACACACACACACTTCCGGACTTTGGTCCGGGTCTTGCTCTACGGTCAAGTAGTGCACGTCTCCTCCTGCTCCCTCGTCCTCGTCAGCCGGCACGAGCGTGTAGCTACCGCGGGGACTTCTACATGGGGAATGCAAATGCAGTGATTAGGAGGGTGATTAATTTAATTTAATTCAAAAACAGTACTAAACAGCTACTAGGAGTACATGGTTGGCCATATTCACCTTAACAAAGGTATTTAAACATTTTACCTTTTAAAAGATAATCAAAAAGCTTATTTATTCTTCTCTTTAAGGTGATTGTGTGCACATCTATAAAAGAATATTTACTTTAAATACAAACAACAAGGAAAAGTTACTTTTATGCCCCAAATTACTTTCCTAACTCATTTACTTAACTCATGCATGAAGGGATTTGTTTTTCCTATTTTCCTTCACTAGATTAATCTAGTTTGCACTCTTTTAATCAACCAATCACACTTCAAACTTGCCCAACAGTGCCCACTGGTCCTAATGACCAGGAAACACTCCCTTGGACAGCGAGCAACTACTTTGCACCACTGAATTTAAATACGCATAAATAAAGGCATCTCTAGCTAGCATTTAAAGGATTAATACATATAAAAATAACTACAACAGCAATGAGACCAATCTTTGACCTACACATGCTTTGGCCTAAAACAAGCCCAAGGAACCAACAAATACACCTATAGCTATTATAGATCTTGACATATACTTTTATGATTAAAAACAAGCATAAATTAAGAAATAATATTGGAACCAACAAATACACCTATAGCTATTATAGATCTTGACATATACTTTTATGATTAAAAACAAGCATAAATTAAGAAATAATATTTCTAACAGAGATAAAATCATGATAAATTCACCAAGGGTGTATTTTAGCATAACATGACAATAGCCAGAAGTTGGGCTCAAAAATAATTATATTTTAAGCTAAAAAATCATCTAGGCAGATTTTCTAATATCACAAGATAATTTATATAAAAAGTTTTGTTCAGTAACTTTGCGCAAATTGTGGCACAGAACCTAAGCATGCTAGTTCCCACAACATATCCTAAATCCAGCTCAAAATCATGTATGGATTTTGCAGAAACATAGATCTAGGGATTTCACATTTCAATTTTTCAAGCAAAAACTAAAACTCAAAAGTATATACATGCTTTGGGAAAGTTGTAGTTCTAGTTACACAGAGGACAAAAAAGTGGGTTTGCGATTTTTTGATTTTTCTGTGATTTGTTATGGATTTTACAAGGTGCAGCTGAAACACTAAAAAGGGGAAGAAACCTTTTTGCGAGCAGGCCCCTGGAAGATCAAACTGTTCACATTTATGCCCTTAATTTGCGCCCAGGCCCCTAGAAATACCTGGGACCTTGCAATGTGGCCCTCGGAGCTTGGGGCTGCGCGGCCAGGGGAAAATTCCGGCGACCTCGCTAGCGAGCTCGGCCGGGAGGTGGCTGGGGAAGCTCTAGGAGTTGCAACGGATCGATTTGTGTGCGTACACGTGGGGGAGAGGGGGCCGGCGGCCGGGCACGGCGGAAACCGGCGGCAGCAGCCGCAGGGATGACTACTCCGGTGAGCCAGTGGTCAAGCCTAGGCAACAAGCACGTGTGGAAGCTCCGACGGGTCCTAGAGGACGTAGTAGCGGCACGGGTTGGCAAGGACGAGGACCGGAAGGTGGAGCTCACCGTGCGGGGTTAGCCATGGCGCGGCGGCAGCGGCCCGGCCATGGCGCAGTTGAAGGACCGATACAGCGAACCAGAGAGGGGGGGAGTGAATGGGAGCCGATAAAAATTCTTCTCGAAGGAGATGGAAACTCCAACAAGATGAACAAGGCTTCCAACACACGTCTCCGACTCACTACCCGAGTTGGCCAAGCCCACGGAGCCACTGGAGTGCCACTGGACCTAGGAACCAACACACAACCTTCCGACACGAGAACGCAGCGGAACACCAAACCTCGAGTTTACAGACCACACCGGTCAGACCGGTGAGCACCATCGGTCAGACCGGTCCCTGCTGGTGAAACAGAGCAACTTTCACTAAGTGGCTCTACACCGGTCAGACCGGTGAGACACACCGGTCAGACCGGTTATAGCCTGAAAGCCCGCAAAGCACCAAACAGGCCAACCGACCACCAAACTGACCCAAACTCGAAACAGCAGCAACACAGGACAACAGCGAACACACCAAGACGTTCACCCGAGCAAAATCCCACCGAGGGTTGCACCGGTCAGACCGGCCAAGAGCACCGGCCGACCGGTGTAGCTTGGGCAGCTCGGGATGAACAATACCCGCGGGTCAACTCCCCCAAATCCAAACCTCGATCTCCCGAATTGCTCCACGGACTTGAACAAGACATTGGGGATATTAGGAACACCTCATGAGGAGTCCATAGCCAAGTTTAATCCCACCAAAACTTGTCCAAAAAGGAGGAATCGAAGAAATCCCGCCAAGAGCACCACAAACCCTAGAACTCGAAAAACCCCAAAATTGGGCCCCTTTACTCACAGATTTGGGAGAGGAATCACAACCCAAAAAACCACGAAGGGTTCCAACATATTTCCCCCATCAAATCCCCAAGAAAAAGGTCCTGAAAACACCCCAAAGAAATCACCAAGAGAGGGCTCCGAAAATCACCACCAAGAACATCCGGGTACAACACATCCAAACCTTGAGGAACCACACTGAATCATCTATACATGCAACAAAGGTTCATACAAGGTCTAGCTTGCCGCCCGATCATCCAACCCTCTCACAAGATCTCACCATGAAGCTCTCAAGCTAGTCCTATGGAAATCCTAAGGAAAATAGGAAGGAAAATAGGAAAACTAATGAGCTAGGGTTCCAAGAGTTGGCTGCCATCCTCTCACCTCTTGGGTTATATAGAGGCAACCGAAAGTCTAAAATGCCCTTTCCTAATAACTAGGGATACAAGCCCCTCAAGGGTGGATTCGGAAGTCTTCATGTCTTCACCATCGGACGGATGCCCGGCGACCGCACCCTGTGTAGCCTCGACGCAAGCCATGCGATCCCGACGCGTGTCCTCCGCTAAGAAGTCTCCGGACTACGTCGTCGCACACCGGCCGACCGTGCTCCTCATCGGTCGACCGCACCCACCGGCCGGGGACCGGGCCGACCCACCGGTCGACCGGTCCGGCAATGCCGCAAAGATCGTCTTCGGCTTCTTCGGCCTTGGCTTTGTGGATCAACCAAGGAACCCGGTGGTTTTCTCGGTGAACCACCGAAACCCCGCGAACTCGGTGTAGCCTCCGCCAATCTCCACTCATGACTCGGCTCCCACGTAGTCCCGGCTCGACCTTGGTTTTGAGGCTCAACCAAGAAACCGTCCATGACTTCATCTTGCTGTTCATGCCACCATGCGGCCCGCACTTGACCCCGCTGGCCACCGGGTCCCTCGAGCGAAGCCTACTTGTCTTCTCCACACCTGGAGGCCTCACCGGCGACGACCTTTCACGCTTGCTCTTCACCTGCACCAACACCAGTCAAGCCGCAACCTACACCTGCAATACTTAGCCAAGAATCAGTCCACACAACGTTGTCAATCACTCATCACACAAGGAAGCGACCATCCACCGGTCCTTGAACCACACATGGTCCTCAATCTCCCCCTTGATGAGTGCATTGACAACACCCACACGAAAGCAACAAGAGAGAAAAGAAAAAGAAAAGAAACGAACAAAAAAAAACTCCAACAAGCGATCGAAAGCCAAACAAAGGCAAAGAGCAAGATCACTTGAAGAAGACAAGTCTCAGACCCCTTAGGCAAGGGCAACGGCTCGACACATCCGAGACAAAGCAAAGCTCAAGCAAAGAGCGCAAACCACCAAAACAAAGCTCGAACAACAACAAAGAGCTCCCCCTGCACACATTCAAGCTCCCCCTGAACCAATGCACCCCCCCCCTGGACGAATGCATGCAAACCAAATGAAAACAAAGGGAAGCCGCAAGAATCTTCACTCACACCGGTCAGACCGGTTATCACCACCGGTCAGACCGGTGCCTAAGATGTGTACAGGACCAGCACTCACACCGGTCAGACCTGTGCTCCCCACCGGTGAGATCGGTGTACAACAGAGCCCAGAAATGGCTCGAAACCACCTGAAAACCTTCTAAATGCGTCCAGTAAGCCATTTCAAGCTCAAACTTCTCCCCCTTGTTGGCAATGCATGAATCAAGCCAAAAATGCAAAATTTTCAACCTAGAGCTTCTCAAATAGACAAAATTCAACAAAGAATACTACACATGTCCAAATGAGCAAGTTAGATACTCTACGGCTTCGTATCGATCTCAACTACATGATCACCAAGTTTCACAACCATTGGACAAAGCTAAGATGGATTTTGGCAATTTTGCGAAAAACTTGCCTCTCATGAGCAAAGTTCTAAACATGATCAAAGCATATCAAAATGACAAAGCCACACAAACTTCATGCTAGGACAGCCATTCTAATCATAAGACCATCACAAACACCCACAAGCACCTCATGTCATGTTAAAGCCACCGAGCCATGTACCTACTTCTATGTATGAGACTCCTCATTGGTAGGCATCATGCAACGGTTTAGCACCTAAAGCAAATTAAATTCAGCACATATGACATGGGAGCAGATTTTCCAAGCATTTTACATTTCATTTTCAGATTTATAATTGGTACATGAAATGTCTTTGCGACAAAAAGGAACTTATGCCCCTCCACAAGGTGAAGCAAGAGGGCTAAACATTCATAATGGCAAATGAGCCTTTGGCCCCATATGATCAATAAACTAGCTATCCAACCATAAATTAAGCATAGCCAAACCACTAAAACATGTCAAGATATATAAAGGCATTTACACATGAGAGAGCATATATATGACATTTTCAAAAGCATAGCTATCAACCATGGATTATTCATGAAGATCATCAAGAGCTAAGCCAAACTAACCGTAGCATACCAAACAAGCTCACAAAGACATATATCTCATTCCATGGTGAACAATGTATATGAGAGAAGCTTTTCCTAACCAATGCATATGATACAAAATGCATGCAATCTAAGATACAAGGATGCCTGTACATCATGTTACATATGCCATGCCAAATGCGAGAAATGCACAAAGGAAACTATACATATGCTACAAAGAGAGCTCCCACACACCCAACTCAAGAAATCAAACACACACCAAGTTCCCCCCGCAAACGAGTGAAAGTTGCTTGATCTAGGGGTTTGGTAAAAATATCGGCTAGTTGGTCATGTGTGGGTACATGGATCAAAGCTATCTTTCCTTTCTCTACGTTGTCTCTCAGAAAATGATACCTCATTTCTATGTGCTTGGTTTTGGAATGGAGCACTGGGTTCTTTGCAACGCTTATGGCACTGGTGCTATCACATTGAAGTGGGACATGGGTATACTCCTCACCAAAGTCACTCATGGTGTAAGAAATCCAAAGGAGCTGAGAGCAACAACTAGCATCAGCAACATACTCGGCCTCGGTAGTGGATTGAGCAACACTCGATTATTTGCGGGAAGGCCAAGACACCAAAGAAGAACCCAAAAACTGGCAAGTCCCAGAAGTGGACTTCCTATCCAACCGACACCCGGCAAAATCCACGTCTGAAAAACCATGAAGCGCCAAAGAAGAGGACGCGGAGTACCAAAGGTCGAAGTTGAGAGTGTGACGCAAGTACCTGAAAATTCGCTTCACCGCTTGCCGATGCGAAGTCCTCGGAGACGCTTGAAAACGAGCGCACAGACACACCGAGAACTGTATGTCCGGCCTCGTCGCCGTCAAGTAGAGGAGTGACCCGATCATGCTCTGGTACTCCTTCTGGTCCACATGTTCACCTTCCTCGTCTGCATCAAGAGACGTAGTCATACTCATCGGCGTCGTCATAGCCTTGGAGTCCTCCATCTTGAACTTCCGCACAATGTCCTTGGTGTACTTAGCCTGGTGCACAAATGTTCCTTCCTTTGATTGTTTAATTTCTAGCCCGAGGAAGAACTGCAACTCGCCCATCATGCTCATCTCAAATTCCCTGCTCATATCATCTGCAAACCTTGCAACAAGAGGGTTAGACGAGCCACCAAAGACAATATCATCCAGGTACACCTACACAATCAGGATATCTCTGCCCTGCCTCAGCAAAAACAAGGTCTAATCGACCTTCCCCATCTCAAAACCTCTCTCGAACAAGAACCCCTCAACCTGCCATACCAAGCTCTAGGCGCCTGCTTCAACCCATACAGCGCCTTCCTCAACTTGTACACCCGGTGGGGGTACTTCTCACTCTCAAACCCCGGAGGCTGCCTCACATACACTTCTTCCTCCAACACACCATTCAGAAAAGCACTCTTCACATCCATTTGGTCCAACTTGAACCCTTTAGCCACGGAAAAGGCTAGAAGGATCCTAATTGCCTCCAAACGGGCTACGGGAGCAAAGGTCTCCTCGTAGTCAATCCCCTCCTTATGACTGAACCCTTGAGCAACAAGTCTCGACTTGTTCCTCACAACCTCACCTTTCTCTCCCTCTTTGTTCTTCCACACCCACTTTGTACCAATCGGCTTACACCTTGGGGGAGGGTCAACCAACTCCCAAACCTGATTCCTCTCAAAGTTCTCCAACTCCTCATGCATCGAATTAACCCAATTGTGATCAGATAGTGCGTGTCCAATGTCTTTGGGCTCAAAAGTAGCAACAAAATGCAGCATGAGCGAAATGAGAGTTGTTCCGAACCCTCGACCGTGTAGTGCGTTCATTCATGTCGCCGATGATCCTCGAAGCTGGGTGATCCACTTGTACTTGCCGGGGAGGTTCTCGCCTTGATGCTACCTCCCCCTCAACATCAGCTTCTCCTCGTTATTGATTTGTCGGCGTAGGTGTAGTAGAGGGTCCGTCCATCACCGTAGTCGAAGTAGTGGGTACATGTTCAGCCGGGGGCACCGCACCGCCATCTTCATCGTCTCCATGTTCATGCTCCTCCTCCTGAAAGATCTCCTCGCCAAGCTCATCATCACCTGCACACTCAAAGACAAGCTGACTACGTGGCTCTGTCTCGTCGAAGGTTACCTCGCAAGTCTCCACGATTTGGTTAGTTTCAAGATTGAGCACACGATATGCTCTAGAATGAGACGCATAACCAAAGAAAATACCATTGACAAACCTAGCCTCAAACTTATCCAACTTCCTGCCTTTCTTCAGAATAAAGCACTTGCAACCAAAGACATGGAAGTGACTCACCTTGGGTGTGCGACCATGCATCAACTCATAGCATGTCTTCTTCTTGTGCACTCTGAGGTAGATCCTGTTCGACACATAGCACGCGGTATTCACCACCTCAGCCCAATACCTCCTCGGAGTCCTATGCTCATCAAGCATCGTCCGAGCCATCTCGCACAAGGTCCTGTTCTTCCTTTCCACAACACCATTCTGGGGAGGCGTATACGGACTCGAAAACTGGTGCTCAAGACCCAAGTCATGGCAAAAGGTTTCAAAACGAGAGTTTCTGAATTCCGAGCCATTATCATTGCGGATAGCTCGTATGGCATCTCCGTGCCTCTCGTTCCTTAAGCTCAAGACTAGATCTCGAACAAAACCAAACGTCTCCCCTTATCCTCAAGAAAGAACACCCACGCATACCGAGAATAGTCGTCCACCACAACAACGACATACCACTTCCCACCCGCAGATCGCACACGAGCTGGGCCAACAAGGTCCATATGGAGCAGCTCGCATGGACGCTCAGTCATCATATCGGTGAGAGGCGGGTGAGAAGAGGCTACCATCTTGGCATGCCTACACGGCGCACAAACCAACTCTTTCTCAAGCCTCAACCGTGGCAATCCTCGGACCAAATTGAGTTTACTCAAGCGAGACAAAAGGTCAAAGCTCAAGTGACCCAACTTCCTATGCCACTTCCACAACTCACTCGAAGAACCAGCCAAGAAACAACGCTCCACACCCGAAGACTGAGAAAAATCAGCACGAAACACCTGACCCTCGGGAACGACCATACAGACAAGATCCCCCTGAGAGTCCAAAATTCGAGAACCACCTGGCCGAAACAACACCTCAAAGCCCTCATCCAACAATTGGGACACAGAAAGCAAATTGTACCCCAGCGATTGAACAAGAGCAACACGCCTCAGAGTAATCTTGTCACTCACTTTTATCTCACCTTCTGAACGCACACGCCCATGCCCATTGTCCCCAAAAGTGATGTACCTCCTTGTCACCACCGGGACGAGACTTGAGAACCACCCCCTGTCTCCGGTCATATGCCTCGAACAACCGGAGTCAATCAACCAAATGTTCTTCAAGTCTCCCACCTGAAATTCAAAAACAAGCACGTGAGCGAACAAACGACTCAACACTGGGGTTAGTACCAAAAGAGTAAAACCAGTGCCGAGCCATTTGCTCGAAAGTGGGGTTAGCTCCAACCAAAGCATCTCTCCTACCAAAGCTACCTCCACGAACACCGCCACGGTAACCACCCTGAGGGAACCACCCCTCTCTGCCTGGAGGAGGACCAAAACCACGAAAGAGAACCCTTGGACTGTCCCTCCTCTCCTTCTCAAAGCTACGACTCCTCCCATCCCCGTAGTGAACTCGAGGGGGAGAACGCCTAGCAACCTGACCACCTGCAAACTCTCCAGCCCAACCACCAGAACCACGACCTCCAGAAACAACCCTCGCACCTGTACGAGCACGAAACCCAAAATGCTTCCTGTTTAGGCCTGCACCGGTCTGACCGGTGCTCCACACCGGTCTGACCGGTGTGACCTGGACAGCAGCACCTCCAACAGCCTTCCGCTCTCCCCAAGCGTGAACCGTCCTCACATTCGCCTTGGCCCTGGGCATCTGCACACGAGGCTCAAGTACACCATCAGAAGGGTGGTACTTGTCCTTGTTAGCCCACTCCTTTGCCATTCTCTCCTCACGCTTCCTCTTGAAGCAAAACTCTTCCTTATGGCCATCTCTCCCACAATAGCCACAATGGAACCTCACAAGCTTAGGCTTAGGCTTGGAATGTGGCTGCCCACTTGGTTTCTCTCCACTCACTTCCTCCACCGGTTTCCCTTCACTAGCCTTCTCACTTTCTTTCCCAAAGAACACTTTCCCGAAGTGCTCACAAACTTGATAGGATTTTGTAGATCATTTGTGGGTGTAGGAAACACGGGTGGAGCTGGGGTTGTGTCTAGTCGGTTCCTAATATGGTTAGGTTTTGGGGGGAAATCATTTTTGTGGTGGGTTTTTGGTGGCTCTGGGATATTCTCTTCACTTCCCTCACCAACCATGTTTGCCCCAAGTCCCTCACCATCCTGCCTCTTAAATGCCTCGATCATCATCCTCAACTGAGGCTCATGACCAGACAACCAACCCATCAACTTTCTCAAGTCATCATTCTCATCATGCAAACGATCAACATAATGTGCAAGTTTCAAATTTTTCAAAGCATGCATTTCACAGGTAGAGCATGACGTAGGCATGGGTTCCTTCAATTTAGCCTCAAGAGAACTAGTGTAAGCATGCATCTCATCAATCTTAGCATGCAAAACAGGGCAATAAGTGCAAGCACCTAGCAAAGCAGATCTAGACTTAAGCTCAGCCACTTCAACCCTAAGCACATCTAGTTCCTCACACTTGGAGGCATGCTTCTCCTTAAACAAAGCAAGATCAGCAAGAAATATGGAGCAATCAGCACAATCAACCTCATCCGAAACAACAGGGCTAGCCTTAAGGGAATCATTCTCAAGCTTGCTATCAAGCACATGTGTCTCTAGCTCAGCCACTCTAGTCTTAGCATCCTCGAGTGAAGCCCTAAGCTCTTTTCTCATTTTCTTGGCCTCTCTAAGCATGTTATCACGGTTATCAAGCAAAGAGCCAAGCCTCTCATTCTCCTGGTGCAAGAAGGGAAGTTCATCACGCACCTCGTCGTCGGACTCAGAGTCCGAGTCGCTCCGTGTGCTCTTCTTGCTGCGCCGGAGCTCGCACCATGGTGCGAAAGCCATCTCTCGCGAAGTAGCTCGGCCCTCGCTCGGTTCTTGGACGACTTCTTGTTCTTGCGACAATCACCTTCGTCTTCACTGCTGCTCGAGCTCGAGGTGGAGTACGCGGAACTGGAGTCGACGTCGCTCGCTCCAACCATCGCTCGGGCCTTGCCTCGGCTCTCCTTCTTCCTCGATCGTCGGTCATCCTTGTACTTGTTCTTGTGCTTGCTCTTGTGGTCGCGCCTCGAACGGTACTTGCCGTCCATCCTCGGCTTGTGCTTGTAGCCGTCCTTGTTCTCAGCCTTCTCCGGGCAGTCGGCGACGAAGTGTCCCGGCTTGCCGCACTGAAAGCATGTCCTCGTGTTCCTCCTCATGTTCACGCAATTCTCGTGCAGCCTCTTGAACCGCCTCGTCAGGAGCGCCAGCTCGTCCTCTCCAAGCTCGTCGAATTCCTCATCTGGCATAGACATCAAAGAGGAGAAAGAAAACATCCTGGTGGATGGGTTAGAGTTAGCCTTTCCTTTGGAACCACCAACGAGGGCGAGACTATGGGAGTCAGTCGGACCCTCGAGCTTGGCAGTCATGCCCCTATCCACCTCAGCCGACTTGAGCTTTGAGAACAGCTCGTTCACCGTCAGAGTGTCATACTTCTCTGACTCCACAATGGCCTCGAACTTTCCACCCCATATCGTACGATCCAAAGAGTGCAAGAGCTTGACCGCTCTATCATGATCATCGTACGGGAGCACGTCCACATTGGCCCTCATGTTGTTCACAACCACCGTGAACCTCTGAAACAAGGCATCAATGGACTCACCGGGGAGATGAGTGAAGTTCTCGTACTCTCTCCGTAGGTCACATACATCCGTGCCCGAACCTCGGGCATTCCCAACATGAGCCTCCTTCAACACCGCCCAAATCCTACAAGCCAAGTGCTCGGTGTGCACCCGATCGAACTCGGCCGACACAAAGCACGAAACAAGTAGTCGACCGCCTTATTGTTGGCGTCGAATCTGTCCCTCGATCCTGGAGCGAGGAAGTCCATCAGCTGGACATAGCCTGTGTCCACCGTGACATCCCAAAGGATCTGAATCTTTCCGCGGAGGAACGCACCCATCCGCTTACTCCACATCTGGTAGTTCTTGCCATCGAAGTGTGGAGGACCCGAACCACGTTCCTGGTACGCCATCCTTGGATCTTAGACTGGTTAGAGTCAATAAAGACCCGAACCTGCTCTGATACCACTTGAAGGACCGATACGGCGAACCAGAGAGGGGGGAGTGAATGGGAGCCGATAAAAATTCTTCTCGAAGGAGATGGAAACTCCAACAAGATGAACAAGGCTTCCAACACACGTCTCCGACTCACTACCCGAGTTGGCCAAGCACACGTAGCCACTGGAGTGCCACTGGACCTAGGAACCAACACACAACCTTCCGACCCGAGAACGCAGCGGAACACCAAACCTCGAGTTTACAGACCCACACCGGTCAGACCGGTGAGCACCACCGGTCAGACCGGTCCCTGCTGGTGAAACTGAGCAACTTTCACTAAGTGGCTCTACACCGGTTAGACCGGTGAGACACACCGGTCAGACCGGTCATAGCCTGAAACCCCGCAAAGCACCAAACAAGCCAACCGACCACCAAACTGACCCAAACTCGAAACAGCAGCAACACAGGACAACAGCGAACACACCAAGACGTTCACCCGAGCAAAATCCCACCGAGGGTTGCACCGGTCAGACCGGTGAAGAGCACCGGTCAGACCGGTGTAGCCTGGGCAGCTCGGGATGAACAAAGACCCGCGGTCAACTCCCCCAAATCCAAACCTTGATCTCCCGAATCGCTCCACGGACTTGAACAAGACTTTGGGGATATTAGGAACACCTCATGAGGAGTCCATAGCCAAGTTTAATCCCACCAAAACTTGTACAAAAAGGAGGAATCGAAGAAATCCCGCCAAGAGCACCACAAACCCTAGAACTCGGAAAACCCCAAAATCGAGTCCCTTTACTCACGGATTTGGGAGAGGAATCACAGCCCAAAGAACCATGAAGGGTTCCCACAAATTTCCCCCATCAAATCCACAAGAAAAAGGTTCTGAAAACACCCCAAAGAAATCACAAAAAGAGGGCTCCGAAAATCACCACCAAGAACAACCGGGAACAACACATCCAAACCTTGAGGAACCACGCGAATCATCTATACATGCAACAAAGGTTCATACAAGGTCTAGCTTTCCGCCCGATCATCCAACCCTCTCACAAGATCTCACCATGAAGCTCTCAAGCTAGTCCTATGGAAATCCTAAGGAAAATAGGAAGGAAAATAAGAAACTAATGAGCTAGGGTTCCAAGAGTTGGCTGCCATCCTCTCACCTCTTGGGTTATATGGAGGCAACCGAAAGTCTAAAATGCCCTTTCCTAATAACTAGGGATACAAGCCTCTCAAGGGCGGATTTGGAAGTCTTCATGTCTTCACCATCGGACGGATGCCCGGCGACCGCACCCTGCGTAGCCTCGACGCAAGCCATGCGATCCCGATGCGTGTCCTCCGCTAAGAAGTCTCCGGACTGCGTCGTCGCACACCGGTCAGACCGGTGCTCCTCACCGGTCAGACCGGTACCCACCGGTCGGACCCGGTCGGACCCACCGGGTCGACCGGTCCGGCACCGCCGCAAAGACCGTCTTCGGTTCTTCGGTCTTGGCTTTCTGGATCAACCAAGGAACCCAGTGGTTTTCTGGTGAACCACCGGAAACCCCGTGAACTCGGTGTAGCCTCCGCCAATCTCCACTCATGACTCGGCTCCCACATAGTCCCGGCTCGACCTTGGTTTTGAGGCTCAACCAAGAAACCGTCCATGACTTCATCTTATTGTTCATGCCACCATGCGGCCCGCACTTGACCCCGCTGGCCACCGGGTCCCTCGAGCGAAGCCTACTTGTCTTGTCCACACCTAGAGGCCTCACCGGCGATGACCTTTCGCACTTGCTCTTCACCTGCACTAACACCAGTCAAGCCGCAACCTGCACCGGCAATACTTAGCCAAGAATCAGTCCACAAAACATTGTCAATCACTCATCACACAAGGAAGCGACCATCCACCGGTCCTCGAACCACACATGGTCCTCAGCAGTGCGCGTGGGCGGAGGCCGGCCGACCTTTAAAGGCGAGCAAGGCGGTGATGGGGCATTTCCTTGCGCGCCACGACTAAGGGGGTCACGGTATGGGCACAGGCGTGGCCACAGTACGGCGGCGACGCTAGAGGTCGGGCGGCGCGGTCGGCGCGTCCCGCCCGTGCGCGCGCGGCACGTGGCACAAGAGAAGAGGGCCGGACGATGCCCGTTGGCGCGAGAGGGTCCCCCGCGCGCGCGGACCGACGGACCAAGGGCGGCCTCGCCGTGCGGGCCCAGTAGAACCGGCGGCGACACGCAACGTCGGCACACGCTCTGGAGCGCCAGGATCCAAATCAGTTCGAACTAGCACGCTTTGACCCTGTTTTCTCCAAAAAATTGAACTGTAGTGGACAAACACTTGAATACCAAAGTTGTAGATATCTTGATCCTCTACAACTTTTACAAAAGGTGCAAGGCCTTTTTCTCAACCATTTGTGCACAAAATGCATGCCAAGATGGCAGATTTGTGGGCGCTGATGAATAGTAACTCAAGGTGTTGACCAAGCTTTTTCACGCATTTCCACTCCAAATCTCAAATGCCACTCAACATGAAAGTTTTGTTCCTCGACAAAATACACAACTTTTACATTGGGAGAATTTGAAGTGTTAAGGTGAACTTTGGAGAACACGCAAAATTTCTGGGCGACATAAAAGGGTCAAAGGGTGCTCAAAGGGTTTGACTAGGGTTTTGACCAAACCTTGACCACTAGTTGACCAAGGGGTGTCATTAGGGATTTTCGGTGATGTTTTCGAGGTGATGGCTCAGGTCGACCGTCGTTTGACCAAAGTCAACTCAGTTGACTGGATCATTAGGGTTAATAAACCCGACCAAAAACCTGGGGCGTCATAGCCTACCCCCCCTTAAACAGAGTCTCGTCTCGAGATTCGACAACAAGATTAGAGCAACCTTCTTCCGACAAGGCAAAAGTTACAAAGGTGGAAGACATACTCGCTTACACTTCTCGATAGCGAGAATTCAGATGGGGCACAAGATACATGGTACTCTCCTCACTGCCTCAACGCAGTTCATGAGGAAGCGGGCGATGGATGTGTACATGTGTTGACAAATAAAAGACGTATCCCTCTACGATCCGCAAGCGTACGGACCCCACACCTTTTTCACCACGGGATTCCCAAGGTTCTTGTCAATCCGCGGAGCAAGGGGATTACAAGCGTTCGATCAACAACGACACACTAGCTACTAAAACCCTAACTATATTATACTAGAAAACACTAAACTACACTAGAGAGAATGATAAACGATCAAGGAAGAAGACACTCGCCCACGGGTCTACGATACTAGAGCATGCAATCGCTTAAAGACATGAAAAACCAATCTAATCTATCGGGGTTGTGACCACGGTTTCGCCCTTTCCCTCCTCTCGTACTGTCACTACGCGAAGGTATTCATGACTAGACCTTTGATGGCCACGGCGTATTGAATGGATCCAAGGAAGCATTGGAGCTCTACTCCCTCTACGGCACGGTTGCAAGCCTTAAGCATTAAAGTATATTCAACACAAGATGATAGATAGATAATCCGACAAAGTGCGATTACATCTCAATATCGATTACAACCCATGGACGAATGAGAAGATTACCCCATCAAGGTGCTGATCATGGCACCGTTGATCATGGTTTCCCTTCCGCCGTGTCTTCCTTCTTCTCCACGAGAGGGTGCTTCCTTCGAGGTGGTTGATCTCCAGCCGGAGATCCTCCTCCTCTCTCTCTAGCTTGTAGATGGCCTTCTGGTGCGAATAAACTCCTCTCTCGGTGTTGGCGGCGCGTCGGGGGTTTTAGGGTCGAAGATCCTTCGAGGGCAAGGAAGACGGGACCGAAACGGTGCCCGAAGTGGGCTGGGCCGGCCGGCCCAGGCCCAGTTTCGGCCCGGTTCGGTCGCCCTTTTTGCACCGTGGGTCCTCGTGCACTTATCTACTTTGCCCCCTCCACTTGGATGATTTTGACGTTGTTATCCTCGCGATCAAGATGGAGACTCTCTTTGCATGAAGTTTGATCTTTTACGCTTCAATCCCCGGGGGTGTTCCTCGTAGCACTTCGGTCCTCGCCACCATTGGAAGTAATTTCAGCAAGCTCATGAACACGAACAAGACTCCATGAATGCTCCTTTGAACTTGTTGCGAATCCGTCCTTTATGTCCATGATTTCCTACATAAACATAACACTTCCAAATGCATGCACAAAGATGAACTTGTTATATGATTAGTGTGCCTAGTGGCGGGTTAGTTCCATAATCAAATCCAAACCAAAGTGTAATGAACATGCTAGGTGCACCAAAATACACCGTCAACATCTCCCCCACACTTAGCTCTTGCTCATCCTCGAGCAAGTACTCGTAAAAGAATTTCGTCCAAGGTGTGTAATCGTGTATCACTTATCCTTCTTTACAAGTTAGTCAATCCCTTCATCTTTAATTCATAAACACAAAGTAATGATAATCAAACATAAACATGGGCGTTTAGAATTTTTACCACGTCAAGATTCACCCCACAACTCGAACTCTTCACTCGAAGCTTTCAATTTCAGCCATACTTACTTCTTTGCTTCCATCGGAGGGTTTTTATGATTTTCAAAACAAAAATTCCTGCAACAAGTATTAGACAAAAACCTTTCTCCAAGCTCTCTCAAGTCACTCATATGAAGTGGCTATCCTAACCAAATTTTATAAAACTCTCACCTCCCATTAATCTCTCATATATTATGTAAAGTGGAGCTATAGGTAGGGCTAGCGCAATCAACACAAGTATTGTCAAACTAAGAACTTCCTCTAATGGTTGTCTACCTTTCAAAGCCAATGATCATGAGAATTAACCATATGTAGGGATATCAAGGATGAGAAGATTTAGAATGGTGGACATGTGCAAGGGCAAAAGAAAATTGTGACTACAAGGCACCAATGATGTCCTCGTTGTCGGATTGCACATGGTTGGAAATAGAGTAAAAGTTTCGTCTCACAATCAACGTGACATCCTTCCTTACACTTTATTTTTCTTTTCTTTCACTTGATCCATCCCTCTCATATCTTCATTGCTAACTCATCTTTCTCTTCTTTCTTTTTTTTTCTTTCATTCACATATGATTTTTCTTTCTTTCTTTCTTTTCCATACACATACTTTTTCTCTTTATTTTTCTCTCTCTTGACAACTTTTCAAAGCTTTCAATTCTCTCTTTCCTCGCATGCATACAATCTGAAATTTTTAAATAAATCATGCTTGAGACGAGACGAAACTTTGAAAATAGGTTGTGTTCAAGGAATATGATGTACAAAAGAGATGTATAGGGTTGGGTATGGAATTCAGCGATATTCATGACTTTCGTTGTGAAAGTCATGGACTGAATATATGACGAGGCTAGCAACAAAAGATAAGCACAAGGACATGATCATTGCTTGAAATTAAAACTCACCAAAAGAGAAGGGTCCTAGCCTAACTCATCGCGCTAATCACACTTATGGTGGAGCGAAAAAAATAAACTTGGCTTTGGATAGGAATTTTTTTCTTACTCTCAACTTGGAAAAAGAGGTTTTGCTAACCTTTATTACATGGGTTTTAAAATAGTTTTCAGAACTGAAATCCTCCAATTTTTAGCATCGAACATAGCACAACTAGCATGTGAAGCTCAAGATCGAAGTGCGGTATGGGTACTTTAAGTAGTAGCAATTCCACTAAGCACCACGGTAAACGTTTTTCAAACCATATACTTGTGTTCATATATCAAGAATCGAAGATTAAACAAACAAGTAAATAAAGATAAACAAGACATAAAACACAAAGATATATATAAAGACTCTTTTTATTTGGTTTTCTTGACTCAACACTAATTTAAGACACTTGCAAAAATTTAAAAACGGACTTGAAAACTAAAGACTCATTAAAACACTAAGACTCTCACACGAAGATTAAACCGAACCTAAACTTGAAGTTCAAAAGCTAAGGCTAGCTCTCCCCCACACTTAAAACATACGACGTCCTCGTCGTATCTTACAAAAATCCTAAGGGGAAAACTAGATTTAGTGGTACTTCGAGCAAGCTTTGCACCACTTGCCTCTCATGTTTCCAACCATGCCGAAAAGCTTGCGCACGTTGCGGTTAAGGAACTTGTAGTCATCTTCAACTACGCGCTCCAAGTCCTCCATACGCTGCTTCATCGCTTCCATGGTTTGAAGACATTCGTCGGCCGACGCGTAGAGAGCTGCGATGGATTGACGGCAAACTCGACAGCACACCGGATGCAATCCAAAGGGGTCATCGTCGCCATAATCTCCACCGTTGTCACCACCGTCGTCTCCTCCTCCATTGTTGTTGCCTTCGCCACCACCGTTGCCGTTGCCGTTGGGGCCTTCGGGAGTCCTTTCATAGGGTTGCTCACCCCAATCATCATCATCTCTACCGGCAGCCGCTCACGAGCTCGGGCTACGATCGTCGGAGTAGTCGCTATCCCCATAATCCTTAGGCTCCGGCGACACCTCCTTGTAATCCTTGCGCTTGATGCCTTGGAGACGTGCCGACCTTCGAACGGGTGTAGGGACCTTCTCTCCTTTGACGGGGTAGCGAGATGCAAGAGCTCCGGTCGGGACACGTCCTCCGCAACGGATACGTGCGGTCCTCTTGACGGGTAGCTTGACCTCGCATCGCATCGCCTCCTCCATCGATGGCTTCTTGGCTTCTACCTTCAACTCTAAGCTTTTTGGAGGCTCAATGGTCGCTACAAGGGTGCAACACATTGCTTGAAAGGTTTGATTCTCGAGCTCCCAATTCGGCCAAATATATAGTCCCGAGGGAAAAGCTCGGAAACCTTATTTTCCTTTTTTACACTTCCCTTAAAATTTTCCGACCAAACAAGGAAGTCGAAAAGGAGCGAGTTCGGGCGAAATTCGGGGACATCGGGCGTCGGGCCACCACCGGGCCGATCCGATCGGGCCGGCCGGCCCACCCCGCCTCGGGGGCGGGCCGGTCCGGTTTTTTGCACACCGCCCTATTTTTTTCTTCCTCGGCCCATGGGAAAAAGTTGGCCCGAGAAATCTTCGCGAAAAACTCCGGAGAACTAAAAGAAAAATTATTTACGAAGTTGGTGCCTTGTTTTTCGTCCTAGGCGGGACGTTCGGGCTCTTCCTCCATGGTAAAGACGTCAACATGATGAATGGGCACGACATCGGGTTCGTAGTAAACCTTAAGCCGTTGTCCATTCACCACAAATTGATCGCCGTTTATATCCATAATGGTTACCGCTCCGTTGGAGAACACCGAATGCACAACATAAGGTCCGTCCCACTTGCTTTGCAATTTCCCCTTTCCGAAGGTTTTAAACCTCGAATTATAGAGGAGGACCTTATCTCCTTCTTTAAATTCTTTTTTCATCAATCTTTTATCATACCACCTTTTGATTCTCTCTTTGTATATGCTTGCGTTTTCATAAGCTTTCAACCTCAACTCCTCTAGCTCGCTTATTTGAATTCTCCGTTTCACCACCGCGGCATCGAGATCAAGGTTCATCTCTTTAATCGCCCAATAGGCTTTATGTTCCAACTCAACCGGAAGGTGGCAGGCTTTTCCATAGACGAATTGATAAGGGGTCATACCTATCGGTGTTTTAAACGCCGTTCGATAAGCCCATAAAGCTCCGTCTAATTTCTTTGACCAATCCTTGCCTCCCTTCTCTATGGTCTTGTTGAGTATGCTTTTTAATTGCCTATTTGACGTTTCCGCTTGTCCGTTGGTTTGTGGGTGATAGGCCGTGGAGACCCTATGCTCAATTCCCAACTTGGACAAGCACTTTTTAAAGTTCTTCCGGTGAAATGAGTTCCTCCATCACTTATCAAGATTCTCGGTGTACCGAAACGGGGAAAAATCACGTTCTTGATCATAGTGATGGACTCCTCCGTGGAAGCTTTACGACATGGTATAGCCTCTACCCACTTGGATACATAATCAACCATAACAAGTATGTACTCAAATCCAAATGAGTTTTTAAAAGGCCCCATGAAGTCTATGCCCCATACATCGAATATGTCGACTTGCAAGTTGTATTTCAAAGGCATAGAATTTCTTTGAGAGATGTTTCCGGTTCTTTGGCATTCGGGGCATGACGCAACATATCTTTTAGTATCTTCATGCATCTTCGGCCAATAGAATCCGCTCGACCATACTTTGGCTTCGGTTCGAAAATGGCTATAGTGCCCACCGTACTCCGCCGAGTGACACTTCCTTAGAATCTCAAGCCTCTCTTCCCTTGGCACACATCTTCTCATCACTCCATCATTGCCAAGCTTGAAGAGGTATGGTGCATCCCAAAAATATTTCTTACTTTCAGAAATTATCTTCCTTTGAGTGTTTTTGTCTAGATGGTCGAGGGGCATCTTTCGAATTGCTCGAATGATGTCAATCATCCAAGTATCTTTATCAAGCACTCTATAGAGGTGGTCATCTCTCATTTTATCTTCTATGGGCTCTTTATCATCTTGTCCACGATTCATCCTAGACAAATGATCGGCCACAACATTCTCCACCCCCTTTTTATCACGAATCTCAACATCAAACTCTTGGAGAAGAAGGATCCAACGAATCAAACGTGGTTTAGCTTCCTTCTTAGCCAAGAGGTACTTTATAGGCCGCGTGATCGGTGTAAACAATGACTTTCGAGTTCACGATGTAAGATCTGAATTTTTCGAAAGCGAATACTACCGCTAGCAACTCTTTTTCCGTAGTGGCGTAATTTAATTGTGCCCCACTAAGAGTTTTGCTAGCGTAGTAAACGACGTGAACTCGGCCTTCCTTTCTTTGACCCAAGACCGCGCCTACGGCGTAGTCACTTGTGTCACACATGATCTCGAAAGGTTGGCTCCAATCCGGAGGTTGGATGATGGGAGCACTCACCAACGCATTTTTCAAGGTCCGGAATGCCGCTAGACACTTCTCATCAAAGTCGAAAGCCACATCCTTTTGAAGAAGGTGCGTTAAAGGCTTAGTGATCTTCGAGAAGTCCTTTATAAATCTTCTATAGAATCCGGCATGGCCTAGAAAGCTCCTTAAGGACTTAACATCCGTAGGAGGTGGGAGTTGCTCAACCGTCTCTACATTAGCCTTGTCCACTTCAATTCCTCTCTCGGATATAACATGTCCGAGCACTATGCCTTGCTTAACCATGAAGTGGCACTTTTCCCAATTTAAAACCAAATCTACCTCCGCACACCTTGTAAGGACCTTTTCTAAGTTTGCTAAGCAATCCATGAACGTCTTCCCGTAAACGGAAAAATCATCCATAAACACTTCAACAATCTCTTCGATGATTTCCGAAAACACGGCCATCATGCAACGTTGAAAAGTGGCCGGAGCGTTGCATAGGCCGAAGGGCATCCTCCTATATGCAAACGTTCCGTAAGGACACGTAAACGTTGTCTTATGTTGATCTTCCGGGTGAATGGGAATTTGCATGAACCCCGAGTATCCATCGAGAAAGCAAAAATAAGCGTGGTTTGCTAACCTCTCGAGCATCTCGTCTATGAACGGTAGGGGGAAGTGATCTTTCTTCGTCGCTTTGTTAAGCTTACGGTAATCAATACACATCCGCCACCCGGTCACGGTTCTTTGCGGTATCAACTCGTTCTTCTCATTCTTCACCACGGTTAAACCTCCTTTCTTCGGCACACAATGTACCGGGCTCACCCATTCGCTATGCGGAACCGGGTAGATGATTCCGGCATCAAGTAACTTGATAACCTCTTTCTTTACTACCTCTCGCATGGCATGGGTTAGCCTCCTTTGGTGGTCCACTATAGGCTTACATTGGTCTTCCATTGGTATACGATGAGTGCAAAAGGCTGGGCTAATACCTTTGAGATCATTAATTGAATATCCAATCACCTTCCTATGTTTTTTTAATAAAATCAGCAACGCTTCATTTTCTTCGGGGCTCAACTCGTCGCTCACAATGACTGGATAAGTTTTGTCTGGGCCCAAAAATTCATATTTTAATCCCTTGGGCAAAGGTTTAAGGTCTACTTCGGGCACTTGTGGCTCCTCGGGTTTGATTTCTCCTATGTCTTTGAACTTCTCTTCCTCCACGCTACCGTCATGCGGCTCTAAGCCTTTTGTCGCTTCCTCTAGTTCTTCATCTTGTTGATTACTAATTTGATTTTCCATCGCTCTTTGCAGCGGGTCTCTAAGGGTTTCAACAAAACAAAGACTATCTATCTCTTCTACTTCTTCATCTTCGGGAGGAAAAGGAGTAAGGTGTTTAGAAGCACGAAGAAAGTTATATGTGTACTTTGTTCCATTAAGGTTCATTGTTACTCGCCTTCTCCGCATCTAACACGGCATCAACCAACTTAAGAAAAGGCCTACCTAAGATTATATGATCAGAACTACTATGGTAAGCATCAATAACAAAGAAATCGGTTGGTATATAGTTTCTAGAGATTTTTACTTTCATGTTGCAAGCAATACCTAGAGGTTTGATAGTTCTACCATCTCCCATAATTAATTTCGTTGATGTTGGAGCTAAGTCTAGGTTGTGGTATTGAACTTTATCGTAAATTTTAGAAGATAGAACACTTACTTGGGCTCCGATGTCGCATAAGGCTTTGCATTGAACTCCGTTGATCTCTCAACTCAAGTGCGGCGTCATCTTCTCTTCTTCTTCGGATCCGATCAAATAAATTTCAGCAAGGCGAGCGTATGGTGATGCTTCGGGCTTGATCCCCATGATCCTCTTCACCTCGACAATATGTTCCGGATCCACCACATCATCTCCAAAGAGCTTTTCAAAAATTTCACTGGTGGTTTCAAGGTCGTATGAATTTTCAGCTTTCTTCTCCGGTGGGAAATCGACTTCCAATGCTCTTGCCATTCCCTTTTGATTAGGGAACGGTCTTCTCTTGTCGAATACTTCTCCGTAATCAATAGGAACCCAATCCATTGGTTCGAACTCCCTTAGTGGCTTCGCGCTTGACATGCTTCTCTTGTTCGTCTCATTTGGTGCGGCGAAGTCGACGTTTAGTGTAGTTCTTGACTTGATGTGTTCTTGTTCAAGCTTTTCCATGATTGGTTCCTCTTTTGTGACTTCCGGGTTGCCTCTTCGAAAAATCAGCAAGCTTTTTCTTCCTTGAATTGAATTCCGGCTCTTCCGCAAGTCTTGTTTCCCAATCTCTTCGCATGGCAGCCGCTTTACTAACTTTTTGTAGAAGTTGGGCGGCTTCCGTGAGTGTTTTCTCCATGAGATCCCCACTTGCACACATTTCGACGTGTCGCATGCAACTAGGGGTTAGGGAAAAGAAAAATGTATGCAAGAGTACGTCACCGGTGAAGCCGAGTTTTGGTCCTTGTTCGATTAATTCATTAAACCTATCCCAGGCTTGGTCTATCCCTTCCTCTTCTCCTTGCATGAAATTGATCACTTGCCTCCTTAGATGTTGAACCTTGCTCATTGGAAAGAACTTCTCGCAAAACTTCTTTGTCAACTTGTTCCAATTGCCTTCAACTTCAAAGGACGCAACCGAATACCATGTCTTTGCTTTGCCGGCAAGTGAGTAGGGAAAGAGATTCCATTTGAACCATTCATCGGGAACTCCTTCTTGACGCACCGTGTTGCATATTGTCGTGAAATCCCTTATGTGTCTATATGGGTTCTCCGTAACCATCCCTTCAAATGGGTTTTCCGCCACCATCTTCATGATCTTGGATTTAATTTCATACTTGGTCGCTTCGAGCTTCGAATCCGACTCTTGTACCTTTATGTCTTCACATCGAGGGCTAGCGTAATCCCTTAATGATTTCTCCGGTTCTTCCACGGGTTGATTAACGAACTCCATCTAGACAATAAGATAAAAACAAAAACAAAAAAGAAACAAGTGTTTTTCCGATAATATATGTTAGATATAGCAAATAAAAGATAAACTAAAATATAAAACTAAGTTAGATGCAAATCAAACGATGTAAACTAACTTGCTCCCCGGCAACGGCGCCGGAAAAAGGGGCTTGTTGACGGATAAAAGACGTATCCCTCTACGATCCGCAAGCGTACGGACCCCACACCTTTTTCACCACGGGATTCCCAAGGTTCTTGTCAATCCGCGGAGCAAGGGGATTACAAGCGTTCGATCAACAACGACACACTAGCTACTAAAACCCTAACTATATTATACTAGAAAACACTAAACTACACTAGAGAGAATGATAAACGATCAAGGAAGAAGACACTCGCCCACGGGTCTACGATACTAGAGCATGCAATCGCTTAAAGACATGAAAAACTAATCTAATCTATCGGGGTTGTGACCACGGTTTCGCCCTTTCCCTCCTCTCGTACTGTCACTACGCGAAGGTATTCATGACTAGACCTTTGATGGCCACGGCGTATTGAATGGATCCAAGGAAGCATTGGAGCTCTACTCCCTCTACGGCACGGTTGCAAGCCTTAAGCATTAAAGTATATTCAACACAAGATGATAGATAGATAATCCGACAAAGTGCGATTACATCTCAATATCGATTACAACCCATGGACGAATGAGAAGATTACCCCATCAAGGTGCTGATCATGGCACCGTTGATCATGGTTTCCCTTCCGCCGGTGTCTTCCTTCTTCTCCACGAGAGGGTGCTTCCTTCGAGGTGGTTGATCTCCACCGAGATCCTCCTCCTCTCTCTCTAGCTTGTAGATGGCCTTCTGGTGCGAATAAACTCCTCTCTCGGTGTTGGCGGCGCGTCGGGGGTTTTAGGGTCGAAGATCCTTCGAGGGCAAGGAAGACGGGACCGAAACGGTGCCCGAAGTGGGCCGGGCCGGCCCGCCGGGCCGGCCGGACCAGCCCGCTTCGGCCCGGTTCGGTCGCCCTTTTTGCACCGTGGGTCCTCGTGCACTTATCTACTTTGCCCCCTCCACTTGGATGATTTTGACGCCGTTATCCTCGCGATCAAGATGGAGACTCTCTTTGCATGAAGTTTGATCTTTTACGCTTCAATCCCCGGGGTGTTCCTCGTAGCACTTCGGTCCTCGCCACCATTGGAAGTAATTTCAGCAAGCTCATGAACACGAACAAGACTCCATGAATGCTCCTTTGAACTTGTTGCGAATCCGTCCTTTATGTCCATGATTTCCTACATAAACATAACACTTCCAAATGCATGCACAAAGATGAACTTGTTATATGATTAGTGTGCCTAGTGGCGGGTTAGTTCCATAATCAAATCCAAACCAAAGTGTAATGAACATGCTAGGTGCACCAAAATACACCGTCAACAACATGGAAAACTAAAAGAAGAGAAACTCCACTGACAATGCAGAGATACATTGCTACAAGCGTCCAGCAGAGGGACTCGAGCATCTCCACGAACTAAGCCGTGGTCGGTGATGCAATCTGGGGTTCTTCTCTCGGTCTTCCTCCGAGCTTCTTCTGGAGGTTGTCGACGAAGACGGCGAAACAGCTTGCTCGGCGAGTGGGCAGAGCAATGGTAGAGATGGGCTAGTGGCGGGTTGGCCAAAACTAGCCGAAGGAGAAAACAAGAGTGGCGACACTGTCGAGCTCGAAAGCAAGCGAGACTTGGCAATGGCAACACCGCAAGGGGGCTTCCCTTTTATACCTCCACAAAACACAACGGTCATCCCAACCGACTGAGGTAGGGACTAGCGGAGTGATCCGGCGGTGGAAACACGGGACTCGATAGTGGTCGGCCCGTGAGGTCTCGGCGACGTGATCATGGCCGCAGAAACGAGATGGCAGAGCGACACTACGACGTTGTACCATCGTGACACTGAAAAGGATGGGGTCCAACGGTCGGAAGAACTTACCATGACGGTGAGATCGTAACACGGAGAATTTAGCAAAACATTTAACCGATCTTGTGTTTGCTTGTTTTCTTGATTCCTAGGATTTGGAAGGTATGATCAACTAACCACGGATTGATAAGTGATGAAGGACTCTCATGCCTTGGCTTTTTGAGAACCTGTATTGCTCCCGAAAAACTTTGCTCAAACTTCCTTAACTTAGCCGATTGATTTGATTACAAGCTAAGAGAGCTTTGAGATTAGGCGGAAAGAAACCAAGTTGACAAGGGTGATTACCAAAAGAGATCTCTATGAAAAAAGGAAGGCTAGTAAACAAATATGTTTACTAAGATTTCTGAATTTATTTTTTTGAAAAGCAACAAAGGCGCAAGGATGGATCAAAGGTTCCACTTTTAGAAGTCCAAGGTTAGTTTGTCCATAGAAACAATAAAGGATGGCAAGGTCATAAGGAGCAGTTACACGGAGTTGCTTATGGATAGCAATGAGAATGACTTGAAAGGAAGGGTTTGTACAGCAATGTCGGAAGATACTTTCTCACATACTATTTAGTTGGTGAGTTTTGCTGACAACATTCCTTATGTTACCGATGCAACCATGGAGTGGTGCACATGCTAATGCTCATGTTGTGGTGCATAGAGTGTGATGCACATGCAGATGGGCACATGATTATGTAGATGAACATATGGTGCACTTGCCATGATGCATAGTGAGAAATGCACATGTTCATGGGATATGATGCTCGTGATGCTTGTTAGCATGACTTGTTTACCCATGCAGTTAGCTGGTAAGAAGGGGATAACATAGAGTGGAGAACATGGATTTGCGGTGAGTTGCATGCTCCCAACCAAGATACCTAGCGCGCCCCTAGTGGTAATCACATGGCTGCAGCACACATGATGCACTAGGTTCCATCGCAGCACCTTTGTTCATAGAACAACAATCTCATCAGCCATAAGGAGGATATAGAAGGAGGGTCGAAACCTTCAATGCGTATGCATGTTAGTCCATCCAAGGTTCCCAAATGCACATGATATGCAATGCATTTCCATGCCCATGAATTTATTAAATTAAGGGTGCAACCCATGCATGACATGATGATGCTCAAAGCATAACAACATAATTTAACTCTTTCTATTCATGTTTTATACGTTCATAAAGTTGTGAGCAAGATCAAGATGAAGACGTTCAAGCTTGCAAGGTCAAACACGATTGAGATAAGGATGTCGCTAGCAAGGATAGCTTAGGGCATCAAGAAGCATAACATTACCATCAAAAGTCCACGGTGGGTTGTTCACAAACAACAAATGATGGCAAGTCATAGAGAGAGGTGTTCTCGAGTAGAAACAATACACATGAAGTTATGCTGACCTTGGTTTACTTGAATAATTGGCTTCTTGTCATGATGATTCTTATTTGCCTTGGAGCCTTGCCTCGGTGGACGGGGCTTGTTCCGCCTAGGGTTTGGGCATGTATTGGCGTAATGCCCGGGTTGTCTACAATTGTAGCAATTGCGGGGCGGAAGTTCTTTAGGCTTGGAAGCTTGTTGACGTGTCTTCTTGCCATTGTTGTCACTTTGTTTGCCCATGCGAGGACAAAATTCCCTTTAGGTCATTTCCAACTCACTCAAATCCATTTCGGGGAATGCTCGCTTGTGGCTCCGGCTTTTCCCTTCTTCCTTGGTAAGGTCCAATGGTAGTTTCGAGGGTGGTAGTAGAGAATCAGAGGGGTTGAGTTGACTCTCCTTCAAATGACCCACCAACAAATTGCATAAGTGGGCCTGCTCAACCACAGACGTAAATAACGCCTGGGAGAGACCTTCAGTTAAACTAGTTTGAGATAACCCTTGATAACGATCCTGGAGGATATTGTCCACGATATGAGTTAACACTGAATTTTGTTCTTCCAACATCTCGATTGCACCATCAATGGTGTCTATATTTCCCTGAGTAGGTGTTCGAGGTGAGCAAGACTCATAGGGTTGAGGTCTCTCCGGATCTTTTCCGGCGGAGATAATGGTCTGAGCGACCAAATTTGGTTCAGCTGGATTGGCACCAAGGGGAGATTGCTGCTGCAGCATCTAGACGAGCTGCTGCTGCGTCTGAAGGATTTGGCACAACATTTAGCGATGAAAACGGACGGACAAAATCCCGTTACCGCCCGCCCGTTTTACCATATTTGTCCCATATTTCGACCTAAACGAAAACGGGACGGTTTTTACTGGTAACAGGACAGTATACGGGGCGGGCGGTTGCGGGAGCGGGATGGGATACGGTTGAAGGGTTTTCCGTCCGTTTTAGCGGTATCCCGTATTCCAGCGGGATATCCCATATTCGTCCCGTTTTCAAACTAGCGGGATAGGCCCAATAGATCACTTCCCTCAGCCCAAGCCCGACAAGCCAGCAAGCCCAACATCAAAGACGTATAAAAGCTCTCTCCTAACCCTTATCCCCAATTCTGTTCAGCCCCCAGCCCCCACCCCCGCCGCTCTTGGCCCCTGCCCGGCTACCCGCCGCCCTAGCTCTCGCGCGCGTTGCGCGCTTGCGCCGCGCGCGCGCCGCCGCCGTGCCGGTGCCGCTCGCCCGCTCGGCGCCTCGGGCTGCTCCTCCGTTATTCTCGCGTCGTGCCTCGCCGTGCTTGCTCCCCTCCGCACCGCACCGTGCTTCGCTTGTCCGTCTCCATCCGACCGTCCCGAGTACTGAAGCTGAAGCACTCAAGCACGGATTAGTGTTTGTCGATTGTTTGTCGCAAGAGCCGTGTGGATGTGCCTGCAGCTTGATTGTTTGTCGATTCATGTTTACAGAGGCAATGCGGCAACAGGATGCGGGTGCTTTATCTTATTGTTGTTGGGTGCCGCTACATCTTATTCTTACAGATTAGTGAAGTAGGACAATGAGGCGGTGCTTAGGGACGGAGCACATTGACGGACGGTACGCATACGGACATACCACCGCCATTCCGCCAATGTCCGATAGCTCACTTGCTTTCTTGTCTTTGTTGATTTTTTTACGGGAGCAAGGGGAAAGGCAAACGATGGTCATATGTTAGGATCATCTTCGGCGCCATATCCGGGCGTCGTCGCTAGTGCAAGTGCAAGTGCAAGTGTGGGCGTGTGGCTTTGAATTTTGGTGGGCGGTACTTAGATGGCTATCGCACTCGTGCAAGTGCAAATAGGTGAAATAGCAAATGTGCAATGCGGTGTGGGTGTGAGGCGTGCTTGCACCGCTCGTATGTAGTTGTCAGTTGTGTGAGAATGAGGGATGCTAGTGTAGTTTGGATTGTGTCATCCCGGTGTATTGTCCCGCTTCCCGCCCATTTCCGTTGTCTTTCCGTTCATATTTGTTCGTTTTCGTATACCCGTTTATCCCGCTTCCTGTCCCGCTCCCGGCTGTCCCGTTCCCGCTCCCGTTTCCGGTGGAAAAATACGGGACGGGACACGGTTAAGGGATTTTCCGTTCGTTTCCGTCCGTTTTCATCGCTAACAACATTCCCTTTTGAGCAGCCATGAATGCATCTACCATCGTCCTGGGTGGTGGTGGTGGTAAGTCGCTACCACTACTCGACGCACCAAAACCATCTGGGGAGCTGCATGTCGGTCCCACCATCTGAAATAATTGAGCTTCCATTAAGTACACATTCATAAGCTTGTTCTCACAAGCAGAACATGTACGACGAAAAACTCAATTGGAACAAAAGTTCAACTCAGGCAACGCAAGATTCCAGGACTAAGAATTTCATGCGCTCAGCTCAAAACTACGAGGATTCATGACTCCAATGTGCATACCAAGGCAAAGGTTCGGAGCAACTTGATATCCAACTTGGAATCAAAAGCTAAGGTTATCATGTGTGGAAGAATTTGGTACGGGTGTCTTATTCTGGCGGTGAGGAAACAAAAAATCCCAACTCAACCACCAGAATCCCAAAATTTCCCAAATTTTACCAGCAACTCAGTGACATAAATATGCACATTTTTAGTATTCAAAGGTAGATCTAGATTGGATTGGATCATGCTCCAAAATTCCATTTTCCGAGAGAGGTTACCCAGAAAAACAGCATGACAGAGACTCACTAAACTGAGCATAACTTTCTGTAGAAAATTCCTAAAATCCTGAGAAATTCACAGTAGGTGCTAGATTTGATAAGAAACAACTTTCCTAAAGGATGTCTAGTCAGATTCCTTACATATTTGGCTACAAAAATTGAGAAATGACAGAAACAGAATCTGCCAGAAATTTTCTACGATCAAAAGAGAGGAAAACCTTATCTAAGATCAAGCAATTACCCTAGAAAAATTATTCAAGCAAGCAAGGACCAATTTTAGGTTCAACAGGATTTTAATTATGAATGCACACGTCTTAAATGACCTCACACACATGGATCCAAAAGACGTAGTTAGTGTCGGTGGCAAGCTTATAATCGGCTCTCCTTATAATAGCTAGTCGGAGGTACTCGAATCGCACTTATCGCCTTACGAAACGTTGTTAGTGTACCTGCATAAAACGAACCTTTCATGCCAGCACGTCACAAAAGCGTCCACATACATTACCGTTCACTACAGAAATAGTATCCATGCGTCAAGCCGCTGCATGGACAGCGTCCAACCTCGGACACCCTCCGTTTGAATGGAGTGTATCCTTGCCTCGCATGCTCGTCATGCGGAATGCACACGTATGATAAACGTGGAAACACCACAACTCATAACCAGACGCGAAGATGGGATCCGTGGAATGGATCACTCCATTAGCCCTCGCAATTCCCGTGATGTGGAACAACACACGTATGAAACACGTGGCTCATCTAGTTTGGTTGTGCAAGAAAGTAAGTCTGATATAAAGTAAGGTGCTGGAAGTTAGCAAAATAAACCATAGATTCTTATGCCACCTTAAAGAACCCAAAATTCCCTCTAGTGCCTCTCGATCTAGATCATTCCTTAACGATCCAACGGATTTTCAAAATCCAATCAATCTTGGCAAGTTTTATTGTAAATCATGTGATTAGCATTAATCTAATCACTCTATTGCATACGGATGCTCTTTTACCAACTGTGACAACCCCATCTGAGATAATTCCATACTATCGCCTAAACCACTCCATTTGGTCATTAAGCGATAATAAAGAAGTATCCCGTTGAGTATTGCCAGGTTTACACTCGGTAAATCACTTGACAACACAGAGAGTATCGAACGTATGCATTAAAATTCTCTCGAAGGAGAGTCCGGAGTGCCTTACAAATTAACATCAATTCCCCGTAGGGTCCATTATTACAAACATAGTTCTTTGACATGAAAGTAAATAGTTTAGAGTTTGTTGAAAACAGCGGAAGATAACTAAACGATACGAGCACATCATATGAGGCCTGTCCATGATGCAATCACTCCTCATCATCCACCCATTCCAGCTCCCAGCCGGGTGGAAGTTCTCCGGCCACACATCACATGCATTACCTGGAACAACATTTATAAAGCAAGGCTGAGTATACTAATACTCGCAAGATTTACCCGTCTAAAAGAAGGACTTTTACCTCTAACCATGCATGGCTTTTGGCACGTGGGTTTGTTTGCCAAAAAGATAATAAATAGTGAATCCTTACTTTCACATTTTAGCTCATGTTCTAGTAGAAGTAATCATTATTAGATAAGCAACTATTGCAATCAAAGTTGTACAAACATTTAATCAAAGTAATAATCTTCACAAAGTTCCATCATAAAGGGATATCATGGCCAGTAGATTAAGTAGTCTTAGATAACGGTGAGAGTCCAACAATCGATTGATTCAAACCTTGCAAGGTAGACCTAAACACACGGAAGGTGCCCTCACTAAGAGTTCACCAACCATGCGGTTCCCATCACTCCTCGGATTGGGATCAGATGCTACAGTCTTCAGTACGAGGTTTACTGGGCTACGCCACTAAGGTCACCCAGCCTCATGCAAGTACTCGGGGAGCAAGCCCGGGGCCGCAACCCTAAGAGTAGTAGCGCAAAGTTCCCGCACCGTCTCATTTAGGTACTAGGCTTACCGTCCGGCAAGTGTTTAGTACTTTCAAACACTTAACCAACCAAGCCATTGGACCGGAGCCCAAATCCCATACTCTTACCACATGAGCAATCCATTTAATCAATAAGGTGATTCCATCAAGGAGATCCTACTCTCGCGAGTGACGAACATCACTCGACTTGTACTGGTCCTTAGAGCATAGCCACTAGCGTCCTAACATGCTAGTAAAAGTTCATAGGTACTTAGGAATCATGCAACTAGGGTTTCAATCAACTCCTGAACGTAATGCGCATAAATAAAAAAGATAAATTCAGAAGTTTAAATGAAACACATAGGTTAATGATTGAACCGGGGCTTGCCTTCGTCAGCACAAGCAGACACACACACTTCCGGACTTTGGTCCGGGTCTTGCTCTACGGTCACGTAGTGCACGTCTCCTCCTGCTCCCTCGTCCTCGTCAGCCGGCACGAGCGTGTAGCTACCGTCGGGGACTTCTACACGAGGAATGCAATGCAGTGATTAGGAGGGTGATTAATTTAATTTAATTCAAAAACAGTACTAAACAGCCACTAGGAGTACATGGTTGGCCATATTCACCTTAACAAAGGTATTTAAACATTTTACCTTTTAAAAGATAATCAAAAAGCTTATTTAGTCTTCTCTTTAAGGTGATTGTGTGCACATCTATAAAATAATATTTACTTTAAATACAAACAGCAAGGAAAAGTTACTTTTATGCCCCAAATTACTTTCCTAACTCATTTACTTAACTCATGCATGAAGAGATTTGTTTTTCCTATTTTCCTTCACTAGATTAATCTAGTTTGCACTCTTTTAATCAACCAATCACACTTCAAACTTGCCCAACAGTGCCCACTGGTCCTAGTGACCAGGAAACACTCCTCTGGACAGCAAGCAACTAGTTTGCACCACTGAATTTAAATGTGCATAAATAAAGGCATTTCTAGCTAGCATTTAAAGGATTAATACATATAAAAATAACTACAACAGCAATGAGACCAATCTTTCTCCTACACATGCTTTGGCCTAAAACAAGCCCAAGAAACCAACAAATACACCTATAGCTATTACAGATCTTGACATATACTTTTATGATTAAAAACAAGCATAAATTAAGAAATACTATTTATAACAAAGATAAAATCGTGATAAATTCACCAAGGGTGTATTTTAGCATAACATGACAAAATCCAGAAGTTGGGCTCAAAAATAATTATATTTTAAGCTACAAAAATCATCTAGGCAGATTTGCCAATATCACAAGATAATTTATATAAAACGCTTCCTTCAGTAACTTTGTGCAAATTTTGGCACAGAACCTAAGCATGCTAGTTCCCACAACATATCCAATATCCAGCTCAAGATCATGTATGGATTTTGCAGAAACATAGATCTAGGGATTTCACATTTCAATTTTTCAAGCAAAAACTAAAACTCAAAAGTATATACATGCTTTGGGAAAGTTGTAGTTCTAGTTACACAGAGGACAAAAAAATGGGTTTGCAATTTTTGGATTTTTCTGTGATTTGTTATGGATTTTACAAGGTGCAGCTGAAACACTAAAAAGGGGAAGAAACCTTTTTGCGAGCAGGCCCCTAGAAGATCAAACTGTTCACAGTTATGCCCTTAATTTGCGCCCAGGCCCCTAGAAATACCTGCGACCTTGCAATGTGGCCCTCAGGGCTTGGGGTGGCGCGGCCAGGGGAAAATTCCGGCGACCTCGCCGGCGAGCTCGGCCGGGAGGTGGCTGGTGAAGCTCTAGGAGTCGCAAGGGATCGATTTGTGTGCGTACACGTGGCGGGGAAGGGGCCGGTGTGACGCCCTAGGTTTTTAATTAACATCATTAATGCTAATGACCGAATCAGACGAGTCGAACCGGCCAAACACCGGTCAAATCTAGGTCAACCTGGGTCATCACCTTGAAAACCTCGCCAATGAACCCCAATGAACCCCTTGACCAAGTCTACACACACCTGTGGTCGACCCTCGGTCAAAGACACGATCAAAACCTGTGTAAGATTTGACGTCAGCGAATGTCGTCTGGAACTTTTGCCGCGTTCTCCAAAATTCACCTAAACACTTCAAAATCTACCTTTATGAAAGTTGTCCATCTTGTTGAGGGACACAACTTTCATGTAGATTGGCGTTTCAAATTTTGAGTGGAAATTGGTGAAAAACTTGGCCGACTGACAGTACCTCCTGTTTACCGGGGAATGACGGCATTCCAAGTTGGCACGACGTTCCTGCAAAATCCGTTGAGAAAAACACTAGATGGCCTTTGTGAAAGTTGTAGGGGGTAGCTAGAGCTACAAGTTTCTTATTCATCACTTTGTGTACTTGTATTCAAGTTTTGGGAGAAAAACGTGCTCGAAGTGGGTCAGTCTGAAAGGTGCAGCGCCGGAACCCGGCCGCGCCGCGCCGCGTCGCGCCGGCCGGCGCGCCGGGCGTGCGCGCGCCGCGGCCGCCGCCGCCGCCTCGGCGTCCGGTCCCTCCGGCGCGTGTTCCCGAGGTCGCCCGTGCCTTCCCAAGGTCGCTACTCGCCTCCGAGGCCTTGCACGCCGGGAACACCTCGAGCACCGAGCCGCCATGCGTACACGCGATGGACCAGCGGTCCGTCCGCCGTCGCCGACCACGCGCGTTCCCGAGGTGTCCTCTGCCCGTCTGCTGGTCACTTGGGGGTCCGCACGTTGCGTTAAAAGGAGCCACGACCCCCCGTCCGCGACGCACACCGATCCTCCCCGCCGCACCGAGCCGTCCGCCGGCACCCTTGGGCAGCCGCGGCGAGCTCCAAATTCCAGGTCGGCCGCGAGTCCCCCAAGGCTTCCTCTACCCTCCTCCGCCCTACCCACAGCTCGCCAGCTCGCTTCTCCGCTCCCCCGAGCCGCCCCTCGCCGGAACAGGCAGCCGCGACGGCCACCTTCCCTGGCCGCCGGCGTGCCCGCCCTACCGGCCACTCCTCACCCCCAATCAAGCCACGAACCGTACCCTAGTGACCCCTAGCCCCTCCTCACGTCCTTCCCTTGCCAAACTCCGGCGAGCCTCACCAGAATTTGCTCAAGCCGCGCCTGCCGGCCGCCCCAGGGGCCACATTGCAAAAAGGAAAATCTTTCCGAGGGCTTCCGTGCAATTGGTAACTCAAATAGTAAAAGTGCTTTGGCTGTTTCTTGTAAATTGCGTAGAAAATCGTAGAAAAATCAAAAAAATGCAAAACCAATTTTGTTGGATTCGTGGTGAAATATCCCACAACTTTTGTTATTCTTGCCTGAGCTAGTTCCTGATAGTTTTTGCATGAAAAATAGAAATGTGAAAAACCTAGATCTGCAATATCTCAAAATCTATAAATCCTCTGTAACTAAGTTTTGGATAAGTTGTGTGCCTTGTCATGACTAGCTCCTATGCCAAAAATTGCACAAATTTATGATGTAAACTTTTTATAAAAATGTTTTTCCATTTCTGCAGGATCTGCATAAATGATTTTTCTAGCTAAAAATAATTAGGTTTTTGCAACCAACTTTTGCACACTGTCTTTTTATTCCAAAACACACCTCTGGTGAATTAATACCAATTTTATAATTATTAAAATATTTACTCTTGAATTATGCTTGTTTTTCTTTGAAAATGCATAACTGAAGTTTCACAATAATTCTAGGTGTATGTGCTGCGCCCCTAGGCTAGTTTTGGACCATATAATATGTGTGAGAAAGTTTGGATCATTTTGTTGAGTATTTATTTTTGTGTGCATTTACCTTGTCGTCCTAGCTAGCTTTCGTTATTTTCAAAGATAATTAATTTCTAGCTATCCAAAGCTTGCATGTGTGTCCAATAGCTTGTTATAGGTATTTAGTGGATAACACACCCTTCCATTGAATTTTATTAATAAATTTCATGGATAAAAACTATGGAAGCACTTAAAGGCTTAATAGTCATTAAATGGGAAAAAGCCACCAACCCATCCTTAGTAACTTGTGTGTGGCTGTAAATCTTTTCAAAAGGATAAATATACCCACCCACTACTGTTTGTGAAGTTAAAATAAATTATTTACATATATATGTACACAGTCACCATCAAAAAGAATATTTAATAAAGATCTGCATATTGTTCCTTGTTGGAAGAGTATGCTAAATGTATTTCTTATCTAGGTGAATGTGTCCAACTAATACACCCCTTGGTTGTCATTTATGGTTTGTAATTGATTAAATTAAAAACCGTCAAATAAATCTTGCATTAGCATCTTCGTGTAGATGTTTCCGACGATAGACGAACAATCGTGCCGGAAGGAGGAGACGAAGGTGCCGACGAAGAGCTGCAGTGCGTGGACGTAGCTCAAGGCTTGGACCCAAGTCCAGAAGGGCCCAAGGCCAACATTGCCAGCGAAGGCAAGCCCCAGATCATTAACCCCGTCTTTTAAAATTATGCAATTATGTTGCTATGATTGTGCATTTACGGTTCAGGAGTTGAATTGAAACCCTAGATGCATGATCCCTGCGTACCTATGCTCTATCACTAGTATGCTAGGTCGATAGCTGCTATGCTATAGGACCCGATAGAAGTCGAGTGATGTTCGTCACTCGCGAGAATAGGTTCTTATGTTGGAATCATAAGATCTTTATAAATGGATTGCTCATGTGGTAAGAGCATGGGATTCGGCTCCAGTCCAGTGGCTTTCGTGGGCTAAGCTTTTGAACGTACCAAACATTTGCCGGGAATGGGACCGGTAAGCCTAGTACCTCAATGAGACGGCGCAGGAACTCTTCCCTACTACTCTTGAGTAATCACCTTACCGCCTAGCTATCGGGAAGGGGGGTGTATTGTGTGAGACTGGATACTTTGCGGGGTATACCAGCTAACCTTGCACCCAGGACTGTAGGCTTTGCTCCCAACCCGAGGACTTTTGGGAACTTCCTGGGAAAGTTGTCCTTGCGGGGGCAACCTGCCGTGTGTTTGGGTTTACCTTGCAAGGTTTAAATCAATCGATTGTCAGCCTCTCACCGTTATCTGAGACTGCTTAATCAACTGTCCATGATATCCCATAATGATGGAACTCGAGGGATATTGTTGTATGAATTGATTGCTTGTCGAATTCTTGATTGAATTAGATGGCACATTTAGAAATGGTAAGCAACTAGAACTTGGGCTAAAATATTGAAAATAAGGATCTACCCTTAGTAGCTGTTCCGCAAAAGAAACTCCACCGGCCAAAAGCTTTCATGTCTAGAGTTTGGTGATGTAGCTATCACCCGACGGTTAAGTCTTGCTGAATATTAGTATACTCAGCATTGCTTTAAAACTGTTGTTGCAGGTGTGATTGACCGGATGGGTGTCGACAAGTGATGACATCACGGATGGCCTCCTGTGATGTCTACCGTTGTGCTAGTTATTCTATTTCCGCTGTTTTCGAACTCTGAATGTTTACTTCATGTCAGGAACAATGGTTTGTAAGAAAATGTTTAACTCATGTTGTACTCTGGAATCACCTTCGCGTGAGTTTTAATGCATGTGCCGATCCTCTGTTCGATGTCCAAGTGATTGACCGGGCGTTAACCTGGCAACTAACGACAGGATGATACTTTACTATTGCTTAGTGACCAAAGTGGATCGGTCTTAGGCGATAGTACGGTATTTTCCTGGGCGGGTTGTCACAGCCGGCGACCGGGCACGGCGGAAACCGGCGGCAGTGGCCGCGGGGATGACTACTCCGGCGAGCCAGCGGTCAAGCCTAGGCAACAAGCGCGTGTGGAAGCTACGACGGGTCCTAGGGGAGGTAGTAGCGACACGGGTTGGCAAGGACGAGGACTGGAAGGTGGAGCTCACTATGCGGGGTTAGCCATGGCGCGGCGGCAGCGGCCCGGCCATGGCGCAGTGCGCACGGGCGAAGGCCGGCCGGCCTTTAAAGGTGAGCAAGGCGGTGATGGGGCGTTTCCTTGCGCGCCACGACTTAGGGGGTCACGTTGTGGGCATCGGCATGGCCACGGTACGGCGGCGACGCTAGAGGTCGGGCGGTGCGGTCGGCGCGTCCCGGTCTATGCGTGCGCGGCACGTGGCACAAGAGGAGAGGGTCGGACGGTCGTTTGGCACGAGAGGGTCCCCGCGCATGCGGACCGACGGACCAAGGGCGGCCTCGCCGTGCGGGCCCGGCGGGCGGCGGCGAAGCGCGACGCCGGCGCGCGCTCTGGAGCGCCAGGAGCCAAAACAGTTCGAACTGGCACGCTTTGACCCTGTTTTTCTCCAAAAAATTGAACTGTAGTGTACAAACACTTGAATACCAAAGTTGTAGATCTCTTGATCCTCTACAACTTTTACAAAGGGCATACGGCCGTTTTCTCAACCATTTGTGCACAAAATGCATGCCAAGATGGCAGATTTTTAGGCACCGATGAATAGTAACTCTAGGCGTTGACCAAGATTTTTCACGCATTTCCACTCCAAATCTCAAATGCCACTCAACATAAAAGTTGTGTTCCTTGAAAAATACACAACTTTTACATTGGGAGAATTTGAAGTGTTTAGGTGAAATTTGGAGAACGAGGCAAAAGTTCCGGGCGACATAAGAGGGTCAAAGGGTGCTCAAAGGGTTTGACTAGGGTTTTGACCAAACCTTGACCACTAGTTGACCAAGGGGTGTCATTAGGGATTGTCGGTGATGTTTTCGAGGTGATGGCCCAGGTTGACCGTCGTTTGACCAAAGTCAACTCGGTTGACCAGATCATTAGTGTTAATAAACCCCGACTGAAATCCTGGGGCGTAACATCAACTCGAACAGCATACAACAAATAACTGCTTTTGAGGCGATGTGCGAGGGGTACCTCGGAATCAATGCCCACTGGCATCTTTTCCGATACTTCTTCAGGTTCACCTGCTTGAAGGATGTCTCCCGCACGGCGACGATCGGCTGCGCCAACCTCCGGATGAAGCAGGGCCAGGGTGAAGACTACATCCCGGTGATGTTGACCAGCTCAAACAGCGGCTGGCACATGGGGTGGTTCTACCTACGGAACGACCCCAAGTTCGCGCTTCCGGCGTTCACCGGGAACTCCATCGCGGAGTCGCGGAGAAACTGGTCGGACGGCCCCGCGAAGGCGGAGCAGGAGAAAATCCTCAAGAATCACTAGGCCGTGCTAGGGCGTCTCCGAGGAGCCGGAGTCACCCTAGTGGAGGTGATCGGGCAGTACCACTGTCGAGGTGTCGTGCCACTCGGGAGGCGGCCCCTTCACCTCTTTGAGATGACGGCCGATCGGGCCCCTTGGACGGGGACTATGACCGCGCCGCAGTTCCTGTCACCGCTCGAGGTCCAGTGCCGCGAGGCGTAGGCGGTCGGGAGGTCGACCTACTCATGGCTGCCGTCGCGGCTGCTCCCGATGCTCCCCAACGAGGGGACAAAAAAAGTTGTGAGTTGTTTGTCTTCTCGATGCATCTTATTTGCTTTTGTCATAACGTTGATAATCTCGGAACTCGTCTTCCCCAGATGACTTTCATGCCTTCTTGCTGCTGTAGTTGAAGTGCGTCGACCTCATTCCGGCCAAGGCGCCTCTCCCGGAGGAGGCGATTTTCAATCGGAACAAGGCCGCTACAGAGAAGCGGGGCACTGCACGCAAGGCGCAGCACAAGAAATGCCAGATTGCCAAGCACGATCGAAACGACAACCGCATCAAGAGGCGGAAGGCGAAGGAGCTTGGCGTCTCCTTTGATGAAGAACTGTCGCCCGAGCCGTCGTGGAGCGGCGATGTCGCCAGCGTGACGGTCGACTAGAGCGACATGTCGGGGTCATCCTCGTCGTCACCTCCCCACGGCACCGAAGTGTTGTCGTCACGCCAGCCGCAGGCGGCCGTGCGGGACAAGACTGTGGGCTCGAGCTTGCGTCAGGCAGCTCGCCCCGCCCAAGAGGACCAGCGGACGGTCCGCCCTCGTGTGGCGCCTAGTTGGATGGGCGCCCCCGAGTCACAGAGATCCGCACCCCGCCAGGCCGACCCTTCGAGAAGGTCGGAGGAGCGGCCAGCGTTCGCCCGCCAACTTTACGATGGCTCCGACGGCCCCGACTGTGACTCCGTGTAGAGGCGCCAATCGCGGGGGAAGTCGTCGAACTCGACGTCGACACCAAGCACGCCGCCGCTGGTAGAGCCAAGCACTGCTCCGCGGCGCTTGCAGTCATTGCTTATCCGTGGCGGCAGAGCCCCGGACGTTCATGTGTCCTCGTCGCCGGCGGGGGCCACGGTCCAACCCCGGCCGTCGTGGAGGCTGGGGGTCAGCCCCTGAGCGGGCGGAGGAGTGTGGTGTCGCCGTCGAGGGGTGGACTGAAGCGGAGCAGCTCCCGAGTTGGCGGGCTCGAAGCGCGCAGCCCTCGAGCAGGGCTCGTTGGACCGCCCGGTGAAGAAGGCCCGCGTGCACTCCAAGATGTAAGTTTCTGACTTTTGGATCTTTTATCGTGGATCTTCCGACCTGATTTGTTTATTCACGATGCTTTCTGCCTTCTCAAAGGCATGTCGATACCGGTGTGCTCAGCCTTGCGCCCTTGAAGCGCCTTGTGATAGAACCACCCAAATTAACTCCATATTATCACATTAAACCACTCCTTTTGGTCATTACGCAATAACGCCGAGTTAACTTGTCGTCTCTGCCGGGTCAAGCCCGGTAAATCACTTATAACAAAGGATTGACAACCGTACATCAAAACTCACATGAAGGCGAGTCCAGAGATAAACAAGTCACAATTTATTACAACACTTCCCATAAAGGGGTATTTAATTACAAACTGAGTCTTTTGCATAAAATTAAATTGTTCAGAGTTTATAAATACAGCGGAAATAAAACTAAATGAGAAAAGGTAGCATTATAGGAGGCCATCCATAATGCCAATAAACATCGCCTTCTCCCCATCCCAAACTTCACCTGAAAACATCAACAAAAGCAAGGTTGATTATACTAATACTCAACAAGACTTAACCGACAGGTGATGGAAAATCACCACTCTCTAGACATGCAAAGCTTTTGGCTAGTGGATTATTTTGCTGAAAAGCAGCAAAGAATATGTCCTTACTTTCAACCTTTTAGCTCAAAATTCTAGTTGATTAATCATTGCTAAGTAAGCATCTATAGCAAACATGAGTTGTGCAAACAATTAATCAATCATCCATATTCATTCTCAATTCCATCATACAGGGAAATAGGCTGTATGGGTAAGCAGTCTCGGATAACGGTGAGAGGCCGACGATCGATCGATTATTAACCTTGCAAGGTGGACCTAAACACACGGGAGATGCACACCCCAAAAATGACAACTAAACCCAAGGGGGTGTAGTATGCAACAACCAGGCGGTTCCCAGCTATCCTCGGTTCAGGACCAAATTCCATAGTCTTTGGTACAGGGTGAGGTGGCTACGACCTCTCCGCCCACTCTCACTCATGTATCACCTTTACTGCAGCAGGGGGACTCTTCCCAAGATTAGTGGACCAAGTTCCCTAGCTGGATCCTGAAGGTACTAGGCTTACCAGTCCCATTCCTGCCAAATGTTTAGTACGTTCAAGAGCTTAACCAGTGACACCTATTGACCGGAGCCGATCCCAAGATCTTACCACATGAGCATATGATTTTAAATCTAATGATTCCCACATAAGAACCTATAGCTCGCGAGTGAAGGATTTCACTCGACTTTTACCGGGTCCTTAAAGCATGGCCACTGACGACCTATCATGCTAGTATAAGAACAAGAAACCTAGGATCATGCATCTATGGTTTCAAATCAGCTCCTGAAACTTAAATGCACAAACATAACATATATATTTGCAGGAAGTTAAAATCATAGGATTATGCTCGGGTGCTTGCCTTTCAAGTAGATGTTAGTTATAACTAGGCCTTGGGCCCTTCCAAACTTTTGTTTGGGTCTTGTGGTACTCCTCGACGTCCACTTGTCCCTTGAACGGTCCTTCGTCTCGTTCTAGGACGATCTCGTAGCTACTGACAGAAAAATCTACACGAGATGCATATGCATAAGACTTAGTTGTCCAATTCTAATGATATTTCACTTTTGAAACATAGAGATAAATGTGGGGGTTTATTGGTGACCACATTCACCTAGATATGATATTCAACATACTATTCCTTTATCAGAGAAATGTGTGTGCGGGTGATTTTTATTTATCATTCGATGGTGACTATGTACATATATAAGATAATTCATTTATTTTATCTCACCAAGGTAATGGGTGTTGTTCATGGTGTGTCTTGGTGAGGTTCAACCATTTAAAAATTTGAGTTGCACAAAAGTGATCTTGGTTTTCCTTTTATCCATTTAATTTACCTTGATTTATTTCAAGAGTTTTTATTCCAAAATTCCAAAAGACATACACATAAACCATCCATAATATAGCTCATACATGCACAAGGTATACAATTATACTACTGCACCAAAGATTCACTCATCTCATCAAATATGGCTAGCATGAAAAATCACACAAAGCTATGCCTAACCATTCAAGATTAAATCTAATAAAATCATATATATCACCAAAAGAGATGAAACTTTCTAGAGAGCTATATGGTAGCATAACTAACAGAGACATGCACTTACTCAGTAAGGAAATAAAGAAACTATATTTAAAACTATGCACAATAAAATTAGCCTTAATATAGCATGGTAAATTAAAAGACTAAGCTACACATGTCCAAAATTGATATACTATTAATCATTGGTGCATAAACAATACGCAGGGTTGTAGAAAAAAGATGGGCATCATTTGATCAACATATTAATTTTAAAAAATAAAAAACAGGAGCATTACACATATCAAAATTAATGTATAACTAAAAATATACATGACATATATGTGCATTTTTTCACACAGGATCAGACATGGCAAGACTAGCAACATATCCAAAATTCACTGGCAGATCATTTATAGACATTGAATTATTTCAAATATAAGCAATTTGATGATTTCAAAATATTTTCAAAACTACACTGAAATTTGAAAACTTCCTTTGTATAAAAGTTTCTCCTAGTCATGAGGATCACAACAAAATTGAGTTCGTATTTTTACGATTTTTCTGTGATTTATGGCGTATTTTACAAGATTCTGCAATTTAAATATAGATCTGAAGATTGGTGTCTTACAACTAGGTCCCTGTCTTTTGCGCTGAGGCCCCTGGAAGAACTGAATCCTCGCGAAGTCACCCCTGGCCATGGCCGACGGTGGGCTCACGGGATTTCAGCCAAACGGCGGCGAGGTAGGGTCAGGGAAGGGGCGGAATTGGTCGTGGGGCTCACCTATGGTCGATTCTGGGACTTAGACGGCGCGGGGGAGCGGCCGGCAGTGGGGTTCGACGGCCAGGTGGATCTGAGGCCACCGGTGCTCTGGTTCCGGCGAGGTGGAAGCAACTGATAGCGTGCTGAGGGGCTGGCAGGCTCACGGGTGGGCGTGGGAGTGCGGTGGTGTGCTCAGATGGCGACGGAGTGGTCCACGATGGGGAGCTCGTCGGGCGCCATGGCAATGGCAGCCAACAATGGCTTGGTTCTAGTGCACCAGACGCGGAAAAGGAGAAACAGCAGGGGCACCACACCTCTATAAGCGGCCTGGGCTTGCTCCCCACTCCAAGGCAACACAGGGCATCGGCTTGGGCAGCACGCGAGGCCAAGACGATGCTGGCGCGTCAAGACAGGGCGGCGGCGGTGGCGCACGACTTTCCAGCATGTGGACGACGGGATTTCCGGAGGGGATATGAACGCAGGTGTGACGCACGGGGTGAGGTGGGGCCAGCTGACGGCGCGGCACAGCGTGGCACAGACGCCGGGCGGGACCCACGGCGCACGGCCCAGCGCGTGCGCGACGCGCCTGGCGCTGGCTCGGCGTGGGAGCGCAGCTCCAGAGCGCCAATCCCTATTTTCAAATCGGGGAGGGGCTGTTTAACTGGGTCTAACTCAAAAAATTTGAGCTAAACTTAAAAATCTCCAAATACGAAAGTTGTAGAACACGTAACCCTCTACAACTTCCCAAAGGGCGACCTATGTTTTAATCAACCATTTACCCCAAAAATCGGTGCAAAGTTTAGGTTTTTCATGGCGAGGTTAGGGGGACATCCAGGCGTTGACCAAGATTTTAGAGGCTTTTCCACTTGGAATTTCAAATGCAACCAATTGGAGAAAATGTGTTCCCGGAGATAATGAACAACTTTTACATTGGCTGATTTTGAAGTGCTCGTGCAAAATTTTGAGAACGCGCTAAATTATCGTAGAGGGGTCTAGGGTTTCAGGGGTTTGACTTTGGTTTTGAGGGATTTGACCCATAGGTGGGTACATGTCCAAGTCAAAGATGTTAGCGAACATGATTAGCTCCACTAATTAAGATGGTCACTATTGCCAAAACATCCGGTATGTTACACGCCTGGCGTTGAGTGTGTGAGTGGTATCTTCCGAGCCCCGTCCCCAGCCCCCGAGCGCCGAGCCGCTGCCGGCGCGGACTGAAGTGGAGCCGGCGGTGGTCGCTGCGACGGAGGAATTGAGCGCGCCTCCCCCACCAGTCCCTGTCGCCGCCATTGAGGAGGGACAGACGACCGCGGAGGTGGCCACCCCTCAAGCAGCCCTAGAGCCACCAGCCGAGGCCGGCCTGGGCGGCGGAGATGTGGTGGTGGTCTTGGACGAAGATTCGGCGCCTCCCTCATCGTCGGGGGTCGCGATGTCGTGATGACCCCGGTGTCGGAGCCTACTCCAGCGGCGGTAGTGACGGATCCTCCCCCGGCCGCTGAGGTGCTAGAGCCTTCCCCGGCCTCGTGAGCGGCGGGATCTTCCTCAGCCGCAAGCGTTATCACCGTCGAAGAGGTGATGGATCTGGCGACGAGCCGGTACATAGACTTCCCCGGTGTCGGGATCATTGACCTTGAGGCCCCCAGCTCCCGGAGAAGGTGTTGGACGTGGCGACGGAGCGGATGTTCGCCGAGCTGTCAATCCTGGAGACGATCGCATTGGTCTCACAGGTGCTGCACCAGTACGAGAACGCTGGCGGCTTTGCTCCCCCGCCTCGTTGGAGGCAGCGGAAGCGGTTCCTGAGGCGCCCACGGTCGGCACGGAATCAGTCGCAGATGCGCTCGCGCCACCGCCGGCTAGTGAGAGCTAGGAGGCTCCTCTCTCCCAACCGGCAGAAGCAGCTGAAACCACAGCCACCGCTGCAATGACTAGCGTGGAAGAGGGTGTTGTCAGAGGGGCGGGATCGTCACCGTCCCGCTCAGTCGCAGCTGGTGACGACGAGGTTCGCGTGCCGGATGAGGCCGCTGCAGCCGTTCAGGAGCGAGTCGCTTCCGAGGATACGACAAGGGTCGCCTCCCTGGAGATCCAAGAGGCTAAGGAGGCGGGGCGACTTTGTTGCAGGGTGCGGCAAGCGGTGTAGCCCAGGTCCTTGAGCTCGCCTGCACCTCTTGGGCGGCCACTTTCAAGTCCGGCGACGACGCCGAAGACGACGAGGAGGTTGCAGTGCGCAACACCTTGGAGCGCGGATTGAACTGGGCGCGCCGCGACTTCGACGAGATGATCCTCCCCGCGACCTCAGTAAGCTTTCTCGTTTTAAAGTTGTGTCTTCAATTCTCTGGTCTTCTCGAGGAGTGCCACTTATCTTCGCTTTGCCGGAGGCAGTTGTCGTATGGACCTCCCTGGGCCCACTGCCTCGTTGGGTACCAGGACCGACTACTCGGTGAGCCCCTGGGACTACCCGACTTGCGCTGCACGGTACCTGATGGCTTGAAGCACAAGGACTACAGAGGAGAAGTACTCGGTTAGGAAGTTGTACATGTCCCGCACTGTATGGAAGACTCCTAGACGTACTCGACTAGTATTCTCTCCTTATTCCAACTTGTAACCCTGCCTCCCGGACTATATAAGGTGAGGCAGGGAACCCTCTCTCATCATCTCATCTCACGGCGTACAATTGCACCATCTTGTAATCGTACCCAATCAATCCAGAGCTACGCAGCATACAGGACGTAGGGTATTACGCACTTCGCGACCCGAACCTGTCTAAATTGTGTGCCACATGTCTCTTCCTTCGAGTTACCGATCTCGGCGAGGCCACATTCATCTACTTCGGGTACTCCCCTTTGTAGGTTGCCGATCTAAAACACCGACAGCTGGCGCGCCAGGTAGGGGATCTCGCCCAAGATCATATGGCGAACTCGACGGCTCCTGTCTACTTCAAGCCAACCGTCGCCTTCAACTGCGGCGACACCTTCGTTTTCAGTGCTTGGGTCTGCACTGCTGACGGCACGGGATCTTTCCACCACCGCTTCACCATGTCGCCCAACCCGGAGACTGGCTTCGTGATGCTCCTTGAAGTGGTCATAAGCGAACTCGCCGGCAAGTTCAGCGAAATTTCGCTTTTCGACCAACACACTGACTTCGATCTCGGGTCCATTTCCAACTCGAACTCGACGTCTCCGTGGGCTATCGCATGCGAGCCGGCTGCTCAGCCATCGCATGTGGTACCCCCACCACGCGAGCGCTCCACGCGTGGCCCCCGCAACCCCTGCAGGGCCCGCACGGGGGCTCCTTCTTCGCGTCGGGCCGGCAAGGAGCCCGTACCCGAGTACAACTCGGACTCCGACACCACCCCCGGCCACGCTTCGGACTCCAACCCCCTCTCTGGGTTCTACTCGGATTCCGCATACGAGTTCGACTTCGGGTCAGACCCAGAGGATCCCGAGTCCGAGGACAACACTACTGAGCATCCCTTATCAGGGCCGGCCTCTGGGCTGGTTATAACATCCACACCTGCCGGAAGATTCATCTACTGGCCAGACCGCAAGCCCGCGGACCTGATAAGTGCAGACTCACGCTACGTCGCCTACCTCGACTCGCTCCCGTTCCAGGAGGGAACACCACTTGCCCAGGATGACTCGTACACTCCAACCGAGGTGGCGAGCTCTGAGTCCAGCCTTGGCAACCCCGATCGCCAAGTCTTCATGGCTGCCGGCGACACCCCCGGACCATCTGGGACGGCTCAAGACAAGTACCTTGAGGACATCTCTACAGATGAGCTGTCTGCTGATGCACCTGCAGACGAGACCGCCGCCAACAGGGACGCTCGACGTGAGCGTAACAGGAAGCGCAACGAACGGCGCCGGCGTCTTAGAGACAACCTCCCCATCCGCAACCTTTCGGAAGCTCTCGAGGCGGTCGAGAGCAGGGTACACACTACCCCCGAGCAGTGCCTCATGTCGATCACAGCGATCGCACGCCAAGCTCAGGGAATACGCGCCGGAGAAGTCATCGCCAAGCTCACTGAAGACGCCTACTTCATGCGGGTCGACAACAGGGTCAACCAGCCTCCTCCCGCCAGGAACCGCGACAACGAAGCTACAAGTCGCAGTGCTAACCTCGGCCGCAACCGTACTTGAGCCGAGCTGCCGGCTCAGCCCAACCGTACTCGCGCGAACGCCGGCGGACCCTCACAGGGTGGCAACAGCAACCGCGAGTCGTCCCTCACCGCGCTCCTGACGGCGGCGGCCGTGACCCTGACGGCGGCGGCAGCGACGATGGAAGCTCCAACCACGGAGCCAACAGGAGGGCCGGCGGCGGCGGCAACCGCGGTGGTTGAGACCACGCGAACAGCCACGCCTCCGGTGCCTCACAGGGTGGCTACGACGCCCGCCAGAAGATTGAGGAGCTGCGACGGAAGAAGTCAGCCACTGCAGGCGACAACGACGGCTTCCCGCCTTCTCACCTCGACTTCGCAACTTGCTCCTCCCCGACAAGTTCAAGCCTTTGGGGATCACCAAGTACGACGCAAAGCAGGACCCCATCCAGTGGCTCAGGTGCTACGCCCTCTCCATCGAGAACGCTGGCGGCAACAACGACACCAAGTGCCTCTACTTCCCCTTTTGCCTGGACCAAGCTCCACTCACATGGCTCGAGTCGCTGGACAAGCACTCGATCGACAAGTGGGACCAGCTGAAGGAGCAGTTCACCAGCAACTTCGCGGGCGCCATGGGCCGATCGGGTACTCGCATGGACCTGGCCATGGTCAAGCAAGAACAAGGTGAGACCCTCCGCAAGTACATGCGCCGCTTCTTCGACAAGCGCGCTACCGTAGTCGACGTCACCGACAAGGAGGTCATCGACCTCTTCCAAGACGGCCTCTACCACCGCCGCACCTTTGAAGACTTCGGTCGTCGCCGCCCCAAGTCCGTCCCCCACCTCAAGGACATGATCACGTCCTGGGCGGATGAAGAAGACAAGGCCAACGCCAAGTACGACACCATCCGTGGCAAGAACAAGCAAAACGCAGGCGGCGGCAGCGGCAACAATGGGAACCAAGGCTGTCGCAGCAACAACAACAACTACTTGGGTCCCAACCGCAAGCACAAGCTAGACAACACTGTCGCGGCTATCCAGCGCCCTGCGAAGGAGAACTCAAAGAAGAACTCCGGTGGCTTCAAAGACTTGCTGAAGGAGAAGTGCTCGTGGCACCTAGACGGCAACCACACCACCGAGTAGTGCTACCAACTCAGGCGAGCACTCAAGAGTACTCCAGAGCCACCGCACCCTCACGACAAGAAAGGCAAGAAGAAGAATGACGGAGACAACGGTGACTTCCAAGAACCCGAAAAGGCTGTCAACGTCCTCTTCGGCGAACTACCCAGCAGGCGGGAGCAAAAGGCTACTCGTCGAGAAGTCATGAGCATTGAACCAGCGGTTCCGACCCCTCTCAGGTGGTCGGAGGTACCCATTACCTTCTCCCACGCGGATCAATGGACCAGCTTCTCTGAACCAGGGTGGTTCCCTCTCGTCCTGAAGCCGGTGGTCGCGGGCTCCAAGCTCAACAAGGTCCTCATCGACGGTGGAAGCGGGCTCAACGTCCTTTTAACCAAGACCTTAAATAAGATGAAGCTCGACATCACCCACATGCTCACCAAGAGCAACACGCCTTTCTACGGCATCGTCCCCGGTAACGCGGCTATCCCACTGGGCTCAGTGGTCCTGCCAGTTACCTTCGGGGAATCTCGTGACAACTATCGTACCGAGTACATCAAGTTCGAGTATCGCGAACTTCGAAACATCCTACCATGCCATCCTCGGCAGACCGGCCATCGCCAAGCTCATGGCGGTGCCCCACTACACCTACTTGGTACTCAAGATGCCAAGTCCAGCAGGTGTACTCTCTCTCCAAGGGGACTTGAAGATCTCGCATGACTGCGACACCGAAGCCGTGGAGATCGCCTCTACAAATCAAGTACCCAACGCGATGATGGAGGTCTACACCGCGTCGAAGAAGCTTGCAACAAGTGAACTCGACATCCCTGAGAAGTCTGATAAAGGCAACAAGCCTCAGCCAGCTGAGGAGGTCCTGGTCAAGACAATCGACCTCGGGACAGGCGACAGCAGCAAGACCACCACCATCGGGGCCGGCCTCGACCCCAAATAGGAAGACACGCTCATTAACTTCCTCCGGGCTAACCGCGACATCTTCGCGTGGAAGCCAGCGGACATGCCATGAGTGCCCAGAGAGTTGATTGAGCACTGCCTCAACGTCGATCCTAAGGCCACCCCCAAGCGACAACACCTCCGCCGCTTCGCCGACGACAGACTGGATGCCAATACTTTACCAAGCAACAACACGTCCCAGCCTTCAAGCTAGTCACCATGCCGCCAACTTGCCCCTTTGCTTGCTGGGGGCTCGACATGATTGGGCCACTGCCAACTGCGCCAGGTGGATTCAACAGAGTATTGGTGGCCATCGACAAGTTCACCAAGTGGATCGAGGTCAAGCCGGTCACATGCCCCAAGGCTGACAGAGTACTCGACTTCCTGGATGAACTCGTGCACTGCTACGGACTACCCCACCGCATCATCACAGACCTGGGCTCCAACTTCAACAACCACCAGTTTTGGGAGTATTGCGAGAACAGCGGGATCGACGTCCGATATGTCTCAGTTGCCCACCCTCGGGCCAACGGACAAGTTGAGCGCGCCAACAGGATGGTGCTCGACGCTCTCAAGAAGCGGCTACACGACACTGCTAACTCTAAAGGAGGCAAGTGGATCAAGGAACTACCCAATGCACTCTGGGGGCTACGCATTCAGCCTTCCAAGCCAACAGGGCAATCCCCTTACTTCCTGGTATACGGCTTCGAAGCAATCCTCCCTGCTGATGTCATATGGAACTCACCAGTAGTGGAGCACTACGACGAAGGCGTCTCTGAAGACAACAGACGAGTTGACATCGACAGACTCGAAGAAGCTCGCTGCGCTGCACTCGTCCAATCAGCAAGGTACCTGGAGGGTATCCGACGCTACCACGACCGCAACGTCAAGGAAAGCTCCTTCAACGTTGGCGATCTCGTCCTCCGTCGTATCCAGAACACGGAAGGACTACACAAGCTCAGCTTCCCCTGGGAAGGTCCCTTCACCGTGGCAAAGGTGACCGGGCCGGGCTCCTACCGCCTCCAGACACTTGAAGGTGAAGATGTCAACAACTCGTGGAACGTCGACCAACTCTGTCGGTTCTACGCTTAGTCTACGCGACTACTCCGGGGCTCAAGTCTACGCGACTACATCAAGACCCCTCCGCCGTAAGCGGCCTCCAGGTCCTGGCTCCAGTCTCCGGACTACTTCCTCGCTGTAAGCGACCTCCGGGTCCAGGCACCAGTCTCGGACTACTCTTCTCCAGAATCCAGCCCGTGCGGCTACCTACGGATCCTGGGCTGCGACGAGCGACAAAAGACTCTAGCAGCGGTCTACTGAGAGACCATGTACTCCTAGATCCAGCCTACACGGCTACTTACGGATCTACTGCTGTAAGCGGCTACTCGCCCTAGCAACACTTAGCCGTAGGCGGCCTCTGGATCCTGGCGACTACTCTGTAACTACGGCCCTGGCCATCCAGGTGTACTTCTTCAGTAATAAAGTTTTATCATTTATCAACTTCTTTACTGTCTACTTCCCTCGACGGGACTACAGCCGAGTACGACTACTCGCGACAACTCTACGATGGGACTCCGCACTCTGAGATCGCGACTACGAGTACTCATTGATGGAACTTCTCTTCATTAATACTTAAACAATTTCATTACAATTGTTTTTGTACATCTATTGCTACGAGCTAACTATTACAGGACTACTGGAGATTAATCTTGTCGGCGACTTGTTCCGCGATGGGCGCCATCTGCTCCAGCAGCTCCGCATATTGCTCGTCGGTACAGTTGGCGGCTAGTCCGCCAGCGACTACATCCACGGGCGCCTTCGGGAAGTAGGACTTCATGAAGGCCAGCACCTGGTTCGGGATCGACTTCGCCAGATGCTTCACGTAGGCCGCCAGCCGGCTGGGGGCCTCCTTCAGTCGATCCACCAGCGGTGCTATCTTGGGGCCGCCAGGGTGAGGCACCAGCAGCCTCGCGATGGGGAGCGTGGCTTCTTCAAGCTTGTGTCTCCATGTAAGATGATGGGGTAATGTCTCCGTTCGTCCCTAGAGTTAGATGGATGCATGATATGTAATCTATACATGAACCTTATGCCAATCAATGCTTTATGGTCTATGTCTTCGCGTATGCTTTGTTTACATATGTTTGCGCAACATGTGGTCTTAGTAGGGTTTGTGGTAATCATGGTGATTAGCTTAACCCTATGAATGCTTAGGCATAGATGCGGTTATACGTGAAAGTGTTTGATTACCTTGCGTAGTGACAGTACGATTTAGGGAAAAGGCTTAGCGGCCGCATAATCGCCATGAAGCTAGTGTAGGCAACTCCCTTTTCGTGTACTAGATGCATGTTTATGTGATCCTAAACCCTAGGGAGGGAACGCTTATCTATCTTAACCTCTCTCTCTTGTGTCCACCCTTTACCATATAGTTTAACCCTATATTTGTTTGATCAACTTAGGTTAGATTGTCTTTACCTTTAGATTAACACCCCTTTCAAAGGTTTCCCATCAACTAGATTAGTACTTGGTTAAGCGCTAGCAATCCCCTTGCTCCGCGGATTGACAAGAACCTAGGGAATCCCCATGGTGAAAAAGGTGTAGGTCCGTACGCTTGCGGATCGTAGGTGGATACGAGTTTTATCCGTCAACAAGCCCATTTTTCTGGCGCCGTTGCCGGGGAGCAAGCTAGTTTGCTACGTTTAATCTAGTATTAATTTTGTTGGTTACTAATATCTAACCCTTATTTTCTAGAATTGTTTTTTGTTTTTCTTTCTACTTTTCTTGTGCCTAGATGGATTTGTTCACCTCACCATTGGAAGACGAAGAGATGTCACTAAGGGAGCTAGCAATGCCGTCAATGGAAGATATTGAGATGCAAAAATCAGATTTGGCACTTGCTACAACCCACTACGAAGTGAAGCCTGGAATCATCAAGTTAGTGGCGACAAACCCCTTTAGAGGATTGGAGGATGACAACCCATATAGACACATTAAGGAATTCACGATGATATGCAACACAATGCAACAAGAAGGAGTTCCGGCCACTTGGTTCAAGTGGAATCTTTTTCCGTTCTCTCTCGAAGATGAAGCGCGAAGATGGTACACACTTGCGTCCGTTGAAGAAAAAGGAAATTGGGATGAGCTAGTGAAGAAGTTTCTTTTGAAGTTCTTTCCCATAAGCAAGGTCCAAGACTTAAGGAGGCAAGTGCTCACTTTCAAGCAAGGAGAGGATGAAGGAATTGATGAAGCATGGGACCGTTTTAATGAACTACTTGAGGGAGGCCCGAACTTGGGATTTTCCGGTGACTTGATGTTGCATATCTTTTATTTTTCACTAACCCCTAACTCGTCTCGTTTTGTAAGCATGTGTGCAGACGGTGATATAATGGATAAAACAATTAGTGAAGACGTACAAATATTACAAAGGATAAGCAATGGACAATGAACGCAGCGAGATTGGCAAAGACGTTGTCGAGAGGAGCAAAACGACAAAAGCAAGCCTAAGGTGCTTGCTGAATTTTCTAAAAAAAGATGAACCGGAGGTCAAGGAAGATGAACCGGCCATACAAGAAATTGAAGATCCACTTTCCAAGGTAAGAGAAGTCATTTCGAATGTTAAAAATATTGAAACTAACATGAATGTAGGCCGAAGTATGTGGAATGCTAGACCATTGGCGGAGTTCAATCAATCCGGTTGGATTCAAGTTGATTTTGCCCCACTAATCAACTACCGAAGGAAGGAGGAACGCCGACACGTTGCAAAACTAGTTGAAGATATATTTGATCAAGATATGAGTGGAGAGTCGATCCAAAAGATTTTTGAAGAAGAAAGAGAAGAAGGAGATGAAGGATGGATCGACCGGTTTGACAACTCAAGGATTTATGATGAAGAAAGAGAAGAGTACAACCGTGACGAGCCTAGTGACTCAAAGGATAAATGGGAGGACATAGAACTCAAGCTAGAAGATGAATGGGAAGGAGTTGACATAGGGCAAGTACTCCAAGAAGGCCCCTCCCCACAAGGTTCTAGCTTGTGTGCTATTGAAGCCCACACACTAGCAAAGCAAGACATGGAAGTACTCAAGGATGAAGGAAAGAGTGAATCAACGAAGAGCGACCTTGACGACATGTGGTACACGGGAGATAAAGAAAGTAACATACAAGACTTTGAAGATGAAGGTTGGGATAACAATGAAGACTTCAAAGAAGAGACAAATGCAAATGTGGTTGATGGATTACACGTTCCACATGATGAGATGGAGGGGGTGCAAAAAGGTAACAAAGAGACACCTTCACTCGTTGAGATTGATTCGCCTTCAACACCGCTAGATGAACCAAATACCACTCTTGTTGAAAAAGCTCTAAGGCCAAGGTACGCGTTGAAATCTCAGGATATTATTGGTATTGATGTTGATAAATTCAAATACTCATGCTCAACCAATAGTATGAATAATAGTTTAAATTCTATGCCTTGTTCCAATAATGATCATGTTGATAGGCTAGATTTTCTTGAGAATGAAAAAGAGGAAACATTTATGTTTGATCCAATTAATCTCACACCTAAAGAACCTTTGCCTAATGATGAGCTAAGTGCTATGCATGAAACATGTGCTTTTTTTATTTACACCTTGACTTGTTGCTACAATTCGCATGTGGTGTTAATTATGGACGCGTATGTTTACAATAAGTTTTGTAAATCTCTATCATGCTTTGCGCTTGGTTAAGCTAATGACCTTAAATAAGAACATGTCGGGAAAGGCCCGATTTTCACTAACCATGTAGACAAGGTTCGAATAATTAAAAAAGAAGTCATGCCTAAAAGAGTTGCAAGATAAATCATCAACCTCTCCAAATCCCAGAATGGATGCTGCTGCCTTCATCAATTTGAGAGCTTGTTCAGAGGTGTAAAAATGAAGAAAATGAGATATCCAGAAGCTCCATCAAGTTACCATTCCAACGCATCAAGAACCAACAAGTTTGAAGACCCGTGCAAGGAGTCATGGAGAAAACATTGAGCGTTGCGCGTTCTGAAATTTCAGGACAGATTTCATCACCGAAGTAAAACGGTCGTAACTCTCTTGTCCGGAGTCCGATTTGGGCAAATAAAGACTCATTGGAAAGTAAATTTTATGCACTATGCAATGCATTAGATCTTTGGTATACTTTCGGTTCTGGATATTAAAGAAAAATTCATGGAGTGATGGCAGCACCGAAGGATGATAAAGAAGGAGATAGCGATGAAACAAAAGGATGCCTTGGGCAAGTCTTCTATAAGTGATCAAGCACAACATGGGAATTAAATTAAAGCTGCATTGGTACCTTTTCTTCTTGCATGAAGGGCCATGGCTATGCGACGAAAAGAAGGTATGTGAGAAAGTCGAGCTCTATGACTTTAAATGAAGCGCTTTTCGGGAGGCAACCCGTTTCTTTATGTTTTTACTACTTTCTTAGAGAAAATAAATATGGCACCATCTTATGATGATCAACTTGTGCCTATTAATCTAAGTTTAGTTTTCTTTTTAGAACCACCATCATGTTCATGATCATATTTATTTATTTGCATGCATTGCATTTTGTTATCAACGTGATGTTTCTTTGCATATACATGTTTTGTACATAGTTGGCTTGGTTGTTTTGTATACTTAATGATGTATGCTTCATTTTCCATGTTAATGCTTCATAAGGCCTTATGAGTATTTTCCTTTTGTGATCTTGTGTAAACGTGGTGCTTAAACATGATTGCGGACCATCATCGTTAAGTTTGATAAACCTTGCTAGCTTTTCATATGTTTTCATTTTGCATTGGTTAGTTTATAAGTTTTGCAATGCTCTTAATTTTTCTTGTCGTATAAGAGTTATTGATTTAGGGATAGACATGATGTTTTAACCCTAGATTTATCAACCTTTGTGGCTATGCAGAAATTCGGCAACCTAGTTGTAAACATGGTGTTTAGAACTAGGTGAAAACATTGTCTTTGTTTATATGCTCTCCTATCATGTGCATACACACCTTGCACCACGTACACTCATTAGGTTTTATTTCTCATTAGACTAATTATGCCACTAGTTAAGAATCTTAGGAGGTATTGTTGGATTGTTGGCAATTCTATCTACTCCCAACCGTCACCTTAGGGGTAGAAAGTGCGTTTAAAACGTCTTGCAGGCAAGATAAAGACTCTTACTACAAGGAAACTGAAGGATGGCTAAGTTAAAATGATTTGTCCTCTTCTTCCATGACTAGCAAAATGCTAAGCATGGTGGAGACCCTGGATCTTCAACACGGAAGTGCAACATGCTGCTCTAGAAGATAGAATGATCAAGATCATTAACGTCTCTGGATCAATGCGCAAGAAGCTACTGATCACATCAAGATTCTGCGTGGTCTCGAAGGGAAAACACTAAGTATTTTTTGATATTTAGAAGCCCCATGAATAGAACTATTCCAACCAATCAAGGATCAAGACAATCGGAGGTTCCTACAAGCGGTTATGCCTGAATCACCAAGTGCAACACGTCCTGAAATCAGTTTTGGACAGCTCACAACGCTGAAGTAAAACGGACATAGCTCCCTTGTTTGAACTCCGTTTTCGATGAATGACCACACGTTGGAAAGGTAATTTCAGAAACTTTTCAATAGAGCTATATTTTGATATATGTTCTGTTTCGGATAGAGGGGAAATCCATGAAAAAGAGACACCAAGGAGATGATGAGAACAAGAAAGAGGAGATTGTGATGACAACATTGAAGAGAAGGGCGACCAATGACTCCATTAAGCATACAAGATCAAATTCAGAAATTTAGGAGCGTTGATAAATCAAGACAAAAGCAAAAGCCACATCAGTACATGGAGATGTCGGAAGAAGGCAACGAAGAACTACAAAGGATGGTAACACCTCAATAGACCTTCACTTTTCCAAACACAAATGCTTGTAAGTATGCCTTCAACCTCAACTAGGTTCAACCTTTTATTTTTATTTTCCAACAATAACATGGCTACTAGGAGGACAACCTAGATTTCTTTTTATTTTCAATAGATAGGCATGACCATGTGTTCACCTCGATGTTTTATATTGCCTATGCTTACGGAAAGATGATGAAAGTTGCCACTTTGTTTTACCTACATGAAGTTATACATGCCTTGGCTAATTGCTCTCTATAATATGATCTGAAATTAATTTAAATACCAGCTCTTTTATTTGTGGAGGTGAAATGACTATGCTCTAGACCCACATACATATATTTGCTCTTTGATTTAAGTTTATGGATAGTCGGATAACTTGTTGTTTTATGAAAACTTAACTTTTATGCTATCTACATATTTGTGATGCTCTTGCAAAGTTCTACCTACCAAAGCCGCATACATATATGTTTTATGATAACAAAACCCGTAGATTGCAAACATATGTTTTGATGAGTTGGATTAGGATTGATTTCTATGGTTCGAGACTAAGAAGTTGGTCATTCCTTTGTGTAACTTTTCATGCTAGCCTTTTTGTCCATGCATTGTGGGTTTTCACATCGAAAATTTCACAAACTTCGCTGGACATCCACCCTAAACCAAAAAACATCTTTTTGTGACCACCTCCTTGTCCACAACCCAATTTGAGTATGGACTAAAATTCTCGATGGAGATTCAAATATTCCGCAAGATTATGGAATTTATACTTACTTTAGCAGTCATTTCCCCTCTCTTTTATGCTCGAGGACGACCATCGTTCAAGCATGAGGGAGGAGTCATCACATCATCTCTGACAAATGCTATGTAAGTATTATGTTGATAAAAGTTCTGAGGAGCAAAAGAAAAAAATGAAAAATGAAAAAAATATATATGATGAGAAGAAAAGAAAAGTAAGAAAAAAAGGAAGAAGTAAGAAAAAAAGAAAGAGAAAAAAATGAGTAGGAAATAAAATAAAATTAAGAAAAATAATAAAGATGCTCCTCGGTTCTTTTTGCTTCATAAGTTCTCAAGTGCCTTGATGACAAATCCGTACTCCAATCTTCCAAACATGTGCAATCCGATAACGAGGACTTCACTCGTGCCTCGGGATCATCCATTTTCCACTTGCACATGTCCACCTATCTAAATGTGTGTGGTTCATCCATCTCTCTTTCCAACATTTATTTTCCATGGCCTTTTTTACGAGTCTCGATAATCCCAATAGACCTCTCTCTTAGTTTGACAATATTTCGTATGTATGTTTTGCTAGGATTATTTTTAACCTTCCAAGCTCCACATAAGCCTTCCACTATCACATATGAGTAGAGTAGGTTGAAAATAATCTAGTATAGGTTTGAGTGACTTGATGAGATGAGTGTTTCCATGCGCTTTTGCAAGAGATTTTCACTTATGATGGATATGCAACTTTTTGAAAATTCTTCCATGTAGCAAGGTAATGGTTTGAAGTTTGCTGAAGTTTGAGAGCATCGTGTTTATTAAATGTGGCTTGTTCTTTATTGTTAGTCTATCTTCCATAATGAAAAAGAAGTCGATCACAACATGAACTTTGAAAATAAATTTTGAAGAGAGAGCAATTTGTCTCGTCATGAATGACTAAGTGCAGGGACAACATTGGAAGGCAACACTGATTTCCCTTTTAAGCAAGGATTACTTACTCGAGGACGAGCAAGGTTTAAGCATGGGGGAGATGTTGACGGTGAATTTCCGTCAACCTAGAGTACTTGTTTTACATTGGTTTCGATTATGATTTGCAACTAACCCGCCACTAGGCATACTAATGATGTAACAAGTTCACACTTGCATGTCGATTTTGGAGTTTGTTGTTTACGCGGAAATTAACGTTAAAGAGGAGACTTTCGGGATAAGTTCATCAAGCACTTCAAGAGAAGATCATGAAGCCCGTCACAAGTCAAGACACGAAGTGAACAAGACTCCAAACAACCCAAGGACCGAAGCATCAACACGCAAAACTCCGGGGACTTGGATGTTTACCAACGAGATCAACTGAGCCCGAGAGATATTCTCGCAGCTCAGGACAGCATGATCTTTCGGTACAGATTCGGAGACTTAAACGGTCTTTAATGGCAAAAGTTTGACTACCAAAGTTGTGGGCCTCGACGATACCTTCGATTTAAATATGTGGAAGGCCCAATTCGGATAAGGGAGCTAGGAGATATAGCCCCCGAAATCCCTGGTGCGCAGTCAGTCCGAAATCAGAACAGATTAGCTTCCAAGGCCGATTTGGAGATCTTATCTTCGTTTTTAAGGAAAGAAGTGAATACCAAAGTTGACGATAATTTTGTGGCACACAACCTGGACACCGAATGTGCATTATTTGGAGTCCGTACGTGGGAGATATAGCGCTGGCAAGGAAGGACTGTGAATCAGGAAAATCTAGCTGATTTTATGGAAACCAAGTTTGCTTCTCTCCCAAGGAGGATCTCGTGCAAGGGAAGGTGGAGCACGCCCAATGGCACCCCAAGGACATAAATACAACCCCCTAGGCGCCCCAAGATGGTTACCCATTGACATCCATTCCTCGAAGAGCCGCCGCAAGATGAGGGAGAGAGTTAGATGAGCTCGTCGCAAGGGTCAACGCCGGCGGAGGGAAGGAAGCAAGAGGAGGACTCTAAGCCGCTGGCCTAGGGGTGTTCCCAAGCTTCATCGCCGCCATCTTCATCGACGACGTTCTCCGAAGTATCCATCACCCCTATGTGCTTCAATCCGTGTAAGATGATGGGGTAATGTCTCCGTTCGTCCCTAGAGTTAGATGGATGCATGATATGTAATCTATACATGAACCTTATGCCAATCAATGCTTTATGGTCTATGTCTTCGCGTATGCTTTGTTTACATATGTTTGCGCAAAATGTGGTCTTAGTAGGGTTTGTGGTAATCATGGTGATTAGCTTAACCCTATGAATGCTTAGGCATAGATGCGGTTATACGTGAAAGTGTTGATTACCTTGCGTAGTGACAGTACGATTTAGGGAAAAGGCTTAGCGGCCGCATAATCGCCATGAAGCTAGTGTAGGCAACTCCCTTTTCATGTACTAGATGCATGTTTATGTGATCCTAAACCCTAGGGAGGGAACGCTTATCTATCTTAACCTCTCTCTCTTGTGTCCACCCTTTACCATCTAGTTTAACCATATATTTGTTTGATCGACTTAGGTTAGATTGTCTTTACCTTTAGATTAATACCCCTTTCAAACGTTTCCCATCAACTAGATTAGTACTTGGTTAAGCGCTAGCAATCCCCTTGCTCCGCGGATTGACAAGAACCTAAGGAATCCCCGTGGTGAAAAAGGTGTAGGTCCGTACGCTTGCGGATCGTAGGTGGATACGAGTTTTATCCGTCAACAGGCTTGAGTTGGTGTTCCGCTGCGTTCTCGGGTCCATGAAGTTGGTTGTTGGTTCCTAGGGCCAGTAGCACTCTAGTGGCTGCGTGGTCTTGACAAATTTGGGTAGTGAGTCGGAGATGTGTGTGGAAGCAGTGTTCATCTTGTTGGAGCCTCTATCTCCTTCGAGAAGAATTTTTATTGGCTCCCATTCACTCCCCCCTCTCTGGTTTGCTATATCGGTCCTTCAAGTGGTATCAGAGCCGATTACATGTCTTGATTGACTCTAACCAGTCTAAGATCCAAGGATGGCATACCAGGAACGGGGTTCAGGTCCTCCACACTTCGATGGCAAAAACTACCAGATGTGGAGTAAGCGGATGGCGGCGATCCTCCACGGAAAGGGTCAGATCCTTTGGGATGTCACAGTGGACACAGGCTATGTCCTGCTGATGCTCCTCGCTCTAGGATCGAGGGACATGATCGACACCAACAACAAGGTGGTCGACTACTTGTTTCGTGCTCTGTGTCAGCCTGAATTCGATCGGGTGCACACAGTGAGCTTGGCTTGTAGAATCTAGTCGGTGTTGAAGGAAGCTCATGTTGGAAACGCCCAGGTTCAGGCTCGGATGTATGCAACTTACCGGAGAGAGTATGAGAATTTCACTCATCTCCCCGGTGAGTCCATCGATGCCTTGTTTCAGAGGTTCACGGTTGTGGTGAACAACATGAGGGCCAATGTGGACGTTCTCCCATACGATGATCATGATAGAGCCGTCAAGCTCTTACACTCGTTGGATCGTACGGTTTGGGGCGGAAAATTCGAGGCCATTGTGGAGTCAAAGAAGTATGACACTCTGATCGTGAACGAGCTGTTCTCGAAGCCCAAGTCGGCTGAGGTGGATCGGGGCATGACAGCCAAGATTGAGGGCCCGACTGACTCTCATAGTCTCTGCCTCATCGGTGGCTCGAAAAGAAAGTCTAATGCTAACCCATCTGTCGGTGTTTTAGACCGGCAACCTACTAAGGGGAGTACCCGAAGTAGATGAATGTGGCCTCGCCGAGATCGGTAACTTGAAGGAAGAGACACGTGGCACACAATTTAGACAGGTTCGGGCCGCGAGGTGCGTAATACCCTACGTCCTGTATGCTGCGTAGCTCTGGATTGATTGGGTGTGTTTACAGGATGATGCGATGATCCTAGAGATCGGTCCCTGTCTCGCCTTATATAGTCCGGGAGGCAGGGTTACAAGTCGGAGTAGGGAGAGAGTACTAGTCGAGTACGTCTAGGAGTCCTCCATACAGTGCGGAACATGTACAGCTCCCTAACCGAGTACTACTCCTTTGTAGTCCTTGTGCTCCACGCCATCAGATGCCATGTAGCGCAAGCCGGGTAGTCCCCGGGGCCCACCGAGTAGTCGGTCCTGGTACCCACTGAGGTAGTGGGCCCAGGGAGGTCCATACGACAAGCCCCCGAGTACTTTGTAGTCGAGAAGGATAGCTTCAAGTAGTCTTGACGGCCTTAACGAGTAGTCATCAAGGGTCCCCGAGTACTACAAGTCAAAAGTCCTCAAGAGTAGTCGAAGCATCCCGAGGCTGGAATGTACTCCAGCTGATGTTTGAGCAATCTTGAAGTCTTCTCGAGTAGTCCCAAGCATCCTCGAGTGCTGCCTTCGAAGGTCTTCAAGAAATGCCTGTCTTGTCTTGAAGCCGGAGCTGATATGGAGGTTCGATTGCAAAATCGCACTCCATATGGAGTAGCCCCCGAGCCTTAGGTTGAGCCGCAGGCTCTGGCTGAGGGTCCATCTGAAGTCTTGGCAAGAAAATCCCGAAAAATCCGGAGAGAAAAAACCGAAGGACACGTGGCACGGAGCCCCCGAGCCTTGAGTCGAGTACTTCCTCTCGAATTGAAGGGTCATCGTGAAGAATGTGTCCTGAGATGCTCCTGAGTCTTGTAGCTTCCCAGGTAGTCGAGTTGAAGTAGTCGAGCCCCCGAGGTGAGGCGCGTCGACTAGTAGAATGTGAAGGGTCACACGCGACCGCTGAGTCAGCCGAGCACGGACTTATCGATCTGGCCGTTGGAGGGCCGGTTTGACTTATAAATAGAAGCCAAAACCCCTAGGGTTTTTCACCCATTGCTGCCGTAGCCATTTTGAATCGATCTGAATTAGATCCACTTCCAGCGCACGCCGCTGCCGCAGTAGATCTAAGTGTGCCACCACCCAGAGCTTCTAGATTAGCCCTCGAGCGGATGCGCGTGAAGACGCCCTGTACTTGGAGAATGAAGTCTTCACCGTCCAAGTCTGTGAATGTCGCCGGGAAGAAGAGGGGCCGTGAAGAGGCAGCCGCGACTGCCACTGGAGCGGTGCCGCCAATGTCTCCACCGCGGGCAGATCCAAGCCGCGAGTGGAAGAAGTCAAAGGTGAAGACCGAGGATCTGTTGGCCCTTCTCAACAGCGGATTTATCCGGGAGAAGGAGGTGGATCTGTGGAGGGCCGCCGCCGGAGATCCATACCCGATGGAGAAGGCTGAGGACGAAATCCCGATGTTCGCGCATTTCGTGGAGCGCGGACTTGCGCTTCTGGCTAGTGATTTCTTCAAGGGCCTCCTCAGGTACTATGGAGTTGAGTACCTCAATCTGAACCCTAACGGCATTTTCCATACCGCGGTCTTCATCCATTTTTGCGAAGTGTTTCTTGGGATCAAGCTGCACTGGATCCTATTCCGAAAATTCTTCCGGGTGAAGCCGCAGCCAAGTGCCAGCAATCCGCGAGTAGTCGGAGGGGCTGGCATCCAGATGAGAGAAGACGCCGCTGAGCAGTACTAGGCGTACAAGCTCATTGACTCCAACGCCGATTGGAAAGCGAGGTGGTTCTACATCACGAACCACCACCCCGGCCTGCCGAAGCCGAGTGGGAGGAAGCCCAGGCACCGCGACTGGTGGAACACGGAGCCCACAATGCAGGAGGGGATCGAGCTCCCCGAGCTGCTGGCACGCATCAAGGTGCTCAGAGAAGCTGGACTGAGGGCCGAGCACGTGGCCTTCAGTTTCATGAAGCGGAGGGTGCAGCCGCTGATGGCCCGCGACACCTTGGGCTTCGAGTACACCGGCGACGACGACACGTCGCGGATGCCCGGAGGCGAGATGGATGACGACGACATTATCGAGAGGCTGACGCGGATCTTCAAGGACATGCCGCCGTACACGGCGTGCCCCGTCCAGGAGTACTCCGCCGCACGCCCGCTAAAGGAGGTAAGTAGTCGTACCCCCTAGTCGAGTAGACCTTGCTTGTGAGTAGTCGCGCTGATGTCTTTGTGCCTTGCAGGATGACTTGAAGATGTTCGTCTCCGAGCCACAGCCGCCCCCTCAGGGAATCGAGATCCCGAAGGAAGGGAAAGCCAAAGCCAAGGAGCGGCGAGAAGTCGGCGAAGGCGATGACACCGTCATCGTGGAGGACACCTCCTACGACGACGATGACAACGACGAGGAGGAGACGCTGCAGGACCGCTTCCAGCTGCGGTCGAGGTTTAGCCACCAGGCTTGCCTCATGTACCTCTTGTGCAGGACCCGCTGGCTAGCATAGAGGCTAGTCTGGCTGCGCCACCACGGAAGCCGCGCAACCCCGCCCGCAAGCGGGTGGCGAAGAAGCTGAAGGTCTCAGAGAACACGCCTCAAGAGGTAAGTTGTCTTGACTAGAGTAGTCGAGTACCCATCGTGCGAGTACGCTTGTTGATGAGTGAGCCCCCTTGTATGCAGGAGGTGCCGCCAACGGAGCCCGTCGAAGAGGGCGACGAAGGCGAGTGGGATACAGTGGGGGAGCCCGCTGGAAGTCGTAGTCCAGCCCCCACTGTTGAAGAGCTCTTGGCGCAGTTGGAGCGCTAGCCCCCTGCTCCTCAGGGGAGCACGGAGCCCGTAGCCGCCGCCGTTGAAGAGGTGGTGGCCACGGGGAGCGCGGAGGGCGCCGCACCGCCCGCCGTCGGCTGCGCAGAGGAGGCAATGGCCGTCGAGGTGCGAGAAGAAACGCCCGCCGAGGGTGGACTGGTAGATATTGCCAGCATCCTCGGTGCCCCGGCCGTGACGATAGTCCGGTCGAGCTTGTAAGTACTGCATCTTCCCGAGTAGTACTTGTTGTAGTAGTCGAGGTTGACTGACGACCAATTGTGTGTGCTTCTGCAGGAAATCTACAGATCTGTCCTGGGAGGGGGATGAACCCTCTACAGCGGTGGCGGAAGAAGTCGCGCCGCCCGCCGAGGAGTCCGCTCCTGCTCCCCAGGGCGTGCCTGAAGCGCCGGCTACTGAGGCGTCGTTGCCTGAGGCCAGCGGGGTCGAAGGTAAGTACTCTTCTGAAGCTGTAGAGCTCCTCGAGGAGTAGTCGTAGTCGTTGATACACTTGTCTTCTCTTTGACAGGTGCCAAGGCCGAAGGGAGTGACATCCCTGCGGGGGTGCCTATGCAGAAGTCGACACCAGAGGTGCCGGAGGCTGCCGGTGGAGCCCCCGAGCAGATGGACGTTGTTGACGGTGAAAATCCGTCAACCTAGCCATGAGTTTACCTTCGGTGTTGGCATGAGTTTTATACCTTATCCATTTGTACTAACCCCCGTGGTATAACAAGTTCACGTGTGCATGTCGGTTTTGGAGTTTAATGTTTATGCAGGGTTTTAGTGTTGAATGCAAGACTTTCGAGATAAGTTCATCAAGCACCTCATGACAAGACCTTGAAGTCCTGAACAAGTCATGCAATGAAGCAAAATTAACTCCAAGAAGTCGGGGACTTGATCCGAGAAGACGACAGACTCCAGGGACCTGACCGTGAAAAGTGCCGAATCTTGCAAGACAAGGAGTTGAGTCCAATTCGGAGAGAAACCGACGACATGGACCTACATGCGAAGGGGGAAGCATCCGGAAGCAAGGGAACCGACGTCGGGCAAAGGAGCCCACGGGGCCGGGCCTAAATGGGCCCGGAGCCGGCCGGCCCGGTCCGGTCGGCCCGAGCCCATTTAGGGCCCAAACCCGTCCTCCTTTGCCCTAGCCGCCAATCGGGCTATTTATAGTCCCCTGACCGAGAGCCACGGAGAGAAGATTTCGTCTTCGGCCGCCGAGAAGCAGAGAAGAGAGGGACACCATCTAGGAGAGGAGAGGGTCGAGCTAGTTGACTAGGGTTGCCCTAGCCGACGTGGGAACCTTGCACGGAAGACCACGTCGGAGTTCCCGAGCTAGAAGCAAGATCAAGGAAGGATCCCGGTGGTGATCTTGTGTATGTATCATTGTTATAGTTGAATTATCAAGTTGAATCTTTTCCCGCCGATCAAGTGTTTCCTCGAAGATTTCGTTTTTCGATCGGCTTTGCTTATTCCAATTCTATTCTCGAGATAGATTACATAGGGTGTTCTTGTAGCCGCGGTGGCTAGAGGTACACGCCGATCTTCCGAAAGAATCTTGACTTGTCTTTTGACTCGCCCTAAGCTCCCCGCATGAATAGGGATACGTTGTGACGAACGGGGGTCTCGAAAGGCGGATGTTTTCGGATTTGGACGGGAAACCACGATTTAAAGAGGCTTTTATTAAGATTCGATTTGCTACTTCTTCTCTTGCTTGGAACTTCAACAAAAGGCTTACCCCGATCCCTCTAGATCGGTTTATCTACCCAATCTTACTTTGTTTTCTCCGGTTTTTAGTAGATTAGATCTGTTTTGTGTCTTTTACTTAGATGCATTAGGTTCTTTATTGAAGATTGCAGTTATTTGGCTTTAATAGATTAAGTCTTGCGTCACACATTTGTTCCACGGATTCGATACCTTGGGTTCACCACTAGAGGGAAGAAGGGTCCCTTGACTACGACGGGAGACTTGTACGCTTGCGAGTCACGAACGAATTTTGATACAATTATTAACCGTCAACAAGCCCCTTTTTCTGGCGCCGTTGCCGGGGAACAAGTGATCAAGATTTGATTTTTTATTACTTTTTTTGTAATTTTCAGTACTGATTTTGTTTTATTTTTGCATCTATTAAATTTTGATCATCCTCAAAATACATCTAATCTAGTTTGTCTAACTCTAGTCTTTATAGATTTGTTTTGTTTTCTAGTTTTTTTGCATACTTTGTTTATTGCTAACCCTAACAGGAGATGGACGGCTACCTCTCCAACAAACCCAATAATTTTGTGGATGATCCGGAAAAACTTTACGAGGCTAAGGAGACGCGAAGCACATCAAGCTAAAAAAGTCGGATTTTGTAGATTCGGAGTCGGAAGACAAAGGATCGCAGGAATCTCCGAAGAATTCACCACCTCAAAGTCCGCGGGAGAACCGACTTCCACCAATGGGTGACCAACCACCGGAAGAACGCAAGATTGGGGAGCTATGCACCCCGTACATCATCGACCTACCAATCTTGAACCTCGAGGAGATCGGAAGACCGTTCGAGATCAAGACCTCAACAATCCACATGGTGCAACATTCACCCTTCACCGGCAAAGAGGATCCGAACCTTCACCTCCAAGCATTCATTCAACTATGTCAGACTTTCAACATGGATGGGGTGACTCAAGATCAAATGAGGGCAAGGCTTTTTCCGTTTTCACTACTCGGGAAGGCTTTGCAATGGTTCCACTCTCAACCGGCGGAGACGGTACAAAATTGGAACACGTTGATGAAGGCTTTCATGAAGGAATACTACTCACCGGTTCCACATCACAAGTTCCCGAAAGAAGACCTCGTGCAAAAGTTCTATCAAGGACTCACCATGGCGTCAAGGACGATCATCGATGCATCAGCGGGAGGATCTATCATCGAGCTTACACCGACGGAAGCTTTCACGCTGTTCAAGAAGGTCGCGGATAATGATACGTGGGCGTCATCCGGGCGCCTACACCCTGCTCAACCCATGGGGAATGTCAAAGGAGTCTTGCAAGTGGAGAAGGAAGACATACTTGAAGGCAAGATCGACTCGCTCATGAGGAGGTTGGAGAAGATGGAGATAGAAAAGAAAGAGGCTCAAGACTTGAAGGCCGCCGAAGCAAGGTCCACATGCGAAGAATGTGGAGAGTATGGCCATGTCCGCAAAGATTGTCCGGAGGAAGCCAAAGTGCTCGACTACATGAGGAAGGGAGAATTGCCGAACTTCCGCTACGGGCAAGGTAGGCCTCAATTTAATGCAAGCTCATCTATTCCTAACGCGGTTCCACTTCGGATACAATTGAAGGAGTTCATGGATGAGCAAGCTAAGATCAACAAGGACACCGTCACCAAGTTCAAGACCATAGACAAGGTGTTGGAGAACATCGATAGCAAAGTGACGGAGGTCGAAGTTCCAATCATCAAGTGCTCAACATGATGAAGATGCTCGAGACGCAAGTTGGACAACTTGCGGGGCGCCTCACTAATGATGAAGGGAAGCTTCCGGGACAACCCAAATGTCCCGAATCGGCGAAGGCCATTCAAACACGTTCGGGGAAGGAGACCGAAGATCCGGAACGTTCCGCGGGAGCAAGGAAGCTTAAACCGTCCACCGAGGTGGAAGGAGGCTGCTAAAGAGAAGGTTACGGGGATCGTCACCGAGGAACCCGAATTCGAGATGCCGGAAGATGACACGAGGATACCGCAACTCAAGCCACGCTACTTCCGAGGTAAACTTGACAACCACTTTGAGAAGTTTGTGGAAGTTGTGCGTAGACTTAGCATCAACATGCCATTACTAGATGCCCTACAAGTACCTACATATTCTCGTTACTTTAAAGATATACTTGCAAATAAATATGAGATAGCAACGCTCGGGGTAGATCACGTAAAATGTCCGAGGAGTGTAGTGCAGCTATTGCTTATGGGCTAGAGAAGCAAAAAGACCCCGGGTGCCCTACAATTCCATGTTCAGTTGGTTCCTTCAACTTCGAGAAGGCGTTATGCGACCTTGGAGCTAGTGTCAGTGTCATGCCGAGGGATGTGTTCGAGAAGCTACGCCTACCGATGGAGCCTACGGGAATATGTTTGGAGATGGGGGACAACTCCATTCGCTATCCCTTAGGCATTGCTGAAGATGTACCCGTGAAGATTGGACACCACTTCATCCCCGTCGACTTCGTTGTGCTCGAGATGGGAGAGAGGGAGAAGCCGCCGCTCATCCTAGGGAGGCCGTTCCTCAAGACCGTGGGAGCTACTATTGATGTTGGCAAGGGGGAGATCATGTTCGATATCAACGGAGAAAGGAGTTCCTTCAAGTTCCGTCCAAGGATTGAGGCATGCAACATGATTGGAGTGAAGAGAGAACCAAAACAAACGGAGGGGCTGAAAAAGAAGAAGGAGCCGAAAAAAATGAACGTAACGAAAATCAAAGAAGGTGTTGCATCCGTCAAGACAAAGGAAGAGAAGCCGCCTGTGAAGACCAAAAAAATGACTAAGCCAACTAAGCCGGAAGTCAAGCCCGCGCCCAAGATGGTGCGGAAGTGGGTACTCAAGATTGCAACGCCCGCAAAGAGCATTGATCCGGAGTAATCAAGTGAAGAAGTCTAGCTATAGACTATAAACGAAGCGCTAGGCGGGAGGCAACCCGTTTCGTCGAGTCAAGTCAAGAATAAGCTACCGGGAGGACAACCCGATTCCAGTTTTTTCGAGTATTTTTAATAATTTAGTTTTTGAGTTTTATTACGCAAAGACATTAGACTTAGAAGTGGTTGAACAATATTAGAGACATAATTCTTGATTGAATGTTTGCTTTATCATAAACCCTTTGCATGAACCCTCCTATGTGCTTGTTTGATTCTTTTCTTTTCGAGAAACCCCTCAACCAAATAATTTCAGAACCTTAACTCAACCTTTCACCCTCATTATGGTACTGAGGTTGGCTTATTTTTCATGCTAAAACCACACGAGTAGAGCCACGATTTATATCCAAGTGTTATAAAAATTCAGCACGTGGTAGGACTCGCGTGAACCTAGAAATCAAAGCTTTTGGTTGGTTTTAAAAATCTTTATCCTTGGTTTCTCTAGGATTAGAATTTTTCTAAGCCTATTCTAATTTTGTTTTATTCAAAATCTTTCTTATTTAGCCAAAATTAGAACCTAAACCTATGCCCCCATGATCAAGCCGGAAAACGTTCGCTCTCAACCGATGAAAGCAAACTTTACCGGTGAGACCAAAATCGACGTAGTCGAAAAATATTTTCGACTTACATTTGTTTTTAATGGTTTAAAAACTTCTCTAAAATTATGCTTGAGCTCTTGCATGGCTCTGAAAAATATTTTAAATTTCGAATTAGAGGAGTGCTTAACCTTAAACACACCTAAATGGAGGCAACTAGTTTGAATTAATCATGCATGCACCATTGGATTCCCTTTTTATCAACTTTCACCAATTCCACATGCAAAGGACAAGCATGGTGGGCAGCAAGCATCAACTTTGCAGGATTTTCATGGTGGCATGTGAAGCAAGTGGAGCTAGGGAGCATGGACATGACCCAAAGCATGGAGCATCAAGTGGGAGGACCAATAATTCAAGAAAAGGAGTGGACGAGAGCGTTTGGGCGGTGCAACTCGTGGAGCACGCGGGCGGAAAGTTGCGAGGCGAAATGATCGTGCCGGGAGAAAGACGCGCCGAGGAGGAGCCGGAGGAGCCCCCGGGCCGGCCTGCCCTATAAAAGGAGCCCCCGGCGCCCGTTTTCTCGCAGCAAGCTTCCCTCTCCTTCCCTTGTTTGTGTGTTCAAGTTTGTGTGCTCAGAACCTCCGTAGACTTAGCCAACCATCCCAAGCTTGATAGCTCAAGAAAAATCCACATCCTTAATCCACTCAAAGTCCACATCCGAAGCAAAGAGTTTAAGTGCCTAGTTTACCGGTTGCAACCCGGAATTTTAGTTGAAGAAAAAGTGCAGCAACCATGTGGAAGAAGACCACAAGTCTCTTCTCCAAGAAGAAGAGTTCATCATCGTCCAAGCCGTCATCAACCACGTCTTCGAGGAGGCACTCGGTTTCCGAGTCTCCCCGGAGCATGGAGACGGACACAGCACCACCGAGGAGGAACGATGCTCTCCTCCTTGGTGGTATGAGGGCTGCGAGAAGCTCTTCCATGAGGTTCACCGAACCTCGTGGGCACACGGAGGAGCAGCCCGCGCCACCACGACGATCGACTCGCTCAACCGCACCACCTCCTTACACCCCGACACAATCTTCGTACGGCTTCATCATCTTGTCGGCGGCGGAGGAGGAGAGGCTCGCCAATCTTGAGAAGAGGCTTGTGCCGAACGTCGAGTTCGACGACCAAGCACTCTACACCTTGGGTTTTTACACCGACATATACTATATGTTGGGACACCTCGGTTGGGTGCAGTTCTCCAACGGAATATCGGTGGACACCCATTTGGGTTACGCCTTGGAAATTTTGATGACTATTGCACCCATCGTTGATGATGATGGAGTGCAAAGCTTGTCATTCCGTTTGGAGGGAATCGAGCAAGTGGTTCCCTACGAGCACGTTAGGGAGCTGCTTGGATTCCACAAGGGAGCTCCGGAGAAAGTTGACGTGCCACCCGGCATGTTGGCGGGATTTTGGAACATGATCTCCGGAGAAGCCCATCAACAACGCAATTGCATCCGTAACCCCATTATCCGGATATTTCACTCTTGGATGTGCAAGAGGATATTGGGGAGGATGAAGGAAACAAAGGTGACCGACACGGAGTTGAATTGGCTATACTCGGCTTTAATTGCCAGGCAGCCAATTGACCCCTCTTACCTCATGATCAACTTGGTGTTGTGAAGCAACATCGGGGGCGGGTAATATTGGTTCGGGGTGTTACCTCTCCATGTTGGCCTTTTCCTTGCGACCGGGGATCGCAAGAAACCCCGCTCACCTTTTGCGTGGTACCTCTCTCGGTTTTGAGTATTTGCGGCAAGGCAAATACATTAGTGGAGATGAGAGAGGAGGTTATCGGTTGGCCATAGTGAACCTACCCCTTCCGAATGAGAGGCTTAGGCTTTTCACCGAAGGAAGGGAAGATTGGTTGGAAGAGGGACTACTTGTCCCTGCAAGGAAGAACAAAAGAGGAAGAATCGTAGAGGAGGGAACATCCACCGCGCAAGCGAGTGGAGCACAACCCAATGTGCAACCATTCGGCGGGGTTCCTCCTCCGCCAAGTTATTACGGAGGGTCACAAGGACAAGCATGGGGGGGTGGTGCACCGGTACCCCCACAAAATTATGTTGTGCCCAACGCTAACTTCGCGGAGTCCTACGCTCATCATCCCCAACCACAACAAAGCATGGCCATTATTGGAGGGTATGCTGCAAGAAATGCTCAAAACATTGCAGCCATCCAGTCCAACGCAGCCCAACTCGGTGAAGGCAACGCAAATATTGCATTTGAACTTGGACGCCTTCACCTTGTGGAGCCAAATCAATTCGACGGAGGAAGCGTTCAACCATATTATGAGCAAGGGTATTATTATCAAGACTATCAACATCAACCACCAGCGGAGGACTAGAAGATTTAGGAACTTTAGTTTTCTTTTCTTTTCTTTTTCTCTGTAATTTTCAGCTTTTGCTTATGTGTGTTTGCGTAGTATTTTCTGTTTTCATTTAAATTTCAGCAAGCATGTTTGTTTATTTTCAGTATGTATTTCAACTTGATGTCACCATTAATAAAGACACCACCTTGATTTTATCATTGGAAAAGTTACAAAATTCGTGCTATGATGATATATGATTAAAATTGCAGCTTTGTTCATCTTTGTAATTGTTTTATGCATGTTTAAGCTAGTGCTCTCTTAAAAATATAGATCTGAATTTATTTAAATGCTAGCTTAATTTTCAGCGGAGGTTATGATTAAAATAAAGACCCATAGTGTTTTATGAGCTCTCAAGTTATGAATAGATTAAAGATGTCTTTTATGCTCAAAAATATTGCTAACCTTGTCACAAATATCACTTGTGTGTTGCTCAACCTATCCAAAGCCTTATATATATTTGAGTACATAACCTTAGTGTACAAGTTTTATTTTTGAGTGAGTTATTGCAGGCCATGATTTCTCTGGCCCGAGACTAAGAAGCTGGTCATTCCATTTTTGCGTATCTATCTTTTTGCTAGCCTTTTATCCGTGCATTGTGTATCCCCGCATCGGTGATCTCACAAACTTCGCCGGATATCCACCCTTAAACCAAATATCATCTTTTTGTGATTACCTCCTTGACCACAACCTATTGTTGAGAATGGATCATCAATTCAAGGAAGATCGCAAGACGGTGCCAACGTTGAAGATTTCAAGTATCTCTCCAAGGAAAAATATTCCGGTACCTACCTTATTTTTCGCCTCTTTGCTCGAGGACGAGCAACGTCTAAGCATGGGGGAGGAGGTAGGTACGGTGCAGTTTTAGAGTTCAAAGGGGAATATTTTAAAAAAAATGATGATGAAAGAAAAAATCCAGCGATACTCATGACTTTCAAGGTATAAAAAAAAATTAAAACTTCGTTGTGAAAGTCATGGGCTGAATATATGACGAGGCAAAAAAAAATGAATGAATGAAAGAAAGAAAAGAATGAGAAATATGAGAAAGAAAAAAAAATGTGCATAAAGTAAATTCCCTAGCTCTCTAAAAGTGCATTCAAGGCTTCAAGTTAAAAAGATCCATTCTCATCTTCCAACCATGTGCAATCCGATAACGAGGACTTCCTTTGTGCCTCGGGATCACTCTTTGCCATTTGCACATGTCCACATATCTAAAAGTGTGTGTATTTTTCTCTTTCCCCTCCTTGATTTAACATTATTTTCCAATGACCTTTTTGACGAGTCTCGGTAAGACCATGAGAAGCTTGTCTTGTTTTGACAACACCTCATTTATAAAATCTTGTTAGGACTAAACTTTCCCAAAGCTCCATATAAAGCCTACCACATATATATGAGAGGGAAAGGAGTAGAATATATAGGTTTGAGAGACAAGTGAGATGAGAGTTTATGAGCAATACATGAGATGATTTAAATTTGTGAACTTGGTTTAGCTTTTCTTTATCTCGTTCTTTATTTCAAAAATTCTGAGATCTATTTAAAACTTTGTGAGCATGTTAATACTTGTGGGATAAGCTTAATAAGAATCTACCCTCCGTAGAGATGAAGGCTAGCACATTATGGAACTTTAACGAATTAAAATTTTGAGAGCATTATGTTTTCTCATGTGTAATCAAGTGCAAAGTTTTAACATTGTTTAGCAATGATGATATCCATCGAAGGCTTACTCGAGGACGAGCAAGGTTTAAGCATGGGGGAGATGTTGACGGTGAAAATCCGTCAACCTAGCCATGAGTTTACCTTCGGTGTTGGCATGAGTTTTATACCTTATCCATTGGTACTAACCCCCGTGGTATAACAAGTTCACGTGTGCATGTCGGTTTTGGAGTTTAATGTTTATGCAGGGTTTTAGTGTTGAATGCAAGACTTTCGGGATAAGTTCATCAAGCACCTCATGACAAGACCTTGAAGTCCTGAACAAGTCATGCAATGAAGCAAAATTATCTCCAAGAAGTCGGGGACTTGATCCGAGAAGACGACAGACTCCAGGGACCTGACCAGAAAAGTGCTGAATCTTGCAAGACAAGGAGTTGAGTCCAATTCGGAGAGAAACCGACGACATGGACCTACATGCAGAAGGGGGAAGCATCCAGGAAGCAAGGGAACCGACGTCGGGCAAAGGAGCCCACGGGGCCGGGCCTAAATGGGCCCCGGCCGGCCGGCCCAGTCCGGTCGGCCCAGGCCCATTTAGGGCCCAAACCCGTCCTCCTTTGCCCTAGCCGCCAATCGGGCTATTTATAGTCCCCTGACCGAGAGCCACGGAGAGAAGATTTCGTCTTCGGCCGCCGAGAAGCAGAGAAGAGAGGGACACCATCTAGGAGAGGAGAGGGTCGAGCTAGTTGACTAGGGTTGCCCTAGCCGACGTGGGAACCTTGCACGGAAGACCACGTCGGAGTTCCCGGAGCTAGAAGCAAGATCAAGGAAGGATCCCGTGGTGATCTTGTGTATGTATCATTGTTATAGTTGAATTATCAAGTTGAATCTTTTCCCAGCGATCAAGTGTTTCCTCGAAGATTTCGTTTTTCGATCGCCTTTGCTTATTCCAATTCTATTCTCGAGATAGATTACATAGGGTGTTCTTGTAGCCGCGGTGGCTAGAGGTACACGCCGGATCTTCCGAAAGAATCTCGACTTGTCTTTTGACTCGCCCTAAGCTCCCCGCATGAATAGGGATACGTTGTGACGAACGGGGGTCTCGAAAGGCGGATGTTTTCGGATTTGGACGGGAAACCACGATTTAAAGAGGCTTTTATTAAGATTCGATTTGCTACTTCTTCTCTTGCTTGGAACTTCAACAAAAGGCTTACCCCGATCCCTCTAGATCGGTTTATCTACCCAATCTTACTTTGTTTACTCCGGTTTTTAGTAGATTAGATCTGTTTTGTGTCTTTTACTTAGATGCATTAGGTTCTTTATTGAAGATTGCAGTTATTTGGCTTTAATAGATTAAGTCTTGCGTCACACATTTGTTCCACGGATTCGATACCTTGGGTTCACCACTCGAGGGAAGAAGGGTCCCTTGACTACGACGGGAGACTTGTACGCTTGCGAGTCACGAACGAATTTTGATACAATTATTAACCGTCAACAGACGTAGCCGCCGAAGAGGCCGCCACGGCGACCGGAGGAAAGGAAGTCACCACGTCGCCAGAGGCCGCTCTGGAGGTGGCGATCCGCTCCCCGGAGATCTAGGACGCAGAGCCCATCCGCTCTGCGCCGATGACGGAAGCCGCCGCGAGTAGTCGTGGCGGGGTGGAGCTGCTGGCTGACGACCTGGTGGACCCGGCGACGGTAGCCAAGCACCTGGAGGCGGTCCGCCAGGCTGAGCAATGGATGAAGGTGAGTAGTCTAAACTCCTGAGTAGTCAATCCTCTGTGTTGAGTACTCATTTTGACATGTGTTGTCTGTGCAGGACGTCGTGGAGAGGTCCCGTGAGAAGTCGAACATGCTGCAAGGCTTCGGCGACACGGTGCTCCGGGCTGAGACGTTGGAGGAGCAGCTCTTGAAGTCGCGGAAGCACGCGGCCGCCATGCAGTCCAAGCTCGACGCCGCCTTTGCCAAGTACCACAATGATATCCAGGACATGCAGGTAAAGAGCGACGACTTGGTGCGGAGGAACAAGACGCTCCGCAACAAGAACAAAGGTAAACCACTTGACTTGTTGGGTAGTTGCTGGAGGCGAGAGGTAGTCTGACTCGCTGTGCTTTGTTATATTTGCAGAGCTTGAGGGCCAAGTGGAGAAGTTGAAGTCCTCAGAGACGAGCATGAAGAACCTCTTCTACCGGGAGCAGGAAGCCCGCCAGGTACTCGAGCTCCACTACAAAGAACTTGCCTTCGAGTGCGAGAAGCACATGGAGCTTCGGATTGCATCTGACCGCGATCTCGTCAACTGCTACAAATCATTGCAGAAGTTGAATGAAGATTGCGAGGCGCCGCGCGGCCCACGCGAAGGATCTTGAAGAAGCCGCGCCGCCGATCGCGAGGCTCTTGGTTCCTCATCCGGCGGCCCCAAGATCGCTCCGCTCGTGGATCGCCTCAGGGAAGCCCCCAGCCGGCTGGCGGCTTATGTGAAGCACATGGCGAGGTCGATCCCGAGCAGTCTTGGCCTTCATGAAGTCCTACTTCCCGAAGGCCCCGGTGGAGGTAGTCGCTGGCGGGGTAGCCGCCAACTGCACCGATGAGTAGTACGCGGAGCTGCTGGAGCAGATGGCTCCCATCGCGGAGCAAGTAGCTGATAAGCTCAATCTCCAGTAGCCCTGTAATAGGTAGCTAGTAGCCAAAGTTGTACAAAAACAATTGTAATGGAATCGTTTAAGTATTAATGAAAGGAAAATTCCAGCAATGAGTACTCGTAGTCGCGATCTCAGACTGTGGAGTCCCATCGTGGAGTTGTCGCGAGTAGTCGTACTCGGCGGTAGTCCCATTGAGGGAAGTAGACAGTAAAGAAGTTGATGAACGATCAAACTTTATTACTGAAGAAGTACACCTGGATGGCCAGGGCCGTAGTTACAGAGTGGTCGCCTGGACCCGGAGGCCGCTTACAGCTGAGTGATGCTAGGGCGAGTAGCCGCTTACAGCAGTAGATCCGTAAGTAGCCGTGTAGGCTGGATCTTGGAGTACATGGTCTCTTAGTAGACCGCTGCTAGAGTCCTTTGTCGCTCGTCGCAGCCAGGGTCCGTAGGTAGCCGCGCGGGCCGGATCTCGGAGAGGAGTAGTCCGAGACCGGGGCCGGGACCGGAGGCCGCTTACGGCGCAGGGGTGTTGATGTAGTCGTGTAGACTTGAACCCCGGAGTAGTCGTGTAGACTAGGCGTAGAATCGACAGAGCTGGTCGACATTCCACGAGTTGTTGATGTCTTCGCCTTCAAGTGTCTGGAGGCGGTATGAGCCCGACCCAGTCACCTTTGCCACGGTGAAGGGACCTTCCCAGGGGGAGCTGAGCTTGTGTAGTCCTTCCGTGTTCAGGATGCAACGGAGGACGAGATCACCAACGTTGAAGGAGCGTTCCTTGACGTAGCGATCGTGATAGCGTCGGATACCCTCCAGGTACCTTGCTGATTGGACGAGGGCAGCGCAGCGAGCTTCTTCGAGGCGGTCGATGTCAACTCGTCTGCTGTCTTCAGAGACGCCTTCGTCGTAGTGCTCCACTGCTGGTGAGTTCCATATGACGTCAGCAAGGAGAATTGCTTCAGAGCCGTAGACCAGGAAGTAAGGGGATTGCCCCGAGTGCTTGGATGGCTGAGTCCGTAGCCCCCAGAGTGCGTTGGGTAGTTCCTTGATCCACTTGCCCTCTTTGGAGTTAGCAGCATCGTGTAGCCACTTCTTAAGGGCGTCAAGCACCATCCCGTTGGCACGCTCGAATTGTTCGTTGGCCCGAGGGTGGGCAACTGAGACGTATCGGACGTCGATCCCGCTGTTCTCATAGTACTCCCAGAACTGGTGGTTGTTGAAGTTGGAGCCCAGGTCTGTGATGATGCGGTGGGGTAGTCCGTAGCGATGCACGAGTTCATCCAGGAAGTCGAGTACTCTGTCAGCCTTGGGGCATGTGACCGGCTTGACCTCGATCCACTTGGTGAACTTGTCGATGGCCACCAATACTCTGTTGGAACCACCTGGCGCAGTTGGCAGTGGCCCAATCATGTCGAGCCCCCAGCAGGCAAAGGGCCAGGTTAGCGGTATGGTGACTAGCTTGTAGGCTGGGACGTGTTGCTGCTTGGCGAAGTACTGGCATCCTTGGCACCGTCTGACGAGTTCTTTAGTGTTGCCCAGGGCAGTGGGCCAGTAGAAAGCTCGTCGGAAGGCCTTGCTGACCAGCGTGCGGGAGGACGCGTGGTTGCCGCAGACGCCCTTGTGGTTCTCCTCCAAGATGTCCTTGCCTTCTTGCCGAGGGACGCACTTCATGAATACTCCAGAGGATGCGCCCCGCTTGTAAAGCTTGTCTCCGACGAGGACGTAGGACTTGGCGCGGAGGACGAGCTGCCCGGCCGAGTTCTTGTCTGAGGGAACCTTCTGCTCGCTGAGGTAGTCGATGAAGGGTTGCCACCAGTCCACGTCGATCATCATGACCTCCTGTCCGGCCGGTGGGTTGGCTGGGACAGTGGTCGCTGGCGCCGGCTCTGGGATGGATGGCGCGTGAAGCTCGTGAACGAATACACCCGCTGGTACTTGAGCGCGGGTAGATCCAAGCTTCGAGAGGACGTCCGCTGCAATGTTGTTGTCGCGGACGATGTGGTGGAACTCGAGACCGTAGAACTTGTTCTCGAGCTTGCGGACTTCTAGGCAGTAGGCGTCTATGTTCTCTTTGTTGCGGTCCCAGGACTTGTTGACTTGGTTGATGACCACTGCGGAGTCGTCGTAGACTAGTAGCCGCTTGATGCCCAGTGAAGACGCGAGGCGGAGCCCGTGTAGGAGAGCTTCGTACTCGGCTTCGTTGTTTGAGACCTTCCAGAAGATCTGCAGGACGTACTTGAGTTGTTCGCCCGTTGGAGAGATCAGGAGTACCCCTGCACCTACGCCCTCTAGGTTGAGTGAGCCGTCGAAGTACATCACCCAATGCTCTGGTCGCACGGTTGGAGTAGGTAGCTAGTTCTCCCGCCACTCTACCATGAAGTCGACTTGAGCCTGCGACTTGATGGCAGTGCGTGGATTGAAGTCGATGGTGAGGGCGCCGAGCTCGACTGCCCACTTGGAGATTCTTCCAGTAGCATCTTGGTTCCGCAGGATGTCGCCGAGTGGGTAGTCGGTGACGATGGAGATTGAGTACTCCTCGAAGTAGTGTCGTAGCTTCCGTGAGGTGATGAGTACTGCGTATAGGAGCTTCTGCACAGGCTGATAGCATGCCTTGGACTTAGATAGGACCTCGCTGACGAAGTAGACTGGGCGCTGGACTGGGTAGGCGTGGCCATCTTCCTGCCGCTCGACGACGATGGCAGTACTGACCACGTGAGTAGTCGCAGCGAGGTAGAGCAGTAGCTGCTCGCCTTTGCGAGGAGCCGTGAGGACCGGTGGCTTTGACAGGAAGTCCTTGAGCTGGGCAAGGGCTTGATCCTCCTCTGGAGTCCACACGAACTTCTCTTGGTGCTTGAGTAGTTTGAAGAAAGGTAGGCCCCGTTCTCCAAGCTTTGAGATAAATCTGTTCAGTGCCGCCATGCACCCGGTCAGCTTCTGGACGTCTTTGATGCTCGTGGGAGCTTTCATGCTGGTGATGGCGGAGATCTTCTTGGGGTTGGCTTCGATGCCGCGCTGGCTGATGATGAAGCCGAGTAGTTTGCCCGAAGGTACGCCGAAGACACACTTGTTCGGGTTGAGCTTCCAGCGGTACTCGCGCAGAGATGCGAAAATCTCTTCAAGGTCGTCGATGAGGGTACTGGAGTTTCTGGTCTTGACGACCACGTCATCCACGTAGGCCTCGACGTTCTTGTTGAGCTGCTTCTTGAAGCAGGCTTGGATAGCTCGTTGATAGGTTGCGCCGGCGTTCTTCAGCCCGAAGGACATGGTCTTGTAGCAGTACACGCCAAACGGGGTGATGAACGCGGTCTTCTCCTGGTATTCTTCCTTGATCACGATCTGGTGGTACCCGGAGTAGCAGTCGAGGAAGCAGAGCAGGTTGCAGCCCGCCGTGGAGTCGATGACTTGATCAATCCGCGGCAACCCGAAGGGGTCCTTGGGGCAGTGCTTGTTGAGGTCGATGTAGTCGACGCACATCCTCCACTCGTTCCAGTTCTTGCGGACGAGGACAGAGTTGGCGAGCCACTCAGGATGGAAAACTTCTCTGATGAAGCCAGCCGCGAGTAGTTTGGCGAGTTCCTTCTTGATGGCGTCCCGTCTGTCGTCGGCAAAGCGTCGGAGGTGTTGTCGCTTGGGGGTGGCCTTAGGATCGACGTTGAGGCAATGCTCAATCAGCTCCCTGGGCACTCCTGGCATGTGCGCTGGCTTCCACGCGAAGATGTCGCGGTTAGCCCGAAGAAAGCTGATGAGCGCGTCTTCCTATTTGGGGTCGAGGCCGGCCCCGATGGTGGTAGTCTTGCTGGCGTCGCCTGTCCCGAGGTCGATCCTCTTGACCAGGATCTCCTCAACTGGCTGAGGCTTGTTGGAGTTGTCAGAGTTCTCAGGGATGTCGAGTTCACTTGTAGCAAGCTTCTTCGACGCGGCGTAGACCTCCATCATGGCGTTGGGTACTTGATTTGTGGATGCGATCTCCACGGCTTCTGTATCGCAGTCGTGGGAGATCTTCAAGTCCCCTTGGAGAGAGAGTACACCCGCTGGGCTTGGCATCTTGAGTACCAAGTAGGTGTAGTGGGGCACCGCCATGAACTTGGCGATGGCCGGTCTGCCGAGGATGGCATGGTAGGAAGTCTCGAAGTTCGCGACCTCGAACTTGACGTACTCGGTACGATAGTTGTCCCGAGATTCCCCGAAGGTAACTGGCAGGACCACTGAGCCCAGTGGGATAGCCGCGTTGCCGGGGACGATGCCGTAGAAGGGCGTGTTGCTCTTGGTGAGCCTGTGGGTGATGTCGAGCTTCATCTTCTTCAAGGTCTTGGTGAAAAGGACGTTGAGCCCGCTTCCACCATCGATGAGGACCTTGTTGAGCTTGGAGCCAGCGACCACTGGTTTCAGGACGAGGGGGAAGCGTCCTGGTTCGGAGAAGCTGGTCCATTGATCCGCGCGGGAGAAGGTAATGGGTACCTCCGGCCACCTGAGAGGCGTCGGAACCGCTAGTTCAATGCTCATGACTTCTCGACGGGTAGCCTTCTGCTCCCGCCTGCTGGGCAGTCCGCCGAAGAGAACGTTGACAGTCTTGTCGGCTTCCTGGAAGTCGTTGTTGTCGCCATCCTTCTTCTTGCCCTTTTTGTCGTGAGGGTGCGGTGGCTCCGGTGTATCCTTGAGTGCATGCCTGAGTTGGTAGCACTGCTCGGTGTTGTGGTTGCCGTTTGGATGCCACGGGCACTTCTCCTTTAGCAAGTCTTTGAAGCTTCCGGAGTTCCTCTTCGGGTTCTCCTTCGCAGGGCGCTGGATAGCCGCGACAGTGTTGTCTGGCTTGCGCTTGCGGTTGGGACCCGAGTAGTAGTAGTTGTTGTTGTTGTTGCGACCGCCTTGGTTCGCGTTGTTGCCACTGCCGCCGCCCTGGTTCTGCTTGGTCTTGCCACGGATGGCGTCGTACTTGGCGTTGGCCTTGTCTTCTTCATCCGCCCAGGACGTGATCATGTCCTTGAGGTGGGGATGGACCTGGGGCGGCGGCGACCGAAGTCTTCGAAGGTGCGGCGGTGTAGAGGCCGTCTTTAAAGAGGTCGATGACCTCCTTATCGGTGACGTCGACGACGGTAGCGCGCTTGTCGAAGAAGCGGCGCATGTACTTGGGGAGGGTCTCGCCTTGTTCCTGCTTGACCATGGCCAGGTCCATGCGAGTACCCAATTGGCCCATGGCGCCCGCGAAGTTGCTGGTGAACTGCTCCTTCAGCTGGTCCCACTTGTCGATCGAATGCTTGTCCAGCGACTCGAGCCATGTGAGTGGGGCTTAGTCCAGGTAGAAGGGGAAGTAGAGGCACTTGGTGTCGTTGTTGCCGCCAGCGTTCTCGATGGAGAGGACGTAGCACCTGAGCCACTGGATGGGGTCCTGCTTCGCGTCGTACTTGGTGATTCCCAAAGGCTTGAACTTGTCGGGGAGGAGTAAATTGCGAAGTCGAGGTGAGAAGGCGGGGAAGCCGTCTTTGTCTCCTGCAGTGGTCGACTTCTTCCGCCGCAGCTCCTCAATCTTCTGGCGGGCGTCGTAGCCGCCCTGGGAGGCCTCAGAGGCGTGGCTGTTCGCGTGGCCGCAGCCGCCGCGGCCGCCGCCGCCGCCGGCCCTCTCGTTGGCTCCGTGGTTGGAGCTTTCGCCGTCGGCCGCCGCCGCCGTCGGGGGTCGTGGCCGCCGCCGCCGGCCGGAGCACGGTGGGGGACAACCTCGCGGTTGCTGTTGCCGTCTTGTGGAGGTCCGCCGGCGTGGGAGCGGGTACGGTTGGGCTGAGTTGGGAGCTCAGCTCGTCTACGGTTGGGACCATCGTTGGCACTGCGACTTGTAGCTTTGTTGTCGCGGTGCCTGGCAGGAGGAGGTTGGTTGACTCTGTTGTCGACCCGCATGAAGTAGGCCTCTTCAGCGAGCTTGGCGATGACCTCTCCAGCGCGTATGCCCTGAGCCTGACGTGCGATCGTTGTGATCGACATGAGGCATTGCTCGGGGGTAGTGTGTACTCTGCTCTTGACCGCCTCGAGAGCTTCCGCAAGGTTGCGGACGGGGATGTTGTCACGGAGGCGTCGGCGACGTTCGCTGCGCTTCCGGTTACGCTCACGTCGATCGTCTCTGTCTGCGGGGTTCTCGTTTGCTGGAGCGTCGGCACAGAACTCGTCGGAGGAGATGTCTTCCAGGTACCTGTCTTGGGTAGCCGTCCCTGAAGGCCCTGGGGCGTCGCCAACAGCCATGAAGACTTGGCGATCAGGGGTGCCAAGGCTGGACTCAGAAGGCGCCACCTCAGTTGGTGTGTTCGAGTCAGCCTGGGCCAGTGGTGTTCCCTCCTGGAATGGGAGCGAGTCGACGTAGGCGACATAGCGTGAGTCTCCACTTATCAGGTCAGCAGGCTTGCGGTCTGGCCAGTAGACGAATCTCCCGGCTGTTGTAGATGTTATAACCAGCCCAGAGGTCGGCCCTGACAAGGGAAGCTCAGTGGAGTTGTCCTCGGACTCGGGCTCCTCAGGGTCTGACCCGAAGTCGAACTCATAATCGGGGCTCAAGTAGAACTCGAAGAGAGGGTTGGAGTCCGAAGCATGGCCGGGGGCGGTGTCGGAGTCCGAGTTGTACTCGGGTACGGGCTCCGTGCCGGCCCGGCACGAAGAGGGAGCCCCCGTGCGGGCCCGGCTGAGGATGCGGGGGCCACGCGCGGAGCGCTCACGAGGTGAGGGGACCACCTGCGATGGCTGAACAGCCGGCTCGCAAGCGATGGCCCATGGAGACGTCGAGTTCGAGTTGGAGGCGGACTCAAGCTCGAAGTCAGCGTGGTGGTTGAAGAGCGAAATTTCGCCGAATTGGCCGGCGAGTTCGCCTGTGACAACTTCAGGAAGCGTCACGAAGCCGGTCTTCGGGTTGGGCGGCATGGTGAGGCGGCGCTGGAAGGAGCCCGCGCCGTCAGCAGTGCAGACCCAGGCGCCGAATACGAAGGTGTCGCCGCGGTTGAAGGCGACAGTTGGCTTGAAGTAGACGGGAGCCGTCGAGTTCGCCATGTGATCTCGGGCGAGATCCCCTACCCGGCGCGCCAGCTGTCGGTGTTTTAGACCGGCAACCTACTAAGGGGAGTACCCGAAGTAGATGAATGTGGCCTCGCCGAGATCGGTAACTCGAAGGAAGAGACACGTGGCACACAATTCAGACAGGTTCGGGCCGCGAGGTGCGTAATACCCTACGTACTGTATGCTGCGTAGCTCTGGATTGATTAGGTGTGTTTACAGGATGATGCGATGATCCTAGAGATCGGTCCCTCGCCTCGCCTTATATAGTCGGGAGGCGGGGTTACAAGTCGGAGTAGGGAGAGAGTACTAGTCGAGTACGTCTAGGAGTCCTCCATACAGTGCGGAACATGTACAGCTCCCTAACCGAGTAGTACTCCTTTGTAGTCCTTGTGCTCCACGCCATCAGATGCCATGTAGCGCAAGCCGGGTAGTCCCAGGGGCCCACCGAGTAGTCGGTCCTGGTACCCACCGAGGTAGTGGGCCCAGGGAGGTCCATACGACACCATCCACCATGATGTTCTCCTTGTCCTCTTTGATGTCTATGCTAGATGAGGAGTTCGACGTGCTTGGAGAGGACGAGCTGGCACTGCTAACGAGGCAGTTCGAGAGGCTGCACGGGAACCGGGTGAACATGAGGAGGAACACGAGGACATGCTTCCAGTGAGGCAAGCCGGGACACTTCGCCGCCAACTGCCCCGAGAAGGTCGAGAACAAGGACAGCTACAAGCACAAGTCAAAGACGGATGGCAAGTACCGTTCAAGGCGTGACCATAAGCACAAGCACAAGGGCAAGCACAAGGACGAGCGACGATCGAGGAAGAAGGAGAGCCGAGGCAAGGCCCGAGCGATGGTTGGAGCGAGCGACGTCGACTCCAGTTCCACGTACTCCACCTCGAGCTCGAGCAGCAGTGAAGATGAAGGTGATTGGCGTAAGGGCAGGAAGTCGTCCAAGAACCTGAGCGGGTTGAGTTGCTTCGCTAGAGACGGTTTTTGCACCATGGCGCTTAGCTCCGGTAGCAAGAAGAGCAACCAGAGCGACTCGGACTCTGACTCCGACGACGAGGTGCATGATGAACTTCCCTTCTTGCGTCAGGACAATGAACAACTTGGCTTGTTGCTTGATAATCGTGATGATATGCTTACAGAGGCAAAGAAAATGAGGAAAAAACTTAGGGCTTCGCTTGAGGATGCTTGGACTAGAGTGGCTGAGTTAGAAACACAGAACTTGGATGCTAAACTTGAAATTGACTCGCTTAAGGCTTCACCTGTTGTTTCTGATGAAGTTGAATGTGTTGATTGTCGTATTTTCCTAGCTGATCTTGCTATGTTTAAAGAAAAGCATGCCTCCAAGTGTGAGGAACTAGATGTGCTTAGAGTTGAAGTGGCTGAGATTAAGTCTAGACCTGCTTTGCTAGGTGCTTGCACTTCTTGCCCTGTTTTGCATGAAAAAGTTGATGAGATGCATGCTTACACTGTTTTGCTTGAGGCTAAGTTGAAAGAACCTGTTCCCACTTCTTGCTCTACCTGTGAACTACAAGCTTTGAAGAATCTGGAACTTGCACATTATGTTGATCGTTTGCAAGATGAGAATGATGAGTTGAGAAAGTTGATGGATTGGTTGTCTGGTCATGAGCCTCAGTTGAGGATAATGATCGAGACATATAAATTCCAGGATTGTAAGGGGCTTGGGGCAAACAAGGTTGGTGAGGGAAGTGGTGAGAATCTCCTAGAGCCACATAAAACCCACCACAAAAATGTTTTTGTCCCTAAACAGAACCATCTTAGGAACCGACTAGACACAACCCCAGCTCCACCCGTGTTTCCTCCACAAACCAACATTTTCCAAAAGCCTATCAAGTTCATGAGCACTTTGGGGAAAGTGTTCTTTGGGAAAGAAAGTGAGGAGAAACCGGTTGAGAAGCCTAGTGAGGAGAAACCGGTTGAGAAGTCGAGTAGAGAGAAACCAAGTGAGTAGCCCCAACCCAAGCCTAAACCTAAGCCCGTGAAGTTTCATTGTGACTATTATCGGAGAGATGGTCACAAGGGTGAGTTTTGCTTCAAGAGGAGGTGTGAGGAGAGAATGGCGAAGGAGTGGGCTAACAAGGACAAGTACCACCCTTCCAATGGTGTACTTGAGCCTCGTGTGCAGATGCCCAGGGATAAGGCGAGTGTGAGGATAGTTCCGGCTTGGGGAGAGCGAATGGCTGCAGGAGGTGCTGCTGGCCGGGCTACACCGGTCAGACCGGTGCTTTACACCGGTCAGACCAGTGCAGGTCTGGACAGACAGCATTTTGGGTTTAGTGCTCGTACAGATGCTAGGTTTGGTTCTAGAGGTCGTGGTTCTAGTGGTTGGTCTGAAGAGTTTGCAGGTGGTCGGTTTTCTAGGCGTTCTCCCCCTCGTGCTCAATACGGGGATGGGAGGAGTCGTAGCTTTGAGATGGAAAGGAGGAACGGTCCACGGTCTTCCTTTCATGGTTTTGGTCCTCCTCCAGTTAGGGAGGGTTGGTTCCCTCATAGTGGTTAACTTAGTGGTGTTCGTGGAGGTAGCTTTGGTAGGAGAGATGTTTTGGATTGTGCTAACCCCACTTTGGAGCAAATGGCTCGGCACTGGTTTTACTCTTTTGGTACTAACCCCAGTGTTGAGTCATTTGTTCGCTCACGTGCTCATTTTTTGAATTTCAGGTGGGAGACTTGAAGAACATTTGGTTGATTGACTCTGGTTGCTCGAGGCATATGACCGAAGACAAGGGGTGGTTCTCAAGTCTCGTCCTGGTGGTGACAAAGAGGTACATCACTTTTGGGGACAATGGACGAGGGCGTGTGTTGTCAGAAGGTAAGATTATGGTGAGTGACAAGATCACTCTCTGGTGTGTTTCTCTTGTTCAATCACTTGGATACAATTTGCTTTCTGTGTCCCAACTATGGGATGTGGGTTTTGAGGTGTTGTTTCAGCTTGGTGGTTCACGGATTTTGGATTCTCGAGGGGACCTTGTCTGTATGGTCGTTCCCGAGGGTCAGCTGTTTCGAGCTGATTTTTCTCAGTCTTCTGGTGTTGAGCGTTGTTTCTTGGCTGGTTCTTCGAGTGAGTTGTGGAAGTGGCATAGGAAGTTGGGTCACTTGAGCTTTGACCTTTTGTCTCGCTTGAATAAACTCAACTTGGTCCGAGGATTGCCACGGTTGAGGTTTGAGAAAAAGTTGGTTTGTGCGCCGTGTAGGCATGCCAAGATGTAGCCTCTTCTCACCCGCCTCTCACCGATGTGATGACTGAGTGTTCATGTGAGCTGCTCCATATGGATCTTGTTGGCCTAGCTCGTGTGCGATCTGCGGGTGGGAAGTGGTACGTCCTTGTTGTGGTGGACGACTACTCTCGGTATGTGTGGTTGTTCTTTCTTGAGGAGAAAGGGGAGACGTTTGGTTTTGTTCGAGATCTTGTCTTGAGGTTGAGGAACGAGAGCCACGGAGATGTTATACGAGCTATCCGTAGTGATAATGGCTCGGAATTCAGAAACTCTCGTTTCGAAACCTTTTGCCATGACTTGGGTCTTGAACACCAGTTTTCCAGTTCGTATACGCCTCCCCAGAATGGTGTTGTGGAAAGAAAAAACAAATCCTTATGTGAGATGGCTCCGACAATGCTTGATGAGCATAGGACTCCGAGAAGGTTCTGCGCTGAGGTGGTGAATACCGCGTGCTATGTTTCGAACAGGATCTACCTTAGAGTGCAAAAGAAGAAAACCTGTTAGGAGTTGATGCACGGTCTCACACCCAAGGTGAGTCACTTCCATGTCTTTGGTTGCAAATGCTTTATCATTAAGAAAGGGAAGAAGTTGGATAAGTTTGAGGCTAGGTCGGTCGATGGTATTTTCTTTTTGGTTATGCATCTCACTCTAGAGCATATCGTGTGCTCAATCTTGAAACTAACCAAATCATGGAGACTTGTGAGGTGACCTTCGACGAGACACAGCCACGTAGTCAGGTTGTCTTTGAGTGTGCAGGTGATGATAAACTTGGTGAGGAGATCTTTCAGGAAAAGGAACATGAACATGGAGATGATGAAGATGGCGGTGTGGTGCCCGCAACTGAGCATGTACCTACTACTTCGACTAAGGTGATGGACGGCCCCTCTCCCACACCTACGACGACAAACCAAGATCAAGGAGAAGCTACTGTTGAGGGGGAGGTAGCATCAAGGCGAGAACCTCCCCGACGAGTACAAGTGGATCTCCCAGCTTCAAGGATCATCGGTGACATGAATGAACGTACTACACGGTCAAGGGTTCGGAACAATTCACATTTCGCTCATGCTGCTTTTGCTGCCACTTTTGAGCCCAAAGACATTGGACACGCATTATCTGATCATACTTGGGTTAATTCGATGCATGAGGAGTTGGAGAACTTTGAGAGGAATCAGGTTTGGGAATTGGTTGACCCTCCCCCAAGGTGTAAGCCGATTGGGACAAAATGGGTGTGGAAGAACAAAGAGGGAGAGAAAGGTGAAGTGGTGAGAAACAAGTCAAGGCTTGTTGCTCAGGGGTTCAGTCAGAAGGAGGGGATCGACTACGAGGAGTCTTTTGCTCCTGTAGCTCATTTGGAGGCGATTAGGATCCTTCTTGCCTTTTTCGTGGCTAAAGGGTTCAAGTTGCACCAAATGAATGTGAAGAGTGCCTTCTTGAATGGTGTGTTAGAGGAAGAAGTGTATGTGAGGCAACCACCGGGGTTTGAGAGTGAGAAGTACCGCCACCGGGTATACAACTTGAGGAAAGCGCTGTATGGGTTGAAGCAGGTGCCTAGAGCTTGGTACAGTAGGTTGAGGGGGTTCCCGTTTGAGAGAGGGTTTGAGATGGGGAAGGTCGATCAGACCTTATTTCTACTCAGGCAGGGCAGAGATATCCTGATTGTGCATGTGTACGTGGATGATATTGTCTTTGGTGGTTCGTCTAACTCTCTTGTTGCAAGGTTTGCAGAGTATATGAGCAGGGAATTTAAGATGAGAATGATGGGCGAGTTGCAGTTCTTCCTCGGGCTACAAATCAAGCAATCAAAGGAAGGAACATTTGTGCACCAAGCTAAGTACACCAAGGGCATTGTGAGGAAGTTCAAGATGGAGAATTCTAAGGCCATGGAGACACCTATGAGTACGACTACAACTCTTGATGCGGATGAGGAAGGTGAACACGTGGACCAGAAGGAGTACCGGAGAATGATCGAGTCACTCCTCTACTTGACGGCGATGAGGCCAGACATCCAGTTCTCGGTATGTTTGTGCGCTCGTTTTCAAGTGTCTCCATGGACTTCGCATCGGCAAGCGGTCAAGCGCATATTCAGGTACTTGCGTCACACTCCCGACTTCGACCCGTTGGTACTCAGTGCCTTCTTATTTGGCTCTTCATGATTTTTCAGACGCGGATTTTGCCGGGTGTCGGTTGGATAGGAAGTCCACTTCTGGGACTTGCTAGTTTCTGGGATCTTCTTTGGTGTCTTGGTCTTCCCGCAAACAGTCGAGTGTTGCTCAATCTACTATCGAGGCAGAGTACGTTGCCGCAGCTAGTTGTTGCTCTTAGCTCCTTTGGATCACTGTGACACCCTAAAATTCCATCACTAAAATCAACTAGCAATTTAAATTAGTTTTAAGGGTTTAAAGAATTTAAATTGCCATTTAAATTGAGCTCTAAAATATTAAACATAATTTAATAAACTTAGAGACAACAAATGATTGTGCATCATCAGTTGGCTTGCATGGTTTTTGGTTGCTTGTGTGGTTTCTAAAAAGTTTATAAATTTTTGAGATAAAGTTTGAAAGAGTTTTGATTTGAATTTGAAAAGAAAAGTGGTTTTAAAAAGAAGTTTGAAAAAGAAAAGAAAAAAACAAAACCTTACCTCCTTACCTTTCGGCCCAAACGGCCCAGCGGCCCATCGCCCCTCACCCCGCACCGGCCCGCCTCTCCCTCTCTCTTTTTCTTTTCTTTTGCTATCGCTGACACCCGGGCCCCATTCGTCAGCCTCTCCATCTCCCCCTTCCTTTCTTCTTCCCCCTGCCTCGCCCGGCCCGCGCCGCCGGTCGTGCGGATCCCGCCGCGCCCCGCCTTCTCCCCTTCTTTTTTCTCCCCAACAAGCTTGCCAATTAAGGCATTTAATCGCCCAGGCACGATTGGGGCCGTTTCCCCTTTCCTTGCACCGGGCCGTGATGGCCGCGGCCATCAATGGCAAGAGCCGCTCGGAGCCCGCCCGCCTCCCTTCGCCTTCCTCCCTGCGCTCCTCTTTAAGCACGCACTCGAGCTCCTGCGCCTCCCTTTGCACCCGCAGCACACCAACGCACGCAATTGAGCCCAATTCCCCAAGCGCCGCCGCCTCGGGTCCCCGCCGCCGCCGTGCAAGCGTCGCCGTCGGTGAAGGACCACCTTCGCCGCCTCCCTTCTCTTCTCTTTTGGTTCACCAGGGGCTCATCAAGCTCAATTGGCTGCAGGTTCCCGTCCTTGGAGCCTGTGGGTGCCGTGCCTCGTCCACGCCGGAGCGCCGCCCGTCCTGCCGCCGTTGCCAAGCCCTGCCGCTGTTGAATCCTCTTCGTCTTCGAGCTCGCCCGCTTCACCTTTGAACTGAGAGCATTTATCCCCGCCCGTTTTCCCTTCCTTTCACGCACAGCAGCGTGCCCGCGAGCTCACCGGAGTGGCTGCTCCGCCCCCTTCTGGTGCTGGCCGCCGGTGAGGCACAATAGCCCCCATAAACCCCACAAACACGTGCGCAAGCGTCCCCGCGTCTTTTTGCACCAGCCCGTGGTCGGAGAGGTGGCCGGGAGCGCCATCCAGGGCCAACGCTGGCGAGCCCCCGCCGCGCGCCGCCGTTCTCCGCAACATCGCCGCCGCCCATCGCTTGCACGCGTCCGGGGCCGTCGGATCTCGCACGAGCGGCCCGGATCGCGTACCCCTTCGTTTTAAACGGCCGGTCCACCGTGGCCCCGTGCACCGGCGCACGGTGCGGTCCACGGCGCACGCGCGTGCCGGCAGCCATTGGATCTGAGATCCACGGTGCTGGTCTGGCCGTTTTTATTAAGAGTCCCTGGAAGATTTTAAATTCACATGCCGGTCCTTCCACCTTTGAGAACTTTTACGGGTAGGTCCTGATTTTTATGTTTTAGCCACTAGCCAGCCTAGATTCCTTTAACAGAGGTCCTTTTCATTCCTTGTAGCATTTAGACCCCTCTGTTTTATTTTATAATTATGTTTTAGCCCTGATTATATTTATAAAAAGCCCTGTAAACTTAGTTTTCTTGCAGATAGGTCCCTGTAACTTGTTTTAATCATATCTTTCTCATTTTAACTCTGTTTTTAGCGTTCTATATACCGAAATGATCATCTTGTCGAGTAGAATCTTTTAAACAGCAAATTTACCAGTTTTTTTTTACTGTTTGGTGTACTGTTTATTTATTGTTTGTTGTTCATGTTTGACTCGTAGATATCGTGTCTGTTTCGTCTGAGCTCCCTGTCGGAGGTGATCAGGAAGAACCTGTTTTCGAGGAAGATTTCACCCAGCTTGTAGAGGAAGGCAAGTGGCTTCCCCCTCTGCATTATCTTTTTGAACCTATGTCACTGCATGTTAAACAAAGTTTACTATTCCTGTTGCTATGCGTAAACTTGATGGGCAAACACCTAGTTAAGGACTTGACTAGACATTTTACCTCATTACCTTGATCAACCCTGTTTAACAAATGCTTGGGGTAGATAAATGCTTAGTTTGCTTTACATGAGTTTGGTTATGCTTTGTTTTTGTTGTACATCTCAGTTTCGTTTATAAAATGTGCTTTGTGCTTAAAACAAGATAACTTGATTTATAATCGGAACATGGAGAACCACCCAAGACAACAGTACAACCATAGTCCACATGGCTCTGGCTTAGCCAAATAATTAGGAGAGTGGGTTAGCTGATAGCTCTTTTCCGAGAGGGGCACAGGGGGCTCGGGGTTGCAGGGGTATAGCCCGGTTCTTTTGGGGTAGCAGCCTTGGCTAAGGTGCTGACCACTAGGGAGGGTTATGGTCCGCCCTGGGCTGTAACTATTGCGAGCTGTTGGTTTCTTTTCTTTCCTTTGTAAAGGCTTCGTAGTGGACCCCTAGCCACTCACCTTGGAAGTGTTTAAGGGTCTAGCTAACCCGGGCAAGATGGGGAACACGAGCTGTGGGTAAAGTGTACAACCTCTGCAGAGTGTTAAACTGATCGATCAGCCGTGCTCACGGTCAAGAGCGGCTTGGACCCTCACATGATTAATAAACTTGAAGATTAATGCAAATCATGGGTTTGTGGTTTGGTTTGAGGTTTCTTTTAATGATTAATGGTTTGGTATACACTTACACCTAGTAATTAGGTGCTTGCTAATAAAACCTGATCAACTTATAAAATGCTTACCGCTGGGAACCATAGCCTATCCTTGATAGCCTTGCCTTTGTTTCCCCCACTTGCTGAGCACCAACCATAAGTGTGCTCACCCTTGCTTACCGCTGTTCAGAGGAGAACGTCGGAGGCGAGGACGAGTACTGGAGTGACTACGAAGAGTTCTAGGGCATGCGGATCCCCCAGTCATCATGCCTATGGAAGTCAATGCTGGAGCTGCTCGTCGTTTAGTTATCATTGTGTTTGGACCTTCAAGTCCACCTCTCTGGATGTAATAATGGATATCGTACTGGTTTAACTCTTGAACGTTATGTTACTGCAATGGTATTACACTCGTTTTGTCTATCATGTGTGTGTAAATGATCCTGGCGCACACGTGAGATGCATTCGGTTTTCCTTGTAAAATCGGGTGTGACAAAGTGGTACCAGAGCCGTGATGACTGTAGGTCGCAGCCTTAGTTAGAAATGGACGAAATTAAGGATTCATGTTCTAGAGAACCCTATCATGCTTCAAATCATCTTATTTACGCACTAAAAATCTAATTTAATATTGTTTATCATTTAAACTGTCATTTTGATTTATTCTGTACTCTGAGATTGTGACGCCCCAGGTTTCTAATTAATGTCATTAGTGCTAACGACCGGATCAGCCGAGTCAAACCTGCCGACCATGGTCAAACCTAGGTCAACCTGGGTCATCACCTCGAAAATCTCGCCATTGAACCCTATTGAACCCCTTGACCAAGCCTACACACACCCGTAGTCAACCCGTGGTCAAAGACACGGTCAAACCCCGCTTAACCGTTGACGTCGGCGAATGTCGTCCGGAACTTTTGCCGCGTTCTCCAAATTTCACCTAAACACTTCAAAATCTACCTTTATGAAAGTTGTCCATGTTGTTGAGGGACACAACTTTCGTGTAGAATGGTATTTCAAATTTTGAGCAGAAAAGGGTGAAAAACTTGGTCAACCGCTAGTACCTCTTGTTTTCCAGAATAGGCCGACATTTGAAGTTGGCACGACGTTCCTGCAAAATCCGTTGAGAAAAACACCCTATAACCTTTTTGGAAGTTGTAGAGGGTGACTAGATCTACAACTTTCATGTTCACTACTTGGTCAAGTTCTATTCAAGTTTTTGGAGAAATTTGTTTTCGAACAGTGCCAGTCGAGTTGGTTTGTCATCGCGCCGCGACGTCGCGACGGCCAGAGCGCCGAGCGCGCCGCGCCTCGGGCCAACCACGCCCTCGACTTCAAGGTCCGCGCGCGCCTTCCCCCGCGACGCGTTGCGCCGCCCGAGGCCGCGCGCCCCCGAGGTCGGGAGGACTCCGAGGCGCCGCCTAGCCCGAGCATGCCACGCGCCGCGTCGCCGCTCACACCGAGCCGCCCCCCGTCCGCGCCGCCCGCGTCGCCGTACGCGCCGCCGCCCGCGGCCACCTCCCTCCTCAGGTCGAGTGAGGCCACAGTGGAGCCGCCTCTCGCACCTATAAAGCATCCCCGTTGCCCTCCTGGCGCGCTAGCACGCCGACGAGCCCGCCTTGCTCCGCCGCCGGCCTCCATTGCCACCGCTCGCCGAGCTCCGCCTCCTCTTGCCCTCACGGTCGACCGACCCCTCAGGCACCCCTTCTAGGATTCTAGAGGCTCAAGCCGCCACCCCTCGCCCCGCTTTGCGCCGCCCCTCGCCGGACGGCGAGCCACCGCGGCCGCGGCTCGGGTGCGCGCGCCGTGGGCCATCACCGCCCTCCCTCCCCGCCGTCCGAGCGAGGGAATAGAGCCCGGGGACCCGTGGACCGTCCCTCGCCCGCGCCGGCCGGGACCCGGCCGCCGGTTCGCCGGAATTCAGCCAGTGCGCCGCCGGCCGGTGCCCAAGGGCCCAATTGCAAAGGGGGAAAACTTTTCAGGGGCCTAACTGCGAAAGGGTAACTTCAATAGTACATGTGTTTTGCTGTTTCTTGTAAATTGCGTAGAAAATCACAGAAAAATCGCAAAAATGTGAAACCAATTTTGTTGGGTTCGTGGTGAATTATCCTACAACTTTTGTGATTCTGGCCTGAGCTAATTCCTGTTAGTTTTTGCATGAAAAATACAAATGTGAAAACCCTAGATCTGAAATAACTCAAAAACTATAAATCCTCTGTGTCCAATTTTTGGATATGTTGTGTGTTAGGTCATGACTAGCTCCTATGCTAAACATTGCACAAAGTTATGATGTAAATCGTTTTCTAAAAATGTTTTTCCATTTCTGGCAGATCTGTATAAATGACTTTTCTTGCTAAATATATCTATGTTTTTGAAATCAACTTGTGCACACTGTCTTGTAATATCAAAATACACATCTTCTGAATTAATCATGATTTTTGGATTAACAGAAAGTATTATTCTTGATTTATGCATGTTTTCCTTTGTAAATTAATAAACCAAGTTCAGTAGAGATTCCATGTGAACATGTTGGTTCTTTAGGCTTGTTTAGGACCAGAGAGAATGCAGAAAAAAGTTTGGATCATTTTGAGGCTTATTTATTTTTGTATGCTTTTAAATTGAATCTCTCGCTAGCTTTTGTTATTTTCAAAAATAATTAATTTCTAGCTATCCAAAGCTTGCATGTGTGTTCAATAGCTTGTTATAGGTGTTTAGTGGTTAATACGCCCTTCCACTGAATTTTATTAATTAATTTCATGAATGAAAGCTATGTGGGTCAATAAGGGCTTAATAGTCATTAATTGGGAAAAATCACCAAACCACCCTTGCTAACTTGTGTGTGGTTCTAAATCAATTTAAAAAGATAAATGCATCTACCCACTACTGTTTGTGAAATTAAATTACATTATTTACACATATATGTATACAGTCACCATCAAAAAAGAATATCTAATAAAGATTTGCATGTTGTTCCTTTTTGGAAGAGTATGCTAAATGTATTCTTATCTAGGTGAATGTGCCCCACTAATGCACCCTATGGTTGTCATTTATTGTTTGTGATTAATTAAATTTAAAAATCGTCAATTAAATCTTGCATTTGCATCCTCGTGTAGATCTCCCGAACGGTAGCTGTACGCGTGTGCCGGATGGAGGAGACGGAGGAGCTGACGGAGACGTGCACCACGTCGTTGTAGAGCAAGACCTGGACCAAGTCCAGAAGGGCCCAAGGCCAACCTTGCCATCGAAGGCAAGCCCCGGATCATTAACCCCGTCTTTTAAAAATTATGCAATTATATTTGCTATGTTTGTGCATTTACGTTCCAGGAGTTGATTTGAAACCCTAGATGCATGATCCCTAGGTACCTACGCTCCTTTTACTAGTATGCTAGGTCGTTAGCTGCTATGCTATAGGACCCGGCAGAAGTCGAGTGATGTTCGTCACTCGCGAGAATAGGTTCTTATGTTGTAATCATAAGATCTTTATAAATGGATTGCTCATGTGGTAAGAGCATGGGGTTTGGGCTCCGGTCCAGTGGCTTTCGTGGGCTAAGCTTTTGAACGTACTAAACATATGCCGGGTATGGGACCGGTAAGCCTAGTACCCGATTGACGCGGTAAGGGAACCATGCGGCAAGGAATGTAGGTTCCGCTCCCGAGCCGAAGATCGACGGGAACGGCCTAGGACAGTTGTCCTTGCGGGGGCAGCCTGCCGTGTGTTTGGGTTTACCTTGCATGGTTTAAATCAATCGATTGTCGGCCTCTCACCGTTATCCGAGAATGCTTAATCAACTGGCCATGATATCCCATAAGGATGGAACTCGAGGAATATTGTTGTATGAATTAATTGCTTGTCCAATTCTTGATTGAGTTAGATGGCACATTTAGAAATGGTAATTAACTAGAACTTGTGCTAAAAGATTGAAAGTAAGGATCTACTCTTAGTAGCTTTCCAGCAAAAGAAACTCCACCGGCCAAAAGCCTTTCATGTCTAGAGTTTGGTGATGTAGCTGTCACCCGACGGTTAAGTCTTGCTGAGTATTAGTATACTCAGCCTTGCTTTAAAACTGTTGTTGCAGGTGTGATTGACCGGATGGGTGACGACAAGTGATGACATCACAGATGGCCTCCTGTGATGCTTACCGTTGCGCTAGTTTAAATTATTTCTGCTGTATTTTCGAACTCTGAACCTTTACTCTATGTCGTGAACAATGGTTTGTAATAAAAGGTTTAATTCGTCTTGTACTCTGGACTCGCCTTCGCGTGAGTTTTAATGCATGTGTCGATCCTCTGTTCGATGTCCAAGTGATTTACCGGGCGTTAACCCGGCAACTAACGATAGGATGATACTTTAATATTGCTTAAATGACCAAAGTGGATCGGTCTTAGGCGATAGTACGGTATTTTCCTGGGCGGGTTATCACAGCTGGTATCAGAGCGATTGCATGCACCAGAGCTTATTTAACAACCTGAATCACATGATTTTGGAATAAAAGCTGCCAAGATTGTTTGATTTGCAAAACACGTTGGTCCGTTAAGGATGAAATAGACCGAGAGGCCCTAGAGGGAAATTTTTGGGTTCTTTCAGGTGGCTTAATAATCTATGGTTTATTTTGCTAACTTCCAGCACATTACTTTATGTCTGACTTACCTTCATGCACAACCATACTAGTTCATCATGTTTTGCCATACGTGGTGGTACCACAGGGAAGTCCTGTGAGGGACTAGTGAGACCTATTCCAATGGGTGTCACGTCGCGTCTGAGTCTCGTCACGTTTTGCCATACGTGATGGTACCACAGGAAAGTCCGTGAGGGATGAGTGAGGCCTATTCCAATGGGCACTCACATCGCGTCGGAGTCTTAAATAGGACGCTGTCCATGCAGCGGCTTAACACATGGATGTCGTTTCTATAGAGAACGGTAATGTATGTGGACGCTTTCATGAGTGCTGGCATGAAAGGTTCGTTGTGTTCTGTGATCTTCTGCAGGTACATTAACCTCGTTCGTAAGTCGCTAAGTGAGTATCGATAGTCTCAACTAGTTATTATAGGGAGAGACGTAATTGTTGCCTTGCCACCGGCACTAACTCCGATTTTTGGCTTAATTGCTTGGTGAGGACGAATAGGTCGTTCTTGCATCATGGTCAAAACCTGCTGAGTAGTGAAAGGATCATATGTGTTGTTTTCCTTAAGTAATAATCTAATAACAACAATAACAACCTTTAAACCGAATCTAAAGTGTTGTTGAACCGTCTAGTCGACCTTGTTGTCGTGACCTCTTCTCAGACATTTTTGTAGAGTTTCTGTATAGGTGATCTACACCCAAGTCCCCAATCTATCCAAATCTTTGTCGAGAAGTATTTGCACGATCATAGGTTTTCAAAACTCAATATATGCTCAAATAGTATACCTAGGTCTTGCCGTCTTTCCGGGACACGTCACTCCGAATCTTGTACCTTTGCACCTTGTTCCTGACTCCTCTAGCTTAACCCTCGACTACCAAGTTTGGTCCCATGAACCTACCGAGTTGCCGGAAAATTTCGAACATTTCGGGAACTTTGGTTTCGGAATGTTGAAAATTGTCATTTCGATGCAGTGCAACTATCTCGAGTCTAGCTATTTGGGCAATATGAGTTTTCGTCGTACATGTTCTACTTGTTGGACAAGCTTACGAATGTGTAACTTATGAAAACTCGAATTTTTCAGATGGTGGGCTCGACAAGCAGCACACCGAATGGTTTCGGTGATTCTAGTGGCCGCAACCAGCCGCCACCACCGCCGGACCTGACAATAGTGGCTACTCAAACCGAGATGATGCGCCAAATTCTTCTATACCGCAAAGAAGAATCCCGGCGAAGCAGCCCCCACGGGAATCGATTAATGCCCAAGGTCAAGTAACCGAGTACAAGCACTTTCCGGATATGAATCCTCCGCAGCTCAATGGGACGAAGAACCCTTGGATGCCGATGCTCGGATTCGGGCCATTGAAGCTATGTTTGCGGTGTTTACCTTGCCATGTTCAGAAGGACGCAAGGCTAAATTCGCAGCATTGCAGCTTCGTGGTTCTGCTTTGATGTGGTGGGAACACTACAAGTCCATGCAGCAACCTGAGTATGAAATCACTTGGGAAGAATTCAAAAAGGCTTTCAGAGACCATCACCTCTCTAAAGCACTTACCGATAAGAAAATGAGAGAGTTATTGGCTCTCAAGCAAGGATCAGACACGGTGTACCAATACGCACAGAAGTTTAATAACCTCTGCCAGTATGGAGGATATCATGTGGATACCGACATGAAGAAGATGGAGCTTTTTCGTGAAGGTCTGAATAGTAAATTGGCTGAATGGCTGAACCTGGTCAAATTTGACAGCTACCCCATGCTAGTGAATAAAGCTATCTCCCAGGAAGATGCCATGAAGAGAGCCCAAGCCGAGAAGAAAAGAAAGGCTGACTCCATGCCCAGTAATGCACAACGTTACAAGATACGCATTATGCGGAAGACTTTCCCAGACTTCCAGCAGGCTTCACAGTCGGAAAAGTTAGTGGTTAAGTTGTCCCAGGATCGGACTCAAGAAAATCTTCACCTTCCCAACACTCAACAACCGACTCCCAAGCCTATTGTACCTAGTCCTAATGGCAACAATGAGCGTTGTTGTTTCAAGTGTGGTGAACCAGGACACTTCACTAGGTCATGCCTGCAACCGTGCCAGACCAACAGGCGGCACCGACTAACTCAGCCTAATCAGAGGCAAGTTTCCAAACCCATCAAGAAGCGCAAGAAGAAGATTGCTCAAGCCAGGGAGGGCAGACTCAATTTCACCTCTGTGGGTGATATTCCAGAAGGAGCACCAGTAATGATGGGCACATTCTCTATTCGAGGCAAACCCATCCGTGTGTTGTTTGATTCTGGTGCAACACATAGTTTCATGAATGGGAAGACGCTGAGCAAAGTAGGACTGAACTCCTGCAACACAAAGGACGCTTTTACAATCAAAACAGCGGGAGGGAACATCTCTTCCGAGCTGATGACCAGGGGAGTACTCTTGGAATTAGGAAGCAAAACAATTGACACGGACCTTATCATTTTGGGATTATAAGGTGTGGATGTCATTCTAGGAATGGATTGGATGAACCGACATAAGGTAGTACTGGATATTTCAGAGAGAGTGGTAGAGATCAACTCACCAATTGTTGGAGCCACGACTCTATACCTACCTTTCAAAGATGATGTGAATCCTCGTTCTTATGTGGCAATCACTTCTCAGTTGGAAGAAATTCCAGTGGTTCGAGAGTTTGCGGATGTTTTTCCCGATGAATTGTCGGGTATGCCACCTGATAGAGATGTCGAGTTTGTCATTGAACTTCAGCCTGGCACAGCCCCTATCTTCAAGAGACCTTACCGCATGCAACCCAAGGAATTAGCAGAATTGAAGACCCAACTTCAAGAATTGCTAGATAAGGGTTATATTCGCCCAAGTTCTTCGCCTTGGGGTTGCCCAGTTTTATTTGTGAAGAAGAAAGATGGTAGTTTGAGGTTATGTGTGGATTACCGACCTCTCAATGCGGTAACAATCAAGAACAAGTACCCATTACCTCGCATCGATGTTCTGTTCGATCAGTTGGTTGGAGCCAGAGTTTTCTCCAAGATTGATCTTCGATCAGGGTATCATCAAATAAAGATCAGGCCATGTGATATTCCCAAGACAACTTTCTCCACTCGATACGGTCTTTATGAGTATTTGGTAATGTTCTTTGGTCTTACCAATGCACCTGCTTATTTCATGTGTCTCATGAATTCTGTGTTCATGACGGAGCTGGACAAGTTTGTAGTGGTATTCATTGATGACATATTAATCTATTCCAAGAATGAAGAAGAACATGCAGAACATCTCCGAATTGTTTTGCAACGTTTGCGAGATCACAAGCTTTATGCCAAGTTCTCCAAATGTGAATTTTGGTTGGATAGTGTGAAATTTTTGGGGCACACTATTTCCAAGGAAGGCATATCTGTGGATCCTAGCAAAGTACAAGAGGTTATGGATTGAAAACCACCCAAGACCGTACATCAAATCCGAAGTTTTCTGGGTTTAGCAGGCTATTATCGTCGTTTCATTCCGGATTTCTCCAGGATCGCTAAACCTATGACTGAACTATTAAAGAAGGGAGTTAAGTTTGTGTGGAGCAAAGATTGTGAAAAAGCTTTCCACACATTGAGGCAACATCTGACTACAGCCCCAATGCTAGTGCAGCCGGATAATTCTAAACCGTTTGAAGTCTTTTATGATGCTTCGAGCACTGGTCTCGGTTGTGTTCTTATGCAAGAAAATCGAGTCATTGCCTATGCCTCACGATCGCTTCGACCTAATGAAGTGAATTACCTGACCCATGATCTTGAGTTAGCAGCAGTCGTTCATGCTCTCAAGATTTGGAGGCATTATCTTATGGGAAACCGTTGTAATATCTTCACCGGTCACAAGAGTCTTAAGTATATCTTCACCCAATCAGAATTGAATATGAGGCAGAGAAGATGGTTAGAATTGATTAAAGACTATGATCTAGAAGTACACTATCATCCCGGAAAAGCCAATGTTGTTGCGGATGCGCTTAGCCGAAAGGTTCACTGCAACTGCTCAACCGTGGAGTCGTATATTGAGACTTTGTGTGAAGACTTGAGGAAGCTCCGATTAGAAATTGTGGAGCAAGGAATTCTGAATGCTATCTCAGCTAAGTCCAATCTATATGACAGAATCGTTTTGGCTCAACTCAATGATGAAGGTGTCCAGCTAATAAAACAGAAATTAGCGGAAGGAGACCCCAAATATAGTTGTTTCCGTAAGGATGCAAAAGAGGTGGTGTGGTTTGAGCAACATCTCGTAGTTCCTGTTGATCCGGAACTCCGGAAGGAAATTTTCGACGAAGCTCATCTTTCCAAATTCTCTATTCACCCCGGAAGCACCAAAATGTATCAAGATTTGAAGAAAAACTTTTGGTGGTCAAACATGAAGGTAGACATAGCCAAATACGTGGCAGAGTGTGATACTTGTCATCGAGTCAAAGCAAGCCATTTAAAATCAGCCGGTGTACTTCAACCGTTGACTATACCTTTGTGGAAGTGGGATGACATAAGTATGGATTTTATAGTGGGTTTACCCCCGACTGCCAGAAAGAAGGATTCCATCTGGGTTATAGTGGACCGATTGACCAAGACTGCTCATTTCATCGCAGTGCGCACCACTTACTCTGTCCAAGATTATGCAGAACTCTATATCGATCAAATTGTGCGTCTGCACGAGATTCCCAAGACCATTGTTTCGGATCGAGGTACTCAATTTGTGGCTCGTTTTTGGGAACAATTGCATGAATCTTTGGGAACCAAATTGATTCGTAGTTCAAGTTATCATCCTCAGACCGATGGTCAGACCGAGCGAGTCAATCAAATTGTGGAAGACATGTTGAGAGCAAGCATCATGCATTTTGATAAGAGTTGGGACAAGTGTCTATCTTTGGCAGAATTCTCTTATAACAATAGTTATCAAGCTAGTTTGAAGATGGCACCATTTGAAGCTCTTTATGGACGAAGATGCCGAACTCCTTTGAATTGGTCAGAAGCCGGAGAGCGAACGCTCTTTTGTCCCGATTTAGTTAAAGACGCAGAAGAGAAGGTGGAAGTGATCAGAGAAAACTTGAAGTTAGCTCAAATGAGACAAAAGTGTTACCATGACAAAGGGACAGCACCCCGACACTATGCAGTGGGCGATTACGTATACCTCAAGGTTTCCCCGACCAAAGGTGTACAGAGATTTGGCGTCAAAGGGAAGTTAGCCCCACGCTATATCGGCCCATACGAGATCATTGAGATATGTGGACCTGTCGCTTATCGTATCCGACTTCCGGATCGATTCTCGGCTGTGCACAATGTGTTTCATGTGACACAATTGAAGAAAGGTGTGAAAGTACCCGAGACAGAAGTGATCACGGAAGAGAACGCTTGGATCGAGCCAGATCTTTCAGTGGTCGAGCATCCGCTGAGAGTGCTAGATCAAAAAGAAAGGCAAACTAGGAGACATACCGTGAAGATGTACAAGATACAATGGAGTCACCATACTGAAGAAGAAGCTACGTGGGAGACCGAGCACTTCCTCAACACCAAGTATCCGGGTTTTCTTCAATCGCGAAAAGGTAAGAACCTTACCCCTACCTGTGTCTTTAATTTTCGAATCTCGGGTCGAGATTCCTTTTAAGGGGGGTAGGCTGTGACGCCCCAGGTTTCTAATTAACGTCATTAGTGCTAACGACCGGATCAGCCGAGTCAAACCTGCCGACCATGGTCAAACCTAGGTCAACCTGGGTCATCACCTCAAAAACCTCGCCATTGAACCCTATTGAACCCCTTGACCAAGCCTACACACACCCGTAGTCAACCCGTGGTCAAAGACACGGTCAAACCCCGCTTAACCGTTGACGTCGGCGAATGTCGTCCGGAACTTTTGCCGCGTTCTCCAAATTTCAACTGAACACTTCAAAATCTACCTTTATGAAAGTTGTCCATCTTGTTGAGGGACACAACTTTCGTGTAGAATGGCATCTCAAATTTTGAGCAGAAAAGGGTGAAAAACTTGGTCAACCGCTAGTACCTCTTGTTTTCCAGAATAGGCCGACATTTGAAGTTGGCACGACGTTCCTGCAAAATCCGTTGAGAAAAACACCCTATAACCTTTTTGAAAGCTGTAGAGGGTGACTAGATCTACAACTTTCATGTTCACTACTTGGTCAAGTTCTATTCAAGTTTTTGGAGAAATTTGTTTTAGAACAGTGCCAGTCGAGTTGGTTTGTCATCGCGCCGCGACGTCGCGACGGCTAGAGCGCCGAGCGCGCGCGCCTCGGGCCAACCGCGCCCTCGACTTCGGGTCCGTGCGCGCCTTCCCCCGGACGTGTTGCGGCGCCCGAGGCCGCGTGCCCCGAGGTCGGGAGGACTCCGAGGCGCGCCTAGCCCGAGCATGCCACGCGTCGCGTCGCCGTCACACCGAGCCGCCCCCGCCCGCGCCGCCCGCGTCGCCGTACGCGCGGCCGCCCGCGGCCACCTCCCTCCTCGGGTCGAGTGAGGCCACCGTGGAGCCGCCTCTCGCACCTATAAAGCCTCCCCGTTGCCCTCCCCGGCGCGCTAGCACGCCGACGAGCCCGCCTTGCTCCGCCGCCGGCCTCCATTGCCACCGCTCGCCGAGCTCCGCCTCCTCTTGCCCTCACGGTCGACCGACCCCTCAGGCACCCCTTCTAGGATCCGTAGAGGCTCAAGCCGCCACCCCTCGCCCCGCTTTGCGCCGCCCCTCGCCGGACGGCGCAGCCACCCCGGCCGCGCTCGGTGCGCCGCCGTGGGCCATCACCGCCCTCCCTCTCGCCCCGTCCGAGCGAGGGAATAGAGCCATGGGACCCGTGGAACGTCCCTCGCCCGCGCCCCCGCCGGAGACCGGCCGCCGGTTCGCCGAAATTCAGCCAGTGCGCCGCCGGCCGGTGCCCAAGGGCCCAATTGCAAAGGGGAAAAGCTTTTCAGGGGCCTAACTGCGAAAGGGTAACTTCAATAGTACATGTGTTTTGCTGTTTCTTGTAAATTGCGTAGCAAATCACAGAGAAATCGGAAAAATGTGAAACCAATTTTGTTGGGTTCGTGGTGAATTATCCTACAACTTTTGTTATTCTGGCCTGAGCTAATTCCTATTAGTTTTTGCATGCAAAATACAAATGTGATAACTCAAAAACTATAAATCCTCTGTGTCCAATTTTTGGATATGTTGTGTGTTTGGTCATGCCTAGCTCCTATGCCGAAAATTGCGCAAAGTTATGATGTAAATCTTTTACTAAAAATGTTTTTCCATTTCTGGCAGATCTGCATAAATGATTTTTCTTGCTCAATATATTTATGTTTTTGAGCTCAACTTCTGCACACTGTCTTGTAATATCAAAATACACATCTTGTGAATTAATCATGAGTTTTGGATTAATAGAAATAATTATTCTTGATTTATGCATGTTTTCCTTTGTAAATTAATAAACCAAGTTCATTAGAGATTCCATGTGAACATGTTGGTTCTTTAGGCTTGTTTAGGACCAGAGAGCATGCACAAGAAAGTTTGGATCATTTTGAGGCTTATTTATTTTTGTATGCTTTTAAATTGAATCACTCGCTAGCTTTTGTTATTTTCAAAAATAATTAATTTCTAGCTATCCAAAGCTTGCATGTGTGTTCAATAGCTTGTTATAGGTGTTTAGTGGTTAATACGCCCTTCCACTGAATTTTATTAATTAATTTCATGAATGAAAGCTATGTGGGTCAATAAGGGCTTAATACTCATTAATTGGGAAAAATCACCAAACCACCCTTGCTAACTTGTGTGTGGTTGTAAATCAATTTAAAAAGCTAAATGCATCTACCCACTACTGTTTGTGAAATTAAATTAAATTAAATTATTTACACATATATGTATACAGTCACCATCAAAAAGAATATCTAATAAAGATTTGCATATTGTTCCTTTTTGGAAGAGTATGCTAAATGTATTCTTATCTATGTGAATGTGTCCCACTAATGCACCCTGTGGTTGTCATTTATTGTTTGTGATTAATTAAATTTAAAAATCGTCAATTAAATCTTGCATTTGCATCCTCGTGTAGATCTCCCGAACGGTAGTTGTACGCGTGTGCCGGAAGGAGGAGACGGAGGAGCTGACGGAGACGTGCACCACATCATTGTAGAGCAAGACCTGGACCAAGTCCAGAAGGGCCCAAGGCCAACCTTGCCATCGAAGGCAAGCCCCGGATCATTAACCCCGTCTTTTAAAAATTATGCAATTATGTTTGCTATGTTTGTGCATTTACGTTCCAGGAGTTGATTTGAAACCCTAGATGCATGATCCCTAGGTACCTACGCTCCTTTTACTAGTATGCTAGGTCGATAGCTGCTGTGCTATAGGACCCGGTAGAAGTCGAGTGATGTTCGTCACTCGCGAGAATAGGTTCTTATGTTGGAATCATAAGATCTTTATAAATGGATTGCTCATGTGGTAAGAGCATGGGGTTTGGGCTCCGGTCCAGTGGCTTTCGTGGGCTAAGCTTTTGAACGTACTAAACATATGCCGGGTATGGGACCGGTAAGCCTAGTACCCGATTGACACGGTAAGGGAACCTTTCCCTACTACACCTGGGGCACTTGTGTCCCCCTGCTTGCAACAGTGTGGTACCTGCGTGAGTCTGGACGTTAGTGTGGGAGCGATCCAGTAAAACCTTATACCAAGGAATGTAGGTTCCGCTCCCGAGCCGAAGATCGACGGGAACGGCCTGGGACAGTTGTCCTTGTGGGGGCAGCCTACCGTGTGTTTGGGTTTACCTTGCAAGGTTTAAATCAATCGATTGTCGGCCTCTCACCGTTATCCGAGACTGCTTAATCAACTGGCCATGATATCCCATAAGGATGGAACTCGAGGAATATTGTTGTATGAATTAATTGCTTGTCTAATTCTTGATTGAGTTAGATGGCACATTTAGAAATGGTAATTAACTAGAACTTGTGCTAAAAGATTGAAAGTAAGGATCTACTCTTAGTAGCTTTCTAGCAAAAGAAACTCCACAGGCCAAAAGCCTTTCATGTCTAGAGTTTGGTGATGTAGCTGTCACCCGACGGTTAAGTCTTGCTGAGTATTAGTATACTCAGCCTTGCATTAAAACTGTTGTTGCAGGTGTGATTGACCGGATGGGTGACGACAAGTGATGACATCACGGATGGCCTCCTGTGATGCTTACCGTTGCGCTAGTTTAAATTATTTCCGCTGTATTTTCGAACTCTGAACCTTTACTCCATGTCGTGAACAATGGTTTGTAATAAAAGGTTTAATTCGTCTTGTACTCTGGACTCGCCTTCGCGTGAGTTTTAATGCATGTGTCGATCCTCTGTTCGATGTCCAAGTGATTTACCGGGCGTTAACCCGGCAACTAACGACAGGATGATACTTTACTATTGCTTAAATGACCAAAGTGGATCGGTCTTAGGCGATAGTACGGTATTTTCCTGGGCGGGTTGTCACAGAGATCAGCTTTGCTTTGACAGATGGCTAGAACCTACATGACTGCACGCAAGAGCACTGGTGGACGCTTCCCCACTGGACAGCTGGCTCCTCACCATCATCTTGAGGATGTTGAGGAGGAACCAGAGGAGTTCCAGCCAGAGGTTGAGGTGGAGGAAAACCCAAAGGAGGTACAGCCGGAATCAGAAGAGGAGGATCCTGAAGAGGTTGAGATGGAAGAGGAGGAGCCAGATGAGCCACTGGAACAACCACAGCTGTACGATGGCACCGTGCTGGAGGTAGACGCTAGTGGGGACATCGTGATTCCACCGGCGCCTGTGGCAAATGAGGAAGCACCCCCTGCACATGTTGATCCAGTGCCTGATGGTGAAGGAGGTGACCCGGATGACTCTAGTGATGACAGTGGAGATGAGGAAGGTGGTAACAATGCTGATGGCAACCTGGAGGAAGATGAGGATGAAAACCCCCGCTATCACGGAGCAGAATATCACAAACATTCCACTGAAGATGAGAATGGACAGTTTTGCATTCTTCTGTGGGAAGTTCTGCGGTACCTGGGTTATACCATAAAGCCCCTCTACGTGACAAAGCACTTCAGCGAGCCAGGAATGAGAGACTACTACACCAGCAGAGTCTACATCGGGAGGCCCCGAATGATACGAAGGGCCGGAGGTACCGCTCATCTCACCACAGCACGGCCCAGTTCTCCACAGATGATGCTGCGGTGAATGATGCAGCAAGGAGGGCACTCTGGTCAATCTGCAATGCGAATCGAGTGCAGCTGTTCCACTCGGAGTATCGCCATGTGCCTCGTCGTGCAAGTGGCACAGAGGAGACTGTGGTGCCAGCAGGAGGTAATGATCGCATCGACGTCTTGGCATGTGTGACTGCTGCCTTGAACACAGATCTGGAAGGGGCAACTGCTGAAATGAACAGGTATCACGAGGAGTTGCAGGCTGCTCAGGTGAAGATTGCACGTCTGGAAGCGCAGCTGGCGGGACAGCGACTTCCCCAAGAAGTTATGCCATATCAGACCACAGCTTCCCCTCCGCGCAAGAGACTCCGTTACGGCTCCGCTGAAGCTACTACTCATCTTGGCTAGGATCCTAGGAGACTCGCCCTTACCATTTACTTTTTCGCTAGATCGTTCCTGCGTGAACGTATTGCTTGTAATAATGAATGCTGTTTGCAAACATGATTGAGTTGGATATTTGCTTGATTGTAAATTGTATGGTGGAGTGATGGCCACTATGCAATCAGAATTGTTAAGTTAATTAAAGGATGGTTTGGGTTTTATCGGTTGTCATTGCTTAATCTTCTATGCAAGTTTGATTGGATCAAATCTGTTTTCGCAGTCATATGACATATCAGTAATGTTTTGTTTATAACTCAAGCTACAGAACTCCAAATGACATGAAACAAGTTGGGTTAGTTCACACATTTAGAGTATGATTTTCTGTCAAAAATTCAATGATATACAGTATATATTATTGGAGTTATGCACAAAGTAATGAACATGTCAGAATCTGTAAATTTCTGCTGATACAGCTGCACTGTTTGAATTTTATCTCGAGTTATAGATGTCCAAATGAGGTGAATCCAGTTGGGATAGTTCCATAATTTCATTCATCATAATCTAGTAAAAATTTGTGGTCATTGGATAATTACACAGAAAGTTATGCATAATTCATTGAGGTCAACAGAATCTGTCCTAACTGAAGAACATGCTGCTATTTCATTTTGAGTTATCTTCTTATGCATTGATTCAAGTACAACTATCTGAGATATGATTTTTCTAATGGTCAGATGGTAAACACCAGGTCCGGTGGAGGTCAAGACGTGCCACCTGTGATCCGTGCACATATCACGAATCAGCAGAACCCAGCACCACCCCCACCGATCAACCAAGCAATGGATCCAAACATGCAGCAGTTTCTGGCAGCGCAGATGCAATTGATTCAGAATCTCACCAACACTATGCAGCAAATGCAAACTCAACAGGACCAGCCACCACAGTCGATTCCTCCGCCACCCCCGCCACCAAGGGACAGGCACAAGGAGTTCATGAGCCACCATCCTCCTACGTTTTCTCACTCGTCTGATCCACTGGATGCTGACGACTGGCTGAAAACCATCACCAAGAAGCTGGAGATCGTGCAATGCACTGACAGGGAGATGGTCCTGTATGCTGCCGGAAGACTCGTAGGGCAGGCTGCAGACTGGTGGGATGCATACTCAACTGCTCACCCCAACAGGCAGAACATTACTTGGCAGGAATTCCGTGACAACTTCCGTACTTACCACATCCCTTCTGGGGTTATTAAGCTGAAGCAGAGGGAGTTCTTGTCTCTGCGGCAGGGCAATATGTCAGTGACCGAGTATCTGGACAAGTTCACTCACTTGTCACTCTATGCACCTGATGAAGACAACACTGAACCAAAGAGGCATGAAAGGTTTCTGGATGGCTTGATTGGGCCTTTAAACTATCAACTGCAGAGTCACATCTTCCCAGACTTTCAGACGCTGGTGAACAAAGCTATTGGGCTAGAAAGCAAGAGAAAGGAGATGGGTGAACAGAAACGCAAGTTTCAGTCACATGGACAGTATAGCAGCAACACCTGTCCTCGTTACAATTCTCAGCAAAGCCTGACTCCATATCGTCGTGGTGGTCAAGGTGGGAGGTACCCACAGAACATGCAGCTGCAGCGCTCGTTTCAGCCACAGTGCTTCAATCCTCAGACACCCAGAGTTCCTACCCCTCAGCTGAGTCGTCCTAACAATAACTCTGGGCCGCCTGTCAGAAACACCAACCCTGTTCAGCCTGTTGGATTCTTCAAGTGTGGAGAGCTAGGGCATTATGCTAACAATTGTCCCAAGAGGGTGATGCAAACTCCGCAGAGAGACAGTGGAAACAGGACTGGGCAGTCATCTTCGCAGGCTTGTACTCCACAGACACCTAGCAAGAGAGGCCAGCAGAATCACGCGCGTGGCCGGGTTAATCATGTATGAGTGGAGCAAGCTCAGAATGACGTCGGCGTGTTATTGGGTACGTTTTTCGCCAACTCTGTACCTACTACCGTATTATTTGATTCAGGAGCATCACATTCATTCATAACTGATCAATTTGTGGCAAAATATAACTTATCTATGAGCTCAATGAAGAACCCACTGATAGTTAGCACTCCTGGTGGAGAAATGAAAACTGGTCATATATGCCCACAAGTAAAGATTAATATCATGGGGGTAGACTTTCTTGCTAATCTGGTAGTTCTAAAATCATGGGGAATAGATGTCATTCTTGGGATGGATTGGTTACAAAAGCATGATGGAGTTATTCAGTGTCGGAAGAGGTCAGTGCAGTTAACCAGTCCTCAAGGGGAGAGAGTAGAATATGTGAGTACACCCTCATCCAGCAAAGAGGTTGTGAACTCCGTAGAAGGCAAGGCCTTGGAGGATATAAGGGTAGTGAATGAATTCCCTGATGTGTTTCCGGAGGATTTGCCAGGTATGTCACCTGACCGTGACATTGAATTTAGTATTGAACTTATACCTGGTACTGCTCCCATATCTAAAAGACCTTATAGAATGGATGTTAAAGATTTAGCTGAATTAAAGAAACAAATTGAAGAACTACTTAGTAAAGGGTTTATCCGTCCTAGTTCGTCACCATGGGGAGCCCCTACACTCTTCGTTGATAAAAAGGATGGGTCTAGGAGGTTGTGTATAGACTATCGATCACTTAATGAGGTTACTATCAAGAACAAATACCCTTTACCTCGGATCGAGGATTTATTTGATCAGATGAGAGGAGCTAAGGCATTCTCTAAGATAGATCTTAGATCAGGTTATCACCGCTTAAAAATCCGAGTGGAGGATATACCAAAGACAAGATTCACATCTATATACGGGTTGTATGAGTTCACCGTGATGTCCTTTGGCTCGACCAATGCACCAAGATACTTTATGTATTTGATGAACAAAGTATTCATGGAGTATCTGGATAAGTTTGTTGTGGTATTCATTGATGACATATTGGTATTCTCTCGGAGTGAGGAAGAACATGAAGAACATCTGAGGCTTGTGTTGCAGAAGCTTCGGGAACATCAGCTGCATGCCAAGTTCAGCAAGTGTGCTTTCTGGTTGAAGGAGGTCTCTTTTCTCGGACACATCATCACAGATGGAGGGATTGCAGTCGATCCAAGCAAGGTTCGGGATGTATTGAATTGGAGTCCGCCTAAGAATGTCCCGGAGATCAGAAGCTTCCTTGGACTTGCAGGATACTACCGGAGGTTCATTGAAGGATTTTTTAAGATAGTGAAGCCACTTACCACTCTGCTCGAGAAGGGAAAAGAATTCAAGTGGGATGAGAAGTGTCAGGCTAGTTTTGAGGAATTGAAGAAGAGGTTGACCACAACACCTGTGTTGATCATGCCAGACATACACAAAGCATTCGATGTATACTATGATGCCTCTCGGCAAGGATTGGGTTGTGTGTTGATGCAAGAAGGAAAAGTAGTAGCTTATGCTTCAAGACAGTTGAGGAAACATGAGCAGAACTACCCTACTCATGATCTTGAGTTAGCCGTGGTTGTTCACGCATTGAAGATTTGGAGACACTACATGATTGGAAACAAGTGTAAGACTTCACTGACCACAAGAGTCTGAAGTATATCTTTACTCAGAAGGATTTGAATTTGAGGCAAAGAAGGTGGTTGGAGTTAATCAAAGATTATGATTTGGAAATTCAGTATCATCCAGGAAAGGCAAATGTTGTAGCAGATGCTTTGAGTCGGAAGGGACAGACTAACATGCTGTTAGGACACCTGCTACCTCAGGAGCTATGTTGGGAGATGGCACAGCTCAACTTGGGAATAGTAGCTTCGAGTGAGACTTTGACATTAGAAATTGAGTCGACGCTTGAGCAGGATATCAGGAAAGGACAGTTGACGGATGATAAGATTGCAGAATATAGGAAGTTGATTAAATTGGGCAAAGTTCCGGAATTCAGAGAAGATGAGCAAGGAACAGTATGGTTTAAGAACAGAATCTGTGTACCTGAGATCAAGGAGTTGCGAGAAGCTATCTTGAAGGAAGCACACGATTCAGCTTACTCTATACACCCTGGGAGTACCAAGATGTATCAGGACTTGAAACAGAGATACTGGTGTATGGGATGAAGAAAGATGTAGCGGCTCATGTAGCTTTGTGTGATGTGTGTCAAAGAGTGAAGGCTGAGTATCAAAGGCCAGCAGGATTGCTTCAACCTCTAAAGGTACCTGAGTGGAAATGGGAAGAGATCGGTATGGACTTCATAGTGGGCTTACCTCGTACTCGTGATGGGTATGACTCTATATGGGTTATTGTGGATAGATTAACCAAGGTAGCGCACTTTATTCTAGTAAAGACAACCTATACAGGAGTGAAGCTAGCTGAGTTGTATAACTCAAGGATAGTGTGTTTGCATGGGGTACCGAAGAAGATAGTGTCAGATAGAGGCACTCAGTTTACGTCACGGTTTTGGCAGAAGTTGCATGAATCAATGGATACAAAGTTAAACTTCAGTTCAGCATACCATCCTCAGACAGATGGGCAGACAGAGAGAACAAATCAGATTCTTGAGGATATGTTGAGAGCTTGTGCGTTGAAGAACAGTGGCAGTTGGGATAAGAGTTTGCCTTATGCAGAGTTTGCTTATAACAACAGTTATCAGTCCAGCATTAAAATGGCACCTTTTGAGGCTCTGTATGGAAGAAAGTGTAGAACAACGTTGTTTTGGAACCAGACTGGTGAGAGACAACTCTTTGGACCAGACAGCATACGAGAAGCAGAAAAGCAAGTTGAAATCATAAGAGAGAATCTCAAAGCGGCACAGTCACGTCAGAAGAGTTATGCTGATCCTCGGAGAAGAGAGGTGATTTTGGAATTCGGTGATTATGCATACCTCAGAGTGTCACCTATTCGGGGATTACGAAGGTTTAATGTCAGAGGGAAGTTATCACCTCGATTTATCGGACCTTTCAAGATTTTGGAACGGAAAGGAGAAGTAGCATACCAGTTGGAGTTGCCGACACGCTTGTCGGGAGTCCATGATGTGTTCCATGTATCACAAACCAAGAAATGTACAAGTGAGGTTAAGATAGAACCTAGACACAGTTAAAGGATATTCAAATGGAGAATGACCTGACATATAAAGAATACCCTCTTAAGATCTTGGATATATCAGAAAGAGTTACCAGGAGTAAGATCATCAGAATGTGTAAAGTACAGTGGAGTCATCATACTGAGGAAGAGGCAACTTGGGAAAGAGAGGATGAACTTAAGGAAGACTTTCCTCAGCTGTTCTCTAAGGGCGTGTTTGGGAGGGCTCCACACAGCTCCAGATCCACAAAAACAGCTCCACTCCAACTTTTTCGTGCCAAACACCCCAGCTCCAAAAACTCCAGATCCACCAAATCCATGGATCTAGCTCCCAACTCCACCAATTCCATGGAGTGCCTCAAGGGGTACTCTGCGAACACGTTTTGGTAAACAACTCGTGGAGTTGGGGGGTAATTACCCACCACTGCCACCGATTACACACATACCGGTTCGATTTCTTTTTTCCCGAACAGAACAGGACGCCACGCCCCACCCCTCGCGACGCGACGCATCGTCTCCTCCGCACTGTTCCTCCGCCGCCGCCGGTGCTACAAGAGCCGTCGCCGCCCTTGCCTCCTCCCGGCGGCCGGCCGGACCGCCGGAATCGCCGCAGATGAGCCGTCCGCCCCCTCCTCCGCCTCCTCCTATCAATTCCGGGCGTCGAATTGGCCTTTCCCGTCCTCCTCCTCCAACCCTACACGCCATGGATGGCAATGGAGCGGCGGTCGCCGGAGATGAGGAAGAAAACGGAGCTCATGGCGCTACCTGGGAGGATTCAATCGATCCGTTTTCGCAAGAATTTGGTGCAGCACCAGGTCCAGTAACTCGCCGCGCCGCGGCGGGAGCACCGGAACCGGGAGGTCATGCAACCACCGCAGGCGCAGCGGACCTGCAATAACTACGCCATGAAGGCGGAGATGCCGCCGTGGCCGGCGATGACCTACGACCACCCGATGCCGCAGCCGCTCCGCAACGCCGCCGCCGCGCGCGAGCCGGTGCTCGGCCACGTCCGCTCCGCCGCCGCCGCACGTGCCCGACGCGTCGGCGCACCCCGTCGGCCACGGCGCCGCCGCCGGCGGCGCGGATGGGCGCCACCATCGGCGGCGCCGGCGCGCACCACACCCGGATGGCGGGGCCCGCGACGAGCGCGCCGGCGGCGCCACGTTCGGGCTCGGCCTCCCGGGCTTGAACGCGCGGCGGACCGGCGTCATGGGCGGCGGCCGACTCGCGGGAACCGCCTCCCACGGCCGCGGCGGCGAGGGAGGTGGCGGTGGGGGGAGGTGGAGGCGACGCCATGACGAGGGACTTCCCCGGGCTTGCGCGCCCTCTCGCACCGCGACATCCTCGGCCTCGCCGGCTTTGACTCCTCGTGCATGGGCACCGCCGTCGCCGCCAACCCCAACATGAGCCGCTACGAACCGCGTGAAGCATACACAGGCGCGGGAGCAAAGCGACAAGAACGAGCCATGGGCCCATGGCACGGCGTGGGCAGCCATAGCTAAGCTCTCGCTAGTTATCTATTAGCTACTACCCCGCCGGCCGCCTATACTTTCTTCTTCCTCGATCTCACGGTTTCGGCGGTCGTCATCATCGGTCACCGCACCGTCCTCTCATCCGATCGCAACTGATGCCGCGGTGCGAGGCAAAGCTAGCTAGCTAGGGCCGGTGCACCATGCCTTTTGAGTCGGGTAAGCTCATCTTTTGCCTCTCGTTCACCATATCATCCTCTCATGGTCTCATGGCGGCCTTGCAACTTGATCATGCAAGCCGCAAGCGATCAACCTTTCCAAACTCGGATGGATGATGACGGCATTATTAGCGATGGCACGCAGCTAGGGAGTCCGTAGTTTTTTTGGTGGGTTGGTTGGAGAAGAGATCGAATCAAGGGGAAACCAATATATAGCTTTGTGACAAGAATAATACATGCACGCATCCATCATCATCTCTTTTGTCGATTTTTCAATTGCATCAATACTACATTATATTTTTACAAGACTAGAACGACCGTAGTATTTTTTTCGAGATGATTTTCTTTTAAAGGACCAACGTAAATTGGGAGAGTACAGTAAATTGTGAATGAACTGGAGTCCTTGTGTATATAGACTCCACCACGCGCACACACACACATGCAGCACACACACGCACACACACATGCTGCACGCACACAGCACACAACACACCATGCACACACCCATGCACGCACACATGCACACCCATGCACACAACAACTGACACACACCATGCACACAGCATGCACACACCACGCACACACCACACATGCAACTACACACGCATGCACACACACGTGACGTACAGACCACACATGCAAACAACACAAAAAATTAAGGGCAAAAGAGGGTAATCAATTCAAATCTTCATTTTTCGGAGCTGGAGTTGTTGTCTCAGTCAAACACATCTCCTCAACTCCAAAGGGAGAGTCCAGCTCCACGGTGGAGCTGCAGATTGGTGGAGTTGCTGCTCCAGAGCTGGTTTGGTGGAGCCGGAGCCCTCCCAAATATGCCCTAAGTCTTCTGAATCTCGGGACGAGATTCTCTTTAAGGGGGTAGGATTTGTGACACCCTAAAATTCCATCACTAAAATCAACTAGCAATTTAAATTAGTCTTAAGGGTTTAAAGAATTTAAATTGCCATTTAAATTGAGCTCTAAAATATTAAACATAATTTAATAAACTTAGAGACAACAAGTGATTGTGCATCATCAGTTGGCTTGCATGGTTTTTGGTTGCTTGTGTGGTTTCTAAAAAGTTTATAAATTTTTGAGAAAAAGTTTGAAAGAGTTTTGATCTGAATTTGAAAAGAAAAGTGGTTTTAAAAAGAAGTTTGAAAAAGAAAAGAAAAAAACAAAACCTTACCTCCTTACCTTTCGGCCCAAATGGCCCAGCGGCCCATCGCCCCTCACCCCGCACCGGCCCGCCTCTCCCTCTCTCTTTTTCTTTTCTTTTGCTGTCGCTGACACCCGGGCCCCGTTCGTCAGCCTCTCCATCTCCCCCTTCCTTTCTTCTTCCCCCTGCCTCGCCGGCCTGCCGCCGCAGCCGCGCGGATCCCGCCACGCCCCGCCTTCTCCCCTTCCTTTTTCTCCCCAGCAAGCTTGCCAATTAAGGCATTTAATCGCCCAGGCACGATTGGGGCCGTTTCCCCTTTCCTTGCACCGGGCCGTGATGGCCGCGGCCATCAATGGCAAGCGCTGCTCGGAGCCCGCCCGCCTCCCTTCGCCTTCCTCCTTGCGCTCCTATTTAAGCACGCACTCGAGCTCTTGCGCCTCCCTTTGCACCCGCAGCACACCAACGCACGCAATTGAGCCCAATTCCCCAGCGCCGCCGTCTCGGGTCCCCGCCGCCGCCGTGCAGGCGTCGCCGTCGGTGAAGGACCACCTCCGCCGCCTCCCTTCTCTTCTCTTTGGGTTCACCAGGGGCTCATCAAGCTCAATTGGCTGCAGGTTCCCGTCCTCGGAGCCCGTGGGTGCCGCGCCTCGTCCACACCGGAGCGTCGCCCGTCCTGCCGCCGTTGCCAAGCCCCGCCGCTGTTGAATCCTCTTCGTCTTCGAGCTCGCCCGCTTCACCTTTGAACTGTGAGCATTTATCCCCGCCCGTTTTCCCTTCCTTTCACGCACAGCAGCATGCCCGCGAGCTCACCGGAGTGGCCGCTCCACCCCCTTCCGGTGCTGGCCGCCGATGAGGCACAATAGCCCCCGTAAACCCCACGAACACGTGTGCAAGCGTCCCCGCGTCTTTTTGCACCACCCCGTGGTCGGAGAGGTGGCCGGGAGCGTCGTCCAGGGCCAACGCCTGCAAGCCCCCGCCGCGCGCCGCCGCTCTCCGGCGACGTCGCCGCCGCCCATCGCTTGCACGCGTCCAGGGCCGTTGGATCTCGTACGAGCGGCCCTGATCGCGTACCCCTTCGTTTTAAACGGCCGGTCCACCATGGACCTGTGCACCGGGCGCACGGTGCGGTCCACGGTGCACGCGCACGCCGGCAGCCGTTGGATCTGAGATCCACAGTGCTGGTCTGGCCATTTTTATTAAGAGTCCCTGGAAGATTTTAAATTCACATGTCGGTCCTTCCACCTTTGAGAACTTTTACAGTTAGGTCCTGATTTTTATGTTTTAGCCCCTGGCCAGCCTAGATTCCTTTAACAGAGGTCCTTTTCATCCCTTTTAGCATTTAGACCCCTCTATTTTATTTTATAATTATGTTTTAGCCCTGATTTTATTTATAAAAAGCCTTGTAAACTTAGTTTTCTTGCAGATGGGTCCCTGTAACTTGTTTTAATCATATCTTTCTCATTTTAACTCCGTTTTTAGCGTTCTATATACCGAAATGATCGTCTTGTCGAGTAGAATCTTTTAAACAGCAAATTTACCAGTTTTGTTACTGTTTGGTGTACTGTTTATTTATTTTTTGTTGTTCATGTTTGACTCGTAGATATCGTGCCTGTTTCGTCTGAGCTCCCTATCGGAGGTGATCAGGAAGAACCTGTTTTCGAGGAAGATTTCACCCAGCTTGTAGAGGAAGGCAAGTGGCTTTCCCCCTCTGCATTATCTTTTTGAACCTATGTCACTGCATGTTAAACAAAGTTTACTATTCCTGTTGCTATGCATAAACTTGATGGGAAAACACCTAGTTAAGGACTTGACTAGACATTTTACCTCATTACCTTGATCAACCCTGTTTAACAAATGCTTGGGGTAGATAAATGCTTAGTTTGCTTTACATGAGTTTGGTTATGCTTTGTTTTTGTTATACATCTCAGTTTCGTTTATAAAATGTGCTTTGTGCTTAAAACAAGATAACTTGATTTATAATCGGAACATGGAGAACCACCCAAGACAACAGTATGACCACAGTCCACATGGCTCTGGCTTAGCCAAATAATTAGGAGAGTGGGTTAGCTGATAGCTCTTTTCCGAGAGGGGCACATGGGGCTCGGGGTTGCAGGGGTATAGCCCGGTTCTTTTGGGGTAGCAGCCTTGGCTAAGGTGCTGACCACTAGGGAGGGTTATGGTCCGCCCGGGTCAGAATCGTTGTGAGCTGTTGGTTTCTCTTCTTTCCTTTGTAAAGGCTTCGTAGTGAACCCCTAGCCACTCACCTTAGAAGTGTTTAAGGGTCTAGCTAACCCGGGCAAGATGGGGAACACGAGCTGTGGGTAAAGTGTACAACCTCTGCAGAGTGTTAAACTGATCGATCAGCCGTGCTCACGGTCAAGAGCGGCTTGGACCCTCACATGATTAATAAACTTGAAGATTAATGCAAATCATGGGTTTGTGGTTTGGTTTGACGTTTCTTTTAATGATTAATGGGTTGGTATACACTTACACCTAGTAATTAGGTGCTTGCTAATAAAACCTGATCAACTTATAAAATGCTTACCGCTGGGAACCATAGCCTATCCTTGATAGCCTTGCATTTGTTTCCCCCACTTGCTGAGCACCAACCATAAGTGTGCTCACCCTTGCTTACCGCTGTTCAGAGGAGAACGTCGGAGGCGAGGACGAGTACTGGAGTGACTACGAAGAGTTCTAGGGCATGCGGATCCCCCAGTCATCATGCCTGTGGAAGTCAATGCTGGAGCTGCTCGTCATTTAGTTATCGTTGTGTTTGGACCTTCAAGTCCACCTCTCTGGATGTAATAATGGATATCGTACTGGTTTAACTCTTGAACGTTATGTTACTGCAATGGTATTACACTCGTTTTGTCTATCATGTGTGTGTAAATGATCCTGGCGCACACGTGAGATGCATTCGGTTTTCCTTGTAAAATCGGGTGTGACAATCACATACACCATGAGTGACTTTGGTGAGGAGTATACCCATGTCCCACTTCAATGTGATAGCACTAGTGCCATAAGTGTTGCAAAGAACCCAGTGCTCCATTCCAAAACCAAGCATATAGAAGTGAGGTATCATTTTCTGAGAGACAACATAGAGAAAGGGAAGATAGCTTTGATCCATGTACCCACACATGACCAACTAGCCGATATTTTCACCAAACCTCTAGATCAAGCAACTTTCACTCGTTTGCGGGGGGAGCTTGGTGTGTGTTTGATTTCTTGAGCTGGGTGTGTGGGAGCTCCTTTGTAGCATATGTATAGCTTTCCTTTATGCATTTCTTGCATTTAGCATGGCATATGTAACATGATGTATAGGAATCCTTGTATCTTAGATTGCATGCATTTTGTATCATATGCATTGGTTAGGAAAAGCTTCTCCTATATACATTGTTCACCATGGAATGATATTTATGTCTTTGTGAGATTGTTTGGTATGATATGGTTAGTTTGGCTTAGCTCTTGATAATCTTGGTTTATATCCATGGTTGATGGCTATGTTTTTGAAAAATGTCATATGTATGCTCTCTTGTGAGTAAATGCCTTTATATGATCTTGACATGTTTTAGTGGCTTGGCTATGCTTAGTTTGTGGTTGGATAGCGTATTTTGATCATATGGGGCCAAAGGCTCATTTGCCATCATGAATGTTTAGCCCTCATGTTTTATCTTGTGGAGGGGCATAAATTCCTTTTTGTCGCAAAGACATTTCATGTACCAAATACGAATCTGAAAATGAAATGTAATTTGCTTGGAAAATGTGTTCCCATGTCATATGTGCAAAATTTAATTTGCTTCGGGTGCTAAACCGTTGCATGATGCCTACCAATGAGAAGTCTCATATATAGAAGTAGGCACATGACTCGGTGGCTTTGACATGACATGAGGTGCTTGTTGGTTTTGTGATGGTCTTATGATTAGAATGGTTGTCCTAGCATGAAGTTTGTGTGGCTTTGCCATTTTGATATGTGTTGCTCATGTTTAGGACTTTGCTCATGAGAGGGTAATTTTTTCGCAAAATTGCTCAATTCCATCTTAGCTTCGTCCAATGGTGGTGAAACTTGGTGATCATGTAGTTGATGTCAATACGAAGCTATAGAGTATCTAACTTGCTCATTTGGACATGTGTAGCATCTATGTTGAATTTTGTCTATTTGAGAAGCTCTAGGTTGCATTTTTTGCATTTTCGGCTTGATTCATGCATTGCCAACAAGGGGGAGAAGTTTGAGCTTGAATTGGCTAGCTGCACGCTTTTAGAAGGTTTCCAAGTGGTTTCGAGCAATTTTTGAGCTCAGGCAGTTTCCCAGGTGGCATCGGCCTGACTGGTGAGGGGTACCGGTCTGACCGGTGTAGTTCCCAGGTGCTGGGCGATCTTGTCCACTGGTGTGACCGGTGAGGGTGACTGGTCTGACCGGTCAGAGCTGAGCTATTGCAACTGCTCTGTTTCATGTGGTGTTTCGCATGCATTTGTCTAGAGGGAGTTGCATTGGTTCAGGAGGAGCTTGCATGTGTGTAGGGGGAGCTCTTTGTGGTTTTCGAGCTTTGGTTTGGTGGTTTGCGCTCTTTGCTTGAGCATAGTTTTATCTCGGGTGTGTCGAGCCATTGCCCTTCCCTAAGGGGTCCGAGACATGTCTTCTTCAAGTGATCTTTCTCTTTGCCTTTCTTTGGCTTTCGATCGCTTGTTGGAGTTTCTTTTTATTCATTTCTTTTCATTTTCTTTTCTCTCGGGTTGCTATATGTGTGTGTTGTCAATGCACCCATCAAGGGGGAGATTGAGGACCATATGTGGTTCGAGGACCGGTGGATGGTCGCTTCCTGGTGTGATGAGTGATTGACAACGTTGTGTGGACTGATACTTAGCTAAGTGCATTGCAGGTTGTGGCTTGACTGGTGTTGGTGCAGGTGAAGAACAAGTGCGAAAGGTCGTTGCCGGTGAGGCCTCTAGGTGTGGAGAAGACATGTAGGCTTTGTTCGAGGGACCCGGTGGCCAGCGGAGTCAAGTGCGGGCCGCATGGTGCCAAGAACGGCAAGATAAAGTCATGGACGGTTTCTTGTTTGAGCCTCAAAACCAAGGTCGAGTCGGGACTACGTGGGAGCCAAGTCATGAGTGGCGATTGGCGGAGGCTACACAGAGTTCGCGGGGTTTCCGGTGGTTCACCAGAAAACCACTAGGTTCCTTAGTTGATCAACAAAGCCAAGACAGAAGAACCAAAGACGGAGGTGCAGCAGCATCGGACCGGTCTGACCAGTGAGGAGCATCGGTCTGACCGGTGCGCGACGACGCAGTCCAGAGACTTTGAAGCGGAGGACACGTGTCGGGATCGCAAGGCTTGTATCGAGGCTAAGAAAGTTTGCGGTCGCTGGGCATCCGTCCGATGGAGCGATGATAAAGATTTCCGAATTCACCCTCGAGGGGCATGTATCCCTAATTAGCTAGTAAGGGCATTTTAGACTTTCGGTTGCCTCCATATAACCCAAGAGGTGAGAGGATGGCAGCCAACTCTTGGAACCCTAGCTCATTTGGTTTTCCTATTTTCCCTTCCTATTTTCCCTAGGATTTCCATAGGACTAGCTTGAGGGCTTCATGGTGAGATGTTGTGAGAGGGAAGGATGATCGAGCGGCAAGCTAGACCTTGTATGAACCTCTTTGTGATGTATAGATGATTCGGCGTGGTTCCTCAAGGCTTGGATGTGTTGTTCCCATTCGTCCTTTTTGGTGACTTTCGGGACCCTTTCTTGGCGATTTTCTTGGAATTTGGTGGGGGATGTATGCATGAACCCTTCGTGGTTCTTTTCCCTTTAATTCCCCTCCCAAATCCGTGAGCAAAGGGGCTCGATTTTGCGGTTTTCGGTGTTCTAGGGTTAGAAGAGTTCTTGGCGGGATTTCTTCGATTCCTCTTGATTTAGCAAGTTCTGGTGGACAAAATCCTAGCTATGGAGTGCCCATGAGGTGTTCCTACTATCCCCAAAGTCTTGCACAAATCCGTGGAGCGATTCGGGAGATCGGGAATTGGATTTGGGGGAGTTGACCCGCGGTTGTTGTTCATCTCGAGAGCTCAGTTCACACTGGTCTAATCGGTGCCTCTCACCGGCCTGACCGGTACAGACTCATGTTGAGTTTTGCTTGGGTGAATGTCTAGGTGAGTTCGTTGTCGTCACGTGTTGTTGTTGTTTCGAGTTTGGGTCAGTTTGGAGCTCGGTAGGCCTGTTTGGTAGATTTGGGGTTTCCTGGCTTGAACCGGTCTGACCGGTAAGCTACACCAGCCTGACCGGTGCAGGGGCCTTTCAGTGGAAGTTCCTAGGTTTCACCAGCAGGGACCGATCGGACCGGTGGTGCTCACCGGCCTGACCGGTGTAGGTCAGTGAGGCTCGAGTTGGTGTTCCGCTGCGTTCTCGAGTCTGTGAAGTTGGTTGTTGGTTCCTAGTGGCTGCGTTCTCTGGACAAATTTGGGTAGTGAGTCGGAGACGTGTGTTGGAAGCCATGTTCATCTTGTTGGAGCCTCTATCTCCTTCGAGAAGAATTTTTATCACCTCTCATTCACTCCCCCCTCTCTGGTTCGTCGTATCGGTCCTTCAAAATAGCCACCCATCATCCCACACAAGCCATTATCTTTACTTTTCGTGAGATTGAGTTTCCGTCAAAAACCATTCGCTCGTGCAATCGGTCTCGACAAAGTTGTAGGGATTTTGTTTTTGAAAAATTCCGTAAAAACGAGGAGGGCATGAGGGCATCGTGCCCTTGGTAGCCCCCGAGCAGGGAGTGTCTTTGCATTGGTGCAAAGATGCTCTCTGCTCAACCTCAAATGTTGCCGCAAACATGTGAACACAACCAAAGATAAGTTCGGAACTCAAAGACATGTGAACAAGGCATGCAGCATCTATTTATTGATCTACGAGTTTTGAACATTTACTCAAGGATAAAACGGGTGCAGGTGCTCGATGTTCCATGCGTTGGTGACGACTCTCCCGTCCTCGTACTGGATCTTGTACGTCCCTGGTCGGAGCACCTCGTGGATGATGAACGGCCCCTCCCAAGGCGGCAATAGCTTGTGCCTATCCTTGCTGCCTTGGACTCGTTGGAGCACGAGATCCCCGACATGGAAATCACGTGGACGCATGTTGCGCTCGTGGTAGCGCCGCAACGCCAGCTGGTACTTGGCGCTCTGCAGTAGCGCCACTGTTGATGGATAAAAGACGTATCCACCTACGATCCACAAGCTTACGGACCTACACCTTTTTCACCACGGGATTTCCCAAGGTTCTTGTCAATCTGCGAAGCAAGGGGATTACAAGCATTTGATCTACCTCTACTCACTAGCTACTCAAACTCTAACTACAATTAAACTAGAAAACGACTAAACTACACTAGAGAGAATGATTAAGCAATCAAGATAGGAGATACTCGCCCACGGGTCTACGATACTAGAGCATGCAATCGCTTTAAACAAGAAAACCAATCTAATCTATCAGGGGTTGTGACCACGATTTCGCCCTTTCCCTCCTCTCGTACTGCCACTACGTGAAGGTATTCGTGACTAGACCAATGATGGACACGTCGTATTGAATGGATCCAAGGGAGCATTGGAGCTCTACTCCCTTTACGGCATGGTAGCTAACCTTAAGCATTAAAGTATACTCAACACAAGATGATAGATGGATAGATAATCCAACAAAGTACGATTACATCTCAAGATCGATTACAACCCATGGACGAATAAGGAGATTACCCCATCAAGGTGCTAGGCATAGCACCGTTGATCATGGTCACCCTTCCCACGGTGTCTTCCTTCTTCTCCACTTGTGAGTGCTTCTTTCGAGGTGGTCGATCCCCCTCCGGAGATCTCCCTCTTCTCTCTCTAGCTTGTGGATGGCCTCCTGGTGCGAATGGCTCTCTCTCTCTCGCGAATGGCGGCGCCTCCAGGGACTTAGGGTTGAAGATCCTTCGGTTGCAAGGAAAGGGGGGCCGAACCGACGGCGGAAGTGGGCTGGACCGGCCGGCCTGGGCCAACCGGCCCAGGCCCATTTCGGCCAGGTTCGGTCGCCCCTTTGCTCCCGTGGGTCCTCAGGTGATTATGCAGTTTGCCCCTTCCACTTGCATGATTTTGACGATGTCATCCTCGCGTCCAAGATGGAGGTTCTCCGTGCATGAAGTCCGGTCTTTTACGCTTCAATCCCCGGGGGTGTTCCTACGTAGCACTTCGGTCCTTGCCACCATTGGAAGTGATTTCATCAAGCTCATGAACACGAACAAGACTCTGTAAATGCTCTTTTGAACATTTTGCGAATCCGTCCTTTATGTCCACGTTTTCCTACATAAACACAATACTTCCAAATGCATGCACATAGATGAACTTGTTATATGATTAGTGTGCCTAGTGGCGGGTTAGTTCCATAAAAAAATCCAAACCAAAGTGTAATGTACATGTTTGGTGTACCAAAACACACCATCAACATCTCCCCCACGCTTAGATCTTGCTCGTCCTCGAGCAAGTACTTGTAAAAGAACTTCGTCCAAAGTGTTGTAATCGTGTTCCGCTAAATCCTTCTTCACAAGTTAGACAATCTTTTATCTTTAATACATAAACATAAAGCAATGATCATCATACATAAACATGGGCGTTTAGAATCTTTACCACGTAAAGGTTTACCCCACAACCCAAACTCTTCACTCGAAGTCTTCAATTTCAGCCATGCTTACCTCTTTGCTTCCGTTGGAGGGTTTTTATGATTTTTCAAAAAATAAAATTCCTGCAACAAGTGTTAGACAAAAACCTTTCTCCAAGATCTCTCAAGTCACTCATATGAGGTGGCTATCCTAAACCAGTTTTATAAAACTCTCACCTCCTATAAGTCTCTCATATAACATGTAAAGTGGAGCTATAGGTAGGGCTAGTACAATCACCACAAGTATTGTCAAACTAAGAACTTACTCTAGTGGTTGTTTACCTTTCAAAGCCAATGATCATGAGAATTAATCAATATGTAGGGATATCAAGGATGAGAAGATTTAGAATAGTGGACATGTGCAAGGGCAAAAGAAAATATGACTACGAGGCACTGATGACGTCCTTGTTGTCGGATTGCACATGGTTGGAAAAAGAGTGAAAGTTTCGTCTCTCAACACCGTGACATCCTTCCTTGCACTTTATTTTTCTTTCACTTGATTCATCCCTCTCATATCTTTCTTGCCACTCCTCTTTTCTCTTTCTCTTCTTTTTCTTTCTCTCATACACTTATTTTTCTCTTTCTTTACTTTTCTATACTTTTTTCTTTCTTTCTTTTCCATACTCATACTTTTTCTCTTTATTTTCCCTCTCTTGACATCTTTTTCTCTCTTTTCAAAGCTCTCAACTCCTCTCTTTCTTACATGCATACAATCTGAAATTTTAAATAAACCATGCTAGAGATGAGACGAAACTTTGAAAGTAGGTTGTGTTCAAGGAATGCGGTGTACAAAAGAGATGTATAGGGTTGGGTATGGAATTCGGCGATGTACGGGACTTCCGATGTGAAAGTCATGTTACCGAATACATGACGAGGCCAGCAACAAAAGATAAGCACAAGGACATGATCATTGCTCGAAATTAAAACTCCCAAGAGAGAAGGATCCTAGCCCAATTCGTGCTAATCACACTTATGGTGGAGCAAAAAAAATAAATTGGCTTTGTAAAGGATTTTTTTTCTTACTCTAAACTTGGAAAAAGAGGTTTTGCTAACCTTTATTACAAGGTTTTTTTAGATAATTTTCAGAATTGAATTCCTCCAACTTTTAGCATTGAACATAGCACAACCAACATGTGAAGCTCAAGAACGAAGTGTGGTGTGGGTTCTTTTAGAGGTAGCAATTCCACTAATGTAACACCCTAATTTTACTAAAAATTTGGCTTTATAAAAATTTGCTAGAAACCATTCATTTGTTTAAGGAAAATAAGGTTGCTTTATTTATTTTTAGGCATTTAAAACTTCTCTAAAATAAAGTTAATGAAATATAGGAGTTAATTGTGGCATTCATGCTGGTGCATTTCTTTTGTTTGCTGGGATTCAAATTCAAGTTTGAATTCCATTGTTTGAATCCCTTTCAAACCCAAAACCAAAATTTCCTAAACCATCTACCCCTTTCCCCCTGCCAGCCCAACCCATCCACCAGCTCAGCAACCCCGGCGGCGGCGCGCGCCCGGCAAAACCCGGCGGCGCGCGCGCGGCCCGCAAGACCCGGCCAGCGGCGCGCGGCCCGGCGGGCCGCCGGCCCAACTAGCTTTGCAGCCGAGGCCCGGCCGCGCCGGCCCGCTCCCCGCCTCCGCCCCGGGTCACCGGCCCGTGGGTCCCACCCGTCATCCCCTCCGTGGCGTCGTCCCCGCTTCGGACTCCGCCGCCGTGCCGCCGAGTCCGGTTGGAGCACGACGTCCCCGCGTGACCCGCACGCCAAGGAGCCCTCCCCGGGCTATTTAAAGCGCGCCGCCGCCCCTGGACCCCCTATCCAAGCGAATCGCGCGGCCCTGTTGCGTAGCCGCGAGCCCCGCAAACCCTAGCTCGAGCTCACCGCCGCCGTCTTCGATTCCTTGCCGCCGCCGTCGTTCCGTCGCCGTGAAGTCGCCAAGGAGCCGCGCAAGGAGGTGAGCATCGCGCCCGCACCGCATGTCGTCGTTCCCGTGCATCCTGCCGCCCTAGGAACCTCGCCGGAGTCCGCGTTCCGCGCCGCCGCGTCGACCGCCGCGCGCGCCGCCTCTCCGCCGTAGCCGCCGCCCTCGCCCGCCTCGCCGGTTCGCGCGCGTCGCGTAGGTGCCCTCCGCGTCCCTGGCCCGAGGCCGGAAACCATAGATTAAGGGTCTTGCCGGCGAGCCCGCCGCCTCTCGTCGCCGCCGGTCACCGCATCCGCCGCCCGCCGCCGCGCGCGCCGCCCGCATGCGTCCGTGGCCGCCGGATTGAAATCCAATGGCCAGATCTAACCCAGCCGCCCCGCGTTAACCACAGCCGTTAGATTCGGATCCAATGGATCTAGATCAAGCCGACCCAGTCAACTAGGTCAACCCCGCCGCCAGCTCTGGCAGTTTTGCAGAAAAGCCCCTGGGTTTTCCGATATTCACAAAAATACCCTTCCACCTTAGAAGTTTCTTTACAGTCTAGTCCTTTTTCCTTATTTTAGCCCAAAACCTTTTCAAATCTTTACAGATTAGTCCCTACGCCTTCTCTAAGCCATAACTTAGTCGTTTTAGCTCCGATTTTAGCGTTCTTTATGTCCACGCGTTCGTCTCGAAGCGTAGATTAGTTTTATGCTACTGTTTAGATCTGTTTGGTGACTGTTTCTTATTTATTCCTATTGTATGCTTGTATGTGATGATTGTGGACCGTAGAGAGCGATTCGTTCGAGGGATTTGAAGATCAAGTCGTGCAAGAGTTTGAGCAGCAAGGCTTTGTTGAAGGCAAGTATTCCTTGATGCATGCCCGCTTGTCCTACATAACATGCATTTAAATTCACCGTATTTACTTTTCCGCTTGCATTAATTTGATGGGAACCTATTAAGGATCATGCCTAGCTTTTTACTACCTTTACCTTGATACCGGGAATTAAATTAATCTTGTGGTAGCTATTGCTTAGCATGCTCAACTGGGAATTGGTATTAATCAACTTGGATACCTTTTGTTATTCTATGTTCCGTTTATGATCTTCTACTTTACAAGACCACTTTAATATGATAATCGGAACATGGAGAACCACCCAGGAAAACAGTACAACCACAAGAACTAATGGGCAATGGTCTTGGCTGAATAATTAGGAACTTTAGCTTGGGATGGTCTTACCTGATAAGGACAAGGGATCGGCGGTACTGTGGGGTATGGACTCGCTCTAGCAGGGGGTTGGGTGAGTTATTCTTTTATGGTGGGGTATCGACCTGCTAGGGGACTTTATACCTTGCTAACTGATCCGGACCTTATGGGTCATAACTTGCTAGGGAACCTTTGTAAAGGCCATGTAGCGTCCCTATGCAATCACACCTCGAAAGTGTGATATGGTGCCTTGCAAATACCGCATGGTTGGGTCCAAAGTTCTTCGGAGCTTTTACGCTGCTTGTGGGTAAAGATGTACAACCTCTGCAGAGTGTTAAACTAATCGATTAGCCGTGCTCACGGTCAAGAGCGGCCTGGACACTCACATGATTAAATTATGGAACTTTAATGTTTAATTGCTGTTTTATTCTTTATTTATGATGCTTATATCTTATTAATTGGGTTGGTATGAACTTACACCCTTAGTAATCAGGTTGCTAATAAAACTTGACCAACTAAAATGCTAAAGTGCTTGAACCTTAGCCATCCACCATATGGCCTTGCATGTTATGTTGTTCTCTCATGCTGAGTACGATATGTGCTCACGCTTGTTTATTCTCTTGCATCTACAATACCCGGAATTGCTGCTCAGACTGGGAGAACTTTGAAGATATTCCAGGAGATTTCCAGGAGTTCTAGGTGTGCGTAGTCTTCAGTCAGCTGCCTGTGGAGGCATTTTGTCCGCTGCGAGAACTCGTTTATTTAAGATTCATTTAAGACTATGGTTTGTAATAACTCTTTATTCGTGTGGCACTGATTTTGGTATTCGTAATGTCTAAGCATGTGTGTAACTTGATCCTGGCGCACACGTGATCAATGCATTCGGTTTTGCCTTTAAAACCGGGTGTGACAGAGTGGTACCAGAGCTGTGTTGACTGTAGGAACGCTAGCCTAGATAGAAATGGTCGAATTAAGGATTTTATACTCATAGAAGCTTTTTCTTACATGCTTGCTTTATTCTTATTAACCTTACTCTTGCCTTTTTGCTTCACTCTTGAGCTGTCTGCATTCTTTACCTTGTGCTTGCTTTAGCTCTCATCCTTTTGCCTTACCATCTTTCTCATTCTCCGCACCGCACTACGGATGGTTCGTAGTTTGAAGACCTCTCGAGCCGGAGCGAGTCCATCAGTATGCTCCACAGGAACAGTACAATGACTTGCATGAGGGAGACACAGATGAGGAGATTGAGATGGAGCCTGCACCTATGGTTTTCCCTAACCTTATCATGGTGCCTGATGATGAGGAAGATCCGGAGGAGATGATTCTAGAGGAGGATGAGCTAGCTGAACAGCCAAACCTAGAGGAGCAAGCGCCAGGAGATGATGAGAATCACCTTGATCAAGAGATGGAGGAAGAAGAACAAGAGCAAGAGGAGGAAGCTGAGGAAGCGATCTGGGAAGTGTACCACTACAGAGCTGATGGAGTAGGCATTCCCATGGCAGACCACCTGAGAGCGATGGTACTCCGCCTGGGCTATGATAAGGCCGCCGTCTACCATTGTGAGCTGTGGACTCATCCGTGGTTCGAGCCCCATTGGGAGGTTGCTGCCATCTTGGAGGAGTACATTCCATGCCGTGGAGTGAAGGAGGTGTCCAAGCATCATGATGTGGCTCACAGGACTACTATGGATGCTGGGATAGCAGAGTCAGCTCGGAGGGCGCTCTATGTGCTCTCTCACAAGGAGCGTGACAGGTTGGAGGATACCCACTGCCGTTACACACCTTTCAGCGCAAGTGGGGAAGCCGAGACTTATATCGCCCCAGCACCAGCCTATGAAGGAACGCTCAACAATGTCCGGAGTCTACTTGCAGCTGTGAACACCACATTGGATGATGCCAACAACACTCTATATGCAGCACAGCAGCAGATTTTCACTCTAGAGACGCAGAGGCGTGCCTTAGAAGCTGCACTTCAGAACAGGGAGCAGCCAGAAGCCCATGAAGCCACCGAAGGATGTACCTCCCCGTCACCCAAGAGGCCACACTACGACTCCCCTGACGCCCGCACAGATGCCATGGTAGAAGATAGTCCTTAGGTTTAAGATTAAGGATAGGATCTCTTTGTAATCGCTAGTAGACGATCGGTAAAGTGTCTTTAGTTTAGAGGTGTGGTTGAATGCTTGATTTTGTGCTTAATGTATGAGTTGGATTTTTGGTTGAGTGCAATGTGTTGTGGAGTGATGACCACAACGACATTGGTTTAGTAGTCAGTTTGTGGGGGTTAACTTTCAGTCTCAATCATTTATCTATCTTAATCTTTTTGTCCCTTTAAGTTTTCCCTTAATGCAAATTCGAGATCCCTAAATCTGTTCGCACAGCTTTCTGAGTCAGCTGCACTGTTTTAATTTTATCTCGAGCTACAGACCTCTGATTGCAGTAAAACCAATTGGGAAAGTTCAAGAATTTCGTGACTGATTTTCTGAGGAAAATTCAGAATATTTGGATGGATAATCAGAGAGTTATGACTGAAACATTACAGCCTCACGAATCTGTTAAACACTGCTGACCTACCTGACTTGTTTATTTTATAACCAGAGTTACACAACTCCGATTGAGGTGATTCCAGTTGGAGTAGTTTCGTAATTTCATTACCTTTTATCAGTCCAAAATCCATAATTTTTGGTTACCCGCACTAAGAGCTATGCCTGATTGTTTGGAGTCAACAGAATCTGTCTTATCTGAATATCATTGCTATCTTATCTCCCTGAGTTTAACCCTTGGTGCAATCATCTAAAATAATGTCCCTAACACTCAGATGGTGAACACCAGGTCAGGATCAGGTGTTGATCAACCAGCAGGAAGAGCACCCCAGCCAGTGCAAATGGATCCCGCTATGCAGCAGTTCCTGGAGGCACAGACCCAGCTCCTCCAGAACTTGACCAACACCGTGACAAACTTGCAAGCCCAGGTCAATAATCCACCACTGCCGCCACCCGCGCCTCGCAACAAGCACCGGGAGTTCATGAGTCATCACCCTCCTGTGTTTACTCACGCCGCTGATCCACTCGAAGCTGAAGATTGGCTAAAGACAGTACTGAAGATGCTCACTACCTGTCAGTGTGACGACAGAGAGAAGCTCCTGTATGCTGCAGGACGACTTCAAGGATGCAGCCGCTTGGTGGGATGCGTATTCGCCGCTCATGCCGCCCCGGACACTATTACTTGGGAGGAGTTTACCACCAACTTCGGAGCCATCACATACCCTCTCGGAGTCATGAAGATCAAGAAGAAGGAGTTCCTTTCTCTCGAAGCGAGGAGGAATGTCGGTAGGCCGAGTACGGAGACAAGTTCACCGAGTTGTCTCGCTATGCAGTCGAGGAGGTTGCTGAAGATAGGAAGAAGCAGGAGGCGTTCTGGGATGGGTAAGCTGGTTCGCTGCAGTACCAGCTGATGTCCTACCCTTTCCCTAACTTTCAGCAGCTAGTTGATGCCGCCATCCGCTTGGAGCACAAGCGCAAGGAGCTTGGAGAGCAGAAGAGGAAGGCCGCCAGCTCTGGGCAGTTTGGGAGTGCGTCTCGCCCACGCTTCAACCCACCGCCGAACACTCCGTTCCGCTTTGGGGGACTGGGTGGAAACTTTGGGCAGCGGCGGTCCCGGCGTCCTCGCTCGGCCAGTTCCGGCGGTCGCTCGGCGGTTTCGGCGTCCTGTTCCTCAGACTCCCCCGCCCCGCTTCCCGGCGAGTCAACGAGAGAGCCCCGGTTGGCACACCTCGTAAGGTCCGTGGCACCGCCCAATCCGCCACCACTACTTGCTTCAAGTGCGGAGAGCTTGGTCACTATGCCAATGCTTGCCCAAAGAGGAACCCTCCACACACCCCCGTGCGGAGACCGGCGACGGACAAGGAGCGGAAGCCAAACCCCGCAGTCTAACAAAGGACAACAGAGCTATGCACGAGGCAAGGCAATGCACGTTGATGCTGAAGTCGCTCAGGAGAACCCCAGAGTAGTGCTCGGTATGTTTCTAGTCAACTCTACTCCTGCCTCAGTTTTGTTTGATTCTGGAGCATCTCATTCTTTCATTACATCCCAGTTCGTAGCTCAACATAATCTACCTATCAGTCCCATGTCTCACCACATGTTAGTTACCTTACCTGGGGGGGGATTGAAAGCCATCTATAAATGTGATAACGTCCATCTCAAGATTGTGGGCAGAGATTTCCGTGCCAATCTTATAATCTTGGATTCAAAGGGGATCGATGTGATATTGGGAATGGGATGGTTGACCGCGTGTGATGCGGTGATACAGTGTGCTAAGAGATCAATCCTTCTTACAAGTCCAGCTGGTGAAAGGTTTGAGTTTGCAGCAGATCTCGCACCATGAAACACCAGTGCCGTGAATAAGCTTGATGGAGCAGCCTTGGAAGACATACGAGTAGTGTGCGATTATCCTGATGTGTTTCCCGAGGAGTTTCCAGGTATGCCCCCTGACCGAGATGTTGAGTTCGTTATTGATCTTTTACCTGGTACTACTCCTATCTCTAAGCGCCCATATAGAATGTCTAGTGATCAGTTACAAGAACTTAAAGCTCAGATTAAAGAATTATTGGGTAAAGGGTTCATTCGTGCTAGTTCATCACCTTGGGGAGCACCCGTTATTTTTGTGGGTAAGAAAGATGGCACGCAGAGGATGTGTGTTGATTACAGGTCCCTTAATGATGTTACCATCAAGAACAAGTATCCTCTGCCACGTATTGAAGATTTGTTTGATCAGATGAGAGGAGCTAAAGTGTTTTCCAAGATCGATCTGCGATCTGGTTATCATCAGTTGAAGATTAGGCCTTCGGATATTCCTAAGACAGCTTTTACCACCAGGTACGGACTTTATGAGTACACAGTTATGTCCTTTGGGTTAACCAATGCACCCGCATACTTCATGTATTTGATGAACAAGATCTTTATGGAGTATCTGGACAAGTTTGTTGTGGTATTCATTGATGACACTTTGATCTACTCCAAGAATGGGGAAGACCATGAGGAGCATTTGAGGCTTGTGTTGCAGAAGCTGAGAGAGCATGAGTTATATGCAAAGTTCAGCAAGTGTGAGTTCTGGCTCAAGGAAGTGTCTTTTCTAGGTCATATCATTACCAACGGAGGTATTGCGGTAGATCCCAGCAAGGTTAGTGATGTATTGAAGTGGGAAGCCCCTCGTACAGTGTCTGAGATCCGAAGTTTTCTTGGACTTGCTGGTTACTATCGTCAGTTTATTGAAGGATTCTCCAAGATTGTGAAGCCTCTCACTACACTGCTAGAGAAGGACAGGGAGTTCAAATGGACCAGTGCATGTCAGTCCAGTTTTGAAGAATTAAAGAAGCGGTTAACCACAACACCTGTTCTAGTAATGCCTGATCTACGGAAGAGCTTTGACATATATTGTGATGCATCTCGACAAGGTCTAGGATGTGTGTTGATGCAAGAAGGTCATGTTATAGCCTATGCATCTCGTCAGTTGAGGAAGCATGAGTTGAACTATCCTACGCATGATCTTGAGTTAGCAGCAGTGGTTCATGCATTGAAGATTTGGAGACACTACATTATGGGAACTAAGTGTCAGATCTATACTGATCACAAGAGTCTGAAGTATATCTTCACTCAGAAGGATCTCAATCTAAGACAGCGTCGTTGGTTAGAGTTGATCAAGGACTATGATCTAGAGATTCACTATCATCCTGATAAAGCGAATCTGGTTGCTGATGCTTTGAGTCAGAAGGGACACACTAACATGGATATGATTATTCAGTTTCCTGATGAGTTGGTAAAAGAGTTTGAAAGGCTCAACTTGAAAGTGGTTGCACATGCAGAAGGAGTGACCTTGGAAGTACAGTCCACTCTGGAGCAAGAGATACGTAAGTGGCAGCTAGAGGATGCTGGAATACAGAAAATTAAGGAGAGTATGCAACAAGGAGAAGCCCCAGATTTCACAGAAGATGAGCAAGGAACCGTGTGGTTTAAGAACTGGTTGTGTGTACCAGAGACAGGAGATCTCCGAGAGATAATCTTGAGAGAAGCTCACGACTCAGCTTACTCTATCCATCCAGGCAGTACTAAGATGTACCAGGATCTCAAGCAGAGGTATTGGTGGTACGGTATGAAGAGAGATGTGGCCGCACATGTGGCTTTGTGTGACACTTGCCACCGGGTTAAGGCCGAACATCAGAGACCTGCTGGTTTGCTTCAACCATTGAAGGTGCCTGAGTGGAAGTGGGAAGAGATCGGAATGGACTTCATAGTGGGTTTACCCCCAACCCGAGATGGTTATGATTCGATTTGGGTTATTGTGGATCGTTTGACCAAGGTAGCTCACTTCATTCCGGTAAAGACTACTTATACGGGAGCTAAGTTGGCAGAGCTATACATGTCCAGGATTGTGTGTTTGCATGGTGTACCAAAGAAGATCGTGTCAGACAGAGGTACTCAGTTTACTTCTCGTTTCTGGGGGAAGTTGCATGAGTCTCTGGATACTAAGCTAAATTTCAGCTCAGCTTATCATCCACAGACAGATGGACAGACAGAGAGAACCAATCAGATCCTAGAAGACATGCTGAGAGCATGTGCGCTTAAGCATGGTGGTAGTTGGGATAAGAGCTTGCCATATGCTGAGTTCTCTTATAACAACAGCTACCAAGCTAGTCTCAAAATGTCACCCTTTGAGGCCCTGTATGGAAGGAAGTGTAGAACCCCGTTATACTGGAGTGAGACAGGCGAAAGACAGTTATTTGGGACAGATATCATCAGAGAAGCGGAGAAACAAGTTCAGATCATCAGAGAAAATTTGAGGATTGCTCATTCTAGACAGAAAAGTTATGCAGATGGCAAACGAAGGGATGTGGTCTTTCAGGAAGGCGATTATGTGTACCTAAAGGTGTCACCTATCAGAGGTTTGCGTCGATTCAGAGTTAAAGGAAAGTTGTCACCTCGGTTTATTAGACCTTTCAAGATTCTTGAGAGAGTGGGACAAGTGGCTTACAGATTGGAGTTGCCAGTCCAGCTAGCTGATGTGCACGATGTATTCCATATCTCTCAGTTGAAGAAGGGTTTTGGTCCTCATGACAAGGAGCCGTTACCCTTGGATGATCTAAACGTTAAAGAGGATCTCACTATTGTTGAACACCCTATTTGGATATTGGAAACGATGACAAGGGTCACCAGGAATAGTGTGATTAAGATGTGCAAAGTACAGTGGAGTAATCATGCAGAGGATGAGGCAACATGGGAAAGAGAGAATGAGCTGAAAGTAGAGTTTCCAGATCTTTTTCCCAATCTGTCCGAATCTCGAGGATGTGATTCTTCTTAATGGGGGTAGGATTTGTAACACCCTAATTTTACTAAAAATTTGGGTTTATAAAAATTTGCTAGAAACCATTCATTTGTTTAAGGAAAATAAGGTTGCTTTATTTATTTTTAGGCATTTAAAACTTCTCCAAAATAAAGTTAATGAAATATAGGAGTTAATTGTGGCATTCATGCTGGTGCATTTCTTTTGTTTGCTAGGATTCAAATTCAAGTTTGAATTCCATTGTTTGAATCCCTTTCAAACCCAAAACCAAAATTTCCTAAACCATCTACCCCTTTCCCCCTTCCAGCCCAACCCATCCACCAGCTCAGCAACCCGACGAAGAACGCGCGGCCGCAAGCAACCCCGGCGGCGGCGCGCGGCCCCGCAACCCCGGCCAGCGCGCGCGCCCGGCAGGCCGCCGGCCCAACTAGCCCGCCGCGAGGCCCGGCCGCGCCGGCCCGCTCCCCGCCTCCCGCCCGGGTCGCCGACCCGTGGGTCCCGCACGTCATCCCCTCCGCGGCGTCGTCCCCGCTTCGGACTCCGCCGCCGCGCCGCCGAGTCCGGTTGGAGCACGATGTCCCCGCGTGACCCGCACGCCAAGGAGCCCTCCCCGGGCTATTTAAAGCGCGCCGCCACCCCTGGACCCCCTATCCAAGCGAATCGCGCGGCCCTCTTGCCTAGCCGCGAGCCCCGCAAACCCTAGCTCGAGCTCACCGCCACCGTCTTCGATTCCTTGCCGCCGTCGTCGTTCCGTCGCCGTGAAGTCGCCAAGGAGCCGCGCAAGGAGGTGAGCATCGCGCCCGCACCGCACGTCGTCGTTCCCGTGCACCCTGCCGCCCTAGGAACCTCGCCGGAGTCCGCGTTCCGCGCCGCCGCGTCGACCGCCCGCGCCGCCGCCTCTCCGCCGTAGCCGCCGCCCCGCCCGCGCCTCGCCGGTTCGCGCGCGTCGCGTAGGTGCCCTCCGCGTCCTAGCCCGTGGCCGGAACCCCTAGATTAGGGGTCTTGCCGGCGAGCCCGCCGCCGCTCGTTGCCGTCGGTCACCGCATCCGCCGCCCGCCGCCGCGCAGCGCCCACATGCGTCCGTGGCCGCCGGATTGAAATCCAATGGCCAGATCTAACCCAGCCACCCCGCGTTGACCACAGCCATTAGATTCGGATCCAATGGATCTAGATCAAGTCGACCCGGTCAACTAGGTCAACCCCGCCGCCAGCCCTGGCCGTTTTGCAGAAAAGCCCCTGGGTTTTCCGATATTCACAAAAATACCCTTCCACCTTAGAAGTTTCTTTACAGTTTAGTCCTTTTTCCTTATTTTAGCCCAAAACCTTTTCAAATCTTTACAGATTAGTCCCTACACCTTCCCTAATTCATAACTTAGTCGTTTTAGCTCCGATTTTAGCGTTCTTTATGTCCACGCGTTCGTCTCGAAGCGTAGATTAGTTTTATGCTACTGTTTAGATCTGTTTTATCTGTTTGGTGACTGTTTCTTATTTATTCCTATTGTATGCTTCTATGTGATGATTGTGGACCGTAGAGAGCGATTCGTTCGAGGGATTTGAAGATCAAGTCGTGCAAGAGTTTGAGCAGCAAGGCTTTGTTGAAGGCAAGTATTCCTTGATGCATGCCCGCTTGTCCTACAAAACATGCATTTAAATTCACTGTCTTTACTTTTCCGCTTGCATTAATTTGATGGGAACCTATTAAGGATCATGCCTAGCTTTTTACTACATTTACCTTGATACCGGGAATTAAATTAATCTTGTGGTAGCTATTGCTTAGCATGCTCAACTGGGAATTGGTATTAATCAACTTGGATACCTTTTGTTATTCTATGTTCCGTTTATGATCTTCTACTTTACAAGACCACTTTAATATGATAATCGAAACATGAAGAACCACCCAGGAAAACAGTACAACCACAAGAACTAATGGGCAATGGTCTTGGCTGAATAATTAGGAACTTTAGCTTGAGATGGTCTTACCTGATAAGTACAAGGGATCGGCGGTACTGTGGGGTATGGACTCGCTCTAGCAGGGGGTTGGGTGAGTTATTCTTTTATGGTGGGGTATCGACCTGCTAGGGGACTTTATACCTTGCTAACTGATCCGGACCTTGTGGGTCATAACTTGCTAGGGAACCTTTGTAAAGGCCATGTAGCGTCCCTATGCAATCACACCTTGGAAGTGTGATATGGTGCCTTGCAAACACCGCATGGTTGGGTCCAAAGTTCTTCGGAGCTTTTACGCTGCTTGTGGGTAAAGATGTACAACCTCTCGCAGTGTTAAACTAATCAATTAGCCGTGCTCACGGTCAAGAGCGGCCTGGACACTCACATGATTAAATTATGGAACTTTAATGTTTAATTGTTGTTTTATTCTTTATTTATGATGCTTACATCTTATTAATTGGGTTGGTATGAACTTACACCCTTAGTAATCAGGTTGCTAATAAAACTTGACCAACTAAAATGCTAAAGTGCTTGAACCTTAGCCATCCACCATATGGCCTTGCATGTTATGTTGTTCTCTCTTGCTGAGTACGATATGTGCTCACGCTTGTTTATTCTCTTGCATCTACAATACCCGAATTGCTTTGCTCGGACGGAGAACTTTGAAGATATTCCGGGAGATTTCCAGGAGTTCTAGGTGTGCGTAGTCTTTAGTCAGCTGCCTGTGGAGGCATTTTGTCCGCTGCGAGAACTCATTTATTTAAGATTCGTTTAAGACTATGGTTTGTAATAACTCTTTATTCGTGTGGCACTGATTTTGGTATTCATAATGTCTAAGCGTGTGTGTAACTTGATCCTGGCGCACACGTGATCAATGCATTCGGTTTTGCCTTTAAAACCGGGTGTGACAACTAAGCACCACGGTAAACGTTTTTCAAACCACACACTTATGTTCATATGTCAAGAATTAAACATAAACAAACTAGTGAATAAAGATAAGCATCACACAAAACACAAAATTTAAAGGACTCTTTTTATTTGATTTTCTTTGACTCAAAACTAAATTAAGACACTTCAAACTTGCAAAAATTTAAAAACACACTCAAAAACTAAAGACTCTTAAACTCTAAAACTCTCTCGAAAACTAACTCTCTCGAAGACAAAACCGAACCAAACTAAACTTGAAGCTCAAAAGCTAAAAGGCTAGCTAGCTAGCTCTCCCCTACACTAAAATCATACGACATCCTCGTCGTATCTTACAAGAATCCTAAGGGGGGAAACTAAACCTAGTGGTACTTTCCGCAACTATTGCACCACTTGCCTCTCATGTTCCCGACCATGCCAAAAAGTTTGCGCACGTTGCGGTTCAGGAACTTGTAGTCGTCCTCGACCACGCGCTCCAAATCCTCCATGCGTCGCCTCATCGCCTCCATGGCCTAGAAACATTCGTCGACCATTGCGTAGAGCTCCGAGATGGAGTGAAGGCAAGCCGCACAACACATCGGATGCATCCCGAAAGGGTCGTCATCGCCAGGGTCTCCGCCATCGTCACCGCTGTCATCACCATCACCATTGTCGTCGCCGCCGTCGTCGTTGCTGCCGCCGTTGGGGCCTTCGGGAGTCTTCTCCTTGGGCACCTCTTCCCAAATGTAAAGATTGTTATCATCTCTTCCGGCGGCCGCCCACGAGCTCGGGCTACGATCGTCGGAGTAAGCGCTATCCCCATAGTCCTTAGGTTCGGGCGACACCTCCTTGTAATCCTTCCGCTTCATGCCACGAATGCGCGCCGACCTTCGAAAGGGAGTAGGGACCTTCTCCTCTTTGACGGGGTTGCGAGATGCGATAGCTCCGGTCGGGACACGCCCTCCGCAACGGATGCGGGCGGTCCTCTTGATCTCGATGGGTAGCTTGAGCTCGCATCGCTTCGCCTCCTCCATCGATGGCTCCTTGGCGCCTTGCTTCAACTCTAAGCTCTTCCGGGACGCCATGGCTGCTGCGTGGGTGCAAAAGTATGCTTGATGGGATGGATTCCCGAGCTCCCAATTCGGCCAAATAAATAGTCTGAAAAGGAAAACCCTAGGAACCTCATTTTCCTTATTCAAACTTCACTTAAAATTTTCTGACCGAAGAAGGAAGTCGAAAAGGAGCAAATCGGGGGAAAACCGAGGCGAAACGCCGCCGGGGCACACCTGGGCCGATCGGACTGGGCCGGCCGGTTCACCCTGTTTCGGGGGCCGGTCCGGTCCGGTTTCCCGTGTACCGCCCTTTTTTCGCTTTCTCAGCCCATGGGAAAAGTTGGCCCGGTAAATCTTCGCGAGAAACTCCAGAAAATTAAAAGAAAAACTATATACAAAATTCCATGTCTTGTTTTTCGTCCTAGGCCGGACGTTCGAGCTCTTCTTCCATGGTGAAGACATCAACATGGTGAAGGGGCACAACGTCGGGTTCGTAGTAAACCTTAAGTCGTTGACCATTCACCATAACTTGATCACCTTTCACATCCATAATGGTTACCACTCCGTTGGAGAGCACCGAATGCACAACATAAGGTCCATCCCACTTGCTTTGCAATTTCCCCTTTCCGAAGGTTTTAAACCTCGAATTGTAGAGGAGGACCTTATCTCCTTTAAACTCTTTCTTCTTTAACCTTTTGTCATACCACCTTTTGATTCTCTCCTTGTATATACTTGCATTCTCGTATGCTTTCAACCTCATCTCCTCTAGCTCGCTTATTTGAATTCTTCGTTTCATCACCGAGACGTCGAGATCAAGGTTCATCTCTTTGATCGCCCAATAGTCTTTATGTTCCAACTCAACCGGAAGGTGGCAAGCTTTTCCATAGACGAATTGGTAAGGGGTCATACCTATTGGTGTCTTGAATGCCGTTCGATATGCCCACAAAGCTCCGTCTTATTTCCTTGACCAATCCTTGCCTCCCTTCTCTATGGTTTTGTTGAGAATGCGTCTTAGTTGCCTATTCGATGTTTCCGCTTGTCCGTTGGTTTGTGAGTGATAGGCCGTAGAGACTCTATGTTTAATTCCCAACTTGGACAAGCACTTTTTGAAATTCTTCCCGGTGAAGTGAGTTCCTCCATCGCTTATCGAGATTCTCGGTGTACCGAAACGAGGAAAAATCACGTTCTTGATCATATTAATGGACTTCTCCATGGAAGCTTTACGACATGGCATAGCCTCTACCCACTTGGATGCATAATCAACCATGACTAAGATATGCTCATATCCATGTGAGTTTTTGAAAGGCCCCATGATGTCTATACCCCACACATCGAATAAATCGGTTTGTAGATTGTATATCAAAGGCATAGAGTTTCTTTGAGAGATGTTTCTGGTTCTTTGGCATTCGGGGCATGATGCAACATATCTCTTAGTATCTTCATGCATCTCCGGCCAATAGAATCCGCTAAACCATACTTTTGCTTGGGTCCTAAAATGGCTATAGTGTCCACCATACTCCGCCGAGTGGCACTTTCTCAAGATTTCTAGCCTCTCTTCTCTTGGCACACATCTTCTCATGACTCCATCATTGCCAAGTTTGAAGAGGTACGGTGCGTCCCAAAAGTATTTCTTACTTTCGGAGATTATCCTCCTTTGAGAGTTTCTATCTAGATGGTCAAGAGGCATCTTCCGAATTGCTCGAATGATATCAATCATCCAAGTGTCTTTATCGAGCACTCGATAGAGGTTGTCATCTCTCATCTTGTCTTCTATGGGCTCTTTATCATATTGTCCACGATTCATCCTAGACAAATGATCATCCACAACATTCTCCACCCCCTTCTTATCACGAATTTCAACATCAAACTCTTGGAGAAGAAGGATCCAACGGATCAAACGTGGTTTGGCATCCTTATTAGCTAAGAGATACTTGATGGCTGCGTGATCGGTGTAAACAATGACCTTCGAGTTGACAATGTAAGATCTGAATTTTTTGAAGGCAAATACCACCGCTAGCAACTCCTTTTTTGTAGTGGCATAATTTAATTGTGCCTCATTAAGAGTTTTGCTAGCGTAGTAAACGGCGTGAACTCGGCCTTCCTTTCTTTGACCCAAAACCGCGCCTACGGTGTAGTCACTTGCATTGCACATGATCTCGAAAGGTTGGCTCTAATCCGGAGGTTGAATAATGGGAGCACTCACCAACGCACTTTCCAAGGTCCGGAATTCCGCTAGGCACTTCTCATCAAAGTCAAAAGCCACATCTTTTTGAAGAAGACGTGTCAAAGGCCTAGTGATCTTCGAGAAGTACTTAATAAATCTTCTATAAAATTCGGCATGACCTAGAAAGCTCCTCAAGGACTTAACATCCGTCGGAGGTGGGAGTTGCTCAACCGTCTCTACCTCAGCCTTGTCCACTTCAATTCCTCTCTTGGATATAACATGTCTGAGCACTATGCCTTGCTTAACCATGAAGTGGCACTTTTGCCAATTTTACACCAAGTCTACCTCCGCACACCTCGTGAGAACCTTATCCAAGTTTGCTAAGCAATCCATGAACATCTTCCCATAAACGGAAAAATCATCCATGAATACTTCGACAATTTCTTCGATGAATTCCGAAAATACAGCCATCATGCAATGTTGAAAAGAGGCAGGAGCATTGCATAGACCGAAGGGCATCCTTCTATATGCAAATGTTCCATAAGGGCATGTAAACGTTGTTTTGTGTTGATCATCTGGGTGAATGGGAATTTGCATGAACCCCGAGTACCCATCGAGAAAGCAAAAATAAGCATGGTTTGCTAATCTCTTGAGCATCTCGTCGATGAACGGTAGGGGAAGTGATCTTTCTTCGTTGCTTTGTTAAGCTTACGATAATCGATACACACCCGCCACCCAGTCATGGTTCTTTGCGGTATCAATTCGTTCTTCTCATTCTTCACCACGGTTAAACCTCCTTTCTTCGGTACATAATGTACTGGGCTCACCCATTCGCTATGCGGAACCAGGTAGATGATTCCGGCATCAAGTAACTTGATGACCTCTTTTTTACTACCTCTCGCATGGCATGAGTTAGCCTCCTTTGGTGGTCCACTACAGGCTTACATTGGTCTTCCATTGGTATACGATGAGTGCAAAAGGCTGGGCTAAGACCTTTGAGATCATTAATCAAATATCCAATCACCTTTCTATGTTTTTTCAATAAAATCAGCAACTTCTCATTTTCTTCGGGACTCAACTCGTCACTCACAATGACTAGATAAGTCTTGTCTTGGCCCAAAATTCATACTTTAATCCTTTGGGCAAAGGTTTAAGGTCTACCTCGGGAACTTGTGGCTCCTCCGGTTTAATTTCTCCTATGTCCTCGAATTTTTCCTCCTCCACGCTTCCATCTTGTGGTTCTAAGCCTTTTGTTGCTTCTTCTAGCTCTTCATCTTGTTGATCATTGACTTGATTTTCTATCGCTCTTTGCAGCGGATCTCTAAGGGTTTCAACAAAACAAGGACTATCTACCTCCTCTACTTCGTCTTCGGGAGGAAAGGGTGTAGGGTGATTAGAAACGCGAAAAAAGTTATATGTGTACTTCTTTCCATTAAGGTTCACTGTTACTTTGCCTTTTCTGGCATCCAACACGGCATCAACCAACTTAAGAAAGGGCCTACCTAGAATTATGTGATTGTGATTACTACGGTAAGCATCAATAAAAGAGAAATCGGTTGGTATACATTTTCCAGAGATTTTTACTTTCATGTTGCAAGCAATACCTAGAGGTCTAATAGTTCTACCATCTCCCATGATTAATTTTGTTGATGTTGGGGCTAAGTCTAGGTTGTGGTCTTGAACTTTATCATAAATTTAGAAGATAGGACACTTACTTGGGCTCCGATGTCGCACAAAGCTTTGCATTGAACTCCGTTGATCTCGCAACTCAAGTGTGGTGTCGTCTTCTCTTCTTCTTCGGATCCTATCGCATAAACTTCGGCGAGGCGAGCATATGGTGATGCTTCGGGTTTGATACCCATGATTCTCTTCACCTCGGCTATGTGTTCCGGATCCACTTCATCATCTCCAAAGAGCTTTTGAAAGATCTCACCAGTGGTTTCAAGGTCTTATGAATCTTCCGCTTTCCTTTCTGGCGGGAAATCCACTTCCAATGCTCTTGTCATCCCCTTTTGATTAGGGAACGGTCTTCTCTTGTCGAATACTTCTCCATAATCGATTGGAACCCAATCCATTGGTTCGAACTCCCTTAGTGGCTTCGCGCTTGACATGCTTCTCTTGTTTGTTTCATTTGATACGGCGAAGTCAGCGCTCGGGGTAGTTCTTGACTTGATGTGTTCTTCTTCAAGCTTTTCCAGGACTGGCTCCTCTTTTGTGACTTCCGGGGTTGCCTCTTTAGAAAATTCAGCACGCTTCTTCATCCTCGAGTTATGTTCTGGCTCTTCCGCAAGTCTTGTTTCCCAATCTCTTCGCATGGCAGCCGCTTTACTAATTTTTTGTAGAAGTTGGGCAGCTTCCGTGAGTATTTTCTTCATGAGATCCCCACCTGCACACATTTGGATGTGTTGCATGCAACTAGGGGTTAGGGAAAAAAATGTATGCAAGAGTACATCACCGGAGAAGCCGAGTCTTGGTCCTTGTTCGATCAACTCATTAAACCTATTCCAAGCATGGTCTATCCCTTCCTCTTCTCCTTGCGTGAAAGTGATCACTTGCCTCCTTAGATGTTGAGCCTTGCTAATTGGAAAGAACTTCTCGCAAAACTTCTTTGTCAACTTGTTCCAATTGCCTTCAACTTCAAAGGACGCAAACGAGTACCATGTCTTTGCTTCACCGGCAAGTGAGTAGGGAAAGAGATTCCATTTGAACCATTCATCAGGAACTCCTTCTTGACGCACCATGTTGCATAGCATCGTGAAATGCCTTATGTGACTATATGGATTCTCCGTAACCATCCCTTCAAACGGGTTTGCCACCACCATCTCGATGATCTTGGATTTAATTTCATACTTGGTCGCTTCGAGCTTCGAATCCGACTCTTCTACTTTTATGTCTTCACATCGAGGGCTAGTGTAATCCCTTAGTGATTTCTCCGGTTCTTCCACGGGTTGATTGACGAACGCCATCTAGACAACAAGATAAAAACAAAAACAAAAACAAACAAAGTGGTTTTCTAGGTAATATATGTTATATATTAGTAAACAAAAGATAAACTAAATATAAAACTAAGTTAGATGCAAACTAAACGATGTAAACTAGCTTGCTCCCCGACAACGGCACCAGAAAAGGGGGCTTGTTGACGGATAAAAGACGTATCCACCTACGATCCGCAAGATTACGGACCTACACCTTTTTCACCACGGGATTTCCCAAGGTTCTTGTCAATCCGCGGATCAAGGGGATTACAAGCGTTTGATCTACCTCTACTCACTAGCTACTCAAACCCGAACTACGATTAAACTAGAAAACGACTAAACTACACTAGAGAGAATGATTAAGCAATCAAGATAGGAGACACTCGCCCACGGGTCTACGATACTAGAGCATGAAATCGCTTTAAACAAGAAAACCAATCTAATCTATCGGGGGTTGTGACCACGGTTTCGCCCTTTCCCTCCTCTCGTACTGTCACTACGCGAAGGTATTCGTGACTAGACCTATGATGGACATGGCGTATTGAATGGATCCAAGGGAGCATTGGAGCTCTACTCCCTTTACGGCATGGTAGCTAACCTTAAGCGTTAAAGTATATTCAACACAAGATGATAGATAGATAATCCAACAAAGTACGATTACATCTCAAGATCGATTACAATACATCAATGAATAAGGAGATTACCCCATCAAGGAGCTAGGCATAGCACCGTTGATCATGGTCACCCTTCCGACGGTGTCTTCCTTCTTCTCCACTTGTGGGTGCTTCCTTCGAGGTGGTTGATCCCCCTTAGGAGATCTCCCTCCTCTCTCTCTCTAGCTTGTGGATGGCCTCCTGGTGCGAATGTCTCTTTCTTGCGCGCGCGAATGGCGGCGCCTCCAGGGACTTAGGGTTGAAGATCCTACGGGTGCAAGGAAAGGGGGGCCGAACTGACGCCGGAAGTGGGTTGGGCCGGCCGGCCTGGGCTGACCGGCCCAGGCCCATTTTGGTCCGGTTCGGTCGCCCCTTCACTCCCGTGGGTCCTCAGGTGATTATGCACTTTGCCCCTTCCACTTGCATGATTTTGACGATGTCATCCTCGCTTCCAAGATGGAGGTTCTACGTGCATGAAGTTCGTTCTTTTACGCTTCAATCCCCGGGGGTGTTCTACGTAGCACTTCGATCCTTGCCACCATTGGAAGTAATTTCATCAAGCTCATGAACAAGAACAAGACTTCGTAAATGCTCCTTTGAACTTGTTGTGAATCCGTCCTTTATGTCCACATTTTCCTACATAAACACAACACTTCCAAATGCATGCACATAGATGAATTTGTTATATGATTAGTGTGCCTAGTGGCGGGTTAGTTCCATAAACAAATCCAAACCAAAGTGTAATGAACATGTTTGGTGTATCAAAATACACCGTCAACAGCCATGTCGCGCGCCTCGTCGAGTTGTTCGATCGCGTCCTCGAGCGCGACTTGATTCCCTTCTTCGGTGTAAGCACGTACTCGCGGGCTGCCGTAGTCGATGTCCGTGGGCAGCACCGCCTCGTATCCATGCACCATGAAGAAAGGCGTGAACCCCGTGGCCTGGCTCAGCATGGTGCGCAGACTCCATAGCACAGACGGCAGCTTGGCTACCCATCTTGCTCGAAACTTGTCGAGCCACTTGAAAATCCTTGGCTTCAAGCCTTGCAAGATCATACCTTTCACCCTCTCGACCTGACCGTTCGTCTTCGGGTGGGCAACAACGGACCAGTCCACACGGATGTGGTTGTCGTTGCAGAAGTTGATGAATTTCTTCCCCATGAACTGGGTGTCGTTGTCGGTGATGATCGTGTTGGGTATGTCGAAGCAATAGATGATGTCGGTGAAGAGCGAGACCGCCTCCTCGGGGCGGATGTTGACGATGGGTCGGGCCTCGATCCACTTCGAGAACTTGTCGACCGCTATGAGAAGGGGGGTGAAGCCCCCAAGCGCTTATCGGAGTGGACCCACCATGTCGAGGTTCCAGACTGCGAAGGGTCACGTGATGGGGATTGTCTGCAACGCTTGCGTCGGGAGGTGAGTTTGCCTGGCGTAGAATTGGCAACCTTCACAGCACCGCACGATGTCCTTCGAGTCCGCGACCGCCGTGGGCTAGTAGAAACCTTGTCAAAAAGCTTTCCAGACAAGGGTTCTCGCACCGGCATGGTGACCACAGCTGTCGGCATGTATTTCCTGCAACAGCTCGCGGCCCTGATCCCCGAGGATGCACCGCATGAGTATGCCGGCAGCCCCGTGCTTGTAGAGTTCGCCGTCAATGAGGACGAAAGCTTTTGCCCGGCGGGCGATTCGCCGGGCTTCCATCTGGTCGGTAGGGAGCTTGCCTTCAACTAGCCACTCGAGGATGGGGAATCGCCAGTCAGGATCTTCAAGGTTCACTTATGGTGGCTGATCAATCGCCATGACTTCGGGCTCCGACTCCTCGGGTGGCTTCTCGCCTTCTTCTCGTACGGACAGATGATGTTGATCACTTGCAAACACCCCGTGAGGAACCGGGCTTCGACTGGATGCAGCCTTTGCAAGTACGTCGGCTACTTTGTTGTAGTCGCTCAGCACGTGGTGCAGCTCGACGCTGTGAAACTTTCCCTCCAGATCTCGTACAGCTTGACAGTACACCACCATCTTCGAGTCAACACAATTCTTGTCCTTCATGACTTGATCCACGACTAGCTCCTAGTCGCCCCTGATCTCGAGATGCTTGATCCCGAGTTCGACAGCGATCAGGAGACCATTGATCAGGGCTTCATACTCAGCGGCGTTGTTTGATGTCGGAAAATGTAGTCGCACCATGTACTCCATACGCACGCCCAAGGGAGAGATGAAGACAAGGCCTACACTGACTCCTTCCTTCATGACCGAGCCATCGAAATACATGGTCCAAGTCTTGTGTTCGATCGACGTTGGGGGAGTTTGAATCTCCGTCCACTCGGCCACAAAGTCCGCGAGTACTTGGGATTTGATTGTGCTGCACGGAGCATACGTGATGTTCTGCCCCATCAACTCGAGTGCCCACTTGGCGATCCTTTCTTCAGCCTCGGGGTTTTGGATGACCTCCCCGAGTGGATACTTAGACATGATGGTGATGGGATGCGCGTCGAAGTAATACCGGAGCTTGCGCTTGGTCATCAAGATCGCGTACACAAGTTTTTGCATTTGTGAGTAGCGCGTCTTGGAGTCGGAGAGTACCTCACTGATGAAGTACACTGGTCGTTGCACCTTTTGGGACCTCCTGGGCTCTTCTCGCTCGACCACCAAAGTCGCGCTAACCACTTGGGTTGTCACTGAGATATACAGGAGCATGGGCTCTTCCGTGGTCAGAGCGGTCAATATTGGAGGACTCTTGAGAATATTCTTGAGAGAATTGAGTGCCTCTTGTGCCTCGGGTGTCCACGTGAAGTGGTCGGATTTCTTCATCAGCTTGTACAGTGGTAGGCTGCGCTCTCCGAGTCGTGCTATGAAACGACTTAGAGCCGTGAGACAGCCCGTGACACACTACACGCCCTTCAGCTTTTTGATTGGCCCCATGTCCATAATGGCCGAGATCTTCTCGGGATTAGCTTCGATGCCGCGTTCTGACACGACAAAGCCGAGGAGCATGCCCCTCAGAATCCTGAAGATGCACTTCTCAGGGTTTAGCTTCACCCTGTGTTGTCGTAGCTTCGCGAAGACCTCGGTGAGGTCGGGGACTAGATACCCCGTCTTTTTCAACTTGACTACGATGTCGTCGACGTACGCTTCTATGATGCGGCCTATCAACTCCCCGAAGACACGTCGCATGCATCGTTGGAAAGTAGCACCCGCATTCTTGAGCCCAAAGGGCATCGTTTGATAGCAGTACGCGCCGAACGGAGTGATGAACGAGGTTGCGAGTTGGTCTGCTATGCACATCGCTGTATGGTGGTACCCGGAGTACGCATTGAGAAAACGGAGGGTCTCACACCTTGCTATTTAATCGACTACCTGATCTATGCGAGGCAAAGGAAATGGATCCTTGGAACATGCCTTGTTAAGGCTCGTATAGTCAACAGACATCCTCCATTTCTTATTCTTATTCTTTACAAGTACAGGGTTTGCTAACCACTCGGGCTGGAAGACTTCACGGATGAACCCTGCACTAAAGAGCTTCATGACCTCCTCGCCAATCGCCTTGCACTTCTCGTCGTTGAAGCGGTGAATGCGCTGTTTCACCAGTTTCGATCCCGGCTTGATGTTCAACTTGTGCTCGGCAACCTCTCTCGGGACCCCCTCCATGTCAGAGGGTTTCCATGCGAACACATCGAGGTTCACTTTGAGGAAGTCGACAAGCGCACTTTCCTATTTAGAATCGAGTGTCATCCCGATACGGAGCGTACGGCCGTCGTCGGAGACGACCGCATCCTTGACGTCCTTGGAGGGCTCGAAAGAGCAAGCCGCACGCTTGGATGACTCAGGGAGAACCTGGTCCTCGGATCGAGGCTCAGCGTGGAGCCTCTCGGACCGAATGGTTGCCTCAACGAACTGAAAGCATTTAGCGTCGCAATCGTATGCATGCTGACACGTTGGCCCTATTGTGATGATCCCCTTCGGTCCGGGAATCTTTAGCTTCAGGTACGTATAGTTGGGCACGACCATAAACTTCGCGTATGCCGGCCTCCCGAGGATCGCATGGTACGTCCCCGAGAACCCCACCACTTCGAAGGTGAGGGTTTCTGTGCAAAAGTTCCGCACGTCCCCAAACATGACGGGCAGATCGATCTACCCGAGGGGAAGCGCCTCGATTCCAAGTAAGACCCCATGGAATGGCGCAGTCGACGGCCTCAGTGCGGACCGCGGGATGCCCATCTCGTCAAGCGTTGACGAGTAGAGCACGTTGATCCTGCTTCCCCCATCCAACAGGACCTTGTGGATCCTTCTGGACATGAACAGGGGAGCTACCACTAGTGGGTAGGATCTAGGCTGAGGCACGTTGTCGAGATGGTCCTTGCGGTCGAAGGTCATCGGGACCTCCGACCACTTTAGGTAGGACGGCTTCGTGATGTCAGCATTCAAGACTTCACGTCGGATGAGCTTCTCGCGCCGCCTCGAGGGTCTTTCCAGAGATCCCCCAAAGATCATGTGCACTGTGTCGTCTTCACTAGGGAACACAGCCCCCGCACCGTCGTCGTTGTTGTGGGAGGGGCCTTGCTTCTCGCGCTGGTTCGCCGTCTTCGGCTTGAGGGTGCCCTTGACGTAGTTCTTCATGAGCCGGCACTCCCTGTGCATGTGCTTGACGGGGACCTCGTGGTGTGGGCACGGCGCTTCTAAGAGCTTCTCGAAGTGGTCCCTGGATGGTGCGGTCTTGGCCGGATTGCCCTTGGGACGTGACACCTTGCGCTCCACCGCCGCGACAAAGTTGTCATCATGACGGCGCTTGTCGTTCTTCTTCTTCTTCTTCTTCTTAAAGCGCGAGGACGTACCCTCGACTTGCTTCCCCTTGCCCTGAGGGGTGTTCAGTGTTGCAGCGACCGCTTCCTCGCCGTCGGCATGGTTGCTCGTGATGTCGAGGAGTTCCTGGGTCGTGCGAGGCATGCGACGCCCGAGTTGGTCGATGAGAGACGTGCATGTCGTGCCGTTCTGGAACGCCGAGATGGCATCGTTATTGGTCGCGTCGGGGAGCTCGGTGCAGTGCTTGGAGAAGCGTCGTATGTACTCGCCCCCGACTGCTGCTTGCATTTGCGCAGCTCCCACTGCTTGCCGGGGCACATGTAGGTGCCCTGGAAGTTGCTGATGAAAACTCGACGTAGGTCAGTCTAGTCATTTGATCTTGTCCTGTGGCAAGTGTTCAAGCCACGTGCGCACAGAGTCGCCGAGGTAGAGCGGCAAGTTTTTGATAACGAAGAGGTCGTCGATCGCTCCTCCGGCGTGGCATGCAAGCCGGTAGTCCTCGAGCCGCACACTGGGGTTGGTGTCTCTATCGTATCTTGGCACATTGGTCGGAGCCCGGAAGCGCGAAGGAAACTTTGCATCACAGATACACCGGCCAAAAACCTGCGGACCTCGCTGGTTCGGTGACCAGCTGCAGTCACGGTCGTCGTCGCTGTCGTGGCGCCGTCCACGCCCACGGTCGTCATGGTGGCGCGAGTGGTTGTCGCGGTTATTGTCGACACTCTCAGCACATTGCCGGGCTTCGATGGTGTTCCGAGTGTTGCGGTTGGGCCTAAGACGACTCTTGACCGCCGATGCTGCGGCTCTAACTCCCTCCCAGCGCTCTCGGTGCTGGGAAGGAGGTGGATTCGGGCCGTAGGCGGATGGTGCTCCAGCCCGCCCGCGCTATGAGTGTTGGCGTGAGGTAGAGCTCTCCGCTTGTTGTGCTGCCGCAGCTTCGAGTAGCGCCTTCAGCTGCTGGCACACCCGTCGCTCCTCGGAGGTGGTAGGCTCCGGGCAGCCGCGCAGCAGCATGGCCGCAGCGGCAAGGTTCTGAGACGCCTGCCAAAAAAGTGGCGGAGCGTCGGCGTCGGTGTTGGCGTCGATGTTTGCGCCTCCGTCGGCACGCCGGTTGTTGTCGCGCGCCGATCCGTGTGCCGGCGGTGTAGGTGCGTGGCCGTGCAGCTGATCGGCAGTCGGACGGCACTCGCGCCGGTCACCATTCCCCTCGTGGGGCTCCCCCTGCATAGGAACGTCCTGCGCCGGGCGTCGATCGCGGGGCTCGACAACCATGCCGAGCTCTTGGTGTAGAAAGGCCAACTCCTAGTCGAGATGGTGTCTCGCCTCCGCGAGTTCGTAGAGCTGAGCCCGCTGCTAGGCGTCGGCGCCGCAGTGGCGTGGAGCCGGCTCCGGTTCGGAGCTGCTCGACGCAGAGGCCACGTAGACGTTGCACTCCCGCGTGGGGTCGTGGCGTCGTGTGGTTCGTGCCCTCCGAGTCGTTGTAGACCTAGGGGTAGCGCCGGTCGTGCGGAGGCTGTTAACGTAGGCCGTCACCGGGTCGTCCGGGAAGCCAGGTTGTCCACGGGGGTACATTGCGGTGTACCGCTGCATGAACTCCCACTAGCCCAGCAGTTCGTCTCCGCTGGCCTGAAAGACGAGGTCGGTGAGGTAGTAGGCGGCGAGCCTAAAACGCTCTTGTGTTGGGTTTAGCCCCAACATGCCGAGGATGACGTCGTCCGAGAAGCCTCGGACGAAAGCCTCACGTCCTGCAGCCCCCGTGCAGATATTGGGGCGAGGCGGCCAGGTGAAGGTGCGCCTGGCGACGGGCTCCACCGGCTCGTGTAGACAAAGCCGAGGGAGCCGAAGTGTAGGGTGGTCCTGGGAGTCACCGTGACCCTACGACCGTCCATTCGATCCGCTGGAGTTCGTCGAGACACACGATGTGCCCCTACCTGGCGTGCCAACTGTCGGGGTTCTCTACCGTCGGCAGTAAATATATATTGATCGTGCGTCGGGCTCGGATGGTTAGCACAGGAGACAACGGGATTTATACTGGTTCGGGCCTCCGAGGAGTAATACCCTATGTCCAGTGTAGTGCTGCTGTGTTCCCGAGCTACGAGTGCTCGTAGTAGGGGTTACAAGCTGGTCGGGAGAGGGTGTCGAGCCCAAGTCCCTTGAAATGGTATTCGATCCTATGAAGGTCTAACCCTTGTAACCGTTGCCCTCCTCTCCCTTTTATAGTCACAAGGGGAGGGGCACAAAGGGGAAGTAAAAAGAGATGCAGTGCTTGGTAGCTGGCACGTCCCGTCGTTCGTCATTATCAGTTGAGGTGCATTGAAGCTGAGTAGTTACGCCTTGTCGTGGAAGATGCCGCGTGGTCGGGCTCGACTGTTCATTCCGAGACGCTTGGCTTCTTCTCCAAGTAGTTTGTGTTTTCCTTAGTCTGCCTGAGTACTTGCCTAGCTTGCCACGCTCGAGCCTAAGTCTAGGCCCATGTGTGTCGTAGAGGGTGCTTGAGTGCCTCAGGCTGAGCTTGAGTGTGGCAGAGTGGGAGGTGATAGCGATGTGATGGCCGCGCAGTCGGTCAGACTAGCATTAAGGCTCTTGTAGGGGCGGGCCGCCTGCATGGCCGCCAGTTGTACCTGCATGGCGTGTAGATTCGTTCCTCCACACGCGTCGGTGATGGTGCTCGTGCCGTGCGTCCGGGCCCACACGCCAGTCGGGGCCGAACTTGTCGTGCGAGGCGTAGACTTCTCGTGCGGTTTCCTCTAGTGGGGAACTGGTTGGAGATGCAGCCAACTGACCGAAGACTGGACGTCTTGCCAGTGTGGGTCTTGACCAGGGTCTCTTCTCCTCCTTGTCCTGAATCTTTGCCTTGATGTTGTCGATCTTGTCCTTCACATTGTCAATGGTGTTGGATCGTCTAGTATTTTAAGGAAGATAATCTCGCCGTCAAAGGGGGCCCTAATCTGGGCCCTCGTCAAGCAGTCTTTCTGTTGGATTGTTATTGGGCTTGGCCCATTTAATGACTAATAATCCTAATATCTCTTTGGTTTAAAACAAATAATACCGGCATGACAATTGATGTGGCACAAACTCAACTTATATGCTGGACATTATACCATCTCTATTGAGAAGTTGAGAAGGGGACAAAACGATGCCACGCGCGCGCGCGCGCGCCGCCGTCGGCGGGGGCGGGCCATGGGCGTGGGCGTGGCGAGGCGGCGGCGGCGGCGGGCGTGCGTGTGTGCGTGAGTGACGTGCCGATCCAGCCGGGCGGGCGGCGTGCGTGCCGGGGCGGAATGGGAAAGGTTTTATCACTTCCTTTTTAAATGCGAAGAGGTTCCATAAGTGTTGAAGCATTTAAACTCCTGGCGATTAAGTGCTGAAGCACTGCAACTGCGCCGCCGGTGCCCCTTCCCCTCCTGGCTCTTGGCTTACCCGAGAACCCCTATATATGGTCCTGTCTATTCATCCTACGGTTGAGTGAGACAACACGCTGCACACAGACATTCCCGTCCCATGGCTTGCGTGCACATGACCTTGGGAGAGTAGGAGCCTCCGGGACGTTCATCGGATTCGGACTTCACCTGCTCGGGTGAAGACCGACGATCACGTTTTTAGGGAGTGCTACTGGCACGACTACTCGCTACTTCTTCTTCCTGTTCGAGATCAGATCACTGCGCTACTGGAGGGAGTGAACACCGGCACTGCTTCCTTTTTGCACTGCATCGAGCGGGATAACTACACTGACAAGTGCTATATTGACTAGCACCGGCATGAATGCCGCTGGGTATAATCTACTGCTTACTGTTTTTCATATGATCTACATATTTGCATGCTATGGTAGATCAATTGTCATGAATATTGCCTCTGTTATGTTTGTACTTTTGTTTTTCTGGATTAAATTACTCATTAATTTGCCTAAATTTCCATCAATCCAAAAACGTGATAGGCCTTTTACGAGTACTGGCTTTGCGAGCATGTTGAAACCCAATGTTTTTTATGGCTCTAATTACAAGAGATGGCGCCAGAGGTGCATATTGTGGATGACCTCCATGCACTACTTTTTTGTGGTCAAACCTAGAGCTGTTGGTCTGCATACTCCTAAGGAGGATAATGCATTCCTTGATGTTGATGTGAGGTTCAGAGCAGGACTACTGAGCGTGCTTGGTGACACCATAGTTGATGCATATGTACCTCTGCAGTCTGGTAAAGAAATTTGGGATGTACTTGAACAACGGTATGGAGTTTCTGATGTTGGCTCTGAGTTGTATGTCATGGAGCAGTTTCATGACTATCGAATGGTCGATGACCGCTCGGTAGTGGAACAAGCTCATGAAATACAAGCGCTAGTGAAAGATCTCGAGATGCATGGCTGTGAACTCCCTGACAAGTTTGTGGCTGGATGCATGATTGCAAAATTGCCACCTTCTTGGACAGAATTTGCGACCTCTCTGAAACACAAGAGACGGGAGTTTGATGTTACTCAACTCATTGGTACTCTTGATGTGGAAGATAAGTCAAGAGCAAAAGATGTCAAGGGAAAGAAAGTTGCAGAGGGTGGTTCTAGCGCACATGTGGTGCAAAAGAATCGTCCTAAACCACAAAAGAAGAAAAACCAGCAAGATGTGAAACCAAAGAACACTACTTCTTTCAAGAAGAAGAAGAAGGACAAGGAGAAAGGCAACTGCTTCACTTGTGGCAAGACTGGGCATTTTGCTAGAGACTGTCCAGATGCGAAGTGTAAGCCAAATCAGAAGAAATCAGTGAACATGGTTGAGGCTGAAGGAGGAACCTCGAGGTATGGTAATTTACTCCATACAATTCTTTTAGTTTTTAATTCACCTGATTGGTGGATTGATACAGTAGCCAATATACTTGTATGTGCTGATAAATCCTTGTTTTCTTCTTATCAGGTCGGGCGGGCTGCCTCCGTGTTGATAGGAAGCGGAGCTCATGCTTCTGTTCGTGGTGTTGGTACGGTCGATCTGAAGCTTACTTCGGGAAAGACCGTGCAGCTGAAGAACGTGCAGCATGTCCCCTCAATAAGGTAGAACTTGATTAGTGTCTCTTTACTTTGTCGTGATGGTTATAAACTTGTTTTTGAGTCGAATGAATGTGTCTTGTCGGAGTTTGGAACTTTCGTTGGGAAGGGCTATGAGAGCGAAGGCTTGTTCCGCTTGTCTCTATGTGAGAACAATGTTAAGTATGTGAACCATGTTAATAATCATGATGAGGCGAATTTTTGGCATTCGTGGTTATGTCATATTAATTTTGGTTGCATGTCTCGCTTAGTTGGTTTAAATTTAATCCCGAAATTTAATTTAGTCAAAAACTCTAAGTGTCATGTGTGTGTTGAATCGAAACAACCTTGCAAGCCTCACAAGGTTGCTGCGACGAGGAACTTGGTACCTCTAGAATTAATTCATTCTGATTTGTGCGAGATGAATGGTGAGTTGACTAAAGGTGGCAAAAGATATTTCATGACATTTATAGATGATTGCACTAGATTTTGCTACGTATATTTGTTAAAATCAAAGGATGAAGCACTACATTATTTTAAAATCTATAAGGCCGAGGTAGAAAATCAACTTGAGAGAAAAATCAAAAGGTTACTGTCTGACCGCGAGGGAGAATACTTCTCAAATGATTTTTCTGAATTCTGTGCGGAGCACGGTATAATTCATGAGAGAACACCGCCATACTCCCCACAGTCCAATGGGATTGCCGAAAGAAAGAACCGCACTCTAACAGATTTGGTTAACGCCATGTTAGACACTGCAGGACTATCTAAGGAATGGTGGGGTGAGGCAATATTGACAGCATGTCATGTTCTAAACTGAGTGCCCATGAAGAACAAAGAAGTCACACCATTCGAGGAATGGGAGAAAACGAGATTAAATCTCTCATATCTACGGACATGGGGCTATTTGGCAAAGGTAAATGTGCCAATTAACGAAAAGCGAAAGCTTGGACCCAAAACCGTTGATTGTGTCTTTCTCATCTATGCCATTCACAGTGTGGGCTATAGATTTTTAATTATTAATTCCAAAGTGCCTGATATGGTAGAAAGAAAAATCATGGAATCAAGAGATGTTACATTTTTTGAAGATGAATTTCCCATGAAAATATACCTAGCACTTATAGTCATGATTCTGTATCTCTTGAAACACCTGAACCTGAAAATATTGTTGCTGATGAATCTAATGAGAATATTCCTGAGGAGGATAATGATATAGTCACTTGAAAGAGTAAGAGGCGCAGGGTTGCAAAATCATTTGGCAATGACTATATCATATACCTTGTGGATGACACCCCCAAAACCATAGAAGAAGCTTATTCTTCTCCAGATGCGGACTTATGGAAAGAAGCAGTTCAAGGTGAGATGGATTCCATAATGTCAAATGGTACTTGGGAGGTGGTTGATCGTCCTTATGGGTGCAAACCTGTAGGATGTAAATGGGTGTTCAAAAAGAAACTCAGGCCTGATGGTACTATTGAGAAGTACAAAGCAAGGCTTGTTGCAAAAGGCTATACCTAGAAAGAGGGGGAAGATTATTTTGTTACTTATTCACCTGTAGCCCGTCTCACGACTATTCGAGTGCTACTATCCTTGGCTGCCTCACATGGTCTTTTCGTTCATCAAATGGACGTTAAGACAGCTTTCCTAAATGGAGAGCTTGAGGAAGAGATCTATATGGATCAGCCTGATGGGTTTATAGCAAAAGGTCAAGATGGAAAGGTGTGCAAGTTATTAAAATCTTTGTATGGCCTAAAGCAAGCACCTAAACAGTGACATGAGAAATTTGATAAAACACTAACATCAGCAGGCTTTGTTGTGAATGAAGCTGATAAATGTGTATATTATCGGTTTGGCGGTGGAGAAGGTATGATTTTGTGCTTATATGTAGATGATATTCTAATCTTTGGTAAAAATGATAATGTGATCAAAGGAGTAAAAGATTTTCTGTCTAATAATTTTGAGATGAAAGACTTGGGTGTGGCTGATGTTATTCTTAACATAAAGCTACATAGAGAAGAAGGAAATGGTGGGATTACTCTTGTGCAAAACCACTATGTGGAAAAGGTGTTGAGTCGCTTTGGTTATAGCGAGTGCTCACCTGCTCCAACTCCTTATGACCCAAGTGTATCCTTGAGAAAGAATCAGAGACGAGATCAATTGAGATATTCTCAAATAATTGGTTCACTTATGTATTTAGCTAACGCAATGAGGCCTGATATCTCCTATGTTGTGAGCAAATTGAGTCGGTTTCTTTCAAACCCAGGAGAGGATCATTGGCAAGCTCTTGAAAGAGTATTACGCTATCTAAAGGGAACCATGAGTTATGGAATTCACTATACCAGGTACCCTAGGGTACTTGAAGGTTATTGTGATGCCAACTGGATTTATGATGCTGATGAGATTTATGCACAAGTGGATATGTTTTCTCACTTGGAGGTGGTGCTGTTTTGTGGAAGTCTTGCAAGCAGACCATTTTAACAAGGTCAACAATGGAAGCAGAACTCAAAGCATTGGATACCGCCACAGTTGAAGCTGAATGGCTTCGTGAGCTCCTAATGGACTTACCGGTGATTGAAAAACCCATACCGGCTATCTCCATGAACTGTGACAATCAAACAGTGATAGTCAAAGTGAACAGTTCCAATGATAACATGAAGTCCACAAGGCATGTGAAAAGGCGGTTGAAGTCTGTTAGAAAATTGAGAAACTCCTAAGTAATAGCATTGGACTATGTCAATACGTCCAAAAATCTGGCAGATCAATTTACCAAGGGTCTGTCACGCAATGTGATAGAAGGTGCATCGAGGGAGTTGGGCTTAAGACCCACTTGAAGTCACACCATAGTGGTAACCTATTCTATGTGATCAGAGATCCCGTGAAGTAGGATGGTGAAACAAGCTAGTGGTTGGCTGAGGGAGAAACCCTTTATTCAAGCTCAAACTCATTAGAGATGCACTGTTTCTCCTATTCTGTATGGCAGGTTGGATGAGTCCTTAATGTGACCCGAGTGGCTTACTAAAGCAGGGATGTCGTCCTACAGAACATCCGCAAAGGGACACACCTATATGAGTTCGACTGCTAGTCACAGTCTATGAGATGTGGGAAATCTCTAGATACTAATGAAAGGCTCAGGAAGTGTGACTTATATGCTTCAAAACAAAGGGAATGTTTGTAGCAGCCCTGTACCATGATATGAACTTTGTTGAAACTCATCTTCACGCAAAACTCTCAATTCAAGGCTTAGTCCATTGATCATTTGTGAGTGAGTGAGTGGATTCATTGTTCTAGACGGAAGTTCAACTTCACAATCTCCGTTGAAACTCTGGTATATCAAAAGTTGTGATATTTGAGATTGTTTACTTAAACCCTAGAGATAGGTGGGGATTGTTGGATTATTATTGGGCTTGGCCCATTTAATGACTAATAATCCTAATATCTCTTTGGTTTAAAACAAATAATACCGGCATGACAATTGACGTGGCACAGACTCAACTTATATGTTGGACATTATACCATCTCTATTGAGAAGTTGAGAAGGGGACAAAACGATGTCACACGCGCGCGCTGCCGCCGCGGCGTGCGTGTGTGCGTGCCGTGCCGTGCCAGCCAGTCAGCCAACCAGCTCCTGACGATTAAGTGCTGGGACGGAATGGGAAAGGTTTTATCACTTCTTTTTTAAATGCGAAGAGATTCCATAAGTGTTGAAGCACTTCAACTCCTGGCGATCAAGTGCTGAAGCACTTCAACTGCGCCACCGGCGCCCCTTCCCCTCCTGGCTCTTGGCTTACCCGAGAACCCCTATATATGGTCCCGTATGTTCATCCTTCGGTTGAGTGAGACAACACGCTGCACAGAGACATTCCCGTCCCATGGCTTGCGCGCACAGGACCTTGGGAGAGTAGGAGCCTCCAGGACGTTCGTTAGATTTGGAGTTCGTCTGCTCGGGTGAAGACCGGCGATCACGTTTTTGGGGAGTGCTACCGGCACGACTACTCACTACTTCTTCTTCCTATTCGTGATCGGATCGCTGCGCTACTGGAGGGAGTGAACACTGGCACTGCTTCCTTTCTGCACTGCATCGAGCGGGACGACTACACCGACAAGTGCTATGTCGACTAGCACCGGCATGAATGCCGCTGGGTATAATCTACTGCTTACTGTTTTCATATGATCTACATATTTGCATGCTATGGTAGATCAATTGTCATGAATATTGCCTCTGTTATGTTTGTACATTTATTTTTCTGGATTAAATTACAAGTTAATTTGCCTAAATTTCCATCACTTTCATGATCCTCCAAGCAAACACCAATAAGCCTGACCAAATTCTTGTGTTGCAGCTTAGCAACCAAAACAAGCTCATTTTTCAGCTCCTCTATTCCTTGTCTAGAACTCTGCGAGAGCCTTTTCACTGCAATTTCCTGATTATCAGGAAGGATTCCCTGTACAAATGGATATATTTGGATGTCAAAACTGTAAAATATGAACAAATAGGTCTTTATGATAATGTACGATTAGCACCTTATAAACTGCACCAAAACCACCTTCACCAAGTTTATTAGCTTCATCAAAGTTTTCCGTCGCAGCTCGCAGAGTTGAAAGATCAATAATGAGCGAATCAATACTATGTATGTCCTCTGGGTTAGTTGTATCTGCCATAAGAGACCAAGTAATTAGAACTGGTGTGTAATACGCCAGTGAAGTCCTATGTTCATGTAAGAATGATGTCTAAGCCAGTGAAAATGTTAGTTTCGATTGTAGAACATTTTGAAAAGTGACGCTGGTTCTAATCATATGAAAAAGAAAAGGAATTTGAGCTAACTGAATTACATAGGGAGTTACCTGGTAGTGATGACTTTCCTGGTGTTTTCTTCCTCCTCCAAAGACAAGAACAAATTACTACAATGGCTAGTACCCCAGCGAATATAGGAAGCACAATTGCCAAAATTCTACCAGTTTTGTTTCCTGTAAATAAAAAGCATCAATTAATTTGATGCATATTAAAAGAGAGCATAACAAGAATCTGAAAAATGCATATTCCTCACATATCAAACTTTTCATTGAAAATTCGATAAACCACAAAATGGAGAAAATTATTAACAGGTTTGATGTTTATATTGCTATTGTTGCTTTATCACAAATCCTGAGCACGACGAGCAACTAAGCATTCACATGTAAAACGAGTAGCAAAGCAATTGTACCTGTTAGTATGCTACTTTGATTCAGGTCAACAAAAAAGCTTTAGAATAGCAGCTTTGCTTATTGTTATATTTTTCCTGAATCAGATTTCAACTAGAAGACAGAATGATATTCCCGATTTTGCTTTCAGCGGTGCAGGGTCATGCAAGCTTTCTAGAAAAAGGTATTTCCACCATAACTATATTACACCTATGCATGGAAGAATCTTCTAACATCCAACAAGACTTTTTCATTTCAGCCAGGATGCTGAAAACTGGTCAGGACTCAGGAGCCAGGATACATGTGAACCTCCATGTTCCCAGTCACGCATCTGATAGCTACGGGACTGCATAGACGTCAAGATCAGGCAGAGAAAATTGGAAAGTCTAGCAGGCACACGTATTTTTTTAGATAACGAATACAAAATCCGGCCTCTATGCACGAATGCATACACAGCCCAATATTACACCTTGAGTTCAAAATCAAAGATAAAGAGCAAGCCAGTGACTCAGAAACATAAGGAAAACTTAAGCAAACGATAGATATTTTGCCATCCTCCTTTCACCATCTCCAACGCAGTTGTCTCCAGATTCCTGCTAATCAAGGAGATGGCGTCCTTGGCTTGTTCGCTACGCTGCAACTGGGCCAAAAACGTAGCCAGAATGCCCCTCTGAAGATTACCTGCAAAATCGAATTAAGTTTGATTTTGTGAAAAACAATGTCATTTTGGCATCTTCAAATGGCCCAGCAAACCGCCGCCACACCTACCCAGATCAAGTTCCTAACCTTACTAGATTGATTAGATAACCAACAGCCTGTTCGCTCGGCTTATCAGCCACCAAGCAATGATCTTTTCTCTCGAACAAACCAAGTACCAAAGAAGACCAAGGCGAAGATTTTCTCTCGTAACAAACCAAAGACCGGCATCGGCCACCAGCCAACCGAACAGGCTGCAAGAGTCAAACATATGTCTTATTGAACTAGGTGGTGTCAACCCTGTAGCATACAACAAACCACTTATTTGATACCTCGATTTCTATTTGTCTATCGTGGTACAACAAACCAAACCAATTGCTTCAGAATACTTTTTAATAGAATGAAAACAAATGGAAGAAAGCTCTTCAATGATGCTGACACTAGTCAGTTATTTATTAGTACTATGGTTTGGTGCAAACATACTTAGTCGACACAATTTGTTCCAAGTTTATAGAACAAGTAAAAAATTTAGTCTTTGGCTTCGAATCAAATCGTCAGATTTATGTGGTGCAAGTGGAAAGGACTTGGGCCTTGTTAACAGTTCCACAGGGATGCTTACTGTTGCTCCCCATGAATTGCTAAATGCCTAAACTCCCCTGTTGCAGAAAACGAACTACGAATGCAAAAGAAGACATCTCATCCGAAAACTCATCATACGGACCAATTGTTTGGAGTTCCTTTTAATCAAATGTAAAACAGGCCGAAGAAAGCTCGAGTGATGGTGACACTCGTCAGTTTTTTATCACTATGATTTGGTGTGATCATACTTGTAGAATCAATGCAATTCGTTCCAAGTTCATATAAACAAATAGAATTAGTCTTGGGTTTCGAATCAAATCTCAAGTATAGATGTCCAGATGGGCCAGGCCCGATGGGCCGGCACGGAAATGGCCCGAAAAAGCCCGGCACTAGAACGGCCCAGCACGAAGGCGATAGTGCCTCGGGCTGGCACGGCCCGATGGTCGGACCGGGCCTGGGCCGCATTCTCGGCACGGTGGCCCGGCACGGGGCACGACACGATTTCTGGTCAGCCCCTTGCGGTCCGACGGCCTGCTAACAGCCCACGAATACGACGTATAAATACTGATGAAAACCCTAACTCCCTCCTCCTTCCCCTCCCCACCGGCCGCCGACGCCACCCCCTCCCTCCCTCGTGAACGTGTCAGCCGCGCCCCTCCCTCCCTTGATCCTCGCATCGACCCTCCCTCCCCTCGCCGCGCGAGCACGCCGGCGCCCGCCGCCACCGCACCGGGAACAAGCACGGCCGCCGCCCCTCCCTCCCTCCAATCCTCACCGCGCCACGTACGCCGGCGGCCTCGCGATGGGCGCATCCGAGCACCACCGCGGGCGGCGGGATCGTCGCCGCGGCCGGGCTCCACCATGGGCCGACGGGATCTCTTGCACCGCGGCTAGGCGCCACCGGAGGTCGGCGGGATGCGCGCCGCGGGGCGCATCGCCGTCGAGAGAAGAGCTAGCCGCCATGCGGCCGTCCCGGCCTCTCCTCTTCCCACGCGAGCACCGCGGATCCTCCTCCGCCGTGGTGGCGCGGCGGGGGGCGTCCGGCCGGGCACCGGCACCGCGCGCCGCCGCGACGCCGCGTTGAGGCGCGGCTGCTCGCCTTGTCGGGTTGTCGGGCCGTCGGGCCTGCCGTGCCTCGGGCTGGCCCGGCACGCCAAAAGGGCCTTAGGGCCGGGCCTGGGCTGGCAGTTCGGCCCGGTGGTCCGACACGGCCCGGCACGAAAAGACACCGTGCCTGTATAGTGTCGGGCTGCATCGGGCCGGGCCAGACCGGGTTAGGGCCGGGCGGCCCGTTTGGCCATCTATAATCTCAGGTGAATTGTGTGCTAGTGGCACGGACTTGGTCCTTATATTATTAAGAGTTCTTCAGGAATCCTAACTGTTTCCCTGTTGGAGAAAACGAAGCATGCGTTTGAATGCAAAAGGAGATATGTTAATAACCCTCAAACTCACCTCTTCCTCCTCCCCCGGTCGTCGTCGACGTCCCGTTCACGGCGCAGGCGCGGGCGGCGGGGCCCCCACGGCAGGCTCTGGCAGCTGAAGCAGCGGGTTGCTGGTGAAGAACGAGTACAGCTCATACCTGTAGTTGCAGCGCAGACTAGGATCCTGCCACCCTGCTTTCCGCTGAAATACTTGGGCGGTTGGGCCCCATCTGAATAATACCCGAGAGGCAGCTCCGGCAGCCGGTCGGCGACATGTCCGGCGTGCACTGCGCCAGACCGTATATCGTCGGGTTCTTGCTGTCGAAGGTCCGGAACCCTTCCACCGCCGTGCCGAACTTCTTGGACGAGTTGGATGCCGCGTAGTTGGCGGTGGTGTTGAAGAGCGTGCCCACGGCGGCGTCGAACACACGGAACGGCGCGGTGACGTTCTGCGTGTTCATGAGGATGAGGGCGGTCCCGCGGCCGTCGCTGGAGGTGTCGGCGAGGAAGTTCTGGTTGGAGTAGCGTAGGAGGCAGGTGTCGTAGATGGTGGCGTCCTTGTTGTAGGCGCACAGCTGTTGCGCGTCCTAGAAGGCGGCGGTGACGCAGTCAGCGCAGGCGGAGGCGTTGGTGTCGGCGCGGCAGAGCGCGAGCGCGAAGACGATGTCCGGGACGGAGCCGAGCTTGGCGGTCGCGAAGAGCGTAGGGGACGAGGAGGTGTTCTTGGGGAGCGTGGCGGACATGCTCTGGATGTTGGATTGGTAGGTGTCGTTCCGGGTGTAGTTGCTGCTGGTCCCGCAGAACTGGCCCAGGGGGTCCCCGGCGGCGAGCGGCGCGAGGGAGAAGGCGAGGAAGAGGGCGGCGGCGAGGTAGGTGCGCAGGCGGTGGCGGTGCGCATCCATGGTCGTGGAGTGCGCCCGATGACCGGAGCCGTGGCGTGGAGGCGTGAGGCGCCGGAGGAAGCCGATGCGGTGAAATAATCTAGCTTCCTGAACGTAGATACAACCGAATTATAAAGGCCACCAAACTCAAAAACAGTCCACTTAACAGATTAAGTCCAAAAATCTCACACGCTTTGACTTTTTCTTTATTAATAATTTTTTGAACTGTTGTCAATATTTTTTCACCAACATTTTTTAGAAATGTTGCGAACATTTTTTTCAACCTTTTTAAAGTGATGTTAACATTTTCTCAACATTTCTAAGAGTGTAGCCCACATTTTTTTGTCAACAATTTATAAACGTTGCAACATTTTTTAGTCAACATTTTTCTGAAAAGCTTCTTCTAACATTTTTCTGGAGACTTCTTCCAACATTTTTCATAAATATTCCAACATTTTTAAGAAATGTTGATTTCGTCAACTATTTTTTGTCAAGATTTTTTAAATGTTGCAACATTTTTATAAACATTTTTCTAGAGGCTTTTTCCAACATTTTTTAGTTTTCTTCCAACATTTTTTTAGTCAACATTTTTCTAGAAGCTTCTTCGAACATTTTTCTGGAGTTTCTTCTGACATTTCTTGAAAATGTTGGTTTCGTCAACTTTTTTTGTCAACATTTTTTCTCTTTTTTTGAATTCTTTCAACATTTTCATGAAATGTTGAATTCGTGGATATCACCGTGGAAATTGTTCCAACATTTTTTTGTCCAACATTTTTACCTTCTTCCTCATTTTTACCTTCAACATTTTCTCAAAATGTTACAACATTATTCAGGAGGAAAATTCAACATTTTTTGCCTTTCTTCTAGCTCGGACTGCCGCCGGTGGGAGGCCGGAGGGGCACGCCGGCCGGCCGCAGAGCTCGCAGCCCGGCCATGGCACGGAGCTCGCTCCCCCCCCCCCCCCCCCGACCATGGCACGCGGCGCGGTAGGGGCGGACGGCCGGCGGGGAGCCCGGTGGCGCGCGGGAGCGGGGCTGGCAACCGGCACGGGTCGCCTCGGGAGGGAGGAGGCGCGGGGTAGGAGAGAGAGGAGCTAGGGTTGGCAGTGGAGATCCAAGGGTCGGGAGTGGTTGCACGAATCTCAAACACTTGAAGTTCGTGGGAAAAAAACTTCTGGAAGTTATATAGGATTTCCGGATGAAATATGAACTATCGGTTGGGGCGCGCCCTTGGGCTCCAAGCCTAAATAGTGATTGGGTCGGCCCGGCAAAAGAATAATTTTTTGGTATCTGGAATGCAAAAGAATATTTGGTCTACTGGGCCTGCGATGGCGGATGTTGGTGCTGCAATGGAGAAGCAAAGAAGATGGAGATCTATTCAAGTGATTTAGCATATCACAGTGGACCCCTGGGAAGCAGCAATGTATGTGAGGATCATGTCTATTCTTAGCTGTTGTATGGTAGGAACACAGTGATTTAGCGAACTCTATTCACTATCTAGTGAGATGTTTGATTATTCTGTCTATGTGATTTAGAAGATGTTATCTAGGCACGAAGTAATGGAACAACCTGTAAGTTTCTTATGTGTGCTTCTGTTTATGTAAAAAGATGAATCAGAAGGTGACTGATGGTACTTATCCTGATCTATTATTGACTTTTACTTATCTCCTACTGCTGTGAGGTTAATGTGGCATTGTTTAGAGATGCGCAGTTGTTTGTGCATGAATGCACCTGTGACTGATGCTATGTTCAGATGAAGGGAATGCTCGTTTTATCTCTTTAAACAGCAATGTATGCAATGACACCAAATATTTCTTTCTGTCAGTTTAGTATGTTTTTTAGCGAAAGATAATCACAGGGAGTATGTCATAGATTCTTTCCCTGATTGTTTTTTGGTTCACATTTTCGTTAATTGGAATTGCGGCTAGTGTGTCAATCGCAGTCAAATATGTCCGAAAGTGAAAACTACTTGATCATGACAGTTCTCCACAACACACGTGTCTGCATTATTATAACACTGGTGTAGCACGTTCAAGGTTCACCGAAAACGGGACTGATAGGTTAAAATGAGCTGCAAAGATTGCAATGGCCATGTTTGGATGGAGGCGTTAGTGTTAGTTTGTAACAAACTAACACTTTAGAGCCAAACACATGTGTTAGTTTGGTATTAGTTGGAACTAACACCCTCCAAAAAACTAACACCTCCAAGAGGTGGTAAATGGTGTTAGTTTGGTGGACCCCACCCATTTTCTCTCTCCCTCTGATTTTTCAAATGATTGGAAAAGTTACTTTAAATGCAAACTAACACCTCCATCCAAACATCCAAGGTATTAGTTTTTTATGTGTTAATTTGGAGGTGTTAAAAACTACCACTAACACTAACATGCACCGTCCAAACATGGCCAATAACGAATTTCTGCCATACATATACGTTTTACTCTGCTGCATTCTCTTTCCCCTCTTTTTTTTTTCAAGAATGGATGCCTCCTCTTTTCTCCATTGTTGCTGTCGACGGTTGAATTCAGCGGCACCTCAGATCGAAGCGGCCAGCACAGAAACTTCGACAAACATCCATGGTAACCCACGCACCACAAAGCACAGTTACCAATACCCCCAATCCACGCAAAAGAACATCTCAGGATGAGCATCAGAGGCGATGGCATACACACACAGGTTCGAAGATCAACAGGATATTAGAAAACAGCAACGGTGCTCAATGAATCGAAGCTTCATCGTACCTCCTCCCACACACACACATAACTCAATGTGGATCTGATCAGAACAGATGTGGTAGTAAAGCTAATATAGCATAGTGCGAGTTACATGGTAAGTTCTAGAGTACATAAGAGACGCTTAGAATAGACAAAAACACATCTAGTGACAGGGTAGATTCTCCACTGTAAAACATGCACTGCATATCTGAAACTGCTATACATCCTAAAGGTAGCAGTAGGTCCACCTGCTGAAATGCAGAATCAATCGTCAAGATATATCAGCTAAGGGCGGTCAATGCGCAACAGAAGGCTCTTTATTTGCAGTTAGCATCTAATTCTGCCTTGGGCACCATATTATTACTGACCAAAAGCGTTCCTGTTGCTGAAATTACGGCGCATCATCATCTGTTTTGAAAAGGCAAAGTCATGGTCACATGATGTAATACATGCAGGTACCGAAAACTGTGGTAAGTGGAAAGAAGATCAGAATTAAAATTTGTTCAACTTATCAATGTACGACTGCAAAGAATAGTTTTACCTGAGGCTATTGAAAATTTCGCGAAAAACTATGTTTCTGTTAGTTCGATCTCTTCACCGTTACGGCCCAAAGGCCATAACGGGCTGGATACCGCGCCCTGGTCGGGGGCGCCCAACCAATCCATGGTTGGTGGGCCCCCGTCGCACAGTGCTATAAAGAGTGGGTGGGGACCACGGCTCGCAGTACGAGGTTCACCATGCCGCCGCTACACCCCACCCCACAAACCCTAACCGACCGAGGGAGCACTGGAGCGGCGGGAAGCTCCGCCACCGCCGCCGCCGCGTCCCTCTTCATGGATCCGGCGCACCCGGTGCCACCGCCCGACGCTCGACCGCATCGTGCGAGATCCAATCGTCCCCGAGCCGGCACTGCAACCTCTACGTCAAGTCGGCGCCGCCCCTGCGACCCCGACGCAAGAGATGGCCTCCGACTCCGCGCTCCCCTCAAACCCCGATGGTCTGCGCCCCCTGTCTTCCCTCTGTTTTCTTTAGTAGATGTTTTAGGTGTAGTAGATCTAGATCTAGGAGTTCATGTTACCTATCTGTAATTATTAAGTACCTACCCGAATGATTAGCTACTGGTGTTTTGTGTTTAGTGAAGTGCTTAAGATCTAACAATGGTATCAGTAGTCAGGCCAGTTAGCAAATTTATTTCGGGGTAGATTTTTTATTTCCAGTAAAGCACGTTGAAGGAGATGACCCCAAATCTTTTAAATCTGGGGGAGAGAACACTGGAATCGAAGAAAAATCATTGAAAAACGAATAAGTGTTGAAACCCTAACCCTAGATCTTACTCGGGTTAGGGGAAGGAAACAAACATTCACGCATCCAGAGGCTACCTAACCCCAGATCCACTCGGGTTAGGGGAAGAAATTAAGCAAAAAGATGCGAATCGAGTTAAATCCCCAAACCCTAGATCCATTTTTGGTTTTCCCCAAATTTGAAAAAACTGAAGAAATTTCTACCTACCGCGGGGTCACCACCTCTGTGCGGGTCGTACCCGCCGCCGTGCGGGGCTTAAGGAGCAGATGCTCGCCGCCGCGACGGCGTGCAGGGCCTCGCGCTTGGGCGCGCCACCGAGCCACTCGACGGCCGCGCGCTCACCCACGGGGTGGACGCGCGCGCCGGCGAGGGGGCCGGCAGCAGCGCCGGTGTTCTTCCTCCACCGGACCACCATGGGTCTCCTATCTCTCTGTTGTTTGCATTTTTCACGGTTTTTTGGTGGAGAAATGGAGGAAGAAGAAAAGAATGGTGGGGACTGGCTGCGGGTTGACCGGGGCGGGCCGCTCCCCGCCGGCGGCGGGGGGCGCGGCCGCGGGGGCAGATGAAAGGCCGCCGCCACCGGTGTATTGTGCGGCTCAGCGGAAGGAGAAAAATGAAAGGCTCTAGGGTTTCAGGGTTGCAGCCGGCCTTATATACACCACCGAAATCGGTGGGATGGTTTTCAGCCCTAGATCTGGCGATCGACGGTAGAGAGCACAGGCGGCCAACGCAGGCTCATTTCAGCCCAGGCGGGGGGCGAGGCTGGGCTGATTTGGCGGCCCAGCCATTGGCTGCCGGGCCAAAAGCCCACGCGCGCGTGCGTAGCCAGGCCGCGGGCCGGTTTTTTTTGCTGGGCCGCACCGTTTGCCTGTGAACAGTAAAGTTTTGCATTTAAGTATTTAATTTCAGAAGTTCTTTTTAGTATTGTTTTTTCTTGTTTTATTTGCTGTTTCATCATTAAGTTAATATCTCTGTTTAATTTTTTGATAAATTCATGAAATTTTACAGAGAGTTGAATGCTTCTGAAATTAAAGTTTTTCTCTGTTAATTTGTTTGTTTTTCCGCTGCGTTGATTTATTTTCTCTAGTTAAATTGAACCAAAGGGATATTTAATTAGAGAAGGTTTTTTCTTTTAAGAATATGTTATGATATTGTTATTTTTCTGGCCAAAGCTGATAATTACAATATTATAACCTGATACACTAAAGTTTTATGCATTAGTTCTATTTTTCTGCCCAAAGGTGATATAGAATTAATGTAGTAGCATGTTGTATGTATTAATTTTGACCAAAGTTAAATTGATGCATGCAATATTTATTGTACAATGTTCTCACACTTTTTCTGAATTTTAATTTCAGCTCAAGCTGGTTATGTTGGTCAGATCCCTGAGTTGACTGGCAATAACTACACGGCTTGGCGCAAGTTGGTGAACCGGCATTTTTAATGCGGGTATGGAGTATGTGCCGACCACGGAGCGTCTGCCGAGCTCGAGGCACCGGTCGAGAGGCTAATGAGACTGATGATGCATGGAAATTAAGGGAAGACGCCCATATCAAGGCGGAAAGTGAGCATCAACTCGCTAAAGCGAGGTGGGATCTAGACAACAAGAGGTGTCTAGCGATCATTCAGACTAAGATGACAGAGGCAATTAAGGCGTCCATTCCTGAAAAGGATAAGGACGGGAAGTTACTCACGCCTCCGAGTATTTGGAGATTGTGGATAAGCAACACTCTCATCACACTAAGACTTATGCCGGTACTACTATTGGCGCTTTGGTTGCAATGAAGTACCTTTGGTGGTGGTATAAGGGACCACATACTTAAGATGAGCAACATGAACGGCAAGCTTGCTTTGAGATGGGCATGGTCCTTCCCAATGAGTTTGTCATTCATTTGATTTTTAAGTCCCCGCCTCCCGAGTTTTTCGCTTTTGAGGTTAACTACAACACCATACCGGATAAGTGGGATGTGCATAAGTTGATTGCCATGTCAGTCCAGGAGGAGGAAAGGTTGAAGGCTCAGAATGGTGGTCTTGTTAACTATGTAAACCATGGTAAGAAGCCACAGAAGCGAAGCTTTCCACATAAGCATTTTCAAGCTAAGAATCAAGCGGAAAGCGGACCTTCCAATGCACCTCCTCAGGGACAGATGAAGCCAAATGGCAAAGCTCCCATGCAGAATGATCAGCCTCCGAAACCTCAGAAACCGCCTCAGCAAATGGAGTTTGCTCCAAACCAGGTGTCACCTTGGTGCAAGAAGACCGGGCATTGGAAGAAGCGAGGTCCTAAGTGGTTGCACTTCATGTGGTCAAATGGTGAGGACATTATTACATTTGTAGATGAATCCCTGTACTTAAGTTATAGTAAATCTACTTGGTGGATTGACTCAGGTGCAACAATTCATGTTGCTAATTCTATGCAGGGTATGACTACAACCAGAATCCTAACAAGAGGAGCAAGAACAATTAAGGTTGCGAACGGCGTCGAAGCTGCAGTTGAAGCCATCGGTGATCTCCCCATCAAGTTGAAGGACGACTTCACGCTTCAGCTCCATGACGTTCTTTATGTTCCATCTTTAAGTCGCAACTTAATTTCAGTGTCATGTTTAGCAGACAATGGTTTTGAGTGTCAGTTTAGTGCAAAACATTGTTCTATTAAGTTAAATAATGAGATTGTGGGTCTTGCCATCCGACAAGACAAACTTTACATGTTGGCTATTCATGATGATTGCTCTGAATGTGTTGATTCTGTATGTGAAAATGCGAATGTTGAATCATCTACGAATGTAAGCAAGAAGCGGAAGCGAATTGATAACGTATCATCGAAATTATGGCACTGTCGCTTAGGCCATATTTCGAGGGGAAGGATGGAACACTTAGTTAAGGAATCAATTCTTCCGCCGTTAGAATTTAATGACTTAGAACAATGCATAGATTGCATTAAAGGCAAGTTCATTAAACAAATTAAGAAAGGCGCAAAGCGAAGAACAGGAGTGTTGGAGATAATCCACACAGACATTTGTGGTCCATTCCCTGTGGCGTCTGTGGATGGTTTTGATTCGTTCATTACATTCACAGATGACTATTCTCGATATGGGTACATTTATCCAATTAAGGAGAAATCAGAAGCGCTAGACAAGTTTAAGATATTTAAGGCTGAAGTTGAAAATCAGCACAACTTAAAGATTAAGGTGGTGAGGTCCGACCGAGGTGGGGAGTACTACGGTCGACACACCCCGTATGGCCAAGTTCCTGGACCTTTTGCAAGGTTTCTACAGGAAAATGGCATAGTTGCCCAGTATAGTACACCGGGTGAACCTCAACAGAATGGAGTAGCTGAAAGAAGGAACCGTACCTTGATGGATATGGTTAGAAGTATGTTAAGCTACTCAACGTTACCGATTAGTTTGTGGATGGAGGCATTAAAAACTGCCACTCACATTCTAAATAAAGTACCTAGTAAGTCAGTACCTACTACACCATATGAGTTATGGACGGGTAGGGAACCCTCCTTGAATTATATGCGTGTGTGGGGATGTCTGCGAGAGGCTAAAGTTTTTAACCCAAATATTGGGAAGTTAGACCCCAAGACGAGTAAGTTGCCATTTCATTGGTTACACGGAAAAATCTAAAGGATATCGTTTCTCTTGTCCTCACCGGACATACAAGGTTCGTGGAAATGAGACACGCTTGTTTTTCTAGAGGATGAAATGATCGAGGGAGCAAGGCGAGTTCGAAAGGTTGATCTTGAAGAAAAGCGGGTGTGTGCACCCACTCCTATGGTTGAAGAACCGTATTTTGAGACGCTCGTTGTTCCGATAGCCACGAGCAACCCATCGTGGTGCCGGAACTTCTGTTTCTAGTACGCCTGTGCCACCAGTGGAAGAAAATGAGGAAACTATTCAACGAGAATCCTACAAGTACAAGGCGATGCACGGAAGAAACACAACGGCCCCAAGTGCAGGAAGAGCCAGTTGCAGAGGCTCCGAGGAGGTCATCAAGAGTCAGAAAGTCAGCTATCCCTAACGATTATGAAGTTTATGAATGTGAAGAAATTCACATAGAAGGTGATCCTACTTCTTATGAAGAAGCTATGAGTCGTCCTGATGCATCGAAGTGGCAAGAAGCCATGGAAGATGAAATGAAGTCAATGAGTACCAACAGAGTTTGGGACTTAGAGGAAATTCCTAAAGGAGCCAAAACAGTAGGCTGCAAATGGGTCTACAAGATAAAATATGACTCCAAAGGGAATATAGAAAAGTATAAAGGTCGGCTTGTGGCAAAGGGTTATACGCAAAGAGAAGGGATAGATTACAATGAGACGTTTTCTCCAGTCTCATGTAAGGATTCTTTTAGAATCATAATGGCTTTGGTGGCGCACTATGATTTAGAATTACACCAGATGGATGTTAAGACGGCATTTCTGAATGGAGATTTATATGAAGATGTATACATGACTCAACCCAAAGGTTTTGTTGTGAAAGGGAAGGAACATTTAGGATGTCGTTTAAGAAAATTCATTTATGGTTTAAAGCAAGCCTCTAGGCAGTGGAATCTAAAGTTTGGTGAGACCATCACAAAATTTGGTTTTAAGGCAAATATTGAAGACAACTGTGTTTATGCAAAGTTTAAGAATGGGAAATTCATTTTCCTAATACTGTATGTGGATGACATTCTACTAGCTAGTAGTGATGTTAGACTACTACAGGAAACGAAAAAGTTCTTGTCTTCAAAATTTGATATGAAAGATCTTGGTGAAGCCTCATATGTTTTAGGCATTGATATTCATCGAGATAGAAAGAAGGGGGTCTTAGGATTATCGCAAAAAGCATATCTGGAAATGGTACTAAAGAAATATAATATGCATGCGAGTAGAGCCACACCTGCTCCTATAGTAAAGGGCGATAAGTTTGGACTTCACCAATGTCCAAGGAACCAATATGAGATCGATCAAATGAAAATGGTTCCATATGCTTCGGCGAGTTGGTAGCTTACGGTATGCACAAGTGTGCACTCGCCACGATTTAGCATTTGTTACGGGAGTGCTTGGTAGATATCAAAGTAATCCGGAAAAGAACCTTTGGATGATGGTAAAGAAGGCTTTTCGATATCTACAAGGCACGAAAGATTTAATGCTAACGTATAGAAGATGCGATTCCCTAGAGATAAAAGGGTACTCGGATGCGATTATGCGGGAGATAGGGATGATAGAAAATCCACGTCGGGATATATATTCACTCTCGCGGGAGGAGCTATTTCGTGGAGAAGCTCAAAACAAGAACTAGTTGCAACATCTACGATGTATGCAGAGTTCATTGCCTGTTATGAGGCAACAGGACAGGTGATGTGGCTAAAGAAGTTTATACCCGACTTAAGAGTAGTGGATTGTATTCACAAACCACTACAGTTGTACTGCGATAATAAACTAGCAATATTCTATGCTCACAACAACAAGTTAAGTAATGCTACCAAACCGATAGAAATAAAATTCTATGCGGTGAAAGACAGAGTCCGGGATAAAACTATAAGTCTGGGGCATTTAGGCACTAAAGAAATGTTAGCGGATCCGCTCACAAAAGGCTTACCACCCAATGTGTTCGAAGAACACTTAGCCGGTATGGGTTTAAGGGAAAGCCTATGATTCCCGAACTGGGCCCATGTTAAGATCCTATCAAAATGGATAAGTGTATTGTGGCTGGTTAATCTGGTTGTGATTACAATTTAGATGACCCATGCTCAATATGTTTATTTGTGATGAGATGGATATGAAGTAAGGAACTCGAGATTAAGTGAATGTTGTAGAAGAGATCGAGAGGGAGAATGTTAGTTCGATCTCTTCACCGTTATGGCCCAAAGGCTGTAACGGGCTGGATACCGCGCCCTGGTCGGGGGCGCCCAACCAATCCATGGTTGGTGGGCCCCCGTCGCACAGTGCTATAAAGAGTGGGTGGGGACCACGGCTCGCAGTACGAGGTTCACCGCGCCGCCGCTACACCCCACCCCACAAACCCTAACCGACCGAGGGAGCACTGGAGCGGCGGGAAGCTCCGCCACCGCCGCCGCCGCGTCCCTCTTCGTGGATCCGGCGCACCCGGTGCCACCGCCCGACGCTCGACCGCATCGTGCGAGATCCAATCGTCCCCGAGCCGGCCACTGCAACCTCTACGTCAAGCGGCGCCGCCCCTCGCGACCCCGACGCAAGAGATGGCCTCCGACTCCGCGCTCCCCTCAAACCCCGATGGTCTGTGCCCCCTGTCTTCCCTCTGTTTTCTTTAGTAGATGTTTTAGGTGTAGTAGATCTAGATCTAGGAGTTCATGTTACCTATCTGTAATTATTAAGTACCTACCCGAATGATTAGCTACTGGTGTTTTGTGTTTAGTGAAGTGCTTAAGATCTAACAGTTTCTAGTAGAAGAGCAACATTCACCATTGTCATTTTCGATTAGTATTTTCAAACCATTTCTCGTTGTAACTCTAGAAATTGCAACATATAACTGTCCATGGCTGAAAACAGGATTTTTGAGATAAACTCCTACGTTGGACAGTGTTTGACCCTGACTTTTATTTATTGTCATTGCATATGAAACTCTAACTGGGAACTGTCTTCTGTACAATACAAAAGGCCATTTTGGATTTGCTGTGGATAAAACAATTCTGAGAATGTAAACCACATCACCTTTGGATCCTGTTATAACAACGGTTCTATAACATTATCACCAAGTTTTTCAATCATCAACCTTGTCCCGTTGCAAAGTCCTAAATTTTGGTTTAGATTCCTCAACAGCATTAGGGAAGTTTGGAACTGATACTGAATTTAAAAACTCAGTTGGGTATAATGCATCCATATCATGTGATCTGTTGTTAGTTGTGCTCATTGTGTCGTAACTTAGGTATTCGTTTGCCTCTCCAGGTACCACACCCAGAATGAAAGTATTTATTTCATCAACGATCAAATTTGTTGGTGATAAGATGGCTCGTTCACAGAGGTACAAACGATCCCTATACATACATTTGAGATTCTCATATACTGAGGTAACAATGGCCTCGATCTTGCTACTGCTGGTGTGGATCAACAAATCGTCTGGAATTTCAATGAGGTCGGATCTGTTTCTTTATATTCCTCAACGGAAGGGATCTGACCATCTCCGACAGCCAAAACACAATCACTAAATTTGCTAAGCTCCGGCTGCGATAAATCGTCGAGTGATGGATTTTTTATCCTCATATTTTCTCGTAAATTAAGTATTTCGACTGAGTCCCAGAGAGGAGAATTCAATATACATGCATTGATGGTTTTAGCTTTATTTCCTCCTTCAACAACCGGAAGTATTCTGCCTAAAATCTCCTCCAAGAACAACTACTTTGCCTCCAAAAATTGTACTTGCTGCTGTGTCATCGTCGGCGGATAAAATATCTCACAAAGATCGATCCAATGCCTCGAAACATTTTCGGTGTGTCATTAAAGCTTCATCCCATATTATAAGAGATGTTTGTTCGATAAGCTCAGCAAGAATGGTGCCTTTTTTAATGTCACAGATACTTTCAACATCAATTTGTAATGGGATTTTAAAACGTGAGTGAGCAGTTCGCCCTCCTGGAAGTAACAAAGAAGCTACTCCAGATGAAGCAACTGTGAAGATTATTTTTTTTCAGAACGTAGCCGGCACACTATTGTGTTCCATAAAAATGTTTTTCCGGTGCCCCCGTGACCATAGACAAAGAAAAAGGATGGTGTGTTGGAGTTAACACTTGTGACAATTTTGTTGAACGTGGCTAACTGGTCACAGTTCAGTTTATCAAACATTTCTGTTGACTTTTCAATCAAATCTAAAATATTATAAGATCTCTCTTCATCTATCATGCTATTTATACTGGCATTTTGTGAAGCTCTGTTTATTGTTGGAATATTATAGGATGATATTTTTGCTCCATCACGCAAAAACAGCAAGGAAAGTTCTTCTATAAGCATGTTGCGTAATTCAGCTTCAGCAATTTTATATCTATTATTATTCATCGCCCTCTGTAAATTGTGTTAGAGGTAACACAGACTTGATTAGCCAGAGGCAATTCTCCCTTAGGCCGTCTCCTTGATTATATATAGGGTTTAGACATTGCATTGATTACAAACAGCTCATTAGAGCATAGCTAAACAGATAGATGCCTTGGCAGTCGCACACACCTCTTGGGCTGCCCAAGGTCTTTCAATGACTGTAATTAACTAGCATAGTTATCTAGGAAGATGCTTAGGAAGCAGGGCTTGTTAACTACATTTCTCCCCCTAAGACCTGCTTCAACTAATTTTGATCGCCTTGATCCCAATCCTGCTCCTCATCTCTTCCAGCTTGGTTTTGCCCAAAGCTTTAGTCAGTATATCAGCGAGCTGATCTGCAGTGGGAATGAACTCTGTCTTGATGCTTCCTTCCTCCACACAATCTGGTTCTTTGCCAAAGCCAGAGCGGACTTATTGTCCACTCTGAGTTCCACCCCTTCAACTTTTGTTCCCAACAAATCTGCAAACAGCCTCGACAACCACAAAGCTTGGGTTGCTTCTGTTGTCATTGCTACATATTCAGCCTCACAACTAGACAAAGCAACAACTCTCTGTTTGACGGACGCCAACCGACCAGTGGTTCCAAAGAAAAACAAGCATCCGGTTGTGCTTTTGCTTGAATCAACATCTCCGGCCAAATATGAATCACTTGTAGCCCGCAAACCTTGCTTTGCTCGTTGTTCCGGTGTAGCAGAGCCCATGATCTAGAGTACCGGCCCGGTATCTCAAGATCCTCTTCACGGCTTACGAAGATGTTCGGTTGTTGGCTTCTCCAAAAATCTGCCGACATACCTACGGCAAAAGCCAAATCCGGTCTTGTGTGCACTAGGTATCTCAAGCTGCCAACCGCCTTCTTAAACCGAGTTGGATTTACTTCCTTTGTTGTACTTTTCTTGCTCAATTTCAGCCTTTCTTCCATGGGTGTGGTGGCTGGATTACAACCTGCCATACCACCAAGCTCAAGTATCTTCTTAGCATAATGGGTTTGCTTCAGAGTGGTGCTCCCTTCTAATTGCCTCACCTCAACTCCCAGATAGAAAGACAGAAGACCCAAATCACTCATTTCAAAAGTTTGCTTCATCTTTGCCTTGAAAGCTTCAATCTTTTGCTGATTGACTCCTGTGATGATCAAATCATCAACATAGACTCCAATTACTAGTAGGGAATTACCCGATCCCTTTACGTACATAGCGGCCTCATACACATTCTCGCTCAAAACCCATCCCGCTTGAGAGTCCAATCAAGCTTGGCATTCCATGCTCGAGGAGCCCGTCTTAGGCCATACGGGGCCTTGTGCAGGTGGTACACTTTCTTCTCCTCTCCCGATACCGCAAAACCCGGAGGCCGTGTAACATAAACCTCCTCCTAGAGTTCTCCATTCGGAATGCGGACTTCACATCGATGTGATGTACTCGCCCATCCCTCTTGTCTTGCTAGAGCAAGCAAAACACGCACCGGTTCCATCCTTGCAACCGGTGCAAAAGCATCTTCATAATCAACTCCTTCCTGCTCGCCCAAAACCACGGGACACAAGTCTTGCCTTGTGCCTAATTACAGCTCCATGTTCATCCTTCTTCGGCTTAAACACCCATTTCGGTGAAATTGGACGGTGACTAGGATGGGGAGAAACAAGTTCCCAAGTCCCATTCCGCTCTCTTGATCTCAGCTCCTCCTTCATTGCTGCTTGCTAGTCTGGATCATCTTTGGCTTCTTCATAGCTTGTAGGCTCACCAGAATGGGTGAGATTCAGTTCTGCAAACAGCCGTTGCGCCAGCGGAGGTGTTGGCTGATCACCAATGAGTCTTCCGATAGCGGAGTTCTTCATTATCGTGGTAGGCATCCACTCTTTCATCATCATCCAAGGGGGTCACATGCTCAACCTAAGGACTTGCTGGAGCTGATATAGGTGTTTTGGGCGACTCGGGCGCCTCTACCTCTGCTATGGGCTCCTCTGCTAGGGGCTGCTCTGCTTCCGCTGCAGGCTCTCCTGCATTCACCGGAGAGAAACCAGGCGATGCAGGATGTGGCGGAAGAGATAGTGAGGGTGACGCTGAACTTCCTGCTTCAGGGAGTTCCTCTGCCCATGGGAATTCAACGATGAAACTCCCTTGTCCGTCGCTTCGATGTGCTCGTCGCCGGTGATACCCAGTCCCAGCCGCGACCTTCGTCGAATACCACATTGCGGCTAACACGCACGCGCTGGGACACTGGATCATAGATACGGTATGCCTTGGCCCCTTCCGCATAGCCAATAAACACGCCAGCTTCGCCGCGGTCATCGAGCTCGCAAAGCTGAGTGAGCCGCCGGGTATAGGCCACATAGCCAAAAATCTTGAGATGGTTGACTGTTGGTCCTGGCCATGCCATGCCTCATAAGGAGTAGCATTCTTCAGTGCCTTCGTCTGAGATCGATTCAAAATGTGCACCACCGTCATCACAGCCTCCCCCAAAAACGAGAAGGCATTCGGCATTGCTTAAGAAAAGCTCTTGCCATGGACACCATTGTTTGGTTCCTGCGCTCAACCACACCATTTTGTTGCGGTGAATAAGGGGCACTGAAATGCCGTTTAATACCTTCATCGGCGCAGTATGCAGCAAACTCCGTGACGGTGAATTCGCGGCCATTGTCGGTGCGCAGGACCTTCAACTTGCGCCCGCTTTCCACCTCTGCTGCCATCTTGACCTTCTTGATTGCTTCTGCTGCTGCGTCCTTGGATGGCAGCAGCAAAGCCCACATAAAGCGGGTGGGTCATCGACGAGTAGCAAGATGTAGCGGTTGCCCGCCGGTGTTGCCGGTGTGACCGGACCGCACGAGTCACCGTGCACCGGCTCAAGCCGATTCTCGGGCACGGTATCTTTGCCGCCGCCGGAAAAGCACGCCGCCTCTGCTTGGTGGTAACGCAAGTGTCACGCATCTGCTCAATATGATCGACCACCGGCATTCCGCGCGCCATCTCCTCTTTGCTCAGTCGTCGGAGTGCGTCGAAGTGCAAATGGCCGAAACGCTCATGCCATTTACACGCCTCATCATCCTTGCGCGCCGCAAGACAAAGAGGTTGTGCAGCCTGAAGATGCAGAATATACAACCTGTTCTTCCTTCTGTGTACCTTGGCAAGCAAACGGCGGCTCTTGTCCCAAATGCGAAGCACACCATCGTCAATCTCAACCTTGGACCCTCCTTCATCAAATTGTCCCAGGCTTAGGATAGAGTTCTTCAGCACCGGAATGAAATAGACGCCATGAAGAACCCTCTGCTCACAGGTCTTGGCTTGGAAAACAATAGACCCGACGCCCTTGATCTCTACCTTTGACGCATCCCCGAATCGGACCGTTCCTCGAACGTCAGTGTTCAGATCAACAAAGAACTCTTGGTGCCGGGTCATGTGATGCGTCGCGCCGGAGTCCAGGTACCAGCTGTTGTCCACCTCTTCTTCCTCCACGCCAAGATAGGCGCGAGCACGTGGCTCGAAGAGCTCGACATGCTGCGTCGTATAGTTGTGCGCCGGCATGCTCTGTTCCAGGCAAATGAAGCCATGTGCCAGAAACAAAGCGCCATCTTCATCACACTCGGCGTACTGAGCACGCGCCTCATGCCTTCCTTGGTTCCCGCCACGCTGCCCAGCCTGATTTCCGCCACCACGGCCTCCACCACGGTTGCCACCGCCGCGGCCAGCACGGTTTCCACCTCCACCGCCGCGCTCTGCATCTTCACGGCGCGGCCGGGGACATTCACGTGCCCAGTGGCCCTCCCACGGTTGCGGTCGAGGCAAGTGTTGGGGCCGACGCGGCCAGCAACATTGCCATCTCCTCGTCCGCCAGCACGTCCGCCGCCTCTGCCTCGTCCTCGTCCACCACCACGACCACTTCTACCGCCACCGCGCTGGTTCCTGAAACCAGAACCACCGACATCATCTCCTTCTTCTCCTTCTTCCAGCGCGCCTTCCACTGCTCCGCGGTGTACAACAGCTTGCCGTTGATAGCCACCGGCTCGGTCAGCGCTTGTTCCTCGCGATTATCCACCGCCTTGAGTCGTCCGGTCACCTCCTCGAGAGTGAGTGCCTCGAAGTCGAGGAACTGCTCAATGGCGACAACAATCTGCGCATACTTGGCCGGCACCGTGCGCAAAAACTTCTCCACCACACGCTCTTCAGTGATGTCCTTGTCACTATGAATGACAAGCTGCTGGTGCGAGTTGACGGTACCGGGGGCGAAATCCTCCACTTGTTCGCCAGGGTTGACTGCGATGTTCTCCCAATCGCGGCGTAGACGCTGCAGCGTTGCTCAACGGACCCGGTCCACGCCAATGCGAGCCGCAGCGATGGCGTCCCACGCCTCCTTTGTCGTAGCCTTGTCGAAGAGTGGGATGCCCATCAACTTGGGCACGGCCCCGACAATCACCTCCAGCTCGCGCCTGTCATCGCGAAATTGGACAGGGCTGCCCTCGATAGCTTCCCAGAGATCATGCACCTGCATCCACAGCTTCATGGTCTGACTCCACTCGTAGTAGTTCGTCTTGTCCAGCATCGACCAAGACGTGCTGCTACCGGAGTCGCGGTACACCACTCTGCCTTGTGGTGATTCGTAGCGATCGCCGCCGCGGCTGTGCCTCTGGTCCCGCAGTGGTGACTGTGAGTGCCTCCAGCCTCGCGACAGAGTCCGCATCCCCCGATTCCTTCTCTCCTCCTCTTCCTCGTTTGCATCCTCTTCTTCTCCCTTCTCTGCAGCAATTTCGGCCCGCAGCTCCTGCGTCGTCCTTGCTGCCGCCTCTACAGCGGCCGCCGCCTCCTTTCTTCGCTTGGACCGCCGGCCTCGTCGCTTCCTCTGCGGCCTTCAAGCGCGCGGCCCGGCCGGGAGGAGTCGCCCGGCTCTCCATCACCGGTTCCCTTGGCTTTGAACACGCGGCGCGCTCAGCAGAGGTTGACATGGGGTGGAGAAGATGAGGAGTTGGCCTCGTGGCTCTTTTGTGTCTAACCTAGGCTCTGATACCAAATGTTAGAGGTAACACAGACTTGATTAGCCAGAGGCAATTCTCCCCAGGCCGTCTCCTTGATTATATATAGGGTTTAGACATTGCATTGATTACAAACACCTCATTAGAGCATAGCTAAACAGATAGATGCCTTGGCAGTCGCTAGGGATGGATTCAAAACATCCGAATTCTGTAATAGATTTATACTTTTACATCACAATAAAATTAATTTGGTGCTAATTTTTTATGCATTATAACCAGCTAATTACTGGAAAAAATAAAAAAATAGCTACAATTTTTTATAGATTATTTGCTTTCGATAGACAAAAAGGTGAAAAAAATCCGTATTCGAATCTGAATAGATATCCGAATTTCTTTTCATCATTTGATTAAAATATAGCACACATTTGGGGTTTATTTTGTATGAATCTTAACAAGCACAATGCCAAGAACAAGAATATATATTTTTGATACAAAATATTATGCCTAATTTGGCTAAAATCGAAAAGGAACGGCTAAAAATGATATCCGAATTAGTATCCGGATCCATCCCTAGCAGTCGCACACACCTCTTGGGCTGCCCAAGGTCTTTAAATGATTGTAATTAACTAGCATTGTCGGTGCGGAAAGTAGTCCCGACACTAACTAGTTAATGAGCGCTGAGATCTGCCTCTCGATGGCCGGTGCTAAGCAACTAGGGACACTTGGTTTATCCTGGTTCCGGCCGGGGCCGTACGTCCAGCAGTGGTGTGCTCGGGGCACTGTATTACTTGCACCGTGGTGCTCGTAGAGGGGTGGCTACAAGCAAGGCGGGAGAGAAGGTGTGGCCTTCAAGTCCCAGAGGTGGTGATTGAGGCAAGTGCCAATATCGCGGGGAAGGCGGAGAGCGTGTGGGTGATTGTTGTCCGTCGTCCCGTGTCTGTCCCCTGGGGGGCTTCCCCTCCTTTTATAGGCCAAGGAGGGAGCAACTTACATGCACGCTGCACTATTTCTATACGCGTAACGGTATGGCGAACAGTGCTGCGGAGCTGACGGCCTGTTAACACCAAAATTTGGTACAGGAAGGAGTCTGACTTGTGGGCCAAGCCTGGTGAAAAAACCCGTCTAGAAGAAGCAAGGTTTCTCCAGAAAGATTCGGCAAAGGGGCTCACGGTCGGCAGTAGGCTTCCGTTCGGCAAGGAAACTGTTTGCGCTGATTTTACGGGATTGCGTGATGACGTGGCCCGAGCGGAAGGGACGAATGGATGGATAAGCGATCGCACATAGAGATAAATTAGGTATCAAATATTGTGCTCGTAGTCCATTCGGAGTCATGCCATGACAGGGTATAATTATAGACCCTGGATGTATGTAATTGTAATCGAAACATTCTCAATACAAACCGGCTTTACGCCAACTCTTGAGTCCTTTAGTCGTGTCGTCGAGTTTTTCGAGAGGGTTCATCGATCCGTCGACCTCCGTAAGTACCGGCAACCTTGTATCATGTCTAGTATCATGCGGTGGATTTAGATTGTGATGCAAGTAGTCTTGTTACCATGCTTAGTATCATGCGGTAGATTTAAGCTTGGTTCAAGAGGGTTTCTTGTTAGATCACGAGCCATGCGGTGGGCTAAGATCTAGCTTGGAGCTAGTTATCGGCTCTATTGGATTTTGGCAAAATTCAATAGATTCATTAAGTTACCCTGTGTTGCTTTGAGTTTTACTTTTTGTTTAAATTCATGTAACACCTCTTTTCCCAATCTAGATTGGCTTGAATCGGCTTTATCTCTTTTGTTGATCCTTATGCAATTCAAGTTCGTATCCTTGGCTTAATATAGCACACGGATCATATGTTCCCCAATAGCCGAAACCGAATCGATCTAGGTTGTTACGTGTTGCGGGTTCAAGCTTGTCAAATCTTGTATAAATCTTGAAGAACTGGGTATCACGCGGTAGATGCAGGTTTTTGGGTTGTTTTGGAGCTAATCATCCGGTGGATTAGATTTCGATTCAATCTGATAGATTTATCTTCTTTGGTAATGTTTGTTCCTTCTTCATGGACCCCGATTCGGCTGTTCAGCCGTATTCGGTTATGCTTTTACGTGTAAAACGTGTTCGTAAGTCGCGTCTTAAGTAACGTGTGCTTTTAGCTTTCCATATTTAGATTGTATCATGCGGTGGATAGATCTATTTATAGATGGTGGTGTGATTCTCAAACAAGTTGTATCATGCAGTGGATAAACTTGTTTGGCTTCATGCTTGATGGGTTTTGAGGCATCTAGACATGAGGTAGACTAGTGCTTTGAACCTATGCACGCTTGTTTATTACACATTTATGATCATGCTTTTACTTTATTTATTGTTTATCGATATTTATCCACGAGGATCGGTCATGGCTTTGCGCATGCGCGGTTTTTGTTCAAATAAGGACCGATCTATCGTCATGCTCACGTCATCCGTTTCGGCTATGTTCTGTTTTACACTTTAAAGCTCCCGAATGGTTTCCAGTTTGCTGGCAGATAGCTTCTTGTAGCTATATGTCATCTCACATGGCTTTTCTAGCCGTAAATATGGAACTGTCTGGTACCACCCGGCAAGTTCCAAGCTTTGGAATTTAACTACTTTGTCTTTTGTTAATTTTCAGGGAAAATTGACTGGCACGCTTTGGAATCTGTTTGCATGTGAAGCTAGCTTGTTCGGGTTGCTGTGTGTTTGACGCAGGGTGTTGATTTCGCGTCAACACACTTTTTGGCACACCCAATGGGACTCTTCAGTTCAAGATCAAGATGCCTGAAATCGGTGACATTCTGGACGTCGCCATTGAGGATCTCTCTCCAGAGCAGCTACAACAGCTGAAAGATGCTACAGATCAGTTTTAGCAAAAATGTTTGATGTCATTCAAAAAGAACAGAAGTGGTGTTCCGTACCTCAAAAACGAAATGCCCAGGGTTCTACTGTCAGGAGAGACTAACGCCACAACTCTTCAAGAGAAGGAAGAGTGCATGCACGCGTTTCGGGATGCTGCGGAAGACGTGCTGGGCAGGCATCATAGGGCTTTCCTAGGCGTGTTCAAGCAGATGATGGTGGGTGTATTTGGCCCGGGCATGGAGCAAATGTTCAGTCAGGTATCCCCTCAGGGGTACTGTGCGGAGATTGGAGAGTCCAGCTCTGCCCAACCAGGAGCTCAGCCACCACTACGAAGCCAGCCAGTCCAGCCTCCTCCGCAGAGCGTTGGGAGCCAGCCCATCCAGCCTCCTCCACAAGGCGCTGGAGGTCAACCAGTTCAACCTCCTCTGCGGGCCACAGGGGGGCAGCCAGTCCAGCCACCTCCACAAGGCAGTACAGGTCAACCGATTCAACAGCCGAACCCATATCAGCCCACGTATGGGGAGATGGCGTTCGGCTCGTCAGGAGTTCCACTCGCTTCCACCTACAAGATTGCCCCAGCTAGCAACAGATTGCAGAAGAACTTGTATGGAGGAGAGGTTACCACGAAGTTATGGAATAATGGCGCCATTGACGCTCTCCCGAATCCGGGGTACGGTGCAGCTGCAGGAGTGCAGGAGGATGACATTCTGGTTCAAAAGATGGTCGATCTGATGCAAAATCAATTCGGCCTCAAGCCTAAAATGCAAGGACCAGCCTACACGCCTCCCTTCCCGGAGTGGTATTACAGAGTGATCCTGCCGCCCAGGGTGAAGCCTCCCACGGAGTTTACAAAGTTTTCTGGGCAGGATGACACGAGCACAGTGGAGCACATTGCTCGTTATCTGATGCAGCTTGGAGAGGCCTCAGCTGATGAGGCATTCAGGGTTAGGTACTTTCCCATGTCATTGACGGGCTCCACATTCCAGTGGTTTACTTCTTTGTCTCCCCAGTCAGTTGGCACGTGGAGGGAACTGGAGCGAAAATTCCACGCCCATTACTTCAGTGGTAGCACGGAAAAGAAGCTCATTGACCTCACCACTTTGAAGCAGAGGCACAGTGAGACGCCTTTAGAGTTCCTCAGGAGGTTCAGGGACGTCAAAGGCATGTGTTTCTCGTTGAATCTGCCAGATGATCAGTTGGCTGATATGGCCGTTGCAGGGATGCTGCCGGCCGTACGAGAGAAGTTGTTCGGTATGGAGTTTGATAATCTGGGCCAATTGTCTCAAAAGCTGTCATTGATGAGCAACTAGGCTTATGGGTTTAAGGACACCAAGTTCAACAAGCAACACGACATAGCTGACATTTATAATCAGTTCTTGGAGAAGGCCGACCAGATGGAAGACTCTGACGATGATCAGGAAGTAGCTGCCGCTGAGATCATGTGGGGCAAGGAACCGTTGACCATGAACCAGCGTTGGATCAAGCAGACCAAGGGCACATACAACTTTGACGTCACCAAAGCCGATAAGTTTTTTGAGTTCCTGGTGAAAGAAGGCCGAATCAAGTTGCCTGAAGGGCACTCTATGCTTCGGCCCGATTGGTGATTAAAGAAAAACGTTATTGTGGCTTTCATAACAGGAATTCTCACCCCATCAATGACTGCAGGGTCTTCAGGGTGAGGATCCAGAAGGCTATCCAGGAGGGGCACCTGAAGTTTGACAACAAAATGAAACTGGATGGCCATCCTTTCCCCCAGAATATGATAAGCTTCTCTATCAACATGGTAACTGCTGAGGAGAAGGGAAAGGTCAAGGTCTTGACGTCAGCTAGAGCAAGACAAGATGGAGCAGTGGATCCAGCACGGCAAGTGACGTTGGAGCAGGTTCATGGAGAAGCCCCTCGTGTTCTCAAAAGCCATATCGAGATTGGGGAGTCATCCAGGGCCAAACCCAGGGTCACTACACGCATCCTCCTCAACAAGTGGCAGCGTCAGCTAGAGAAAGAACGCTACCAGAAGCGGAGGCACGAGGAGGAGAGGCGTAGGACCGAGGAAGAAGTGCGCAGGAGAGAACTGGAGCAGTACACGCGCGAACAAGAGCGTGCACATTGGGGGTGCGCATTCTTCAGGCACTGCTGGAATGAAGGCTTGAAACTTGCTACATTGAGAAACTGCCCTTAGTGCAGTGACAGATACTTTGAGTATAGGCAGGAAACTGCCAATCGCCGATCCGTCCATGAAAGAATTGGAAGGATACATCCCAGTGACGATCGGCGTCAAAAAATAATTGAAATCATTGATCATCCCAGGAAGAGGCAAGCTGACCATAGGTGGGCTGATCAAGAAGAAGAAGAACAAAAATTCCTAAACAGAGGGAATGGCCAATACTTAGACGTATTGCCCTTAGCACGAAACTACATTACAAATGCTTCTTGCAGGATTATATCTAACAGCCCAGTTGCTCAGGATTGCAAAGGGGTGGGAAGCAGAAGGCCTGGCGTAAGAAGCGAAATTATGCTTCAATCCTTTTTTCTTTGCTTCTTCAGCTCCTCCCTCTTCAGTTGTTCCAGGACCACCGTGAAGGCAATTTGGAAGCTGCGGGGATGACCATGGCTTGCTGCCTCCATCAAGCTGTCCCAAGCCGCCTTCAGGTTACTATACTTGTCGGAAACATCTGAGGCAGAAGAACAGTTGCTTAGAAACAAAGGTCCGAGCGTGAACATGGTGTCAAAATGAAGATGAGAATGTTTACCTCCTACCAGTGCCTCCAAAGCCATGCAACGCTCGCGTTCGGCCTGGCAACGAGCGGTGATGTCCCGGAGGTCATGCTCCAGATGCCGAACGCGGTGGCGTAACTGGTGGTTGATCTTCTACTCTGGTGTGGCGTCCTCTGCTTCGAGGGAGGAGTCAGAGGAGATGTATTCAGGCGTTTCTTCGGTCCCAATGATTTCCTCAGGAAGCAGATCAAGGCTAAAAGAAAATAAAGAGGAGGTAAATAAAGCACAAGATCACATACGAAAGCAAGAAGCAAGTTAAAAGAAAACTCACTCTCGAATGGTGCGTTTCTTTGGGGCGCTGTCCTCCTTGGGTTGCTTGCCTTTGTCCATGGCCTTGGGGTTTTCTCTTCTGGAGCAGGGGAAAAGATGAGAAGTGATGGATGAGTGTGCGAGTGGATTTGCAGGGCATCTCAGCAGACTATTTTATTGACTGAGAGAGTGCATTGGGAGTGATGACTGGCTGGCGTGCGCTATTGGAATACCAAGCGGCAGGGTTTTCCTCCCGAATGTGAAGGGTTTTCATTGAACAGTGCTTGTGGATTACCGAATTGAGGATTTTCTGCGGGTTTTGCGCCAAGGGCATCCGTTTTTGCGTGTTCGGCTCAAGCGAGTTCCTAAATGCGTTTAAGGAAAAATAAGGCTCGCAGTTGCAAACACGGAGGAATCATCATAATAAAAGCATGGGAATTGAAAGTTCTTTATTTATTGCCGAAAATCAAACATCCCTAGTACAATCTAATCAAAGAGCTTGTTTAGCACAGACTGGGGATGAGTGAGTTCGGCAATGGCGTCGCCGTGGCCGTCGAGGCGCTCCAAGATGACCTCGATCTCGTCGATGTCTTCTGGTGCGCCGCCCTGGAAGCCGCACGGCCGGATGGAGTAGTCGACGCCGGTGTGCGTCGCCATGGCGGCCAAGCCCAAAGTGGTGCCCAGGCGGATGCCGTGGGTGGCCACCTCGTCCACGCGGTTTTCCACCGCGGCAAGGCGCTCCACCGGCGTGTCTCCACGAGCGTTCACCTTGTCAGCCAATTGCTCCGCCAGCATTTTCAGCTAGTTGAGCTCGGCGTCACGGGCTGCAAAACACAAGGCGATGGCGATTAGTATCAAAAGCCAGATTGGATTTGGGAGCAATTCCAGGGCTGTACCGTCGATGGTTGCCAGCAGCTGCTTGCGCTGGTCCTCCCACTCCAATTCGGCTATGCCAGCCTTCTTGGAGACGTCTTCCAGCTCGCGCTGGGCCACCTCAAGCTCCGCTTTGAAGCGGAGAGCGTCGAGTTCCCCGTAGGGCACGGGGGAGTAGTGGTCCGACTCCGACGAGTCGTCCGGCAGAGGTTGATTGGCCGGCGCAGAGGACGGGTTCCATTGAATAAGCCTGAAACAGAGAGGATCGTCAGAAACAAAGGGAAAATCTAAGACAAGTCGTGAAGAAAAGATGGCGATCATTGCCTCCGACGTGCACTGGCACGGCTCCCTTCCGCCTCGTCGGCGGCGTGGCGCCTGTTGTTGTTGCCCGCCATGGTTCTTGGGGCTGCGCTGGTGATTGGGAAAAGAAGGCTTGAGGTTGGCAAGGATTCGAAGGCTAAAAGCTTGGTAAAGAGCTGAGGGCACCTACGGTTTTATTTATAGGCCTGGTGGAAAAGATCGTGGCCTCAGATCGTGGCGCGTATCCCGAAAAACTTGGAAGGTGGAGAGGTTTCCTTGACCAATCCGCCGTCGGGTCGTTTGGAATTCAAGGTTGAGTCGTATTCGGTTGACTGGCTCGGCTAAGTTGCAGTTGAGGTGTCGTTCGGGTATGACACTATTTGACTACTAGTTACCGAATGGATTGTTAAGAGTTGCAATCGAAGTCATGCAAAGAAAAGGAAAGTGAACTTATAAAAGGCAAATGTTGCGAGAACGGTCAGTTTGGTTACACATTGCTCATTACAGCTAAATGTTTAAATATTTTGTGATTACATTGGAGGCATTTGATATTGTTTGGTGGATATTATCCATCCGTTCCTGGTAATCTTTCTGGGCATTGGACAGGACGGTGAGTTCTGTCTCGCATTGATTCACTTCAGTTATGGCCGATGATGCTTCCTCTTGGGTTTTCTCTATCAGACCGGGAAGTTCGGCTATTTTCTTGTCATCAGCTTCTATTTCGGCAGACAAATCTTTCAGCTCTGCCTCCAATGCAGCCTTTCTGGCGATTTTCAATTCACGAGCAGCTTGCAGATTGGTTAACATTCCCTTGTGGCTCTCGGTTTGGGATTGTGCTCCCTTCGCAGCTTGTTCAGCTTTGGCTTTCTTTTGCTCAACGGCTGGTCGGGTAGACACATTTTTCAAGGCTCGCCTTATGGCCACATAGTGAATATCTAGACCAGAAATGGGTTCCAGCGAAGTCTTGATGTCCTCAGGGAGCTTTTGGCTGATGGGCTCAAGCATTCCTTCGAAATAATCGACATCTCTGATTTGGTCTCGAGCATCCTTCTCCAGCCAGGCAAAGATTTCTTTGAGCCTTGCTTGGATTTCCTCTGACAGGGCTTGAGTTCCTCCTTCTCTTGTTTCAGTAGCTGGATTATTCTCCACTAATGGGCTTGATGATGGAGTTTGATCCTGAAAGGGTAACATTGCCGAATCGGGAGTGGTTCATTGAAAATAAAGAAGATAACAAAGTTAAGTGCAGGTGCTTACCTCATGCCTGACTTCCTGAGCTGGGGCAAGGTTTTGTTCAGTTTCAGGGAGGATTTCTTGAGCCACTGGTGAAAGAGGAGTCTGAGGAGCTCTTGGCAAAGCTAAGGCTTCTGCTTGAGAGGGTGCTGGTGCAGTCTCTGGCAGATTTGAAGCCTCTGGCTGAAGAGGAGGTGGATTTACCTCTGTTAAGGTTGGGGTTTCTTCCTGACCAATAGGGGATTGAACCCTTAAAGGGCTTGAAGCCTCTGGTTGGATTGAAGGGTTCATCTCTGGTGAAGCTGACACCTCTGTTTGAGCACGGGATGATTGGGTCCCTGATGAAGATGAGATTTCTACTTGAGCAGAGGATGGCTCAGTTCTTGGTGAACTTACATGTTGAGGAACAGGGATATCCACAGGATGATTCACCAGTGTTTCTTTTGCGAATATCAGATTAAGGGTAAATGCCAGTGTTGATCTTTGAGGAAAAAGGGTAATAAAGGTCATATTAGTAGATGAAGCATTGGCAGGTTCTGAGGCTGAAGGCTGCTGGATTCTAGTCTGAAATTGCACAAGGTGAAATTTGTCACAATAAGAGTAACCTTGTGATTGAGAAAGAGGAAATCTTACCTCAACAGGGATTTTCTTGGTGGTTCTTTTCCTCTTGGCAGCTGGAGGTGCAAACAGAGATAGACCTTTTCTCTTATCAGCAGTAGCACTAAAGAGAATTGGGTCCATTTTAGCATACCTGGCCATCAGCTGAGCCAAAGTTGGAGATTTGAATCCCAGTGCTGAAATTGGGAATATTGCATTATAAACAATTGTCCTAGCTCGAGGGACAGGCGCTGTATTCTGCAGGTAAAAATCAAGATCATGGTTAGTGGAGGATATGACTGATCAAAAGGACAGAAACAAATGTGTTACCTCTGATGTTGGCTGAAAGTTGGGCATCAACTCCAAGCAGAATCAGTGCACTGGCTCACTAAAGATGTGGTCATGGAATTCTTGCCGCCATGAGTTGAAGGTTGGGTGAGCTATTGTGATAGGTGTGAAAGGCCAGGTGTAAAGAGTTGGACTGCATTCGTACTCGAAGACCCTTCTGGCTTGTATGTTGTCCTTGATTTCCTCTCTGGGTTTGAGGAATTCATGGAGAAATAGTCTTGGGGGCATTTGGCCACATCCAAGTTGTCTGGCCATCATGTTCGACTGATAGTATTCGTAAGTACTGTGATTTAACCTCCCTCCACAAAATTCAGCTGGCAGAGGGCATGGATGGATGAAGATATTGAAGATTTCTATAAACCTTCCATCTTGGCATCCAGCTTCAAAGGAGAACTCACAGGGGAGGGTTAAATTATCATTGTCCAAGTAAGGAAGCCAAAGAGGGTCAGGGAAACCTCTGAAAAAGAGCTCGAAAAGCTGGCTGGCATTCTGATTAATGGACACAGTTGAAGCAGCCTCTCCATAGGTTTGGCATCCTTTGGTGATCTGAGTTTCCCCTTTCATTATAGCTGGATGAAGGGAAAAGCCGGTTGTTGAGGTCAATGCCGACAATCTGGTGCATATGCAGTTGCAGCCACATCTGTACAAACCACCAAGGGCCGTTGACACATAGTATCTTCTGGCCAGTATGCATTTGGGTGATAGTCTGATGAAGCATATGATACACACTACCCAGGAGGTATTTTCCAAGAGGAATGCGCTTACCACCAGCCAAATGTGTAGCCATTACAATGTGATTCAGAGTGGGCTCATTAGCTTTATCACAGAAAATAAATCTGCACAACCACATGTTCAGGAATGCTCTGAATTCAACCTCACCCAATGGGCCATCCTTCATGTGATTCTGGATATATGATTTATATCCACTTCCTGGTTTCACCCCTGTTTGTCTTGTGGAGCCTTTGTAGTCCCAGGGGTACACGGATCCTGAAACATCAAGGTCGGTGATCATGTACACGTCGGCCAGAGTTGGGGACATTGGGCCGTGACCAAAGAGGAAGGCATTGATGCCGTTTGACCAAAAATGACAAGCTGCTATCAAAAGGTCTTCGTTCTTCGGGGTCTCAGCTAAAGAAAGCTCCAAGCATTGAGCAATACGGAGGCTGTCCCAAGTTTGGGTCTTAGCACTGTTATCCGCAAGCACCCTTTTGTACCAATTTCTCCAGCCTGCAATTGGGGGCAAGGGCCAGTTCTTGAAGGCATCTTGCCATAGAGAAGGCTTAGATAAAGCCGCTTTGAAGGGGATTCTTTGAGACTCGGCTGCAATAAACTCGTAAGGATCGGAAATTCCCACAGGACCGAGGACATAAGACGACGAATTGGTCTTAGTGCGAATCAGAAGCTCGGTGGAAAGCTCCTTTTGAGAAAGGCGGGGAAGAAATCTGAGGTAAAATCGAAAAAGTAGTGTCGAATGAAGCTTATGGGGATGGAATTTACCTAAGCAGCTTGATTTTGACCTGCCATTGAGGATTTGAGCTTGGGGAAAAGGTGACCTAGGGTTTGGATCTGGACGGAGGCTCTGATGGATTGCGAAGAGAGAGAATAGGTGTTGAACAGATTCAATTTGAAGACGTTGGCAACTGGAGTCAATTTCGGAATAAAATTACTTTTATCCCGTAATTGAAGGGCATATGTTAACACCTGTTGACGGTTAATAGTTGTATCAAAGTTCGTTTAGACTTGCAAGCGGACAAGTCTCCCGTCGTAGTCAAGGGACCCTTCTTCCCTCGAGTGGTGAACCCAAGGTATCGAATCCGTGGAACAATGTGCAACACAAGGAATCAATCTAGTAAAGCAAGGTAAGCTATCTTATGAAGACAAGTTGCATCTAATCTACTAACTCATAAAGAAAACGAATCTAATCTAATCTACTAAAGAGGTAGCAAGAGAAAGAAAGAGATAACCGATCTAGAGAGTCTAGATCATGCTTATGTTGTAGCTCCAAACAAGATAGATGAAGATAGAAAAGCGAATCTCATTAAAAGCATCTTTGAATCGTGGCCTTCCATCCGACTCCAAAAACGCCCGCCTTTCGGAACCCCCGTTCTGTCACAACGTATCCCTACTCATGCGGGTAGTCTAGGGCGAGTTCGATAGAACAAGTTGAAATCACTTGGCCGGTCCGGTATGCACCTCTAGCCACCATGGCTACAAGAGCACCCTATGTAATCTATCTTAAGTATAGATCGTAGAAGAAGCAAAACCAAGAAGAAAACAAAATCATCGAGAAGGCACTTGATCGCTAGAAATCGGATTCACTTACAAACTTTACCATGAATGATTACATGAACAAGATCACCACCGGGGCCCTCCCTCGATCTTGATCCGCGCTTCGGAGCTCCGACGTGGTCTTCCATGCAAGGTTCCCACGTCGGCTAGGGAAACCCTAGACAACTAGCACAACCCTCATCTCCCAGATGGTGTCCCTCAAGCTTCTCGGCTCCTCGGCGGCGGATTACGACTTGGATTGATGCGTGGCTCTCGGTCAGGGGGCTATTAATAGCCTGAGAAGCAATTAGGTCAAAGGGGAGGCCGATTGGGCCCCGAAAAGGGCTAAGCCGGCCGGCCTGGGCCGACCGGCCTGGGCCCGTTTCGGCCCAGTTTGCTGCCTCCTTCGCCCGGTGTTGCTTCTCGCGTCTTCTAAATGTTCTCCCCTTTTGCATGTGGGCCCTTGACGTCGGTTTCTATCCGAATTGGACTCAACTCCTTGTCTTGCAAGATTCAGCACTTTTCTGGTTCGGTCCTCGGAGTTTATCATCTTCTCGGGCTTGGTCCTTGGGCTCTTGGAGTCATGTTCACTTCATTGCTTGACTTGTACGGGCTTCAAGGTCTTGTCATGAGGTGCTTAATGAACTTATCCCGGAAGTCTTGCTTTCAACGTTAAAACCCTGTGTAAACACTTAACTCCAAAACCGACATGCACAAGTGAACTTGTTATACCACAGGGGTTAGTACCAATGGATAAGATACAAAAGTCATGCCAACACCGAAGGTAAACTCATGGCTAGGTTGACGGATTTTCACCATCAACATCTCCCCCATGCTTAAACCTTGCTCATCCTCGAGTAAGCCTTCGATGGATATCATCGTTGCCCTTCATTGTTTAAACCTTGCACTTGATCATACATGAAAAAAAACATAATGCTCTCAAAAGTTTAATTCGTTAAAGTTTCTTAATGTACTAGCCTTCATCCCTACGGAGAGTAGATATTTAATTAAGCTTATCCCACAAGTATTAACATGCTCCCAAAATTCAAATAGATCTCAGAATTTTTGAAATAAAGAACGAGATGAAAAAGAGCTAAACCAAGTTCACAAATTTAAACCACCTTGCATCTTGCTCATGAACTCTCATCTCATCTTGTCTCTCAAGCCTATTTATTATACTCCTTTCCCTCTCAAAACACATACATATGTGGTAGGCTTTATATGGAGCTTTTTGGGAAAGTTTAGTCCTACCAAGATTTTATAAATGAGATGTTGTCAAAACAAGACAAGCTTCTCATGGTCTTACCGAGACTCGTCAAAAAGGTCATTGGAAAATGATGTTATATCAAGGAGGGGAAAGAGAAAAATACACACACTTGAGATGAGTGGACATGTGCAAATGACAAAGGGTGATCCCGAGGCACAAAGGAAGTCCTCGTTATCGGATTGCACATGGTTGGAAAATGAGAATGGATCTTTTAAACTTGAAGCCTTGAATTTCCTAATGCACTTTAGAGAACCAAGGAGTTCACTTTACGCATACTCATATTTTTTGTCTTTCTCATATTTCTCCTTCTTTTCTTTCTTTCTTTCTTTTTTTCATTAATTCATCATTTTTTTCTTTTGAGACTTTCACCTTGGAAGTCACGTACATCGCCTTTGAATTTTCTTTCATTCATCTTTTTTTTAAATTGCTCCCTTTGAACTCTAAAAATTGCATCGTACCTACCTCCTCCCCCATGCTTAGACGTTGCTCGTCCTCGAGCAAAGAGGCGATAAATAAGGTAGGTACCGGAAATATTTTTCCTTGGAGAGATACTTGAATTCTTCAATGTTGGCACCGTTTTGCGATCTTCCTTGAATTGATGATCCATTCTCAACGATTGGTTGTGGTCAAGGAGGTAAACACAAAAGATGATATTTGGTTTCAAGGGTGGATATCCGGCGAGGTTTGTGAGATCTCCGATGTGGGGATACACAATGCACGGATAAAAGGCTAGCAAAAAGATAGATACGCAAAAACTGAATGACCAGCTTCTTAGTCTCGGGCCAGAGAAATCAAGGCCTGAAATAACTCACTCAAAAATAAATCTTGTATACTAAGTTTTTGCACTCAAATCTTTATATGGCTCTGGATAGGTGGAGCAACACGCAAGTGGTATTTATGACAAGGTTAGCATCACATTAAAGAACAAAAATAAATCTTCTTTAATCCATCTAAAACTTGAGAGCACATAAAACACTATGGGTCTTTATTTTTATCATAACCTCCGCTAAAGATTAAGCTAGCATTTAGATAATTTCAGATTTGTATTTTTAAGAGAGCACTAGCTTAAACATGCATAAATCAATTACAAAGATAAACAAAGTGGCAATTTTAATCATATATCATCATGGCACAAACTTTGTAACTTTACTAATGGTAAAAACTTGGTGGTGACATTATTCATGATGAAAATAAAAACTAACACACACGCTGAAAATTAAACTAAAAACTAAAAAATAAAGTAAAGCTGAAAATACTACGCATACATAGGCACATCCAAGCTGAAAATTAAAGAAAAGGGGGTAAAGGAAAGATAACTAAAGCTCCTCCTCTCTCCAATCTTCCGCCGGCGGTTGATATTGATAGTCTTGGTTGTTGTGCCCTTACTTGTAATAGGAATGCACCACTCCTCCTATGAATTGTCCGATGGTGCTAGGTGAAGGTGTCCAAGCACATAAGCGACGTTTGCATTTCTTTCACCCATTTGGTTTGCATTGGTTAGGATGGCTGCAATAATTTGCGTTCCTTGCAGCGTATCCTCCAATGGTGGCCACATTTTGTTGTGGTTGAGGAAGGTGTGCATATGGCTTCGCAAAGGTTACGTTGGGCACCGCAAAAAATGGTGGGGATAAGGCTACACCACTCCCCCATGCTTGCATTGGTACACCACCGTAGCAACTTGGCGGCGCCGGAATCCCCCCAAATGGTGTTGCGCACCTCCTTCTTGGGCCGTGGAAGAATCTTCTCCTATAATCCTTCCACTTTTATTTTTTTTTCTTCGGCGGCGCAAGAAGTCCTTCCTCTAACCAATCTTCTTTCCCCTCCAATAGGGGCAAATTTACTTTGGCCACTATGAAGCCTCCTCTCTCATCTTCACTTTATATATTTTCCTTTCTTCAAATCTTGGGGAAGTCCGGGTAGGAGATGATTCGGGTTTCTTGTAATACCCGGTCTTAAAGAGATAGCCAACATGGAGAGGTAACAACCCGATCTCCCGAATCCGATGTTGCCACAACACCACCGGTTGATCATAAGGTGAGTGGGGTTGATTGGCTGCCCGGAAAAGCCGAGTAAAGCCAATTCAACTCCGTGTTGGTTATCTTTGTCTCTCTCATTTTCCCCAAAATCCTTTTGCACATCCAGAGTGAAACACTTGGATGATGGGGTTCCGGATAACATCTTCATTGATGGTCTCCTCCCGCGATCATACTCCAAAGACTTTCCCATGTGCCTCATGCACATCCACTTGTTCCGGAGCTCCCTTTTGAAAATAGGGGACACTCGCCCATGGGTCTACGATACTAGAACATGCAATCGTTTTGAACATGAAGACCAATCTAATCTATCGGGGGTTGTGACCACGGTTTCGCCCTTTCCCTCCTCTCGTACTCACTACGCGAAGGTATACGTGACTAGACCTATGATGGACACGACGTGTTGAATGGATCCAAGGAAGCATTGGAACCCTACTCCCTTTACGGCATGGTAGCTAACCTTAAGCATTACAGTATTTCCAACACAAGATGATAGATAGATATCCGACAAAGTTTGATTACATCTCAAGATCGATTGCAACCCATGGATGAAAGGAGATTACCCCATCAAGGTGCTAGAAATAGCATCGTTGATCAAGGTTACCCTTCCGACGGTGTCTTCCTTCTTCTCCACTTGTGGGATCCCTCCAAACGAAATGAGAGACTCAGCACTCCTTCATCAAGGGTATGCGCCATGGTTATGAGAATTTCCTAGGCGAATTCCTTGTGGGTGTTTGTCGACACTCCGTTAGAGAATTGCACCGGTGTCCCGTATGAAAACCCAATATGTGGAGAGCTTGGTCTGTGAAGTCGACGTTCGCTACAAGCCTCTACTCAAGGCGAGCGAGCTTCTTCTCCTCCTCCTCCGTCGTGATGATAAACCCATTGGAATACCACGGAGCGCATGGAGGTGGAGCGGATGATCGTGTCAAGTGGTGAGGTTGGACGGGCGGCTCCTCCATATGTCCTTGAGGTTTGGTGAACCTCATAGACGAGTTTCGTGTAGCCCTCATGCCGCCGAGGAGAAGAGTGTGGTTCCTCCTCGGCGGTGCCGTGTCCTCCTCCATACTCCGAGGAGACTCGGAAACCGAGTGCCTCCTCGAAGAGGTTGTCGATGATGGCTTAGACGACGATGATCCCTTCTTTTTTTATGAAAAGGCTTGTAGTTTTCTTCCATGATTGCAGCACTCTCCCTCACAAATATATACCTGGGGGTTTCACCCGATAACAAGGTACACAAATATTATTTTGGAGTCTGGACTTTGAGTGGATTAAGGGTGTGGATTTTTTTGAGCTATCAAGCTTGGGAAGGTTGGCTATGTCTACGGAGGTTCTGGGCACACAAATTTGAACACACAAACTAAGGAAGGAGAGGGAAGCTTGCCTACAGAAAACGGGAGCCAGGGGGCTCCTTATGTAGGGGAGGCCGGCCGGCCTGGGCCAACCGGCCTGGGTGGCCTGGTGCTCCTCCCCGCCTCGGCTTTCTTCCAGCACGATCATTTCGCCTCTACAACTTTCCTGCCCGCGTGCTCCATGAGTTGCACCGCCCAAACGCTCTCATCCATTCATTGGTCCTTCCACTTGATGCTTCATGCCTTGAGTCATGTCCATGCTCCCTTGCTCCACTTGCTTCACATGCCACCATGAAATTCCTGCAAAGTTTATGCTTGCTGCCCACCATGCTTGTCCTTTGCATGTGGACTTGGTGGACTTGGTGCATGCATGATTAATTCAAACTAGATTGCCCCCCTTTAAGTGTGTTAAAGGCTAAGCACTCCTCTAATTTCGAAATTTAAAAATATTTTTCAGAGCCATGCAAGAGCTCAAGCATAAATTTAGAGAAGTTTTTAAACCATTAAAAACAAATGTAAGTCGAAAATATTTTCCAACTACGTTGATATCGGTCTCACCGGTATAGTTTACCTTCATTGGTTGAGAGCAAACTTTTCCCGGCTTGATCATGGGGGCATAGGTTTAGGTCCTAATTTTGATTAGATGAGAGAGATTTTGAATGAAACAAAATTAAGTGAGGCTTAGAAAAATTCTAATCTTAGAGAAACCAAGGATATGGATTTTTAAATCAACCAAAAATCAAGATTCTAGGTTCACACGAGTCCTACCACGTGCTGAAATTTAAATAACATCTAGATACAAGTCGTGGCTCTACTCGAGTGTTTTTAGCATGAAAAACAAGTCAACCACAACATCATAAAGAGGATGAAAGATTGAGTTAGGTTCTAAATTTTTTGGTTGTGGTTTCTCGAAAAAGAAGAAAACAACATAGGATGGTTCATGTAAAGGGTTTATGATCAAGCAAAATATTCAACCAAGAATTATGTCTCTAATATTGTTCAACCATTCTAAGTCTAATGTTTTGCGTAGTAAAATTTAAAACTGAATTATTAAAAAGACTCGAAAAACCTGGAATCGGGCTGTCCTCCCGGTAGCTTATTCTTGACTCGACGAAACGGGTTGCCTCCCGCCTAGTGCTTCGTTTATAGTCCATGGCTAGACTTCTTCACTTGATTACTTCGGATCAACGCTCTTTGCGGGCGTTGCAATCTTGGGTACCCACTTCCGCACCATCTTGGGCACGGGCTTCTTCTTCGGCTTAGTCAATTTTTTTTGGTCTTCACAGGCTGGCATTGTTCTTTGGTCTTGACGGATGCAACAACTTCCTTCATGTAGTGGCTCGGCATCTCAAACTTCGGTCCTACGGTCGTGGTCTTCATGGTCTCCTAGTGTGATCCTCCATCACTCCCGAATGAGTTTGAGTAGCCTTCGCCGTCTTGAGACCTTGGATTTGTCTCGGATATTCTTCTTTGTTACCCATCAGGTGCCCGACAAGTTGTCCCACTTGCGTCTAGCATCTTCGTCACGATGAACACTTCACGTATAGAGCTTCCGACATTCGTCACCTTGCCATCTAAATTCTTCAATATTTTCTCCATAGCCTCGTACTTAGTGACGACGTCCTTGGACATGGTCGTGCTCCACACACTCCTTGCATGTGGATCTTGCTTCGGCGGCCTTTAGGTGTTGAGCTTCTTTCTCCATCTCCATCTTCTCCATCCTCCTCGATCTTGAACGGCCTTCCGGCGTCTTGACTTGGAGGTGGTGATTCCCTTGGAGATTTTGATGGTCCTTCGAGTTTGACTTTTGAATCTAGGGTTTCCAACCCTTTAGCTTGTGTTGCACGTCACCTTTGCCTGTAAAGTTTTCCTAGATCATCCACAAAAAAGTTTGGGTTTCTTGGAGAGGTATCCAACCATCTCCGGTTAGGGTTAGCAATAAAACAAAAATCTGAAAAGAGAAAAATTAGGGTTAATCAAAACTAGATTAGATTGATTTTTTTTCTTTTTGAGGATAATCAAACATAAGAGATGCAAAAGAAAATCAAAAGAAAACCTGAAAGATAAGTGATACTAGATCGGATCTTGATTGCTTATTCCCCGGCAACGGCGCCAGAAAAAGGGGCTTGTTGACGGTTAATAGTTGTATCAAAGTTCGTTTAGACTTGCAAGCGGACAAGTCTCCCTTCGTAGTCAAGGGACCCTTCTTCCCTCGAGTGGTGAACCCAAGGTATCGAATCCGTGGAACAATGTGCAACGCAAGGAATCTATCTAGTAAAGCAAGGTAAGCTATCTTATGAAGACAAGTTGCATCTAATATACTAACTCATAAAGAAAACGAATCTAATCTAATCTACTAAAGAGGTAGCAAGAGAAAGCAAGAGATAACCGATCTAGAGAGTCTAGATCATGCTTATGTTGTAGCTCCAAACAAGATAGATGAAGATAGAAAAGCGAATCTCATTAAAAGCATCTTTGAATCGTGGCCTTCCATCCGACTCCGAAAACGCCCGCCTTTCGGAACCCCCGTTCTGTCACAACGTATCCCTACTCATGCGGGTAGTCTAGGGCGAGTTCGATAGAACAAGTTGAAATCACTTGGCCGGTCCGGTATGCACCTCTAGCCACCGCGGCTACAAGAGCACCCTATGTAATCTATCTTAAGTATAGATCGTAGAATAAGCAAAACCAAGAAGAAAACAAAATCATCGAGAAGGCACTTGATCACTAGAAATCGGATTCACTTACAAACTTCACCATGAATGATTACTTGAACAAGATCACCACCGGGGCCCTCCCTCGATCTTGATCCTCGCTCCGGAGCTCCGACGTGGTCTTCCATGCAAGGTTCCCACGTCGGCTAGGGAAACCCTAGACAACTAGCATGACCCTCATCTCCCAGATGGTGTCCCTCAAGCTTCTCGGCTCCTCGGCAGCGGATTATGACTTGGATTGATGCGTGGCTCTCGGTCAGGGGGCTATTAATAGCCTGAGAAACAATTAGGTCAAAGGGGAGGCCGATTGGGCCCCGAAAAGGGCTGGGCCGGCCGTCCTAGGCCGACCGGCCTGGGCCCGTTTCGGCCCAGTTTGCTGCCTCCTTCGCCCGGTGTTGCTTCTCGCGTCTTCTAGATGTTCTCCCCTTTTGCATGTGGGCCCTTGACATCGGTTTCTCTCCGAATTGGACTCAACTCCTTGTCTTGCAAGATTCAGCACTTTTTTGGTTCGGTCCTCGGAGTTTATCATCTTCTCGGGCTTGGTCCTTGGGCTCTTGGAGTCATGTTCACTTCATTGCTTGACTTGTACTGGGCTTCAAGGTCTTGTCATCAGGTGCTTAATGAACTTTTCCCGGAAGTCTTGCTTTCAACGTTAAAACCCTGCGTAAACACTTAACTCCAAAACCGACATGCACAAGTGAACTTGTTATACCACGGGGGTTAGTACCAATGGATAAGATACAAAAGTCATGCCAACACCGAAGGTAAACTCATGGCTAGGTTGACGGATTTTCACCGTCAACAACACCAAAATTTTGTACAGGAAGGAGTCTGACTTGTGGGCCTAGCCTGGTGAAAAACCCGTCCGGAAGAAGGAAGGTTTCTCCAGAAAGATTCGGGAAAGGGGCTCGCGGTCGGCAGTTGGCTTCCGTTCGGCAAGGAAACTGTTTGCGCTGATTTTACAGGATTGCGTGATGACGTGGCCCGAGCGGAAGGGACGAATGGATGGATAAGCGATCGCACATAGAGATAAATTAGGTATCAAATATTGTGCTCGTAGTCCATTCGGAGTCATGCCATGACAGGGTATAAATATAGACCCTGGATGTATGTAATTGTAATCGAAACATTCTCAATACAAACCGGCTTTACGCCAACTCTTGAGTCCTTTAGTCGCGTCGTCGAGTTCTTCGATAGGGTTCATCGATCCGTCGACCTCTGTAAGTACCGGAAACCTTGTATCATGTCTAGTATCATGCGCTGGATTTAGATTGTGATGCAAGTAGTCTTGTTACCATGCTTAGTATCATGCGGTAGATTTAAGCTTGGTTCAAGAGGGTTTCTTGTTAGATCACGAGCCATGCGGTGGGCTAAGATCTAGCTTGGAGCTAGTTATCGGCTCTATTGGATTTTGGCAAAATTCAATAGATTCATTAAGTTACCTGTGTTACTTTGAGTTTAACTTTTTGTTTAAATTCATGTAACACCTCTTTGCCCAATCTAGATTGGTTTGAATCGGCTTTATCTCTTTTGTTGATCCTTATGCGATTCAAGTTCATATCCTTGGCTTAATATAGCACACGGATCATATGTTCCCCAATAGCCGAAACCGAATCGATCTAGGTTGTTACGTGTTGCGGGTTCAAGCTTGTCAAATCTTGTATAAATCTTGAAAGAATTGGGTATCACGCGGTAGATGCAGGTTTTTGGGTTGTTTTGGAGCTAATCATCCGGTGGATTAGATTTCGATTCAATCTGATAGATTTATCTTCTTTGGTAATGTTTGTTCCTTCTTCATGGACCCCGATTCGGCTGTTCAGCCGTATTCGGTTATGCTTTTACGAGTAAAACGTGTTCGTAAGTCACGTCTTAAGTAACGTGTGCTTTTAGCTTTCCATATTTAGATTGTATCATGCGGTGGATAGATCTATTTATAGATGGTGGTGTGATTCTCAAATAAGTTGTATCATGCGGTGGATAAACTTGTTTGGCTTCATGCTTGACGGGTTTTGAGGCATCTAGACATGAGGTAGACTAGTGCTTTGAACCTATGCACGCTTGTTTATTACACATTTATGATCATGCTTTATTTATTGTTTATCGATATTTATCCACGAGGATCGGTCATGGCTTTGCGCATTCGCGGTTTTTGTTCAAATAAGGACCGATCTATCGTCATGCTCACGTCATCCGTTTCGGCTATGTTCTATTTTACACTTTAAAGCTCCCGAATGGTTTCCAATTTGCTGGCAGATAGCTTCTTGTAGCTATATGTCATCTCACATGGCTTTTCTAGCCGTAAATATGGAACTGTCTGGTACCACCCGGCAAGTTCCAAGCTTTGGAATTTAACTACTTTGTCTTTTGTTAATTTTCAGGGAAAATTGACTCGCACGCTTTGGAATCTGTTTGCGTGTGAAGCTAGCTTGTTCGGCTTGCTGTGTGTTTGACGCAGGGTGCTGATTTCGCGTCAACAGCGGCAACTTAAAGTCGACTCTGGTCGCATCTTCGCCTACTTCGGTGGCATACTACGTGTGTAAGCTTCGATAGAACCTAGCTGTAAGTGGCCCTCGGGTCCTGGCAACGATGGAACCTAGCTGCATGTGGTCTTCACGCTCTGTACCATGGGTCCTAGTACCCAAAGTACTCGCGCTCCGTACCTTGGGTGTGAAATCCATGGCCCAGGTACACAAGTCGACTCCTATCGCACCTTCAAGTCTACTACGGTGGCAACCGTACCTTGGGTCTGAAATCCATAGCCCAGGTACACAAGTCAACTTCGGTTGCACCTTCAAGCCCGTTCTGGAGGCAATCGTACCTTGGGTCTGAAATCCATGGCTCAGGTACTTAAGCCCACTCCAGTGGCACAAGTCGACGCTAACAGTCGCACCCAAGCCCACTCCGGTGGCACAAGCTGACTTTGGTCGCAATCTTAAGCCCGCTCCGGCGGCAAAACTATTCGTTTTCTCTGATTTTTTATTCGCTTTGTCTTTCCGGAAAGTGCTTTTCGCTTTTTTCATCTTAAGTCCACACCATGTGGCGCAAAGTCGACTACTGTAGTCGCAACTACAGTCCGCTTCGCGCAGCAACTAAAGTTGAGTTTGGTTTTCAAGTCGCATCTCAAAAGTCCACCCCGCGCGACACAAAGTCGACTTAGGTTTTCAAGTCGCATTCTAATGTCTGCTCTGCCGGCATCTAAAGTCGACTTCGGTCGCATCTAAATTCCGCTCTGACGGCACGACTACTTCTCATGCTCCACGGCTCGATGCCAAACTACTACTCGGAATCTCTCCAGCTCGAGGGCTGCACTTAAATTACTACTCAAGTATGACTCCAGTAGACTTCGCTTGCTCTCGAGCTCGGGGGCTTCGTACCAACAACTACTCGACGTGGCTCATATGGCTCTCTTATCTCGGGGGCTACATGCTGCAAAAGTACTCAGATAATGGCTTTCACGAACACTAAGGACCCTTGGATTGATTACCTAATCATTTCAAGGCTCGGGTGCTGCTATGTTGTACCCATCATTCAAATTTTTCAAGACGGAAGATGCAGAATCAAGATTGACCCTCAGCTAGAGTCTGCAACTCAACCTAAGGCTCGGGGGCTACTCCATATGGAGTGCGATTTTGCAATCGCACTTCCATATAATCTCGACTTCAAGACTAATGAGCTGGACCATCTTCCAGCATCGCGGCAGTTCAAGTACTATTGAAAACTTCTCCAAGCAGTACTAAAGGACGCTTAATAACTACTCGAAGAGGGTTAAGACTATTCGAACTACTACTCTCGACTCCAACGTGCTCGGGGGCTTGTCGGGTATACTCCCCGGGTACCCATACGAGGAAAGATGAAGACGGACTCCTACTAAAATTCCCTTGTAATCCTATTAGGACTCGTTCCGTATAATCCTACTAGGACTACTGCCTTGTAACCGACTAGGAACCCGCCCTTGGACTATATAAAGGAGGGCTGGGTACCTAGCCGGGCATCTAAACAACCAACACCAAGCGCAGGGCGCCATACTTGATCCCCCAAACAGGACGTAGGGTTCGTCACCTTGGCAACCCGAACCTGTATAAATCTTGTGTCCCGTGTCCTTGTGCATACCTTCGAATTCTCGATCTACCGATCACGATCCCTACCACACAATCTACTACCTCGGGTACCCCCTTGGTAGGTTTGCCGGTCTAAAACACCGACACCGCCTGGCTTTCGCTGGCTTCCTCCGCACTTTTTGTCGCATGCGGCTTGTCTTCGTCTCCTACCTCGCCGCTATGGCCGCTGGTTATCCTGCACAATTTACAATACGAAAGTTGGGTTCATTCCCCGGGCGGGCAGCGGATCCACGTCGCCCGTTAACCTGATAGCCGTCGGATCTCCACACCTCGCAATAAACAGCCGTGGGATCAGTTCGGGTCTCACGCCTGTTAACAGGCAAACCCGGATAACTTGCGAATCGTCGGGAACCCGCAGCTTTTTCCCCTCCGAGGTTCCGACCTCGGCCTGCGGCCTGCTGCCGCGTCGCCCGGCTTCCGCTGGCTTCCCCCGCACTTTTCATCGCATGCGGCTTGTCTTCGTCTCCTACCTCGCCACTATGTCCGCTGGTTATCCTGGGCAACGCAGCGCGCTACCTACCGCCGACTGCCTACGTTCCCAATCTGCCTCACCTCAGCCGTGCCAGCTTTTCTCCCTCCACAAATCCAGATGCGAGCACCGTCACCGATGCTGTAGCAGCACCACAGAAACAATAATCCTTCAGTCTTTTTTCCATCACCCAAGCAATCCTCGATCTGGCTTTGACATCCAAGCGCGAGGATGAAAAGAATCACCTTGACCAAAGCACGATCTGCCCTGCGAGCGTGCGAACGTCTCCAGAACTAACAGCATCTCCAAAGTTTTGCCAAAATTTACTTGACAAATCCTGTGTTTTGCCAACTTTTAAAAAGCTATGCAAAGTAAAAAAAGAATTCATCTCCAACAGTTTGTCATAATTCACTTGTTAAATCCAGATCTAACTTAAATCAGAAATCCTAAAAGAAACAAAATTATGTATTTGCCCTTCCACCTCTTGAAAAACTTACATCAGGAATCCTGCTCTATTCTTTATTTCTTTTTCACCCTCCCACCTAGAGGGAACGAGGATGGCAACCACGATCCGCGCGCGCATATATGCGCGTTGGGAGGTGAGTTTTGCCAAGTTTTTATTTTTGCCAAGTTGGTTTGCCAAACTGTTGTTGGCTAATTTTTCTTGTTTTGCCAAAATTTTATGAATGCCAAGTTGGTTTGCCAAACTGTTGAAGTTGCTCTAATAGTCTCAAGATAATTTGACAGGGTTATTTGGTTCCAGACCATTACTATTTCTCAGAGTTGGAGAAATGTCATTACTATTCGTCTTATTGGAAATTTGTTATTGTAATTATTTGACTCCCGCAAATTTGCCCTTTTCTACGTACACGGCGACCTGAGGCCCACTTGCAGGCTCAATATTAACGTACAGGACCAAATTGCCCTCCTTCTTCAACCTCCCGCCGTCCCCACGCTTCATCCAGCCGTCCGCCCAACCGGCATTTGCGCACCGCCGCCCTTGGGCCCGTGCGTCCAACGCCGAGCAACAAGCCGTCAGGATAGGGTGAATCTCCCGATGCCATTGCCGCGACCGCTTCTCCTCCCGCCTCGTCGGCCGCCTGCTGTGGATTTCCGCGGTCCGCGCGCACGGATATAGCTCCACTGCGGCCGGTGATGTATACGGCCACCATGTGCCCCTGCCTCGCCTCACCAGTGACGGAGACGCCTGCTGCCGTCGCCACCGGCCCGAGCTCGAGCTGCGGCCGGCGGGCCTCCATCTGCCGTCGGGACCTCCCTAGGAGCGCTGCGCCGGACCTCCAAGGCCCAAGCTCGAGCCGCCACCGCCAAGCTCGCTGGGGAAGAGGGAGCTGGTCGTCGATTTGCCACGAAGAGGAGCCAAGGAGGCCTCGGGCGCCCATGCCTGCGCCTGCCCTGCAGAGCTCACCGTCGCGAGAAGGCCACGCCTGGGGCTCTCTACGGCCAGCGCGTTGGGGAGGAGGGAAGCATATCTCCAAACCAGTGGTGGAGATCAACACGGGCGGATCGAACTGAAGCCATGTTGACCGATTTGGGTAATATAAAGACGAATACATATTGCTCTATCACCTAAACCAAGACGCCAGCGAGAGGAGAAATCCAAACTTGAATGGACCCCTTGTCCACACATGCGGGTAGCTGCAGATGCACATGAGGGAAGATGGTCATGCCATGAACAGGGTGTAGAAGAAGATTGGATCAATCACGCCTGTATTCATTCACATGGATATACATTTATAGAGTACAAGAGCTATGCCGATCCTATCTGTGCGGTGACGCGAGCGGCCAGAACGCGGCGCGGCGAGCGAGTCTCACGCGAGAGCGCGGCGCGACGCGGCACGGCGAGCGAGTCTCACGCGAGAGCGCGCGCGCATGCGGAGCGGGCCGGAGCGCGTGGCGAGCGAGTCTCGCGGGACGTTGTGGCGTGCGGCGTTCGTGGGCGTCGACCGTTGAAGTTCAGCGCTGGATTTGCAGGACGTTGCGGAGAAGAACGGCGGCGTTCAACCCCCCCCCCCCCCCCCCCGCAGACGCAGCGTCGACGGTGTTAGTGCAGAGGCTGTGTCTGAAATCCAAGAAGAGTGTCGACGGAAGCCCCTTTGTGAAGACGTTCGCGAACTGTCGTGAGCTTGGTACCAGAGCCAGAGGTCTCGAGTTCGAATCCTGGCGGACGCGTTAATTAAACTAATTACAGTCCACTCCAATATTCCACGTATGCGGCCTGGGGGAGCCTGCACGTGAGGGGGAGTGTTGGAGTATAAGTGATTTGCTCACCTTTCCCTATCAGCTTAAGCTTTTGGGTTGAACTGGTTGGTGCATGCAACTCAATACAGGGATTGGGGGATGGGCGAGCGAGCACCGAGGCTATTTGGGACAGGCCTCGTGGTGGCGACCCGCGGAGGGGGCGCGGTGGCGATTTGGGAAGCATGGGCGAGGGGCGCGTCGGCGATTTGGAAGTGCGAGCCCGCGCGACAGCGATTCGAGGAGGGGAGGGCCGGCATGCGGCAACGTTTGGGGGTGAGGCGCGGCGGCGGCGGGACGCGCGGCGGGGGTTGGCGGCGCTCCGATGACCGATTCATGACGGGAACTAGCGGGTTGGCGCGGCTCGTCGACGGGATGCTCCTGGCGGGCACGCGCGTCCATAGATGGGTAGGAGAAGAAACAGAGGAGGAAGAAGGCACGGGGGCATTTCGGTCCTATACACAAATACGAAGCTTGCAAGTGGGCCTTAGGTCACCGCAGCCGTAGAAAAGGGCAAACTTGTGAGAGTTGAAGAATCGCAGTGGCAAATTTCCAATAAGACGAATAGTAATGCCGTTTCTCCAACTTTGAAAATTAATAATGGTCTGAAACCAAATAACTCATTTAACGAGGTATGCTCCCCCGAGATATTATTGATTCATGTGCTTATCTATTAGATTACAAACATTATTCCTCTATGCATTATTGATTGATGTAGTTGTCTATTATCTTACAGAGTACCCATTGTCAGAATAAGATCTTATCTACAAGTTGTCTAACTGCTTTCTTGACAAATATTGGAGATTAAAGTCTAACTATCAGAATATTCTACCAAAAATTAACTAAACCTTCCTTATCTGTAGCAATTGGGGTATTAATTAGGCACTTGGACTATCAGTTTGGTTACTTTCTGAATTGTTCAGGGATTAGCTCTGTATCTGAACTTTCAATCTTGTTAGCACAGGGCAATACCTATCACTATCAGGTTTGAGCCAAATATGGAGGGAGATAAACAGGTAGCTCGAAGCCTCCAACACACCACCACCAGCAGTGGTCAGTGGATATACAAGGGGAGCAACAAGATATCAAAGGTAATCGACGGACGGATAACGAAATTAAACTTATCAGATCCTAATTTAAACACAGTCACTATCTTACCTCTATTAGTTGTGCTTTTCAATTTAACAGATGTGAAAACTTAAGGTTGAAATTGTAATCTCTAACTAATGGAACCTGGCCAGATATGCATTTGTTGCAGATTTGCATAATCTGCGGAAACTTGCTGATGTTTTAGTCAACCAAAGTACAAACAAGTCAAACAATCATTATGGACATAGAGCTTCTAACCACAATTTGTACTAATTTTCAGCAATTCCAGGGCTAACCTGACATTTTGTGTCGTGAGATTCAAAGACCAAAGTCCTTCTTCATTTAGTTCATTTTAAGGACAGTAACTAATTTTTCATTCAATGGCTAAACTCTGCAACGTAATTTAGTACCTCTGCCAGTCTGCCCCTCGCTTGGTAACCAACTTTTTGGTTGGCTTTTCTAATCCAAATAATATACATCTATATGCAGGCCTATGTAAATCACAATACTTGTCTTCACATCAAGTTTGGTTCATATGTTACTTCTTGACATTTGATAAAAGGGCAATGAAAATTGTAGAAGTGCTCACTTTGTGCTGACCTTCTGGTTATGCATCTTTTTACCGTACAAGATACATTTTAAAATTTTTATCACCATTGTAGATAAAGCCATTGATGGATCGATTGGAATTTCTCAACAAGAACGACAAGCTAAGCTCTGGGCATTGTTAAAAGATTCACTTGGTCAAGATACAGGGCACATTTGGATACAAAAAGTAGATATGACCTTTTCTTTTTAGAGCACAATCTGAGAAATGAAAAGCTACTCCTGATTCTTGCGCTCCCAGCGTTTCACGGCTGAGGTGTCGCGCAGCCCTGCTCCAACGCGCGCCGAAGGCAGGAGCACGCGGGGGCAACGGAGGGCGCGAGCGCTCCACTCTAACTTCGGAATACGACCACTGACCAGCGGGACGTGTTGCATATTGTGGCTCATTGTCAGTTCTTTTGGCTCGGTGTCCTGCTATATCGTGATGGTGTGTGCTGCTGTGGGCGCGTGTCCTTGGTCACCCTGGCCTTGGTTAACGGTGCCTCCCTGACCGGTGGGGCATGGACTGCTATGGGCTCACACTCAGTGGTGGGGCTCAGTGGTGAGGTTTTGGTGCTGGCAAAAGCACCAGCCCCGTGGTGGTGGAGCATCCGGGTGGGGTGGCCGCTGACCCACTGTGCGGTACTCAAAGTCGCTGGCTTGTGGGGTAGAGTCTGCGGTGGTCTTGATTGGCAGTGGGTGGGTGCTCGCTCAAACGTCGTGCTGAGTCTGGACGGCGGAAGAAACCCTACCCTCTTCCAGCGACCAATCGTCTCACTGGTCACCACCCATCTCCTTCCAAGCCGCGCCGCCACCCTGCCCCACAACACTCTCCTCCCCACGTCGCCGCCCTCGCAGCCTACCCTCCCTTCTAGCCTCCATAGCCACGCAGAGGCGGATCTGGACTCCCCGCGTCGTGTCGATGCCGGCTGGGAGAGCCCCGCGCGCCGCCACCACCTCCCCGCACGGTTGTGCCCTGCTAGTCCCGCGCCATGGCTTCTTGGACCTCTTCACTGTCGGCGACGACACCTTCGTTTGCATCCTCCGTCTTCCACCCGCGGCTCAGGAATCGCTGCATCGTCAACTCGCTCAACGGCCTCCAGCAACATGACGGGGACACGGCTGCATCCTCGACTCGCTCAACAGCCTCCCGCAACATGACGGAGACACGGCCGTCCATCTCTTCCGCCTGTTCTACCGCGATGTCACCAATTTTCCAGACATCCCCTACCAGCTGCACGAACTGGGGTGAGATCACCGTCGACCCCTTATATCAAATGAGTATGGATCCTGACCAGATCTAACCATATGGCCTGCCTCTATCGCGCATGGTGGATCTACTTCCCCAAATTAACGAAGGTGCTCTCTGGCTTCACATGATAGATTGGACTATTGAAGGACTGACGGCGGTGGGCGGCACCCCAATGGCGGTGGCACAGCGAGGCGTACGACATCACTGGTGCTCCAATGCAGAGGTCGGGCATCTATGACCTGGTAGGTAGATTCTAGACCTGCTGCAGATCCATCGGATGGTGTGACAACCCGCCCAGGAAAATACCGTACTATCGCCTAAGACCGATCCACTTTGGTCATTAAGCAATAATAAATGATCATCCTGTTGTTAGTTGTCGGGTTAACGCCCGGTAAATCACTTGAAAAGCAACAAGGATCGAATATATGCATTAAAACTCACTCGAAGGCGAGTCCAGAGATACAACAACATTAATATCCCAATTCGTACCCCGAAGGGTTTAATTATTACAAACCATAGTTTTTGCCATGAAGAAATAGTCAAGAGTTTTCGAAAAGCAGCGGAAATAAATTAACGGAAGCGAATACACCACGGGAGGCCATCCATGATGCTTTCAGTAGTCGTCCTCCACCCATTCCAGCTCCCAGTCGGGCGGGATCTCACTGGGCCACACATCACTGAAGGCATTACCTGGATCAACACATTATAGCAAGGCTGAGTATACTAATACTCAGCAAGACTTACCCCTCGGTGATAACTACTTCACCAAATCTAGACCATGAAAGGCTTTTTGGCTACTGGGTTGCTTTTGCTAAAAAGTAACAAAGAGTAGGTCCTTATTTTCAAGATTTTAGCACAAGTTCTAGTGGGTTTAATCTTTACTACATTAGCCAACTAGTACAAACAAGTTGTACAACACAATTAATCAAGCATAGTATTCATCAACTTCCATCATTAGGGATCTCATGACTAGTGGAGTAAGTAGTCTCAGATAACGGTGAGAGGCCGACAATCGATTGATTTAAACCTTGCAAGGTAGACCCAAACACACGGTAGGCTGCCCACCAAGGTACAGCTGTCCCAGGCCGTTCCCAGAAATCCCCGGGTTGGGATGAAAGGCCACAGTCTTTGGTGCAGGCTATCCGGCATACCCCGCGAGATACCCGGAGTCACCATACACCACCGGTAGCTAGCCATGAGAGCGAATCCCAAGGGTAGTGACAGTTCCATCCCTAGCCGTCTCATTAAGGTACTAGGCTTACCGGTCCCATACCCGACATGTGCTTAGCACGTTCAAAAACTTAACCCACATAACCACTAGACCGGAGCCCAGATCCCATGCTCTTACCACGTGAGCAATCCATTTAGGATATATTGTGATTCCTATCTAGGAACCCATTCTCGCGAGTGAGGTCATCACCCGACTTGTAACGGTCCTATAGCTTAGCAGCTATCGACCTATCATACTAGTAAGGACAAGGTACCTATGGATCATGCATCTAGGGTTTCATTCGACTCCTGAACATAAATGCACAATCATTCATAGATAATTGGATAAAGAATTTTAAAAGCTGGGTTAGATGCACCGGAGCTTGCCTTCGTCAGCTAGGTTAGCCTGGGCACCCTCGGTGTCGAGCACTTCCACGTACTGTAGTGAAGCTTCCGCTCCTCCTTCCTCGTTTTCCGGGACAAGGGAGTAATTTCCGTCCGGAAGATCTACACGGAATGCAATGCAAGTTTAGGTGATGTGATAGTTTGTTGTCTTATCCAACTCTGGGTTGGTCATAATCACCTTAATAAGCATCTAGATAGTGTTTCTCTTTTAGTAAGGTTATTGGTTGTACATGGGTTATTCCGTTATTGTACATTTGACTAAAGGTCTTTATTGTACTTGTCATTTCATGTGAATGTGTAGTCCTTTTCCTTCATAAGCAAAGGTGTAATTAATATTTTTATTTATGAATTAATTTCTTATCAGTGATGATATTTAATTAGCTTTTAATTATATTAAACAACACTTTCCAAAAAGGAAAAAGATTAATTAGGGGTTTTTCTTTATTTATATTCCCTTTAATAATAAAAGGGCTTTTAAGCTTTTTATTAAGCAATTAAATTACCAAAAATTAAAGGAGTGTTTCTTAAGCCTACTAGCACCTATCCTGGTCCATTGGACCCATATGTGAGTGTTGGATGGTAGGAAATTAAATATTATAGAAAATAACCAAGGCTAGCTAGTGATTCCATTTAAATGCATATAAAAATAAATAAGCATCAAAATGACCCAAACTTTCTCATGCATGCTCTCTGGTCCTAAAAAAGTCTAAAGAACTAGCATGTTCACCTAGGAACTTTACTGAACTTGGTTTATTAATTTACAAAGAAAAACATGCATAAATCAAGAATAATTATTTCTGTTAATCCAGAAATCATGATTAATTCCCAAGATGTGCATTTTGACATTACAAGACAGTGTGCACAAGTTGAGCTCAAGAACATCAATATATTTAACAAGAAAAATCACCTAGGCAGTTTCTGCTGGAAAGGAAAACAATTTATTTGACAAGATCTCCTACATAACTTTGTGCCATTTTCGGCACAGCATCTAGTCATGTCCTAACACATAACATATCCAAAATTGGGATACAGAGGAGCTGTGGATTTCAAGTTATGCCAGATCTAGATTTTTCTCATTTGTATTTTTCATGCTAAAACTATTTAGAATCTAGCCATGTGTAAATAACAAAAGATATGGGATTTATTTTCCTGAACCCAGCAAAATTGGTCTTGCATTTTTCCAATTTTTCTATGAATTTCTAGGCATTTTACAAGCCACTGGACTAAACTGCAAGAAAACCTAGATAACTTCTATTGCAAACCAGCCCCTAATTCACACAACAGCCCCTGCAATTTACAACCGTGCCCTCGCGGCGGCGGGAGAGCTCGCCGGCGGCGATGTGGGGCCGGGCCAAGGCAACAAGTGGCACGAGGTTGCAATTGGTCTCACCCGTAGCCGATTGGCGGCGGTGGCGGGGTCGGGGCGAGCTCCGGCGAGGGCACGCGGCGGCGGCCGGCGGCGGCACCCACGGCGGTCTGCGGTTCCGGCGGTGTGAGGGCAATGCGGTGAAAAGGGTAGCGGCGCAAGCTTCTGTGGCTACTAGGGAGCAGGCTAGCGGGGTTGGTTGCACCGGAGGAAGGGCGGGGAGGTGAGTTCGCCGTCGGCCGGCAATGGCGGACGGGTGGGAAAGGGCAGCGGCGCGTGGGGAAGGGGAAAGGACGGGGTTTAAATAGGCATCGACCCTCCGGTGACATCGTGGTGACGCGCGAGATGCTCGCCGTAGCACGGCGCCCTCGGCCGGCGCGCGTACGGCGGGGTGCCGCCGGCGGACCGCCGGTCGCGGCGCGCCCGGCCGGTACGGCGCGGCGCGGCGCGCGAGGCCCCGGATAACTCCGAGGGTCTCGGGGTGCGGCGCATGGGGAAGGGGTGTGCCTCGGGCGGCGGTAGCCTTGGGCGGCGCGGGCGCGGACGCCGAGGCCGGCCGGCGCATGGCCGTGGCGCGCGGGACGCGCGCGACGTCGCGCGTGGCGCCGCTCCGGTTTAAACGTGTTGCTGATGCCCTGTTTGAGCGAACTATTCTCCAAAAATTTGAATAAAAGTTGACCAAGTGATGAATACCAAAGTTGTAGATCTAGCTATCAACAATCTTTTCTACAAAAGTCATATAGGGTTTTTCTGCCCAGATTAAAAGTTATTTGAATGCCAACTTTGAATGTCAGCAGGTTATTGCAAACAGTGAATTCTGGCTTGCAGTTGATTTTTCAAGTTTTTCCTCTCAAAATTGGAAATGCCAATCTACATGAAAGTTGTGTCCCTCATCAAGATCTACAACTTTCATAAAGGTAGAATTTTAAGTGTTTAGGTGAATTTTGGAGAACGCGGCAAAAGTTCCGGCAGACACTTGGGGACTCTAGAGTGGCAAGGGGGTTTGACCCTCCTTTGACCATGGGTTTGCCCCACAAGTGTGTTTACTAGTCAATTAGGGTCACTAGGGTGGGTTAGTGAGTTTTTTCGAGGTGAGGGCCCAGGTTGACCTAGGTTTGACCACGGTTGACCATTTGACCAGCTATTAAGATTAATAAAAACCTGGGGCGTCACAGCCTACTCCCCTTAAACAGAATCTCGTCCCTAGATTCAATCTGATAACGAAGAGATGGGAGAAAGACTCACGGTTTTGAGATTGTAGGAAGCCCGGATACTTAGTATTAAGATAGTCCTCTGTCTCCCACGTTGCTTCTTCCTCCGTGTGATGGCTCCATTGGATCTTGTACATTCGCACGGTCTGCCTTCGGGTCTTTCGCTCTTTTTGGTCTAGTACTTTCAATGGGTGCTCGATGAGCGAGAAATCTGGCTCAATCCAAGCATTAGCTTCCGTGATGATTTCATTCTCCGGCATAGGCATTCCCTTCTTCAATTGAGTTACATGGAATACATTGTGAACTGCGGAAAACCGTTCTGGAAATTGGATACGGTAAGCCACGGGTCCACATGCTTCTATAACCTCATATGGTCCAATGTAGCGCGGGGCTAACTTTCCCTTGACTCCGAACCTTTGCACACCTTTGGTGGGGGACACTTTCAAATATACATAATCTCCCACTTCAAAGTGTCGAGGTGCGGTTCCCTTGTCATGGTAACTCTTTTGCCTCATCTGTGCCATCTTCAAATTCTCTCTTATCACTTGTACCCTTTCTTCGACCTCTTTGACTAATTCCGGTCCAACGAGTGTTCTCTCTCCGGTCTCTGACCAATTCAGCGGAGTGCGGCATCTACGTCTGTATAGAGCATCGAACGGTGCCATTTTCAAACTGGCTTGATAGCTGTTATTGTAAGAGAATTCCCGCAAGGACAAACACTTGTCCCAACTCTTGTCAAAGTGCAAGATGCTTGCTCTCAACATGTCCTCTAAAATCTGATTTATCCTCTCCGTCTGACCATCGGTCTGCGGATGATAACTGGAACTGCGGATCAGCTGGGTTCCCAAACACTCATGCAATTGTTCCCAAAAACGAGCTACAAACTGAGTCCCTCTATCCGAGATTATAGTCTTTGGGATTCCATGCAAACAAACTATGTGATCCATGTACAATTCTGCATATTGCTGGACGGAGTAAGTGGTGTGTACGACAATGAAGTGAGCGGTCTTGGTGAGTCTGTCCACCATTACCCAAATAGAGTCTTTCTTTCTAGCTGTTAGGGGTAAACCTACAATGAAATCCATACTAATATCGTCCCACTTCCACATAGGTATCGACAGGGGTTGGAGTACACCTGCCAACTTCAAATGACTTGCTTTCATCCGATGGCAAGTATCACACTCGGCTACATACTTGGCTACATCCACCTTCATATTGGACCACCAAAAGTTCTGCTTCAGATCTTGGTACATCTTGGTACTACTGGGATGAATAGAGAATTTGGACCTGTGAGCTTCATCTAGAATGATTTTCTTAACTTCTGGGTCAATGGGGACCACTAGGCGTTTCCCAAACCAGACCACATCCTGGTGATCCTTCTGGAAACAAGTGTACTTGGTGTCTCCCTCTGCTAGTTTCTGTTTGATGGTTTGGATATCTGCATCATTGCGCTGGGCAGTGACAATTCTGTCATAAAGATTGGACTCTGCCGTCAAGGCATAAAGAATTCCCTGTGGTACCACTTCTAAGTTGAGCCTTCTCATCTCTTCACACAATGGTTCACTGACTGGCTCCAACTCTAGATGGTTGCAATGGTCTTTGCGGCTAAGAGCATCCGCAACAACATTTGCTTTGCCGGGATGATAGTGCACTTCTAGATCATAATCCTTAATCAACTCAAGCCATCTTCTCTGTCTCATGTTCAATTCAGATTGGGTGAAGATGTATTTGAGGCTCTTGTGATCGGTGAAGATATTGCAATGATTACCCATTAGATAATGTCTCCATATCTTGAGGGCATGAACAACAACAGCTAACTCAAGATCATGGGTCGGGTATTTGAGCTCATAGGGTCGAAGTGCCCGTGAAGCATAGGCAATGACTCGGCCCTCTTGCATAAGGACACAGCCGAGACCCGTGCCTGATGCGTCACAGAAGACTTCAAACGGTTTGGCATTATCGGGTTGTACTAGCACCGGGGATGAAGTTAGATGTTGCCTTAGGGTGTGGAAAGCTTTCTCACATGCTTCGCTCCACACGAATTTCACTCCTTTCTTAAGTAATTCGGTCATGGGTTTTGCGATTGTAGAAAAGTCAGGAATGAATCGACGGTAGTATCCCGCCAATCCTAGGAAACTGCGGATTTGATGCACGGACTTGGGTGGTTTCCAATCCATCACCTCTTGAACTTTGCTAGGATCTACGGAGATACCATCGTGGGAAATGGTGTGCCCTAAGAATTTCACACTTTTCAACCGGAATTCGCATTTGGAGAACTTAGCATAAAGCTTGTGGTCTCACAAGCGCTGAAGGACAACTTGGAGATGTTTGGCGTGTTCTTTCTCGCTCTTGGAATAGATGAGAATATCATCGATAAAGACCACGACAAATTTATCGAGCTCCATCATGAACACGGAGTTCATGAGGTACATGAAGTAGGCGGGGGCATTAGTGAGTCCGAAAGGCATAACCAAGAACTCGTAAAGACCATAACGAGTGGAAAAAGCGGTTTTTGGAATGTCGCAGGGTCGAATCTTGATTTGGTGGTAGCCAGAACGAAGGTCGATCTTAGAGAAGACTTTGGCACCAGCCAGTTGATCAAAAAGAACATCGATTCGAGGGAGCGGGTATTTGTTTTTGATGGTGACTGCATTGAGTGGTCGATAATCTACGCACATTCTCAAGCTACCATCTTTCTTCTTAACAAAGAGGGCAGGGCAATCCCAAGGAGAAGAGCTCAGGCGAATATAACCCTTATCTAACAATTCTTGGAGTTGGGTTTTTAGTTCAGCTAACTCTTTGGGTGGCATGCGATAAGGTCTCTTGGAAATGGGTACGGTACCAGGCTGGAGTTCGATCACAAACTCGACATCTCTGTCTGGTGGCATACCAGGCAACTCATCAGGAAAGACATCCGGGTACTCGCACACTACTGGAATTTCATCAAGAGGGGAGATAATGGTCACATAGGCACAAGAATCGGTACCGTCCCTGAAAGGTAGGTACAAGGTGGTGTGCCCGACCGTACGAGAATTGATTTCTACGACCCTATCTGATATGTCTAGAACCACCTTATGCTGATTCATCCATTCCATACCCAAGATAACATCCATTCCAACCAAGTTTATGACGATAAGGTTTGTCGGAATGTTTTACTACCTAAACCCAAATTTACTCCTCAGATTAAGATATTGGAGGTGATTTGGCCTCCGGGAGTAATTATCTTGTAAGCAGAAGTGGTATGAGAACCCTTCAAACCCAGTTTGTTTATTAGCCTTTCACTGATGAAACTATGGGTAGCTCCCGAATCGAACAAAATCTTAACAGGAGTGTCGTTGATAGAGAATGTACCCGTGAGTACTGAAGCTCCTGCTGGAATGCACTCATTGTAGTGAAGTTCAGCTTACCTCGGCGCACTTGCACCATAGGCTTCTTAGCCGGAGTGGTAGGCTTGCTTCCTGCACCCTGATTCTGCGGGTTGGGCTTGATCTGCCTGGGCTTGGGACACTCATTAATGTAGTGCCCTGGCTGGCCACAGTTGTAGCAACGACGATCTCCAACATTGCGAGGAGGTGCATTAGGCTTTAGAGCTTGCTGCTGGGCACTGCGAAACTGGAAGTTCCCTGCGGGTTTGCTCTGAGGTGGCTTCATCGTCCAGCGTCTAGTTGAAGATTGCTGGGATGGGTCTGGAGCTTCCTTCTTCACAAAGCGAAACTTCTTGCCCGTTCCGCTGCCTGGGGTGAAACCAGACATCCTCTTGTTGTCCCCGTGGGCTTTCTTCATAGCATCCTCTTGGGAGATAGCCTTGTTCACTAGCTCATGGAAGTTTGCGGGCTCGAGCAGATTCAGACGCTCATACAGCTTGCCATCAAGCCCGTCACGGAACCTTTCCATCTTCTTTGCATCAGTATCAACGTGATGCCCACCATATTGGCACAAGCTATTAAACTTCTGAGCATAGCGATACACTGAGTCAGATCCTTGACGGAGGGCCAACAGCTCCCTCATCTTCCTATCCATCAGTCCCTTGGGAATGTGGTGGCTCTTGAAAGCCTCTTGAACTCATCCCAAGTCACAGCGTGCCCTCACTGCATTGACTTGAAGTGGTCCCACCGCATCAAAGCTTCCCCTCGCAGTTGCAGCGCTGCGAAGTTAGCTTTGTTCTCCTCGGAGCAAGGCAACACAAAGGCAGAGAATTTTGCCTCTATGGCCTTGACCCAAGCCTCGGCTTCTAGAGGGTCTTCTGCTTTAGCGAAGGTTGGCGGCTTCATAGCGATGAACTGGGCATACGTAGTGACCTGGTTAGGCCCCTCATGGTTGGCCCCGTGTGGCGGCCCTCGGTTCATCTGCTGGGCGATCTGCTGTTGCGTCTGCAGGATCTGGCACAGCACCTCTATTTGGGTGGCCATGAAGGCCTCCGTCGGTGTCATGGGCGGGGGTGGTGGAAAGTCACCACTACCACTTGCTCCGAAACCATTGGGAGAGCTGCGCGTGGTTCCCACCATCTGAAAAGTGAGCTTTATTAGTGAGATAACCAAAAGCTTACTCCAAATGATGACAAGCATGATCATGCATAATCACATCTCATTAGCACTTAAATGATGAGGACAACAACAATCAACAATATTCCATAGCCACTAAGATTCATAGAATCATTTTCTCAACACGGTTAGGACTGCGATTACTCAATTGCACGACTCATAATTACCCTCGGACGATCATTGTCATTTCGAATACCAACGAAGGTGGTATTCGAACGGGCACTTATTCGCTGGCAACGAGCGATGCCTTTAGAAATGCCTTGGTTTACTAACGTTTTTTAGGTGGAAATGCAAAATTGACAAGCGTGGTCATTTGCAACGGTTTATCCAAGGATCTGGTATTCATACGCAAGAAGGTTTCAAACTTGATCGACAAACGAATTTTACTTAAAGCACACATGCTTAAGCATTCTTTATTACAATAAGAAAGAACAAGGTTCAAGGACATTACAACTCGAATTTGAAACAACATGACATGACACGATACAAGCAGTTACTTGGCACGAAAACGTGCTGTCAAGCCAACTACTCTAAACATCGCAAGACAACTCGATAGGATCGGCACCCTTCATCTTTCTTCTGGCGGCAATCTAGTTGCCCACTGAAGCACCACTGTACGTAGGCGAAGCTGGGGGAGTTGGTAGCGGTGGTCCTTCCTGGCTCGTCTGATCCAGACCGGACAAAGCCTGCTGCTCCTCCGGTGTGCACTGCTGGGGGCGATGGGCTGTAAGGCCACTATAGCCTGCAAGGCTGCCACCTGTACCTCGGCCTCCTGCACCTGCTGCTGCATATCAGCAATGTTCTGCAGTAGTGTCAGCCTGTCAATCTCATGTGCGTTGGCATCCTCCTCTAGTGCATGGTTCTCCTCCTCCAGATCTACGATCCTCTGTAGGCGGTCGCCTCTCTCAAGCTCTAACTGAAATCTCCTAGCACGCAGCCTGTCATTCTCCTGCTGCACCTGAGTAAGAGTAAAGTTCGAGTGCTTGGTGTCTTCTTGAAAGCTGCTCCCAATCGCTCCTAGATGCCTCCAAGCGCTGCCCAATAATCGTTGCGGTGTTATAGCACAGCCCCTGAAGTGTGAAGACCACGTTCAGACAACGGGCTAGCGTCTGAGTAACATCCAACGACTCTGCTAGGGTCAGTAGCTCCCGTAGGTGATCCATACAGTCTAACCATGCTGGGTCGTGAGGACTCACAGTAGGAAACAGTCCAAACGGCGAGAGAGCTACCACGGTGGGGTTGTGGTCACAGAAATCTGTCAGCACTCTGAGGGCGGCTGACTCAACGGACTCGTGAGTGATAAATCCCCAGTAGATAAAGCTCAAGTCAAACCAGTCGGCATGGTCCGGGTGTGGCAGAACGGTAACGATCACTCTGCGGCAGGGAACGCCATAGCGCTCAAACTCCTTCACCTCGTAAGTTGGTGGGGTGAGGTATCCTGTGGCACTAAGCACTTCCCACGCAAAGGCGCGGAAAACCCTCCCAGTGCAACCCGTTGGTACGGATCGTACCGTCAGCGTCGAACTGGTGGAACACGGCGAAATCCATCTGTACACAAATGTAACTCATGTCAGATCTCAAAGAGAACGGCATGTCAAATGGTGAAGTTCTGGCAGCTGTGAATAAATCATAACCAAAAATCCAGGAACCTCAAAAATTTCCCAAGTTTTCCCAGTTCAAAATTAATCCTTTAATACTTTTAATTAAATTTTTAAGGTTGAGCATCAAACAAGGAACAAGGTGGATGGTCCTGACCTAGATGTGCCTATGAAAGTGTAAACCAACCCAAACGAAACTAGGATTGAGACTTGCTAATACAAGATAACTAGTTAACGAGCAATTGTTTTTTTAACAATTTGGTTTAATCAACCTGGCACAAGGTAACAACTTTTTTAAAATTTCGGCAGCATGACGGCTAGGTATGAGAGGTACTCTAGTATATAAAAAGCACACACTAGCATAATCTTCCTTAAAGAACATATGGAAATTTAGTTTTCGGGTCCATTTTAGTTGTTTCGATTTTTAACATGCATGCAAGACGTCCTAATCGGCCTCACATGGCAATCAAGCCAAAAATCGAAGTTAGTGCCGGTGGCAAGGCTTTTATTCGTCTGTCCCTATAATATCTAGTCGAGAGCTATACGGTACTCGCTTAACGACTAACGAAGCGCTGTTATGTACCTGCAGAAAACGAACCTTTCGTGCCAGCACGTCACGAAAGCGTCCACATACATTACCGTTCACTATAGAAACGACATCCATGCGTTAAGCCGCTGCATGGACAGCCTCGGACACCCTCCGTTTGAATGGAGTGTATCCTTGCCTCGCATGAGCGACATGCAGAATGCACACGTATGAAACACGTGGCGACACACAACTCACAAATAGACGCGAAGATGGGATCCGTGGAATGGATCACTCCATCAACCCTCGCAATTCCCGTGATGCGGAAGAGCACACGTATAAAACACGTGGCTCCTAGTTTGATTGTGCAAGAAAGTAAGTCTGACGTAAAGTAATGTGCTGGAAGTTAGCAAAATACACCATAAGTCAACTAAGCCACCTGAAAGAACCCAAAATTCCCTCTAGGGCCTCTCGGTCTAGTTTATCCTTAGCGGACCAACGTATTTTGGAAAATCAGAAAATCTTGGCATATTTTATTCAAAAACCAGTGATTAAGGTTTATTAATTAATCTCTGGTGCATATAAGCTCTGATACCAACTGTGACAACCCGCCCAGGAAAATACCGTACTATCGCCTAAGACCGATCCACTTTGGTCATTAAGCAATAATAAAGTATCATCCTGTCATTAGTTGCCGGGTTAACGCCCCGTAAATCACTTGAAAAGCAACAAGGATCGAAAATATGCATTAAAACTCACTCGAAGGTGAGTCCGGAGATACAACAACATTAATATCCCAATTCGTACCCCGAAGGGTTTAATTATTACAAACCATAGTTTTTTCCATGAAGAAATAGTCTAGAGTTTTCGAAAAGCAGCGGAAATAAATTAACGAAAGCGAATACACCACGGGAGGCCATCCATGATGCTTTCAGTAGTCGTCCTCCACCCACTCCAGCTCCCAGCCGGGCGGGATCTCACCGGGCCACACATCACTGAAGGCATTACCTAGATCAACACATTATAGCAAGGCTGAGTATACTAATACTCAGCAAGACTTACCCCTCGGTGATAACTACTTCACCAAATCTAGACCGTGAAAGGCTTTTTGGCTATTGGGTTGCTTTTGCTAAAAAGTAACAAAGAGTAGGTCCTTATTTTCAAGATTTTAGCACAAGTTCTAGTGGGTTTAATCTTTACTACATTAGCCAACTAGTACAAACAAGTTGTACAACACAATTAATCAGGCATAGTATTGTAACAACCCAGGAATCTAGGTGTGTGAATTTTGCGAAAATTTAAAACTTTTTGCTTGCATTTGGGTGCTATCAAATTTTTAGCCAAATTGCTAGCCTCTCACCAAATTCTCCACTAATTTGTCCTAATTATAAAAATTATATTTAAAATATGGTATAACAAGTGAGTTGGATTTTCCTTGGTTTAATTGGAGTTCTCTTGTGTGAAGTTTGAATTTGTTTGGGATTCAAATTCAAACCCCCTTTCTCAAACCCTTACTCAAACTCAAGTGTCTAAAAGGGAAGAGCATCTAAGAGCAGTGGGCCGCTTTCTTCCATTTCTCGCGCTGCTCCAGCCTAGCCCACGGCCTGATCGGGCCCAAAACCAGCCCACACCGCAGCTGCCCCTCACCCCCTTGCACCCGCCGACCAGCGGGTCCCGCCGGTCGGCCCGCACTTCTTCCCTCTTCTCCCTCGGCCGCCGTGTGGACCCCGCTCGCCGGCACTTATCCTTTCCCTTACCTCGGCGCCTTGACCAAACCGGCCCGAGCCGGGCGGCCGCGCCGCGGTCCCGGCCCCGCGCTAGCCCGCGCGGGGTGGCGCGCGCGGCCGAGCCGGCCGGGCCGGCGCGCACGCCAAGGCCGGCGTGTGCACGCGGACCCGGGGAGCGACCGCGGGAAAAGGGAAAAGACCCCGCTGCCCCTATTCCCCAAGGATCCGAGGCGGGGCGAGCCTTAGCCGCGGCCACCACCGGCCCGGCGGCGGCGGGCCGAGGGCACGGTGGACCATTCCCGTCCGAAGCCCCGCGGCGTGGATTCAAAAGAGGGGGAAGGAGTAGAGCCAGAGCCAACCACCCGCATTGGGGTTTTTGCCCCCAATCCAGAGCCGCCACCGGGGGAGGAAGAAGAAGGGGGAGCCGGGGAAGAGGAGGCAAGGCGGGGAGTGCGACGCGCGCCGCCGCCGGCGCGTCGCTGCGGAGGGCGGACGAGGGGGAGGCGCCGTTCGTGTTCAAGGGGGAAGCGCCGTTCGTGATTGAGGTGAAGCCGGACCGGAGCACGCCGTGGACACCGACGCCGACGCCGCACCGCCAAGCTCGCTACGCCTTCACCGTCGACCCACGGTGAGCACCGTGGTCACCTGTCTCTTCACCGTGCGCCGGGCCGCCCTAGCCGTGATGCCCGTGTGCGTGCCTTCGAGCCGCCTCCGTTCGTGCGCGCGCGCCGCCGCCTCCCCAAGGGTGACGCCGCGTCGCGCCGTGTTGCGGCGTGCGGCGGCGGCTGGGGTCGGGGGCTACCCCAAGCCGTGATGACCCGCAGGCGCGTCCCGTCTCTGTGGTGCTTCTTGGCGCAATTGCAGGTGGGCTGGGGAAATCACCCCGTGTCGCGCCGCGTCGGCGTGCGCTACGACGTCGTGCGCGCGCGCCGAGCGCGTGACGCGCCGCCCGCCGGAGGTCAAGCGTGCTCTTTTCGCCGTGTTCGTGCGCTGCGTCGAACGCCGGCCTTCGTGCGGTGGATGTCTTCCGAGCGGGTGGAGGAGGGCGCGGGCGCCGGCCGCCGCACCCATGCGCGCCATGGCCGTGGCCCCGCCGCCGGTGAGTTGCGCGTGCGGCCGTGCCTCGCCGCCTACCGTTCGGGGCTCGCGCCGGCCTTGAGCCGTGCACATGTGTATGCGGGGGTGTGCGAGCGAACGACCCTATCGGCCGCACCCCGGCGCGCGCCCGGGGCTTCGCCCGCACGGTGAACGCGCGCGCGCGCGCGGCGGCGGCGGCGTCGCGCCGCGCGCCGTGGCGAGCGTGCGGCGGACCAACCCGCGAACCGTGGGCGAGCGTGTGAGTGCGGGAGGAGAGAGAAGGAGGGCCGAAGCGCCGACGCCGTGTCTAGGGGCGGCCGCCGCCGCCGGCGCGGCCGGCGCGCGCCGCCGGCGTGGCGAGCACCTGAGGAGCAGGGGATCTCCCCTGGTCGAGGTAAAGGGTAAGAACGGGGCGCTGGGCCGGTTAGATGGACCTTTAGAGCCGTCCGGCCCATCGGGCCACTTTAGGAGCCAGGCCGTTGCGAGCGGAGCCCAAACCGAGGTTTGGGGTCTCAACCAGTTTTTCAGGGTGGACCTCTAGACTTTTTCCGTTTGAGCTCGATGGACCGAGCCCAAAAGGGCTGATTTCAACCCAGAACGCCCACCAGCCCGTTTGCGGCCCAGGCAGCGGGAAAAATCCCTTTTCTTTTCTGTTTTTATTTCCAGAAACTGTTTTAGACCTTTAAAAATTAGTAATAAATTCTAGGGAGCTCCGAAAAATACAAAACTAATTTCTATAAAACCGTATTTGCAAAACCTTGCTGATTGTAGGTAGTTCGGGCTCTTTTGGATTTTCTAAGTTGGATTTTATTTGGAGTTATTGCTTAGATGTGCACCGATGTCTTATTTTCGCGTCGAATCTCGTGCCGCGGACCCGAGCTTCGACCAGGAGGACGCGGAGGACCCCGAGTACACGCACCGGACGGCGCTCGCTTCAACGGCACAGAAGGTGTCATGTCACTCCCAACCATATAGATCCTATGTTGATATTTAGCTGCTAGTGCTTTACTTTTATGCATTGTTCTGATGAATTGCATAACCTGTTTACTAGCCATGCCTTGATGTTTATTATATCCTGTTCCTTGTTCTTCTACCTGCGGGACTAGCTACAGACCCCTAGCTAGTCCCATACTTCAACTATCCATACTTTTGTTGCTTGATTATGGATGGTGCTCTGGGTTTGCTGAGATGTGGGTATCTCGGTGTGATTCTAGCGTGTGTTCTGGGTTGTGTCCCCCTTGCTGTGTTTTGGCGGGAGCGAGCCGCTGGTTACTTGTGAACGGCTGCCGAGGGAAGATGCGATCTGGCCTCTTGCCCGAGGGTCGTGTCGTGTGGGATGGAGATGTTGAGTGCTCGCTCTCGGCCCCTTAAGGACCGACCGTCAGTTGACCTTGTTTCGAATGGCTACTTTCGTACAGACCGCCCGCCTTGTATTGGGCGGGGGTGCGGGGTGAGACTTGTAGTGGATAGCACCCTCCTGTAGGAGGATCGGTGTGATCGTGTCGGGAGTGGTCCGTCCCTCCTTAGTAGACTTTGCCCTGGCGAGGCCGGGGAAGGGTTCCACAGCTTCGAGGGACCTCTCGCGGGTAGTATGAGCTCTGCCGCGGAGGCTGGGCCAGGCTCGGAGATGCAGAAGGGTACTATCCACTTACTTGGGCTTCAGCCGTATGGTAGGGTCGGACACCGGTGACGGCCGGTTCCGGACCTATTCGGGCGGGTACAGTTGTACAACCTCTGCAGAGTGTTAAACCTATAGCTATAGTCCGTGTCCACTGGTTATGGATAGTCTTTCGATCTCTCACCTGACTAGATACACTTCTCTTGTGCTTCTTCTCTCCCCCGTGTGTGTGAGCCGGCTCGGCCGTTGAGATGTGGGGATAGGAGCCGGTGGGCCCCACATCGCGGATGAGAGTTGGGTTCGGATCGTGGTTGAGATCCGGTGCTTTGGTGTGGTGTTCCTTGAGCGGGGTGTGGACCCCGAGGTGTGGACCTCGGAAGCGAAGGCTTCCCCGAGGTGTGGACCTCCTTGCTACTCTGCTTACCTTGAATGTTGCCCGCTTTGCTTTGCTTAAGCCTTACGCGACCCATTAGGTTTACCTCATGCATAGTAGATTATACACCGCTTTTGCCTCTTTGTTGGGAAGGCGACATGACCTACCCGCTTATCGGGTAGACCACGGTGACTCGACGCGCGAGCCGGACTACGACTTCGACAACGACGGTTGGGTGGACTAGAGCTCTTCCTACACTTGAGCCGCCCTGCGGATATGGTGTTTCCCGCGCTTTCATGGAGCCGCTGCTAGACGTTTTATTTACGTATGATTCGGTCTGTTGGACTTGTACCGGCATGTGCCGAAGAGATGTACTACGATTAATGTAATAAAATAAATATTGTACTCTATTGCTCGTTTTTACTTTTACGTATGGATTTTGGAATCGCTGAGACAGGGATTGCACGTGGTAGCCTCCTGGGACTACCACCGAGGTGCTAAGATTCGGGGTTCCGTTCGCGGAAATCCGGGTCGTTCGGTTGGTACCGAGCCATGCTTGACTGTAGGACGAGCCCCAGGAATGGTCGATAGCATAGGAAGCCGTTTCTGAACCTTGAAACTTTATATAAACTCCTTGGCTTCCGTATGTATATAACTATACTTATATATATGCATTACCTTGATTAACTTTTACTAACTGCCTTACTAACTACGCTCTAACAACGTTGTGCAGATGGCGGAAACGACGTGGGTTACCTTGGAGTCGGACGGCAAGAGCTACGGAGGCTTCGCCACCCCTGGCCGAGGGAGTGCCCGGAGCGGCGGGAGTGGAGACCGATGGTGTCGGCTACGGGGGAGGGCCATGGGGCACTTGGAGCAGACCCCCACGTACCGACCGTCACGGTACCGGCGGACCCGCGGGTGCCGAGTTTGAGGAGGTAGTGGTGTGCGCCTCGAGAGCTCGGTCACGGAGGCGCACCGGACCGGTGCACGCGGGGCTCTCAAGAAGGTTTGTGACACTCGCTCGGAGAGAGAGGCCGAAGGACACACCGTTCGGGGTACTTCCGGCGAGAGATCTTCGACCACGGTCGGCCGGGATTCGAGTGACCGAGCACGGTACCGGGAGGTGACTCCGGTGGACGGGGAGGACCGAGGCGATGCTCGCGGCCGGGCGGTGCATCTCGGCTCGGGACCGGGCACCGTGCGGGGCGGACGGAGAGACACCGTACCTTCGGTGGAGGTGTGACGTTGCCCCGCGGCGGAGTTCGGGACTTGGAGGAGGACGAGAGAGGACTTGCGGGACGAGCCGGGAGGCGGCGCATGAGAGGAATGGAGAGCTAGTGCGGCTCGGGACCGGCGGCGGCCGCGGCCGGCACGAGAGAGACTCTGGAGGATTGCCACTTTGGAGGCACGGTTGAGGGCGAGCGGGGAGGCTCACCGGGCTTCGGTGGAGGCCGCGCGAGAGGATCGAGTGAGGCCGGCGAGAGGCTCGGGACCGAGTGGAGTCGATCGGAGCCGCGGCGAGCCGACTACCGAGTCAAGGTGTGGGACCTACGGGAGGCAAGCCGACACAACTACCACCACATGTGTTACACGGGAGGACCGGGTCTACGAGGAGAGGGACCGAGCGACGACGCCGCGCGGCACGGGAGCGTTCCGACCGGCGCAGGGCCGGCGAGCCGGAGGCGCTTTCCGCACGCCTACCACCTAAGAAGAGGCCCGGACCGAGGATGGAGACTTTCGAGCTTCCCCCCGACACTCCTACCACGAGTGCGGCCGTACCCGAGTGGTTCGCAGGACACGGCGGAGATGGATCGTGCTCGGGATACTTGTGACTACTACGGGGGACCGGCGATCGGGGTGCCGGGTTACCCGAGAGTCCACTCACCACCGTTCTACTGCGGTTCCACAGACACCGGCTCGAGGCACCTCGGAGTATCCGGTGATGGGAGTAGGGATCATGTAGCGGATTCGGGGTAGATGTAGTGAGTTAGATGTAATGCTACCGTTCATGTGACATGCTCGTAGTAGCTACCCCATGTTGTACCATGCGTTAGCGAGGATGTGTTGCCGTGTACCCTCGAAGGTTGTAGGAGTAAACCTCGAGGTGCACCCCTTTTGTATGGTGGCATTGATTGAGTGACATGGATCTTCATGGTTTCATTCGGATTTCATGCTTCTTAATGTCCGTCCGAAATTTCGTGATTGCTAGCGAGGATTACTCCATTATAGTTAATAACTCGATTAAATACATTCTCCCTACCACTACTAACTATTGCAAGCTGGAACGGATGTCGGGAGCAAGGAGGTCCGGCGACTCTGGCCCGTTTCGAGGAGGTCGGCGGGGACGACGGAGGGGAGGATGCCCCTAACCCGGCGGGGAGCGAGAGGCCGTGGACGTCGTGGAGGTCTCGCGCCACGAGGCGGGCTCCGCGGAGGCCGAGGAGGCCGAGTCGGCGGTCGGGGAGCCGCGCGCGGCGACGAGGCGAGCTCGGAGCGAGGAGCTCGAGCACGAGCGGTACCCCGGCCCGGAGGGAGGAGCGAGGCCGGGCTCGGGGACACGAGGTGCCACCACCGCCACCTCCCCCGAACTTGGCCGACGTGATGGCGGTGCAAACTCGGTCGATGCGGACGATCACCCGGATGCTAGCCCGGAACAACAACCACAACAACCACGGGGGCCGAACCGCAACGCACCGGAGGGCTTCCGGAAGAAGGTTGAAAACTTCAACAAGGCTGCGCCCCGCCTACCTTTGACCACTCAGCGGACCCGATGGATGCGGATAACTGGTTGCGTGAGATCGAGAAGAAGCTGGAGCTGACTGAGCTTACGAGAGGAGGAGTGTGTGAGCGTGGCCGCGCACCGGTTGGTTGGCACGGCCGGTGCGTGGTGGGACAGCCATCGCTGACTCGCACGGGACCCGTTACACATCGGGTGGGACGAGTTCGTGGAGGCCTTCCGGAGCCACCACATCCCAGACGCAGTGATGGACAGAAAGGCTGACGAGTTCAGGCACCTCCAAGATGGGAAACATGTCGGTGCGGGGAGTACGCCAACCGTTACCGAGGGCGATGAGGTACGCCCCGACGAGAAAAGAAGAAGGGCCGATGAGGTACGCGCACGTCCGCGCCCGACACTTCGCTCTATAATCGACAAGGCACTGATAGTGGAGAGGTCCAGGTTGGAGTACATGGAGGTACGAGGGAGCAAGTCCAAGCGCACCGACCAGGCAGGGCGCTCAGGTCCACCCCAGAGGCAGAGGACAGGCTACGCACAGGGCCACCAGACTCAGCAGAGGCACCACGCCTCTCAGTCTCAGCCACAGAGCAGGACCCACCCAGGTGAGAGTGGAGGTCAGAACAGCTGGAAGCCGAGGCCGCCACCGCAGGCAGCGGACAGATCCAAGGTGACGTGCTTCAACTGCCGTCAGGTTGGGCATAAGTCGTTTGAGTGCCCCCAGCAGGTACCACCCGAGGAGTCGAGCCGCGGCACTCGGTTCCGGACCCCGGCGAAGCCACCGGCACCGAGGAGGACGGCCGCCTCGTACACGGCGAGGTCCGCACGCCCGCCCGCTACTCGGGGCCGTGCGAACCACCTCACCGGCGAGGAGCGGCGAGCGCACCCGACGTCACACTTGGTGAGTTCCTTGTTGACTCGGTTTTGGCTCTTGTTTTGTTTGATACGGAGCTCGGTTTTCGTATATTTCTACCAAGTTTGCTAAAGAAAGGTCTTTACCAACTAAGCCTCGACCAAGGCCTATCTTGACTAGCTCTCCGCTAGGAGAGAAGAGGAGTACGTTAGAGTGCTGGGGAGTGAGGATGGTGTTTGAGGGGCTACCGTTCACGGCGGACTTGACAGTTTTGGAGTCTTCCGGGATAGACGTGATCTTAGGGATGGATTGGTTGGCAAAGCACAACGGGATAGTTTCCTACAACCCCAGAGTGATACAGCTTGAACACCCCAGCGGGACAACAGTACGGATTGAGCCACAGAGTCCGAAGGTTGCAACGATGATGTGCAACATGAGTGGGAAAGAGATTGAAGAAATCCCCGTGGTCCGTGAGTTTCCGGACGTGTTCCCAGAGGAGCTTACGGAGTTACCCCCAGACCGAGACGTGGAGTTCGTGATTGAGCTGATGCCAGGGGCGGGGCCCGTTGCAAAGAGTCCGTACAGGATGTCGTCCGACGAGCTGGACGAGTTGAAGAAACGACTCAAGAAGTTGCTCGAGCAAGGGTTTGTTCGGCCGAGTGCCTCACCGTGGGGTTCACCAGTGCTCTTCGTGGAGAAGAAAGACGGTACGAAGAGGATGTGCATTGACTACCGCACGCTCAACTCGATGACAATCAAGAACAAGTACCCACTGCCCAGAATCGAGGATTTGCTGGATAGACTCAAAAAGGCAAGGTTCTTCTCCAAGATCGACTTGAGGTCAGGCTACCACCAGATGAAGATCCGGGAGCAGGACATACCCAAGACAGCCTTCACCACACGCTACGGCCTGTACGAGTTCGTGGTGGTTTCCTTTGGGCTGACCAACGCCCCTGCCTACTTCATGAACTTGATGAACAAGGTCTTCATGGAAGAGTTGGACAGGTTTGTAGTGGTGTTTATCGATGATATCTTGATCTACTCCGAGACCACTGAGGAGCACGAGGAGCACCTGAGAGTTGTGCAAGAGAGGGCCGAGGCGGCGAGCCGTACGCCAAGTTCGGCCAAGTGCGAGTTACGGATGGAGAAGGTCGCGTTCTTAGGACACGTGTTGTCGGCGAGAGGGGATAGCCGTGGATCCGTCCAAAGTTGAGTCGGTGACCAAGTGGGAGCAGCCTTTAAACGTGACAGATGTCAGGAGTTTCCTTGGGTTGGCAGGTTACTACCGGAGATTCATTGAGAACTTTTCCAAAATCGCAAAGCCAATGACAGAATTGCTCAAGAACAACACAAAGTTCGAGTGGTCAGAAGCGTGTGAGAAGTGCTTTCAAGAGCTGAAAAAGAGACTCACCACAGCCCCAGTGCTTACCTTGCCAGATATCAAGAAAGACTTTGTGGTCTACTGTGACGCTTCAAGGCAAGGACTTGGTTGTGTGCTGATGCAGGAAGGGAAAGTTGTGGCTTATGCTTCCCGACAGCTGAAGAAACACGAGGAGAACTACCCGACACACGACTTGGAGTTGGCGAGTTGTTGTGCATGCGCTCAAAATCCGGAGACACTACCCGATAGGGAACAAGTGTGAGCCGTTTTCCGACCACAAGAGCACCGAAGTACTTCTTTACACGGACCGAGCCGAACATGAGGCGAGAGACGGTGGTTAGAGCCGATCAAGGACTATGACGTCGAGATCAACTACCACCCGAGGCAAAGCTAACGTCGTGGCGGATGCACCGAGCCGGAAAACATACCGCAACAACCTCATGATAAAGGAAGAGCAACTTGCTTTGCATGAAGAGCTAGAGAAGGCGAGAATCGAGATTGTGGATCAAGGCCAAGTCAACGTGATGCAAGTGACCTATGACCCGGAGGAGCGAATCCGTACGGCCCGTAAAGAGTGTGCGAGAAATCAAAGTCTTTGCGAGAACTAATGAAGCGGGGGCAAAGCGGATGATTCTACGGGTTGATGAACGGGGCACTTTGTGTGGTTGAAAGAACGGATCTGTGTACCACAAGACAAGACACTCCGAGAACGGATCATGAGAGAAGCTCACGACTCGAGGTACTCGATTCACCCGAGACGGCACCAAGATGTACGAGAGATCCGAAGGTCGGTGCTGGTGGAAGGATATGAAGCGGGACATAGCGCACTACGTGGCTTTGTTGTGACACCCGTAGCGAGTAAAGATTGAACATCGAAACCCGCTCGGTTTGTTGAAGCCGTTGGATATCCCGGTGTGGAAGTGGGAGGACATCTCCATGGACTTTGTGGTGGGACTCCCTAGAACACCAAAAGGAAACGACTCGGTTTGGGTCATCGTGGACGGTCGACTAAAGTGGCTCACTTTGTGCCGGTGAAGACCGGGTATGCTACCGAGAAGTTAGCGAGAGCTGTTCGTAGAACACATACTCGAGCTACACGGGGCACCCGAAGTATCGTGTCGATCGGGGGTCACGGTTGTCTCCAAGTTTTGGCGAGTTTCCACAAGCTTATGGGCACCACTCTCGGCTACGGCCACGGCTTTTCACCCACGGACCGACGGGCGGACGGAGAGAGTCAACCGGGTCCCGGAGGACATGTTACGAGCTTGTGCACTCACCTATGGTGCCGATTGGGAGGGCGGTTGCCGTTCGCAGAGTTCTCGTACAACAACAGCTTTCAAGCAAGTCTCCGGATGGCACCCTTTGAGGCACTTTACGGTCGAAAGTGCAGGACCCCGCTAACTTGGTCAGAGATCGGAGAGCGAACTCTGTTTGGACCAGCAATCATTGAGGAAGCAGAGGAGAAGGTGGAGAAAGTTCGTGAGAACCTGAAAATCGCTCAAAGTCGTCAGAAGAGCTATGCCGACAAGAGGAGGAGAGAGTTGACCTTTGCAGTTGGCGACCGAGTGTACTTGAAAGTCACACCGCTCCGAGGAACCAAGAGGTTCTTGGTGAAGGGAAAGCTTGCACCGAGGTACGTGGGACCGTACCCTATCACCCGAAGGATTGGGAGTTTGGCCTACCAGCTTGCACTACCCGAGACAATGGCGGGAGTTCACCCAGTGTTCCACGTGTCACAAGTCGAGGAAGAGTGAGAAGGCCGTGGAGGCAAAGCAAGTGCCCATGGAGTTGCTTGACTTGCAAGACAACCTAGAGTATACGAGAATATCCCGAGAAAATCTTGGACAGAGCTGTCAAGGAAACAAGGAGAACTACCATTCCCTTCTGTAAAGTGTTGTGGAGCAACCATACCGAGCGAGAGGCTACATGGGAGAAGGAAGCCGATCTCAGGAAGGAGTACCCTCACTTGTTCACAGAGGAGGACGAGGACTAAATCTCGAGGACGAGATTCTCGGTGGTGGGGGAGAATGTAACAACCCAGGAATCTAGGTGTGTGAATTTTGCGAAAATTTAAAACTTTTTGCTTGCATTTGGGTGCTATCAAATTTTTAGCCAAATTGCTAGCCTCTCACCAAATTCTCCACTAATTTGTCCTATTTATAAAAATTATATTTAAAATATGGTATAACAAGTGAGTTGGATTTTCCTTGGTTTATTTGGAGTTCTTTTGTGTGAAGTTTGAATTTGATTGGGATTCAAATTCAAACCCCCTTTCTCAAACCCTTAATCAAACTCAATTGTTTAAAAGGGAAAGAGCATCTAGGAGCAGTGGGCCGTTTTCTTCCATTTCTCGCGTCCCGCTCCGGCCCTAGCCCACGACCCGATCCGCGCCCAAAACCGGCCCACCACCGCGGCCTGCCCCCTCACCCTCTTGTACCCGCCGACCCGGCGGGCCCCGCCGGTCGGCCGCACTTCTTCCCTCTTCTCCCTCGGCCCGCCGTGTGGACCCCGCTCGCCGGCCTTATCCTTTCCCTTACCTCGGCGCCTTGACCAAACCAGCCGAGCCGGGCGGCCGCGCCGCCGGTCCCGGCCCGCGCTAGCCGCGCGGGGTGGCGCGCGCGGCCGAGCCGGCCGGGCGGCGCGCACGCCAAGGCCGCGTGTGCACGCGGACCCGGGGAGCGACCGCGGGAAAAGGGAAAAGACCCCGCCGCCCCTATTCCCCAAGGATCCGAGGCGGGGCGAGCCTTAGCCGCGGCCACCACCGGCCGAGGCGGCGGCGGGCCGAGGGCACGGTGGACCATTCCCGTCCGAAGCCCCGCGGCGTGGATTCAAAAGAGGGGGAAGGAGTAGAGCCGAGCCAACCACCCGCATTGGGGTTTTTGCCCCCAATCCGTAGCCGCCACGGGGGGGAGGAAGAAGAAGGGGGAGCCGGGGAAGAGGAGGCAAGGCGGGGAGTGCGACGCGCGCGCGCCGCCGGCGTCGTCGGCGGAGGCGGGACGAGGGGGAGGCGCCGTTCGTGTTCAAGGGGGAAGCGCCGTTCGTGATTGAGGTGAAGCGGACGGCCCGCGCGCGCCGTGGACACCGACGCCGACGCCGCACCGCCAAGCTCGCTACGCCTTCACCGTCGACCCACGGTGAGCACCGTGGTCACCCGTCTCTTCCCGTGCGCCGGTCGCCCTAGCCGTGATGCCCGGTGTGCGTGCCTTCGAGCCGCCTCCGTTCGTGCGCGCGCGCGCCGCCCTCCCCCAAGGGTGACGCCGCGTCGCGCGCCGTGTTGCGGCGTGCGGCGGCGGCTGGGGTCGGGGGCTACCCCAAGCCGTGATGACCCGGAGGGCGGTTGCGCGTCTCTGGTGCTTCTTGGCGCAATTGCGGGTGGGGGGCCGGGGGAAATCACCCCGTGTCGCGCCGCGTCGGCGTGCGCTACGACGTCGTGCGCCGCGCGAGCGCGCGTGACGCGCCGCCCGCCGGAGGTCAAGCGTGCTCTTTCGGCGTGTTGGCGTGCGCCGCCTGAGACCCGGCCTTCGTGCGGGTGGATGTGCCGGCGAGTGTGGAGGAGGGCGCGGGCGCCGGCGGCCGGCCGCACCCATGCGCGCCATGGCCGTGGCCCCGCCGCCCAGTTGGTGGGTTGCGCGTGCGGCCGTGCCTCGCCGCCTACCGTTCCCGGGCTGCGCCGCCTGAGCCGTGCACATGTGTATGCGGGGGTGTGCGAGCGAACGACCCTATCGGCCGCACCCCGGCGCGCCCCGGGGCTTCGCCCGCGCCGGGTGAACGCGCGCGCGCCGGCGGCGGCGGCGTCGCGCCGCGCGCGCGTGGCGAGCGTGCGGCGGACCAACCCCCGCGAACCGTGGGCGAGCGTGTGAGTGCGGGGAGAGAGAAGGAGGGCCGAAGCGCCGGCGCGCGGTCTAGGGGCGGCGCCGCCGCCGGCGGGCCGGCGCGCCGCCGCCGCCGGCGTGGCGAGCACACGAGGAGCGAGGGGATCTCCCCTGGTCGAGGTAAAGGGTAAGAACGGGGCGCTGGGCCGGTTAGATGGACCTTTAGAACCGTCCGGCCCATCGGGCCACTTTAGGAGTCAGGCCGTTGCAAGCGGAGCCCAAACCGAGGTTTGGGGTCTCAACCAGTTTTTCAGGGTGGACCTCTAGACTTTTTCCGTTTGAGCTCGATGGACCGAGCCCAAAAGGGCTGATTTCAACCCGAAAAGCCTTCCGGCCGTTTTCGGCCCCGGAGCAACGGGGAAAAATCCCTTTTCTTTTCTTTTAATTTCCGAGAAGCTTGTTTTAGACCTTTAAAAATTAGTAATAAATTCTAGGGAGCTCGAGAAAAATACAAAACTAATTTCTATAAATCCGTATTTGCAAAACCTTGCCGATTGTAGGTAGTTCGGGCTCTTTTGGATTTTCTAAGTTGGATTTTATTTGGAGTTATTGCTTAGATGTGCACCGATGTCTTATTTTCGCGTCGAATCTCGTGCGCGCGACCCGAGCTTCGACCGGGAGGACGCGGAGGACCCCGAGTACTCGCACCGGACGACGCGCGCGTCAACGGCACGAAGGTGTCATGTCACTCCCAACCATATAGATCCTATGTTGATATTTAGCCGCTAGTGCTTTACTTTTATGCATTGTTCGATGAATTGCATAACTCTGTTTACTAGCCATGCCTTGATGTTTATTATATCCTCGTTCCTTGTTCTTCTACACTGGGGACTAGCTACGGACCCCTAGCTAGTCCCATACTTCAACTATCCATACTTTTGTTGCTTGATTATGGATGGTGCTGCGGGTTTGAGTCGAGATGTGGGTATCTCGGTGTGATTCTAGCGTGTGTTCGGGGTTGTGTCCCCCTTGCTTTGTGTTTTGGCGGGAGCGAGCCGCCGGTTACTTGTGAACGGGCCGGAGGGAAGATGCGATCGGCCTCTTGCCCGAGGGTCGTGTCGTGTGGGATGGAGATGTTGAGTGCTCGCTCTCGGCCCCTTAAGGACCGACCGTCAGTTGACCTTGTTTCGAATGGCTACTTTCGTACAGACCGCCCGCCTTGTATTGGGCGGGGGTGCGGGGTGAGACTTGTAGTGGATAGCACCCTCCTGTAGGAGGATCGGTGTGATCGTGTCGGGAGTGGTCCGTCCCTCCTTAGTAGACTTTGCCCTGGCGAGGCCGGGGAAGGGTTCCACGGCTTCGAGGGACCTCTCGCGGGTAGTATGAGCTGCCGCGGAGGGGCCGGGCTCGGAGATGCGAAGGGTACTATCCACTTACTTGGGCTTCGGCCGTATGGTAGGGTCGGACACCGGTGACGGCGGTTCGGACCTATTCGGGCGGGTACGGTTGTACAACCTGCGCAGTGTTAAACCTATAGCTATAGTCCGTGTCCATCGGTTATGGACGGTCTTTCGATCTCTCACACGACTAGATACACTTCTCTTGTGCTTCTTCTCTCCCCCAGAGTGTGTGAGCCGGCTTCGGCCGTTGAGATGTGGGGATAGGAGCCGGGTGGGCCCCACATCGCGGATGAGAGTTGGGTTCCGGATCGTGGTTGAGATCCGGTGCTTTGGTGTGGTGTTCCTTGAGCGGGGGTGTGGACCCACGAGGTGTGGACCTCGGAAGCGAAGGCTTCCCCGAGGTGTGGACCTCCTTGCTACTCTGCTTACCTTGAATGTTGCACTCTTTGCTTTGCTTAAGCCTTCGCCCGCAGTTAGGTTTACCTCATGCATAGTAGATTATACACCGCTTTTTGCCTCTTTGTTGGGAAGGCGACATGACCTACCCGCTTATCGGGTAGACCACGGTGACTCGACGCGAGCCGGACTACGACTTCGACAACGACGGTTGGGTGGACTAGAGCTCTTCCTACACTTGAGTACACTGCGGATATGGTGTTTCCCGCGCTTTCATGGAGCCGCCTTGCTAGACGTTTTATTTACGTATGATTCGGTCTGTTGGACTTGTACCCGGCATGTGCCGAAGAGATGTACTCTGATTAATGTAATAAAATAAATATTGTACTCTATTGCTCTGTTTTTACTTTTCTGTATGGATTTTGGAATCGCTGAGACAGGGATTGCACGTGGTAGCCTCCTGGGACTACCACCGAGGTGCTAAGATTCGGGGTTCCGTTCGCGGAAATCCGGGTCGTTTCAAGTATTCATCAACTTCCATCATTAGGGATCTCATGACTAGTGGAGTAAGTAGTCTCAGATAACGGTGAGAGGCCGACAATCGATTGATTTAAACCTTGCAAGGTAGACCCAAACACACGGTAGGCTGCCCACCAAGGTACAGCTGTCCCAGGTCGTTCCCAGAAATCCTTGGGTCGGGATGAAAGGCCACAGTCTTTGGTGCAGGCTATCTGGCATACCCCGCGAGATACCCAGAGTCACCATACACCACCGGTAGCTAGTCGTGAGAGCAAATCCCAAGGGTAGTGGCAGTTCCATCCCTAGCCGTCTCATTAAGGTACTAGGTTTACTGGTCCCATACCCGACATGTGCTTAGCACGTTCAAAAACTTAACCCACATAACCACTGGACCGGAGCCCAGATCCCATGCTCTTACCACGTGAGCAATCCATTTAGGATATATTGTGATTCCTATCTAGGAACCCATTCTCGCGAGTGAGGTCATCACCCGACTTGTAACGGTCCTATAGCTTAGCAGCTATCGACCTATCATACTAGTAAGGACAAGGTACCTATGGATCATGCATCTAGGGTTTCATTCGACTCCTGAACGTAAATGCACAATCATTCATAGATAATTGGATAAAGAATTTTAAAAGCTAGGTTAGATGCACCGGAGCTTGCCTTCGTCAGCTAGGTTAGCCTGGGCACCCTCGGTGTCAATCACTTCCACGTACTGCAGTGAAGCTTCCGCTCCTCCTTCCTCGTTTTCCGGGACAAGGGAGTAATCTCCGTCCGGAAGATCTACACGGAATGCAATGCAAGTTTATGTGATGTGATAGTTTGTTGTCTTATCCAACTCTGGGTTGGTCATAATCACCTTAACAAGCATCTAGATAGTGTTTCTCTTTTAGTAAGGTTATTGGTTGTACATGGGTTATTCCGTTATTGTACATTTGACTAAAGGTCTTTATTGTACTTGTCGTTTCATGTGAATGTGTAGTCCTTTTCCTTCACAAGCAAAGGTGTAATTAATATTTTTATTTATGAATTAATTTCTTATCAGTGATGATATTTAATTAGCTTTTAATTATATTAAACAACACTTTCCAAAAAGGAAAAAGGATTAATTAGGGGTTTTTCTTTATTTAAATTCCCTTTAATAATAAAAGGGCTTTTAAGCTTTTTATTAAGCAATTAAATTACCAAAAATTAAAGGAGTGTTTCTTAAGCCTACTAGCACCTATCCTGGTCCATTGGACCCATATGTGAGTGTTGGATGCTAGGAAATTAAATATTATAGAAAATAACCAAGGCTAGCTAGTGATTCCATTTAAATGCATATAAAAATAAATAAACGTCAAAATGACCCAAACTTTCTCATGCATGCTCTCTGGTACTAAACAAGTCTAAAGAACTAGCATGTTCACCTAGGAACTTTACTGAACTTGGTTTATTAATTTACAAAGGAAAACATGCATAAATCAAGAATAATTATTTCTGTTAATCCAAAAATCATGATTAATTCACAAGATGTGCATTTGGACATTACAAGACAGTGTGCACAAGTTGAGCTCAAGAACATCAATATATTTAACAAGAAAAATCACCTAGGCAGTTTCTGCTGGAAAGGAAAACAATTTATTTGACAAGATCTCCTACATAACTTTGTGCCATTTTCGGCACAACATCTAGTCATGTCCTAACACATAACATATCCAAAATTGGGATACAGAGGAGCTATGGATTTCAAGTTATTCCAGACCTAGGTTTTTCTAATTTGTATTTTTTGTGCTAAAACTATTTAGAATCTAGCCATGTGTAAATAACAAAAGAGATGGGATTTATCTTCCTGAACCCAGCAAAATTGGTCTTGTATTTTTACGATTTTTCTACGAATTTCTAGGCATTTTACAAGACACTTGACTAAACTGCAAGAAAACCTAGATAACTTCTATTGCAAACCAGCCCCTAATTTACACAACAGCCCCTGGAATTTACAACCGTGCCCTCGCGGCGGCGGGAGAGCTCGCCGGCGGCGATGTGGGGCCGGGCCAGGGCAACAAGTGGCACGGGGTTGCAATTTGTCTCACCCCTAGCCGATTGGCGGGCCGTGCGGGGTCGGGGCGAGCTCGGCGAGGGCGCGCGGCGGCGGCGGCGGTGGCACCCACGGCGGGTTGCGGTTCCGATGGTGTGAGGGCAATGCGGTGAAAATGGTAGCGGCGCAAGCTTCTGTGGCTACTAGGGAGCAGGCTAGCGGGGTTGGTTGCACCGGAGGAAGGGCGGGGAGGTGAGTTCGCCGTCGGCCGACAATGGCAGGCGGGGAGAAAGGGCAGTGGTGCGCGGGGAAGGGGAAAGGACGGGGTTTAAATTGGCGTCGACCCTCCGGTGACATCGTGGTGACGCGCGAGATGCTCGCCGTAGCACGGCGCCCGCGGTCGGCGCGTACAGCGGGGTGCCGCCGGCGGACCGCCGGTCCGCGGTGCGCCCGGGCCCCGGGCCCCGACTAACTCCGAGGGTCTCGGGGTGCGGCGCATGGGGAAGGGGTGTGCCTCGGGCGGCGGTAGCCTTGGGCGGCACGGGCGCGGACGCCGAGGCGGCGCACGGCCGTGGCGCGGGGACGCGCGCGACGTCGCGCGTGGCGCCGCTCCGGTTTAAACGTGTTGCTGATGTGTGGACCAGGAGCGTCCCAGTGGTCGGTGGATGACCGCTCCTTAGTGATGAGTGATTGACAACGGGTGTTGGACTGACTCTTGGCTTAGTGCGCAGGTGTAGGCTGCGGCCTAGTTCGTGTTGTTGCAGGTGAAGAACGGGCGCGAAAGGTCTTCAGCCTTGAGGGGCCTCCGGGAGATGGAGAGACAAGTAGGCTCGGTTCGAGGGACCCGGTGGACGACGGCGGGACCGGGTGCGGGCCACATGGTGGCGACACAAGCAAGACGAAGTCATGGACAAGTGAGCCGGTGCACGGTGGCGGTCAAGTCAAGTGGTTTGGCGGGAGGCCGGACCGGGCACGCGGGGTTTGGTGGTTTGCCCACAAAACCATCGGCGGACGGTTTCTTGGTTTGGGCCTCAAAACCAAGTCCGAGGGCCCAACACGACGGAGACGGGATCCGGGCGTGTCGGGAAGCTTCGAAGCGGAGGACACACGGCGGGATCGCATGGCTTGCGTCGGGAGGACGCGGGGGTGCGGCAAAGGCGTGGCCGTCCGATGGCAAGACCCACAAACATTACCAAAATGCCCCTACGTGGGTTGTATCGCCAGTAGTGTAGTTAGGGGTAGTCGAGTCATTTACCACTCCGGCGGGACCTGATATATAAGCCTGGAGTGTGTGTTGATGGCTCTCTCTCTCCGCGACTTAGGTTTTCATTTCCCCCCTTCTCTTTCTCATTTTCGTAGCTATTTTCCTTCCTATTTTCTCTAGGCTAGCATGAGAGCTTCATGAGAGATTTGTTGAGAGGGATGGATGCTAGTGCGGCATGCTAGACCTTGTGAATCTTTCCTGGTTTGTATAGAAGATTCGGGGTTGTTTTTCGTGCCTTTTTGTGCTTATTTTCGTGCCTTTGTTCTCGGTGTGATTCCGCGGATTTGAGTGAGTTTCTTCCCGGATTTCTTTGAGGGAAACATGGATAGATGCCTTGTGCATCTTTGTGCTTGATCTTGTGCCCTCAAACGCCGGAAATCACTTCGATTCGTGAGTTTTCGTTCGGTGCTCTAGTTTTTGGAGGTGCTCAAAGGATTCGCGATTCCCGGTGATTTAGGGAGTTAGGAGGCAAGATTTTTGGGCTATAGCATCCTTGTGTGACGCTTTTCAAGTCCCCAAACCCTTGTCTCTACGGCTTCAACCGTTTGGGAAATCCGATGATGATTTGGGGGAGTTGACTTTCGGGGTCGGGCTATTTTACGTTCGTCCGCACCTCGCGGACGGTCCGCGAGGACCGGGCGGACGGTCCGCGCGCGGCTCCGGTTCATCCCGTGTTCTTCGTGTTCTTGCTCGTCCTTTGTTTCGATCCGTTGTGATTTTGATTTTTGGTTGGACGAAGTTTCGGACGATCCGCGGTGTCGGGCGGACGGTCGCGGGTGCTAGGCGGACGGTCCGCGTGCTCCCCGCGGACGGTCCGTGGCACGGGGGTGTCTTTGGGTCGTTCCGTGTAAATTAACGGACGGTCGCGGCTAAGGCCGGACGGTCGCGGCCGGGTGCGGACGGTCCGCGGTACCGGCCGGACGGTCCGCGCGGCTCTTGCGGACGGTCCGCCCCTCTGCGCGCGGACGGTCCGCCAGAGCCTGTGTGCTTTGCTTCTTGGTTCGGTTCCTTCCTCCCTTTCTAGTGCTTCCGCATGTGCTTAGAGGAATCGTTCCTAAGGCTAGAGGTTGATCCATAACCTCGTGGTCTTGACGATTGGTGCGTGATTCGATCCATCGCTTGTGTGTGACCGGGATTTGAGTAGGACATAGGCCGGGTTCTTTGGGAAGAATTTTTACCGGCTCCTATTCACTCCCCCCCTCTCTAGTCGCCATCTGATCCTTCAATTGGTATCAGAGCCTAGTGCCGGATTCTTTGCGACTTTGACAAGTCTCGAATCCTAAGATGGCGTACGTTGAGCGGGGCGGTCCGCCGCACTTCGATGGCAAGGGTTACCACAAGTGGGCGGCTCGTATGATGATTTTTCTTCGAGGAAAGCTGTTGGATTTTATTGTGCATGACAAGACATATGCTATTCCGGTCAACATCCATACTCTTATGGTGACCGATGCCGATGCCAAGGCCAAGTATGAGGCTAATGCAAAAGCCGTTGATCACTTGTGCTGAAGCTTGTGTGATCCAGAGTTTGAGCGTGTTCGCCATTTGAATCTCGCTTGGCAAATTTGGGATAAGTTGTTGGTTGCTCACGGTGGTGATAACCATGTGAAGGCTCGCCTCTTTGTCTCTTACCGGATGCAATATGAGAATTTCACACCACTTCCCGGTGAGGACATTGATGCGATGTTTCAGAGGTTCACCGCCATCGTGAACAACATGAAGGCTAATGTTGAGGATTTTCCGTATTCTGAGCATGATCAGGCTTTGAAGCTCTTGCATGTCTTGGACCCAAGTGTTTGGGGTGCTAAGGTTGAGGCCATCAAGGAGTCTGGGAACTATTTGACTATTGAGTTGGATGACCTCTTTTCTAAGCTCAAGTCGGTCGAGGTTGACGGAAGTTGCTATCCAAGCATGAGGGCTCGGCCCGACCATAGTCTTGCTCTTGTGGGAGGATCAAAGGGCAAATCTAACCCTTCCCCGTCGACGAGTTTTCTTTGTCCTCTCTTATGTCCATTCCGGATGAGGAGTTTGATGTCTTTGGGCGAGGAGGAGCCGGCCTTGCTCTCAAGAAGGTTTGAACGACTACACGAGAGTCGGAGGAACGCAAGGCGGAGCTCGGGGACGTGCTACAAGTGTGGCAAGCGTGGCCACTTCATCGCCGAGTGCCGGAAGCGGAGGAGAACAAGTACAAGGTGAACGAGTACAAGGCGCACCCGAGGCGTGAAGACAAGTACTCCTCCAAGGGCAAGCACTTCAACAAGTCCAAGAGCAAGGACAAGGACAAGCGGCGACCGAGCAAGAGCACCTACAAGAAGAACAAGGCAAGAGCGATGGTGGCCGGTGCGAGCGACGTCGACTCAAGCTCAAGCGAGGAGCGATCAAGCTCGAGCGCCCGAAGATGAAGACGCCGGGAGGCGCGGTGGCAAGAAGAGTGCAAGCGGAACCTCGGCGGGGCGAGCCGTGTGGCGCTCGAGGGCTTTTGTGGCATGGCCCATAGCTCAAGCGGCAAGAAGAGTGTGAAGGAAGACGGCGACTCCGACTCGGAGGATGAGGTAAACCGTGACCCCGACTCTTTGCTTGCTGAGATTGCTAGGTTGAATGGTTTGCTTGATAACCGTGATAGTGTGCTGAGAGATGCCAAAAAGATGAGGAAAGATCTTAGGGCTCAGCTTGAGAATGCTAGCGAGAAAGTAGGAGAGTTAGAGTCAAAATTGCTTGAATTGAAACTTGAGAATGACTCTTTGAAACTTGCTCCTACTACTCCTGATGATGTTGAATGTGTTGAATGTGATGCTTGGTTGAATGAGATCAAAATGCTTAATGAGAAGAATGCTTCTATTTTGGCTCAACTAGATGCTCTTAGGACTGAACATGATGAGCTTAAGGCTAGACCTACTTTGCTTGGTGCTTGCAAATCATGTCCTACTATGCATGCTAAGCTTGTTGATGCTCGCTCTACTATTAATTCTTTGGAAGCATCTTTGAAATCTCCTGTTGCAAATGCATGTTCTAGCTGTGATGAAGTCACTTTGCGTAATCTTGAGCTTACTTCCCGGTTGGATGTCATCTATGAGGAGAATGACTATTTGAGGAAAGTGTTGGGTTGGTTGTCTGGGCAGGAACCTCAATTGAAAATCATGATTGAGGAGTTCAAGAGGGCTGATGGTCGTGGTTTGGGGTTTGAGAAGTTGGGTGAAAAAGTGGGAGAGAACAGCGGGGAGAGTGTGTACGAGAAGTGTGTTGAGTCTAACCCAGGGTTTGAGGTGATCGGAGAGATCCAAGTCCCACTCCCAAAAGCACCCAAGAACTCTTTCACACCAAAGCCCAACCACCTTTGCAACAAGCTTGACACAACCCAAGATCCACCCAAATTCCCACCTAAGACAAATGATTTCCAGAAACCAGTGAAGTTTGTGGGTGAGAAGGGTGAGAAGCCTAGAGAGAAGCCAGAGCCAAAACCAAAACCCATCCCCTTCAAGTGTGAGTATTGTGGCAAGGAGAAACATCTTGCAGAGTTTTGCTACAAGAGGAAGAGGGATGAGAGGCTTGCTAGGGAGCAAGCAAACCAGGACAGGTATCGCCAGCCTCGCGGTATTCCTGAGCCTAGAGTGCCACTTCCACGGGGTGTGGGAAGTGTGAGGAGTGTTGGCAGGTTCCCACAGAGAGGTGGTGGTGAGAGGTTTGTCGGGAGAGATGATGGTGTGTGTCTTGGTGAGAGGTTTGGTCGGGCTCGTGGTGGTTTTGCTTTGGACGTCCTCCTACTCGTCCTCGGTACGGGTTTAGGGGAGATGATCGCAGCTTTGGGTTCCGAGAGGAACTACGGACCACGTTTTCCCCCTCGTGGTGCTCGTACTCCTCCCATGGGACATGGGAAGTTCGGTGGCAAGGGAGTGATGTTTGCTAACCCCTCTTTTGAGCGGATGGCTCGACACCGGTTTAACTTTCTCCGTGCTAACCCCGGTGTCGAGTCGCTAGCTCATTCTCGTTCTTGTTTCCGATTTGCGGGCGGGAGGCTTGGAGAACATTTGGTTGATCGACTCCGGTGTTCTCGACACATGACCGGAGATAAGAAGTGGTTCTCCAGCCTCACCCCGGTGAAGGAAAAGCGATGTACATCACATTTGGGGACAATGGACGAGGTAGGGTGCTTTCGAGAGGGTGTTGTGCATGTGAGTGACAAGGTAACGTTGAAGAGAGTGGCTCTTGTGAAGTCTTTGGGTTTCAATTTGCTTTCGGTTTCTCGGTTGCTTGATGAGGGTTTTGAGGTGCGTTTCAAGTCCGGCGAGTCTCGTTTGCTTGATTCTCGAGGTGATCTTGTCCGTATGATCATCCCCGAGGGTCGGATTTTCGTGGCTGATTTCTCTCGTTCTTTGGGTCCTCGCTTTCGTCGTTTGATGGGCGGTCCGTCTTCCGATTTGTGGAAATGGCATAGGCGGTTGGGACACTTGAGCTTTGATTTGGTTTCCCGCTTGAGTGGTCTTGACCTTGTCCGAGGATTGCCGAAGTTGAAGTTTGAGAAGGATTTGGTTTGTGCTCCTTGTAGGCATGGTAAGATGGTAGCCACTCCCCATCCACCCCTGACCGATGTCATGACCGAGCGTCCGACGAGCCGTTGCATATGGACCTTGTTGGGCCGGCTCGAGTTCGCTCGGTGGGTGGGAAGTGGTATGTCCTTGTTGTGGTGGACGATTACTCTCGCTATGCCCGGGTGTTCTTCTTGGAGGATAAGAGTGAGACTTTTGGTTTTGTTCGAGATCGATCGTGAGGTTGAAAAACGAGAGGCATGGGAATGCTATTCGAGCTATCCGCAGTGATAATGGCTCTGAGTTTAAGAACTCTCGTTTTGATGCCTTTTGTCGTGATCTAGGTCTTGAACATCAGTATTCGACCCCTTACGTGCCCCCTCAAAATGGAGTCGTGGAAAGGAAAAATCGGACTCTTTGTGAGATGGCTAGGACGATGCTCGATGAGCACAGGACTCCTAGGAGGTTTTGGGCTGAGGCGGTCAATACAGCTTGTCATGTTTCCAATCGGATTTTATTGAGAGCTTTCAAGAAGAAGACCTGTTATGAGCTTATGCATGGTCGGGCACCCAAAGTGAGTCATTTCCGAGTTTTTGGCTGCAAGTGCTTTATTTTGAAAAAGGGAAAACTCGACAAGTTTGAGGCTAGGTCTAGTGATGGTATTTTCTTTGGATATGCTAACCACTCTAGAGCCTATAGGGTGCTTAACCTTGAGACTAACAAAATCATGGAGACTTGCGAGGTGACCTTCGACGAGACAATGCCATGTACCTCTCTTGGCTTTGAATGTGCAGGTGATGAAGAGATGGCCGAGGACCTCTTTGAAGAGGAGAAAGATGAAGCTGGAGATGATGATGGGGAGAACCATGCGCCTGAAGTTGAGCATGTACCCACTACTTCCCCCACGACTACTTTGGAGCATGGACCGTCTACTTCATGGACAACGACGGTGCAACAAGAGGACCAGGCGAGAGAAGCTGAAGTTGAGGGGGAGGTGGTCTCGAGGCGTGAGGCTCCCCGGCGGATTCAAGAAGTGCACCCCCTTTCGAAGATCATTGGAGACATCAATGAACGCACTACACGGTCGAGGTCCGGGAATTCCTCTCATTTTGCTCATCTTTGCTTTTGTTGCTACTTTTGAGCCCAAGGACATTGGACATGCTTTATCCGATGCAAACCGGGTCAATTCTATGCATGAGGAGTTGGAAAATTTTGAGAGGAACCGGGTGTGGGAGTTAGTTGAACCACCTCCAAATTGCCATCCCATAGGAACCAAGTGGGTTTGGAAGAACAAAGAGGGAGAGAATGGGATGGTTGTGAGGAACAAGTCCGGACTTGTTGCTCGGGGGTTTAGTCGAAGGAGGGGATCGACTATGAGGAGACCTTTGCTCCCGTGGCCCGTCTTGAGGCAATTCGAATCCTTCTAGCCTTTGCCGTGGCTAAAGGGTTCAAGTTGTTTCGGATGGACGTGAAGAGTGCTTTTCCGAATGGGGTCATAGAGGAGGAGGTGTATGTGAAGCGACCACCCGGGTTTGAGAGCGAGTTGTACCCACACGGGGTATACGAGGTTGAAAAGGGCTCGTATGGGTTGAAACAGGCGCCCCGTGCTTGGTATGGGAGATTGAGAGGTTTTCTTTTGAGCAGAGGGTTTGTGATGGGTACCGTGGATAGAACCTTGTTTCTCCTCAAGCATAGGAATGACTTGTTGATTGTGCAGATATACGTGGATGATATTGTCTTTGGTGGCTCGTCACATAACCTTGTTGCCAAGTTTGCAGATGAGATGAGCAGGGAGTTCGAGATGAGCATGATGGGCGAGTTGCAGTATTTTCTCGGGCTGCAGATCAAGCAAGTGAAGGACGGTACATTTGTGCACCAAACGAAGTACACGAAAGACATGCTGAGGAAGTTCCAGATGCAAGATGTGAAGCCGATGTCGACTCCCATGGGGAGTACGGCCACTTTGGATGCGGATGAGGACGGAGAACCAGTGGACCAGCGGGAGTACAGGAGCATGATCGGCTCCCTCCTCTACTTGACGGCGACGAGGCCAGACATACAGTTCAGCGTGTGTCTGTGCGCTCGTTTTCAAGCTTCGCCGAGGACATCACATCGACAGGCCGTCAAGAGGATTTTCAGGTACCTACAGTCTGCCCCTGGTCTTGGCCTTTGGTATTCTTCCTCCTCGACTCTGTCTCTTCATGGTTTTTCCGATGCGGATTTTGCTGGTTGTCGAGTCGAGAGGAAGTCTACTTCTGGTACTTGTCAGTTTCTTGGTTCTTCGTTGGTCTCATGGTCTTCCCGCAAGCAATCTAGTGTAGCTCAGTCTACCACAGAGGCGGAGTATGTTCTTGCCGCGAGTTGTTGTTCTCGAGTTGTTGTGGATTTCATACACTTTGAGAGACTTTGGTGAGGAGTGCACCCGAGATCCCACTTCTTTGTGATAGCACCGGTGCCATAAGCGTAGCCAAAAATCCGGTGCTTCACTCCCAGAACCAAACATATAGAAGTGAGGTATCACTTTCTGAGGGACAATGTGGAGAAAGGAACCATTGTTTTGAGCCATGTCCCTACCCAAGATCAGCTAGCCGACATCTTTACAAAGCCTCTCGATCAAGCTACATTTGTGCGCTTGCGGGGGGAACTTGGGGTTTGTTGCCCTTTCTAGTTGATTCTTGGGGGGTTTACTTTTTGTACCATATGTATCATACCATGTTTACTTTGATGTATATACATGCTTTGCTTGATGTATAAACCATGGTAGGATAGCCATCTTGTCATCTATCATGTTGCATTTGTATCATATTGCATTTTAGGATGATGAGCTTCTTTTATATGCCATATTTGAGTCTCTTTGGCTATTTGTGAGATATTGGTTATATGTGTGGAGAAATGGTGATGTGAGGCTATGCTCTTGGAATATTTGAGATATATGTGTGGTGAGATAGCCCCTTTTGAGATAAATGCTTAACTTGACTAATTTTTGATGAAATATGCTCCACTCGTGTGTAGTTGTGTATCCATGTCACAATTTGGTCTAAATATGCTTTTCATGCTTAGATTGTGCTTGGATGCCTTGTTCTTGCATTTGGGCCAAAGGCCGGATATCATTGTGAATGTTTAGCCTATGTTGCATTCATGGGGGAGCATAAGCTTCTTTTTTGCCGCAAAGGCACTTCATGTACCATGAAATGAATTAATCTTGAAAAGAAGTGCATAATGCTTGAAAAATGCTCCATCCATCATGTCTATGTTTACAATGTCTTATCTTTCACATATGGGTGCAAAACATGTTGCATGATGTTCACCAGTGGAGAAGTCTCCCCGAAGTGGACACATGGCTCATGAGCTTTGACATGACATGCTTTGCTTTATGGGTGTTTGCCATGATCTTTTGCTAAGAATTTGATATCCTTGTATGATCTTTGAGTAATGTGCATGTTTGTGGCTCAAGTGTGACATGGATAGGCTTTTACATGTGAAGCGAGTCTTCTTTTGGTAAAACTACTTAAATCTGAAAATTTTGCTTTGTCACATGCTTGTATTTTCATGTATTACTTGTGGCAATGCTTTGACTATGCTATGATTCATGTGTGTGATCTTTGTCTCATTTTTAGCCTTTGACACTAGATTTGGCCTATTTGAGAAGCTCATGTAGTTGTCTATATGCTTTGCATTTCTGCATTTTCACCTTGATTCATACATTGTCAACAAGGGGGAGAAAAGGTGAGCTTAATGAAAATTCGAAGAGGTGAGCTGAAATTTGGAAATTTGCATTCACATGTTCGGGGGGAGCTTGCATTTGTTCGGGGGGAGCTCTCTTCTTGTTTTCGGTGTGGATTTTGTGCTTTGCTTGGCTTGTGACCTTTCTTCGCCTTTCTTCGGTTTTGGTCATGAGTTGAGCTTCCTTGTTTTTCTTTCTTCTTTCTTTATCTTTTACTCTGAATTTCATTTCGCGTTGTGTGTTGTCAATGCACTCATCAAGGGGGAGATTGTGGACCAGGAGCGTCCCAGTGGTCGGTGGATGACCGCTCCTTAGTGATGAGTGATTGACAACGGGTGTTGGACCGACTCTTGGCTTAGTGCGCGAGTGTAGGCCGCGGCCTAGTTCGTGTTGTTGCGAGGTGAAGAACGGGCGCGAAAGGTCTTCGGCCTTGAGGGGCCTCCGGGAGATGGAGAGACAAGTAGGCTCGGTTCGAGGGACCGGTGGACGACGGGGCCGGGTGCGGGCCACATGGTGGCGACACAAGCAAGACGAAGTCATGGACAAGTGAGCCGGTGCACGGTGGCGGTCAAGTCAAGTGGTTTGGCGGGAGGCCGGACCGGGCACGCGGGGTTTGGTGGTTTGCCCACAAAACCATCGGCGGACGATTTCTTGGTTTGGGCCTCAAAACCAAGTCCGAGGGCCCAACACGACGGAGACGGGATCCGGGCGTGTCGGGAAGCTTCGAAGCGGAGGACACGCGGCGGGATCGCATGGCTTGCGTCGGGAGGACGCGGGGTGCGGCAAAGGCGTGGCCGTCCGATGGCAAGACCCACAAACATTACCAAAATGCCCCTACGTGGGTTGTATCGCCAGTAGTGTAGTTAGGGGTAGTCGAGTCATTTACCACTCCGGCGGGACCTGATATATAAGCCTGGAGTGTGTGTTGATGGCTCTCTCTCTCCGCGACTTAGGTTTTCATTTCCCCCCCTTCTCTTTCTCATTTTCGTAGCTATTTTCCTTCCTATTTTCTCTAGGCTAGCATGAGAGCTTCATGAGAGATTTGTTGAGAGGGATGGATGCTAGGGCGGCATGCTAGACCTTGTGAATCTTTCCTGGTTTGTATAGAAGATTCGGGGTTGTTTTTCGTGCCTTTTTGTGCTTATTTTCGTGCCTTTGTTCTCGGTGTGATTCCGCGGATTTGAGTGAGTTTCTTCCCGGATTTCTTTGAGGGAAACATGGATAGATGCCTTGTGCATCTTTGTGCTTGATCTTGTGCCCTCAAACGCCGGAAATCACTTCGATTCGTGAGTTTTCGTTCGGTGCTCTAGTTTTTGGAGGTGCTCAAAGGATTCGCGATTCCCGGTGATTTAGGGAGTTAGGAGGCAAGATTTTTGGGCTATAGCATCCTTGTGTGACGCTTTTCAAGTCCCCAAACCCTTGTCTCTACGGCTTCAACCGTTTGGGAAATCCGATGATGATTTGGGGGAGTTGACTTTCGGGGTCGGGCTATTTTACGTTGCATCCGCACCCGGCGGACGGTCCGCGAGGACCCGGCGGACGGTCCGCGCGGCTCCGGTTCATCCCGTGTTCTTCGTGTTCTTGCTCGTCCTTTGTTTCGATCCGTTGTGATTTTGATTTTTGGTTGGACGAAGTTTCGGACGGTCCGCGGTGTCGGGCGGACGGTCGCGGGTGCTAGGCGGACGGTCCGCGTGCTCCCCGCGGACGGTCCGTGGCACGGGGGTGTCTTTGGGTCGTTCCGTGTAAATTAACGGACGGTCGCGGCTAAGGCCGGACGGTCCGCGGCCGGGTGCGGACGGTCCGCGGTACCGGCCGGACGGTCCGCGCGGCTCTTGCGGACGGTCCGCCCCTCCTGCGCGGACGGTCCGCCAGAGCCTGTGTGCTTTGCTTCTTGGTTCGGTTCCTTCCTCCCTTTCTAGTGCTTCCGCGTGTGCTTAGAGGAATCGTTCCTAAGGCTAGAGGTTGATCCATAACCTCGTGGTCTTGACGATTGGTGCGTGATTCGATCCATCGCTTGTGTGTGACCGGGATTTGAGTAGGACATAGGCCGGGTTCTTTGGGAAGAATTTTTACCGGCTCCTATTCACTCCCCCCTCTCTAGTCGCCATCTGATCCTTCATGATGCCCTGTTTGAGCGATTTGTTCTCCAAAAATTTGAATAAAAGTTGACCAAGTGATGAATACCAAAGTTGTTAATCTAGCTACCAACAATCTTTTCTACAAAAGCCATATAGGGTTTTTCTGCCCAGATTAAAAGTTATTTGAATGCCAACTTTGAATGTCAGCAGGTTATTGCAAACAGTGAATTCTGACTTGCAGTTGATTTTTCAAGTTTTTCCTCTCAAAATTGGAAATGCCAATCTACATGAAAGTTGTGTCCCTCATCAAGATCTACAACTTTCATAAAGGTAGAATTTTAAGTGTTTAGGTGAATTTTGGAGAACACGGCAAAAGTTCCGGCAGACACTTGGAGACTCTAGAGTGGCAAGGTGGTTTGACCCTCCTTTGACCATGGGTTGGCCCCACAAGTGTGTTTACTAGTCAATTAGGGTCACTAGGGTGGGTTAGTGAGTTTTTTCGAGGTGAGGGCCCAGGTTGACCTAGGTTTGACCACGGTTGACCATTTGACCTGCTATTAAGATTAATTAAAAACCTGGGGCGTCACAGATGGTAGCTCCCTCCATTGCAGAAGTGGCAGCATGGGTGGTACCGCCAGGGATGCGGTCACACTCTGACGGCAGCAGACTTGTATGCTGGCCGTGCTTAAAGCTCTGCTTTTTTGTAGTTGCTGCTTGCTACTTGTCTTTTAAATGACTCTGACTTTCGATTTGAAGAATGGACTGAATGCTATTGTGCTTCAATGCTTTTTAAAAAGTCATAAATTCCATTTGTGATCTTGACATTTGTGATAAATTTCAAGTTCATCAATAGATCTTGACATAAAGCTACTCCTGATTCTTGCACTCCCAGCGTTTCACGGCTGAGGTGTCGCGCAGCCCTACTCCAACGCGCGCCGAAGGCAGGAGCACACGGGGGCAACGGAGGGCGCGAGCGCTCCACTCTAACTTCGGAATACGACCACTGACCAGCGGGACGTGTTGCATATTGTGGCTCATTGTCAGTTCTTGTGGCTCGGTGTCCTGCTATATCGTGATGGTGTGTGCTGCTGTGGGCGCCTGTCCTTGGTCACCCTGGCCTTGGTTAACGGTTCCTCCCTGACGGGTGGGGCATGGGCTGCTATGGGCTCACACTCAGTGGTGGGGCTCAGTGGTGAGGTGTTGGTGCTGGCAAAAGCACCAGCCCCGTGGTGGTGGAGCATCCGGGTGGGGTGGCCGCTGACCCACCGTGCGGTACTCAAAGTCGCTGGCTTGTGGGGTCGAGTCTGCGGTGGTCTTGATTGGCAGTGGGTGGGTGCTCGCTCAAACGTCGTGCTGAGTCTGGACGGCGGAAGAAACCCTACCCTCTTCCAGGCGACCAATCGTCTCACTGGTCACCACCCATCTCCTTCCAAGCCGCGCCGCCACCCTGCCCCACAACACTCTCCTCCCCACGTCGCCGCCCTTGCAGCCTACCCTCCCTTCTAGCCTCCATAGCCACGCGGATGTGGATATGGACTCCCCGCGTCGTGTCGATGCCGGCTGGGAGAGCCCCGCGCGCCGCCACCACCTCCCCGCACGGTTGTGCCCTGCTAGACCCGCGCCATGGCTTCTTGGACCTCTTCACTGTCGGCGACGACACCTTCGTTTGCATCCTCCGTCTTCCACCCGCGGCTCAGGAATCGCTGCATCGTCGACTCGCTCAATGGCCTCCAGCAACACGACGGGGACACGGTTGTATCCTTGACTCGCTCAACAGCCTCCCGCAACATGACGGGGGCACGGCCGTCCATCTCTTCCGCCTGTTCTACCGCGATGTCACCAATTTTCCAGACATCCCCTACCAGCTGCACGAACTAGGGTGAGATCACCGTCGACCCCTTATATCAAATGAGTATGGATCCTGACCAGATCTAACCATATGGCCTGCCTCCCTCGCGCATGGTGGATCTACTTCCCCAAATTAACGAAGGTGCTCTCTGGCTTCACATGATATATTGGACTATTGAAGGACTGACGACGGTGGGCGGCACCCCAATGGCGGTGGCACAGCGAGGCGTACGACATCACTGGTGCTCCAATGCAGAGGTCAGGCATCTATGACCTGGTAGGTAGATTCTAGACCTGCTGCAGATCCATCGGATGGTAGCTCCCTCCATTGCAGAAGTGGCAGCGTGGGTGGTACCGCCAGGGATGCGGTCACACTCTGACAGCAGCAGACTTGTATGCTGGCCGTACTTAAAGCTCTGCTTTTTTGTAGTTGCTGCTTGCTACTTGTCTTTTAAATGACTCTGACTTTCGATTTGAAGAATGGACTGAATGCTATTGTGCTTCAATGCTTTTTAAATAGTCATAAATTCCATTTGTGATCTTGACATTTGTGATAAATTTCAAGTTTATCAATAGATCTTGACATGTGTGAATTGCAGTAGTATGCCAATATTGCCTATTTGCCTTTCAGTGTACAATCTGAAAAAAGAATTAATGTGCTTGAAAGTAAGTTTATTAATCTTTGCAGACAAATTGGAGCCGGTGCTCTAATCATTCATAATTCGTTGTTGTATGTGAGAATTTGGAGCTATCACACTTGTAATGTATTTTGTCTGTTACTTTGCTTCTTGGTATAGTTTATTAATTAGTGTTCTTCCCATATTTTTTTACACAACATCTATTTTCAGGGAATTGAATGACAATCTATTGAATGGGTTTAGTGTTCATCATGTGGATCTTAGAATGCTCAGAGAATGCTCATAGAATTGTTTGACTTGTAAATATAATCTGTCCAGTGTTCATCATGTGGACGTTCGGCTCACAAAATGATCACTGAATTTTAATGTGAGTATCTTGGCCCAATTCCTCTGTACTGAACTACTGATGTACCTGTTGCTGTTGTGTAGGTGAGGAGTATTATCTTTCCTATAGTAAGATCCTTGAAGCTCCTTCTAAAGTGGAAGTTTCACTGCTTTTTGAAATATTTTAGCGAGTATGCGTATAAAATCACATGCCTGGTATGTTCTCGTCTTTGCTATTTATTTTTCAAGTTGAACAACACATTGAACCAGCCATGGTTTGTCAACAGCATGTTTCTCAATGATTTGACATGGACAGATTTTACAATGGATGCATATATTATCGGATTGTGTTCGTGTTTGTGCCCATAACAATAATTAATATTAGTATACTCTGGTAAAATTGAGGATGTACTAAAACCGAGTTGACATTTCAGTATACTCTTGTTAGTTCTTAATCACATTCACGATATTTGAAATTCCGGAAATGGATGTCAACTAAAACTGATTGGAGAACTACTTTAAAAAATAATGATATGTAATCTGGTTATTAGTAAATTGAAATGTAAAATGTAGTAGTTGGTCTGCAATATCAAGAACTTGGATCCTCAGTAATCTCGGATCTTAGTTGTGCTGAGCATTGACCTTAATGTACAATATCCATACTTGCATTGTAGCATTTTCATTACTCACAACTAATAATAACCCTTTCTATGCTTTCTTTTGTATTTGGTACTTTTGCAGTGTACAAATTAAATTTTATTTCTTATAGGTCTTATTACCCTTCCAATGCTGACATGGTGTTATAAAACTGCACAGTACTAAAGTCTTGATATCCTTATTTGAGTTTATTTCATTATTTTGATTATGAGATAACTGATGATCCATGGAGATGATTGATGGAAGGTCTTTGCTATGCACTAGCTACATCAAACAAATACATTAGAATGGACACACCTCTTTGATTATGAAAGATCTCCAACCTAATATTCTAATTCTGCAATAACCAATAACCTTGTCCTACTAGGTGCAATATAGAAAGTTATTGCAGAATTAGAATATTTGTAGCTTCCTGGTGTGGTGAACTTTATCTGATAGATAAAAAGCCTTGGAATGATAGCTTTGTAAATGTATTTTTTCTGAATTGTAATCATAAATGCCATTTTATCAAACATGATGAAATTTCATGGTAATGAGTTGACAATTTTTGGTTGCTTATGCATCTATGATTTGGGTTGGAACAAGTGATTGTTTACTTGTATTGGTTGTTGAAATGGTAGTGTGCAGTGCGTGCTAAATGCAATTATAATCTGATATTTGAGAAGTTGAGGACAAATCAGTTCGAAAAAAAAGTTGAGGACAAACACCATTATTTTAATTGATGTTATGCAGACTTTTTTCTGTGACTTGCACGTTCATTTTTATTGTTACGTCGTGATATGAGCCTCCTTTTGTCTACCAGTTGCTCTGAGTGCACTTTCGCTAGGGCGCGCAACGCGCGCCGGATCGTTCTACTGTACTTTCAGATTGTTCATGAATTAAAATTACTGCACGTGCCATAATGTTATGAAATAGCTGTAGGCCTAATTTCAGAACAAGTAATGATGTTGATACACCTAAGGCAATACCTATAGTTACATCTTGGCAGCTTGGTATGTACAAGTGCTTCCTTTCTTATATACTGTAGAATCGATAATTGAGATCATGATATATCTAAAGTAGTATTATGGTGACATATAGGCACTTGAAACACCTAAGTAGATTTATCTGCCATCCTCACTTATAATAAGCAGGAGCTTAATAGTTACTTATCACATATTCGCTCTTTAGCAATGACACAAATATACTTCACAACAAATAGATACACACCTCTGGGTATTAACACTGGCTTAGCAAAAGGCCAGCACGGCAAAGCCGTGTGTTGATTCTAGTTTTAACTAGTTCTAGCTCATACATATGTAATAAGTACCACCTGAATATTTTGTTGGAGGGGTACATTTTAAATAGTTCTAGCTCATACATATGTAATAAGTACCACCTGAATATTTTGTTGGAGGGGTACATTTTAACTAGTTCTAGCTCATACATATGTAATAAGTACCACCTGAATATTTTGTTGGAGGGGTACATTTAACTAGTTCTAGCTCATACATATGTAATAAGTACCATCTGAATATTTTGTTGAGGCATGAGATTTAAGAAGCATACAGCTTGGGTAGCCCATCGTCATATATCTAAAGAATACAGCAAACAGCTTGGGTAGCCCATTGGCATATATCTAAAGACTACAGCAACTAACTGACTCGTTCATAAGAAACATCAAAATACAATGCGTTCCATCATGCTCGTATTTCTAACATAACAACCTTGTTAGATAGGGCATGACACAATATATTTGGATTGAATCAAAATATGCATAGATCAAAGGGAAATAATGCATATTGTACAGCTGATGCAGCATCTTTACCACACTTGTTTGCAAACAGCAAAAGATCATGTATCCTTCCAGTCATCACAACACTTGTTTGCAAACAGCAACAGATCATGTGTCCTTTCAGTCATCACGGTAGCCGGCGACAGACTGGGATAGGAAGTCATCAACACCCAAGGGTCCATAAAGTGGCACGGCGTTCCTGCTGCCATAGAATTGACAAGGCTCTGAGGTCCCATCAATAAGATGATTCGGGCTGTGATCCATGTTACCTGTTAACAGTTTGTCGAATCCCAAGTAGATTGTATCAGCATGGATGGAAGGGAACACTTTAGGTGAGACAGAAAGGGCTAGTTCTATGCCGATGAACACTGCACGTCCGCCAAGCCCAGAGACAGGAACCATCCTCCTCGCATCCAAGTCTACTCTGTAGAGCTTGTATTTTCTGCGATTCCTGGAGCCCTGGCATTCACGGTCCACAAGCGTCAGCTCCCCCCCATTATCCACCAGATGCACTGTGTCCATCATTATCCTAGAGAACGGCCTATTCAGCTTGGCAACAATGGCAAGCCGTGGGGGTTGGTCTGTGCTCATCTCCACCACCATCACAGCCTCAGTGGTGGCACAGTAGAAGTGGCCGGCGAAAGACAAGGCTGGCAAGATGAATCTGCCACGATCAACCACTGTCCACTTCACGTCACCTGGCTTGACAATAGCAACCGTTCTAATTCCTCCAAAATGGACAGCAATGGTAGAGTCAGCAGCAAGGCCAGCACCTGACACCTGCAGATATTTCCTTCGGAGATTGTTTCTGAAGTTGGTTAGCTCTAGATCACCGCAACTCAGCAGCATGGAGGCTGGCGGGAGGTCGACCGCCTGGCGGGTAAAGGGGTTCAGTATACGGACCACCCAGGTGGTCCTGTTGAGGAGGACGAGCAGGCCCTCCGTGGTGGGTCCGAACATGTCGTGGACGCTGAGCTCCGGGAGGTTCACGTATCTGCAATAGCCGGTGGAGACGTTCATGAAACCACGGCGGCACGCCGGGGATCCTTCTTCCCTGAGCATAATCCACTGGCGTGGGTGGAAGCGGCGGTCCAGGACGCAGTGCCTACGCGGGTCCGTAGACCAGAGTCGCCACGTACGGCAGACTGCGCGAAAGCAGATGTAGTCCGCAACATCATTTGCGAGAAGGAAATTAGCAATCAACCCCGTGGGCCCATCCCCGAGATTCGTCCAATCTTTCCTGAGGAAGAGAGATCTCATTATTTGAGGAAGAGTCGGAGTCGGATTCGCGATGAATTGCGATGGTAATCGAACTGTAATGTACCACTTATGCCGATCCACTAAACAGAGAGCACAACCCCGTGCTCGCCTCGCCCCCCAAGTGGGGATTTCCTGCGATTGCTTCGCCCCCAAAACGGTATTTTGCCCCCAGAATTGAACTACATTTAAAAGGGAGTAGGCCGTAGGCGCAGATCGATTCCGATTTGGTATCCTTACTTAGTGGGCTCTGTAATGGGCCGCTCCCATTTTTTTTGACCCACTAAGTGTAACACCCGAAAATTCCATCACAATAAAATATTGTTAGCAACATGGTTAGATTTATTTTTCTAAGGATTTAATAAATTTGGAATAAATAAATTTGCCTTTAATTAAATTAAACATCATTTAATAATTAGAATCAAACAAGTGATTGTGCATCATGTTGAAATGCATGAGTTTTGTTTGTGGTGTGATTTTAAAAGTCTTAAAAAAAATGCTTGTGAAAAGTCTTAAAAATTATTGTGAAAAAGTTTGTGAAAATTGGAATAAAAGTTGGAATTAAAAAAAATGAAAAGAGGTTGAAAGTTTGAATTTAAAAATGCTTGAAAACTTGTTTAAAAGGTTTTCTAAAAAGTCTTAAAATAGTTGGTGAATTTGTGTTAAAATTTAATTTGAAAAAGATTTGAATTTGAATTTGGATTTGAAAAGAAAAGGAAAAGAAAAAAAAAGAAAAAGAAAACGACTAAACTAACCTAACCTACCCGCCCACTTCCGTTTAGGCCCACGCGGCCGTCGGCGCCCGCCTCCCTCCCCCTCCCTCTCTCTCTCTCTCGACCGGCCGACGTGTGGGGCCCACACGTCGGGGCCATCTTCTTCTTCCCCGGCCGCGCCCCCCTTTCTTCCCCGAGCCGCCTCCCCGGTCTCCCCGTCCCCGGCGCCGCCGCCGCCTCCCCCGGTCTCCCCGTCCCCGGCGCCGCCTCCCCGCCCCCGCGCCCGTCCGCCTTCGCCATCAATGCACCGCACTCACCCACCGCCGCCCGCCCCTCTTCCCCCTCCCCCGTAACGGACGCCGCCCGCACCGAGCGCCATTAATGGCGGCCGACGCCACCGACCTCCCCGCGCCGCCTCGGCCGTCCTCTCCACTCCCCCCTCCCACCCTATAAAAGGCGAACCCGAACCCCTCTCCACCCCGCGCCCCTCTCCTTCTCTCCCCACCCGCCCGCGCAAGACCGCCCCGAGCTCACCGCCCGCCCGCCGAGCGCCGCCCCGATCCGCTTCGCCGGCGCCCCTAGCCCCCTTCCAAGGCCTCCGGTGAGTTCCCCCGCCTCCTCCTCTTTCTCCCGGTGTTTTTCCCGCCGCGAATGGTGCCCGGGAGCCCCCCGGTGGCCTTCTCCCGCGAGCCGCCGCCGCCGCCGCCGCTTAGCGCCGCCGCGTCCGTCCGCCCGCCGCCGCCGCCGCTCACATGCGACCGCGCCGCCCGATCCGGCGGACGGTCCGGATTAAAAGGATGCGTATCCCTTGGGTCCCGGTCCACCGTGGACCATGGACCGAGTCCACCGGGCGCGGTCCACACGCTGACGTCATCACCACGTCATCGCTTGCGTCAGCACAGCCTACCGCGAGCCGCCACGCGTCGCCGGCCACGCCCCACCCGCCGGCCGCCCAGGCACTTTTGCAAAAAAGACCCTGCAGTTTTTAATATTACAAATATGCCCTTCCACCTATATAAAAGCCTTACAACTAGGTCCTGATTTTCATATCTAGGCCCCTGATCTCTTAGGTTTTCATGTTTAATAGCCTATCCTTAACCTTTTACATATTAGACCTCCTAGTTTCACACATATTTATGTTTAGGTCCCTGAAATCTTCCAGAAAACCCCCTAAACTTCCAGTACTTTCACAATTTAGCCCCTGAACCTTGTTTCAGCCATAACTTTTCCATCCTAGCTCCGTTTTACGCGTTCATGATATCCACGCGATCGTCTCTCCGAGCCCGTCATTTCTAAAAGCTTGTTTTAGCCTTTTGGTAATGTTTGATGTATTGTTTTATTTATTGTATGTTTTCTTGCATGATCGTAGCCGACACGCCGTTCGAGGAAGTTCAAGTGCGAGCTTTTCGGATAAGGAAAGTAGCTTATTGTTGGAGAAAGGCAAGTGACCCTAACCACCTTTCTACCTATGCTTTAATCAAGAACACTATAAGTTAATCGGAACATGGAGAACCACCCGGAAAACGGTGCAACCACGGTCCATATGGCTCGGCTTAGCCAATTAATTAGGTGTGCGATTGATCCGATGGCCCTTTTCCGAAAGGAGCGGAGGGGGATCCGGGTTGCGGGGGTATAGCCCGGTCCTTTTGGGGTAGCGACCTTTGCTAAGGTGCTCGACCACTAGGGAGGGTTATGGTCCGCCCGATCCGTAACTATGCGGGTCGTTAGTCTTTTGCATATCTTTGTAAAGGCTTCGTAGCGTCCCTATGCAATCACACCTCGGAAGTGTGGTATTGTGCCCGATCGGCACATGCGTGGTTGGGTTCAAAGTTCTTTGGAACTTTTACGCGAACTCGTGGGAAAAGTGTGCAACCTCTGCGCAGTGTAAAGGCGATCGATCGGCCGTGCTCACGGTCAAGAGCGGCCTGGACCCTCACATGATTAATTGAACTTAAAGATGGATTAATATTGCTTTCCGGTTATTTCGTGGCCTTGCCGAGTACCAACCATAAGTGTACTCATCCTTGCTTACGCCGTTCGAGAGAAGAATCCCGGAGTGGAGTACTTCACCGACTACGAGGAATTCTGAGGATGCGATCAACCGCCGAAGCTTGTGGAAGATGAAGATGGAGTCGCGTCTTCATAGTTATCGTTGTTCGTGTAAAGACCTTTGTGTCTACCATCGTGAGTGTAATAAAAGTTAATAAACCTTTTCTGTACGTTTTTGAGCGGTGTCTTGTGATATTACACTCATGAGTCTATCATATGTGTGAAATTGTGATCCTGGCACACATATGAGATGCATTCGGTTTTCTACGGAAAATCGGGTGTGACAGAGTGGTATCAGAGCATTGCTGACTGTAGGACGCAGCCTCAGATAGAAATGGTCGATATTAAGGATTCTTTATCTAGAAAACCTTTCCAGCATTCAAAATATCTTATTTACGCTTAAAAAAAATATTTTATTCTTTATTCTTTAACAAAATCAAATCTTTTGTTTTCTTCTACACTGAATCTGATTCTTGTTCTTCCACCTTGAACTACCACACGTGCTTTATAGGATAGTTTCATAAGTTGCCTACCCCTTCTACCAGTTTCGTTTCGATAGAGCCGTTCTTGTGAGGACGTGCGATGTTAATGCTTGTTGATTGTAAATATGCATGATTTGGATCTTTGACTTGATTGAAATGTTTTTGTGGAGTGATGGCCACAAATACATCAATAAAATAATTAAAGCTAAAAATTTTTCCCCCCCTTTTTTTTCTCTGATTCACCTTTATCAATTCAACTTCCTATCGGAAAACTTCTCTCTAACAATCAAATGGTAAACATCGGGTCGAAAGTTTGGACGGGATATTCCGTTCGTCATCAATCGGCTAAATCAAGTTCCCTCCTTCACAAGAATTAGCAATGGATCCCGCGATGCGGCGGTTCTTTACGGAACGGATGCGGTTAATTCGAGAACCTCACCGCCACCGGCCCGTAATCTACAAGCACGGCGAGAACCGACCCACCACCACAAGGACCTCCACCACCTCCACCACCGGTGAACAAGCATAGAGAATTCATGAGTCACAACCCGCCCACTTACTCCCATTCCGTAGATCCCCTCGATGCCGATGATTGGCTCAAGACCATCAACAAGATGCCGAATATCACCCAATGCAATGATCGTGAGAAGGTTTTGTATGCCTCGGGACGTCCGGGAAGGTGCGGCCGCCGATTGGTGGGATGCTTACACCGTCGCGCATGCTGCTTCCGACACCATTACCCGGCAGGAGTTCCGGAGAGTTTTCGTACACATCACATCCCGACTCGGGTGTGAAGAAGGCCGAAAAAGAAGGAATTTCTAGCTCTAAAGCAAGGCAACATGACCGTTAGTGAGTATCCGGATCGGTTTACTCATTTGTCCCGCTATGCACCGGATGAAGTCAACACGGATGCAAAGAGACAAGAACGCTTTCTCGATGGTTTGATAGGTCCACTTAACTATCGGTTGCGAGCCACACATTTCTTAACTTTCGGATGTTGCTCAATAAGGCTATAGGCTTGGAGAATAAACGCAAGGAACTCCGTGAACGAAGCGCAAGATTCAACCTCGGGGTCGGTCCTAGCAAGTAACACCCGCCCTCGTTACAACTCATCGCAAGACTCTCGGTTTCGTTCTAGCACACCGGGCGGAGGTCATGGACGAGTCGGCGGTATCGTTCGTTTGATGAACCCGAAGATTCCAACCCAATGACACCTCAGGCTCCAAATCCTCATCAGAATCGCTCAGGTGCACCAGTAAGGAACACTACTCCGCTCACCCCGGTGGATGCTTCAACTGCGGAGAGTTGGGACACTATGCTAGTATTTGCCCTCAGCGCAATATGCAGACACCCCAGAGAGATAACGAGAGGTCAACGAGAACAATATGCATGGTAGGGTGAACCATGTGACAGCTGAAGAAGCTCAAGGAGACAAAGATGTTGTGCTTGGTACGTTTCTTATCAACTCGTACCGCAACAGCTTTATTTGATTCCGGGCATCGCACTCATTTATTACCGAACGATTCGTGACAAAGCATGATGTACCCAAGAGTTCCATGAAGACACATTTGGTAATCGAGTTCCCCAAACGGTGAAATGAAATCCACCTATGTATGCCCACAGAGTCAATCTTAAGATCGGAGAGATAGATTTTGAAGCGGACTTAGTGATTCTAACATCCGGTGGAATAGATGTGATCCTTGGTATGGATTGGTTAAGCAAGCATGATGGAATCATTTTGTGTGCCAAGAAGTCGGTGCTCTTAACCACCCCGCAAGGAGATAGGATTGAGTTTGCCGCTACAAGCCCGAAGAAGAAGGACAAGTGAACGAACTCTGTGATAGTAAACCGTCATCTTTCAAGACATCTTGTATCTCCTCTTGTTTCCCGATCCCTCCGAATCTCGGGACGAGATTCTTTTTAAGGGGGTAGGATTTGTAACACCCGAAAATTCCATCACAATAAAATATTGTTAGCAACATGGTTAGATTTATTTTTCTAAGGATTTAATAAATTTGGAATAAATAAATTTGCCTTTAATTAAATTAAACATCATTTAATAATTAGAATCAAACAAGTGATTGTGCATCATGTTGAAATGCATGAGTTTTGTTTGTGGTGTGATTTTAAAAGTCTTAAAAAAAATGCTTGTGAAAAGTCTTAAAAATTATTGTGAAAAAGTTTGTGAAAATTGGAATAAAAGTTGGAATTAAAAAAAATGAAAAGAGGTTGAAAGTTTGAATTTAAAAATGCTTGAAAACTTGTTTAAAAGGTTTTCTAAAAAGTCTTAAAATAGTTGGTGAATTTGTGTTAAAATTTAATTTGAAAAAGATTTGAATTTGAATTTGGATTTGAAAAGAAAAGGAAAAGAAAAAAAAAGAAAAAGAAAACAGCTAAACTAACCTAACCTACCCGGCCCACTTCTGTTTAGGCCCACGCGGCCCGTCAGCGCCCGCCTCCCTCCCCTCCCTCTCTCTCTCTCTGACCGCTGACGTGTGGGGCCCACACGTCAGGGCCATCTTCTTCTTCCCCTGGCCGCGCCCCCTTTCTTCCCCGAGCCGCCTCCCTGGTCTCCCGTCCCCGGCGCCGCCGCCGCCTCCCCCGGTCTCCCCGTCCCCGCGCGCCGCCTCCCCGCCCCCGCGCCCGTCCGCCTTCGCCATCAATGCACCGCACTCACCCACCGCCGCCCGCCCCTCTTCCCCCTCCCCGTAACGGACGCCGCCCGCACCGAGCGCCATTAATGGCGGCCGACGCCACCGACCTCCCCGCCGCCGCCGGCCGTCCTCTCCACTCCCCCCTCCACCCTATAAAAGGCGAACCCGAACCCCTCTCCACCCCGCGCCCCTCTCCTTCTCTCCCCCACCCGCCCGCGCAAAGACCGCCCCGAGCTCACCGCCCGCCCGCCGAGCGCCGCCCGATCCGCTTCGCCGGCGCCCCTAGCCCCCTTCCAAGGCCTCCGGTGAGTTCCCCCGCCTCCTCCTCTTTCTCCCCGGTGTTTTTCCCGCCGCGAATGGTGCCGGGAGCCCCCGTTGGCCTTCTCCCGGCGAGCCGCCGCCGCCGCCGCCGCTTAGCGCCGCCGCGTCCGTCCGCCCGCCGCCGCCGCTCACATGCGACCGCGCCCGCCCGATCCGGCGGACGGTCCGGATTAAAAGGATGCGTATCCCTTGGGTCCGGTCCACCGTGGACCATGGACCGAGTCCACCGAGCGCGGTCCACACGCCGACGTCATCACCACGTCATCGCTTGCGTCAGCACAGCCTACCGCGAGCCGCCACGCGTCGCCAGCACAGCCCACCCGCCGGCCGCCCAGGCACTTTTGCAAAAAAGACCCCTGCAGCTTTTTAATATTACAAATATGCCCTTCCACCTATATAAAAGCCTTACAACTAGGTCCTGATTTTCATATCTAGGCCCCTGATCTCTTAGGTTTTCATGTTTAATAGCCTATCCTTAACCTTTTACATATTAGACCTCCTAGTTTCACACATATTTATGTTTAGGTCCCTGAAATCTTCCGTAAAAAACCCCTAAACTTCCAGTACTTTCACAATTTAGCCCCTGAACCTTGTTTCAGCCATAACTTTTCCATCCTAGCTCCGTTTTACGCGTTCATGATATCCACGCGATCGTCTCTCCGAGCCCGTCATTTCTAAAAGCTTGTTTTAGCCTTTTGGTAATGTTTGATGTATTGTTTTATTTATTGTATGTTTTCTTGCATGATCGTAGCCGACACGCCGTTCGAGGAAGTTCAAGTGCAGAGCTTTTCAGATAAGGAAAGTAGCTTATTGTTGGAGAAAGGCAAGTGACCCTAACCACCTTTCTACCTATGCTTTAATCAAGAACACTATAAGTTAATCGGAACATGGAGAACCACCCAGGAAAACAGTGCAACCACAGTCCATATGGCTCTGGCTTAGCCAATTAATTAGGTGTGCGATTGATCTGATGGCCCTTTTCCGAAAGGAGCAGAGGGGGATCCGGGTTGCAGGGGTATAGCCCGGTCCTTTTGGGGTAGCGACCTTTGCTAAGGTGCGACCACTAGGGAGGGTTATGGTCCGCCCGATCCGTAACTATGCGGGTCGTTAGTCTTTTGCATATCTTTGTAAAGGCTTCGTAGCGTCCCTATGCAATCACACCTCGGAAGTGTGGTATTGTGCACGATCGGCACATGCGTGGTTGGGTTCAAAGTTCTTTGGAACTTTTACGCGAACCGTGGGAAAAGTGTGCAACCTCTCGCAGTGTAAAACCGATCGATCGGCCGTGCTCACGGTCAAGAGCGGCCCGGACCCTCACATGATTAATTGAACTTAAAGATGGATTAATATTGCTTTCGGTTATTTCTGTGGCCTTGCTGAGTACCAACCATAAGTGTACTCATCCTTGCTTACGCTGTTCAGAGAAGAATCCCGGAGTGGAGTACTTCACCGACTACGAGGAATTCTGAGGATGCGATCAACCAGTCAGAAGCCTGTGGAAGATGAAGATGGAGTCGCGTCTTCATAGTTATCGTTGTTCGTGTAAAGACCTTTGTGTCTACCATCGTGAGTGTAATAAAAGTTAATAAACCTTTTCTGTACGTTTTTGAGCGGTGTCTTGTGATATTACACTCATGAGTCTATCATATGTGTGAAATTGTGATCCTGGCACACATATGAGATGCATTCGGTTTTCTACGGAAAATCGGGTGTGACAGAGTGGTATCAGAGCATTGCTTGACTGTAGGACGCAGCCTCAGATAGAAATGGTCGATATTAAGGATTCTTTATCTAGAAAACCTTTCCAAAGCATTCAAAATATCTTATTTACGCTTAAAAAAAATATTTTATTCTTTATTCTTTAACAAAATCAAATCTTTTGTTTTCTTCTACACCGAATCGATTCTTGTTCTTCCACCTTGAACTACCACACGTGCTTTATAGGATAGTTTCATAAGTTGCCTACCCCTTCTACCGCTTTCGTTTCGATAGAGCCGTTCTTGTGAGGACGTGCGATGTTAATGCTTGTTGATTGTAAATATGCATGATTTGGATCTTTGACTTGATTGAAATGTTTTTGTGGAGTGATGGCCACAAATACATCAATAAAATAATTAAAGCTAAAAATTTTTCCCCCCCTTTTTTTTCTCTGATTCACCTTTATCAATTCAACTTCCTATCGGAAAACTTCTCTCTAACAATCAAATGGTAAACATCAGGTCAGAAGCTGGACAGGATATTCCGTTCGTCATCAATCAGCTAAATCAAGTTCCCTCCTTCACAAGAATTAGCAATGGATCCCGCGATGCAGCAGTTCTTTACGGAACAGATGCAGTTAATTCAGAACCTCACCGCCACTGTCCAGAATCTACAAGCACGAGCGAGAACCGCCCACCACCACAAGGACCTCCACCACCTCCACCACCAGTGAACAAGCATAGAGAATTCATGAGTCACAACCCGCCCACTTACTCCCATTCCGCAGATCCCCTCGATGCCGATGATTGGCTCAAGACCATCAACAAGATGCCGAATATCACCCAATGCAATGATCGTGAGAAGGTTTTGTATGCCTCGGGACGTCCGGAAGGTGCGGCCCGCGATTGGTGGGATGCTTACACCGTCGCGCATGCTTCGCTGCCGACACCATTACCTGCGGGAGTTCCGGGAGAGTTTTCGTACACATCACATCCCGAGTGGTGTGAAGAAGGCTGAAAAAGAAGGAATTTCTAGCTCTAAAGCAAGGCAACATGACCGTTAGTGAGTATCTGGATCAGTTTACTCATTTGTCCCGCTATGCACCAGATGAAGTCAACACAGATGCAAAGAGACAAGAACGCTTTCTCGATGGTTTGATAGGTCCACTTAACTATCAGTTGCAGAGCCACACATTTCTTAACTTTCAGATGTTGCTCAATAAGGCTATAGGCTTGGAGAATAAACGCAAGGAACTCCGTGAACAGAAGCGCAAGATTCAACCTCAGGGTCAGTCTAGCAGTAACACCCGCCCTCGTTACAACTCATCGCAAGACTCTCAGTTTCGTTCTAGCACACCAGGCAGAGGTCATGGACAGAGTCAGCAGTATCGTTCGTTTGATGAACCCGAAGATTCCAACCCAATGACACCTCAGGCTCCAAATCCTCATCAGAATCGCTCAGGTGCACCAGTAAGGAACACTACTCCAGTTCACCCCAGTGGATGCTTCAACTGCGGAGAGTTGGGACACTATGCTAGTATTTGCCCTCAGCGCAATATGCGGACACCCCGAGAGAGATAACGAGAGGTCAACGAACAATATGCATGGTAGGGTGAACCATGTGACGGTCGAAGAAGCTCAAGGAGACAAAGATGTTGTGCTTGGTACGTTTCTTATCAACTCGTACCGCAACAGCTTTATTTGATTCCGGGGCATCGCACTCATTTATTACCGAACGATTCGTGACAAAGCATGATGTACCCAAGAGTTCCATGAAGACACATTTGGTAATCGGTTCCCCAAACGGTGAAATGAAATCCACCTATGTATGCCCACAGTCAATCTTAAGATCGGAGAGATAGATTTTGAAGCGAGACTTAGTGATTCTAACATCCAGTGGAATAGATGTGATCCTTGGTATGGATTGGTTAAGCAAGCATGATGGAATCATTTTGTGTGCCAAGAAGTCGGTGCTCTTAACCACCCCGCAAGGAGATAGGATTGAGTTTGCCGCTACAAGCCCGAAGAAGAAGGACAAGTGAACGAACTCTGTGATAGTAAACCGTCATCTTTCAAGACATCTTGTATCTCCTCTTGTTTCCCGATCCCTCCGAATCTCGGGACGAGATTCTTTTTAAGGGGGTAGGATTTGTAACACCCGAAAATTCCATCACAATAAAATATTGTTAGCAACATGGTTAGATTTATTTTTCTAAGGATTTAATAAATTTGGAATAAATAAATTTGCCTTTAATTAAATTAAACATCATTTAATAATTAGAATCAAACAAGTGATTGTGCATCATGTTGAAATGCATGAGTTTTGTTTGTGGTGTGATTTTAAAAGTCTTAAAAAAAATGCTTGTGAAAAGTCTTAAAAATTATTGTGAAAAAGTTTGTGAAAATTGGAATAAAAGTTTGAATTAAAAAAAATGAAAAGAGGTTGAAAGTTTGAATTTAAAAATGCTTGAAAACTTGTTTAAAAGGTTTTCTAAAAAGTCTTAAAATAGTTGGTGAATTTGTGTTAAAATTTAATTTGAAAAAGATTTGAATTTGAATTTGGATTTGAAAAGAAAAGGAAAAGAAAAAAAAAAAAAAAGAAAACAAATTAAACTAACCTAACCTACCCGCCCACTTCGTTTAGGCCCACGCGGCCCGTCGCCGCCCGCCTCCCTCCCCTCCCTCTCTCTCTCTCTCGACCGCCGACGTGTGGGGCCCACACGTCGTGGCCATCTTCTTCTTCCCCTGGCCGCGCCCCCTTTCTTCCCCGAGCCGCCTCCCCGGTCTCCCCGTCCCCGCGCCGCCGCCGCCTCCCCCGGTCTCCCCCGTCCCCGCGCCGCCTCCCCCCGCCCCCGCGCCCGTCCGCCTTCGCCATCAATGCACCGCACTCACCCACCGCCGCCCGCCCTCTTCCCCCTCCCCCGTAACGGACGCCGCCCGCACCGAGCGCCATTAATGGCGGCCGACGCCACCGACCTCCCCGCGCCGCCTCGCCGGTCCTCTCCACTCCCCCCTCCACCCTATAAAAGGCGAACCCGAACCCCTCTCCACCCCGCGCCCCTCTCCCCTTCTCTCCCCCCACCCGCCCGCGCAAAGACCGCCCCCGAGCTCACCGCCCGCCCGCCGAGCGCCGCCCGATCCGCTTCGCCGGCGCCCCTAGCCCCCTTCCAAGGCCTCCGTGAGTTCCCCGCCTCCTCCTCTTTCTCCCCGGTGTTTTTCCCGCCGCGAATGGTGCCCGGGAGCCCCCGTTGGCCTTCTCCCGCGAGCCGCCGCCGCCGCCGCCGCTTAGCGCCGCCGCGTCCGTCCGCCCGCCGCCGCCGCCGCTCACATGCGACCGCGGCCGCCCCGATCCGGCGGACGGTCCGGATTAAAAGGATGCGTATCCCCCGGGTCCGTCCACCGTGGACCATGGACCGTGTCCACCAGCGCGGTCCACACGCCGACGTCATCACCACGTCATCGCTTGCGTCGGCACGCCCTACCGCGAGCCGCCACGCGTCGCCGCACAGCCCCACCCGCCGGCCGCCCGTGCACTTTTTGCAAAAAAGACCTCGCAGCTTTTAATATTACAAATATGCCCTTCCACCTATATAAAAGCCTTACAACTAGGTCCTGATTTTCATATCTAGGCCCCTGATCTCTTAGGTTTTCATGTTTAATAGCCTATCCTTAACCTTTTACATATTAGACCTCCTAGTTTCACACATATTTATGTTTAGGTCCCTGAAATCTTCCAGAAAACCCCCTAAACTTCCAGTACTTTCACAATTTAGCCCCTGAACCTTGTTTCAGCCATAACTTTTCCATCCTAGCTCCGTTTTACGCGTTCATGATATCCACGCGATCGTCTCTCCGAGCCCGTCATTTCTAAAAGCTTGTTTTAGCCTTTTGGTAATGTTTGATGTATTGTTTTATTTATTGTATGTTTTCTTGCATGATCGTAGCCGACACGCCGTTCGAGGAAGTTCAAGTGCAGAGCTTTTCAGATAAGGAAAGTAGCTTATTGTTGGAGAAAGGCAAGTGACCCTAACCACCTTTCTACCTATGCTTTAATCAAGAACACTATAAGTTAATCGGAACATGGAGAACCACCCAGAAAACAAGTGCAACCACAGTCCATATGGCTCGGCTTAGCCAATTAATTAGGTGTGCGATTGATCTGATGGCCCTTTTCCGAAAGGAGCAGAGGGGGATCCGGGTTGCGGGGGTATAGCCCGGTCCTTTTGGGGTAGCAACCTTTTGCTAAGGTGCCGACCACTAGGGAGGGTTATGGTCCGCCCCGATCCGTAACTATGCGGGTCGTTAGTCTTTTGCATATCTTTGTAAAGGCTTCGTAGCGTCCCTATGCAATCACACCTCGGAAGTGTGGTATTGTGCTCGATCGGCACATGCGTGGTTGGGTTCAAAGTTCTTTGGAACTTTTACGCGAACCGTGGGAAAAGTGTGCAACCTCTCGCAGTGTAAAACCGATCGATCGGCCGTGCTCACGGTCAAGAGCGGCTGGACCCTCACATGATTAATTGAACTTAAAGATGGATTAATATTGCTTTCCGGTTATTTCGTGGCCTTGCCGAGTACCAACCATAAGTGTACTCATCCTTGCTTACGCTGTTCAGAGAAGAATCCCGGAGTGGAGTACTTCACCGACTACGAGGAATTCTGAGGATGCGATCAACCGATCGAAGCTTCGTGGAAGATGAAGATGGAGTCGCGTCTTCATAGTTATCGTTGTTCGTGTAAAGACCTTTGTGTCTACCATCGTGAGTGTAATAAAAGTTAATAAACCTTTTCTGTACGTTTTTGAGCGGTGTCTTGTGATATTACACTCATGAGTCTATCATATGTGTGAAATTGTGATCCTGGCACACATATGAGATGCATTCGGTTTTCTACGGAAAATCGGGTGTGACACTAAGTAGCGTGGGGATTTTTTATTTATATATTTATTTATTTTATGAATTTATAAAAATATATGTCAATCTCAAAGTTTTGTCATCTCCAAAAATTCGTAACTTTTTTATAAATTTTGATGGTGATAATTTTTATATAAAAGTTGTAGGTTTCGTCGAAATCTACAACTTTGCAGTTCAAACTTTTTCATATGAAATCTTTCTGATGCTCAATTAATCGACACAATTTTTTTCTTCCATTGACAAATATATTTTAACAAATCATTTTTCAGTTTCAACCACCTAGGATATGTGATAAACTTGTAAAATTGCACATTGCTAGTGAAGAATAACTTAATATTGATAACTAATAGCCATGCTTTATTAGACTATTAATTGGTTAAGAAGTATCAATTATCTTTTTTTACTAGCAAAATGTATGTGTGGCACACAGGTGTTGACACTCAAAAATGGCAGTAAGCTGGATCAAGCCAGGACAGGCGGGCGGACCAGGTTCACCGGGTGGTTTGATGGCGTGCCCTGTAGCCGGTCCGACACAAGATGCACTAGGCGGTCTGAACGCCTCCCAGGGCCAGTTAGACCGCGTTCCCCGAGTCCGATTAGAATTAGAGAGTCCTGATAGATCTCAAGTTATAAAAGAATTCCTTGTGGGGCAAGACCTCCCCATCGTATAAATATAAAGGGTCGTGGCCGGTTGAGGAGATATCACCCAATCGAACAAACAATTATCTTACTTTTTTATCTCCAAACCCCAACTTTACAAAAAAAACCCCCAAATTTCCAACCCCTTTGCTTCCTCATTCGTCTCTATGGTGATTTAGGGCATTCTAAGGGTGTGTTTCATATGGGCCAAAAACAGCCGGCCAGGCCCGAGAGCTGCAAGAGCCCGTGTTTGATATCGTTGCTCCTGTTGGCGAGCCTGGCCGCCGCGGTGCTTATCGCCCTCTCTCTCCTGGCTCTGGACAAACACGCCTAAGGTTCGTTCCTCCCCGGCCTCGCTCCCACGACACTCGCGTGGGTGAATCTTGCGGTGCGGGGAGGCTCTGGCGGGCTCGCGCGGGAAGATGGAAACTTCCGCGCGCTCCTTGCGCGCCATCCCCGTGCTATAAGAACCCCCATTCTCTCTCGCTCAATTCTTCTTATCCTCCCCACACCCCACTGCCATTGAGTTACCGTCGGAGGTGAGGTCGTCGGCTGCCAGTGCGTTGGTGGTGTTCCCCCCTCGGCTTCTTCTCCGTTCCCCTGGTGGGGATCTGCGGCGTCCAGGCGGCGCGACTCCCTCTATTGGCGGGCTCCGACGAGGTGTTCTTCTTCCTTCGTCTTCTTGTCTGTGCTGATGATCTTGGATCGAAGAAGCAGATCCACTACTTCCTCCCCACCTTCATTCGATTTAAGCACCATCTGCACCCCCTCCTGCTCACCGAGGTGAAATCCCAAATGTTTCCCCATCCTCTCTTCCTATTCGTTACTGTTTTGGTTGGATCTGAGTTTTGCTTGTCCTTGTCTACTTACTAATGCTTAATCATGCTTCGATCTGAGTTTTGCTTGTAAATATTTACTTACTGATGTTTAATCCTGCTTCGATTTGAGTTTTGTTTGTCGATGTGTACATACTGATGCTTAATCCTGGTTGTTTTGGTCCATGCTTACTTGTTCTTTGGCATGGTACCTGGTATAGTACTTCCCTTTTAGTATTATTGTTGCATATATGTTGATTTTAATGTTGGTATGTTGGATAATTGGTCGGTGATGACTAGCTGTTGAGCACAGGAAGGCATTTTTTTTGAATGCAACCGTGTCTTTTTTCCAATTGTAAATGCAAACACTATCATGTAGAGGCCAGCCAGGGTCTACCTAAGATGCTTACACATTTCTGAATGCATGTAGATGGATGCAAATGCACAGCATGGGATGATGGCTAGGCAAGCTGCTGCCATGGTAGTTGTGATGGTGTGTTTTGTTGTCAATAGGATTAGAAGGATTAGTGAAGAGGAGGTAGTCCCTTATGGTCCTAGGACTCATGCTGAGAGGCATAGGCAGAGCACACTCCAGATGATGTATAATTACAACGATATTGAATGCATTGCCATGCTTAGGATGAGAAGGGTACCTTTTTTCTTTATGCCAACTGATCAGAAGTAGAGGCCTTGTACTTGAGACAGTTGGATGTCCTGTTGAAGAACAGGTTGCAATGTTTTTGCTTGTAGTAGGTCAGAACCAAAGATTTAGAGTGGTCCACTAAACCTTTAGGAGGTCAATTGAGACTGTTAGTAGAATCTTCACCAAGTTCTGTATGCTGTTGGTGAGTTAAGGGCTGATCTGATCAAGCTGGCTTCCACTGCCACACATCCTAAGATTATGGCTATGTTGACGGATAAAAGACGTATCCACTTACGATCCGCAAGCGTACGATGTCGGTGTTTTAGACCGGCAAACCTACCAAGGGGTACCCGAGGTAGTAGATTGTGCGGTGGGGATCGTGATCGGGAGACCAAGAACTCGAAGGTATGCGCAAGGACATGGGACACAAGGTTTATACAGGTTCGGGCTGCCAAGGTGGCGAGCCCTATGTCCTGTTTGGGGATCAAGTATGGTGCCCTGCGCTTGGTGTCGGTTGAGATCAGGTGCCCGACTAGGTACCCGACCCTCCTTTATATAGTCCAGGGGGCGGGTTCCTAGTCGGTTACAAGGCAAGAGTCCTAGTAGGATTACACGAAATGAGTCCTAATAGGATTACAGGGGAATTCTAATAGGAGTCCGTTTTCTTCCTTCCTTGCATGAGTACTCGGGGTGTATGCCCGACAAGCCCCCGAGCACGTTGTAGTCGAGAGTAGTAGTTCGAGTAGTCTTGAATCCTTTTCGAGTAGTTTTTGAGCGTCCTCGAGTACTGCTTGAAGAAGTCTTCAATAGTACTTGAACTACCATGCACCCTAGCTCGATTTGGCTTGGCACCGGCGAGATCGCCGCCCAGCGCCGCCACAGCCCGCTCGCCGCCGGCTTAGCGCCGCCGCCAGCCGCTTGCAAGCGTTCCGGGCCGCTGGATCAAGATCTAGCGCCCCTGATTCAAACCCGCCGCCACCGCTTAACCCGCAACCGCCAGCGGCCGTCGGATCTAAATCCAACGGATCTAGATCGAGCTGACTCGGGTCAACCCCAAACCCAGCCGACCCTGGCAATTTTGCAGAAAACCCCCTATGTTTTCTGGAATTTACAAAAATACCCTCCCACCTTAGGAAGTTTCTTACGGTTTAGTTCTTTTTCTTTGTTTTAGCCCAGTTTCTTTTCAAATCTTTACAGATTAGTCCTAGCACCTTCCATAGGACGTAACTTGGTCGTTTTAGCTTTGTTTTTCGCGTTCTTTATGTCCACGCGATCGTCTCGAAGCGTAGATTAGTTTTATGCCACTGTTTTGTTCTGTTAGTACTGTTTGGTGACTGTTTCTTATTTATTCTTGTTGTGTGCTTGTATGTGATGATTGTAGATCGTAGAGAGTGAAGCGTTCGAAGTATAAAAATCAAGACGTGCCAGAGTTTGAGCAGCCGAGTTCTGTTGAAGGCAAGTCTTCCTTGATGCATGCCCGCTTGTCCTACATAACATGCATTTAAATTCACTGTATTTACTTTTCCTGCTTGCATTAACTTGACGGGAACCTATTAAGGATCATACCTAGTCTTTTACAACCTTTACCTTGTAACTGGGTTAATCAAATAATCTTGATGGTAGCTATGGCTTAGCATGCTTAACTGGGATAGTATTAATCAAACTTGGATACCTTTACATTCTATGTTCCGGTTTATGTTAATTTACTTTGAAAGACCACTTTGTTATGTTAATCGGAACATGGAGAACCACCCATGAAAACAGTACAACCACAAGAACTAATAGGCAATGGTCTTGGCTGATTAATTAGGAACTTTAGCTTGGGATGGTCTTACCTGATAAGGACAAGGGATCAGCGGTACTGTGGGGTATAGACTCGCTCTAGCAGGGGGCTGGGTGAGTTATTCTTTTTATGGTGCGGTATCGACCTGATAGGGGACTTTATACCTTGCTAACTGATCCGAACCTTGTGGGTCATAACTTGCTAGGGAACCTTTGAAATGGCCATGTAGCGCCCTATGCAACCACACCTCGGTAGTGTGGTATGGTGCCTTGCAAACACCGCATGGTTGGGTCCAAAGTTCTTTGGAGCTTTTACACTGGTTGTGGTGAAAGTGTACAACCTCTGCAGAGTATAAAACTAATCGATTAGCCGTGCTCACGGTCAAGAGCGGCCTGTACCCTCACATGATTAAATTATGGAATTTAAATATTTAATTGCTGTTATATTCTTTATTTATGATGTTATTACTTAATTTATTGGGATGGTATGAACTTACACTCTTTAGTAATTATGTTGCTAATAAAACTTGACTCACTAAAATGCTAAACTGCTTGAACCTTAGCCATTCACCGTATGGCCTTGCATGTTATGTTGTTTCCTCTTGCTGAGTACGTCATGTGCTCACGCTTGCTTACTTTCTTGCATCTACAATACTCGGATTGCTTCTTAGACTGGGAGAACTTTGAAGATTTCCCCGGAGATTTCCAGGAGTTCTAAGTTTGCGTTGTCTTCAGTCAGCTGCCGGTGGAGGCACTTTATCCGCTGCGAGAACTCGTTATTTATGTTTCGATTAAGACTATGGTCATGTAATAACTCTTTATTCGTGTGGCACTGATTTTGGTATCCACAATGTCTAAGCGTGTGTGTAACTTGATCCTTGCGCACACGTGATCTATGCATTTGGTTTTGCCTTCAAAACTGGGTGTGACAGCCACCTCGACTGCCCCCATGGCCAGCAAAACCACCGCACCAATGAAGAGGAAGGAGGGAAGCGGCCAGGTCTGCCCATTCCCTAGTAGCGACGGAGGCGGCGCGCTGAGGAGGATGCGATGGGGGAGGCGGAGGCGGGGTGAAGAGGGCGCAGATGCAACTACGCAGGGTGCGGAGGAGGGCGGGCGCGGAGGGAGAGCTAGAAGCAGCGAAGGGAGGGGGGCGCAGGGCCCACTCTTCGGCGCGTGGAGCGTCCCGTGGTTCCGCCGGCAGAACACCCAGGGGGCATAACCATGGGGGAGGTGTTGCCCTTACGGCCTCGTTTGGCAACTAGTGTATTCACGTGGAAAGCAGCCCAAAGCCCGCCTCCCGTGAAGCCCAACCCACGCCGGGTTGAGTTTTCCCTCTTGGACCAAAAACGTATTTGGCAGCCCGTGTATCAAGGTGGAATGCATCTATATCCTGGTCATTCCACGGGAGAAAAGAAAATCACTGAACACGCAGTGGAAAAAATCCCCATCTCTCTCGGCCTCATCCTCACCAACGCATCCTCTCATCCATCCGCGGCAGCGTGGAGTCGTCGCAGCAGCGGGGGTCGTAGGCGCGCGCGTAGATCGACTACCGCCCGAGGCGGAGGTCGGCGTGGAGCTCCTCACCGGCCTAGTGCACGGCGTAGCAGATCCACTGTCCATCGTCGATGCGGACGCGGCGGTGGTGCCGTCCCGTCCCTGCCGTAGAACTCAATGCGGAGACCGCGCAGCGGCACGGCAACGACGCGGGAGCCTCGATGGCGGCCGTGCAGCTCGGCGTTGACGGCGTCGGCGAGGACCCGGCGGGGGGCCGCGGGCGCTGGGTCCTTGTAGGAACCGGACGAGCTCGACTCTGCTGAGCCGGTGCTGCTACTCCAGTCACTTTCATCGTCCTCATAGTCGTCGTCGTCGTCGGGTACAGTGCGCCGCCTGGACTCCAAGAATGAGAGGGTATGCACGACAGCATGACGCCACCACCGCGAGTATGGTTGCAAGCGGGGCGGCTGCGGGTAGCCCACCCCACGTCCGCATAACCCGCACTGATTAAGCGGGCCTCAGCGGGAGCTTTACATTCCACCGCAAGTTTTATGTGGGATTTAGCGGCAGCCCGCATGCACCCACAAGCTTAGCTAGTTACTTCCAGTTTCAGGCATTCGCATGGCGAGAGAGCTCAACGCACGCACGAGCGCGACGCTGGTGGGGGCGCGTTGGTGGTAGCACTAGCAGTGAGCCAGAGCGCCAAACGACAGGACGCGAAGGCGCACACGCACGCACGCATGCAAGCACCAGCGGCGAGCGTGCTGTCTCGACCGCGAGCGCGAGCAAAAGGTAGGTGCTCCTAGTCCCGGCTCGCTTGTGCGGCACTCTACATGGGTAACCCGCATCTACATGTCCAGCAAATGCTAACTTATCTCATTACATGTTCTCCGGAATCATGCCAAGGCTGCGAGCATGAGGGTGGCCATGGCGGGTACGGCGACCGCAGGCAGCAGGTGGACAAGCAGCAGCAGCTTCCTGCTTCTCCTTCTCGCCGCTGCCCACAGGTTGTACACCAACGCCACCGCCTCGAGGCCCATGGAGGCGGCGGCGATCCTGCGGCGGACGGCGGGGGCGACGGCGTGGCACCTCTCGACGCACGCCCTCACGGCGGCCTCCTCCTCGGCGATGCCGCGCAGCCGCCGCTCCACCTCTGATAGTCTGCTGCATCGTCGAGCTTCCACCAGACGCCGGAGGAGGAGCGAGCCAGGCTAGGCCTCGACATCCCAACGCCACCGCTCGCTTGTAGATCGAGACCAGTGAGATGCGGGTTGTGCGGCGCTCGTGGGTTTGTGCGGGTTACCCATGTAGACCGCTATAGATATGTGGGCTGACGCGGGACTTTTTGTGGGCTAGTGACGCGGTGTGGCCCAGCGGGTTGGCGGTGTGGCCTGCGCGGCTTACATCCCTAACCGCGAGAGCGGAACCGCACGCGCGCGACTGCGACAGCCAGGATGTGCTCAACTCGCTGGTGGCGGCGTTGGGCTCCGTCCGGGTCCCCATGGCCGCGGGAAACCCTTGCTAAACAGACGGCGACGTTCCCTCGGAACTCATCCAGCCACCCCGTGGAATCACTCTCCTGTGCAATTAAAAATCTAATCAACTCGTGGATTTGGTGGGCTGCGGGGATCACCCAACCCCAGCCATGGAATCAATCTCCCGTGGAATGAATCCACTAATTGCCAAACAAGCCTATGCGTTTTTTTAGGGGCAGAGAAGTCTGGTAGAATAATCTAACACAGGCACACCGGAAACATTTAATAACGGTAAGAGGCCGCCCGCCCAACAAGTTTTTTTTAGGTGGAGCCCAACAAGTAAGTGGAGATGTGCAGAACAGACCTAAAAGAAGCAGGGAAACATATACATAAAAAACGAAACTGGGCTTGTAAACTAAAAAGGGCTGCCTACTGACTGAGGGCGTACAATAATTGGGCCAAGAAACACAAGGGCAGGACCGGGTTTGAGATTCGGCCCAAGGGAACTTCAGTTGCCGCCCATCGGGGGAGAAAAAGAACAGGGGGGGGGGGGGGGGGGGGGGGGGGTCGTTTCGAAGCGGAAATCCGGCCAATAACCTGACGCCACTTTAAACCTTGAACAAAATGTATTTGTACAACTCGCATTTGCTAGATTATGGTTGCACAGTTTTGAAGCTTAGACAGGATTTGCAATATTAGATCACAACAGTCTTGCCCTCAAATTGTAACACATCCAGTGAATTGCCATACAAAAGCCAGGTACAACCGGGAGCAAATGGAACAAGCAGTCAAACCCAAAATTAGCAGCCCTGGCCATCATCCCATCAGTCGTAAACAAAATACGTCTCTAATATAACTAACCATAAAAGACGCCCTTTCGATCAACGTAGCAACAATGCACCATTGCTGAAGTTTCAGTCTTTCAGACAAAATATGGTGAGGCCAGTGACACCACTGCTCTGTTCTACCAGCCACGGGGCTGCCCGCTCCCGCCATGGCCACCTCCATTCTCACTACGACCACCTCTTGCCCACGACCCAACTGGGCGCCACGCCGCCTGCTGCCTCTGGAACGTGCCGCCGCCATATTGCCCTCTTCCTGCACAAGCTCTTCCGTCGCCATGGCTTGGTGCATGGGCAGCCCCATGGAAACCTCTCCTATAGTTGCTGCCACACTGCGGTGTCTCAGCACCGATGGCATTCCCTCTCCCACGTCCAAAGTTGCTGGCCATTGGCTGCGCTTCTGCTGTGGCAGTGATAGTTACAGGCGGTCGGGAACCCACGTAGGTGTGCCACAGTGGACTCTTGGAAATGTCAGCTTCAGTTAAAGTCTGCAGAAATGCATGGTTCACAGATGATGGCAAATGTCTCAACACTTGTGAATTGAGCAGCTTAAGAAACAGGTGAGGCTACCTTTTCAGGTTTCTTGACATGTTCCAGTAGTCTTGGAATGATCTTCACCGGCTCTGGGTTGAAGAACATGAATGATCTGAAACAAACAGTACAAAATCATGAAGAATATTTTCTATTTCTTAGGAACTTACCACCAGATGAATGTGATAGGTTCAAGAGAAAACATACACTGTCTGGTCATTCATAATGTCTTCCAGATCGCTTACGGGCGAATGGAAGTACCCACAGCTTATGCCACTGTCATCAACAGGTGATAACCATCCTCCAAGTTCACTGCAAGGAGTGAAAATTTAGCATCATTTTTGATAATATTGATCAGTACTTCAAACGAAGGAGAATGCATCAATGTAGCATCAGTACAGATTTGATATACCTTGTAAATGGATCTATTGGAAGCTTTTTTGATGAACAGTCAGATAGTTGCATGAATGCTGCATTGTTAGCCATGGTATTTGTATTCTTCATGAAGATCTTATCTTGCCGAACAGTGTTCCTGCTCATCTCATGCACCTAAAACATAGAAAAGGTAAAACACCTATGTGCAACATACTTTAGTAGACCATTTGCATGTAATATATAGGCAATAATTTTTTTACTGCAAGTTCATTCTCCACCGTCTTGGTAGCCGAAATCAACAGCTTTTCATCAATGAATGGCAACATTGCAATGCCCTGAAACAATTTATTTCAGAGAATTAATGAAGAAAGCTCTTTAATTCCTTTTTTGCAACTATTAATGGGGGCTACATGTAGTGATTGAAAGGTGAGGGTTATCTACATTAGTGCCCAGATAATGTACCTCAAAATCTGAGTAATCTAGTTTGAGATTATCAATTCACATATATCAAATAATGACTTACTTGCCACAAGTACCGTTTCCCATGGGTATCGATCTGCAGATCTGGTAAGCAACATAAATTCTCATATACTTCAGTAATACATTATTCAGATTATATGATGACTCTAGCTACAGTAATAAACATACCTGTTGGATAGAATTTTTTTATTGGTGATTCCTCATTTTCCATTAGTTTTCTGTAACACTTCGGTAGTGCAAATGAGCTATTAAAGAAAATAAACTCAGAAAATTTCAGTTACAATATTCCAATGAAGAATGTGCATTATAAAACAAAGAATGGTTAACGTGCCTTTCCTGTGGAAGGACTGCCATGAGCTGATCGAATGGTCTTAATGGCTTGTCCATGGTGAAAGATATCTTGAAATGAGACAGTCCTTTGAGATCAGATGCAAAAGGAGCATAGTAGAAAGGGTAATACCTGCAAACAGAAACAGACATGTTGTGCCTAATGGTATAGCATGTAAATATTTGTAGCACACATCCATAAGCATTAACAGTCATATAAGGATATCCATGTGGCACTATTCTAGCAAAAATTTGAGCCATTCGTCATGAAACTTTAAAACAATGAAAGCGTACTGTACAATGTATAAAATAAAGTTCTGAATGTGCTCATTTTACCAGCTCCATGATGGCACATCTGCAAAATAGTACTGCAGCACCCAACAAAGCCCTTCAAGATACTTTTGAACCTAAATTAAGAAATTGAGAAAGTACCATAAGTCGTTTTCCATTCAGCGCTCCCACTCATGAAAATTTTAATTGCACAGATAAACAAGAAAAATCATAACCATGTCGTTCTTCAGTTTCCCAACTTCGTTGCATCTTTCGACATCAAACTTTTCCCTGTAGAATCGAGACTTCCACCCTGCTAATCCCAGTTTTATCTGCAATAGGATATGTCAAAAATTAGCAGATACAAAATATCTGTTGAAATAGGCGTTGGTGTGTTACTAACCTTATCATGTTTACAGGCTCCACTTGTTACAAGGTCTTGCTTATTACGAAGAGTATCCTTTAAGCTTCGCCTCAGCTCTAAGGTATTTGCAGTTATCTAAACAGCAGAAGAGATCATCAAATTTGACAGAAGAAACAAAATAATACGTACAACTTCTACAAAACTAGGAAATTAACTTTTAGTCCTAGAAAAGTAGATAAAAATAGGTGGTCGTCCCTACATCAGAGTTGTCGGCGATGCAGTTGGAAATGCCACATTGCGTTGAGAAAGACTTGACTGTCAAGTCGGAACCATCAGGATTTCCTTCCTGAGTATAAGAAGGGTTGGGATTAAAAAAAGTGAGTGTATCTACAATCAGACAAAAATTTTAAAAGGTGTATCTAGCCCTCACAATACTGTCAAAGTTACTTTCATTCCATTCCTTCTCCGCAGCTTGACGCAGTATATTGCGCTGTAGCCTCTGCATGTAATCGACAAGTCCCGATAGGCACTAGTGATACTTCGACAGCATGATTATAAGTTTTATAGCATACCTCTCGCAGCTCATATCTTTTGAGGAAAATTTTCTCTTCATACAAGGACAGTTCTTGAAAATACTTTTCCAACCTTGAGACTTTAAGATATCCAGCATGCTTTTCTTTCAACTATTTTCAGTAGCAACAGAAGGCGCATCAACATTTAACTCAACAACTAATTGTAAATGAAAATATGAATTTGATTCTGCAGATACCTTTTCCGTGTTCACAATATAGCCTCCCATTTTATTGAAGGTTTGTTTGTACACTTCCATCAACAGATCAACTGCAAACTGTGGCATTGAAGATAAATCAGAGGCAACTCAATTTCCTGCAGCGTCGAACATGTGAAAGATTTGCATACCTCATGTGTATCAACTGAAGGAATATGTGGAATGAAATCATTTCCTGTCAGGAAACAAATAAATATGAAGTCATCTATAAGCCTCTCAATATCCGTTTTGACAACTGGGTTTGGTATCTTCAGATCAAGCTCCAGGTACTCTCTCAGAACCCATATGTTCAGAAACTGAAAGAAGATGGTGTTATAAAAAAATTAACATGGAAAGGCCATATTACTTCATCTGATGAACAAACCTGATACGGTTTCTTGAGAAACTTGCCCCTAGTAGTAGTTTCTGTTGCTCGAGGGAACCAACCTCTACATTTCCTTGTCTCTTCAGTTTTGAACAGTTCTTTGGTTAGAGGAATACAGTTTTCTGGCTGAATTTGACGTAGCACATCCTGATTAAGTCAACAAAATATTCTGAATCCAATAATTTCGAAAACTTTGGAACTGCATTTGTCAACTAGAAGGATAAATTCACAGACCTCACGCAAAATTGAAAAGTGCAGTTCATGGGATGCCAAAGCAAGCATTATGAGGTCAGCATCCTACATTGGTCCGAGTTAATGTGAATAGACAAGCACAGAACATATTTAGAAGTTCATTACCGCAGAAAAACAAATTCAAACGTTCTGTCCAACCTACCAGTCCATACAAGCAGTGACGTGTATTTGGATCATAGTTCTTGCTGCTGCGTTGCGCCCGGATGAAAGACATTATCTTGTGCTCGCCTTCTCCAGGTACATTGGAATCAGATAAAATTACCTTCAGAAGAGACATGTGAAACTTATTAAAGGAATGATCAAGATGACAAAATTCAGTTACTTCACTAAAATTCATGCTCAAATAGGCCCTCATAAGTACCATCTGTGCTAAAGAAAAGTTAATGACTACCCTGTCCAATTAAAAATGTGATGTAGGACTCCTGCCAGTCAAGTTTGCTTTATTTTTGAGTTGGACACCACTATATGAAGAATTCTATAGATGTACTATGTGAGACATGGATCTAGATTGATCATGAGAAGTGTTTCTATAATATTTACTTATATTTATTTACAATGTCATGTTTTCATAGAAACAGTTATTCAGACTTCAGAGTATCATATACTACTTTAGAGCTTGAAAACAGAGGGAGCTATTGCTAAAGTGGATTGGTAACCATTATTTGAAAAACAGAGTGCCTATTTTACACTATGAAACAAAGACCTTTGACATGGTCAAGACTAACATAAGGTGACACCATTTATTGGATTTTCCGCATTAGTGTCAAATGAGAAACTAATTAATTAAGACCAAGTGCCCTATCTATCAAACCTTGATTCCTTTCCATGCTGGGTCACCATTCAACCGGGCACGGATGTAGTACTCAAGCGCCTTGGAGAGCTTCTCCATGAACTCGGTCCCTGGTGTAATGACGTTAGGATCGGAAACCTCATGTGTCTCCCGCGGCTGCACCTCCTTCCCTTCAGCTCTGAATTTTGCTCGCAGGAGATTCTCCTCCATTTCCTGCAAAGTAAATAATAAGAAAATGAACAGTCGATCCTAATTCCTAAGCAGGGTTTCTACGACTCCATTACTTCAGAGAAAATGCATGAAGAGGGGACAGTGAAAGGATACCGCGTCTTTAGCGTCCTTGGCGGCCTTGAAGCGCCTGGACCTCTGCTGGTTCATCTTGGCGCGGGGAGCAACGCCATCTGCAGTTCAAATAAAGATTATAAGACACGCAGTCATCTAAAATGTCACTGATCAAAAATTTAAAAGGAAATCAATTGGGGAGGAAGGAACATTGAGGAAAATTTTAGACCACAGACGCGAGAGAATGATGGCGGTTGTATGATTGGCATCGATCAAACACCAAAGGCGAGAGAGGAGAAAAAGCAATATACTGTACTACGGGAACTGGAGTGGTGTACTTTGTGCACGTACTTACCTACGGCCAAGTAGAGGAGGTTGGTAGGCCTGACGATGCGGAAGAGACGATCCATGTACTCGAACATGGCCTGGAACACCTCGTCGAACGTCGTCGGCGGGCACACCTGCACCGTCAAGAGATTTCAGTTGAGGAGCTCGGATCAATCAGCGAGATGGCGGGTGCGTGCATTCTAGGTCTAGCGCGCGGTCATGGTACGGTCCTCGATGGAAATGTGTGCAGTCGTCTGTCGCAGTCGCATACGACATACCTGGTCCTCCGGGTGGAAGCAGGGGTGGATGATGCAGTTCATGTCGAGGTACAGGTTGTGGTAGACGCCATTGGGCGGCCCGGCGGCTTCCCAAGCCGCCGCCGACGACGACTCGTCGACGTCGTCCTTGGCGGGGACGACGATGTCGGGGTACTTGCCCACGAGCCACTTGTAGAAGGAAGGCACCCCCATGGCGTGCGGCGGCGCGCGCCGGCCGGCGGGCTTGAGCTAGCTCCAGCCGAGCCTCGATCAAGCCGTCCTCCGATGATCGTCACCGATCGTTCTCTTTGTGTTTTTCGGAATTGGAATTTTGGTAACTACCCACACGGCCACGACACTACTCTTGCGCTGCGTTGCGTTTATAGAGGTGGCTCACCGCTGGTGATAGTGGGACGAGTAGCACTTTGTCGTAGAGAGAGAGAGAGGGTGAGGGAGAAGTTGTATCGAGAAGGTGGAGGAGCGCGCGCGCGCGGCTCGGTCGCCGATCCATCGGGTGCCTCGTGCCTGGGGAGATGGAACGGCCGTGACATGACATGCCATTGGCAATGGAAAGGCGCCGCCCGATGCGTCCACGTGTGCCGGCATGCACGGCTCGTCGGCTCGCCGCCGCCCAGACGCCTCGCACGGCCAACGAGCCAGCTACCTGAGCTATAGCAGCAGCAGGAGGAGAGGAGTAGTAGCTTGCTTGCTCGAGAGAGTGACTGCACGGGGAATACAAGTGCAATGATGGAGGCTCGAGATTGCCCCCGGAACTCCTCTATCGTCGAACTGTACGTGTCCCCCTTTTGAAACCAACCGTGCGAGTCCTTGCAGCCAGGTTCGTTCGATTTCGATGGTTTTATAAAAGGAAAAAAAAGGTAAAACCCTCGTTTGGGTGTTTTTCTCTCATCTCTGTTTTCTATCTTTTTCCCTTCACCATATCTTTTTTTTTCTCCCTCCCCGACTAACCGCCGGTGAGATTAAGACCGTCGGATTAGAATTTCAAATTTTCAGAGTTAGACGTTCAGAGTTAGAGTATGTTTGGATCACCTTTAGTCTCATGACTAAAATTAGTGAGGCTAAAAAATTTTAGTCACCCCCTAGTTTGGAAGCAAGGGATAAAGTGTATTAAAAAGCATTAAAGTCCCTAATTATCTCTCCCTTTCTCTTCTCTCTCCTCTCCCTCTCTCTTCTCTCTCCTCTCCCACGGGGCATGGCTTGGAGCTATTGACAGCATGTATGTGGTCATTAATGAGGAAAGATAAAGAGGAGAATTTAGTCACTTTTAGCTCCTCCACCCCCTACTAGCAAAGTTTAGCCTCAAGACTAATTTTAGTCTCACTTTAGCCTCACCAGTTTGGAAGTTTAGCTCCTGCTAGAAGCTAATTTTAGTCAAGTTAATTTTAGTCCGTATGATCCAAACATGCTCTTAGGTGTCGTGGTTACGAAGGTAGATCTTAGAGGGAGGGTGAACAGTAGCAGGCCAAGCCGGTGGAGGATGCGGGTGTGGGTTGTTCGGCGAGGCGTGGTGGCAAGGGCAGCAACGATCGGTTGGTGGGGGACAATGGTTGGGCCATTGCCAGGAGCGTGGTACGCCCATGGAAGGAGGAGGCGGTAGTAGTTGTTCGACGGGGAGATCGGGAGCTAATAACGCGATGGTTATGCTAGCGTAGCACACGAAAATTACGACGAGACACAAGGACAAGCCGATTTTATACTGGTTCGGGCCTCCGGAGAGTAAAACCCTACGTCCAGTTCTTCGGTTTGTATTGCTGGCGTTGCGAGATTACATGGCGACCCGTCGATGGTCTGCTGGTTGTCTCCGGGAGGATGCCCTTGCCCGCCTTATATTGGGCGACGGACAAGGTCGGTGGACCGGAGTTCAAGTCGGTTACAACAGGGAAACCTATCTCTAGTCAGTTACAACATGGAAAGCTTATACGAGCTGCTTTAATCCGTTTGGACTGTCTTGTCTTGCACGTCAAGTCTTGTGGTCGTTCTGAATGAGGTCGTCTGGGGAATCTTCTGGAAGGTCTTCAGGAGGTCGTGTGGGCCGCCAACTAGGTCAGTTGGGCCCACTGACAGGTCGACATGTCTTCTAGTAGGCCGGACCCACTTGTCAGGGACGGCCGTGAGCCCGATCGGTGGGGACCCAGGAGTACCCATGTCTCACAAGCCCCCGAGCGAGGTGTAGGTGCAGCGACCTTAGAAAGGTCATGAAGAAGTCATAGAGCTATCGACAGGTCGAATAGCATGCATGTCGGGCCAAAAGCAAAAGAACAAATCGACTTGGCAGCCGACCTGTTTGAAGTCTTGCTGAACGAAGGGAGGTCGAGTGACGACCTATAGGAAGCACACTTCCAATAGATCGAAACGACGATGAAAAAACTTAGAGGGCATCGAAGATGCACTCATGAGTAGTATCCGAGCATCATGGTGGGCAGGATGGCCGGTATGATGGTCCAAAAAAGAAGAAGAGATAAAAGTAGGTCGCGTAACGACGTGATGAGAAACAGGTTTCCCAAGCAGGTCGGTACGACGAGGAAAACAAGAGGGCGTCGAAGACGCACTCGTAGAGTAGTCCCCGAGCATTGAAGCAGATAGCATGGCTGGTTTGATGCTCCAAAAAGAAAAAAAACTGAGTCATGGTCTTGATCAAACGAAGTGTAGAGACACCCAGATCTCCGAGCATAGCTGCAAGGAGTCTGGCAGGGCCGACCTTAAGGAGGCCTTGTAGGCGTGCCGACCTCAAATAGGCCTCAAATCATTAATGACCAGTATCTGAGGATACCCAGTAGGATCTTGAAATGTACGTCGAATGAAGAAGGCTGTCGATCACGTCATAGCTGAAGCTGTGGTGTCCATAGCCAGTCGACGATGAAGCTTGCGAAATAACATCGATCTTGAACGTATGGAGTGTAGAGACATCTAGATATCTTGCATAGCTGCAAAGAGTTTGGCAGGGCCACTCGAGGCATGCCGACCTAAGGAAGGTCTCAAGTCTATAGCGCCCAAGCACCTGGAAGCGCTTGGCAGGGCCATCAAGCGCGCACCCCACAGAGAGGCTTTCATTCCCGACGTAAAATCCTTGGTGTCCAGAGCAGGCTGGCAGGGCTTACAAAAGCACACCGACCTCAGAAGGTCACGTATCTGTGGCGCCCCAACTAGGTTGGCAGAGCCGTAGATATACCGAGGTATTGCAAGACCTAGGTATTTGCAGCATGCCGACCTCAAGGAGGTCGTTTTGGTGTCCAGATGACCAACATAGCTGCTGACCATCCAGCGGAACCATGATACTAAGGTATTGGCGACCTCAGCAATAGGCACACCGACCACAGGGGGGCGACAAAAAATTGTAGATCTCCGTGATGCTTCTGATCTCCATGGTGTTTTTGATCTTCGGGCGCCCAGAAGGATCTGGTAGAGCAGCGAGGCATGCCTACTTCGGAAGGTTTTCAATCGAACCTATGACCATTCTGCTCAGGAAACAGAAATATAGTCTGATTGGAAAAGGTTTGTTTACGTGCAGAGCCATAGCGGGTGCACCAGGTCGAAGAGCCTAGCGGGTGCAAATAAAACATCAGGTCGTAGAAGGAGGTCGTGGAGTTATCGTCGAAAGGGGGGCTAAGTTTTAGGCGCGGAGCCATCCGACACAGGGGTCAGATTTTGTCTTGTAGCGTAGACTGCAGGGTCACGGGTCAACAGTGGTTGGAGATGCTTTCGCCACCCAGAAAACGACAAATCGCCCCCTAATTGAGGGGATTACTGTAGCCATGTGACCTCTACGGCGGGGCTCAGGCATCATTGATGCGCAAATGACAAAGACGTCGTGAGGCAGAGAAAGTAATATCGTCGCCTTTAATCATACACAGGCTACTGGTCCCAGTATCACGTGTCATTACTCATCCACCTACTCGAGGTCTGGCTTCAGCTATAAATATCACCGTGAGACTGAAGGAGACAAGCACCGAGTATTGTTGAGCTATGAAGCCGCAGGGTAGAATTCCAGCCATGCCGTGGGCATGCAACAGTTCACCAGAGCATAGGATGCAAAGTTATAGAAGCTTGGAGCTAGAAGAACAAAGTCTCTGATGAGGCCTTTTAAACTGGCAAGATCAACAACGAAGTCGTAAGGAGGTCTTAGTCATGACGAAGGCGACAACAGAAGGCGACAACAGAGCCAGAGAAAGGTCTGGCGACCTGGCAATGGTGACCCGGAGGAAGGTCTAGCGACCTGACGAGGACGACGACGAAGCCGGAGGGAGGTCTAGCGACCTGACGAAGACGACGTCGGAGCCGCGAGGAATGTCTAACGACCTAACGAAATAGGTGACGCTGAAGCAGAACTGGTCCTGTAAAATAAAATAAACACCATGTCAGTGTATCAATCTGTCGAATATAAATACGAGGAAAACTTAGCTTGATCTAAACATATAGATGTTGGATAATGCTAGCCGGAGCTGAACATTCTTGTGCTATGTTTTGTTTTAAAAAGGCCATTCCACTTATCGTGCAAGGCACACACTATGCGGACTCGAAAGCTCTGAAGTTGCAAAGTGTTTCACCCCTCTACAATGCTCAGCAGGGAGACTTAGATGTAGCCGACGCGCGGGGAAGGGCCTAGGACCCAGGTTTTGCAACCACACAACATCATCGAATACTCATAACGAGAGTCAAGCAGTTAAAGGAAGAACACATAGGAGAAGTAGGACCACACAGGTCTGGCGATCCTTAGATTGGCAAGGCCAAGCCCCCGAGCGTGTTGAGGGGGAGAGGAACATAGCACAAGATAAAAAATTTGAACCCTCAGGTCTGGCGACCTACGTGTTGGCAATGTCAAACCCCCGAGCATGTCAGGGGGGGGGGAGATCGGAAGAGCAGACAAAAGCATGTAGAGAAGGTCTTCGAAGGTCGCGGAGGCACGGAAAATCCGAGACGATGGACGGAAAAATTGAAGCTGTTAAAATATTAAATTGAAAATGACACTTAACTTTGCCGAAATGGAAGATAGTTGATGTCGTTGAGGACGACGCGAGCTGAAGCCGTGCCGAGCTGTCGAGGTGGCCGTCGGTGCGGGCTGAGAATCATGCCGAGGTGTTGACGACGTGGGCTGCAGGAGCAGTTACAAGAGCGACATAGTAACCGCCGTCGTGTGACGTTGCGGCCGTGCCACCGAGCGCAGCACAGGCGCAATCAGGCCTTCCGCCGCTAGTGACTTGGTGCTCGACAAGTTCGTGCATGAACGAATCATGCATGCATGCATTAGGGAAAGTAACAAATTAGAATAAACCATACCGGTCAAAACAAAGGAAATCCGATGTACCAGTTAAAGAAAGAAAAGTAAAATAAAAATATTCCCTGTTTACGTGTGAGCTTGTAGTTGGTTTGGCGTTGAGCAGTGTACGTGGTGGACTCGTAAGCTGATAGGTCCAGACCGTCGCCGACCTTGATTCGCACACGTCCCCCCGGAGTTGGATTTCTCCTGTTTGAGCAGATTGATATTTTCTTTTTGTGTGTGTTGGCCGTTCGTGACAGACATGGAGTCCTGGGTATGGCCGTGACGTAGATGCGTATACGGCAGACTGTATCGCTGACGAACGTGCGGAAGGTCAACGACCCAAGATGACAACGGGTACGTACCCGATGGGTACTGACCACCCATGCCCGCACCCACCAGGTCAAAACCTATTTCATTGGGTTACCCGCTAAAGCAAACGGGTATGGAATTCATTCCATACCCGCACCCGACGGGTAATCCTTACCCGACGGGTATTCCATACCCGCCAGTACAACAGTTCAACCTCCTTCACATGCACAAATATAACAACTTTAAGCAAGTTAAATACAATAAGTTTCAGCAAATGCATTAATAGTAGGTAGCACACCACCGCCCAGGCTTCTAGCCTTCCACAACTTGTCAGGTTCAACCACAGTTCCAAGTTTCGAGCACAAACAAATATTACAAATTTCATGGGTTATATGGGCTAAATTACTTAGGTTGCCTACTCATTTTTACGGGTATTTCTTACCCACGGGTATGCGGGTATGGGTACTACTATTCCACACCCGTACCCGCCATACCCGATGGGTAGAGAATTTCACCCAATAACGTACCCATGGGTATAAAATTCGTTCCATACCCGCGTCTTTATCGGGTAAAACCCATCGGGTACTCGGGTTTCGGGTACCCATTGTCATCTCCATCAACGACACAGATGTTTGCACCGCCATGCCGAATCAAACTGCCGGATCGATGAGACCAGCAATTGCGAACAGGTCGTCGAAGGTGCGGGTTGGTGGGAAAAAAAATTTGGCGCCCCGTCCGTAGAACGAAGACGTCGACCTCACGATTAGATCGGACGGTCGCTGCGAGCAGGTCGCTGCGGAGATATCCTTCGTGTCGTCGCCGAAGAGGTCGCCGGGCGAACTGCCATCACGCTGCACGAAGAGCTCGCGATCACCCCTACCTGGTGCGCCAACTGTCGGATGGTGAGATCTGGACAGCCCACGGGGGTGTTAATCCCTGTGGTTTAGTTGTTCAGCGGGGAGATTGGGAGCTAATAACACGATGGTTATGCTAGCGTAGCACACAAAAATTACGACGAGACACAAGGACAAGGCGATTTTATACTGGTTCGGTCCTCCGGAGAGTAAAACCCTATGTCCAGTTCTTCGGTTTGTATTGCTGGCGTTGCGAGATTACATGGTGACCTGTCGATGGTCTGCTGGTTGTCTCCGAGAGGACGCCCTTGCCCGCCTTATATTGGGCGACGGACAAGGTCGGTGGACCGGAGTCCAAGTCGGTTACAACAGGGAAACCTATCTCTAGTTAGTTACAACATGGAAAGCTTATACGAGCTGCTTTAATCCGTCTGGACTGCCTTGTCTTGCACGTCAAGTCTTGTGGTTGTTCTGAATGAGGTCGTCTGGGGAATCTTCTGGAAGGTCATCAGGAGGTCGTGTGGGCCGCCAACTAGGTCGGTTGGGCCCACTAACAGGTCAGCAGGTCTTCTAGTAGGCCGGACCCACTTGTCGGGGACGGCCGTGAGCCTGGTCAGTGGGGACCCAGGGGTACCCAGGTCTCACAGGTCTTGAAAATAATATGCAAATATGAATATAATCTTTACTCATAAAAACTGCATCATTGCATCATTGCGACCCCGACGTGCGTTCTCTGCCACCCCGACGATGAGCCTCGTCCTCGACGCGCTGCACGCTGTTGATGTTGGATGGTGAGAGCGTGGAAATGGTCCTGGATTCGTGCTCCTCGCTGTGCAAATCAACTGAGCTCTGAGGATTTTCCCTTGGATTCCTGCTGGGTAGCAAAGTTTTGTGCCACACACTAGTCAGATTTAATTGATTTTGTGGTGTATTTTGTACGATTTTTTTGATTGATTTTGTTGTGTACACACTCCGTCCGTTTTTGTTGGTCACTAAAATCACTGTTCTTTAGCGACCAACAAAAAGATGGAGGGGAGTAGGTAGTAGGGTAAGGGTGGGCGTGGCTGTTGGCTATAAAGCATCAGCAGCCGACCACTGCGCCATGCCTTAGTTCCTCAATTTGTGCGCCAGATCACAGAGCGGAGCAGCGAACACCACTTTCGAGACAGAGATCGAGGACAAGAAATTAGGAAGGTGTACTCAGTACTCACACACATGAACCTTTCTTTCTTCATGTGTACATTGCATTATGACGTTCGTGTTAATTTTCTCAATTTTGCTTTTTGATTTCTATCGGGTTATGGCCCTTGCGCAACAGAAAAATGTCTTCAATATTCAAGTTGGGTTGTGCTTGATCTGTGCTCGATCTTATGATCATGTCTGTGATTCCTGTAGGTATCGCCGCAGACCAATAGCTACACCAGCCAGTAGGAGTTCATGCTTCACCTGGAGCTTGGCCTCCTCATAGTTACTTCTCCTGTCAGGTCTCAGCAACTCTTGGAACCCTCATGTAGGACTACATTAACAAGATGATCTACCGTAAGGAAGAGCATACTAGCTTGATTATGCATGTATTTGAATAATCTATGTGCAACTCAATCTTGCTACTAAGGGTCTGTTTGGGATGGCTCCGACTCCGGATGGAGCTGCTCCACTCCAAAACTCTATGTAGAGCCAGCTCCAAATTTTGGAGCTGTCAAATTGAGGTGTTTGGCTACCTACTCTAGAAATAACACACAACAAAGTTTAATGTCATGTGGGCCCTACTTGTCAGCCTCACAACTCCCTTTCATCCTCTCTGTTTCTCCCACACACCCGAACACAACACAGACGCAGGAGCACCGCTTGATTCTTGTGCTTGATTCTTGCGCCCTGTTGCTCGTTGCTTCGATTCCTCGGGAGCAAAGCTTCTCAACCACCAAAGATCCACCGACACCCCTCCAGTTGATGGCACCGAAGGGAGGGGCCGCCGGGGGGGAGGCGCAACCGCAGGTGAGGAAGGGACTCGGGAGGGAGACGCAGCCATAGGAAGCGGTGAGCGCTTGGGGCACAGCGATGTGGAATGCGATGGCGGCGACGAGAGGGAGAGTAGGGGCAGCTGACGAGGGTCGACGAGCTTGGAGAGCAGCCACGTGGACCGACCGACGTTGCTCACGGCAGGTTCGGCGAGTTTGCCTGACAGAGCTTGATGGCCGCGCGGAGTAGGGACGGAGGGCCGTGCGGATTGGGGACGGAAACACGTTGACAGGCGGGTATGTCGAGTTGCGGCGTGATGTAGTCTGACGAAGGGGAGGGATGGCTCCGGTGACAGGTTGCACTCCGGCAGCGTGGCTTCAGTGATGGGCCAGACTCCGGCGGCGCTCCGCCGGTGCGGAGGTGGCCTAGGCGAGGATGGGATCCGGTGGAGAAGAGGGAGGGCTCTAGTGGCAGAGAAACGGACACCTGCGATGGCGAGGTGGGCTCCAGTGTCGGGGAGGCGTCCCTGGCGGCGGGGAGGATGGGCTCCGGCGGAGGGGAGGCGTCCCTGACGAAGGGACGACGGGCGGCGCGGGGAGGAAATCGCAGCTCGCAGTCGCGGGGCAGAGGAGTATAGAAGCGAATCATTTTTCTGTGTAACGGATGGCAAAGGTGGGTAATTACACTTCAACTCCACGACTTGGTTCATATTTGGTGGTTTTGGAGCAGCAAAAGAGGTACTCCAAAACTCCACCGAAATTTGCACTACAGCTCCATAGAGTTGGCAACTCCATGGAGTTTTGGAGTTGGGGTGTTTGGCTGGAAAATTAGATGGAGTTGCTGGAGTTAAGCTCCAGAGCCATGCCAAACATGCCCTAAAATAGCATAATTCATTTTTTGGTTTTCTGTATCTTGACTAGTTAGTGTGAGACATGGGTACCCACGGGTTCCCACCGACCAGGGTCTCCGCCATCCTCGACAGGCGGGCCCGACCTACCAGAAGACCCGCCGACCTGTCCGTGGACCCTGCCCAACCTGACTGTGGGCTCAAAGACATGAAGACAGCTTGGTGTACAAGACAAGATAGTCCAGCTCGGATAAGCTTTCCATGTTGTAACCGAGCAGCATGGATGGAAACCGACTTGTAACCCAAGGCACGCCAGCCAATATAAGGCGGCCTGGGGCGCCCCTCAAGGGCACGTCGTCGTCGACTCCCTCCTCGAGATCACCTCTCCACATAATTCCAATACCAAACTGGACGTAGGGTCTTACTCTCCAGAGGCCCGAACCAGTATAAATCGCCGTGTCTCTCGTGTCTCGCCGGGATTTCCGAGTTCCATCCGCGAACTACCACCTACGCTCTTAGGTCCCGATCCCCCCATTAGTCAACCTACAACCGCTTGGGTAGCCCCCTTGCGGATATATCCAGGTCTCACCCCTTGACAGTTGGCGCGCCAGGTAGGGGAGATCAGGAACTCGCTGTGTAGCATGGCGGCCCGATCTGGCATTGTCTTCCCGGCGAGCATGGCGGACATCCTCGCCAACCCTGTGGAGATCTACTTCGGTTTTCACGGTGACCTCGACCACGCTGGCGGCGGCGACCTCACGAGTGGCATCCGTGGAGGCCTCGGCGACCTTGCATGCCGCCCCCAGCTCCGGCAAAAAGTCGAAGTCCCACCCGCCCAAACCCTATGATATCGTCCAGGGGATGGAGCGCGTCATCGACATGATGGAGGAAACCCTCCAGATCTGAGAAAGGGCTCAGCGCTTGACGCGGGGGGCGTCGCACCGCAGGACCTTCCAGCGACGTGCACGCGCGACAGGAAGCAAGCTCGATCCAGATCCGATCTGGGCGACAGGAACCATCTGGCAACCTCCAGGTCGAACCTCACGCATGTCGTGACCCTCTCGACGTACCGTGCATTTACCACAAAGGTGCATGGCACACGCTCCGCGGCTGCTGACTGCGGAAGAAGGTCGATCAGGAGCGCGACGTCGCGTGCTCTACCCAAGCTCCCACGTCTCCGGACGGCGGGGAGTTTCAGAAGGCCTGGATCCGCATCTCCCCGAGCAACCAGAGATCTACAAGGTGACGCGTCTTGGTGGTCCCAGCGAATGACCCAGCACGGGTCGGTGCGACGGATTCCGAGGAGGCGCGTTGGATCCAAGCCAACGCGAACCGCACCCAGAGGTGGGCGGAGGAGCAGCGCCAGGCGGTACCCCTGTGTGCCCGCGACCTGCGCCTTGAGTTTGAAGAGGCGGGGATCCCGACGTTCAACAGCCCCCAAGACAACTTGGGTGCGGCGTTAGCACGTCTCCAGCAAGCTGACCCTTCGCCCAAGGCAGAGGTAGCCATGGCCTACGCCCGAGTCACCACAGCTCTGGTGGAGGAGAAGAGCGCGACGTCCAAGTCGGCTGCATCTACGTCAAGCCGGCACTCGCGCAACCGATCTAATCGGTCGGCGCATAGCAAGCTCCCCACGATCCAGGAGGAGGTCAACCAGCCCGGGGCGAGAGTTGCGCCAGCTGTTGACCTACGCGGTACAAATGTGAGACATTTGTACCGGGTGGGTCGGAGATGGTGCCGACGGGCCCTTGTGAGAGGGCATTTGTACTGATCGGTGCCTCCAACCGGTACAAATGTAGTTATTTGTAATGGGGCCAAAAATATCCGGTACAGATCAAAAAATGGGCTTGGAATATATGTGAGATTCTCTAATAGTGATAGTTCAATTGGTATTTGTCATTGGCACGATAATTCATAGTTCAGTTTAAGTTTGCTTGGACATGCTATTGGACTCGTCTTCTCCCATGCACAATGATAACTTGCATCTATGATGGTGCTCCTTTTGTTGCTCTTACAAAGGTGAAATTAGCCAAGTAGTTATTATTCTACTTTCTGTTACTTTGATTCGGTGAGCATGTATGTATGTAACTGAGCATAATAGTATGTAATTGTGCACTTGTGTGTATACATGTATGTATAAAAATAAAGAATATAAAGTTTTCTGATTTATTTTTCAAAATTTTTAATTCTAGATTGCCCGTTACCAATAGTCTGCTATTGGTAACGAGCAACAATCTATGTCAGTTACCCATCTGGATTATTGGTAACGGGCAAAATGCCCGTTACTGATGTTGGGTTATTTGTAATGCTTGATCGGTAACAGGCGCTATGCCCGTTACCAATGACGATCTGCGCCCGTTACGTATCACTGTTTTTCACGTAGTGGATCCTACATGCTTTTCCCCATACAGTAGCCTTAGTAGGAATCACTGAAGTTTTCAGAATTTGAAACACATAGTAATATGCATTATGCATTTAATAATTAACAAGCAACATTTTATCAGCAAGCAGCGAATACAAATTCTGTATTTCATCACCTTCTAGGCTAGTGAAGCTTTAAAATTGGTTGCAAAAAGCAACTTAATCAACCAGAAATAAAAACACATAATAATATGTCTAAAATGTTTAAACCATATATGAAATGTTTTTACATAAAGAAATGAAAATATGCACACTAGAAACATTTTAACAAGCTTCAAAATTAAATATACACTTAAACCGTAATTAGCCATCAATTAACTTCAGCTCAATCATGATAAACAATCTAGCATTAGTTTCTTGGTGGCTGAGATTTTTTTTCTTGGATGTGCTGTAGGAAAATCTCTTTACTTAGGTAAGGAAAGTACTGCTATCAGTTAGGCAAAGTACTGCTATCAGTTAGGCAAAGTATTATTTTTAGTTAGGCATATTACTGTTCTTCATTTTTTTTCCTAGGCTAAGATATTCCATCCTCTATACATCACGTGCCATGCAATTAATATCCAATCATGCATTTTTCCACACACAAAATACCCTTTTAACATTGCTAGATTCTGTGTTGCTTCTGCTTGCTCTATCTATCTCTTATTGGCGGCAGCTATACTAGATTAATTGTGTTCGTTTTGTTGCCTTCAAACAGTTTCTTCCATATCCTTCTCCCGATTTAGGCAATAACATAGATCTGATTAGGCAATGATATTGGTCAGGCATTTTTCCTAGCATTTTCTCATTGTACCATATCTAACATTTTTTTGGTAAAAGGCAATGATCATTCGTTATCAATTTAGTAATCTAAAGAAGGCAATTATATTGACAGGAATTAAGCAAAAATACGATTCTCTCACAAATTTGTTTTTCTTGACCCAAATTGTACTCTGTAGCTTTGAGTTCTGACCACCATCCATTAGTGGTCTTGGGTCAGGCAACCTGTTTGCGACAAGAATGAACACTAATCCGGTGATGCCTCGTAGTCGTAGTCTTTATGTGGAGTGACCTTAACATACCTTTGAGTCTTTAGCTAGCTGAAAAGTGGCAGTAAAATATATCTAGCTCAACTTCAGACCTAAACATGATCATACCTATGTCTGATCAGGTATTCCTACAGCAATAATGTGTTGCGAACAAGGCAGAACAGTTGTCTATTTAAGCAATTTTTTACCTATACCTCACGCTTTTTTATGGAAAACATGGAGGCATGTGTTGATGTTCCGATGTTTGCATTACATTTCCCTTAATGAAATGTTTGTGTTCAAATTATCTAATGTGCCCATTCTGATTTAGTTACATACGATGAGCATCAACAGAGAATGATTTATGAGCTTAGTTGAAATAGTCAAAATTTGAGTTTGATATTTTGATCTTAAATTATGCATGTTGCTTTATAGAGTCTCTTTGTATAGTCAGTAAACAGTTTAGTAAGCAACTATATAGCTCGCACCATGCATTTTTTAGTTATTAATGGAAAAGTCTAGTTAACCCCCAACCTATAAGGGTTAGAACACATCACCCCCAAACTATGAAAATGGATTTTTTACTCCCTGAACTTTCTAAAACATGACAAGCAGTTTTGAAAAATCATAATAAATCACAGAAAAATCATAAAATGGAAAATCCAATTGTGTTGGATTCTAAATGAGTACATCTACACAATGAACATATAATATGGTATGTTTAGTACATTTTTTTACCGTTATGGAGAAAATCATAGATCTAAAGTTACAACAAAAAATATGTACTAAAGCATTCCATATTGTATGTTCACTACGTAGAACTACTAATTTGAAGTCCAACACAATTTAATTTTTCATTTTATGATTTTTCTGTGATTTATTATGATTTTTCAAAGCTGCTTCAGGGGGTGATTTGTCCTGTTTTAGAAAGTTCAGTGGGTTAAAAATCCATTTTCATAGGTTGGGGGTGAAGTGTTCCAGTTCTCATAGGTTGGAGGGTTAAGTAGACTTTTTCCCGTTATTAATCAAGCAAAACAATGCAAGTGCCAAGCAATTTTTTATCACCCTTTTTATTGAGCAATTGTTGATTATTAGAGATACGCAACGGGTCACCTCATCCAACTACTTTTATTGTGCCTTTTCTTATTATATGTCATACATGCTAATTGATTTAATTCTTTTTTCATTTTATATTGCAGTATGTTCATGAAAGAAGATTTTGCCTCTCCTGCTCCTGCTCGCCGTCTGATGCCCGTGGCGGCGGCAGCGGGGAAGCACGAGAGATGGAGGATGAGCATGGTAGAGTCCTTGGCCAGGTGGGTTGTGAGCAGGGGCGGAGTTGGGCCTAAGGCCACCCGGGCCATGGCCCTAGGCGTGAGCTGAAATCCTCTTATACACCCTAATTCTTTCCATGACCCAGCTCTAGTCATTCAATTTCATCTGCAACCCAATCAACCACCGAACAGGCCGACAGACCAACAAACAACTGGCCTGCATTGCCTGGACGGCCGACTCGCTTCCTCTTTGCTCATGTCGCGCACCCCCGTCAGAAACAAGCGACTCTTTTCTCTCCCTCGTGGTTCATCTGCAGACTGCTCAGCAACCCAAGCGGCTGGTGCTGGCGGGCGGGCGCCGGCCATCTTCCATTCTTCCGCTTCCCCCATCTACTTGAATCCCCAACCCCAATCAGCTCATGCAGGTCAGTTTTTAATCCCCAGTTCCCCATGATGAATTGAACTAGTGATTCTATGCCTCGTTTTGTAGATGGCAAGGAGGCAACGAACCTGGACCATGATTCCCTGAACTCCTGAAGGGTGGAGGCTTCTGAAACTAGTGTATGTTGGACTCTCCTAGATGGCTGGAAGGATGTCGATTCTGATTTAATTTCTCTTGGGATGATTAGCTATTTTCCAATATAAATTTAAAAAATCCTCTGCGGAGAGCATGGTAAGAGTTCCCTTGGTACTGGTAGTAGGATTTGATTCCATCCGAACACTCTTGGACAGTTGGACTCACAACGGCAGCTTCCGACATGTGCGGCTTCTAATCTAGTCCTTGTTGCTCTAATTTATCATGGAGAGCCTAGTGACGAACTGAGCTGAAAATTCTCTTCGATGAGACTTAATATGGCTTGACTTGGGTACGTGGTTGTGGCCCTAGGCGTGCAAACTTGCGAGCTCCGCCACTGGTTGTGAGGGCGAGGGTGGTGATGGAGGTAGAGGCCAGACGGTGACTGTCGTGGATGTGGCTGACGCAGCTCTCATGGTGTCCTGGTTGCACTTCATGGTAATTACCATGTGGATGCCAGTGCACTGTTCCTGCCTATGCAGTTGCACGTCGACATGGTCTTCCACATTCACACCATAGGTTACATGTGTGCCAACTTGGCTTATGTGTTGTCAAAAAAAAACTTGGCAATTATATGTCGTCCTTGTACAACATGCTTTTGGACACCAACGCACACTCTTTAGCTTTTTAAGCAGTTTTTCTCATATTTTTCAGTATTAATGCTTCCTCGCTCCTCAGTTTAGTTTTGCATGCATGTACTGATATGTTAAAGAAATGAGCGAGCATATAAACAGCACATGCAGCGCCCAGCTGCACAACGGAGCAGTCTCGCTGGTCTTCCGTACTGGAAAGGAAAACTGTGTATCTGTCTCCTTTATAAAATACTACGACGGTAAGATAAGCTACTTTATAAGTGACTGTAAATTAGCTAAGTCCTTAAAAGATATGTTCAAAAAGGACTAGTTAAAAAAGGAAAGAGTATTTTGTAGTGATTAAAGTCATCCTGTAGAAACTAGCTGAAAAGGGACACGACTACGCGTGTACACGTACTTCTCATACGCGTGTACACGTACTGCTCATCACCTGTTGTCCACACCACGCTGGGATCGCCTCCGCATCGTTTCCATCAGCCCCTCCAAGCACCGTGGTGTCGCGCCATCGTCGACCCATCTCTGGTGGCCGGACGAGAAATTGATAGAATTACCTGTTCGATTTCAGCGGGATTAAGCTTAGTGAATGACATACCTGGTTCTGTAGTCTACCCATGTACATGATATCTTTCTTTGCCATCCCAAAGGGGTACTTAAGAAATTAGATTACTTCCGTTTAAGATTTTTCTAGCAAAGTGATGACCAGAAACCGAAGTATAGACTTGCCAAATAGAGTATTCTTTGTCGACCCAAGGTTAAGGGGGCTTAGGAATTCATGACTTGACCTTAAAAATACAGCACTACTCAGTAAATGGCTTTACAAACTACTAACAACAAATGGAACTTGGCAGTAGATTCTTCGCAACAAATATATTCATTCTAAACCACTATCACGGTTCAGTGGAGAAATGAAAACTCACATTTTTGGGCTAGTCTCATGAAGGCAAAGCGAGAATTTCTACGCTGTAGAACCTTCATAATTAGGGATGGGTCACAAACCAGGTTTTGGGAAGATAAATGGTTGGGAAATGCAACCTTGCGAGAGCAACATCCTTGTTTGTATAATATAGTCAGACAAAAACAAGATAATGTTGCAGAAGTTCTTAGCTCATCACCTCCAAATTTGTCATGGCATAGGAATCTCATATGACAAAAATTAGCAGCATGGAACGAATTAATTCCATGCATGGCTAACATTATTCTATGCCATGAATGAGAAGAGTTTCAGTGGAACTTACATCCAAATGGAAAGTTCTCAGTGAAATCTCAGTATCTGGCAATGATACACGCCGATGTCCATAACATAAACAAGGATTTGTGGAAATTAAAGACTCCATTGAAGATTAAAATATTTATGTGGTACTTACGACAGGGAGTAATTCTGACTAAAGATAACTTAGCAAAATGAAATTGGCAAGGTAGGAAGCAATGGTGTTTTTGTCACAAAGATGAGACAATTAAGCATCAGTTTTTTTATTGTCGTTTCACACGGGCAGTGTGGTCCATCATACATGCGGCCTCAGGCCTATCTCAGCCTTGTAGTATGTCTCATATGTTTGGTACTTGGCTACGGGGATTTAGAAAGGATATGAAATCGTTATTTCTGCTAGGAGTGACAGCTACATGTCGGTCGCTATGGTTATGCAGAAATGGTATAATTTTTTACAATAAACTTAACTCTTGCCCTTTGCAGGTTATCTTCTCGATTATACTTTGGCTCCGTACTTGGGCTGTTCTACAAAAGACAACTCCAAAATTCCGAATGGAGCATAGTCGAAGAACGCTTCTAGCAAAAGTTCTCGTGTTGGAAAGCAAAATATCTATCCTATGGGGGGGCTGGTCCTGCTGAATTCGGTGTTAAGTAGCCTACCCATGTTCATGATGTCATTTTTTGAAGTCCCTAAGGGAGTTCTTAAAAACCTGGATCATTTCAGATCTAGATTTTTTTGGCAAGGTTCTGCTATTAAGCACAAGTATAGGCTTGCCAAATGGGACATCTTGTGTCGCCCCAAAGATCAGGGTGGCCTTGGGATTTTGAACTTACAGCTACAAAACAAATGCCTGTTGGTTAAGTGGTTAGTGAACCTTTTAACACAGATGGGACGTGGCAATCATTGCTAAGGAACAAATATTTGAGAACCAAAACCCTCACGCAAGTATCATCAAAACCAAATGAGTCTCACTTTTGGAGAGGACTCATGTGTATTAAAGATGAGGTCCTATCTAACGGTTCTTTCGTTATTAAAGATGGAGCCAACACGAGATTTTAGGATGATACGTGGATAGGGGATAAGCCTCTCAAGGATACCTACCCATCCTTATACCAAATAGCGCGGGATAAGCATGTCACAGTTTCTAAGGTTTGGTCCTCTAGGCCCCTTAATATTTCTTTCAGGCGGTCTTTGGTGGATAACAACCTGAGCCATTGGCTTCACCTAGTAGCTCAGGTCTCTAATGTTGTTCTGGTGGATGATAAAGACTATTTTAAATGGAGGCTAACAAAAAGTGGTTTTTTCACTGTTCGGTCACTGTATCTACATGACATAGATACTCATCCACCTTTTCAGCATAGGAAGATCTGGAAGTGGAAAATACTTCTAAAGATCAAGATTTTTCTTTGGTTTCTTCAGAAGGGGGTCGTTTTGACAAAAGATAACCTTGCAAAAAAATTGGAAAGGGAGTCAGCAATATGTCTGCTGTAATTTTAATGAGACCAACCAACACCTGTTTCTAGATTGCCCTTCCGCAAAAATGATTTGGAGGATTATTTTCTATGCTACTAATTTGACCCAGCCAAGATCTATTAGCCATATGTTTGGTACGTGGCTTAATAATCAACATAAAGACTATAAGCCCCTGATTTGGGTTGGTGTCGTTGCCATATGCTGGGCTATTTGGAAATGCCGGAATGATATAGTTTTCAAAAAGACGAAGTTTAATTCGATTTTGCAGGTTATTTTCAGGGGAGCTTACTGGCTACGCTTCTGGGCCCAGTTGCAGCATAAGGAGCAGGCTAAGGATACCCTCATCGCCATGAGCAGGAAATTAGAAGTCGTTGCTCTACAGATTGCTAATAGAGGATGGAACAATTTTATTTGTTTACCTTAGTCAGGGGCTTGTTGCACGTTGTTGCTTTATTTGCCCTTTTGTGGACGATTCTATTGAACTCTGTAATAATTGGCGGTGTACATCTTCGGATGTAGAGGCCGGATTTAATTATCCAATATCTAAAAAAAGGTTCAAGGGGGCTTAGGAATTCATGACTTGACGTTAAAAATACAACACTACTCAGTAAATGGCTTTACAAACTACTAACAACAAATGGAACTTGGCAGCAGATTCTTCGCAACAAATATATTTATTCTAAACCACTATCATGGTTCAGTGGAGAAATGAAGACTCACATTTTTGGGCTAGTCTCATGAAGGCAAAGCGAGAATTTCTATGTTGTGGAACCTTCATAATTAGGGATGGGTCACAAATCAGGTTTTGGGAAGATAAATGGTTGGGAAATGAAACCTTGAGAGAGCAACATCCTTGTTTGTATAATATAGTCAGACAAAAACAAGATAATGCTGCAGAAGTTCTTAGCACATCACCTCCGAATTTCTCATGGCGTAGGAATCTCATAGGACAAAAATTAGCCGCATGGAACGAATTAATTCCACGCATGGCTAACATTGTTCTATGCCATGAACGAGAAGAGTTTCAGTGGAACTTACATCCAAATGGAAAGTTCTCAGTGAAATCTCATTATCTGGCAATGATACATGCCGATGTCCCTAACTTAAACGAGGATTTGTGGAAATTCAAGGCCCCATTGAAGATTAAAATATTTATGTGGTACTTACAACACGGAGTAATTCTGACTAAAGATAACTTAGCAAAATGAAATTGGCAAGGTAGTAAGCAATGTTGTTTTTGTAACAAAGATGAGACAATTAAGCATCTGTTTTTATTGTCGTTTCACACAGTCAGTGTGGTCCATCATACATGCGGCCTCAGGCCTGTCTCAGCTTCGTAGTATGTCTCATATGTTTGGTACTTGGCTACGGGGATTTAGAAAGGATCTGAAATCGTTATTTCTGCTAGGAGTGACAACTACATGTCGGTCGCTATGGTTATGCAGAAATGGTATAATTTTTTACAATAAACTTAACTCTTCCCCTTTGCAGGTTATCTTCTCGATTATACATTGGCTCCGTACATGGGCTGTTCTACAAAAGGCAACTTCACAGGATTTGGTTACTGCGGCATCTCAATGATTGATGCATGTGATCAAGGACTTTTTTACCCAGGCGCATGGGTGGCGGTCTAGTCTACAGATTGATGGTTATTAGTGCGTTTGGTTCATCTCATTTTCTTTTATTGGCTGTGTGCATCCTGTTATGTAAAGGCCGGGAGTATTTTCAAGACGTTGTATCATCTCGATGTAGTGACCTTGAAAATCAATAAATCTTTATCGAAAAAATTTGGATTTCGGTCATCAGCTAGTCCTCCAGCCGGCTGATTGGTTTGCACCAACCCAAGAAAAGAAAAGTCCGTTCCTTGCAAATGCATGTTATTATACTTTATCAATAAAAACCACAAATGTATCGTTCTCAATTACCCATTAAGAAATAAAATTAATAGAATAATTTACCTTCATGCCAAAAGGTTGTAAACTTCACAAATGTATGAAATAGTCATATAAATGTATGCAAAATATCTCATAGCAACACACGGGGAATTCACCTATTTAACTTAATAAGCACGACCTTCACAAAGACCACTTGAAAATTTCTAAATATTTCTTATTATAGTTCAATTATTAATAATAGAGCTTTATTTCGGTACTTGGATACCAGAAGGTACTAGGTAGTACCTTGTATTAAGATTTTTTCACCAATTAATTTAATTTAATTGTTGGGCTCACCAAACTGGCACTTTCTATAATACTACCCTATTGATTTTTTTGGCAATACCTGGTACTTCCACCGATTAGATTTCATGGTTAGATAGAAGCACTTTAAAAGTTTCCTAATAATTTGAGTAACTTTGGGCAAACAAAGTGAGCTAGTTATCCATGACATCTGCTAGTAGTAAAGTATTCCCTCCGTTTCAAATTACAAGTCTATTTTTTTTAGAGTCAAAGCACTTAGATTTGATCAAATTTTTACAATAAAGTACTAAATTTTCATACCAAATAAGTATCATAAATTTCTTCACTAAATGTATTTTCATAGTATATATATCTTTATGATCCTCTCTATAATTTGGGAATCGATTATTCAAGAAAATTAGAGATACTTTTAATTTGAAGTAGTATACTACAGCCATCCTCATAAGATTCAAAACTCAAACTAGAGGGAGATCGAATCAACAAAATGTAGATACTAGATAACAACGAAAAAAGGTCCCAAGCGCAGTGGTGAAAATGACCTTAGGATGAATTGTATATACACTGTAATAAAGGAGGTAAATTAATCATGATTGCAACTTATAACCTAATAAAATTTACTGAGATGTAAAATCATGATCTTCTTCTCGAAGTCATATAGTTCAAAGAGTTTGGGTCGCGACACTCGGGATGCCTACTGAAAGATTCACAACCTAGTTGAGATAAAACTGCCTTGTTCCAGATGGAACACAATAAGGCAGTGGGGACTAACAAAGTTCCCATTGAATTCTATAAATTTTGTTGGCATCATCAAAGAGGATATGGTGGAACTCTTTAATGACTTCTATGAAAACAGCTTTGATGTAAGCAGAATAAACTATGGGGTGATTATACTGCTGCCAAAAGTCACAAATGCAAATAAGATCCAGTAATATCGCCTCAAATGTTTACTTAATTGAGTATATAAGTGGATTAAAATGGTTATGATCTTAAGGCTGACCCCAATAGCTAAAAGGGTCATATGTGCTAGACAAATATGTATGGCGCTATGGCAATACATGAGATAATGCATGAAACAAAAAGGAGAAAAGAAATTGTGTATAAGTCAATTTTGAAAAAGCATACGATAAGTGGGTTGGAGCTCCCTATTCGAATGCTTGAGAATGAGGGGTTTCAGTAGGATTTGGTGTAGCTGGGTTAAGCAAATTCTTGCTCAGGAAACTATGTGTGTTAAAATAAATAATCAGCTGAGTACTTACTTTGTGAGTCATAAACTGGTCTGGCAAGCAATATTATACCTCATGGGGTGGCCATCCTGTAAAGCTGGGAATTTGAAAGTACTCCTATACATGTATGAGTTAATGGCATGGGTTGAAAATCAACTTTGCCAAAAGCGAGCTACTCTTGATTAATCGAGATGATGATCTAGAAATACAATATGCTGAACTCTTCACAAAACTGGGAAATTTCCCATTAAATACCTGGGAGTGTCTGTGAGTCCAAGCAGACTACATGTGCTAGACTAACTTGCTCTCAAGGACAAATACGGCTGGAAGTTAGATGTATAGCAAGGAAGCACCATGTCTATTGCGGGGAGAACAACCCTCATTAATGCTAGCCTATCTAGTACATTCATCTATCATATGTCATTGTACATGTTGCCAAAAACTATCATTAGAGACTTAGACAAACAAAGAAGCACTTTCTTCTATCATGGAGGGGGCGTAAGAGAAAATACCAGATGATAAGATGGGTGACCATATGCAAGAGTAAGAAGAAAGAGGGCTGAGGATAAAGGACATTAAAAAAACATAAGTTGGTAGGAAAATGGTGGTGGAAGTTAGATAATGAGAATGGAATTTGGCAGGACTTGGCAAAAGCCGAGTACCTTAAAAATAAAGTGATTAGCAATGTTAAACATAAATTGGGAGATTCACGGGCTGATCTGTTAAAGATCAAACACTTATACCTACAGAAGAGGGAGATCAGTGTAAAAAATGGGGAGGGGTCCTTCTTTTGACCAATTCCTGGATTGAGGCAAAACCCTTGTGTGTGCAATACCCTGTTATATATGATCTTTGCATTGACAAAGACATAACTGTGAGAAATTTCATTATGCATGGGGGTGAAGTGAGATTCAGAAGATGTCTGGGAAGCTTCCTTCATGAACAATGGTAGGAAGTAAGAAATAAAATGTCAGGCGCCCCACCCTCTAACTGAAGAAAAAGATATAGTAAAATGGGGTGGAGAATCGAAAGGGATATGGTGAAAGCCATGTATGAATCCCTGATAAGAAATGAAGCAGGGGACACCTTCTGTAGAATCTGGAAGGCGAAAATCCCCTACAAAATTAAGATCTTCTTGTGGCTTGTGGAAAATAACACCATCCTAATTCCTAAGGATAACATGCTGAAAAGAAACTGGCTCCGGGACTCATCCTGCCAGTTCTGTACAGAAATTGAGAGTTGTGATCATCTGTTCTTTCGCTTCCCCAGTGCAAGGTGTGTTTGGGGGATAGTAGCTACTGGCATAGGTGCTGGTGACATGTCATCTAGGCATCTAGCAGTAAACAATTCTGGAGTTGGATGCAGATCCACTTTTCTGAAGGGAAAAGTGTTCACATATTTTGCTTAGGAGCCATCTGTTGGCAATATGTGGAAAACAAGAAATAGCTCATGCTTTGAACAAAAAGTATAAGACACCCAGCTGAGATAATAATATATGCATGTGCCTTGATGAAATATTGGACAGGTCTATATATACAAGCAAGACTTCCAAGCAAGCACAGATGGTGGCCGGGATCGGCGTTCTCCTGGCCACTGCTAGTAGGATCCTGGCTGGGCAAAGGAGGGAGGCACCGCTGATCCTGATGCCGGCTTCTGAAGACGATGGGCCCAGGAGAGCGAGCACTGATCGGTCTTGGCTGCAAAAGGAGAAGATGTTATCCCGAGGATAGTCAAAGTGGTTCCTGCATTTTGGGTGACTAGGTGTATGCCCGTGCGTTGCTACGGGCAAGTTTTTTGAAAAAGAGACAAAAGTAGATAAATTATTCAAGTCATAAACTTTAGTAGCAAATTGCATGTCAATGATGGAAGGGAAGTCCAATGTGCTAATACAATGATGGAAAGAAAGTCCAATGTGATAATACAATATTTCTAGTTGTGCTAATACAAATCATCAAGACCGAGAATGCTATAACAACTCATGCTTTGCTAGTTGTGAGGCCAATGTAGTATTCAAGATAATCTCGTAGAACTTCAGGTATGTTGCTTGCATATTGGTTCCCCTTGAACGTAAGTAGGTGTATTAGAAAGTGCTTTCTCAGTTCATATGCATCCTGCACATACATTATATAGATAGTTATATGAAAAATAATTAGGGCTCATGTTTTGCCAGGTGGGTTACCCACCAGGAAAGTTAGTGCTTGCAACCTTTCACCATCCCATGCGCGCATGAAAAGTAGAACATAATATGCAGATAATTCACTGTGTGGAAGAATAAATGTTAAGTTTGTGCTATATAAAGAAGACTCATCAGTAAGAAAGTTACCTATCTATGTTTATTTGAACACCATTTAGAAATGTATGATCCCATAGATAAAGCACTTTCCGACGTAGCAATGAGTTGCGACATTGTTTGGGAATTCCTTTGCTCGTTCCTTTGCTCGTTTACGTTCTTTAGCGTCAATGAGTTGTGACATTGTTTGGGAATTCCTCATGGTATTTGTCATGTCTCCTAATGGAGTGCGACCTCCACTCATTTGAAATGTATCCATTTGCCAGATTCTAATAATTACAACACTTAATGGATTATACAAATCATCCAAGATTACTCAACCAGAGAGTGGAAAAAGTACAGACTCGTTTTAACACAGAGGGCGGGATCTATCGCGCGCGTCCACTTCATTGTCATCACCATCACTCGACACTAAAACCCGTGGAAGAAAAAAGGGTGATTTGCCAGACTATTAGGGTTCTTTTCAAAGCAGCAAGTTAAAAGAGGAGGATGTTCAGAAGTATTTTCGGGAGGGAGTATTCTTTTGGGAGGATGTTAAAAAGTATTTTTGGGAGGGAGCATTTTTGGGATGTCAAGAAGTATTTCAAAGCAGCAGTTCAGAGTATGGGTTGCCAACCGAAACTGGGCCGTGGCCGGGGCCCATCTCGCAAGCGCCGACACTGGGCCGGAGGCCGGAGGCTGGAGCCCACCTCACCTGGGCCGAAACTGGGCCGGAGGCCTACAACCACCGCTCGCCTGCGCCTCCAAGCATTCTGCACCGTTCATCAAGATGGACGGCTTGGAGCCAAAGCCAGAGGAACAAAAACCGACGGCAGCCTCCTGGGTCCCCAAACCCTAACCAGTCAGCATTTGACCCCCACCCCCCGCCGCACCCCGAGCGAGTCGCCGGCCGGAACCCGATGAGGGCGGCGCCGCCACGAGCACCGGCGCCGGCACCAAGAAACCACCCCCACAACGGCGGCGACCCTACCAAGTCCTAACCCCGCGGTTGCTTCCCTCCCTACCTCCCTTCCCCACGGCCGCGGCCATCCAACACCCCGCAGTGGAATAAGGATACCGCGCCGGTGTGGAGCTCCTCACCGGAGGGCGCGTGCGGCTCGCACGCGGCTCCTTCGAGGAGTTCATCACCGGTGCATGGAGATCCGCGGCGGCTGCAGGGCCTGCGAGCTGCGGCATGCCCCCCTGCTTCTGCGTGTGGTGGTGGGCGGGCGGGCTCGCACGCTGCTCCGTGGAGGAGGTCATCACAGGTAGGTGCGTGTGGATTTGGGCATTTTTGCATTTGGGGATTCGTATTCGAACAAGCATTTGGGGATTCTTAACCGAACAAACACGCTTACTGGCAGCGGTGGTTGTAGCTCCTCCTCCCCCGTGCGGTGGGTCCGTGCGCTGGAGGGGTGGCGCTGGAGGGCTGGCGCTGAAGACGGCAAGTCCGTGCGCTGGAGGAGCGACGAGGGGCGACGGATGCAGCGACGTGGGGTGACGACGCGTGGTGTACGACAGCAAGCGTGCGTTTTGTAGGGTGGCCAAGCTTTTTGAATTTTGAATTTGTTGATTTGATTGCCCCCCAATGACGGTGGGTGGATGGGGTGGGGGCGGGCAGAGGCACGGACCCGCCCCGTGGTTCTGCCGGCAGAACGGCGGGGGGCAGAACCACGGGGGGTATGAGTTGCCCTGACGTTGTTTTTAGGGGTAGAGATGTAATGCTGTGGCCAGTAGTCCAAATGGTAGTAGTGGACCAGTAGTGGACCTCCCTAGTTTGTGCTCTGCTACTCCTGTTCCCTTTCTGTTGGGCTTGAGTCAAGCTTTGTAACTAGGAGGGGTTAGGGGTCTAGTAGCAAAGTTTGCTAGTTCTTTCTTAGTTGTGTGCTCTTGTACTTCTCATTATCTCGGTAATGAGAATGGGGTGCACTGTCGGGCATACTCCCCGGGTATTCATGCAAGGAAGGAAGAAGACGGACTCCTATTAGAATTCCCCTGTAATCCTTCCAGGACTTGTTCCGTGTAATCCTACTAGGACTACTGCCTTTTAACCAACTAGGAACCCGCCCCTGGACTATATAAAGGAGGAACGGGTACCTAGCGGGGCACCTGATCTCAACCCAACACCAAGCGCAGGGCGCCATACTTGATCCCCAAACTGGATGTAGGGTTCGCCACCTTGGCAACCCGAACCTGTATAAATCTTGTGTCTTGTGTCCTTGCGCATACCTTCGAGTTAACGGTCTCCCGATCACGATCCTCACCGCACAATCTACTACCTCGGGTACCCCCTTGGTAGGTTTGTTGGTCTAAAACACCGACAGCTGGCGCGCCAGGTAGGGGTGATCATCACCACCGGACGAATTCGAAGGACCTCGTCAACAACATTCAATCTACTCGGCGATTCGGCAGGGTTGATCTGCTAAGAACTTTTGGTTGAGCTCGACTCGGGTCTCTGTATTCTACCGCTGCATACTCCACTCGTCAACTTCGCATACGCCATGCATCCGGGTGCCTCGGCACATCGCGCCGCTCGTCGTCGACTATTTGGCCTACACCGCGCATCCGGGTGCCTCGGCACGTCATGCGGCTCGTCATGTGGCACATCATCGACTACTTCGCCTCGGGCAGGCTCGTACGCCGCGCGTCCGGGTGTCTCGGCATGTCGCGGGACTCGTCACATGGCTCGTCATGCGGCTCGTCGTCAACTACTTCGCCTACGCCGCGCGTCTGGGTGCCTCGGCACGTTGCGCGGCTTGTCGCGCCGCTCGTCGTCGACTACTTCGCCTACGCCGCGCATCCGGTGCCTCGGCGCGTCGCGCGGTACGTTGCGCGGCTCGTCACGCCGCTCGTCGTCGACTAGTTCGCCTACACCGCGCGTCCGGGTGCCTCGGCACGTCGCGCGGCTTGTCGCGCCGCTCGTCGTCGACTACTTCGCCCAAGCCGCGCGTCCGGGTTCCTCGGTGCGTCGCGCGGCACGTCGCGCGGCTCGTCACGCCGCTCGTCGTCGACTATTTCGCCTACACCACGCGTCAGGGTGCCTCGGCACGTCGCGCGGCCCGTCGCGCGGCCCGTCGTTGACTACTCCGTGCGCCGCGACTTCGTCTTGCGTCCACACTGTCTCTACTTCAGCCACACCGTGCGTCGCGACTACTTGTCTCGCGGCAACACTAGCTCTACTTCGAGTACGTCGCGCGCCGCCGCGACGTCGTCTTCCGGTCGCATCGCGTCGACCATTCATCTCGACTAGTTTTCCAAATTAGTTGAGAACGGCAGTCACGCCCCCGACAACTAGTCGGAATAAACTCTGACTAGTCAACTTCAGCAACAACCGTTGCGGCTCCATCGCCGATGGCCACAGCTTCATCAACAGTCTGCCCAGACAGCAGTAGCTAAGTCATTTATTTAAATGATTACTGTTTTCTTTTCTTGGCTTGTTCTCCTCATCATGTAGGACTACTTGCCGACTACTCATTTGTGTACACTTCTCGGCGGGTTTTCACGGGAGCTACACTCTACTGACTACTGTTGAGGTATATCAATCAAGTCACCACGAGCCTACTTCATCAACTCGTTTCAAAAAAAAAGGTGGTTGGCATCGAAATTTTCTCTTCGAGATGTCCTACCCATGAGTCAAAAAACTATGCACCAAGTAAAGTGTATATGAGAAGCAGAACTAACTGGAAACGTTAAAAATAAGGCCAACTGACATTTTGTCCATCTAATCTTCTTACTAATTAACTACCCAATCTATTCTTAAGGACTATATACATGAACGTTGGCAGCTAGGAAAAGCTAATATATCTTAAAATTTTAGCATTTTATTGCATGAAAAATAGTATTATCCAACTCGTCTATATGGAAAATACTTCAAATGACTCTTGTCAATTTAAGGTTTGCATTAGAGAATAATTTAAGGTATCACAAACTGCAGTGCTGAGTTTACTAGGCCGAGCGATCCAAAAAAAACAACAAAGTTGATTAAGATGTGAAATCGTGATGTTCTTCTCTCGGGGTCATATAGTTCAAAGAGTTTGGGTCCCAACTCTCGAGATGCTTACTGAAAGATTCACAACCTAGCTGGTTGGAGTTGAAATGTTTCTTTGAGATTTTGGAAACAACAAAAATAAGGCCCACCTGGCATTTTGTCCACCTTTTTTCCAAATTGAAAGACATTTTGTCCATCTATCTTCTCACTAATTAACTACCCAATCTATACTAAAAGAGTATATATGAATGTTGGTAGTTACTAAAAAGCTAACATCTTAAAATTTAGCATTTTATTACATGAAAAATAGTATTATCCGACTCGTCAAAATACTTCGAATGCCTTTTGCCAATTTATGGTTTGCATTGGAGAACAATTTAAGTCGTCACAAGGACACGTAAAAAACAATCAATACATACATTCGGTGGTTTGCATTGGAGAACAATTTAAGGTATCAAAAAAGACACATAAGAAGGCACGAATACATACATATGGTGGTTCTCTTCCATATTTTCTAATGCATCTTCTTCTTAATGCCTCTTGTCACAAGTAGTGGCTGCTGTTGCATCCGCTCTATGTACTGCTGCTGCGCCCTCGGGTTGACAGTCGCTGCAGCATCCTGTAGCACCTCCATCCCTGATGGCATGCCCTGCTGCTGCTGCGCCATCGGGTTCCCAGCCGCCATGGCGGCACGTACCAGCCCTGATGGTGTGTTACTGCCACCAGCTGGCATGCCTAGATTGGTGCTGCCGCTGCCACCACCCCGTTGCATGGTCAAAGGCCCGCCACTCATCAGGTCAATATCTGGGAAACCAGAATCACTCATCATGTTAGATCTGACATTCTTTGGTGGTGTTGTGCCGCCCGGCAACGGGCCACTGACACTGACAGTGGGAAGGTCATTGGCGACGCGTGGGGTGACACACTGCTTGGTGTTCTGCATCTGCTCACCTTCTTTGATCTTACCACGACTGTAGTTCACTTGGCCATCTTCGCCACTGTTTTTCTGCATCGGACCGATGTATTGCGGCCGCGCCATTGGTGTCATGCCGCTTGCCAGCGGACTACTGATGACACTGACGTGAAGGCCACTGGCGTCGTTGCTGCCGCCCTGGGCAACAAACTGCTTGGTGTTTTGTGGCTGCTCACCTCCTCTGATCTTACCACCGCCGTAGTTCATATGGCCGTCTCTGCCCCCGTGATTCTGCATGGGAGTGATGTATTGCGGCCCCGCCATCGGGATCCCGGCCACCACAGCAGCCATGTACTGCTGCTGCGCCCTCAGGTTGCCGGCTGCTGCAGCATCGTGCACCACCTCAGTCCCTGATGGCATGCCCCGCTGCTGCTGCCCAGCCGCCATGTTAGCCTGTACCAGTCCAGAGGGTGTGTTCTTGCCACCGGCCGACATGCCTTCATAGGCACCACCACCGCCACCGCCTTGCTGCATGATGGGAATGTGAAGGTGCTCCATTGGCATTCCCATGGTCATGGGCCCACCGCTCATCTGGTTAATACTGAAGAAATCGGGATCGACTATCATGTTAGACTTCATCGTCATGGCATTCTTCGACGGTGTCATAATGCCACCCAGCTGCGGGCCACCAACACTGACGGGAAAGCCACCGTCGCCGCCGCTGCCACCGCCTAAATGCTTGGTGTTCTGCGTCTGTTCACCTCCTTTGATCTTAGCACCACCGTGGTTCACATGGCCGTCTCCACCACCATGGTTCTGCATCGGAGCAATGTATTGCGGCCGCGCCATTGGGCTGCTGGCCACCACGGCATCCCGTAGCATTTGCTTCCCCGATGGTGTGTTACTACCACTAGCTGCACCTTGCTCTTGGTCTTGGAACTCTGCCGTTGGCGAGGCACCGGCCGGCATACCTTGAGCGCCGCCGCCACCTCCCTGTTGCACTTTGCCAATCCGGGGGTGGTCCATGGGCATGCTCATGGGCCAGCCGCCTATCTGGCCCATACCGGGGAAGCCGACACCCCCCTCACTGGTAATGTAAGGTCTCGTTATGCCCACCTGCTGCAGCGGCGGTGATAATGGCTTGCCTCCCAGCAGGTCACCGGCACCCACATGCGGGCCAGCGGCACCGCCGCCTTGGACGATACCCTTTGTGTTCTCCACACCCTCTCCATTGTTTTGCTTAATTTGCGCTATAAGCTCTCTTGCTGCCATTGTTGCCATTTCCCTGGATCTGTATTTCCACGGCCTTGTTGTTGCCGCCTTTACCGCCCTTCTTGTCACCATTGCCGCCACCGGGTACCGGTGGGATGTGATAGATTTGAGATAAGATCAGTCAGTTAGTAGCCCGTGCAGATAGGCATGGTGACCATACTGTTAGTTGGTGGCCCGTGCAGTTAGGCGCGGTGACCACGTCGTGCGCAAGTGTGCGCCACCCATGCAGGGCATGTCCTGCTTAACCGGATCATGAAACCAGAATGTAACGTGTAATCATTCTTGCCTATAAATAGAACAAGACCCCAATGAGGGTCAGTGCGTTTTGGCAATTCTTTCATGGTATCAGAGCGGGCTGATCCACAATTAGCGCTTCCGCCATGTTCAGCTCTCCCCTCTCTGCGAGATCCAACGCATCCACATCCACCCAGTTCAGTGCCATGCCTACGCCCTCGATCAATCATGTGATCAACATCAAGCTCACGCAGGACAATTACCTGCTTTGGTCGGCACAAATCTCGCCGTACCTCAGGAGTCAAGGCATCGTCGGCTTCGTCGACGGGTCTCTGCCGGCACCCGCTCAGACCATCACCGTCGTGCCGTCCGAGGAGAATGGCGGCAGAAGAATCGCCGTCAACCCGGAGTACACCAGCTGGTACCACCAGGACCAGCTCGTCCTCAGCCTCATCAACTCCTCCCTCAGCGAGGAAATTCTCTCCACCATGGTGGGAATCACCACCGCCCGCGACGCCTGGAGATCGCTGGAGAAGATGTACGCGTCGAGCTCGCGTGCGCGGGTGATGCAGATCCGCATGCAGCTCGCCACGATCCAGAAGAACGACCTCAGCATCACCGACTACTTCCGCAAGGTCAAGCGTCTCGGCGACACCCTCGCCGCCATCGGCAAGCGTGTTGAAGATGAGGAGCTGATCTCCTACATGCTGAACGGCCTCGGTCCCGACTACGACTCGCTCGTCACCAGCATCACTACACGCGTTGATCCTTACACGATCAACGATGTGTACTCCCACATGCTCAGCTTCGAGATGAGGCTTGAACTCTATAACTCGACGGGCCAGGTATCGGCTAATAGTGTCAACAGGAACATTGGGCGCGGTGGAGGAGGCAATACCGTCCGCAATAATCGCGGGTGCGGCGGCCGCAATGGCGGCGGTAGCCGCAATCAAGGGGGACGCACTACTCGTCCACCTCAGCGAGCGTCGAGCAACCACGGCGCCAACAACACCAACGGGCCACTGTGCCAGATCTGCAAGAAGCCGAACCATGACGCACTCCAGTGCTGGCATCGGTTTGATCAGGCGTACCAGGCAGAGGACGCCACCAAGTTCGCTGCGACAGCCATCTCCAACGACGCCAACTGGTATGTGGACACTGGGGCCACTGACCATGCCACCAGCGACATGGAACGGCTCACGGTGAAGGAGCGCTACAATGGAGGTGATCAGATCCACGTCGCCAATGGAGCAGGTTTGTCTATTACTCATATTGGACATTCTTCAATTACTGGTTCAAATAGACCTTTATATCTGAACAGCATACTTGTTGCACCCAAGATCAATAAGCACCTTATCTCTGTCAAGAAATTAGCCACTGATAACGATGCATTTGTTGAATTTCACCCCAAATATTTTTTGTGTAAAGGACCGAGCAACGAAGAATATCCTCCTCACAGGCAAGTGTAGAAATGGACTCTACGTTCTCCCAGCCAATAATCGTCAAGCTCTCCTGACAGCCAATGTCTCCCAAGATCTTTGGCATCAAAGACTTGGACATCCAGCCACTCCAGTTGTTCTTCGTATTCTTCAGAAAAATAATGTAGCTGTAGACAAAAGTGTTCTTCCTTCTTCAGTGTGTAATGCCTATCAGTTAGGAAAAGCACATCAGCTTCCCTTTTATCCTTCCACACATGTATCTACTGCTCCTTTACAATTGATTCACACTGATGTTTGGGGACCAGCTCTCCCATCAGCAAATAATTCAAAGTATTATGTTTCTTTCATTGATGACTTCAGTAGATATGTGTGGGTTTATTTTCTGAAATGCAAATCTGAAGTGGAGGCTGTTTTCTTACAGTTTCAGAAACATGTAGAACACATGCTAGATGCCGAAATTCGCTCGGTTCAGTCTGATTGGGGGGGGGGGGTGAGTACCATCGTTTGCATCGATATTTCCAAAACACTGGCATTCAGCACCATATTTCCTGCCCACACACACACCAGCAGAATGGTTTAGCAGAGAGGAAGCACAGACACATTGTTGAAACCGGCTTAACTCTCCTAGCTCAAGCAAACATGCCCCTTCGTTTTTGGGATGAAGCCTTTAACACAGCTTGCTATCTGATCAACCGCATGCCTAGCCGAACCATCCAAAATGACACACCTATTCACAAGCTCCTCAAAACACAGCCAAATTACTCAATGCTAAAGGTGTTTGGGTGTGCTTGCTGGCCTAACCTGCGTGCTTATAATGACAGGAAGCTGAATTTCAGAACTAAACAGTGTGTTTTCCTAGGATATAGCTCCTCTCACAAGGGCTACAAATATCTTGACAGGAGTACAGGCAGGATTTATCTCTCTCGGGATGTAGTTTTTGATGAGTCTGTGTTTCCCTTCTCTGCTCCCCTCTCAACTGATTCAGCTCTACAACAGTCAAATCACCCCACTATTTTACCCACTCTAGCCACAACCACTCATTACACTGAAAATGCACTACTCTTGTCCAAGAACCCAGCAACACCCACCATCACACCACACCCACCTGAACCAGTTATTGATGATGTTCACTTGAGTAATGAACAGGCTGAACCGGTTGTGGATGCAGATTCTAGTGGAATTGCTGCAGGGTCTCCTGTTGCTAAACAACCATCACTTTTAGCTGCTGGTGGTTCAGTTTCTACGGGGGGAAATGAAAGTGCTCCAGAAGTTACTCCAGAACCTGAACCAGAACCAGTGAGACAGCACAAGATGCAAACAAGACTTCGCAACAACATTGTGAAGCCCAAAGAGTTCACTGATGGAACCGTCAGATATTCAGTACATGCTCGCAGTTTTGCAGCTGAAGAAAATCTGACAACAGCTCTGTCTGCCAACAGATCTCCTGCAGCTTCTGAACCAGTGAGCCTTGAAGAAGCCTTGAACAGTCCTGATTGGAAGAAAGCAATGGATGCTGAATACTCAGCACTGCTGAAGAATGAAACCTGGGATTTAGTACCTCCTCAGAAGGGAATAAACCTCATAGACAGCAGATGGGTGTATAATGTGAAAAGAAAAGCAGATGGCAGTGTGGAGAGATTCAAAGCCAGATTAGTAGCAAAGGGCTTCAAGCAAAGACAGGGCATGGATTATTTTGAAACTTATAGTCCTGTAGTCAAGCCATCAACTATCAGAGTTATACTGTCACTAGCTGTCAGTCAAGCGTGGAGCATGAGACAGATTGACATTCAAAATGCTTTCTTGCATGGAATCTTAGAAGAGAAGGTGTATATGAAACAGCCCCCAGGTTATGAAGATACAAGCAAGCCTTCACATTACATTTGTTGTCTCAAGAAGGCCCTGTATGGGCTAAAACAGGCTCCAAAGGCTTGGCATTCTAGATTGACAGGTAAGCTGCAGAATCTGGGATTCAGAGGATCAGTAGCAGATGCTTCTTTATTTGTATTCAGGGAGGGGGACATAACAATCTACATATTGATCTATGTGGATGACATCATAATAGTGAGCTCCTCTGATAAGGCTACTGACAAATTGATTCAGAACCTGAACAAGGACTTTGCAGTTAAGGATTTGGGGCCACTAGAATATTTCCTGGGAGTTGAAGTGAAACCACATAGAGATGGTATTCTACTCTCACAGAGAAGGTATGCACTGGATCTTCTGAAGAAAGCAAATATGGAAAAATGTAAACCCATATCCACTCCAATGTCCTCTTCTGAAAGGTTGTCAAGGGATCATGGCACTTTGCTATCTGGAGACGAACAGTTCAGATATAGGAGCATTGTAGGGGGTTTACAATACCTGACTCTCACCAGACCTGATCTGTCATTTGCAGTCTACAAAGTGTGCCAGTTCATTCAATCTCCAACTTCTGTGCACTGGGTTGCAGTTAAAAGAATACTCAGGTTTGTCAAAGGAACTGTCGATGAAGGTCTAAAGATTCAGAGGTCAAGAAATATCTTACTGTCAGGGTTCTCTGATGCCGATTGGGCAGGATGCCCAGATGATCGAAGGTCAACAAGTGGCTTTGCAGTATTTCTAGGAACAAACTTAGTGTCCTGGAGCTCTCGAAAACAAGCCACCGTTTCAAGGTCAAGCACTGAGGCTGAGTACAAAGCAATCGCAAATGTGACAGCTGAAATCATCTGGATTCAGTCGTTACTGAGAGAACTTGGTGTATTCTTACGTGATCGGCCTCGACTCTGGTGTGACAACCTCGGAGCAACATATCTGACGACGAATCCAATGTTCCATGCAAGAACAAAACACATCGAGGTCGACTTCCATTTTGTCAGAGAGCAAGTCACGCGAAAAGCAATGGAGGTTCGGTTCATTTCATCCAAGGACCAGGTTGCAGACATTCTGACGAAGCCGCTGTCATGAGCTCCTTTTGCAGTTAATAGTCGCAATCTCAACATCCAAAGATCTTGTTGTGATTGAGGGGGACTGATAGAATTTGAGATAAGATCAGTCAGTTAGTAGCCCGTGCAGATAGGCATGATGACCATACTGTTAGTTGGTGGCCCGTGCAGTTAGGCGCGGTGACCACGTCGTGCGCAAGTGTGCGCCACCCATGCAGGGCATGTCCTGCTTAACCGGATCATGAAACCAGAATGTAACGTGTAATCATTCTTGCCTATAAATAGAACAAGACCCCGATGAGGGTCAGTGCGTTTTGGCAATTCTTTCAGGATGTCCATAGGCTTCCGATCTTTGGCTCCGGCGTCCTTCATCAGGAATTTGGCATCCCCTTTAAGCCGCACATTATTCTCTTGTTCGACGTCTGTGCCCATAAGAAAAGAACGAATGGGGAATTTTTGAAAAATCAAGAAAATTGTTTTTTTAAATTCTTACCATGAATTTTGTTTCGCTCCAATGGGTACTCCAGCGACCGCGGGCGCACGCGGTCCAACACGGGGGAGCGTGTCTGCATGCAAGCAACGATCCACCGGTTCAATTTGTGAAGAAGCTAGCGATGACTCGTATGTGAGAATGGCTTTAAAGGTTAAAGTTATCTAGTACCTATTTATAAACTAAAGCTACTAGGTTCATTCCTGCATCGCCTGTAAACTTACTATCAGCTCTAAATAATGAACAAAATATAAGTGGCGTGTACTGAACTTACCTTAGGCGCAGGGTTTTGCGACTCAGTCGTCGAAACCTTCTTTTCCTGCCGAACAATAATTAACGACTTCCCTTAATCCACCCAAAAAGCAATGAAAACGAAATCGATGCTGAGCACAATGCTGTGATTGAAAATCACTCTTGTTGTAGGGAGCATGCTTGTGCCATGAATAAACTTACATGCGTTGCCGATGAAGTACCTAGATCAGATCCAATAAAACCATGTGTACACTCGATTTTATCAAGGCGCAGTGTGATTTCTCTCCTCTCCGGATTGGGATCAGTGCACTATTATCAGAAGAGTAAATTAATATATGTCTGAAACATATGTACAATTACTACTCAATATGGAATAGTAAATCTCAGTGTCCAAACAAAGTCAATATGGAATTATGCCGCAAATATATATAGCTAACATGAACACCACCAAAATAATAAAGAACACATATTGTAAATAAGGATTGTTTATGTTGCTACTGGGTTAACCCCACCTAGGCCCATAAATCATATGCTACGGAATTGGTTAACAGGCATAGATATTAAGACAAAATGTTTGATCTTTGTGGGGGTTGCTGCTCTTATATGTGAGCGATTTGGTGTACTCGAAATAATATAATTTTTGAGAAAAAAAGTCCACCTCTTTTATGCAGGTGGTTTTCAACTACGATTTTGGTCACTGTTGTAGGGTAAAGAAACAAGGGAATCTGTTCGGATGGCAAGCAAGGCATTGAAAGTTGTTGCTTTGATATCTTTGCAAGGAATGGATGGAGAAACAATAATAGATTTTGCTTGCATTGTGATTTTTGTCTCTTTAGCGAACTTTTTTTTTATTTCAATGATCAACTTTCGACTTGGATTTGCTCCAAGAACTTGGTTGTGTGCCGTAGGGGTCGGACATAATTCTATTTTCTAAAAATAATGATGCTATCTAAAAAATTCACATTCTATCACAATAAGGGAAAACACTCTTAGACTTTTCTACTGGAAATTAAAGTAATAAGAAAATAATCAATGATTAATAATTACAATTTTGTCTTAATAATTAATTATTTCACTTATTCACCTATTCAAAGAGTAATAATAATAGTGAAAATGGCACTGTACATGTGCTAAAAAAATGATGCTATGTATCAAGACTAAACTTACATGTGTTACCTGAGAAGTACAAACGAAGTCGATGTCAATAGAACTGCATCTTGTTTCCATTTCACAGAGCCTTTCAATAACACACTTCGTAGTTGGTCTATTTTCTGGGTTACGGTCAGTGCACTCTAAGGCTATTTCACTCTTACCTGTTCCAACAGTGTGCCTGCTTGTGATGGCTTTAACCCATTACTCCAACTTTCAAGAACCTAAGAATAACCGAAATTTTGGTCATGACTTAGGGTCAACTAAAGAAACGGGAAACTGAGAACCTAAAGTCAATATGGACATCAATATATACTAGAACATTCGGCGCGCTATGGGCGCCCTATAGTTTGAACAATCGAAGGAATAAAATACAAGTAAACAAAAGGTAAAGATAACAAAGTAGATGCATGATATAGGATTGAGCATGATGCATCAGTTAGAGGTCTAAATAATTTCTTTACAAACATGAATTTGCTACTCATCAAATTAAATCTGAACACATCTCTTCAAATTTATTATGTGGATGCTCTGATTCTTTCCCTTTCCTCCGTTTTGGTTTCCTTTACTTTTCCTATGAACTATACCTTATAGGAGCCGATCATATGGTTAAAAGAATCGCACACTCAACAAACAAGTGTAAAGGATAAGCTACCATCATTTCAGATAATCCAACATAGTTCAAATAATCCAATGCATTAGAATATGGCACATAAACATTAGTTCTTTCAAATCAGGGTGCTATTTTTGCAAAAAAAAAAAGATCAGATGAAGCAGAAATAGTAGGATAACTAAAACTTGTCAAAGTTACATCTGAACTCAAAATTAGCTTACAACATTCATTGTAAAGAAATGTAGCTGAAACATTTGGAGCTTGACTTCATATATATTCCTACAATCTTCAAAAATCAAAGCCTCTCTTTAGCAGAATGAAAGGACTTCTCTTTTGGAAAACCAATTATTCTTTACAAAGATATCACATAGGTGGTTGTGGCTGAACCGTGAATGCGCAATGTAATGGAAGAATCAATATTCATATGTAAAAAAGAAGATAGAAGCAGTTAAATATTTACCAGACTAATCCGTAGCTGGCAAGCAGATTGATCCCCTAGTGTCAGGATTATGGAAAATAACTTTCTATACAATATAGTAACAATTGATTAGCAGTTTCAGCACTCAAGATACAATTGCCCAACTTCCATTTAACCCCTATCAGGATTTAAATTAAATGAAAACCACATGCTAGTGTCGAAAAATAAATTAGGGGAAGACCAAACTACAAAAGATAACACAACAAATGAAGTACATACATCTCTAACATATCCCTGTGGTCAGCAGACGTTTGTGTATACTAAAATTATGCTTGCTTATGCAGGTCATTTCACGGAACCACAAATTTGCATGCAACAATGCAAACAAAATAGTGAGAAATGAGAGGCCATAATTTTTTTCCCCGAAGAAATACTGTACTGTAACAGCTTTGCGAGAATGTGGCATTTCCTCGTCAACCTGCGACAGGATCCACGACATGTTTCTGTGGGAATCGTCAACTTGCGACATGATCCACGACATGTTTCTGTGGGAATAAGTGGTGACCATCTAGCTGGAAATCTGCTCAAGAGATGACCATGAAGATCAGATGAGGTAGAGGTATGATATTAGATCAACTCAAACACCATCTGAAGAAGAACGCACTTTAAAAAAATACTGGCCTTTGAAAAGATAACAACCAAATAATGCTAGTCCTACCGGAGGGCTCTGAACATAATTCTTGATACTGCAGGCCAACTACTATATTTTATTTACATTTTCAATTTACAAATAATAACCAGATTACAAGATTAGTGTTTTTAAAAGTAGTCCTCCAACAGGAGTATGAGTCCAATCCAACAGAGGCATCCAAATCTACAAGTATTCCACAGGAAAAGAATACATCATTCAGGGATAAAAGATATATAGACAATCTGGAACGAATTAGCAAAACCACACGCAATTACCTTTGTTATTTTAGAGAATCTAGACATGCCTAAACTCCTCATCCTACTATACACGCCAAAGGCAGCACTAAAGTTAAGCTAAACCATCATGTGTCATGTCAGTGCTGAACTGCTGACTATTTTACATTCCAACAAAGACAGGTTGTGACTCGGTGATACCAATAAGCACTAACTTGCAAGGAAAAGGGCACCGTACACAGCCACTGTAATGTTACATGTGCAATACTATGTGAAAATCAAATAGCGCGTAAAATGGGAACGAAACCGCACTTGGTAGTCGTCGCCAAACTCCTGGCTGAAGGCGGCCTTGATGGCCTCGGCGGACGCTCGGTGCCCGCCGCCCGTGTCGCTCATCAGAATCAGCAACTTCTTCGGCGCCTCGGCCCGCGCCGCGGCCTCCTCCACCTCGCCTCCTTCTCGCGGTGTAGATGGGCTCCGCCGGTACCGCCCTGTAGACGATACGACGAGGTTCAGCTCTGGACCGCTGTCACCTCGGCCTGCACCAGATCTGCAAGAGAAAGTTAAGATGTGAATCAAGAGAGAGAGAGAGAGAGAGAGAGAGAGAGAGAGAGAGAGAGAGAGTCGTCACCACGCCTCACCTCGTTGTTGAGGATGCGCCGCCGCCACCAACCTTCACAGATCTGAGCGCGCGTGAGAGAGGAGGGAGTCGAAGCGGGAAGGACGGCGAGCCGGAGACACGGTCATTCCCGCGCCTCCTCGATCCTTCTCCTACCCGCCACCGACGTCCATGGCCCAAGCCCGTGCCGGATCTGGGGAAGAAAGGGAGGCTGCAGGGAGGAGAGGGAGAGGGCGGCCGAGGCCCATATCCCACGGGTCCAAGCCGACGGTTGCGCAATCACCAACAGGAGAAATGAAGGCAATCCTACTGCGGCGGAGAGCAGGGAGGGAGAGGGCGGCGGCGGCGGCCGGCGGGGAGTAGGAGAGCAAGCGAGAGGGGGCGGCGGGTGGCTCGAGTCGACGGCTGAGAGCAGGAAGGGCGGCGACGGCAGGAGAGGGGAGGGGAGGGGATGAGAGTGAGTTAGGGTTCGCGGCGCCGGGTGGGGTGGGGGTATTAGGCGGGGGCGTGGGTGGTGGGAGGGTGTTTTCGCAAAAGTTGCTCAGGGGCGTCTGTAAAATGACACTTTCTGCTTCTTCGCGTATAAATAAAGTTTAGTTTGAGGGCCCGCGCGCAAAATATATGAATGCGACTGTTGTAGGGTTCGGACATGGCGGACCGATACGTGATTTAAAAAAATAGGAGGGCTTTTCCGCAAAACAGCCAAACTTGCCGCTTCGCAACACGTACCCCGTGAATCGCTCCCATGCGAGCAAAGGGGGGCAGGTTTTAAGAATTCTGATAACGACAAAAGGTGGTGGAATAGTATAGACCTAGCATTAGATCTAGCAGTACTAGGTCACTTTGAGTTGAGGTCTAATTTATGGTCTGATACTTGAAAAAAAGATGAGGCATACTTTGTGCCAATTTATTCTTGAGGGAAGTGTAAAAATTAACGGATTAAAAAGACAGAAAACAGAAAAAAGATTCTAAAAGCTAGCTGTCTCAAGGAATAAAAAGAACAGAAGGGTTAACCAATTCAGTAGGACTTTGTTATAATCATGTACATGAGCCAATTAAATTTGTACAATAATTGCAACTGCAATTTCAGTCAAGACTTTAATTTATAATTGCTTAGCAAACCATATTGTACTACATTGTGTGACCGGGCTTGTCATGTCAACTAAGTTCTTACATTCTCAATCAGGAAGTGCCCTTTTTTCCCTGTCAATATCTCTATGATTATAACTCCAAGACTGTATATGTCTAACTTCAATGTGATTACTTTGTCATAGAACTCTGGTGCCAAATATCCCCTGGCAGGAAAATTACGGTATTAGTAATTCAAGATAAAAGAGGACTCAATACAATTTAATTTGTGTCTGGCGAAAGAACGTTGTACTCTGGAAATAATTAGCTCACTTACTGTGATCCAACTAGCTTTGAAGCTATAGTTTGGCTTTGCCCTTCATTAAAGCACCTCGAGAGACCAAAATCAGCTATTTTTGGCACCATGTTGCAATCAAGCAGTATATTTGCAGGTTTGAGATCCAGATGAGCAATATTCTTCTGATGAAGATAATTCAAACCCTCACAAATTCCCTTGACTAATTTATAGCGTGTGCTCCACTCAAGTCTTTGGTTTGCACCTGCAAATCGAGGAGAACTTTCTTATGTTTCTATGTTCTGAGTACATGGAAAGTCCCTATATTAGGCTAATACCTGTATATATACATTAATGAAAATATATATTAATGAAAAGAAGTCTTTTACAGCACACAATAGACCCTGCGATAGTACAATAGTATTACCGGTTTTTTTGCTATGGGTAAAATGGTTATTTTCTCAAAATATATTATTTGGAACCCCCCCGGCCCATTTAGCTGAGACACACTCAATTCATATATTTAATTTTTTATATTATGACAATAATATTTTACATCTCCGATAATACTCTTATACTACCCATACGACCTACCAATACTACCACACTACAGCTAAAAAAACCGGTAGCATACGAGTCATTTTTCAATCGGTACTACCCATCATATTGTGCGTCGTAAAAGACCTCGAATGGAAAAAGAAAAAGGAGAAAGGGAACCAAGCATGAAATGAAATTCCTTTAATTTCGTATTTCCTTCAACAGAAAATCGTGAAATGCAAAAGTATCCAACATATTGGGTTTTACGAAGCACACCAGTGATATACCCATCAAGACTCTCATTTGGCAAAAACTCGAAGCAGAGCAACCTGTGCCGTATGTCTGCCATGACTACTTCCCCCTCATGGTGACAGATTTCCCCTTGTGTATCAGCACAATATCCAAGGAAACGTACTATATTTTTGTGCTTTACGCTCATCAGCAGAGCAACTTCTTGGATATATTTCTTCTCTTGCATCTCAAGCGTCTGGTGCAGCTTCTTCACGGCGACTATCCCATTCCGAAGTTGACCCTGCAGTTGCATACAACAGAGATTGTTTCGTAGCATGTACATGAATTTTAAGATCTCAATCCTGAACAAAATTGAGGACGGTAAAGAGTTATTTATACCTTGTACACAATTGCAAAACCACCACTTCCAACTTCCTGATCTTTGGAGAAATCCTTCGTGATTTTTTTAGAACTGATAGTGGCAGATCTGTCGGTTCTGCCCTTGCATCATGTAGCATGCGCTCTAGATTGTCCATACCAGCTTCAAACACTGGCGAATCTAGGATTTTGGCTTAGGGTATGCCGCTCAAAAAATTTCATATACAATTCGGTAAATCCATTTTATCAATTCGGTATATATTGTATAACGTAATTTGGTATATATATCCACTAAATAACACAATAATACTTAAATTCATGAAATAAGTGAAACCATCAAATATAAATAGTTTCAAAAGACACTTATAAATGTATATAGGCACAATAGAGTACCAAAGACTTACGATGTTATTTTGCGGACGAATTTATTCTACACTTTCGAATGGACATAAATGTATTGATTATATCATCTTCATCAAATTTAAAGAACACATGTTTTTTTTAAAGCCAAAGAATAATTGAATCTCACCTTAACAATTGTGATCACAAATTCAACTAGATTTCGCCTGCCGGTGCACTCAAAGGACTAGCATGCAACAGGGATGGCAGGGTAGGGACGTTTGGTGATCTGGTGACCTGTGAGGGGTGCCTCGATCTGGATCGTAACGGCGGCACGACACACGGCGAGACGACGACGCATGAATGGCGTGTTGAAGATGCGATCCGAGTGTCTCGTAATTCCGTCCGTGCGTGAGTCCTTCTGTCCGCCGTCGCACATCGCATAGGTAGCGTGCCCCTCGTGGCCGCATGGGCCTGACGTACACTCGGCCTGCTTGCTCTAGTATGCTGTTGCTGCTTGGTTGGGCTTTGACAGTTTGACGTGTATGTTTATTTTTTACCCCTAAATACGTATACATATACTTGAAGTTGCCAGAATCGCAGGGTATGCCGGTGCATACCCGGCATACCCTCTGGATCCGCCACTGGCTTCAAAATCCATTTGTAACCACACACGTCTTCTGTCCTAAAAAAGGTAATCCTAGTTTTTTTCAGACAAAAGTATATAGTAAATGTGTAAAACTAGCTATCTATGTGAATTAACAAAGCTTAGTGGACAAACTGAAGATTAAGATATGGTGATTATTTACATGCATACAGAACAAAACAAGGTCGATCACTAACCTCTAAGAAGAACAGAAGATGGAGAGGATGTAAACGCCTTCGTTCCAGTTGAGAAGGGATTGGTATCCCTCTCATACGTCGTTGATGCAACGAGTAAAGGAAGGAGCTCGACTGCTCGAGTTTATAAGAACATTGATGATGATTGATCTTAGGTAGTTGGATACCTACCCGTGAGGCCATAGAAGCACATTAAATCCATGTACGAAAAAGGCTACAACTTGCTGGAGACTGAAACAATCGATGAGCGACGAAACTCTCCATCGACTGTGCGAGGGTGGCATCGTCGGTTACGACGACGTTGGTGGTGACGACAGGTTTCCTATGTCAGCCTTGTGGTCTGGTGACGATGTTGCTGTTGAGGAGGGTCCTGGTGATGCAGCTGATCCCCCTTGACCAACTTTGTTGTCTGTGGTGAGCTCAAATTGAGTTGAGTTTTAAATAGTGCATTGGCATGGTACGCGGCAAGGGTTGATATGGTCCAATTCAACCGGCTGGTGATTGTTGTATTTGGTTGTGTATTTGTTGCCTAATTTTTGCTTCTCCTTCTTTTTAATGTAGTCAGTTCTCCTACCTGATTTGTTAAAAAAATTGTATGAGGACGAAAAATGAAAAGTAATTAATTGTCCAAACTGCAAGATACTTGAAAAATAGATGCAAACGGATGTAGCTGAATTTGCTTTCTATCATTTTTCATGAACATGTTATGAATACATTACAGTTTTTGAATGAATCGGCGGGGAGTCACTTACCTATTTTTCCATTAATATAAAACGGTGAATAAGAAGAGGTGGAGTTACAGAACTTTCAGCTCAAAAAGTTCAAAAGGCAAAAATTTATGGCATCAGTTAATTCACCCTGGATTTAGGTCGTAGTACAATTGGAGCCATTTTATGAATACATTATTTTGATTTAGTTTAAAATGATACTTCTATTTGTGAAAATTGTTTTCAAATTCTACCTCTATCCTGAAATATTAGGAATCCCAGATTTTTTTAGATAAAGATTAATTAAGGAGAATAGGATAGATACACGTACATCTCATTTTGTTTATTCTAAACCAACTAACCGACTAAAATCAAGGAATGACCGGATTTGAAAAGGCAGGAATGGTGTTTTCAGTAACCTTGAGTTAATGTGTGTTCTACTGTACCTACAATGTCTTATATTTATGGAACTTTTTTTGATGTTATGATCCCTTATATTTTTTTGAATCACACAAATAAGTAAACACGATTAATTTGAAAATTGACTGGATATCTGAATATGGATTTGAACTCAAGCAATCCCTTGAACCCATATTCATATTCATCGAAAGTTACGAATATGATTATAAATTTTGAAAACATATGAATTGTTTGTCATAGTTACAGCTCCAAGATCCATGTTGGATCTCTAATTTGAACACTAAAATAAAGGGTTTACATATGTATTTAGTCGAAAGTATGAATAAAATATATGTATTTATTCATATAAATGTTTCTCCAGTTCCAGAATTTTTTATAACTAATAGTTAGGTCCTTCTGATTTTTAAAAATTGTACGAGGACGAAAAATGAAAAGTAATTAATTGTCCAAACTGCAAGATACTTGAAAAATAGATGCAAACGGATGTAGCTGAATTTGCTTTCTATAATTTTTCATGAACATGTTATTAATACATTATCGGCGGGGAGTCACTTACTTATTTTTCCATTAATATAAAAGGCTGAATAAGTAGAGGTAGAGTTACAGAGCTCTGAGCTCAAAATGTTCAAAAGGAAAAAATTCACCCTGGGTTTAGGTGGTAGTACAATTGGAGCCATTTTATGAATACATTATTTTGATTTAGTTTAAGATCAATACTTCTATTTGTGAAAAATGTTTTCAAATTCTACCTCTCTCCTGAAATTGTTTAGGTAAAGATCAATTAAGGGGGATGGGATAGATACATATACATCTCATTTTATTTATTCTAAACCAATGAACGGACTAAAACGAGGAATAACCGGATTTTAAAAAGCAGGATGGTGTTTTCTGTAACCGTGAGTTAAGCTGTGTTCTAATGTACCTACAATGTCTTATATTTGTGGAACTTTTTTTTGATGTTATGATCCCTTATATAATTTTTTGAACCACACAAATAAATAAACCCTATTATTATCAAAATTGACTAGATATCCGAATATGGATTTGAATTCAAGCTATCCCTTGAACCCATACTCATATTCAGCTAAAATTACGAATATGAATTGTTCGAAAACATATGAATTGTTTGTCATAGTTACAGCTCCAAGATCCATGTTGGATCTCTAACACTAAAATAAATGGTTTAAATATGTATTTGGTCTAAACTATGAAGAAAATATATGTATTTATTCATATAAATGTTTCTCTAATTCCAGAATTTTTTATAACTAATAGTTAGGTCTAAGGGCAGTCCCAGTGGGTTACTTATTGTGGTTTCTATCTTCGTTAAATAAGATGACACCTCAGCAAAATCATAATGTGGCAGGTCAATTAATGAGGAAAGAGAATCAAAACTGAGGAAACCGTTTCCTCCCCGAGAAACGAAGTCTCCCCTTGGAACGATGCACGTAGAAACCAGAAAATTAGCATTGGGGAGAAACGACCGCTCTCCTGGGCCATCCTCCGGATCCGGTGCACCTCGCCGCAGCCACGCGGATCTCCCCTGCGGCACCGACCTTCAATGTGCGCCCGGGCGGGCAAGCTCATGCCGCCCCAGGCCGCAGCGCTGCGTCCGGCAAGCTGCGGTCGCCGCACCTCGACCCGTGAGCCTAGGCCGCCGCGCCCGCTTCGAAGCTCCCGTCCTCTAGCGCTCGCGCGAGCGCCTAGCGCCTTCATCGGCCTCCCCAGCTGCCTCGAGCACCACCGCTCCGATCGCCCGCGAGGCCAACTGCAGCACGTGCACCAGCATGCTGCCGTGAAGGGATCGTGGAAGAAGAGCGGCGTCGAATCGGAAGCAACGGCACAAGCATGACCGACCAAACGGTGAACAGCCTCCGCATGCGCCTGCTGCCGTGGGAGAGCTCGGCCAGGGAGCCCGTGCGCGGGGCGCAGCCACTCCCGACGACGGGCAGCAGCTCGACACGTCCCGCCGCTCCCAGCAATCGGCGGCAGCTTGTCGCAGCCCGCCCGCCCTGCTCCCGGCAACTAGAAGCAGCTCCTGGAGGACGCCCGCGCACTGCCATTCCCAGTGATGGACAGCAGCTCCTGCCTCCTAGAGGACGCCCTCGCGTCGCCGCTTCTGACGATGTGCAGCATCTCATGAGGAGGAAAGGAGAAAGAGATAAGATTGCAGCAGCAGTGTGGTGTCCGCACATGAAGAAAGAAAAAGTCAGTTGAATTTGAGTGGCCGACCGCGACGTGGGTGCACAGAGCTGAACACACAGAGCCGTAGAAGATCCAAATATGAGAGATAGAAATAAGGGGCGTGTTTGATATGGGCCATTTTGGGGTGACCGAGCCCGCTAGCTGCAGTTGGACGTATTTGATATGCCTGACCCTATTATCCAGCCTGGCTCTTGCCCTGCAATTTTTCTTCTCTCTCCTGGCTTTGGCCATTGTAACCATCTAGGCCCTTTCGCACCTTTGGTAAGGGTATGCTTCGGTGATAAATAAGAATCATATGCTTGTGACTAACCTTTGTTTTGTAGCGGATTTTATATTTGGTTATTGTCACAAGTGTTGAATGAAAAGAGACCCCTCAATTTGAATTCATGGACAATAAATGGATGAATACTACAAGGCTAAGGACTTTGATAGTTCCAAGTGTCACAAGGAGATGAAGGACACTTGAATTGCTAGTTTGTAGTGCTTGACCATACTATTAAGAGGGGTTCGTGCACTAGTAGCTTGACCATGCACCAAAAGCCATGAAAATATGCATACTCAAGTTCCTTGGTTGTCATCTAGCTCAGAGAATTCATGGAAGCAAGGTTGAGGCAAAATAATCGACGGAAAACTCAAAGGCGCTTGAATTGGACGAATTAAAATCAAAATCATAGCATCGGATGAACCGACGCCCTCATTTCTACATGCGTCGGACGAGTTCTGTGGCCAAAGGATTCAAAACAGACTGTCGGATGAACCGACGGTACAGGCATCGGTTCATCCGACGCCTTAGGGTTTGGCAACAGTAAGGGTCAAGGCTCAGCACATTCAGCACCAGACGATCCGATGCCTTGACCAACGGTTCATCCGACGGTTATATTTAAAACATACAGAGACGCGCCAAAACTTCTGGTTCAGCACCGCATGGACCGATGCTTGGATGTTGACTCAGCGGTTCATCCGACGATTATATTGGAAACATGCATACAGTACCGCCCCGAGTGAGAAGTCTTCAGCACCGGATGGTCCGACGGGGCATCGGTGTATAGCGTCGGTGCATTGTCTGGGTTTCTTAGTTCAATGGCTATATTAGGGTTTGTGAGTGACCGGATGATTCGATGCTTGCACAGGGGGAGACCATCGGTTCATCCGATGGTACTACTTTTTCAGGAAACCTTTTCCAATGGCTAGCCTCCCTTTCCAGGCCTATAAATATGACCCCCTTGCCTCTTTTGAGCTGCCTTTGCCATTCTGAAGATCTACTGCAGCCAAGGAGAGAAGGAGAGTGTGTTCTTGCCATTTGGGGTTCTCTTCCTCTTCATTGAGGAGCTCTTTCTTAGTGATCAAGGGTTTTCAAGGTGCATGCATGGCTTAGCTGAGTGCTCAGGTCAAGCGAAAGTGTGCGGGCTTGTTACTCTTGGAGTTTGACAGCTCCTAGACGGTCTCGTTGATTTGGGGGGGGGGGGGTTCTTGGTGAGCTCTTCGAGATTGTGGGAGCCTATAGAAAAGCTTGGTGTACACAGTTCGAGACCCACCATTTTGGAGATGGAGAACAGGTACTCTTAGTGAGCACTTGTGTCTTGGTGACTCAAGGGGGAGTGATACTCTAAGTGAGTGCTCCAACGTAGATTAGGGGGAAGCGTCAACTTCTCGATACCACGGGAAAAAATTCGGTCGTCTCTTGTGTCTCTCTATCTACTTTTTTGAATTTAATTTCTGCACCTAATTTCCGCACTTAAGTTTCCCTGTCCTTGTTCTTTGTTATTTGCTTGTGTGCTTCATATCTTTCCTAGGTTGCTTCATATCTCCTAGTGTGATATTTGCTAAGGAAACTCGTGTTAGTGTGCTATAGTAGTAGGGAAAAACTGTTTTAGATAGGCAACACTAGTTGATAGGTTAAGGTTTCTTTGTTTCTTTAGAAATTGAAAAGAAGTCCCATATTCAACCCCCCCCTATATGGGCCATTGATCCTACCAGTGGTATCAGAGCAAGGCTCCCTTTTTCTTGGCTTAACTGCCTAGGGAGATGGGGAAAGGTAGTGGCAATGGTCCTCCCAAGTTGGCGGGGAAACGATTTACCTTTTGGGCGCATAGAATGGCAAGCTACCTTCAAGCTCAACACCATGATGCATGGCGCACTACCATGTATCCGTTGCCTACGGTTCCCACCGAGAGTGAGGCTAAGTGGAATGCACGTGCTAGAAATCATATTTTTGAGGCACTAGATGAGAGTTGTTTGATCGGGTCTTTGCTTTGGAAATCCATGTGGGTAACAAAAAGATCCGTGAGGAGAAATATGAGTTGCTCAATGAGTTCAAAATGAATGATGATGAGGGTGTAGAACAAATGTATTCTAGGATGGGTGTGCTCATTCAAAGTATCATTGCTCTCAATGTTGCTAACCTTTCCGAGTAGGAAATTATCCGGAAAATCCTTCAAACGCTCCCCAAGCCAAGATACAACATCGTCAAGGCACTTCTCTTTGAGAAGGATTTCACTACCCTCACCATCACTGAGGTTGTGAACAAGATCCGCTCCCACGAGATGTTCATGATGGAAGACATGGAATCATCTACCTCTCACTCAAGCACCAAGAAAGATCTTGCACTCAAGGCTAGTGAGAAGATCAAGTCCAAGAAGACCAATGCAAAGCCTCCTTCTTCCTCAAGTGAGAGCGAAGACAAGAGTGATTCAAGTGAAGCAGAGAGCGATGATGCAAAGCTTTCTCTCCTCATGATGAAAACCAAAAGAATGCTCTCCAAGATTGGCAAGAAGGGCTACAATTATGATCCCAAGAAGCGAAAGTTTCGGGCATCAAGAAGAAGTGGTGAGGGAAGCAATCGGAAGTGCTACAATTGTGGAAGCTATGATCATCTATCATATGATTGCCCCAAGCCCGACAAGCGAGTGTCAAGCTCAAGCAAGAATAACGATGAAGATGATAAAGATGCCAAGTACTACAAGAAGAGCTCAACCAAGAAAAATCATCAAACAAGCCCTACCACAAGAAGAAGGGTGAACATCGTTCTCTCTTTGTCAATGAATGGGTAACCGGTAGTGAAACTTCAAGTGAATCAAGTGAAAGTGAAGAAGATAAGAACAAGAAGATCGCCGATATTGCTATCATGGATGATGAAGAGCCTCCACTCCCACCTCCACCTATGTGCTTCATGGCAAAGCACTCCAAGGTGAGCGACAACGATAGTAGTGGTTCTTCTAGTAGTTATGATAACTTCTCACCACTTGCTCTTAAGGGTCTTCTTGATGAATACACTTCCATGATTAAGAAACAAAAGAGTAAGCTCAAAGCACTTGATGAGACTCATGAGAAACTTAAGCTATCATATGATGAGTTGCTTGTGAAGCACAATGACCTTAGCAAAGAACACGATGCTTTGGTATTGTCCAACAAGTCACTTAGAGATGACCACAACAAGTTACTTGATAAGCACAATGAGCTAATTGTCAAGCATGACGACAGAACCGTGCTTAAAAAGTCTCTTGAGTCAAATCATATGAAGCTTAAGAAAGAACATGTGCTCTTAGAGATGAAATATCAAGAACTTGAGCTTGCTAGTGAGAACATTGGCTCTAGTGGGCATGTAAATGCTAGAGAAGTCACTAAAACCAATGCCTCTACCTCATGAGATGATCTAATTGAAGAACCTAAGGTCTTGCATAATGATGAAAATATTGCATCTTCCTCCAAGACTAACCATGCTAGGGTGAAAGCTCTTGAAGAAGAAGTGAGAAGCCTAAGGTCTTGTGTGAAGACTTTAGCCAAGGTTGAGGAGTTACACAAGGAGATCCTCTACTACAATGCAAGAGATTATGGGACAAGGGGTCTTGGTGCTTTCCCTAATCCCATCAAGGAAACTCCTAGGTCTAAGGAGCTATATGGGTGTTTCATCAATGAAGTTGGATCTTATTGTCAACATTGCAAGGTCACCGGTCATCATACAAGGGAGTGCCCAACACCTACTCTCCCTTTGCCCACCTTGCCTAACAATTACAAGTCCATGTACAATGATAACCATTTCTTGGTGATGAAGAAGAACAATGGCAAGGTTACAATCAAGTTCATTGGGGCCAAACCAAAAGTCAAGCCACCTAGAAGCTTATGGATTCCTAAAGCTCTTGTCACTCACGTCAAAAGACCCAAACTAGCTTGGGTTCATAAATCTCAATGCCAATTTCTTGTGTGTAGGTGAACTACAAGGCCGGAGGGAGTCATTAGATACTTGATAGTGGTTGCACTCAACACATGGCCTGTCAAGTAAAAATATTCACCTCTCTAATGGATGATGCGGGAGATCATGAACAAGTTTCATTTGGTGATAACTCTAAAGGAAGGATCTCTGGATTGGGTGAAATCTCTCTAACAAATGATTTATCCCTCTCCAGTGTTCTCTTTGTGGATTCTTGTAGTTATAACTTGCTTTCCATTGCACAATTTTGTGACCTTGGTCTTTCATGCACCTTTGATGATGAAGGGGTCACACTAACAAGAAAACTAAGGAAGTTGTTTTCAAGGGATTCCGCTATGGCAATCTTTATCTTGTAGACTTTGCATCCCATGAAGCAAACTTGACTACTTGCCTCATCTCCAAGACATCCAAGGGTTGGGTATGGCATCGACGCATTGCTCATATAGGCATGAGCCAACTCAAGAAAGCTATCAAGAAGGGTATGATACTTGGTGTGAAGGATGTTACATTTGAGAAGGAAAAGTTATGTAGTGCATGTCAAGCCGGCAAGCAAGTTGCAAGTCATCATCCTATGAAGGCTTACGTATCTACCACAAGACCATTGGAGCTCATACACATGGACCTCTTCAGACCTACTACATACAAGAGTCTTGGTGGTAATCTCTATTGTCTTGTCATTATTGATGTTTACTCACGCTATACTTGGACATTCTTTTTGGAGGACAAGGGTAAGACATTTGACATCTTCAAGAAGTTTGCTACTAGGGCCCAAAATGATTTTGGGTCATCCATGGTGAAGATTAGGAGTGACAATGGATCGAAATTCTGCAACACAAGAGTAGAAGAGTATTGTGATGGTGAAGGCATCAAGCATGAATTCTCTTCAACCTATACACCACAACAAAATGGTGTGGTAGAGAGAAAGAACAAAACACTTAGCACTCTTGCAAGAGATATGTTGGATGACTATGGGGTTTCACAAAGATTTTGGGCAGAAGCTATCAACACGGCATGCCATAATTCAAATAGAGTGTATCTCCACCGACTATTGATGAAGACACCATATGAGCTACTCATAGGAAGAAAGCCCAACATTTCCTACTTCAGGGTGTTTGGTTGTAAGTGTTCCATATTCAAGAAGAGGAAGCACCTAGGGAAGTTTGAGAGTAGAGTAGATGAGGGCATATTTGTTGGTTATGCATCTAACTCCAAGGCATATAGAGTATTCAATACGTGGAGTTTGATGAATCTAATGGCTCCCAAGGAGATGGTTTTTGTTGTGATGATGTAGGAAAAGAACCTCTTCGAGAAGCAATGAAGAAGACGGCTATTGGTGACATCAAGCCAAAGGAGGATGATGACTCTCATTCCATTCATGAAGACTCCTCTGATGATGATGATGACAATGATGATCAACCAAGGCAACCTACATCATCTCCCACAAGACAAGATAGTCCATCTTCCTCACAAGAACCACCTCCTATATCACAAGACACTCAAGATCAGGTAGAGGAAACGGAAGAAGTTCAATCTCAAGATGATCCCACCTCTACAATATTTGGAAGGCGTACAAGGACTTCAACAAATCATCCAATTATCTTGTATTGGGTGATCCCAAAGGGGGTACAAGGACTTGCCACAAGCAATATGCCTCATTTTGTAAACATCATGCTTTTGTCTCCTTTGTAGAACCCACAACTATAGATGAAGCTCTTGGGGAACCGGATTGGATCTTGGCTATGCAAGATGAGCTCAACAACTTCACAAGAAATCAAGTGTGGGAGTTGGTAGAGCGCCCCAAGAACAAGAATGTGATTGGCACTAAGTGAGTCTACCAGAACAAGCAAGATGAACATGGCATTGTGGTGAAGAACAAGGCAAGACTTGTTGTCAAAGGGTACTCTCAAGTAGAAGGCTTGGACTATGGAGAGACCTTCGCTCCGGTGGCACGTCTTGAAGCTATCCGTATCCTCCTTGCATATGCATCTAGTCATAAAATGAAATTATTTCAAATGGATGTAAATAGTGCTTTCTTGAATGACTTCATCAATGAAGAAGTCTATGTGGAGCAACCTCCCGGTTTTGAGGATGTTACATATCCTAACCATGTCTATAGGTTGCACAAGGCTTTGTATGGACTCAAGCAAGCTCCTAAGGCATGGTATGAGAGGCTCCGGTATTTTCTCATTAAAGCGGGATTCGAGATTGGGAGAGTGGACAACACGCTATTCACAAAGATAATCAACAATGAGCTTTTCATTTGTCAAATTTATGTTGATGATATTATCTTTGGCTCTACTATCCTCAAAGTGTGCAAGAATTTTAGTGATCTCATGACTAGGAAATTCGAGATGTCAATGATCGGAGAGCTCAACTTCTTCCTTGGGTTTCAAATCAAGCAATTGAAGGAAGGGACTTTCATCCATCAAAAGAAGTACACTAATGATATTCTCAAAAAGTTCAAGATGGATGATTGTAAGCCGATCAAGACTCCAATGCCTACCAATGGACATCTCGACCTAGATGAGGGAGGTAAATCAGTTGACCAAAAGCTTTACCGCTCTATGATCAGTTCTCTTCGTTATCTTACCTCATCTAGGCCCGATATCATGTTTACTGTTTGTATGTGTGCTCGGTTTCAAGCCAACCCTAAAGAATCTCACCTAAGTGCTTTGAAAAGGATCCTTAGATACTTAAAATGCACACCTAGCATTGGCTTGTGGTACCCCCATGGTGCTTGTTTTGAGCTCTTGGGTTATTCGGATTCGGACTTTGCCAGATGTCGAGTAGACCGTAAGAGTACTTCGGGTGGGTGCCATTTGCTAGGTCGCTCTTTGGTTGCTTGGTCCTCTGAAGGACCGATACGGCGAACCAGAGAGGGGGGGGAGTGAATGGGAGCCGATAAAAATTCTTCTCGAAGGAGATGAAAACTCCAACAAGACGAACACGGCTTCCAACACACGTCTCCGACTCACTACCAAGGTTGGTCAAGCCCACGTAGCCACTGGAGTGCCACTGGACCTAGGAGCCAACACGCAACCTTCCGACCCGAGAAACGCGGCGGAAAAACCAAACCTCGAGTCTACGGACCCACACCGGTCGGACCGGTGAGCACCACCGGTCGGACCGGTCCCCGTAGGTGAACCCGAGCAACTTCCACTAAGTGGCTCTACACCGGTCGACCGGGGAGACACACCGGTCGGACCGATGGCGACTCGAAAGCCCCCAAGACACCAAACGAGCCAACCGACCACCAAACGGACCCAAACTTGAAACGACGAAAGCACCACGGGACAACAACAAACTCACCAAGACGTTCACCCGAGCAAAATCCCACAAGGGCTTGCACCGGTCAGACCGGTCAAGAGCACCGGTCAGACCGGTGTGGCACAGGCGACTCGGGATGAACAAGCACCCGCGGGTCAACTCCCCCAAATCCAAAACTCGATCTCCCGAATCGCTCCACGGACTTGAACAAGACTTTGGGAATATCGGAACACCTCATGAGGAGTCCATAGCCAAGTTTAATCCCACCAAATCTCGTCCAAAAAGGAGGAATCGAAGAAATCCCGCCGAAAGCACTTCCAACCCAAGAACTCAAGAAACCCCAAAATCGAGCACCTTTTCTCACGGATTTGGGAGGGGAATCACAGCCCAAAGAACCACGAAGGGTTCCCACAAATTTCCCCCATCAAATCCCCAAGAGAAAAGCCCCGAAAACAACCCAAGGAAATCACCGAGAGAGGGCTCCGAAAATCACCACCAAGAACAACCGGGAAAACACATCCAAACCTTGAGGAACCACGCCGAATCATCTATACATGAAACAAAGGTTCGTACAAGGTCTAGCAAGCCGCCCGATCATCCATCCCTCTCTACAAGATCTCTCCGTGAAGCTCTCTTGCTAGTCCTAAGGAAAACCTAAGGAAAATAGGTGGAAAATAGGAAAACTAATGAGCTAGGGTTCCAAGAGTTAGCTGCCAACCTCTCACCTCTTGGGTTATATAGGCGGCAACCGAATGTCTAAAATGCCCCTCTCTACTAACTAGGGATACATGCCCCTCAAGGGCGGATTCGGAATTCTTGATGTCTTCACCATCGGACGGATGCCGGCGACCGCACCCCGCGTAGCCTCGACGCAAGCGATGCGATCCCGACGCGTGTCCTCCGCTTCGAAGATTCCGGACTGCGTCGTCGCACACCGGTCAGACCGGTGCTCCTCACCGGTCAGACCGGTCCCCACCGGTCAGACGGCCGGACCCACCGGTCAGACCGGTCTGGTGCTGCTGCACCTCCGTCTTCGGTTCTCCGGTCTTGGCTTTGTGGATCAACCAAGGAACCCAGTGGTTTTCTGGTGAACCACCGGAAACCCCGCGAACTCGGTGTAGCCTCCGCCAATCTCCACTCATGACTTGGCTCCCACGTAGTCCCGGCTCGACCTTGGTTTTGAGGCTCAACCAAGAAACCGTCCACGACTTCATCTTGCTTGTTCATGCCACCATGCGGCCCGCACTTGACCCCCGCCGGCCACCGGGTCCCTCGAACAAAGCCTACTTGTCTTCTCCACACACCCGGAGGCCTCACCGGCGACGACCTTTCGCGCTTGTTCTTCACCTGCACCAACACGAGTCAAGCCGCAACCTGCACCTGCAATACTTAGCCAAGAATCAGTCCACACAACGTTGTCAATCACTCATCACACAAGGAAGCGACCATCCACCGGTCCTCGAACCACACATGGTCCTCAATCTCCCCCTTGATGAGTGCATTGACAACACCCACACGTAAGTAACAAGAGAGAAAAGAAAAAGAAAAGAAACGAATAAAAAGAAACTCCAACAAGCGATCGAAAGCCAAACAAAGGCAAAGAGCAAGATCACTTGAAGGAAACAGGTCTCGGACCCCTTAGGCAAGGGCAACGGCTCGACACATCCGAGGCAAAGCAAAGCTCAAGCAAAGAGCACAAACCACCGAAACAAAGCTCGAAAACTCTCAAAGAGCTCCCCCTGCACACATGCAAACTCCCCCTGAACCAATGCAACTCCCCCTGGACGAATGCATGCAAAACCGATGAAAACAGGGCAGCTGCAGCAATTTCAGCTCACACCGGTCGACCGGTCATCACCACCGGTCGACCGGTGCCTAACATGTATACAGGACCAGCACTCACACCGGTCGGACGGTGCTCATCACCGGTCGGACCGGTGTACAACGAGAGCCCGAAATGGCTCGAAACCACCTGAAAACCTTCTAAACGCGCCCAACAAGCCATTTCAAGCTCAAACTTCTCCCCCTTGTTGGCAATGCATGAATCAAGCCAAAAATGCAAAACTTTCAACCTAGAGCTTCTCAAATATACAAAATTCAACAAAGAATGCTACACATGTCCAAATGAGCAAGTTAGGTACTCTACGACTTCGTATCGATCTCAACTACATGATCACCAAGTTTCACAACCATTGGACGAAGCTAAGATGGATTTGAGCAATTTTGCGAAAAACTTGCCTCTCATGAGCAAAGTCCTAAACATGATCAAAGCATATCAAAATGGCAAAGCCACACAAACTTCATGCTAGGACAGCTATTCTAACCATAAGACCATCACAAACACCCACAAGCACCTCATGTCATGTCAAAGCCACCGAGCCATGTGCCTACTTCTATTTATGAGACTTCTCATTGGTAGGCATCATGCAACGGTTTAGCACCCAAAGCAAATTAAATTCAGCACATATGACATGGGAGCATATTTTCCAAGCATTTTTCATTTCATTTTCAGATTTGTAAATGGTACATGAAATGTCTTTGCGACAAAAAGGAACTTATGCTCCTCCACAAGATAAATCTAGAGGGCTAAACATTCATGATGGCAAATGAGCCTTTGGCCCCATATGATCAATAAACTAGCTATCCAACCACAAATTAAGCATAGCAAAGCCACAAAAACATGTCAAGAGCATGTAAAGGCGTTTACACATGAGAGAGCATACATGTGACATTTTTCAAAAGCATAGCTATCAACCATGGATTATTCATCAAGATCATCAAGAGCTAAGCCAAACTAACCGTAGCATACCAAACAAGCTCATAAAGACATATATCTCATTCCATGGTGAACAATGTATATTAGAGAAGCTTTTCCTAACCAATGCATATGATACAAAATGCATGCAATCTAAGATACAAGGATGCCTATACATCATGTTACATATGCCATGCAAAATGCAAGAAATGCACAAAGAAAAGCTATACATATGCTACAAAACCGGCTCCTCGAGGGGAGGCAAAACGGGCTCGACACCACCGGCAAAAGACAGGCTCCCACACACCCAACTCAAGAAATCAAACACACACCAAGTTCTCCCCGCAAACGAGTGAAAGTTGCTTGATCTAGGGGTTTGGTGAAAATATCGGCTAGTTGGTCATGTGTGGGTACATGGATCAAGGCTATCTTTCCTTTCTCAACATTGTCTCTCAGGAAATGATACCTCACTTCTATGTGCTTGGTTTTAGAATGGAGCACTGGGTTCTTTGCAACGCTTATGGCACTGGTGCTATCACATTGAAGTGGGACATGGGTATACTCCTCACCAAAGTCACTCATGGTGTAGGTGATCCAAAGGAGCTGAGAGCAACAACTAGCGGCGGCAACATACTCGGCCTCGGTCGTGGATTGAGCAACACTCGGCCGCTTACGGGAAGACCAAGACACCAACGAAGAGCCCAAAAAGCGGCAAGTCCCGGAGTGGACTTCCTATCCAATCGACACCGGCAAAATCCGCGTACGAAAAACCATGAAGCGCCAAAGAAGAGGACGCGGAATACCAAAGGCCGAAGTCGGGAGTGTGACGCAAGTACCCGAAAATTCGCTTCACCGCTTGCCGATGCGAAGTCCTCGGAGACGCTTGAAAACGAGCGCACGGACACACCGAGAACCGTATGTCCGGCCTCGTCGCCGTCAAGTAGAGGAGTGACCCGATCATGCTCCGGTACTCCTTCGGTCCACGTGTTCACCTTCCTCGTCCGCATCAAGAGCCGTAGTCGTACTCATCGGCGTCGTCATAGCCTTGGAGTCCTCCATCTTGAACTTCCTCACAATGTCCTTGGTGTACTTAGCCCGGTGCACAAACGTTCCTTCCTTTGATTGCTTGATTTGTAGCCCAAGGAAGAACGCAACTCGCCCATCATGCTCATCTCAAACTCCCTGCTCATATCATCCGCAAACCTCGCAACAAGAGAGTTAGACGAGCCACCAAAGACAATATCATCCACGTACACCCGCACAATCGGGATATCTCTCGCCCCGCCTCGAGCAAAAACAAGGTCCGATCGACCTTCCCCATCTCAAAACCTCTCTCAAACAAGAACCCCCTCAACCTCGCCATACCAAGCTCTAGGCGCCGCTTCAACCCATACGGCGCCTTCCTCAACTTGTACACCCTATGGGGATACTTCTCACTCTCAAACCCCCGAGGTCGCCTCACATACACTTCTTCCTCCAACACTCCATTCGAGAAAAGCACTCTTCACATCCATTTGGTGCAACTTGAACCCTTTAGCCACGAAAAAGGCTAGAAGGATCCTAATCGCCTCCAAACGTGCTACGGGAGCAAAGGTCTCCTCGTAGTCGATCCCCTCCTTCGGCCGAACCCCCCCGGGCAACAAGTCTCGACTTGTTCCTCACAACCTCACCCTTCTCTCCCTCTTTGTTTTTCCACACCCACTTGGTACCAATCGGCTTACACCCACGGGGAGGGTCAACCAACTCCCACACCCGATTCCTCTCAAAGTTCTCCAACTCCTCATGCATCGAGTTAACCCAATTGTGATCGGATAGTGCGTGTCCAATGTCTTTGGGCTCGAAAGAAGCAACAAACGCAAGCATGAGCAAAATGGGAATTGTTTCGAACCCTCGACCGTGTAGTGCGTTCATTCATGTCGCCGATGATCCTCGAAGCCGGGTGATCCACTTGAACTCGCCGGGGAGGTTCTCGCCTCGAAGCTACCTCCCCCTCAACATCAGCTTCTCCTCGTTCTTGATTTGTCGTCGTAGGTGTAGCAGAGGGTCCATCCATCACCGTAGTCGAAGTAGTGGGTACATGTTCAGCCGGGGGCTCCGCACCACCATCCTCATCATCACCATGTTCATGCTCCTCCTCCTGAAAGATCTCCTTGCCAAGCTCATCATCACCTGCACACTCAAAGACAAGCTGACTACGTGGCTCTGTCTCGTCGAAGGTTACCTCGCAAGTCTCCACGATTTGGTTAGTTTCAAGATTGAGCACACGATATGCTCTAGAATGAGATGCATAACCAAAGAAAATGCCATCGACAGACCTAGCCTCAAACTTATCCAACTTCCTCGCCTTTCTTCGAATGAAACACTTGCAACCAAAGACATGGAAGTGACTCACCTTGGGTGTGCGCCCATGCATCAACTCATAGCATGTCTTCTTCTTGTGCACTCGAGGTATATCTCGTTCGACACATAGCACGCGGTATTCACCGCCTCGGCCCAATACCTCCTCGGAGTCCTATGCTCATCAAGCATCGTCCGAGCCATCTCGCACAAGGTCCCGTTCTTCCTTTCCACAACACCATTCCGGGGAGGCGTATACGGACTCGAAAACCGGTGCTCAAAACCCAAGTCATGAAAAAAAGGTTTCAAAACGAGAGTTCCCGAATTCCGAGCCATTATCACCTGCGGATAGCTCGTATGGCATCTCCGTGCCTCTCGTTCCTCAACCTCAAGACTAGATCTCGAACAAAACCAAACGTCTCCCCCTTATCCTCGAGAAAGAACACCCACGCATACCGAGAATAGTCGTCCACCACAACAAGGACATACCACTTCCCACCCGCGGATCGCACACGAGCTGGGCCAACAAGGTCCATATGGAGCAGCTCGCATGGACGCTCAGTCATCACATCGGTGAGAGGCGGGTGAGAAGAGGCCACCATCTTGGCATGCCTACACGGAGCACAAACCAACTCTTTCTCAAGCCTCAACCGTGGCAATCCTCGGACCAAATTGAGTTTACTCAAGCGTGACAAAAGGTCAAAGCTCAAGTGACCCAACTTCCTATGCCACTTCCACAACTCACTCGAAGAACCAGCCAAGAAACAACGCTCCACACCCGAAGACTGAGAAAAATCAGCACGAAACACCTGACCCTCGGGAACGACCATACAAACAAGGTCCCCTCGAGAGTCCACAATCCGAGAACCACCGGGCCGAAACAACACCTCAAAACCCTCATCCAACAACCGAGACACGAAAAGCAAATTGTACCCCGAGCGATTGAACAAGAGCAACACGCCTCGAGTGATCTTGTCACTCACTTTTATCTCACCTTCGAAAGCACACGCCCACGCCCATTGTCCCCAAAGGTGATGTACCTCTTCGTCACCACCGGGACGAGACTTGAGAACCACCCCCCGTCTCCGGTCATATGCCTCGAGCAACCGGAGTCAATCAACCAAATGTTCTTCAAGTCTCCCACCTCGCAAATCAAAAATAGGCACGTGAGCGAACAAACGACTCAAAGACACGGGGTTAGAACCAAAGGAGGAAAACCGAAGTGCCGAGCCATTTGCTCGAAAGTGGGGTTAGCACCAACCAAAGCATCTCTCCTACCAAAACTACCTCCACGAACACCACCACGGTAACCACCCTGAGGGAACCACCCCTCTCTGCCTGGAGGAGGACCAAAACCACGCAAGAAAGCCCGTGGCACGTCCTTCCTCTCCAACTCACCGCCACGACTCCTCCAATCCCCGTATTGAGCACGAGGTGGAGAACGCCTAGCAAACTGACCACCTGCACCCTTTTCAGCCCAACCACCAGAACCACGACCACCAGAAACAACCCTCGCACCTGCACGAGCTCGAAACCCGAACATCTGTCTGTCCAGGCCTGCACCGGTCTGACCGGTGCCCCACACCGGTCTGACCGGTGTGGTCTGGGGCAGCGCACCACCTACGCAGCCCTCTTCTCTCCCCAAGCCCGAACTGTCCGCACACTCGCCTTGCCCCCGGGCATCCGCATACGAGGCTCAAGTACACCATCGGAAGGGTGGTACTTGTCCTTGTTAGCCCACTCCTTCTCCATTCTCTCCTCTCGCTTCCTCTTGAAGCAAAACTCCTCCTTATGGCCATCTCTCCCACAATAGCCACAATGGAACCTCACAAGCTTAGGCTTTGGCTTGGGATGTGGTCGTTCACTCGCTTTCTCTCCACTCAAACCCTCCACCGGTTTCTCACCACTAGCCTTCTCACTCTCCTTCCCAAAGAACACTTTCCCCGAAGTGCTCACAAACTTGATAGGCTTTTGTAGGTCATTTGTGGGTGTAGGAAACACGGGTGGAGCTGGGGTTGTATCTAGTCGGTTCCTTAGATGGTTAGGTTTTGGTGGGAAATCATTCTTGTGGTGGGTTTTTGGTGGCTCAGGGATATTCTCTCCACTTCCCTCACCAACCTTGTTTGCTCCAAGCCCCTCACCATCTTGCCTCTTAAAGGCCTCGATCATCATCCTCAACTGAGGCTCGTGACCGGACAACCAACCCATCAACTTCCTCAAATCATCATTCTCATCCTGCAAACGATCAACATAATGTGCAAGCTCCAAATTTTTCAATGCATGCATTTCACAGGTAGAGCAAGATGTAGGCATGGGTTCCTTCAATTTAGCCTCGAGCGAACTAGTGTAGGCATGCATCTCATCAATTTTAGCATGCAAAACAGGGCAAGAAGTGCAAGCACCTAGCAAAGCAGGTCTAGACTTAAGCTCAGCCACTTCAACCCTAAGCACATCTAGTTCCTCACACTTGGAGGCATGCTTCTCCTTAAACAAAGCAAGATCAGCAAGGAATATGGAGCAATCAGCACAATCATTCTCATCAGAAACAACAGGGCTAGCCTTAAGCGAATCAATCTCAAGCTTGCTATCAAGCACCTGTGTCTCTAGCTCAGCCACTCTAGTCCTAGCATCCTCGAGTGAAGCCCTAAGCTCTTTCCTCATTTTCTTGGCCTCTCTAAGCATGTCATCACGGTTATCAAGCAATGAGCCAAGCCTCTCATTCTCCTGGCGCAAGAAGGGAAGCTCATCACGCACCTCGTCGTCGGACTCGCAGTCCGAGTCGCTCCGTGTGCTCTTCTTCTTTGCCGGAGCTCAACGCCATGGTGCGAGAAGCCGTCTCTCGCGGCGGCTCGGCCCGCTCGGGTTCTTGGACGACCTCTTGTTCTTGCGGCGATCTCCCTCGTCGTCGGCTGCCGCTCGAGCTCGAGGTGGAGTACGCGGAACCGGAGTCGACGTCGCTCGCTCCAACCATCGCTCGGGCCTTGCCTCGGCCCTCCTTCTTCCTCGATCGTCGCTCGTCCTTGTACTTGTTCTTGTGCTTGCTCTTGTGGTCGCGCCTCGAACGGTACTTGTCGTCGTTCTTCCTCGGCTTGTGCTTGTAGCCGTCCTTGTTCTCGGCCTTCTCCGGGCGGTCGGCGACGAAGTGTCCCGGCTTGCCGCACGCGGAAGCGTGTCCTCGTGTTCCTCCTCATGTTCACGCGGTTCTCGTGCGGCCTCTCGAACCGCCTCGTCAACGGCGCCGGCTCGTCCTCTCCAAGGTCATCAAACTCCTCATCCGGCATAGACATCAAAGAGGAAAACGAGAACATCCCGGTGGATGGGTTAGAGTTAGTCTTTCCTTTAGAACCACCAACGAGGGCAAGACTATGGGAATCGGTCGGTCCCTCGAGCTTGGCGCTCATGCCCCTATCCACCTCGGCCGACTTGAGCTTCGAGAACGGCTCGTTCACCGTCGAGTATCATATCGCTCCGACTCGACTATGGCCTCGAACTTTCCGCCCCATATCGTACGATCCAAAGAGTGTAAGAGCTTGACCGCTCTATCATGATCATCGTACGGGAGCACGTCCACATTGGCCCTCATGTTGTTCACCACCACCGTGAACCTCTCGAAACAAGGCATCGATGGACTCACCGGGAGATGAGTGAAGTTCTCGTACTCTCTCCGTAGGTCGCATACAACCGTGCCGAACCCGGGCGTTCCCAACATGCGCCTCCTTCAACACCGCCCAAATCCTACAAGCCAAGTGCTCGGTGTGCACCCGATCGAACTCGGCCGACACAAAGCACGAAACAAGTAGTCGACCGCCTTATTGTTGGCGTCGAATCCGTCCCTCGACCCCGGAGCAAGGAAATCCATCGGCCGGACATAGCCCGTGTCCACCGTGACATCCCAAAGCGGTCGACCCTTTCCGCGGAGGAACGCACCCATCCGCTTGCTCCACATCCGGTAGTTCTTGCCATCGAAGTGTGGAGGACCCGAACCCCGTTCTCGGTACGCCATCCTTGGATCTTAGACCGGTTAGAGTCAATAAAGACCCGAACCGGCTCGATACCACTTGAAGGACCGATACGGCGAACCGAGAGGGGGGGGGAGTGAATGGGAGCCGATAAAAATTCTTCTCGAAGGAGATGAAAACTCCAACAAGACGAACACGGCTTCCAACACACGTCTCCGACTCACTACCAAGGTTGGTCAAGCCCACGTAGCCACCGGAGTGCCACCGGACCTAGGAGCCAACACGCAACCTTCCGACCCGAGAAACGCAACGGAAAAACCAAACCTCGAGTCTACGGACCCACACCGGTCGGACCGGTGAGCACCACCGGTCGACCGGTCCCCGTAGGTGAACTCCGAGCAACTTCCACTAAGTGGCTCTACACCGGTCGACCGGTGAGACACACCGGTCGGACCGATGGCAGCTCGAAAGCCCCCAAGACACCAAACAAAGCCAACCGACCACCAAACGGACCCAAACTTGAAACAACAGCGGCACCACGGGACAACAACAAACTCACCAAGACGTTCACCCGAGCAAAATCCCACAAGGGCTTGCACCGGTCAGACCGGTCAAGAGCACCGGTCAGACCGGTGTGGCCTGGGCAGCTCGGGATGAACAGCACCCGCGGGTCAACTCCCCCAAATCCAAAACTCGATCTCCCGAATCGCTCCACGGACTTGAACAAGACTTTGGGAATATCAGGAACACCTCATGAGGAGTCCATAGCCAAGTTTAATCCCACCAAATCTCGTCCAAAAAGGAGGAATCGAAGAAATCCCGCCGAAAGCACTTCCAACCCAAGAACTCAAGAAACCCCAAAATCGAGCACCTTTTCTCACGGATTTGGGAGGGGAATCACAGCCCAAAGAACCACGAAGGGTTCCCACAAATTTCCCCCATCAAATCCCCAAGAGAAAAGCCCCGAAAACAACCCAAGGAAATCACCGAGAGAGGGCTCCGAAAATCACCACCAAGAACAACCGGGAAAACACATCCAAACCTTGAGGAACCACGCCGAATCATCTATACATGAAACAAAGGTTCGTACAAGGTCTAGCAAGCCGCCCGATCATCCATCCCTCTCTACAAGATCTCTCCGTGAAGCTCTCTTGCTAGTCCTAAGGAAAACCTAAGGAAAATAGGTGGAAAATAGGAAAACTAATGAGCTAGGGTTCCAAGAGTTAGCTGCCAACCTCTCACCTCTTGGGTTATATAGGCGGCAACCGAATGTCTAAAATGCCCCTCTCTACTAACTAGGGATACATGCCCCTCAAGGGCGGATTCGGAATTCTTGATGTCTTCACCATCGGACGGATGCCCGGCGACCGCACCCTGCGTAGCCTCGACGCAAGCGATGCGATCCCGACGCGTGTCCTCCGCTTCGAAGATTCCGGACTGCGTCGTCGCACACCGGTCAGACCGGTGCTCCTCACCGGTCAGACCGGTCCCCACCGGTCAGACCGGTCCCCAGCCGGTCTTCGGTTCTCCGGTCTTGGCTTTGTGGATCAACCAAGGAACCCAGTGGTTTTCTGGTGAACCACCGAAAACCCCGCGAACTCGGTGTAGCCTCCGCCAATCTCCACTCATGACTTGGCTCCCACGTAGTCCCGGCTCGACCTTGGTTTTGAGGCTCAACCAAGAAACCGTCCACGACTTCATCTTGCTGTTCATGCCACCATGCGGCCCGCACTTGACCCCGCTGGCCACCGGGTCCCTCGAACAAAGCCTACTTGTCTTCTCCACACCTGGAGGCCTCACCGGCGACGACCTTTCGCGCTTGTTCTTCACCTGCACCAACACGAGTCAAGCCGCAACCTGCACCTGCAATACTTAGCCAAGAATCAGTCCACACAACGTTGTCAATCACTCATCACACAAGGAAGCGACCATCCACCGGTCCTCGAACCACACATGGTCCTCATCCTCTAAGAAGCAAAACTCCGTGGCCTTATCCACCGCGGAGGCGGAATACATTTCCACTGACGCTTGTTGTGATCAAATCCTCTATATGAAGCAAAGCCTCTTGGATTATGGTGTTGTTCTAGATAGGGTTCCCCTCCTTTGTGACAATGAAAGTATCGTAAAAATTGCTAACAACCCGGTTCAACATTCACGCACCAAGCACATTGATATCCATCATCACTTCTTGCGAGACCATGTTGCTAAAGGGGACATTGTTCTTTGTGGTGTTTGCTCCGAGGAGCAATTGGCGGATATATTCACCAAGCCTCTCGATGAAAACATCTTTTGTAGGCTTCGAAGTGAATTAAATGTGCTTGATGCATCCAACATCATGTAATGCTTGTCATATAGTTTGCATTTGCATATGTACATGATTAGGGGCTTGTCTAACCTTGATGAGATAGTGGTGAGTATGGGTCTTGCTTGAGCCGGTGGTTCTCTTGTTTCGCTCAAGGCACATTGAAAGGCTAACCATGAATAAGCTTATCAAGGGTTCAAACTTGGCAAGATAGTTTACCTTTTCGCTTTGCACTTATGCTTGTCATGTAGGTTGCACTCATGTTTAAATTTCATGCATTTGTTCTTGCATAGCATTGAATGAGAGAAGTCACAAAGGAAACTCACACTATGAGAAAGTTGCTTAGCGTTCAATGCAAATAAACAACTCTTAAGGTGTGATAAGAAAAATGTTTGTGCTTAATGCCTACTGAGTTAAGTCATAACGAGCTTATGGTGTCAATCTCTAAGTTCAAAGGCAATTAGCTCATACATTCCCTTTTTGGAGTTCCCTCCCTCCTTTGGTTCTTATTTTGCCTATTTTATCTATAGTTTATCCCTTTTTAGGGAACTATTTGTGTATCTACAAGTATTTTACAAAGGAGTGCTTGAGGAGTGAGGTTGTCACTCAGTATTGATCCAAGAATGTGCTTGTGTTGGCTTGTGTGTAACATTCGTCGGATCAAAAATGAGAAATAGTTCAACAAAATCGAATTGTCACCGTCGGATGAACCGATGCCTAGTAGGTTCCAGCGTCGGTTCATCCGGTGAAGGGGTCTGTGCAATCAGTTCTTCTCTGTTAGAAAATTTCCTACCGTCAGATTGTTGACGGTTAACAGTTGTATCAAAGTTCGTTTAGACTTGCAAGCGGACAAGTCTCCCCTCGTAGTAAAGGGACCCTTCTTCCCTCGAGTCGTGAACCCAAGGTATCGAATCCGTGGAACAAATGTGTGACGCAAAAGATGATCTTGTAAAGCCAAGTAACTACAATCTTCGGTAAAAGAGAAACCTTAATGCATCTAGGTAAAAGACACGAAACTAATCTAATCTACTAAAGACCGGAGATAACAAAGTAAGATTGGGTAGATAACCGATCTAGAGAGATCGGGTTAAGCCTTTTGTTGAAGTTCCAAGCAAGAGAAGTAGCAAATCGAATATTATTAGAAGCCTCTTTAAATCGTGGTTTCCCGTCCAACTGCGAAAACATCCGCCTTTCGGAACCCCCGTTCTGTCACAACGTATCCCTACTCATGCAGGGAGTCTAGGGCGAGTCAAAAGACAAGTCGAGATTCTTTCGAAAGATCCGGTGTGTACCTCTAACCACCGCGGCTACAAGAACACCCTAAGTAATCTATCTCGAGAATAGATTTAGAATAAGCAAAGCCGATCGAAAAACGAAATCTTCGAGGAAACACTTGATCGCTAGGAATAGATTCAACTTGATAATTTTACTATGACAATGATACATACACAAGATCACCACCGGGATCCTTCCTTGATCTTGCTTCTAGCTCCAGGAACTCCGACGTGATCTTCCGTGCAAGGTCCCCACGTCGGCTAGGGAGACCCTAGTCAACTAGCTCGACCCTCTCCTCTCTGGGATGGTGTCCCTCTCTTCTCTACTCCTCAACGGCCGATGACGAATTAGATCATGCGTGGCTCTCGACCCCAGGGCTATAAATAGCCCGAATGACGGCTAGGGCAAAGGAGGGGGCGAACGGGCACTGGACAGGGCTAGGCCGGCCGGCCTAGGCCGGCTGGCCTAGGCCCATCCAGGCCCAGCCCGTGGCCTCCTTTGCTCTATGTCGGTTCCCGTGTCTTCTAGATGCTTCCCCCTTCTGCATGTAGGTCCATGTCGTCAGTTTCTCTCCGAATTGGGCATAACTCCTTGTCTTGCAAGATTTAGCACTTTTTTGGTTAGGTCCTCGGAGTTTGTCATCTTCTCGGATCAAGTCCCTGACTTCTTGGAGTTAAGTTTGCTTCATTGCATGACTTGTACGGGCTTCAAGGTCTTGTCATAAGGTGCTTGATGAACTTATCCCGAAAGTCTTGCTTTCAACGCTAAAACCCTGCATAAACACTAAACTCCAAAACCGACATGCACAATTGAACTTGTTATACAACGGGGGTTAGTACCAATGGATAAGGTATAAAACTTATGCCAACACCGAAGGTAAACTCATGGCGAGGTTGACGGATTTTCACCGTCGACATCTCCCCCATGCTTAAACCTTGCTCGTCCTCGAGTAAGCCTTCGATGGATATCATCGTTGCCAAACAATGTTTAAACCTTGCACTTGATCATACATGAGAAAACATAATGCTCTCGAAATTTTAATTCGTTAAAGTTCGATAATGTACTAGCCTTCATCTCCACGGAGGGTAGATCTTAATTAAGCCTATCCCACAAGTATTAACATGCTCCCAAAGTTTAAATAGATCTTAGAATTTTTGAAATAATGAACGAGATGAAGAAAGGCCAAACCAAGTTCACAAATTTAAATCATCTTGCATATTGCTCATGAGCTCTCATCTCACTTTGTCTCTCAAGCCTATATATATTCTACTCGTTTCCCTCTCTTAACATATATGTGGTAGGCTTTATATGGAGCTTTTTGGGAAAGTTTAGTCCTACCAAGATTTTATAAATGAGATGTTGTCAAAACAATACAAGCTTGTCATGGTCTTACCGAGACTCGTCAAAAAGGTCATTGGAAAATGATGTTAAATCAAGGAGGGGAAAGAGAAAAATACACACACTTTAGATGAGTGGACATGTGCAAATAGCAAAGAGTGACCCCGAGGCACAAAGGAAGTCCTCGTTATCGGATTGCACATGGTTGGAAAATGAGTATGGATCTTTTAATCTTGAAACCTTGAATTTCCTAATGCACTTTAGAGAACCGGGGAGTTCACTTTTTTCGTTTTACACATACTCATATTTTTTTTCTTTTTCTCATATTTTTCTTTCTTTTTTACTTTCTTTTTCGTATTCATTTTTCTCTTTTTTTCTTTCTCATAAAATTTTTTATTTTCTCCCCTTTGAACTCTAAAATTGCATCGTACCTACCTCCTCCCCCATGCTTAGACGTTACTCGTCCTCGAGCAAAGAGGCGATAAATAAGGTAGGTACCAGAAATATTTTTCCTTGGAGAGATACTTGAATTCTTCAATGTTGGCACCGTCTTGCGATCTTCCTTGAATTGATGATCCATTCTCAACGATAGGTTGTGGTCAAGGAGATAAGGGTGGATATCCAGTGAGGTTTGTGAGATCTCCAATGTAGAAATGCACAATGCACGGATAAAAGGCTAGCAAAAAGATACGCAAAAACGGAATGACCAGCTTCTTAGTCTCGGGCCAGAGAAATCATGGCCTGCAATAACTCACTCAAAAATAAATCTTGTACACTAAGGTTTATGCACTCAAATATATATTAGGCTCTGGATAGGTTGAGCAACACACAAGTGATATTTATGACAAGGTTAGCGATGTTTTTGAGCATAAAAACCATCTTCAATCTATTCATTACTTGAGAGCACATAAAACACTATGGGTCTTTATTTTAATCATAACCTTCGCTAAAGATTAAGCTAGCATTTAAATAAATTCAGATTCGTATTTTAAGAGAGCACTAGCTTTAACATGCATAAATCAATTACAAAGATAAACAAAGCGGCAATTATAATCATATATCATTATGGCACAATTTTTTGTAACTTTTCCAATGATATAAACAAGGTGGTATCTTTATTAATGATGAAATCAAGCTGAAATACAAACTGAAAATAAACAAACACACTTGCTGAAATTTAAATAAAAACAGAAAATATTACGCAAACACAAGCAAACCAAAGCTGAAAATTACAGAGAAAGGGAAAAGAAAAGAAAACTAAAGTTCCTTAATCTTCCTAGTCCTCCGCTGGTGGTTGGTGTTGATAATCTTGATAGTAGTACCCTTGCTCGTAGTAAGGTTGGACATCCCCTCCAACGAATTGATCCGGCTCCACTAGGTGAAGGTGTCCAAGCTCATAGGCAATATTTGCATTGCCCTCACCAAGTTGAGCCGCGTTGGCTTGGATGGCTGCGAAGTTTTGCGCATTTCTCGCAACATACCCTCCAATTATGGCCACGCTTTGTTGTGGTTGGGGATATTGTGCGTAGGGCTCTGCGAAGGCTACGTTGGGCACCACATAATTTGGTGGGGGTACCGGTGCACCACCCCCCATGCTTGCTCTTGTGGCCCTCCGTAGTGACTTGGCGGAGGAGGGATCCCGCCGAAAGGTGGCACAACATTGGGTTGTGCACTACCCACTTGTGCGGAGGTGGATCCCTCCTCTACGATTCTTCCTCTTTTATTTTTCTTCGCCGGTACAAGGAGTCCCTCTTCCAACCAATCTTCCCTCCCTTGGATGAAAAGCCTAAGCCTTGCATCCGGGAGGGGTAGGTTCACCGTGGCCGAACCAAAACCTCCTCTCTCATCTCCACTAATATATTTTCCTTGTCGCAAATACTCAATGGCGAGAGAGGTCCCACGCAAAAGATGTTCGGGGTTTCTTGTGATCCCCGGCCGTAGGGAGATGGCCAACATAGAGAGGTAGCACCCCGAACCAATATCTCCCGCTCCCGATGTTGCCTCGCAACACCAACGGTTGATCATAAGGTATGAGGGGTCTATTGGCTGCTTGGCAATTAAAGCCGAGTAGAGCCAATTCAACTCCGTGTCGGTCACCTTCGTCTCCCTCATCCTCCCCAATACCCTCTTGCACATCCAAGAGTGGAATACTCGAATAATGGGGTTACGGATGCAATTGTGTTGTTGGTGGGCTTCTCCGGAGACCAAATTCCAAAATCCATCTAACATGCCGGCTGGCACGTCAACTTTCTCCGGACCTCCCTTATGGAACCCAAGTAGCTCCCTAACATGCTCGTAGGTAACTACTTGTTGGACTCCCTCCAAACGGAATGATAAACTTTGCACCCCATCATCAAGGATAGGTGCAATAGTCATCAAGATTTCCAAGGCGAACTCCTTGTGGGTGTCCGCCGATACTCCGTTGGAGAATTGCACCCATCCAAGGTGCCCCAACATGTAATATATGTTGGTGCCGAAACCCAAGTAGTTGAGTGCTTGGTCGTCGAAGTCGACGTTGGGCACAAGCCTCTTCTCAAGACGAGAGAGCTTCTTCTCCTCCTCCTCCGACAATATGGTGAAGCCATATGAGGAATATATCGGAGTGTATGGAGGTGGCGCGGTCGAACGGGTCAATCGTCGTGGTGGAACGGGTGGCTCCTCCGTGTGCCCTTGAGAGGTTTGGTAAACCTCATGGACGTGCTCCTTGTTGCCCTCATGCCACCGAGGAGGAGAGCGTCGTTCCTCCTTGGCGGTGCCGTGTCCTCCTCCATGCTCCGAGGAGACTCGGAAACTGAGTGCCTCCTTGAAGACGTCGTCGATGACGGCTTGGATGACGATGAACCCTTCTTCTTGGAGAAGAGACTTGTGGTTTTCTTCCACATGGTTGCTGCACTCTTCTCTCCACTAAAACTCCGTGTTGCAACCGGTAACTAGGCACTAAGAAAACTTACTTCGGATGTGGACTTTGAGTGGATTAAGGTTGTGGATTTTTTTGAGCTATCAAGCTTGGGAAGGTTGGCTATGTCTACGGAGGTTCTGGGCACACAAACTTGAACACACAAACTGAGAAAGGAGAGGGAAGCTTGGCTGCAGAAAACGGGAGCCGGGGGGCTCCTTAAGTAGGGGAGGCCGGCCGGCCTGGGCCGATCGGCCTGGGTGGCCTGGTGCTCCTCCCCACCTCGGCTTTCTTCCAGCATGATCATTTCTCCTCCATGACTTCCTTTCCCGCGTGCTCCACGAGTTGCACCACCCAAACGCTCTCGTCCACTCCTTTTCTTGCATTATTGGTCCTTTCACTTAATGCTTCATGCTTTGAGTCATGTCCTTGCTCCCTTGCTCCACTTGCTTCACATGCCACCATGAAATTCCTGCAAAGGCATGCTTGCTGCCCACCCATGCTTGTCCTTTGCATGTGGTCTTGATGAAAGTTGATGAAAGAGTATCCAATGGTGCATGCATGATTAATTTAAACTAGATTGCCTCCCTTTAAGTGTGTTTAAGGTTAAGCACTCCTCTAATTCGAAAATTAAAAATATTTCCAGAGCTATGGAAGAGCTCAAGAATAAATTTAGAGAAGTTGTTAAACCATTAAAAACAAATGTAAGTCGAAAATATTTTCCGACTACATTGATATCGGTCTCACCGGTATAGTTTGCATTCATTGGTTAAGAGCAAACTTTTCCCGGCTTGATCATGGGGACATAGGTTTAGGTTCTAATTTTGGCCAAATGAGAGAGATTTTGAATAAAACAAAATTAAATGAGGCTTAGAAAAATTCTAATCTTAGAGAAACCAAGGATATAGATTTTTAAACCAACCAAAAATTTAGTTTCTAGGTTCACGCGAGTCCTACCACGTGCTGAAATTTAATTAACACCTAGGTATAAGTCGTGGCTCTACTCGTGTGTTTTAGCATGAAAACTAAGTCAACCACAACACCATAATAAGGATGAAGGGTTGAGTTAGGTTCTTAAATTATTTGGTTGTGGTTTTTCTCGAAAAGAAACAAACAAACACATAGGAGGGTTCATGCAAAGGGTTTATGATAAAGCAAAATATTCAACCAAGAATTATGTCTCTAATATTGTTCAACTACTTCGTTTATAGTCTATAGCTAGACTTCTTCACTTGATTATTAAAAAGACTAATGTCTAATGTCTTTGCGTAATAAAACTCAAAACTAAATTATTAAAAAGACTCGAAAAACCTGGAATCGGGTTGTCCTCCCGGTAGCTTATTCTTGACTCGACGAAACGGGTTGCCTCCCGCCTAGCGCTTCGTTTATAGTCCATAGCTAGACTTCTTCACTTGATTACTTCGGATCAACGCTCTTTGTGGGCGTTGCAATCTTGGGTACCCACTTCCGCACCATCTTGGGCACGGGCTTGTCTTCCGGCTTAGTCATTTTTTTGGTCTTCACAGGCGGCTTTTCTTCCTTTGTCTTCACGGATGCAACACCTTCCTTGATTTTCCTTATGTTCATCTTTTTCGACTCTTTCTTCTTCTTCAGCCCCTCCTTCTTTGGTTCTTCCTTCACTCCAATCATGTTGCATGCCTCGAGTCGTGGTCGAAACTTGAAGGAACTCCTTTCTCCGTTGATATCGAACATGATCTCCCCCTTGCAAACATCAATAGTAGCTCCCACGGTCTTGAGGAACGGCCTCCCTAGGATGAGCGGTGGCTTCTCCCTCTCTCCCATCTCGAGCACAACGAAGTCGACGGGGATGAAGTGGTGTCCGACCTTCACGGGTACATCTTCGGCAATGCCCAAGGGATAGCGAATGGAGTTATCTCCCAACTCCAAACACATACCCGTAGGCTCCAATGGTAAGCGTAGCTTCTCGAACACATCCCTTGGCATGACGCTCACACTTGCTCCAAGGTCGCATAACGCCTTCTCGAAGTTGAAAGAACCAACGGAACATGGAATAGTAGGGCATCCGGGGTCCTTTTGCTTCTCTAGCCCATTAGCAATAGCGGCACTACACTCCTCGGACATCTTGACATGATCTACCCCGAGTGTTGCTATCTCATATTTATTTGCAAGTATGTCTTTAAAGTAACGAGAATATGTAGGTACTTGTAGGGCATCTAGTAATGGCATGTTGATGCTAAGTATACGCACAACCTCCACAAACTTCTCAAAGTGGTTGTCAAGTTTACCTCGGAAGTAGCGTGGCTTGAGTCGTGGTATCCTCGTGTCTTCCTCCGGCATCTCAAATTTGGGCTCTTCGGTGACGATCCCCGTAACCTTCTTTTTAGCAACTTCTTCCGTCTCGGCGGATGGTTTAGGCTTCCTTGCTCCCGCGGAACGTTCCGGGTCTTCGGTCTCCTTTCCCGAACGTGTTTGAATGGCCTTCACCGATTCGGGACTCTTAGGTTGTCCCAGAAGCTTCCCTTCATCATTAGTGAGGCGCCCCGCAAGTTGTCCAACTTGCGTCTCGAGCATCTTCATCATGTTGAGCACTTGATGATTGGAACTCCCGACCTCCGTCACTTTTCTATCGATATTCTCCAACACCTTGTCTATGGTCTTGAACTTGGTGACGGTGTCCTTGTTGATCTTGGATTGCTCGTCCATGAATTCCTTCAATTGTATACGAAGCGAAACCGAATTCGGAATGGATGAGCTTTCATTAAATTGAGGTTTACCTTGCCCGTAGCGGAAGTTCGACAATTCTCCCTTCCTCATGTAGTCGAGCACTTTGGCTTCCTCTGGACAATCTTTGCGAACATGGCCATACTCTCCACATTCTTCGCATGTGGACCTTGCTTCAGCGGCCTTCAAGTCTTGGGCCTCTTTCTTTTCCATCTCCATCTTCTCCAACCTCCTCATGAGCGAGTCGATCTTGCCTTCAAGTATGTTCTCCTTCTCCACTTGCAAGACTCCTTTGACGTTTCTCGTGGGTTGAACCGGATGTAGGCGCCCGAATGACACCCATGTGTCATTATCCGCGACCTTCTTGAATAGCGTGAAAGCTTCCGTCGGTGTAAGTTCGATGATGGATCCTCCCGCCGATGCATCGATGATCGTCCTTGACGCCATGGTGAGTCCTTGATAGAACTTTTGCACGAGGTCTTCCTTCGGGAACTTGTGATGTGGAACCGCCCGGGTGTACTCGTTGAAGCGCTCGAATGCCTCCGAGATAGTTTCCGTAGGATATTGAACAAAGGTGGCAATCTTATTACGCAAGCTTTGAGTTTTACCCGGTGAGTAGTATTCCTTCATGAAAGCCTTCATCAACGTGTTCCAATTTTGCACCGTCTCCGCCGGTTGAGAGTGGAACCATTGCAAAGCCTTCCCGAGTAATGAAAACGGAAAAAGCCTTGCCCTCATTTGATCTTGAGTCACTCCATCCGTGTTGAAAGTCTGACATAGTTGAATGAATGCTTGGAGGTGAAGGTTCGGGTCCTCTTTACCGGTGAAGGGTGAATGTTGCACCATGAGGATTGTCGAGGTCTTGATCTCGAACGGTTTTCCGAGCTCCACGAGGTTCAAGATTGGTAGGTCGATGATGTTTGGGGTGCATAGCTCCCCAATCTTGCGTTCTTGCGGTGGTTGGTCACCCATCGGTGGAAGTCGATTCTCCCGAGGACTTTGTGGTGGTAAATTCTTCGGAGATTCCTGCGATCCTTTGTCTTCCGACTCCGAATCTACAAAATCCAGCTTTTTAGCTTGATGTTCTTCACATCTCCTTAGCCTGTAAAGTTTTTCTGGATCATCCACAAAATTATCGTGTTTGTTGGAGAGGTAGCCGTCCATCTCCTGTTAGGGTTAGCAATAAACAAAATATGCAAAAACTAGAAAGTAAAAATAAATCTATGAAAACTAGGGTTAGACAAACTAGATTAGATTTATTTTGAGGATGATCAAAGTTTAGTAGATGCGAAAAGAAAAACTAAAAGAAAACTGAAAATCACAAAAAGGCAATAAAAAATCAAATCTTGATCACTCGATCCCCGGCAACGGTGCCAGAAAAAGGGGCTTGTTGATGGTTAATAGTTGTATCAAAGTTCGTTTAGACTTGCAAGCGGACAAGTCTCCCATCGTAGTCAAGGGACCCTTCTTCCCTCGAGTGGTGAACCCAAGGTATCGAATCTGTGGAACAAATGTGTGAAGCAAAAGATGATCTAGTAAAGCCAAGTAACTCCAATCTTCGGTAAAAGAGAAAGCCTAATGCATCTAGGTAAAAGACACGAAACTAATCTAATCTACTAAAAACCAGAGATAACAAAGTAAGATTGGGTAGATAAACCGATCTAGAGAGATCGGGTTAAGCCTTTTGTTGAAGTTCCAAGCAAGAGAAGAAGTAGCATATCGAATCTTATTAGAAGCCTCTTTAAATCGTGGTTTCCCCTCCAACTCCGAAAACATCCGCCTTTCGGAACCCCCGTTCTGTCAGAACGTATCCCTACTCATGCGGGGAGTCTAGGGCGAGTCAAAAGACAAGTCGAGATTCTTTCGGAAGATTCGGCGTGTACCTCTAACCACCGCGGCTACAAGAACACCCTAAGTAATCTATCTCGAGAATAGATTTAGAATAAGCAAAGCCGATCGAAAAAAGAAATCTTCGAGGAAACACTTGATCGTTAGGAATAGATTCAACTTGATAATTCAACTATGACAATGATACATACACAAAATCACCACCGGGATCCTTCCTTGATCTTGCTTCTAGCTCCGGGAACTCCGACGTGGTCTTCCGTGCAGGGTTCCCACGTCATCTAGGGAGACCCTAGTCAACTAGCTCGGCCCTCTCCTCTTCGGGATGATGTCCCTCTCTTCTCTGCTCCTCGGCGGCCGATGACGAATTAGATCATGCGTGGCTCTCGACCCCGGTGCTATAAATAGCCCGAATGGAGGCTAGGGCAAAGGAGGGGGCGAATGGGCACTGGACAGGGCTGGGCCGGCCGGCCTGGGCCCATCCAGAGCCAGCCCGTGGCCTCCTTTGTTCTATGTCAGTTCCCGTGTCTTCTAGATGCTCCCCCCTTTTGCATGTAGGTCCATGTCGTTAGTTTCTCTCCGAATTGGACATAACTCCTTGTCTTGCAAGATTCAGCACTTTTCTGGTTAGGTCCTCGGAGTTTGTCATCTTCTCGGATCAAGTCCCTGACTTCTTGGAGTTAAGTTTGCTTCATTGCAAGACTTGTACGGGCTTCAAGGTCTTGTCATAAGGTGCTTGATGAACTTATCCCGAAAGTCTTGCTTTCAACGCTAAAATACTGCATAAACACTAAACTCCAAAACCGACATGCGCAAGTGAACTTGTTATACCACGGGGGTTAGTACCAATGGAAAAGGTATACAACTTATGCCAACACCGAAGGTAAACTCATGGCTAGGTTGACGGATTTTCACCGTCAACACAGATGAACTGACGCCAACGTGTTTCTTATCAGCAGTTCATCCGGTGCTGAAGGAAATTTCAACTTTTCACAGACCCACGCACAACTGCTCCAACGCATTCATTTTGCTGGCCGTCGGATCATCTGATGCCTACTTTCATCCAGGAGCAGAACTGTTCCGACGGTTCGACCGACGCTCTTTTTTCTTGCCGTCGGTTCATCCGACGCTATTCTGAAGCATGGGTCCCATCTGTCATAACGGTTGGCAGCCGTCCTCATCACCTAACCCTAATTAGTTTGAACCGCCGCCTCCCACGCCCGTACGCCGCCGTCCCGTCCGCCTCCGGCGCTCCCCGCGTGCGTGTGCGTCCCGCGCCTCCTCCGTCGGCCCTCCGCCTCCGCCGGTCGGTCGCCCGCGCCTCTCATCCACGAGCAATTCTCGCGCATGTGCCCGCCGCCTGACCTAGGGTTTGGTCGCTGCCGCCAATTTCTGCCAGGCGCCGCCGTCTCGGCTCGACGGCGCTCACCAGGAGGTGCGCCAGGACAACTCCCTCATCTGCAGCCGCTCGTCCACATCCATTTTGCGTTGTGGTGAGGAATCCCTTGATTTATCCTTTGAATGTCACTGTTTATCTTCGAATTAGGGGGAAATTTGACTACTGAACATGCTTTAGGGGTAATTTGGCTGTTTCATGCAATTGATCCTTGAGCACTTGATTCAGTAGATACTTGCCATGCACTTGTATATGCTCAGATGTCCTACAACTTGTGCTATTTTCATTTTTTGAGCACATTTAAATTGGCAAGTACAAGATCATTCAATCCACACACACTTGCACAACTTGTTCACCTAAGGACCTCTTTAGCACTTTCCTTTATTTGTGGCAGTAACTCTCCTGGCTTTAATTCTTCTAGAATTATTCATAATTATGCTCATATCTACTCCTTTGCTTTGCTTAAGGACTCTTACCTCTAGTTACATATCACATTTATTCGTATCTCTCCATTCTATAATCTTCTATCATTTCTTTCTCAGATGGCAGGCGACAAGAGGAAGGGTAAGGCGGTAGCTGAGCAGAAGAAGGAGAAGACTCGCCAGGAGAAGGAGTGGGACCAAGTTCTCTCAGTGCTAGACACTCAGGGTCAGCCACAGAGGGGCATCCGGATTGGTGAGGGTGCTCAAAGATAGGGAGAGCAGCCCCAGGGTGAGCAGCAGTAGCTACGACGTTCAAGCCGGGGTCAGCAGGCAGAACAGACAAAGTCACCTCCTTCGCTTGCCAGGTCCAGTCCTCGGACACGTGGAGGACACACACAGGCACAGTCGACTCTGCGTCAGAGGAGAGCTGCAGTTGAGGAGATCGTCGAGCGAGAGTAGCAGGCACGCGACCCACAGATTCCCAGAGGTCCTCGGGCAAAGGCTTTCGGCGTGTACCTCCGCGACCTGTGGAACTTGCCTGGGCCGAAGATTTGGCGGTTGAGGAGTGTGCCCGAGGATTAGTGGTTCCCTCGTGGTCGTGAGGAGTGTGACCCCAGGTTTTGGACTATACTGCAGGAGAGCTTCTACGCTTCCTACGTTCACCGGGGTTCACAGTTGAGTCAGCACAGGATGCTACAGTTCACAGCACTTAGAGCACTTGCAGCCGGGGAGCCCATCTTACCGTTCTTTGACTACCAGAGGGGCTAGGCAGACTTTGTGAGCAGGAGGTCCCGGTACGTTCCCGACTGGGCTCGGGTGTTCTACGCGACTGTGTACGTCGAGGCTGACAGACTCTCACTCAGGTTCATGTTTATGGGTCAGCAGCACCGGCTCACCAGAGAGGGGATAGCAGACCTGCTCCAGGTTGACCTCCACGACGACTCGATTCACTACCTGGCCTACCCTGACGTCGAGCCTCCACGTCGTGCTCACTCTCCAGTGCTACCCTGAGATCAGCTTTCTGTTCCTCCAGCCATTCCTCCCCGGTACTCCTAGGACACCGAACTGTCTGACCCATGAGGCGTACGTCATTCACTACGCGCTCCGGAGGTGCGTTCTCTATAGGATGGGGAACGCCGAGTCTCTCACAGGGGTGCAACAGTGGTTACTGATGTTTGTGATGGCAAAGCGCCCCTTTGATATAGTGGACATCATGATCAATGAGATTGAGGACGCCATTATGGATGGCATGGGCATGACTCGTCAGCAGCCATTTGCTCACTGGATCAATTGGTTGTTGTCCCGACTCGAGGCACAGCGGTACGTCGAGATGCTAGAGCAGTCGAAGTTTGTTTTTCCGACCTACCAGCCTCTGATGCCAGGTGACAGGAGGCGAGGCCCGAGAGGCTTGAGGAGAGCAGAGGAGACCCTCCAAGCACGAGCAGCAGATGAAGCTGTGATGGATGAGGCAACCCGACAGGACGCTACACTTGAAGCAACTGAAGCACCTCTCCCACAGTAATTTTCCATAGACGACGAGTCTTCCAGCGACGACGAGGACTTTGCACCAGCTCCTGAGCCAGTGTTTCGAGTTCGTCGTACTCACGACGACGAGGCAGGCGGTTCAGCTTTGCCAGGCCAAAGAGAGGCTGAGTCACCACTTCCTCCTCGGATTACAGCTGCCCAGGTGACCCAGCTAGACCATCTCACTTCACTAATTCAGACTCTGGCAGCTCAGACTCAGGCCACCCTCCAGGTGCAGCAGCAGATGCAGGCTCAGTTTCAGCAACACCAGGAGGCTCAACAGGTGATCCTTGAGGGGATCTGACAGCAACAGGAGGCACAGAGGCAACAGATGCTCCAACACCAGATGATGGCTACACAGATGTTCACGTTCATGTCTGGTTGCCTTAGTCAGCTTTTTCAGCAGTCGAGGATGCAACTACCTCAGTTTCCTACCGCTCAGCAGCTCCATGCCGACCCGACTGCACCTCGACCTCCTGCCGGTGGGTTCTTGAACATTCCCCTTGCGTCCTTTCCTCAGTCACCACTACTTCAGATGGGGATGTTCGCGGTACCCCAGACGACGACACCTCAGGCAGTGGCCTCTACCACCTTCCTTGACCAGCTTCAAATGGCCACTCCGACGTCGTCACAGCTGCCGTCTCCACTCACCACAGGAGCACTTGTGTTTGAGACACCAGCTCGTACCTACACAGTCCGGGGTGTCTTCACCTTTTCCGAGCTTCACTACACCACGGACATAGGGTTTGGGTGAGGAGGATCACTATCTTCGTGTTATCTCCGAGCAAATCTCTTCAGCGATCGCCTCCGAACCAGAGGTTACAGGTCCCAAGGCCACTCAGGCTCCGACTTCAGGTACTGGGATGACTATAGCTCCACCTCCTCCGGCTTCGGGTTCCTCCTCTCCAGCTTGGTCCGGTCTCGGCGATGACTCCGACGACGACGATGCCTCTGGCTTCTTTGTTCGCCCTTCGAGGACCGTCTCTACCTCACCGCCGGATCCTTCCTCTCTGCCACAGGCTTAGTTTCCTTTTTGGTGCTTGTTGCCGAAGGGGGAGATAGATAGGGGGAGTAGAGATAGGGGGAGTTAGGGGAGAGTGCAGGATTTCAAGTTTTTGTAGCCTCTCTCGTTTTGTGGAGTTTCATGATGAGACATGTATTTGGATCTTGTGCTTGTCGTTGGTTTACATGTCTACTCACGTTTGTGGTGCTTGTTTACTTTAATGCATGTGTGTTTATTGCTTATCTTGTTTCATGCATTATAAATAGGGTTTATATGTTTTTAAATTCAAATTTTCGTATATCTCTACTCCTGTTGTCATCTATCACCAAAAAGGGGGAGATTGTAACCATCTAGGCCCTTTCGCACCTTTGGTAAGGGTGTGTTTCGATGACAAACGACAACCATATGCTTGTGACTAACCTTTGTTTTGTAGTGGATTTTATATTGGGTTATTGTCACAAGTGTTGAATGAAAAGAGACCCCTCAATTTGAATTCATGGACGATAAATGAATGAATACTACAAGGCTAAGGACTTTGATAGTTCCAAGTGTCACAAGGAGATGAAGGACACTTGGATTGCTAGTTTGTAGTGTTTGACCGTACTATTAAGAGGGGTTCATGCACTATTAGCTTCATCGTGCACCAAAAGCCATGAAAATATGCACACTCAAGTTCCTTGGTTGTCATCTAGCTCAGAGAGTTCATGGAAGCAAGGTTGAAGCAAAAGAATCAACGGAAAACTCAAAGGCGCTTGAATTGGACGAGTTAAAATCAAAATCATAGCATCGGATGAACCGACGCCCTCATTTCTACATGCGTCGGATGAGTTCTGTGGCCAAAGGATTAAAAACAGACCGTCGGATGAACCGACGGTACAGGCATCAGTTCATTCGATGCCTTAGGGTTTGGCAATAGTAAGGGTCAAGGCTCAGCACCTTCAGCACCGGACGATCCGATGCCTTGACCAACGGTTCATCCGACGGTTACATTTAAAACATACAAAGACACGCCAAAACTTCTGCTTCAGCACCGGATGGACCGACGCTTGGATGTTGACTCAGCGGTTCATCCGACGGTTATATTTGAAACATACAGTACCGCCCCGAGTGAGAAGTCTTCAAAGATCGGATGGTCCGACGGGGCGTCGGTGTATAGCGTCGGTGCATTGTCTGGGTTTCTTGGTTCAACGGCTATATTGGGGTCTCTGAGTGACCGGATGATCCGACGCTTGCGCAGGGGGAGACCATCGGTTCATCCGACGGTACTACTTTTTCACGAAACCTTTTCCAACGGCTAGCCTCCCTTGCTAGGCCTATAAATATGACCCCATGCTTCTCTTGAGCTGCCTTTGCCATTCTGAAGTTCTACTGTAGCCAAGGAGAGAAGGAGAGCGTGTTCTTTCCATTTGGGATTCTCTTCGTCTTCATTGAGGAGCTCTTTCATAGTGATCAAGGGTTTTCAAGGTGCGTGCATGGCTTAGCTGAGTGCTCAGGTCAAGTGAAAGTGTGCGGGCTTGTTACTCTTGGAGTTTGACGGCTCCTACACGGTCTCGGTGTTTTGGGGGGTTCTTGTAAGCTCTTGGAGATTGTGGGAGCCTCAAGAAAAGCTTGGTGTACACGGTTCGAGACCCACCGTTCCGGAGATGGAGAACGAGTACTCTTAGTGAGCACTTGTGTCTTGGTGACTCAAGGGGGAGCGATACTCTAGGTGAGTGCTCCAACGTGGATTAGGGGGAAGCGTCAACTTCTCGATACCACGGGGAAAAATCCGGTCGTCTCTTGTGTCTCTCTATCTACTTTCTTGCATTTAATTTCTGCACCTAATTTCCGCACTTAAGTTTCCTTGTCCTTGTTCTTTGTTATTTGCTTGTGTACTTCATATCTTGCCTAGGTTGCTTCATATCTCCTAGTGTGATATTTGCTAAGGAAACTCATGTTAGTGTGCTATAGTAGTAGGTAAAAACTGTTTTAGATGGGCAACACTATTTGATAGGTTAGGGTTTCTTTGTTTCTTTAGAAATTGAAAAGAAGTCCCATATTAAACCCGAATCTATGGGTCATTGATCCTACAGCCATACGCTCCAAAGTTTCGTTTCTTCTCAACCTGGCTGTGCGGAGCTTGCGCCGAGGAATATTGACGATAAGCTACTGGTAGTTGGGGTTGGACCAAGCTGCTAGCAGCAAATCAAACACAAAAAAACACTGAGCCGGTCTCTACTGCTGCAAATGCATCTAACAAGTGAACACAGGGCAATTTTCTGACTCAATTTTGGTAGATAATTTTGCACTGTGAAGAAGTAGTTTCATGACACAATATCCAATGCTACAGAAACTGGTTAGGTTTCTTCCATTGAGACTACCCTAAGTGATTCAAATAAAAATGGATCTGAAATTCTACCAAATAAAAACACATTAGTAATCTTTTTGGCCAGCCAACGTTCACTGTGATTCCAGGGCTTATTAGTTTGAGGCCACTTTACGCCAGCCGCAGGTCTCCTCATGGGCACTGGGTAACGTGGTAGCAGCTGTCTTCATTGACACCATACAAGCTGGCTTTTTTAGCTACATTCGGTGCATGTCATTGAAACACAATTATGATAGAGAGACAATGAATTGAAGAAACACAATTATGATAATGAAAGCTACTTCATCTGTGAAAAACAGATCTTCATCTGTGAAAAACAGATCTTTAAGGACGAGCGTTCTGTGAGGGGCAAACCTACTCACCACAATCGATCAAATTCAAGGAGCAGGACACCATGAATGAACGGATGCACTGCTAGACAATGACGCAACGACGAATGACGATGACGACCTCGTCGCGCGCAGCCTCTTCTGCTCCAGCAAACAACCACTGTGCTCGCTTCCATTGCCAGGCAATGACTTATCAGGACTCCTTTGGTGCAGCTCCTAGCAGCCATCGATGAGCCCCGGACCTCCTGGAGCAGATATATAGCTGGCAGAACCCAACAGGCGGCTGAAGGAGATCGCCCTCTCGTCGGGTTCTGCAGTTTGGGGAAGACTGCCTTGGTCGCCCTAATTAAGTGTTTGTTTTTTTAAAGAAAATTTTCATAACATTCAAGGTTCTTCCATGGAGTTGATACAAATTCTCTGAAGTGCATTTCAGGTCTCTGCATTATCAGAATACACACAGAAACGGTAGGTTCCAAAAGCACGCATCCGTTTGTGCAGCCAATCCGAGGCGCCAACAAGGGACCGACAGAGAGGTGCAGAACGTGCTCAGCAAACTAATCGCCGATGCCAGGTCTTTCCTAAAGAAAGTTAGAATCTGAGAGAGAACAGATGCAGAACAAGAACTGATGCTGGTTCATTTTGCCCTTTTATCCTTGGTCCCGGCTTTTACAAACAGCATGTAGATTCGCCACCGTTGCTCTCTATTCAAGCAAGCATCTCACAGATATATTATGAACTTTGCTCTCTACTGAAGCAAGGTCCCGTTGGCGCATAAAGTGTATCAAACTTGTAGATAACTCATCATTGCAACAATTATAAATATAATGCTGCAGCAAGGCAATACTGCGTGTGTTGTTGTGTGCTTGCGTGTACCTACCAAATATTAAAATGAGGCCCGTTGTAGCTACTGGTGCCGAACCTGGCAGGGGAGGTCTGATGAAAGAACAAAGGTAACTATAGATGCCATTTCTTGCTTTCATTTTGCTTATTATATTCATCCAAAGTCAATATATATATATATATATATATATATATATATATATATATATATATATATATATATATATATATATATATATATATATATATATATATATATATATAGTTGTCATGTTCCATTATAGTGTATGTTTCAAGCATACGCTCAATTCTTCTTTCTTATAATAGAGTATGCCACGAACTACTCAGTTTTGTTTTGCCATCTCCTCCCTCTCTCCATAAATACATTAGCATTTATGTGTTTATCAGAAGTGTCAATAGCAAAAAAAATTGTAAACATTACTAACACATAAATGATGCTACTAGATTAATCAGGAAACAAGCTATCGTAATATATAATTCTTTCTATTTAATATAACTTATTTTTATCGATATTGTTGGTCAAAGCAGTACTACATTAAAGACCCTGCCAATGTCCTAAAATGCTTATATTCATGGATCCCTTCCCCTCACATAATGTGTGTGAGAATGCTAGTCTCAATTAGAGTTTCATGAAGGATTTCATAATAATTAATTATCATGCCACATCATCAATTTTGGTTATGTGGCAAGATATTTATGAGGTGAGAGAAGAGAGAGTTTCATCATATGTGAGATGAGTGTCATCACCATGAAAGTTCTATAGCACAGTTACCTAGTTCACAGTTTAGGTAATTGTGCAATGAAACTCTACACCGAGACTGGCCTAATATTTTTGAAAAATTTGGCTGCCACAACTATTAACCTTTTCATAACAATATTTGCAAGGTTTCTTGAATGCGCGAAATCAACTTGTTCAAAATCGCGTGTAGGCATTTACCCCTAAATTCCAGTTTTCAAAGTGATATCCCCTGGCCCGTTCATTTATCGAGAGTGATTAGCCCTCTTATCTCTCTTCCTTTGTTCCTTTTACCTTTTGTTGGTGCAGTTAGCCCATTAATAAATGTTTGTCCTAGCTTGTGCGATCTTTAGGGCATGTACAACCCACAGACGGCGGGTCGTCTGCAAAACCTCAAAATTATCATGCAGACAAATATAAAGACAACTCATACAACCCAAAGACAGAGGGTCTGTCTATAAGCTGTTTAATGCTTTGAATGTAGCTAAGATCAACTATAAATATACTTGTGTATAACATTGTGTGGCCATTTCAGGAAATGTATCAAGCATAAATATAGCCAAAATTTGCAGTTCATACATCGTATTGACAATGCACAATTTCAAAGATTGTAACCATATCTACACGGCAACCATCTCCATCTACACATGGACAATTTCAGAGAATGTGCAATTACATGTACAGAACAACCATTTATCTTAACATCTATGGCTAAAGATTGATCACACACATCAATTCCCATTACATTGCAGTTGTAGCTACAGTTGTTTCCACAACCATTCTGATCAGATTATTACTAATAAAAAGAGCTACAACTCTAAATGCAAATAAGAAATTGAAATGTGACAAAATAATCATCATTCAGTTCACAAATGGTTTCACACAGAACAGCAAAATACTGCAAGTCTGCAACAACCTTTCAATAGTTTTACCTGCAGTTCACAAAAGCAAATTAGTTAACTTAAAAAATAACAATGCATAGGACATCTTATATTATTCAGAGAACTGACCTCAATTTTAACCAGAAAATAATTCTTCTTGAGCAAGCTCACAATTAGATGCTCACCTCAGTTGTAATCTGAAAATTATACTACAAATTAACACTTGGAAGAAACAAATAATAAACAGGTTTCTAAGTTCTTTTTCAGGAGAAGCAATTTGAGTTGATAGTGTAATCAGTAGATCATTAAGCTGTTGTGTACTAACAATCAAGGCAAAAAAAATGCAGTTGTTTAATCAAGTCTGAAAATCATGTTGGTAGCTTGAAGTCTAGAAGTTGACCTATAATTTCTAAGTCTAGAAGTTGACATATAATTTCTCCATTAAAATTTTCTGTCGGCCTATCAATCCAAGAAGTCGTGTGAAGACTGAAAAAGATTATGCATCATCTAAGTATCTGCATATGCTCTAGAAGATTATGCATCAGTAATGGATACCCAGTTGCTAGTATGAATGTGACAGATTATTTCTTAACTAGCATTCGGAATCTCAGTCAGTCAACAAAAATGTGGTAAAGATCACTTCTTCCATAAGAATCTAATTAAAACTGTGAACAGAGATAGAATACAAGATGCACATCCACATCAAAAGATAAACAGAAAGTAGAAATAGAACTAACTAATGTACCAACCAAACTAGAACTAATTTTATCAGTGTCTAACAAAGCCAATGTTCATTGGTGTTCATCTACTTGGGTTAATCAATGTCTGACTATAATAGATTTTGGAACTAAATTGACTGCAACAAATTCCTATAATCAAACTCACAAAATTTGAGAATGATTCGTTACCATGTTGATGCATCTGGAGTTTGGGCACGCATCCACGGATGACCAATTAGACTATCAGTCTACCACCAAAACCATGGTTCTAGAAAGGTCCGCCAGCGGCCGGTGGAAAGAATCCGATAGAGGTCGGAGTAGCGCTGGTGAATGGGTGAAGACATGGCTCATGACGGGAATAGAAGGGGTTGGGTACCTACCGCAATCGACATATCTCAGCACCAAATCCGGTGAAAATCCGACGAGGGGAGTTGAGATTGAAGGACAAGGAGATTGGGGAAGAAGCATCGTTGAACGGACCTAGATTTCATGGGAAAATCTCCTGCGCGCTCTCCGCGCAGGATCCTGCCATGGCGTCGCCTCAAAAGGACGGGGTTGTACAATAGCGCTGAGGTCATCGAGTTTGCCTGGGAGAACGGGACACCCCCGTCGCCTCGCGAGACGACGTAGCGGTCTTCTCTGTGTCGCCACAGGGTTCTGTTTGCAAAAAAGATGACACACAGACGGGGTACAAAGACGCGTTGTACGTTCCCTTATTCCCCTTCCCATTGCTCTCTCCTTCTTCTTCTTGTTAAATCCAACACGGCCAACGAAGGAGGTAGATGGCTACTTCGTCAATACCTTCTTCATGAGTATCATTTTGGAAGCCCAATGAGGTAGAGAACGATACGTACCAAGTCACCATGAGACCACTGAAGGGAGATATCTCGCACTCCACTTGATTGATACGTGTAAGGAATCAGATGCTTGTAACCTAAGAAGGGGCAGGGATGAATTAGGTAACTTAACCTTAGACTATGGCTTCACTACTTTTGCATAATGTATACTAGATCAAATCTATTTTGATGTGTAATCTAAGGTTGATCTAGTGTGAAACCCTCATCCCAAAAAAAGTTTTGCAACCTATAGCCAATCCTAGCATGATACTACTCTAGGAAAGTAAAGGCAAACAAAGATTGCAAGTGAGTAATGCGGAAACGTAAAGAGGGATGAGAGGAAGCAAACTCTTGACACACGATTTATCCCATGGTATCAGTAGGCAGTAAGCCACACCTAGTCCACATTGTTGAAGCACTCACACAAGAGTATTGCTTCCTGGTCACCAAGTCTCTCCTAAGAGCACCACTTGACTCGCCACAAAGGCTCGCCACTTAGGCACTCGCCAAGCTCCCTTGGTCACCTTCATGCCACCTCCACTAAGGAGCTTCTCCACTGAGAAAGAGGGTCTCTACGTCCCCCGCACAAAGTGTCCTCGCCATGCACACCAAGCTGGATGGTAGAAGACGATTGCCGGTGAGCCACTTAGGCCCCAAGGCTTCCGGCACACCTTGTACAACTTGATTCACTCAAGAATCACCTTACAAGGTTAGCACAACCTTGCACTCACTCAGCTCTAAGCTAAGCCTAACACTAAGCACACACACAAAAGCATGTGCAAGTCTATGCATGACCAATTTAGCACTTTGAGGGATTAGTTTTGATCTTCTAATTAAGTGTCTCGTACTCCTCTGCACTTCTACACAATCTAGCAACCTCAAATGGGTGAGTGGAGGGAGTATAAATAGCCCAAGGCGTTCAAAGAGCCATTGGCTAAAAGCTGGAGAAAGTAGTACCATCAGATGATCTGACGCTATGCTTTTCCAGGTGTCGGTTCATCCTGTGCTACTAGCTGTTGCCCTCCACTGCACATGATTGTTGACACAAATCATCCGACGCTTCAACCGATGCACCATCGTTTCATCCGGTGCTGAAGACTCCGCGACCAAAACCTCTCTGTTAGCTTCCTCGAGGGTGTCGGATGAACCGCTGCTACACTGTCAGTTCATCCGGTGCTACTGTCTTCTAAACCGGTTGCTCTTTGACTTGAACTCACGGACCGTCGGATGAACCGCTGCCTCACCGTCGGTTCATCCGGTGCTGAAGACTCCTGTCTTGGCGTGTTACTGTCTTGTTCAAACAAGTAATTGGATAGACCGACAGCTGAACCAACCAGACCGTCGGTTCATCCGGTGCTACTGATTCTTGCGAGCTGGCTGTTACTTCTCTTCACTAAATCATATGACGCTATTAAAATTGGGATCGTCGGTTCATCCGATGGTGCCCTAGCTTTTATTTTTTTCCTGGCATCTTTGACTTGTCTCTTTGCTTCCTTTGATTGTGGTTGCATCCATGGGACCTAGATATATCTACAAGGATATGCTAGACAATGTGGTTAGACCCATTGCTTGTGTTAGCATGAAACACCAAAATCAACTCGAACAAATGGCAAATTGGGGCCATGTTCGCTACAATGCATCGCTAGGAACGTCGACATTGGTGCACTTCCATCTCATTCCTTCCTCCTCTCCTTGGTCCCTATTTGGGCCATATACTGGGAGATTACTTATAGGATTCGGTCTCCATGTCAATGAGTCTAGCCTCTGTCCATGGATCTTGGTGCTGAAATAAGGTGGGAAGCAACGCAGTCCATCAGTCCATGGAGGCCAGGGTGATGTTAATGGTGTTGTAGTTGAGGATAGGAGTCATGTGGACATCGTCTTGAGAGGACACCTCTGGATTCAAGTAGGACCAAAATAATATGTGCTGATGTAGGTTGGTTCATGTTAGAGCGGCATGAGCCGGTGCCCCACTGGGCCTTAGGTCCACCGGAGCACACAACGACAACGCCTTGGGCCTAACTCAACCTAAAATAATAGCATGTTGGGTGAGCACACAACAACACGGTCTTGGGCCTAACTCAATCCAAAAGACTAGCATGTTGGGTGAGGACTGCCCCCACCTATATGTTGCGCTCCCCCACCATCAATTTTCGATGTGGGACTAAACCCAACAAGCTCTCTCGTCACACATTAGGCCCAACTCTTCCATCACAACCATCTGTGTGATCTCCCAAAGACATTATTTGAGTCCAACTCTCTAGTCACAACCATCTGTGTGACCCTCCGGAGACGTTCACGAGCTAACCCGTCACCACGTGACCCCGAAAATGTTTTCCCGAAAACGTTATCCAGGCCTCAAGTCTAACTCTCTAGTCGCAACCATCCATATGACCCTCCGGAGACGTTAACGGGCTCCCTCGAGTCTAACTCTATAGTCACAACCATCTATATGTGACCTCTTTGAGACGTTCATGGGCTCCCCCGTCACCATTGTGACCCTGGAGACGTTCACGGTCTCTCTCGAGTCCAACTCTCCAGTCACAACCATTGGTGTGGCCCTCTGGAGACGTTCACAGGCTCCCCCGTCACCATGTGACCCCGAAGTTGTTTTCCTAGGTTTTGTAGGCCTTCGTCTTTGATAGCACTTGTTAGAGTGCGCAACATAATCCAGCCCAGTCCGCTATACCCACGAGCTGACACACCCCACCAGGCCTGTCCACCGAAGTCCACAACAACAAGGCCCTGGGCCTAACTCAACCCAAAAGACTAGCCTGTTGGGTGAGGTCTGCCCCCTACCTTTATGTTGTTCTCCCCCACCATAAATTTCCGATGTGGGACTAAACCCAAGCAACCTCCCCCGTAACACATTGGGCCCGACTCTTCCATCACAACCATTCGTGTGATTTCTCAAAGACGTTATCCAGGCCAGTCACAACCATCCTAGTGACCCTCCGGAGATGTTCGCGGGCTCTCCCGGCACCACTTGACCCCGAAAAATGTTTTAATTTCCTAGGTTTTTTCGACCTTCATCTCTGATACCACGTGTTATAGTGGTTTAGCGGAATCCGACCCGGCCCGCTATACCCACGAGCCTGTGCCCCACCAGGCCTTAGGTCCACCAGAGCACACAACGGTAAGGCCTTGGGCCTAACTCAACCCAAAGGACTAGACTATTAGGTGAGGACTGCCCCACCTATATGTTACGCTCCTCACCATCAATTTCCGACGTGGAACTAAACTCAATAGTGGATGGTAGCAATAATAGGTATAGGGAGAGGAGCACAAGTATTATAGTCTGATGGTGGCAACAATTGCTCTAGGGTGAGGATTAAATGTTACCCGAATCACATAAGGAAACCTTATTTTCTTGTTAATATAAAAAAGAAGATCTATACTTCTCTTATGCACAATATCCCGTTCTTTCTCCTTTTGCAACATTATCCGGGGTTTTTACTCGGCATAGAGTGCTGCCTCCCACAAAGGTCTGAATGTTGTTGTGAATCCAAAACACCTTTATTAAAAATATACACCAAAATATGATTCTAAATTTTCTATTTCTTAAACTATTGGTATATAATATACTAATTATTGTTTGTAAGCATGACGTGTGTCAACATTTACAAAGATACAAAGGAAGTAATGAGAATATAGATTTCTATGTTAAAATTGTAGCACAAACTTAGGAAACATTAAATAAATTCAAGGAGATTCTTGCAATGAAAGTGAAAATTATTACTAACTAAAATCTATCACAATTCACTACCATACGAAGATAATAAATGTGTATCAATAAAAGTAATATGTTTTAATATTTCACAAATGAGGGCAACCTCAAAATAATAGTTTTGTAGCAATGTGGTCTATTTGCTTTTCCATTGGGGATTCCACATTTGTTCCCATGAGACATGCTAAAAAAATTCTAAAGCTTCTCACAAAATTAGAAACATTAAACAACAATCCTGAAAACTCTAATAGCTTTATTCATTGGTCTATATCTTTTCTAAAATGTTACGCACCACTATTATTATATAAATATGTTAAAATAAACACCTAAACCTATATCTCAGTTAAGTTACAAAGCTCTACCGTTGTAAAAAAAATAATTTTCACTTAACCATGCATATATCTATAAACTATAACTTAAAATGTCATTCAAAATTTTCATCAAAGTTACCCACATATGTTGTATTATAACATAATTGAATGTAAGTATCTAAATTACAATATATTTGTCCTCATGTTCATTAATCTCAATCTATTTATCCTCATGTTCATCGACAGAAATATCCGAAACAAAACTAATATATGATTCAAAGGAATCTTTTATATCATTGTTAATTAATATATAAATACTAAGTTAAGGTATATACACATGATGAGTGTCATCTTGTAGACCATTTGTACATGTATGTGAGGAAGTGACAAAAAATATTGAATTTTATGCTAAATACAATGCAAGGAGGTGCGATAAAAAATGAGTGAATGTGGATGAAAAAAGTAATAGTAATTAATAATAATAAATCATCCACATTATGATAAAGATAAGTGCACATCTATATAATTATGTTGAAGTATTAAAAAATAATAGAATAGTAGGTAAAAAATTCATCAGTTATTAGCGAGGAGTCTAATTTTGAAATTTTTTAAAATATAATATCTTTTTAAAAATTAGCTTGTGTGGAACCACGGGGTGTTATTAGATATTAACGTTGATCTACATCCATACAGCTTGGTGCCTACTGTCCAAGAGCTGTGGAACACATGGGAGATCCACAGCATGATCCTGGTCAGCCTGTTCCTGCAAGTCTACCTCTTCCTCTTTGCTGACACACGGATGCGTAGCAACAAGGCCTTAGGGCGCATCTTCCTGTGGCTTGCCTACCTATCGGCCGACTCAGTGGCCACCTTCGTGCTGGGCCACCTTGTGATCCGCATGATCGAGCCGAGCGACCAGGGGCTTATGCCCTTCTGGGCGCCGTTCGTGCTCGTCCACCTGGGCGGGCAAGAGACCATGACGGCCTTCTCCATGCAAGACAACGAGCTGTGGAAGAGGCACCTACTAAACTTGTTTATCCAAGCAGTAGTTGCCGGTTACGTCGTGGGCAAGGCCTCTTGGCCGGACCGTCGGCTCAAGGCGGCATTGGTTCTCGTGTTCGTCTCTGGGTTCTGCAAGTACGCGGTGCGTACTTTGTACCTCTACTTTGCAAGACCAGAGTTCCTGAAGAGCCCCTTGACATGGAAGTGTTGCGGGCAAAACAATTATGAGTACAAGAGGGCAAGCGCCGTGCACGTGGAAGACATGAGGGAAACTCTTGATAGGATGTCAGGAGGTAGAGTGCGTGTGCGTCTTGGGTTCCACTTCCAGGAGACCTTCCGTCTCACAACTGACATCATGGCAGGGGATGCTCCCTTCAACACAGGGCGGAGCATCACCTTAGCACAGACGGGGAAGCTACCAGACATGCTAAGCAAGTTTCTGTCTCTTGCTGACCACTACAATGCCTACGAGCACGTGGGAACACTTCTGGTACGGTGCTACTCACGACTCTACACAAAACACTTTGTTCGAGAGTATGTGGCTGATTGTTTGGAAGTGATGATGACCAAGGATGGTTCATTTTCATCATCAGTTGGTTCGGGATCCGTATCTAAGCCTAGGCAGTGTTCATTAATTACAGTTTTTCGTATCATTGTTTACATCCCCTGTGCAGTCGGACTCTTCATCCTCTATGGTACAATCCCGACAGCCTTGGTGTTCTTCGCAGCTGCCGAAAAGAGGGACCCACTACTCAATAGTAGAAGAGGCAGAGTTGATATCATGGTGTCGTATACACTGCTTGTGGGAGCAGTAGTACTAGATGCGTGCTCTGTTGTCTGGTCCATTCTCTCCCGTGCAGTGGGCTCCCGCTTCAATTCAAAATGCTGCTCCAAGAAGAAGCTGTGGTGCCAAAAGCTCAACCAATACAACATGATCAATAGTGCAAATGTATCCAAAGTATCCTACAAGATTCTTAGGTATATATGGGAAAAGTGTGGCAGGGATGTACATGATGTAGCCCTCAGTATGCCCATGAAGGAGTTCATCCTTGACACTTTGTTAGTCTCGGGAACAAGAAAAGAGTGGAACATTGCCAGCACCCGTGGTCAGCTTGCGCTTCATCACCGCAAGGCGACCACAAGCACACTAAGAGCACTTGAGGAGAGCGTCATAACCAGTGTTGATTTCCCTATAAGCGTGCTCATATGGCACATTGCAACAGACATTTGCTTTCGTCACTCCAGTGACAAGAATGCCACCACCACCACCACTTATTCTGCTGATGGATTATTGAAGAAGCATTGCTATAAAGAGATGAGCAGAGAGCTATCAAACTACATCATGTACCTTGTCTTCCAGTGCGGTGTGATGCTTACCACCTACTCCAATGTTGTACATGATGAAACCCTACATGGAATTGCAGATAAACTATCACCAGATCGACAACAGGCGGCCGGTGTTAATCAAGATGATCCCAAGGATGTTGTCATCGCAAAGCTTCTTCTTTTAGAAGAGATCAAGATAGAGCGTGAAGAATTGAAGGAACAAGTTCAAACACGCAAGGCCGAGCATGAAGGAGAAACCGAGGAGGAAGGACGAGATGAAATTGTCCAGATATGGCATGAAGAATCGGCCAACAATGACAACAACGACGCAGCTGCTAAGGATCACATGAAGAAACTCGGTGAGAGCGCTGAAGCTCTATATGCTTCTCCGGTGCTGCCCCGTGCACGTGAGGTGGCCCACGAGCTGATTAGCATCAAGGACGAAGCTGAGCGCTGGGACCTCATTGCCGCGGTGTGGGCGGAGATGCTTTTCTACACCGCGCCACGTTGCGGGGCTGGTTTCCACGCCGAGCATCTAGCCAAGGGTGGTGAGTTCGTCACTCATGTTTTGGTTCTCATGTATTTGCTTGGTCCTTTCATGCCACCCCCTGGTGCTTGAGCCTGTTGTTGGTAAGAATCCTAGTTTGTTCAGTGTCACGTCAGGTCTGTTTTTCAGTTTCAATAACTTGAGCTCGAGTGCGAGCGCGTCTGTAAGAGCTTGATGCATGCTTTCGTTCATGCAGTGGCTCAGTTCGTTTGTCAGTTTAGAGATTCCGAGGTGCACGGCATGAGACCTCATCGTGGGATGGCACGACAAGTCCGGGGGCGTGGAGTGTTCGTGCGTTTGTGGAGTTAGACGCCACGAGCCAGTTGTCTGTTACCTTTATTTAAGCACAATGAAAAGCGTCAGAAAACGCTGTGGGTTTTGCAGCACAAAATTTATGTGTGTTCCAGACGTTTGGTGTGTGTTTTCATGGAAGCAATCTTCATGATAGCAAATTGCAACGTGCAATACTGAATAACCTTGACGTCTTGCTGTTTGGCACTCGCGAATTAGGAGATGGGGTGTCTGGGCTGAATTTGTCCTACAACCACCCGACCCACCCCCTAGAATCGCCACTGCACCATACCTCGAAATGGCTGTGAATATCCCTGTTCTTCCCCTTTCCTTGCTTGATCTTTGATACTGTCACCATGAAATTTGGGGAACTGAACACGGATAAAGTCACGAAAAATCAATTCCACGACCGATCGCGCGGTCTGACTGAGCCCGCGCTTCCCACGTCAGTGGCGCGCTTGTTTTTCTTTCAGCGAGCCATCCGACCGACGTGCATGCCCCCACAACTGACGCTCATGTGCATGGCCCAACTGACATTATTCCTATATATATATCATAATCTCAGATTGCAGTTGCAAAAAGTTATATATATATATATATATAGTAGTTATATTCTATACCCTAGGTATGAAATAACTATTCAATACTCGAGCCAACCCACCGTAACCTGACAGTTCCAAAAAAAACCCAACGTAACCTGACGCGCCTCCCGCACCCGGCCGGCCCTCGCACCTGCCGGTTTCCTTTTTCTTCGTTTTTCCCTCCCCCCACCTCGCACGTTCCTGCCGGTTGCTGCGCCGCCCCTCACGCAGCAAATTGTCGTCGATCTCTTCTGTCACCGCCGACCCCCACCCCCTCCTTCTCCAATCCCGCTCCCGCTCCCCTGTGATTCCTCCCGCTGCCACCGGCCGCATCCCACCTTTACCGCTCCCCGCCGTTCTGATCCGGCAGCTCGCACCCGGCTCCAAGTACCAAGCTCCGGCCGGCAGCCCATTCGGCCGCCGCCGACTCGTCTCCCCTACGCCGCCGACTCGTCTCCCCTACGAAGACGCGAATCATCCTCACCGAGATTCCGGACTGCTCACCCTCCATCGCCCTGTGCATCCTGCAGCTGTCGTCGGGGATCCAACTTCGAAGTATCTAGTGCTTATTGCCAGATTAGTTCAGGCCATTTATACTTTATAGCCCTGAATTGACAATTAATTTGTCGCCTACTTATCTGGGCTCCTGATTAAATAGAGACTTTGGCAATATATAGAGCTTTCACTACTATATTTTTCTACACTTTGCCACAGTGTTGCTGCACTTCTTTCACTTCTGAGTTTCTTGCTTATTCTGCCTCCCATGTCTTTCCTCCATATTTCGATCTGTTTCATGGCATTGTGAGTCCTGTAGTAGATTGCCAGGCTGAGAACAACCAACCTTTTCCTCCCAGTAAACTCTTGATGTTCAGCATTATATCAAACACAAATATATATCAGTCCTAGTGATGCACCTTTGGCTATGACATTATAGCATTATATCAGACACAAATATATATCAGTCCTAGTGATGCACCTTTGGCTATGCTCCTTTCTGGTTTGGGTAACCAGGAACTGGAGGCTTGGCCATCTAGTAGGTACCAGGGAAACAGAAATAAATTTTTTGCTTCGTGCATTTACCAAAACTAAGCGCACAACATGCTATAGTGAATGCATTGTTATGTTGTTCCTCAAAATTAGTTTGCTCAAACAATTCCGTGCAAATTTTTACATGTGCTGTCTAGTTACTTATATAGTTACATGGTGCCCCTGCTACTCTTGTTGTCATCATTCTATCATTTACCTTGAACTTGCTCAAGATGCGACTACATGCTCAAGTTTTGTTTATAAGTGGGGTGTTTGGTTGTTTCTTACTTCGTGTGCAACATGGTTATTCAATCCTAAGTTGTTCTCCTCGTTTCCAACAGGTTTTACTCGACAGATGAGTGGATACCACAGACCTTGAAATTCCCTGCAAACATTCCATCTGCTATGGTTTATTGGATTGGGATATCATTCCTACATGCTTCAACCAGAGCAAAGTGAGTTTCTTTTGGAAAAGCTCACCCATTTAGTTCTTTGTGCATTCTCTACTGGGCTAATATATGTACCTCCTTTTCATAGCTTCCATGTGGACACAAGGTTTCCTCCTTAATTAATCTTTGGTTTTAGTTGATGTGAAGTAGTTAAATTTATTCACCACAGGGCCTATTGCTAGTTAATTTATATTTCCCAATTTCAATAAGTTTGGAATGTGTCTTGCCCAGAACTTGTATCAGTATTAGTGGCATACCATTTATATGGCACAAATTCGGCCTTTAACCTAAAGCAATGAAAACAAATCAACCAATGCAATGGATGTACCATATTATGTCAAATGCAGAACAAGTAGAGGGAGCCAGTTGGTCCATGTTAAATGCTTATTTCCTTTTCATAGCTAGTAAATCATTCCCAACTACATTCATAATTATTGTATGTGCAGATCCGGTGCCGTCCCAGTCAGATTATGTTCATCGATCTTCACCACTGGAGTGCTCAGCTTCCATGTCACATGTGCAACAATGTTGTTGTCCTCTTTAATATGTTCGTTATTGCCAATTCCCACTTTTCATTTAATGTGCTAGTACGAAAACTACATCTGATCACTATAAAATTCAGTTCCCTACAACATCCAACTTTCAAGTACAATCTTAGCATTAGATGACATCTTAATCAATAATCATCATGACCATTCGTTATTCATCTGGTATCTGAATGGTAGGCTTATGTTTCCATAACTTGTTTTATCCCATTGCAACTTGGATTGCAACCACTGAGGTAAATCCTGTCCAGATAGTTCATTTAGAAAGAAAAACAATTTTGTTTTTGGGTTTCCATTTTCTTATATGATTACTTCTGAATTTCTGATTACAATTCCAGATTAATGTTTTGAAGCTTCTGCTTTCAGTTACACGGAGGCACAACAATTTCTAGTGTTTTCATTCATCAACTAGTCATAACATTCAGTTTTTGATGAAATATTAGTTTGGTACCATGCGCTTAGTCTGACAGTCAATAGCTTTAAATTTGTAGTCAATTAAGATATAACCATGATCGTCTTTGTCTCATGTCCAAAGACTTCTGCTACACTTTCAGTAACTGACCAAACAAATAATCTTAATTAAATTGCGTGTGTGGTTGATAAATCCACTAGCATGACTATTCCACTTACCTGTAGCACTAGACAAGGTAGCATTTTGCATGTTGCTTTGAGGCAACAAATTATTTAAAAGCCACCTCTGTATCTCTGGGTTCATGTGAGACACACTGCATCTCTGAAGCAAAGAAATTGAACCTGTAGCTATTGGTTTCTTCATATATCAATTTGGGATGCTTGCTTCTTCAGTCTCTCTTCAGGATGATTGCTATTGTGGTGTCTATTGCCTTAATTGATATATAGAAAGAACAACACATTCTTTATTAATTAATTAGCTTGGCCACAAGTCTCAACAGCATTCCATTATTGTAATCAGTCTGTTCTTCAGCTCCCATTCAGTTTGGTTTGTACCTTGCATGCGATGTATTCTGCAAACTGCTATTTTTGTGGGATTGTTTTTAATTGATTAATAGTATATATTTTTAGTGAAGTATGATCGGATTGTCACTTCCATTTTTTATTACATGAAGGAGCCTTTGGTTAGTTTTCTGAAATGGTTAGTTTTTTGAAATCCTGAGTATCTCTTCTTAAACTGCTTATGGTATTGAACTTTAGTCTACGTCCTATCTTAGACAGCTGTTGCGCTGGGCGGTGGGGCAAGTACCTGCCTACCTGGCAGCCCACCCCTTGCCATAAGCTGAAGAGGACCGTGGCTATGGCATCCCGACCACCTCCCTTGCTCATGCTTGCCTAGAGTACACGGCCGACATCATCTCCGATGATGGACTTGATGGTTACATGGTTCACACATAAGATGTGTTCGATGAATTGCTGCCAAGGTAAAATTTTCTTGTGCACTTCCAGTTATAGCTTTTTCTTTTGCTGAATAAGTGGCAAGGTAAATCATTTGTTGTGGAGACACCTGAAGATAACTTTTCCAAACAGTGGTTCAAATAACAATATTCATTTATGAACTAGCACTGAAGCTAGGAGCTTGGAGATTAACTTTACAGGCTTCTTTAGACTGCATAAGTGTAATAAGTACCTTGAAGCTTTCAGCTCTACAAATAAATTTGTCAATTTTTAGTTCTACAAATAAATTTGCCAGGTCGACCTTCTGGCCGATATTTCTTTTTTCCATTCCAATCAGGAATGCTGACTATTAGCATGTAATTGTACTCTATTTTGTATAAATCTCGTCCTGGACATATCTGGCAATGCTGACTGTGAGCATGCAATTGAGAACTTAAGGTGCTCTAGTGTTCTGCATGCTCTGCTTGTGCTTGTATCGTATAGTTTGTAGATTATACTGTATGGATACTTTTCCTTAACTATCGTATATGCGTGTTGTATTTACTCAAGCTTCTTGCAGTTTTAGCTGCTACTGATGTAATTAGGTCAAATTTCAGAGTACATACCAGCAACAATCAGTCTTTTAATCGCGGGACACTAGATCAATATAATTGATTTATAAGTCAATGACCCCTTTATTGAATGTTATGCTATCACCAATGATCTGGAATGACCCCATGATTGAATGTCGATTAGGGTATGCTTTGATGACTGAGTTTTCTTTCAGCTCTGCAGCAGATCACGTTGGTGCAGTGCAACAAGGGGCAGGGTGTAATCGAAAAGTGCTCTGGAGTTGCCACCTTCAAGAGACGATAGCACGAGCTCTACCAGTTCATGGAAAGACATCATCACTACTGGTCGGGCACTAGTTCAGATCAATTGGTGGCAAAAAATATATGTACACTAAAAAATCATGTTGTCTTGTCTATGCTGTTTCACCTGCACTGCTGTTATCAATCAATCCGGATTTTCTTGATGCATTGTACACAATTTTGTATAAATCTCACTGTTGTGTCGTGTCATGTCATTGCCGATGCCTTTATTATCCATATACACTATGTTTAAGATTTTCATTTGTTCTTCCCCACAAGTTCTGGCTAATTCGGTTAGATGTAGTGTTTGTTGCTTCGAGACAGCAATTTTTGAATCTCTATGTTGAAACATATTTTTTTACCCCAAAATTCACCTATGTCTTCGGAAGCAGTTCAATCCTATTTCTGGGTGATTCTTGAGTGGATTTTGGATGCTCTCCTTAATTCTTGTTTCATGATGACGGTACAAATCAATACCTTAATCAATACAAATCAATAAGGAAAAATCATTATGGATTAATTATTTTGACATTACTATGCGTCCTGCACTTATGCTTATCTGGAATGTAGCTCAGGCAATGCTAATGATTTGAAACAAACATATAAAATGTCCTCAGCGGCAGAACACAACAACCCTCACGAAAAAGAAATATCCAGCCAGCGCAGCACTGCAAGTTGAGAAAAAACCAGCAAAACCGTAGTTAGGGGAGCCGTCACGTAACTGCAGGAAAAAATTGGGAGCCGGACTGCGGGGGGAGGGCGCGGGGTGCTGTCGCCGTGAAATGGGGTGGGCCGTGGGTGGGCATCAGACCGGTGGGGAGTCTGGCTCGGGTATCCCAGGGTATGGAATAGCACTGGCCTATATATATATATACAATATTTGTTACATAAATGATTTTTCTATTTATCTTTATTTTTGGTTTTTCAATCTGGAAAAGTTTCTTCGCCGCAAAAGTTATGTACACAAGTTTTTGTTAGAAAAAAATTATACATATGAATTGTGCTAGCCATTACAACTTTAGAAAAAAATCAAGGTATACACATAAGTTATACAAATTGTATAAGTTAGACGTATAAGTTTTTCACGCTAATAAAGTTTTGCCAAAAAATTGTCTCATATAAATTATATCATGAAGTTATGCATCGATGTTATGTGTATTATTTTTTAAAAGAAAAGTTATGTCCATAATTTTTTTTCATTTTACATAAGTTGTATCAACATAGTATTTCTGAACGGCATCTGCACAATCATTTTTTAATTTTTTTGTGATTTCAAAAGTTTTATACAATTTTTTTTCTGCACGAAAAGTAGTATGCATAATTTCTATAAACTAATGTGTATAAATTATACATATGTGTTGGAAATCCAGGATTCCAGGCACAAAGGATTTGAAAATGACGACGGATCCTGGTTCGGCGGTGTTGTGTGGGACCGGTGGAACCAGGCCGTCATGCATGCATGCAGCACCAGTAGCATAGTAGTGACCGAAGTCAAAAAGACAAAGATGACCGGTGGAAGCAGGCTGTCATGCATGCATGTCTTGTCCGAATTTGGTCTCTGCCTCCGATGCTAGCGCGCGCCTGCTGATTAGATGCGCCCATAAAGTTAGACGGAGGTTCTAGGATAATGAGTGTGTGGATGAAACGATTGATCTAGTGAGATAATGTATTAGAGATGAAAGGCAACATCGGAGGCATGGTATTTGTGGACGCCGAAGCCTAAGTTTACGCGTCTGGGACATAACAATAGTATTCCAAATGGGTCGGACACCATTGGTGGCATGAGACACAACTCTAAAAAGCACAACCCTAGCACGCCCCGAGGCACGATAATTAATAGTGCTTACTATCGGTCCGGCACGATAGGTCGATAGTGTCTGGGCCGCCACTTGGGCGTATAGTGCCGGCCTGATGCACGACACGATTTTGAGCTCCCCATTAGATAGCCCGATAACAAACTTCTCCATATTAGCCCGATAACAAACTTCTCAATATCCCCACATAAATACTAAAAAAACCCTAATTTGCCCCCAGTTCCTTCCTACCTTCCTACTACTCTCCTCCCTCCTGAGTCCCGATTCAGTCGCGCCACCTCCCCGGCTCCCCTCCCGCGGTGGCCACAACGCCGCTCCATCCCCTCCCGTGGTGGCCGCGTTGGGGGCCTACGTCGCCGGCCCCTCCCCTACCGCAAGCATCGCGGCACGGCGCTGCTCCACCGCCCCATCTCCTCCCATACCCCGCGGGCGGCCTACGCCTCGCCGGCTGTTAACACCAAAAATTGGTACAGAGAAAGGACTGAGTTGTGGGCAGAGTTTGATAGTGAAATATCATTCGGCAAGAAAAATCTCCTCAGAGGATTCGGTAAGAATGCTTGCGGTCGGCAATATGCCATCATTCGGCAGAAGGACTGTTTGCGCTTTTAAAGGAAAGTTTTCGGGAATGCGTGATGACGTGGCCCGGATTTAAGGAAGAGACGAATTGATGGCATGTGCAAGATAGATACTGACACCAGAGCATTGATTTAAGTATTAAATGTTGTACTCGTAGACCATTAGGAGTCATGTTAGGACAAGGGTATAAATATGAGCCCTTAGGGTTTGTAATGGACATCGAATAATTTCACAACAAACCGGCTTTACGCCAAACCTTCGAGTCCTTTAGTCGAGTCGTCGAGTTCTTCGAGAGGAATCATCTGTATGTCGACCTTCGTAAGTACCGGCAACCTTTTATCATGTCTAGTATCATGCGGTGGATTTAGATCTTGATGCAAGTAGTCTTGTTATCATGTTTAGTATCATGCGGTGGATTTAGGCTTGGTTCAAGAAGGTTTCTTATTAGATCATGAGTCATGCGGTAGGCTAAGATCTAGCTTGGAGCTAGTTATCGGCTCTATTAGATTTGGCAAGATCTAATAGATTCATTAAGTTATCTCGTGTTGCTTTGAGTTTTTGCTTTATGTTTAATTCATGTAACACTCTTTTGCCCAATTTGTATTGGTTAGATTCGGCTTTATCTTGCTTTGCGATCCTTGCATTGTACGTTCAAGTCTTTAACCCGATGTGGTGCATGGATCACGTGCTTTTTCTATAGTGGAACCCGAATCAATCTAGATTGTCACGTGTTGCGGGTTCAAGCTTGTTAATCTTGCTTAGATCTTGACAGAACTGAGTATCATGCGGTAGATGTAGGTTTTTGGGTTGTCTTAAGGCTAATCATCTGGTGGATTAGATTCTGATTCAATCTGTTAGATTTATCATCTTTGGCAATGTTTGTTCCTTCTCCACGGAACCCGAATCGGTTGTACAGCTGTATTCAGCAATTCCTTCACGGGTGGAGTGTGTCCACGAGTTTCGCTTTAAATAATGTATGCTTCTAGCTTTTCATGTATAGATTGTATCATGTGGTGGATTAATCTATCCTTGGTTAGTGGTATGATTTCAAACAAGTTGTATCATGCGGTGGATTGACTTTGCTTGATATCATGCTTGACGGGCTTTAAGGTGTCTAGACATGCGGTAGACTAGCGCTTTTTGGCCTATGCATGCTTATTTATTGAAGACTTGTGCTCATGCTTTCACATTTATTTATTTATCATGTTTTACCTTTGATAATCAGTCATGGCTATAAACTACAATGTTATGTGTTCAAAGACCGATCTTTCATCATGCTTACGTCTTGCATTCGGCTGTGTCCTGTTTTACGTTTTAAAGCTCCCGAATGATATTCAATCTATTGACAGATAGCTTTTTGTAGCTATATGTCTTTCTACTTGGCTTTTGGGCCGTAAATACGGAACTGTCTGGTACCACCCGGCAAGTTCCAAGTTTTTATCTAACCGTTTTTTCTTCCTTTGTCAGTTTCAGGAAAATTGACTGGCACGCTTTGGACTTGGCACGTGTGTTAAGCCAGCTTCGTTCGGCTTGCTGTGTGCTTGGCACGGGGTACTGATTTTGCGTCAACACACTTTTTGGCACGCCCAGTGGGACAAATCTAACTGATTCAAGATGCCTGATATTCATGATGTCATGGATGTCACCATGGAAGACCTGGCTCCAGAACAGCAGATACAATTGAAGGATGCCATTGACCAGTTTCAGCAAAAGTGTTTGATGTCATTTGGCAAAAACAGAAGTGGTGTGCCATATCCCAAAACTGACATGCCCATGGTTCTACTGCCAGGGGAACCTGATACCATGTCTGCTGAGGAGAAACAGGAGGCTATGAATGCTCTTCAGCAAACTATGGAGCACATAATGGCCAAACATCATACTGCTTTCTTGAATATGTTTAAACAAATGATGATTGGAGTCTTTGGTCCAGGTATGGAGAGAGCATTTGGTCGAGTATCGCCCCAAGGATCTGCTGTGGAAGTAGGGGAAACAAGTAGTGCTCAACCAGCTCGTAACACAAGTGCTCAGCCACCTTTGCAAAGTGCAGGAGGTCAAGTTCAGCCGCCTCCGCAGAGCGTGGGGAATCAGCAAGTCCAACCGCCTCTGCAAAGCATGGGAAGCTGTCCAATCCAGCAGCAGAACCCATATCAGGCGATGCCCAACAGGCCTACTTATGGAGATTTGGCATTCGACTCTTCTGGTGTTCCACCCAATTCTGCTTATAGAATAGCCCCAGCAACCAACAGGCTACAGAAGAATATGTTTGGGAACGGTTATTCCGAATTCATGGAGTACGGTGCCATCGATGCTTTCCCAAACCCTGGATATGGCACAGCTGCAGGAATGCCTACTGGATCCACTGGAAGGCCGGAGGTTCAAGACGCTAACGTTGATCTTATAATGCAAAAAATGGCCGATGTACTGCAAAATCAATTCGGCCTGAAACCTAAAATTCAAGGACAAACATATACACCTCCTTTCCCAGAATGGTACAACAGAGTGACTTTGCCACACAGAGTGAAACCTCCGGCGAATTTCACCAAGTTTTCTGGGCAAGATGATACTAGCACAGTGGAACACATAGCTCGATATTTGATGCAGCTTGGAGAAGCTTCAGCTGATGAAGCATTCAGGATCAGATACTTTCCCTTATCACTGACAGGCCCGGTCTTCACATGGTTTGCTTCTTTGCCTGCCCAATCAATCTGTTCCTCGAAGGATTTGGAGCAGAAGTTTCATGCTCATTACTTCACTGGTAGTAGTGAGAAAAATCTAATTGATCTAACCACCCTGAGACAAAGGCACAATGAGACGCCCATGGAATTCCTCAGGAGGTTCAGAGAGACTAAGAGCATGTGCTTCTCTTTGAATCTGCTAGACGATCAATTGGCTGATATGGCTGTTGCGGGTATGTTTCCAGCTATTCGGGAAAAGCTGTTCGGCATGGAGTTCGACAATCTTGGTCAACTATCACACAGATTGTCACTAATGAGCAACCAAGCTTATGGCTTCAAGAAAGACTCCAGGTTTTCTAAACATAATGATATAGCTGACATCTACAATCAATTCCTCGAAAGAGTTGATCAAGGGGAGGAATTTTATGATGATGAGGAGATAGCCGCAGCTGAGATGACGTGGGGCAAAGAACCCTTAACTGTGAACCAGAGATGGATCAAGCAAGCCAAGGGCACATATGACTTTGATGTGACCAAGGCTAATAAGCTCTTTGAGTTCCTTGTGAAAGAAGGCCGAATCAAGTTGCCAGAAGGGCATTCTATGCTTCGGCCTGATGGAGTTAAAGAGAAGAGATATTGTGGATTTCACGACAGGAATTCTCACTCCATCAATGACTGCAAGGTTTTCAGGATGAGGATCCTAAAGGCTATCCAAGAGGGTCACTTGAAGTTTGATAATAAAATGAAGTTGGATGGCAACCCTTTCTTTCAGAACGTGGTTGGGTTTTCTGTTAACATGGTGACCGCTGAAGAAAAAGGGAAAGTGAAGGTCTTGACTTCATCAAGAGCGAAGCAGGTTGGACCGGTTGATCCTGCTCGACAAATAACAGTGGAACAAGTCCACAGATAAGTGCCTCGCATCCTGAGAAGCCAAATTGAGGTTGGGGAATCTTCTAAATCTAAACCCAGGGTGACTACACGTATTCCCCTTAACAAGTGGCAGCGTCAACAAGAGAAGGAACGCTACCAGAAGTAAAAGTACTAGGAGGAGAAGAGAAGGTTTGAAGAAGAAGCGTACAGGAGATAACGAGAAGAACATGCACGATAATAGGAGCGTGCTCATTGGGGATGTGCGTTCTTCAGGCATTGCTGGAATGAAGGTTTCAAGCTCCCCACATTGAACGATTGTCCTGAATGCAGTGACAAATACTCTGAGTATAGGCAGAATGCTGTCAATCGCCGATCCGTCCATGAAAGAATTGGAAGGATATGTCCTAGTGACGGTCGGCGCATAAAAATAAATGAGGTTGATGATCGCCCGAACAAAAGATATGCTGATCAAAAGTGGGTCGATCATGAAGAACAGGAGCGTGAATGTCTGGCAAAAGGGACAATGGTGCCCACCTGGATTGAGGAGAAGCCAAAATAGAAGAGTTCAACGCTTGAGGAATCAGGAGTTAGAACAGGCTGGAATCAAGAGGAAACAGGTGTGGCGCCCCAAGGATACGCCTGATGGGCCTGGTCGTTCGGCTCCTGCATGCATGGTATGCTTCTTGCCGAATGAATTCATGGCTCCAGCTAATCAGGTTGTGCAAGAGGAAGCGACGCCAGATATTGATGAAGCTGAGCAACTTGGGCTGATGGCACAGTTGGTTTTGGCCAAGCAAGCAACCTTCGACAAGCCGACCAAGAATCGACATATGAGGCCGCTGTACTTGAAAGGATACGTCAATGGCAAGCCATTTGAAGGATCAGATGGTGACTAGAGAGGGGGGAGTGAATAGGAGCCGGTAAAAATTCTTTCCAAAGAACCCGACCTATACCCTAGACAAAACCCGGTCACACACGAGCGATGGATCGAATCACACACCAACCGCCAAGACAACAAGGCTATGGATCAACCTCAAGTCTTAGGAACGATACTTTGAAGCACACGCGGAAGCACGAAAGAAGGAGGGAGGAATCAAACCAAGGAACAAAGCACTCAGGCTCTGGCGGACTGTCCGGCCAGGAGGGGTGGACTGTCCGCACGAGCCACGCAGACTGTCCGCCAATGTACCGCGGACTGTCCGCAAAGGTACGACGGACCGTCCGGCCTGGGCCGCGGACTGTCCATTAAAGGCAACAGAACCTCCAGAAGCGAACCCCGAAAAACGGATCGTCTGCGGGGAGCACGCGGACTGTCCGCCAGGCACCCGCGGACTGTCCGCCCCGCTGCTGCGGACTGTCCGCCCTACACAGACAGACCCAGAAACAGCACGACCCCGAAGGTAAACACCTCCAATCCATCACCGGATCTCCCAAATGGTAGAAGCTGTTGAGACAAGAGCTTGGGGACAAGAAAAGCGTCAACTAAGGATGCTATACCCCAAAAATTTCGCCTCCTAACTTCCTAAATCACCGGGAATCGCGGATCCTTTGAACACCACCAAAAACTAGAGCTCTGAACGAGAATCCTTGAATCGAAGTGGTTTCCCGGCGTTTGAGGGCACAAGATCAATCCCAAAGATGCACAAGACATCCATCCATGTTTCCCTCAAAGAAATCCGGGGAGAAACCCACTCAAATCCGCGGAATCACACCAAGAGCAAAGGCACCAAAAACAAGCACGAAAAAGACCACAAAATTCACAACGCCGAATCTTCTATACAAACCAGGAAAGATTCACAAGGTCTAGCATGCTGCCCTAGCATCCATCCCTCTCAACAAATCTCTCATGAAGCTCTCATGCTAGCCTAGAGAAAATGGAGAAGAAAATAGTCCAGGAAAATGAGAAATGGGAGGGGGGAAATGGAACCCTAAGTCGCGGAGCCAGAGAGCCATCCACACACACTCATGGCTTATATATCGGATCCCGCCGGTGTGGGAAATGACTCAACTACCCCTAACTCAACTACTGGAAATACAACCCACGCAGGGGCATTTATGTAATGTTTGTGGGTCTTGCCATCGGACGGCCACGCCTTCACCGCACCCCGCGTCCTCCCGACGCAAGCCATGCGATCCCGCCGCGTGTCCTCCGCTTCGAAGCTTCCCGACACGCCTGGATCTCGTCTCCGTCGTGTTGGGCCTTCGAACTTGGTTTTGAGGCCCAAACCAAGAAACCGTCCTCCGATGGTTTTGTGGGCAAACCATCAAACCCCGCGTGCTCGGCCCGGCCTCCCGCCAAGCCTCTTGACTCGACCGCCACCGTGCACCGGCTCGATCGTCCATGACTTCGTCTTGCTCGTCTCGCAACCATGTGGCCCGCACCTAGTCCCGCCGCCCACCGGGTCCCTCAAACCTAGCCTACTTGTTTCTCCTTCTCCCGGAGGCCCCTCAAGGCTGAAGACCTTTCGCGCCCGTTCTTCACCTGCAACAACAAGAACTAGGCCGCAGCCTACGCCTGCGCACTAAGCCAAGAGTCAGTCCAACACCCGTTGTCAATCACTCATCACTGAGGAGCGGTCATCCATCGACCACCGGGGCGCTCCTGGTCCTCAATCTCCCCCTTGATGAGTGCATTGACAACACACAACGCGAAATGAAATTCAGAGAAAGAAAGTAAGAAGAAAGAAAAACAAAGAAGCTCAACTCATGACCAAAACCAAGGAAAGGCAAAGAAAGGTCACAAGCCGAGCAAAGCACAAACTCTACACTAAAATCAGCAAGAAAGCTCCCCCCGAACAAATGCAAGCTCCCCCTGAACATGTGGATGTATTTTTCTGAATTTTTCATTAAGCTCACCTCTTCACCTCTTCCCCCCCTTGTTGACAATGTTTGAATCAAGGTGAAAATGCAAGAATGTAAGACAAAGCATATAAACATCTACATGAGCTTCTCAAATAGGACAAATTTAGTGTCAAAGGCTAGAAATGAGACAAAAAGCACATATATGAATCATAGCATAGTGAAAGCATTGCCACAAGTAATATATGGAAATATAGGCATGTGACAAAGCAAATTTTCAGATTTGAGCAGTTTTATCAAAAGATGGCTCACTTCAAATGTAAAGGCCTATCCATGTCATATTCGAGCCAAAAACATGCATATCATCCAGAGATCGTACAAGGATATCCAATTCTCAACAAAAGATCATTGCAAACACCCATAAAGCAAAGCATGTCATGTTAAAGCTCATGAGCCATGTGTCCACTTCGGGGAGACTTCTCCACTGGTGAACATCATGCAACATGTTTTGCACCTATGTGTGAAAGATAAGACATTTTAAGCATAAACATGATGGATGGAGCATTTTTCAAGCATAAACACTTCTTTTCAAGATTAATTCATTTCATGGTACATGAAGTGCCTTTGCGGCAAAAAGAAGCTTATGCTCCCCCATGAATGCAACATAGGCTAAACATTCACAATGATATCGGCCTTTGGCCCAAATGCAAGAAAAAGACATCCAAGCACAATCTAAGCATAGAAAGAACATTTAGACCAAAACGTGACATGGATACACTACTACACATGAGTGGAGCACATTTCATCAATTTTAGGCAAGATTAGCATTTGATTCAAAAAGGGCTATCTCACAACACATATATCTCAAATATTCCAAGAGCATAGCCTCACATAGCCATTTCTCCACACACATGACCAATATCTCACAAATAGCCAAAGAAACTCAAATAAGGCATATGAAAGAAGCTCATCATCCTAAAATGCAATATGATACAAATGCAACATGATATATAACAAGATGGCTATCCTACCATGGTTTGTACATCAAGCAAAGCATGTATATACACCAAAGTAAACATGGTATGATACATATGGTACAAAAGTAAATCCCCCAAGAATCAACTAGAAAGGGCAACAAACCCCAAGTTCCCCCCGCAAGCGCACAAATGTAGCTTGGTCGAGAGGCTTTGTGAAAATGTCTGCAAGCTGATCTTGGGTAGGGACATGGCTCAACACAATGGTCCCTTTCTCCACATTATCTCTCAAGAAATGTTATCCCACTTCTATGTGTTTGGTTCTAGAGTGAAACACTGGGTTTTTCGCTACGCTTATGGCACTTGTGCTATCACAAAGAAGTGGGATCTGGGTGCACTCCTCACCAAAGTCTCTCAAAGTGTATGAAATCCACAACAGCTGGGAACAACAACTCGTGGCTGCAACATACTCTGCTTCGGTGGTAGACTGAGCTACACTAGACTGCTTGCGGGAAGACCACGAAACCAACGAGGACCTAAGAAACTGACAAGAACCAGAAGTAGACTTCCTCTCGACTCGGCATCCAGGAAAATCCGCATCAGAAAAACCATGAAGAGAAAGAGTCGAGGAGGAAGAATACCAAAGGCCAAGACCAAGGGCAGACTGTAGGTACCTGAAGATCCTCTTGACGGCCTGTCGATGTGATGTCCTCGGCGAAGCCTGAAAACGAGCGCACAGATACACACTGAACTGTATGTCTGGCCTCGTCGCCGTCAAGTAGAGGAGGGAGCCGATCATGCTCCGGTACTCCCGCTGGTCCACTGGTTCTCCGTCCTCGTCCGCATCCAAAGTAGCCATACTACCCATGGGCGTCGACATAGGCTTCACATCTTGCATCTGGAACTTCCTCAGCATGTCTTTCGTGTACTTGGTCTGATGTACAAATGTTCCGTCCTTCACTTGTTTGATCTACAACCCGAGAAAGTACTGCAACTCGCCCATCATGCTCATTTTGAATTCCCTGCTCATCTCATCTGCAAACTTGGCAACAAGGTTATGTGACGAGCCACCAAAGACAATATCATCCACGTATATCTGCACAACCAACAGGTCATTTCCATGCTGGAGGAGAAACAAGGTCCTATCCACGGTACCCATCACAAACCCTCTGCTTACCAGAAAACCTCTCAATCTCCCATACCAAGCTCGGGGCGCCTGTTTCAACCCATACAGAGCCCTTTTCAACCTGTACACCCTGTGTGGATACTTTTCACTCTCGAACCCGGTGCCTGCTTCACATACACCTCCTCCTCTATGACCCCATTCAGAAAAGCGCTCTTCCATCCATTTGAAACAACTTGAACCCTTTAGCCACGGCAAAGGCTAGAAGAATTCGAATTGCCTCAAGACGGGCCACAGGAGCAAAGGTCTCCTCATAGTCGATCCCCTCCTTCTGACTATATCCCTGGGCAACAAGTCTGGACTTGTTCCTCACAACCATCCCATTCTCACCCTCTTTGTTCTTCCAAACCCATTTGGTTCCTATAGGATGGCAATTTGGAGGTGGTTCAACTAACTCCCACACTTGGTTCCTCTCAAAGTTTTCCAACTCCTCATGCATAGAATTGACCCAGTTTGCATCAGATAAAGCATGTCCAATGTCCTTGGGCTCAAAGGTGGCAACAAATGCAGCATGAGCGAAAAGAGAGGAATTTCTGGACCTTGACCGCGTAGTACGTTCGTTGATGTCCCCAATGATCCTCGATAGGGGATGCATTTCTTGAATCCGCCGGGGAGCCTCACGCCTCGAGACTGCCTCCCCCTCAACTTCAGCTTCTCTCGCCTGGTCCTCTTGTCGCACCGTCGTTGTCCATGAAGTAGACGGTCCACCCTCCGTAGTGGTCGTAGGGGAAGTAGTGGGTACACAATCAGCTTCAGCCGCATGGTTCTCTCCATCATTATCTCCATCTTCATCCTTCTCCTCTTCAAAGAGGTCCTCGTCCATCTCTTCATCACCTGCACATTCAAAACCGAGAGAGGTACATGGCATCACGTCGAAGGTCACCTCGCAAGTCTCCATGATTTTGTTAGTCTCAAGGTTAAGCACCCTATAGGCTCTAGAATGATTAGCATATCCAAAGAAAATCCCATCACTAGACCTAGCCTCAAACTTGTCGAGTTTTCCTTTCTTAAGAATAAAGCATTTGCAACCAAAAACTCGGAAATGACTCACCTTGGGTGCCCGACCATGCATCAGCTCATAACAGGTCTTCCTCTTGAAAGCTCGCAATAAAATCATGTTAGAGACATGACAAGCCGTATTGACTGCCTCAGCCCAATACCTCCTAGGAGTCCTGTGCTCATCGAGCATCGTCCTAGCCATCTCACAAAGAGTCCGATTTTTCCTTTCCACAACTCCATTTTGAGGGGGCACATAAGGGGTCGAATACTGATGTTCAAGACCTAGATCACGACAAAAGGCATCAAAACGAGAGTTCTTGAACTCTGACCATTATCACTGCGGAGAGCTCGAATAGCATTCCCATGCCTCTCATTTTTCAACCTCACGATCAGATCTCGAAAAAACCAAATGTCTCACTCTTGTCTTCCAAGAAAAACACCCAGGCATAGCGAGAGTAATCGTCCACCACAACAAGGACATACCACTTCCCACCCACTGAGCGATCTCGAGCTGGCCCAACAAGGTCCATATGCAACAGCTCTGTCGGACGCTCGGTCATGACATCGGTCAGGGGTGGATGGGGAGTGACTACCATCTTGCCATGCCTACACGGAGCACAAACCAAATCCTTCTCAAACTTCAGCCTCGACAATCCTCGGACAAGGTCAAGACCACTCAAGCGGGATACCAAATCAAAGCTCAAGTGACCCAACCGCCTATGCCATTTCCACAAATCAGAAGAAGGACCGGCCATCAAACAGTGAGCAGGACCTAAAGAACGAGAGAAATTAGCCCTGAAAATCTGATCCTCGGGGATGATCATACAAACAAGACCACCTCGAGAATCCAACAAACGAGACTCGCCAGACTTGAAACGCACCTCAAAGCCCTCATCAAGCAACTGAGAAACCGAAAGCAAATTGAAACCCAAAGACTTCACAAGAGCAACCCTCTTCAACGTTACCTTGTCACTCACATGCACAACACCCTCAGAAATCACCCTTCCTCGTCCATTGTCCCCAAATGTGATGTACATCTTTTCCTTCACTGGGGTGAGGCTGGAGAACCACTTCTTATCTCCGGTCATGTGTCAGGAACATCCGGAGTTGATCAACCAAATGTTCTCCAAGCCTCCTGCCTGTAGTCAGAAACAAGAACGAGAATGAGCTAACGACTCGACACTGGGTTAGAACAAAGAAAGTTGAACCAGTGTCGAGCCATCTGCTCAAAAGAGGGGTTAGCAAACATCATTCCCTTACCACCAAACTTCCCATTGAGGACCATGTGTGGTTCGAGGACCGGTGGATGGTCGCTTCCTTGTGTGATGAGTGATTGACAACATTGTGTGGACTAATTCTTGGCTAAGTATTGCAGGTGCAGGTTGCGGCTTGACTGGTGTTGGTGCAGGTGAAGAACAAGCGCGAAAGGTCGTCGCCGGTGAGGCCTCCAGGTGTGGGGAAGACAAGTAGGCTTCGTTCGAGGGACCCGGTGGCCAGCGGGGTCAAGTGCGGGCCGCATGGTGGCATGAACAGCAAGATGAAGTCGTGGACGGTTTCTTGGTTGAACCTCAAAACCAAGGTCGAGCCGGGACTAAATGGGAGCCAAGTCATGAGTGGAGATTGGCGGAGGCTACACCAAGTTCGCGGGGTTTCCAGTGGTTCACCAGAAAACCACTGGGTTCCTTGGTTGATACACAAAGCCAAGACCGAAGAACCGAAGACGGAGCAGCAGCAGCGCCAGAACGGTCTGACCGGTTTGACCGGTGGGGACCGGTCTGATCGGTGAGGAGCACCGGTCTGACCGGTGTGCGACGACGTAGTGCGGAGACTTCGAAGCGGATGACACGCGTCGGGATCGCAAGGCTTGCGTCGAGGCTATGCAGGGTGCGGTCGCCGGGCATCCGTCCGATGGTGAAGACATGAAGACTTCCAAATCCGCCCTTGAGGGGCTTGTATCCCTAGTTGTTAGAGAAGGGTATTTTAGACATTCGGTTGCCTCCATATAACCCAAGAGGTGAGAGGATGGCAGCCAACTCTTGGAACCCTAGCTCATTTGTTTTCCTATTTTCCTTCCTATTTTCCTTAGGTTTTCCATAGGACTAGCAAGAGAGCTTCATGGAGAGATCTTGTTGAGAGGGATGGATGATCGGGCGGCTTGCTAGACCTTATATGAACCTTTGTTTCATGTATAGATGATTCGGCGTGGTTCCTCAAGGTTTGGATGTGTTTTCCCCGGTTGTTCTTGCTGGTGATTTTCGGAGCCATCTCTTTGTGATTTCTTTGGGTTGTTTTCGGGACCTTTCTCTTGGGTATTTGATGGGGGAAATTTGTGGGAACCCTTCGTGGTTCTTTGGGCTGTGATTCCCCTCTCAAATCCGTGAGTAAAGGTGCTCGATTTTGGGGTTTCTTGAGTTCTTAAGTTGGAAGTGCTCTTGGCGGGATTTCTTTGATTCCTCCTTTTTGGACGAGTTTTGGTGGGATTAAACTTGGCTATGGACTCCTCATGAGGTGTTCCTAATATCCCCAAAGTCTTGTTCAAGTCCGTGGAGCGATTCGGGAGATCGAGGTTTGGATTTGGGGGAGTTGACCCGCGGGTGCTGTTCATCCCGAGCTGCCCAGGCTACACCGGTCTGACCGGTGCTCTTGACCGGTCTGACCGGTGCAACCCTCGGTGGGATTTTGCTTGGGTGAATGTCTTGGTGTGTTCGCTGTTTTCCTGTGGTGCTGCTGTTTCGAGTTTGGGTCAGTTTGGTGGTCGGTTGGCCTGTTTGGTGCCTTGGGGGCTTTCAGGCTGCGATCGGTCTGACCGGTGTGTCTCACCGGTCTGACCGGTGTAGAGCCACTTAGTGAAAGTTGCTCAGTTTCACCAGCAGGGACCGGTCGGACGGTGGTGCTCACCCTGGTCGACCGGTGTGGGTCCGAAGACTCGGGTTTGGTGTTCCGCCGCGTTCTCGGGTCGAAGGGTGTGTGTGTTGGTTCCTAGGTCCAGTGGCACTCCAGTGGCTACGTGGGCTTGGCCAACTTGGGTAGTGAGTCGGAGACGTGTGTTGGAAGCTGTGTTCATCTTGTAGGAGTTTCCATCTCCTTCGAGAAGAATTTTTATCGGCTCCCGTTCACTCCCCCCCTCTGGTTCGCCGTATCGGTCCTTCAAGTGGTATCTGAGCTGGTTCGGGTCTTTATTGAATCTAACCAGTCTAAGATCCAAGGATGGCGTACCAGGAACGGGGTTCGGGTCCTCCACACTTCGATGGAAAGAACTACCAGATGTGGAGCAAGCGGATGGGTGCGTTCCTCCGCGGAAAGGGTCAGATCCTTTGGGATGTCACGGTGGACACAGGCTATGTCCAGCCGATGGACTTCCTCGCTCCAGGATCGAGGGACAGATTCGATGCCAACAATAAGGCGGTCGACTACTTGTTTCGTGCTTTGTGTCAGCCTGAGTTCGATCGGGTGCACACCGAGCACTTGGCTTGTAGGATTTGGGCGGTGTTGAAGGAGGCTCATGTTGGGAATGCCCAGGTCCAGGCACGGATGTATGCGAGCTACCGGAGAGAGTACGAGAACTTCACTCATCTCCCCGGTGAGTCCATCGATGCCTTGTTTCAGAGGTTCACGGTGGTTGTGAACAACATGAGGGCCAATGTGGACGTGCTCCCGTACGATGATCATGATAGAGCGGTCAAGCTCTTACACTCTTTGGATCGTACAATATGGGGCGGAAAGTTCGAGGCCATTGTGGAGTCGGAGAAGTATGACACTCTGACGGTGAACGAGCTGTTCTCGAAGCTCAAGTCGGCTGAGGTGGATAGGGGCATGACTGCCAAGCTCGAGGGATCGACTGATTCCCATAGTCTTGCCCTTGTTGGTGGTTCCAAAGGAAAGGCTAACTCTAACCCATCCACCAGGATGTTCTCCTTCTCCTCTTTGATGTCTATGCCAGATGAGGAGTTCGATGAGCTTGGAGAGGATGAGCTGGCGCTCCTGACGAGGCAGGAACAAGAGAATATGCTTCCAGTGCGGCAAGCCGGGACACTTCGTCGCCGACTGCCCGGAGAAGGTCGAGAACAAGGACAACTACAAGCACAAGTCGAGGACAGATGGCAAGTACCGGTCGAGGCGTGACCACAAGAGCAAGCACAAGAACAAGTACAAGGACGAGCGACGATTGAGGAAGAAGGAGAGCCGAGGCAAGGCCCGAGCGATGGTGGGAGCGAGCGACGTCGACTCCAGTTCCGCGTACTCCACCTCGAGCTCGAGCAGCAGTGAAGACGAAGGTGATCGTCGCAAGAACAAGAAGTCGTCCAAGAACCTGAGCGGGCTAAGCTGCTTCGCGAGAGACGGCTTCTGCACCATGGCGCTAAGCTCCGGCAGCAAGAAGAGCACACAGAGCGACTCGGACTCTGAGTCCGACGACGAGGTGCGTGATGAACTTCCCTTCTTGCGCTAGGAGAATGAGAGGCTTGGCACTTTGCTTGATAACCGTGATGACATGCTTAGAGAGGCCAAGAAAATGAGAAAAGAGCTTAGGGCTTCACTCGAGGATGCTAGGACTAGAGTGGCTGAGCTAGAGACACGGAGTGCTTGATAGCAAGCTTGAGATTGATTCCCTTAAGGCTAGCCCCGTTGTTTCGGATGAGAATGATTGTGCTTGATTGCTCCATATTTCTTGCCGATCTTGCTTTGTTTAAGGAGAAGCATGCTTCCAAGTGTGAGGAACTAGATGTTCTTAGGGTTGAAGTGGCCGAGCTTAAGTCTAGACCTCGCTTTGCTAGGTGCTTGCACTTCTTGCCCCGTTTTGCATGCTAAGATTGATGAGATGCATGCATACACTAGTTCTCTTGAGGCTAAATTGAAGGAACCCATGCCTACATCATGCTCTACCTGTGAAATGCATGCTTTGAAAAATTTGGAACTTGCACATTATGTTGATCGTTTGCAGGATGAGAATGATGACTTGAGGAAGTTGATGGGTTGGTTGTCTGGTCATGAGCCTCAGTTGAGGATGATGATCGAGGCATTTAAGAGGCAGGATGGTGAGGGACTTGGGGCAAACAAGGTTGGTGAGGGAAGTGGAGAGAATATCCCAGAGCCACCAAAAACCCACCACAAAAATGATTTTCCCCCAAAACCTAACCATCTTAGGAATCGACTAGACACAACCCCTGCTCCACCCGTGTTTCCTGCACCCACAAATGACCTACAAAAGCCTATCAAGTTTGTGAGCACTTCGGGGAAAGTGTTCTTTGGGAAAGAAAGTGAGAAGGCTAGTGAGGGGAAACCGGTGGAGGATTTGAGTGGAGAGAAACCAAGTGAGCAGCCACATCCCAAGCCTAAGCCTAAGCTTGTGAGGTTCCATTGTGGCTATTGTGGGAGAGATGGCCATAAGGAGGAGTTTTGCTTCAAGAGGAAGCGTGAGGAGAGAATGGCAAAGGAGTGGGCTAACAAGGACAAGTACCACCCTTCTGATGGTGTACTTGAGCCTCGTGTGCAGATGCCCAGGGCCAAGGCGAATGTGAGGACAGTTCGGGCTTGGGGAGAGCGGAAGGCTGTTGGAGGTGCTTCGCGCGCCGGTCGAACCGGTCGGACGGTGTGGGGCACCGGTCAGACCGGTGCAGGCCTGGACAGGCAGCGTTTTGGGTTTCGTACTCGTACAGGTGCGAGGGTTGTTTCTGGAGGTCGTGGTTCTGGTGGTTGGGCTGGAGAGTTTGCAGGTGGTCAGGTTGCTAGGCGTTCTCCCCCTCGAGTTCACTACGGGGATGGGAGGAGTCGTAGCTTTGAGAAGGAGAGGAGGGACGGTCCACGGGTTCTCTTTCGTGGTTTTGGTCCTCCTCAAGGCAGAGAGGGGTGGTTCCCTCAGGGTGGTTACCGTGATGGTGTTCGTGGAGGTAGCTTTGGTAGGAGAGATGCTTTGGTTGGTGCTAACCCCACTTTCGAGCAAATGGCTCGGCAAGATCGGTTTTACTCTTTTGGTACTAACCCCGGCTCTTGAGTCGTTTGTTCGCTCACGTGCTCGTTTTTGAATTTCAGGTGGGAGACTTGAAGAAAATTTGGTTGATTGACTCCGGTTGCTCGAGACATATGACCGGAGACAGGGGGTGGTTCTCAAGTCTCGTCCCGGTGGTGACAAAGAGGTACATCACTCCTGGGGACAATGGGCGTGGGCGTGTGCTTTCAGAAGGTGAGATCAAAGTGAGTGACAAGATCACTCTGAGGCGTGTTGCTCTTGTTCAATCGCTGGGGTACAATTTGCTTTCGTGTCCCGCTTGTTGGATGAGGGCTTTGAGGTGTTGTTTCGGCCGGTGGTTCTCGGATTTTGGACTCTCGAGGGGACCTTGTCCGTATGGTCGTTCCCGAGGGTCGGTGTTTCGTGCTGATTTTTCTCAGTCTTCGGGTGTGGAGCGTTGTTTCTTGGCTGGTACTTCGAGTGAGTTGTGGAAGTGGCATAGGAAGTTGGGTCACTTGAGCTTTGACCTTTTGTCTCGCTTGAGTAAACTCAATTTGGTCCGAGGATTGCCACGATTGAGGCTTGAGAAAGAGTTGGTTTGTGCGCCTTGTAGGCATGACAAGATGGTAGCCTCTTCTCACCCGCCTCTCACCGATGTGATGACTGAGCGTCCATGCGAGCTGCTCCATATGGACCTTGTTGGCCCAGCTCGTGTGCGATCTGCGGGTGGAAAGTGGTATGTCCTTGTTCTGGTGGATGACTATTCTCGGTATGCTTGGGTGTTCTTTCTTGAGGATAAGGGGGAGACGTTTGGTTTTGTTCAAGATCTAGTCTTGAGGTTGAGGAACGAGAGGCACAGAGATGCCATACGAGCTATCCGCAGTGATAATGGCTCGGAATTCAGAAACTCTCGTTTTAAAACCTTTTGCCATGACTTGGGTCTTGAGCACCAGTTTTCGAGTCCGTATACGCCTCCCCAGAATGGTGTTGTGGAAAGGAAGAACAAGACCTTGTGCGAGATGGCTCGGACGATGCTTGATGAGCATAGGACTCCGAGGAGGTATTGGGCTGAGGCGGTGAACACCGCGTGCTATGTGTCGAACAGGATATACCTCAGAGTGCACAAGAAGAAGACATGCTATGAGTTGATGCATGGTCGCACACCCAAGGTGAGTCACTTCCATGTCTTTGGTTGCAAGTGTTTCATTCTGAAGAAAGGCAAGAAGTTGGATAAGTTTGAGGCTAGGTCTGTCGATGGTATTTTCTTTGGTTATGCATCTCATTCTAGAGCATATCGTGTGCTCAATCTTGAAACTAACCAAATCGTGGAGACTTGCGAGGTAACCTTCGACGAGACAGAGCCACATAGTCAGCTTGTCTTTGAGTGTGCAGGCGATGATGAGCTTGGCGAGGAGATATTTCAGGAGGAGGAGCATGAACATGGTGATGATGAAGATGGCGGTGTGGTGCCCCGGCTGAACTTGTACCCACTACTTCAACTACGGTGATGGACGGACCCTCTACTACACCTACGACGACAAATCAAGAACGAGAAGAAGCTGATGTTGAGGGGGAGGTAGCATCGAGGCGAGAACCTCCCCGGCGAGTACAGCTGGATCACCCAGCTTCGAGGATCATCGGCGACATGAATGAACGCACTACACGGTCGAGGGTTCGAAACAATTCCCATTTCGCTCATGCTGCGTTTGTTGCTACTTTTGAACCCAAAGACATTGGACACGCACTATCTGATCACAATTGGGTTAATTCGATGCATGAGGAGTTGGAGAACTTTGAGAGGAATCAGGTGTGGGAGTTGGTTGATCCTCCCCCAGGGTGTAAGCCAATTGGTACAAAGTGGGTGTGGAAGAACAAAGAGGGAGAGAAGGGTGAGGTTGTGAGGAACAAGTTGAGACTTGTTGGTCAAGGTTTCAGTCAAAAGGAGGGGATCGACTACGAGGAGACTTTTGCTCCCGTAGCCCGTTTGGAGGCGATTAGGATCCTTCTAGCCTTCTCCGTGGCTAAAGGGTTCAAGTTGCACCAAATGGATGTGAAGAGTGCTTTCCTGAATGGTGTGTTGGAGGAAGAAGTGTATGTGAGGCAGCCTCCGGGGTTTGAGAGCGAGAAGTACCCCCACCGGGTGTACAAGTTGAGGAAGGCGCTGTATGGGCTGAAGCAGGCGCCTAGAGCTTGGTATGGCAGGTTGAGGGGGTTCTTGTTTGAGAGAGGTTTTCAGATGGGGAAGGTCGATCAGACCTTGCTTTTGCCGAGGCGGGCGAGAGATATCCCGATTGTGCGGGTGTACGTGGATGATATTGTCTTTGGTGGCTCGTCTAACTCTCTTGTTGCAAGGTTTGCGGATGATATGAGCAGGGAATTTGAGATGAGCATGATGGGCGAGTTGCGCTTCTTCCTCGGGCTACAAATCAAGCAATCAAAGGAAGGAACATTTGTGCACCGTGCTAAGTACACCAAGGACATTGTGCGGAAGTTCAAGATGGAGGACTCCAAGGCTATGACGACGCCGATGAGTACGACTACAGCTCTTGATGCGGACGACGAAGGTGAACACGTGGACCAGAAGGAGTACCGGAGCATGATCGGGTCACTCCTCTATTTGACGGCGACGAGGCCGGACATACAGTTCTCGGTGTGTCTGTGCGCTCGTTTTCAAGCGTCTCCGAGGACTTCGCATCGGCAAGCGGTGAAGAGAATTTTTAGGTACTTGCGTCACACTCCCGACTTCGGCCTTTGGTACTCCGCGTCCTCTTCTTTGGCGCTTCATGGTTTTTCGTACGCGGATTTTGCCGGGTGTCGGTTGGATAGGAAGTCCACTTCTGGGACTTGCCGCTTTTGGGTTCTTCTTTGGTGTCTTGGTCTTCCCGCAAACAATCGAGTGTTGCTCAATCCACTACCGAGGCCGAGTATGTTGCCGCTGCTAGTTGTTGCTCTCAGCTCCTTTGGATTTCATACACCATGAGTGACTTTGGTGAGGAGTATACTCATGTCCCACTTCAATGTGATAGCACCAGTGCCATAAGCGTTGCAAAGAACCCAGTGCTCCATTCCAAAACCAAGCACATAGAAGTGAGGTACCATTTCCTGAGAGACAACGTAGAGAAAGGAAAGATAGCTTTGATTCATGTACCCACACATGACCAACTAGCCGATATTTTCACCAAACCCCTAGATCAAGCAACTTTCACTCGTTTGCGGGGGGAACTTGGTGTGTGTTTGATTTCTTGAGTTGGGTGTGTGGGAGCTCTCTTTGTAGCATATGTATAGTTTCCTTTGTGCATTTCTTGCATTTTGCATGGCATATGTAACATGATGTATAGGCATCCTTGTATCTTAGATTGCATGCATTTTGTATCATATGCATGGGTTAGGAAAAGCTTCTCTCATATACATTGTTCACCATGGAATGAGATATATGTCTTTGTGAGCTTGTTTGGTATGATATGGTTAGTTTGGCTTAGCTCTTGATGATCTTGATGAATAATCCATGGTTGATAGCTATACTTTTGAAAATGTCATATGTATGCTCTCTCATGTGTAAATGCCTTTATATGATCTTGACATGTTTTAGTGGCTTTGCTATGCTTAATTTGTGGTTGGATAGCTAGTTTATTGATCATATGAGGCCAAAGGCTCATTTGCCATCATGAATGTTTAGCCCTCTTGTTTTATCTTGTGGAGGGGCATAAGTTCCTTTTTGTCGCAAAGACATTTCATGTACAATTTACAAATCTGAAAATGAAATGAAAAATGCTTGGAAAATATGCTCCCATGCCATATGTGCTGAATTTAATTTGCTTTGGGTGCTAAACCGTTGCATGATGCCTACCAATGAGAAGTCTCATACATAGAAGTAGGCACATGGCTCGGTGGCTTTGACATGACATGAGGTGCTTGTGGGTGTTTGTGATGGTCTTATGATTAGAATGGTTGTCCTAGCATGAAGTTTGTGTGGCTTTGCCATTTTGATATGCTTTGATCATGTTTAGGACTTTGCTCATGAGAGGCAAGTTTTTCGCAAAATTGCCAAAATCCATCTTAGCTTCGTCCAATGGTTGTCAAACTTGGTGATCAGGTAGTTGAGATCGATATGAAGCCGTAGAGTATCTAACTTGCTCATTTGGACATGTGTAGCTATTTTTGTTGAATTTTGTCTATTTGAGAAGCTCTAGGTTGAAAGTTTTGCATTTTTGGCTTGATTCATGCATTGCCAACAAGGGGAGAAGTTTGAGCTTGAAATGGCTTGCTGGACGCATTTAGAAGGTTTTCAGGTGGTTTCGAGCCATTTTTGGGCTCTGTTGTGCACCGGTCTGACCGGTCAAGGTCACCGGTCTGACCGGTGTGAGTGCTGGTCCTGTGCACATGTTAGGCACCGGTCTGACCGGTGGTGATGACCGGTCTGACCGGTGTGAGCTGAAATTGCTGCAGCTGCCCTGTTTTCAGCTGGTTTCCATGCATTCGTCCAGGGGAGGTGCATTGGTTCAGGGGGAGCTTGCATGTGTGCAGGGGGAGCTCTTTGTGGTTTTTCGAGCTTTGTTTTGGTGGTTTGCGCTCTTTGCTTGAGCTTTGTTTTTGTCTCGGATGTGTCGAGCCGTTGCCCTTGCCTAAGAGGTCCGAGACTTGTCTTCTTCAAGTGATCTTGCTCTTTTCCTTTGTTTGGCTTTCGATCGCTTGTTGGAGTTTCTTTTTGTTCGTTTCTTTTCTTTTTCTTTTCTCTCTTGCTACTTTCGTGTGGGTGTTGTCAATGCACTCATCAAGGGGGGGATTGAGGACCATGTGTGGTTCGAGGACCGGTGGATGGTTGCTTCCTTGTGTGATCAGTGATTGACAACATTGTGTGGACTGATTCTTGGCTAAGTATTGCAGGTGCAGGTTGCGGCTTGACTGGTGTTGGTGCAGGTGAAGAACAAGCGCGAAAGGTCGTCGCCGGTGAGGCCTCCAGGTGTGGGGAAGACAAGTAGGCTTCGTTCGAGGGACCCGGTGGCCAGCGGGGTCAAGTGCGGGTCGCATGGTGGCATGAACAGCAAGATGAAGTCGTGGACGGTTTCTTGGTTGAACCTCAAAACCAAGGTCGAGCCGGGACTACGTGGGAGCCAAGTCATGAGTGGAGATTGGCGGAGGCTACACCAAGTTCGCGGGGTTTCCAGTGGTTCACCAGAAAACCACTGGGTTCATTGGTTGATCCACAAAGCCAAGACCGAAGAACCAAAGACGGAGCTGCAGCAGCGCCAGACCGGTCTGACCGGTGGGTCTGACCGGTTTGACCGGTGGGGACCGGTCTGACCGGTGAGGAGCACCGGTCTGACCGGTGTGCGACGACGCAGTCCGGAGACTTCGAAGCGGAGGACACACGTCGGGATCGCAAGGCTTGCGTCGAGGCTACCTAGGGTGCGGTCGCCGGGCATCCGTCCGATGGTGAAGACATGAAGACTTCCAAATCCGCCCTTGAGGGGCTTGTATCCCTAGTTGTTAGAGAAGGGTATTTTAGATATTCGGTTGCCTCCATATAACCCAAGAGGTGAGAGGATGGCAGCCAACTCTTGGAACCCTAGCTCATTTGTTTTCCTATTTTCCTTCCTATTTTCCTTCGGTTTTCCATAGGACTAGCAAGAGAGCTTCATGGAGAGATCTTGTTGAGAGGGACGGATGATCGGGCGGCTTGCTAGACCTTGTATGAACCTTTGTTTCATGTATAGATGATTCGGCGTGGTTCCTCAAGGTTTGGATGTGTTTTCCCCGGTTGTTCTTGGTGGTGATTTTCGGAGCCCTCGCTTGGTGATTTCTTTGGGTTGTTTTCGGGACCTTTCTTTTGGGGATTTGATGGGGGAAATTTGTGGGAACCCTTCGTGGTTCTTTGGGCTGTGATTCCCCTCTCAAATCCGTGAGTAAAGGTGCTCGATTTTGGGGTTTCTTGAGTTCTTAAGTTGGAAGTGCTCTTGGCGGGATTTCTTTGATTCCTCCTTTTTGGACGAGTTTTGGTGGGATTAAACTTGGCTATGGACTCCTCATGAGGTGTTCCTAATATCCCCAAAGTCTTGTTCAAGTCCATGGAGCGATTCGGGAGACCGAGGTTTGGATTTGGGGGAGTTGACCCGCGGGTGCTGTTCATCCCGAGCTGCCCAGGCTAGACCGGCCTGACCGGTGCTCTTTACCGGTCTGACCGGTGCAACCCTCGGTGGGATTTTGCTCGGGTGAACGTCTTGGTGTGTTCGCTGTTTTCCCCGTGGTGCCGCTTGTTTCGAGTTTGGGTCGGTTGGTGGTCGGTTGGCTTGTGTTTGGTGCCTTGGGGGCTTTCAGGCTGCGATCGGTCTGACCGGTGTGTCTCACTGGTCTGACCGGTGTAGAGCCACTTAGTGAAAGTTGCTTAGTTTCACCAGCAGGGACCGGTCTGACCGGTGGTGCTCACCGGTCTGACTGGTGTGGGTCTGAAGACTCGAGGTTTGGTGTTCCGCTTCGTTCTCGGGTCAGAAGGGTGTGTGTGTTGGTTCCTAGGTCCAGTGGCACTCCAGTGGCTATGTGGGCTTGGCCAACTTGGGTAGTGTGTCGGAGACGTGTGTTGGAAGCTGTGTTCATCTTGTAGGAGTTTCCATCTCCTTCGAGAAGAATTTTTATCGGCTCCCATTCACTCCCCCCTCTCTAGTTCTCCGTATCGGTCCTTCACCCATGTCCCATGGAAGGAGTATGAGCACCACGAGGGGGAAAACGTGGTCCGTAGTTCCTCTGGAACCCAAAGCTGCGATCATATCCCCTAAACCTGTATTGAGGACGAGTAGGGGGACGTCCTGCAAAACCACCACGAGCCCGACCAAACATCTCACCAGCACGCACACCATCATCTCTCCTATCAAACCTCTCACCACCACCTCTCTGTGGGAACCTACCATCCTGAGCTCCAACTCTACCAACACTCCTCACACTTCCCACACCCCGTGGAAGTGGCACTCTAGGCTCAGGAATACCATGAGACTGGCGATACCTGTCCTGGTTTGCTTGCTCCCTAGCAAGCCTCTCATCCCTCTTCCTCTTGTAGCAAAACTCTGCTAGATGTCTCTCCTTGCCACAATACTCACACCTGAAGGGGATGGGTTTTGGTTTTGGCTCTGGCTTCTCTCTAGGCTTCTCACCCTTCTCACTCACAAACTTCATCGGTTTCTGGAAGTCATTTGTTTTAGGTGGGAATTTGGGTGGATTTTGGGTTGTGTCAAACTTGTTGCAAAGGTGGTTGGGCTTTGGTGTGAAAGAGTTCTTGGGTGCTTTTGGAAGTGGGACTTGGATGTCTCCGATCACCTCGAACTCGGGGTTAGACTCAACACACTTCTCATACACACTCTCCCCACTGTTCTCTCCCACTTTCTCACCCAACTTCTCAAAACCCAAACCACGACCATCAGCTCTCTTGAACTCCTCAATCATGATTTTCAATTGAGGTTACTGCCCAAACAACCAACCCAACACCTTCCTCAAATAATCATTCTCCTCATAGATGACATCACAGCTTCATTAGGTAAGTTCAAGATTGCGCAAAGTAACTTCATCACAGCTAGTGCATGCATTGACAACAGGAGATTTCAAAGAAGCTTCCAAAGTGCTAATGGTAGAACGAGCATCAACAAGCTTAGCATGCATAGTAGGACATGATTTGCAAGCACCAAGCAAAGTGGGTCTAGCCTTAAGCTCATCATACTCAGTCCTAAGAGCATCTAGTTTAGCCAAAGTGGAAGCATTATTCTCATTAAGCAACTTGATCTCATTCAACCATGCATCACATTCAGGACATTCAACATCATCAGAAATAGTAGGAGCAAGTTTCAAAGAGTCATTCTCAAGTTTCAATTCAACCAATTTAGAATCTAACTCTCCTACTTTCTCACTAGCATTCTCAAGTTGAGCCCTAAGATCTTTTCTCATCTTCTTAGAATCTCTCAACACACTATCACGGTTGTCAATCAAGCTATTCAACCTAGTGATCTCAGCAAGCAAAGAGTCGGGGTCACGATTTACCTCATCCTCCGAGTCGGAGTCGCTGTCTTCCTTCTCTCTCTTCTTGCTGCTTGAGCTATGGGCCATGCCACAAAAGCCTCCAAGTGCAACACAGCTCAACCCACTGAGGTTCCGGCTTGCATTCTTCTTGCCCTTGCGCCTCCCGGCGTCTTCATCTTCACTGCTTGAGCTTGACTGCGCGTCGCTTGAGCTTGAGTCGACGTCGCTTGCACCGGCCACCATGGCTCTTGCCATGTCCTTCTTGTAGCCGCCCTTGTTCGGTCGCCGCTTGTCCTTGTCCTTGCTCTTGGACTTGCTGAAGTGCTTGCCCTTGGAAGAGTACTTGTCTTCACGCCTCGGATGCGCCTTGTACTCGCTCATCTTGTACTTGTTCTCCTCTGCTTCCGAGCACTCGGCGATGAAGTGTCCACGCTTGCCACATTTGTAGCATGTCCCCAAGCTCTGCCTTGCATTCCTCCGGCTCTTATGTAGTCGATCAAACCTCCTTGAGAGCAAGGCCAGCTCCTCCTCGCCCAGCACATCAAACTCCTCATCTGGAATAGACATAAGAGAAGACAAGGAAAACTGTCGACAGGAAGGGTTAGCTTTGCCCTTTGATCCGCCCACAAGAGCAAGACTATGATCAGTCGAGCCCTCATGCTTGGATTGCAACTTCCTGTCAACCTCAGCCGACTTGAGCTTAGAAAAGAGGTCATCCAACTCAATGGTTAAATATTGCCCGGACTCCTTGATGGCCTCAACCTGAGCACCCCAAACATTTGGGTCCAAGATATGCAAGAGCTTCAAAGCTTGATCATGCTCGGTGTAAGGAAAATCCTCAACATTGGCCTTCATGTTGTTCACGATGGCGGTGAACCTCTGAAACATCGCATCAATGTCCTCACCGGGAAGTTGAGTAAAGTTATCATATTGCATCCGGTAAGAAACAAAGAGGCGAGCCTTCACATGGTTATCACCACCGTGAGCAACCAACAACTTCTCCCAAATTTGCCAAGCAAGATTCAAATGGCGAACACGCTCAAACTCAGGATCACACAAGCTTCCGACCAAGTGATCAACGTCTTTTGCATTTGCCTCATACTTGGCTTTAGCACCGGCATCGGTCACCATAAGAGTATGGATGTTGGCCGGAATAGCATAGGTCTTGTCAAGCACAATGAAATCCAACAACTTGCCACGAAGAAAGATCATCATACGAGCCGCCCACTTGTGGTAACCCTTCCCATCGAAGTGTGGCGGACCGCCCCGCTCAACGTACGCCATCTTAGGATTCAAGACTTGTCAAAGTCACAAAGAATCCGGCACCAAGCTCTGATACCAATTGAAGGATCGGATGGCGACTAGAGAGGGGGGGAGTGAATAGGAGCCGGTAAATATTCTTTCCAAAGAACCCGGCCTATACCCTAGATAAAACCCGATCACACACGAGCGATGGATCGAATCACACACCAACTGCCAAGACAACAAGGTTATGGATCAACCTCAAGTCTTAGGAACGACTCCTTGAAGCACACGCGGAAGCACGAAAGAAGGAGGGAGGAATCGAACCAAGGAACAAAGCACTCAGGCTCTGGCGGACTGTCCGGCCAGGAGGGGAGGACTGTCCGCACGAGCCACGCGGACTGTCCGCCAATGTACCGCGGACTGTCCGCACAGGTACGGCGGACCATCCAGCCTGGGCCGCGGACTGTCCGTTAAAGCCAACAGAACCTCCAGAAGTGAACCCTGAAAAACGGATCGTCCGCAGGGAGCACGCGGACTGTCCGCCAGGCACCCGTGGACTGTCCGCCCCGCTGCTGTGGACTGTCCGAAACCTCTTACAACCAAAGCTCGAAACCAAAACGGATTGAAAACGAAGCCGAGCAAGAACACGAAGAACACGCGAAGAACACAGCCCGCGCGGACCGTCCGCCACCACCTCGCGGACTGTCCGCCCTACACGGACAGACCCAGAAACAGCACGACCCCGAAGGTCAACACCTCTAATCCATCACCGGATCTCCCAAACGGTAGAAGCTGTTGAGACAAGAGCTTGGGGACAAGAAAAGCGTCAACTAAGGATGCTATACCCCAAAAATTTCGCCTCCTAACTTCCTAAATCACCGAGAATCGCGGATCCTTTGAACACCACCAAAAACTAGAGCTCCGAACGAGAATCCTTGAATCGAAGTGGTTTCCCAGCGTTTGAGGGCACAAGATCAATCCCAAAGATGCACAAGACATCCATCCATGTTTCCCTCAAAGAAATCCGGGGAGAAACCCACTCAAATCCGCAGAATCACACCAAGAGCAAAGGCACCAAAAACAAGCACGAAAAAGACCACGAAATTCACAACGCCGAATCTTCTATACAAACCAGGAAAGATTCACAAGGTGTAGCATGCCGCCCTAGCATCCATCCCTCTCAACAAATTTCTCATGAAGCTCTCATGCTAGCCTAGAGAAAGTGGAGAAGAAAATAGTCCAGGAAAATGAGAAATGGGAGAGGGGACATGAAACCCTAAGTCGCGGAGCCAGAGAGCCATCCACACACACTCATGGCTTATATATCGGGTCCCGCCGGTGTGGGAAATGACTCGACTACCCCTAACTCAACTACTGGCGATACAACCCACGCAGGGGCAGTTATGTAATGTTTTTGGGTCTTGCCATCGGACGCCGCACCCCGCGTCCTCCCGACGCAAGCCATGCGATCCCGCCGCGTGTCCTCCGCTTCGAAGCTTCCCGACACGCCCGGATCTCGTCTCCGTCATGTTGGGCCTTCGGACTTGGTTTTGAGGCCCAAACCAAGAAACCGTCCTCCGATGGTTTTGTGGGCAAACCACCAAACCCCGCGTGCTCGGCCCGGCCTCCCGCCAAGCCTCTTGACTCGACCGCCACCGTGCACCGGCTCGATCGTCCATGACTTCGTCTTGCTCGTCTCGCCACCATGTGGCCCGCACCTAGTCCCACCGTCCACCGGGTCCCTCGAACCGAGCCTACTTGTCTCTCCATCTCCTGGAGGCCCCTCAAGGCTGAAGTCCTTTCGCGCCCGTTCTTCACCTGCAACAACACGAACTAGGCCGCAGCCTACACCTGCGCACTAAGCCAAGAGTCAGTCCAACACCCGTTGTCAATCACTCATCACTAAGGAGCGGTCATCCATCGACCACCGGGATGCTCCTGGTCCTCACCATTGACCCAGATGTTTGTTGATGGTGGAGCTGCGGTCAATGTGATGCCATATACCACATTCAGGAAGCTTGGCATGGGCCCTGGGGATTTGACGCCAACAAGTATAATTCTGAATGATTTTGCTGGGAATCCTTCAAACACCAAGGGCTGTGTACATGTGGACTTGATGATCGGGTCTAAAACTTTGCTCACGACCTTCTTCATCATTGAGGGTAAAGGGGCATATAGCTTGCTGCTTGGACGTGACTGGATTCATGTCAATTGTTGCATTCCATCTACCATGCATCAACAGCTCGTTCAATGGGTAGATGATGATATAGAGGTGGTCCAGGCAGATGATTCTATAAGCGTGGCGAATGTGGAAACAGCCTTCTGGAAGTATCAAGGTATAGATTGCTTCTCAGGCAAGGATTGGGGTGAAGGTCCTGTTGAACCAGTCAACAGTGATCAACAGCCGATTGAAGCAGTTGGCTCTCATAGTAATTTTTAATGGAGAACCCAATCGATGGAACGGATGGAAAGTTAGGACGTGGATTCATGTCGGCCGACAAATTGGAAGAAATTGATATTGGAGATGGTGATAAGACAAGGCCGACATTTATCAGTGCTAACTTGAATTCAAGTTTCAGAAAAGAGTTGATCAAGCTACTGATAGAATATAAAGATTGCTTTGCCTGGGATTATTCGGAGGTGCCCGGTTTGGATCGTTCCATTGTTGAGCATCGGTTGCCAATCAAGCCTGGTTTTAGACCTTACAAGCAACCTCCCCGAAAGATCTACAAGAATGAAGTATTGGCCGATGTGAAAAAAGAAATTGAGAGATTGGTCGAAGCAAATTTTATTCGGCCATATAGATATGCGGAGTGGATTTCTAACAATGTTTTTGTGTACAAGAAGAACGGAAAAATGAGGGTTTGTATAGATTTTAGAGATCTGAACAGAGCTACACCCATGGATGGATACCCAATGCCTGTTGCTGACTTGCTGGTTGATGCCGCTGCTGGACATAAAGTTATTAGTTTCATGGATGGCAATGCAGGGTATAATCAAATTTTTATGGCAATAGAAGATGTATCAAATACGGCCTTCAGATGTCCTGGGCACATAGGCCTTTTTTAGTGGATTGTCATGACGTTTGGGTTGAAAAATGCTGGTGCAACTTATCAAAGGGCTATGAACTATATTTTTCATGAGTTGATCGGCAAAATTGTGGAGATGTACATTGATGATGTCGTGATCAAGTCTTTGGGTCATGAATCACACTTGAATGATGTAAAGAAAACTCTAGAGTGCACTCGGAAGCATGGGCTTAAGATGAACCCTAATAAGTGTGCTTTTGGAGTTTCAGCTGGAGAATTCTTGGGATTTTTGGTGCATGAATGAGGAATAGAAGTTGGCAAGAAAAGTATGAAAGCTATTGATGAAGTTGTTCCTCCGACCAATCTCAAAGAGTTAGAATCATTGCTTGGGAAGATTAATTTTGTGAGAAGGTTTATTTCAAATTTGTCACAAAAGGTGTTTCCTTTTTCTCCACTGCTGAAGATCAAGAAGGATCAGAAGTTTGTATGGGGTGACGAACAACAAAAGGCTTTCGATGAGATCAAGCAGTACATGAAGGAACCACCAGTGTTGGTGCCTCCACAATTGAGCAAGCCTTTCAAGTTCTACGTGGTGGCCGATACCCAAACTATTGGATTGGCCCTTATACAAGAATTTGAGGGGAAGGAAAGAGTAGTTGCTTACCTTAGCCGAAAATTGCTTGATCCCGAAACAAGGTATTCGGCTGCAGAAAAGCATTGCTTATGTGTTTATTACTCATGTACAAAGTTTCAGCACTATTTGTTAACTGCCGAATGCGTTGTATATTCAAAGTTCGATGTAATTAAACACATGTTGTCTATGCCAATTTTGAATGGAAGGATTGGCAAGTGGATTTTAGCTTTGTCTGAGTTTGAATTGAAGTTTGAATCGGCAAAAGCTGTTAAAGGTCAGATTATTGCTGATTTTATTACTGAGCATCGTGATCCATCAATTGATTTGCTTGAAATTACTCCTTGGGCTTTGTTCTTTGATGGATCTTCATGTGGCAAAGGTGGCGGAGTAGGAATATTATTGATTTCACCCAGAGGTGAGATGTTTGAATTTGCTATCCCTATTCAACCTACTGTCACAAATAATCAAGCAGAATATGAAGCATTGCTTAGAGGGCTTCAATATTTCAGAGAAGCAAAGGCTGTTTCAGTTGAAATTTATGGAGATTCAGAGCTGGTTATAAAACAATTGAATGGCCAATACGAATGTAGAAGTGATATCCTGAGGAATTACTACGAGGAGTTTTGAAAAGTTTGCAGTTAGTGATTCTACAACATATTCCTAGAGAACACAATGAAGAGGCAAACAGATTGGCTCAAAGCGCTTCGAGATGTAGAGGGAGCTAAGAGGTGTTCGCTGAAGAAGTGTGTGCTTTTAGGAGCGATATAGCAGAAGATGATTGGAGAAAAGAAATTGTTGATTATCTGGAAAATCCATCCCGAAAAGTTTTTAGGAAGCTCAGAAGCAAAGAAAATGATGAGAGAAGTGCACGATGGGCTGTGTGGAGCACATCAATCGGTTACCGAATGAAATGGGTTATCAGACACACCGGATGTTATTGGCTGACGATGCTGGAGGATTACTTTGAGTATTACAAAGGGTGTCAGGATTGTCAGAAGTTCGGGAATATCAAAAGAGTTCCTGCATCAGCTTTGAATCCTATTATCAAACCATGGCCATTCAGAGGATGGGGTATAGATTTGATTGGCCAAATTAATCCTCCATCTAGCAAGGGGCATAAATTTGTGCTTTTAGCAACAGATTATTTCACTAAATGGGTTGAGGCAATCCCATTGAAGAAAGTAACCTCAGAAAACATGGTTGAGTTTGTTAAAGAGCACATCATCTAGAGGTTTGGAATTCCTTAAACAATTACAACTGATCAAGGAGCTCAATTTGTATCTTTAGAGTTCAAGGAATTTGCTAAAAGCATGGGAATCAAATTGTTGAATTCTTCTCCTTATTATGCCCAAGCAAATGGTCAGGCAGAGGCTTCTAACAAGATCATGATTAAGATTATACAAAAGAAGATTGATCAGAAGCCAAAGAGGTGGCATTCGGTACTCAATGAGGCCTTGTGGGCTTACCGAATGGCTCCTCATGGGGCTACGAAAACATCTCCTTATGAGTTGGTTTATGGGCATCATGTTGTTTTGCCATGGGAATTGCAATTTGATTCAAGGAGAGTGATTTTGCAGAAGGATTTAAGTTCCAAAGACTATAGTAGCTTAATGATGGACGAGTTAAAGGATTTGCATATGATTCATCTCAGGGCCCTGGAAAATATTGAAAAGAATAAGATGCGAGTTGCTAAATATTACAACAAGAAGGTAAAGATTAAGCAATTTGCAGAATGAGATTTGGTTTGGAAAACATTATTGCCGATTTGAACTAAGTATAGTACGTTCGACAAATGGTCCCCGAATTGGGAAGGTCCTTTTCAGGTAGTTAGGTGTACACCTGGAAATGCTTATATCTTGAAAACTTTACTAGGAGAAGAGTTTACTACTGCTATAAATGGAAGGTATTTGAAGAAATATTATCCTAGTATCGAAGTTGATCGTTGATTACAGGCATCAGGATTACAAGCATCAGAGATACAGAAACAGCCGGCGTTCGGGAAAGAAGCCGCCTTTAGAATAAAAATCCTAACAGAGGAGATGGCCAATACTGAAGTGTATTGCCCTTAGCACGAAAGATATTTTGCATTACAAATGTTTCTTGCAGGCTTTTATTTGGCGACCCAGCTACCTAAAGATACAAAAGGGTGGAAAGCAGAAGGCCTGGAGAAAGAAGCGAATATGCTTCATTTCTTAGAATCTGCATTCTTCCTCTTCAGCTCTTCCCCCTTCAACTGTTCCAGAACCACTGTAACAACAACCTGGAAGCTTCGGGGGTTGCCATGACATGCAGCTTCCATCAGGCTGTCCCAGGAAGCCTTCAAGTTGTTGTACCTATCGGAAACATCTGAGGAAGGGAGCAGTCATTAAATGCAAGATCTGGAACTTAAACATGAAAATCAAACAAGGTTCAAGCTCTTACCCCCCACCAATGCCTCCAAGTTCATGCGGCGTACACGTTCGGCACTGCAGTGGGCGGTGATGTCCCGCAGGTTGTGTTTTAGATGCCGAATGCGGCGGCGCAGCTGGTGATTAATCTTCTGTTCCGGCGTGGCGTCTTCTTCCTCAGCGGAGGAATCGGAGAGGATGTACTCGGGAACTTCTTCAGTTCCAAAGATCTCCTATGGGAGCAAGTCGAGGCTGAGAGGCAAAAAAGAAGAGAGGAAGGGTAAACCATGAAGTTGCAATCAAGAGAAAAAGAAAGGATCGAAGGAAAACTTACTCTTGAATGGTGCGTTTCTTTGGTGGAGTGCTGCCTTCCTCGATTGGCTTTTTTCCCTTGTCTGCCATGGCCATGGGGTTTTTTTTCCTCTGAAGCAAGGAGAAAAGACGTGAGGTGATGGAAGTGTATGCGAGTTGATTTGCAGAGCACCAAGGGGGCTATTTTATTAGATAAGAGGACGCATTGGGAGTGATGACTAGTTGTTGCGCTTTGATGGAATACCGAACGATAGGGTTTTCTCTCCGAATGCAAAGGGTTTTTCATTGAACAGTGTTCATGGCTCCCGAATGAAGATTTTCTGCGGATTCTGTGCCAAGGGGGAAGAGTTATACGCGTCCGGCTAAAATGGAAGTTCCCGAATTCGTTCAAAGATAGTAAAATCCGCATGCACAAGTCGAAGGGGATCATTACTACGCAAATGCAGGAGATAAATTTCATTATTTATTGCCGGAGTTCCAACATCCCTAGTACAAACTAATCAAAAAGTCTGCTTAGCACAGACTGGGGATGAACGGAATCGGCAATGGCGTCGTCGTGGCCATCAAAACGCTCCAGGATGACCTCGATGTCGTCGATGTCCTCTGGCGCGCCGCCTTGGAAGCCGCGCGGCTGCGTAGAGTAGTCGACGCCGGTGTGCGTCGCCATGGCGACCAGGCCTAGGGTGGTACCCAAGCGGATGCCATGGAGGGCCACCTCATCGATGCGGTCATCTACCGCGCCAAGGCGATCTGCCGGCGTGTCCTCGGGGGCGTTCACCTTGTCCGCCAGTTGCTTCATCAGTGTTTTCAGCCAGTTGAGCTCGGCGTCGCGGTCTGCGGCATGCGGGATAGTGGCGGTTAGTTCAAGGCTGAGTTGAACCAAAACAAATCAAGAGATTTACCATCAATAGCCTCCGGCAGCTGCTTGCGCTGGTGCTCCCATTCAAGATCGGCGATTCCTGCCTTCTTGGAAACATGTTCCAGCTCGCGTTGGGTTTCGTCGTGCTCCGCTTTGAACCGGAGAGCGTCGCGCTCGCCATAGCGCGAGGGAGAATAGTACGACTTCGAGGAGTCGTCAGGCAAGGCTGGATTCGCGGCCGGCGTAGAGGCCGGATTCCACTGGATAAGTCTGAAAAATTAAGGAGGATCGTCAGAAACAGAAAGAAATCTGGGGAAAGCTATAGAGGAAGTTGATGATCACCGCCTTCGACGAGCGCCAGTGTGACTTCCTTCAGCCTCGTCGCTGGCTCGGCGCCTGTTGCTGCTGCCCGCCATCAAGTTTGTGGGAGTACTAGTGCTGGAGAAGAAAGTTTAGATTGGCAAAGGCTTGAAGGCAAAAGACTTGGTGAAAGGCTAGGGGCACCCATGGTTCTTATTTATGGGATTGGCAAAGAGATCGTGGCCAGAGATCGTGGCACATATCCCAAAGAGTTTGGGAAGTGGAAAGACTTTCTAAGCCGAACCGTCGCTGGGTCGTTTGGGATTCCTATTCGGTTTGACTGGTTCGGCTGAGTTGCGGTCGGATCGCTATTCGGGTCTAATACTGTTTGGTCAGAGCTGCCGAATAAATTGTCTAAAGCTACTCGCAAGGCAAGACAGAAAGTAGGAAATGAAATTGCAAGGACGATGAATCATTCGGCTACAAATTGTTTAGTACAATCAGATGTTCAAGTACTTTGCAACTACACTAGAAGCATCTAATATCACTTTTCTGATGTTCTCCAACAGTTTCTGATTGGTTTCCTGGATTTCAGACAGGGCGGAAAGCTTTATTTTGAGCTAGTTTGATTCAATTATAGCTGCTAAAGTATCCTTTTGGATTTTCTCTGTTAATCCAGGAAGTTCGGCTATCTTTTTCTTATCAGCCTCAATTTCACCTGACAAATTCTTCAGTTCAGTTTCTAGCGCAACTTTTCTGGCAATCTTCAACTCAAGTGCAGGATGCAGTTCAGTTAGTAGTTCTTTGTTGCTCTGAATTTGAGCTTGTGATTCTTAAACAAATTGCTTGACTTTGGCTCTCTTTTGCTCGAGGACTGGTCGGGAGGATTGATTCTTCAAAGCTCGCCTCACCGCTGCATAGTGATTGTCCATATGAGATATTGGCTCCAGGGAAGCTCTGATATCATTGGGAAGTTCTTGATTAATGGATTCAAGTACTTCCTCCAGACGATCAACATCTCTGACTTGATCCTGGATGTCCCTTTGCAACAAAGAAAAGACTTCTTTTAGTTTTTCCTGGGTTTCCTCTGACAGGGCTTGATTTGAAGATGCCTCAACTCCTTTTTCGGTAGTTGGATCATTCACAATAAATGGAGAGCTTGATGATGATGCAACCTGATTCTGAAAAAGAAGAATTGCCGAAGTAAGGATGATTTATTAAATGGAAGTAAAAAGGGCAGATGTTTAATGCTTACTTCATTCCTAGCCTCTTGAGTTGGGAAAGGGGTTTTTCAAGCTCAAGAGGGGTTTCCTGGACTGTCATTTGAGGAGAAGCTTGAGGGGTCCCTGGTAACGCTGAAGCTTCTAGCTGAGGAGAAGCTGGTGGAGTCCCTGTTAGGTTTGAAGCTTCTGGCTTAAGGGGACATGGATCTGTCCTTGGTGAAACTGGGACTTCTGCTCGAGAAGAGGGTGATTGAATCTTTGTTGAGGTTAAAGCTTCTACTTGAGGAGAAGATGGCTGGCTTCTTGATGAAGCTTGGTTTGAAGCATGTTGAGGGGAGGAACTCCCCACAGTCTGGTTCACCAATATTTCCTCTGCAAGTAACAAATAGAGGGTGAATGCTAATAAAGGAATGGTCCTTAAAAGGAAGGAAGATGATGAGGACTTTACTAGCAGATTGGGTATTGGCAGACTCTGTGGTAACTAGTGGTTGCTGAACTCTAGTCTGAAATTATGCAAGACAAAAATTATCAGAATAAGGAATGGTCTTATGCTAAGGAAAGGAAAGATGTTAACCTCAATAAGAACTCTTTTGGATGTTCTTTTCTTCTTGGCAGCTGGAGGAGCAACCAGGGATGGAGCTTTTCTTTTATCATAAGCTGAGCTGATGAGAGTTGGGTCTGATGTGGCATATTTGAACATCAGCTAAGCCAAAGTTGTAGAATTGAGTCCCAAAGCAGAGATTGGGCCTATAGCATTATAAGAGAATGTCCTAGCTCGAGGGGCAGACACTATATTCTGCAAAAAGTGGCAGAGAATTATGATCAAGGGACGTGATTGGGAAAAAGGAAAAACATAAGTGTATTACCTCTGAAGTTGGCTGGAAGTCGGGCATTAACTCAAGGCAAAAGGAATGTACTGGCTCACTGAAGATGTGATCATGAAATTCTTGTCACCAGGAAATAAGAGAAGGATGAGCTATTGTTGTTGGTACAAAGGGGCAGGCATATACAGTTGATCTACATCGATATTCGAAGAATCTTCTAGCATGCAAGTTTTCCTTGATTTCTTCTCTGGGCTTGAGGAATTCGTGAAGGAATAACCTTGGAGGCACTTGGCCACATCCTAGGTGTCGGGACATCATATTTGGCTGATAATATTCAAAGGTGATGTGGTTTTGCCTTCCTCCACTAAATTCTGCTGGTAGGATGCATGGATGGATAAGAATGTTGAAAATTTTTATGGATCTTGCATCAGTACATCCACTCTCAAAATTGAATTCATAGGGGAGGGTCAAATTATTATTGTTCAGATAAGGGAGCCAAAGGGGATTGGAGAAACCTTTGAAGAAAAGCTCAAAGAGTTGGCTGATGTTTTGGCCAATGGATATGGTTGAGGTAGCTTCTCCATAAGTTTGGCAACCTTTAGTGGTCTGAACTTCCCCTTCACTGTAGCTGGATGAAGGAAAATGCCGGTTGTTGAGGTCAATACCAACAATCTGATGCATGTATAGCTGCAGCCACATTTGAACAAACCACCAGAGGCCATTAACGCAGGAGATCTTTTTACTGGTGTGCGTCAAGTAAGTAGTCTGATGAAGCATATGGTATACACTCCCTAGAAGGTATTTTCAAAGAGGAATGAGGTGACTAGCAGCCAAGTCTTCAGCCATTGCAATATGGTTCAGGGTTGGCTCATTAGTTTTGCCACAAAAGACGAATCTGCAGAGCCACATGTTCAGGAAGGCCCTGTACTCCACTTCAGTCAGAGGACCATCACACATGTGATTTTGGATATACATCTTATACCCAACTCCTGTTTTCACTCCTCTTTGCCTGGTGGAGCCTTTGTATTTGTAAGGATACACAGATTCTGTGATATCAAGGCCAGTCATCATATATACATCGGCCAGAGTTGGAGACATTGGTCCATGGCCGAAGAGGAAAGCATTGATGCCATTTGACCAAAAGTAACAGGCTGCAATCAAGAGACTCTCATTTTTGGGAGTTTCAGCCAAAGATAACTCTAGACATTGGGCAATGCGAAGGCTGTCCCAATTGTTGGTTTTGACGCTGTCATCATCAAGTATCCTTTTATACCAGTTTCTCCAACCTGCAATTGGGGGCAGAGGCCAGTTCTTGAAGGCATCTCGCCATTCGTAAGGTTTCGACAAAGCTACTTTGAAGGGGATTCTTTGGGATTCGGCTTCAATGAACTTGAGAGGGTCAGAAATTTCTAAGGGCCCGAGGAAATAGGATGGTGATTGGTCCTCGATGGGAATCAGAATTTCAGTGGCTAGAGCTCGACAAGAACAAGAAAAAGTAAAAGAACAAATCTTAGATGGAATTCGAGAAAGTAATGCCGAATGAGCCTTTGGAGGATGGGATTTACCTGGAGAACTTGGTCTTGGTCCGCCATTTGAAGATTTGAGCTCGGATGATTGATGAACTAGGGTTTGGATCTGGATGCAGATTCCAACGGCTCGCAAGAGAAGAGGATGGGTGCTGAACAAATTAGCCCGGAGACGTTGAGCATTTATGGTCAATTCCGGAATAAAATCACTTTTATCCATAATTGAAGGGGCATATGTTAACACCAAAAATTGGTACAGAGAAAGGACTGACTTGTGGGCCGAGTTTGATAGTGAAATATCATTCGGTAGGAAAAATCTCCTCAGAGGATTCGGTAAGGATGCTTGCGGTCGGCAATATGCCATCGTTCGGCAGAAGGACTGTTTGCGCTTTTAAAGGGAAGTTTTCGGGAATGCGTGGTGACGTGGACCGGATTTAAGGAAGAGACGAATTGATGGCAGGTGCAAGATAGATATGGACACCGGAGCATTGATTTAAGTATTAAATGTTGTACTCGTAGACCATTAGGAGTCATGTTAGGACAAGGGTATAAATATGAGCCCTTAGCATTTGTAATGGACATCGAATAATTTCACAACAAACCGGCTTTACGCCAAACCTTCGAGTCCTTTAGTCGAGTCGTCGAGTTCTTCGAGAGGAATCATCGATCCGTCGACCTCCGTAAGTACCGGCAACCTTGTATCATGTCTAGTATCATGCGGTGGATTTAGATCTTGATGCAAGTAGTCTGGTTACCATGCTTAGTATCATGCGGTGGATTTAAGCTTGGTTCAAGAAGGTTTCTTGTTAGATCATGAGTCATGCGGTAGGCTAAGATCTAGCTTGGAGCTAGTTATCAGCTCTATTAGATTTGACAAGATCTAATAGATTCATTAAGTTATCTCGGGTTGCTTTGAGTTTTTGCTTTATGTTTAATTCACGTAACACTCTTTTGCCCAATTTAGATTGGTTAGATTCGGCTTTATCTTGCTTTACGATCCTTGTATTGTGCGTTCAAGTCTTTAACCCGATGTGGTGCATGGATCACGTGCTTTTTCAATAGCTGAACCTGAATCAATCTAGATTATCACGTGTTGCGGGTTCAAGCTTGTTAATCTTGCTTAGATCTTGACAGAACTGAGTATCATGCGGTAGATGTAGGTTTTTGGGTTGTCTTAAGGCTAATCATCCGGTGGATTAGATTCTGATTCAATCTGATAGATTTATCATCTTTGGCAATGCTTGTTCCTTCTCCACGGAACCCGAATCGGTTGTACAGCTGTGTTCGGCAATTCCTTCACGGGTGGAGTGTGTCCACGAGTTTCGCTTTAAATAATGTATGCTTCTATCTTTTCATGTATAGATTGTATCATGCGGTGGATTAATCTATCCTTGGTTAGTGGTATGATTTCAAACAAGTTGTATCATGCGGTGGATTGACTTTGCTTGATATCATGCTTGACGGGTTTTAAGGTGTCTAGACATGCGGTAGACTAGCGCTTTTGGCCTTTGCAAGCTTATTTATTGAAGACTTGTGCTCATGCTTTCACGTTTATTTATTTATCATGTTTTACCTTTGATAATCGGTTATGGCTATAAACTACAATGTTATCTGTTCAAAGACCGATCTTTCATCATGCTTACGTCTTGCATTCGGCTATTTCCTGTTTTACGTTTTGAAGCTCCCGAATGATATTCAATCTATTGACAGATAGCTTTTTGTAGCTATATGTCTTTCTACTTGGCTTTTGGGCCGTAAATACGAAACTGTTTGGCACCACCGGCAAGTTCCAAGTTTTTATCTAACCGTTTTTTCTTCCTTTGTCAGTTTCAGGAAAATTGACTGGCACGCCTTGGAATTGGCACGTGGGTTAAGCCAGCTTCGTTCGGCTTGCTGTGTGCTTGACGCGGGGTACTGATTTTGCGTCAACACCGGCGTCCTGCGCCGCCGCGCCCTCCCCTCCCGCAGTGGTGGCCTACACCCCGCAACACCCTTATTCCCGCGGTGGCTGCGCCGACGGCCTGCACCGCTGCCCCCTCCCCTCCTATGGCCCGCCAGCGACCTGCGCCGCCGTGCCCTTACCTCCCGCGGTGGTGATTTAATCGCAGCACATCGGGCCGTCCTCGGCACCATGCCGGCCCAGCTCGAAAAATCAGCCATAGGACCGGGCCTGGGCCGCCAGTCAGGCATGATGCCTGACACGACCCGGCATGAAGAATCCATTGGGCCGCATAGTGTCAGGCCGTTTAGTGCCGGGCCATTTAGAGCTAGGGTGGGGCGACCCGTTTGGAACTGTATAGGCATAACTATGGGCACACCTCTCCAAACCGATACAGTTGAAGAAAATCTTTAAACGCTTCATTATTCAACCCCTATAGTGAACCGACATGCAGCACCTAGTGAGGGCACACATGTGACCTCCGAGTCTCCAACCCAGGGGCGTAGCCAGGATCCAAAGATAGGGGGGCAAATGAAAAATACTAATAATGATTATATGACATAAGTATACAATAATTTAAACTAGTTATCTATTGTCAGTGTCTCAAATTGTTGGTGTTTTAGTATTTTTATTTGTCAACACTTAAAGCAAAGTTGCCTGGAGTTCGAATGCGGATCAGCCTAGCAGCAACAATTTTTTCTTCATAAAGAAGCACGAGAGTGACAGCTAGCGGCATGAAGAGTAAAGAAAACAGAAACACCAAGCGCCAATTGAAAGATGTCGTGCATCTGCTTGACCTTGGGTAGTTTAGTGCTCTAAGTCTCATTTGGAGCAACAGAATGCAGCATGAACTAGTCATTAGTCTGGTGGCTGGCCAATCTTACTTATAAAGTGTCATTAGCAAAGAGATTAATAGGTTCTACCATGGAAAAGATGTGGCGTCATAGGGGCCGACCCCTACGCGCCCCCTCTTTGGCTACGCCCCTGCTCTGACCTCCGCGCAACCTTATCTGCAACGGTTGCGGCGGATAGCGGTTGTGGTGTTGGGGGAGACAGGCGAGCGGGGGACGGCAGCCGTTGTGGGTTGTGGGCGGCGTCCGGCGGTGGGTCACCATTGGCGGCAGGCAGTGGTGGAGGTCAGTGCGTTCTTAGGGTTTCCGGTTGGGTTGGGGTTTGGGTTGCCAGGAGGGGGAAGAGATAAGGCTGACAACCATGGCGGAAAGGGGAGAAACAACATGTTGTGGGTGGTTGCCGACAGCGGCGAGCGGCGGGTTGAGGCTGGCGGTTAGGGTTTAGGGGGTTTCAATTGCCGGTGGCCTTAAAGGTAGGTCGGGGGCGGGGCGGCCTAACGGTGGCTGCGGGCTATGGCAGTGAGGTCGGGCTATTTTCTGGTCGCCCGGTGGTGGGGGACCCCTAGTGGGTCAGTGCGAGCAGTGGGGCCAATGATGGAAGAAGAGGTTAGGGAAGGGCGGGGAGGCGCAGCGGCCGACATGGGTGGTAGGTGGGCGGAGCGGTGCAACAGCTTCTCTCCATCGGTCGCGGGGAGTGGAGCCAGTGCGGGAGATGAAGGAAGAAGGAAGGAGGAAGGAAGGAAGAAAGAAGAGGGATGGAGGAGTGTTGGGGAATTAGGTAAAAACCTTTCACCCTCGAAACATCGGATTTGACGAAATTCGTGAGATAAATTCGTGAATCATCTTCGGGATGAAAAGTTCAATTTCGTGAAAGGGAAATGTTCATGAAGAAATCTAAATGAGCCTGAAGTGTTTTTCGGTCCTTCAAGTAATATGCGAAAATAATAGCCGAATTTGGCTCTTATGCGCGAATCTGCAGTCTATTTTAGGATGGTTGAAATCTGCGAAGTTCTGGAATCAGGAATCCGCAAAGTTCTGGAATCAGGAAACTGCGAAGTTCTGGAACGGAAGCCACAAGTGAGTGGTGATTTTCATGAACAAGGGATTCGGGGATCAGGAAGGACGCAAGTCAAAGACGTCACCTCAAAAGTCTAAGTTTAAAGTGTGAACTAGTGGCATGCTTGTAAATGTATGAAATTAGCCCCGTAAATCACGGGATGTAAAATACATTCGACTATATGTTCACACTACGAATATTCCATAGATTCGAGGGTATTCTCGGAATGTAAAAGTCCCTTCGTCTCCCTATAAAATGGGGCACGAGGGCACGTGTAAAGGGATTCACAACATTTGATGCGAGGGCAGGCTTTCAGAGATTCTTTGTCTCCCCGTCTTTCGTGAATTGTGCACTTCCTTTCGTGACTCTTGTGTTCGGGGACTCCATCCGATTTTCGGACCGCCCAACATTGGCGCCCACCGTGGTCTCAGCCGAAAAAACAGCTCACGATGCCACCACAGAAGAGGTCTAAAAAGAATGTTCCCACTGAGACCGACCAAGAAGAGCACCATCATGACGAAGACAGCGAAATCTCTCTCACTCCAGAACCTTCGCACACCACAGATCAAGAACGAAGGGCGAAACTCGAGGCTCTCCAGAAAGCAAGAGCTGAGAAGACAACACACACTCTAGAATAGTTCACAAACAAGATGCTCATGAAGATGATGACCAGGTTGTTGACAGAGAACTAGAGATAGTACAACAGAATATACAGCAGCTTCAGAAAGAGAAAGAAAGATTCGCGAACCAACTGCAAGCAAAAAGAAAAGCTTCAGAAAAGCTAGAGAAACTTAATCAAGCAAAAGAGCAAATTGAAACAATACAAAGAGAAATTAACGAAGTGAAAGAACAAGATAACATTTCATTATGGCAAGACTCACCACACTAGAATTCTGGTCAAAACAAAAGAACCCCGAAAGAAAATTTCTTCGCGGGTAACGGAATTTCACAATTCGTGGATCCAGAATCACCACTATCCATAGGGATGCAAACTGCACCATGACCACCAAAGTTCAAACCTGTCTCTCTCCCGAAGTATAATGGCTTCAGAAACTCCAGACAATTCCTCATGAGATATGAATCAGTTATGAATTTAGCATGAGGAGATGATGTTGTGCTGGCCAAATCCTTCATCATTGACGGTGAAGGTCCAGTTCTGAACTGGTATTCTCTGTTACAGCCACACTCAGTCTGCAGCTAGGTCGATCTTAAGACCAAGTTCATTCAAGCATTCCAGATATTTCATGAAACAACAGCTGAGTCATCAGATCTGTACAACTGCAAGAAGAAAGACAAAAAGCCACTGTGGAATTTAGTAAGAAGGTTCATGCGGCAGAGATCGCAGATTCCCGAAGCGGATGATAAAACAACAATGCAAGCACTGAATAAGGGTGTGACTCCCGAACCGACAACTTTGCATCTCACAGGAAGGAAACCCAAAACAATTGATGAACTTTTTCATGAACTTGAAGAATACATCATGTCCGATGATGATCATCAGAGAAGAGTTGCTGAACAAAATGAAGCAAGACAATGCAACAGAGAAATGACCTAGAGACCTCAATTCCAAAATCCACGAAACATCAATAACGTGGAAAATCCTGAGTCCAACCAGGACAAAAGACCAAGCACAAGAGGAGGCTTTGCACCCAGGGGAAGGGGAAGAGGACCCCCGAAACTCACAAACCACAATCCAAGAGATCCATACTTCTACTGCCAAAACCACGGAAGAGGTCATAGCACCGAAGGGTACCCAGAAACCAAAAAGAACATTGCTAGAATTCAACAAGAGAAAGCCATGATGAGTATTACCTCTACAACGCCAAGCCAACTTCGCCCAAGTTTTTGGCAACCGCAATTCGTGAATTCTCAACCAAATCCAGTCACAATCCAGCAACTCCAGCAACCAAAGCCATCTTGGCAGCCTTCTCAACAGTTCTATCCTCAGTCGCAAGCAATTCAATTAATTCAACAGCCACAGCCAATCCGAGAAATATTGCCACCACCACCTAAAAATTCGTCAAGACCAGAATCGAGCTGAAGAACCTAGAACCCGAAAGCTTTGCCTTCTTTCGGAACAATCATGCCCATCACAGGAGGATCAGCTATGGAGCTCGAAACCAAAAGGCAGAGAAATAACTATTTCAGATCTGTGAACACAATCATCAACAATGGTCTAGCTGCATGACCAGAATGGGCCAAAGTGCCGATAACATTCACAGAAGAAGATTTCAGATTGAAATCCACGAACCATAATGATGCCATGGTCCTCGAGGTGAACATAGCTGGATGAGTCATCGGAAAGATTCTAGTATATAACGGAAGTTCGGCAGATATCTTATTCTTGAAAACTTTCAAGAAGATGAACTTGACTCAGCACATGCTGCATCCACCGGAATACCCATTGCAGCGTTTCGGAGGAAAACCAATCAAGATAGTGGGAAAAGTATCCCTTCCGGTATCTTTCGGAGATCTTGATAATGCCAGAACAAAAACTTTCACTTTTGATGTGGTTGATATATATCATCCATATCTCGCGATTTTTGGTAGAGGCTTCATGAATAAATTCAACGCAGTCATAAGACAACAGTTCTTGTGCATGAAGATACCAGCACCCAAAGGAGTCATCACCATATTCGGTGATCAGCAAGAGGCTCGAAACATAGAAAAGGGCCATACCCCAGGGCAGACAAACGTGTATCAGCTGAATTCCTCCAAAGAAAAGAAAGAACCTTACATCGAGGCCAAGCAAGACAAAGAGAAAATCGAGATAGCCACTGATGGAGAAACCAAGAAAGTGTACCTGGATGACATGCCTGACAGAGCAGTCACGATAGAGGCTCATCTTAGCCCCGAAGACGAAAACGAGCTTGTGAAATTTCTGAACAAAAACAAAGATGTCTTCGCCTGGTCAGCTAAAGATCTGCAAGGTGTTGACAGAGACATCATTGAGCATACCCTCAAAACAGATGAGAAGATAGCCCCGAAAAAGCAAAAACTCAGAAAAATGTCTGAAGAAAAAGTGAAGGCAGTAGAAGCTGAAGTACAAAGGCTTCAAGATGCGAAAGTGATCAGAGAAGTCCTGTACCCAGTCTGGCTGGCCAATACTATTCTAGTGAAGAAGAAAAACGGAAAGTGGAGAATGTGTGTAGACTTCACAGACCTGAATAAGGCACGCAAGAAGGATGATTTTCCCTTAGAGAGGGTAGACAAATTCATGGATGATGCGGCCAACAGTGAAATGCTCTCACTCCTAGACATGTTCTCAGGATATCACCAAATAAGAGTGCGGAGATAAGATGAAGAGAAAACAAGCTTCATCACTCCTTTCGGAACATTTTGTTTCGTGAGAATGCCAGAGGGGCTGAAGAATGCAGGGTGTACATTTTCGAGAATGATAGCAATAGTTCTTCAGCCTCAGCTTCGAAGAAACATTTTATCAAATGTTGATGACATAGTAGTCAAAAGCATCCAAAGAAGAGATCACATTGGCGATCTGGCAGAAACTTTCATGAATCTCAGAGCAGCAAACCTCAGATTGAATCCTGAGAAATGTGTCTTCGGCATTCACAAGGGAAAAGTTCTTGGATGTCTCGTTTCAACAAAGGGCATAGAGGCGAACCCCGACAAAATCAAAGTGTTGATTGAAATGCAAGACCCAGTTTGAGTAAAGGATTTGCAAAAGTTAACAGGAAGAGTTGTTGATCTCAACAGGTTCATTCATAGGGCTGCAGAAAGAAGCATGCCTTTTTTCCAAGTTCTCAGAAGTTCCAAGAACTTTCAATGGCCTGAATCTCAAAAGCAAGCTTTTCAAGAACTCAAAGACTACTTGTCAAATATGACCAAGTTGTGCCCTCCTGAACCAAGATCACCACTTCTGTTGTATTTGTCTGCTTCAAATTCGGCTGTAAGTGTTGTGCTAATGCAAGAAAAAGAAGAAGAAGGAAAGCTCAAGCAAATCCCAGTATACTTCACTTCGAAAGCTCTCTCAGGGTCAAAACTCTTTTATTCCGAATTAGAGAAGATAACATATGCAGTCGTAATGGCTGCGAGAAAACTAAGGCACTACTTCGAGGGTCACAGGATAAGGGTTATCACGAACCAACCGTTGAATGACTTGTTCGCAAACAAGGAAGCATCTACCCAAATCATCAAGTGGGGTGCTGAACTTTCAGAATACACCATAGATTTCGAGAGAAGAAGTGCTATCAAATCGCAAGTCTTGGCAGATTTTGTCGTAGACTGGACTTCACCAACTCACAACCCTAGTGAAGAAATGCTCGCACCCTAGGTAGTGCAGTGTGATGGAGCTTGGTGTCACAAGGAGGTTGGAATTTTAGTGGTTGTAACATCTCCAAAAAGAGTCGTGATAAGGTATGCAGCTCGTCACATATTCGCAAATGATGAGCATTCCACGAACAACACAACCGAGTATTAAGCTTTACTTCTGTCATTAAGGAAGATGAAAGCTCTAGGTCAGCGAACCTTCATCATCAAGACAGATTCCAAAGTTATTCAAGAACATATCGAGAAAGAGAGCAAAGCAAGAAATCCTATTTTGATGAAGTACCTTGAGAAGGTCATGGAAATGGAAAGGCACTTCAAGGGCTACTCATTACAACACATACTAAGAGACGACAATAACGAGGTAGACAAGTTGGCCAATGCATCAGCCAGAAATCAAGCAATGCCTCTTGACGTGTTCTTCGAAATCATCAAAGAGCCATCCATTAAGGAAACAAAGCCGAAAATCGTGAGTGTTGTGGAGACTCTCGATTGGAGAGCCGAAATCATGGCATATTTGAGGGGTCACTACGAACCACAAGATGAATTGGAGGAGAAAAGATTGAAGCAAAGGGCAAGGGGCCATGCGGTAATCAATGGAGAGCTGTACAAGTCAGGGTTTACCGAACCATGGCTAAGATGCATCAGCTCCGAAAAAGGTGTCGAACTTCTCAAGGAAATTCACAGTGGATTCTGCGGTGCACACATAGGCACAAGGGCTCTAGCATGGAAAGCAATAAAGCAGGGATTCTAATGGCCTACCATAAACATTGATGCGAAGACATTAGTTCGGGAATGTGAAGCATGTCAAGAAATGGCGAATCAGCAAAACCTGCCATCCAAGCCAGTTCACCTAATTTCTCTGTCATGGCCATTGCAAAGGTGGGGAATGGATCTGGTCGGACCACTACCAACAACTCAAGGAAACTGTAAATTCGTAGTTGTGGCCGTGGATTACTTCACCAAATGGGTGGAAGCAAAAGCACTGGCGAACATCACGACACCAACGATTCACAAATTCTTCTGGCAAAACATAATCTGCAGATTCGGGGTTCCAAGAGAACTCACTGTTGACAATGGCAAACAATTTGACTGTTATTCCTTCAAAAAATACTGCAAGACTTTGGGCACTCACACGAAATTCTCATCAGTATATCATCTGCAGTCTAATGGAGCTGTCGAAAGGGCGAACTCATATTCTCAAGAATCAAGAAGTTCTTGTTCGACCAGAAAAAGGGCAAGTGGACCGATGAATTGCCAAAAGTAATCTAGTCTCATAACACAATAGTATCAAGAGAGACGGGTTTCACACCTTTTCGCTTACTCTTTGGCACCGAAGCAATGACACCAGAAGAAATCAAGAATGAAAGCATGAGAGTGCTGAAAGCAAAAGAAGTTGAAGAAATCGACAAAAAGGTAGAGAAAGACATGATCGGACTAACAATTCTCGAAGCTGCTGAAAACATCGAGAAATACCAGAAAGAAACTAAGACTTGGAAGGATAGAAAAGTCGTCAGAAAAGACATCTAGACCGGTGATTTAGTTTTTAAAAGAAAGAAAAATTCGGAGAACCCTGGAAAACTCCAAGAACCATGGGAAGGGCCGTTCATAGCCAAGGAAACAAACATGCCAGGGACTTTTCGTCTGTTAAGTCAAACTGACGAAGAATTACCATATTCGTGGAATGCCGATAGCATGAAGAGGTACTACCTGTGAGAATCCCAAAGTTAGCTAGATTTATTTTTCAGCATTTTTTCTTTGTAAGTTTACATTATGTAAAAAGTTCAAAAAATCTGAACCACGAGTCTATAAGTGGTTTCGGGAGCAGAAATATTTACATTTCTTGCAATTTCCTTAGAATAAGGAGGACCGTACTCTTTTCCTTGCAAAGGGGGCTCTAAATCAAGAGGAAAGGTTTTTAACGAGGTGGGTCCTATGTAAATACTCTTTGTGATATATATGAAAAGAGTCTTCCCCCAGATCATGTGTCTTGTGAGTTCCATCATGTGAAAGAAAAAAAATTCGTGAAAGGTTTCGTGATAGCCAGAACTCCATCATGTGAAAGAAAAATTCGTGAAAGGCTCCGTGATAGCCAGAACTCCATCGTGTGAAAGAAAAAATCCGTGAAAGGCTTCGTGATAGATAAAACTCCATCCTGTGAAAGAAAAAATTCGTGAAAGGTTTCGTGATAGCCAAAATTCCATTGTGTGAAAAAAATTCTTGAAAGGCTTCGTGATAGCCGATATTCCATTGTGAGAACGGAAAGATCGTGAAGAGGTTCCATGATAGCCGATGGCTCCGTGAAAGCCTAAATCCCAGCGTTAAAGGGATTCCCACAGAAAGGCTGGAGACAACAACAAGTTGTGGACTAAATCCCACCATTAAAGGGATTCCCATGAAGAGCCTGAAACAACAACAAGTTGTGGCCTAGTTCCCAGCGTGAAGGGATGTTTTACCGAAAGTTCTGAAAAAATTAAAGATTGTGAATAACGAATCATTTATGTCTTCCTTTCATGCGTGAAAAGATTCGAAATAAGAATCATGAAACATATTTTACAATGATTTATTCAAAAGTTTTCGGAAAAATTTTCCCCCAAGGGGCTAAGGGGCTTGATTCCACCTGAAAGTCAACGATCGTCAAATAGGACGGTTGAAGCAATTGGAGGTTGCAATATCAACCAGGGCAAGTGTGCCAACAGAGTGAAGTCCACAAAATTCGTGGAACAAATTTTGTCGACTTACACTAGAATCCTCGTGATCTTAGGATTCACGAAATAATCCGCAGCAAGTTCATGAAACAAAGACAATTGTAAAGAGCTTTCAATCATCAAACAACTACAAAATTTTGCGTGCAAAACGGCAAGGTGGGGGAGGGTGACGTTTTTTCTCAAGAAAAACGTCTTTATTGCCTTAATTACACACAAAATTTTTCACACAAGTTAATTACATATTACAGTCGAAATTAGAATGAAAGCTCGACAATGTGCCCGGGGTCGCGGCCATTGTTTTCTACAATATCACTAGCATAAGCGAAATCGTGTTCGTCAGTCTTCGAGCTAAGGGGCTCCGTCTTCACAAGGCTCGAAGAACTCGAAGCCACAGCAGCAGGAGTGTTGCCACCAAGAAGAAGAAAAAATGTAGAAAGATCAAAACTGCATATCGAAAAATTCAGAGAAGCTTCAAGCCAAAAATCGGAAAAATCTCGATCAAGAGGCAATGAGAAGTCTGATACATAGAAGTAGGCACATGGCTCGGTGGCTTTGACATGACATGAGGTGCTTGTGGGTGTTTGTGATGGTCTTATGATTAGAATAGTTGTTCAATCATGAAGTTTGTGTGGCTTTGCCATTTTGACATGTTTTGCTCATGTTTAGTACTTTGCTCATGAGAGGGAAATTTTTCGCAAAATTTCCAAAATCCATCTTAGCTTCGTCCAATGGTTGTGAAACTTGGTGATCATGTAGTTGAGATTGATACGACACTGTAGAGTATCTAACTTAATCATTTGGACATGTGTAGCATTCCTTGTTGAATTTTGTCTATTGGAGAAGCTCTAGGTTGCATGTTTTGCATTTTTGGCTTGATTCATGCATTGTCAACAAGGGGTAGATGTTTGAGCTTGAAATGGCTTGTTGGGTGCATTTAGAAGGTTTTCAGGTGGTTTCGAGCCTTTTCTGGGCTCTGTTGCACACCGGTCTGACCGGTCGAGTGCACCGGTCTGACCGGTCAGAGTGCTGGCCCTGTTCATATGCTGGGCACCAGTCTGACCGGTGGTGGTGACCGGTCTGACTGGTCAGAGCTGAGCTGATGCAGCTGCTCTGTTTTCTTCAAGTGGTTTGCATGCATTCGTCCAGGGGGAGCTTGCATGTGTGCAGGGGGAGCTCTTTGTGGTTTTCGAGCTTTGGTTTGGTGGTTTGCGCTCTTTGCTTGAGCATAATTTTGTCTCGGATGTGTCGAGCTGTTGCCCTTGCCTAAGGGGTCCGAGATTTGCCTTCTTCAAGTGATCTTTCTCATTTCCTTTGTTTGGCTTTCGATCGCTTGTTGGAGTTTCTTTTTATTCGTTTATTTTCTTTTTCTTTTCTCTCGTGTTACTTTATGTGGGTGTTGTCAATGCACTCATCAAGGGGGAGATTGAGGACCATGTGTGGTTCGAGGACCGGTGGATGGTCACTTCCTGGTGTGATGAGTGATTGACAACGTTGTGTGGACTGATTCTTGGCTAAGTATTGCAGGTGCAGGTTGCGGCTTGACTGGTGTTGGTGCAGGTGAAGAACAAGCGTGAAAGGTCGTCGCCGGTGAGGCCTCCAGGTGTGGAGAAGACAAGTAGGCTTCATTCGAGGGACCCGGTGGGCAACAGGGTCAAGTGCGGACCGCATGGTGGCATGAACAGCAAGATGAAGTCATGGACGGTTTCTTCGTTGAGCCTCAAAACCAAGGTCGAGCCGGGACTACGTGGGAGCCGAGTCATGAGTGGAGATTGACGGAGGCTACACCGAGTTTGCGGGGTTTCCAGTGGTTCACCAGAAAACCACTGGGTTCCTTGGTTGATCCACAAAGCCAAGACCGAAGAACCGAAGACAAGGTCTTTGCAGGCGACTCCGGACCATTCTGACCGGTGGGTACCGGTCTGACCGGTGGGGAGCACCGGTCTGACCGGTGTGCGACGATGCAGTCCGGAGACTTCGAAGCGGAGGACACGCGTCGGGATCGCATGGCTTGCGTTGAGGCTACGCAGGGTGCGGTCGCCGGTCATCCGTCCGATGGAGAAGACATGAAGACTTCCAAAACCGCCCTTGAGGGGCTTGTATTCCTAGTTATTAGGAAAGGGTATTTTAGCCTTTCGGTTGCCTCCATATAACCCATGAGGTGAGAGGATGGCAGCCAATCTCTTGGAACCCTAGTTCATTTGCTTTCCTATTTTCCTTAGGATTTCCATAGGACTATCTTGAGAGCTTCATGGTGAGATCTTGTTGAGAGGGTTGGATGATCGGGCGGCAAGCTAGACCTTGTATGAACCGTTGTGGTATGTACAGATGATTCGACGTGGTTCCCAAAGGTTTGGATGTGTTGTTCCCGGTTGTTCTTGGTGGTGATTTTCGGAGCCCTCTCTTGGAGTTTTTCTTGGGGTGTTTTCGGGACCTTGCTCTTGGGGATTTGATGGGGGAAATTTGTGGGAACCCTTCGTGGTTCTTTGGGCTGTGATTCCCCTCCCAAATCCGTGAGTTAAGGGGCTCGATTTTGGGGTTTTCAGTGTTCTAGGGTTAGCGGCGTTCTTGGCGAGATTTCCTCGATTCCTCTTGTTTGGACGAGTTTTGGTGGGATTAACTTTGGCTATGGACTCCTCATGAGGTGTTCCTATTATCCCCAAAGTCTTGTTCGAGCCTGTGGAGCGATTCGGGAGATCATGGCTTGGTTTTGGAGGAGTTGACCCGCAGGTGCTGTTCATCCCGAGCTGCCCAGGCCACACCGGTCTGACCGATGCTCTTGACCGGTCTGACCGGTGTAACTCCTGTTGGGTTTTTGCTCGGGTGAACGTCTGGGTGTGTTCGCTGTAGTCTTGTGTTGCAGCTGTTTCGAGTTTGGGTCAGTTTGGAGGTCGGTAGGCCTGTTTGGTGATTTGGGGGCTTTCTGGCTAGAACCGGTCTAACCGGTGTGTCTCACCGTCCTGACCGGTGTGAAGCCTTTCTGTGGAAGTCGTCAAGTCCCACCAGCAGGGACCGGTCTGAACGGTGGTGCTCACCGGTCTGACCGGTGTTGGTCAGTGGACTCGAGTTTGGTGTTCCGCTGCGTTCTCGGGTCTGTGAGGTTGTTGGTTGGTTCCTAGGTTCAGTAGCACTCCAGTGGCTACGTGGACTTGGCCAACTTGGGTAGTGAGTCAGAGACGTGTGTTGGAAGTCGTGTTCATCTTGTTGGAGTCCTCATCTCTTTCGAGAAGAATTTTTATTGGCTCCCATTCACTCCCCCCTCTCTGGTTTGCCGTATCGGTCCTTCACTTTCCCTTGCAACTCTTCCTGAATCAACTGAAAAGAACAAAAGGAAAGACTTAAGAAAACCAAGGAAGGAAAATTCGTGAACTTATAAAAACTAGCAATGTATTCGAGAAACTAACCTGGTCCAACTTATTTAGCCTCCTTCCCGCAGGCGAACCAGAATTCCCTTGCAAATTTAGCCTTGATAGCTAAGACATCTTCATTGGGGCGAATTCTTGAAGTACTCGAAGCATCGGGAAATTGTGAAAGATTCTCACGAAACTTCACAAGGTCAGCACAGTCGAAGCCATGAAGAAGCTTCAAGATACTCTCAACCGAGAAAGCGGCAGTGAAATCACTTGCACTAGATATAACCCCAGAAAGCCAGCAGGAAGTGGAGCAGGACGAACGCCAAACTCTTTCAAGGCTTTCCCGTACTCCTCAAACCAAAACGTCAACTTATTTTTTATTTCTGGAACCTCTTTCCCAGAAGCCTCATCTCGATCAGTCAATGCCTTCTCAAGATCTTGAATCTTCTACTCTTTGCTGCTCAAGGTCTTCGCAAGATCAGCGTTGTTGAGTCGAAGATCTTCAGCAGCCTTAGAAGATTTGTCATGATCCTTGCGAAGATTTTCAATCAATCTCAAGTCCTCATCATGGGTCTTTTGTAGCTTTTCAAGATCTTTTTTAGAACTCTCGAGGACTTCTTCGGCAACCTTCTTTCTATCTTCTATGATCTTTTTTTCATCCTGACACTTCTTCGGAGCATCAGCTAGCTCAACGACTTTCTTCTCCAGGTCCAGATTTGCAGCTTGAGCCAAATTGAAGTCATGCTTCAATTTCCTAGATTCCTTAGACAACTTCTTAGCAGCTTCCTCCTGCTCCATCAGGCGTTTGAAGGCAACTTTTCTGAGAAGTGAGGCTTTCAAAGAATAGGCTTTCTGATACTCCTCAATCTTAGAAGTTGGGTATGTCCAAAGAAGTGCCTCGAAATCTGGAAAATTCATAACACTAAATGTTAACAAAGAGTCATGAAATCCAGAAGTTACAAGGAAAAGATAATGCTGGAGTTAAGTAGGGAAAATAGTTCACAAACCTTTTCTGCTAAGGGTCTCCATAGTAATTCGGCCAGCAGGCACTAAATTCACAGAGGTTTTCTTCAAGGAAGTCTTGCTGGGCGGTGGAGGCGCCTATTTTAAAGCTCCTTCTCCTGTTTCATCCATGAATTTAGACGAGTTCCACAATGTTAAAAGCTTAGATGCATCATCACCCGCAGAAGCCTTTTCGCAACAAACACACAGCAGTCCCCCCCGGTATGACGTACCAAAACTTTTATTGAAGGCAACAATCGAGGGAAAAGGGTCCTGGCCTTCAGGAAGATCTTCGCAAGTCTCGACCAAAGAAACATTTTGCATAGGACTTTCTCCCCTGTGAACAGTCATCTCTAGTTCCTTGGTGAATTCGGGAGAAGCCTTATCTTGGGGACCAGAGGGCTGAGGATCAACAACTTCAACAGCAGAAGCGGCAGGCACTGTAACCTCCTTCTGAACTTCAACGGCATCATCTGAAAAAGTTTCAACATCCACAGATTAATTTTCAGAACCTGGAGTGCAATGTCTATCCAATCTTAAATCAGGCCACAGGCAAGAGAAAAAACCTTTGTGGCTAGGTTCGACGATCATGTCATTGTCAAAAGTAGAGGGGTCACGCCGAACTTCAGCAACATCAATCTTCTTTACAGCCTTTTTAGTCTTCTTTCGACTTAGTTGAGCGAGGCAGGATGCCGCCTGAAGCTTGACGTCTGAAACGACCTCAGCGATTTTCGCTTCCATTTACTAGATTCAAGAGACCTGGTGTTCTTAGGGCGAACCGTGAAAGAGGATGTTTCATCCGTGTCTCCCCTTCCTTTCTTCGAAGTTTTTCCTTTGGGGGCCTTCAGAGGTGGGACAGAGCAGCTGGCCATGGCAACAGCTGGAACTTTCACAACAATGCCCGGGCGACGAGAGTGGAAAGGGTTTTCACCGCAAACTTTCGAGAACACCAGATTAATCCTTCTTTTGTGCTTTACCAAATTTTTGTAAGCCTTGTACTCGTTCATGGTAGATTTGCCAATCATGCCGTTCACTTTCTTCTCTATTTCATCCATAAACTCTTCAAAACTCTGGCCTTCCTTCAGCTGAAGGCCAAATCGTGGGAAGGGCACTTCCTATGTCACCCAGTTCACATTGAAAGTGACAATCTCAGTGGGAGCCCAGCCGTGAGAAATCAACCAAATCTCTGTAGTGGTGTATTCTTCAATAATATCACGACCACCAAGAATTGTGTTGGCCAAATGTAATGCACTCTCACAATTACGGAAACCAACTGCATGATGATTATAGGAAGCAGTGCAAGTAGCATTCACCACCTCTATAGGCGAGTAGAGATGATAAGCCGGTCCAGTATAACCAAGTATCTTCGACATGTCAACCTTCACATAAAACCAAAAAGAACCCCAATCTTCAGAAAGGTTGGTCTTGTAGCAAGGCGCGATCTGAATTCGGGTAAGACCTTTTCGCGAATTCTGTCTACGTGTGTTGAAGGTGCAACACGCGTAGTGCACCTCATAGTACGGGCCGTCATCGAGTTTGATGATGTCTTTCTCGATAACTAGTTCAAATAATCACGCGAAAACATCAGCGCCGAAGTTGCATCTGAAAGTCTTCATAACCCAGAAAAACTTGGACAGTTCCAGAAACGAGCTCGGTGACAATTGGTGAATTTTCACAGAAAATTTATCCAATATTGCAGGAAGAAGTGGATCACAAGGGAACCTCAGTCCACAAGTAAAGAAGTCGCGAAACGCGGCAACCTCATTGGCTTCAGGTGTAGGAGTTTGCTCATCGAGGGGAGCGCGACCGTCGACAACAGGGAAAAATCCGGCAGCCTCATACTCTCTGATCAGATTTGTGGTGACCTTAGATTCACGAAAGATGAAGGATGGAGGATATGACTTAGGGCTCTTTGCTGTCATAAGATCCTTTGGGTCAGCGTCAGCATCAGTGAGATCTTCTTCAACACCAGATGTACTCTCAGATCTAATCTCCCCCTCTTCATGATTTTCAGAGCCGGGGACTACATCAAGCACTGGGTCATCCTTGTGAGGTTGAATGTTCTCAGATTCGCAAACCTGTCCCATGGTGGATGAAACACCAGCAGCAGCCAATTCCTCAGAAGTCATCGGTCTAGCAGTACTCTTAGTACAAGCCACCTAATTAAGAAAAATGTGAATGCAAATCGTAAGTTGTTTCATGCGAAACAGAACTTATGAAATCGAGTGTTCAAGAATGAAAGAACATAATAAGAAAACAAAGAAAGCAATTCCTTTGAATGTCGAGGAAGTCTCAAAACCACAGACCCCTTGTCGCGAAGAGCTCTTCTGTGAAAATGCTTGCAAACTTTCGGAGAAAGCAAGAAAACGGTGAAAAAACGTACGGTGCAATCTCTCTATTTATAGAGGTGGTGGTGGGGGGGGGGGTAGTTTCAAGAAACTGCCACGATATGACTGTTGCGAGTTTTCCGGCGGACGCGTGTCCACTCCGACATTCTGAGGGTGACGTTTTTTACCAGCATTCAGGAGTTTTCGTGGAATCGGATCGTCGGAGTCAACCTGCTTCGCCGAGGGGCTAGTGTTGGAGAATTAGGTAAAAATCTTTCACCCTCGAAACGTCGGATTTGACGAAATTCGTGAGATAAATTCGTGAATCATCTTCAGGATGAAAAGTTCAATTTCGTGAAAGGGAAATGTTCATGAATAAATCTTAACAAGTCTCAAGTGTTTTTCCAGGCCTTCAAGTAATATGCGAAAATAATAGCCGAATTTGGCCCTATGCGCGAATCTGCTGTCTATTTTAGGATGGTTGAAATCTGTGAAGTTCTGGAATCACGAATCTGCGAAGTTCTGGAATCAGGAACTTGCGAAGTTCTGGAATCAGGAATCTGCGAAGTCCTGGAATTAGGAATTTGGTGAAGTTTTGATTTGGAAGCCACAAGTGAGCGGTGCTTTTCATGAACAAAGGATTCGGGGATCCGGAAGGAGCCAAGTCAAAGACGTCACCTCAAAAGTCCGGGTTTAAAGTGTACTAGTGGCAGACTTGTAAATGCATGAAATTAGCCCCGTAAATCACGGGATGTAAAAGACATTTGAGTATATGTTCACACTAGGAATATTCCTTAGATTCGAGGATATTCTCGGAATGTAAAAGTCTCTTCGTCTCTCTATAAAAGGGAGGCACGAGGGTACGTGTAAAGGGATTCACAACTTTTAATGCGAGAGCAGGCGTTCGGAGATTCTTTGTCTCCCCGTCTTTCGTTTGCGCACTTCCTTTCGTGACTCTCGTGTTCGGGGACTCCATCCGATTTTCAGACCCCCAACAAGGAGAAGGAAAGTGGAAAAGAAAATAAGGTGGGCCTACCGATCGCTGAGAGAGAGGGTCGCGGCGTGAGAGCGCCCGTGAGTGGCCCCGACATCACCTATCATCCATTTAACTAAGCCAAGAAATGTTTGTAGGTGAGACTATGTGTGGTGAAAGAGGGCCTGATGAGTTCAAAATCATGTGTACCTAAACATGTGCATATTTGGTGCGTGAAGCAATCATAATACCTAAGAAATGTTTATTTTTTAATGTAAATTATTGAAAATATAACATTCACAGGAGGTTATATTGAGATGACCGATGCAGTCATTAAATTAGGTCAACTGCCTCTGGAAATGCGGTTGATTACCCATGTGAAAATTAAATGTTGCATTTTTACAAGTCATTGGTTAGAGGCCAACTGCCTCTACAAGTCATTTTAACCAGATGTAAAAATAGTAGTGCTTGCCCGTAAAAGTGCACCAGCTGACGAGTGCCGCAGTTGAAAGAAAATGGAAGGGCGTGTCTCTACTGTTCATTTGTTCAAATGCCATATTCAGGTACTTCTCCAGGTTACTATTGAAATCTTGACTGTACTGTCGTTAATTAATCATGATAACATACTCCTACACATAAACGCAATAAGGTTTTTACATCTACTTCAAAGTTATGCCACGAGTGTAGTTAAGGAAATACAAGAAAGCTAAGTAAGCAGAAAAACGTTAGTCACCTTAGTCCCAATTGGTTGGAGTAACCTGTGCCGTGCACACTGCTCGAATCTGAATCTCCTTGGTGTTTGAGGAACCATTGCGTTGTATTCTACTGATGGATATGGTACCCTTTGCAAAAGTAAACATTCCAGTCCCACCGACAATAGCCCATTCGCCTTTTTCTGTAAGATTTCCTATAGCTATAAAAGTGGACCCCTGGAACCTAATTCACGAATGGGAAATAAAGCCAGTAAGTTTGCAATGGATTCACCAAAATCATGTTTGATGGTTATTTGTGTTCATGACACATTAATATGGTTACTATTGCATCTAGTTTTGTTATAGGAAACACACACACACACATGGGGTAACTGAAAGTATCAATATAATTTTATAGAACGGTAACCTCAAAAGTATTTAAGATCAACATTCAGAGACAAACCTGCTTTCGTTGCTAAACACTATGCTGCTCCAGTGGAACCAATCGTTATAGTTCATGCTAGTCTCAGCATGGAGGCCTTGTGCACGTGCAACAAGCGTTGCGTTGGGCTCAAGACTGTCGTACACGGGGTAGTCATGAACATTTGTGTAACCAAACATCTGAGGCTGCTTTGGATCTGCTATATTTACTTGGTTGCTGTTTGGTCCACCGATGGTCTGGTACATGTACAGGTTGATATTGTACTCACTTTCCCGAGACTCTGGTGTGATAGGACCACTTTCTGGATTATCCAAGGAAGGGTTTCTGACATGTGAGGTTCTATTAGAATTATCCTTTATCAATTCAATCCTGAAAGGCTGCAAACAAGTGGAGTAGCACTTCTTAGTATTGATAAAAAATATTATAAAGCATCAGAAGAGATTATATACACCTTGCCTTCCATATATGTTTGTGCAAGTTAGATGTAAAATCGGGAAAAAAATCTGTACGCGCGGGGCGCACACGGCTCGGCGTGCGCACCCCTACTCGCCGGCAGCTGATTGGATCGGAGGCCCGCAGGAGCCGCGCGGGCTCGCCTCCTCTCCCTCGCGCTGCGAGGCTCGGCCGGCTCGGCTGCTGCTCGGCTCACGCTGCTCTCCATCGGCCCCGTTAGTCGCTCGTCTTGCCCGGCCTGTGCTGGGGCGAACTGAATGGATGTCTCATTCAGAGTTTCGTCAGTTAACAATCTGAAATAGTGACAAAGTTCGAAGTTTGAGCTTCGATTAAAATTAGTAACTATCGTTTATTATTCGAATCAAGTGAAGCATGTTAAACCTTGACTTTAAAACTTCATTTATCATCAACAAAACCGGTTGTCCTACAAAGCAAATTGCCTAAAAAATAATTACAAACTTTCATGAGCATCACCGTGGTCAGGTAGCCCAGACTTCGGAGTTTTAAGTCTGCCGCCCAGGCTGTTCAGTGTTGACATCGATATTTGGAACTCTCTTAAAATTACTTATCTCTAACATCTAGCTCAAAAAATAAGATTACAAGTTTAATAATGTTCGTAGACCCCATTTTGATACTGTGGAGCCAAAGTTTATATGCAAAGTTGCTCAGAAATAAATTTTTAAAACAGCTAACTGATGTTGTTTCAAACTTCAAATATCAGTCAACTGTTTTTGAAATTTATTTCTAAGTAACTTTGCATATAAACTTTGACTCCATAGTATCAAAATGGGATCTCTTAACATTGGTGAACTTGTACTCTCATTTGTTGAGCTAGATGTTGGAGTTAAATAATCTTAAGAGAACTCCAAAAATTTATGTCAGCACTGAACAATATAGGCACCAGACTCGGAAAATTGTCCGGCCTGCCTTACCACAACGATGATTAGGGAAGTTTGGAATTATTTTGTTATAAATTTTATTTGTAGGATAGGATGTTTTGTTGATGATAAATAAAGTTTGAAAGTCCAGATTTAATATGGTTCAATTGTTAGGAATAGTAAAAGATGGTTACTAATTTTAATTGAATCTCAAAGTTATAACTTTGCCACTGATTATTACCTGACGAGTGATGACAGCCATTCAGTTCGCCCAGCAGAGGAAGCCGGAGGGCCCGGAGCCGATCAGTTTTGATCCACGGGGTCGATCTGGGAGCCCTGCGGGATTGATCTGAAGCAGAGCGAGCCGAGCCCCGAGGAAAATCGTGAAAAAAAGACGCGCGCGGTGCAATCATCCGATCGAGAAGAGAGCACGATGGGCGACGGTGCGCACCGCGCGCACCGGATTTTTTTCCGTAAAAACAGACTTCAGGTGGCTCTGATTATTAGAAAAACAGAATTAAATCCTTTAGCCATGTTGCAATGTGCACTGAATATCTCTAAAATACAAATAATTCGAGGCTATCAGCCTGAGGCTGACACATATATATGCTGGCCAGAGGACCAGACTCACGAATCAGCTTCATAACAGTGGTATATTTTGAATCCAGGAGTAATTCAGTTGCAGAATGTAGTTTTATTTAAAATTATATATGCTACAATTGGCATTAAGAACAAAAGCACGTGGAAAACAAATATTTTGTTCACCTTAGGTCCAGTTGGAGTGGTATGTGGTGTGCAGCGCAATGCATGGATTTGAATCTCCTTGATGTTTGAGGGACCATTGCGTTGTATTGTATAGATGGAAATGTTACCTTGTGCAAAAGAAAATACTCCTGTTCCGCCAACAATAGCCCATTTTCCTTCATCCGTTAGATTTCCTATTGCAATAAAACTAGACCTCCGGAACCTAATTCAGGAATATGAAGCAAATGCAGAGTAAGTGTGCAAGGGATTCACCAACAATCAAATCATTGACTAGCTTGTGCCATGAGATGGTTATTAGCATACCTTGGTTTAATTAGACAAAAAAAGTGGGGTAACAGAGCATCAAATGGAAAAAAAGAAGTTATAGAGTGGTAATCTCCAAAGTATTATCAACAATAATAAGGGCCAAACCTTTCATCAGTAAACACTATGCTGCTCCAGTGGAACCAATCGTTGTACTTCATGCTAGTTTCAGCATGCAGACCTTGTACTTGTGCAACAATCTTTGCTCCGGGGTCAAGACTATCATAAACTGGGTAGTCATGAACATTTGTGTAGCCAAACATCCGAGGCTGCCTTGGGTCTGCTATATTTACTTGGTTGTGGTTTGGTCCATGGATGGTCTGGTGCATGTACAATTTGAGATTGTAATTAGTTCCATGGGACTGTGGGGTGACTGGACCACTTTGTTGATTAGCCATAAAGGGACCACCGACATTTGAGTCTGTATTATTGGAACCATTCATCATTAACCAATGGTTGAAGGGCTGCAAATGAACGGAGTAGTGTTAATACCAAATAAATTATATGGAATTCCAACTTTCTTGGAGAGTCAAACTATTTTATGTTTGACCAAAATTATAGAAAATATCACAAAAATTTATGACACCAAATAGGTATATTGTGAAAATATATTTAATAAATAAACTAATGGTATTTATTTAGTATCATGAATGTTAGTATTACATATATATTGTATAAGTTTGGTCAAACTTTAGATTCATTAACTCTCCAAGAAAGTTGGAATGCCTTATAATTAGGAAAGGAGGGAGTATGGTTCACTACTTCTCTATGTGGCACAGCTATATACTCCTTGATTTCCATAGTCTTAGTTGAAGTCAATCATAAAAACAGACTGCAGATTTATTCTTTGGAAAACAGTTGGACTCATATATAAGAATAGTGTGTTGTGGAATGGTGGTGATATTAACAAAAAGGGTGGCTGCCTTGGTGGCTAGCTTGGTCTAATGCTTATAGGGCCCAAGGACCAAGGTGCGTTAGGACTCATTGATATCAAAGTTCACAATAATATGCTCTCTTGCTTAAATTCTTGTGAAAATTCTATAACAGAGCGGATCTTCCTTGGGTCACACTCAACTTGGCAGTGTATTTGTATATAAAAAGGTTCTCCACCTCACGCATGGAGATGGCTTGGATCCTTCTCATGCCCGGATATGTTATGTCCTTCTTTGTTGATTTCAGAAAGTCGGCTGTGTACTCCACATAAGGGAGATGCAATGATGTTCTGGAGTGGCTTATGGGATCTTGGACTACTCACTTCGCACAATGCACTCATTTGCAAAAAGAAAATAAAAGGCTAAGTTGGTAATTCTTACATTTATTCAGGGTGATAATGAATGGCAATATTTTTTTTGTTACCCCTGTCTATGGAAGCTTCTTTGTAGCAGAATGATCTTAACCAAATGCTGTCGGGCAGAAATCTTAAATCTGGTATGCTCCACGATGAATGGGAATATAATTCAAGGGTCTTATCTTAAAATGGCTTATTTCCTTCTGATTGGTACCCAACCGTGTACTCACCTTTTCAAATGGGTGTGCAAATCATGTGCTAGGAGCAAATATAGATTCTTCTTAAGCCTTATCCTCTGTTATTGTCTAAACACCAGGAATCTCTTGAGAAGGAAAGACAATGGAAATTTTTCTTACCATGCCTAGACATGATTTTACAATCCCGATCTATCTTTAGAAAGGTTTCAATTGTTGCTAGCTGGTGAATCTGGGTGCCACAACGGTAAATGTTTTGTATAATGGTAATATTTTCCTTGGCCAGGTGGAAATTAATTAGTCTTTAGAGAACAGATGGCTCTAGTTGCAATACGAGCAAAGCCGGTACGATGGTGAATCTCACATTAGATACATGGATGAGTAGTCTTTGATTTTATACCTTTTTTTCTTCCTTTGAGCTTAAGAGCTCCATAATACATTGTACATTCTCCATCTTTTAATAACAATACAAAAGGAGTAAATTGCATCCAATACAAGATACAACAACTTATCAGGTGAATGTAGATTAGTCCAACAACTTATAAAATAACCAACCTAATATAATAACTTGACAAGTTGGTGTAGATTGGTTCAACAACTTGTACAATAAGCAATTTAGTGCAATAACAAGATAAATTTTTGCATCTGTATTTCAAATGTTTTAGCAAAGTCAGCAAGTAAAGACGCTACATTTTCTATCTTTTTATCCCATACCCGTTTAATTCTCTCTCACAAGGAGTCGAATCTGGCCTGCTAGATGGTACTTAGGTACTCTAACTACTAGTCTAGTGGCCCTTTACTCCAAGAAAAATATTTGCTAATTTTGGGTCAAATATATACATTCATTATTTTACAATTAATATTTGTGTCACAATAGAAATGTCTTTTGGCTAAGATTATAATGTCAGTGTTCATAAAATTTGTATCATATTATCATATTAATTATTTTTATACCATAGTTTAATTTCCTTAATTATTTTTGGTACTCTGACATAATTTCAATTAGGATTATTTCACTCCATATTCAATATTGGTAAGTTCAATGATACTACTTTTTTTATTGAATACATGAACATAAGTGTAGAAAAATGTAGGTTCTAGGATCCATTCTTTGGACTAATACCAATGCATAATTTGAAAATATTATTAAATTTTAGCTAATGAACATATAATCAATGTACACAATAAAGAATCAATAGTTCAGTCATATTCAACAATTTTTATTAATAAAAATAAAGAATTGTTGACCAGAAGAAAATTAACATGTCCATCTATTTTGCATAATAATATGTTGTCATTGTCATTGTCATTGTAGTAATCGCACCAATTTGCCAAATAATTTCATATATTAAATCTTTTACAAGTTGTTGGACTAATGTGCACCCATTGGTCAAGTTATTGTACCAAAATGACCAATTTACAAGTTATTGTACCTACCTAACAAGTTGCTATATATGGTGGATGCAATTTACCAAAAATAAAAAGGGTAAGGGGATCCTCTGGCCTTTGCTCAAAAAACAAATTGGGATATACTAGACATACACCCGTTGGATTTTAGGAACAAAATGTGCATGTATTGAATTGATACCTTCAAGGACCTTACACTTCTTACGGTGATATATATAGAGGCAAGTTAAGGTATATCTATTAGAAACTAATCAATATCATTTAGGTTTAATTAAAGACTACCGCCATTATGTTGAACTGTACATGTATCCTAATCATTAGTATATACTAATGAAATTGCACAGTGAAGCATTTTTATTTGTACATCATTATAAACTATTACGAAGAATGCAGCTTGGTGCACATGGCAAAATTTGATCATCCTTATTATTAGATAAGGCAGCCTTCACGAGGCACACATACATTGTGTGTGTTTGGGGGGGGGGGGGGTGGGGCTCAATCATCTTTACAAGCATAGTTAAGGAGAAAATGAGATTGTCACCTTTGTTTGAGTTGGAGTGGTTTGTGATATGCAGCAAAAAACGCTGATACGAATCTGCTTGATATTTGAGGATCCAATGTATTGTACTCCACGGAGAGCAATGGTACCATGTGCAAAGGTGAACACTCCCGTCCCACCAACAATAGCCCATTCACCTTCGTGTGTTAGATTTCCAATTGCTATCAAACTGGACCCCAAGAACCTAATTCAGGAATATATATGAAGAAGCAATCCAATAAGCTTGCAATGGATTCGCCAAAAACAGTTTGATAACTAGCTGCATGCACGCCACAGATGATTAAGATGATCACTAGTATCTCAGAGTTTTAGTAACCGAAAATAGGTGGAGTAGCAGCACAGAATGCACAACTTTTATACAAGGTATTTAAGATCAACATCAAGTGTCAAACCTCTCATCGCTAAACACAATGCTGCTCCAGTGGAACCAGTTGTTGTAGTTCATACTAGTCTCAGTATGCAGGCCTTGTGCTTGTGCAACAATATTTGCACTGGGTCCAAGACCATCATATATGGGATAGTCATGAACATTGGTGTAACCAAACATTCGAGGCTGTTGTGGATCTGCTATATTTATTTGGTTACGTTTTGGTCCATCATGGATGATCTGGTGCATGTACAAGATGAGATTATACTCAGCTCCCTGGTATTGTGGGGTGACAGGACCACTTTGTGGATTAACCACATTTGAGGCAACACTGGATCTATCCTTTAACAATCCATCCTTGAAAGGCTGCAAACAAATTGAGTACATCTTACATGTTTTGCTGGAGGAGTTCAAAAGATGAAATGGTGCTACAAGAATCTTGCTATATGTGTGCTATATGAGTAATCATACAGGATTTGCTGACGAAGCACAGAGGTCAGCTTCAATGAGGCCACATATATGGTCCATTTCACGAAGTGTCTCAATTATGTAGCGTGTATCTGGTCTCTTCTCTGGATTATAGCCAACGCATTCTATGCCTATGTTAGCGCATACTCTTACCTGCTCTAACTTTGTGTCTCTTCGTGATGAAGTTGTCAACCTACTTCTCCAACTTTCAAGTACCTATGGAGAAATAAAAATTAATTTGTGAAGTACAGGTGTAAGCAACAAAATTAAGTGTCGATGTCAGGAAAATTCAACATAGAAATCTGACTAACACCAAAATTTTCCTAATGATAAAACACATATGTCATGTAATGCTATGTATGTTGCATTCAACAGTCTATTCCAACATGGGAAAAAGACATCAAGATTTACTATACCTGCAAATACTAAGTGTATGTATTTTTATATTTTCACCTATTTAATTTTTTAAAGTAGTACTATGTCACTTAAGGGAAGACTCACATTTGTTTTCAAATAGCAATGTTTGGCATTACCAGGTACTATATGAAAACATTTTGGTTTAATTAGTTTCAGTCAATGCATTTCTGGAGACCTAGAATAATTGACACTTAAGTTAATGTATATAAATAGGAAAAATTTGAGGATGCTTGTAATTAATGTGAGCCATCCATCTTTTTTTGGCATTCAGAAAGGTGTGATACTCCTTCCTCTTCATACATAGCGTCTGTTAATTTGGGCCAGTTGTATAAGAAATAGTGTGTCTATAACTTCAGCAGAATTTAGCTTTTTTTTAGCAAACTTCATTTTATTACAGGCTTATATTTTATTGCTCGGGCAACTCAGCTTGTTAGGTTTAGCATCGAGACTTTCTCCAGAATGGTTAATGGCCATATACACTGTTCTTACATTCTCAACGTCAACATAGCCCTTCTGTCCTGTCAAGATTTCTAAGATTATGACACCAAGACTATATATGTCTAACTTGAATGTGATTACTTGATTATAGCATTCTGGTGCCAAATATCCCCTGCATGGAGAAATTTGTTTTATGAGCAATTCAAGATTCAAGCGTATAAATGTAATGAAAAAGGTATTATATGCTTTCGAAATGTTTAGCTAGCTTACACTGTTCCAACCAGTTTTGATGTTATAGCCCGGCTTTGCTTTTCATCAAAGCACCTTGAGAGACCAAAATCAGCAATTTTTGGCACCATATGACTATTCAAAAGTATATTTGCCGGTTTGAGATCCAAATGAAGGATACTATTCTTGTGAAGATAATGTAAACCCTCACAAATTCCCTTAATTATTTGATAACGTATCCTCCATTCCAGTCCCTGAGATGCATCTGCTGCCGAGGATGTGAGGAATGATTATTAGACACTTGAATTGGCATAAAGTTATTTCTAAATTTCAGTATACTTGTTAGGGACAAAAATTCCTCAACTAAATAAACTCAGATGAATTTTCTCTTAAAAGTATGATGGAAAAAAAACATACCAGTGATATACTTATCCAGACTCCCTTTTGGCAGAAACTCAAAGCAGAGCAACCTTTGTCGATCGTCTGCCATGACATTCTTCCCCTTGTAGTTGGACATTTTCCCTTGTGTGTCAGCACAATATCCCAGGAAACGTACTATATTTTTATGTTTAATCCGCATCAGACTATCAACCTCTCGGTTGAATTTCTTCTCATCCAGATCAAGTTCTTCGAACAGCTTCTTCACAGCGACTGTACCATTGGAAAGTAGACCCTGCAGTCACAGGATTGCCTTGTCAGCATGAACTTGAGTTAGTATTTACTCTGATCGAACAACTGTGACCAAGACTGAGGAAACTTGAGAGTACTGATACCTTGTATACAACTGAAAACCCACCACTGCCAATTTTCTGATCATCTGAGAAGTTATTCGTGATGGCTTTTAGCATTGCTAGTGGCAAGTTTGTCGGCTCTACACTTGGATCACGTAGCATGGATTCCAAGAGGTCGTGCATTCTAGCTTCAGAATCCATTTTTTATGACATGTAACTGTAATCTTCAATCAAACAAAACTCACAACTGATTATGTGGTCGGTGCATGATAAGTAATCAAGAAACACAAAGTGGTTCGTAGAGGATTACTAGAAGGTCAAACTGACCAAGAAGCTAGAGAAAGAAGAAACTAAACATGCTTTTAGTTTGCACTAACGCAGAGAAGGCCTTCAACGAGTTTATGTTGTGATGTTTTCTTCCCTCTAATTCCTCGGTCTGCATCCGTTTTTTGTTCTTCTCTCTAATTTCTCTTCACCTCTACCACTTGAATCATACATGGAAGAACATATCATCACGATTGTGATTATATTGCCCCAAAATAAAATAAAGATGAATATCTGTGACGAACCTTTCCAAGGTTTATTCTATTGCGCCATATGGATGAGGTGACTAGATATGAAGGTTCGTTAAGCACATCAACAATTTCCTAAAAGCAGTAAAAGTGTATGCGAAATTGATCACAATTCGCTAACCTCCAATATTTGCACTCACCATTCAAGGCTGGAGTTTGCGGCCTTCCAGCGAGGAGGCGAGGCGACGATGACTAGCTGGTGTCCATGAAGCCTCTGAAGCTTGCCGGCCGGCCACAAGGTTGACAATAATGATGGACCATGATTTGTGCGTTGGGAGACATTATTGCTGGTGCAGGGGCGTTGATCATCGAGTACTAATGCTGACTCAATCAAATATCTCTACAGGAAACCGGAAAAGACGCCAAGTGCCTGGGACACTCGGCGAAAGCCATGCCATAAAACACTCGGTAAAATACATGTCACGAAAAACACTAGGCAAAGCCTCCTCTTTGCCGAGTCTTGTTTTATACCGAGTGTTTTCCAAGCACACTCGGCAACGAATGTCTTCGCCGAGTGCCCGACGGAAAACACACAGCGTATATTTTTGCACTAGCGTCTTCGGGTTTTCCTGTAGTGTACAGTGATTTTTGGGCATATTTAAAATATACTCACTCCATCCATTTATCTAAGGCCTATTTGCACTTGACTGAAAGACCAAGGAAAAAAATAAAGTCTCTCTCATCATTAATCTCCGGATAATTATGTGAGAGGAATTTATTGCTCGCACAAATGCCAAAGCGAAGATTTAGTATTTTTCAATGCAAAAACACAAATGGGCCTTGCATAAATGGAATTTTCAGATTTCAAAATAGGCCTTGATAAATGGATGGAGGGAGTAATGTCCGGTGTATATCTATATTCATAAAAAATTATGAATTTTAAATAAATAAAACTTGTACTTGGGACGGAGGGAGTATTTTATTATATGTACATAATAACTATAAAAGTCTACCAAAAAAGAAATTGGTAATCAAATAATTTTGTTATGGTTAATTGTTGTAACACCCTAATTAGCAACCATCGCTCTCGTTTAAAGAATATAAGGTGTTTGTGCTTTTCTAGTCATTTAATCATTTTTATTAATTAAATAATGAAATATAGGAGTTCATTGTTGCATACATGCTGGCGCACTGTTTTTGAGTGTTTGAATTCAAATTTGTGTTTGAATTCATTTTGTTGGTTGCTTTTCAAAAATAGAAAACCCTTTTTCTTTTCATCTCCTTCCTTCTATCCATTTCTAGTCTGTTTTTGCTTTAAGCCCAGATTGCCGAAGTCCGCAGGCGCCCCCTCAACTCCTGGCCCAACGCGCCGCTAGCCCCGCCTCTTCGCCGCCGCTTCTTGGCCCGGGGCCTCGCCTTCCGGCCCGGCGCGGCCCGGCCCGTGCCCGCTCGCTCCCGCGGCCGCCGACGGGTGGACCCCACCCGTCATCTCCCCACCTCCGCCCGGCCGCATCGGACCCGACCCCGACCCCCGGCTCGGTGCCGCGTCCCGCGCCGCACCCGGCTTGGCCCGCACGCCGAGGCACACTTGCCCGGTCTATTTAAAGGCCGCCAACCCCAGCCGCGCCGCCCCTTTCGTCCCAAACCCTAGGCTCCAGAGCCGCCGGCGCCGCGCAAACCCTAGCCGGCCGCCGCTTCGATCCGCATCGTCCGCCACCGTTCCGTCGTCGAGGAGGTCCCCTGGAGCACCGTAAGGAAGTGAGGAACTCGCTTGTGTTATTTGTTCACATACTCGTGTTTTGTTTCGACCATGCGCGCTCACCGGAGTTGGCACCGCCGCGGTCGTCTGCCTCGCCGGGCTGCATGCTGTCGCCGTGGCTCGACTGCCCGTCCTGGTGCCCTAGATCGGTCGCGCGTGCCGTCCTCGTCATCCCGGTGCCACCCGCGCTCAAAACCGAGCCCCTAGCTCGAGATCGACGAAGCTCGCCGGAGCGCGCCGCGCCGCCGCCGCCGCCGCCGGCCTCTCCCGCCGCCCGCGCGTGCGCTCGTCCGTGGCCGCTAGATGGCGATCCGACGGCTCGGGTCGGCCTTGACCCGGGTCCGTGTGGGTCAACCCGCGTCGCCGCACCAGCGAGCCGCTGCCACCGCCGGATCGTGATCCAAAGGATCAGATCCGTCCCCCGTCGGTCAAACCCGCCTGACCTTGGCGGTTTTGCAAAGAAAACCCCGCACTTCTTTAGATTTACAACCCGGTCCTTCCACCGTTATAGTTTTCTCGCGGATAGGTCCTATTTTCTTCGTTTTAGCCCAAAAAGTTTAGGGTTCTTTTCAGTTTAGTCCCTAATCTTGTTTTAGTCCTATCTTAGTCGTTTTAGCTCTGTTTTTAGCGTTCTTTATGTCCATGCGATCGTCTCGACGAGTAGATCAGTTTAGAACCTCTGTTTTGTTCTGTTAATGTTGTTTGGTGATTGTTTCTCAATTTATTCTATTGTCTGCTTGTATGTGAATGTGTGGAGAGTAGAGTACGAGAAGTTCGAGGACTTCGGTGCCGTTGAAGACTTTCAAGACCTTGAGCAGTTTCCGGAGCTAGTAGAAGGCAAGTCCTTGCTACATTCTCGTTGATCCTATTACAACATGCATTTCAATTACACCGTTATTTATTATTGCTTTGCATTAAATTGAAGGGTCCTGTTATTAAGGTTTGACTAGCTTTGTCTATCATGTGCCTTGATCAACCTGGGTTTACTTTATGTTGGGTAGCACTTGCTAGAGCTTTACCTTGGTTTAAGGTGGATTAATGAACATTTATCAATCTGGATTTATTTATGCTGTTATTCATGTAATGCAAGAACACATTATGCCTGTTAATCAGAACATGGAGTGACCGCCCATGAAAACAGTACAATCACAAGACATATGGCTCTGTCTTGGCTGAATATCTAGAAAACTTGGTGTTAGGTATGCTTTTACCTGAAAGGGGTTGGGGGCTGATGGTAGATGGCGTATAGACCTGCTCTGGCAGGTTGTTGGGCTTGGCTAAGACACGGTACTCGACAGGGACCTTTATACGCTGCGCTGATCAGGTAACCTAGCGGGCAGCCTGCACTAGGGGATCTTCGTAAAGGCTTCGTAGCGTTCCTATGCAGCCACACCTCAGTAGTGTGGTATTTTGCCTACTTTTGTACAACATGGTTGGGTCTAAAACTCTTTTGGGTTTTTACGCGACTTGTGGGTAAAGATCTACAACCTCTGCAGAGTGTAAAACTGACTAGTTAGCCGTGCCCACGGTCAAGGGCGGCCTGGACCCTCACATGAGTAGTTTATGAAAGATGGAGCTTTTAAACTTGTGCATTTCATTCAATGGCTCTATTGTACCTATTAATTGGGTTTGGTATATACTTTCACTTGCTAGTAACAGCTGCTTAATAAAACTTGACCAACTAAAATGCTGACTTGCTTTATAACTATCAGCTTCCACCATAAAGCCTTGCATAGTTGTTATAGAGTTTTTCCCTTGTTGAGTACGACATGTGGTCATGCTTGTTGTTTCTATATTGCATCTACACTACCGGCTGCTGCTTAGATGGACACTTTGAGGATTTCACTAGAGAGTTCGATGAGTTCTAGGCGTTCGTTCTCCAATCAGCTGCCTGTGGAGAACTTCTACATGTGTTTCTTTTCCGCTATTAGCTACTCGAACGATTGTTAGTTCTGACATTCGGTCATGTAATAAATTTGTAATACTCTCTTTACGATTTACACTGTGTTTTGATATTCACTCAGTTGATGCATGTGTGTAACTTGATCCTGGCGCACATGCATTCTTGCATTCGGATTTTCCCTTGAATTTGGGTATGACAAAGTTGTAACATCCCTAGTTTTGACTTGCATTCAAATGTCGAATTTCAAAAACAAACTTGGAATGAATTGGAGTGCTCGTAAATCGAATAAGGTTGTCTTCTTTTCCTCTCCCTCAATTCCTAGATTTATTTTGAGCTAAATGAAATCCCTAGGAAGTATAAGAAATGTTAGTGTGAGAAACTTGGAGTTCTTTGGGATTTTAGTTGGATTTGTTTGGGTGAATTCGAATTTGGGTTGGAATTCAAATTTGAATCTATTTTGGGGCCTAAGGAAAATTCGCAAGCTACACTATTGCACGCGGGCCGCAACCTCACTTCCCGGCCCGGCCTCCACATTCACCCCGCAGCGGCCCGGCCCGGCCGCGCCCGCGCCGTTCACCAACCCGCGCCGCACCCGAGCCGCCGCCGGTGGGTCCCGCTTGCGTCACGCCGACGCCGGCACCGTCATCCTCCCCCTTTCCTCTTTAGCCGGCGTCGAAAGCGAAAGGGAGCGGGGCGCGCCGGTCATGGCGCCATCGCGACGCGCCCCCGCGGCCTCCCAGCGCCCCAGCGCCGTCCACGTGCCCCCGCGCTCCGTCGCTATAAGAGCCCGCCGCCGCCGCATCTGGAACCCTCCAAACCCTAGCCGCCCGGGGGAATCGAATCCCCTACCCGCCTACCCGCAGCCGGAGGAGAGAAGGGAGAAGAGGAGAAGGAGAAGCCGGAGCGGCGCCGCCACCGCGGAGCCGTACCCGCGACGCCGGAGCCGCCCGTGAGGAGGAGCCGGACTCGCAGGACGCGCGCGCCTACGCCCTCTGCTTCCTCTTCCTCCTCAACGCCGCGCCGCCGCACCGCACCGCCACCTCTACCAGCGCCGCCTCCTTCCTCGTCTCTGCGCCGCCAAACTTCACCGACGCGACTCCGCTTCGGCCCGTGGCCACTTAGGTGAGGGTAACCGCCTCCCGTCGCTCGTGGACGCCCCCGGCCATCGCGCCGGGTGGAACGTGTCGTGCCCCCGCGCCGCCGCGCCGTCGCCGCGGGAGGCCGGCCTTCGAGCCATGCCGGGATTTTTCGTGCAGGTGCCGCTGCCTTCACCGACGCGCGCCGCGTTCTAGGCCTAGCCACCCCGTGTCGCCGTTGGTCGCCGCATGCTCCGAGCCGTTCACGTTCGCGACCGCGTTCGTGCTCGCGTTCGTACTTGCGATCGCGCGTAACGCCGCGAGCCCGATGCACCGCGTCGCCGTGCACCCCAAAGACGCGCACGCGTCGATCTCGGGTGCCGCTTGAGCCTTTCTTCATCTCTCGTAGGACGCCGCCGCCGCGTTGGGCCGCTCCGCGCCGCCGCGGCCTCGTCGTGCACCGTGAGCCGTCGCGAAGGGGGGAAAGGCACGCCCGATCCCTTGGCCACCGCGGACGCCCGTACCCGACCGTCCCCGACCACGCACTCGCACACACGCGTAAGCCGGCCGCGGACGCCACCCTCGCCGCCACCCATGGCGCCGAGCCGGGTTCCGCCGTGCGCCACCGCGTCGCCCTCGTCGCTATTCCGACCCCCGCGCCCCCGGCCAGGGGTAACCGGCGCGAGTGCACACCCCGCGCACGCCGTCCCCCTCACACCGCCGCGCTCCCGCCCGAGCCGGGACTTTCCGGGCCGCCGCCACCGCGCCGCCGCCGCACCCCCACGCCGGCGACGACCGCGCGCGACGCCCCTAGGCCGAACTGACGCCCACCGAGCCCACCAGCTCGAGGAAGAACCGTAGGCGCCTTGCTGACCAATCACCCTAGCCGCCATGAAGCACGCCGCCGGCGACGCCGTACCGTGCCGCCGCGTCCCTCTCCCAGGCCTTCCGTCGAACACTTAGGGAGGGGGGCGGATTTAGATCCCTGGGGTGAGTTGCACCGGAGGCCACACGGCGGGGTGGCCGCAGCCTTCACGCCGGGATCCGCTGTGGCTGGACCAACCCAGACGCAGCCACACGCCGGCCCACATCGCGCGGAGCCGCACGATCCCCTCGCGGATCGCGTGCGGCGCCCACTGGGAGCGCAGCCACATGCGGGCCGCAGGGAGCCGGCCGCACCGGATCCGGTTTCGTGGGATCCGCTGTGGCTGGGGTATTTTAAAGGGGGGAAAACGTATTTCTAATTACTGAAAATACATTTTCTCTTGGAAAAATCATAGTAAATCCATTTTATCTCCAAAAATTACGAAACCTTTTCCAGAAAATTTCTAAAGTCTCGAACTACGGGTTGGGATAGTGTTTGTTCCCGTTTTGGATCTTAATTGCTCTTATTTGGATTTAAGTTGCAATAGGACCGCTGTTTATTTTCTTTTTCGCGCTACTAGGAGCAGGAGGAGCCGGAGAGCTGAGTCAGGAGTACGACTACGCCGACGACTTCGCCGCGGAGGACTACCCGACCCCGAGTTCACGCCCGACCGATTCCTGACTACCCATTAGGCATTGCTGAGTAGTATTGCTAGCGCTTTACTTTATGTATGCATGTTGATGAACCCTGCACTGCCTCTTTATTTACCCTGTCCTTGATTGTCCTACTACTACTATATGTTTATATGGGCGTGTATGTGCGCCGAGCTTCGCGATGCATGTGTTGGGATGGGAGTAGTGGTTCTTGGCGTGTGTGGGGTAAAAACCGGCAGGAGAAGGCGTTTTGGGTACTTTGGCGGGGGTGAGCTCGAAACAACCGATCTGGGATCGGGGATAGGGGTGCACTCCTCAGTGCATCCCTCCTGTTACGGTTTTCGGAGCCTAGGTGTTGGGGTTTTTCGTGCGCTTGGAGGACATGAGCTCGCCCCGTCCGAAATCGAGTGGATCAACTTGTTTATAGGACATCGTACACACCACCCCCGCCGAGAGTGGGGATAGGGCCGTGTTGAGCTCGGCAAGTGCGGAACCATACCTGCTTAGGATGGATAGCGGGGTATCAGTGGGGGAGCGGTGGAGGTGAGACCACCCTCTCAGAGCGACTCCCGTGTGGCCACACGGGAGCATTTCACAGTTCCGGTGTAGTCCCTTCCGAGGGGGGGACAACTTTGAGGGCCGGATGCAGGATGGGTTCGTAACTACCGAGAGTTCGCCGGTAGGATGGGCTCGGTCGGCCGTACACCGGCCGGGTACCATTCCGGGATGGGTACAGGTGTACACGCTCTGCAGAGTTGTTCGATCTATAGCTATAGCCGCGTCCTCGGTTATGGACACTGCCTAGAAGACATGTTCGTTCCTCATGTTTTGGGATTTCTACCTCCCCCCTTAGAGATGAGAGTGTGGTGAGCCGTGGTTATAGCCGGCTAGAGGAGAGAGGCTCCATCTACCTCGTTGATCCGGTTATAATCATTGAGGTGCGAGGAGAGGAAGTTCTCGCATCGCCCCTAGACAGGAGTAGGAGTTGGGACGGGTCTTCTGGGTGACCAGATGGATCCGGGATGTGTTGAGAGACTTGGGTTTTGGGATATTGATGGAGATACCTTGTTTATACTCTGCTACTGCTGCTTAGGAAACCACAGCCGATTCCTTGTCTTCCCTCTTTTCCCTTTAGATATTAGGCCACTTAAAGCTGCATACGGTTGGTGACGTGGACCTATCCCGCTCCTTGGGGATAGACTTTGGGTGTGCAGGGTACGAGTCCGACTTCGACTGCAACGCCGACGGATGGTACGACTGAGGGATACGTCGCTTCGCTCGAGTTGCCTGTGGCGGTAAGAATAAAGATGGAGACCCTTTTGAGAAGATAGCTACCGTTGCGTAGAATTTTCACTCTGATTCAGCCAAGAGGCTTGTAATGATGTACTCCATTATGGACATGTAATAAATTAATGTACTATTAACTTTATGTGATGCGATGTATGACTTTGTGTATCATTCTGTGAGACGTTACGTACGCGATAGCCACCGATCCAGGGACTATCGCGATGGTACAGGATTCGGGTTTTCTATGAAAATCCGGGGTTTTACTGTGTGGTACCGCAGCCATGCTTGACCGTAGCACGTATCCCTAGGAAAGGTCGATAGAAATAGGACTCTATACGCTCTATCTTTATAGTTATACCCTTGAGCTATATTATAAAACTCGTTCCCTCTTTGAAAATTTCCTACTCACCCGCGCCGACGTGAAAATTTCTTGCGTTTCACAGAGATGGAGCACCGAGTCGCGGAGATCACCCCCGAGACGTGCGGGGCGATCCGCCACCGGATGGAGAGGGCCCTTCTCGTACTTGGAGTCCCTCCGACCTACGTCACGTACCGCGCCGAGTACGTCCCCGCCGTGATCGGGCGGATGGTGCTCTGCACGGTCGGCCGTGCTCCCTCACCCGAGTCTCCCCGGGTTTAAGGGAGAGGTCCGCGCGCCGCCGCACTCACCGTCGCGACCGCGCTCGACGTCGCCCGCCGCCGTGCCCCGGGCCGCCTACTCGCACGCACCGCGCCTCCTTCGAGACCGGGACTCTTCGGCCGCCGCCCCGGACTACCGGCGCCTCGCACCGCTCGTGGACGGAGTTCCTTCGTATGAGGGGATCCGGACGACGTCGACGCTCGCTCCCTTCCGCGAGACCGACGAGACGCCGGTGGAGACCGCCGCCTACTTGGTCGACCTCGACAAGTACGCGCGCCGACCGGAGGATGAGTCACGTACCCTCTACGGCCGGTCGGGGACGCCACCATCGACGCGCTCCGCACCGCCCCGCCGCGCCGAGCCGGGAGAGGGAGAACACCGCTCTACGCCACCGTGTTCGCCGGCCCGAGTTGAGCCTCGACCGCGCGACCACCGTCCCCGCCGCAGTCCGAGAGGGAGAGGGTGGACACCGTGGAGGAGATGCCGCACGCCAAGGAGGACCTACGCAGCCGACCGCGAGTCGAACAGCCGAAGGACAAGCTCGAGCGCAAGGACGACCTCGCTCACGGTGCGCGCTCACCGCTCGGGTGTGAGCGGCTCAAGGTGGAGAAGCTGGAGAAGGGCCGAGCGGACAACGTCGCCAACATCGCGTGGCTCACGCGCACGGCCGTCTACCTGAGGGACAAGGCCGAGAGACTGAGGAGGACTTGGGAGGACGCCGACTCACTTCGCGTGGACGAGCTCTTCGAGCTCAACGGAGAGCTACCCCCCGAGTCTCGCCGAGAGATTCGCACTGAGACCTTCGAGCTGCACCCGGCTCACGCCTCAAGCTCCACCTGTGCCCGATGGCCCGTCTGCCGACTCCCGTCGAGACCGAGGAGGTTCGAGAGGCTCACGCCTTGGTGTCCCGGATCTTCCCGCCGGACTACCCTACCAAGGACCGCTACCCCGTCACGTACCAGCGGGCACGCACGGAGTAGAGAGCTGAGCAGGAGGCATGACCTAGAGTAGTGTTCTATGCTAGTAGTTTCCCTGAGATGTTCCATGCAGCCGCGAGCATGTTCCGGTGCATGAAGAGAGTCATGCCACACCATGTAGACACTACCCTTTTGAGATTGTACCGATGTATTAGATCGTTGACTTGTTGCTGCTACCCCAAGGTCTGAGTCAGCCTCAGGGGAGCAAGTGTAATAATCATGTTTGCTGTGTGCTTGGATCTTAATGATGTTATTTGCGTCTTGATGCATCTTCTTCTTGAGTGTAGGTTATATTTAGAACTATTTTCTTGAATGCTTAAGACTCATGTGTGAGTTGGTGAGTGACGTGCGTAAACACCTTTCTTTTCCCTTATGTTTTCAGAAGGATGTCGATCCGCCGCTCCAACCGGCTGATAGCTCGCCTCGAGGAGGCAGTGGCCGAGGAAGAAGCCCGGGGCCGGGGCGTGGACGCGGCCGTGGCCGTGGCCGTCCACCCCTCGCGTGGAGGAGCCTTGGGGGCTAGGGGCCGAGGTGACGGGGCACCGCCACCGCCGCCCGAGAACCCCGAGGCCGAGGTTGGGCAAGGAGCGCCGCGCAAGGCCGCCCGAGCCGGAGCGGGCCGCCACCACCCCCACCTAACTTGGTGGAAGTGATGGCACTCCGGACTCGGGCCGATGCGCAGGATGGCGAGAGGCCATGGAGCACCGTGGCAACGGTGGGAACCGCGTCGCTCCTCAGGACGAGGACCTCACGCGGAAGATCGAGAGGTTCATCCGCCTGAAGGCCCCCACCTTCAGCTACTCGGATGACCCACTCGAAGCCGACGACTGGCTGAGGGTGATCGAGACCAAGCTCGACCTCACCGTCTGCTCCGACGAGGAGTGTGTCGCTATCGCTGCGCACCGCCGGAGGGTCCTCGCCAAGGCGTGGTGGGACAACTACACCGCCACCCACCCGAACCCGGCATTCATCACCCGGGCCGGAGTTCTCGCGAGGCGTTCCGCGAGCGCACCTTCCCGGCGAGCCGCCGGGTCCGAAGGCGCAGGAGTTCCGCACCATGACTCGGGGTGCGATGAGGGTCGAGGAGTACGAGCGTCACTTCATGAAGATGATGCGGTACGCCCCCGACGACACCAACACCGACCGAAGAAGCAGCTTCGGTTCCCCGCGAGGCCTTCACCACGGCCTTCGCCGTGCACCGAAGGCAAGTGAGCACAAGTCCTCGCGCCATCTCGTCAACCGCGCCATCGCGGTCGAGGACGAGAGGAGGGGCCACGAGGAACGCATGAGGGGCAAGAAGAGAATGGGAGATCGGGATCGGCCCCGACCGATCCTTCCCGTAGCCGAGAAGCGGACGCAGCAACATGCCGAGGGGGAGCTACCGCCCGGGCACAACCGGCCCCGGGGCGTGGCTTCGGAGGTAGTGGACGTAGCCCGTTCCCCCCAGAGGGAGGAACCCCGGCTACCCCCGGCAGACCGGAGGCTACACCCGTGCTCCACCGAGCACCGCGCGACCCGCCGCGCAGAGGCTTCACCGTCACCGCTTCGCGTGTGGCAAGCCGTGCCACAAGTCCTATGACCGCCCCGACAAGAAGGCCGCCGCCACCCCCGCGAGGGCACCTCGCTCCAGAAGTCGACCTCCTCGGCCGCACCGCCCCGCCGCCGCCGTGGGAGGCCGAACCACCTCACCGAGGAGGAGGTCGCCGATGCCCCCGACGTCGTGATCGGTAAGTTTTTGGTTTGTGGTACTTCTGCTCTGGTTCTCTTCGACACCGGTGCAACCGGGTCGTATATCACCTCTAGGTTCGTGAACAAACTTTCCCTCCCTACAACCACCCGAACGATGCCCATCATCACGAGCTCGCCGCTCGGGGATATCCGATGCACCATGCTGTGCAAAGGAGTGGAAGTGGTCTTCCAAGGTCACACATTCTATGGGGACCTCACCGTGCTGCCTTCCCATGGTATCGACGTGATACTGGGGATGGATTGGATCACTGCTCACAAGGGTGTCATCTCCACTTCACCGAGGCTGGTGACACTGCTGCACCCTGACGGGACAAGGGTGACCTTCGAGCCAATGAAGTCTCGAGACATACCGGCCGTATACAGCCTTCACACGAAGGCCATGTCGGACGTGCCGGTAGTATGTGAGTACGAGGATGTGTTTCCGCAGGAGTTGCCCGGTTGCCTCCCCGATCGTGACGTGGAGTTCGTGATTAACCCGGTGCCGGGAACGGCGCCGATAGCCCAGAGTCCGTACCGTATGGCAGAGGTTGAGCTGAAACTGCTAAAGGCAGAGCTGGACTCGTTACTCGAGAAAGGGTTCATTCGGCCGAGTGCCTCACCCTGGGGTTCACCGGCACTATTCGTACCAAAGAAGGATGGGACGCAACGTCTGTGCGTCGACTACCGCGCCTTGAACGCGGTGACCATCAAGAACAAGTACCCGCTGCCCAGGATTGACGATTTGATGGACCACCGAGGCAAGCCAAGTACTTCGACAAGATCGATCTCCTGGCGGGTTATCACCGATGAAGATCCGCCCCCGGAGGACATCTACAAGACGGCATTCGTGACCGCATATGGGCGGTATGAGTACACAGGTCGTGTCGTTTGGCCTCACCAATGCCCCCAAGCATACTTCATGAACATGATGAACAAGGTCTTCATGGACGAGTTAGACAAGTGTGTCGTCGTCTTCATTGACGATATACCGGTCTACTCCCGCACGACAGAGGAGCACGAGGAGCACTTGAGGATCGTGGCCGGGGAAGCTCGGCAAAGCATCGCTTATACGCCAAGTTCAGCAAGTGTGAGTTCGGATGGAGGAAGTCGCGTTTCGGGTCATGTGTTGTCGCCTAAAGGAGTTGCTCGTAGATCCGAGCAAGATTGAGGCCGTATCGAAGTGGCGGTCACCGAAGTCCATGACGAGATCCGCAGCTTTTCTCGGTTTGGCCGGTACTACCGCCGGTTTATCGAGAACTTCTCCAAGATCGCCAAGCCCATGACAGAACTGTTGAAGAGCAACACGCGGTATGTGTGGTCGGACAAATGTGAGGCCAGTTTCCAAGAGCTCAAAACCCGTCTCACCACTACCCCGGTCCTGACCCTGCCCGACGCGAGCAAGGATTTCGTGGTGTACTGTGACGCGTCAAGGCAAGGACTTGGCTGCGTGTTAATGCAAGGAGGCAAGGTAGTGGCAAACGCTTCACGACAGTTAAGGAAGCATGAGGAGAACTACCCGACACACGACCTCGAGCTAGCCGCTGTCATTCATGCGTTGAAGATATGGAGGCACTATCTGATGGGAAACAAGTGCGACATCTACACGGATCACAAGAGTCTGAAGTATATCTTCACCCAGTCGGAGTTGAATCTGAGGCAAAGGAGATGGCTAGAGCTGATTAAGGACTACGACCCGAGCATTCACTACCACCCCGGTAAGGCAAACGTCGTGGCCGACGCTCCGAGCCGCAAGCACTACCGCAAAGAACTCGATGGTGCGAGAGGAACAACCCGCCTTACATGAAGAGCTAGAAAAGCTGAGCTTAGAGATTGTGGAGGAGGGGCAGTTGAACTAGATGCGGGTAAAATACACGCTTGAGGACCAGATCCGCCAAGCTCAGAAGGAGTGCCCTGAGATCCAAGAGGTGAAGCGCCTGATGGAGAGTGGCAAAGCAGCTGACTATCGCCTCGACGAGCAGGGTACATTGTGGCTGAAGGACCGCATCTGCGTGCCTCGGGACAAGGAGATTCGGGACTCGATCCACCCTGGTTGTACCAAGATGTACAAAGACCTGAAGGTACGGTTTTGGTGGGAAAAGATGAGGGAAGACATTGCCGAATACGTCGCTCGATGCGACACGTGCCAGCGAGTGAAGGCCGAACACCAGAGGCCCGCCGGACTGCTACAACCGCTCGAGATACCCACGTGGAAGTGGGATGATATCAGTATGGACTTCATTGTGGGGTTGCCACGCACGCAAAAAGGAAATGACTCCATTTGGGTGATAGTCGATCGATTGACCAAGGTCGCACATTTCTTGCCGCGTTGAAGACGAACTACGCCGTGAGCCGACTTGCGAATCGTATGTGGACGCATCCCGAAGCTTCATGGAGCTCCGAGGAGCATAGTGTCGACAGAGGGCCCCGCTCATCGCTCAATTCGGGAAGAGCTTACACGCTTCTATGGGCACCCACCGAACTACAAGACAACGTTCCACCCACGTACGGACGGTCGGACGCAGAGGGTAAATCGTGTACTAGAGGACTTGCCGAGGGCTTGTGTGTTGACCTATGGATCGGATCGGGAAAAGAGCCTCGTCCTATGCCGAGTTCTCATACAACAACGGCTACCGCACCGGCCTTGAAGATGGCTCCGTTCGAAGCCCCGTATGGCGGAAAGTGCTCGACACCGTTGATGTGGTCCGAGGTGGGGGAGCGAACCTTTTTCGGTCCCGCCACTATTGTGGAGGCCGAGGAAAATGTCGCCAAGGTACGAGAGAACCTGAAGATAGCTCAGAGCAGGCAGAAGAGCTATGCCGACGCAAAACGGAAGGACGTCTCGTTCGAGGTAGGGGATCACGTCTACCTGAAGGTGTCACCCCTCCGAGGCACGAAGAGGTTCCACATCAGGGGGAAGCTGTCCCCTAGGTACGTTGGGCCCTACCCTATTGTGAGCAAGGTCGGGAGGGTAGCTTACAAACTCGAGATACCTCCGAGCTTGCGGGAGTTCACCCGTGTTCCATGTATCCCAACTTCGAACCGTGTGGTCGTCGAGAAGAGAGTGCCTGCTCGGGCGCTCGACGTCCAGGAAACCCTGGAGTACTTGGAGTACCCGGTTCGGATCCTGGACTGGGCAGAGAAGTCGACCAGGAACACCACCACGCGCTTCTGCAAGGTGCTCTGGAGTAATCACTCCGAACGCGAAGCTACGTGGGAGAAGGAATCAGCGTTGAGGGAGAAATACCCTCATCTCTTCGAAGCGGAGGTAACTTCCTAATCTCGGGGACGAGATTCTTGTGAGGGGGGGAGTTCTGTAACATCCCTAGTTTTGACTTGCATTCAAATGTCGAATTTCAAAAACAAACTTGGATTGAATTGGAGTGCTCGTAAATCGAATAAGGTTGTCTTCTTTTCCTCTCCCTTAATTCCTAGATTTATTTTGAGCTAAATGAAATCCCTAGGAAGTATAAGAAATGTTAGTGTGAGAAACTTGGAGTTCTTTGGGATTTTAGTTGGATTTGTTTGGGTGAATTCGAATTTGGGTTGGAATTCAAATTTGAATCTATTATGGGGCCTAAGGAAAATTCGCAAGCTACACTATTGCACGCGGGCCGCAACCTCACTTCTGGCCCAGCTCCACATTCAGCCCAGTAGCGGCCCGGCCCGCCCGCGCCCGCGCCGTTCACCAACCCGCGCCGCACCCGAGCCGCCGCCGTGGGTCCCGCTTGCGTCACGCCGACGCCGGACCGTCATCCTCCCCCCTTTCCTCTTTAGCCGGCGTCGAAAGCGAAAGGGAGCGGGGCGCGCCGGTCATGGCGCCGTCGCGACGCGCCCCCGCGGCCTCCCCGCCGCCCCGCCGCGTCCACGTGCCCCCGCGCTCCGTCGCTATAAGAGCCCGCCGCCGCCGCATCCGGAACCCTCCAAACCCTAGCCGCCCGGGGAATCGAATCCCCTACCCGCCTACCCGCAACCGGAGGAGAGAAGGGAGAAGAGGAGAAGGAGAAGCCGAGCGGCGCCGCCACCGCGGAGCCGTACCCGCGACGCCGGAGCTGCCCGTGAGGAGGAGCCGGACCTGCAGGACGCGCGCGCCTACGCCCTCTCGCTTCCTCTTCCTCCTCGACGCCGCGCCGCCGCACCGCACCGCCACCTCTACCGCGTCCGCCTCCTTCCTCGTCTCTGCGCCGCCAAACTTCACCGACGCGACTCCGCTTCGGCCCGTGGCCACTTAGTTGAGGGTAACCGCCTCCCGTCGCTCGTGGACGCCCCCGCCATCGCGCCGGTGGAACGTGTCGTGCCCCGCGCCGCCGCGCCCGTCGCCGCGGGAGGCCGGCCTTCGAGCCATGCTGGGATTTTTCGTGCAGGTGCCGCTGCCTTCACCGACGCGCGCCGCGTTCTAGGCCTAGCCACCCCGTGTCACCGTTGGTCGCCGCGTGCTCCAAGCCGTTCACGTTCGCGACCGCGTTCGTGCTCGCGTTCGTACTTGCGATCGCGCGTAACGCCGCAGCCCGATGCACCGCGTCGCCGTGCACCCCAGCCACGCGCACGCGTCGATCTCGGGTGCCGCTTGAGCCTTTCTTCATCTCTCGTAGGACGCCGCCGCCGCGTTGGGCCGCTCGCGCCGCCGCGGCCTCGTCGTGCACCGTGAGCCGTCGCGAAGGGGGGAAAAGGCACGCCCGATCCCTTGGCCACCGCGGACGCCCGTACCCGACCGTCCCCGACCACGCACTCGCACACACGCGTAAGCCGGCCGCGGACGCCACCCTCGCCGCCACCCATGGCGCCGAGCCGGTTCCGCCGTGCGCCACCGCGTCGCCTCGTCGTCGTTCCGACCCCCCGCGCCCCGGCCAGGGGCGCCGGCGCGAGTGCACACCCCGCGCACGCCGTCCCCCTCACACCGCCGCGCTCCGCCCGAGCCGGACTTTCCGGCCGCCGTCACCGCGCCGCCGCCGCACCCCACGCCGGCGACGACCGCGCGCGACGCCCCTAGGCCGAACTGACGCCCACCGAGCCCACCAGCTCGAGGAAGAACCGTAGGCGCCTTGCTGACCAATCACCCTAGCCGCCATGAAGCACGCCGCCGGTGACGCCGTACCGCGCCGCCGCGTCCCTCTCCCAGGCCTTCCGTCGAACACTTAGGGAGGGGGGCGGATTTAGATCCCTGGGGTGAGTTGCACCGGAGGCCACACGGCGGGGTGGCCGCAGGCCTTCACGCCGGATCCGCCGTGGCCGGACCAACCCGCACGCGCCCACACGCCGCCCACATCGCGCGGAGCCGCACGATCCCCTCGCGGGATCGCGTGCGGCGCCCACTGGGAGCGCAGCCACATGCGGGCCGCAGGGAGCCGGCCGCACCGGATCCGGTTTCGTGGGATCCGCTGTGGCTGGGGTATTTTAAAGGGGGAAAACGTATTTCTAATTACTGAAAATACATTTTCTCTTGGAAAAATCATAGTAAATCCATTTTATCTCCAAAAATTACGAAACCTTTTCCAGAAAATTTCTAAAGTCTCGAACTACGGGTTGGGATAGTGTTTGTTCCCGTTTTGGATCTTAATTGCTCTTATTTGGATTTAAGTTGCAATAGGACCGCTGTTTATTTTCTTTTTCGCGCTACTAGGAGCAGGAGGAGTCGGAGAGCTGAGTCAGGAGTACGACTACGCCGACGACTTCGCCGCGGAGGACTACCCGACCCCAGGTTCACGCCCGACCGATTCTGACTACCCATTAGGCATTGCTGAGTAGTATTGCTAGCGCTTTACTTTATGTAAGCATGTTGATGAACCCTGCACTGCCTCTTTATTTACCCTGTCCTTGATTGTCCTACTACTACTATATGTTTATATGGGCGTGTATGTGCGCCGAGCTTCGCGATGCATGTGTTGGGATGGGAGTAGTGGTTCTTGGCGTGTGTGGGGTAAAAACCGGCAGGAGAAGGCGTTTTGGGTACTTTGGCGGGGGTGAGCTCGAAACAACCGATCTGGGATCGGGGATAGGGGTGCACTCCTCGGTGCATCCCTCCCCGTTACGGTTTTCGGAGCCTAGGTGTTGGGGTTTTTCGTGCGCTTGGAGGACATGAGCTCGCCCCGTCCGAAATCGAGTGGATCAACTTGTTTATAGGACATCGTACACACCACCCCGCCGAGAGTGGGGATAGGGCCGTGTTGAGCTCGGCAAGTGCGGAACCATACCTGCTTAGGATGGATAGCGGGGTATCAGTGGGGGAGCGGTGGAGGTGAGACCACCCTCTCAGAGCGACTCCCCGTGTGGCCACACGGGAGCATTTCACGCTTCCGGTGTAGTCCCTTCTGAGGGGGGGACAACTTTGAGGGCCGGATGCAGGATGGGTTCGTAACTACCGAGAGTTCGCCGGTAGGATGGGCTCGGTCGGCCGTACACCGGCCGGTACCATTCCGGGATGGGTACAGGTGTACACGCTCTGCAGAGTTGTTCGATCTATAGCTATAGCCGCGTCCTCGGTTATGGACACTGCCTAGAAGACATGTTCGTTCCTCATGTTTTGGGATTTCTACCTCCCCCCTTAGAGATGAGAGTGTGGTGAGCCGTGGTTATAGCCGGCTAGAGGAGAGAGGCTCCATCTACCTCGTTGATCCGGTTATAATCATTGAGGTGCGAGGAGAGGAAGTTCTCGCATCGCCCCTAGACAGGAGTAGGAGTTGGGACGGGTCTTCTGGGTGACCGGATGGATCCGGATGTGTTGAGAGACTTGGGTTTTGGGATATTGATGGAGATACCTTGTTTATACTCGCTATCGTCGCTTAGGAAACCACGGCCGATTCCTTGTCTTCCCTCTTTTCCCTTTAGATATTAGGCCACTTAAAGCCGCATACGGTTGGTGACGTGGACCTATCCCGCTCCTTGGGGATAGACTTTGGGTGTGCGGTGGTACGAGTCCGACTTCGACCGCAACGCCGACGGATGGTACGACCGAGGGATACGTCGCTTCGCTCGAGTTGCTCGTGGCGGGAAGAATAAAGATGGAGACCCTTCGAGAAGATAGCTACCGTTGCGTAGAATTTTCACTCGATTCAGCCAAGAGGCTTGTAATGATGTACTCCATTATGGACATGTAATAAATTAATGTACTATTAACTTTATGTGATGCGATGTATGACTTTGTGTATCATTCTGTGAGACGTTCTGTACGCGATAGCCACTGATCCAGGGACTATCGCGATGGTACAGGGATTCGGGTTTTCTATGAAAATCCGGGGTTTTACAAAAGTGGTACGAGAGCCGTGTTGACTGTAGGACGTTAGCCTAGTTAGAACTGGTCGAAAACTAAAATTTTATAATAATAGAAGCCACACATAACTTAGTTTGCTTTATTCTGTTTATTATATATAATCTTGGTTTAATCTCGTCCTTGACTTGCTTTTGTTATCTAAGCTTTATCTTGTCACATCTAGTAATCAGCACCTATCTCATCTATCTTAGATGGTTCGTGACTGAAGACCACTCGTTCTGGTGCTTACCGCTTTCCAAGGTACATGGAGGACCAGGATTTCTACTGCTACTCCACGGAGAGTGATGAGCACAATGGAGTCACTGAGGAGGGAAGTGGAGCGAACTCTGCTTCAGTGCAAGCTTCACCACCCACTTCAGTCATGGAGCTGTCAGATGATGAGCCAGAAGAGGAGCCAGCTGAAGACCAGAAGCAAGGAGGTGACCCAGATGACCACTTTGATCCTGTGGACTCAGATCTGGAGGATGGAGATGCTGATGATCAACTGGTACTTGAGAAGTGGGAGGTGGTCGTTTGTCACCATGATGGAGGGCATGCACGCTTTCCGTCCAAGCTGAGAAGGCTATTCCAACGTCTCCACCTGCATGTGACTATTGACTACGTTGGACCAAAGAGGACACATCCTCGTTATCCGATGCAGTGGGATGTGGCAGTGCGCATCTTGGAGGATAATCCACAGGAGGGCGGACAGTACAAGGTTACTGTTCACCATGCTTTAGCCACCCGGGCTACCTTCGCTGCGGGGAGAGATGATGCTGCTAGAAGGGCTCTGTCTGCATGGTGTTATGAGGAGGCTCACCATCTCACTAACACTGTGTGGGGTGACTTTCCCCGTCGACGTGCTGGAGCTGTGGGCAACATGACTTCGGTGGCTAATGCAAACTTGGGACCACGCTATGCAACTCAAGTGGGACTTGTAGCAGCTCTCAACACCAACCTTGATGAAACCATCATGGAGCTGCAAGACCTTCGTGATCAGCAAGATGAGGATCGGAGGGAAATCAAAAGGCTTAAGGCAGTGATCGCGGGGCAGGATGAGGAGGAGGTGCAAGAAGATGAAGAAAGATGGCCTGCAATGTCACCAAGACCCAGGATGACAAGCTATGGGTCACTTAGATCCCGCACTTGGATCATTTGGCCTTAGTTGCTAGGTGTCTTTTATATCTAGTTATAGAGTCTGTAATCATTAGAACGACACGACGGATCTCTGTGTTAGCTAGTGGTGTGTTTGAGTGCTTGATTTATTAACATTCGTGAGTTAGATCTTTGTGTGATTGCAGTGTGTTGTGGATTAATGCCACAATAACATTGGTTTAGTAATAGAGCTTGGTTAGTGGGTTTAAGTTATGTTCTATTCATCTTTTATCTTGCAAATTCGTAATTCTTTATCCATCATATTTTATCTATCATGAGGAATATCGCAGTGCAAAATCTGTTCACGTCACTTCCTGACACAGCAGTAGTGTTTTATTTTTATCTCGAGCTACAGAACTCCGAATTCAGTAAAACCAGTTGGGTTAGTTCACCAATTTTATACATGATTTTCTGTAAACAATTAAGCATTATCTAATATATATTCTGGGAGCCATGGACGAAACACTAAGCCAACAGAATCTGTCAAATCCTGCTGACACAGCTGACTTCATTATTTTATATCTCGAGTTGTAGACCTCCGATTGAGGCAAATCCAATTGGGTTAGTTCAGTAATTTGATGCACCATATCTCCAGAAGAATTCGTGATTTTTGGTTACTTGTACAGCGAGATATCTCTGTTTCTTTACAGCTATCAGAATCTGTCTTAATCTGGAAGTCTGCATTGTTTATCATTTTAGCTTTTTCATCACTGCATAATCTAAATCAATGTTTCTAACACTCAAATGGTAAACACCAGGTCCGGATCAGGAGTTAATCAGCCTCCAGTGACACGCCAAGGACGAGCTAGCAGCTCAGGCAGTGCACCACAAGCAGCACCAATGGATCCGACCAAGCAGCAGTTTTTCCAGAATCAGCTATAGCTCCTGGAGAACCTGACCAACACTTTGGCCAACCTGCAGACCCAAGTCAACAACCCCTCTCAAGCACCACCACAGCAGTAGGCACCCATGAACAAGCACAGGGAGTTCATGATCCACCGTCCGCCAGTGTTCACCCATGCTGCAGATCCGCTGGATGCCAACGACTGGTTGAAGACTGTGGGCAACATGCTCACCACAGCTCAGTGTGATGACAGGGAGAAGGTCCTATTTGCTGCAGGACGACTCTAGGGGTCAGCAGGAGCATGGTGGGATTCCGATGCTACTGCCCATGTTACGCCAGATGCCATTACCTGGCAGGAGTTCACCAACAGCTTCAGGAGCCACCACATTTCTGCAGGGCTGATGAGACTGAAGAAGAAGGAGTTCCTCTCTCTCAAACAGGGGGGAATGTCAGTGACAGAGTACCGGGACAGGTTCATCGAGCTGTCTCGCTATGCACCAGAGGAGGTGGCAGATGACCCAAAGAAGAAGGAGCGCTTCATGGAGGGATTGGCTGGACCGCTTCGGTACCAGCTGCGTCTCACACTTTTCCGTCCTTCCAGCACCTGTTAGACAAGGCCATCACTTTGGAGTCCATGCGTAGAGAGCTGGGGGAGCTGAAGAGGAGGGCCACCACTCCAAGACAGTCCGGGAGCAACATTCGCCCCCGCTTTACCTCATTGCTGGGAGCCCCGTTCCGTCCAGGAGGCCCGACATGAGGTTATGGCCAGCAGCAGCAATACCAGTACCAGCCATAGCAGCACCAGCAGTTTCAGTGCTCCGCTCAGCAGTTCCAGCGCCCAGGACCGCAGACTCCACGGCCTGTGTACCAGCAGAACCGTCCGATGACTCCTGTTGGCACGCCCGTGAGGCCCAGTGCACCTCACACCCCCACAGGCAACAGTTGCTTTAAATGTGGAGAGGTTGGGCATTATGCTAATGCCTATCCTAAGAGGCACCCTCTGGGCACCCCTGTGTAGAACCAGCAGATGCAGCAGATGAGGAGTGGAAACCAGACCCCGCAGAGCAACAAGGGACAACAGAGTCACGGCCGTGGCAGGGTGAATCATGTGAGTGCTGAGACCGCTCAGGAGAATCCACAAGTAGTGCTTGGTATGTTCCTTGTCAACTCCATCCCCGCATCCGTCTTATTTGATTCTGGAGCATCTCATTCTTTTATATCTGGTCAATTTGTGGCCAAGCATAATATACCCATGTATCCCATGAAACAAACCATGCTAGTTAAATCACCAGGGGGAATGAAAGCTTTATATATGTGTCCTAATGTTAGTCTAAAGATCATGGGAGCAGACTTTTGGGCAAGACTGATAGTTCTGGAATCAAAGGATCTTGATGTTATTCTGGGTATGGATTGGTTGGGTATGCATGAGGCGACAATTCAGTGTGCTAAGAGGACAATTATTCTTACTGGTCCCAAAGGGGAAAAGATTGAGCTTGTGGCTGATCCACCATCAGATGTAGGAGGTTCTGTGCAGCAGTTGGATGGCAAGTATTTGGAGGATATCAGGCTGGTCTGTGAGTATCCAGATGTGTTCCCAGAGGAGTTACCAGGTATGCCACCTGACCGTGATGTTGAGTTTGTTATTGATCTATTGCTTGGTACTACTCCTATTTCTAAACGTCCATACAAAATGTCTAGAACTCAACTGTTAGAACTTAAGAAACAGATTAAATAATTGCTGGAAAAGGGGTTTATTCATCCTAGTTCATCACCTTGGGTGGCACCAGTTATCTTTGTAGAGAAGAAGGGTGGTACTCAAAGTATGTGTGTGGATTATCGGTTGCTTAATGAGGTTATTATCAAGAACAAGTATCCATTACCTCGCATTGAAGACTTTGTTTAATCAGATGAGAGGTGCCAAAGTGTTCTCCAAGATTGATTTGCGTTCTGGTTATCATCAGATGAAGATCAGATGGTCGGATATTCCTAAAACTGCATTCACCACTAGGTATGGCTTTATGAGTATATTGTTATGTCTTTTGGGTTGACAAATGCACCTGCCTACTTTATGTACCTGATGAACAAGGTGTTTATGGAGTACTTGGATAAGTTTGTTGTGGTGTTTATTGATGATATTCTGATTTACTCCAAGACTGAGGAGGAAAATGAGGAGCATTTGAGACTTGTCTTGCAGAAGCTGAGAGAGCAGCAGTTGTATGCCAAGTTCAGTAAGTGTGATTTCTGGCTGAAGGAAGTCTCTTTTCTTGGGCATATTATCACAGATGGAGGTATTTCAGTCGATCCAGCTAAGGTTGAAGATGTGTTGAAGTGGGAACCGCCGAGGACAGTTAAGGAGATCAGGAGTTTCCTTGGACTTGCAGGGTACTATCGACGGTTCATCGAGGGGTTCTCTAAGATTGTGAAGCCTCTCACCACCTTGCTAGAGAAAGATAGGGAGTTCAAGTGGACAGATGCCTGTCAGAACAATTTTGAGGAGTTGAAGAGGAGGTTGACTACCGCTCTAGTGCTTGTGATGCCAGACTTGCAGAAGGGCTTTGATATCTATTGTGATGCGTCTCGATAAGGTTTGGGTTGTGTTCTTATGCAGGAGGGACATGTTACAGCTTATGCATCAAGGCAGTTGAGGAGGCATGAGCAGAACTATCCTACACATGATCTGGAACTGGCAGCTATGGTTCATGCTTTGAAAATCTGGAGGCATTACATCATGGGAACCAAGTGCCAGATTTACACTGATCACAAGAGCCTAAACTACATCTTCACTCAAAAGGATCTTAATCTGAGGCAACGATGATGGTTGGAGCTGATTAAGGACTATGATCTGGAAATATAGTATCATCCTGAGAAGGCTAATCTGGTTGCAGATGCTTTGAGTCGGAAGGGACAAGCCAACATGGCTTTGGCGTTCCAGCTGCCAGAAGGGTTGATGAAGGAGTTTGAGAAACTCAATCTGGGGATGGCTGCTCACACTAAAGGAGTCACTTTGGAGGTAGAGTCTACTCTGGAGCAGCAGATACATGAAGGGAAGTTGGAGGACGTGGAGATTAGGGAGATCAGAGAGACCATGGAGAGAGGCAAGGGCCCGGATTTCACTGAGGATGATCAGGGGACGATATGGTTGAAGAATAGGCTCTGTGTGCCTGATGTGGGAGACCTTCGGAAGACTATCTTGAGAGAGGCCCATGACTCATCTTATTCCATTCACCCTGGCAGCACTAAGATGTATCAGGATCTTAAGCAGAAGTATTGGTGGTATGGGGTGAAGAGGGATGTGGCAGCTCATGTTGCATTGTGTGACACGTGCCATCGGGTTAAGGCAGAGCATCAGAAGCCAACTGGACTATTGCAGCCGTTGAAGGTGCCTGAATGGAAGTGGGAAGAAATTAGTACAGATTTTATAGTGGGGTTACCACGGACGCCCGCTGGGTATGATCGATATGGGTCATAGTGGATCGCTTGACTAAGGTAGCTCACTTCATTCCTGTTAAGACAACTCATTCAGGTGCGAGATTGGCAGAACTGTATATGTCTCGGATTGTGTGTTTGCATGGTGTGCCTAAGAAGATAGTGTCTGACCGAGGTACTCAGTTCACATCGCGTTTCTGGGAGAAGCTTCATGAATCCATGGATACAAAGTTAAACTTTAGCCCAGCCTATCACCCGCAGACCGATGACAGACTGAGAGGACAAATTAGATTCTGGAAGATATGCTGAGAGCTTGTGCCCTTAAGCATGGTGGTAGTTGGGATAAGAGTTTGCCGTATGCTGAGTTCTCTTACAACAACAGTTACCAAGCTAGTCTAAAGATGGCACCCTTCGAGGCATTGTATGGGAGAAAGTGCTAACACTATTGTACTGGAGTCAGACAGGCGAGAGTCAGTTGTTTGGGACCGATATCATTAAGGAGGCAGAAAGGCAAGTTCACATCATAAGGGAGAACTTGAGGATTGCTCAGTCCCGGCAGAAGAGTTATGCAGACGGGAAGAGAAGGGATATATTTTCCAGGAAGGTGATTATGTGTACTTGAAAGTGTCACCCATCAGAGGTTTGTGCAGATTTAAAGTGAAGGGAAAGCTGTCCCCTCGCTTTATTAGACCTTTTCAGATCCTGCAGCGAGTGGGAGAGGTAGAATACAGACTTGACTTACCAGAACAGCTATCAGATGTGCATGATGTGTTTCATATCTCGCAGTTAAAAGGGGGTCTCAAACCTCATGATAAAGACCCATTGCCTATGGATGGGTTGGATGTTAAGGAAGATCTCACCATTACTGAACGACCTATCAGGATCTTGGATACTCTGACATGGGTTACAAGGAATCGGGTTATTACGGTGTGCAAGGTGCAATGGAGTAATCATGCAGAGGATGAGGTAACTTGGGAAGGAGAGGATGAGTTAAAAGAAGAATATCCCCATCTCTTTGATCCATCCGAATCTTGAGGACGTGATTCATCTTAAGGGGGATAGGATTTGTAACACCCTAATTTTCACTTTGGAGCTTAATTAAAAATTTGCTTAGCAACCATCACTCCCGTTTAAGAAATATAAGGTGTTTGTGCTTTTCTAGGCATTTAATCATTTTTATTAATTAAATAATTAAATATAGGAGTTCATTGTTGCATACATGCTGGTGCGTTGTTTTTGAGTGTTTGAATTCAAATTTGTGTTTGAATTCATTTGGTTGGTTGCTTTTCAAAAATAGAAAACCCTTTCTCTTTTCATCTCCTTCATTCTATCCATTTCTGGTTTGTTTTTGGTTTGATCCCAGATTGCTGAAGTCCGCAGGAGCCCCCTTAACTCTTGGCCCAGCGCGCCGCTAGCCCCGCTTCTTCGCCGCCGCTTCTTGGCCCAGCTCAGCTTCCGGCCCAGGCGCGGCCCGGCCCGCGCCCGCCCGCTCCCGCGGTCGGCCGACGGGTGGACCCAACCCATCATCTCCCACCTCCGCCCGGCCACATGAGACCCGAGCCCGACCCCGGCTCGGTGCCGCATCCCGCGCCGTGCCCGTCTTGGCCCGCACGCCGAGGCGCCCTCCTTGGCCTATTTAAAGGCCGCCAACCCCAGCCGCGCCACCCCTTTCGTCCCAAACCCTAGCCTGCCGCCGCTTCGATCCGCGCCGTTCGCCGTCGTTCGATCGTCGAGGAGGTCCCCTGGAGCACCGCAAGGAAGTGAGGAACCCTCCTGTGTTATTTGTTCACATACTCGCGTTTTGTTTCGACCGTGCGCGCTTGCTGGAGTTGGTACCGTCGCGTCCGTCCGCCTCGCCGAGCTGCACGCTGTTGCCGTGGCTCGACCGTGCGTCCTGGTGCCCTAGATCGGTCGCGCGTGCCGTCCTCGTCGTCCTGGTGCCACCCGCGCTCAAAACCGAGCCCCCTAGGTCAAGATTGGCGAAGCTCGCCGGAGCGCCACCGCGGCCGCCGCCGCTCGCCGCCGGCCTCTTGCCGCCGCCCGCGCGTGCGCTCGTCCGTGGGCCGCTAGACGGCGATTCGACGGCTCGTGTCGACCTTGACCCGGGTTCGTGCGGGTCAACCCGCATCGCCGCACCCGCTAGCCGCCGCCACCGCAGGATCGTGATCCAACAGATCAGATCCGTCCCCGCCGGTCAAACCCGCTTGACCTTGGTGATTTTGCAAAGAAAACCCCGCGCTTCTTTAGATTAACAACCCGGTCCTTCCATCGTTATAGTTTTCTCGCGGATAGGTCCTATTTTCTTCGTTTTAGCCCAAAAAGTTTAGGGTTCTTTTCAGTTTAGTCCATAATCTTGTTTTAGCCGTATCTTAGTCGTTTTAGCTCTGTTTGTAGCGCTCTTTATGTCCATGCGATCGTCTCAACGAGTAGATCAGTTTAGTACCTCTGTTTTGTCCTGTTAATGTTGTTTGGTGATTGTTTCTGAATTTATTCTATTGTATGCTTGTATGTGAATGTGTGGAGTGTAGAGTACGAGCAGTTCGAGGACTTCGCTGCCGTTGAAGACTTTCAAGACCCTGAGCAGTTTCCGGAGCTAGTAGAAGGCAAGTCCTTGCTGCATTCTCGTTGATCCTATTACAACATGCATTTCAATTACACCGTTATTTATTATTGCTTTGCATTAAATTGAAGGGTCCTGTTATTAAGGTTTGACTAGCTTTGTCTATCCTGTGCCTTGATCAACCTGGGTTTACTTTATGTTGGGTAGCACTTTCTACAGCTTTACCCTGGTTTCGGGTGGATTAATGAACATTTATCAATCTGGATTTATTTATGTTGTTATTCATGTAATGCAAGAACACCGTATGCCTGTTAATCGGAACATGGAGTGACCACCCAGGAAAACAGTACAACCGCAAGACATATGGCTCTGTCTTGGCTGAATATCTAGAAAACTTGGTGTTAGGTATGCTTTTACCTGAAAGGGATTGGGGGCTGACAGTAGATGGCGTATAGACCTGCTCTGGCGGGGAGTTGGGCTTGGCTAAGTACGCCGCGCTGATCAGGTAACCTAGCGGGCAACCTGCACTAGGGGATCTTCGTAAAAGCCTTGTAGCGCCCCTACGTAGCGACACCTCTGTAGTGTGGTATTGTGCCTAGTTTTGCACAGCATGGTGGGTCTAAAACTCTTTTGGGTTTTTACGCAACTTGTGGGCAAAGATGTACAACCTCTGCAGAGTGTAAAACTGACTAGTTAGCCGTGCCCACGGTCAAGTGCGGTCTGGACCCTGACATCAGTAATTTATGAAAGGTGGAACTTTTAAACTTGTGCATTTCATTCAATGGCTCTGTTGTACCTGTTAATTGGGTTTGGTATATACTTTCACTTGCTAGTAACAGCTGCTTAATAAAACTTGACCAACTAAAATGCTGACTTGCTTTATAACCATCAGCTTCCACCATAAAGCCTTGCATGTTGTTATAGAGTTTTTTCCCTTGTTGAGTACGACATGTGCTCATGCTTGTCGTTTCTATATTGCATCTACACTACCCGGCTGCTGCTCAGATGGACACTTTGAGGATTTCACTGGAGAGTTCGATAAGTTCTAGACGTTCGTTCTCCAGTCAGCTGCCTGTGGAGGACTTTTACGTGTGTTTCTGTTCCGCTGTTAGCTACTCGAACGATTGTTAGTTGAGACATTCGGTCATGTTATAAATTTTTAATACTCTCTTTACGATTTACACTGTGTTTTGGTATTCACTGAGTCGATGCATATGTGTAACTTGATTCTGACGCACATGTATTCTTGCATTTGGATTTGCCCTTAAATCCGGTTGTGACCATTGCACTGCTTGTTTATTAATTTATGGACCGGTACGTGGACGCCAGCAAGTATGGGACATTTTCTTAAGTAGTGTGTTAGAAACTCAAACTAGTGCCGTGCAGGCGATCATCATCACTCATTTTCTTTTTTTTTCTTTTCTTTTTTGACAACAATCACTCACTCATTTTCTTTGACGGAATCAAGATCAAGAGCTGGTTGTGTGTCCTCGCTCCCAACCACCTCGTACGTACTCCCGCAGGACCACCACCATTATCTGGATTCGCCGATCGCCACGAATTAAAATTCTTGCGTGGAGTCGTGTCCGTCCGTCGCTTTCCTGGAATTCACTGTCCGGACGTTATTATACAATGTGTTAAGATTTGACCATACATCGAAAAATGATGATGAAAGAGCAAGCATGCAGGTGAAACAACTCCAACCTACCATGTTAGTTTTTTTTTATTGAGTTAGGATTAATATCTCCATGTTGCCAGATATCCGATGGATCTGGGCTTGATGGGGCGTGCTATGCAGGGCGGGCCAACCTCGGGGACTCGGGGTGGTGGAATTCGTGAGCTTGGGAACGCACTGACGCACTGGACATAGAAGATGCATGGAGAGGTCTGCACGCAGGTGTCCAGGCCGCTGCCTTCGGGGAAGAACGACGGCTCGCCTCTGACGTTGACGCATCAGTGGACTGTTGAGGAGCTCAAACTGACAAGTGGATTGGTATAGTATTGGGTACTACAGTAGATGGAGATGAACGACCGACCCAGACTCTTGTCTATTTTTCTATACATTTAGTCTACCTAACACCTGTGCGCTAGCTATTTTTTGACTCGTTTAATTAATTCGTCTTGTTGATTAATCCTACATTGCCCACAATGTGCTGCTGTGAGATTGAGGGTGCGTTTGGCGGGAATCTTATATAACTTCCGGAAGATTTTTTTCTTATGCAACAATAACCTACCAAGAGCTCAAATAACAGCCCATCAAGCTCTAACCCTAACCCTACCTTCTTCCACCTCCTGCCGCAGCCGGCCCGCACGCCACCGCGGCCATGGCTGCGCGTGTAGCATCCCGGAATTTGAATGTTTTCTCAAGTATGAATATTCACAACAATTTAAAACTTTTTGTTTGAACTTGTGTGCTACAAAATTTGATCCCCAATTTCCTAGCCTCTCATCTCCAATTCCATATAAAATAAAACCATGTAAAAATTATTTTCAAATTATGGTATAAATATGATTTGGTTTTTCTTGGAATTTATTTGGAGTTCAAATTGTGTGGTGTTTGAATTTGAAAGTGATTCGGATTCAAACTTATAAACCAAATCTATATTCAAAACCTATTTATACCATTATTTGAAAATAATTTGAAATTACTTAGATGAATGCTAATTATTTATTTTCGCGCCGCATCTCGTGTAGGCTTGTGTTCTTGTTCGAAGATCCGAGTTGCGACGACTGAGGAGACATGTCTACCTCGAGGCCCGAAAGGACGCTCAACCTCTACTACTCTACGTCGACTACCGCGCAGGTGTCATGTCACTCCCAACCATGTAGAACCCATATTTGCTATTAGTTTCTAGTGCTATATTTATGTTGCTTGATTTGATGGATTGCATAGCCATTTGTTTAGCCATGCCTTGATATATGATATATCATGTTTTCTTGATTTACCTACCTCGGGACTAGCTACAACCCCCTAGCTAGTCCCATATACTTACTATCCATACTTTTTTTGCTTCATTATGGATGTTGCTCTAGCTTGGACTGAGATGTTGGAGATCTCGATATGTTCTAGCGTGAGTTCTAGGTGTGTCCCTCCTTGACGTGTTGCTGGCGGGAGCGAGCCATTTGGTTACTTGTGAACGCCTACCTCGGGGAGATGTGATCTGGCCTCTCGCCCGAGCGGCGTGTCGGACGTGGTGGAGATGGGGAGTGCTCGCTCTCGGCCCTTAAGGACCGATCATCACTTGACCTTGCTTCAGTGGACTTTTACCGTACAAACCGCTTGCCTTGTATTGGGCAAGGGTGCGGGGTGAGACTCCTAGTGGATAGCACCCTGCCTGTAGGCGGATCAGTGTGATCGTGATGTGAGACGGCGTTCCTCCTTAGAAGACTTCACCCCGGCGAGGCCGGGGAAGGGTTTCACAGCTTCGAGGGACCCCTCGCTGGCAGTACGAGCTCTACAACAGGGGCTGCGCCAGACTCGGAGACACAGGAGGGTACTATCCACTTACTTGGACTCCAACCGTATGGTAGGGTTTCGGGCGGTTCGCTAACGTTCGGGCTCTATTCGGGCAGGTACAGTTGTACAACCTCTGCAGAGTGTTTAAACCTATAACTATAGTCCGTGTCCACTGGTTATGGACAATCTTCTGATCTCACACCTGACTAGACTCTTTTCTTGTGCTGCTTCTCTCCCCCAGATGAGTGAGTCCGGCCTGAGGCCGTTGAGATATGGGGTTAGGAGCAGGTGGGCCCCATATCGCAGATGAGAGTTGGGAGCTGGATCGCGGGTGTGATTTAGTGCTTTGGTGTGGACTTCCCTTGTTGATGGGTGTGGACCCTAGAGATGTGGGCCTCCCGGAGGTGTGGACCTCCCGGAGGTGTGGATCTCACTGCTTATTCTGCATGCCTTGATTGTTGCTTCCGCGCTGTTGCATGCATAGCTTTCTACAGCCAAATGTAGGTTTTATCCATGTGTCGTATGGACCTCCCTGGGCCCACTACCTCGGTGGGTACCAGGACCGACTACTCGGTGGGCCCCTGGGACTACCCGGCTTGCGCTACACGGCATCTGAAGGCGTGGAGCACAAGGACTACACAGGAGTAGTACTCGGTTAGGAAGCTGTACATGTTCCGCACTGTGCAGAGGACTCCTAGACGTACTCGACTAGTACTCTCTTCCTACTCCGACTTGTAACCCTGCCTCCCGGACAATATAAGGCGAGGCAGGGACCGATCCCTTCATCCAATCTCCTCTCATACAACCCACGGCGCACCATTGCACCATCTTGTAATCGTGCCCTATCAATCCAGAGCTACGCAGCATACAGGACGTAGGGTATTACGCACCTCGCGGCCCGAACCTGTCTAAATTGTGTGCCACGTGTCTCTTCCTTCGATTTACCGATCTCGGCGAGTCACATTCATCTACTTCGGGTACTCCCCGTAGTAGGTTGCCGGTCTAAAACACCGACAGCTGGCGCGCCAGGTAGGGGAGCTCGCTCGAGATCGCATGGCGAACTCGACGGCTTTCGTCCACATCAAGCCAACTGTCGCCTTCAACCGTGGCGACACCTTCGTCTTCGGCGCCTGGGTCTGCACTGCTGATGGCGCGGGCTCCTTCCAGCGCCGCCTGATCATGCAGCCCGACTCGAGGACAGGCCTTGTGACGCTTCCCGAAGTTGTCACGGGCGAACTCGCCGGCAAGTTCGGCGAAATTTCGCTCTCCAACATCCACGCGGACTTCGAGCTCGAGTCTGTCTCCAACTCGAACCCGACGTCGCCATGGGCCATCGTATGCGAGCCGGGCCGCTCGCCCATCACGGGCGGCCCCTTCACCACGCCGGCGCTCCGCGCGTGGCCCCCGCATCCCCAGCCGGGCCCGCACGGAGGCTCCTACTCCACGCCGGGCCGGCAAGGAGCCCGTATCCGAGCACAACTCGGACTCCGACGCCATCCCCGACCACATCTCAGACTCCAGCCCTCTCTCCGAGTTCTACTCGAACCCGGATTACGAGTTCGACTTCGGGTCGGACCCTGAGGAGCCCGAGTCCGAAGATGACTCCACTGAGCTTCCCTTGTCAGGACCGGCCTCTGGGCTGGTTATAAGATCGACGCCGACCAGAAGATACGTCTACTGGCCAGACCGCAAGCCTGCTGACCTGGCAAAGGAGGACTCACGCTACGTCGCCTTCCTGGACGAACTCGTACACCTCTACGGGCTACCCCACCGCATCATTACAGACCTGGGGTCCAACTTCAACAACCACCAGTTCTGGGAGTACTGCGAGAACAGCGGGATCGACGTCAGATACGTCTCAGTTGCCCATCCACGGGCCAACGGACAAGTCGAGCGCGCCAATGGGATGGTGCTCGACGCCCTCAAGAAGCGGCTACACGACGCTGCTAACTCCAAAGGGGGCAAGTGGATCAAGAAACTACCCAACGCACTGCGGGGGCTGCGGACTCAACCATCCAAGCCAACGGGGCAATCCCCCCTACTTCTCGGTCTACGGCTGCGAAGCCATCCTCCCCGCCGACGTCATATGGAACTCGCCGGCGGTGGAGCACTACGACGAAGGCGTCTCGGAAGACGACGGACGAGTTGATATCGACGACCTCGAAGAAGCTCGCCGCGCCGCCCTCGTCCAATCGGCGGGTACCCGGAGGGTATCCGACGCTACCATGATCGCAACGTCAAGGAACGCTCCTTCAACGTTGGAGATCTTGTCCTCCGCCGTATCCCGAACACGGAAGGACTCCACAAGCTCGGCCTCCCTCGCGGAAGGCCCCTTCACCGTGGCTAAGGTGACCGGGCCGGGCTCCTACCGCCTCCAAACACTTGAAGGCGAAGACGTCAACAACTCGTGGAACGTCGACCAACTCTGTCGATTCTACGCCTAGTCCACGCGACTACTCCGGGGTTCAAGTCTTCACGACTACATCAACACCCCTTGCTGCAAGCGACCCTCCGGGTCCTGGCTCCAGTCTCCGGACTACTCCCCTCCAGGGTCCAGCCCGCGCGGCTACCTACGGACCCTGGGCTGCGACGAGCGTCAAGGACTCTAGCAGCGGTCTACCAAGAGACCACACTCCAAGATCCAGCCTGCGCGGCTACCTACGGATCTGCGATCCAGCCTACACGGCTACCTACGGATCATTTGCTGCAAGCGGCTACCCGCTCCAGCGCTACTTAGCTGTAAGCGGCCTCCGGGTCCAGGCGACTACTTGTAACTACGGCCGTGGCCACCCAGGTGTACTTCTTCAGTAATAAAGTTTGATTGTTCATCAACTTCTTTACTGTCTGCTCCCTGCAACGGGACCACTGAAGTCGAGTACCACTACTCGCACCTACTCCACGATGGGCGCTCCGCACTCTGAGATCGCGGTTACGAGTACTCATTGCTGGAAAATTTCATTTCATTGATACATGAATAATTCATTACAAGTGTTTTTTGTACAACCATGGCTACTAGCTATCTATGCAGGGCTACTGGAGGTTCAGCTTCTCGGCTACCTGCTCCGCGATGGGAGCCATCTCGCTCCCGGCCGGCTGCGCGTCGCTCATCCGAGCAGTTGGCGGCTACCCCGCCGGCGACCACCTCCACTGGAGCCTTCGGGAAGTACGACTTCATGAAGGCCAGGACTTGCTTCGGGATCGACTTGGCCATATGCTTGACGTAGGCGGCCAGCCGGCTTGGTGCTTCACGAAGTCGATCCGCCAGAGGAGCGATCTTGGGGCCGCCCGGGTGCGGCACCAGAAGCCTCGCGATCGGGAGAGCAGCCTCTTCAAGGTCCTTCGGTCGGGCCCGAGCGCCTCGCAATCTTCATTCAACTTCTGCAAAGATTTGTAGCAGCTGACGAGATCTCTGTCAGAGGCAATCCGCAGCTCCATGTGCTTCTCGCACTCGAAGGCGAGCTCCTTGTAGTCGAGCTCAAGTACCTGGCGGGCTTCTTGCTCCCGGTAGAAGAGGTTCTTCATGCTGACCTCCGAGGCCTTCAGCTGCTCCACCTGGCCTTCGAGTTCTGCAACATGGAAACACAACAACGGGTCAGAGGCTTGAAGACTTCCAACAAGTACCTGACAAGTCAAAGGACATACCTTTATTCTTGTTGCGGAGGCCTTTGTTCTTCCGCACCAACTCGTCGCCCTTCGCCTGTAACTCCATCACGTCGTTGTGGTACTTGGCGAAGGCGGCGTCGAGTTTTGACTGTATGGCAGCCGCGTGCTTCCGCGACTTCACGAGCTGCTCCTCCAGGGCCTCTGCTCGGAGCACGGTGTCGCCGTAACCCCCCGCGAGGTTCGACTTCTCGCGGGATCGCTCCGCGACGTCCTGCACAAGACAAGCTCAAGTCAAGAAGAGTACTCAACGGCAAAAGGATTGACTACTCGGGAGGCTACGGCTACGTACCTTCATCCACTGTTCGGCTCGCCGGATCGCCTCCAGGTGCTGGGCCACCGTCGCCGGCTCGACGAGATCGTCGGCCAGAAGTTCAATCCCGCCGCGGCTACTCGACGTAGCATCCGTCATCGGCGCTGAGCGGATAGGCTCCGCGTCTTGGATCTCAGGGGAGCGGATAGCCACCTCCAGGGCAACCCCTGGCGACGTGGTACCCGCCTCTCCCCCTGCAGACTTCTCGGCGACTTCCCCCACGGGCTCGGGGGCTCCTCCTGCGGCCTCTGGGGCTTCTGGTGTCAACTCCTGCATGGGCACCCCTGCAGGGATGTCACCTCCTTCAGCGCCTGCCAGCAAACGATACGCGCATCAGTGCCTACGACTACTCGATCTGGAGTTCTACAGCTTCAAGAAGGGTACTCACCTTCGACTACGACCGCCTCTGGCAGCGGCGCTTCGGTAGCCGGGGGCTCGGTCGTGGCTTGGGCTTCGGGAGCGGCCTCCTCGACGGGCGGCGCGGCCTTCTTCCGCCACCGCCGATGAGGGCTCGTCTCCATCCCGGCCTAGATCCGTGGATTTTCTCGCGAAGTATTCACAGAAGTTCGTCAGGCAAACATCGACTACTACAAGTACTACTCGTGAAGACATGGTACTTACAAGCTCGACCGGACGATAGTCACGGCCGGAGCACCGAGGATGCTGGCAATATCAACCAGTCCACCCTCGGCGGGCGCCTCCTCCCCCGCCTCTTCGACTACTGCCTCCTCCACGGCGGCGGCGGCCGGCGCACCTTCACCTTCCGCTCCAGGGGTCACCACCTTTCGAACGGTGGCGGCCACGGGTCCTCTGCTCTCTGCGGGAGCAGAGGGCTGGCGCTCCAGCTGCGCCAGGAGTTCCTCGACAGAGGGGGCTGGACTTCGGCTTCCAGCCAGTTCCCCCACCGTGTCCCACACACCCTCGTCGCCCTCTTCGACGGGCTCCGCTGGCGGCACCTCCTGCACACAAAGGAAGACTACTCGTCAGCAATGTACTCGAACAGCGGGTACTCGACTACTCTGCTCAAGATGACTTACCTCCGGAGGCGTGGTCTCTGAGACCTTCATCTTCTTCGCCACCCGCTTCTTGGCGGGGTTGCGCGGCTTCCGTGGCGGCGCAGCAAGGCTAGCTTCCAGGCTAGCCGGAGGGTCTTGAACAAGTGGCACATGAGGCAAGCCCGGACGGCTAAACCTCGACCGCAGCTGGAAGCGGTCCTGCAGCGTTTCTTCGTCTTCGTCGTCGTCGTCGGAGGTGTCTTCCACGATGACGGTGTCGTCGCCTTCACCGACTTCGCGGCGCTCCTTCACCTTCCCCTCCGCTGGGATCTCGATCCCGCTCGGTGGCGGCTGCGGCTCGGAGACGAACCGCTTCACATCATCCTGCGCAAAGATACAAGGCGTCAGCAACTTCACTACGAGTACTCATTACTCGACGAGGGGGGTACGACTACTCACCTCGTTGGGCGGGCGCGCGGCGGAGTACTCCTCGACCGGACACGCCGTGTACGACGGCATGTCCTTGAAGATCCTCGTCAACCTTTCGACGATGTCGTTGTCGTCCAGCTCGCCCCCTGGCATCCGCGACGTGTCGTTGTCGCCGGTGTACTCGAAGCCCATCGTATCCCGCGCCATCAGCGGCTAGATCCTGCGCTTCATGAAACTGAAGGCCACGTGCTCGGCCCTCAGTCCCGCATCCTTGAGAGTCTTGATGCGCGCTAGCAGCTCGGGGAGCTGGATCCCCTCTTGCATGGTGGGCTCCGTGTTCCACCAATCTTGGTGCTCGGGCCGCCGTCCGCTCGGCTTCGGCGGTTCGGGATGGTGGTTCGTGATGTAGAACCATCTCGTCTTCCGGTCGGTGTTGGAGTCCACGAGCTTGTACGCCGGTGCGCTCCGCGGCGTCCTCCCTCGGCCCGAATTCCGGCCCCTCCGACTACTCGGGGTTGGAGGCGCTAGGGCCGCGGCCCGACGCGGAAGAACTTCCGAAGAGCACCCGGTGCGGCTTGATTCCTAGGAAGGCTTCGCAGAAGTGGACGAAGACAGACGTATGGAAGATGCCGTTGGGGTTCAGGTTGAGGTACTCGATGCCGTAGTACCTGAGCAGCCCCTTGAAGAAGTCGCTTGCTGGGAGCGCAAGACCGCGCTCCACGAAGCGCGAGAACATCGGGATCTCGTCTTTGGCTTTCTCCATCGGATAAGGATCTCCTGCGGCGGATCTCCACATGTCGATTTCCTTCTCCCTGATGAACCCGCTGTTCAACAGGGTCAGCAGGTCCTCCGTCTTGACCTTCGATTTCTTCCACTCGCGGTGGCGACAGGGGCGGCGCCGCATTGGTGGCGGCCGCGGCGGCCTCTGCACGGCCCCTCTTCTTCCCACCGGCTTTCGACGTCTTCGACGGCGACGGCTTCATTCTCCAAGTGCAAGGAGTTTTCACTCGCATCCGCTCGGGGGCTACCCTAAAGGCTTCGGGTGGCGATGCGCTTGGATCTACTACGGCGGCAGCAGGCTGCTGGGAGTGGATCTACTTCAAGATTCAAGTGGAGATGACTGCGGCTCACTTGGGTGAAAAACCCTAAGGGTTTTGGCTCTTATTTATAAGCCAAATCGCCTCCGTAACGGGCGGCTGGATAAGCCCACGCGCGGCTGACTCAGCGGCTGCGCGTGACTCTTCGAATTCTACTAGTCGACGCGCCTCACCTCGGGGGTTCGGCTACTTCTACTCGACGACCTGGGAAGCGGCTAGTCTCAAGAGCATCTCAGGACACATTCTCCAAGAAGACCCTTCAATTCGAGAGGAAGTACTCGACTCAAGGCTCGGGGGCTCCGTGCCACGTGTCCTTCGGTTTTTTCTCTCCGGATTTTTTGGGATTATCTTGCCAAGACTTCGGATAGATCCTCAGCCAAAGCCCGCGGCTCGAGGCTCTGGGGCTACTCCATGTGGAGTGCGGTTTTGCAAATCGTACCTCCATGACGGCTCCGGCTTCAAGACAAGACTGGCATTTCTTGAAGACCTTCGAAGGCAGATTTCAAGGACGCTTGGGACTACTCGAGAAGACTTCAAGATTGCTCAAAAATCAGCTGGAGTACATTCCAGCCTCGGGATGCTTCGACTACTCTTGAGGACCTTTGACTTGTAGCGCTCAGGGACGCTTGGGGACTACTCGTTAAGGCCGTCAAGACTACTTGAAGCTATCCTTCTCGACTACAAAGTACTCGGGGGCTTGTCGTATGGACCTCCCTGGGCCCACTACCTCGGTGGGTACCAGGACCGACTACTCGGTGGGCCCCCGGGACTACCGGCTTGCGCTACACGGCATCCGAAGGCGTGGAGCACAAGGACTACACGGGGTAGTACTCGGTTAGGAAGGCCGTACATGTTCCGCACTGTGCAGAGGACTCCTAGACGTACTCGACTAGTACTCTCTTCCTACTCCGACTTGTAACCCTGCCTCCCGGACTATATAAGGCGAGGCAGGGACCGATCCCTTCATCCAATCTCCTCTCATACAACCCACGGCGCACCATTGCACCATCTTGTAATCGTGCCCTATCAATCCAGAGCTACGCAGCATACAGGACGTAGGGTATTACGCACCTCGCGGCCCGAACCTGTCTAAATTGTGTGCCACGTGTCTCTTCCTTCGAGTTACCGATCTCGGCGAGTCACATTCATCTACTTCGGGTACTCCCCGTAGTAGGTTGCCGGTCTAAAACACCGACACCATGCATATTAGATTGAACCACTGCTTTTGCTCTTTGTTGGGAAGCTGACATGACCTACCCGCTTATCGGGTAGATGCTGGCGTTTCAGACTCAGGACCGTCTACGACTACAACTTCTACGACGAAGGTGTGAAGACTAGAGCTGGTCCTATGCTCGAGTTTGCCTGTGGAGCTGGAGACGCTTCGCTTCGATAGATCCGCTGCGTAGATGTTTTACCTTTCTTGATTCAGTCCTGATGGACTTGTACCCGGCTTGTGCCGAAGAGTTGTACTCTGATGTTGTAATAGTATTATGTAATTCTTCTTCTATTTCCGTGTTGTATGGATATGTACCACTTGAGACAGGGATTGCACGTGATAGCCGCTTCCTGGGACTATCACAGAGGTTCAGAGAGTTGGGTTTCCGTTCGCAGAAATTCGATTCGTTTCAGCGCGGGTGGCTAAGGACGCGCCCTCGGCTCGAGCTCGCTGGCCGCCGCGACTCCGCGCACCAGTGTGTTGGAGCGGCCTGTCGCGCGCGTTGGTGATCCGCCGGTTGGCTTCAGGGAAGGGATGTAATGTTTTTTCCACAAAAATATTCCAAAATTTTCAAGAGTGTTGGAGCATTTTCAAAAAATGTTGATCTTCATTTTGAAAACAATGATGGATCTAGTGTTTCCTTTGAACAAATGTTGGTGCATAGACTCAACTTTTTGTGAAAAATGTTTGTTCAACATTTTGTTTGAAAAATGTTGGAACATTTTTTTAAAAATGTTACAACATTTTGTAATTAATAATTATGAGGTGGGATGGTTGGAAAATAATAAATAGCAAGTTTAGACAGACACTTTTGTAGGTTGAAAGTTTTAACACTAGGACCATGCCTTTCTTGAAAGCTTTCTTGAGTTGGCTCATGCCTATGTGTGCAATGCGACGATGCCATAGCCAACCCTTGGATGTAGTGGAGATGAGGCAAATAGTCAAGTTTGCTTCACGGGATGTAAAATCTACAAGATAAAGATTGCCATAGCGGAATCCCTTGAAAACAACTTCATTAGTTTTCTTGTTAGTAATTGTGACCCCTTCATCATCAAATGTGCATGAAAGACCAAGGTCACAAAATTGTGCAATGGAAAGCAAGTTATAACTACAAGAATCTACAAAGAGAACATTGGAAAGGGATAAGTCATTTGTTAGAGAGATTTCACCCAATCCGGAGATCCTTCCTTTAGAGTTATCACCAAATGAAACTTGTTCATAATCTCCCGCATCATTCACTAGTGAGGTGAACATTTTTACTTGGCCGGTCATGTGTTGAGTGCAACCACTATCAAGTATCCAATGACTCCCTCCGGCCTTGTAGTTCACCTACACACAAGAAATTAGCATTGAGATTTAGGAACCCATGCTAGTTTGGGCCCTTTGATGTGAGTGACAAGAGCTTTAGGAATCCATAAGCTTCTAGGTGGCTTGACTTTTGGTTTGGCCCCAATGAACTTGATTGCCACTTTGCCATTGTTCTTCTTCATCAATAAGAAGTGGTTGTCATTGTACATGGGCTTGTAGTTGCTAGGCAAGGTGGGCAAAGGACGAGTAGGTGTTGGGCACTCCCTTGTGTGATGACCGGTGACCTTGCAATGTTGACAATAAGATCCAACTTCATTGATGAAACACCCATATAGCTCCTTTGACCTACTAGTTTCCTTGATGGGATTAGGGAAAGCACCAAGCCCCTTTGTCCCATAGTCTCTTGCATTGTAGTAGAGGATCTCCTTGTGCAACTCCTCACTCTTGGCCAAAGTCTTTACACAAGACCTTAAGCTTCTCACTTCTTCTTCAAGAGCTTTCACCCTATCATGGTTAGTCTTGGAGGAAGATGCAACATTTTCAACATTAAGCAAGACCTTAGGTTTTTCAATTAGATCATCACATGAGGTTGAGGCATTGACTTTAGTGACTTTCTAGCATTTGCATGCCCACTAGAACCAATGTCCTCACTAGCAAGCTCAAGTTCTTGATATTTCATCTCTAAGAGCACATGTTCTTTCTTGAGCTTCATATGACTTGACTCAAGAGACTTGTTAAGCACGGTTATGTCGTCATGCTTGACGATTAGCTCATTGTACTTATCAAGTAACTTGTTGTGGTCATCTCTAAGTGACTTGTTAGACACTACCAAAGCATCATGCTCTTTGCTAAGGTCATTGTGCTTCACAAGCAACTCATCATATGAAAGCTTAAGTTTCTCATGAGTCTCATCAAGAGCTTTGAGCTTACTCTTTTGTTTCTTTATCATGGAGGTGTATTCATCAAGAAGATCTTTAAGAGCAAGCGGTAAGAGATCATTATCACTAGAAGACCCACTACTATCACTATCGCTCACCTTGGAGTGCTTTGCCATGAAGCACATAGGTGGAGGTGGAAGTGGAGGCTCATCATCCATGATAGCAATACCGACGATCTTCTTGTTCTTGTCCTCTTCACTTTCACTTGATTCACTTGATGTCTCACCCTCGGTCACCCATTCATTGACCAAGAGAGAACGATGTTCACCCTTCTTCTTGTGGTAGGGCTTGTTTGATGACTTTTTCTTTGATGAGTTCTTCTTGTAGTACTTGGCATCCTTGTCATCTTCATCATTCTTCTTGCTTGAGTTTGACACTCGCTTGTCGGGCTTGGGGCAATCATATGAGAGATGATCATAGCTACCACAATTGTAGCACTTCCGATTGCTTCCCTCACCACTTCTTCTTGATGACCGGAACTTTTGCTTCTTAGGATCATAGTTGTAGCCCTTCTTGACAATCTTGGAGAGCATTCTTGTGGTCTTCCTCATGAGAAGAGCAAGCTTAGCATCATCGCTCTCCGCTTCACTTGAGTCACTTGGATCATCACTTTCACTTGAGGAAGGAGCTTTTTCCTTGATCTTCTTGGACTTTCCTTTTTCACTTGCCTTGAGTGCAAGATCTTTCTTGGCGCTTGAGTGTGAGGTAGATGATTCCATGTCTTCCATCAGGAACATCTCGTGGGAGCGGATCTTGCTCACAACCTCGGTGATGGTGAGGGTGGTGAAGTCCTTCTCAAAGATAAGTGCCTTGACGATGTTGTATCTTGGCTTGGGGAGCGTTTGAAGGATTTTCCGGATGATTTCCTGCTCGGAAAGTTTAGCAACATCGAGAGCATTGATACTTTGAATAAGCACCCCCATCCTAGAATACATTTGCTCTACCCCCTCATTATCCTTCATTTTGAACTCATTGAGTTCCAACTTGAGCAACTCATAGTTTTCCTCATGGATCTTTTTGTTACCCACATGGATTTCTTTGAGTTCCATCCACACCTCATGGGCGGTGGGCAAAGCAAAGACCCGATCAAACAACTCCTCATCTAGCGCCTCAAAGATGTGATTCCTAGCACGTGCATTCCACTTAGCCTCACTCTTGGTGGGAACCGAAGGCAATGGATACATGGTAGTGCGCCACGCATCATGATGTTGAGCTTGAAGATAGATAGCCATTCTATACGCCCAAAAGGTGAAGCGCTTCCCCGCAAACCTTGGAGGGCCATTGCCGCTTCCCTTCCCCATCTCCCTAGGCAGTTAAGCCAAGCAAAAGGGAGCCTAGCTCTGATGCCACTTGTAGGATCTAGTCACATAGAAGGGGGGGTTGAATATGGGACTTGTTTTGCAAGCTCTATGAAAAACGAAATCCTTAACCTATCAACTAGTGTTGCTCATACTAAAAAGGTTCTTCCCTACTACTAGAGAACACTATCACAAGTTTCCTTAGCAAATATCACACTAGGAGGCAATATGATAACCTAGGCAAGATATGAAGCACACAAGCGAAACAAGCTAGAACAAAGACAAAGAAACTTGAGAGCGGAAATAGAGTGCTGAAAGTAAGTGCTAGAAGTAAATAAGAGGGACAAGAGGCGACCGGATTTTTTCCCGTGGTAACGAGAAGTTGACGCTTCCCCCTAGTCCACGTTGGAGCACTCACTTAGAGTATCGCTCCCCTTTCAGTCACAAAGACACAAGTGCTCACTAAGAGTACCCGTTCTCCATCTCCGGAACGGTGGATCGCAAACCGTATACACCAAGCTTGTCTTGAGGCTTTCACAATCTCCAAGAGCTCACCAAGAACCCCTAAGTCACCTAGACCGTCTAGGAGCCGTCAAACTCCAAGAGTAACAAGCCCGCACACCTTCACTTGACCTGAGCACTCAGCTACGCCATGTATGCACCTTGAAACTCTTGCTCACTAAGAAAAAACACCTCAATGAAGAGGAAGAGAAATCCCAATAGGCAAGAACACACTCTCCTTCTCTCCTAGGCTGCAGTAGATCTTCAGAGTGGAAAAGGTAGCTCTAGAGAGGTAGGGGGGATTATTTATAGGCCTAGCAAAGGAGGCTAGCCGTTGGAAAAAGTCCCCTGAAAAGTTGTACCGTCGGATGAACCGATGGTGCCCCCCTGCCGAGCGTCGGATCATCCGGTCACTCACAGACTCCAATATAGCTGTCGAACCAAGAAACCCAGACAATGCACCGACGCTATACATCGACGCCCCGTCGGCTCATCCGGTGCTGAAGGCACCACACTTGGGGCGGTACTGTATAATTTGAATCAAAGAGTCGGATGAACTGCTGAGTATACAATCCAAACGTCGGTTCATCCGGTGCTGAAGCAGAAGTCTTGGCGCGTCTCCGTTGAATTTAAATGCAACCGTCGGATGAACCGATGGTCAAGGCGTCGGATCGTCCGATGCTTAAGAGCAGACCCTTGACCAGAACTGTAGCCAAACCCTAAGGCGTCGGATGAACCGATGCATGTACCGTCGGTTCATCCAACGGTCCATTTTGAATCTGTTGGCTCCAGAACTCATCCAGTGCATGTTAAAACTGGGGCGTCGGATCATCCGACGCTGTAAACTTGTTTTCAACTCATCCAATTCAGCGCCTTTGAGTTTTCCATTGATTCTTTTGCTTCAATCTTGCTTCCATGAACTCTCTGAGCCAGATAGCATCCAAGGAACTTAAGTGTGCATAGTTTATGGCTTTTGGAGTGCATGGTCAAGCTACTAGTGTACGAACCCCTCTTAATAGTACGGTCGAAACTACAAACTAGCAATCCAAGTGTCCTTCATCTCCTTTGCGACACTTGGAACTAACAAAGTCCCTTAGCCTTGCAGTCTTCGACCATATTGAGCCCATTAAATCAAATTGAGAGGTCTCATTCCATTCAATACTCGTGACAATAACCCAATTAGAAATCCGCTTCAAAACAAAGATTAGTCACAAGCATATGGTTGTCATTTATCACCGAAACACACCCTTACCAATGGTGCGAAAGGGCCTAGATCGCTACAGCTACCATTGCCCTGCATTGGGACCTGGAAAGGTACCCCTCCGCCCCTTCCAAGAGGTCCATAGATGTGTGCATTGGATAGACGTCACAACATCAGCTGTCAGGAACTCCGAAGGGCCAAGCTCAATCTGTACGAAAGGACAATGGAAGATGCACGTGTGTAGAATGTAAGTCATGATCGTAATTCATGAGCTGGTGATAATTGAAGAAAGTAATGCATCCAGCCGCTCACATGAATCATTATTTGCTCATATTTTTTTGCAGCAAAAGAAGAATTCTTTGTTCCATGTTGTATATTGTAAAGTTAAACTGTAACTATAATTGTTAAGAGTTTTATATCCTTCCAAGGAGGCGTTCTCTTACCGTGCAATTGCTCCCACCAGGACCACCACCACCACCACCCCATGGACCTGCAGTGTACTTCTGCCCATTTTGACAGATATATGAAAACTCAACTGACTCGACAACGCTACCACTATGAACTGTCACACTTTTTAGGCGCTTTGGTTCCACCTTGATATCCCAGGGGCTCCCTCCATTCCCACCCCATGGCCCAATCTTGGCATGGACAGCCTAACGAGAGTGCGATATAATATATATATACAAAGATGATAATTATATAAAAATGAAGAGAATAGGGAAATATATGGAATGTATGAATTATCCATTTACAAAGTATACCTCGTCTTCTTCTTCAATCCCTCCATACTGCTTAGGGTTCACATACATACCTAAAGAATCCAAATACCATCCTCCACGCGTGAAGAAACCAACAATGCTGCCATTGTTTCGCCCTGGAATCTGGAACGGAGTTCCTCTTGCTTCTCCATAAGGTCCCTAGGTACGTGCATTAGTGGTTAACATAAGCGATGTTATGATAACAGAAGAATTTACCATGAAAGGGACCAATTGTTCCAGAAACGTCCCTTAGATGCTCAGAGGGGCTAAGATGAATCTACATATACAAGAGAGAAAAATTAATTAGTACGAGGACCACCTATGTCATGAATGTTACAATGATTGGGGATTGCTAATGATGAGACTATGCTATGTATCAACAGTACTAAACATACATGTGTTATTGGTGAAGTACAGAAGTCACTCTCAACAAAACTGCATCTAGTTTCCATTTCCTGAAGCCTTTCAGTTACACATGTTGCAGTTGGTCTCTTCGCTGGGTTATAGTCGATGCACTCTAAGCCAATCTCACAGCACACTCTTACCTGTTCCAACTGTGTGGCTGCTTGTTGTGATGCCTTTAACCTGTTACTCCAACTTTCAAATACCTAAGAAATTAAGAATCGACATTGCAGTCACGAGTTAGGGGTCAACCAAAGAAATGAGAAATTGAATGAAGTATACGCCATGTTGGATATTTTGGTTTGACCTCAGTCAACCGACGAACTGAGGATATGGGGGAGCGGTCCACTTCCCCTCAGACTTGGATTCGGCCCAAAATTAACAAAGCCCGTTTGCCGTGATCGGGTGGCAAACCCTAAGTCTAATCGGGCTCGGCCCCGGGCCTACAGCGCTGCCTATATAAGAAAGGGGGACCCTCACGGTTCCCCACGAGTTTCACGTGCTTTCACACGTGAATCAAAACCCTAATCCACCCACCGACCGCTAAGAGCGCTGGAAGGCCTGGAAGCTCGAGCTTTGTTGGTGTTTTAGGCCTTGGATAACTTACAGTGATCCAACTAACTTTGAAGTTATAGCGCGATTTTGTTTTTCATCAAAGCACTTTGAGAGACCAAAATCAGCAATTTTTGGCACCATTTTGTAATCAAGCAATATATTTGCTGGCTTGAGATCCAAATGAACGATATTATTCTGATGAAGATAATGCAAACCTCATAAATTTCCTTGATTAGCTTGTTGTAGCGTGTGAGCCACTCAAGTCCTCGAGATGCATCTGCAAAGTAAGGAGAATTTTTTTTATGTTTTTGGATGTCCTTATTAGGATAATGAGAAAAATTTTGAGTTGCTCGAAACAATGAGAACCATCCATCCTGCGAAATCGGAAGGTGGAAACCGAAAAAAGTACCAGGAAGTATCTAAAGAGAACTACTAAGAAGTACCAATTAGGTGGTGAGATTAAGTACCAAAAAAATAATGAGAAATTACTATAATACCCTTTTACATATGTGTAGATCTATTTTAATGGTAAGAATGGTATGAAAGGAAAAAACTTGCAAGTACCACTGATACTTTATATTAAAAGAACTTTAACAAAGCACTAAGTAGGTTAATACCTGTTTATACACTAATGAAAAATAGGAAATGAATGAGCATGGAGTTTTTTATTCATTTTGGATGCCTTGAACAGAAAATCATGAAATGCAAAAGTATCCTGCATATTCGGTGTTCATGGAGTTGCCAATGTACATAAGATAAATAAACATACCAGTGACATGCATATCAAGACTTCCATTTGGCATAAACTCAAAGCAGAGCAATCTTTGCCGTATGTCTGCCATGATAACCTTCCCCTCGTGGTTCCACATTTTCCCTTGTGTATCAGCACAATATCCTAGGAAACGTACTATATATTATTGTGCCTTACCCTCATTAAACAAGCGACTTCATGGTTAAATTTCTTCTCGTGCATATCAAGCGTTTGGGATAGCTTCTTCACGGCAACCTGTAACACACGAGAAGTGGTTGACTCACGCACTAATTCTTCGATAGTTATAGTGTAACACGATACAGGGAAAGGGATGTCGCCGGAGAACACGAGCAAGAGCTCGTCTCCGCCGCCAACGCCACCACCGGCAAGATCCAAATCGAGTTTTCACTCCAGCGTTCTTCCTATTTAAGCTTACAGGTTGTCCAAGCAACTGCCCGTTACATCGGCCGCTTTCACTTCCTCACCCACTCCGGCCTATTCACTCGGACGTTGGGCTTCCTGACCCGTTTTGGCTTCTGGTCTTCATTTCTTTAGTCTCCAAGTCATCTGCTATCTCCAAGTCAGGCTTCATTCCAGCTTCCACATCATCAGACTCGATGTTCCTCCAGCTCTTGGTTGTGACACAACCATCCCATTCTGAAGTTGTCCCTGCAGTCGCAACGGCATTGCCTTGTAGCTTGAAAATGAATTTTAAGATCAATCGTGACCGAGATTCTGGGCAGTACATAATTAATTATACCTTGTACACAACTGCAAAGCCACCTCTGCCAACTTCCTCGTCATCAGAGAAATTATTTGTGATATCTTTAAGAACTGATAGTGGCAGATCTCTTGGTTCTGCGCTTGTATCAGGTACCATGCACTCCAAGATATTGTGAATAATTGCTTCAGAATTCATTTGTAATAATGACATGCTCTCTCTGTCCCAAAAAAAATCCTAGAAGTTTTAGAAATTAATAGGTAGCCACGAGAAATGACCTACCCCTAATTAATTGTGTCTGAAGTTGTGCGCATGCACGGTGGAAAGGAAAAAATACGCAATTAAATATGCATATATCCCCTAAAGGGAAAACATGCAATTAAATAAGCATGCATGTTGTTATGGAAAATGTAATATTAAATGTCCTTGTTTACGGAAAATAGTCCACAAGTTTTATTTTTTGACAAAATTTGAATGCTAGGATTGCATACCTTTTTAAAATGGATGGAATATATGTAACTGTACCACTAAGATTAGCTTCAATGCTCAATCCCATTATACTGTTACGAAGACTGCAAACTAACTTGGTAATTATGATTGCTGAGTGTCAGGGGGTGAGACCTGACAGATCCGCAAGGGGGCTACCCAAGCGGTTGTAGGTTGACTAATGGGGGGATCGGGACCTAAGAGCGTAGGTGGTAGTTCTTAGATGGAACTCAGAACTCGGCGAGAATGGCAAGGACACGGTGGGTTTAGACTAGTTCAGGCCTCCGGAGAGTAAAACCCTACGTCTAGTGTGGTGGGATTATGCGTGAATGGGGAAGTCCCCTTGAATGGAGCTCTAGGCCACCTTATATGGCCAACGGGCTAGGTTTCCATTCGAGGTCGATGGACCCTCATCGGGGTCGGTTACAGATTAGAAAGGTCTCCTTCCGTGATTACAGAGAGGATCCTGCGATCCTCGGACCTACTGGCGGTGCCGCCACCGCGATCTAGGGGAGAAGCTTGCGCCACAAGCCCGACATGTCTTCCGGAGTCTGGATAAGGTCGTCCGAGGTCTTCCAAGGTCGCCGGGATTGTGGATAAGGTCTCTGGGCCCACTTGCAGGTCGGCAGGGCTTCTGGCAGGTCGGGTCCACTTGACAGGGACCTCTGGAACCCTGGTCGGTGGGGACCCATGGGTACCCATATCTAAGCCCCTGATCGACTTGCAGACGAAGCGGCGGAGACGAAGTCACGTCGATGCGAAGTGAAGACGTGGCGCTGGTGAGGTCGCGTAGGGTGCACGGGGATCAATAAAGAAAATCCTCCTGAGCGCGTACGAAGGTGAACAACAAGCTTCTAGAGAGCAGGTCCAGGGGCTTCAAGTGAAGACAAGGCATTGTCATTGCTTGAAGAACCGCCGACCTGACCGAAATTAGGTAAAATCATCACACCTTCAAAGAAAGTCTGAATGCTGACCAAAGGGAGGTCGACTTGAGACATAACAGAAGTATGCTTCTGGTAGGTCGAGGCGACGGAAGAAAAGAGCGTGTCACAAAGACGCACTCGTAGAGTAGACCCCGAGCAGTAAGGCGACCTAGAAGGTCGGGTTGATGCTCGAACAGAATGTCGAGAACCTATGGCCTTTTGCTTAAGGGAACAGATGCTCTTGAGTGCGTCCACCCGAGCATAGAGCTAAGATGTCATCCCTTGAAGCTAGAACAATGCTTGTGAAGTTGGGAGAACTCCACCAACTTCTGTACCCACGTGTCGGTGTTTTAGTCCGCAAACCTACCAAGGGGGTTCCCGAGGTAGTAGATTGTGCGGTGGGGATCGTGATCGGGAGACCGAGAACTCAAAGGTGTGCGCATGGACACGGGACACAAGATTTATACAGGTTCGGGCTACCAAGGTGGAGAACCCTGCGTCCTGTTTGGGGGATCAAGTATGGCGCCCTGCGCTTGGTGTTGGTTGAGATCAGGTGCCCGGCTAGGTACCCGGCCCTCCCTTATATAGTCCAGGGGGCGGGTTCCTAGTCGGTTACAAGGCAGGAGTCCTAATAGGATTACACGGAACAAGTCCTAGTAGGATTACAGGGGAATTCTGGTAGGAGTCCGTCTTCATCGTTCCTTGCATGGGTACCCAGGGTGTATGCCCGACAAGCCCCCGAGCACGTTGGAGTCGAGAGTAGTAGTTTGAGTAATCTTGAAGCCTCTTCGAGTAGTTCTTGAGCGTCCTCGAGTACTGCTTGGAGAAGTCTTCAATAGTACTTGAACTGCCACGAGGCTGGAAGGTGGTCCAACTCATCAGTCTTGAAGTCGAGATTTATATGGAAGTGCGGTTGCAAAATCGCACTCCATATGGAGTAGCCCCGGAGCCTTAGGTTGAGTCGCAGACTCTAGCTGAGGGTCAATCTTGATTCCGAATCTTCCGTCTTGAAAATTTTGAATGATGGGTGTAGCATAGCAGCCCCCGAGCCTTGAAATGATTAGGTAATCAATCCAAGGGTCTTCAGTGTTTGCGAAAGCCATCATCCGAGTACTCTTTCAGTGTGTAGCCCCCGAGATAAGAGAGCCATATGAGCCACGTCGAGTGGTTGTTCGTACGGAGCCCCCGAGCTTGAGAGCAAGCGAAGTCTACTGGAGTCATCCTCGAGTAGTAATCTGAGTGCAGCCCACGAGCTGGAGAGATTCTGAATAGTAGTTTGGCGTCGAGTCGTGTAGCTTAAAAAGTAGCCATGTCGTCAGAGCGGACTTTAGATGCGACCGAAGTCGACTTTAGATGCCGGCAGTGCGGACTTTAGAATGCGACTTAAAAACAGAAGTCGACTTTGTGCTGCACGGAACGAACTTTGAGATGCAACTTGAAAACCGAAGTCAACTTTAGGATGCCGCGTGGAGCGGACTTTGAGTTGTGACTAAAGAAGTCGACTTTAGATTGACGCGTAAAGCGGACTTTAGATGCGACTGCAGTAGTCAACTTTGTGCCACGCGGGGTGGACTTAAGATGCAAAAAACGAAAAGCACATTCCGGAAGCAAAAGCAAAAAAATCATATAAAACGAGTAGTTTTTCCACCGGAGTGGGCTTAAGATTGCGACCAAAGTCAGCTTGTGCCACCGGAGCGGGCTTGGATGTGACCGTTAGCGTCGACTTGTGCCACCGGAGTGGGCTTGGGTGCGACCGTTAGCATCTATTTGTGCCACCGGAGTGGGCTTGGGTGCGACCGTTAGTGTCGACTTGTGCCACCGGAGTGGGCTTGAGTACCTGAGCCATGGATTTCAGACCCAAGGTACAGTTGCCGCAGAGCGGGCTTGAAGGTGCGACCAAAGTCGACTTGTGTATCTGGGCCATGGATTTCAGACCCAAGGTACGGGTGCCACTGTAGTGGACTTGAAGGTGCGACCGGAGTCGACTTGTGTAATTGGGCCATGGATTTCAGACCCAAGGTACGGAGCGCGAGTACTTAGGGTACTTGGACCCATGGTACAGAGCGTGAAGACCACGTGCAGCTAGGTTCCATCGTCGCCAAGACCTGAGGGCCACTTACAACTAGGTTCCATCGAAGCTTACACACGTAGTATGCCACCGAAGAAGGTGAAGATGCGACCGGAGTCGACTTTAAGTTGCCGCACGGAGCGGACTTTAGAATGCGACTTTTGAAGTCGACTTTAGATTGCCGTGTGTAGCGGACTTTAGAAGCTGCCTCCTAGGGATAGCCCCCGAGTTGATGAAGTAGACTCGTGGTGACTTGATTGATATACCCCAAGAGTAGTCAACAGAGAGTAGCTCCCATGAGAATCCGCTGAGAAGCGTACACAAATGAGTAGCCAGCATGTTATCCAACATGATGAGGAAAACAAGCCAAGAAAGAAAAAAGTAATCATTTAAATAAATGACTTAGCTGTTGCTGCCTGGACAGACTATTGTGAAGCCGTGGCGGTCGGCGATGGAGCCACGACGGTTGTTGCTGAAGTTGACTAGTTAGAGTTGATTCCGACTAGTTGTTGGGGGCGTGACTGTCGTTCTCGACTAATTTGGAAAACTAGTCGAGATGAATGGTCGACGCGATGCGACCGGAAGACGATGTCATGGCGGCGCGCGGGGTACTCAAAGTAGAGCCAGTGTTGCCGTGAGACAAGTAGTCACGACGCACGGCGTGGCAAAAGTAGAGCTAGTGTGGTCGCAAGACGAAGTCACGGTGCACGGAGTAGTCGGCGATGAGCCGCGTGACGGGCCGCGCGACGTGCTGAGGCACCCGGACGTGCGGCGTAGGCGAAGTAGTCGACGACGAGTGGCGCAACGAGCCGCGCGACGAGCCGCGTGACGTGCCGAGGCACCCGGTCGCGTGGCGTAGGCGGAGTAGTCGACGACAAGCGATGAGCAGCACGACGTTCAGAGGCACCCAGACGCGCGGTGTAGGCGAAGTAGTCGACGACGAGCCGCGCGACGATCCACGTGACGAACCGCGCGACGTGCTGAGGCACCCAGACACGCAGCGGAGGTGAAGTAGTCGACGACGAGCGGCGCAACGAGCCGCGCGACATGCCGAGGAACCCGGTTGCACGACGTAGGCGAAGTAGTCGACGACAAGCGATGAGCTGCGCGGCGTAGGAGAAGTAGTCGACGATGAGCCACGCGACGATCCGCGTGACGAGCCGCGCGACGTGCCGAGGCACCCGGACGCGCAGCGGAGGCGAAGTAGTCGACGACGAGTCTGCGCGAGGCGGAGTTATCGACGACGAGCCCGCGCGACGTGGAGTAGTCGACGACGAGCGGCACGACGAGCCGCATGACGAGCCGCGCGACGTGTCAAGGCACCCGACGCGCGGCGAGGCGAAGTAGTCGACGACGAGCCTCACGCGAGGCGCAGTAGTCGACGACAAGCGGCGTGACGAGCCGCGCGACGTGCCGAGGCATCCGGACGGGCGGCCGAGGCAAAGTAGTCGACGACGAGACTGCACGAGGCGGAGTAGTCGACGATGAGCGGCACGACGAGCTGCGTGACGAGCCGCGCGACGTGTCGAGGCACCTGGACGCGCGGCGTTGTCGAAGTAGTCGACGACGAGCCGCGCGACGTGGAGTAGTCGACGACGAGCAGCGCGACGAGCCACGTGACGAGCCGCGCGACGTGCCGAGGCACCCGGACGCGCGGCGAGGCGAAGTAGTCGACGACGAGCCTGCGTGAGGCGGAGTAGTCGACGACGAGCGGCGCGACGAGCCTTGTGACGAGCCGCGCGACGTGCCGAGGTACCCGAACACGCGGTGGAGGCGAAGTAGTTGACGACGAGCCTGCGCGAGGCGGAGTAGTCGACGACGAGCGGCACGACGAGCTGCGTGACGAGCCGCGCGACGTGCCGAGGCACCCGGACGCGCGGCGTTGTCGAAGTAGTCGACGACGAGCCGCGCGACGAGGAGTAGTCAACGACGAGCAGCACGACGAGCCGCGTGAAGAGCCGGGCGATGTGCCGAAGCACCCGGACGCGCGGCGGAGGCGAAGTAATCGACGACGAGCCTGCGCGAGGCGGAGTAGTCGACGACGAGAGGCGCGACGAGCCGCGTGACGAGCCGCGTGACGTGCCGAGTGTTGACGGTGAATTTCCGTCAACCTAGAGTACTTGTTATACATTGGTTTTGATTATGATTTGCAACTAACCCGCCACTAGGCATACTAATGACGTAACAAGTTCACATTTGCATGTCGATTTTGGAGTTTGTTGTTTACGGAGGAAATTAACATTAAAGAGGAGACTTTCGGGATAAGTTCATCAAGCACATCAAGAGAAGATCATGAAGCCCGTCACAAGTCAAGACACGAAGTGAACAAGACTCCAAACAACCCAAGGACCGAAGCATCAACACGCAAAACTCCGGGGACTTGGATGTTTACCAATGAGATCAACTCAGACCGAGAGATATTCTCGCAGCTCAGGACAATATGATCTTTCGGTACAGATTCGGAGACTTAACGGTATTTAATGGCAAAAGTTTGACTACCAAAGTTGTGGGCCTTGACGATACCTTCGATTTGGACATGTGGAAGGCCCAATTTGGATAAGGGAGCTAGGAGATATAGCCCCCGAAATCCCTTCTGGGAAGTCAGTCCGAAATCAGAATAGATTATCTTCCAACGCCCATTTGGAGAACTTATCTTCGTTTTTAAGGAACGAAATGAATACCAAAGTTGAAGATAATTTCGTGGCACACAACCTGAACACCGAATTTGCGTTATTTGGAGTCCGGACGTGGGAGATATGGCGCTGGCAAGGAAGGACTGTGAATCAGGAAAATCTGGCTGATTTTATGGAAACCAAGTTTGCTTCTCTCCCAAGGAGAATCTCGTGCAAGGCAAGGTGGAGCACGCCCAAAGGCAACCCAAGGACATAAATACAACCCCCTAGGCACCCCAAGAGGGTTACCCATCGAACAAATCATTCTACCGACGCCGTTCACTAGAAAACCGCCACCGCAAGATGAGGGAGAGAGTTAGATGAGCTCGTCGCAAGGATCAACGCCGGTGGAGAGAAGGAAGCAAGAGGAGGACTCCAAGCCGCTGGCCTAGGGGTGTTCCCAAGCTTCATCGCTGCCATCTTCATCGACGACGTTCTCCGGAGTCTCCTTCACCCCTATGTGCTACAATCCGTGTAAGATGACGGGGTAATGTCTCCGTTCATCCCTAGGGTTAGATGGATGCATGCTATGTGATCGCTATTTGATTCGTGGTTTCAATCTATTGCTTTCTTGTTGATGATGCTTTGATGATTAAGGTTAGCTACCGTGTTTTTCGGGCGTATGATATCCGCTACTCCCATAGATTCCATCAACATACCGTGTCCATCATAGGTCTAGTCACGATTACCTTCGCGTAGTGACAGTACGAGGGGAGGGAAAGGGCGAAACCGTGGTCACAACCCCCGGTAGATTGGTTTACCACTTTCTTGTAGTAGATGCATATCCATGTTATCCTAGATCCTAGGGAGGGAACGCTTATCTTTCTTAATCACTCTCTTGTGTCCACCATTTACCATCTAGTTTAACCCTACATTTGTTTGATCAACTTAGATTAACTTAGGTTAGATTGTCTTTACCTTTAGATTAATACTCTTTCAAAGGTTTCCATTCAACTAGATTAGTACTTGGTTAAGCGCTAGCAATCCCCTTGCTCCGCGGATTGACAAGAACCTTGGGAATCCCGTGGTGAAAAAGGTGTAGGTCCGTACGCTTGCGGATCGTAGGTGGGTACGAGTTTTATCCGTCAACAAGCCTCGTTTTCTGGTGCCGTTGCCGGGGAGCAAGCCAGAATTTTGTTGATTACTAACATCTAACCCTTATTTTGTAGAAAAAAATCTTTTTTGTTTTTCTTTCTACTTTTCTTGTGCCTAGATGGATTTGTTCACCTCACCATTAGAAGATGAAGAGATGTCACTAAGGGAGCTAGCAATGCCGTCAATGGAAGACATTGAGATGCAAAAATCAGATTTGACGCTTGCTACAACCCACTATGAAGTGAAGCCTGGAATCATCAAGTTAGTGGTGAAAAAACCATTTAGAGGATTGGAGGATGACAACCCATATAGACACATTAAGGAATTTACGATGATATGCAACACGGTGCAACAAGAAGGAGTTCCGGCCGCTTGGTTCAAGTGGAATATTTTTCCGTTCTCTCTTGAAGATGAAGCGCGAAGATGGTACACACTTACATCCGTTGAAGCTAAAGGAAATTGGGATGAGCTAGTGAAGAAATGAGCTAGTGAAGAAGTTTCTTTTGAAGTTCTTTCCCATAAGCAAGGTCCAAGACTTATGGAGGCAAGTGCTCACTTTCAAGCAAGGAGAGGATGAAGGAATTGATGAAGCATGGGACCGTTTTAATGAACTACTTGAGCGAGACCCGAACTTGGGATTTTCCGGTGACTTGATGTTGCATACCTTTTATTTTCACTAACCCCTAACTCATCTCGTTTTGTAAGCATGTGTGCAGGCGGTGATATAATGGATAAAACAATTAGTGAAGCCGCACAAATTTTACAAAGGATAAGCAATGGACAAAGAACGCAACGAGATTGGCAAAGACGTTGTCAGGAGGAGGAAAACGACAAAAGCAAGCCCAAGGTGCTTGTTGAATTTTCTGAAAAAGATGAACCGGAGGTCAAGAAAGATGAACCGACCATTCAAGAAATTGAAGATCCACTTCCCAAGGTAAGAGAAGTCATTTCGGATGTTAAAAATGTTGAAACTAACATGAATGTAGGCCGAAGTATGTGGAATGCTAGACCTTTGGCGGAGTTCAATCAATCCGAATGGATTCAAGTTGATTTTGCCCCACTAATCAACTACCGAAGGAAGGAGGAATGCCGACACATTGCCAAACTAGTTGAAGATATATTTGATCAAGAGATGAGTGGAGAGTCGATCCAAAAGATGTTTGAAGAAGAAAGAGAAGAAGGAGATGAAGGATGGATCGACCGGTTTGACAACTCAAGGATTTATGATGAAGAAAGAGAAGAGTACAACCTTGACGAGCCTAGTGACTCAAAGGATAAATGGGAGGAGAAAGGACTCAAGTTAGAAGGTTATAGCTTATGCTCTATTGAAGCCCACACAATAGCAAGGCAAGACATGGAAGTACTCAATGATGAAGAAAAGAGTGAATCAACGATGAGGGATCTTGACGACATGTGGTACATGGGAGATAAAGAAAGTAACATACAAGACCTTGAAGACGAAGATTGGGATGACAATGAAGACCTCAAAGAAGAGACAAATGCAAATGAAGTTGATGGATTACACGTTCCACATGATGAGATGGAGGGGGTGCAAAAAGGTAACAAAGAGACACCTTCACTCGTTGAGATTGATCCGCCTTCAACACCGCTAGATGACCAAATATCACTCTTGTTGAAAAAGCTCTAAGGCCAAGGTATGCACTGAAATCTCAGGATATTATTGGTATTGATGTCGATAAATTCAAATACTCATGCTCAACCAATAGTATGAATGATAGTTTAAATTCTATGCCTTGTTCCAATAATGATCATGTTGATAGGCTAGATTTTCTTGAGAATGAAAATGAGGAAACATTTATGTTTGATCCAATTAATCTCACACCTAAAGAACCTTTGCCTAATGATGAGCTAAGTGCTATGCATGAAACATATGCTTCTTTTATTTACACCTTGACTTGTTGCTACAATTCACATGTGGTGTTAATTATGGACGCGTATGTTTACAATAAGTTTTGTAAATCTCGATCATGCTTTGCACTTGGTCAAGCTAATGACCTTAAAGAAGCACATGTCGGGAGAAGGTCCAATTTTCACTAACCATGTAGACAAGGCTCGAATAATGAAAAGAGAAGTCATGCCTAAAAGAGTTGCAAGATAAATCATCAACCTCTCCAAATCCCGCGATGGATGCTGCTGTCTTCATCAATTTGAGAGCTTGTTCAGAGGTGTACAAATGAAGAAAATGAGATATCCAGAAGCTCCATCAAGTTACCATTCCAACGCATCAAGAACCAACATGTTTGAAGACCCGTGCAAGGAGTTATGGAGAAAACATTGAGCGTTGCGCATTCTGAAATTTCAGGACAGATTTCATCGCCAAAGTGAAACGGACGTAACTCTCTTGTCCGGAGTCCGATTTGGGCAAATAAAGACTCGTTGGAAAGGAAATTTTGTGCACTGTGCAATGGAGTAGAGCTTGGATATACTTTCTGTTCTGGGCATTAAAAAAATTCCATGGAGTGAAGGCAGCACCGAAGGATGATAAAGAAGGAGATAGCGATGAAACAAAAGGATGCTTTGGGCAAGTCTTCTATAAGTGATCAAGCACAACATGGGAAGTAAATTAAAGCTGCATTGGTACCTTTTATTCTTGCATGAAGGGCCATGGCTATGCGACGAAAAGAAGGTATGTGAGAAAGTCGAGCTCTATGACTTTAAATGAAGCGCTTTTCGGGAGGCAACCCGTTTCTTTATATTTTTACTACTTTCTTAGAGAGAATAAAGAATGGCACTATCTTATGATGATCAACTTGTGGTTATTAATCTAAGTTTAGTTTTCCTTTTTAGAACCGCCATCATGTTCATGATCATATTTATTTATTTGCATGCATTGCATTTTGTTATCAATGTGATGTTTCTTTGTGTATACATGTTTTGTACATAGTTGGCTTGGTTGTTTTATATACTTAATGATGTATGCTTCATTTTCCATGTTAATGCTTCATAAGTCCTTATGAGTATTTTTCTTTTGTGATCTTGTGTAAACGTGGTGTTTAAACATGATTGCGGACTATCATCATTAAGTTCGATAAACCTTGCTAGCTTTTCATATGTTTTCATGTTGCATTGGTTAGTTTATAAGCTCTGCAATGCGCTTAATTTTTCTTGTGCTATAAGAGTTATTGATTTAGGGATAGACATGGTGTTTTAACCCTTGATAAATAAAGCTTTATGGCTATGGAGAAATTCGGCAACCTAGTTGTAAACATGGTGTTTAGGACAAGGTGAAAACATTGTCTTTGTTTATATGCTCTCCTCTCGTGTGCATACACACCGTGCACCACGTACACTCATTAGGTTTTTATTCCTCATTAAACTAATTATGCCACAAGTTGAGAATCTTAGGAGACATTGTTAGATTATTGGCAATTCTATCTACTCCCAACCGTCACCTTGGGGTAGAATGTGCATTTAAAACGTCTTACAGGCAAGATAAAGACTCTCACTATAAAGAAATTGAAGGATGGCTAAAAATGTTTTGTCTTCTTCTTCCATGAATATAAAAATGCTAAGCATGGGGGAGACCCTGAATCTTCAACACGGAAGTGCAACATGACACTCTAGAAGATAGACTGATCAAGATCGTTAACATCTCCGGATCAATGCGCGAGAAGCTATCGATCTCATCAAAATTCTGCATGGTCTCGAAGGGCAAACACTGGGTATTTTTGGATACTTAGAAGACCCATGAAGTTATGATTCCAACAAATCAAGAATCAAAGAAATCGGAGGTTCCTACAAGCGGTTATGCCCGAATCACCGAGTGCAACACGTCCTGAAATCAGTTTTGGACAGCACACAGCGCTGAAGCAAAACAGACATAGCTCTCTTGTTTGAACTCCGTTTTCGATGAATGACCACACGTTGGAAAGGTAATTTCATAAAATTTTCAATAGAGCTATATTTTTATATATGTTCTGTTCTGTACAGAGGGGGAAATCAATGAAAAGAGACGGCATGAAGATGATGAGAACAAGAAAGAGGAGATGTGATGACAACATTGAAGAGAAGGGCGGCCAATGACTCCATTAAGCATACAAGATCAAATTCAGAAGTTTGAGAGCATTGATAAATCAAGACAAAAGCAAAAGCCACATCGATACATGGAGATGTTGGGAGAAGGTAACGAAGAACTACAAAGAATGGTAACATCTCTATGGACCTTCTCTTTTCCAAACACAAATGCTTGTAAGTATGCCTTCAACCTCAACTAGGTGCAACATTTTGTTTTTCTGTTCCAACTATAACATGGATACTAGGAGGACAACTTAGGTTTCTTTTTACTTTCAATAGATAGGCATGACCATGTGTTCACCTCGATGTTTTATATTGCCTACGCTTACGGAAAGATGATGAAAGTTGTCGCTTTGTTTTACCTACATGAAGTTATACATGTCTTGGCCAATTGCCCTCTATAATATATTCTGAAATTAAATTAAATACTGGCTTTTTTATTTGTGGAGGTGAAATGACTATGCTCTAGACCCACATACATATCTTTGCTCTTCGATTTAAGTTTATGGATAGCCGAATAACTTGTTTTTTTATGAAAACTTAACTTTTATGCTATCTACATGTTTGTGATGCTCTTGCAAAGTTCTACCTACCAAAGCCATATACATATATGTTTTATGATAACAAAACTCGTAGATTGCAAACATATGTTTTGATGAGTTGGATTAGGATTGATTTCTATGGTTTGAGACTAAGAAGCTGATCATTCCTTTGTGTAACTTTTTCATGCTAGCCTTTTTGTCCATGCATTGTGGGTTTTCACGTCAAAAATTTCACAAACTTCGCTGGGCATCCACCCTACACCAAAAACATCTTTTCGTGACCACCTCCTTGTACACAACCCAATTTGAGTATGGAGTAAAATTCACGATGGAGATTCAAATATTCCGCAAGATTGTGGAATTTATACTTACTTTAGCAGTCATTTCCCCTCTCTTTTATTCTCGAGGACGAGCATCGTTCAAGCATGGGGGAGGAGTCATTACATCTCTGACAAATGCTATGTAAGTATTATGTTGCAAAAGGTTTTGAGGAGCAAAAGAAAAAAAGAAAAAAAAGAAAAAATATATGATGATAAGAGAGCAATTTTGAAGAGAGCAATTTGTCTCATCATGAATGACTAAGTGCAGGGACAACATTGGAAGGCAACACTGATTTCCCTTTTAAGCAAGGATTACATACTTGAGGACGAGCAAGGTTTAAGCATGGGGGACATGTTGATGGTGAATTTCCGTCAACCTAGAGTACTTGTTATACATTGGTTTCGATTATGATTTGCAACTAACCCGCCACTAGGCATACTAATGATGTAACAAGTTCACACTTGCACGTCGATTTTGGAGTTTGTTGTTTACGCAGAAAATTAACGTTAAAGAGGAGACTTTCGGGATAAGTTCATCAAGCACTTCAAGAGAAAATCATGAAGCCCGTCACAAGTCCAGACACGAAGTGAACAAGACTCCAAACAACCAAAGGACCGAAGCATCAACACGCAAAACTCCGGGGACTTGGATGTTTACCAACGAGATCAACTCAGACCGAGAGATATTCTCGCAGCTCAGGACAGCATGATTTTTCGGTACAGATTCAGAGACTTAAACGGTCTTTAATGGCAAAATTTTGACTGCCAAAGTTGTGGGCCTCGACGATACCTTCGATTTGGACATGTGGAAGGCCCAATTCGGATAAGGGAGCTAGGAGATATAGCCCCCGAAAACCCTTCTGGGCAGTCAGTCCGAAATCAGAACAGATTATCTTCCAACGCCGATTTGGAGATCTTATCTTCGTTTGTAAGGAAAGAAATGAATACCAAAGTTGAAGATGATTTCGTGGCACACTACCAGACACTGAATTTGCATTATTTGTAGTCCAGACGTGGGAGATATGGCGCTGGCAAGGAAGGACTGCGAATCAGGAAAATCTGGCTGATTTTATGGAAACCAAGTTTGCTTCTCTCCCAAGGAGGATCTCGTGCAAGGCAAGGTGGAGCACGCCCAAAGGCACCCCAAGGACATAAATACAACCCCCTAGGCGCCCCAAGAGGTTACCCATCGAACAAATCATTCTACCGACGCCATTCACCATAAAACCGCCACCGCAAGATGAGGGAGAGAGTTAGATGAGCTCATCGCAAGGATCAACGCCGGTGGAGAGAAGGAAGCAAGAGGAGGACTCCAAGCCGCTGGCCTAGGGGTGTTCCCAAGTTTCATCGCCGCCATCTTCATCGACGATGTTCTCCGGAGTCTCCTTCACCCCTATGTGCTACAATCCGTGTAAGATGATGGGGTAATGTCTCCGTTCATCCCTAGGGTTAGATGGATGCATACTATGTGATCGCTACTTGATTCGTGGTTTCAATCTATTGCTTTCTTGTTGATGATGCTTTGATGATTAAGGTTAGCTACCGTGTTTTTCGGGCGTATGATATCCGCTACTCCCATAGATTCCATCAACATACTGTGTCCATCATAGGTCTAGTCACGATTACCTTCGCGTAGTGACAGTACGAGGGGAGGGAAAGGGCGAAACTGTGGTCACAACCCCCGGTAGATTGGTTTACCACTTTCTTGTAGTAGATGCATATCCATGTTATCCTAGATCCTAGGGAGGGAACACTTATCTTTCTTAATCACTCTCTTGTGTCCACCCTTTACCATCTAGTTTAACCCTAGATTTGTTTGATCAACTTAGATTAACTTAGGTTAGATTGATTTACCTTTAGATTAATACTGCTTCAAAGGTCTTCCATTCAACTAGATTAGTACTTGGTTAAGCGTTAGCAATCCCCTTGTTTCGCGGATTGACAAGAACCTTGGGATTCCCATGGTGGAAAAGGTGTAGGTCCGTATGCTTACGGATCGTAGGTGGAGACGAGTTTTATCCATCAACACCGAGGCACCCGGACGTGCGGCGTAGGCGAAGTAGTCGACGACGAGCCTGCGCGAGGCAGAATTGTCGACGACGAGCCTGCGCGAGGCGGAGTAGTCGACGACGAGCCTACGCGACGCGGAGTAGTCGACAACGAGCGGCGCGACGAGCCGTGTGACGAGCCGTGCGATGTGCTGAGGCATCCGGACGCGCAGCAGAGGCGAAGTAGTCGTCGACGAGCCTGCACGAGGTGTGCACAGCTCGGTGGACTGGCGCGGGGAGAGTTCACCTAGACGGAGGGCATGGCGGCGCGGTGGAGCAGCGGTGCGGGCGCGAGGAGGAGGCGGGCGCCTTTTATAGGCCGTGAAATCGACCGGCGGTGACGGCGGGTTGATGAGGGCCGAGATGCCGCCGTGCTACGGCGCTCCTCGGCCGCGCGCGCGTACGGCCGGGACCGCGGACGGACCGGCGGTCCGTCGCATGCGTGGCGCGCGTACGACGCGGCGGCGGGGAGGCGCGTGGCGCGGGGTAGTCGAGGCGGCTCGGGAGCGGCGACGGCCTCGGGGAAGGCGCGCGACTTGGGACGGCGGGCTGCCTCGGCCGGCGGTGGCCTCGGGCGCGGACGCTGAGGGGGGGTGTTGACGGTGTATTTTGGTACACCTAGCATGTTCATTACACTTTGGTTTGGATTTGATTATGGAACTAACCCACCACTAGGCACACTAATCATATAACAAGTTCATCTATGTGCATGCATTTGGAAGTGTTGTGTTTATGTAGGAAAACATGGACATAAAGGACGGATTCGCAACAAGTTCAAAGGAGCATTTACGGAGTCTTGTTCGTATTCATGAGCTTGGTGAAATCACTTCCAATGGTGGCAAGGACCGAAGTGCTACGAGGAACACCCCCGTGGATTGAAGTGTAAAAGATCGAACTTCATGCGAAGAGAACCTCCATCTTGGACGCGAGGATGACATCGTCAAAATAATGCAAGTGGGGGGGGGGGGGGCAAAGTGCATAATTACATAAGGACCCACGGGAGCGAAGGGGCGACCGAACCGGGCCGAGGTGGGCCCAGGCCTGTCGGCCCAGGCCGGCCGGCCCAACCCACTCCGGTGGCCGGTTCGGCCCCCCTTTCCTTGCACCCGAAGGATCTTCAACCCTAAAACCCTGGAGGCGCCGCCATTCGACAGGGAGAGAGCCATTCGCACCAGGGGGCCATCCACAAGCTAGAGAGAGAGGAGGAGGATCACCGGAGGGAGATCAACCACCTCGAAGGAAGCACCCTCTCGTGGAGAAGAAGCAAGACACCGTCGGAAGGGAAACTATGAGCAACGGTGCTATGTCCAGCACTTTGATGGGCACTACAAAAAACCTTGTGATCTATGACGAAATTCTCATGACATTTTTTGATTTCGTCATAGATCACACTGTATCCATGACAAACAGTCAGATTTCGTCATAGATTCGTAGTGCTGGATATGAAGCCCGATATGAAGTCCAAATACTATGACGTTGTGCCAATTTCGTCACAGATTACACTGGATCCATGACAACAGTCAGATTTCGTCATAAATTACCAGTGTTGGATATGAAGCCCGATGTGAAGTCCAAATACTATGACGTTGCGTCAATTTCGTCATAATCCGACCCATATTGCATTTCAATATTTCCTCATGATCAATAAATTTTAAAAGAATCATATAATGTGTGAAAAGAATTAGAGATAATCACCTTAATGAATATACTTTAATGATTAAGGTTAGCTACCATGCCGTAAAGGGAGTATAGGCCTCAAGGCTTCCTTGATCCATTCAATACGCTGTGTCCATCATAGGTCTAGTCATGAATACCTTCGCGTAGTGACAGTACGAGAGGAAGGAAAGGGCGAAACCGTGGTCACAACCCCGATAGATTAGATTGGTTTTCATGTCTTTAATTGATTGCATGATCGTAGACCCATGGGCGAGTGTCTCCTACCTTGATCACTTATCGCTCTCTCTAGTGTAGTTTAGTTGTTTTCTAGTATAATAATAGTTAGCGTTTTAGTAGCTAGTGCATACAAGTAGATTGAACGCTTGTAATCCCCTTGCTCCGCGGATTGACAAGAACCTTGGGAATCCCGTGGTGAAAAAGGTGTGGGGTCCGTACGCTTGCGGATCGTAGAGAGATACGTCTTTTATCCGTCAACAGGGGGCGCGGCGCGGGCGCGACACGCGGCGCGGCGGCGCTCCGGCCGACACTGTGACCGTGTACTCGTTTTTGAAATTGAAAAACTCCATTTTTTTGAATACAAGTGCACAAATATTTGAATACGAAAGTTGTAGATCTCACTACCCCCTACAACTTTCACAAAGGCCCTATGGGGTTTTTCTCAATAGATTTTGCACAACAAGCTTGTCAACTTTGAATGCCACTCACTTCCAGTGAACAGGAGGTACTGTCCTTTGGGCAAGTTTTTCACCTTTTTCCACTCAAAATTTGGAATGCCAATCTACATGAAAGTTGTGTCCCTCAACAAACTGGACAACTTTCATAAAGGTAGATTTTTAAGTGTTTAGGTGGAATTTGGAGAACGCGGCAAAAGTTCCGGAAGACATCTAGGGTTACTAGTGTTTAGGTGGGGTTTGACCAAGACTTTGACCAAGGGTTGACCACACATGTATGTCTACTTGATCAAGGGTCTCATTAGAGTTGGTTGGTGAGTTTTTCGAGGTGAGGACCCAGGTTGACCGTGATTTGACCACTGTCAGCAGAGTTGACCGACGATTAGGGTTAATTAAAAACCTGGGGCGTCACAGCCTACCCCCCTTAAACAGAATCTCGTTCCGAGAATCGATTTAAGAAAACAAGATGGGCAGGAAATACTCACGGTTTCGAGATTGCAGGAAACCCGGATACTTGGTGTTGAGGTATTCTTCCGTCTCCCAAGTTGCCTCTTCTTCCGGGTGATGACTCCACTGTATCTACAGGAGCTGGCGCAATACTTCGGTTTGCGCTGTCAGGAGTGCTTCTGTCGGTGTCAAGGGTGGTGGCGGCGGTGGGTCACCACTACCTGAGGCACCAAAACCATTGGGAGTGTTGCGTGTCGATCCGACTATCTAAAAAATTGAGTTTTCATTAAACACACATTCATAAGCTTGCTCATAAAATTGACAAGTAGAATATGCACGACGAAAGCCCATTTATGGTAAGTTTTACGGAACCAGACAACACAGTGGCCATAAGTATAAAATTCAGGAATTGATGCTCATGTACTGAAAATTCTCATTTAAGGTCAGCAGACGTACTCCAAGGTTGGTATTCAACTTGAGATCAAGATTTGATCACAATTGGCTCAAATCACATTCCACACACCACAACCGAAGGTGTTTAACCACAACATTACATCGATGGAAGATCTCGGAATCATCATAACAACACCCGAGGTCACAATGCAGACTAGCAGCATCAAGAAAGCTCCTAGTTTAGCCTACCACAAAACTCAACCAAGAGCGGCTGTACACACTAGGGGTTTCCTTACTACTACTACTACACTCGTACGACTTAAAACATTCTTACAAGTACACCAAACTCCAACTAAACAACAAGCTAGCCTTAGGTTTACTTCCTACAGTCTGAATCTTCCATGCCGAAGAAAGCTACAGTGAAGCAGGTCCAGACTCTACGCCAGATTCTCCTTGAATTTCTTCAGTGTATTCTTCTTTTTCTGGTCTGGGAATGACAGGTTCCGGAGGCGGAGCTGCTATAGCTTCTAGTTGATTCTCTACTTCTAAATGTATTGGTCACTATGCTGCAACAGGAAATTCTGCTCATGGACTACTTCACTTAATTCTTGTATCTTGGCCTTATCCTTGCGTCTTCCCTTCTTGAGAGTAGCTATCACTGCTTGTGCTTCCTTCAATGCTTGAGCGGTGTTCTCCATTTCTTTAACTCGGTACCTATAGATTTGGTGTCTATAGAATACACTTTCTCCCACCATTCGTCGATAAGTGTCATACATGGCTTTTGAAAAGCGAATTGAGGTGACAAGATTAGGACTGTAGTGAGAGTCGCCCTGAGCCGGAAGAAAAGCTTCTCGCTTGAACCGTGGTCCAACGTGTCGCTGAGGTATAGGAATCACTTTGGCTACGGTACTGGCCACCACGTCAGGGTGCTTCCCACAAAAAGTTGTTAGCGCTTCGAGAGCAACCTTCTGCACAGTGTCAGGCAGGTTCCGTCCTTGTGCCTTACACTCCCACCCTTCCCAAGCAAGATTTGTCAGGTACACAGGGATCTTCACCTTCACCTCATAACGAAGGAGCTGGCCTGTGGTCATGACCTCACGTGTCGAGTACTCTGGGTAAGCAGTGTACCCAAAGTCCTTCAGGGTGTCCCACAAGAGTGCAGGAAATCCACCTTCCTCGAGATAGTTCACGAGGGTCCGTTCTTGCACATCAGCCGATGAAGATTCAAGGGGGTCCATCTGGACATAACGACAAAAGTGAGAACCAGACGGTTGTGAGTGTACCAGGATAAACTCGATCCACGATAAAAGAGTACGTGGTTACAAAAAGGGGTAGTCATGTGTACCAAGGTACAATCGTATGTTAGAACTCGAAACGAGCAGCCATACAAAATGACATAAAGTTCTGGCAGTTGTGAACAAAAATTCATAACTTAAAACCAGAGTCCCAAAAATTCTCGAATTGTTGTAGCACTCAGCAAGATTATGAGACACATCGTTGGTATACAAAGATTCATTAGAAAGGTTAGGAAGGTGCTTTAACTAAGCAAGATTTCAGATTTGGTTCTGGGAAAGATAGCAGGACAGAGGTTGACTAAACTGAGCATAACTTGAAATATACAAAAGTTATGACCATGAATTGTTGTGAGAAAGAACTAGATTAGATTTGGAGCAACTTTGGTAGAGATCACCTACGCAAATAGATTCTTGAACAGGGTGCGAAATCTACACCAATAGCCACAACAGATTTTTGGACAGCAACACATCTACACCTGAGAGGCTAGGCAGGACAAAACATACTAGCATTATGTTACCTTAGAGAGCACACAAACAAGTATGGGTACAATTTAACTTTTCCCGATTTTTAGCATGATGCAAGACGTCCTATTCGTCCTCACAAGGCAATCAAGCCAAACTCGAAGTTAGCGTCGGTGGCAAGGCACATACACGTTCCTCCCTATAATAGCTAGTCGAGAACTAGTCGTACTCACTTAGCGACTTACGAATCGTGGTTAGTGTACCTGCAGAAGATCACAGAACACAACGAACCTTTCATGCCAGCACTCATGAAAGAGTCCACATACATTACCGTTCACTATATAAATGGCACACATGCGTTTAGCCGCTGCATGGACAGCGTCTAACCTCGGATACGCTCCTTTTGGAATGAAGCGGATACTTGCCTCGCATATACAAAATGCGGAACGTCCACGTATGGCAAAACGTGGCGAGACACAGACACGACAGTGGGATCCCATTGGAATAGGTCTCATCCATCCCTCGCACGACTTCCATGCGGTACCACCACGTATAGCAAAACGTGATGAACTAGTATGGTTGTACGGAAAGTAAGTTCTAACAGAAAGTAAATGTGCTGGGAGTTAGCAAAATAAACCATAGATTACTAAGCCACCTTAAAGAACCCAAAAATTCCCTCTAGGGCCTCTCGGTCTATATTCACCCTTAACGAACCAACGTATTTTGCAAATTCAAACAATCTTGGCAAATTTTATTCAAAAACCAGTGGTTAAGGTTATTAATTAAACTCTGGTGCATACAATCGCTCTGATACCAGCTATGACAACCCGCCCAGGAAAATACCGTACTATCACCTAAAACCAATCCACTTTGGTCATTAAGCAATAGTAAAGTATCATCCTGTCGTTAGTTGGGGGGTTAACGCCCGGTAAATCACTTGGAATTCATACAGAGGATCGACATATGCATTAAAACTCACATGAAGGCGAGTCCAGTGTACAACACGAATTAAATCCAAATTATTACAAACCATTGTTCATGACAGAAAGTAAAGGTTCAGAGTTCGAAAACAGCGGAAATAAATAAACTAGCGCATCGACGCACATCACAGGAGGCCATCCGTGATGCCATCACTCGTCCTCTTCCACCCATTCCAGCTCCCAGCCGGGTGGAATCTCACCAGGACAAACAACACCTGCAACCACATTATTAAAGCAAGGCTGAGTATACTAATACTCAGCAAGACTTAACCGTCGGGTGATAACTACATCACCAAACTCTAGACATCTTTTTGGCCGGTGGAGTTTTTTTGCTAAAAGGCAACAAAGAGTGTGTCCTTACTTTCAATATTTTAGCACAATTTCTAGTTGATTACCATATCTAAGTATGCCAACTAATTCAATCAATAATTATACAATACAATTAATTCACGCAGAAGTATTCACCAAGTTCCATCATTAAGGCATATCATGGCCAGTTGATTAAGCAGTCTCAGATAATGGTGAGAGGCCGACAATCGATTGATTTAAACCTTGCAAGGTAAACCTAAACACACGGAGCGGTGCCCCAACCGAGCTGACACCGACCAGGTGGTTCCCAAAAGTCCTCGGCTTGGGATCGAAGCTTACAGTCCCGGGTACAAGGCTATCTGACATGTCCCACCCAGTACACCCAGCCTCACACATGTACCCACCTCCCGGTTGCAAAGCGGCAGGTGATTACTCAAGAGTAGTAATAGTAAGTTCCCGCACCGGCTCATTAAGGTACTACGCTTACCGGTCCCATTCCCGACAAGTGCTTCGTACATTCAAAAGCCTAGCCCACAAAAGCCACTAGACCGGAGCCCAAATGCCATGCTCTTACCACATGAGAAATCCATTTATATAGATTTTATGAGTCCAACATAAGAACCTATTCTCGCGAGTGATGAACATCACTCAACTTCTGTCGGGTCCTATAGCATCGTAGCTATCGACCTATCATACTAGTGATAAAGCATAGGTACCTAGGGATCATGCAACTAGGGTTTCAAGTCAACTCCTGAAACGTAAATGCACAATCATAGCAAGGTAATGGCATAATTGTAAAAGACAGGGTTAATGATCCGGGGCTTGCCTTCACTAGCAAGGTTGGCCTTGGGCCTTTCTGGACTTTGGTCCAAGCCTTGAGCTACGAACACATGCTGCAGCTCTTCGTCAGCACCTTCGTCTCCTCCTTCCGGCACAAGCGTATATCTACCATCGGGAAGATCTACACGAGGATGCAAATGCAAGATTTATTTGATATTTTTAATTTAATTAATTACCATAAACAAATGACAACCATAGGGTGCATGGTTGACCACATTCACCTAGATAAGAAATACATTCATCATACTCTTCCAAAAAGGAACAATATGTGGTTCTTTATTATTTATTATTTTTGATAGTGACTATGTACATATATATGGAAATAATTTAATTTAACTTCACAAACAGCAATGGGTTGGTAACATTTAGCCTTTTAATAAGATTTACACACAGGGTCATTAAAGGTGGGTTGGTGATTTTGCCATTTAATTGAGTAGTAAGCCTTAAATTGCTTCCATAGCTTTTATTCACAAAATACAACAATAACATTCAGTGGAAGGGTTTAACATGCACTGAACACTTAGGCAAGGCCACTGAACACACATGCACACTTCGGAGCGCTACGAAATTATTTATACCGAAAATAACAAAAGCTAGTTACCACATCATGATAAAAGCATACAAAAATAAATACACATCAAATTGATCATAACTTTCTCACACATGATCTCTGGTCCAGACCTATGCTAGGGATGCAGCATATATACCTAGAACTATTATGGATCTTGATTTATGCAATTATAAAGAAAAACAAGCATATTTCAAGAATAAATATTTGTGACAATTGTAAAATTGTGATTAATTCACCAGTGGTGCATTTTGGTATAAAAAGATAACATGCAGAAGTTGGTCACAAAAATCTAATTATTGTTAGCTACAAAAATCATTTGGACAGATTGTACATAAATAGAAAACAATTTATATATAAAGATTTACAACATAACTTTGTGCCATTTTTGGTACAGGAGCTAGGAATAACATAACACACAACATATCCAACAATTATTTATAGAGAATTTATAGATTTTGAGATACAACACATCTAGGTTTTTCACATTTCTCTTTTTCATGCAAAAGTTATCAGGAAACAGCCTAGACAAGTTTAACAAAAGTTGTATTACTCTTCACCAGGAGTCTATCAAATTGGGTTTGCATTTTTTCCAAGTTCTCTACGATTTTCTACGGATTTTACAAGTTTCAGCAAAACAAAAACACTATTTAAGAAACTGCATTACACCGAGGTCCCAGGACTTTCTCAGCTTTCACAGATATGCCCCTACTTCAAGAAACAAACTTGGAAAGAGCTGGCTTCTTGCAATGTAGCCCATGGGGATGAGGGCGGCGCGGCCAGCCGGAATCCGGCGAGCCGGCGGCGCTCTCGGCCGAGGAAGGTGCAGAGGAGAGCTAGGGGGTTCACCTTGGTTCGGTTTGCGGTTTGGGGGCGGAGGAGGGCCGGCCATGGCTCACGGCGATGCACCCGAGCGGCGGCCACGGTGGCCTGTAGTCCGGCGAAGGGCGGTGCAAGGCGGGACAAGGCGCAGCATGGGTAGGTTCTCCAGGTCCTAGGGAAGAGGCAGGGGTGGTTGCACAGGCGCGGGAAAGAGTGGAGGTGAAGCTCGGCGGCGGCGGCTCTACTAGCGCACGTCGGCGGACAGGGAGGAGATAGCGGCGCTCGTGCGCGCGAGGTAAGGGGGTGACGGCCTTTTATAGGCGATGCACATGCTCGTGACGAAGGATGACGAATGTGCAGCCGTGGTATGGCGCACAGGGGAGGGGACACCGTGGATGGACCGGCGGTCCAACGCGGCGCGCGTCCAGTCGGTCCGGCACGTGCAAGGGGGCGGCGCGTGGCGCGGTGCGAACCTCAAGGTGTCTTAGGGCACGGGGCAGCCTGGGGAAGGCATGCACGACCTCGAGAGGCTCAGGCGTGGCGCGACGCGTCACAGCGCTCTGGCTGGCAACCGTTTCAACATAGGCCACTTCACGCACGATTTTCTCTAAATTTTTGAACTAAAGCGCATAAGGTGGCGAATATGAGAGTTATATATCTAACTATCCCCTACAACTTTCACAAAGGATTTAGGGTATTTTTCTCAACGGATTTTGCACAAATTGCTGCCAAACTTTGAATGCCACTCTGTTTCGGTGAACAGGAGCTGCTGGTAGTTGACAAAGTTTTTTATCCTTTTCCACTCAAAATTTGAAATGCCATTCAACATGAAAGTTGTGTCCCTCGAAAAACTGTACAACTTTCATATTGGGAGATTTTGAAGTGTTTAGGTGAAATTTGGAGAACGCGGCAAAAGTTCCGAAGGACGTTCAACGACGTTGGGGTTTCGGTGCGGTTTGACCGTGCCTTTGACCAAGGGTTGACCACAATTGTGTGTAGACTTGACCAAGAGCGTCATTAGGGATTGTCGGCTCGGTTTTCGAGGTGAGGACCCAGGTTGACCTAGGTTTGACCAATGTCAGCAGGTTTGACTCAGCTGATTTGGTCATTAGCGTCAATGACGCTAATTAAAAACCTGGGGCGTCACAATACGGGAGCACGACCACATTAGCCCTCAAGTTGTTCATAATAATTGTGAACCGCTGGAACATGGCATCAATCGACTCAACGGAGATGTGTGAAATTCTTGTACTCTCTCTGGTAGGTCGCAAAGAGCCGAGCCTGAACTTGAGAGTTTCCGACATGAGCATTCTTTAACTGCTCCCAATTCCTGCCCGCCAAGTCCTCACAGAGCACGGTACAGGTAGTTGACCACCTTGTTGTTGGCATCGAACATGTCCCTTTATCTAGGAGTAAGGAAGTTCACAGGATGAACATAAGTTGTGTTCACCGTGACATCCCACAGGATCTGACCCTTGGCACGGAGGAAAGCAGTCGTCCGCCTTTGCCACATATGGTAGTTAGTACCATGAAAGTGTGGAGGGCTCGAACCCCATTCCTGGTATGCCATCTTTGGATCTTAGAATGGTTAGAATCACGAAGATCTGTAACTGGTTTTGATACCAATTGAAGGACCAATTAGGTGACCGGAGAGGGGGGAGTGAATGGGAGCTGATAAAAATTCTCCACGAAGGTCGAACTCGCCCCATGTCCCAAATTCACAACCAAGGATTCCCACACGAGTTTGCCAAGGTCGCGTATGTCACAACGGACCTACCAACCCTAGGAACAAACCCCAAATATTCCCAATGCAAAAGCGAAACTCAAGAAGCAAAGGACTTAAATGATCTACACAGCCTTGGGCAGACCGTCCGCGTGGAGGCGGCGGACTGTCCGCGGGGGCCAAGTGGACTGTCCGCAAGCACAGGGCAGACCGTCCGAAAATGCCACCCGAACTTCCAGTACTACACCTCGAAAAACGGAGTGTCCGTCGAACACTCGCGGACAGTCCGTGCCTCGCGGACTGTCCGGCCACCCCGGGCGGACTGTCTGACTAACTCCTCCCAACAAAAAACAACCAACGAAACGGATCGAAACACAGACACACAAGAACACTTGAAGAACACGACGAACACTCAGTCAGCTGTCTCCTCGTGGACCGTCTGCGACTCTCTAGAGGACTGTCAGCCACGAGCGGACAGAGCAGCCCGACCACGAACTCACAAGCACCAAACCACCTATCCGTCCATGGATCTCCCAAATGGCTTGAGCTCTTGACGAAAGATTTGCGGGAGATCTGAAGCGTCCCTAGGGGATGCTTTGCTCCAAAACTTGGACCCTCAAATGAACTAAACCGCCGAAAATCGAATCACAACTGAGCACTACACAAAGCTATGGTTCCAACCGAAATCCTTCAATCGGAGGCCGAATTCAGAGTTTGAGAGCTCATGATCAAGCACAAAGATGCACGAGGAAAATATCCATGATCCCCACCTACAAATCCCAACCCAAACACCTCAGAGTTGAAGGAACAAGCCACAATGAAAATCCAACCAAAATTGCTCGAAAAAGACACGAAAATCCCAAGAGCTACAACAGGAAAATCTACGCAACCATGAAAGCTTCCATTCACTCGGGGGTCAGATTATTTACAAATGGATGAAAAATCTAAACATATAGAGCAAGGAATGAGAAGTAGTCTGGAAGGATGGTTTGCCAGGAAACCCTAGAGTTAATATGTATGAGTCCCTCCAGGCCAGGAAAAAGACCACACTACCCCTAACACTTAAGTTGTGATACAAACCCTCAGGGGCATATAGGTCATGTAGCACTCATCTTCATCGCACGGCCACGCTGTCGCCGCAGACCACATCCTCCCGATGCAAGCCCTGCGACCCCGCCACGTGTCCATCGGCATCGAAGCTTCTCGACACGCCCGGATCCCATCTCTGCCTGCCGAGCCTCCGGTCTTGGTTTTGTGGCTCAACCAAGTAACCCGACGATTTTGTGGTGAACCGCCGCAAACCGCGCGTGCAGACTCCGGTCATGAGTCGCTACACCGGCTACTGTCCACGACTTCGTCTTGCTTTTCTTGCCACCATGCGGCCCGCACTTGACTCCGCTAGCCACCGGGTCCCTCAATCCGAGCCTACTTGTCTCTCCACTCCTCGGAGGCCCCGCAAGGCATAGACCTTTCGTGCTCGCTCTTCACCTACACCAACACAAATCAAGCCGCAACCTGCACCTACAATACTCGGCCAAGAGTTAGTCCACACCATGTTGTCAATCACTCATCACAGCCAGGAGCAACCATCCACTGGTCCTCGAATGCTCCGGTCCTCAAGTAGTACTTCCATTTTCCTTGTTGGCTGCCAAACGAGTTGGCCTACCAGGCTGGCGTGGTATGATTAACCATGTTCACCCTTTCCTTTTGCCTCTTTTCCTCCTCGAGAATGACCTTAAACATCATTTTGTCTAGGCAATAATTGGAGCTATGATCATAGTTTTCCTTGTGGATGATGCAATAGCACTTCCTTTTTCCTTGTTGGCCTCAGCCTCTCCCTCAACCTCTTCCTCTGCCTCCTCCACTACCGCCTCTAGAGTTTTCGATGTGATTTTCCTCGAAAGGTTGTGGCTGGTGGTTGAGTTGGTTTGATTCATTGCTTTGGTTGTCAATACTTTCTTGCTGGTTTTCATTTTCGACACCGAAGATGCTCTTGATGTGATGCACAGGCGCATTTCTAGGGTTGGGTAATTCCCTGTTGTTTGGCTACCATTACTAGGCGGATTTCTTTTCCTGGGACTGTTCTTCCATACACAATCTAAAATCATTGTCCGAGCAACAATGCTTTTCAAATTCCTCATAGAGATGTTGCATTGTCTTACATCGTTCACGCATGAGATGAGAATGACATTGCCCTAGTGTTAATCCGACAATTGTTGTGTTGATTGCCACAACATCGACCACATTCGGTGCTTGCGCTCTTAGATGAACAAATCTCCTAAAGTAATTTTGGGGTGGTTCCTTCCCTTTTTTCTTGTAGCAAAAAAAAATCATTTTCTATGAGTTGAGGGCACTGGAAACCTTGAAAGTTTGAGAGGATGCGCTGCTTTAAGTCTTCCCAACAATGAATTGTCCCGGGACTCAACACGGAATACCATTGCGTTACTGCATCGTCAGGCACTATGATGAAAGATTTCACCAACACTGAATCATCGCCTCTGGCAGATAGGTTCATAACTTCGAAGCTTATTAGGAGCTTCCTTGGGTCCGAATGCCCTGAGAACCTGGACAAGGGCATGAACCTATAAGTTTTCGGCCGTGGAGTAAGCTGAACCTATTTGAGACAAGGGTGATTTTGGGTCCCAGGCTCCGGTGTTCAATACTTGAATTCTTGCGACGAGGTGCCGGATTTCAAAAGGTTGACCATGGGCATTATTCTAGTGAAAACTATAAACGGGGTTTGCTGGTGGAGTTGGTTTTCACCATTTATGAAGGTAACTTGGCTAGGAAAATGGTTGTCAAAGGATTGTTTATTTACTAGCACAAGTTGCTTGGCATTAATGGTGAGCAACTCGTTTTCTAATCTAGCAATTCCTCTTCAGCCCGTTGGATTTCTTTGGCTGCTTCAACCTCTTTTTGCACCGCAAGCAATTTCTTCTTTGTCTAACTCTTCAGCTTGACATCTACGATTAGCGAGCTCTACCTCTTAGACTGTTTAGTCATTGTTGACAGTTGTGTTTACAGCGAGTCTCTATCACTGAGGCTGCGGGTCTGGACCTCCTCACCCTGAGTGAGAAGATTTTGTACACCCATATTTTTCTCCTCAGCCGAAGGCCCCGATTTACTGGAATTGATTGTCCTTTTCTTCCTTGAGGCCATTGCAGGTTTTCTTCACAGCCTAACATAGACAGTGGGCGCCAATTATTGTATCTAGGAAAACAAGCTCCATCAATCAAATAATAAAACACAACAATGAATCTTTCTATTTCATCTCATTACTTCTCCAAGAAATGGGAACCTCCCTACAAGTGCAGGTCGTCCACCTTCTATAGGGAGACAGACCGACTTTTACCTTCTGAAAATACCATTATGCGACAAGAACTATTCTAAGATGTATTAAGTTTTATTCGTAATTTCGCATCCTGGTGGTTACGCCATTCACGCCATCCTGAAATCGTGCCACCGATCGCGCCGCGTCTTCAGGAGCGAGCACGTGCAGTTGTCAGACATGACTTTTCATGGGCATCCTTTTGATCATCATATTGCGCTCCTGCAAGCAATAGAAGAGAAAATTTTACAGTGGTGAATCTGTTAACAACATTATTCTTCGATCGAAAGGCAACAGCTGATTCTCTGCATGGATGGGTTTGACTTCGTGGCTTTCGATCGAATAGGGTTAGGAGGAGGATTGCGAAACAGAGTATCGACACTGTATTGGTGATTTGAAGAGTAAACTATGGGGTAGTTCCCCACAACAATCAATCAGAATAAAACAGTTAAAAAAGGGTACATATTTACAGAGCTATACAGGAAGAAACAAAAATTACAAGAGAGAGTTAAGCCACTGATCTACTAGGAATTTGTTTACATCTTTAAAACGATAAAGCTGTAGCAGAATTTGATCTTTGAACCTCATGGCCCAAAGAGGAGCAGATGGAAGGAGACCATAAAAAACTGTCACATTATGCATCTTCCACAATTCCCATGCTGCAATTGCTAAACATCCATGAAGAAAGGTTTATGGATGTTCAGCTTTCCCTTGCAATTCTCCTATGGATATCAACATCATCATCCCACACAATATGAAGCATTGACTAGTGTTAAGTGTATAAAGGCCCTACTACTATAGGCCCATATGGCCCATGAGGCTCTGCATCTATATAAGGATATCTCCCTCTGATGGAGATGCATTATGCTCTGATTCTCTCCATTCATTGGTATGTAACATGGTATTAGAGCAGGATTTCAGGTGATTTTACGCCTGCGATCAATTTTTTCGCTGCCGACCCTGTCGGTGTTTTAGGTCAGCAACCTACCAAGGGGAATACCCGAGGTAGATGAATGTGGCCTCGCCGAGATCGGTAACTCGAAGGAAGAAACACGTGGCACACAATTTAGACAGGTTCGGGCCACGAGGTGCGTAATACCCTACGTCCTGTATGCTGTGTGGTTCTAGATTGATTGGGTGTGTTTACAAGATGATACATATGAGAGAGGTAAAGGTGCCTTCGCTTGATCTGCCTCTAGGGTCCACACGAACTTCTCTTGGTGCTTGAGTAGTTTGAAGAAGGGTAGTTCCCGTTCTCCAAGCTTCAAGATGAATTTGTTCAAGGCTGTCATACACCCGGTAAGCTTCGGCACGTCTTTGATGCAGGTGGGAGCTTTCATCTTGGTAATGGCGGAGATCTTCTCGGGGTTGGCTTCGATGCCATGATGGCTGATGATGAAGCCGAGCAGTTTTCCTGAAGGTACACTGATGACGCACTTGTTCGGGTTGAGCTTCCACTGGTACTCCCGCAGGGATGCAAAAGTCTCTTCAAGATCGGCGATGTGCGTGTCGGAGTTTCGGGTCTTGATGACCACGTCATCCACATAGGCTTCGATGTTCTTGTTGAGCTATTTCTTGAAACAGGCCTGGATAGCTCGTTGGTATGTAGCACCGGTGTTCTTCAGCCCGAAAGACATCGTTGTGTAGCAGTAGGCACCAAATGGGGTGATGAATGCGGTCTTCTCCTGGTCTTCTTCCTTGATCGCGATCTGGTGGTACCCGAAATTGCAGTCGAGGAAGCAGAGCAGGTCGCAGCCCGCCGTGGAATCGATGACTTGGTCAATCCGCGGCAACCCGAAGGGGTCCTTGGGGCAGTGCTTGTTGAGGTCGGTGTAGTCGACGCACATTCTCCACTTGTTCGTGTTCTTCTTGCGGACGGGGACGGGGTTGGTGAGCCACTCAGGATGGAAGACTTTTCTGATGAATCCAGACGCGAGTAGTTTGGTGAGTTCCTTCTTGATGGCGTCGCATTGGTTGTCGACAAATCGGTGGAGATGTTGTCATTTGGGGGTAGCTTTAGGATCGACGTTGAGTGAATGCTCGATCAGATTCCTGGGCACCCCTGGCATGTCCGCTGGTTTCCAAGCGAAGATGTCTCGGTTAGCCCGGAGGAAGCTGACGAGCGCGTCTTCCTATTTCGGGTCGAGGCCCGCCCCGATCATGGTAGTCTTGCTGCTGTCGTCTGTCCCAAGGTCGATCGCCTTGACTTGCGCTTCCACAGAGGGTTGAGGATTGTTGGTTGTGTCCGACTTCTCTGGGATCTCGAGTTCGGTTAGGGAAAGCTTCTTGGATGCAAAATAGATCTCTATCATTGCATTGGGTACTTGATTGGTGGCTGCGAGTTCCACAGCTTCTGTGTCGCAGTCGAAGGATATCTTCAAGTCCCCTTGCAGTGAGAGTACTCCGACAGGACTTGGCATTTTGAGTACCAAGTATGTGTAGTGGGGTACCACCATGAACTTGGCGATAGCTGGTCTGCCCAGGATGGCATGGTAGGAAGTCTCGAAGTCCGCAACTCGAACTTGATGTACTCAGTGCGGTAGTTTCCCAAAAATTAACTGGTAGGACCACTGAACCCATTGGAATAGCCGCATTCCCAGGGACGATGCCATAGAAAGGCGATGTGCTCTTAGTGAGCATGTGGGTGATGTCGAGCTTCATCTTTTTCAAGGTCTTGGTGAAAAGGACATTGAGCCCGCTCCCACCATCAATGAGTACCTTGTTGAGTCTGGAGCCCGCGACTACCGGTTTCAGGACAAGTGGAAAACGCCCTGGCTCAGAGAAGCTTATCCATTGATCCGCGTGGGAGAAGGTGATGGGTACCTCCGACCACCTGAGAGGGGCCGGGACCGCTTGTTCAATGTTCAAAACTTCCCGTCGGGTGGCCTTCTGAGACCATTTGGTGGGTAGTCCGCCGAAGAGGACATTCACCGTCTTGTTGGATTCTTGGAAGTCGTCGTTGTCCTTGTCGGTTTTTTCTTGCCCTTCTTGTCGTGAGGAGGTCGTGGGTCTGGGGTATCCTTGAGTGCTCACCGGAGTTGATAGCACTGCTCGGTGGTGTGGTTGCCCTCCAGATGCCACGGGCACTTCTCTTTCAGCAAGTCTTTGAAGCCACCAGAGGTCTTCTTCGAGTTGTCTTTCGCAGGGCGCTGGATAGCCACGACTATGTTGTCTGGCTTGTGCTTGTGGTTAGGACCCGAGTAGTTGTTGTTGTTGCGACCCCCTTGATCCCTGTTGTTGTTGTTGCTGCCACCCGGGTTTTGCTTGCTCTTGCCGCTAATGGCGTCGTACTTGGCATTAGCCTTGTCTTTTTCGTCGGCCCATGAGGTGATTCCGTCCTTGAGCTTGGTGATAGAACTCGAGCGGCGGCGACCGAAGTCTTCAAAGGTGTGACGATGGTAGAGACCATCTTGGAAAAGGACGATGACCTCCTTGTCGGTGACATCGACTACAGTGGTGCGCTTGTCGAAGAAGCGTTGCATGTACTTGCGTAGTCTCTCGCCCTGTTCTTGTTTCACCATTGCCAGGTCCATGCAAGTACCCGAGCCTCCCATGGCGCCAGCAAAATTGCTGGTGAACTGATCCTTGAGCTGGTCCCACTTGTCGATCGAGTACTTGTCAAGCGACTCGAGCCATGTGAGTGGTGCTTGGTCCAGGCGGAAGGGAAAGTAGAGGCACTTGGTGTCATTGTTGCCACCAGCGTTTTCGATGGAGAGGGCGTAGCATCTGAGCCATTCGACTGGGTCTTGCTTCATGTCGTACTTAGTGATCCCTAGAGGTTTGAACTTCTCTAGGAGAAGTAGATTGCAAAGTCGAGAAGATAAGGCGGGGATCGTAGCCGTCGCGTGAGACGCCGATGACATGGCTGTCTGCGTGGCCTCGACCTTCGTGATCGCCTCCGCCACCGGCTCTCCTTCCAGCTCTGTGTGAGGAGCTCCCGCCGCCGCTACCTCCGCCACCAGCATCACCATGATCAGCAGTGCCGCGACTACCACCGGCGCCGCCAACACTGTTACCACCCTAAGAAGGTCCTCCAGCTGATGCCCTGGTACGGTTGGGGTTTTGGGGGAGTTCTCCTCGAGTATGGTTGCGTCCATTGGCTGGACTGCGACTTGTGGCTTCGTGGTTCTTGTGTTCGCGACTTCTGGGGGGAGGCACTTGAGTGAATCTGTTGTCAACTCTCATGAAGTAGGCATCTTCCGCGAGCTTGGCGATTACTTCACCCGCGCGTATCCCCTAAGCCTGATGTGCTATCGTAGAGATAGACATGAGGCATTGTTCGGGGGTAGTGTGCACCCGGTTGGCGACTGATCGAGGGCCTCTGCAAGATTCCGTGCAGGGAGGGATTCTCAGAGACGTCTGCGCCGTTCGTTGCGCTTCCTGTTGCGCTCACGTCAGGCATTCTTGTCGTCGTTAGTTTCATCAGCGGGTGCATTGGCAGACAGCTCGTGTGCTGATATGTCTTCGAAGTAGCGGTCGGGTAGGGTCCTTGGAGGTCCTGGCGTCTCGCAAGCAGCCACGAATACTTGGCGATCAGGGGTACCGAGACTAGAGTCAGTACTCACCACCACGGTTGGAGTATGCTCGTCTGTTGGAGCTAGGGGTGTTCCCTCCTGGAAGGGAAGCTAGTCGAGGTAGGCGACGTAGCGTGAGTTCCCGTCTGTCAAGTCCGTAGGCTTGCGGTCTGGCCAGTAGACGAATCTGCCGGTGGGTGTAGATGTTATAACCAGGCCGGTGGCTGGTCCTGACAGCGATTGCTCAGTCGTGGAGTTCTCGAACTTGGGCTTGTCAGGGTCCGACCCGAAGTCAAACTCGTAGGACGAGTCCGAGTGGTAGCTGGAGCCAGGGTTGGAGTCTGTTGACGGTGTAAAACCGTGCTCAAGTTCTCCGCAAGCCTACAGGTGACTTGGTGCCTTTTTCCCCAAGGAGGGTTCTCCCTATATTTGTCAATCCAAGGATCGGAAGCAAACCACCAAGGTTCTCTATCTAACCTACCGGTCTAACCCTATGTGAAGTGTTGATTGCATAAATATAACATACAAACACGAAGGGATGTATGGATCACATCCACCTAGCCATAAAGGTAAGCAAACCAAAGGTAAACCTAGCCTATCGTCTTCTTGTTGCTGTTCCGGCCAATGTGATAAACCAATCTAAACCTATACTATGAGAAGGATTACACTCGATATGGAGTAACCCGATATGGAGTGGTCCGATGCACGTTCACTCGCCGCTTTCTTTTCTCTCGTACTGTCACTACGCGAGGATATTCATCACCGAGCAACAACCTTGGTCCGTGCACTACTACGGTGTTTCCGCAAGACAAGACTAATCACCATGATTCGATCTAGTCCTACTAAAGGCATATGGTAGCTACACATATGAATAAGTATAACTCGTAGTAGATCAAAGTATGACAAGATATAGTTACATCACCGAATGTTGAAGGTACAAACGACTTGACGAATTCAAGTCGCGGCTCCGGAACTCCGTCATGGCTTCACCACGCAGGGCCAACCATGGTGGCTAGGGCATGGCCTAAGCCATCTCCTAGGCAACTCGAGGACTCGCGGCGGCCGTTGGCTTCCTCCCGGTGCTTCTCCTTTGTCTTGGCGGCTCTCTGATGAAAGGATGGATGTGGCGGCCGGCGGAGGCAGAGACAATAAATAGACAAGCACCTAGGGCAAAAGGGGGACGCGAACCTGGCCCGGAGTGGGCTGGGCCGGTCGGCCCAGGCCGGCCGGCCCAGGCCCGGTTTGGCCCCTGTTGCTTCTCGCGTGATCCATTATTTGTGTGCACTTGCATGTGGGCCTTTGACGTCGTTTCCTTCACGGTTTAGGCTTGAATCATTGCCATGCAAGCTTCGCTGTTTTCTGGTTGAGTCCCTGAAGACTTGCATGTTGACGCTTCGGTCCTTGGGTCATTTGGAGTCATGTTCATCGCGTGTCTTGACTTGTGACGGGCTTCATGATGTTCTATTGAAGTGCTTGATGAAGTTATCCCGAAAGTCTCCTCTTTAACGTTAATTTCCTGCGTAAACAACAAACTCCAAAATCGACATGCGAGAGTGAACTTGATACCTCCGGGGGGTTAGTACCATTGGTTAGAATATCAAATACGTGCAAATGTTGACGGTAAACTTATAGCTAGGTGTACCAAAATCGACCGTCAACAGAGTCCGAGGTGTAGTCGGAGACGATCTCCTTGCAGGCCCGGCGCGCAACGAGAGCTTTTGCATGGGCCCTGCTAGCATTGCAGAGACCAAACGGGAAGTGCTCGTGGAGTGGGGCATCGGCACACGATGGCTCAGTAGCCAACTCGCATGCGGTGACCCACGAGGACGTCGAGTTCGAGTTGGAGGCAGATCCAGACTTGAAGTCGGCGTGCTGGTTGAAAAGCGAAATTTCGCCGAATTTTCCGGCGAGATCGCCCGTGATCACCTCGGGAAGTGTGACGAGCCCAGTCCTCGGGTTGGGTGCCATGGTGAGGCGGCGTTGGAAAGATCCGGTGCCGTCAGCGGTGCAAACCCAGGACCCGAAGACGAAGGTGTCGCTGCGGTTGAAGGCGACAGTTGGCTTGATGAAGATTGAAGCCGTCGAGTTCGCCATGAGATCTTCGGTGAGAACCCCTACCTGGCGCGCCAGCTGTCGTGTTTAGACCGGCAACCTATTAAGGGGAGTACCCGAGGTAGATGAATGTGGCCTCGCCAAGATCGGTAACTCGAAGGAAGAGACACGTGGCACACAATTTAGACAGGTTCGGGCCGTGAGGTGTGTAATACCATACGTCCTGTATGCTGCGTAGCTCTGGATTGATTGAGTGTGTTTACAAGATGATGCGTATGAGAGAGGTAAAGATCCCTGCCTCGCCTTATATAGCCCGGGAGGCAGGGTTACAAGTCGGTTTGGGGAGAGAGTACTAGTCGTGTACGTCTAGGAGTTCTCTACATGGTACAGCACATGCATAGCTTACTTCTCCAGTGAGGTCCTTGCGCTTCACGCCAACAGGTGACGTGCAGCCCAAGTCGAGTAGTCCTATGGGCCCACTGAGGTAGTTGGCCTAGGGATGTCCATACGACAGATCCGTCGTTGGCGTCGTCCGCCGGATTCGGCCTCTCAAGCTCGTCCATCAGGCGGCCGCTCTTGGTCCGCCCGTCGCCAAGGCCCCGTAGGGGACATCCTCCATCCATTGTGGCGGATTCATCCGTGCGACTTGTGCCTCTCGCCGCCCGTCGCAGCGCCTGCCGCCCCGTTGCGATTCACGTCCGTTTCGCGCCCGCCCGTCGCGATTGACGTCCGCCGTCGCGGACTCCTTCACTTGTCGCCCCTTCGTTCTTCCCCATGGCCGTCTACTGCACGTCTGCAGTTTCTCTCGAGACTATCAGGCTGCTGTCCGTCTACCTCTACTGCTGGTGTGCTGAAATCTGGAGTTCACGTCTGCTGCTCTGCATATTCTACAAAGTCACGGTGGTAACTGTCCTTCCTGACTCTGCTGTTGTTCCTTGCATCCCATCATCTTTCAACATGTCGCAGACGCAGATCAATGCCATTGTTGTTAATATCACTCTTGATGGTCAAAGTTATCATGAGTGGGCATTCTGTGTTGAGACTGTGTTGAGAGGTTTTGGTCTGTACTTCCACTTAACTGATGATCCCTCTCCTCGTGTGGCTGATGGTAGCAATGCTGATGCCATCAAAACTTGGGAAATCAAGGATAAGTGATGGTTGCTATGGTCAATAGTGTTAAGCAGTCTATGATCATGAGCCTTTGGAAGTTTTAAACAGCCAAAGCTATTTGGTCTCATTTGCAGGGACGCTATGTTCAGGATAGTAGTGCCCTTTTGCATACTCTCATGCAGCAAACACATGCACTTCAGCAGAATGATATGACCATTGATGAGTACTACTCTGCTTGTGATCGTCTTGTGGGTTCTCTGACTTCTATGATAGGTGACTGTACAACACATAAATTCATTGATATATTTTTCATGTATCATAAACGGCTGCTTCATGATTCACCTAATTTGACCATGGCTATGGCTGGTGCATTGTCTGATCTTCTTGCTGAGGAGACTTGCCTTCGGTCTATGTGTGCTCCTCCTATGTCAGCATCTCACAGTGTGTTGGCAGCCTCTCAGAGGTCCAATGTACCTAAAGGTTTATATTCAGAACCATGCAAGCATTGTGGCAAAGACCAATCATAATTCAGAGAACTGTTTCTCTCAGCATCCAGAAAAATTGGCTTATTTTCGTGCACGTCTGCTCGAGGTCGTGGTACTGGTTCTACTCCTGGAGGCTCAGTGTCTGTTGTCATTGTTTCACCTATCAGTGCTTCTCAGCCATCTTGGATTCTTGATTCAGGGGCTTCTTTTCATGTGACATCTGATCGAACCCGGCTTGCTGCTCCCAAGCCAGTTCATGACGGTGCTTCTATTCAAACAGCAGATGGTACATCTTGTTATATCACTCATCAGGATTCTCTCTGTACTTCTAATTTTTCTGTGCCTGATGTCTCTTTTGTACCTCAGCTATGTATAAGCCTACTTTCAGTTGGTCAAATAACATATCATAATTGTTTTGTTGGATTTGATGACTCATCTTGTCTTATTCAGGATCGTCAAACCGAGACTATGCATGGGACTGGCCATCGCCGTAGAGGTTCTCCTGGCCTCTATGTTCTCGATACCCTGTGTCTTCCTCAGCATCCACCTCGAGCATCATCCACTGCTAAATCATCCACCTCATCCTTCGCCAAGTGGCATCGTCGTCTTGATCATCTTTGTGGGGCACGTCTGTCTACAGTAATAAATACAGGTCGTTTAGGTCATACGCCTCTGGAGTCTAGCTTTAATTGTAACGGTTGCAACCTTAGAAAACAAATACAACTCCCATATTCATCTAGTGTTTCTCATTCTGCTAGACGTTTTGATCTTATTCATTCAGATGTATGGGGTCCTGCACACCTTTTGCCACAAAGGGCGATCACAAATACTATGTCATTTTTATTGATGATTATTCTCGTTATACTTGGATTTATTTTTATGAAACATCACTGTCAATTGTGTTCCATTTACTAGTCTTTTGTTCCCATGGTTCACACACAATTTTCTACTCCTATTAGAGTTTTTCGTTCCGACTTTGGTGGTGAGTATTTGTCTGATGCTTTTCACCAGTTCTTGTCCTCTGAGGGCACTCTTGCTCAGCTTTCTTGTCCTGGTGCTCATGCACAAAATGGTTTGGCTGAACACAAACATCGCCATCGTACAGAGACAGCTCGCACATTTTTTATTTCTTCTTTTGTCCCTTCTCATTTTTGGGGTGAAGCTGTCTCTATTGCTGCATATCTCATAAATAGACTGTAATGACCCGCCTCCCCGAGGCTGGGCCAGCCTACGCCTGGCAGCTCTCTAGGACCCCAAGAATATCCCCATAGACCAACACATGTCTATCCTGCGCACTTTGTCCTCACTCATGCACCCGGGAAGGACTTCCCGGTCAGTCACCCATCACTCCAGGTCAAGCACGGTTAACTTTGGAGTTTTTGGTGATGGGCTTCCGGAAAAGAAGTTGCAACTTGTTATCCTTATCAATCCTATTAAGCCTTGGGTCGAGATGTCACATACTCCCTCCGTCCCAAAAAGAATGTCATTCTAGACATTTTAGGACAGATTATTAAGGAGGTGAAATGACCTTGATTGCCCCTATTTATTTACCATATTAGGTGCTAATTGATTGTTGCATGCCTACATGCACATGCACACATGCCAAATTAAGCAAAACGTCATTCTTTTTGGGACAAATTTTGAATCCTAAAACGTCATTCTTTTTGGGACGGAGGGTGTAGACAACCCTCATCGAAATTGTCTAACAAATGTCGTGGTGAGGTACTTCTTGGTACCCCTCCCAGCTATGATCATCTTCGAGTTCTGGGATGTACATGCTATGTTTTGTTTGCTCCTCGTGAACGTACTAAATTAATTGCACAATCTGTTGAGTGTGTTTTTTTGGGGTATAGTCCTGAGCATAAAGGTTATCACTGTATGATCCTTCTTCTCGTCGCATATATATCTCTCGTGATGTGACCTTTGTTGAGAACCATCTTTTCTTTTATAACCCATCTACACATCCCTCATATTCTCCCATAGCATCCACAGCTTTTATGTCTTCCTCCTATTTCATCCACTGAGTGATGTTACTTCACCTTCTGCATCCATTCTTGATGTGCCACCTATTTTTGTTGCGCCTCCTCTTTACGAGGCACCTACACCTCCACCATCTTCACATGTGCCGCCTCCACCTCCACCACCTCCACCTCACCCTTTCTCAAAACCACCTATCACACGTTTCTTTCAAGGTCGTAATAAAACTCCGACTGAACTTCCTTCAAGTCCTACAACCTCAGCTAGTCCTGACGCACCCGCTGTTGATGATTCTAATAATATTAATGAGTCGCATATTGTTTCTGGTGAGTCACAGGCAGGTCCAAGATATAATCTACAAGATCGTAGTACTATTCATCCGGAAGAGAAGTATGGTTTTCCCCATGTGAATGCTCTTGTTCATGAACCGGTCACTTATCAGGAAGCTGCCAATATTCCTAAATGACAACTTGCTATGTGTGAGGAACATGCTGCCCTTGATCGTACAGGCACTTGGGATCTTGTTCCGTTACCATCACATGCTGTGCCTATCACGTCTAAGTGGGTATTTAAAATTAAAACCAGGTCAGATGGTTCCATTGAGAGATATAATGCTCGTCTGGTTGCCCGAGGATTTCAGCAAACTCAAGGTCGCGATTATGATGAGATATTTGCTCCAGTCGCACATATGACTACTATTTGGACTTTGATTGCTGTGGCTGCCACTTCTTCATGGACTATCTCTCAGATGGATGTTAAAAATGCTTTTGTTCATGATGATTTGCATGAGGAAGTTTATATGCAATGCTTTATATGGTCTTAAACAGGCTCCTCGTGCCTGTTTTGAGTGTTTTGTATCTGTACGTCGACGGTTTTTCACACAGTGATCATGATCCTGCTTAGTTTATTCATCACTCACCACATGGACGTACTTTCCTTCTTCTATATGTCGATGATATGTTGATTATCGGAGATGATGTGGACCATATATCTAATTTTAAGAAGAAACTAGGTGAGCAATTCCAAATGTCATATCTGGGTCCTCTCAGTTATTTCTTAGGGATTGAGGTTCAGCACTCTCCTAGGGGATACTTTCTTTCTCAATCCAAATACATAAATGATCTTATTGATAGTTCTGGCATAAGTGATAATCGCACGGCTGCCATGCCTATGGATCTACACTTGCAAATCCGCCCCAATGATGGTACACCTCTTGAGCACCCCTCTCGATATCGGCATATTGTGGGCAGTCTGGTATATCTCATTGTTACTAGACCAGATATTGCTCATGATGTCCATATTTTGATTCAGTTTGTGAGTGCTCCTACTTATTCATTTTGGACATTTACTTCGTGTCCTGAGATACTTACGTGGCACCTCATCTCAATGTTTGTTCTATGCTCATGATAGTCCACTTCAGCTTCGCGCTGACTCGGACTCCACTTGGGTAAGTGGCCCAATAGATCGTCGCTCCATCACAGGATATTGCATTCTTCTTGGCTCCTCTCCTCTTGCATGGAAGTCTAAGAAGCAGGTAGCTATCTCTCAGTCTAGTACAGAGGCAGAACTTCGAGCATTGACTACTACTACTGCATAGATTGTATGGCTTCAACGGTTGTTGGCTGATTTTGGTATTTCTTGTGATGCCCCAACACCCCTTCTATGTGACAATACAGGAGCCATACAAATTGCTAATGATCCTGTCAAGCATGAACTTACAAAGCATATCGGAGTTGATGCTTTCTTCACTCAGTTTCATTGTCAACATAAAACCATTGCTCTACAGTATGTGCCCTCTCAGCTGCAGTTGGCAGATTTCTTTACTAAAGCACAAACACGAGAGCAACATCGGCTTCATCTTCTCAAACTCAATGCTTCAAATCCTCCACTTTCACCTTGAGTTTGAAGGGGGTGGTGTTAAGTTTATAAAGACCCTACAACTATAGGCCCATATGGCCCATGAGACTCTGCATCTATATAAGGATATCTCCCTCTGGTAGAGATGCATTCTGCTCTGATTCTCTCCATTCATTGGTATGTAACAACCAGCACACCTTTGCAAAGTGGCGATAAAAAAAAGATGCATCATGTCCTTATAGCAATCCATATCACATAGAACACAAGTCGTCCCTGCCCTTGTATTATAATTCATTCTTCTCATGACATCTTTAGTATTGAGCCAATCCACAAGCAAGAGCCAAATGAAGAATTAATTCTTGGGATACACTTTGATTACCAGAGCCACTTAAAAGTTGGTTGAGCCTGCATACCAGAGAACACAAACCTGTAGATCCTGCTAGAGGTATAGTTGGCATTTCCCCAAATGAAAGACCATTGGTCAGCAGAATCTTCATCATAGGAGACAGCTTGTAAGTAAAGCTGTAGTTGCTGAAATTCCTGAAAGACTTCTAATGAAAGGGGAAGAGAAAACAGTGCCTCAAGATCAGGTGCATTGATCACATCGTTCACAGAAATATTTGTGTTTGCTGCAAAAGAGAAGAGTCGAGGCAGAATATCAGCCACAACCTGGGCACTCCATAGGTCTTCCAAAAACAAAACAGTGGAGCCATCTGCCCATCTCCTAGAGAGCACACAGCCACCCCTCTGTAAAGAATGTTTACACGAAGGACATCCTCTGGCTTACCCTTCCCAGTATCATATAGGACAGTCATTTGGTCAAACTTGCACACATTCATTTTCATTGGTTATTGTTGTTCCTTTTTACTCCCAAAACAAGTGACGAAACTTGTTGGTACCTTATTTAATTGTCATATCAATTTGAGACATGGTGAATCTTTATTACACATTATCACACACACACACACACACACCATATAGAAGGTGTCAATCCTTCAGTGGGTAGGCCGGGTACATTGCTATACCGCACATTCCCTCCGGCTTGCCGGCGGTGTTCCTCTTTATCCTGCCGAAGCCCTGCTCGCCCCAACTAGATCCCCATGAATTCTTAATTACCCAGTACTCACTCCTGCCCTCCTTGCCGTACCCGACAACAGTGACGACGTGGCTGAGCTCGGTCCCGCAGGGCCCGTTGTAGACGCCGCTCTTGTAGTGGTGGAAGTTTTTGCTGTTGGAATCGATGGCCACACTGACGGGCTGCATCGCTACCACGTTCTTCAGCCTCTTCTCGCTCCGCATGGCCACGCGCCGGTACCCGGAGATGGTGGCAGCGTGGTTCCCCAGCTTGGAGGGGTCGCACTTGCCCTTCTGGGCCTTGTAGGGGTAGTCGTCCACTGTTGTGATGCCGCCGTTGGAGTAGATCCACTTCAGGGCCTTGACGTGGCTGCCGCCCTCGCAGCCATTTTCCTGCGTGTCGCAGTCCATGAGCTGCTGCTCTGACAGGTTCAGTAGCTTTCCTGTACGGATCTTCGTGATCCCTTCCACGGTTGCCACGGCAACAAACGCCCAACACGATCCTGCAAGACCACCAGTACAATGACCAGGCGATTTGTTAGATGTCAGAAATGAAGAATACTAGCAAATATGTTGGTGCGTTGCTACGGGTCAAGATCTCAAACATCCCATGTATTATTTTAATAAATATCCGTACAGTATAATGGAATCTGGAATATAAAATGTGTACATTTTCATGGCGCGAAGTGTCATACCATCACCTGGCTATCAAGTCGTAAAAGTTAAGCTCCATTGTTCAAAGGAATCGGTGACAACATCGCATATGCGTACTCGATGCAATGCAACCCAAGTAACCAACTAAATAGAACATTATCATATCAGGGGTTTAGAAAGCTATATACTGGTTAAGCTCACCAGAATTCTAAACTCTACAATAATTCACACCGAGAGATGACTTGCCAACAATAATACTTTTCTTCACATATCATATTTAGTAAGTAAATGGTCGTATCTCAGTTCAGTGAAAATCGTATTAAATCGTAATAGAACATATATACAGCTTGTACCGTTCCTAACATTATTTCGAGTCTAAACTATATATTGTAGTTAGTTTTACATATGCTCCTCACAACATGGGAATGCAAGCACTCGAGTAAATCTATATTTGCTTGCCTTGCGGTCCTGCCCTGCCTGCACGGTGAGTAGTAGCCAGCCAGGGCATGATTTCGTGTTTCCAACAGTTCATTTATAGTTATATGTAAAAAGTATTTACTGAAGTAGAGGGGCCAAAAAGGGACTCCTCACTCATCTCTGCATGAGTGCACGAGGCCTCCATCGCTGGATGGGGACAAATATAGCCCAAATCATCAAACTTACACCCTGATAAACAACTCCTCCTCCAATTAATGGTGATGCGTTTGGTTAAAGATCAAATGTTTTCTTTTCTCACTTGAAAAACAAAGTCAAGTGAGCCTAAGCTGGCCAGGCATCGCAAAGCTGGTGCTCTGGGAAGGTGATATGCTGGACTTGGCGAATCATGGCTACCAGCCAACAGCGCGCGGGGCTCGACATTTCAGACGAGTTCGCCATGCTCGAAGAATCACCGCGCGTGGGACAACCGTGTACCGCCGATCTCCTAGTCTTGACAGCAGGACAGCACACGACGCGCAAACACTTCTAAGCATCCCAATCCTATATAAATTTTCTAAGACCATCGTAGCAGCATCTAGCCATGTGCAAAATCAGCATCCACACGAAAAGCAGAGTGCCACGCGTTGAGGCACCACGGGCGCAACCACAGTGCCCACGCCGAGCAAAAGCAGACGATCACTATTGTTGGGTGAATCTTTAAAGTGTCCACTATATTTATATTCTTGTCTAACATAATACTGTGCACGCAGCATTTCAGAGTATTAGGATATCTAAGAAACGAACTGCAATTTAGATTCATGATATATTATCTATTTTCAATTTGAAATCTTCTTTAGAATGCAAATTGTATTTATGATGACAATCGATCATCTATGGAAGATGTGCCAGAATGCGGTGGAAAAAAAATGAGCATGGAAATCTGTCTCTGTCCAGCAACAAAAAGGAATGCAAGCAGAGCAAAAACTCAGGCAAAAAGGTCAAAAAAAGGGGTTGTTCTACATACATGCAAGTTTTGAATAATTTCATTTAACTAACTCTGTAGCATATAACGAATTTTATTTCTGTTAGATTTTATCTCACTTATGTTCCAACATTTTCATAACTAAACAACCAAAAGCATTGGTTGCACTCAGTTTATATTTCCACCTAGTCGATTGGACTGAAATCTCGAATCAATCTACAATGAAAACCAAAAGCAGGAGGGGCGGACCCAAGTAGAGCCGAGTGAGGGCACATGCCCCCACTCATATTTCAGAAGCAAAGGTTAATTGCAAATTTTCACTACATAAAAGCTTGACAAATCTTTGTTTTCTTAAGAAGTGCCCTCTCTCAAATTTTGCTTTAGGTCCGCTGTTGACGGTTAATAATTGTATCAAAGTTCGTTCGTGACTCGCAAGCGTACAAGTCTCCCGTCGTAGTCAAGGGACCCTTCTTCCCTCGAGTGGTGAACCCAAGGTATCGAATCCGTGGAACAAATGTGTGACGCAAGAGTTGATCTAGTAAAGCCAAGTAACTTCAATCTTTGGTAAAAAGAGAAACCCTAATGCATCTAGGTAAGAGCACAAAACAAAGATAAATCTAATCTACTAAAGACTGGAGAAAACAAAGTAAGATTGGGTAGATAAACCGATCTAGAGGGATCGGGGTAAGCCTTTTGTTGAAGTTCCAAGCAAAAGAAGAAGTAGCAAATCGAATCTTAATAAAAGCCTCTTTAAATCGTGGTTTCCCGTCCAAATCCGAAAACATCCGCCTTTCGAGACCCCCGTTCTGTCACAACGTATCCCTATTCATGCGGGGAGCTTAGGGCGAGTCAAAAGACAAGTCGAGATTCTTTCGGAAGATCCGGCGTGTACCTCTAGCCACCGCGGCTACAAGAACACCCTATGTAATCTATCGTACGAATAGAATTGGAATAAGCAAAACCGATCGAAAAACGAAATCTTCGAGGAAACACTTGATCGCTAAGAAAAGATTCAACTTGATAATTCAACTATGACAATGATACATACACAAGATCACCACCGGGATCCTTCCTTGATCTTGCTTCTAGCTCCGGAACTCCGACGTGGTCTTCCATGCAAGGTTCCCACGTCGGCTAGGGAAACCCTAGTCAACTAGCTCGACCCTCTCCTCTCCGACATGGTGTCCCTCTCTTCTCTCGCTTCTCGGCGGCCGAAGACGAAATCTTCTCTGCGTGGCTCTCGGTCGGGGGACTATAAATAGCCCGATTGGCGGCTAGGGCAAAGGACGACGCGTTTGGGCCCAAAATGGGCTCGGGCCGACCGGACCGGGCCGGCCGGCCCGGGCCCATTTAGGCCCGGCCCCGTGGGCTCCTTTGCCCGAGGTCGGTTCCCTTGCTTCCCGGATGCTTCCCCCTTCGCATACGGGTCCATGTCGTCGATTTCTCTCCGAATTGGACTCAACTCCTTGTCTTGCAAGATTCAAGACTTTTCCGGTCGTGTCCCCGGAGTCCGTCGTCTTCTCGGATCAAGTCCCCGGCTTCTTGGAGTTAATTTTACTTCATTGCATGACTTGTTCAGGGCTTCAAAGTCTTGTCATGAGGTGCTTGATGAACTTACCCCGAAAGTCTTGCATTCAACACTAAATCCCTGCATAAACATTAAACTCCAAAAACGACATGCACACGTGAACTTGTTATACCACGGGGGTTAGTACCAATGGATAAAGTATAAAACTCATGGCTAGGTTGACGGATTTTCACCGTCAACATCTCCCCCATGCTTAAACCTTGCTCGTCCTCGAGTAAGCCTTCGATGGATATCATCATTGCCAAACAATGTTTAAACTTTGCATTTGATCATACATGAGAAAACATAATGCTCTCAAAATATTAATTCATTAAAGTTCCATAATGTACTAGCCTTCATCTCCACGGAGGGTAGATTCTTATTAAGCTTATCCCACAAGTATTAACATGCTCACAAAGTTTTAAATGGATCTCGAATTTTTGAAATGAAGAACGAGATAAGAAAAGCTAAACCAAATTCACAAATTTAAATCATCTCATGTATTGCTCATAAACTCTCATCTCACTTGTCTCTCAAGCCTATATATTCTACTCCTTTCCCTCTCATATATATGTGGTAGGCTTTATATGGAGCTTTTGGGAAAGTTTAGTCCTAACAAGATTTTATAAATGAGGTGTTGTCAAAACAAGACAAGCTTCTCATGGTCTTACCGAGACTCGTCAAAAAGGTCATTGGAAAATAATGTTAAATCAAGGAGGGGAAAGAGAAAAATACACACACTTTTAGATGAGTGGACATGTGCAAATGGCAAAGAGTGATCCCGAGGCACAAAGAAAGTCCTCGTTATCGGATTGCACATGGTTGGAAAATTGAGAATGGATCTTTTTATCTTGAAGCCTTGAATGCACTCCTAGAGAACCGGGGAGTTCACTTTACGCACAAATATATTTTTTTTTCTCATTCTTTTCTTTCTTTCATTCATTCATTTTTTCTTGCCTCGTCATATATTCAGTCCATGACTTTCACAACGAAGTTTTGATTTTTTTATACCTTGAAAGTCATGAATATCACTGGATTTTTTTTTCTTTCATCATTATATATATTTTTTTAAATACTCTCTTTTGAACTCTAAAATTGCACCGTACCTACCTCTTCCCCCATGCTTAGACGTTGCTCGTCCTCGAGCAAAGAGGCGAAAAATAAGGTAGGTACCGGAGATAATTTTCCTTGGAGAGATACTTGAAATCTTCAACGTTGGCACCGTCTTGCGATCTTCCTTGAATTGATGATCCATCCTCAATGATAGGTTGTGGTCAAGGAGGTAGTCACAAAAAGATGATATTTGGTTTAAGGGTGGACATCCGGCGAAGTTTGTGAGATCACCGATGCGGGGATACACAATGCACGGATAAAAGGCTAGCAAAAAGATAGATACGCAAAAACGGAATGACCAAATTTTCTTAGTCTCGGGCCGGAGAAATCATGGCCTGCAATAACTCACTCAAAAATAAATCTTGTACACTAAGGTTTATGCACTCAAATATATATAAGGCTTTGGATAGGTTGAGCAACACACAAGTGATATTTGTGACAAGGTTAGCAATATTTTTGAGCATAAAAGACATCTTTAATCTATTCATAACTTGAGAGCACATAAAACACTATGGGTCTTTATTTTAATCATAACCTCCGCTGAAAATTAAGCTAGCATTTAAATAAATTCAGATCTGTATTTTTAAGAGAGCACTAGCTTAAACATGCATAAATCAATTACAAAGATGAACAAAGCTGCAATTTTAATCATATATCATCATGGCACGAATTTTGTAACTTTTCCAATGATATAATCAAGGTGGTGTCTTTATTAATGATGACATCAAGTTGAAATACAAACTGAAAATAAACTAACATGCTTGCTGAAATTTAAATAAAAACAGAAAATACTACGCAAACACACATAAGCAAAAGCTGAAAATTACAGAGAAAAAGAAAAGAAAAGAAAACTAAAGTTCCTAAATCTTCTAGTCCTCCGCCGGTGGTTGATGTTGATGATCTTGATAATAATACCCTTGCTCGTAATATGGTTGGACACTTCCTCCGACGAATTAATTTGGCTCCACAAGGTGAAGGCGTCCAAGTTCAAAGGCAATATTTGTGTTGCCTTCACCAAGTTGAGTTGCGTTAGCTTGGATGGCTGCGATGTTTTGAGCGTTACTTGCAGCAAACCCTCCAATAATGGCCATGCTTTGTTGTGGTTGGGGATGATGAGCGTAGGACTCCGCGAAGTTAGCGTTGGGCACAACATAATTTTGTGGGGGTACCGGTGCACCACCCCCCCATGCTTGCTCTTGTGGCCCTCCGTAATAACTTGGCGGAGGAGGGACCCCGCCGAATGGTTGCACATTGGGTTGTGCTCCACTCGCTTGTGCGGAGGATATTCCCTCCTCTACGATTCTTCCTTTCTTGTTCTTCCTTGCAGGGACAAGTAGTCCCTCTTCCAACCAATCTTCTCTCCCTTCATTGAAAAGCCTAAGCCTCTCGTTGGGAAAGGGTAGGTTCACTATGGCCAACCGATAACCTCCTCTCTCATCTCCACTAATGTATTTGTCTTGCCGCAAATATTCAATGCCGAGAGAGGTACCACGCAAAAGGTGGTCGGGGTTTCTTGCGATCCCCGGCCGCAAGGAAAAGGCCAACATGGAGAGGTAACACCCCGAACCAATATTACCCGCCCCCGATGTTGCTTCACAACACCAACGGTTGATCATGAGGTAAGAGGGGTCTATTGGCTGCCTGGCAATTAAAGCCGAGTATAGCCAATTCAACTCCGTGTTGGTCACCTTTGTCTCCTTCATCCTCCCCAATACCCTCTTGCACATCCAAGAGTGAAATATCCGGATAATGGGGTTGCGGATGCAATTGCGTTGTTGATGGGCTTCTCCGGAGATCATGTTCCAAAATCCCGCCAACATGCCGGGTGGCACGTCAACTTTCTCCGGAGCTCCCTTGTGGAATCCAAGCAGCTCCCTAACGTGCTCGTAGGGAACCACTTGTTCGATTCCCTCCAAACGGAATGACAAGCCTTGCACCCCATCATCATCAACGATGGGTGCAATAGTCATCAAAATTTCCAAGGCGTACCCCAAATGGGTGTCCACCGATATTCCGTTGGAGAACTGCACCCATCCGAGGTGCCCCAACATATAGTATATGTCGGTGCAAAAACCCAAGGTGCAGAGTGCTTGGTTGTCGAACTCGAAGTTGGGCACAAGCCTCTTCTCAAGATTAGAGAGCCTCTCCTCCTCCTCCGCCGACAAGATGATGAAGCCGTACGAAGAGTATGTCGGGGTGTAAGGAGGTGGCGCGGTTGAGCGAGTCGATCGTCGTGGTGGCGCGGGCTGCTCCAACGTGTGCCCACGAGGTTCGGTGAACCTCATGGAAGTGCTTCTCGCAGCCCTCATACCACCAAGGAGGAGAGCATCGTTCCTCCTCGGTGGTGCCGTGTCCGTCTCCATGCTCCGGGGAGACTCGGAAACCGAGTGCCTTCTCGAAGACGTGGTTGATGACGGCTTGGATGACGACGAACTCTTCTTCTTGGAGAAGAGACTTGTGGTTTTCTTCCATGCTGCACTCTTTTCTTCAACTAAAACTCCGGGTTGCAACTGGTAACTAGGCACTTAAACTTTTTGATTCGGATGTGGACTTTGAGTGGATTAAGGATGTGGATTTTTTTTTTCTTGAGCTATCAAGCTTGGGAAGGTTGGCTATGTCTACGGAGGTTTTGAGCACACAAACTTGAACACACAAACAAAGGAAGGAGAGGGAAGCTTGCCTGCAGAAAACGGGAGTCGGGGGGCTCCTTATGTAGGAGAGGCCGGCCTCGGTGCTCCTCCCCGTCTCGTCTTTCTTCTAGCACGATCGTTTCACCTCTGCAACTTTCCTGCCCGCGTGCTCCACGAGTTGCACCGCCCAAACGCTCTCGTCCACTATTGGTCCTTCCACTTGATGCTTCATGTTTTGAGTCATGTCCATGCTCCCTAGCTCCACTTGCTTCACATGCCACCATGAAATTCCTACAAAGTTGATGCTTGCTGCCCACCATGCTTGTCCTTTGCATGTGGAATTGGTGAAAGTTGATGAAAGGGAATCCAATGGTGCATGCATGATTACTAGATTGCCTCCATTAAGGTGTGTTTAAGGTTAAGCACTCCTCTAATTCGAAATTTAAAATATTTTTCAGAGCCATGCAAGAGCTCGAACATAATTTTAGAGAAGTTTTTAAACCATTAAAAACAAATGCAAGTCGAAAATATTTTCTTTTTACGTCGATTTCGGTCTCACCGGTATAGTTTGCCTTCATCGGTTGAGAGCAAACATTTCCCGGCTTGATCATGGGGGCATAGGTTTAGGTTCTAATTTTGGCTAGATAAGAAAGATTTTGAATAAAACAAAATTAGAATAGGCTTAGAAAAATTCTAATCCTAGAGAAACCAAGGATATAGATTTTTAAAACCAACCAAAAGTTTTGATTTCTAAGTTCACGCGAGTCCTACCACGTGCTGAATTTTATTAACACTTAAACATAAATCGTGGCTCTACTCGTGTGGTTTTAGTATGAAAAATAAGTCAACCTCAGCACCATAATGGGGGTGAAAGGTTGAGCTAAGGTTCTGAAATTATTTGGTTGAGGGTTTCTCGAAAAGAAAAGAACAAACAAGCACATAGGAGGGCTCATGCAAAGGGTTTTTGATAAAGCAAACATTCAATCAAGAATTATGTCTCTAATATTGTTCAACCACTTCTAAGTCTAATGTCTTTGCGTAATAAAACTCAAAAACTAAATTATTAAAAAGACTCGAAAAACCTGGAATCGGGTTGTCCTCCCGGTAGCTTATTCTTGACTTGACGAAACGGGTTGCCTCCCGCCTAGCGCTTCGTTTATAGTCCATGGCTAGAGTTCTTCACTTGATTTCTCCGGATCAACGCTCTTTGTGGGCGTTGCAATCTTGGGTACCCGCTTTGGCTTAGTCAATTTTTTTGGTCTTCACAGGCTGGCTTTGTCCTTGGTCTTGACGGATGCAACAACTTCCTTGTGGCTCGGCATCTCGAACTCCGGTCCTTCGGTCGTGATCTTCATGGTCTCTAGAGTGATCCTTCATCTCTCCTGAATGAGCTTGAGTAGCCTTCGCCGTCTTGGGACCTTGGAGTTGTCTCGGATATTCTTCTTCGTTACCCATCGGGCGCCCGGCAAGTTGTCCCACTTGCGTCTAGCAATCTTCATCACGATGAACACTTCACGTATAGAGCTTCCGACCTCCGTCACCTTGCCATCTAAATTCTTCAATATTTTCTCCATAGCCTCGAGCTTAGTGACGGCGTCCTTGTTGATCTTAGCTTGCTCGTCCATCAAGTCCTTGAATTGTGCACAAAGAGAAACCAAAACTTGAATCGACGAACTTGCATTAAATCGGGGTTACCTTGGACATGGTCGTACTCCACACACTCCTTGCATGAGGATCTTGCTTCGGCGGCCTTTAGGTGTTGAGCTTCTTTCTCCATCTCCATCTTCTCCATCCTCCTCTTAAGTAAACCGATACGCCACTCAAGGAATCCGACTCATATGCATTCAGCTCTCGCAATCGTCATGCGGATAGTTGAGACTTTGATCTTGAACGGCCTCCCGGCGTCTTGAAGGTTTATGGTAGGTAGATCAACGATGTCCGGGGTGCGCAGCGCTCCGGTGGTTGAGGTTGATCTTCCTTTGGACTTGGAGGTGGTGATTCCCTTGGAGATTTCGACGGTCCTTCGACTTCAACTTTTGAATCTAGGGTTTCCACCCCTTTAGCTTGCGTTGCATGTCACCTTTGCCTGTAAAGTTTTCCTGGATCATCCACAAAAAGGTTTGGGTTTCTTGGAGAGGTAGCCAACCATCTCCGGTTAGGGTTAGCAATAAACAAAGTATGCAAAAAAAAACTAGAGAACAAAACAAATCTATAAAGACTAGAGTTAGACAAACTAGATTAGATGTATTTTGAGGATGATCAAAATTTAGTAGATGCGAAAATAAAACAAAATCAGTACTGAAAATTACAAAAAAAGCAATAAAAAAATCAAATCTTGATCACTTGTTCCCCGGCAACGGCGCCAGAAAAAGGGGCTTGTTGACGGTTAATAATTGTATCAAAGTTCGTTCGTGACTCGCAAGCGTACAAGTCTCCCGTCGTAGTCAAGGGACCCTTCTTCCCTCGAGTGGTGAACCCAAGGTATCGAATCCGTGGAACAAATGTGTGACGCAAGAGTTGATCTAGTAAAGCCAAGTAACTTCAATCTTTGGTAAAAGAGAAACCCTAATGCATCTAGGTAAGAGCACAAAACAAAGATAAATCTAATCTACTAAAGACCGGAGAAAACAAAGTAAGATTGGGTAGATAAACCGATCTAGAGGGATCGGGGTAAGCCTTTTGTTGAAGTTCCAAGCAAAAGAAGAAGTAGCAAATCGAATCTTAATAAAAGCCTCTTTAAATCGTGGTTTCCCGTCCAAATCCGAAAACATCCGCCTTTCGAGACCCCCGTTCGTCACAACGTATCCCTATTCATGCGGGGAGCTTAGGGCGAGTCAAAAGACAAGTCGAGATTCTTTCGGAAGATCCGCGTGTACCTCTAGCCACCGCGGCTACAAGAACACCCTATGTAATCTATCGTACGAATAGAATTGGAATAAGCAAAGCCGATCGAAAAACGAAATCTTCGAGGAAACACTTGATCGCTAAGAAAAGATTCAACTTGATAATTCAACTATGACAATGATACATACACAAGATCACCACCGGGATCCTTCCTTGATCTTGCTTCTAGCTCCGGGAACTCCGACGTGGTCTTCCATGCAAGGTTCCCACGTCGGCTAGGGAAACCCTAGTCAACTAGCTCGACCCTCTCCTCTCCGACATGGTGTCCCTCTCTTCTCTGCTTCTCGGCGGCCGAAGACGAAATCTTCTCTGCGTGGCTCTCGGTCAGGGGACTATAAATAGCCCGATTGGCGGCTAGGGCAAAGGACGACGCGTTTGGGCCCAAAATGGGCCTGGGCCGACCCGTGGGCTCCTTTGCCCGAGGTCGGTTCCCTTGCTTCCTGGATGCTTCCCCCTTCTGCATACGGGTCCATGTCGTCGGTTTCTCTCCGAATTGGACTCAACTCCTTGTCTTGCAAGATTCAGCACTTTTCTGGTCAGGTCCCTGGAGTCTGTCGTCTTCTCGGATCAAGTCCCCGGCTTCTTGGAGTTAATTTTACTTCATTGCATGACTTGTTCAGGGCTTCAAAGTCTTGTCATGAGGTGCTTGATGAACTTACCCCGAAAGTCTTGCATTCAACACTAAATCCCTGCATAAACATTAAACTCCAAAAACGACATGCACACGTGAACTTGTTATACCACGGGGGTTAGTACCAATGGATAAAGTATAAAACTCATGCCAACACCGAAGGTAAACTCATGGCTAGGTTGACGGATTTTCACCGTCAACATCCGCCCCTGATTGACACATCATGTTGATTGACACGTCCCCGTCGTCGTCTTCAGTGAGCAGCAGCTGCGTGTTTGGGAGAAACAGGGCCCTGAACTCCTCCTCCGTGAGGTCGCTGAAGCCGTTCTCACCTAGAGTGTAGGTGAGACCGGCCTCCTCAGCGCCGGCATTCGTACGGTCGATGTGTCGGAGGTTTGCGGCGTAGACATCGAATCGAAGACGCTTTTCCACGGCGGTCACGTACGATTTGCCGTACGCGTCCGTCCGGTTCTCGAACCTCGCCAGCATGTCATCGTTGTTGGCCGCCGCATCCCCCGGGCGGCGCTGCTCCATCGGGATCGTCTCCCCACATGACACCCCCAACGGGTAGTCCACCCACGCCGCCACCGCAGGAGACACGAGATTTAACGTGGAAAACCCCCCTCAACACGAGAGGGAAAAACCACGGGCGCCAGCCAGCAAGAATTCACTATATCGGGAGTCCGGTTACAACGCCAACGGCGGCGGCTTACAAGAACAGAATGAATCAATCTCCAATGGAAAACCCTAATGGGTATTTATGACCCGTACCGTACCGCGGGGGGGGGACGGGCCTCCGCTTCGCTCCGTCAGAAGTCGGCCTTTCTCTTGGGAGACAGAATTTGGATCATAACTCAACACTGTCAGTATAGCAGAACATGAACATGTGCTTGTGTCATTGTGGGCTTACAACAACCAAGTAAATTTGCTTCCCTGGCAGCATCGTCCCATCAACTTAAATTATTTGCTTGGCAAGATAAATTATTTGCTTGGAAATCATCAGCCAAGATAAACAGAATATGATGGCCTAAACGAAAATCTGTAGTCTAGATGACATGTTTTGATTTCCACGAGTCACCAGCTCAAAAATCTACATATGAAACATCTAAAAGTCATTCCGGCATAAATCTAACCATGCTCGAGCATGCACGTACAAGTCAAATATCACTACTCTAGCATACTAGATTAGATCAGTAGAGTTCCAAGTTTCAAATCCACTGCTAATTAAAAGCGACACCACTCAGAGCATAGAAATTCGACATTTGATCGTGTGGTTGATCACAAGGACTGGACTGATTGATAAAATGGATTGACTTCACTAGTAAGAATACTAGTAAGAAAGTAGAAACTCATCTAGAAAGAAAAACAGAGAGAGGAAAAATCAAACAAAACGCATGAGTGAATAGGTAGTTCATCCAAAAATGCCAGTCAGCAGGATCAGACGGAGTTAGCGATCCTAATCAAACAATGGACAATGGACAATGGATACCATAAAGAGCAACATATCTAAAAATCAAGTTCATAGCATTTGTGTATTTTAAACTGCACCAAAAACATACCAAACTGAGTTTGAATTTTTAAATCAAAAACTGCACAGAAAAACCCTATACATGTTTTCTAGAAAAGATAGGTTTCTTCACCAGGAAACCAAGAAAATTGGTTTTGCATTTTTCTGATTTTTCTACGATTTTTAACGATTCTTCAAAGTTGCAGCTGAAACCCTAATAACACATTTGCAGGGGGGCCCTCGAAGTATTTTCTCCAAATTACGCAGAGGTCCCTGGATTACGGAAAACTCCCTGGAAAGACTGAAATCGAAGCAATGTAGTCCTCGGGCGCACCGGCCGGCGGGGAAATCCAAAATCCGGCGAGGTCGTCGCCGGGATGGACCGGGGAAGTGGTGGGGATTGACAAGGGGCTCACCACGATCTAATTTTGGGGCTTGGACGGGGTGAAGACGTGGCCGGAGGGTGTTGAGATGGCTGGCGGCGGACTGCTCCTGCGCGGCCTGGGGGCCTGGGGGGCTGCGGTGACCTGGCCGGGTCGAGGAGGTCCGGGGGAGATGCAAGAAGGGAGGCGCGGCCCCGGGCGTGGCCGACCGGCCCCGCAAGACAGTTGTGCGGCAGGGCGGCGGCAAGCAGCGATGGCGGGTGGACTGAACGGCGACGACGGCTTGCGGCTTCGCGTCTGGCAGTGCAAAAGCATGGGGGCGTCGCGGACGAGGTGGTCAGCATCTCAAGGCATAGCGGGGCAGCTGGCCCGCTGCATACGCGCCTGCGCATTGCGGCATGTCGCGCTGCGGCGCGTAGCCGTCGCCCAGACGCAACTAGTGCCTGGACGCGGCGCACGGGGTCTTGAACGGGCGGAGGGTCCACGGTGTTGAGCGGGTCCACGACGACGATTCCATAGCCTCCGTACTCCGGCGCTCGGACGACTCGACGCGTGGCAGGACGGGTGCCGACACGCGTACGCGCTCTGGTGTGGTGTTGACGTCGCCCGGGCCGGTTTTTCAAACTGTTTACGCATCTTCAAAAATGCATAACTCTTGAAAACCCCAACTAAGTGAAAAATCTACAAAAATAAAAGTTGTAGAGGAGCTATAGACCTACAACTTTCCCCGACATATGTTTTGATCAATGGTTTGTCTGGGAACGTCAGCCGAAGTTGCAGATTTTCCACAGCTCGGGTTACTGTTCATAAGGGTTTCAAATTTTTTTTTGGCTAATTTGCACTCAAAATTGGAATGTCCGCCAATTACGAAAAATGTGTTCCCGTAAATAACGAACAACTTTCGTATTGGCCGATTTTGAACTTCTATAGTGAAATTTGGAGAACGCGCAAGAAAATCATTTCAGCCTTAAAGGAGATCTAGGGTTTGACCGTGATTTGGGACTTTGACCAAAGTCTTTTGTGCAAATGTGTGCCAAATCATGTCAAACATGTTTAGGAGCTAATTAACTCTGATTAACACAACTAATTGAGGTATTTATCTTTAATAAACACCTGGGGTGTTACAGGAACCAACCATAAGAAAACCTGAACAAAAGATAGCTACGTTCTGGTCACTAAGCAACATGGGTTACTTGGGAGTATGTGGCTGATCTGCTGAGAAAAGACGGAAGGCAAACAGAAAGTACCACTTTTTCTGAAGTTAAGATGAATCTATTGAAGAGTCAAGGTTTCCAATGAGCACGGATGAGGCGAAGCATCCATCCCTAACAAGGGAAGTAAGCGCAGGGATACAAAGGAATCTTAGTCTATGTCTTGGTCACCCAGAGATAGTTGATTGAGGGACCTCTACTTTACGTACCTCTGTAGTCTTAAGAGAAAGTAATACACTCAGTCTCACCGTTGGAGGATTTAGTGGAAGATCTAGGGCGTTAGCCAGAAGCCCATAGAGAGAGAGTCAAAAGCCTATAGCACTGCAGGAAGACCAAGGTCTCGATCGACAGATCTAGTGGTCACTCACCGTCAATATTTGATTCTACGGCCTATGCTGATAAATTCAAATAGCAATAAAACAATGTTCCTGGGGAAGCCCTAGCCTTGAAACAAGGGGCTTTACTAATATAGAAATGGAAATCTGATAAAGATGCCTAGTCTGCGCTGTTAGAATCCATTGGAGAAAGGCTTGCTCACTTCTTCATCTGTGAGATACCAATCCCTTCTCTTTATACAGAAAAAAACTTCCTTCTTTAGTTCAAATCAATGTTATGACCAAAATATGGGGTTTCCTACTCGATCCGTCCTTTAGCCAGCTTCTTACTAGCTGGTCAAAAAGCAGTTGACTGGATACCCATAACCTACAGAGAGCGAGTTCAGTATCCGCCTACAAAGAAGCAACTAAAATCCTGACTGACAAGTTTGGGGCTATCTAATAGCAAAAATCTCCTTCTAACAAGACAGGGTATTCACTACTGTAAGGTACTGAGAGAACAGGTACTTAGATCACAGACTTTGACACTTCTTCCTCACTTGAAGAGGAAAAAGATTATTGACTTGCCGGGGAGGGTCATGGACTGGCTGGCACGAAACTTGCATATCCAAACCTGGCGCTGGCTGGTGGGCCTATAGCTGGCTCGCTCGATAGATAAAAAAAATCTTATCCTGGGAGCTCTAGTCTAAGAGATTTGAATTGTAAGGTCTGGTTACCATTTCGAGTAGAGAAGGTGGGCAAATAAGGAACTGAAAAAACCAACCCTCCGCTACCAACAAGCAAGTAAGATTCATCAGCAAATAGATGAGCGTGCTTCCTTTGCTTTCAGTTCCGACATAACCTCTCTTAGTACCCCACTATCTGTTTTCTGTTGGTCATCAGCCACCAGTGGTACTGTGGCATGGAGTCTTTGATTATTGCAGTTTCCCAGCGTGTGCCACCCATTCCTGGACAGGGGAGTGGAGTAGGTGGTACGACATGGCATGCCACAATAAGTGTGATATTCATTTTAGTTGAAAGGAAAGGATATCAAGACCACATCTTTTATTCACTTATAGATTATAAATTTCTCTTATTGGACATGAATAATTTGTATGTATGTAGAAATGGAAAGTTCTAACTTTCCTTGGTGTATATCAAGCTGTCCTAGGCATTCCACTGTCTCGCCTGTCTCGCCTGTCTCGCCTGTGCCTTCTATCATCTGATAAACCCAATGAGAAAGAAGAGCAATTGTTGATTGCCAAGCCAGGGATATTACGAATGTATCATAGAGGGTAGAGAAGGAGAAGAGAGGGATTGTGAGGTTAAGTAGCCAAGCAAGCTATCATGAGCAGGAAAGTCCCCAACTGGATACGTGCTTAACACAGATTGGATATCATTGACAGACAGCCAATCTCGGGAGGTCACTTGTGGTTAAAAAGAGATAGTGGGAAAAGTGAAGAGTGCGTCTAGTCTATCATGGCTTCTAGTCTATCATGCGTCTTCTGATCAACGTCTGCCTGCCCAATACATAAGCATAGCACATGATTTGTGGAAAATCATCATAGAATCTGTGAGTTTGAACTCATCAAACACACATGAATTCCTAACCATCCAAACACACCAGAATGGTGGCATGTAGTTGTTCATTCCCTGGGAGATTATTATTGGCCCATCCAATAAAATCCAACAGTCTAGATACAGGAGGCCACCAAACACCCATAATTTAGTCTTGCAATGTCTAAGTTTCCTTTGTGAAAATCTGAAAAGAAATTCATCAAATCACCTTTTATGATCTCCAAGCATTTTTGATAAAATTCTGCCTTATTGTGCTCCATGCCAAAGACAGCTTGTTTAACTTCCTTTTCTGTGAATTCCTTCACTAGCTCTTCATTGTCATGATTGCTTACTTTCTCTTCTGGTGTCCATTGGTCTCCTTGTAAATGAATGTCATGATAGTCGCCCAAATAAATTTTTGTAATAGTCAGTGATATGATTTGTTATATCTTTATCCATTTCATTGATTATACTTTCCAGTTCTTGTTCTTCTGAATTCTCCAACAATATTTTCCCTCCATCCTTTTAGCTTCTTTGTCAATCTTCTGACCTTTGTTGTGTTGTGTATTTGGTTGTAGCAAAGTAAAAGAGACAATGAATGAAGATTCAGATAAACATGGATTTCCTAAAATTATAGATCATGTATTTGGTGGAAGGACTCAAAATGAGGTACATTAGATTCTACATTTGAATTCAACTTTTTTTATTTAGCTTTTGTTATAATTCATGCTTTGTATAATTAACACATGGCAGATTTATTGTAAAAGTTGTAAACAAGTATACCCAAGCAGTGGTGGTCATGATTTCACTGAGTTAGTTGTTGCTGTAGAAGATCAACAAGGGGGTAAAGTGGCTGAATCTTACAAGAATGCTTAAATTTGTGGGCAAGGAATGAAGTGGAATATGCTTGTGTCAAGTAAGTGTGGTATTCATTTTAGTTGAAAGGATATAAAGACCACATCTTTTATTCACTTATAGATTATAAATGTCTCTTATTGGACATGAATAATTTGTATGTATGTAACAATGGAAAGTTCTAACTTACTGAAACCATAAGTAAGTTCTAACAATGAAATGTCTCTTATTGGACATGAATAATTTGTATGTATGTAACAATGGAAAGTTCTAATGCTCTCAACTTATACCAGACTCATTTTTTTTCTTTATCACATTAGTGAATTTTGTTATTGACATGGCTAGATTTTTAGGACCAAAGACCAAACTATTATTTCCAACTGGGGATATTTCTATAGGTCACATCGCAAAAGTTTATGATTTAGCACGAGGCCACATGGACACAGGTGGAACAACATTGAGCTTAAACATAAATAGGAAAAAGTCTACTTCACCCCCCAAACTATGGGGGGTGGAACACATCACCCCTCAACCTATGAAAATAGATTTTTTACCCCCTGAACTTTTTAAAACGGGACAAATCACCCCCTGGAGCAGTTTTGAAAAATCATAATAAATCACAGAAAAATCATAAAATGGAAAATCAAATTGTGTTGGACTTCAAATTAGTAGTACTACGTAGTGAGTATACAATATGGAATACTTTAGTACATAGTTTTTGTTATAACTTTAGATTTATGCTTTTCTCCATAACTGTAAAAAAATGTACTAAATATACCATATTATATGTTCATTGTGTAGATGTACTCATTTAGAATCCAACATGATTGGATTTTCCATTTTAGGATTTTTCTGTGATTTACTATGATTTTTCAAAACTGCTTTAGGGGGTGATTTGTCCCGTTTTAGAAAGTTCAGGGGGTAAAAAATCCATTTTCATAGGTTGGGGGTGATGTGTTACAACCTCCATAGGTTGGGGGGTGAAGTAGACTTTTTCCAACATAAATTGTTATTATTACACATAGTTTTTTTATGACCAAATTATACCTGCAGCCATAAAAACATTTTGATATAACTGTAAAATATTATTGATTTTGTGGTCATAACTGCTTGACAGTAAAAAGTTGCGTTGCAACCATATAAGTTTCAGGGTCGCAAGTTAATAAGCTTATAAAGACCTTTTCATGTAACTGTAAAATATTGTTACTTTATAATCACCACCTTTTATGGTCAGATTTTGAAACATAGAAATATTTTGATGTAACCATAAAATATTATTGATTTTATGGTCATTTGCAACCATATTTTTTTTCAGTCACAAGTTAATAAGTTTATAAAAAACTTGTGGGCTGGAAAATATTATTGATTTTATGTTCAGAACTGCTTGATAGTAAAAGCTATCTGTAGGATCTAGGATACCGACTAGAGGGGGGGTGAATAGGCGGTTTAAAAACTAAAAACACAACACTAGAGAAATTTAATTAGAACCACAAGGAGAAATAAATCTCTACCTACTCTATTCCTATGTTGGGGTTTTGCGGCCTAAGGTGACAAGATAAACAACAACCTCTAGAAATAAAATGCTCAAAGTGAAGTGCTTGAAAGGAAATTGAGAAAAAGATAACCGAGCACAAGAGACGAATTTTATCCCGTGGTATCGATGACTTGCCGGTCACCCCTAATCCACGTTGAGGTGGATTCAATGTTCAACCGCTCCTCTATCAAGGCACCACTTGATCTTGAGCCGGTTAGAACAAGAGAACCACTCCACACCTCGATTCCACTTGAGTTGCTCTTTACCGCTCCGGTGATGTGAGCACAATACCTCTCACAACATGAAATCCGGAGCCACGCACAATCTTCTTGCGAGCTTCAACGGATTCTTCCACCACCAAGCCGTCTAGGAAGCGGCAACTTCCAAGAGTAACAAATCAAACACTTGCTTGATGATTCCCTAGTGCCACAAAGATCAAACCTTGATGCAATGCACTAGAAACTCTCAATCTCACAAAGAATACCACCACTAAGTCAAGTGAGTGAGAGAGAGGGGTGAGAGAGCTCTACAAGGGAGTATGAACCTTTAGAAGTGCCAAGAGAGCCTCTCCAACCCCGGGCTTGGAGTATAAATACTCCCCCTTTCCGCTACTAGCCGTTAGACACAAAACACGTGCCTCGCGGACTGTCCGCGATGCCCTCGCGGACGGTCCGCGTTTGAATTCCAACGGTAAAATCGCTAGGTCAACGGGCCGCGGTGGCCGAGCGCCGGGGCCGGCGGACCGTCCGCCGTGGCCGCGCGGACCGTCCGCCCCGGCCCCACGCGGACCGTCCGCGGGCCGGCCGCGGACCGTCCGCCCCCGGACCCCGAGCGCACCTTGTTCCCGTTGCAAATAACGGACCGTCCGCGGTACCTCGCGGACCGTCCGCCCGGTCCTTGCGGGACCGTCCGCCCGGTCTCCGCGGACCGTCCGCCCCGAAGCATATTTTCTCGAAATCTTTTGCCAAAAACTCGCTTATTAAATAAAAATCAACCACCCACGGACCGTCCGCCCGAAGGGCCCGACCGTCCGCCGTATGCCGAAAACTTGTTTTCCTTTTGATTTTCAATGAAAACCTTTTACCAAGAGAAACCACCACTCATCTAAATGCAATGCATGCAAATTTTTGATCTAAGTGGCACTATGGAAAGTCAAGCCAATGAAATTGATCCCTCTTAATAGTACGGCTATCTATCCTATTAACCCGGTCATATAACATCCTCTAATCACCTTATGACCGGTAAAAGCAAAACCCTATCTTTTACCTTTGCCTTGAGCCCTTTCCAACATAAGTCAACCAAGACCTTCTCATGTTCCTCACATGATCTCATCATTCCACCGGACTAACCTATTCTTATAACTCAAATGAAATTGTTAGTCCACAATGATTGTCATTAATTACCAAAACACAAATTAGGGGCCTAGATGCTTTCACTATCTTGCAACAAGTTAATAAGCTTATTAAAAATCTTTTCATGTAATCGCAAAATGTTATTATACTTTTATAGTAAAAGTTTATCAATGTTTTATGGTCACCAGCACATGGGTAAGTTTTTTGAACTTAAAGGCTGTTAGATGTACTGTTGGTGCCAAAACATATGTCCTAGGTAAAATATTATAATTTTGCGATCATAGCAACATGCAACAATGAGAGCCCTTTAAGCTCACACAATCTTGTCACACCATGAAATTTCCAATTTCAGGATGTAAATAGGAAGAAAAATTAAACAATGATTTTCTCTTAATTTTTAAAATTTTTCCCAACCTTTAATTCTTCACAGAGAATATAGTATAGGAAAAATATTAAAGCGTTATTTGTTTTTCCAAATTAAATTTGTGGCTCGATGTGTATTGCATTCATGCTGGAGCATTATTTATGATTGCTTGAGTTCAAATTCAAATTTGAAATCAATTGATTGATCCCTTTAAAAAAATGCAAAACCTTCTCCTTCTCCCTCCACTCTCCTTTTCCTCCTTTCGGCCCAACCCTGCTCCCCAAGCCCAGCTCCGCTCGCAGCCCGCCAGCGTCGTCGCGGCCTTCGCGGCCCCGGTTCGGGGCGAAGTCCGCGATAGCCCCTCGACTTTCCCCGCGGCCACGCGTCGTCCGATGAAACCCAGCCCAGCAAGCGTCAGCGGCCCGCCCGGCCACTCCCCGCGCGCGCCCGCCGCCGGCCGAGCCGTGACCGAGCCGGGTCGCGCGCTTGGGGCGGACCCCCAACTCGGCGTCCGCGCCGCCTCACCCCGGCCCACAGAGTCCGCTCGCCTAGGGCCTCCGCCCCCTATAAAGCCGCCGCCACCCTCCGCCGCAAACCCCCGTCGCCGAAACCCTAGTTGCTCGGCGCCGCCGCCATCCCTTGCCGCCGCCGCCGTTGACCCGGCCTCCGTCGCCTCCCGTCGTCGGCCGCCGCCCGCGCCTCCGTCGCTAGGTAAGGGAGCCGCCGGTGCGACTTGGAGGTTGTTCCCGTGCCCTAACCCACCGCGACCAACTCGCCGTCGACGCGCTGCCGCTCGTCGCCGCTGCATCCCGATGCGCGTCGCCTCTGCGGCGTTTCGGTGAACCGCGCTGCACCTGATGACTTCCCCGTGCCGCGCACGTCTCTCTAGTGCAAACCGCGGGCCGCATTGTGCACCCTGGCGCGAGATCGATTTGCGCCGGCGAGTCCGCCGCCCGCGCCGCCGCGCGCGCGCCGCGGGCGTCGTCGCCGCCGACCTGTTTGTCTGCGCAAGATCTGGGCCCTACGGCCCGTAGCGCGTCAACTCCCCGGTCAAAGTTTTCCATACCGGTCAACCCACCCTTATCCACCCGCATTAGATCCCCACCGCCCAATCTAGATCCAGCGGATCAGATCCATCCCTTCAGCTTAATCGCGCGTTTTTGTAAATAAAACCCCGAGTTTCTTCAGATTTACAACCCGGTCCTCCCACCTTAGGAAAATCCATGCATATAGGTCCTGTTTTCTTCAGTTTAGCCCGAAAACTTAATTTTTATTTACAGAATAGTCCTAAAATTTGTTTTAGCCATAACTTCGTCGATTTAGCTCCGTTTTTAGCGTTCTTTATGTCCACGCGATCGTCTCGACGAGTAGAACGACTTTTTGCCCCTGTTTAGTTCTGTTAGTACTGTTTGGTGATTGTTTCTTATTTTATTCTATTGTATGCTTGTATGTGAATGATGTGGTGCGTAGAAGACGGTTCATTCGTGGAATACGCCAGAGTTGAAGATTTCCAAGATCCTGAGCAGCAGCAAACGTTGGTAGAAGGCAAGTCCTTGATGCATTCCCGTTAAATTCCTATTACATCATGCATTTTAATTACACTGTTGTTTGTTATTGCTATGCATTAAATTGATGGGTCCTATTGCTAAGGTTCGACTAGCTTTGTTATCCTATGCCTTGTACAACCTGGGTTTACTTTATGTTGGGTAGCACTTGCTAGCGCTTTACGTGGTTTTGGATGGTTTAATGAACACTTGTTAATATGGATTTATTTCTGCTATCATTCATGTAATGCAAGAACACTTTATGCTTGTTAATCGGAACATGGAGAATCACCCAGGAAAACAGTACTACCACAAGACATATGGCTCTGTCTTGGCTTATTAATTAGTGAACTAGGTGTTAGGTATGCTTTACCTGATAAGGGTTGGGGGCTGGCGGGTAGTGGCGTATGGACCTGCTCGGGCGTAGGTGTGGGCTTAGCTAAGATACGGTACTCGTCCGGGAGCTTTATACGTTGCACTGACCGGTAACCTAGCGGGCGACCTTCATCCGGGGATCTTTGTAACGGCCTCGTAGCGTCCCTATGCAATCACACCTCGGTAGTGTGGTATGGTGCCTGATCAGCATCGCATGGTTGGGTTTAAAGTTCTTCGGGACTTTTACGCGACTTGTGGGTAAAGAAGTACGACCTCTGCAGAGTGTAAAACTAACTAGTTAGCCGTGCCCACGGTCACGGGCGGCCTGGACCCTGACATGAGTAAACTATGGAAGATGGATTAAATTTGTTGCATTTACTTTCGTTCATGATGATGATGCTTATGTTAATCTCTGGGTTGGTATAAACTTACATTTGCTAGTAATTCAGCTTGCTTAATAAAACTTGACCAACTAAAATGCTGACTTGCTTATGAACCATCAGCTTCCACCATAAAGCCTTTGCATGTTGTTATAGATCTTTTCCCTTGTTGAGTACGACATGTGCTCATGCTTGTTGTTCTTTTATATGCATCTACACAACCCGGTTGCTGCTCAGACGGACGCTTTGAAGACTTTCCTGGAGAGTTCGGTGGTTTCTAGGCGAGCGTGCCACCAGTCAGCTGCCTGTGGAGACGTCCTTTACCGCTGCTAGTACTCGCTTATGTTACGTTTTTGAGACATTCGGTCATGTAATAAAGTTTTAATAATCTCTTTATGCTTTTACACTATGTTTTGGTATACACTGAGTCAACGCATGTGTGAAACTTGATCCTAGCGCACATGTGTTTTATGCATTCGGATTTGCCCTTAAATCAGGGTGTGACAAAGTGGTATCAGAGCCGTGTTGACTGTAGGACGTTAGCCTAGTCAGAAACTGGTTGAACTTAAGGACTATAATCATCTAGAAGCCATGCTTACTCCATGCTATGCTTTAATTCCATTCTTAATATACCTATCCTTGATTTTACCCCATCCTTGATATTCTACTTGCTATCTATCTTATCTTGATCAAGCTTTTCACTCTATGTTACCTTGTTCTTGCTTTAGGGAATCTTTAGTATCTATTCTATGCTCTCTAACCCTTCCCTACCTTTATCCTACCCGTGTTCGCAGTGTTCTCAGTTATCTAATGACCCTATCATGTTCAAGCTGAAGATCTTCCTTAGGATCTAGGTTCTTTAGGCTTTATTCTTGTGAAATCGCTAGTCACGATCGACGATTAGGTGTGCTTAGTTTAGTGGTGTGCTTGAATGCTTGATCTTGTGTTAATGCTTGATTTGGATCTTTGATTGAGTGCAGTGTGTTGTGGGTTGATAACCACAATGACATTGGTTTAGTGTAAGTTTGCTTAGTGGGGTTTAATCTTTGTCTCAATCATCTTTTCATCTTGCACATTCATAATCTTTTATTAAATCTTTACTCATCTACAACCTATCTTCGGTTGTTGTTAGGGCTCGTCCTACGGTCAAGTACGGCTCTGATACCACCTGAAACGAACCGAATTTCCGCGAACAGAAACCCGACTCTCTGCACCTCCGTGATAGTCCCAGGAAGAGGCTATCACGTGCATTCCCTATCTCAAGTGGTACAAATCCATACAACACGGGAATAAAAGAAGAATTACATAGTATTATCACAACATAAGAGTACAACTCTTCGGCACAAGTCGGGTACAAGTCCGACAAGACTGAATCAAGAAAGGTAAAACACCTACGCAGCGGATCTATCGAAGCGAAGCGTCTCCAGCTCCACAGGCAAACTCAAGCATAGGACCAGCTCTAGTATTCACACCATCGTCGTTGAAGTTGTAGTCGTAGACGGTTACCAAGTCTGAAACGCCAGCATCTACCCGATAAGCGGGTACGTCATGTCAGCTTCCCAACAAAGAGCAAAAGCGGTGGTTGAATCTAATATGCATGGATAAAACCTACATTTGGCTGTAGAAAGCTATGCATGCAGCAGCGCGGAAGCAACAATCAAGGTATGTAGAATAAGCCACGAGGTCCACACCTCCGGGAGGTCCACACCTCTGGGGTCCACACCCCTCAACAAGGGAAATCCATACCAAAGCACTGAATCACACCCGCAATCCAGCTCCCAACTCTCATCTGCGATGTGGGGCCCACCTGCTCCTATCCCCACATCTCAACGGCCTCAGGTCGGGCTCATTCACTCGGGGGAGAGAAGAAGCACAAGAAAAGAGTCTAGCCAGGTGAGAGATCAGAAGACTGTCCATAACTAGTGGACACGGACTATAGCTATAGGTTTAACACTCTGCAGAGGTTGTACAACTGTACCCGCCCGAGAAGAGCCGGAAACGGTGGCCGCCATCCCAAACCCTACCATACGGCTGGAGTCCAAGTAAGTGGATAGTACCCTCCTGCGTCTCCGAGTCTGGCGCAGCCCCTGCTGTAGAGCTCGTGCGCCGCCGAGGGGTCCCTCGAAGCTGTGGAACCCTTCCCCGGCCTCGCCGGGGCGAAGTCTTCTAAGGAGGAACGTCGTCTCCCATCACGATCACACCGATCCGCCTATAGGCAGGGTGCTATCCACTACGAGTCTCACCCCGCACCCCTGCCCATAACAAGGCGGGCGGTTTGTACGGTAAAAGTCCACTGAAGCAAGGTCAACTGACGATCGGTCCTTAAGGGCCGAGAACGAGCACTCACCATCTCCATCCCGTCCGACACACCGCTCGGGCGAGAGGCCAGATCGCATCTCCCCGAGGTAGGCGTTCACAAATAACCAAACGGCTCGCTCCCGCCAGTATCACGTCAAGGAAGAACACACCCAGAACTCACGCTAGAACACACCGAGATCTCCCACATCTCAGTCCAAACCCAGAGAACCATCCATAATCAAGCAATAAAAGTATGGATAGTGTGTATATGGGACTAGCTAGGGGTCTGTAGCTAGTCCTGAGGTAGGTAAAGCAAGGAAACAGGATATATCAAATATCAAGGCGTGGCTAAACAAATGGCTATGCAATCCATCTAACTATTAAAACCGTTCATATTTAGCATCAGGCTATTTTTCATGAGTGGTTTTAAGTTTTCTACTTACAATGTAGTCCTTAGATTTTAAAATGATTATTAATTTTTCCCTGCACCTCTGATTTAGGTGATTCTTGCGGTCACGTGGTCATAACGGTGACCCTTATTTTTTTAAAATGATCTTTATATTATTTTGTCACTATCTGTTATATTATTCTTATGTTATTGTGTAAAAACAATAATTCAGAAAAGTGAAATAAATAGTTACAAAACAATATGAATAATATTTTAAAAGATAAAGTTCATCGTTGCAAACACATGACCATAAAAACAACTTAAATCGAAGATACGTTAGAAATATAGTAATAATAATTTGGATCCATGCCATTAAAAGATCTCAAAGTTAGATAGATATCATTGCTAAGTCAATGATATATGGGGGTTCACATGATTCAGTGACATGAGAAGTCAATGGTATATATCTAACTTTGGCATCTTTCAATGGTATGGATCTAATTATTCCTTTTAAGATTAAAGGACTATTTTATATACATTTTAGTTCATAGATCTTAAAATAATTACTATTTTTTGTTGTATCTCCAATTTAAGTGATTCTATGAACATGTGTTTGTAACAATAAGCTTTAACTTTCAAAAAATCACATTATTTTGTAAATGTTTATTTTACTGTTATTATATTGTTGTTTTTGCACAACAACATAATAATAATATAACAAATAAAGATAAAATAGTATAAATAACGTTTGAAAAGATAAAAATCACCGTTATGGACGCATGACCACCAGAATCATCAAAATCTGATGTACGAGCAAAAATTAATAATCATTGTAAGTCCTAAGGACCAAATTGTAAATAAGAAAACTTAAAACCACCCATCAAAACAGTCTGATAGCCAAATTTTGACGGTTTTGATAGTTGGATGACCAAAGATACCCTGTTTTGGAGTTTGACGGGGAAACCAAACTTTGACAAAAGTTGAATGGTCCAATATAAACATTTTCCTTATTTAAAAAATATGTCAAACTTGTACTATTTTGATTAATACAAGTGTTTTGTTCACCCAAATTCCTTTCTACAATTAGGAAGTTCACATGAACCAAGCGGCTCGTCGGTGGTGAACATTTTTTATGATCCGTATATGACTTTACAGATCAATGAGGTGATTTACATGCACATATACAGAAAGGTCACCAGCACGTTTGGAGTCCTATTAATATAGGATCAGAAATGCAACTTTGACTAATTTTGGAATAATTCAGCATATAGGTTCGTAGCGAAAGGCCCGAATGGATGAGAGTGAGATAGGCAAAATGGATCGATCGGTCGCTAACCTGGAAGAAGGTGAAGAGGTCTGCAGTCCGCACGCAGGTTTCCAGGCTGCTGCCCTGCGGAGACGAACGACGACTCGCCTAGATGGAGATGGACCGACCGACCCCAGCCAATTGCCACTTGCTAGCCGGGTAGTATAAGGTGCGGGTCCCGATACAGTATATATGAAATCAGATTAAATTACACGTACTACGAATTCATCACTAAAAACAAATCAGAGGAGGTGCATGCACCGGTAAGAGAGTTAGACATAAAAATAAACGGCTCCATTATTCATCATGCATATGCGCGTCGTTCATGTGACGCAGTGACGGCCATCAATCAACTGGGGTGAAAGAAACACGAGCTGGACTGCTTCCTAAGGCCACTTTTAGTGCAACTCTTATGAGCACTCGTACCTAGACTGAAAACTAGGTAACTGTGTGCCAATTGAGTTTGATGATGATGAAACTCTCCTCACATCTCTTCGTCACATCAGCAAATTTAATGTAATGAAACCCTCTATGAAACTCCACTAAAACTGACCTAACGTTCACTCATGAGTTACTCCCTCCATCTCTAAATTAATGTCGTTATTAGTGTGCGTGCCACAAATTTAATTAGTCTATAGAAAACACGTGTAACATTTATGTCTTGAAATAATTTTGTTAAAAATTAGATTCAAATATATTCCCAATTATTTTAATTATGTTTCATATTAATATTTTTAATACAAAATTAGTCAAAGTTGTATCTTGAGATACGTAAACGACACTTACATTAGTAGGGACCAAAGAAGTACTCCCTCCGGTTTGGTAAATGAAGTCGTTTTGACATGATTTGAGTCAATCATTGGGAATATAAATCGTGAATAACTGTTAAGTTATTGAGTTTGGAAATGTGAAAACTACATGAATAGATTTGTCTTGCAAAATACTTTCATAAAAGTATACATATGTTAGTTTTTAACAAATATTTTTATACAAATAAGAAGTCAAAGTTGTACTTTGGAGACCGTGTCGCTGTCCTAAACGACTTCATTTACCAAACCGGAGGGAGTACGCCCATTTTGATTGGTTTTTCAAACCAGCCAGCTGGTCAATGGTTTGCCAGCTGGGCCGTTGCCGATCGACCTGGTTTATGAGGTTTGCGAAGGGGTAGCTTAGTGGCCGGCCGGTTACGTGGGTTGGTTTCTACGGTTCGTTCGCATGGTTTAGAACCAGCAAGAAGAGCTCGCTTTGCTGCTGCCAACGTCTTTTTTTTGACAATAACCATTTATATTGTATTAAAGCAGTAGTCTTACAACTAAGCCCTTAACAAAGGAGCTAATTACAAAAGGTCCCTATAGGATGCAGATCTATATCCTTGAGGTCGCTGAAGCACACGCCGGTGAGGACACCGCCGTTAATTGACGTTGAAAACATCAGGGCGGAAAGGGCCTCCTGCTTTAGAGAGCTGAGGTTGAGAAGGGGCCACCGAGACCACAAATGTCGTGCATCTTCGGCGAGGTGGATGATGTTGAGCAGAAGCGCCGAAGGGTAAAAGGTTGGCTTGAGGAAGACCCATGGTGGCCAGCAACGAACTCCGGGGGTGATGGCACAGCAGATCTCGAGGACGCAGAGGACAGCTTGTTGAAGTAGTTCTCCTTAGAGGTGAACAGTGGTGAGGGCGGCGACGGGAACCTGACTCGAGTCAGAGCTGGTGATGAATCGGTGAGCAGATACTAGATCTGCAGCACCTGAGACTTGATTTGCAACTCCAGCGTCCAGATGGACCTCCAGACCAACCGAATCAGGGGCGGAGGAGACAGTAGGATGGGTACTCCAACAGCAAGGGGTGGAAGGGGAAGAAGGCGAAGCTACAGGAGATTGCGAGGGGGAGATTTTTATTTTATTACAACTCACCAGGGAATCAGCGACGCCAGCGACGAGAAGGCCGAGAAGAATCTCAGTGATGATGGTGGCGACGAAGGCTCCGAGGTGGTGCTTACCACAGTGGGAAGGAGCCATGAAGGCACAAAAGACAACTACGATCTACGTATTACTACTAGCTTGCTACGAAGAAGCGACGGGTCTCGCTCCCGACGCACTCCGGTGAGGTCGCCGGAGGCGAAAGGGAGGGAGCCGGATGGGAGGCGGGTGATAGGGGTTGGGAGGTCACTTTCTTCAGAAGGAAGCGAATGTAATGGAGGTGTCGCTACTGCTGCAAACATTGCTTCTCGTACTCCCTCCAGCAACTCAGCAAGCCAAATGTGACACTACTCCAAACTGGAAGCTCCCGTCGTCCCGCGTCGAGGACAACCCGGCCTGGGCGAGAGGAGTGAAGGACCGAAACGGCGAACTAGAGCGGGGGGAGTGAATGGGAGCCGATAAAAATTCTTCTCGAAGGAGATAGAGGCTCCAACAAGATGAACACGACTTCCAACACACGTCTCCGACTCAACTACCCAAGTTGGTCAAGACCACGTAGCCACTGGAGTGCTACTGATCCTAGGAACCAACAAACAACCTTCCGAGTCAAAACTCACCAACACGCACAGCGGAAACTTGCACGGCTTGCTGTCTGTGCTGCACCGGTCAGACCGATGGCCTGCGCCGGTCAGACCGGTGGACAAAGCCGGTCAGGTCGGTGGCTATAGCAGCCGCACAACAAGTGTTACAGAGAGCCTCAGTGACTTCTCTAGGCCCTGGAACAAAAAACACCCTCAAACACAACCTGCACGGAAGAAGAACCCTGCACAAAGCCAACCGAAACACCTTCAAAACTGCCAAGAACTGACCAGCACCAACACAACCCAAAGACACACGGATTCAGCAACTCACCCAAGGCAAATCCCACAAAGGGCTCACACAGGTTAGACCGGTCAAGAGCACCGGTCAGACCGGTGTAACCTGGGCAGCTCGGGATGAATAGAACTCGCGAGTCAACTCCTCCAAATCCAACTCCCGATCTCCCGATTCGCTCCACGGATCCGAAAAAGACTTTGGGGATAGTAGGAACACCTCATGGGCACTCCATAGCCAAGTTTTGGTCCACCAAAACTCATTGAATCAAGAGGAATCAAAGGATTTTCGCCAAGAACGCCACAAACCCTAGGACAATGAAAACCCCAAACTCGAGCCCCTTTTCTCGCAGATTTGGGAGGGGAATCAAAGCGAAAAGAACCACGAAGGGTTCATGCATACATCCCCCAACAAATCCTCAAGAACACGGTCTCGAAATCTCTCCAAGAAAATCACCAAGAAAGGGCTCCGAAAATCACCAAAAAGAACGAACGGGAACAAATGAGCTAGGGTCCCAAGAGTTGGCTGCCATCCTCTCATCTCTTGGGTTATATGGAGGCAACCGAAAGTCTAAAATGCCCTTACTAGCTAATTAGGGATACATGCCCCTCGAGGGCGAATTCGAAAATCTTTGTCATCGATCCATCAGACGGATACCCAGCGACCGCAAACTTGCTTAGCCTCGACGCAAGCCTTGCAATCCCGACGTGTGTCCTACACTTCGAAGTCTCCGGACTGTGTCGTTGCACACCGGTCAGACCGATGCTCCTCACCGGTCAGACCGGTACCCACCGGCCAGACCGGTCAGACCCACGGGTCAGACCGGTCTGGAGCTGCTGCAACTCCGTCTTCGGTTTATCGGTCTTGGCTTTGTGGATCAACCAAGGAACCCAGTGGTTTTCTAGTGAACCACTGGAAACCTCATGAACTCGGTGTAGCCTCCGCCAATAGACACTCATGACTTGGCTCCCACGTAGTCCCGGCTCGACCTTGGTTTTGAGGCTCAACCAAGAAACCATCCATGACTTCATCTTGCTGTTCTTGCCACCATGCGGCCCGCACTTGACTCCGCTAGCACCGGGTCCCTCGAACAAAGTCTACTTGTCTTCTCCACATCTGAAGGCCTCACAGGCAACAACCTTTCGCGCTTGTTCTTCACCTGCACCAACACCTGTCAAGTCGCAACCTGCACCTGCAATACTTAGCCAAGAATCAGTCAACACATTGTTGTCAATCTCTCATCACACCAGGAAGCGACCATCCACCGGTCCTCGAACCACACATGGTCCTCAAGGAGAAGCTTGAGCGCGCTGTCACGAACCTCTGGCGCAACCAAATTGTGCATGCAGCGAAGCTCTCACTACGTGAAAACAAATAATCAATAACGGGCAAACACTAGTAGGGTGAGGGGCTTCAGTCCCGGTTGGTAAAGGGTATAAGTCTGTGAGGTCCAACCGAGACTAATGATGAGAGAGAAAAGGACCCCTTTTAGTCCCGGTTGAACGGATCGAGACTAAAGGGGATCCTTTAGTCCCGGTTGGTATTACCAACCAGAACTAAAGGGGGTCCGGAAAAACAAATAAAAAGGTCCCACGAGCTGAGCTCTGGCACCAGCAGCTCCTTCTCCAACCAGCTCCAGCGCCGCCAGCTTCAACTTCACCACCGCTAGCTCCAAATCTCACTCCAACAAAAAATACAAGTTCAATTCCACCACAAGCAAAAATTTGATCTTATTCACAACACATTCACATCACACAAGTTTGATTCGATTCAATCACACAAGTTTGACTCAATTCGAGACTTCACAATAAAAATTACACAAGGTTTGATTTGATTCAACACTTCACCGGCAAACATACAAAATTCGGTTCGCAAGTTCTAACACAACCAAAATTTGCAACTCACCTCTCTCGAAAAAACTCACCAGAGCTGGCGGACGACCAACGCGCCTCGGCTGCCCGCGTTGGCGGTTCCGCGCATCGGTGCCCCACGCGTCGGCGGCCCCCGCGCCGACTGCCCCGCCCTCGGTGCCTGCATGCGCAAGAGAAGAGAAGATAAGATAATGAAGGTGAGGAGATAGAAAATGAGAGGAGATGAATGAGTTTGACCGAATGGGAGAATATAAAGGAGAGAGAAGGGGTGCCAGCGGTGGGGGGAGAGGATTTAGTCTCGGGTGAAATCACCACCCGGGACTAAAGACCGGTGACAATCATTGCCTCAAAACAGTGGTTGGACGCCCCCCTTTAGTCCTGGTTGGTAATACCAACTTGGACAAAAGGGTAGGGGGTGTGTGCGAGCATTTCTGACCATGTCGATAAAAGGTCTTTAGTCCCAGCTCCAAAGTTGAATCGGGACTAAAAGGGCGTACTGAAGCCTCAATTTCTACCGGTGATAGATCGCTACTGGTAATGGGCAAAGCTGTGACCCCCAGGTTTTTATTTAACCCTAATTGTCGGTCAACTCTGCTAACAGTGGTCAAATCACGGTCAACCTGGGCCCTCACCTCGAAAACCTCACCAACCAACCCTAATGACCCCATTGATCAAGTTGACACACATGTGTGGTCAACCCTTGGTCAAAGTCTTGGTCAAAACCCACCAAAACCCTAGTGACCTTGAATGTCTTCCGGAACTTTTGTCGCGTTCTCCAAAATTCACCTAAACACTTAAAAATCTACCTTTATGAAAGTTGTCCAGTTTGTTAAGGGACATAACTTTCATGTAGAATGGCATTTCAAATTTGGAGGGGAAAATGTGAAAAACTTGGTCAACTGACAGTACCTCTTGTTCACTAACACCCATTGGCATTCAAAGTTGGCAAGCCTCTCCTGCAAAATCTATTGAGAAAAACATTATATGGCCTTTGTGAAAGTTGTGGAGGATAGCTAGATCTACAACTTTCCTATTCATCACTTGATGCACTTCAGTACAAATTTTTGGAGAAAACGCGCTCAAACAGGGGGCCAGCAACATGTCCAGGCCAGGGCGCCGCGCGCGCCGCGACGTCGCACGCGCCCGCACGCCGCCGGCCTCGGCGTTCGCACCGCGCGCCGCCCGAGACCGCCCCGCCGGCCAAGGCGTGCCCTTCCCCATGAGTCGCACCTCGAGGCTCCTCGAGTCCTCCCGGGGCCTCGCGCGCCGCGCCGCGCCGTACCGGCCGGAGCTCGCCGCGGACCGCCGGTCCGTTGGCGGCATCCCGCCGTACGCGCGTCGGCTGAGGTCGCCGTACTACGGCGGAATCTCCACCGTCACCGCAACGTCACCGGTGAGGCCTCCCCTATAAAACCGAGCGCCTTGCCCCTCCTCGCACCACCACCACCGCCCACCACGCCACTCGCGCTGCCGCCAGTGAGCTCGCCTCCCCGTCCTTCTTCAGTGCGCCCAACCACCCGTGAACCTTCCCTAGACCCCGTAGAAACTATACACGTCACTTATTGACCGGGTCGAGCGCTTGCCGTCGCCGGGACCGAGCCGCCACCGGCCATCGCCGTGCGCCCCCACCGGCAGCTTCCCCGCCCCGACTTCGGCCATCCCCAGGCCCTAGGTGAACATGTGGTCATGCCCCACTACCTCCCCGGCCGTGAGCGCCGCTGGCTCGCCGAAATCCGGCCGGCGGCGCCGCCTTCCCATGCCCAGGGGCCCAATTGCAAGCCCCTCCTTCTTTCTAGGGAGTTTAGTGCAAACCGAGGGTATAGTTGTGAAGGTGGGAAAAGATCTAGGGGCCCTAGTGCAAAATGGGAACTTCAATAGTAAAAGGATTTTGCTGATTCTTGTAAATTCTCTAGAAAATCTTAGAAAAATCGGAAAATTGCAAACTCAATTTTGCTAGATTCCTGGTGAGGAGCACTACAACTTTTGTTATACTCACCTAGGTTGTTTCTTGATATTTTTGACATGAAAAATAGAAATGTGAAAAGCCTAGATTTATGATATCTCAAAATCCTTAAGTCCTCTGTATGTAATTATTGGATATGTTGTGTGTTATGTTATAGCGAGCTCCTGTACCAAAAGTTGCACAAATTTATGATGTAAATCGTTTTATATGAATTGTTTTCCTTTTATGCAGAATCTGCCTAGACGATTTTTGTAGCTAAAAATAATTATGTTTTTGTGCCCAACTTATGTATGTGGTCTTGTTATGTCAAGTTGCACCTCTGGTGAATTAATAACAATTTTTGCAAGATCAGTAGTAGTTCTAGGTGTGCTTGCTGCTTTCCAAGGATGGTTAAGGACCAGAGAACATTTGTAAGGAGGTTTGGAGCAATTAGATGCTTATTTATTTTTATATGCTTTTATCTTGTTTTTGTGTTTAACCTTTTGTAATTATTGGTATAATTCATTTCTTGCCCTTCCAAGCATGTGTGTGTGTTCAGTGGCTTAGAATAAGTGTTATGGTGCTAAAGAAATCCTCCACTGAATTTTAGTGCTTTATTGTTTGAATAAAAGCTTTGGAGGCCTTTATAGGTTTAATGTTTTGTCAAATAGGAAAATGCCCCTTTTTATTCTTTACACCCCTTTTTGTGAAATTGGCCAAGCTTAGTTAAAAAAACACAAGAATATACCCTTGTTGTTTAAAGAACTAAATATAATTAACTATCTTTGTACACACCTTTACTAGTGAAAGGTGAAGTATTAAATCATCACATGAAATAACAATTTATAAAAGGGAACCTTAATTAAGTGTTTATTTAAAAGAATAAAACGTATATAAATAATAACCTTCATGAAAAGAAATTAATAATTAATTATTTGTTAAGGTGAATATGGCCAACAAGAGTTGGATAAGATAAATAATCAATCCATCACATCACCTGAACCCTGCATTGCATGCCGTGTAGATCTTCTTGATGGTGACTACTCACTCGTACCGGAAGCCGAGGAGGGAGAAGCGGAGGCTGCACTGCAGTACGTGGAAGTACTCGAAGACACCGAGGGGGCTCAGGCTAACATAGCTGACGAAGGCAAGCCTCGGTGCATATAACCCAGTTTTTCAAATTTGATATACAAATATCTATGGATGCTTGTGCATTTAAGTTCAGGAGTTGTATGGAACCTTAGATGCATGATCCCTAGGTACCTGTGTCCTTACTAGTATGATAGGTCGATAGTTGCTATGTTATAGGACCGTTACAAGTGGGGTGATGATGTCACTCGCGAGAATAGGTTCCTAGGTAGGAATCATAAGATCTCCTTAAATGGATTGCTCATGTGGTAAGAGCATGGGATGTGGACTCCGGTCCAATGGCTATCGTGGGTTAAGTGTTTGAACGTACTAAGCACTTGTCGGGAATGGGACCGGTAAGCCTAGTACCTTAATGAGACGGTTAGGGATTTAACTGTCACTACTCTTGGGATGCGTCTCACGGCTAGCTACCGGTGGTGCACGTGTGAGTCTGGTTGCCTCGCGGGGTAGTCCAGATAGCCGGCACCAAAGACCGTGGCCTTTTATCCCGACTCGAGGATTTTTGGGAACCGTTTGGTGGTTATCCTCGCGGGGGCATCCCACCGTGTATTTAGGTCTACCTTGCAAGGTTTGGATCAATCGATTGTCGGCCTCTCATCGTTATCTGAGACTACTTACTCCACTAGCCATGAGATCCCTAATGATGGAAGTGGATAAATTTTATACTTGATTAATTGTATTGTACAACCTTGTTTGTACTAGATTGACTAATTTAGAAAAGAATAAACCCACTAGAACTTGTGCTAAAATCATGAAAGTAAGGACATACTCTTTGTTACTTTTCAGCAAAAGAAACCCAGCGGCCCAAAAAGCCTTTCATGTCTAGAGTTGGTGAAGTAGTTATCACCGACGGGTAAGTCTTGCTGAGTATTAGTATACTTAGCCTTGCTATAATCTGTTGCTCCAGGTAATGCCTTTGGTGATGTGTGGCCCGGAGAGATCCCGCCCGACTGGGAGCTAGAGTGGGTGCATCATGGCTGGCCTCCCGTGGTGTTCTCGTCTTCCACTTAGTTTAATTCCACTGTTTCAAAAACTCTGAACTACGTTGTCGTGCCAAAAACTTCGGTTTGTAATAATTAAACCCTTCGGGGTGAATTTCTGTTGTTAATTATGTTGTATCTCTGGACTCGCCTTCGCGTGAGTTTTAATGCATATATGTTGATCCTTGTTGCTATGAAAGTGATTTACCAGGCATTAACCCGGCGACCAACGACAGGATGATACTTTATTATTGCTTGATGACCAAAGTGGATTGGTTTAGGCGATAGTACGGTATTTTCCTGGGCGGGTTGTCACAGTTGGCATCAGAGCAATTATATGCACCAGGGATTAATTAGTAACCTTAATCAATGGTTTTTGAATAAAAATTGCCAAGATTGTTTGGATTTCCAAAACACGTTGGTCCGTTAAGGATAAACTAGACCGAGAGGTCCTAGAGGGAATTTTTGAGTTCTTTCAGGTGGCTTATTAACCTATGGTTTATTTTGCTAACTTCCACCACACTTACTTTATGTCAGACTTACTTTCTTGCACAACCAAACTAGATGAGCCACGTGTTTTATACGTGTGTTGTGCTGCATCACGGGAATTCCGAGGGTTGATGGAGTGATCCATTCCACGGATCCCATCTACGCATCTAGTTATAAGTTGTGTTGTCGCCACGTGTTTCATACGTGAGCATTTCGCATGTCGAATATGCGAGGCAAGGATACACTCCATTCAAACGGAGGGTGTCCGAGGTTGGACGCTGTCCACGCAGCGGCTTAACGCATGGATGTCGTTTCTATAGTGAAGGGTAATGTATGTGGACGCTTCCGTGACGTGCTGGCACGAGAGGTTCTTTTTCTGCAGGTACATAACAACACTTCGTTAGTCGCTAAGTGATTACTGTATAGCTCTCGACTAGATATTATAGGGAGAGACGAATAAAAGCCTTGCCACCGGCACTAACTTCGATTTTTGGCTTGATTGCCATGTGAGGTCGAATAGGACGTCTTGCATGCATGTTAAAAATCGAAACAACAAAAATGGACCCAAAATAGAACTTCCATGTGCTCTCTAAGGAAGATTTTGTTAGTGTCTGTTTTCTACAAACTAGAGTACCTCTCATGCTTGGTGTTATGCTGCCCAAATTTTGTAAAATCTTGTTCGTCTTTTTTTACACCGCGTTCTAGGAAGTAATTAAAAACCGGTGTGTTGAACAAAAGTTGCTCCATACCCAATCTAGTGTTTGCTCGCAAAAAATTTTGATCATAGATTCTCTCAACCTTGAGTTGCAATTTTCTAAGGGAACCTAGGCCTTGCTGTTTTACGAATCAGCACCTAGACTTTGCATCCTTCCACCTTGTTTCTTTTTGATCTAGCTCAACCTTTGAATACCAAAAGTGTGTAGAAGAACCATATGGAGTAGCCTGAAAAATTTGGGAATTTATGGGGTTCTGGATTTTTAGTTTTGAATTTTTATTCACAGCTGCCAGAACATTACTATTTGACATGTGTTACATCTTTTGTACAGATAGCTTTCCCCGTGTTTCACGAGTTCGACGTTGATGGTATGATCCGTACCAATGGGTTGCACTGGGAGGGTTTTCCATGCCTTGCATGGGAAGCACTCAGCGCCGCTGGCTACACCACACCACCGACTTACGAGGTGTCCGAGTTCGAGCCCTCAGGCGTTCCACGTTGCAAGGTGATCGTCACTGTGCAACCACACCCGGACCACACCGACTGGTTCGACTTGAGCTTCGTCTACTGGGGTTTTTGTAGCCACGAGATCGTCGAGTCAGCCGCCCTTTGGGTGTTGACGGACTTCTGCGACCACAACCCTACCGTAGTGGCTCTCTCCCCGTTCGAGTTGTTCCCCGCTATGAGTCCTCACGACCCGGCGTGGCTAGATTGTATGGATCACCTTCTGGAGCTGCTGATGTTAGCCGAGCCACTGGATGACACTCGGACTCTGGCACGTTGTCTCAACGTTGTGTTCACACTTCAGGGGCTGCGTTACAACACCGCAGCAATAATCGGGCAGCGTTTGGAGGCAGCTAGGTGGGATTGGCAGCAACTTTCAGCAGCTCACCAGCAGTTGAACTTTACACTTACCCAGATGTAGCAGGAGAATGACCGGCTACGCGCCAGGAGATTCCAGTTAGAGTTAGAGAGAGGTGACCATCTTCAAAGGATCGTGGATCTTGAGGCGGAGGTTCATAACCTCGAGGAGGATGCCGATGCTCATGAGATCGAGAGGTTGACACTATTACAGAACGTTGCCGAGATGCAGCAGCAGGTTGAGGAGGCCGAGGTGCAGGTTGCAGCCTTCCAAGCCATAGTGGCCTTATAGCCGCTACCTCCAGTGCAGGCACCTCCGGAGGAGCAGCAGGGACAGTATGGTCTGGATCAGACGAGTCAGGCTGGACCGCAGTTACCGACCCCACCAGCTTCACCTGCTAGTAGTGGTGCTTCAGTGGGCAACTAGGTTGCTAGAGAACGACAACAAGAAGAATTGTGCTCCTAGGTGTCACCTTCGGGATGATTGTGATAGTCAGCTTAGGAGTATGCTTTCGTGCAGTGTGACTACGCTGTAACCCTGTTGTATCACGATGTTTTCAGACTTGAGTCTTGTAGTGTCTTTGGACCCTTATCCATCATGTTGTAATCAAGAATGCTTAAGCATATTGTGATTCAAATTGAGTTCGATTTGTTCAACCAAGTTGTTGGAATCTTGTTACGTGTTGATTACCAAAGTTGTGCAAAATGTTACAATAACCGCGCTCACCAAAACTTAGCATTTTTGCATAAGTTATGAGAGAACTACGGTGTTTCCGGTGAGTGTTAGTCAGTTGCCAAGACAGCTAGGTAACTTTCCGCACATTGCCTTCTCGGGCACGCAAAATGGAAAAATTCGCCGCAAGGTTGGAAGCCAGCTCGAGACGCTTGAGTTATCGTATCTACTAACTGTGTTGAAGAATGATTCTATGAACCTAATTTTGACTGCGAGATATCTTGCGACTATTGCTGCCATCATCGTGTGAATGCAACTGAGCTATTGTCATGCATGATTGCACTTGTCATCCTTTCTGAGTAAGATTTTGGCTATGTGTCTAATAAGGGCTCGCATTTCAGATGGTGGGACCCACGCGTAGCTCTCCCAACGGGTTCGGAGCGACCGGTAGCAGCGACCTGCCGTCGCCACCGCCCATGACGCCGTCGGAGGCCTTCATGGCCACTCAAACCGAGGTGCTGCACCAGATCCTACAGGCGCAACAGCAGATCGCCCAGCAGATGAACCGAGGTCCGCCACACGGGGCCAATCATGAGGGGCCTAATCAGGTCACCACGTACGCTCAGTTCGTTGGGATGAAGCTACCGACCTTTTCCAAGGCGGAAGACCCCCTGGAAGCTGAGGCTTGGATCAAGGCCATCGAGGCAAAGTTCTCTGCCTTTGTGATGCCTTGCTCTGAGGAGAACAAAGCCAACTTCGCAGCTCTGCAACTGCGAGGAGAAGCCAAAAATATTACTAATGACTCGTCAAAGGTAATAGGCATGTACCTATTATCAATAACAAGATATAGGTAATGGGTATTGTGGTAATCCCCATTACCAATAACCGACATTGGTAACATTCTATGGCTTTACAAATGTGAAATTGAAAAGAAAAAAATTGCAAATGTTATTTTTCTTTATTTTACATACACACAAGTACAATCAAATCTTAGTTTTACACATAGATACATTTGTTCATACATTTGTGCTCATACATACAACATGGTACATCTGATCTCAGTTAGGAACAAACAAGAGCAAAAGAAACATCAGCAAGCAGCTTTCCTAGCCTTCTACACAAAATACAAGCATGACTAATTAGCTTTCAGCAATAGGATGCTCAGACTTATTAGCAAAAATGCAAGGGAATTAAAGAGAATTCATATAAGCAAAATTTGCACTACTAATCACCATTGCCCTATAGTCATATACAGATTTCATGATCACAAAATTGGCAAAACTTGACAAATCCAATAACTAATAGTTGTGATTTGCAAAATTTGAGAAATTAATCAGAAACCAAGAAACATAATCACCACTCAACTCACTATCCCACCAAGGGATTTCCCACATTTTCTTCTCTTTCTGGAACTACAGCTGCCTCATACATGAATGTGTCACAATGGTCAGGGTGATGTGCTTGTCACGTGCGATGCCTAGTGATGACTTTGAATACCTCTTAAGTCACGTGAAGTCTTCTACGTAGATGAGTCGACATTTGGCAACCTCAGGCCGAGAAAAAAAATTCCATTTATGTCAAAAAAATTGTTTATAAAAATTGAAATGAAAACTTTGTTTTGAAATTTGAAAAAACAATTGGCCATACCACCGTAGGGAAAAAAATTAAAATATTATGTTTATGCCAATAAGAAAAATTGAATAAAAGTTCGTTTTTGAAATTTGAAATGAAAATTTTTGTTTTCGAAATTTCAAAAAAATGGTCATACCACCAGAGGAAAACAAAAAAAATTAAAATGAAGAAACCATTTATTTCGTTTGTGCCAATGAGAAAAACCTTCTAACAAAACACTTATACCACCTATGTATACCGCTTACACTTCTAATAATTTCCAGCTGTGGAAAGAAAATGGACATTATAAAGAAATGTTCTGGCCTTCTGGCGACACAAACCTTTTTTTAAACATCTGGCGACACAGACCCTCACAATAGCCCAAATGCATCTATCTATTCCAGAAGGTCCACAAACAATTCGAGCCCGGCCCAGGATCCAGGGCCCAAGTTTTATCTAAGAAGCTTCTTGCTTGCAGGCAAGGCTCGTGGGGCCGGCCGGTGGGGAATTTTTTATATATTTTTTATTTTTCAAAAATAAAAGACCAATGCAAAAAAAATCGAAGCTAACCACCAACTGTTATATCACGGCGGTTGCTTCCTGCCGCCGCTGGAAACGGCGGCTGGGTTATCCGCCGATGGTAGGTGGGATGAAGCACCAAGCATCGTTCTCAATGGGGCTTGAACCCTGCAGTGGGCCCGCTTGGCTAAACCGCCGTTCTGAACGGCGGTTGCAGCCAACCGTCGCCTGCTCCTCTCTCCTCCTGTGGTTGTGAGCACCTCTGCACCCCGGGTCAAGTATCTCTTTGACACTTCTTTTTTAAAGAATAGATAAGAAATATTTGAAAATAGTTTAGAAAATAATAGAAATAGTTTAGAAATATTATAAAATAGTTTAGAAATATTATAAAATAGTTTAGAAATATAATAAAATAGTTTAGAAATATTATAAAAATAGGTTAGAAATATTTGAAAATAGTTAAGAAATTCTAGTTATTTTTAGAAATTGTGGAAAATAGGTTGGAACTTCTAGTTTTTCAAGAAATAGTGGAAAATAGGTTAGAAATTTTAGTTTTTTTAGAAATTGTGGAAAGTAGGTTAGGAATTCTATTTTTTTACAAATACCGGAAAATAGGTTAGAAATTCTAATTGTTTTTAGAAATTTTGGAAAATAGGTTCAATTTAGTTTATTTTCAAAATTGTGGAAATAAGTTAGAAATTATTTTTTTAGAAATTTTGGGAGATATGTTAGGAATTCATTTTTTAGAAATTCTGGAAAATAGGATAAAAATTTTAGTTTTTTTTAAAAAATTTGGAAATAGGTTAGAAATCTTAGTTTTTTCAATGCAAGTTTTGACACGGTAGTAAAACTGAACATGTCGACCTCCTTCGACGAGTTCTAAGGGAACGACCCCTCTGCAGGACGACCCTCCGAAGCTCCACGCGGAGGTCATTAGCGCTACCCATTTAGTGGGGGCTCGACTTCACACCCAGTTGACACAGGAGCAGCAGGCAGCGCCGGTTGCGGGGTTCCGGCAAGCGGCGGCTCAAGCGAGCGTTGGGTTGGATGCGGCGACAGAGGCGGCGTCGGACGGATTAGGGGGTTGTTGTCCCCCTAGACGCTCGTAGCAGGGGACGTGTCGACTACAGCGGGAACCTCGAGATCAGCCTTCACAATACCACCCCCCTGATTCGGTCGTCCCACAACACCGACAAGCTCCACGGGACCCCTCACATACCCAGCGACCACACTAGAGCAGCACAGGCCACCGGCTAGGGGACCACCGGAGGTTGAATGCTCCAACCCAAGCGTCGGCGTGGCCGCCCAACCGCCGAACTTGATGGCCAACCACCGTATGAAACGGTTACTGGTTCGAAACCCCTGTCACACCCTGAAATTTCCAATTTCAGGATGTGAACAGAAAGAAAACTTAAACAGCGATTTAGTCTAAATTTTAAAATTTTCCCAACATTTCTTTTCTTTACAGGGAATATAGTATAAGGAAAAAATCCTTTGTTTGATTTTCTAAATTAAATAAAAAGTTTTGTGTGTTGCATTCATGCCGGTGCATCTTGGTGTTTCATGAGTGCTAAAGGTTTCAAAAATGCGTTTAGGTGTTTTCCAAACTCTCCCGAGAATTTTCCGGATTTTTCTGGAATTTATTCTCATTTGCCTTGAGCTATTTCTATTTATTAGAAGGCTCTAAATTTTTTTTCTTGAGCTCCAAATACTTTATTTGGATAGCTCAGGTCCCAATGTGTCTCTGTGAATTTTCCTGGAATTTTTAGGATTTTCTGACTATTTTTCGTGCTTTAAATTATTTTCTGGACTTTTTCTGAAATTACTTATGCACTGGAAAATATTTCGGAAAAAAACATATCCTTTCGGATTGGACCGAGCCCCTGGGCCCGACCCAACCCGCTCCGGCCCGGCCGCCAGGCCCGCCAAGGCCCATCGGCAAGCGGGGCATGGCCGCCGCCGCCATCGGTTGGCTCGCCCGCCGCCGTGTCCCGCGCCTATAAAGGCAAGTGCCGAGCCCCGCGGCGTCGCGTCCCACGCCCCTCGCATCTCTCTCGCGCCACCGCCGCCGCCCTGCACCTCCCGCACCGGAGCGCCGCCCTGCGCCAGACCGTAGGCGAGCTCGGCGTTGACCCTGAAAACCGGCCGTATCCCTCGCACTCCGCCTCCGGTGAGCACATCTACGGGGTCCCCTCTTCCAATTCCGCGCCTCGCTCATGTCCCTAGACGCCCGAGTCGTCGGCGCCGCCGACGGTCAGTACCTTCCTGTCCGCCATCCATGGCTGGCCTGAGGAAGGAGATGAGTGTGGCAGTTTTGCAGTTTGGACCCTGTGGTTCCTTGTAATTCTTTAGGTTTTTCTTGTGTCAAGGCACATCTGCAGGAAACCCCCTATACCTATTAGATTCATTAAGATCCAATCCAACCGAGCCTTTTTGCAGATCTAACCCCCGGATTAAATCTATTCACGAGCACTGTTTGATGTGTCTTGGGAATCTTCCTTGCTAGCCCCTACAATCTATAGATAATCACGAATAGGTCCTCCAATCTTGTTTTCTCCATATCTTCCGCGTTTTAACTCCGTTTTTAGTGGATAATCACGAATAGGTCCTCCAATCTTGTTTTCTCCATATCTTCCGCGTTTTAACTCCGTTTTTAGTGTTCTTTATATCCACGCAATCGTCTCAACGAGTAGAACAACTTTTTGTCCCTGTTTTGTTCTGTTAGTACTGTTTGGTGATTGTTTATTATTTTATTCCATTGTATGCTTGTATGTGAATGGATGTGGTGCGTAGAAGACGGGTCGTACGTGGAATACACCGGAGTTGAAGATTTCCAAGACCTTGAGCAGCAGCATGCATTCCCGTTGATCCTATTCCAACATGCATTTTAATCACACTGTTATTTATTATTGCTTTGTATTAAATTGATTGGTCCTATTGTTAAGGTTCGACTAGCTTTGTTTATCCTATGCCTTGATCAACCTGGGTTTATGTTTATGTTGGGTAGACCATGCTTAGTTGCTCAACTTGGGATTATGGTGGTTCTGATGAACAACAATGTTAATCTTGCTTTACTTATGTTGTACCTTCATTAAACAAGATCACCTGTGTTAATCAGAACATGAAGAACCACCCAGGAAAACAGTACAACCACAAGACATATGGCTTTGACTTGTCTTAATAATTAGAGAACTAGGTGTTTGACTTGGCTTAATAATTAGAGAAATAGGTGTTAGGTATGCTTTACCTGATAAGGGTAGGGGGCTGATGGTAGACGGCGTATGGACCTGCTCGGGCGTAGGTGTGGGCTTAGCTAAGACACAGTACTCGTCCTGGAGCTTTATACGCTGCACTGATCAGGTAACCTAGCGGGCAGCCTGCATCTGGGGATCTTTGTGACGGCCTCGTAGCGTCCCTATGCAATCACACCTCGGAAGTGTGGTATGATGCTTGGCCGACATCGCATCATTGGGTCTAAAGTTCTTCGGGACTTTTACGCGACTTGTGGGTAAAGATGTACAACCTCTGCAGAGTGTAAAACTGACTAGTTAGCCGTGCCCCCGGTCACGGGCGGCCTGGACCCTCACATGAGTAAACTATGGAAGATGGATTAAACTTGTTGCATTTACTTTTGTTTATGATGATGATGCTTATGTCAATCTCTGGGTTGGTATAAACTTACATTTGCTAGTAATTCAGCTTGCTTAATAAAATTTGACCAACTAAAAGGCTGATCTGCTATGTAACCATAAGCTTCGACCATAAAGCCTTTGCATGTTGTTATATAACTTTTCCCTTGTTGAGTACGACATGTGCTCATACTTGTTGTTCTTTTATATTGCATCTACACAACCCGGTTGCTGCACAGACGGACGCTTTGAAGACTTTCCTGGAGAGTTCGATGGTTTCTAGGCGAACGTGCCACCAGTCAGCGGCCTGTGGAGACGTCCTTTACCGCTGGTAGTACTCGCTTATGTTACGATTTTTGAGACATTCGGTCATGTAATAAAGTTTTAATACTCTCTATACGCTTTAACACTGTGTTTTGGTATACAGTGAGTCAACGCATGTGTGAAACTTGATCCTGGCGCACATGTGTTCTATGCATTCGGATTTGCCCTTAAATCCGGGTGTGACAACCCCGTTTCCAGCAACAAATACATTAAAACTCACACAACTTCAACCCCCCCCCCCCCCCCCCCACAACCAACCCCCAATACATTTAACTTATGTAAATACATTGCATACTGCTGAGACCCACTACATGACTATTTGCAATATATACCTGCATCCTGAAGTCTCATTTCCTGAAATCCCAGCATCAGTGGTCTACTGATTCCTGCCTCTCTAGTCTCTTTGTTCCTCTTTTTCATTTTTCTTGCCAAATAAAAATAAGGCAGCCTATGGATTGATGATTACCATTTTAGCAGAGATCTGGGCCACAGACTGCTGCTAATTGCTACTATGATACTATATATCGCGTAAATGTCACATTCACTATCTTATATTCTTATCTTGCCATCACATAAGTGCCACCATCCCTACCTTACAGTTACGTCAGTAAAACCTAGTCATGTACTGCAAAATTCATGCCCCACCTGAACAAACTGTTGGGCTCACTCTTTGTTCACAGATAAGCCGTGCTCCTCAACTTAAAACCTCTGTAAACTTTCAAACTACTCAATTGTACTTTTTTTGGTGTGTCTATAGCTCACCCATGCAATTTTAGGCTTCTTCTCACACGAATTTTTGCAACTTTTTACATCTTAGATGTAATATTTTTCACCGTACTTCTTTCCAACCTTATCCTCTTCCCATCCCCACCCTCACCCTCCCGCCCGCTGCCCCTCCCTCCCGCCCAGCCCCGCCGCCACCCCGCCGGCGCCGGCCGCCCCCGCCTCCAACCACCACCGCCACCTCCTCCCACCGCCGCGCGCCGCCCGACCCCGCCGTCGCCGGTCACCACCGCCAACTCCTCCCACCGCTAGTGCCGGTCCACCACCGCCAACCCCTCCCACCGCCGGCGCCGCCGCCCAACCCCGCCGCCGCCGTGCTCCCCCGCCCGACCCCGGCCCAACCGCCGGCCTCCCCCCTCCCGGCCTCGCCGCCCCGCCCACCACCACCTCCGCCGGCCCTCCCTCCATGGCCGGCGGGGACAGACCCCCCCCCCCCCCCCCCCCCCCCCCCCGCAACCCCCGAACCCTAAACTCGCCGGAAAGGTCGCCGGAGTTGGAGAAGAAGGTGAAATTGGGGAAGAAAAAATTTATGTGAGGAGTTGCTCCAAACCACACAGGTAACAGATAGATTTACCTTTTTTTTGAGTAAGCACTGGTTGCACTGCCAAGCAGGTAATGCAGCTAAATTTGTCACTTTGTTACTGCTACTGCCGGAAGATGGAGCAGAGTAGATTAACAGAACAACTGGAAAATGGAAACCCCAATGATATGGAAGAATAATTCCATGTACAGATGTTCCACATGAGCACATGGTCGGTCACATGGAGAAGACAGCACACGCACATTTTTGTAGTTCTCTGCATTTTGTGAAGTTTCCTGCGATCTCCAGCCAACGAGATATGGACCAGTGAACTACCTGTACACACACAACGTGATCCCAAGTCGGAATGCGTACCTGCTTGCTGCTTCCTCGGACCAAACCCCGGCCGGACTTGGGTTGGATGGACGCCGGAGTTTGGGTTGTTGCCACCAATGTAATTCCAAAATCCCCATTGGAGGCTTGGAGCTGAACTCATGTAGTATGTGATTTGCAATCGACTTGCAACCTACTACCTAAAGCTTTCTATTCCCCACACAGATTATATGCTAAATTATTAATGACACAGCATATCTAAAAGCAAAGGAATAAAGCAATGCCCAAACCGGAAAAAATACAAGAAGCACCTTTTCTTGAATTACCATGTTTCTGAACAATTAAACGACGAACTCATGAACAAATAGGCATCCCGAAAAAACATACTGTAGTATATATGAACCAAGACTAGTTAACCCACTCTCTAAATTACCTCAACTCTTTTAATTTACCTCTATACCACTCCACACCACCCTTTATTACAATTTACCAATCCCTTCTCCCTTGTTCCCGGTATGCACACACACACACACACCTACCTCGCCGGAGCAGAGGAAGCAGAGTCCAGAGCAGAGCAACTCAGGCTAGACCTCGACGCGGCAGTAGGTTGGCGTCTGGAACCTGAGCCCATGCGCCCCGACGACGCTGTTCGTGCCGCTGCTGATGAAGTACGCCGGGCAAGTGATGAAGATGTGGTAGTGCCCCGACGTCCAGCTCCCTACCTTCCACCGTACCCGGCCGTCGATCCTGACCTCCATGATGAGGTACCCATTAGCGACGTCCTTCCTCATGGCGTCGGCGAGGAACGGCGCGAACGGGACGCTCGGCCCGGACAGCACGGGCGACCAGACGTCGACGTCGCCGTGGCCCTGGTAGATCGTGGGTAGCCTGGACGCCAGCGTGACCTGCTGGTACTTGTAGGACGCGTAGACGTCGAGGCGGTCGTAGTGGACGCCGACGCGTGCGTTGGGGTTGCGGGAGGCGACGGTCACCTGCGCCGCCGTGGAGAGCAGCGGCGCCGAGCTGTTGGTGAGGTCGAGCTGCCGGAGCGTGGCGTCCTGGAGGATGAAGCGCGGGTGCGTGGGGCGGAGGACGAGGAAGACGATGAGCGCGATGACGCCGGTGAGGAGCGCGAAGCCGAGGAGGATGGTGAGGAGGCGACGGCACGTCTGCTTGAACTCGTCGTCGCCGTGGTTGCCGCAGTCCTTGCTCATGGCTGACGGCGGTGGCGGTGGCGGTGCTAGACAGAGGGAGCTTGGCTGGCTGGGCTAGCTTTCTTGCTTTGGTGATGTGTGTGTTGGTGGAGGAGAGGCTGTGAGCTGTGGCCCGTGGGTGTGTGTGGTTGTGTGTTTGGGAATGGTTTGCATTATATTTTGGTCACTCTTTGTGTATTGCGTTGTTCATGTTGAAATCATGGAGGAAGGAGGGCCGCGGGGAGGGAGAGAAAAGGTGGTGTCCATGTCGAGGGGTGTGTCTGGCTTGCTCTGAGATATCATATCATCGATGGGGAGATCTTTGGTTTATTTCGTCCATTTTGATTTATCATCAGGGTCTGGGTTTTATGAAAAAAAAACGATATGATTTTTTGTGTTATTTTTTTGGTGCACGTCCAAATCATAAATTTTTCACGCGCCCCAAAACATCGAGACAGAAATGTTGCAATCCATGCACGATGGTAAGGGTGAATGAAAACCATGCATGGTTGGACAGTGAAAGAAGGAGTTTTTTCCCCCTCAAAAGAAGAAGACGAGAGAGCATGCATCATCGATGAGATGGCACGGTGTGCTGCCACAGCAGATGAGTAGAAGGAACACAGGAAATTGGAATAATGCCACTGTATCATTGGAATCCTATATCATGCTTTCGTACATCACGCCCACATGGTAGGAAGATGCAATCGAACGAGCTATAGCTGCCTAGCTGAACCCAAAAAATAAAATAAAATAAAATAAAATAAAATAAAATATGGTAAAGAGGACGTGTGAAATGTGAGCACGTTACATCGGGTACCCCGGCTAGCCGGAGGCTGTCTGTCACCGGAAGCGCGGAGGTGTTCAGATTGCGCCTCACGACGCGGCGCGTCCCGGAGCACACGTCGAGTCGCCGGCGGTCGCTGTGGGGCCACTCCACTGATCACGGGAGACCTGCGTCAACGAGTCAGCGGCAGAGACTCGATCGGTCGGTGCGGATCTTCTCGACCAATCCGAGAGAGCAAGCAAACTCTTCCCAATGAAAGCCACTGGGCGCCGGCGGGCACACCGACCGACGGGCTGCGTGAACAGTCACAGCCGTCAGCCACACGCGGCGGAGGCGCATCATCACCACCACACGGCGTCCTGGCCGTCTCCGATCGAGGAAATTAAGCGGCTTTTCCTTTCCCCCTGCACGACCTCTGTCCCGTCTCCGGAATCCATTTTGTTTCGTCGGCTGCCTGCCATGGTGCCTGCCTAGAATCGATTCTCCTCGCCTACCGCCACGTACGCCCTCGTCGTCTCACTTTTTTTTTTCCAGTCTCGTAAATTCCTGGCGCTCCAAAAACATGATAACGAGGTGTGAAAGTATTTTTACATGGTTGGATATATAATCTTTTCTCATGAGAGACAATTGTTTATTTCATGCATCTGCCCCGGTGGGTTTATTATCATTTCTATATTATTATTGACTAAACCAAAACTCCTCTAGTCTACTTGGTTAAAGGGGTTTAGGTATGGAATTAAAAAAAAATCCTCCCACGATCTCACCGGTGAAACCGAGGTTCGGGGTTTTCTAGGGTTCCTTTTTAATGAAAACTCGTGAGGTGGCCTTACACCACCGAACCTAGTTTATTATTGTCTAAAGATATAGAAAAACTACCAATTTAGTATCAAAACGACCCACCATCGAGACGTAGGAAGACATTGGATAACAATTTAGGTTTTGCCCGGCACACGGTTTTAATAAGTACGAGTATGTGTTTTAACTTTTATTACCATTTTACCAAAGTGCTGCCAAAACATGTGAGCTACTTCCTCCGTTCCAAATTAGTTGTCGTTTTAGATTTTTCTAAATCTATATTTTTTACACACCTAAATATATACTTATGTCTAGATACATAACAAACGAACAACATATCTAGAAAAGTCAAGTCAAAATGATAAGTAATTTCTGATTCATTCCCGCACGTTTCACGAAACCATATGGATGCATCGTTATCATGCCATGTTGTGCAGGCAGCAGGCACGTGCAGCACAGGAAATGCGTATGCTATTATCGGAATCCTGTCGTGGTTGCCTACATGATCGACCACCGCCCCAAGGCCACCACAGTACGTACCCACATGGCCACATAGGGTGAGGGGGGGGGGGGGGGCGGCGCGGACGATGGGATATGGAGTATCATATATTGGGATTGGAATCGAGCTGAACAAAAAAAAATGGTACCAAAAAAAGAGAGAGAATAGGACGTGGTGAAAGGTGCGCACGTTCCGTGGGGAGGGGAAGAAGGTCCGGCCGGAACGCACGTCGCGTCGCCGGCGTAGGTGCGCGCCGGCGAATCGATCGGTCGTCGCGGCCCGGCCTGGTCGTCGCGAATCTAACCATGGCCTAAGTGGCACGCGCGCCGTCCCTGCCTCCGGTATTTGGTACACCGAGGTCCGAGGGGGCCCTTTTTGTACGGTGTACACCACACGGCGAGTCCACACGAAGCCACACCACCCCGGCGGCGGCGCACCGACGGGCAGCGGGAACACGCGGCGCGGCTGCAGGGACAGCGAGCGAGCGACACGCGGCGGGGTGCATCGACGACACTGGGCGGCACTGACATGCAAGCAGCAACACAAGGCCTTTTCCTTCCCGTCCCCATCTCCGGCCGATCGAGGAAAGCCGCTTTGATCTACCCACTCTAGAATTTCTTCGGGCTGCCTAGAATTAGAATCTGATTCTGCTCGTCGCGCCCTACCGCCACGACTGGCAGGCGGCAGCAGGAGCTCTGCAGCAGCCAGGAGGAGGCCGCGCAGCTTTGCTTTGGCACACGGCTGCGTCACCAACACGACCTCTCTCCTGCCACGGGCCGGATTATTCTTCCGCCACTAAGTAACTTGTTGCACGTAAACAAACATCAAAGGCACAAAGCGATCGAGGAAAAAACCCGTCGGAAAAGCAGAGCACGAACGAGTCCTTCCCGATGACGCCCAAAGCGGCGCCGGAGCAAAGCCGCCGGCGACCGGACGCGAACGGGGCCCGCGCCGCGACCCCGAGAGGTCCATGGTCCTACTTCCTTCGATGGCCTGCTCTGTTTTTTCTGACCCCCTGCTTTGCTGCTGCCTGCGAGGCAAAACAACTCTTGTGACGTGTTAGCTGCAAGAAGAAGCCATCCATTACACTAGCATAATACAGACAGTGCATCATATCATCCCCTTATGGTCCAGTCCAGGAGGATAAGATCGTATCGCCGTAGGGCTACCCCAGGCCACACTCCTCCAGTCCTCCCCACACCAATGGTGCACCGAACCCCTGCAAACCCCCACAAACACCCGTTCCTCCCGCGATCGTCGTCGTCGTCGTTCCTCCTCCACAACCCGACACGCACGCACGCAGATATCCATCTTCCAAGCAGCTAGCAACCTCATCAAAGCAAGCAAATTCCAACAAGCTTCTACTCCTACTCTATGCTAGCTTCAAGAGCGGCCAAAGCCATCTCTCCCAAACCCGTCTTCTTCCACAATAGACACCCTACCAACCCAGCCATGGATCGGACTAGAGTACTCAACCAAGCAAATCAGCGCCCCCTTGCGGGGTGACCCAATCCAAGGCGTTTGGTCACCAAACCCCGGCCGCATCTGCCCCCTTATCCTGTCACCCGTAACCACGGCCGTCCAATTAAACCCCACAGAGAAATACTCCTAGCGAATGAGCCAAGCATGCATAGCTGATGCCCATGCCTGCGTGGGGCAGCGACGACGACGACGATGATGATGAATTGATGATGCTGCTCTTAACAAGCGTGCCTGCAGCTAATGAACTTGAACAGGCGTGGCTGCTGCTGGCTGCAGGGCCTGCGCAGTGCACCATCCACACCACGAAAGAAGACTTGAAATAAAAGCTCCTGATGAGCAAATGCAGTCAGACGACTATGGTGTGGGCACTGGGCAATGGCCATGCAGCAGTACAGGCAGGCAGAGGCCAGGCCCAGCGTTCAATGGAGGAGACCGGAACATAGCATGAGCAGGGGGTGCAGTGCAGTGCAGTGCAGTGAAGGGTCATTGCCCGCATCATGATTCAGGGTCATCAACACACATGCCTGCCCTGCCAGGCCGCCATACCGGTGGCCATGTTGTAGGAACTACACCTAGCTTGCAGCATCAGCGGGATTTAATACAGCAATTATTACTCGAATTTGTGACGTGATGCCAAAACACACACATCAGGTCGAACGTAGGAAGACAGGTGCCAACCAGCTTCAATCGATTAGACGAACAAGGGAACAAAAGGGGTACAGCTATTCGCAGAGCATGGCGATCTATCTTACGGATGAACACATGGCATGTCGCAACTCTAGGGTGCGTTTGGCAGGGCTCGGAGCCGCTCCGCTCCGCGCATGAAGCGAGGAGCCCTGCCAAAGGCCCGTGAAAAACGGCTCCTCGCGAGGAGCCCCCGATCTTTGCGCTCTCTAGAGCCAAAACCCGCGCACGGAGCCGAAATTTGTAGCTCCCCCCGGCTACGTCCCCTGCATGCCCCACGAGTACCAAATTGCCCCTCATCTTCCCACTAATAACGACGAAATTGCCATCCCCACCACCCACCACCGGCGGACGGCGACTTGAGATGGCGGCTGCGGCGAGCTGGGAAGGGGGTGAGACGAGGCGAGCGGTGGACTGGGGGTGGAGGATGTGCCGGCGGACTCCGCCCGAGCTGCCTCCATGGCCGGCGGGGGAGCTCCTCGCGGGCTCCTGGTGCGCCGCGGGGAGAGCTGCAGGCCGGACAGGGTGATGCGGGCGGGGTGGGGCGGAGGAGGCCGACCGCCGCCAGGAGGATCTAGCGGCCGTAGGTGGCCGGCGGCGGTCGCAGATGGAGACTTGCTCCAAATCCCGGCCGGCCAGCGGGCGCGGCGGACAGGAGCATGCGTCGGGCATGGAGAGAGAAGCGCGTGGAGGTGTTGGGGCGCAGGCGACGGAGGCGCGTCGAGGTGGTGGAGGTGGCCGGCGGGGAGGTGGCCGGCGGCGCTGGCCACTGGGGAGGGGGCTGGCGGCGGCATGCATGGATATGGTGGAGACGGTGGGGGTGGTGGACGGGGGTGAATGGATGAGGTCAAAATGGAGGAGAAGAAAAGAAAAAATAAGAAAATAAGTGAAGGAAAAAATAAGAAGAAGAAAAAAATAAGAAGGAAAATGAAATAGAAAATAAAATAAGGAAATAGAAAACGAGAAAAGGGCAGGGTACTATGGACATTTCACTTGTTTATCCACTTTACACAGCCACGAGAATCTGTTGTGCCAAACGTTTTCATAAAACGGATTCAACCCCCCACAGAATCCGCTCCACCAGGGATGAGTCTCCTCTGCAGTACTGCAGAGGGACTACTCTCACTGACATGTGGGACCGGACCCACATGTAAGTGGCAGTGAGTCCCTCTAAGTACTGCAGAGGATTTGTTTCCCTCCACCAGCACAGCCATAGCCGGAGCTGTCACAGCCACAGCCGAAGCTCTGCCAAACGCACCCTAATGATTCCCCGAGACTTGCTGTGTCGTAGGCAAGACAACCATCCCCCATTCCCCCGTGTTGGATGCAAAGCATTTACGCCAGCAAGAGTGCAGTCCTACCGCTGCTATCGCAAACCTAAACGATAAATAGGATTTCCATGTTTGGCCAAGTACTTAACATGTGAATGTTGCAGCTCTATGCAAATGCAAAAAACCATCGCTCCAAACCCCAACCATATATAGTTGTCCGTATTCAGGGAGTGCGTAGCCTTCCGGTTTTAAATCAAGCATCCATCTCCAGGTAACCAGAGCTTGTTTTCAAGCACTAGTTGTTCAAAATATACACAGTTCCCTCAGCCCCTCCCACAGGCCACGACGTGTAGATTGTAGAAAACTAACCACCATGCACAGACATTCTTTTTTGCCATAAATTTGCACACAGCTACTCATACCAAAAGCCATCATAGATACAAAAGGTCATATTCCCACTAAGCATAAAAATCATTCCGGGCTTCTCTCTTCTCGCTCAGTATTACAGCAGGTGACAAAGCTATATTTGCCTAGCTATTACCCATCACAAATCAGTGTTGATCAACTTCTTGAGCCAGTTAGCTTCTCGTACCTATGGAGTGAGCTCCGTCTGATCAGCATACCAGGTAGTCAACAAATATGGATGGTGATCCTGATAACACAAGAGCAAACAGTTAACCAGGTGTCCAGGTCCAGACATCATACAGAAGGTTCTAAGAATATTAGTTTGTGAAGCCCAGGGGTCTCCAGTTTACAACAGTATACTACTTGAATGAAACAGAAACTTGCTAAAGTTTGGACCCTGTAATGCAAGCTTGGACTATAGTTTGAACTCTGGACACTAACGACAACAGTAGCACAGCTGACCTAACAACAAAGGAAACATAACATAGTGAAAGTGAATCAAGCCTATGAACAACAAGGAAAAACTCCACAGATGGCACAACATGAAAGGAAAAAAAAAAGACAGTGAAAGATGAAAACAGGAGAAAAAACAAGCAATTGCGAAAAAAAATCAAAGGTTTCTCTATAGCATCCAGACAGTTCATGAGATCCCATGACAATGGCAAACATAGTTCTGACATGGGATCACTACTTCATCTGTTTCATACAAGATGAAATATAAAAATGTAGATCATTTTGCAGAGCTGCAAGCCTCGGCATCAATTAACAGCTGTACAACTCTATACATGTGGAAACATCATGCATGTGGACCATAAAGCATGGCCTACACAAGCCATCATGGCGTGCGGGCTAATGATTGGCAAAACCACAAAAGTATAATACACATGAGTTTCAAAATTTGAATTATTTAGCAAGCAAAAATAACAGTAACCACATATTGAATATTTAGCAAAGCTGAAATAACAGCAACTAGATCATGCTTGATTCCCTCCTACCACTATTAACTTTCGATAAAACATTCATGCAACAACGATGTGGGGGTCATCTTTCCTACCCTGATATTAGCATCAATATCAAACCCAGTATTTCACAATGTACACCAGAACTTAATACATTCATTTATATGAGCATGCCAACAAAGCAGGACTATCAACAAAATCATGTTAACAGTATGATAGAAGACCATGCCATTGATTCGTTTCTGCTTTCCATGTAGTCTGGGAGGTCCGGTCTCTAAATAGTGATTGAACAGAGGACACATCCTTTGACCCTTGAAGACTCATTTGACGCATTATATACTATACAGATTCACTATGAAGCATTCTAAACATAAATTGGTGAAGATTAACACTAATATGACAGGTTTTGGGCACGAACAATAAGGTTCAAAGGAAATATCTACATCCTACTTTACATTGCAAGATATGTTGCTGATAGTCCACAACTTCTTGTCAAGGAACTTTCATGCTTTAAAATAAAGAATTGCATCACCCACCTCAGCAGTTCTACACTATGGCCAATCATAAATGGGAAATGTCAATCAAAAGCATCTTAAGATTTTGTGTGTTCGCAAACATTTGCTACAAATTGCTACAGAATTCATTAACTAAAATTAGCACATCTCATACTGGGATCAAACATGTGAAAGACAAACAATAGGTACTAACCTTGACCATGACTAGAATCTTACCTTACCAGGTAAAGCTCTATGTTCATCTGTCCTCAATAGCACTAGGTGCCACAGTGATTCAGCCATAACTACTGCCAGTTCATATGAATTGCTACAAGAAATGCCCACTTCCGGATAGGCACCTCCATGCCTCCATCCACCCAATGCTTGATAGCTAGTAATGGCCGCTTAGCGCACCTAATTGAACTAGGCACCAACCTGTGTACGGTTTAGTGATTGGTGCTTTTTAAAACAATGCATGCGGCATGCCATATAGACAAAATATGGTAGGTTAGGTCCAACTATACCAACAAAAACATAAGTCAATCCAAACCTCTGGCACTGGAATGATCTTTAGTGTTTACTACATCATGCATGGGTTACAGAATCCAAAAAGTGAAAATAAAATCAATATGATTATAGATTTTCCAAATTCATAGGGGCCTTTACAACTATTGACTGGCCAGGATTTCTCTGTTGCTTAACTTGGATATTAGTCAAACATATTGGGTCACATTGCCTTTGACATTTGACACAAACATGTCACTACCATTGAAATTCCAACAAAACCAATTCCTCTCTGTCAAAACCATAAGTGAACAAGTAGCCCGCACAAACAAGGACAAAAAAAAAACAAATGATAGCCCCTTGAAACCCAAATCAAAACGACATTTCACATGACTGAAAACCTATGCCATGGCAAATATCCCAACACAATGCTAATGGATTTTGTGCACATTCACAAGAATAAAAAAAAAGAGTGGCGGCAAATGGAGTTCGCAAACAAAGCTGATACATAAGTGAATCAGGCATCACCATGATCAATTCATATGAATTTCTAAAAGCTGTCTGTCAAACCACCCTGTTGCCAGCCAACCATTGCATTGATCTTTTGCTTTAATTGACTATATGCATTGCCAACAAGATCCTACGGAGTCAAAAGAACCATTTAATACAAGTCTAAATTGCCACGTGTCCTGTTGCTTAACATAGGATACACTCAGGGTTAATAGTCAAACATCTGTTGGACCTGTTAATACATTTTCCCCTCTATTTATAGCACTACAATCTCCCTGCAGTTGACATTTGACCCCCAACACACCTCTGCCAGTGATAATCCCACACTACCATTTCCTATCTGCTGTCACACCAATGAAGAAGCAGTGCACATTAACAAAGGGACAAATATAAACGTAAATGGATGCTTTGTATCTTGCACGCCACATTAGAATCACACTATCCCAACATACTGCTAGTCTTTTGATTCAAATAAAACCTTCACCGCCTCCATTCCGAAAGTGCGATTAAGGTGTTGAAATTAGAGTAAATGACAGAATAGTAAAATCACCAGGACTACTGCTGACCTTTTCTCACAACATGACATCGCACCGTCTGGGCGGCCCATTGAAGGCTGCCTCGGTGGAATTCTTCCCACGGAAGACCACCTGCACGCCGTCGCACATGACCCTCATGACCCTCCGTCGCGTGCGCCAGCCCCCTCTGTCGAAAACCGCGACGGCCATGAGCCTGACCTGGACCTCGACGGCGCCCCCTCCTCCCCCGCCCCCGCTCTTGAGCGGCGCGGCGTCGTCGGGCCCCACGTAGGCGTCGTCGACGACGAGGCGGAAGGCGAGCGTGGTGGTGTTCCCCGGCCCCTGGCTGAAGGGAGCCAGCGAGGCGACGGCGATCGGGGAGGAGGGCGCGAAGGAGACGGAGGCCAGGGGCGAGAAGTAGGTGACGGAGAGCTTGGAGTTGGGGTTGGCGGCGAGGAGCGCGGCGTCGAAGGAGGCGGAGAGGGAGGAGTTGGTGGGGGAGTAGGCGACGCGGGAGAGGGCGAGGGAGGCGAGGGAGAAGGCGGGGGCACGCGGGCGGAGGAGCAGCCAGACGATGAAGGTGGCGGCGCCGAGGAGGAGGAAGGCGCCGACGACGGCCGCGAGGAGGCGGCGCAGGCAGGTGGGCGGCGGCGGGTGGGGCGCGTACTGGTGGTGGTGGTGGGGCGGAGGAGGAGGGTAGGGGTAGTGGTGGTGGGGCGGCGGCGGCGGCGGGTGGTGGTGAGGGGGAGCGGGGTAGGGGTACGCGACGCCGAAGGCCGCGGTGCCGTTGGTGGCGACGGAGGGAGGCGGCGCGGCGGCGAAGTAGGGAGTGGCGGTGGGGTGGTTCCCGTTGGGGGAAGGGTTGGCGGGGTAGCCCATGGCGGGGCCCGGAGGGGGCGGGGGCTTGGAGCCCGGGTGGTCCGGCGGGTGCGCGGAGGACGACGACGAGGAGGAGGGCTGCATGCCGGATCGCTGCCTGGATCCGGCGGCGGGGGAGGAGTAGTGGCGCTGCGGCTGCGGCTGCGGCTGCGGCTGCGGCTGGTCGGTGAGAGCTGGTGGTGTGTGCCTGTGCCTGGTTTGCTTTTGGTTTGGCGAGAGGGGGTGGTGGCCTGGCCTGGCCTAGGGAGGTGATGGTGATGGTGATTTGGGATCTAACCCGAGTCCGTGAGACGTTGAAACGGCGGCGGCGGAGGAGAGAGCAGATGCGCCGCGTGGATGAATCCCGTTCCGTTCTGTTCCATCTCCACCGAATTTTCCTTGTGGATTATCCATCCCCTCTCCGGTTCATTTGGATCTCACGAGAATTGCTGAATCGAAAGAGTACGATATCTTAGATGGCAAGTTACTTTTTATGTAAAGGTTTATTTATAACCCTCCAAATTAACTGTCAGTTTGTTGCTAAAAAAATTAACTGTCGGTTTCGACAGCAATAAGACAACAAAATTTCATACTAATTTGACTCGTGAGAACTACAGAAATGTTTATATTTGTGGTAGAGAGGGGGTAGAAGTAAGGATGAATCGGTGGCATTTAATATCATCGGTAAAAACGTATAATAAGAATGACTTCCCTTCTTTTATACACATTGACAACAACATGGCGGATTCCGATCATATTGTTCCGTACTCCCCCCGTCCACGAAAGAATGCAATTTCAGGGTCCGTACCGCTCAAATTTGCTCAAGTTTGACCAAGTTTACAATAAATAGTATTTACGCTCATAACTTCAAATAATTTTATCATAAAAGTATATTCTATAACTAATCTAGTGATACTTATTTTGTTTCATAAATGTTATTACTTTCTTCTATACTTTAGTCAAAGTGCAAATAGTTTGACTTATCGAAAAGCAAGAATTGCGTTATTTTGTGGATGGAGGGAGTATACGAGGACGTGGTGGCTATTGTTTCTCCAACATGTAAGTGCCTTACAGTAAGGCGACAAGCCGACAAGGGCGGAGAAAAAGCGTCCGAGTTAGCTGATCGGCCAGAGACTCAAAGGAAGAAACTGACGGGGAGAAGTTTCAGATGTACTCATATCAGTAAAAACTTCACTGCCATGCATTTAGAACATGGTTCATGAAATGGGTGACCAACAAAATCTTAAGGTCCACGCGATACATCGTGAAAAGCGATGTCCAAACCGCCTTGTCAAGTTTGCACACGACGCCGAGGTTGGCCTTCCCCGACAAGAATTGCGAGACGCCAATCAATCCTACGACGGCGTCAGAGTGTGTCAAGTGAGAAAGGGAATACGTCGCGTCATAGTTGGCGCTAACTGCAAAACCGTATTAACCTCAGCAAAGTCCCGACCTGATATACGACTGTATACGTCACTTTGCTATCTGCGGCGAAAAGTAGCACCAAACAACAAACGTGTGCTTCCTACTTTATTCTCCTTCGAGTAGGAACGCAATTCGCAAAAAGAGAGAGGAAAAAGGTAAAGCACTACCTCCCCCTTTTTCCTCCCCGTAACTTTCACGGAAAACTTAAGTTTATGCCATTGCTTCAATTCCAATTATCATCTATTGTGGGCAACAGTTTCATTGCAAAAGAGTTTTATAAAGGGGCATACCAAATTTAGGTCTGTGCCAGCTTCAGTTCCAGCAGTCATCTGTGTTAGGCAACAGTTTCAACGTTTCATAGCAACAGAGAATTCTACATACTCATCAAACATACACATCCTAAATAAAGTTTTGTGACATCCCTCCAATTATATCATATATATATTAGGCACCATAATTTTATGCTCATGAAACATACTCTACAGCACCAACAAAAGATTAGTATTCTAGCTGCTGATTGTGAACCCACAACATATGTTTCCTTTTTAGGTCAACAACACGATACAGTTGAGACCTCCATCAGGAAATGTCACCAACACTTCTTTCTTTTTTTTCCTTTGTTTGCTTGTTAGCTTGCCGTGTCAGCCACCCAAATGGTGATAAAGAAAATTAGGTAGTGCTCTGCAGAGCAAACGGTCATGTCACCATCTTATATATGTGGTAAAACAAGAACTTGGTGGTTGCTTCGGAAGAGATCTCGGCAGGAGCTGTGCTGTAGAACTTACTCGTGTCTGGCTTTACTCGTGTTGTTGTCTCTATCCGTGCTCAGCGCTTTTGCTCTGCCCATTGCTGTCCTTCGAAGAACTGGCCTAAAAGTTGGTCCACCGCTTCTGGGCTGTACCGAACGTACTTCTGGGGGTTCTTGTTGTTCTCCACCAGATTACTGCAAGCCACAAGGTTGATACAGTCATAAATCTTACTAGCACTTACAAAATGATGCAAATTACTTGTACATGAAACTTTTGTGTTAGTAGGGGATAGACGAAATGATTTGATGTTGTACCCAAAGCGCTTGATAAAAGATCTATAGGCGGGCAACAGGACTTCCGCTACAGCAAGCCTCAAGGATTCTCGCAGTTCTTGGTCAGGTACGATCCACTGCGATTGCTTTGCATGAAGCTCCTCAAACTGCATATTGAAAGATTTAAACCTGCCAAGGGAAAAAGGTACAGAGGTTTTTGAGGATAATGATTTTTTACTATTATGCGGAACAACTGAAAGCAAGATGATGACTCTAAGTGATCACCGTTCTTTGATCGTAGCTCTTGAAACTCCACTGCTGCTAAGATCACCAGTGCTGCCTGCACCTTGAACTGAAAGTGTCTGAAGAATCTAGACAACAGAAGGAGAGTAGCTACTATCAAATGTAGTTCTACATTTATATGAGCAAAGAAAACATAACAAACATAATAACAATGAATCCACAAATTCCACAGAACTACAAAAGTGCATAAAAACATTAAGTTCTCTGCCACTCAGCATTGACACACATTGCACTATACTTGATTGACTTAAAATAGCATGTGTGTGCATTAAGTTTCTTAACAGAAGATGTACAAGAGAGATTTCCAGTCATCACAATTTTCTCAATTGAAGGGTTAGACCATACTTGAGGGATCTATGTTATAAGTTATAACCTCAGCCTCAGCATTATAAAAATTTTAACTGGCATAAACATATCATGTATGAGGAGCGCTGCTATGCCCTCCTATATGATTTACAATAGATTCAACAGGTATGCTCCGTACTGTATTCACAGAAATGGAGTTCTAGCGCTTGATATCAATAAAACAGCAAGCTGATCATGGCAGATTCATTTCCTGAGAAAGGCCAAAAAGGATTTGTACATCTAACATCAAGCGGCCAAAACAGAAAAATAATATGGTATGAACAATCATTTAAGATTTTGCTGACCCACTAACCTTTGCCCAAGCAACACGTTTATACTGATTGGCATTTTGCTGCACAATCCTGCGATGTCTCTGAATCCAGTCATCACCTAGTATATCTTTTGCTTCTGATCTGAGGAACACAATGAATCATTAAATAAACAAGCTATCACAATAATATGCGAAACAGATCTTGTATACAAACATACCTGCGAACAGATCTAACCATATAGTGGATGTTATTCATAAGAAATAAGTAAGTCAGTGCAGGATCCTTATACTGTTTAGATTTTCCATCCAGGTTATTCTGTAGGGCCTGCATTATCCTTGTGGTAACAGCAGCAAGCTGAGATTCTGCCTCAGTACTGTTATCAAATTCCTGAAATAGTAGCTTCAATGTCGACTGATAACTGTTCAAATCAAAGTAACATTTGTTATGCGTGCTATTTCAGAAACAATACAAAAAAAAGGCATTGTCTGATGAGCAAGTGAACAAAGCAATATAGAACAACAAATTCATAAACCAAAGTCATTCTAGAATCTAGAAAATACCCAAGTTCAATGAGAAGAGCAGGGTCATATGATGCTACAAATAATTTTGCATAGGAATTACAGACTACAGGCAAAATAACTTTCTAGATTCAAATGTCTGCAAAATTTTTATTTATTGCTGTGGCACCATTTTTTTTTCAAAGCAATCTGCCTGTTATAGTTGTTTGGAATCATTTCTACATACAATGGTCTTTATTTATACATTCTCCTAAACGAAGATGAAAGTCAGATTAATTTTCAGAAGGTTAAGCATAAAGCCCCACGGTTAAGCATTAAGCCCCACAACCACACTGACATCATGTCTCTAACATTATGTTAGTGAAATTCATGTGATCAACAGTTAGACATATCCATGAATTATAATAGACCATATGAAAAGGGGAATACTTACTCAAACAGGAATTTAACATAATTAATCACATAGCTAGTCAAAGGGTGTACTGTTCCATCCTGAACAATAGTTTTTGAAGCATCTTTTTCAACTGCCTCCTCAAAATCTGAAAACGTTTCCTGAGCAGTCTGTGCCAAGCGCTTTGTTAAGCTTGATGCAGCTTCCCGCATCTCAGTGCAAGGTTTACCTTCAAATATTTCTTCAATCTGGTAAAAACAAAGGTACGAACAAAGTATTGACACTTTGTAATTATCATTGAAATCAAATAGTTTAAAATCACAACAACCAAATAACTGTGCAGCTAATTCTTCAAACAGAAAAGTATGTCAAACATGGGCTCTATAAATTACTTCAAGCATACCTCTGGTTGAAGTTCACGCATTACTTCATACATGTCGAGCAATACAAACAACTTTTCAGGGGACCTTTTGCTTTTAGCAACAGCATCTCCAAAGCTGAAAAGAGTTATAACACTATTTGCTGTCAGTTCAGCAAAACAATGGCCCTTGTTAAAGTTGACACCATCAAAAATCTGATCGCAGATTTTTCTTTCCCCTGCTAGTAGTAATTTGACCTGTTTGAAAAGTGTAGCATTGTTAGCTTGATGCTGAAATGGACATAAATAAATGAGTACATTCTAAGGAGGGTCCTCACAGCTATTCGCATGAAGTGTATCCAGTTTCCAATTTTAGCCTCCAGAGCCTCCCATTGCATTTTTTGTACATCATCTTTACTAAGCCTTTCCACGCCAAGTTTCCGAAGGCTCACTTCTAGTGCTGAAGCACGGGAATCTCTGAAGGAAGAAGGGGGAATAGATTGAATTGTAAACATCAAGTGTTATATCGATAGATGTGGACAGAAAGTGAGATGGGGAAGGAGGAAGCTCAGAATAATTTTAGAACATCAAAAGTACCTGTAGATTTTGTAGCAAGACTGCTGGTTTCCAGCCTGAACCAACTGCTGAGCTATGTCATTCATGAGAGGCAATATTCTGGGAGGAACCAGAGTTGGGGTCCGGTATATGGCAGTCTCCAAGCCTTTGGATGGATTATCAGAGCGGCCCGCTCCATCAGTCTCGTGGTCACCTTTTGTTGGCCGCAGAGACTTGGGGAGACAATCAAACAGGCGATCTGGCTCAATAGGTTTGCTGGAAAAAAAATGATGTTTAGAGATAACAAGAACTTCAGGCATCAGCGGTTCAGTATAACTAGATGCAAACAGACATAAGCTAACTGTTCTTTCACCAATATGCAAGGAAACAGTTGATAAATTGGCTGATGGTTCTGGGGTGGGCTTCTGCGTCAGTAGAAGCACACAGCTATAAGTTGACAATATTACCTGTATGTACTCATCAGTTGTTTAAACTCCTCTTCAATCTTCAGAGTAGACTTGGCTAACAGATTGTTGACATGATTCAGAACCACTTCGCTGCTCTTGAAGTTCTTATTTGAGGAAAAGAAGCGGACGATGCCTTTCAGCACATCCACCGCCTCCAGGTAGCTCTCCAAATCTTCATGGGGACCCCTCAATATCGTTGCCTCAGCCTAAAGCATGACAGCAAAAGGTCACATAAACTAAGTGAAGGTGCCAACATTGTGGAATTTGAACTTGAAGCTGAACCAACACAAAGCCAACAGCAGTAACTTGCAGGATTTAAAATTTCCAGATGACTTTTTGTTCAAAATAGCATCGCATTCAGAAGAATACTATAATCATGGTAACCTGCTCTAATAATCTCATAATTAGTAAACATACTGCTGATCAAATCCCCTAACCAACAGAGGTTTAAATATCCTTCCAACTGAAAAGGCTAATCTTGTATCAATAATTTCTGCACTGAACCCAGTTAACTGTGTACACAACTTACTCATGAAGTCATGATAACCCAGACTAATTAACTCCCCACCCGAATCCACCGCAAAGTTTGATAAAATTTAACAAGACACGGGAACATGTCGTTCTGCACATTCAACCGCCCTCAGATCCAAACAATGCCGCAAGGGAACATATGAAATTCACAACGATTTCGTCTAAAGGGGGCTATAGCATTCTGACAGACAACGCACCCGTCGGGCAAGGTCGAACTGCGAGAGGATGCCGTCGGCGGCCTTGATCGTCCTGTCGATGTTCTCGTGCGCCGTCCGGATCGCGTGCGTCCTCACCTGCAGCCAGCACCAACCAAACAAACAAACAGAAGGCTCGTCAGAGATTTCACGGAACGAAGCGAAGCTGCTGCGGCACGGACGGAATGGGGGGAATGGGCGTGCCTGGGTGGGGCGCATGGCGGCCTCGAGCGCGGAGAGGCGGTGGTCGAAGGAGCCGAGGATGGCGACCATCCCGTCCGTGTTCCCCTGGCTCCGCCGCAGCGAGTCCCGCAGCATGGCCGCCCGCCGCGACAGCGCGTCCATCGTCTGCGGCAGCGCCGCCACCGCCATCCTCGCGCACCCTCCTCTACTGGGAAGCCGGTGAGATCTCGGGGCGCGGAGGAGGAGAATGCGCGGAGGGGGAGGGCAGGGGGGATCGGTGCGGTGGGGAGACGCGCCCTTCCGGGGGGGGGGGGGGGGGTGCGATTTCGAGCTAAGCGCTGCAGTCGGGGTAGAGACGGTGATTTTAGTGGTGGCGGTGGTCGGCGGCGACGCGTTGGTGTGGAGTGTCGCCGTTGAGGAAAGGGGAGGGGGGAGGGGGAGCCGAAGGGGGAATTGTTCGTTCGAACGCGGCGTCCGAGAGATTCGTGCGTTCGCCTTGACCGTTGAACACGCACGCGGACGGCTCGGATCGCAGCGGCAGGTGGGCGACCCGGCCGGCGTAGGCGCGTGGCCCCGACGTGCGTGGAGACGTGGATGCAAAGGAAGAAGAGCCGGTCGCCTCGATGGACTCGGTGCACGGGGAGGAGGTAGGGGTGGGGCTAGCTCAACCGGGTCGCTGGTTTGCTCGGGTGGGACCGGGTGATCGAGCGGTGTGGGCCGGGTCCACCGGGCCCGCCTTATCCTCTGGAACGGAGAGGGAGGGCCAGGGGATGAGAGTCGCTCTCGAGCGTGCCATGATCGTGTGACTTTTTTTTTTTTTGGAGCGTCCTCGTGATATCAAAGAGGCTTTGGTGCTACTACTGGTACGGATCGAAAAAGGCAAGAGTAATGAGAATTGAGAAGCATGGACTTCACTGCTGTGTGCCCGTATGTCACTGTCGAGCAACGTGTCAGATTTGTTTTATAGCTTCTTTGTAAAAGGTTGTAAATAAATAAATTTCCGGGATAACAAAAGGGGTTCGATTGATCTGAAAAATCTCCTACTCCTGTGTCAATTAGGCATTTGTAGGCATAAAGGTGCAATGAGCATCTCGGTTAGTAGCTAAAATGGTGATCGATCGTGTGACGACTAGTCACGAAGTATCGCCATCTAGAGCTTAAAAATGTGGCTTTGGTTAGCTGGCAAGTTTTGCTTGGGAGTATAGTACTGTACGTGGGAGTATTATGTTAACTTCTCTCTTTCCAACAGCAGGAGGCACTTTTTTGGAAGGTTCCGTACCAAGCAACAAGGCGAAGATCACAGCGTCACGGTCGCATCTGCACGGAGCGAAAGCACGTGCCGACAAGGATCCATTCAAAACTCCAAAGAAAAAAAGAGCGAGAAAAAAAAATCAAAGTACTTCAGCGTGAGTCCCGGATATTTACCTATTCGGACCCATCAGAAACGGTCTTGGATCAGACCCGGGCAGAACGGCTGACCTGCTGTGCTTACAAGGAGACAAACAAATAGTTTAAAAACGGCTTTTGCTGAGTTATACAATTGTACAACTAATTTGTTGTAAGAGAAAAATATTGTGGTATTACACTGGAAAAAAGGAATCGAATAAACTAAAAACAAAGACAACGTAAATGAGCCACTGACAACAAAAAAAAAAGAAGCCACCAAAGCCCTCTAGCCTAGTTGGTTAGAGGAGCTGAGGTATGGTCGCAACCATCCAGATTCGATTCCTCGTTGAAGCGAATTATGGGGTTGATTTTTTTTAAAAAAAATCTCCTCGCCGGTGAAATCGGGGTTCGGGGGTTTTCTAAGCCGGGAGAACGTCGGGAACGTCAGGCTGACCATCCATCCCCGTTCCGCTTCTCCACGTGTCAATTGACCATCGTCGGATTTGGACAAACCCTACATCTCGGTGGTCTGACCTCGGAACTGAGGCACCTCCACATCTACCTTTGACAACGGCAACCAAGGGCCTGACGTAAACCTTCACTACGTTGGGCAACTCGACTTGTATCGACTAGGAGTGACTAGGGGTGTCTCCACCACGCCGCTTCCGCATGGTCGGACATAGGGACGAATTGCAGTGGACACTGAGGCACCCCCCCTCTCGCAGTGCACCCGCTTGTGGATCGTGTGGTGCTCATCAGTCACGGCCTCGACGACGTCAAGGTGCCCTTCCCACCGAGTTCTTCCTGAGTAAGGCGAAGCCGGTAGTTTGCCTACAACTACCCCTCCCTTCCACCATCCTTTCCGTGGTCCGAACCCGTGTGCCCTCGTGCTTGGTAGTAGTATTCTTTCGACCAATGCCGGGGGAAGATTCGTACCTACATTCCATATGAACGATGAAAGTGTAGCACATTTACATCAGTTGGTCCTGGCATTCCACGAGAAAAAATAGAGGCTCGGTCAAAGACGAGTGAGAAGATTGCAACAATTCAGAATCACCGCAAGGAAGAGAGAAAGCCTCGCCACTCTTGGAGTTGCGGGGTTAACTTGTCGAAACGACAATTCCATTTTTCTAGATCACGCCCTATTCTCATGATAATGTCTGACGAGGTAGCTACCAGGTGATCGAATATAAGAGCATCCGGGCCTTCCAGATGTACCAAAGGAGGAGAGTCATAACTTTAGTGCAAACACGATCCGGTTGGTTTAGCTCCATGCCCAATAGCCAAGGCGATGTGATAGTCTCTTCACGTACACAGATACTCATGTGGTTGAAAACAACAAATGTTGTCGGGCAGGTAGCAAAGATGTGCTTGGACTCCAGAACCCCGGGGCATCGTTCATAGTAGGATTCTACAGGTGTCCGGATATTCTTGTAGTGGAGGAATGACTTAGTGTTGAGGTGATGATGGTCTGCAGCCAGCCGAAGAACTTTATCTTGGATGGCAACTTTAATTTTTGTTTTCTAGAAGTGGCAAGCATCAGGGTCTGCTGTCTTGTCCTAGTGGATTAGGAGGTATGCCTCGCTGGAAGACAAAACCTTGTCATGGGAGAGCAGCCTGCGATTTGGCCAATCCAGGAGAGAGATGTGTTGGGGCAGTCTGTGAGCATTGTTTTTTCAGCGACCACTTCAGTAGAATGTTGTGGGTGCAACTGGGTAGTGAGAGGGACACCCTGCACCGTTGCGATGCAAATGCAAATGCAGTGTGAGAAAAGGACAGGGAAAGCTTCAACGGTTGTGTGAAAGGACCTTGTGATGCCTAGAGGGGGTGAATAGGATCACTTCAAATTTCTGAAATAAATGCAGCAGTTAAAACACTGTCAGTACTACCGATGATGTGCCGGAACTACCGAGGGGGCTCGGTACTTCTGGTACAGCGTCAGTACTACCGATAGAACAGAGATTCCTAAAATGAAATTTGAAATGCGAGACGATTCTAGCAATTCTACTTGAATCAAGAGTTAAGTTTAGAAGCTAAGAACCTCCTGCAACCATAGATATGAGTTGAAACACAACCAAGAGATAGATCAGGTACAAATAAGTTCTAGGGTTAGAGAAAAGTAAAGAACTCAAGCAAGCAAAGGAGACACAAGATTTAATCTGAAGTTCACTTCCACAGAGGAAGCTACGTCTCCGTTGAGGATCCCACAAAGGGAAGGCTATCACCAAGAGTCTCTTTGCCTCACCCAATCCCCACAAAGGAAGATTGGTGCTCACTAAGAATTCTCCACCAAGGAGAGGGTAATATAACCGTCTAGAAGCAAGCTTCAGGAGTAACAAACACGAATTGATGCCCGAATATGCTTCAAGTGCTCTTGAGATGAGGGAATTTAAAGGGGCTCTCAAAGCTTCTCTATCTCACACTAGGAATCACTCCTTTACCTAAACCCTAGCTCAAAGGAATCAATCTTGGCTCTAGGAGGGAGGGGAGAAGTGGAGTGAATGCTCAAGTGTGTGTTTGTCCCGTGGTTCGTCAATATTGAGTGAGGAGGAAGAAAGGGGTATATATACTAAGCCCTAAAAAATAGTCGTTACTGTGCAAAACCCGCGACCCTCGGTACTTTCGACCCCGGGTCGGTACTACCGAGGGGTTGCCGTGAAACCCAATAGTGAGACCATATCGGTACTACCGACCCAGGGTCGGTACTATCGATGGTCTAGCTAAAACTCGCCAATGAAGCCATATCGGTACTACCGACCCTAGGTCGGTACTACCGACAATGGCTGGGAGTTAAGGGAAAGAGTAGCAAACGTGCACATGTCGACTCGGGTTCCTTCTCACTCACTTAGGTCATCTCCTTAAGCACTTTTAGCATCTCTTGGTGGTCAATTGTTGACGGTTAATATTCGTAACAAAGTTCGTTTGGACTCACAAGCATACAAGTCCACCATCGTAGCCAAGGGACCCTTCTTCCCTCGAGTGATGAACCCAAGGTATCGAATCTGTGGAACAATGTGTAACGCAAGATCCAATCTAATAAGCGGAAAAGCTTTGGTCGCAAGAGGTTGTTTTTGCATCTAATCTACTAGATCATCAAGACTCATCTAGTCTACCGCACACCAGAGGTAGCAAGAGAAAGAGAGAGGAGAACCAATCTAGAGATTGGATCAGGTCTTTTGTTGAAGTTCAAAAGTAAAGAAGAATGTACCAAAATGAATCTCATTGAAAGCATGGCTCTCGTTCCGACTCCGAGGACGCCCGTTTTTCTCCTTTACTGTACTGTCACTACGGGGGATAATCTTACGGGTTAGTACTACTCGGCGAGTTCAAGAAGAACAAGATGATGACATTTGGTAGATCGGGTATGCACCTCTAGACACCATGGCTACAAGAACATCCTATGCAATCTACCTGCGGGATAGATCGAGGAGGAAAACCTCCAAACGAAGACAAAACACAACGAAAGCACTTGATGCTAAGAATCAGATTCAATCTACTAATTCAACATAGAAGTAATACATGGACAAGATCACCACCGGGATCCTACCTCGATCTTGATCCTACCTCTTGGAACTCCAACGTGGTCTTCCATGCAAGGTTCCCACGCCGGCTAGGGGGACCCTAGTCAACCATCTCGACCCTCTCCTCTCTGGGATGGTGTCCTTCTGTTCTCTGCTCCTCGGGCGGATGACGAATGTATTTGTTCGTGGTTCTTGGCAGGGGTGCTATAAATAGCCCGAGAGGCGGCTAGGTCAAAGGGGGCACCGAATCGGGCCCGGAATGGGCTGGGTCAGTCGGCCCAGGCTGGCCGGCCCAGGCTCGTTTGGGCCCGGTTTGGCCCCGATTTCTTTCCCGGTTGCTTCTCGCGCGATTCCTTATTTGTGTGCACTTGCATGTGGGCCTTTGACGTCGTTTCCTTCACGGTTAAGGCTTGAATCTTGCTATCCAAGCTTCGCCGTTTCATGGTTGAGTCCCTGAAGATTTGCATGTCGACGCTTCGATCCTCGGGTCATTTGGAGTCATGTTCATCGCGCGTCTTGACTCTTGTCGGGTTTCATGATCTTCTTCCAAAGTGCTTGATGAACTTATCTCGAAAGTCTCCTCTTTAGCGTAGATTTCTCGCGTAAACAATAAACTCCAAAATCGACATGCAAGAGTGAACTTATTATATAAGAGGGGTTAGTTGCAGTGGTTAGAATAATAAATCAATGCCAACATTAAAGGTAAACTCATGGCTAGGTTGACGGAAATTCACCGTCAACATCTCCCCCATGCTTAAACCTTGCTCGTCCTCGAGTAAGCCTTTAATGAATATTAGTGTTGCCGTTCATTGCTTATACCCTACACTTGATCATACACAAGAAAACATAATGCTCTCAAGGATTTAATAATTAAAGTTCCATAATGTACTAGCCTTCATCCTTATGGAGGGTAGATATTAATTTAAGCACTTCCCACAAGTAATTACCTCGTGCTCCCAAATTTCAAATGAATCTTAGAAATTTTGAATTTGAGAGCGAGATGAAGAAAAAGAGCTAAACCAAGTTCAAAAAGAAACTTCCTTGCATCTTACTCTTGTACTCTCATCTCATCTTGTCTCTCAAAGCCTATTCATTCTACTCCTTTCCCTCTCTCAATATATATAGTGGAAGGCTTTATGTGGAGCTATATGGGAAAAGTTTAGTCCTACCAAGATATTATAAATGAGATGTTGTCAAAACAAGACAAGCTTCTCATGGTTTTACCGAGACTCGTCAAAAAGGTCATTGGAAAATAATGTTATATCAAGGAGGAGGGGAGAAAAATACACACACTTTGAGATAGGTGGACATGTGCAAATGGCAAAGAGTGATCCCAAGGCACAAAGGAAGTCCTCATTATTGGATTGCACATGGTTGGAAAAGTGAGTTTGGATCTTAAATCTTGAAACTTTTGAGATTCCTAATGCACTTTAGAGAACCGGGGAGTTCACTTTATTTTATTTTTATGAACTCAAATATATATTTTTTCTTTTCTCATACATACTTTTTCTTTATCTTTTTTCTTTATACTCATTTTTTCTTCTCTTTTTTTCTTTCATCATTTTTTTATTTGCTCCCCTTGAACTCTAAATTGCATTGTACCTACCTCCTCCCCCATACTTAAATGTTGCTCGTCCTCGGGCAAAGAGGTGATAAAGATAAGGTAGGTACTAGAAATATTTTTCCTTTGGAGAGATACTTGAAATCTTCAACCTTGGCACCATCTTGCGATCTTCCTTGAATTAACGATCCATACTCAATGATAGGTTGTGGTCAAGGAGGTAAACACAAAAGATGATATTTTTGGTTTTAAGGGTGGATATATGGTGAGGTTTGTGAAATCTCCGATGTAGGGATACATAATGCACGGATAGAAAGGCTAGCAAAAAGATAGATCCGCAAAAACAGAATGACCAGCTTCTTAGTCTCGGGCCAGAGAAATCAAGGCCTGAAATAACTCACTCAAGAATAATTCTTGTATACTAAGGTTTATACACTCAATATATATATATATAGGATATTTATATTGTACACCCTGGGTATGGAATAAGTATTCCATACCCGAGCCCGAACGAGCCAACAACCTGCGCGCCTCGCGGCTGACACCTCGCTCACTTTTTTTTGCCGCTACGTTTTATTTTCTGGCCGCTGACCTTACCAAACAATATACGTGGGCCTGGGAAAGTACCCACTACCACGGGTAGTTTTTTTTCTTCGATCCGGTCGACCGTCGTCCAAATCCGGCGGCGCGCCGTCTCTGGTTGCCACCCTCAATCCCGATTCCCCCATTCTATCGGCGACGTATGAGAGGAAGGTTAGTCTCGCGCCCTCGCGGGACTGAACAGCAGTCTCCGACCTAGTGCGCGGGTCTTAGGGACAAAGCAATCCAGGAGGTGGAAGGGCAAGGCGGCGATGGCAGGCTCTCTCTCGACCCCAAGTCTTTCAACAATATTGGCCGCCATTATGGTTGGTTTGCTCTACCTCTTCAACCTCTCACGAATTGGATGCGATTTCCTCTTATCCCATGCTTTTAATTATTTTGACGTGGTGCACCGGTATCTCTACAGGTCACTCTGGGCATATTACCCGCTACCCGTTACCCGAACCCGAACTACCCGGAACCGAACCCAAACTACCCGAACCCGTACTACCCGATGCTAATTCGGGTAGTGAATCTAATTACCCGAATTTTTATTGGGTAATTCGGGTAGTGCGTCCCGGTACCCTAACTACCCGTAGTACCCGAACTTTGCAAACATCTATGATTCCACTCCTGGCCGGCTGGCCTGGCCCAACATCGGTCCAAGTTGGCATCCCATCGATTATGTTGCTGTGTCGTACACGTACAACACTACTGTACTGCTACTCTACTAGTACTTGCATGTTTGTGGTTGAAAACTTTATATCAATTATGTTGCTGAAAAATTCTATAATGTTTGAGGTTTTTTTTATAAATTTACAAATTTCGGGTAGAACGGGAATACCCGAACCCGAACCCGAAATTACGGGTACCCGCAATTTCGGATAATACAATTTCGGGGCTGACATCGGGTAATAGTTTCAATTACCCGAACTTTTCATTACCCGAACTACCCGACCCGATCAGATCGGGTAACCCGAACGCCCAGAGTGATCTACAGGGATGACAAGATCGATCTTGCTGCAACACCTATCCCTGATTGACGAGCTAGTCAGCTGGCGGCGATTAGCAGAAAACTGTTGTGGATTCCCAACTTCTGCTGCTTCTAATTTGAACAATCTGTTGGGCCATCCTTCATGTGATTCAGGTGCTTTTGCATATTCTTGTCTATTGTTTGGGTCATTTTTGTGTCCCATTCCATCAGTCAGATTTTCAGGTCCGGTTATGGATTAATGTTTTAATTAGTAACTGCTTCAAGTTGTGCAGTAAAGGATGGATCGGGATCAGAGTGTCAATTTCATGGCTTTGCTAATTGAATTAACCTGTGGTTAATTTCTCAAATTATGTCAGTTTCTCTTCTTAATTATGTGTATTGAATTTCAGTTTTTATTTTTAATCCTTATGGCATAATGCAACTCTGGTTGGCCAGATTTATTTATTTGGGCATCGACTTGTTGATTGAAAGGGGGTGGCTTGTTTGGCCATTAGTTTTGGGCGAGATACATTATTTGGCAACTAGCCTGTATCTCCACTTAGTAAATTGGAGTATGATGCATTTCCGTCCAAAAATTGAGCCATGCTATTAGTCTCTTATTGTATATTTGTTCAAAGATGCAATGTGCATATTGTATAGGCTCGGACATGTGTAGTTTACGAAAGTCATCTTTGTCTGGTTATTGAGAATGTTCAGATACATAATAGTTATAATTTCGTATGATCATACGTGCCAATTGAAACTTGATGTTTATTAGAATGACCATGTCACATCTTTTTTTGCCATTCAAATAAAGTTTCAGTAGAACTCTCGTAGCTCGGTTCTGGACTGCTGACACACTCATGCATGAAGGCCACAACGGCAACCACTTCACTTGATGTCAATAAAATATCATTGGTTGGTGTGGTTGACCCAATCGCAGGCATCATGTTTCACCATACTGAACTGAATCTTCTATTTAACGCGTTTGCAAAGTATGAGCTCACTACACATTGGGTGGGTGTGGTGGTGGTTGGGGGGGGTCGTTGTTTCTATAGTATGGTTATTTTTTCTCAAGCTTTGAGTTAGGTAAATCTCTGCTTACTTTGCATGCTTGTGCTGTGTGAATTGGTCGCTTGATTTCCATGTGTCAAACAGTTTTCTGATGCCTTCTCCAATGCAAGGTACTGCATCTGAATTTCTAATAAAAAACTGATCAAAGCGCAGCTTACTGAGCAATCACTGCATCTGCGTTGCATGCCTACATTTCTGTAGAAATTTTAATGTCATTTGTTGATATGAGGTTAGTATATCGATTTGTTGATATACATGCCTGTGCTGACCATTTTACTCAAGGATTTCTTATTTTGCCATTAAACTCGCGAAATCTAGTGCATGGAAATACCTTTGGACCTCTGCAGTTTGAGTTAATATCTACATCTTCAGTTCAGCTAATGAACACTCAATTGTTTCATGGATCTTATTTACAGGCTGATGTTACCGATCAGGTTCCTGTCGGTTACTTTGCTCATGGGTGTGTTTCTGACAAGTCAAAAGCTAGCAGTATGTTGTTTCGAACCATTGACATCTGCCTGCAGCTCCAAGATCACTTCAGAGCAGATTTGCCTGACCAAACAAGCTTGACATTTGTTTGCATTACGGAAGACATCCAACAAGCTCATATGATCGTGAAGGTTCAAATTTCTCTAGGGAAGTGTATAAATCTACTTCTAGCATGATGGCACATATCTTTCAAATTGTATGCATGTAATAATGCAATCCTTCATAACCCTTCTTGTGGCGTGATGATGGATTCCAAATCGTGTCTCTTGCGTCATGTAGGGGAACACCATGATTTGTTTCCTTTTATGTATGTCAATCGATTCGCTGGCTAGATTCTAAATTCAAGTATATAAATTGTTTTTTGGGTGATAATCCTTTTTTATTCCATTTATACATGTTGCTCTATAATTGTAAAGATGGGCACTCTTGAACAAAAAAAAACATAGCAGTATGTAATTAATCATGCTAGCATAAAGATCGGTAAAAATTCATAATGTATCTTGCAATCATAAAGATGTGTTGGGCCGATTTGTCAAGTTTTTGTGATCGCCTGTGAGAAACTATGTGTTGGTCCAACGTATCAAGACCCACCCAATTGATCAAATTGTTGGTGCAAATATAATACTCGTACAACAACCTCCAAATAGTCAAACTATGCCACACGACTCCATGAAAAAATTCGTCTCCGTGGCTACCATGCACTCCCTGAGAAACAGATGCGAACCGTGATGTGTCCACGTGGGACCTTGGTAGGTGCGAGGTGAGCAAAACATGGGACGGTAGATGCGTGCAGATGATGCGGGGCTCAGTAAAAAAACCGGACGCTGGGTCAGGCGCGCGAGCGGGCAGGCAGGGGCCGCTGGGAGGGCTCGGGTATGGAATAACTATTCCATACCCTGGGTATGGAATAGCGCTGGCCTATATATATATATATGGATTTGGATAGGTAGAGCAAAATGCAAGTAGCATTAATGACAAGGTTAGCATATATATTTTTAAGAACAAATCATCTTCAACTCATCCAAAATTGAGAGCATGAAAATAACACTATGGGTATTATTTTTCTCATAACCTCCACAAAAGATTAAGCTAGCATTTAATTAATTTCAGATTCATATTAAAGAGAGCATTAGCTTAGTCGTGCATAAAACAAGTACAAAAGTTGAGTAAAGTGACAACTTTTCATCATATATTATCATGGCATCAACTTAATATTTTTACCAAAGGTTGATCAAGGTGGGAAACTTTATTCATGGTGATCTTAAACTAACTCTACTATTATCACCCATGCTGAAAAAAAATAAAAACAGAAAATGCTACACAATTGCACAAAAGTTGAAAATAAAGAAAAGGAAAAGGAGAAAATCAAACCGAATTTGGAAGCATTATTATTTTCTTCTCTTCCTCCTTCTTCCTTTATTTTTCGGTGGTTGATATTAATGGTCCGGCGTGTTGTATCCTTGCTTGTATTGTGATTGCGCCGGTCCTCCTCTAAATTTCTCCAATGTTGAAGGCGACCAATTTTATAGGCGATGTTTGCGGTCCTTTCTTCTTGCATTTGTTGGATGGAGCGCCATGGAAACTTCATGAGGAACATGTATGGTGGAGGATGTGGTGGCGTGGCTGCCCCACTGTCGGTGTTTTGGACCGGCAACCTACTACGGGGAGTACCCGAAGTAGATGAATGTGACTCGCCGAGATCGGTAACTCGAAGGAAGAGACACGTGGCACACAATTTAGACAGGTTCGGGCCGCGAGGTGCGTAATACCCTACGTCTCGTATGCCTTGCGTAGCTCGGATTGATAGGGCACGATTACGGGGAAGGTGCAATAGTGCGCCGTGAGTTGAGATTGGATGAGGTGATCCCCGAGATCGGTCCCCGCCTCGCCTTATATAGTCCGGGAGGCGGGGTTACAAGTCGGAGTAGGGAAGGAGTACTAGTCGAGTACGTCTAGGAGACCTCTACACGGTGCGGAACGTGTACGAGTCCTAACCGAGTACTACTCCCGTGTTGTCCTTGTGCTCCACGCCTTCGGGTGCCGTGTAGCGCAAGCGGGTAGTCCCGGGGGCCCACCGAGTAGTCGGTCCCGGTACCCACCGAGGTAGTGGGCCCGGGGAGGTCCATACGACAAGCCCCCGAGTACTTTGTAGTCGAGAAGGATAGCTTCAAGTAGTCTTGAAGGCCTTAACAAGTAGTCCTCAAGCGTCCCTGAGTACTACAAGTCAAAAGTCCTCAAGAGTAGTCGAAGCATCCCGAGGCTGGAATGTACTCCAGCTGATGTTTGAGCAATCTTGAAGTCTTCTCGAGTAGTCCCAAGCGTCCTTGAAATCTGCCTTCGAAGGTCTTCAAAAATGCCTGCCTTGTCTTGAAGCCGAAGCCGTCAAGAAGATGCGATTTGCAGAACCGCCATCCACGTGGAGTAGCCCCCGAGCCTCGAGCCGCGGGCTCTGGCTGAGGATCTATCCGAAGTCTTGGCGAGAAAATCCCGAAAATCCGGAGAGAAAAAACAGAAGGACACGTGGCACGGAGCCCCCGAGCCTTGAGTCGAGTACTTCCTCTCGAATTGAAGGGTCTTCTTGGAGAATGTGTCCTGAGATGCTCTTGAGACTAGCCGCGTCCCAGGTAGTCGAGTAGAAGTAGCCGAGCCCCCGAGATGAGGCGCGTCGACTAGTGGAATACGAAGAGTCGCGCAGCCGCTGAGTCAGCCGCGCGTGGACTTATCCAGCCGCCCGTTACGGAGGCGTTTTGGCTTATAAATACAAGCCGAAACCCTTAGGGTTTTTCACCCAAGTGAGCCGTAGTCATTCGCCACTTGAATCTTGAAGTAGATCCACTCCAGCGAGAACTGCCGCCGTAGTAGATCCAAGCGCATCGCCACCCGAAAGCTGTAGGGTAGCCCCCGAGCGGATGCGAGTGAAGACTCCCTGTTCTTGGAGGATGAAGCCGTCCCCGTCGAAGACGTCGAAGGCCGGCGGGAAGAAGAGGAGCCATGCGAGAGGCCGCCGCGGCCGGCGCCGGAGCGGCCGCCGCCCACCTCTCCACCGCGCGCCGACCCCGCCCGCGAGTGGAAAAAATCGAAGGTGAAGACCGAAGACTTGCGACCCCCGTTGAACAGCGGGTTCATCAGGGAGAAGGAGATCGATATGTGGAGATCCGCCGCAGGAGATCCCTATCCAATGGAGAAGGCACAAGACGAGATCCCGATGTTCTCGCGCTTCGTGGAGCGCGGTCTTGCGCTCCCGCCGAGTGACTTCTTCAAGGGGCTTCTCAGGTACTATGGCATCGAGTACCTCAACTTGAACCCCAACGGAATATTCCACACTTCTCGTCTTCGTCCATTTCGCGAAGCATTCTTGGGGATCAAGCCACACCGGGTTCTCTTCCGGAAATTCTTCCGCGTGAAGCCGCGGCCCGGCGCCTCCAACCCCGCAGTAGTCGGAGGGGCCGGGATCCGCTTGAGGGAAGATGCCGCCGAGCGATGCACGGCGTACAAGCTCGTGGACTCCAACACGGACGGAAGACGAGGTGGTTCTACACCACGAACCACCATCCCGAGCCGCCGAAGCCGAGCGGACGGCGGCCCAAGCACCAAGAGTGGTGGAACATGGAACCCACCATGCAAGAGGGAATCCGCCTCCGGAGTTGCGGCACGCATCAAGACCCTGCGGGATGCGGGGCGAGGGCCGAACATGTGGCCTTCGGTTTCATGAAGCGCCGTATCCGGCCGCCGTCGGCGCGGGATACGATGGGCTTCGAGTACACGGCGACGACGACACGTCGCGGATGCCGGGGGCGAAATTGAGGACAACGACATCATCGAGAGGTTGTCGAGGATCTTCAAGGACATGCCGGAGTACACGGCGTGCCCTGTCGAGGAATACTCCGCCGCGCGCCCGCCCAACGAGGTAAGTAGCCGTACCCGCCTCGTCGAGTAGTAGGCACTTGTAGCAGAGTTGCTGACGCTTTTGTGTCCTTTTGCGTAGGATGATGTGAAGCGGTTTGTCTCCGAGCCGCAGCCACCACCGAGCGGAATTGAGGTCCCAACGGTGGAGAAGGTGAAGGAGCGCCGAGTAGTCGGAGACGACGACGATCCCGTCATCGTGGAGGATACCTCCGATGACGAAGAAGACGAGGAGACGGCTAGCAGACCGCTTCCGACCTGCGGTCGAGGTTTAGCCGTCCGGGCTTGCCTCATGTACCTCTCATCCAAGACCCTCCGGCTAGCCTGGAGGCTAGCCTTGCTGCGCCGCCGAGGAAGCCGCGCAACCCCGCCAAGAAGCGGGTAGCCAAGAAAATGAAGGTCTCAGAGACCACGCCTCCAGAGGTAAGTCATCTTGAGAGAAGTAGCCGAGTACCCAGTAATCGAGTACGGTGCTGACGAGTAGTCGTCCTTGTGTGCAGGAGAGGCCGCCAGCAGAGCCCGTGGAGGAAGGCGATGAGGGCGTGTGGCCCACAGTGGGGGAACCGGCTGGAAGCCGAAGTCCGGCCCCCGGCCCGTCGAAGAACTCCGGCGCGGCCTCGGGAGCGCCGGCCCCCCGCCCCGGAGGGAGCGAGTACCCGCGACCGCCGCCGCCGAAGAGGTGGAAGCCGCAGGGGGCGCGGGAAGCCGCGCGCGACCGCCGCCGCCGTGGAGGAGGCGGTAGTCGTAGAGGCGGAGGAAGAAACGCCAGCCGAGGGTGGACTGGTTGATATCGCCAGCATCCTCGGTGCTCCGGCCGTGACTATCGTCCGGTCGAACTTGTAAGTACCACGCCTTCATGAGTAGTACTCATTGTAGTAGTCGATTTTATCTGACGACCCTCTGTGGATACTTGTGCAGAAAATCCACGGACTTGAGCTGGGACGGAGAGGAGCCCGCGGCAGTAGAGGCAGAAAAAGCCGCGCCGCCCGTCGAGGAGCCCACTCCAGAAGCCCAAGCCGCGACCGAGCCTCCAGCTGCCGAAGCACTGCTGCCAGAGGCGGTCGTAGTCGAAGGTGAGTACTCCTCCTGAAGCTACGGAGTCCCAAAAAGAGTAGTCGTAGATGCTGATGCGCGTGTTCCTTGGTGACAGGCGCCGAAGGAGGTGACATCCCTGCAGGGGTGCCCATGCAGGAGTTGACACCAGAGGCCCCGCAGGGCGCGGTAGGAGCCCCCGAGCCCATGGGGGAAACCGTCGAGAAGTCCGCCGAGGAGGAGGCGGCTACCACGTCGCCAGGGGTTGCCCTGGAGGTGGCGATCCGATCTCCCGAGATCCAAGACGCGGAGCCTATCCGCTCGGCGCCAATGACGGAGGCTACGACAAGTAGCCGTGGCGGGATCGAGCTGCTTGCCGACGATCTCGTCGAACCGGCGGTGTTGGCGCAGCACTTGGAGGCGATGCGGCGAGCCGAACAGTGGATGAAGGTACGTAGCCGTTGCCTCCCGAGTAGTCAATCCTTTCGTTGAGTACTCTGCTTGACTTGAACTTGTCTTGTGCAGGACGTCGCGGAGCGATCCCGCGAGAAGTCGAATCCGCCGCAAGGCTACGGCGACACGGTGCATCGCGAGCTGAAGCCCTGGAGGAGCAGCTCATGAAGTCGAGGAAGCACGCGGCCGCCATGCAGTCCAAGCTTGACGCCGCCTTCGCCAAGTACCACAACGATGTGATGGACTTGCAGGCGAAGAGCGATGAGCTGGTGCGGAAGAACAAAAGCCTCCGCAACAAGAATAAAGGTATGTCTCTTGACTTGTCGGGTACTTGTTGGGAGTCATCAAGCTCTGATCCGTTGTTGTGTTCGGTGTTGCGAACTCGAAGGCCGGGTGGAGCGGCCGAAGGGCTCGGAGATCGGCATGAAGAATCTCTTCTACGGGAGCGAGGAAGCCCGCCGGTACTTGAACTCGACTACAAGGAGCGGCCTTCGAGTGCGAGAAGCACATGGAGTTGCGAATTGCATCGATAGAGACCTCGTCAAGCGCTACAAATCTTTGCGAGAAGTTGAACGAGGAGCGCGAGGCACTCGGGCCCAGTGAAGGACCTTGAAGAGGCTGCCCTCCCGATCGCGAGGCTCCCGGTGCCGCACCCGGCGGCCCCAAGATTGCTCCGTTGGCGGATCGACTTCGTGAGGCGCCAAGCGGCCGGCCGCCTACGTGAAGCACATGGCCAAGTCAATCCCGAAGCGGGTGCCGGCCTTAATGAAGTCGTACTTCCCGAAGGCCCCGGTGGAGGTAGTCGCCGGCGGGGTAGCCGCCAACCGCTCGGATGAGCGATGCGCGAGTTGTTTGGAGCGAGATGGCTCCCATCGCGGAGCGGTAGCCGTTAAGTTGAACCTCCGGTAGCCCCGCATAGATAGCTAGTAGCCGTAGTTGTATAGGAAACGCTTGTAATGAACTTTTTCATATATCAATGAAATGTGATGTTCCATCAATGAGTACTCGTAACCGCGATCTCGGAGTGCGGAGCGCCCATCGTGGAGTAGGTGCGAGTAGTAGTACTCGGCTTAGTAGTCCCGTCGCGGGGAGTAGACGATAAAGAAGTTGATGAACAATCAAACTTTATTACGAAGAAGTACACCCAGGTGGCCGGGGCCGTAGTTACAAGTAGTCGCACGGACCCGAAGGCCGCTTACCGGTGAGTAGTCCCGGAGCGGGTAGCCGCTTACGATGAGTGATCCGTAGGTAGCCGTGTAGGTCGGATCGCGGATCCGTAAGTAGCCGCGCAGCCGGATCTTGGAGTGTGGTCTTCTTGGTAGACCGCCGCTAGAGTCCTTGACGCTCGTTGCGGCCCGGGGGTCCGTAGGTAGCCGCACGGGCCGGACACGGAGGAGAGTAGTCCGGAGACTTGGAGCCGGGACCGGAGGGTCGCTTGCTTGCAGGGGGGGGTGTTGATGTAGTCGTGTAGACTTGAACCCCCGGAGTAGTCGAGTAGACTAGGCGTAGAATCGACAGAGCTGGTCGACGTTCCACGAGTTGTTGACTTCTTCGCCTTCAAGTGTTTGGAGGCGGTAGGAGCTCGCCCGGTCACCTTAGCCACGGTGAAGGGGCCTTCCCGAGGGGAGCCGAGCTTGTGAAGTCCTTCCGTGTTCTGGATGCGGCGGAGGACAAGATCTCCAACATTGAAGGAGCGTTCCTTGACGTTGCGATCGTGGTAGCGTCGGATACCCTCCGGGTACCTTGTCCCGATTGGACGAGGGCGGCACGGCGAGCTTCTTCGAGGCTCGTCGATATCAACTCGTCTGTCGTCCTCCGAGACGCCTTCGTCGTAGTGCTCCACCGCCGGCGAGTTCCATATGACATCGGCGGGGAGGATGGCTTCGGAGCCGTAGACCGGGGAAGTAGGGGGATTGCCCCCGTTGGCTTGGATGGTTGAGTCCGCGGCCCCCCGCAGTGCGTTGGGTAGTTCCTTGATCCACTTGCCCCCTTTTGAGTTAGCGGCGTCGTGTAGCCGCTTCTTGAGGGCGTCGAGCACCATCCCGTTGGCGCGCTCGACTTGTCCGTTGGCCCGTGGGTGGGCGACGGAGACGTATCCGACGTCGATTCCGCCGTTCTCGCGGTACTCCCGGGCCGGTGGTTGTTGAAGTTGGACCCCGGTGTCCGTGATAATGCGGTGGGGTAGCCCGTAGCGGTGCACGAGTTCATCCAGGAAGTCGAGTACTCTATCGGCCCTTGGGGCATGTAACCGGCTTGACCTCGATCCACTTGGTGAACTTGTCGATAGCCACCAGTACCCTGTTGAATCCTCCTGGCGCAGTTGGCAGTGGTCCGATCATGTCGAGCCCCCGGCGGGCAAAGGGCCGGGTTGGTGGTATGGTGACTAGCTTGTAGGCGGGGACGTGTTGTCGCTTGGCGAAGAACCGACATCCTTGGCACCTTCTGACGAGTTCTTCGGCATCGCCCAGGGCTGTGGGCCAGTAGAAGGCTCGCCGGAAGGCCTTGCTGACCAGCGTGCGGGAGGACGCGTGGTTGCCGCAGACGCCCTTGTGGATCTCCTCCAGGATGTCCTTGCCTTCTTCGCGAGGGACGCACTTCATGAGTACTCCAGACGATGCGCCTCGCTTGTAAAGCTTGCCGCCGACAAGGACGTAAGACTTGGCGCGGCGGACGAGTTGTTCGGCTGCGTTCTTGTCGGAGGGGACCTTCTGCTCGCCGAGGTAGTCGATGAAGGGTTGCCTCCGGTCCACGTCGATCATCATGACCTCTGCCCGACCGGTTGGTTAGGGCGGGACGGTGGTCGGTGGCGCCGGCTCTCGGGATGGATGGCGCGTGAAGCTCATGGACGAAGACGCCGCGGGTACTTGGGCGCGGGTGGATTCGAGCTTCGAGAGGACGTCCGCCGCAACGTTGTTGTCGCGAACGATGTGGTGGAACTCGAGACCATAGAATTTGTTCTCGAGCTTGCGGACTTCTAGGCGATGGCGTCCATGTTCTCCTTGTTGCGGTCCCGGGACTTGTTGACTTGGTTGATGACCCTTTGCGGAGTCGCCGTAGACTAGTAGCCGCTTGATGCCAAGTGAAGCGCGAGGCGGAGGCCGTGTAGGAGGGCTTCGTACTCGGCTTCGTTGTTTGAGACCTTCCGGAAGATGCGGGACGTACTTGAGTTGTTCGCCCGTTGGAGAGATCGAAGCACTCCCGCGCCCGCGCCCTCGAGGTTGAGTGAGCCGTCAAAGTACATCACCCAATGCTGCGGTCGCACAGCGGGAGCGAGGTAGGCGGTTCTCCCGCCACTCGCCATGAAGTCGACTAGAGCTTGCGACTTGATGGCCGTGCGTGGCTTGAAGTCGATGGTGAGGGCGCCGAGCTCGACGGCCCATTTGGAGATCCTTCCGGTGGCGTGCGGGTTCCTCGGGATGTCGCCGAGCGGGTAGTCGGTGACGATGGAGACCGAGTACTCACGGAAGTAGTGTCGTAGCTTCCGCGAGGTGATGAGTAGAGCGTACGAAGCTTCTCGCACGGGCCGGTAGCGAGCCTTGGACTCGATAGAACCTCGGCCGACGAAGTAGGCGGGGCGTTGGACCGGGTAGGCGTGGCCGTCTTCTGGCCGCTCGACAACGATGGCGATCGACCACGTGAGTAGTCGCGACAAGGTAGAGCGATGGCGCTCGCCCTTGTAGGGAGCCGTGAGGACCGGCGGCTTCGACGGGGAAGTCCTTGAGCCGGGCAAGGGCTTGGTCCGCTTCTGCAGGTCCACACGAACTTCTCGTGGTGCTTGAGTAGTTTGAAGAAGGGAAGACCCCGTTCTCCTAGCTTCGAGATGAATACGTTCAATGCCGCCATGCACCCCGTCGGCTTACGGACGTCCTTGATGCTCGTGGGGAGCTTTCATGCTTGGTGATGGCGGAGATCTTCTCGGGGTTGGCTTCGATGCCGCGGCCGGGCGATGATGAAGCCGAGTAGTTTACCCGAAGGTACGCCGAAGACGCACTTGTTCGGGTTGAGCTTCCGGCGGTACTCGCGTAGCGATGCGAAGGTCTCTTCAAGGTCGTCGATGAGGGTACGGAGTCTCGGTTTTGACAACCACGTCATCCACGTAGGCCTCGACGTTCTTGTTGAGTTGCCGCTTGAAGCGAGCCCGGATGGCCCGTTGGTAGGTAGCGCCGGCGTTCTTCAACCCGAAAGACATGGTCGTGTAGCGATACGCGCCAAACGGGGTGATGAACGCGGTCTTCTCCTGGTCTTCCTCCTTGATTGCGATACGGTGGTACCGGAGTAGCGGTCGAGGAAGCGAGTAGGTCGCGGCCGCCGTGGAGTCGATGACTTGATCAATCCGCGGCAACCCGAAGGGGTCCTTGGGGCAGTGCTTGTTGAGGTCGGTGTAGTCGACGCACATCCTCCACTCGTTCGAGTTCTTCTTGCGGACGAGGACGGGGTTGGCGAGCCACTCAGGATGGAAGACTTCTCTGATGAAGCCAGCAGCGAGTAGCTTGGCGAGCTCCTTCTTGATGGCGTCTCGTCTGTCGTCGGCGAAGCGTCGGAGGTGCTGTCGCTTGGTGGTGGCCTTTGGGTCGACGTTGAGGCAGTGCTCAATCGGCTCCACGGGCACTCTCGGCATGTCCGTCGGCTTCCACGCGAAGATGTCGCGGTTAGGCCCGAAGGAAGGCCGATGAGCGCATCTTCCTATTTGGGGTCGAGGCCGGCCCCGATGGTTGTGGTCTTGGTGGGGTCGCTCGTTCCGAGGTCGACCGACTTGACAAGTACCTCCTCGGTGGGCGAGGCTTGTTGGCGGTCGTCGGACTTCTGCGGGATGCCGAGTTCGCTTGTGGCAAGCTTCTTCGACGCGGCGTAGACCTCCATCATTGGGGTGGGTACTTGATTTGTTGAAGCGATCACCACGGCCTCTCGTATCGCGATCGTGAGAGATCTTCAAGTCCCCTTGGAGGGAGAGTACGCCGAGTTTGGACTTGGCATTTTGAGTACCAAGTATGTGTAGTGGGGCACCGCCATGAACTTGGCGATGGCCGGTCCGCCGAGGATGGCATGGTAGGAAGTCTCGATATCCGCGACCTCGAACTTGATGTACTCGGTGCGGTAGTTGTCGCGAGACGCCCCGAAGGTAATCGCGCGTACCACCGAGCCTAGTGGGATGGCCGCGTTGCCTGGGACGATGCCGTAGAAAGGCATGCTGCTCTTGTCGAGCATGGGAGTGACGTCAAGGTTCATCTTCTTCAGAGTCTTGGTGAAGAGGACGTTGAGCCCGCTTCCGCCGTCGATGAGCACCTTGTTGAGCTTAGAGCCCGCCACTGTTGGTTTCAGGACGAGGGGGAAGCGTCCTGGTTCGGAGAAGCTGGTCCATTGGTCCGCGCGGGAGAAGGTGATGGGTGTCTCTGACCACCTGAGAGGGGTCATAACCGCTGGTTCAATGGACATCACTTCACGGCGAGTAGCCTTCTGCTCCCGCCTGCTGGGTAATCCGCCGAAGAGGACGTTGACGGTCTTCTCGGGTTCTTGGAAGTCGTCGCCGTCCTTCTTCTTGTTCTTCGATCGTGAGGGTGCGGTGGCTCCGGCGTATCCTTGAGTGCATGCCCGAGCCGGTAGCACCGCTCGGTAGTGTGGTTGCCGTTCGGGTGCCACGGGCACTTCTCCTTCGACGGGTCTTTGAACCCGCCGGGAATTCTTCTTCGAGTTCCCTTTCGGAGGGCGCCGGATGGCCGCGACGGTATTGTACGGCTTGCGCTTGCGGTTGGAACCCGAGAAGTTGTTGTTGTTGTTGTTGTTGCGGCCGCCTTGGTTTGGATTGCTTTCTTCTTGCCGCCCCACCTTGGTTCTGCTTGGACTTGCGCGGATGGCGTCGTACTTGGCGTTGGTCTTGTCCTCTTCGTCCGCCCGGACGTGATCATGTCCTTGAGGTGGGGAATGGACTTGGGGCGGCGTCGGCCGAAGTCCTCGAAGGTGCGGCGATGGTAGAGCCCGTCCTGGAAGAGGTCGATGACCTCCTTGTCGGTGACGTCCACGACGGTAGCGCGCTTGTCGAAGAAGCGGCGCATGTACTTGCGGAGGGTCTCGCCTTGTTCCTGCTTGATCATGGCGAGGTCCATGCGAGTACCCGAACGGCCCATGGCGCCCGCGAAGTTGCTTGTGAACTGTTCCTTCAGCTGGTCCCACTTGTCGATTGAGTGCTTGTCCAGGCGACTCGAGCCACGTGAGTGGGGCTTGGTCCGAGCGAAGGGGAAGTAGAGGCACTTGGTGTCGCCGTTGCCGCCGGCGTTCTCGATGGAGAGAGCGTAGCATCGGAGCCACCGGATGGGATCTGCCGCGTCGTATTTGGTGATCCCCAAAGGCTTGAACTTGTCGGGGGAGGAGCGAGGTTGCGGCGGGGTGAGAAGGCGGGGAAGCCGTCGCCTTCGGCGGCGGTCGTCGACTTCTTCTCGCCGCAACTCTTCGATTCTGCGGCGGGCATCGTACCCGCCCGAGAGGCGCGCGGAGGCGTGGCTATGCGCGTGGCCGCGGCCGCCGCGGCCGCCGCCGCCTCCGGCTTTCTTGTTGGCCCCGTGGTTGGAGGCTGCCGCCGTCGGCCGCCCGCCGCCGTCGGGGTCGTTGCCGCCGCCACCGGCCGGAGCACGGTGGGGGACGACTTCTCGGTTGCCGTTGTCTTGCCGCGAGGGTCCGCCGGCGGTGGAGCGTCGACGGTTTGGTTCGGGGCCGGGATGTCGCCCCGAGTACGGTTGGGGCCGGGGTCAACACTTGCGACTAGTAGCTTCGTTGTCGCGAGGCTTAGCCGGGGAGAGGTTGGCTAACTCTCTTGTCGACCCGCATGAAGTAGGCTTCTTCAGCGAGCTTGGCGATGACCTCTCCAGCCCGTATGCCCTGAGCCTGACGTGCGATCGTTGTGATCGACATGAGGCATTGCTCAGGAGTGGTGTGGACTCTGCTCTCAACCCGTTCCGAGAGCTCCCGCAAGGTTGCGGATGGGAAGGTTGTCTCTGAGCCGCCGGCGTCGTTCGTTGCGCTTCCTGTTACGTTCGCGCCGGGCGTCCCTGTTGGCGTCGGTCTCGTCGCGGGGGCATCGGCGGACGGCTCGTACGCGGAGATGTCCTCCAAGTACTTGTCTGCGGCCGTGCCTGAGGTTCCCGGAGTGTCGCCGGCAGCCATGAAGACTTGACGATCAGGCGTACCCAAGCTTGGCTCAGAAGGTGCCACCTCAGTTGGTGTGTTTGAGTCAGCCTGGGCCAGTGGAGTTCCCTCCTAGAACGGTAGCGAGTCGATGTAGGCGACGTAGCGTGAGTCCTCCTTTGTCAGCTCAGCGGGCTTGCGGTCTGGCCAGTAGACGTATCTTCCGGCCGGCGTCGATCTTATAACCAGCCCAGAGGCTGGCCCTGACAAGGGAAGCTCAGAGGAGTCGTCTTCGGACTCGGGCTCCTCAGGATCCGACCCGAAGTCGAACTCGTAGTCCGGGTTCGAGTAGAACTCGGAGAGAGGGCTGGAGTCCGAGACGCGGCTGGGGACGGCGTCGGAGTCCGAGTTGTACTCGGTTACGGGCTCCTTGCCGGCCCGGCGTGGTGTAGAAGCCTCCGCGCGGGCCGGCCGGGGAACGCGAGGGCCACGCGCGGAGCGCTGGCGTGGAGAGGGGACCGCCTGCGATGGCTGAGGAGCCGGCTCGCATGCGATGGCCCATGGCGACGTCGGGTTCGAGTTGGAGACGGACTCGAGCTCGAAGTCAGCGTGGAGGTTGGAAAGCGAAATTTCGCCGAACTTGCCGGCGAGCTTGCCCGTGACAACTTCGGGAAGCGTCACAAGGCTCCGTCCTCGAGTCGGGTTGCATGATCAAGCGGCGGCGGGAAGGAGCCCGCGCCATCGGCGATGCGGACCCGGGCGCCGAAGACGAAGGTGTCGCCGCGGTTGAAGGCGACGGTTGGCTTGATGTGAACGGAAGCCGTCGAGTTCGCCATGTGATCTCGAGCGAGAGCCCCTACCCGGCGCGCCGGTGTCGGTGTTTTGGACCGGCAACCTACTACGGAGAGTACCCGAAGTAGATGAATGTGACTCGCCGAGATCGGTAACTCGAAGGAAGAGACACGTGGCACACAATTTAGACGGGTTCGGGCCGCGAGGTGCGTAATACCCTACGTCTGTATTTGCGCGTAGCTCGGATTGATAGGGCACGATTACGGGGAAGGTGCAATAGTGCGCCGTGAGTTGAGATTGGATGAGGTGATCCCGAGATCGGTCCCTGCCTCGCCTTATATAGTCGGGAGGCGGGGTTACAAGTCGGAGTAGGGAAGGAGTACTAGTCGAGTACGTCTAGGAGACCTCTACACAGTGCGGAACGTGTACAGAGTCCTAACCGAGTATTACTCCTGTGTTGTCCTTGTGCTCCACGCCTTCAGGTGCCGTGTAGCGCAAGCCGGGTAGTCCCAGGGGCCCACCGAGTAGTCGGTCCTGGTACCCACCGAGGTAGTGGGCCCAGGGAGGTCCATACGACACCCACTTCCCCATGCTTGCATTTGACATACTTCCTTCATATGGTGGTGGCATTGGAATCCTTCCATGGTTGCTTATTAGCTTCATGCGCAGCCCCTCATCTTGGGCAACGAAGGATGATCCTTCTTACACAACTTTCCTTTTTTATTCTTTTCCGTCGGTACAAGAAATCCTTCCTCTAACCAATTTTTGTCTCCCTTCAACAAATAATTTCAGCCCCATGTTGGAAAGAGGAACGTCAACTTGCACCCTCTCCTCTCATTTCCACTTATTTGTTTTCCTTGCTTCATGTACTCGATCCCAAAGAAATCCCGACAAGGAGAAAATTTGGGTTCCGTGTAATCTTCTCTCGAAATCATCCCCCAAAAATCCTTCTAACATTTTTTTCTTGGACATCAACTTGCTCCGAGCTTCTTTCTTGTGACCAAGTAGTTCTCCAATATATCCATAAAGAACTAGTTGCTCTTCATCTTCAAGGTGAGATGAGAGGCACGACACTCCTTCACTAATGACCGGTGCTAATGTCATAAGAACTTCCGAATCAAGCTCCTTGTGAGTATTCACACCAACTCCATAAAGAATCGCTCCCATCCAAGGTTGCTCAAGATTTGATATCTGAGTAGAATCCAACACTTGGAGGGTGTTGTCATCGAAGTCAAAATTTGGCACAAGCCTCTTCTCAAGACGAACATGCCTCTCCTCCTCCTCCTCCGTCTTCGTGATACATCCATTGGAACACCTCGGAGTGTATGGTGGTGGAGCGGATGAACGAGTTGAGCATCATGGTGGAACAAGTGGCTCTTCCGTGTGTCCTCGCGGTTCGGTGTACCGCATGGATGAACTTCGTGTACTCCTCATTCCACCGAGGGGTAGCGTGTCACTCCTCGGTGGTGCCACATCTTCCTCCATGATTCGGGGAGACTCGGAGACCGAGTGCCTCCTTGAAGAGATTGATGATGGCGCCTTCAATGATTGTGTCTTCTAGGTGAAGAAATTGGTGGTCATCTTCCATATTGTTATTGCACTAACTCACAACGAGTGCACCGGGGGTTTCTTACTGGTGGGAAAAACACACAAGGGAAGTATATGGAGGGTGGAGCTTATTATATGAATTTTCTTTATTATTAATGTTGGAGGGTGGTGAGTGAGGTGCACAAGTTAGGATGGATATTAGCCCCATAGGGTTTATGGATTATTGAACATGCAACCGCCTATTAAGGTGAAGCTAAACTAATTTATTGAGGTGTGTACATAAGGCCACTTTAACTAAACCTACAAAAGATGTATTGATGGGATCTACGAGAGCAGCGAACCCCATACTCCCATTAAGCATGGTAGGTAGCCTTAGGCATCAAAGCATTATCAACATGAATGAAAAAGGTTTGGCGTTAACATGACAAGATCCTACAACACCATGGAACTCAAATTTTCTAGGTCTTTTATGAAACTTATGGGCTAAGAACTCAAGAACACAAATTAACAAATGCATAAATTACTTACCTAGCGAAGGGGAGCACCAGGGGCTTGATCTTTCTCCAAGATGCTTCTTGCTCCCTTCTTTCCTTGTGTCCACGTGATCCATGAGATTCCATTGCCCGAACCGTTCACAACCACACCTTTTCTTGCGTGATCAATCTTCCACCTCCATTGTTTTACTTTGTGTCACTCCTTTTTTTCTTGCCTCTTGCGCTTCCACTAATTTCCTGCAAAACAATGCCCTTGCTTCCCCCCATGCTTGTCCTTTTCATGTGCCCAAGATGCCAAATGGTGGACACGTGATGCATCGTGGGGCACTATATGTTAACCAAGCTCAAAAACCTCCCTTAATCACGTTTAGATGCTAATGACTCCTCTAATTTTGAAACTTTAAAAATTAACTCAGCGCAAGTGATGAGTACACATATATCGTTAGAGGAGCTTTTAGGCATCAAAAGTAATTATAAAATTTATTTTGGTTGCACTGGGATCGATTGCTTTCATTAATCGATAGCAAGTTCCTCCGGCATGACCGTAGGGGTATAGGTTTTGGTTCTAATTTTGGCCAAACATGAGAGAGATATTTTGAATAAAAATAAAGTCAATGGGGCTTTAGAAAAATTCTAAATCTAGAGAAACTAATGGATGTCGAGTTGAGTGAAACCAAAAATCGAGTTGATTAGGCTCACGGGAGTCCTACCATGCATCAAAGATTAAAACATAAAGAAACATAGCAAGGCTCTACTCGTGAGTTTTTATCATGTAAAACAAGCCAACCTTAACACCATGGAGAGGATGAAAGGTTGGGGTAGGTGCTGAATTTTTGGTACTATTTTCTCTAAAAAATGCAAACAAAACTTGGGATGGCTCAAGTCATCGGTTTATGATCAATATAAAATTCAAGTAAAATGACCGAGCAATTATAATATTTCTAAAAATTATTAAACCACGTATAAATTTAGAATATGTAACGTGTAGAAAATTCTAATACCAACTTACTTGAAAAACTTGAAAAATTCTTCGGGTTGCCCTCCCGGTAGCTTGACTCTTCAACGGGGTGTCCTCCTGATAGCTTATTCTTGACTTGACGAATGGGTTGCCTCCCGCCAAGCACTTCGTTTATAGTCTATAGCTAGACTTCTCTTTGCTCCGGATTAACACTCCTTGCGAGTGTTGCAATCTTGGGGGCCCCACTTCTACACCATCCATGGTTTCGGTGTAGGTTTATTCTTCGGCTTAGTCATCTTTTTGGTCTTCACAAGCGGGCGTTGATTCTTGGTCTTGACGGATGCAACAACTTTTGTGTCTTCTTCGCTTCATTCTCCCTTGACTCCTCCCTTCCAATGCGATGATGAGGTAGAATGTATTTAACATGAATCGTGTTGCATACCTCGAATCATGGTTGACTTGAATGCACTCCTCACGCCATCGATGTCGAACTTGATCTCCCCTTTTGCCGATGTCGATTGTTCCGACGGTCTTGAGGAACGATCTCCCTAGGATGAGTGGCAATGAGGTTGATCTCCTCTCGATCTTGGAGGTGGAGTTTCTCTTGGAGATCCCGGCGATGTTCGGCCTCCACTTTTAGTCCTTGTGTTGCACGTCACCTTTGCCTGCAAAATTTTTTTCCTAGACCATCCACAAAATATATGTTTTTCGTTGGAGATGTAGTCATCCATCTCCGGTTAAGGTTAGCAAAATGAAAAAAAGAACTAAAAGAAAAACTAAAAGAAAACCAGGGTTTAGTAAAACCCTAGATTTATTTTTTTAGGATGATCAAAATTAAGAGATTCAAAAGAAAAATCAAGAGAAAAACTGAAAAGATTCACAAACGCAAACTAGAATGAATCTTGATTACTTGTTCCCGGGCAACAGCGCCAGAAAAAGGGGCTTGTTGACGGTTAATATTCGTATCAAAGTTCGTTTGGACTCGCAAGTGTACAAGTCCACCATCGTAGCTAAGGGACCCTTCTTCCCTCGAGTGATGAACCCAAGGTATCGAATCCGTGGAACAATGTGTAACGCAAGATCCAATCTAATAAGCGGAAAAGCTTTGGTCTCAAGAGGTTGTTTTTGTATCTAATCTACTAGATCATCAAGACTCATCTAGTCTACCGCACACCAGAGGTAGCAAGAGAAAGAGAGAGGAGAACCAATCTAGAGATTGGATCGGGTCTTTTGTTGAAGTTCCAAAGTAAAGAAGAATGTAGCAAAACGAATCTCATTGAAAGCATGGCTCTCGTTCTGTCGTATGGACCTCCCTGGGCCTACTACCTCGGTGGGTACCAGGACCGACTACTCGGTGGGCCCTTGGGACTACCTGGCTTGCGCTACACGGCACCTGAAGGCGTGGAGCACAAGGACTACACAGGAGTAGTACTCGGTTAGGGAGCTGTACATGTTCCGTACTGTATGGAGGACTCCTAGACGTACTCGACTAGTACTCTCTCCCTACTCCGACTTGTAACCCTGCCTCCTGGACTATATAAGGCGAGGCAGGGACCAATCTCTAGGATCATCTCCACGGCGCACTATTGCACCATCTTGTAATCGTGCCCAATCAATCCAGAGCTACGCAGCATACAGGACGTAGGGTATTACGCACCACGCGGCCCGAACCTGTCTAAATTGTGTGCCACATGTCTCTTCCTTCGAGTTACCGATCTCGGCGAGGCCACATTCATCTACTTCGGGTACTCCCCTTAGTAGGTTGCCGGTCTAAAACACCGACAGCTGGCGCGCCAGGTAGGGGCTCACGCCCGAGATCACATGGCGAACTCGACGGCTCCCGTCCGCTTTAAGCCAACCGTCGCCTTCAACCGCGGCGACACCTTCGTGTTTGGCGCCTGGGTCTGCACTGCTGACGGGGCGGGCTCCTTCCAGCGCCGCCTGACCATGCAGCCCAACCCGAAGACTGGCTTCGTGACGCTTTCTGAAGTTGTCACATGCGATCTCGCCGGCAAGTTCGGCGAAATTTCGCTCTTCAACCACCACGCTGACTTCGAGCTCGAGTCCGCTTCCAACTCGAACTCGACGTCGCCATGGGCCATCGCATGCGAGCCGGCTGCTCAGCCATCGCAGGCGGTCCCCTCACCTCATGAGCGCTCCGCGCGTGGCCCCCGCACCCTCAGCCGGGCCCGCACGGGGGCTCCCTCTTCGCGCCGGGCCGGCAAGGAGCCCGTACCCGAGTACAACTCGGACTCCGGCACCGCCCCCAGTCCTGCTTCGGACTCCAGCCCTCTATCTGAGTTCTACTCGAACCCTGATTACGAGTTCGACTTCGGGTCGGACCCTGAGGAGCCTGAGTCCGAGGACAACTCCACTGAGCTTCCCATGTCAGGGCCGGCCTCTGGGCTGGTTATAACATCCACACCGGCCGGGAGATTCGTCTACTGGCCAGACCGCAAGCCTGCCGACCTGATAAGCGGAGACTCACGCTACATCGCCTACATCGACTCGCTACCGTTCCGGAGGGAACGCCACTTGCCCGGCCGACTCAAACACACCAACCGAGGTGGCGTTTTCGAGTCCCGGCCTTGGCACTCCTGATCGCCAAGTCTTCATGGCTGCCGGCGACACCCCGGGGCCTTCAGGCATGGCTCAGGACAAGTACCTGGAAGACATCTCCTCCGACGAGCTCTCTGCTGATGCTCCGGCAGACGAGACCACCGCCAACAGAGATGCTCGACGTGAGCGCAACCGGAAGCGCAGCAAACGTCACCGATGCCTCCGCGACAACTTCCCCGTCCGCAACCTTGCGGAAGCTCTCGAGGCGGTCGAGAGCAGAGTACACACCACCCCTGAGCAATGCCTCATGTCGATCACAGCGATCGCACGTCAGGCTTAGGGCATCCGCGCTGGGGAGGTCATCGCCAAGCTTGCTGAAGATGCCTACTTCATCTGAGTCGACAACAGGGTCAACCAGCCTCCCCCCGCCAGGCAACGCGACAACGAGGCTACAAGTCGCAGCGCTGGCAACGGTCCCAACCGTACTCGAGCTGACCTCCCAGCCGAACCCAACCGCACCCGCTCCAACGCCGGCGGACGTCCACAGCGTGACAACAGCAACCGCGAGGTCATCCCCCACCGCGCTCCGGCTGGCGGCGGCGGCCATGATCCCGATGGCGGCGGCAGCGATAGCGGGAGCTCCAACCATGGAGCCAACAGGAGGCCACGCGAACAGCCACGCCTCTGGCGCCTCACAGGGTGGGTACGACGCCCGCCAGAAGATTGAGGAGCTGCGGCGGAAGAAGTCGACCACCGCAGGCGACGGCGACGGCTTCCCCGCCTTCTCACCTCGACTTCGCAACTTGCTCCTCCCCGACAAGTTCAAGCCTTTGGGGATCACCAAGTACGATGCGAAGCAAGACCCCATCCAGTGGCTCAGGTGCTACGCCCTCTCCATCGAAAACGCTCGCGGCAACAACGACACCAAGTGCCTCTACTTCCCCTTCTGCCTGGACCAAGCTCCACTCACATGACTCGAGTCACTGGACAAGCACTCGATCGACAAGTGGGACTAGCTGAAGGAGCAGTTCACCAGCAACTTCACGGGCGCCATGGGCCGATCGGGTACTCGCATGGACCTGGCCATGATCAAGCAGGAACAAGGCGAGAGCCTTCACAAGTACATGCGCCGCTTCTTCGACAAGCGCGCTACCGTCGTCGACGTCACCAACAAGGAGGTTATCGACCTCTTCCAAGACGGCCTCTACCACCACCGCACCTTCGAAGACTTCGGTCGTCGCCGCCCCAGGTCCATCCCCCACCTCAAGGACATGATCACGTCCTGGGCGGATGAAGAGGATAAAGCCAATGCCAAGTACGACGCCATCCGTGGCAAGACCAAGCAGAACCAGGGCGGCGGCAGCGGCAGAAATGCGAACCAAGGCGGTCGCAACAACAACAACTACTACTACTCGGGTCCCAACCGCAAGCGCAAGCCAGACAACACTGTCGCGGCTATCCAGCGCCCTGCGAAAGGGAACTCGAAGAAGAACTCCGGTGGTTTCAAAGACCTGCTGAAGGAGAAGTGCCTGTGGCATCCAAACGGCAACCACACCACCGAGCAGTGCTACCAACTAAGGCATGCACTCAAGGATACGCCAGAGCCACCGCACACACAACCAAAAGGGCAAGAAGAAGGACGGCGACAACAACGACTTCCAGGAGCCTGACAAGACCGTCAACGTCCTCTTCGGCGGGCTACCCAGCAGGTGGGAGCAGAAGGCTACCCGTCGTGAAGTTATGTCAATTGAACCAGCGGTCCCGACCCCTCTCAGGTGGTCGGAGGTACCCATCACATTCTCCCGCGCGGATCAATGGACCAGCTTCTCCGAACCAGGACGGTTCCCCCTCGTCCTGAAGCCAGTGGTCGCGGGCTCCAAACTCAACAAGGTGCTCATCGACGGTGGAAGCGGGCTCAACGTCCTTTTCACCAAGACCTTGAAGAAAATGAAGCTCGACATCAATCACATGCTCACCAAGAGCAACACGCCCTTCTACGGCATCGTCCTCGGCAACGCGGCTATTCCACTAGGCTCAGTGGTCCTGCCAGTTACCTTCGGGGCATCTCTGGACAACTACCGTACCGAGTACATCAAGTTCGAGGTCGCGGACTTCGAGACTTCCTACCACGCCATCCTCGGCAGACCGGCCATCGCCAAGTTCATGGCGGTGCCCCACTACACCTACTTGGTACTCAAAATGCCAAGCCCAGCTGGTGTACTCTCCCTTCAAGGGGACTTGAAGATCTCCCACAACTGCGATACAAAAGCCGTGGAGATCGCCTCTACAAATCAAGTACCCAACGCGATGATGGAGGTCTACGTTGCGTCGAAGAAGCTTGCTACAAGTGAACTCGACATCCCAGAGAAGTCTAACAGCGCCAACAAGCCTCAGCCACCTGAGGAGGTACTCGTCAAGACGATCGACCTCGGAATAGGCGATCTTAGCAAGACCACCACCATCGGGGCCGGCCTCGACCCCAAATAGGAAGACACGCTCATCAGCTTCCTTTGGGCTAACCGCGACATCTTCGCGTGGAAGCCAGCGGACATGCCAGGAGTGCCCAGGGAGCTGATTGAGCACTGCCTCAACGTCGATCCTAAGGCCACCCCCAAGCGACAACACCTCCGACGCTTTGCCGACGACAGACGGGATGCCATCAAGAAGGAACTCGCCAAACTACTCGCAGCTGGCTTCATCAGAGAAGTCTTCCATCCTGAGTGGCTCGCCAACCCCGTCCTCGTCCGCAAGAAGAACTCGAATGAGTGGAGGATGTGCGTCGACTACACCGACCTCAACAAGCACTGCCCCAAGGACCCCCTTCGGGTTGCCGCGGATTGATCAAGTCATCGACTCCACGTCGGGCTGCGACCTGCTCTGCTTCCTCGACTGCTACTCCGGGTACCACCAGATCGCGATCAAGGAAGAAGACCAGGAGAAGACCACGTTCATCACCCCGTTCAGCGCGTACTGCTACACAACCATGTCTTTCGGGTTAAAGAACGCCGGCGCCACCTACCAACGAGCTATCCAGGCCTGCTTCAAGAGGCAACTCAACAAGAACGTCGAAGCCTACGTGGATGACGTGGTCGTCAAGACCAGAGACTACAGTACCCTCATCGACGACCTTGAAGAGACTTTCGCATCCCTGCGCGAGTACCGCTGGAAGCTCAACCCGAACAAGTGCGTCTTCGGCGTACCTTCGGGCAAACTACTCGGCTTCATCATCAGCCAGCGCGGCATTGAAGCCAACCCCGAGAAGATCTCCGCCATCACCAGCATGAAAGCTCCCACGAGCATCAAAGACGTCCAGAAGCTGACCGGGTGCATGGCGGCACTGAACAGATTTATCTCGAGGCTCGGAGAACGGGGACTCCCCTTCTTCAAACTACTCAAACATCAAGAGAAGTTCGTGTGGACTCCAGAGGCGGATCAAGCCCTTGCCTAGCTCAAGGACTTCCTATCGAAGCCGTCGATCCTCACGGTTCCTTACAAGGGCGAGCAGTTACTGCTCTACCTAGCTGCGACTACTCATGTGGTCAGTACTGCCATCGTTGTCGAGCGGCAAGAAGACGGCCATGCCTATCCAGTCCAGCGCCCAGTCTACTTCGTCAGCGAGGTTTTATCAGAGTCCAAGGCCCGCTATCAGCCTGTGCAGAAGCTCCTGTACGTAGTACTCATCACCTCGCGGAAGATACGACACTACTTCCAGGAGTACTCGATCTCCGTTGTCACCGACTACCCGCTCGGCGACATCCTGCGAAACCAAGATGCTACTGGAAGAATCTCCAAGTGGGCAGTCGAGCTCGGTGCCCTGACCATCGACTTCAAGCCACGCACAGCCATCAAGTCGCAGGCGCTAGTCGACTTCATGGCGGAGTGGCGCGAGAACCAGCTACCAACCCCAGCCGTGCGACCAGAGCATTGGGTGATGTACTTTGACGGCTCACTCAACCTCGAGGGCGCAGGCGCAGGGGTACTCCTGATCTCTCCAACAGGCGAACAACTCAAGTACGTCCTGCATATCTTCTGGAAGGTCTCAAACAACGAAGCCGAGTACGAAGCCCTTCTACACGGGCTCCGCCTCGCGGCTTCGCTGGGCATCAAGCGGCTACTAGTCTACGGCGACTCTGCAGTGGTCATCAACCAAGTCAATAAGTCCTGGGACCGCAACAAGGAGAACATGGACGCCTACTGCCTAAAAGTCCGTAAGCTTGAGAACAAGTTCTACGGTCTCGAGTTCCACCACATCGCCCGCGACAACAACGTTGCAGCAGACGTCCTTTCGAAGCTTGGATCCACCCGCGCTCAAGTACCAGCGGGTGTCTTCGTTCACGAGCTTCACGCGCCATCCATCCCGGAGCCGGCGCCACCGACCACTGTCCCAGCCCATCCACCAGCTGGACAGGAGGTCATGATGATCAACGTGGACTGGAGGCAACCCTTCATGGACTACCTCAGCGAGCAAAAGGTTCCCTCAGACAAAACTTGGCTGAGCAGCTCGTCCGCCGTGCCAAGTCCTACGTCCTCGTCGGAGACAAGCTTTACAAGCGGGGCGCATCTTCCGGAGTACTCATGAAGTGTGTCCCTCGCGAAGAAGGCAAGGACATCTTGGAGGAGATCCACAAGGGCGTCTGTGGTAACCACGCGTCCTCACGCACGCTGGTCAGCAAAGCCTTCCGGTGAGCCTTCTACTGGCCTACAGCTCTGGGCGATGCCGAAGAACTCGTCAGAAGGTGCCAAGGATGCCAGTACTTCGCCAAGCAACAACACGTCCCGGCCTACAAGCTAGTCACCATACCGCCAACCTGGCCCTTTGCCTGCTGGGAGCTCGACATGATTGGGCCACTACCAACTGCGTCAGGTGGTTTCAACAGAGTATTGGTGGCCATCGACAAGTTCACCAAGTGGATCGAAGTCAAGCCGGTAACATGCCCCAAGGCTGATAGAGTACTCGACTTCCTGGATGAACTCGTACATCGCTACGGACTACCCCACCGCATCATCACAGATCTGGGCTCCAACTTCAACAACCACCGATTACCGGGAGTACCGCGAGAACGAAGGATCGACGTACGATACGTCTCAGTTGCCCATCCTCGGGCCAACGGACAAGTCGAGCGCGCCAATGGGATGGTTCTCGACGCCCTTAAAAAGCGGCTACACGACGCTGCTAACTCCAAAGGGGGCAAGTGGATCAAGGAACTACCCAACGCACTCTGGGGGCTACGGACTCAGCCATTCAAGCCAACGGGGCAATCCCCTTACTTCCTGGTCTACGGCTCCGAAGTAATCCTCCTTGCCGACGTCATATGGAACTCACCAGCAGTGGAGCACTACGACGAAGGCGTCTCAGAAGACAGCAGACGAGTTGATATCGATAGCCTCGAAGAAGCTCGCTGCGCTGCCCTCGTCCAATCAGCAAGGTACCTAGAGGGTATCCGACACTACCATGATCGCAACGTCAAGGAACGCTCCTTCAACGTTGGTGATCTTGTCCTCCGTCGCATCCAGAACACAGAAGGACTACACAAGCTCAGTTCCCCCTGGGAAGGCCCCTTCACCGTCGCAAAGGTGACCGGGCCGGGCTCCTACCGCCTCCAAACACTTGAAGGCGAAGACATCAACAACTCGTGGAACGTCGACCAACTCTGTCGATTCTACGCCTAGTCTGCACGACTACTCCGGGGTTTAAGTCTACACGACTACATCAACACCCCTCCGCCGTAAGCGGCCTCCGGGTCCTGGCTCCAGTCTCCGGACTACTCCTCTCCAGGATCCAGCCCGCGCGGCTGCCTACGGATGCGGGGGCGCGACGAGCGTCAAGGACTCTAGCGGCGGTCTGCGAGAGACCACACTCTAAGATCCAACCCCGCACGGCTACCTACGGATCTACGATCCGGCCTACACGGCTACCTACGGATCTCTTGCGTAAGCGGCTACCCGCCCTAGCACTACTCGGTATAAGCGGCCTCGGGTCCAGGCAACTACTCTGTAACTACGGCCCTGGCCATCCAGGTGTACTTCTTCAGTAATAAAGTTTGATTGTTCATCAACTTCTTTACTGTCTACTTCCCTCAACGGGACTACCGCCGAGTACGACTACTCGCATCTACTCCATGATGGGGGCTCCGCACTCTGAGATCACGACTACGAGTACTCATTGCTGGAAATTTCCTTTCATTGATACTTAAGCAATTACATTACAATTGTTTCTGTACAACATTGGCTACTAGCTACCTATTACAGGGCTACTGGAGATTAAGCTTATCAGCTACTTGCTCCGCGATGGGGAGCCATCTCGCTCCCGGCGGCTCCGAGTACTTGCTCATCGGTGCGGTTGGCGGCTACCCCGCCGGCGACTACCTCCATCGGGGCCTTCGGGAAGTAGGACTTCATGAAGGCCAAGACTGCTTCGGGATCGACCTCGCCATGTGCTTCACATAAGCGGCCCGGCCCGGGCCGGGGGCTTCCGCGGGCGATCCACCGGTGGAGCAATCTTGGGGCCGCCGGGTGCGGCACCGGGAGCCTTGCGATCGGCGGCGCGCATCCTCAAGCTCCTTCGGTTGGGCCGCGCAGCGCCTCGCGGTCTTCATTCAACTTCGCAATGATTTGTAGCGAGTTGACGAGATCGCGGTCGGAGGCAATCCGGAGCTCCATGTGCTTCTCGCACTCGAAGGCAAGTTCTTTGTAGTCGAGCTCGAGTACCGGCGGGCTTCTTGCTCCCGGTAGAAGAGATTCTTCATGCTCGTCTCCGAGGACTTCGGTCGCTCCACACGGCCCTCAAGCTGCGCAACACGGCAACGATGACGGCGGGTCAGACTACCTCTCGACCTCCAACAACTACCCGACAAGTCCAGCGGTGTACCTTTGTTCTTGTTGCGGAGGCTCTTGTTCTTCCGCACCAAGTCATCGCCCTTTGCCTGCAACTCTTGGACATCATTGTGGTACTTGGCAAAGGCGGTGTCGAGCCTGGCCTGCATGGCAGCCGCGTGCTTCCGCGACTTCACAAGCTGCTCTACAGTGCCTCAGCCCGGAGCACCGCGTCACCAAAGCCCTGCAGCATGTTGGACTTCTTGCGGGACCTCTCCGCAACGTCCTGCATTGACAACTTAAGTCACACGAGTACTCAACAACAGAGGATTGACTACTCAGAAGCTACGGCTACTTACCTTCATCCACTGCTCGGCCTGGCGGACTGCCTCCAGGTGCTTAGCCACCGTCGCCGGGTCGACAAGATCGCCCGCGAGCAGTTCTATCCCGCCACGACTACTCGCGGTGGCCTCCATCATCGGCGCAGAGCGGATGGGCTCTGCATCCTGGATCTCCGGGGAGCGGATAGCCACCTCCAGAGCGACCTCTAGCGATGTGGTGACCCTCTCTCCTCCGGCCGCCACGGCGGCTTCCTCGACGACTTCCTCCATGGGCTCGGGGGCTCCTCCGGCAGCTTCCGGCATGCCTGGTGTCGACTTCTGCATTGGCACCCCCGCGGGGATGTCATTCCTTTTAGCCTCGGCACCTGTCAAAGAGAAGACAAGTGTATTAGCGACCACGACTACTCCTCAAGGAGCTCTACAGCTTCAGAAGAGTACCCACCTTCGACTACGCTGGCCTCCGGCAACGGCGCTTCGGTAGCCGGCGGCTCGGGCATCGCCTGGGGAGCAAGAGCGGACTCCTCGGCGGGCGGCGCGACTTCTTCCGCCACCGCTGAAGAGGGTTCATCCCCCTCCCAAGACAGATCTGTCGATTTCCTGCAGAAGCACACACAATTAGTCGTCAGTCAACCTCGACTACTACAACAAGTACTATTCAGGGAGATGCAGTACTCACAAGTTTGACCGGACTATTGTCACGGCCAGGGCACCGAGGATGCTGGCAATGTCTACCAGTCCACCCTCGGCGGGCGCCTCCTCCTGCGCCTCTGCGGCTACCGCCTCCTCTGCAGCGACGGCGGACGGCGCAGTGCCCTCCTCCTGTACTCTTGTAGTCACCACCTCTTCAACGGTGGCGGCCACGGGCTCCGTGCTCCCCTGTGGAGCAGGGGGCTGGCGCTCCAACTGCGCCAAGAGCTCCTAGACGGTGGGGGCTGGACTACGACTTCCGGCCGGCTCCCCCACTGTGTCCCATCCGCTTTCGTCGCCCTCCTCGACGGGCTCCGCTGGCGGCACCTCCTGCATACAAGGAAGACTACTCATCAGCAAGCATACTCATACGATGGGTACTCGACTACTCTAGTCAAGACATCTTACCTCCTGAGGCGTGGTCTCCGTGACCTTCATCTTCTTCGTCACCCGCTTCCGGGCGGGGTTGCGCGGCTTCCGTGGCGGCGCAGCCAGGCTAGCCTCCAGACTAGCCGGCGGGTCTTGCACAAGAGGCACATGAGGTAAGCCTGGACGACTAAACCTCGACCACAACTGAAAGCGGTCCTGCAACGTCTCCTCATCGTCATCGTCGTCGTCATCATCGGTGGAGTCCTCCACAATGACGGTGTCATCGCCTTCGCCGGCTTCTCGCCGCTCTTTGGCCTTGGCTTTCCCTTCCTACGGGATCTCGATCCCATGAGGGGGAGGCTGCGGCTCGGAGACGAACTTTTTCAAGTCATCCTGCAAGACACACGGCATCAGCACATCTACTCCAAGCAAGGACTACTCGAGTGGGGTAGCACGGCTACTCACCTCTTTCGGCGGGCGCGCGGCGGAGTACTCCTGGACAGGGCACGCCGTGTACGGCGGCATATCCTTGAAGATCCGCGTCAGCCTGTCGATGATGTCGTCGTCGTTCATCTCCTCTCCGGGCATCCGCGACGTGTCGTCGTCGCTGGTGTACTCGAAGCCCAAGATGTCTCGGGCCATCAGCGGCTGCACCCTCCGCTTCATGAAACTGAAGGCCACATGCTCGGCCCTCAGTCCAGCTTCCCTGAGCACCTTGATGCGTGCCAGTAGCTCGGGAAGCTGGATCCCTTCCTGCATGGTGGGCTCTGTGTTCCACCACTCGCGGTGCCTGGGCTGCCTTCCGCTCGGCTTCGGTAGGCCGGGGTGGTGGTTCGTGATGTAGAACCACCTCGTCTTCCAATCGGTGTTGGAGTCAACGAGCTTGTACGCCAGGTACTGCTCCGCGGCGTCTTCTCTCAACTGGATGCCGGCCCCTCTGACTACTCTTGGATTGGTGGCGCTTGGCTGCGGCTTCATCCGGAAAAACTTCCGGAAGAGGATCCAGTGCGGCTTGATCCCAAGGAAAGCCTTGCAGAAGTGCACGAAGACCGCGGTATGGAAGATACCGTTCGGGTTCAGATTCAGGTACTCAACTCCATAGTACCCGAGGAGGCCCTTGAAGAAATCGCTCGCCGGGAGCGCGAGTCCGCGCTCCACGAACCGCGCAAACATTGGAATCTCGTCTTCGCCTTTCTCCATCGGATATGGATCTCCCGGCGCCGGCCCTCCACATGTCAACCTCCTTCTCCCGGATGAATCCGCCGTTCGTAAGGGCCCGCAGATCTTCGGTCTTCACCTTTGACTTCTTCCACTCACGGCTTGAATCGGCCCGTGGTGGAGACATTGGCGCGCCGCTCCGGTGGCGCCGCGGCGGCCTCTTCGCGGCCCCTCTTCTTCCCGGCGGCTTTCGCAGACTTGGACGGTGAAGGCTTCATTCTCCAAGTACAGGGCGTCTTCACGCGCATCCGCTCGGGGGCTACCCTGAAAGCTCTGGGTGGCGGCGCACTTAGATCTACTACGGCGGCAGCGTGCGCTGGGAGTGGATCTACTTCAGATGGAATCGAAATGACTGCAGCTCGAATGGGTGAAAAACCCTAAGGGTTTTGGCTTCTATTTATAAGTCAAACCGGTCCTCCAACGACCAGAACGATAAGTCCGCGCTCGGCTGACTCAGCGGCCGCGCGTGACCCTTCGTATTCTACTAGTCGACGCGCCTCACCTCGGGGGCTCGGCTACTTTTACTCGACTACCTGGGAAGTGACAAGACTCAGGAGCATCTCAGGACACATTCTTCAAGATGACCCTTCAATTCGAGAGGAAGTACTCGACTCAAGGCTCGGGGGCTCCGTGCCACATGTCCTTCGGTTTTTTCTCTCCGGATTTTTTGGGATTTTCTTGCCAAGACTTCAGATGGACCCTCGGCCCGCAGCCTCGCGGCTCAACCTAAGGCTCGGGGGCTACTCCATATGGAGTGCGATTTTGCAATCGCACCTCCATATCAGCTCCGGCTTCAAGACAAGACGGGCATTTTTTGAAGACCTTCGAAGGCGTGCTCGAGGACGCTTGGGACTACTCGAGAAGACTTCAAGATTGCTCAAACATCGACCGGAGTACATTCCCGGCCTCGGGATGCTTCGACTACTCTTGAGGACTTTTGACTTGTAGTACTCAAGGACGCTTGGGGACTACTCGTTAAGGCCGTCAAGACTACTTGAAGCTATCCTTCTCGACTACAAAGTACTCGGGGGCTTGTCGTATGGACCTCCCTGGGCCCACTACCTCGGTGGGTACCAGGACCGACTACTCGGTGGGCCCCTGGGACTACCCGGCTTGCGCTACACGGCACCTGAAGGCGTGGAGGCACAAGGACTACACAGGAGTAGTACTCGGTTAGGGAGCTGTACATGTTCCGCACTGTATGGAGGACTCCTAGACGTACTCGACTAGTACTCTCTCCCTACTCCAACTTGTAACCCTGCCTCCCGGACTATATAAGGCGAGGCAGGGACCGATCTCTAGGATCATCTCCATGGCGCACTATTGCACCATCTTGTAATCGTGCCCAATCAATCCAGAGCTACGCAGCATACATGACGTAGGGTATTACGCACCACGCGGCCCGAACCTGTCTAAATTGTGTGCCACGTGTCTCTTCCTTCGAGTTACCGATCTCGGCGAGGCCACATTCATCTACTTCGGGTACTCCCCTTAGTAGGTTGCCGGTCTAAAACACCGACACGTTCCGACTCTGAGGACGCCCGTTTTTATCCTTTACCGTACTGTCACTACGGGGGATAATCTTACGGGTTAGTACTACTCGGCGAGTTCAAGAAGAACAAGATGAAGACATTTGGTAGATCGGGTATGCACCTCTAGCCACCATGGCTACAAGAACATCCTATACAATCTACCTGCGGGATAGATCAAGGAGCAAAACACCAAATGAAGACAAAATCACAACGAAAGCACTTGATGCTAAGAATCGGATTCAATCTACTAATTCAACATATAAGTAATACATGGACAAGATCACCACCGGGATCCTACCTCGATCTTGATCCTAGCTCTTGGAACTCCGACGTGGTCTTCCATGCAAGGTTCCCACGCCGGCTAGGGGGACCCTAGTCAACCATCTCGACCCTCTCCTCTCTGGGATGGTGTCCTTCTCTTCTCTGCTCCTAGGCGGCGGATGACGAATGTATTTCTTCGTGGCTCTTGGCACGGGTGCTATAAATAGCTCGAGAGGCAGCTAGGTCAAAGGGGGCACCGATCCGGGCCCGGAATGGGCTGGGCCAGTCGGCCCAAGCCGGCCGGCCTAGGCCCGGTTCGGCCCGGTTCGGCCCCGATTTCTTCCCCGGTTGCTTCTTGCGTGATTCCTTATTTATGTGCACTTGCATGTGGGCCTTTGACGTCGTTTCCTTCACGGTTAAGGCTTGAATCTTGCTATCCAAGCTTCGCCGTTTCACGGTTGAGTCTCTGAAGATTTGCATGTCGATGCTTCGGTCCTCGGGTCATTTGGAGTCATGTTCATCACGTGTCTTGACTCTTGTCGGGCTTCATGATCTTCTTCTGAAGTGCTTGATGAACTTATTCCGAAAGTCTCCTCTTTAGCGTAGATTTCCTGCGTAAACGATAAACTCCAAAATCGACATGCAAGAGTGAACTTATTATATAAGGGGGGGGGTAGTTGCAGTGGTTAGAATAATAAATCAATGCCAACATTAAAGGTAAACTCATGGCTAGGTTGACGGAAATTCACCGTCAACATCAATCACATCCCCCTTTATAGTATGATGTTTCCTATACTCAAATTCAAAATTAAAATCTATTTAAGCCTTGACTTGAGTTGAAAACGCCAATTTGGAGTTGAGGGCCTTCTTTTGGTCAAAACCATGATTTTCAATAAAGTAAATCCTGCACACATCTTATTCAACGATTAAATACAACAAATTGTGTTTGTCATCATCACCAAAACAATTAGGGTGGGGAGTTCCCTGTGGACGATGCGATCGAGGAAGGAGTTGTCAGAATGGCTTCCGAGCTCCTGTGAAGTGTGTGAGAGGTACCATGTTTTCCATGGGAGAACGGAGTCATCACAGAATTTGTGAACAAGCTTCATAAGGATGCAGTGGTTCTGATCTTCCAGGTTCTTAACACTTAAACCGCCATGTTCTCTAGAACAACTTACGCATGTCCAAGCAAGAAGACATTGACAACCTTTGCTACTGTCTTTCCCAGTCCATAAGAAAGGGCGGCGGTGAGCATCCAAAATGTCCCAAATAGATTTCGGAAGCAGATTGGAGGACATGAAGAAGGCAACAGGGAGGTTGCTTAGGACAACATTCACCAAGATGATCCAGCCACTAGAGTTGAGGAGCCAAGCTTTCCAACCGGAGAGATATTTATCAAAGGGAGCGATTAGAGGTTGGTAATCATAGGGCCACAACTTGTGAGGTGAAAGAGGAAGTCCCAAATAAGTTTGGGGGAAGGAAGCAAGAGGGCAACCCAAAGTGTGTGTCATAGCACTGGCCTCATCCGCTGGCATGTTCATGGGGACAAAAAGTAGATTTATGAAAGTTTATATGGAGGCCAGTGACATTGGAGAATTTGTCTAGGATGTCCTTGAGGGTGATCGTAGCGTGCATGTCAAAGTATCGTACGCGTACTGAAGTTCAGGGCACAACAACAAAGCGGTCCAGAGGGTGAGCAAGCGGACCATGTTCGGTCGCGTGTTGGATGAGATGTTGAAGAACATCGACGACAATGATGAAAAGGTATGGGGAAATTGGGTCACCCCGGCGTAAACCACATTTACAGGAGAACCAACGGCCAGGGTTGCCATTGAGTATGACTGTCGTGGCACCGTGCGCCCTGCTGGTCATTATGTCGAAAACCCACAATCGCCATTTGGAATCGAAGCCTTAGGCGGTGAGGATGAGATCAAGACTAGACCAAGCAACATAATCAAAAGCTTTCTTGAAGTCGAGTTTGAAGATAGTTGTAGGCGTAGGTGCTCCTCTTTTGTTGCAGCTGCTTAACAAGTCTGCAGCGTAGACAAAGTTCTCTGCAATGTTGCGGCTGTGCACAAAACCGGTCTAGTTCGCATTGATGACAAGAGGAATTGCTGGACCAAGGAAATTTGACATGACCTTGGAAAAGAGTTTCATGGGGGCAATTCTTCTTGGTAGTAGTATTAACTTTTGATAGGTGATACTACGCGTGTTGTTGCGGAAATTTTTAAACAAAATTTTAAGGTGAAATGTGGAAGTAGAAACACAAAAGCGATTACCCGGTGATATTCATCTGTAAACAGTATTATATATGAAAGCATGTTAATTTTGTTGAGAGAGAACCATTCTTAAATGCTTGATCCAACATGTATTTCAACTGTGAGAATTTTGTGACGTGCTACTCGCAAATACAACATGATATTAGTCACAGAAAATCGACGAAGACATAAATATATTGTTTGGTGGATGCTGACATGGCTAATGATATGTCGTGTATTGGCATGACGTGTTGAGAGTTAAGGGAAAAATCGTCAGTGAGTACCAATTATATAGTTGTATATGATATGACGTGTTGATTTTCCAACAACATAAGACACTTTTTTAGGGTTCTGTACCAAGCAAGTCAACCTCACATAGTCGAAGTCACAGCGGGCGTCACGGTCGCAGCTGCACGGAAGGAACATGTGCCAGCAAGGATCCGACCAAAACTCCACAGAGAGAGCGAGAAAAATTAAAATACTTTTTAGCGCCTCCTGATATTTACTGTATTATATTATAGAAAATAGTCTTAGATCATCAGACCCGGCTGAAGGGTGTTTGCTGCTTACAAGATGGTAAAAAAAAAGAAAGAACCTTTAGAAAGCTTCTGTTGTTTCTCAGCTCATCCTCCGTTGTTGTAACACTGGATTCGGTGGATCCGTTGTCCTTGAGACATGCTCACGGCAGTATGCATGTTACATTGCGAAAATTCATCCAGAAAAAAAAACTTTCTTCGGTACAACCTTACTCGTGCCACAACCTTACTATTCGTTCCCATTCTCAATTTATAGAATTGGAAATATTTTATTTATCCTGAAATATAAATTACAAAATATTGTGTACCTTTAAGTTTTCGCAATAGGGTGGGGGTTTGAGCTCCTCTTATCGGTCGCGGTCGGAACTCTACAGAGTCCTCCAACAAATTTGAGGAAGAGGGAAGGAAGGAGATGTTAGAGGAAGGAGAAGAAAGTTCTCCTTGAACTCAATCCTAGCTTTGCCGCAGGTGATAATTGAACTGAAACATGGTCGTTGTTGTTCTTTTCTGCTTCGCCACAGGTGATAATTAAACTGAAACATGTTCAATGTTGTTCTTTTTCGTAAAAGATCTATAATCCGATATATTGCACTCCTTGTACTGTAATATCTTAAGTTTTTCTTTATGATTTAATTTTTTTTTCCAATTTTAACGTAGAAAATAAAATAGTATCTACACTATTAAGTAGTAATACCTATGGTCCGTTAAATAAGACCAATTTGAAATTATCAGAGGACCATATAAATTGTGATGTTTTTTCTCTAAAAAACTGATTGGAATTAGATAATATAATTTTGATAAGCCGTTATTGATAGGCCTAAATTAAAACAAATTATAGTTTTGAAGGGAGAAGCAAGTGAGACAATACGGGTTGTATTTAGATCCACAATGAAAACTTTGCGGTGTCACATCATATGTTTTATGGGATGTTCGAAAGGGAGTGCTAGATACTAATAAAAACTAATTACATAATTTGTCTGGAAATCATGAGACAACTTTATTAAACTTAATAAATCCATCACTAACACATATTTTTATTGTAGCATAACATTATCAAATCATGAATTAATTAGACTTAAAACTCTATCTTGTAAAGTTACCACAATCTGTACAATTAATTATTTTTAAATTTCATTTACATTTAATACTGTATACATCCCAAAAACTTTACTTTTTTTTGAATGTATCCAAAGAACTTTAATTTACACGAGAGACTAAATAGTTCGTATGTCCCTTGCTAAGCGGCTTCATGCACCCCCTAGTGAAGTGACAGGGACTGCACCTGAAACGCGACGGGGAACTGCGTGGGTTGGGACGAACAACAACCACACAAATTTAAAAATACGCACATAGATTATGCCCTTGCAGTGTGATTAGTTGACAGACGATAATCTAGCTTAAGCCGCCCTAGTATATTCTTTTTTTCTTATCCGAAAGAGCTTAACCCTAAATAATCCATTGTAAAAAAACCTAAATAATGTTTTTTTTCTTCTCCTTTCCCGAAAGAGCTTAACCCTAAATAATCTATGCACGAGATCAAAGATAAGGCGCCTAGCTAGCTCAGGAATCTTGCACGCATGCATGTTCACTGGAAGATATTATTTGACAGCTAAGCACTTGCCTACCTCCTCCATTTCGCAGTACTTTGCACATCAACTGTGATCACAGTCAGATTTTTTTGCCGGTTAATAAATAATTGCTCCATCCGTCTCAAAATATTTGCACTGTTTTGACTTCTGCATTTCACGTTAGACCATTTGTCGTATTTAAAAAAATTGTGAAAATATTATTTATTGTGCTATGACATGTTTTATCACACACACACATATATATATTAAATATATCATAATTGTTTTTACATTTCACAAATTTTTTGAATAAGACGAATGGTCAAACCTCAAATGTGATCAGTAGAATTCAAAAAGTGCAAATATTTTGGGACAGACGGAGTATCAAATTTACAATTAATTCATTGAAACTTGCTAGTTTGTAGAAAATTTGTGCGCCGAACTTGAAACTGACACAATTGCTTGTAAACCGAAGTACTACTCGCTAACATCGACCACACAACTTGCATCAAAGAAAAACTCTCCCATTTGCAAAGCTACTCCATCCGTCCTAAATTGCAGAACATTTTGTTTTTTGCCTACGTATATATTGTAGTTTTTACTATGTGCCTAAATATCGTATATTATATGTATAGATATATCATCATATATACATACAAGCATCCATGTATACGACTTGAAAAGTTAAAACGACGTATGACTTGAAATGGAGAGAGTATAAAGGGTTCGTTTGACACGGGCGAAGCTCGCTCTTCTCTTCGTCGTGCCCTGTCAAGCGAAGTAGGAGGAGGGTCAGGGAAGGCGCGCCGCTAGAATCAAGGTCGCCGTCGATCATGGAGGCGCCCCGCTCCGATTTGCATGGTGTCGCCGGCGAGGTCGCTTGCTCGCTCTCCACCGGCGAGTGCGCTTCGGCTGCTCCGACCCGTCGACCTCCCTCGCGTCGCGGCACCGCCCCGGCCTTCTTCCCCGTCCGCCGTGCCCCGCCCCACCGGGGGCAGAGCCGGTAAAGTACGCGCGGAGCGAGAGGCGCAACGGGTTAAGCTGCGTTTTTGCAGCTTCCCCTCGGCAGAACCGCGCCAGAGAGCGGGTTTCCCGACCGATTCGCGGGCGCGGCAGTTTTGCCCGGCCGTTTGGCACAGGTTCGTGCGAAACAGCTCACGAAGCTGCTCACCGAAAGAGAAAAGAAAACACACGACGTCGTGGCGCCGGAGATCGATCGATCGATCTCGCGTGAGCGTGATGATAATTGATTATTTATCTTAAAGATTCTTAAACCCCCGCCACTTGCAGTGGAAACGCCGCTTTCCCGCTGCCGAGCGGGCCCACCTACATCCAGTTGCACGCCCCCCTCAGCGAATGGAGCGTAGACAAGCTAGCTTGTTGCAGCCACGAAACGCGGCCCCCACTACTAGTTTTTTTCCCCTCTCTCTCTCGTCCACCCGGAACGAGAGGCCAGGAGCGGCCGCCAAATATCTATTCCCCGAGCGCCAGCCAGCCCAGCTGACCAAACCAAATCACCACACCCCTCTCTCAAAATAAAATCCGCGCACCGAAATATCTCCCTCCCCGGTTAATCCACCGGACGGAGCACGGGCCACGGCGGCCAGAAAAACAAATATCCCCCGCCCGCTTGTTCCTCTCGTGCTGCTGCTGGAGCGGTGGTATTTGTTGCCGGGCCATTTCCGCGGCCACGCCTCTCCCTCTTTTCTCTTCTCTTCTTCTCTTCCCCTTGGCGGCGATGATCTCCCCGCCTCGCCGCTGACGTGGCACCCACCGCGAAAAAAATTGGAGATATTTTCCCCACCGCTCGCTCCTTCTCCCCCTTCCTCCTCCTTCGGCTCCCTTCCTCCTCCTCCTGCTGCTGCTCGGTCCCCTTCCTCGTCCTCTCTCGCCACCAATCGGATGTCTCCCGACGCCGACGCCGCGGTCGCCAGCGCCAGCGCACCAGGCGGCGGTGCCGGGGGCGGCGGGGTTGCTGGCGGCGCGTCGTCCTCCCCCGCGGCGGCGGCGGCGGCGAACGGGCGGGCGGTGGTGCGGTGGGACCAGATCCTCCCGCGCCGCTCCCTCCGTGTCCTCCTCGTCGAGCACGACGACTCCACGCGCCAGGTCGTCACCGCGCTCCTCCGCAAGTGCGGCTACCGCGGTGAGAGCCACCCCCTTCCTTCCTTCCTTTCCTCCTTTCCCCTCCCCCCGCGCCGCCGCCTGCTTTGTACAGCAACCAACCAAATTGGGGCTCGATTCTGACGTATCTCTCTCCACCTCTCTCTCTCTCTCCGGGAGAGACCCGCAGTGGCCGCGGTCGCGGACGGGATGAAGGCGTGGGAGGTCATGCGGGCGCGCGCCTACGCCTTCGACCTCGTCCTCACCGAGGTCGCCATGCCAACGCTCTCCGGCATCCAGCTGCTCGCCAGGATCGTCGCCGCCGACGAGTGCAAGAACATCCCCGTCATCAGTAAGCTCCCCCACGACCCCACCTCTTCCCGCCTGATTCGTGCCGTTGTGGATCGAACACCCCTGCTTGGGAAGTGGATTAGGCTTCTCCGCTACTGGTGGCTAAAGCGGTTACTTCAAGCAAAAGGGGCTCGGTGCCAGACATAATTTTATGCTTGCCGCTCAGCTATGCTAGGATTTTTATATATTATGCTCTGGCCCTGCACATGCTTGTTGTTACCAAAACGGGGTGATTGGATCAGGCCTGTTTCGGTATGAGCAACTTTAACGCAACTGTGCCATCATGGTTGGATTCCATTTATGATGTTTCCCCTTGTGCTGTAAGCCAAGCACTGCGTTTCCTGTAGCCTGTGTGGGTATCGTTCCAGGATCAACATGATGATAAAGTTTTCGGAATATGATAGTGGTGATATTTTGTTCACAGAGTTCCTGCGATAATTGTAGTTCTGTTCTGCAGAATTTGATTTCGTGCATGCAAACGAAGGAAAAAATTTTCAGTATAGGTTATTTTGAGTGGTGCATAAACTGTTTTAGGGGTCTAATCGCATGGTTTTACTGGGAAATTTTATCCCATTTCATCAGGTGCTTGCCGATTAAACTCTACATAAATGAGGACTTGGCTTCTTCAAAACTGAGGTGGTGGTAATCCTAAAAAATCAAAATTGTAAATTTTTAATTGCAGTGTTATAGGTAGCCGTTGGAACCAAGAGACCAATAACGATACTGTTACGTACTCATTTTGAAAGCTACTGGATCTATACTAAATATAGGGGGATGTTCCCATTAAGTGTGCAAAACGACAAAAAAGCCTTACTAAATCTGAACATTACTTGTCCCCAAAGAACGAAAGTGCTAAGCAACATGTGATCAATGTGGAAATGCAACTGTGATTTTAACACCTTTCCTAATCACCTAATTTGACCCCATTATCAGCTGATTGGCCTAGTAGAGTGATGGAATCTGACACTTACAATGTCATGTATGCCTGATATGCTACCTTGACTTGGAGCACTGATGAGTCAGATATTTGGATTTGTTATGGGGTTTCATGGTTTTTCACTGGTTGGCTGTGGCAGTGATGTCGTCACAAGATTCTATTGGCACGGTGCTCAAGTGCATGCAGAAGGGTGCGGTGGACTTCCTTGTAAAACCAGTGAGAAAGAATGAGCTGCGTAACCTATGGCAACATGTATGGAGGCGGCATGCAGTAAGCTCTCTTTATAAAGGCCTTTAATAATGTGCTTTCCTTTGCCACTGGCAATTCGGTGTTTGCGGCAAAATGCAACATTCGCCAAATGCTTCTTTTGATTTGTATTTGTCAACCTCTGGATGTAGTTTGGGCCCCTTTGTCTTGAAACATAATGAAATTTAAAGGAGTAGTATCAATTATCTATTATGCTATGTGCTTAGGATAACTGATACTACTTTTGTAACGTTCACTGTATGCCTTTTTTCTTGAATTCTTATAGAAGTATTGTATAATATGCATCAAGTATGAGATCCTAGGTGATATTTTGCATGCGATCATTTTAGCATGTATCAGTTATCTATTATGCATTGCATTTTATTTTAGAATACTTAGACCTATGACTTCAATGCAGATGAATAGCCAAACAAATGGATCGGAGAATAATGCAGCTAGCAATCATTTAAGTGCCAATGTTGCTAATGGTTCAAACACAGGAGAAAACAGCGACGAGGAAAGTGATGCCCAAGTGAGTATCTGACGTTGCTTACACTTACTCCGTATCTGACAACTGGTATTAATACATGTTTTCAATTTCTTATTTGCATCCCTGTTTAGCTGGACAATGCTAGTAGAGCAGAAACTAAGAGTTTGACAGTAAAGTGTTTAAATATATGTCTTTTTCTATGAAAATTCCTTTATTGACTTTATCCAGTGTGTGTACTCAGCAGGCCAGCACTGTTTACTGAAACCAAATAGGGTTCATCATGTGGCCCTCTATGCAGTTCTTATATATCATTTACATTCATATTGTATTTTCTTGCCATGTTACATTATTGTTATTTTTCTTGGATCAGAGCTTTGGTAGCAAGAGGGAGACTGAAATTCAGAGTGTTGAGAAGTTACCAGATATCCGTGCAGATGAAGGGGCTGGCCCTTCCAGAAACATTAAACTACAAAATGAGTCTTATGCTGGACTAAACACAAAGTTGCACGCGTCAAAAGATAGGGATGGTAAGGAGTGTGAACATAATTACATAATATTTTGTTATCATGCTCTATTATCTGCAGGTACCACTCTGTTGTGCACGTGTAATTGTGATTTCATCTCATGCAGATGCCCCAAGTGGAAGTGAGAAGAATGCGCGTTCCAAAGGTCTTAATGGTATTACTTCAGCCAAGGTTGCTGAGCAAATAATGGATAATGCCCTGAGGATTGCTGATGCAAGTTCACGTCGACCAAGCAATCTTGGCAAAGACTTGGCTATGGCCCAACCACCAGCTGACGGACAATTCAAATCTTCAGTTATGGAAAGTATTGCTGCCACAGAGAATAAACTTGGTGAAAAATCGAAGGGTGCAGCAATAAGTCATGCTAAATCTTGCCCCTCTCAATTTTTCGAGACCAACTCAGGAAAGCAACACCATCTTATTGGTTACAAAATCCAAGAGTTAAGGGAAAAAGATATCTTTAATCACTCGAATTCCTCTGCCTTTTCAAGGTACTTAACACTAATTAACTTCTGATATCTAAGTTATTTGAATGCAGCTAAAAGGTTTTCTGTTAATCAGTACATTTCTTTCAGTCTGTTTCTTTTTAAGCTTACATGTTTTGGTACTTTTAGATCTATAGTCTGATATTAGTAATTTGCTCATATATGGTGCATAACTCTGATTTGCTTTATTTTGCTTGCCTGTCGCTTCAACATAATACAGATATGGCGATAAAAGGATAGAGCCATCAACTGAGCACCAGTTTTTCCCTTCTCTCTGTATAACTCATCAAGAACCTGTTCGTGACAAGGACCCAGTTTCACAACCAAGTGGGGTGTTGCCTCCACATGATCATAATACAGGTGCGAGTACAAGGCAAGCTCGGATTCCCTTGGACAGGAGCACAGAGGGAGCTGCTGTACAGTGTTCCAGTAGTGCTAGAGAAGATGCAGGCGCAAGCAGTTCTTCCCATAAACATGACAGTATGAGCCATCCTTCATATGGATATATACCTCTTCCAATTCCTGTTGGTGCTACGATGCCCTACCACTACGGTGCAATTCTGCAGCCAGTATACTACTCACAGGCTCCTCTTATGCATTGTGATTCAGCTGCCATCAACAAGGCAGCTATTCAGCACACCTCTGGTCAGTCAAATTACCACGAAAATCCTAGTAAACCGTCTCACGTTGATGAACACAAACAGTCGGAGGAAAATCAGCAGTTGCATCATTCAAGGCAAATTCTTGGAGAATCAAGAGAACCAATCGACTTAGCGAGAGCTCATGTGGAGCACGTCAACCAGAGTGCTAGCTGCAGCCAGGATATCCGAAAAGGAAGTGGATGCACCGGTAGCGGTGAAACTGACATCTACACAAATACTGTGGTTGCCCTAGAAAGTGGCAATGAAAGTGGTGTCCAGAACTGCTATAACAATGGGTTGGATAGTGATCGATCTCGCCGTGAAGCTGCCTTGATGAAGTTTCGCATGAAAAGAAAAGATAGATGCTTTGAGAAAAAGGTATTTATTTTGTAACAGTTTCAGTTCTTAAGTGATGATGGAATGCTTTCTCTCTAACTATGCCTTCCTTTTTTTTTCTCGTTTCTATAGGTTAGATATCATAGCAGGAAAAAGCTTGCAGAGCAAAGGCCAAGAGTTAAGGGGCAGTTTGTGAGCCAAAAGCTGAAATCAGCAACAACAGCGGACACAGAAACTGACTCGTGACTGTCCATTTGTAACTGTAATTTTGATTCTTCCCTTCCCATCCCAGGTGAGGGCAACTGAAGCGGTACAGAGTGAAGGCTGGCAAAAGTTTTCGTTTCCATGGTTAGCCTGTCTGTAGACTCTCTAGTCTGGTTGTTTGTTGGCCTTCAGGCCATATTTTGTCAACAAATTGACAAATGTTCGGTGAAATAGGCGTGAGTACCTGAGATTTTGTTTATGTACTCTAGTAGATGTTTGTGGAGTGAGGAAGTAGTCTCTACAGCTTATTCAATCATTTTGTAACCTGTAACTACTACTGTACAACAGACACTGCTGTACAACTTTAGAACAGCCTTACATCTAGCAGGAGTGCAGGACTTGCTTTCCCTCAATATAAGACCATTTGGTTGATTCTGTGACTAATTATAGCCTGCAGGACGGTAGAGATTTGTCTACATTTCATAACAGCAGAGATTACTTCGATTCAAGCATTTGGCTTGCATGCCAACTGAGCCGGCAGCCCTTGCCTTTTGTCCTGGGGCACGAGTCGAGTTGCTAGCTTCATCAAGCCTTGAACCATCCATTGGCATATATCCTTTGCCTGGCTTGCACTCTGGAAAGCATCAACACATCATCATGCTCATGCACCCTGCAAACCTCTTGACCTCTTTTCCTAGCACTTTCTATGCCTTACCATTTAGCCTAACACCCTCGTGTACATGAACAATAAGCCTGGTGATTTGTTGAGATTAACCTGTGTGCTGCAGTGAGAGGAATCCTCAATTCCTTGCTGCCATTCCAGGAGCATCTCCCTTTACAGCCATCACAATTTCTCCATCTCAGCCCAAAATTCATATATTCTGTCGGAGCTTGCAGCTCAAGTTTGGCACATTTCCTTTGCCGCGCTGGGGCCTTCTGGGCTCCAGGCAGGCTCCACTCTATAAACTGCCCGGAACACAGGAGCTCGCGGGAATCTCACCTGTGAAAGCGAGCACACGCAACGAAGCTACGCGAGCGAGAGCAAGCAGGCAAGCAAGCGCGTCGGTGCTCTGCGATTCTGCCGATCGAGCTGCGGGAAGCCAGCGGCGATGGAGGGAAGGCCGGCCGTGCTGGTGGTGGTGGCGTGCCTGGTAATGGCGTGCGCGACCGTCGTCGTCACTGGTGACGATCAGCAGGCGGGCGATCCGGCGGCGGCGGCGGCGGGGTCCCCGCCGGACACGAACCAGCTGTGCGTCAGCAAGTGCGGGACGTGCCCGACGGTGTGCACGTCTGCGCCGCCGACGATCATGCCGATGACCGCGCCCCCGCCGCCGGCTCTGGCGCTCCTGCCGCTGTCCTCACCCCCGCCCCCGCCTCCGACCCCGACCCCGCCGCCGCCGTACCTGGAGCTGGTTCTGCCGCCGCCGCCGGGGGACGTGTCCAACGTGCTGCCCCCGATCATGCCGTTGACGAGCCCGCCGGAGTCCCCGTGCTCCACACCGCCTTCGGAGCCTCCTCCGTCGGCCTCGTCTGAGCCTCCACCGGCGCACAAGAGCAGCGGCGACGGCGGGTCTTCCTCCTCCTCCTCGTCGTCGTCGTCGTCGACGTCGCCACCGTCGTCAGGCTCGCACTTCTCGTCGCCGCCGTCGTCCTCCAACCCGTACTACTACTTGTACCTCTCCGGCGGCGCCAAGGCCAACGGCGGCGTTCCGAGCGCTTTCACGGCGCTGGTCCTCGCCGCGCTCCTGCCGCTCGCCGCCTTGATCAAGTGACTGCACACATCTTCGGCGGCCTGGCATTGTTAACGCGCGCTTCTTCTTTTTTTCGCCCCCTCTGTTTTGGGCTTTTGGCATCCGATTCGATGATGATCTGCGGGCCTTTGCGGTGTCAGATGCCTTGCATGCGGGCAGATAGAATTGTAGCTGTGCTTACAGTTTGTTTATTTGTATTAACGTTGCTGTACGTATATACCTTAATTTGTAAAGTGAACTCTAAATGATGTCCAGTGAGTTTTCACTTTGGCTTCGACGTGTAGCATGTTGATGGCTAATAATGTCTTTTTTTTTTGAGCAGAATGGCTAATAATGACTTTATGCTTGTGGGAAACTACTATTATTTTCTCCCTCTCAAAATACTACAACTACTTGATTTCTTTCTTTTTTTGGTTCATAACGCTCATCAGACACCAAGTTTCCCTCAATTAAACTAGATCTATTAGTGTGTACTATATATAACTCAGAATTCTAGAGTTACAATAACTTTGATGGTTAAAATATGTCACACCCGATTTTACAAGGAAAACCGAATGCATCTCACGTGTGCGCCAGGATCAATTTACACACACATGATAGACAAAACGAGCGTAATACCATTGCAGTAACAAAACGTACGAGAGTTAAACCGATACAATATTCATTATTACACTCAGAGGGGTGGACTCGAAGGTCCAAACACAAACGATAACTAAACGACTAGCAGCTCCATCTTCGACTTCCACAGGCATGATGACTGGGGGATCCGCATGCCCTAGAACTCCTCGTAGTCGCTCCAATACTCGTCCTCGCCTCCGATGTTCTCCTCTGAACAGCGGTAAGCAAGGGTGAGCACACTTATGGTTGGTGCTCAGCAAGTGGGGGAAACAATGCAAGGCTATCAAGGATAGGCTATGGTTCACAGCGGGTAGCATTTTATAAGTTGATCAAGTTTTACTTAGCAGCACCTAATTACTAGGTGTAAGTGTATACCAACCCACTTAACTTAAAAGAAACCTCAAACCAAACCCACAAACCCACGATTTACATTTATCTTCAAGTTTGATTATCATGTGAGGGTCCAAGCCGCTCATGACCGTGAGCACGGCTGATCGATCAGTTTTACACTCTGCAGAGGTTGTACACTTTACCCACAGTTCGTGTCCCCCATTTTGCCCGGGTTGGCTAGACCCTTAAACACTTCCAAGGTGAGTGGCTAGGGGTCCACTACGAAGCCTTTACAAAGGAAAGGAGAGAAACCAACAACCCGCAACAGTTACAGCAGCGGAGCGGACCATAACCCTCCCTAATGGTCAGCACCTTATCCAAGGCTGCTACCCCAAAAGAACCGGGCTATACCCCTTCAACTCCGACCCCCTGTGCCCCTCTCGGAAAAAGGCTATCAGCTAACCCACTCTCCTAATTACTTGGCTAAGCCAGAGCCATGTGGACTGTGGTTGTACGGTTGTCTTGGGTGGTTCTCCATGTTCCATTTATATTTGAAGTTATCTTGTCTTAAGCACATACACATTACATAAATAGAACTGAGTTATATTTCATAAACAAAGCATAACCATACCCATGTAAAGCAAACTAAGCATTTATCTACCCAAGCATTTGTTAAACAGGGTTGATCAAGGTAATGAGGTAAAATATCTAGTCAAGTCCTTAACTAGGTGTTTGCCCATCAAGTTTATGCATAGCAACAGGAATAGTAAGCTTTGTTTTACATTCAGTGACATAGGTTCAAAAAGATAATGCAGAGGGGGAAAGCCACTTGCCTTACTCTACAAGCTGGGTAAAGTCCTCTTCGAAAGCAGGCTCTTCATGATCACCTCCAATGGGGAGTTCTGACGAAATAGGCACGAGATCTACGTGTCAAACATAAACAACAAATAATAAATAAACAGTATACCAAACAGTAGTAAAACTGAAAAACTTGCTGTTTAAATGATTCTACTCACTGAGACGATCCTTTCGGTATAGAGCGCTAAAATCGTAGTTAAAACGAGAAAGATATGCTAAAACAAAATACAGGGACCTATTTGCAGTAAAACTAAATTTACAGAGCATTTTATAAATAAAACCAGGGGCTAAAACATAATTATATATAAAAACAGAGGGGTTTATATGCTAAAAGAGATGAAAAGGACCTCTGTTAAAAGAATCTAGGTTAGACAGGGGCTAAACTACAAAAATCAGGACCTATCTGCAAAGATCTTGGAAGGTGGAAGGACCGGCATGTAAATATGAAATTGATCAGGGACTATTTAAAGAAAACGCCTCAGCCGATCCATGGATCTCAGATCCAACGGCTGAGGACGCGTGCACACGTGGTGAGCCGCACCGTGAGCCCGGCTCATGGGTCTACGGTGGACCACCCCGAAGCGGTAAGCCCCAATTAGATCAGGGCCGCCTGTGCAAGATCTGACAGCCCTGGACGCGTGCGTGCGGGATGCGGCGGTGAGCACGCCGGAGTGCGGTGGCGCGCAGCAGGGGCTCACCGGCGTTGCACCTGGGTGGCGTTCCCGGCCATCTTTTCGAGCGCGGATAGGTGCTACACGTAGCGGGGAGGTTCATGCGCACGCTTAGGGGGTCAGAGGCGAAGCGCAGGCGTCCACAGCGGCCGGCGCCGGAAGGGGGCGGAGCGGCCGCTCCGGCGAGCTTGTGAGCGCGCCGTTGAGCCCAAAGAGAACGGGAAATGAGCGGGGGTTATTGCTCACCGTGATGTACAGAACCAGAAGCCACAGCGGGAGTGGAAGGGGAAGCGAAGGAGCAGGTCCGCGTCGACGGCGATCCCGGCGGAGCTCCGGCGGACGGGGTAGGAGCTCCGGGAGGCGTCGAGGACGTGAACCTGCAGCAAGGGAAGCTCAGCGAGCGCCGGCTGAAACACCAGAGAGGAAGAAAGGGAGAAGATGAACCCTTCACCAGCGACGGAAGCTTCACCAGCGGCAAGGGCGGACAGAGGTGGCGGCGTCGGGGAAATTGGGGCTCAAGCGCGCGTGTTGGTGTGCTGCGGAGGCAAAGGGGAGGACAGGAGCTTGAACGCGAGCTTAAATAAGACCAGAGGGAGGAAGGCGAGGGGAGGCGGGAGGACCCCGAGCGGCGGCGCTTTCCATTGGTGGCCGCGACCATCACGGCTTGGGTTTAAGGATGGGAGGTAACGGCTTAATTGATCACGGGAGAGTTTAATTGCCTTAATTGGCCGCGGAGAGAGGAAAGGAAGGTAGGGGGGCGGCCGGGCGCGGCGAGGATCGCGCGGCGGCGCCGGGTCGGCTGGGCAGCGGGGAGAAGAAGAAGAAAGGAAATGGGAAGGGGAGGCTGACAGGCGGGGCCCAGGTGTCAGTGTCCGCGGAGAAAAAGAAAAAAGGAGAGGAGGATAACGGGCCGCTGCGGGATAGGATAGATGGGCCGCTGGGCTGAGAAGGTAAAAGGTAAGTTTTTTCTTTTTTTCAAACTCCTTTTTAAAACAATCTTTTCCTTTCAAATTAAAACCAAATTCTTTCAAACTTTTTCACAAAAAATTTATAAACTTTTTAGAAGCCACACAAACAACCAAAAACCATACAAAGCCAAATGATGATGCACAACCACTTGTTGTCTCTATATTAATTAAGTTATGTTTAATATTTTAGAGCTCAATTTTAAATGGCAAATTTAAATTTTTAAATCCTTAAGGCTAATTAGCAGTTGCTAGGTAATTTTTAGTGATGGATTTTTTAGGGTGTCACAAATCCTACCCCCTTAAAGAGAATCTCATCCCGAGATTCAAAAGATCTAGAGAACAACTGAAGAAAGTCTTCCTTAAGTTCATCCTCTCTTTCCTAAGTTGCTTCTTCCTCGGTATGGTGACTCCACTGTACTTTACACATCCTGATGATTTTACTCCTGGTAACCCTTTCCGATATATCCAAGATCTTAACATGGTATTCCTTTATGTCAAGTCATTCTCCATTTGAATGTCCTCCAGTTGTACCGGTTCTATCTTAACCTGACTTGTACATTTCTTCAACTGTGATATATGGAACACATCATGAACACCCGACAATTGTGCTGGCAACTCCAACTGGTAGGCTACTTCTCCTTTCCGTTCCACAATCTTGAAAGGTCCAATGAATCGAGGTGATAACTTCCCTCTAACATTAAACCTTCGTAAACCACGAATAGGCGACACTCTGTGTCGGTGCGGAATATGGTCCCGACACCAGGGGGGAGCGAGCAGCGCGGCCAGGCGCGAGTGAGCAGAGCCGGCCGAGGTGTGCGGCGTGTGATAGGTGGCAAGGGATGCGCGGGCACGAGTACCAGGCGCGCACGCCGCGTTGTGCACGTGGTTTGGGTGGGAAGCCGGCGTGACAGGACATGGAAGGACGACGTACATGCGGTCGCGCAGGGGAGCCATGTAGGTGCGGCGGTGGTGCAGATACACGAGTGCGTCCGGGCCTACGGCAGATGGCGAGCAAAGGTTAGGGGAGGACAACAGGTGCGTCGTGGTACGACGCTCGCACGAGCAATCGTGACGACACGTCCATGCACCGGTTTTGCGTACTCTGCCGACCACAACATGGGAGAAAGGCCTCAACATGTGGCGCTCGCACATTGATGGAGAGGAAGCGGTGTGGCCGGGGAAGAGGATGGGTGCTCGTGAGCCGACCGGCTCCGGTCACGGCGAGCATGTGCGTGAGGGAACCGGCGGGGAGGCAGGCACGACTCGGTCCGAGCCTCCTGAATGTGTGCGAGGACGAGGGAGACGGCTTGGATGCTAGCACAGATAGAGAGGAAAATGAGCGAGTGGTTAGATAGCCTGCAAACGTCAAGGGAAGGCGAGCGGCGACTGGGGAGGCCCGGTGTGGGCAGGGCACACGCATAGGAGACCCAGCGAGTGTCGTACCGAGTCCGGCTCCGGTTGGATCTAAAGGAGTGATGACGTGGGGTCTACCCGTCGCCAGCACAAAAGAGATAGAGTCAGCTAGGTGACTAATGGGCAATGCACTATCGATGATGGTGGTGACCGCGGTTGTTCTTGCAAAAGAATAAAGGCAGTGGACAATACGGTGGAGGAACAGGAAATGGGAGGGCCAACGATTGATTGCAGCGTCGGGCATTGCGAGCGGGGAGAGGTCGGGCGTCGCGGGCCTCGGGTCGGACCGAGCGGCGCCGCCAAGGAGGCGGATGTGCACGCGGGAGGGCGAGCGGCACGAGGCCAGGAGGCGAGCGACGCGACTGTGCGGATGGCCGGGCACACACACCGAGATGGCGATGACACACCGATCGCCGAGCACGATCATGTGTGGCGGGAGATTGGAAATGGCATGGCGCATGGGCCTGTGCCATCAAGACATGTGGCCACGCGGGTAGGATGTGAGCGGGGCACGGGGGAACCGAGCAGCTCGGGCGTTGCATGAGCGCCAAAGACATCACTCGGTGCGTTGCAGCCAAGCAATGCGTGCGGTGCGAGGTAGACAAATCCGAGATGCGCGACACATAGGTCGGTTAAGATGCAGCGCACCGTGCGGTGCGCATGATGCAGGCATACCGGCTATGAAGCATGGTGCACAAGCGCTGCGCCACGGTAGAGGCCTCGTGTGAAGGCCAAGGGATGATCGGATGGGCCGAAAGAGATGGAGAGAGGACGAGTTGGACGTAACATAGAAAAGATTGAGAGATGGAGAAAGATATTTGGATTTGATTTTTTTTATGATTTTGAAAACACTAAAAACATTAACCAAAAACCATGCAAACGAATATGAATGCATCACTCATAGAACCATTTCACTTAATTAGAAAAACAAACAATGATTTTCCTATACTAAATTTCGTAAAGAAAAAAATTGTTGGGAAAATTTTTAGAAATTATGAGAAATCGTAGTTATTATTTTTTTTGACAACATCCTGAAATCCAGAAATTTCAGGTGTTACAAATCTGCCCTAAAAAAAGGAATCTCTGCCCCGAGATTCGAATGGAGAAGAAACAAGCGTAGAGAGACAAACAAGATTATGATAACAAAATTGACATCTTGTGTCACATGTTGAATCTCCATGTTTTTATCTTCATCTGTTCTGTAATTCTATTAGAGTGAGATTTGGAAGATGAGAGTAAGGCCTTCTTTTTCCTCAACTTGCTTCTATGTAGAAATTGGTGATGACAATAATTTCTTGTTGTTGACTTTGCCACGTTGTTGTAGCTCCTAGTTTCCTCTTCCGACTTCATCCATTAGATTGAGCAGAGAGAAAGGAGGATAACAAGAAGGCGGGAGATACAAAAGAAGAAACCGACTAAGCAACTGATGTCATCGTAGGTAGAAGACCCACAATACACCAACAATCAATACAAAGAACCAACTCAAACAAGGTCATAAAGACAAGCATCATCAAGCAAATACGTAATTTCACCAACAGCAAACAATCAAGGATCGATGCTAACAAGTTGTTGTTTACGTTAGAGGGATCCTCCTATGCTTGGTTATGGCATCAGACTTCAACTTTGCAAAGACTTGCTTCTTTAGTCATTGGATAGATGAACTCGGTAGTTTCAAATTTTCTATGACTTGAAAATGTTTTATGTCGTACTAAGACGTGATCAAAAACATTTTGAATAAAAGGAGCAAGATATCACTTTGGAATAAGGAAATATCTAAGGTGATACAGCTAGAGAAGCAAGAAGAGATTCAAATGGGGAGATAGGTAAATTGAAAATGAATTCAAGGAGGATATAGGTGTATAAGAATAAATTAGAAATAAGAATTTCAAGAGGATTTGATAAAAGAAACAATCAAAGGGTGAGAATAATTCCTTTAATGGTCAATGGTAAGGTAGGAATTGGTTTTAGAGTAAAGGAGACCTCAGAGCAACCATTTCTATCTAGGCTTACGTCCTACGCCGATACAAACCGATAACACTGTCACACCCGATTTTCGAAAGAAAACCAAGTGCTACCTATATGTACAAAGCTGTGATCTAGTTTCATACATATAGTGACATCATAGTGAATAACAGAAACAATATCATGTAAAGAAAGAGAGATTATTAGAGATTTACAACGGAATCCTCGGGTATCGTATGCTCGACTCACAAGCAATCGACTAGGGGTTGCGTACGCCTAGCACCATCTTCTGGACATCATACACCTTCTTCTTCTTCTTCTTCTATGAACAGCGCTTTAGCGAGGATGAGCACACTTATGGTTGGAGCTCAGCAAGTGGGGGAAGATGCAAGGCTATCAAGGATAGGCTAAGGTTTTGCAAAATAAGCTAGCATTTTAAGTTGGTCAAATTTTATTGTCATGCAACTATTTACTAGATGTAAGTTCATACCAACCCACTTAAGCATTTAGGAAAGCATCTCATCTCAAAACCCACAAGAAACCATGATTTGATTCCATCTTCAAGTTTGATTATCATGTGAGGGTCCAAGCCGCTCTTGACCGTGAGCACGCCCACCGACCGCTTTCGTCTCGCGTGTTGTACACTCCCCACCCACAGCTCGTGTTCCCCATCTTGCCCGGGTTAGCTAGACCCTTAAACACCTCCAAGGTGAGTGGCTAGGGGTCCACTACGAAGCCTTTACAAAGGAAAGAAGAGAAACCAACGGCCCGCGATGCTTTCTATGCTCGTGCGTACCTCATAACCCTCCCTAGTGGCCGCACCTTGAAGCCGAGGTCGCTACCCCAAAAGAACCGGCCATACCCCCGCAACCCCGAGCCCCATGTGCCCCTCTCGAAAAAAGGCTATCGCCTAACCCACTCTCCTAATTACTTGGCTAAGCCGAGCCATGGACCGTGGTTGTACCGTTGTCTCGGGTGGTTCTCCATGTTCCATTTATATTTCAAGTTATCTTGTCTTAAGTACATACACATTACATAAACAAATTTAACTGAGTTATATTTCATAAACAAAGCATAACCATACCCATGTAAAGCAAGCTAAGCATTAATCTACCCAAGCATTTGTTAAACATGTTTGATCAAGGTAACGGTGTAAAATATCTAGTCAAGTCCTTAAATAGGTGTTTGCCCATCATGTTAATGCATTGCAACAGAATAGTAAACTCGTTTTAACATGCAAGGACATAGGTTCAAAAGATAATGCGCAGGGGGAAAAGCCACTTGCCTTTCTCAACACAGAGCTACTCTTATGCTCTTCCGCTCTTGCTCTCTTGAAACTTCCGAACTTCCGATCAACAACTCGATCTTCTACCAAGCAAACATCGGGCATAACACATGCAAAGCAAGACACACAAGAACAACTAAGAACAATACACCAATCAAGAAAAGGCTTAAAAAGAGGACAAGGTTTGGCTCTAGGACCGCGAACGCAAAAACACTCGGGACTATCGGGAGATTTATATCATATCACACAAGCCTATGTGTTTGGTATATTTTAATTCAATAAAGATGTGCATAGGTTATTTCGTGAGAAATAATTCTATTTATAATTAAGCAAGTTATATATATATATATAAAAGGAACGGTGTACAACTTATTCCAAATTTATTTATAAATATTCAAGTATCATTTATGCAAATTAAACATTTACTTTAAAAGAAGCATGCGAAGCATCTAAACGTATAACTTTATGTCTTGAAAGTTGGACTAAACAAATTATAATTCGAAAACATATTTGTATTCGCTTAGTCAAATTTATATTTAATTGAGAAACTCTGATAGCCTATATTGCTTTTATTTAGAAAGCAAATTGGGTATTTATTAATCATCTTAAGATTAACTTAATAAACCCGCAGAGGTGCCTAATTACATTTTATTTAGAAAGAATGTCAAGTAAGATTAGTCAACTTAATTTAGAATAAATTCTCAAAACACCTTTTAGGGTGAACATCATGGCTAGCACGTATTTTATCATGAGACCGATCTAACGTAACAAGAACGAGATTTAAACGGAGCTAAATCGGGGATCTAAGGATTAAACAAGGATTAGAGACCCAACCACGATCAACTCGTAGATTGGAAAATTATGGAAGAACATAAAAGCAAAGAGTACATTTATACATGTTGGCTGTCGAAGGAAAAAAAAAAAACATATGACATAAGCATGATGTCGTTCACATCAAGCAAGGAATGATTAGATACGTGAAACACTAGTTTGCATGCAACTGCTAAATCAACCTTGCATTCTATTGTTAGTGCATGCAGCTAGCTTTTGACTGTTGTTAAACAGGATGCAGACATTGGTAAGATTTAATTCATGATCAGACGGGTGCATGACAAGGGATATAAGCATTGCAAGGTCAACCAGAATTATAAACAACTGAAGTTTGCATGCACCAGCTGCATGTGGTGGCCGCTTGAGAACAGAGATAACATGCTAGTGATGAGCACTCTTCAACACAAAAACAGAATTAGAAGAGCATGAGGCATCTCACCTCTGATGTGGTAACAGATGGTGAATCTGCGGGAGCTGATGAGGAAGGAGTGTTGACGCTTGCTTGGGACAGAAACGACCGACTCCAACCAATGCGTCGGATTCAGTCCCGGCGAACAGCTAGCAACAGGAGTCGACGGGCAAAAGAAGACGGATTTTGGAGCGGATGACAGAGACAGCAGGTAGTAGTTCGAGACTTAGAAGCTGCAGGTCCGTTCTGGGTGTCCGGCGACAGGGAAGTGGTGCAGCGGCCGGAAACTTGCAGGCGGCAACGGAACGGGCAGAACTGATGCAGCTTGGCGTTGTGGTCCGTCATCGGCTTGGCCTTCATGTGAGGAAAGCTCCTCTTGTGTCTGCATGAAGATGACGAGCGCGGCGGCCAGCCGGTGCACAGCTCGGTGTGGTGGTGTGGAGATACCTGGCAGCGAGGCAATGGCGGCAACCGGCGGAACGGGTGCGGCTCGGCGGCACCGCGCGGCAGAAGGCCAGCTCGTGTGCCCATGGACGAGCGTGCTCCGGCGACAAGTTGACGACGACGACGAGCAGCGGCGGCGGGTGTGCAGCAGTGGACGACGACGACGAGCAGCGGCGGCGGATGTGCAGCTTGATGACACGGAGGTCCTGGTGGCGTCGGCCTGGTCCAGCAGCATGCGAGCAGCGACGGAGCGACCCCTGCACTCGGCGGACAGCGTGAAGGCGGGCCGGCACGGGCTCCTCTTCGTGAAGCCGTGAAGGAGCTCCCTGCCTCCAGCTACGAGATGCGGACAGGGGCTGGTGCGTGGTGTAGAGCGTCGCTCGACGCCGTGGTGCTCCTGTCCGGTGCAAGGCGGTGATAAGGCAGGTGGCGCGCATGGCGACGGGCGGCCAGCAGCGATGCATCGTGAGGTGAGCAGACGGCCATGCATAGCAGCGGACGCACGGAGGGCTCGACGACCTTCAGGTTCCATAGGCGCTCAAGTGGAAATTTAGGCGGTTCTCGGGGTGGGATTGAAAGCGAGTGATGGCCGGCCATTGATGGCCATGACAAGCGGCCATTACCAGAGAGGAGGAAGGGGGAACCGAGGAATTTCGTGAGGGTTGAAGGGTCGCCATTGCTGCCACGAGGCTGGCCGTTCAGTGGAGCCGTGAAGGGAGGCAAAAAGGAAGGGTACGATTAAATGCTCCATAGAGCATTGAAGGGAAATCGTGCGACACCGACAGGGGAGACGCGAGTGAGCGCGGCCGGCGCGAGTGAGCAGAGCCGGACGAGGTGTGCGGCGTGTGATAGGTGTCAAGGGATGCGCGGCACGAGTACTGTGCGGGCGGCATGCTGCGTGTGCACGTGGTTTGGGTGGGAAGCCGGCGTGACATGGACACGGAAGGACGACGCGACGGCGGTCGCGTGTAGGAGCCATGTAGGTGCGGCGGTGGTGCGTATACACGAGTGCGTCCGGGCCTACGGTGCAGATGGCGAGCAGTGCGGTCGTGGAGGACAACAGTGCGCGTGGTAACACGCCGTGCGTGAGCAACAGGACGACGCGCGTCCATGCACCGGTTTTGCAGACGGCCGACCACAACATGGGAGAAAGGCCTCAACATGTGGCGCTCGTACACGATGGAGAGGAAGCGGTGTGGCCGGGAAGAGGATGGGTGCTCGTGAGCCGACCGGCTCTGGCCACGGCGAGCATGTGCGTGAGGGAACCGGCGCATGCGACGCCGGTGCACGACTCGGTCCGAGTCGTCGTGTGCGAGACGAGGGAGACTTATGATGTATTGCTTTCGTGTGGACAGAGGGAGGCGGACCAAGCCCTTGCCCAGCCCAAGGACTTCCCGTCGAAGCCGCCATCCTCACGGCTCCCTACAAGGGCGAGCGCCCCATCGCTCTACCTCGCGACTACCACGTGGTCGGCATCGCCATCGTTGTCGAGCGGCAGAAGACGGCCACGCCTACCCTGGGGCCGCCCCGCCTACTTCGTCGAGGTTCTATCGAGTCCAAGGCTCGCTACCAGCGCGTGCGTGCTTCCGTACGCTCTACTCATCACCTCGCGGAAGCTACGACACTACTTCCGAGTACTTGGCCTCCGTCGTCACCGACTACCCGCTCTGGGCGACATCCCGAGGAACCCGTACGCCACCGAAGGATCTCCAAATGGGCCGGCGAGCTCGGCGCCCTCACCATCGACTTCAAGCCACGCACACCCATCAAGTCGCAAGCTCTAGTCGACTTGGCGGCGGAGTGGCGGGAGAACCAGCCTACCTACCCCACCGTGCGACCGCAGCATTGGGTGATGTACTTCGACGCTCACTCAACCTCGAGGGCGCAGCGCGAGGGTACTCCCGATCTCTCCAACGGCGAACAACTCAAGTACGTCCTGCAGATCTTCTGGAAGGTCTCAAACAACGAAGCCGAGTACGAAGCCCGGCTACTTCTACTCGACTACCTGGGACGCGGCTAGTCTCAAGAGCATCTCAGGACACATTCTCCAAGAAGACCCTTCAATTCGAGAGGAAGTACTCGACTCAAGGCTCGGGGGCTCCGTGCCACGTGTCCTTCGGTTTTTTCTCTCCGGATTTTTCGGGATTTTCTCGCCAAGACTTCGGATAGATCCTCGCCCCGTAGCCCGCGCCGAGGCTCCTGGGGCTACTCCACGTGGATTGCGTTCCGCAAATCGCATCTTTCGATCGCTCCGCTTCAAGACAAGTGGCATTTTTGAAGACCTTCGAAGGCAGATTTCAAGGACGCTTGGGACTACTCGAGAAGACTTTAAGATTGCTCAAACATCAACCGGAGTACATTCCACCTCCTGGATGCTTCGACTACTCTTGAGGACTTTTGACTCGTAGCACTCGTAAAGGACGCTTGAGGACTACTTGTTAAGGCCTTCAAGACTACTTGAAGCTATCCTTCTCGACTACAAAGTACTCTGGGCTTGTCGATGGACCCTCCCCGGGCCCACTACTCCTAGTGGGTACCAGACCGACTACTCTGGGCCCCCGGGACTACCGCCGCTTGCGCTACACGCACCCGAAGGCGTGGAGCCCAAGGACAACACAGAGTAGTACTCTGCTAGGACTCGTGACACGGCTCGCGCACCGTGTAGAGGGGTCTCCGAGACGTACTCGACTAGTACTCCTTCCCTACTCCGACTTGTAACCCCGCTCCCGACTATATAAGGCGAGGCAGGGACCGATCTCGTGATCACCTCATCCAATCTCAACTCACGCGCACTATTGCACCTTCCCGTAATCGTGCCCTATCAATCCGTAGCTACGCAAGACACGACGTAGGGTATTACGCACCTCGCGCCCGAACCCTCGCCTAAATTGTGTGCCACGTGTCTCTTCCTTCGAGTTACCGATCTCGGCGAGTCACATTCATCTACTTCGGGTACTCCCCGTAGTAGGTTGCCGGTCCAGAACACCGACAGCGGCTGCTCCAATGGCTCTTCCTCCATCTCAATCTCCTCAGGATCTTCTTCTTCGGGTTCCGGTTGAACCTCCTCTGGATCTTCCTCCATTTCGCCCTCTCGGCCAAGCTCCTCCTCGGTTCCTCCTCCACATCCTCTAGATGATGGCGAGGAGCCGTGAAAGCCGAGGGGGAACGCGCCCACTAAAGTTGCTCTTGTTGGGGGTCATGTAGGTTCTCGCCATCCCTCAAAGCAAAAACTCGATCTCCAAAGTACGTATCAAATCAAAATGACAGTAGTTTAAATGATAAACAAGATTAAATTAGATTTTTAATGCGTAAATAAGATGATTTGAAGCATGATAAGGTTTTCTAGAACATGAATCCTTAATTTCGTCCATTTCTAACTAAGGTTGCGACCTACAAATATCACTACTCGGTACCACTTTGTCACACCCGATTTTACAAGGAAAACCGAATGCATCTCACGTGTGCGTCAGGATCAATTTACACACACATGATAGACAAAACGAGTGTAATACCATTGCAGTAACAAAACGTACAAGAGTTAAACCGATATAGTATTCATTATTACACTCATAGGGGTGGACTCGAAGGTCCAAACACAAACGATAACTAAACGACTAGCAGCTCCATCTTCGGCTTCCACAGGCATGATGACTGGGGGATCCGCATGCCCTAGAACTCCTCGTAGTCGCTCCAATACTCGTCCTCGCCTCCGATGTTCTCCTCTGAACAACGGTAAGCAAGGGTGAGCACACTTATGGTTGGTGCTCAGCAAGTGGGGGAAACAATGCAAGGCTATCAAGGATAGGCTATTGTTCACAGCGGGTACCATTTTATAAGTTGATCAAGTCTTACTTAGCAGCACCTAATTACTAGGTGTAAGTGTATACCAACCCACTTAACTTAAAAGAAACCTCAAACCAAACCCACAAACCCACGATTTACATTTATCTACAAGTTTGATTATCATGTGAGGGTCCAAGCCGCTCTTGACCGTGAGCACGGCTGATCGATCAATTTTACACTCTGCAGAGGTTGTACACTTTACCCACAGTTCGTGTCCCCCATTTTGCCCGGGTTAGCTAGACCCTTAAACACTTCCAAGGTGAGTGGCTAGGGGTCCACTACGAAGCCTTTACAAAGGAAAGGAGAGAAACCAACGGCCGCCGGCCAGTTAGCCATGCGAAGCCGAGCGAACCATAACCCTCCCTAATGGTCGCACCTTAGCCAAGGTCGCTACCCCAAAAGAACCGAGCTATACCCCTTCAACTCCGCCCCCCCGTGCCCCTCTCGAAAAAGGCTATCGCCCAACCCACTCTCCTAATTACTTGGCTAAGCCAGAGCCATGTGGACTGTGGTTGTACAGTTGTCTTGGGTGGTTCTCCATGTTCCATTTATATTTCAAGTAATCTTGTCTTAAGCACATACACATTACATAAACAGAACTGAGTTATATTTCATAAACAAAGCATAACCATACCCATGTAAAGAAAACTAAGCATTTATCTACCCAAGCATTTGTTAAACAAGGTTGATCAAGGTAATGAGGTAAAAATATCTAGTCAAGTCCTTAACTAGGTGTTTGCCCATCAAGTTTATGCATAGCAACAAGAATAGTAAGCTTTGTTTAACATGCAGTGACATAGGTTCAAAAAGATAATGCAGAGGGGGAAAGCCACTTGCCTTCCTCTACAAGCTGGGTAAAGTCCTCTTCGAAAGCAGGCTCTTCCTGATCACCTCCAATGGGGAGTTCAGACGAAACAGGCACGATATCTACGGGTCAAACATAAACAACAAACAATAAATAAACAGTATACCAAACAGTAGTAAAACTGAAAAACTTGCTGTTTAAATTATTCTACTCACTGAGACGATCATTTCGGTATATAGAACGCTAAAATCGGAGTTAAAACGAGAAAGATATGCTCAAAACAAAATACAGGGACCTAGTTGCAGTAAAACTAAATTTACAGAGCATTTTATAAATAAAACCAGGGCTTAAAACATAATTATATATAAAAACAGAGGGGTTCATATGCTAAAAGAGATGAAAAGGACCTCTGTTAAAAGAATCTAGGTTAGACAGGGGCTAAACTACAAAAATCAGGACCTATCTGCAAAGATCTTGAAAGGTGGAAGGACCGGCATGTAAATATGAAATTGATCAGGGACTCTTTAAAGAAAACACCTCAGTCGATCCATGGATCTCAGATCTAACGGCTGAGGACGCGTGCACGCGTGGTGAGCCGCACCGTGAGCCCGGCTCATGGGTCTACGGTGGACCACCGCGAAGCGGTAAGCCCCGATTAGATCAGAGACGCCTGTGCAAGATCTGACAGCCCTGGACGCGTGCGTGCGGGGTGCGGTGTCGTGCGGCGGGAGCTCGCCGGCGTTGCGCCTGGGCGGCGTTCACGGCCATCTTTTCGAGCGCGGATAGGTGCTACACGTAGCGGGGAAGTTCGTGCGCACGCCTATGGGGTCAGAGGCGAAGCGTAGGGCGTCCACGCGCGCCGGCGCCGGAAGGGGGCGGAGCGGCCGCTCCGGCGAGCTTGTGAGCGCGTCGTTGAGCACAAAGAGAAGGGGAAATGAGCGGGGGTTATTGCTCACCGTGACGTACAGAACCAGAAGCGATAGCGGGAGTGGAAGGGGAAGCGAAGGAGCGGGCCCGCGTCGACGGCGATCCCGGCGGCGCTCCGGCGAACGGGGTAGGAGCTTCGGGAGGCGTCGAGGACGTGAACCTGCAGCAAGGGAAGCTCAGCGAGCGCCGGCTGAAACACCAGAGAGGAAGAAAGGGAGAAGATGAACCCTTCACCGGCGACGGAAGCTTCACCGGCGGCAATGGCGAACAGAGGTGGCGGCGTCGGGGAAATTGGGGCTCAAGCGCGCGTGTTGGTGTGCTGCGGAGGCAAAGGGGAGGACAGGGGCTTGAATGCGAGCTTAAATAAGACCAGAGGGAGGAAGGCGAGGGGAGGCGGGAGGACCCCGAGCGGCGGCGCTTGCCATTGGTGGCCGCGGCCATCACGGCTTGGGTTTAAGGATGGGAGGTAACGACCTTATTGATCACGGGAGAGTTTAATTGCCTTAATTGGCCGCGGAGAGAGGAAAGGAAGGTGGGGGGGGCATGTCGGTGTTTTAGACCGGCAACCTACTAAGGGGAGTACCCAAAGTAGATGAATGTGGCCTCGCCGAGATCGGTAACTCGAAGGAAGAGACACGTGGCACACAATTTAGACAAAGTTCCGGCCGCGAGGTGCGTAATACCCTACGTCCCGTATGCCGCGTAGCTCGGGATTGATTGGGCACGATTACAAGATGGTGTAATAGTGCGCCGTGGATTGGATGAGATGCTAGAGAACGGTCCCCGCCCTCGCCTTATATAGTCCGGAGGCAGGTTACAAGTCTGAGTAGGGAGAGAGTACTAGTCGAGTACGTCTAGGAGTCTTCTATACGCGCGGGACATGTACAGCTTCCTAACCGAGTACTTCTCCTCCGTAGTCCTTGTGCTCCACGCCAACATGTGCCGTGTAGCGCAAGCCGGGTAGTCCCAGGGGCCCACCGAGTAGTCGGTCCTGGTACCCACCGAGGTAGTGGGCCCAGGGAGGTCCATACGACAAGCCCCCGAGTACTTTGTAGTCGAGAAGGATAGCTTCAAGTAGTCTTGAAGGCCTTAACAAGTAGTCCTCAAGCGTCCCTGAGTGCTACAAGTCAAAAGTCCTCAAGAGTAGTCGAAGCATCCCGAGGCTGGAATGTACTCCAGCTGATATCTGAGCAATCTTGAAGTCTTCTCGAGTAGTCCCAAGCGTCCTCGAGTGCTGCCCTCGAAGGTCTTCAAACATGCCCGCGTTGTCTTGAAGCCTCGAAGCCGATATGGGAGTGCGATTGCAAAATCGCACTCCATATGGAGTAGCCCCCGAGCCTTAGGTTGAGTCGTAGACTCGTCGATGGTCCATCTCGAAGTCTTGGCAAGAATATCCCGAAAAATCCGGAAAGAAAAACCGAAGGACACGTGGCACGGAGCCCCCGAGCCTTGAGTCGAGTACTTCCTCTCGAATTGAAGGGTCATCTTGTAGAATGTGTCCTGAGATGCTCCTGAGACTTGTTCGCTTCCCAGGTAGTCGAGTAGCCGTAGCCGAGCCCCCGAGGTGAGGCGCGTCGACTAGTAGAATACGAAGAGTCACGCGCAGCCGCTGAGTCAGCCGAGCGTGGACTTATCCCCGCCGCCCGTTGCGAGGCCGGTTTGACTTATAAATAGAAGCCAAAACCCTTAGGGTTTTCCACCCATCACCGCCGAAGCCATTTCGAATAGATCCGGGCCGCATCCACTTCCGCCGCACGCCGCCGCCGCAAGAGATCCAAGCGCGCCGCCACCCGCAGCTTCCGCAGTAGCCCCCGAGCGAATGCGCGTGAAGACGCCGTGTACTTGGAGAATGAAGCCTTCACCATCCAAGTCCGCGAAGACCGCTGGGAAGAAGAGGGGCCGTGACGAGGCCGCCGCGGCTGCCACGGGGGCAGCACCGCCGATGTCTCCACCGCGGCCAGATCCAAGCCGCGAGTGGAAAAAGTTGAAGGTGAAGACCGAGGATTTGCTGGCCCTTCTCAACAGCGGATTTATCCGGGAGAAGGAGGTGGATATGTGGAGAGCCGCTGCCGGGGATCCGTACCCAATGGAGAAACCAGAAGACGAGATCCCGATGTTCGCGCGCTTCGCGGAGCGCGGACTCGCTCTTCCGGCCAGCGACTTCTTCAAAGGCCTGTTCGGGTACTACGGAGTTGAGTACCTCATCCTCAACCCCAACGATATTTTCCATACCGCAGTCTTCGTCCATTTCTGTGAGGCGTTCCTGGGGATCAAGCCGCACTGGATCCTGTTCCGGAAATTCTTCCGGGTGAAGCCGCAGCCGAGCGCCAGCAACCCGCGAGTAGTTGGAGGAGCGGGCATCCAGATGCGAGAGGACGCCGCCGAGCAGTACCTCGCGTACAAGCTCATCGACTCCAACGCCGACTGGACGGCGAGGTGGTTCTACGTGACGAACCACCACCCCCGTCCCCGCCGGGCCAAGCGGGAGGCAGCCCAGACACCGGGACTGGTGGAACACAGAGCCTTCGATGCAGGAGGGGATCCAGCTCCCTGAGCTGTTGGCGTGTATCAAGGTGCTTAGAGAAGCCGGGCTGAGGGCCGAGCATGTGGCCTTCAGCTTCATGAAGCAGAGGGTGCAACCGCTGATGGCCCGCGACACCCTAGGCTTCAAGTACACCGGTGATGATGACACATCGCGGATGCCTGAAGGTGAAGTCGACGAGACGACTCATCGATAGGCTGACGCGCATCTTCAGAGACATGTCGCCGTACACGGCGTGCCCCGTCCAGGAGTACTCCGCCGCGCGCCCGCCAAAGGAGGTGAGTAGCCGTACCCCCTAGTCGAGTAGTCACTGCTGTTGAGTAGTCGCGCTGATGTCTTGTGCCTTGCAGGACGACTTGAAGAGGTTCGTCTCCGAGCCACAGCCGCCCCCCTCAGGGAATCGAGATTCCGGAGGGAGGAAAGAACAAGGCCAAGGAGCGGCGGGAAGTCGGCGAAGGAGATGACACCGTCATCGTAGAAGACACGTCCGAGGACGACGACGAGGAGGAGACGCTGCAAGACCGTTTCCAGCTGCGGTCGAGGTTTAGCCGTCCCGGCTTGCCTCATGTACCCCTCGTGCAAGATCCGCCTGCTAGCCTAGAGGCTAGTCTAGCTGCGCCGCCACGGAAGCCGCGCAACCCCGCCCGCAAGCGGGTGACGAAGAAGCTAAAGGTCTCAGAGACCACGCCTTAAGAGGTAAGATGTCTTGACTTGTGTAATTGAGTACCCGTCGTACGAGTTCACTTGCTGATGACCGATCTTCCTTGTATGCAGGAGGTGCTGCCAACGGAGCCCGTTGAGGAGGGAGACGAAGGAGAGTGGGACATAGTGGGGGAGCCTACTGGGAGTCGTAGCCCAGCCCCCACTGTTGAAGAACTCATAGCGCAGTTGGAGCGCCAGCCCCCTGCTCATCAAGAGAGCACAAAACCCGCAGCCCCCGCCGTCGAAGAGGTGGTGGCCGCAGAGCGCAGAGAGGCGCCGCACCGGGCCACCGTTGCCGCAGGGAGGCAGCGGCTGCAGAGGCGCAAGAGGAGGCACCCGCTGAGGGTGGACTGGTAGACATTGCCAGCATCCTCGGTGCCCCGGCCGTGACGATAGTCCGGTCAAGTTTGTAAGTGCTGAGCCTTCCCGAGTAGTACTTGGATAGTAGTCGAACTTGATTGACAACTAATTGTGTACTTCTGCATGAAATCGACAGATTTGTCCTGGGAGGGGGATGAACCCTCTACGGTGGTGGCGGAGGAAGGAGTCGCGCCGCCCGCCGAGGAGTCCGCTCCCGCCTCTTAGTCTGTGCCCGAAGCGCCGGCTACTGAGGCTGTGTTGCCTGAGGCCAGCATGGTCGAGGGTAAGTACTCTGCTGAAGCTGTAGTGCTCCTCGAAGAGTAGTCGTAGTCACTGATGAACTTGTCTTCTTCTTGGCAGGTGCCGAGGCCGAAGGGAGCGACATCCCTGCAGCGGTGCCCATGCAGAAGTCGACACCACAGGCACCGAAAGCTGCTGAAGGAGCCCCCGAGCCCATGGAGGAAGTCGTCGAGGAAGCCGCCGTGGCGGCCGGAGGAGAGGAGGCCGCCGTGCCGCCGGAGGCTACTCTGGAGGTGGTGGTCCGTTCCCCGAGATTCGGGACGCAGCCCATCCGCTCCGCGCCGATGACGGAGGGCCGCCGCGAGTAGTCGTGGCGGGGTAGAGCCGGCCGCGGGACGATCCGGTCGACCCGCGACGGTGGCCGTGCACCCGGAGGCGCGTCCGCCGGCCGAGCGAAGGATGAAGGTAAGTAATCTTAACTTCTGAGTAGTCAATCCTCTGTTGTTGAGTACTCGTGTGACATGCGTTGTCTGTGCAGGACGTCGTGGAGAGGTCCCGCGAGAAGTCCAACATGCTGCAAGGCTTTGGTGACGCGGTTCTCCGAGCTGAAGCACTAGAAGATCAGCTTTTCAAGTCGCGGAAGCACGCAGCCGCCATACAGTCCAAGCTCGACGCCGCCTTTGCCAAATACCACAATGATATCCAGGATATGCAGGCAAAGAGCGACGACTTGGTGCGGAGGAACAAGACGCTCCGCAACAAGAACAAAGGTATACCGCTTGACTTGTTGGGTAGTTGTTTGAAGGTCGAAAGGTAGTCTAACCCGCTGCGCCTTGTTGTGTTGCAGAGCTTGAGACCCAGGTGGAGCAGTTGAGGTCCTCAGAGATAAGTATGAAGAACCTCTTCTACCGGGAGCAGGAGGCCCGCCAGGTACTCGAGCTTGACTACAAGGAACTTGCCTTCGAGTGCGACAAGCACATGGAGCTTCGGATTGCTTCTGACCGTGATCTTGTCAACTGCTACAAATCGTTGCAGAAGTTGAATGAAGATTGTGAGGCGCTGCGGGCCCAGCTGAAAGATCTTGAGGAAGCCGCGCTGCCGATTGCAAGGCTCTTGGTGCCTCATCCTGGCGGCCCCAAGATCGCTCCGCTCGTGGATCGCCTCAGGGAAGCCCCCAGCCGGCTAGCGTCTTATGTGAAGCATATGGCGAGGTCGATCCCGAAGCAAGTCTTGGCCTTCATGAAGTCCTACTTCCCGAAGGCGCCCGTGGAGGTAGTCGCTGGCGGGGTAGCCGCCAACTGTACCGATGAGCAATACGCGGAGCTGCTGGAGCAGATGGCTCCCATTGCGGAGCAAGTAGCCGATAAGCTCAATCTCCAGTAGCCCTGAATAGTTAGCTCGTATCCAAAGTTGTACAAAAACAATTGTAATGGAATTTCTTAAGTATTAATGAAAGAAAAATTCCAGCAATGAGTACTCGTAGTCGCGATCTCAGAGTGCGGAGCCCCATCGTGGAGTGGATGCGAGTAGTCGTACTCGGCAGTAGTTCTGTTGAGGGAAGTAGACAGTAAAGAAGTTGATGAACGATCAAACTTTATTACTGAAGAAGTACACCTGGATGGCCAGGGCCGTAGTTACAAAGTAGTTGCCTGGACCCGGAGGCCGCTTCTGCCCAAGTGGTGCTAGGGCGAGTAGCCGCTTACGCAAGAGATCCGTAGGTAGCCGTGTAGGCCGGATGTTAGAGTATGGTCTCTCGCAGACCGCCGCTAGAGTCCTTTGTCGCTCGTCGCAGTCCGGATCCGTAGGTAGCCGCGCGGCCGGATCCCGGGAGAAGGGTAGTCCGGAGACTGGAGCCAGGACCCAGAGGCCGCTTACGGCAGAGGGGTGTTGATGTAGTCGTGTAGACTTGAACCCCGGTGTAGTCATGTAGACTAGGCGTAGAACTGACAGAGCTGGTCGACGTTCCACGAGTTGTTGACGTCTTCGCCTTCAAGTGTTTGGAGGCGGTAGGAGCCCGGCCCGGTCACCTTTGCAACTGTGAAGGGACCTTCCCAGGGGGAGCTGAGCTTGTGTAGTCCTTCCGTGTTCTGGATACGGCGGAGGACAAGATCTCCAACGTTGAAGGAGCGTTCCTTGACGTTGCGATCGTGGTAGCGTCGGATACCCTCCAGGTACCTTGCTGATTGGACGAGGGCAGCGCAGCGAGCTTCTTCGAGGCTGTCGATGTCAACTCGTCTGCTGTCTTCGGAGACGCCTTCGTCGTAATGCTCCACTGCTGGCGAGTTCCATATGACATCGGCAGGGAGGATTGCTTCGGAGCCGTAGACCAGGAAGTAAGGGGATTGCCCCGTTGGCTTGGAAGGCTGAGTACGTAGCCCCCAGAGTGCGTTGGGTAGTTCCTTGATCCACTTGCCTCCTTTAGAGTTAGCAGCGTCGTGTAGCAGCTTCTTGAGAGCGTCGAGCACCATCCCGTTGGCGCGCTCAACTTGTCCATTGGCCCGAGGGTGGGCAACTGAGATGTATCGGACGTCAATCCCGCTGTTCTCGCAGTACTCCCAGAACTGGTGGTTGTTGATGTTGGAGCCCAGATCTGTGATGATGCGGTGGGGTAGTCCATAGCGGTGTACGAGTTCATCCAGGAAGTCGAGTACTCTATCAGCCTTGGGGCATGTGACCGGCTTGACCTCGATCCACTTGGTGAACTTGTCGATGGCCACCAATACTCTGTTGAAACCACCTGGCGCAGTTGGCAGTGGCCCAATCATGTCGAGCCCCCAGCAGGCAAATGGCCAGGTTGGCGGTATTGTGACTAGCTTGTGGGTTGGGACGTGTTGCTGCTTGGCGAAGTACTGGCATCCTTGGCACCTTCTGACGAGTTCTTCGGCATCGCCCAGGGCTGTGGGCCAGTAGAAAGCTCGCCGGAAGGCCTTGCTGACTAGCGTGCGTGAGGACGCGTGGTTGCCGCAGACGCCCTTGTGGATCTCCTCCAAGATGTCCTTGCCTTCTTGCCTGGGGACGCACTTCATGAGTACTCCAGAAGATGCGCCTCGCTTGTAAAGCTTGTCTCCGACGAGGACGTAGGACTTGGCGCGGCGGATGAGCTGCTCGGCCGAGTTCTTGTCAGAGGGAACCTTCTGCTCGCTCAGGTAGTCGATGAAGGGTTGCCTCCAGTCCAGGTCGATCATCATGACCTCCTGTCCGGCCACAGGGTTGGCTGGGACAGTGGTCGGTGGCGCTGGCTCCGAGATGGATGGCGCGTGAAGCTCTTGAACGAAGACACCCGCTGGCACTTGAGTGCGAGTAGATCCAAGCTTCGATAGAACATCCGCTGCGACGTTGTTGTCGCGGACGATGTGGTGGAACTCGAGATCATAGAACTTAATCTCGAGCTTGCGGACTTCTAGGCAGTAGGCGTCCATGTTCTCCTTGTTGCGGTCCCAGGACTTGTTGACTTGGTTGATGACCACTGCGGAGTCGCCGTAGACTAGTAGCCGCTTGATGCCTAGTGAAGCCGCGAGGCGGAGCCCGTGTAGGAGAGCTTCGTATTCGGCTTCGTTGTTTGAGACCTTCCAGAAGATTTGCAGGACGTACTTGAGTTGTTCGCCCGTTGGAGAGATCAGGGAGTACCCCCGCACTCGCGCCCTCGAGGTTGAGTGAGCCGTCGAAGTACATCACCCAATGCTCTGGTCGCACGGTTGGAGTAGGTAGCTGATTCTCCCGCCACTCTGCCATGAAGTTGACTAGCGCCTGCGACTTGATGGCTGTGCATGGTTTGAAGTCGATGGTGAGGGCGCCGAGCTCGACTGCCCACTTGGACATTCTTCCAGTAGCATCTTGGTTTCGCAGGATGTCGCCGAGTGGGTAGTCGGTGACGACGGCGATCGAGTACTCCTAGAAGTAGTGTCGTAGCTTCCGCGAGGTAATGAGTACTGCTTACAGGAGCTTCTGCACGGGCTGGTAGCATGCCTTGGACTCTGATAGGACCTCACTGACGAAGTAGACTGGGTGCTGGACTGGGTAGGTGTGGCCGTCTTCCTGCCGCTCGACGATGATGGCAGTGCTGACCACGTGAGTAGTCGCAGCGAGGTAGAGCAGTAGCTGCTCGCCCTTGCGGGGAGCCGTGAGGACCGGCGGCTTCGATAAGAAGTCCTTGAGCTTGGCAAGGGCTTGATCCGCCTCTTGAGTCCACACGAACTTCTCCTGGTGCTTGAGTAGTTTGAAGAAGGGGAGGCCCCGTTCTCCGGGCTTCGAGATAAATCTGTTCAGCGCCGCCATGCACCCGGTCAGCTTCTAGACGGCTTTGATGCTTGTGGGAGCTCTCATGCTGGTGATGGCGGAGATCTTCTCGGGGTTGGCTTCGATGCCGCATTGGCTGATGATGAAGCCGAGTAGTTTGCCCGAAGGTACGCCGAAGACGCACTTGTTTGGGTTGAGCTTCCAGCGGTACTCGCGCAGGGATGCGAAGGTCTCTTCAAGGTCGTCGATGAGGGTACTGGAGTTTCTGGTCTTAACGACCACGTCATCCACGTAGGCCTCGACGTTCTTGTTGACCTGCTTCTTGAAGCAGGCCGGGATAGCTCGTTGGTAGGTAGCGCCGGCGTTCTTCAACCCGAAGGACATGGTCGTGTAGCAGTACGCGCCAAATGGGGTGATGAACGCGGTCTTCTCCTGGTCTTCTTCCTTGATCGCGATCTGGTGGTACCCGAGTAGCGGCCGAGGAAGCGAGAGCAGGTCGCAGCCCGCCGTGGGAGTCGATGACTTGATCAATCCGCGGCAACCCGAAGGGGTCCTTGGGGGCGTGCTTCTTGAGGTCGGTGTAGTCGACGCACATCCTCCACTCGTTCGAGTTCTTCTTGCGGACGAGGACGGGTTGGCGAGCCACTCGGGATGGAAGACTTCTCCGATGAAGCCGCCACCGCGAGTAGTTTGACGAGTTCCTTCTTGATGGCGTCCCGTCTGTCGTCGGCAAAGCGTCGGAGGTGTTGTCGCTTGGGGTGGCCTTAGGATCGACGTTGAGGCAGTGCTCAATCAGCTCCCTGGGCACTCCTGGCATGTCCGCTGGCTTCCACGCGAAGATGTCGCGGTTAGCCCGAAGGAAGCTGATGAGCGCGTCTTCCTATTTGGGGTCGAGGCCAGCCCCGATGGTGGTGGTCTTGCTGGGGTCGCTTGTTCCGAGGTCGATCGTCTTGACAAGAACCTCCTCGTGTGGCCGAGGCTTGTTGGCGCTGTCAGACTTCTCCGGGATGTCGAGTTCACTTGTAGCAAGCTTCTTCGACGCAGCGTAGACCTCCATCATCGCGTTGGGTACTTGATTCGTAGAGGCGATCTCCACGGCTTCTGTGTCGCAGTCGTGGGAGATCTTCAAGTCCCCTTGGAGAGAGAGCACACCCGATGGACTTGGCATCTTGAGTACCAAGTAGGTGTAGTGGGGGATCGCCATGAACTTGGCGATCACCGGTCTGCCGAGGATGGCGTGGTAGGATGTCTCGAAGTCCGCGACCTCGAACTTGATGTACTCGGTACGGTAGTTGTCCCGAGATTCCCCAAAGGTAATCGGGGTGGACCACCGAGCCCAAGGGATAGCCGCGTTACCGGGGACGATGCCGTAGAAGGGCGTGTTGCTCTTGGTCAGCATGTGGGTGATGTCGAGCTTCATCTTCTTCAAGGTTTTGGTGAAAAGGACGTTGAGTCCGCTTCCACCGTCGATGAGCACCTTGTTGAGCTTGGAGCCCGCGACCACCGGCTTCAGGACGAGGGGGAACCGTCCTGGTTCGGAGAAGCTGGTCCATTGATTCGCGCGGGAGAAGGTGATGGGTACCTCCGACCACCTGAGAGGGGTCGGGACCGCTGGTTCAATGGACATGACTTCTCGACGGGTAGCCTTCGCTCCCCGCCCGCCGGGGTAGTCCGCCGAAGAGGACGTTGACGGCCGTGTCCGCTTCCTGGAAGTCGTTGTTGTCGCCGTCCTTCTTCTTGCCCTTTTTGTCGTGAGGGTGCGGTGGCTCTGGCGTATCTTTGAGTGCATGCCTGAGTTGGTAGCACTGCTCGGTGGTGTGGTTGCCGTTTGGATGCCACGGGCACTTCTCCTTCAGCATGTCTTTGAAACCGCCGGAGTTCTTCTTTGAGTTCTCCTTCACAGGGCGCTGGATAGCCGCGACAGTGTTGTCTGGCTTGCGCTTGCGGTTGGGACCCGAGTAGTAGTAGTTGTTGTTGTTGCGACCACCTTGGTTCGCGTTGCTGTCGCTGCCGCCGCCCTGGTTCTGCTTGTTTTTGCCACGGATGGCGTCGTACTTGGCGTTGGCCTTGTCCTCTTCATCCGCCCAGGACGTGATCATGTCCTTGTGGTGGGGGATGGACTTGGGGCGGTGATGACCGAAGTCTTCGAAGGTGCGGCGGTGGTAGAGGCCGTCTTGGAAGAGGTCGATGACCTCCTTGTCGGTGACGTCGACGACGGTAGCGCGCTTGTCGAAGAAGCGGCGCATGTACTCGCGGAGGGTCTCGCCTTGTTCCTGCTTGACCATGGCCAGGTCCATGCGAGTACCCGATCGGCCCATGGCGCCCGTGAAGTTGCTGGTGAACTGCTCATTCAGCTGGTCCCACTTGTCGATCGAGTGCTTGTCCAGCGACTCGAGCCATGTGAGTGGGGCTTGGTCCAGCGTAAGGGGAAGTAGAGGCACTTGGTGTCGTTGTTGCCGCCAGCGTTCTCGATGGAGAGGGCGTAGCACCTGAGCCACTAGATGGGATCCTGCTTCGCGTCGTACTTGGTGATCCCCAAAGGCTTGAACATGTCAGGGAGGAGCAAGTTGCGAAGTCGAGGTGCGAAGGCGGGGAAGCCGTCGTTGTTGCCTGCAGTGGTCGACTTCTTCCGCTGCAGCTCCTCAATCTTCTAGCGGGCGTCGTAGCCGCCCTGTGAGGCACCAGAGGCGTGGCTGTTCGCGTGGCCTCGGCCGCCGCGACCGCCGCCGCCGCCGGCCCTCCCCCGTTGGCTCCATGGTTGGAGCTTCCGCCGTCGCTGCCGCCGCCGTCAGGATCGTGGCCGCCACCGCCGGTCGGGGCACGGTGGGGGACGACTTCGCGGTTGCTGTTGCCACCAGCGTTGGAGAGAGTGCGGTTGGGTTCGGCTGGGAGCTCAGCTCGAGTACGGTTGGGGCCGTTGCCGGCGCTGCGACTTGTAGCCTCGTTGTCGCGGTGCCTGGCGGGAGGGGGTTGGTTGACCCTGTTGTCGACCCGCATGAAGTAGGCATCTTCAGCGAGCTTGGCGATGACCTCTCCAGCACGTATGCCCTGAGCCTGGCGTGCGATCGCTGTGATCGTCATGAGGCATTGCTCAGGGGTGGTGTGTACTCTGCTCTCGACCGCCTCGAGAGCTTCCGCAAGGTTGCGGACGGGGAAGTTGTCACGGAGGCGCCGGCGACGTTCGCTGCGCTTCCGGTTGCGCTCACGTCGAGCGTCTCTCGTCCGGCGGGTGTCTCGTTTGTCGGAGCATCGGCGAGAGAGCTCGTCGGAGGAGATGTCTTCAAGGTACTTGTCTTGAGCCGTCCCTGAAGGTCCTGGGGTGTCGCCGGCAGCCATGAAGACTTGGCGATCGGGGGTGCCAAGGTTGGACTCAGAAGGCGCCACCTCAGTTGATGTGTTTGAGTCAGCCCGGGCTAGCGGTGTTCCCTCCTGGAACGGGAGCGAGTCGATGTAGGCGACGTAGCGTGAGTCTCCACTTATCAGGTCAACAGGCTTGCGGTCTGGCCAGTATACGAATCTCCCGGCCGGTGTGAATGTTATAACCAACCCAGAGGCCGGCCCTGACAGGGGATGCTCAGTGGAGTTACCCTCGGACTCGGGCTCCTCAGGGTCCGACCCGAAGTCAAACTCGTATGCGGGGTTCGAGTAGAACTCGGAGAGAGGGTTGGAGTCCGAAGCGTGGCCGGGGGCGGTGTCGGAGTCCGAGTTGTACTCGGGTACGGGCTCCTTGCCGGCCCGGCGCGAAGAGGGAGCCCCTGTGCGGGCCCGGCTGAGGATGCGGGAGCCACGCGTGGAGTGCTCGCAGAGTGGTGGGACCGCATGCGATGGCTGAGCAGCCGGCTCGCATGCGATAGCCCATGGGGACGTCGAGTTCGAGTTGTAAGCGGACTCGAGCTCGAAGTCAGTGTGATGGTGGAAGAGCGAAATTTCGCCGAACTTGCCGGCGAGTTCGCCTGTGACAACTTCAGGAAGCGTCACGAAGCCGGTCTTCGGGTTGGGCGGCATGGTGAGGCGGCACTGGAAAGAGCCCGCGCCGTCTGCAGTGCAGACCCAGGCGCCGAACACGAAGGTGTCGCCGCGGTTGAAGGCGACGGTTGGCTTGAAGTAGACGAGAGCCGTCGAGTTTGCCATGTGATCTCGGGCGAGAGCCCCTACCTGGCGCGCCAGCTGTCGGTGTTTTAGACCGGCAACCTACTAAGGGGAGTACCCGAAGTAGATGAATGTGGCCTCGCCGAGATCGGTAACTCGAAGGAAGAGACACGTGGCACACAATTTAGACAGGTTCGGGCCGCGAGGTGCGTAATACCCTACATCCTGTATGCTGCGTAGCTCTGGATTGATTGGGCACGATTACAAGATGGTGTAATAGTGCGCCGTGGATTGGATGAGATACTAGAGAACGGTCCCTGTCTCGCCTTATATAGTCCGGGAGGCAGGGTTACAAGTCGGAGTAGGGAGAGAGTACTAGTCGAGTACGTCTAGGAGTCTTCCATACAGCGCGGGACATGTACAGCTTCCTAACCGAGTACTTCTCCTCCGTAGTCCTTGTGCTCCACGCCATCAGGTGTCGTGTAGTGCAAGCCGGGTAGTCCTAGGGGCCCACCGAGTAGTCGGTCCTGGTACCCACCGAGGTAGTGGGCCCAGGGAGGTCCATACGACAGGGCGGCCGGCGCGGCGAGGATCGCGCGGCGGCGTCGGGTCGGCTGGGCAGCGGGGAGAAGAAGAAGAAAGAAAAGGGGAAGGGGAGGCTGACAGGCGGGGCCCAAGTGTCAGCGTCCGCGGAGAAAAAGAAAAAAGGAGAGGAGGATAACGGGCCGCTGCGGGATAGGATAGATGGGCCGCTGGGCCGCTGGGCTGAGAAGGTAAAAGGTAAGTTTTTTCTTTTTCTATTCTTTTTTTTCAAACTCCTTTTTAAAACAATTTTTTCATTTCAAATTCAAACCAAATTCTTTCAAACTTTTTCACAAAAATTTTATAAACTTTTTAGAAGCCACACAAGCAACCAAAAACCATGCAAAGCCAAATGATGATGCACAACCACTTGTTGTCTCTATATTAATTAAGTTATGTTTAATATTTTAGAGCTCAATTTTAAATGGAAAATTTAAATTTTTAAATCCTTAAGGCTAATTAACAGTTGCTAGGTAATTTTTAGCGATGGAATTTTTAGGGTGTCACAAAATAGAAATATGATATTTATATCCGTATTTGAATTCAAATATGGTAGTAAAGTGGATGCATCTGAATTCATTTTTATTGATTTTTTCTCTATCCATTTCCATTCATATTTGATAATATCCAGCACTATCCGTATTCGACTATATAAAACTGTAAGTTATCTCTATAATTAATGGCAAACTATGATAATAGAATACTAATAATGATAGTGTATGAAAAAGGCTATATCCATATTTTAATATTAAAAATATTGCATGAATAAAACAATTTAAAAGCTATATTTAAATTTATTGACCAATATAATGAATTTTAATATAAAATTTAATTTTAATCATTCTAGTTTATTTATGTATTGAGGAAAATATTTTTCATATATTTTTTATTATTTGTTTGATTAATGGATATATATATATATGAAAATATGTATTTATTAATATTTTTTGAGGAAACAGCAGGGAGGCCCCTAGTGGCTTATATATATATCTGTGTGTGTGTTTGTGTGTGTGAAAGGATATTTACAGAATTACAAGGCCACATGCCAAAAGAAAAGAGGAAAAAAGTGCTAAAGAAACTTATTACAAAACCAAGAATCTAATTCTAGGTTTAAAGAAGGTTTAGCTCTGCGTAGAACCAAAGAAAACTCTTCTTTGAAACACTGCTTCCATCTCCCAACGGAGAGAGCACCACCATCAAAGATTAAGCTTTTCCTATGGAGCCAAATACACCAGCTAGCAACCATCGAAATTTCCCTGAACACTATCAAACCAAAGGACTGCCGAGCCCTCAAGACCATTTCTGTAATATTCAGTGAGCTATCCCACGAAATTCCCAAAAAGTTCCAGCATTGCATACTAAAAGGGCATAAAAAGAAAAGATGTTGTAGAGTCTCCTCAGTGGCAGTTTGGCAGAGAACACATGAATAATCATCAAGAATCCTTCTCTTTCTCCTCAACAAATTCCTTGTGTTTAGCCGATCATGCAAAAGAAGCCACAAGAAAAATGAGATTTTCCCTGGAACACAAGACTTCCACATCCAATTAAACATAAGAGAAACTGGGAGTACACCTTTAAGGGAAATGTAGGCCTTCTTAGCTGAAAAAATAGAGTTCCAGATGTAAACCCATTCATCATGGTTGCCTTGGTCCACCGAAAAATCCTGAAGAAGCTGATTTAAAACTTGAAGCTGGCCTGAGGCAACGCGTGAAAGTGGTATATAATTAATTATTAAAATAAATATGGATGAATGTGATATTCTTAATGAGCGATCTCTCTTATGTACTAATACTTTAGTCTTTACATGATTTTGTAATTGTAGAATATCAATAAGAAAATAGGTAAATGTTGTCTCCCAAATCAAGTAAATATCTGAATGCATTTCCGAATTCGAGACATCCACTTTGTATTCATATTCGAGAATATTCGAATCTATATTCATATTCGAGTAAAAATGTGGTCAAAGGTGTTATCGGAATCCGATTTCATGTGAATCCTCCATTTCCATCCTTACCACCAGAGGTGGGTCAGGCCGGGTGGGCTATGGCCCACCACAAGTTACGACCGATCCTTGTCGATGTAAATTACTGAATTTTATTCTTGAAGTAAAATGCACTAGAGGTGCATCAACTTGTAAGAGCAACTCCAGCAGATGATGTTACCGTCCTAAATATCATCTAATATCAGTATGGAGGGAGTACTTGAGCCCCAACTCAAAAAGTGGAGGCTGAGAGAAAAAAATCACTCCAGCAGGCCCCTACTTGGGCACCTATTTTAGGGGGCACCCCAATCCTCCCCTCCAGCCCCTGTTCCCACATGTGGAGAGAGTGGGCCCCTACTCCATCATTGGGCAATTTTCCTCTAGTGCGCACAGACGAAAGTAGGAGTACTCGTCCACCACTTCGGTGCTATAGGGTTCCCCATTACCGAATCCATGGAATCGAGCACAGAGGTTATGGAATCGAGCACCCATATGCTCGGTGTGCCGCTCGCCTAGCCCCGTGTGATGCTCTTGTCCGGCAGGCCGCCGCCCACTGCTCACTGCTCCACCCTACCCGCCAGACCTTGCTTGTCGTCTACTGTGCTTGGCCCCATGTGACGCCCATCTCCTGGCCCCTTGTCGTTATGCGCTCCTTGCCCAGTGGCACGCCGCTCCACCTCCCATGCCGCTAGCCAGCAGACTCTTAGTGTCACCTGTCATCAAGCTTGGAACTCTGCCTCCATCGGTGTCACCGGGGCATGCGGGAGAGAGCCGAGGAAGAGATGAGATTGGTATTTGGGGGGAAAGGGAAGAGATGAGACTGACATGTTGGTCCCACATGTCATATCAATAGTAGGGGTTGTGGATCGGAATAGGGGTTATTGCTGGAGTTGAGGTTGAAAAACATAGCCCTAGAAAGTTGGGAGAGCCCCTACTAAGAAAAGTAGGGGCCTCAAATAAGTGCTATTGTTGGAGTTGCTCTAAGGAGGTGTCTGTTGGCTCCACAAACTTCGAGAGTGCATTTCTGGATTCATAAACTTGTTAATTCATTCACTCTAGGTTCATATCCCTCCATATGGGCATCTAGTGTTAACATGTCAGGCTGACTCGACATCCTCTCTATCATCCATCTCGTCTTTCTCTTTCTCCATCTCGTATTTCATCGAACATGTTGTCACCGACGACATGGAGCTCTGCATCTGCTTGCCCCTTCGCCCCATCCATTCGACCATGCCGGCGATGGATGTTTGATGTAATTCCATAGGGAAAGAGGGAGAGTGGATGATGGAAAGGATGAGAGACCACATGCCTAGTTACCTAGCTACATCTGTGTTATACTACCTCCTTCCACAAATATATGATGTTGGTCATGTATAAAAACGAAGGGAGTATGTATGTGGAGAGGTATAGAACTGCAGTAAATGATTTAACAAGTTTATGCACTAAAAAAATACACATGGAGAGTGACGCCTCCTTATTACCTCTGTTGCATTTTACTTTTATTATTTGGAGTCGTGAATGACAATCTTGTTGAAAATGAAATGTGTACCATGTTTATTCACTAGCGGAAGTTCAATTACAATTTTCCTGGCCAGCAGTATTTAGCACTCCTATTTTTGGGCAGCTCGTTTTAGTAATTTCCTTGCCAATTAGCACATTGACCATTGACAGGTGGGTCCATCCCCTGACAATTGAAAGCACCAGAAACAAGATCCCCCAAAACGAAGCGAAGTCTCGAGCTCCCGCCAAATCAATCTTCTCCATCCATATATACCAACGCCCACGCAGGAGAGAAAGCATCGATCCATCTTGATCGATCACATCTTTTCAAGAAAAAAATCTCGACCGATCACCGACGATCGAGTTCGTTCGTCGCGTGCGCGCAGGCACCCGAATACCGATCTCCTTGGTGCAAGTGCAACAAGGGACCCAATCCGGCCGTCGACGACCACCATGCTGCGGTGCACCGGCGACCGCGTCGTCATCGTTGGCGGCGGCATCGCCGGCGCCCTCCTCGCCAAGACCCTCCAGAACCACGCCGACGTCGTCCTCATTGACCCGTGAGCACGCACTGCACGCGCCATTGTTAATTGGAACATTCTCCTTCCATAATTAAGCAAGCATGCATGGACAATGGATTCCTCGATCATGTTCTTGAATAATCGATCCATGGCGGACGCATGCATTTGCATGCAGAAAGGAGTACTTCGAGATCCCGTGGGCCAACCTGCGCGCCAAGGTTGACCCGGCGGCCCTGGAGCGCACCGTGATCCCGCACGCCGAGTACCTGACGCACGCCAAGGTGGTGACCGCCTTCGCTGTCGGCATCGACGACTCCGTCGTGCTCACCTCCATCGGCCGCGCCGTGGCTTACGACTTCCTCGTCATCGCCACGGGCCGAACCTGCAACCGGCCGCAGAAGCAGTCGGATCGGCTGGAGATGTTTCACCGCGACCGCGACCGGATCGACGCCGCCGAGTCGGTGCTGATCGTCGGCGGCGGGCCCATCGGCGTGGAGCTGGCGGCGGAGATCGTGATGAAGAGCCCCGAGAAGCGCGTCACCATCGTCCACGGCGGGCCCCGGCTGCTCATGGTGATGGGCGCCCGCGCGTCGGCCAAGGCGCTCGAGTGGCTCCGGTCCAAGCACGTCACCGTGCTCCTCGAGCAGAGCGTCGACCTCGCCGGCACCACGCCGGACACGCGGGAGTTCACGACGTCCGCCGGGGAGACGGTGACCGCCGACTGCCACTTCGTGTGCACGGGCCGGCCGGTGGCGTCCGGGTGGCTGAGGGAGTCGTTCCTCAGGGACCACCTCGACGAGGAGGGACACCTCAAGGTGGACGACCACCTACGCATCGGCGGGCTCAAGAACGTGTTCGCCGTCGGCGACATCACCGACGTGCCGGAGGCGAAGCAGGGGCACCTGGCGCAGCGGCAGGCGATGGTGGTGTCGCGGAACCTGCGGCTGCTGGTGAAGGGGGCGTGCAGGGACGAGAAGCTGCACCGGTACAAGCCGTGCCCCAGGGCCCACATCACCGTCACGCTGGGCCGCCGCGACGCGCTGGCGGAGCTGCCGTTCATGACGCTCATCGGCCACATCCCCGGCGCCGTCAAGCCGCGGGACCTCTTCATCACCAGGACGCGGAGGATGATGGGGCTCAAGGGCAAACCCTACGGCACCATGCCGCACCCCATGTGAGGATTGTGTGAATGAAGATGGCGGATTTGATCTGCCGGCCCGGATGACCGGCGGCGCGGCCGACGCCTCCCGTCCGGCGAGTGAGGCACCGATGGAGATTAGCTCATCTCTGAATTTTGTTTGCCACGAACTAGCTGATGACGATGTACGCTCGGCGTTATCACGTGCATCCTTGTATGGATCACATGTATGGATACAGGTACAATTGCTCGCTCAACTAGCATTCTCCATCGGAACTTGCTTCGGTGCATGGTTCAATAGTTGAGCTCATAGTTGTCTCTTACATTTGTCACTTCATTTAGCAGACATTCTAAACGAAAAGCTAGTTGACAAGTTGTCTCTAAATATGAGATGCCTCCAATTAAGTTTAGAAGTTAGTATTCTACTGGGATTAACCTTAGGGCATGTTTAGAAGCTTATTCCCATTGGAGCTCCTCGCTGTCACCGTCCTTGCAATGTGAATCCACGTTGCAAGGACGGTGACAGCGAGGAGCTCAACTTCTCCCTCCTCTTTTCCCCCTCTTATACTAGACTATAGTAAAATGTGCGTTCCGCCGCACGTGTTGTTTTTTTAAAAAAACTATTGAACACAATTACTGTATGACTAGTTTGATCCATCAGCGGCCCACTCGCAAGAGAAAACACATTTGGTGCAGGGATAGGGAAAAAATGGGATGTCCTTTTTCACACCGTCAGCTACGGTTTGCTAATCCCTAGTTGTCATAACCTTTGACTTTGTTATTTATTTTTTCCGCTTTACTATCCTTTCGCGAGACACATAGACCGCCGGCATGGCCTGTGGCGACCTCGACTCCCCGGCCGGTGACGTGGCCGCGAAGGACCTCCAAACGGAGCTCGAGTTGGTGTGGAAGGTGGTGCAACCGCGGAGAGCCTCCCAGTGTCGTGATCCACGACGGATCTCGGCTCTCCTGGCCGGCACGCGGCCGCGGAGGGCCTCCAGGCGGAGCTCCAGCTGGTGCAGCCGGCGGCGCGGCCGAGGAGGGCCTCCAGGCAGCACAGTCTACGTTGGATCTCGGCACCCCAGGCCGGCGGCACAGCCCGCGGCGAGCTTGGCTCCCCGGTCGACGGCACGACCATGGAGGGCCTCGATGGAGCTCATGCACCTGCGTCGGCAGAAGACGGCCCTACCTGGCCAACCTTCACCTCGTCGTACAGCGGCCACGTGAGGAGCCAACCTTGCCGGCCTTCGCAACGCCGGACGTTCGCCTGCGCCGTCGACATCCTCGCATGCGTGGCTGCTCGACTAATGGATTGGCCAGCAGAAGTGATGTTGTCTATGACTGTGGGCTGACTGCGCAAAAAGTCAAAGAGTTTTTTAGTCGTTGCCGAATCATGTTGATCGGTCCAACGGGTATGGGGTGGGTAGAAAAGTTCGTGGTGAGAAAACAATTAGCTTCTGGCAATATCGCTCCCTAAATTGCGATTTATATGGCTGTTCCACCTTTTTGGTCATCATCAACCTTACGGGTGGGCCCGACATGAGGGGTAAGGTGGGACCGAATTGGGTGAAAAAGGTTTTCAATTGTCTCCGCTCCTTATAGTATAGACTAGATCGAGTCTTCCTAGACGGTGGCGACAGCTGTGTGGGCGTGTGGGCGATGTTGGCATGCAACAACGGATGGCGGCTTCCATGTGGCGAGGGTGAAGGTCCTTGTTTGGTTTTGGTAATTGAGTGACAACTTAGGTGGACTAATGTGTGGTTGAGCGAAATACACAGGTGATTAGTCCACAAGTAATTATGTGATGAAGGAGCTCATTGCATTTGAGACATGACATGGAGTCATGTGACTAGATGGAGAAGATCAAGACAAGACTTGGCTTGACCAACCGGTTGCAAGTGTGAAGGGCAAGTCAGAGGCTAGGCGCTGGACCGCGTGGCGGGATGCTTGAGTAATGACTTGGCGCCGATGGACCAATGCAACGGTGAAGAGCAAGTGAAGTCAAGATCGATGAACCAACACGTCGCATGATGATATGAAGTGGATCATATTATTTGTGATGGTGTTGATGGATATTAGAGGAGATGGAATGAAATGCGCAAGGCAAAGGTATATCCAATAGGAATTTCATTTCACCGGTCATAGGTGTGTAGAGAAGTTTATGACTGGGTTTAGGACAGATGGTCGTACTATCAGGGCAAACTTCTTTGCATATCAGTCATCTAGTGCCACTTGAGTGATCTAACATTGCAATGTTGCTAGGATCGAGTGGCGTGATGAAAAGAGTGAAAAGCACTTTGAAAAATGTTTGTGAAAATGCTAACTCACACACAGTTAAGGTGGTACACTTACGGGGTTGGCACATTTGCAAAGGGGTTGAAGTTTTGGTTGATGGTTTTGGTTTGTGGAGGATCTTGGTTAGAAATTCTGCTTTGATCCAAAGTGTTTTGGGTCAAGCATTCAGATGGGATGGATAGTCCTCTGAATAAGCTTTCCATAGAGTCCAAGATCACCTAATTCGGACATCAGAGCTAAAAGTTAGAGCCGTTTTACCGAGCCTCGGTTGTGCTGATAATAGAAGGTCGCGGACAGTCTGCGAGTGATGCACAAACAGTCCGCGAGTGATGGACGGATAGTCCGCAATTTGATCGAGTTTTAGACAGAGATGAGTTTTTGACCTTCCAGGGGTCGGACAGTCCATTCGTAGGTGACGGACAGTCCGCCCTTTGACCTCGGACAGTCCGCCCGGACCTCACGGACTGTCCGTGACGCACCAACAGCAAGTTTTTTGAATGACGGACAGTCCGGGAATGCACCGCGGACAGTCCGGGAATGCACCGCGGACAGTCCGGGAATGCACCGCGGACAGTCCGAGAGAGCTGTTAGATCTCGGGAAAAGGGTGTAACGGCTAGTTTTCTTCCTCCCTCTATAAATAGAAGGGTGCCCGGGACTTGGAGGGGTTGAGCACCTTGGGGATGTGTTTCCCATGATAGTGCTTGGCTTGGGAGCCCTCTAACTCACTTGTGCTTGCGAGATTGCAAATCGATTGCGAGTGAGTGCGAATCTAGTGTGTTGCTTTGTGAGATTGCATCAAGTGGCACTAGGTGTTCGTGTTGCAAGCCGGTGTGCTTGTTACTCTTGGAGGTTGCCACCTCCTAGACAGCTTGGTAGATTGTGGCTCCGTTGAAGCACGCAAGGAGATTGTGTGTGGCTCCAGAGAAGGCTTTGTGAGGGGGATTATGCTCACCCGCGGGGATCGCGAAGAGAAACTCTAGTGGAGTGTGTCATTGAGTTACCGCACTTGCGAGTGGTGTCTTGGTGTGCCCAGAGTGGCCAACGTCTTGAGAGATTTGCCCAAGAACCATCGAGGTGTTGGTCGACACAACGAGGACTAGCTTGGTGGCAACCAAGTGAACCTCGGGATAAAAATCATTGTGTCAACATTGTCTACTCTTCTCGGTGGTTTGCACTTCTCGATCACAAGCATTGTATTTACATTCTTATATATATCTTGTGCTTGTGTGATTGCTTCTGTAATTAGTTGGCTTGTGTAGCTTGCTAATTATCTTCTTGATTGTGTAGGTAGTAGTAGTGATGTTGTAACTAATTAGCTTGTGTAGCTTAATTAATCTCTTTGCTTAGTTTGTGTAGCTAAATAAATTGAGCTTTTGGATTAGACTTGTGTAGTCTTGTCCATTGTGCATCTAGTGAGCTTAGGTAGGCTTTGTGCTTTTGCTCATTAGAATTGTGTAGGAGCTCCCTGGTGCTTAAAGTACTAGTGGCATAGGTTTGTGTGTCCTTGCTCCTAAATTTGTTTATGTGAGCTCTTCGTAGCCCGGCACCTCTTTGGCTTTGTGTAGGATCTTCTAATGGTGCTTTAGAGTTATAGATAGAGGGGGTGTAGTCTTGGATAGATCGATAGTTTAAATTCCGCATTTGTTTCGGTTAGTTGTTGCGTTAAGTTTGTAGAAAGGACTATTCACCCCCCTCTAGTCCGCCATTTCGACCCTACAAGTGGTAGCAGAGCCAAGGTCTCTTATTTGTGGTCTTTACCGACCCGAGAGGATGGCGAACTACGGGCTAGATGTTGAGTGTCCACACATTTTTGATGACACACACTTTACACGGTGGAAAAATTGGATGATATGCAATTTTAAGTTCATTTACCCTCAAATGTGGTGGATTGTAGATGTGGGCTTTTCTCATGCTATTGATGAGAACAATGCAACTCAAGCGCAAGAGAAATGCCTACATCTCGATTGTCAATCTACTAACATCATTTATAGATCTTTGGATGATAGCATATTTGGGGAGATTATCAACAAGAAGAATGCTCATGAGATTTGGATTTATCTCAATGAGAAGTATGTGATGGTCTCTGATGATAAAGATGGTGAGCCCAAGGAGGGGTGCATGAGGATGTTAAGCATGACCACAACTTGGCGATTGTGGAAGATTGCTCCTCATGGTCAAGTGATGAAGATATTGATGAAAGATCAACTACTAGTTCACTTGACAAGATCGATGGCTCAATATCAAGTGATGAAAATCATTGTTATATTCCAAGAACAATTGATAATTGTGATTGTTCATGCTCGGATGATTATGTTACTACAAGCTCTCCAACACCACTAAATTGCTTCATGTCACAAGGTAACAAAAGGGTATCAAGTTGCAATGTGATTGGTCGTGATTCATATGATGAGCTTGTTAGTATACTAGCATGAACATTTCTTTAGAAAATGAGATGGCCAAAACAAGTAAATTGGAAAAATGAAAACTCATTTCTAAAGAACACATGTGAACAACAAAAGCATCTACTTTATGTCATTACTTGTTCACATGAGGAACTAAAAATGGCTCATGAGGAACTTAGTGTTACTCATGATAACTTGGTACAAGATCATGTTTTTATCACCAAGGAACTTTCAAGTAAAAATACTAAAACTTGTGAGAGCTCATCACTTGGGTCAAATGATCAATCACATTATGTTGCTAACCCTTGTGATGTAGAGAATAAGCTTGTATCCACCTCATGTGATGACTTATTATATATGCCATGTTCTTCACATATATGTGTTTGTTCTACTTTTATATCTTGTGAGACTAACATTTTTAAGGAGAATAATGAACTCAAAAATAAAGTGAAGAATTTGAGCAACAAGTTAGAAGGCAAGAGAAAGAAAATGCAAGAAGAAAAGATTTCTCACTTCATGTGCTATCGGTGCCATGATATGGGACATCTTGCAAAGTATTACCCAACCAAGAGGGCTCAAGTTGAGACAAAAGAAAAATCCCAAAATCGAGTTCAAGTCAACTATCAAGATGGTGATTTGGGGATGATGATCATGAAGAAGAAGACAAGAACAGGTGGTAAAGCAAGAGCAAGGCATCACGCTCCTAATCAAGATGCACAAAAGATGAGCAAGATTCAAGATGAAAAGAATGATCATTCTCACATCAAGTACTTCAAGTGCAAATATATGAGACACTTTGCCTCGAGGTGTCCTACCAATCTTGAGAACAAGATTCAAGCAAAGTTGAAGAGGCAAGGCAATGAGAAACAACATATAAGAAAGGAAGAGAAGGTTCAATCAAAGAGAGTTTGCTACTCATGTCGGGAAAGGGAACACATGGCTAATTCATATCCCCTAGGTAACAATTCTAAGCCTATTTCAATTAATGATGATATTATGCTTAGAAAGGATGGCAATGGTACCTAATTTGTTGCAATTGCAAAACATCCCGCTACTCATACTAAGGTTGTTCCTAAGTATGTTGCACCTAACTTGAGAGGACCCAAATTAGTTTGGGTACCATAAAAAAGTGGATGATTGTTTGTAGGTACCATAGGCATTGGAGGCTTGATTCATTTGTTTTTATAATTGATCATCATATGTTGAGTCAAGTATTTATGCTTAATGCAACTTTATTATCCCAATGCCATGACAAGTTAGTGAATGCCAAATGCTTTCAACATACAAGTGTCATTTATCAAGTTGTGGTGACTTATTAGGAATATTTGGAGGCTTGCAAAATTTTTGAGTTGAAGCTTGCTATGGGTTGATCTTGACATAATTACCAGCTGACATATGTGATCAAGGACAGCCATATGATTTGGATTGCAATGGAAAAGTTAATGTCAGTTTGCACATGATAATGGGAATCTTTGGCTGCTATACATTGTTGACAAATATATCAATGGCAGTTTGAGAATAGATTAATTGCTATGAATTTTGAAGGGTCTAAACTCAGTTATGCTCAGTTTAAGTATGACAACTATGGTTGAGATCATTGCCACAAGGTGTATATGATTGTGGACATCTACAAATTCAGATTTCAATGAGAGCTTAAAGTTTATATCCTTATGCCAGCAACTTCTTTGGAGCACCCACCAATAAGCAAATCTGAAAATCAGCTATATTGATGTCGTATGGACCTCCCTGGGCCCACTACCTCGGTGGGTACCAGGACCGACTACTCGGTGGGCCCCTAGGACTACCCGGCTTGCGCTACACGGCACCTGAAGGCGTGGAGCACAAGGACTACACAGGAGTAGTACTCGGTTAGGGAGCTGTACATGTTCCGCACTGTATAGAGGACTCCTAGACGTACTCGACTAGTACTCTCTCCCTACTCCGGCTTGTAACCCTGCCTCCCGGACTATATAAGGCGAGGCAAGGACCGATCTCTAGCATCCAATCTCATCTAACATCATCACGGCGCACTATTGCACCATCTTGTAATCGTGCCCAATCAATCCAGAGCTACGCAGCATACAGGACGTAGGGTATTACGCACCTCGCGGCCCGAACCTGTCTAAATTGTGTGCCACGTGTCTCTTCCTTCGAGTTACCGATCTCGGCGAGGCCACATTCATCTACTTCGGGTACTCCCCTTAGTAGGTTGCCGGTTTAAAACACCGACAGCTGGCGCGCCAGGTAGGGGATCTCGCCTGAGATCACATGGCGAACTCGACGGCTCCCGTCCACTTCAAGCCAACCGTCGCCTTCAACCGTGGCGACACCTTCGTGTTCAGCGCCTGGGTCTGCACTACTGACGGCGCGGGCTCCTTCCAGCGCCGCCTGACCATGCAGCCCAATCCGAAGACCAGCTTCGTGACGCTTCCTGAAGTTGTCACAGGCGAACTCACCGGCAAGTTCGGCGAAATTTCGCTCTTCAACCACCACGCTGACTTCGAGCTCGAGTCCGCTTCCAACTCGAACTCGATGTCTCCATGGGCCATCGCATGCGAGCCGACTGCTCAGCCATCGCAGGCGGTCCCCTCACCTCGTGAGCGCCCCACGCGTGGCCCCCGCACCCTCAGCCGGGCCCGCACGGGGCCTCCCTCTTCGCGCCGGGCCGGCAAGGAGCCCATACCCGAGTACAACTCGGACTCCGACACCGCCCCCGGTCCCGCTTCGGACTCCAGCCCTCTCTCCGAGTTCTACTCGAACCCTGATTACGAGTTCGACTTCGGGTCGGACCCTGAGGAGCCCGAGTCCGAGGACAACTCCACTGAGCTTCCCTTGTCAGGGCCGGCCTCTAGGCTAGTTATAACATCCACATCGGCCGGGAGATTCGTCTACTGGCCAGACCGCAAACCTGCTGATCTGATAAGCGGAGACTCACGCTACATCGCCTACATCGACTCGCTACCATTCCAGGAGGGAACGCCACTTGCCCAGGCTGACTCAAACACACCAACTGAGGTGGCGCTTTCTGAGTCCAGCCTTGGCACCCCTGATCGCCAAGTCTTCATGGCTGCCGGCGACACCCCAGGGCCCTCAGGCATGGCTCAGGACAAGTACCTGGAAGACATCTCCTCCGACGAGCTCTCTGCTGACGCTCCGGCGGACGAGACCACCGCCAACAGAGACGCTCGACGTGAGCGCAACCGGAAGCGCAGCGAACGTCGCCGACGCCTCCACGACAACTTCCCCGTCCGCAACCTTGCGGAAGCTCTCGAGGCGGTCGAGAGCAGAGTACACACTACCCCTGAGCAATACCTCATGTCGATCGCAGCGATCGCACGTCAGGCTCAGGGTATCCGCGTTGGGGAGGTCATCGCCAAGCTTGCTGAAGATGCCTACTTCATGCGAGTCGACAACAGGGTCAACCAGCCTCCCCCCGCCAGGCAACGTGACAACGAGGCTACAAGTCGCAGCGCTGGCAACGGTCCCAACCGTACTCGAGCTGACCTCCCAGCCGAACCCAACCGCACCCGCTCCAACGCCGCCAGACGTCCACAGCGCGACAACAGCAACCGCGAGGTCGTCCCCCACCGCGCTCCGGCCGGCGGCGGCGGCCGGGACCCCGACGACGGCGGCGGCCGACGGCGGAAGCTCCAACCATGGAGCCAACAGGAGGGCGCGGGCGGCGGCGGCAGTCACGGCGGCCGAGGCCACGCGAACAACCACGCCTCTGGCGCCTCACAGGGCGGGTACGACGCCCGCCAGAAGATTGAGGAGCTGCGGCGGAAGAAGTCGACCACCGCAGGCGACGGCGACGGCTTCCCCGCCTTCTCACCTCGACTTCGCAACTTGCTCCTCCCCGACAAGTTCAAGCCTTTGGGGATCACCAAGTACGATGCGAAGCAGGATCCTATCCAGTGGCTCAGGTGCTACGCCCTCTCCATCGAGAACGCTGGCGGCAACAGCGACACCAAGTGCCTCTACTTCCCCTTCTGCCTGGACCAAGCACCACTCACATGGCTCGAGTCGCTGGACAAGCACTCGATCGACAAGTGGGACCACCGAAGGAGCGGTTCGTACCACAACTTCGCGGCGCCATGGGCCGATCGGGTACTCGCATGGACCCGGCCATGATCAAGCGAGAACAAGGCGAGACCCTCTCGCAAGTACATGCGCCGCTTCTTCGACAAGCGCGCTACCGTCGTCGACGTCACCGACAAGGAGGTCATCGACCTCTTCCAAGACGGCCTCTACCACCGCCGCACCTTTGAAGACTTCGGACGTCGCCGCCCCAGGTCCATCCCCCACCTCAAGGACATGATCACGTCCTGGGCAGATGAAGAGGATAAAGCCAACGCCAAGTACGACGCCATCCGTGGCAAGACCAAGCAGAACCAGGGCGGCGGCGGCAGCAGCAATGTGAACCAAGGCAGTCGCAACAGCAACAACAACAACTACTCGGGTCCCAACCGCAAGCGCAAGCCAGACAACACTATCGCGGCCTTCCAGTGCCCTGCGAAAGGGAACTCGAAGAAGAACTCCGGCGGTTTCAAAGACCTGCTGAAGGAGAAGTGCCCGTGGCATCCAAACGGCAACCACACCACCGAGCAGTGCTACCAGCTAAGGCATGCACTCAAGGATACGCTAGAGCCACCGCACCCTCACGACCAAAAGGGTAAGAAGAAGGACGGCGACAACAACGACTTCCAGGAGCCTGACAAGACCGTCAACGTCCTCTTCGGCGGGCTACCCAGCAGGCGGGAGCAGAAGGCTACCCGTCGTGAAGTCATGTCCATTGAGCCAGCGGTCCCGACCCCTCTCAGGTGGTCGGAGGTACCCATCACCTTCTCCCGCGCGGATCAATGGACCAGCTTCTCCGAACCAGGACGGTTCCCCCTCGTCCTAAAGCCAGTGGTCGCGGGCTCCAAACTCAACAAGGTGCTCATCGACGGTGGAAGCGGGCTCAACGTCCTTTTCACCAAGACCTTGAAGAAAATGAAGCTCGACATCACTCACATGCTCACCAAGAGCAACACGCCCTTCTACGGCATCGTCCCCGGCAACGCGGCTATTCCACTGGGCTCAGTGGTCCTGCCAGTTACCTTCGGGGCATCTCGGGACAACTACCGTACCGAGTACATCAAGTTCGAGGGCGCGGACTTCGAGACTTCCTACCATGCCATCCTCGGCAGACCGGCCATCGCCAAGTTCATGGCGGTGCCCCACTACACCTACTTGGTACTCAAAATGTCAAGCCCAGCTGGTGTACTCTCCCTTCAAGGGGACTTAAAGATCTCCCATGACTGCGACACAAAAGCCGTGGAGATCGCCTCTACGAACCAAGTACCCAATGCGATGATGGAGGTCTACGCCGCGTCGAAGAAGCTTGCTACAAGTGAACTCGACATCCCAGAGAAGTCTGGCAGCGCCAACAAGCCTCAACCACCTGAGGAGGTACTCGTCAAGACGATCGACCTCGGAACAGGTGATCCCAGCAAGACCACCACCATCGGGGCCGGCCTCGACCCCAAATAGGAAGACGCGCTCATCAGCTTCCTTCGGGCTAACCGCGACATCTTCGTGTGGAAGCCAGCGGACATGCCAGGAGTGCCCAGAGAGCTGATTGAGCACTGCCTCAACGTCGATCCTAAGGCCACCCCAAGCGACAACACCTCCGACGCTTTGCCGACGACAGACGGGACGCCATCAAGAAGGAACTCGCCAAACTACTCGCGGCTGGCTTCATCAGAGAAGTCTTCCATCCTGAGTGGCTAGCCAACCCCGTCCTCGTCCGCAAGAAGAACTCGAATGAGTGGAGGATGTGCGTCGACTACACCGACCTCAACAAGCACTGCCCCAAGGACCCCTTCGGGTTGCCGCGGATTGATCAAGTCATCGACTCCACGGCGGGCCGCGGCTCGCTCTCGCTTCCTCGACCGCTACTCCGGTACCACCGGATCGCGATCAAGGAAGAAGACCGGAGAAGACCGCGTTCCTCACCCCCGTTTGGCGTGTCTTGCTACACGACCATGTCCTTCGGGTTGAAGAACGCCGGCGCCACCTACCAACGAGCTATCCAGGCCTGCTTCAAGAGGCAACTCAACAAGAACGTCGAAGCCTACGTGGATGACATGGTCGTCAAGACCAGAGACTCCAGTACCCTCATCGACGACCTTGAAGAGACTTTCGCATCCCTGCGCGAGTACCGCTGGAAGCTCAACCCGAACAAGTGCGTCTTTGGCGTACCTTCGGGCAAACTACTCGGCTTCATCATCAGCCAGCGCGGCATTGAAGCCAACCCCGAGAAGATCTCCGCCATCACCAGCATGAAAGCTCCCACAAGCATCAAAGACGTCCAGAAGCTGACCGGGTGCATGGCGGCACTAAACAGATTTACCTCGAGGCTCGGAGAACGGGGACTTCCCTTCTTCAAACTACTCAAGCATCAAGAGAAGTTCGTGTGGACTCCAGAGGCGGATCAAGCCCTTGCCCAGCTCAAGGATTTCCTATCGAAGCCGCCGATCCTCACGACTCCTCACAAGGGCGAGCAGCTACTGCTCTACCTAGCTGCGACTATTCATGTGGTCAGTACTGCCATCGTTGTCGAGCGGCAAGAAGATGGCCACGCCTATCCGGGGCCGGCCGCCCGCTCTACTTCGTCAGCGAGGTTTTATCAGAGTCCAAGGCCCGCTATCAGCCTGTGCAGAAGCTCCTGTACGCAGTACTCATCACCTCGCGGAAGCTACGACACTACTTCCAGGAGTACTCGATCTCCGTTGTCACCGACTACCCGCTCGGCGACATACTGCGGAACCAAGATGCTACTGGAAGAATCTCCAAGTGGGCAGTCGAGCTCGGTGCCCTGACCATCGACTTCAAGCCACGCACAGCCATCAAGTCGCAGGCACTAGTCGACTTCATGGCGGAATGGCGCGAGAACCAGCTACCAACCCCAGCCGTGCGACCAGAGCATTGGGTGATGTACTTCGACGGCTCACTCAACCTCGAGGACGCAGGTGCAGGGGTACTCCTGATCTCTCCAACGGGCGAACAACTCAAGTATGTCCTGCAGATCTTCTGGAAGGTCTCAAACAACGAAGCTCTCCTACACGGGCTCCGCCTCGCGGCTTCACTAGGCATCAAGCGGCTACTAGTCTACGGCGACTCCGCAGTGGTCATCAACCAAGTCAACAAGTCCTGGGACCGCAACAAGGAGAACATGGACGTCTACTGCCTAGAAGTCCGCAAGCTCGAGAACAAGTTCTACGGTCTCGAGTTCCACCACATTGTCCGCGACAACAGCGTTGCAGCGGACGTCCTCTCGAAGCTTGGATCCACCCGCGCTCAAGTACCAGCGGGTGTCTTCGTTCACGAGCTTCACGCGCCATCCATCCCGGAGCCGGCGCCACCGACCACTGTCCCAGCTCACCCACAAGCTGGGCAGGAGGTCATGATGATCGACGTAGACTGGAGGCAACCCTTCATCGACTACCTCAGCGAGCAAAAGGTTCCCTCAGACAAGAACTTGGCTGAGCAGCTTGTCCGCCATGCCAAGTCCTACGTCCTCGTCGGAGACAAGCTTTACAAGCGGGGCGCATCTTCCGGAGTACTCATGAAGTGCGTCCCTCGCGAAGAAGGCAAGGACATCTTGGAGGAGATCCACAAGGGCGTCTGCGGTAACCACGCGTCCTCACGCACGCTGGTCAGCAAAGCCTTCCGGCGAGCCTTCTACTGGCCTACAGCTCTGGGCGATGCCGAAGAACTCGTCAGAAGGTGCCAAGGATGCCAGTACTTCGCCAAGCAGCAACACGTCCCAGCCTACAAGCTAGTCACCATACCGCCAACCTGGCCCTTTGCCTGCTGGGGGCTCGACATGATTGGGCCACCGCCAACCGCGCCGTGTGGTTTCAACAGAGTACTGGTGGCCATCGACAAGTTCACCAAGTGGATCGAGGTCAAGCCGGTCACATGCCCCAAGGCTGATAGAGTACTCGACTTCCTGGATGAACTCGTACACCGCTACAGACTACCCCACCGCATCATCACAGATCTGGGCTCCAACTTTAACAATCACCAGTTCTGGGAGTACTGCGAGAACAACGGGATCAACGTACGATACGTCTCAGTTGCCCATCCTCGGGCCAACGGACAAGTCGAGCGCGCCAACGGGATGGTGCTCGACGCTCTCAAAAAGCGGCTACGCGACGCTGCTAACTCCAAAGGAGGCAAGTGGATCAAGGAACTACCCAACGCACTCTAGGGGCTGCGGACTCAACCATCAAAGCCAACGGGGCAATCCCCTTACTTCCTGGTCTACGGCTCCGAAACAATCCTCCCTGCCGACGTCACATGGAACTCACTAGCAGTGGAGCACTACGACGAAGGCGTCTCAGAAGACAGCAGACGAGTTGATATCGATAGCCTCGAAGAAGCTCGCTGCGCTGCCCTCGTCCAATCAGCAAGGTACCTAGAGGGTATCCGACGCTACCATGATCGCAACGTCAAGGAACGCTCCTTCAACGTTGGTGATCTTGTCCTCCGTCGCATCCAGAACACGGAAGGACTACACAAGCTCAGTTCCTCATGGGAAGGTCCCTTCACCGTTGCAAAGGTGACCGGGCCGGGCTCCTATCGCCTCCAAACACTTGAAGGCGAAGACATCAACAACTTATGGAACGTCGACCAGCTCTGTCGATTCTACGCCTAGTCTACACGACTACTCCTGGGTTCAAGTCTACATGACTACATCAACACCCCTCCGCCGTAAGCGGCCTCCGGGTCCCGGCTCCGGTCTCGGACTACTCCTCTCCAGGGATCCGGCCCGCGCGGCTACCTACGGATCCCGGGGGCTGCGACGAGCGTCAAGGACTCTAGCAGCGGTCTACTGAGAGACCACACTCCAAGATCCAGCCTGCACGGCTACCTATGGATCTACGATCCAGCCTACACGGATACTTACGGATCTACTGCTGTAAGCGACTACCCGCCCTAGCACTACTCAGCTGTAAGCGGCCTCCGGGTCCAGGCGACTACTCTGTAACTACGGCCCTGGCCATCCAGGTGTACTTCTTCAGTAATAAAGTTTGATTGTTCATCAACTTCTTTACTGTCTACTTCCCTCAACGGGACTACCGCCGAGTACGACTACTCGCATCTACTCCACGATGGGGGCTCCGCACTCTGAGATCGTGACCACGAGTACTCATTGCTGGAAATTTCCTTTCATTGGTACTTAAGGAATTACATTACAATTGTTTCTGTACAACCTTGGCTACTAGCTACCTATTACAGGGCTACTGGAGATTAAGCTTATCAGCTACTTGCTCCGCGATGGGAGCCATCTGCTCCAGCAGCTCCGAGTACTGCTCATCGGTGCAGTTGGCGGCTACCCCGCCAGCGACTACCTCCACTGGGGCCTTCGGGAAGTAGGACTTCATGAAGGCCAAGACCTGCTTCGGGATCGACCTAGCCATGTGCTTCACATAAGCAGCCAGCCGGCTGGGGGCTTCCCTCAGGCGATCCACCAGTGGAGCAATCTTGGGGCCGCCCGGGTGCGGCACCAGGAGCCTTGCGATCGGCAGCGCGGCGTCCTCAAGCTCCTTCAATTGAGCCCGCAGCGCCTCGCGGTCTTCATTCAACTTCTGCAATGATTTGTAGCAGTTGACGAGATCGCGGTCAGAGGCAATCCAGAGCTCCATGTGCTTCTCGCACTCGAAGGAAAGTTCTTTGTAGTCGAGCTCGAGTACCTGGCGGGCTTCTTGCTCCCGGTAGAAGAGATTCTTCATGCTCGTCTCCGAGGACTTCGCCCTGCTCCACCGGCCCTCAAGCTCTGCAACACAGCAACAATACAGCGGGTCAGACTACCTCTCGACCTCCAACAAGTACCCGACAAGTTCAGTGGCGTACCTTTGTTCTTGTTGCGGAGGTCCTTGTTCTTCCGCACCAAGTCGTCGCCCTTCGCCTGCAACTCTTGGACATCATTATGATATTTGGCAAAGGCGGCGTCGAGCCTGGCCTGCATGGCAGCCGCGTGCTTCCGCGACTTCACAAGCTGCTCCTCTAGTGCCTCAGCCCGGAGCACCGCGTCACCATAGCCTTGCAGCATGTTGGACTTCTCGCAGGACCTCTCCGCAACGTCCTGCATTGACAATTCAAGTCACACGAGTACTCAACAACAGAGGATTGACTACTCAGAAGCTACGACTACTTACCCTCATCCACTGCTCGGCCTGGCGGACTGCCTCCAGGTGCTTGGCCACCGTTGCCGGGCCGACAAGATCGTCCGTGAGCAGCTCTATCCCGCCACGACTACTCGCGGCGGCCTCCGTCATCGGCGCAGAGCGGATGGGTTCTGCGTCCTGGATCTCCGGGGAGCGGATAGCCACCTCCAGAGCGACCTCTGGCGACGTGGTGACCCCCTCTCCTCCAGCCGCCACGGCGGCTTCCTCGACGACTTCCTCCATAGGCTCAGGGGCTCCTCCGGCAGCCTCCGGCACGCCTGGTGGCGACTTCTGCATTGGCACCCCCGCGGGGATGTCACTCCTTTCGGCTTCGGCACCTGTCAAAGAGAAGACAAGTGTATTAGCGACTACTCCTCGAGGAGTTCTACAACTTCAGAAGAGTACCCACCTTCGACTACACTGGCCTCCGGTAGCGGCGCTCCGGTAGCGGCGCCTGGGGAGCAGGAGCGGACTCCTCGGCGGGCGGCGCGACTTCTTCCGCCACCGCTGCAGAGGGTTCATCCCCCTCCCAGGACAGATCTGTCGATTTCCTGCAGAAGCACACACATTGGTCGTCAGTCAACCTCGACTACTACAACAAGTACTACTCGGGAAGATGCAGTACTTACAAGTTTGACTGTACTATTGTTACGGTCAGGGCACCGAGGATGCTGGCAATGTCTACCAGTCCACCCTCGGCGGGCGCCTCCTCCTGCGCTCCTGCGGCTACCGCCTCCTCCGCAGCAACGGCGGCCAGCGCAATGCCTTCCTGCGCTCCTGTAGTCACCACCTCTTCAATGGTGGCGGCCACGGGATCCGTGCTCCCCTGTGGAGCAGGGGGCTGGCGCTCCAACTGCGCCAAGAGCTCCTCGACAGTGGGGGCTGGACTACGACTTCCGCCCGGCTCCCCCACTGTGTCCCGTTCGCCTTCGTCGTCCTCCTCGACGGGCTCCGTTGGCGGCACCTCCTGCATACAAGGAAGACTACTCATCAGCAAGATTACTCGTACGATGGGTACTCGACTACTCTAGTCAAGACATCTTACCTCCTGAGGCATGGTCTCCGTGACCTTCATTTTCTTCGTCACCCGCTTGCCGGCGGGGTTGCGCGGCTTCCGTGGCGACGCAGCCAGGCTAGCCTCTAGGCTAGCCGGGGGGTCTTGCACCAGAGGCACATGAGGTAAGCCTGGACGGCTAAACCTCGACCGCAACTGAAAGCGGTCCTGTAACGTCTCCTCGTCGTCATCGTCGTCGTTATCGGTGGAGTCCTCCACGATGACGGTGTCATCGCCTTTGCCGGCTTCTCGTCGTTCTTTGACCTTGGCTTTCCCTTCCTGCGGGATCTCGATCCCATGAGGGGCGGCTGCGGCTCGGAGACGAACTTTTTCAAGTCATCCTGCAAAACACGCGACATCAGCACGTCTACTCCAAGTAAGGACTACTCGAGTGGGGTAGCACGACTACTCACCTCCTTCGGCGGGCGCGCGGCGGAGTACTCCTGGACAGGGCACGCCGTGTACGGCGGCATATCCTTGAAGATCCGCGTCAGCCTCTCGATGATGTCGCCGTCGTCCAGCTCGCCTCCGGGCATCCGCGACGTGTCATCGTCGCCGGTGTACTCGAAGCCCAAGGTGTCTCGAGCCATCAGTGGCTGCACCCTCCGCTTCATGAAACTGAAGGCCACGTGCTCGGCCCTCAGTCCAGCCTCCCTGAGCACCTTGATGCGTGCCAACAGCTCGGGAAGCTGGATCCCTTCCTGCATGGTGGGTTCCGTGTTCCACCACTCGCGGTGCCTTGGCTGCCTTCCGCTCGGCTTCGGCAGGCCGGGGTGGTGGTTCGTGATGTAGAACCACCTCGTCTTACAATCGGTGTTGGAGTCAACGAGCTTGTACGCCAGGTACTGCTCTGCGGCTTCTTCCCTCAACTGGATGGCGGCTCCTCCGACTACTCTTGGATTGGTGGTGCTTGGCTGCGGCTTCACACGGAAGAACTTCCGGAAGAGGATCCAGTGCGGCTTGATCCCAAGGAAAGCCTCGCAGAAGTGCACGAAGACCGCGGTATGGAAGATACCGTTCGGGTTCAGATTCAGGTACTCGACTCCATAGTACCCGAGGAGGCCCTTGAAGAAATCGCTCGCCGGGAGTGCGAGTCCGCGCTCCACGAACCGTGCAAACATTGGGATTTCATCTTCCGCTTTCTCCATCGGATACGGATCTCCGGCGGCGGCCCTCCACATATCAACCTCCTTCTCCCGGATAAATCCGCTGTTCAGGAGGGCCAAGAGATCTTCGGTCTTCACCTTTGACTTCTTCCACTCACGGCTTGGATCTGCTCGTGGTGGAGACATCGGCAGCGCTGCTCCAGTGGCAGCCGCGGCGGCCTCTTCGCGGCCCCTCTTCTTCCCGGCGGCCTTCGCAGACTTGGACGGTGAAGGCTTCATTCTCCAAGTACAGGGCGTCTTCACGCGCATCCGCTCGGGGGCTACCCTAAAAGCTCTGGGTGGCGGCGCACTTGGATCTACTAAGGCGGCAGCGTGCGCTGGAAGTAGATCTACCTCAGATGGAATCGAAAGACTGCAGCTCGAATGGGTGAAAAACCCTAAGGGTTTTTGGCTTCTATTTATAAGTCAAACCGGTTCCGCAACGACCGGTTGGATAAGTCCACGCGCGGCTGACTCAGCGGCTAAACGTGACTCTTCGCATTCTACTAGTCGACGCGCCTCACCTCGGGGGCTCGGCTACCTCTACTCGACTACCTGGGAAGCGACAAGACTCAGGAGCATCTCAGGACACATTCTTCAAGATGACCCTTCAATTCGAGAGGAAGTACTCGACTCAAGGCTCGGGGGCTCCGTGCCACGTGTCCTTCGGTTTTTTCTCTCCGGATTTTTCGGGATTTTCTTGCCAAGACTTCAGATGGACCCTCAGCCAGAGCCTGCGGCTCAACCTAAGGCTCGGGTGCTACTCCATATGGAGTGCGATTTTGCAACCACACCTCCATATCAGCTCCGGCTTCAAGACAAGACGGGCATTTTTTGAAGACCTTCGAAGGCAGTGCTCGAGGACGCTTGGGACTACTCGAGAAGACTTCAAGATTGCTCAAACATCAGCTGGAGTACATTCCAACCTCGGGATGCTTCGGCTACTCTTGAGGACTTTTGACTTGTAGTACTCGGGGACGCTTGGGGACTACTCGTTAAGGCCGTCAAGACTACTTGAAGCTATCCTTCTCGACTACAAAGTACTCGGGGGCTTGTCGTATGGACCTCCCTGGGCCCACTACCTCGGTGGGTACCAGGACCGACTACTCGGTGGGCCCCTGGTACTACCCGGCTTGCGCTACACGGCACCTGAAGGCGTGGAGCACAAGGACTACACAGGAGTAGTACTCGGTTAGGGAGCTGTACATGTTCCGCATTGTATAGAGGACTCCTAGACGTACTCGACTAGTACTCTCTCCCTACTCCGGCTTGTAACCCTGCCTCCCGGACTATATAAGGCGAGGCAGGGACCGATCTCTAGCATCCAATCTCATCTAACATCATCACGGCGCACTATTGCACCATCTTGTAATCGTGCCAAATCAATCCAGAGCTACGCAGCATACAGGACGTAGGGTATTACGCACCTCGCGGCCCGAACCTGTCTAAATTGTGTGCCACGTGTCTCTTCCTTCGAGTTACCGATCTCGGCGAGGCCACATTCATCTACTTCGGGTACTCCCCTTAGTAGGTTGCCGGTCTAAAACACCGACAATTGATGTATATCCATTTTATCAGTTATGGATAAATATGAGATGTGAGGTCATTTGCACTCAAGTCTACACAAGCTGCAAACTGAGAGTATTGCCACTTATTGTTATCACAAAGGTTGTTTAAAATCTTGAGATTTATTGATAGAGAGCAGCCATGTACAATGGAAACTTATGGATGACTATGTACACAAATTAATGACAACTATGTGCAGCAGCAACTTGGTGATATTTGCTAAAATTTCTTATTCAGAAAGCTGAAGGGAAAACTACTTTGGGTTAAGTCAAATTCAGATCTTGAGCTCACAAACTTGAGAAAATTTGAGATGTCTATGATTGGTGAATGAAACTTCATTCTTGGTCCTCAAATCAAGCAAATTGACGGAAGACAGATTTGATTGCCAATCTAAATATGTGAATGACTTATTGAAGAACTTTGGTATGAAAAATGCAATTTCAATCAAGGCACATATAGTCACAAATGGACATCTTCGTCTTGATGAGAAAGAATTTTGGTTCGAGACATTTTTACTACAGTTATTATTGATTCAATGGTGTTAGTTGAAGTATTGAGGATAATCTTGAGCAATGACCCCAATTGATACACCAAATCAGCCAAAAATTAAAGTTTCTCAAGCTGACAAAGAAAAGGAGGCACGGACCGTCCGCCAGGTATTCACGGACCGTGCGTATAGATCGCAAAATCTCACAGAGCCTCTGCATGTCTGGACAAGAATTTCGGACCGTCCTTCGGTGCTCCATGGACTGTCCGACCGTGTCGCACGGACTGTCCGTGTGCGCTGTGTGCATGTGAGATCACCAAGGCTGGGACATAAAGAGACATCCAGCTCTCTATTTCAAGTTTGGATTAATTTGGATGGAAATTTTCAAGAGACTGGTTTTAGTAAGTGGACTGAATGGATATATTTTGTGACAGTATTAAATCAAGTTAATATGAAGTTTGATTCAATTTGAAGAAGTACAACTCAAGTTTAGAAATCTGTTATATATTGCAAAAATTGAGCTGACTGTGATGATAGCCATGTTTGAGTGATCAAAATTATTTGGATTGGCTTAAAAATTGGTATATATGCTCTACACTTATGATATGAGTTTCTGTGAAAATCTCATGAGTATTGGATAAGAGATACTTCGGTTTTGGAGTGGATCTTGTCACACATGTGCAGCAGTTTTCAGCATGTAGTAGTGGGAAAGATGTGAAATCTGGCAGCAATTGAGAAGTCAAACAAACTTAAATTTCTATGGCTGATAGATGACTTAGTGAAGCACATCTCCACCAAATTTCATGATCATTGGAGCTGTATATTGGGAGTTATAGATTGTTCTTTCAAGTGTACAGAATCTGCCAAAAAAGTAACAATGTTTGGATTGATCAAAAGTCACCTTGATTGAAAGGTCCTCAAGTTGGAATCATGGTTATAAGAAATTGGGGAACCTAAGTTTGGTTTTGAGAAGAGCTAGCAGCATAAAAAAATAATGAGTACAAGGTCATTGGATTGTGGAGTGCATTTGGCACACATTTGGTACTCAAGTTGAAGATCAAGACCAAGCTCAAGATAATGATGGAGATTAAGTTCTAGTGATTATTGGAGATCATCTGGTACAAAGAAACAGACTTAAAGAATTATTCAAAATTCTTCATAAAAATAAGTCCATCATATGGATCAATCAATTCAATTCAAGTGAATATCTAGAATGGTTCTTGGAGAGATCACTTCTCCCTTGAGAGGGGCGAGCCACCCAATGGTGGGATTGACAAACACGGTGCTTGGAATGCCAACATGGAAGTGGTGATCTAGGGCATTCAAGATGTTTAGTTGAAGCAATCAAAAGGGTTGATTTAGAAAGCAAGCGACACACCCAAAACAAAGCTAGTGATGGCATTTCAATTGGTAGTCTAAGTTAGTTCTCTTATGTGAGCATTGATCAAAAGAAGAAGCAAGCCAACCACAACAAGAAAAATACACTTGATCATTAGGGGCTCTCAACTCATATGGGTGAAGGATGGAATTCAAATTGGTATTCATTGATCTTCACCAAGCTCTTAATTGGACTTCATATTGCTATTGCGGAGCTAAATTCGAATCTTATTCACTATCCTCTACTCCAATATAGCAAAGGTATCATTGTAATGTGCATTAATCATTTTCATCCCTTACTAGTATGTGGTTAGTGCATATAGTACATGCTTATAGGATCATGCCTTAAAAATAAAAGTTTTTAAATTCATATCCTACCACTACTGCTTGAATGTTTATGTGATCTAGTGGTTAGTATATGGGTTTGTTCATGAGCTAGTAAATCCAAGTACTTGATGTATTTGGATTGCCAATAAGTGACAAGGACAACCTTGATAAGATAACCACTTCATGCATGTGAAGAAGCTTAGAAAGGGTTTCAACCGGTCTTGGAAGCTTAGGCAAATCATTTTATTCAAGTCAAAAAATGAGAAGCTCATGGAAACAATCTAGTTCAAGAATAAGATAACAATGCAAATGGTTATCAAGTTTCATCCTACAAGTGGTTTTCATCATACAAGTGGTTTCTAGACTCATATGATTTATAAATTGGTATATCAGTAAGTTGTATATTTGAATTGGTATTATTCAAGTGATGGTTAGAACAAGATATATCACAACTTACTAGTGATCCTCAACTTTAAGTGATCAATTCAAATCAAGAAAGCTACCCTCACCGACAAGAGTTCAATTAGATTAAGTGGGATGACATATGCTTTGACATAGGGGGAGGAGCCCCACTACATGGCATCAAGGTCAAGGATTCTACAAGTGACATACATGTGGCTTTTCAAGGTGGTCTTCATGTTTCCACATGTAGTAGTTACAAGTGGTATCATTCCAACATACGGTGATGTCCATAAAATTTTTTTGAAGATTCAAGAATCAATCATCTACCCCTAGTGTCGGGCATACTCCCCGGGTACTCATGCAAGGAAGGAAGAATAGTAGAAGACGGACTCCTGCTAGAATTCCCCTGTACTCCTACTAGGACTCGCTCTGTGTAATCCTACTAGGACTCCTGCCTTGTAACCGACTAGGAACCCGCCCCCTGGACTATATAAAGGAGGGCCGGGTACCTAGCCGCACACCCCCAATCCCTCCGGGGACAACCAACGCCAAGCGCAGGGCGCCATACTTGATCCCCCAAACAGGACGTAGGGTTCGCCACCTTGGCGACCCGAACCTGTATAAATCTTGTGTCCCGTGTCCTTGCGCATACCTTCGAGTTCTCGGTCTCCCGATCACGATCCCCACCGCACAATCTACTACCTCGGGTACTCCCTCGGTAGGTTTGCCGGTCTAAAACACCGACAGCTGGCGCGCCAGGTAGGGGTGATCATCACCACCGGGCGAATTCGAAGGACCCTCGTCAACAAGATCAATCCTCTCGTCGACTCGCCGAGATCCATTGAAGCAAGTCGCCTTGCTCTTGTCAAAGCGGAATCAATCTTCCTACGCCGCGCTTCCGGTTGCTTCGGCACGTCGCGCGGCTCGTCATGCGGCTCGCCGCGCCGCTCGTCGTCGACTACTCCAGGCTCGTCGTCGACTACTTCGCCTTCGCCGCGCGTCCGGGTGCCTCCCGCACGTCGCGCGGCTCGTCACGCGGCTTGTCGCGCCGCTCGTCGTCGACTACTCGTCGTCGACTACTTCGTCTTCGCCGCGCGTCCGGGTTCCTCGGCACGTCGCGCGGCTCGCCACGCGGCTCGTCACGCCGCTCGTCGTCGACTACTTCGCCTCACGCAGGCTCATCGTCGACTACTTCGTCTCCGCCGCGCGTCCGGGTGCCTCGGCACGTCGCGCGGCTCGTCCTCACGCGGCTTGTCGCGCCGCTCGTCGTCGACTACTCCGCCTCGCGCCACGCGGCTTGTCGCGCCGCTCGTCGTCGACTACTCGTCGTCGACTACTTCGTCTCCGCCGCGCGTCCGGGGTGCCTCGGCACGTCGCGCGGCTCGTCACGCGGCTTGTCGCGCCGCTCGTCGTCGACTACTCCGCCTCGCGCCACGCGGCTTGTCGCGCCGCTCGTCGTCGACTACTCGTCGTCGACTACTTCGTCTCCGCCGCGCGTCCCGGGGTGCCTCGGCACGTCGCGCGGCTCGTCCACGCGGCTTGTCGCGCGCCGCTCGTCGTCGACTACTCGTCGTCGACTACTTCGTCTCCGCCGCGCGTCCGGGGTGCCTCGGCACGTCGCGCGGCTCGTGCCACGCGGCTTGTCGCGCGCGCTCGTCGTCGACTACTCCGTCGCTCGCGCGCGCGTCCGGGTGCCTCGGCACGTCGCGCGGCTCGCCACGCGGCTTGTCACGCCGCTCGTCGTCGACTACTTCGCCTCACGCACGGGCTCATCGTCGACTACTCCGGTCTCCGCCGCGCGTCCGGGTGCCTCGGCACATCGCGCGGCTCGCCACGCGGCTTGTCACGCCGCTCGTCGTCGACTACTCGTCGTCGACTACTTCGTCTCCGCCGCGCGTCCGGGGTGCCTCGGCACGTCGCGCGGCTCGCCACGCGGCTTGTCGCGCGCGCTCGTCGTCGACTACTTCGCCTCACGCGGGCTCATCGTCGACTACTCCGGTCTCCGCGCGCGCGTCCGGGTGCCTCGGCACATCGCGCGGCTCGCCACGCGGCTTGTCACGCCGCTCGTCGTCGACTACTCGTCGTCGACTACTTCGTCTCCGCCGCGCGTCCGGGTGCCTCGGCACGTCGCGCGGCTCGCCACGCGGCTTGTCGCGCCGCTCGTCGTCGACTACTTCGCCTCACGCAGGCTCATCGTCGACTACTCCGCCTACGCTGCGCGTCCGGGTGCCTCGGCACGTCGCGCAGCCCGTCACACGGCTCATCATCGACTACTCCGTGCGCCGCGACTTCGTCTTGCGGCCACGCTGGCTCTACTTCATCCACGCCGTGCGTCGTGACTACTTGTCTCGCGGCAACACTGGCTCTACTTCGAGTACGCCGCGCGCCGCCACGACGTCATCTTCCCCGGTCGCATCGCGTCGACCATTCATCTCGACTAGTTTTCCAAACTAGTCGAGAATGGCGATCACGCCACCAACAACTAGTCGGAATCAACTCGACTAGTCGACTTCGACGAAGCAACCGTCGCGGCTCCATCGCCGATCGCCACGGCTTCATCCGCAAGTCCGCTCGGCGAAAGAACGACTAAGTCATTTATCTAAATGATTGCTGTTTTCTTGGCTTGTCCTCCTCATCATGTAGGACCGCTTGCCGACTACTCGTTTGTGTATGCTTCTCGGCGGGTTTTCACGGGAGCTACACTCGCCGACTACTCTTGGGGCATATCAATCAAGTCGCCGCGAGTCTACTTCATCAACTCGGGGGCTATCCCTAGGAGGCGATTTCTAAAGTCCGCTACGCGCGGCAATCTAAAGTCGACTTATAAAGTCGCATTCTAAAGTCCGCTCCGAGCGGCATCTTAAAGTCGACTCCGGTCGCATCTTCGCCGCTCTCGATGGCATACTACGTGTGTAAGCTTCGATGGAACCTAGGCGTAAGCGGCCCTCGGGTCTCGGCGACGATGGAACCTAGCCGCACGTGGTCTTCACGCTCTCGTACCATGGGTCCAAGTGCCCTAAGTACTCGCACTCCGTACCTTGGGTCCGAAATCCATGGCCTAGGTACACAAGCCGACTCCGGTCGCACCCTCGAGCCCGCTCCGGCGGCAACCGTACCTTGGGTCTGAAATCCATGGCTCAGGTACTCAAGCCCACTCCGGTGGCACAAGCCCGCTCCGGCCGCAATCGTACCTTGGGTCTGAAATCCATGGCTCAGGTACTCAAGCCCACTCCGGTGGCACAAGTCGACGCTAACAGTCGCATCCAAGCCCACTCCGGTGGCACAAGCCCGCTCCGGCGGCAAGTCGTACCTTGGGTCCGAAATCCATGGCTCAGGTACTTAAGCCCACTCCGGTGGCACAAGCCGACTCCGGTCGCAATCTTAAGCCCGCTCCGGCGGCAAAACTACTCGTTTTTTCTGATTTTTTATTCGCTTTGGCTTTCCGGAAAGTGCTTTTCGTTTTTTGCATCTTAAAGTCCGCTCTACGCGGCAAACTAAAGTCGACTTCTTCAGTCGCATCTCAAAGTCCGCTCCGCGCGGCATCCTAAAGTCGACTTCTAAAGTCGCATATCAAAGTCCGCTCCGCGCGGCAACTAAAGTCGACTTCGGTTTTCAAGTCGCATCTCAAAGTCCGCTCCGCGCGGCACAAAGTCGACTTCGGATTTCAAGTCGCATCTCAAAGTCCGCTCCGCGCGGCACAAAGTCGACTTCGGTTTTTAAGTCGCATTCTAAAGTCCGCTCTGACAGCACGACTACTTCTCAAGCTCCATGGCTCGACGCCAAACTGCTACTTGGAATCTCTCCAGCTCGGGAGCTACTTGAAGATAACTTCAGCATGCTTCGCTCGCTCTCAAGCTCGCGGGCTCCTCACCAATCACTACTCGACGTGGCTCATACAGCTCTCTTATCTCGGGGGCTACACGCTGCAAGAGTACTCGGATGATGGCTTCGCGAACACTGAAGACCCTTGGATTGATTACCTAATCATTTCAAGGCTCGGGGGCGCTATGCTACACCCATCATTCAAATTTTTTCAAGACCGATGAGCCGGACCACCTTCCGGCCTCGCGGCAGTTCAAGTACTATTGAAGACTTCTCCAAGCAGTACTCGAGGACGCTCAAGAACTACTCGAAGAGGCTTCAAGACTACTCGAACTACAACTCTCGACTCCAACGTGCTCGGGGGCTTGTCGGGCATACTCCCCGGTACTCATGCAAGGAAGGAAGAATAGTAGAAGACGGACTCCTGCTAGAATTCCCCTGTACTCCTACTAGGACTCGCTCTGTGTAATCCTACTAGGACTCCTGCCTTGTAACCGACTAGGAACCCGCCCCCGGACTATATAAAGGAGGGCCGGGTACCTAGCCGCACACCCCCAATCCCTCCGGGGACAACCCAACACCAAGCGCGGGCGCCATACTTGATCCCCCAAACAGGGACGTAGGGTTCGCCACCTTGGCGGCCCGAACTCGTATAAATCTTGTGTCCCGTGTCCTTGCGCATACCTTCGAGTTCTCGGTCTCCCGATCACGATCCCCACCGCACAATCTACTACCTCGGGTACTCCCTCGGTAGGTTTGCCGGTCTAAAACACCGACACCTAGTACCACCCATTGTATCAAAAGTGGCATACCTTTTATGGTTATTGATGACAAAGGGGGAGAGATTGTAAAAGATATGAAATTGTCTTTGTATATGTAATGACAAAGGGGGTGAGACAGTATAGACATAATCAAGAGGGAGCAAAAAAATGCATGAAAGGAGTAAAATTCTTGGACAAAGAGAAGCACACAAGTAGGGGGATCAAGCTCATGAATTTGATTGACTGCATTTGATATGTGCATAATTCATGTGCTTGATTGCATATTGCATAAGCCTTAAAATTCAATATGCATACTTGTGTGGTGTATGCTAGTTATAGGATTCGAATGATGAAATGATAACTAGCATGCATATGTTGGTACCTAGATATGTTCTTTTGTAAAGATAGAACCTTGCCTATAATACTGATCTCATGAAATATCTAGTGTATTTCTTGGTATGTAGCTAATCATGGTGCTAAGGATGGACTTCAATGTGCGACATCAATTGGTATCACACTACAAAGGTTTATCCTATATACCTTAGCATCACTAGTAGTGTTAACACTCCTAAAATTTCATATTATGCATATGTGCAAGCTTGAAACAAAACCATTTGAGCACATATGTAGGGGAGTTATCACTACCTAGTTAGATTTTATGGTGCCTATCCAAATTCAAACATAGAGCTGAAATGTTGGATAAGGATCATAAAATCCAAACAAAATTAATTTCCATATCTTTGTAGAGTTGCCATCAATTACCAAAAAGGGAGAGATTGAAGGTCCTTGTTTGGTTTTGGTAATTGAGTGACAACTTAGGTGGACTAATGTGTGGTTGAGTGAAATACACAGGTGATTAGTCCACAAGTAATTATGTGATGAAGGAGCTCATTGCATTTGAGACATGACATGGAGTCATGTGACTAGATGGAGAAGATCATGACAAGACTTGGCTTGACGGACCGGTTGCAAGTGTGAAGGGCAAGTCAGAGGCTAGGCGCTGGACCGCGTGGCGGGATGCTTGAGTAATGACTTGGCGCCGATGGACCAATGCAACGGTGAAGAGCAAGTGAAGTCAAGATCGATGAACCAACACGTCGCATGATGATATGAAGTGGATCATATTATTTGTCATGGTGTTGATGGATATTAGAGGAGATGGAATAGAATGTGCAAGGCAAAGGTATATCCAATAGGAATTTCATTTCACCGGTCATAGGTGTGTAGATAAGTTTATGACCGGGTTTAGGATAGATGGTCGTACTATCAAGAGGGGCAGACTTGTTTGTATATCAGTCATCTAGTGCCACTTGAGTGATCTAACATTGCAATGTTGCTAGGATCGAGTGGCGTGATGAAGAGAGTGAAAAGCCCTTTCAAAAATGTTTGTGAAAATGCTAACTCACACACACTTAAGGTGGTACACTTATGGGGTTGGCACATTTGCAAAGGGGCTGAAGTTTTGGTTGATGGTTTTGGTTTGTGGTGGATCTTGGTTAGGAATTCTGCTTTGATCTAAAGTGTTTTGGGTCAAGCATTCAGGTGGGATGGATAGTCCTCTAAATAAGCTTTCCATAGAGTCCAAGATCACCTAATTCGGACATCAGAGATAAAAGTTAGAGCCGTTTTACCGAGCCTCGGTTGTGCTGAAAATAGAAGGTCGCGGACAGTCCGCGAGTGATGGACGGATAGTCCGCGATTTGATCGAGTTTTAGACAGAGATGAGTTTTTGACCTTCCAGGGGTCGGACGGTCCATCCGTAGGTGACGGACAGTCCGCCCTTTGACCTCGGACAGTCCGCCCAGACCTCACGGACTGTCCGTGACGCACCAACGGCTAGTTTTTTGAATGACGGACAGTTCGGGAATGCACCGCGGACAGTCCGAGAGAGCCGTTAGATCTCGGGAAAAGGGTGTAACGGCTAGTTTTCTTCCTCCCTCTACAAATAGAAGGGTGCCCGGGACTTGGAGGGGGTTGAGCACCTTGAGGATGTGTTTCCCATGATAGTGCTTGGCTTGGGAGCCCTCTAACTCACTTGTGCTTGCGAGATTGCAAATCGATTGCGAGTGAGTGCGAATCTAGTGCTTTGCTTTGTGAGATTGCATCAAGTGGCACTAGGTGTTCGTGTTGCAAGCCGGTGTGCTTGTTACTCTTGGAGGTTGCCACCTCCTAGACGGCTTGGTGGATTGTGGCTCCGTTGAAGCACGCAAGGAGATTGTGCGTGGCTCCGGAGAAGGCTTTGTGAGGGGGATTGTGCTCACCCGCGGGGATCGCGAAGAGCAACTCTAGTGGAGTGTGTCATTGAGTTACCTCACTTGCGAGTGGTGTCTTGGTGTGCCCGGAGTGGCCAACGGCTTGAAAGCTTTGCCCAAGAACCATCTAGGTGTTGGTCGACACAACGAGGACTAGCTTGGTGGCAACCAAGTGAACCTCGGGATAAAAATCATTGTGTCAACATTGTCTACTCTTCTCGGTGGTTTGCACTTCTCGATCACAAGCATTGTATTTACATTCTTATATATATCTTGTGCTTGTGTGATTGCTTCTATAATTAGTTGGCTTGTGTAGCTTGCTAATTATCTTCTTTCTTGTGTAGGTTGTAGTAGTGATGTTGTAACTAATTAGCTTGTGTAGCTTAACTAATCTCTTTGCTTAGTTTGTGTAGCTAAATAAATTGAGCTTTTGGATTAGACTTGTGTAGTCTTGTCCATTGTGCATCTAGTGAGCTTAGGTAGGCTTTGTGCTTTTACTCATTAGAATTGTGTAGGAGCTCCCCGGTGCTTAAAGTACTAGTGGCATAGGTTTGTGTGTCCTTGCTCCTAAATTTGTTTATGTGAGCTCTTCGTAGCCCGGCACCTCTTTTGCTTTGTGTAGGATCTTCTAATGGTGCTTTAGAGTTATAGATAGAGGGGGTATAGTCTTGGCTAGATCGATAGTTTAAAATCTGCATTTATTTTGGTTAGTTGTTGCGTTAAGTTTTTAGAAAGGACTATTCACCCCCCCTCTAGTCCGCCATCTCAACCCTACAGAGGGCTTGGCGATCATCGGCTTGTGGCGCAGCTTCCCGTGGTGGGGGCTTGGCGGCTGGCAACATCGTGGATACACAGATAAGGTCGGAGGTGCTGCCCACTAGTGCGTGGCAGCCGATCATGGTGCCTCAGTAGCCATCGTCGCCGACGAAAGGGGGCGACGCGTGAGAGCTTGTTGGCGTGCCATTTATCGTCATAGATTTTCTCCGCAACGTACTTCTTTCGGTGGACTAAGGCCTGGAACTGCATCTTCTTCTCCGCCATGCCATCTCTATCCGGGCACGATGGCGGTGACGTGCCCATGACATTGACGGTGTCGTGTTGCCGGTGATGGAGTGGCATACAACCATACGAGGTGATGCATGCTCACGCGTGGAAGTTGGGCAGGATCACGACTCACAACGTGATGTCTGTCGGCATCGTAGAGGAAGGCGCGTCGGTGTCGTCCAAGAACATCGTCTGGATCTCCGACAGCTAGCACGACGCACGCCATACTCGCAAGATGCGGGTTCACTCCGTCTGTCAAATTTCGAGGGATGGAGCCGCTCCGCTCCCATTTCTCCTCTCTGTCTCCCTCCCGTCTCCCTGTGAGGGCGGCGGCTCTCCCCACGAGCGGAGCCTATGAGGGCGGCGGCAGAGCTCCCGCTGGAGCTCACGTGACGACGGCGGAGCTCTCTCGGGGCCGGCGGAGTGAAGGTGGCGGTAGGGCACAGGGATGACTGTGACCCCGCGGGGCCGGCGTTGGAGTCCATGGCGGGCGACAGATCTGCAAGGTGCGTCTGGGCAAGGAGTGATCATGCCCAGAGCTCGCCCGGAGCTGGCGGAGCGGAGGTGGTGATAGGGCACATGGATGACCGTAACCCTACCGGGCTCGGCGTCGGAGTCCATGGCGGGTGGCTAATCTGCAGGCGCGTCTGGGCAAGGAGCGCTTGTGCCTGGAGCTCACTCGAGCCAGTGGAGCTCGCGCGCAGCAGCGGAGCCTGCCCGCGACACCTAAGCTCGCGCGTGGCGGAGCCTGTGAGGCTGGCGGAGCCCTTCTGCTCTGCTCTGCTCTGCTAGAGAAAAAGAGTGAGAGTATGACAGGTGGGATCCATTGGTGACAGATGGGCCCACACTAAAGGTGTTATGTTGTCCTTCATCCCAAATTTTTAGTTCCTTCATCCAAACAAAACTTGGAAAAAACTCATCCCAACCCAAAAACATGAACCAAATTTAGGAGCGGCTGAAGCTGTCCCCAAAATGAGGGTCGGCTCCGCTCCACTCCGCTCTCCAACCAAACACAGAGTAAGGGGCTGGGCGGAGATAAGGATGGTCGTGCTAGCTCTTGGTCACTTCGTCGTCGGATTGGGCGCCAGAGCTACCGTGTGGACTTGCAGCAATCGAGCTAGTTCTCACCGGCGTGCCTTGTCCCGAGCATGGACCTGATGCCATTGCCATATGGGGGCATCAATCAGCTAGCTGCAGTTCAGATGCAGAATAAACTTGCCTGAGGTTGGGCACGGCTGGCGGGTGGGGACTAGAGAGAGCATCAGCATCGCTCCATGCCCTACCATGGCGGCAGTGCACCTAGGATCCACCCTCAGTTGGGGGGGAGGGGCTAGAGCCCTCACGGGGGCCTCTCACTGTTCTTCTTCCACCTTCCACACCCCATTATGCTTTCTTCCTTCCAAAAATTATCAGGGGCTCGGCGGAGGGGGCTCCACGGAATTTCCGGCCGTATGAGGGGCTAGAGCCCCACCCACCCCAGGCGTGGCTCTATGCAGCCGTCGCGCGGCAAAAATCAGACGTTACAGCTCAAGACACAAGATAAAAGGGATTATTTGAGCGGCCACATGCATTTTGTATACAACAGTTTTTCATGCTCTCAACACAAACATCTAGCACTACAATTCAGAGATATAATTCTTTTCACATGGTCTTGTGGATTTGTCTTATATACCACCTCTAACAAGAGATGTCATTTGTTTCAGGTTCAATCTATACTATAAGGAGCGAAGACAATTGAAAACTTTTCTCACCCAATTCGGATCCACCATACCCCTCACACCGGACCCACCCGTCATATGTTTTTGGAAGTGGATAGGATGGAAGAACTATGAAGTACCAAAAAATCGCAATTTGGAGAGCGTTTCTGCCAAAAATGAATTGTTTTTCTCACCCAACCGCGTCTTAACCACATCGCGTACCCACGTTGGACCCACGCTGCCGGTATACTCGTTCGTCGTCGTTCCTTGTCAATCCTGTCTTCGTTTTCTTCTCTATCACGCTCCTCTCCTTCCGAGTCGATCACGCTAAGCCATACGAGGCTCCGACCCACACCCACTTCAATCCCCGTATGCTCTAGCGAAATAGATAGATACAGATGACCTATCTAGCCACCCTTGTCTCCGCAAACTCTTCTTCTCCAACAACACCATTGGATCTCGCCGGAGCTCCGGCGACCTCGTCGGCACGTTGTCGTCAAGCACCTCGCCGCCGACGACCTAGCCGCCCACGCCCACGGCGAGATTTGTTATTTTCTTTAGGTGATCCTTTGTTGCATGGAGCTGACCGAGGTATACATAGATGCATCTTGGTTGGAATTGTGCTCCCACGTTCAGCAGCAGATCGCATGGCAGTAGTAGCACGCATGCATATGGCAGCGGTACACCGGTGGTCAAAGCAACGACGAGTTGCACACAGCACACGCGGGTAGGCGGGCAGCATGCACGGCAGGCCGGCAAGCCGGCGGCCATCTTCGATCATGATCGGCATGCACAGCGAGTTGCCCCTACGTACGACAACTCTGGCACAGCACAAGCATGACCAGCGGTAAGAGCAATGGCACGCATGCCTGGAGGTAGTACACTGGCGGCCAAAGCAACGACGAACTGAGGGAACATGCACGGCAGCCCGACAACGCAAGTTGGCGACCATCTTCATTTTTAATGATTTTTTGGCCACGATAACCTCGGCACCTAAATCCATCTACGACGGTTATAGATGGCCATTTAGCACGAGGCCCATGCGCCCGCCCATAGCACGATTTTTTGGCCCGACACGAGCACGAGTCCAAGACGATTTTTTCGGGCCCGGCCGGCACGAGCACGATGTTGGGCTGGGCCGGGCTTCATTCTCGGCCCATAGTGCTGGCCCCAGACGACACGAAATCAGCCGGCACGACACGGCCCACGGACTAGCACGACGGCCCAACAACCCAACCGGCCCATTTAGCACGACGGTATATAAATCGGTGACTCCTTCTCCCAAACCCTAGCTCCCTCCCTTCTTTGTCCCGTCGCCGCCCCTCCTTTGTCCCACCGCCACCCTTCCCCGGCCTCCTCTCGTCCCCCGCCGGGGGAGCCGGCACCGCCCGCCGGGGCAAGCCGCGGCCGGGGGAGCCGGCGCGCGCCCGCAGCCGGCAAGCCGTCGGCGGGGAGGCGTGCATGCCCGCCGGGGCAAGCCATGTCGCCGGCGGTGCCGACACGGCACCGCGTCGTGGGACACGGCCGGCGGGGCCGGGAGGTGCAAGGGCGCAGACCGCCGTGCGCAAGGTGAAGAAACCGAGCGGGGGCCGCCGACCGTCGCGGTGGAGGTGGAGCAAGGGCCGCCAGTGCCTGCGCCGGTGGAAGTGGAGCAAGAGCCGCTGATGTCTGCGGCGGCGTCGCCCATGCCGCCGCCGGGTGCCCTGCTCCCCACCTTCCTCCGCCATCGGCCACCTCCTCCACCGCCGGACAACGATCTCCCTCCTCCACACCCTCCTGATGTCGTGTTGCGGGCTGGCACGCGGCCCATCGGCACGATGGGCCGTAGTCGTGCCTCGGGCTGGCCCAGCACGAAAAATTAGCCTCGGGCCAGTGCTGGGCTATGATCTCAGCCCATAGTGCCGCCCAGCACGAGCACGAAGTCTGTTGGGCCACGTCGGGCTGGGCTGCTTCGTGCCTCGGGCCGCATCGTGCTTGGGCCGGGCCGGGTCAAGGCGGGCCAAATGGCCATCTATAACGACGGTTGTTCACGACGGCCCGGATGACAAACTCCGGTAGCAAACATAGCTAGCAGCCTTTAGCCCCTTCTCATTCTATATTGGACCAAAGTTTTAATGTGTAGATTCAGTTATTTTTAATTTTAACCATTTCACTTAATAGTTTGGAACTAAGAACTTGCAGCATTCTATTTAATTAATTAATAAAAACAATCATCAATTATTTTTTAGTATGAACTCTTTTAATCTTCTCATTGCATTAAAAACCCATGACCAATAATTGGTGGTGGAGTTGATGACGAGCTAGGGTTCAGTGTTGCTGGGGTGGGAGCTCGAGTGGTCAACGGTCATCATAGAATAGGAGTGTGGTGGTGGCGAGGCCCGGCGATCATTAAAAAACACGCAACAAGCTTATCTTTTTATTAGATAATTATTTTAATAAAATTGATCTGATGATGTTATCACAATAGATAGATTGGATTATCGAGTCCCGCGCGGCATGTTACTAGTATATATAAAAGATCAATAATGCTTATGACATCAAGTATCTATCATTATGAAATATATTTTGTATTTTATTTTTATTGTGTTAGATATTAATACTCTTATAGTGTTCTCTGCAACTTTCGGTCAAGCCTGAACTTAGGAGAAACTTGGAAGTCATACATAGTTTGATGGAAGGAGTACATACACACTGGACTGGATGTAAACTTAATATCAATTAAAAATAAATTATAATCTATTTTTTTAAATAAAAGGCTGCTTCACTACCACATATTCATGCTGCCAAAAACCGTCAGGAGAAAGAAAAAAATTGTTGGAGTACGGTTTCACGAGGAAAAAAGTGTTTTAGCTCACATTGGTAAAACGGAGCTCCCCTCATGAATTTCTCAGCCATTAGATCTAAAATGGGCGACTCATATCAACTCATTCTCTTTATATCCTATCTTCTTCTTTTCTCCCCCATTTCCATCCACCCAACCCGACTCCAAGCCTCCTTCCGCCCCCCGTGGTTGGCCCCTACCCACCGTCCAACTCTCCCCACTTGTGCAAGCCGTCGCGCCTCTGGCCCCCATCGTGGTTGCCCTCGATGCTCCCTTCCCGACCCCATCCAACCGCCGTCCTCCACCACTCGACCAGTGATGTCTCCACTGTTGTTCCCTGATGCCCCTCTGCCTGCCTCCTCCAACAGGCTGACCTGCTGTCGCCGACACCCGGAAATAATGAACTCCTAACCCCAAAACCCAATCCCAAGCCCCTAGCCTCACCGGAGTTGGAGAAGAAATGATGGAGACGGAGAGAAGAAAAGTTTGAATAAGGAGAGCCTCTAAAACACATGGGTGAGATACAACTTTCCGAAAAAGTAATATTTCTAAAAGAATAGACGCATGTAGGTCTCATCAACTTATATAAGAATGTAAAAGTCTCAACAATTTCAGCTGGTTGTTGAGCAAAAGATAACGTGAGTTGACAATGGATACTACTAGCACTGAGCATGTGAGTATATTCAATGGTGTTTAGTTGTGAAAAGTTGTGAAAAAGTGTACGTTGAGATGCGTACTGTGAGAGAAGATGTAACTTGATGTAATAGAGATGCATGTGATTGATGAATAGTAAATTGGAGTCCAATTGAAAAAAAATAAACACGAACATACTTTGTATGTTCGTTTGGCTGGTGGCTGATGGCTGGTGCTGATTTGTTCTGAGAGAAAAGTATTGCTGGCTGATTGCTAGTGACTGGTTTGTTCTGAGAGAAAAGTACTGCCAGCTGATGGCTGATAAACCAAACGAACAAGGCGAACCGATCGCTCCAAATATTACTCAGAGTACAAACTTGATGGTACTGCCTTCACTCAAGATGTGACGTTTACTCTTGTGAACGACCACCCGGAGCTCGTAGGTCTGTCTCCAAAAATTTGAGGCCCGTGAGCGAAATACAAAAATGTGTCCTCAAATTCTTTTGAAAAATCATATGTTCAATTATATCTTTCATAATTAATATTTTCCCCGACAGCGTAATGCAGACTATGGAGCCGCATGCACACAAATCTACCTACGTGTCATATATATACTAATTGTGGAAATCTTAGACATTGTTTAGTTGCTAAATTTTTTCGCACAACTAAAACAAGTTCTATTAGAAGTAGTAAACATAGACTAATTACAAACAAATTCGTTCGTTTGGTCGGTGGCCGATGGTAGTCTTTGGTTTGTTCCGAGAGAAAATCTTGTTGGCTGGTTTTTGGTCGAGAGAGAAGTCTTTACTTGCTGGTGGTCGATAAGCCAAGCGAACGGGCGAAAACTAATTACACTTATGGATGTGAATCGTGAGATGAATCCATTAAATCTAATTAATACATCATTAAAAATTATTTATTGTAGCATGACGATGTCTAATCATAGCATAATTAAGTTTGTTAGATTCATCCCGCGATTTGATTCAGGGGTTATGAAATGAATTTTGTTATTGATCCACACAAGCATAGATGTAATGTGACGGTTGGACAATATACTTTTTTTTTACTAAACATGTTAATCATCGAGAGTTTCAAAGGCTCGGATGGATTATTGGGCCATGAACGTGTGCACGCCGAGCGATGTGTGTGATTTCGGGCTCTTCATTTTCTCAAGGATTAAGACCACGTTAATAACATATTAGCAATTTGGAGGCCTCATTTTTTTGGGCCCCTGTTCGGTGGCTCAGGTCGACCATGCCCATCGACGGGCCTTCGCTGGCCTGCTTGTCCCTCTCCTTTCTGTCACGGCGGACCACCTTCGACGCCGGTGAACACGGCGAATCTCTCTCTTGTCGGCTTCCTCGTGGGCACACCTGCTGCATGATGTCCGCATGGTCTCGAAGAACTGGGTGACACAGAACCTGCCGGAGCCGAGGCCGACGACCTGGGGCTTGCTGGGCACCTCAGCCCTGTGTTCGTTCCCGGCCGGCAGTCGTCGCGCGCGTACTCCGTACTGCAGTAAAACTGTAAAAGGCTGTCCACGTCGGCGAATAGGTCACTGGTGGCGCAGAGGCGGGGGTGGTCGTCGTCGTTGCATTTCAGGAAGCCAAGCCAGAGGCCGAGCTCCCTGTCGTGCTCGACCTTGCCGGCGAACCGCAGAGCCTCGCCGCCGGCGGCCTTGCTCCACGCGCGGCTCGCCGTGTCGAAGCAGTAGGTCCCAAGGAGGCCTTCCGTGGCCACGCAGAGCACGTCGTCGGAGGCGGCGCCGCCGACGAGCTGCGCGTGCGCGTAGAAGACGATCCTCGTGTCGTGCCTGCAGGTGGCGGCCTCGACGTAGGGCGGCCGCGGGAGCTTCTCCAATTGCCAACGGCGGTTGCGGCAAACCATGGCCTGGAACTTGAACCCATCATCGTCGGCCGGGCGCCCCGTACCCTACCATGACATAACATAGACGACGGTGTCGTCTCCTTCGGTGGCGCCGGCGACGGGGAAGTAGGCGCGCCCCCAGGGCAACTCCTCGCGCCCGGGGAAGCTAGGCAGTGTAACGACACGGCGCCTGTCGTCTGTCGGCGTCGTAGAGGAAGGCGCCGCGGGAGTAGTGGTCGACGAACATCGCCCTGCTCTCGGACAGGGCGGCACAGTCTAGCCGGCAATACTGGCGGTACTCGTATCTTGGGTCCGGCGTCGGCTGGAAGCTCAACCTCGGCGGCGGCATCTGCTTCTTCTCCACCTTCTCCAGCGACTCCTCGCGCCGGTCGGCCCGTTGTCGTAGTTGGGGAAGACGACGGTCGTGTCGTCGTCGTAGTAGTTGGGGAAGAGGACGGCCGGATCCTTCGCGGCCGCTGCGTCATCCGCCGCCTTCGATGTGGGATAGAACAGGTTGTTTCGGGGTATGTAACAGGAGGTTGACGCGGTGCAACGAGTACACGGAGGTGAGCTCGTTGCTCATCACCAGATTCAGAACCCGCCGCCGGTGGCTCATCGTCGTCGAAGCTAAGGGATCGATACACTCTGGGGCCAAGGCACGCTGCAGAGTGCATAGAGGGCATAACGCTACCTAAATCGATGAGCTTTTGTTCTTGGTAGGGCCCGTGCACCAATCTCAACACAATATATCATATCTACTTGGAAAAGTTTCTTAAAAAAACTACCTGGAAAAGATCCATCATTTGACTCCATCAAAACAACCGTAATCAGTGATTTTTTATGAATGGGCTGGGTTTGTAGTCCACTAGTCGGACAGTCTAGTGGGATGCTACCCCCGCCAGGGTTCAAATCCTGGCGTTCGCACCTTTAGGGCTTGTTCGCTTCCATCGGATTCAATCCGGTCGGAATAATAGATACATCAAGAAAATTGTGGTTAAGACTCGGATTTATTCCGAATCGAGATTTAATTTTACTCATCATGATAGGTAGAAGAAGAGACCGAAGAGCCGGATTGAATCCACACCTCTTGACTAGTGGATTGATTCCGAGTCTTTTGGTGCACATATCATGAATCAATTCATTTTTGATCCGGAATAAATCCGGATCTCTCATATTAGCTATCACAATTTTCTTGCTACATTTATTAATTCCGGTCGGAATCAATCCAGTGGAAACGAATGAGGCCTTAGCTGGATTTATTCCGGAATTTTCCGGCGTTATGCATTAAGTGGTAAGCGATGTTCCCGTCGACGACGATGCGACGATGTGCCAGTGGTGACTTTCGGGGATTTACAGATCCGGCAGTGCTCAGTCCTTCGGAGGTGCTCATAGAGATATGATTTGCGTATGTGTGTTCATAGGGGTGAGTGTGCGTGCGTGTTGTGAGCGTGCAAATGCTTCGACACTGTTGTGGCCACAATGAACCACCTCAATACACTGGTGAACAACGTCGCTGACGATGCGCCAGTGGTGACTTTCGGGAATTTACAGATCTGACGGTGCTCAGTCCTTCAGATGTGCTCATAAAGATAGGGTTTGCGTACGTGTGTTCATAGGGGTGAGTGTGCGTGCGTGTTGTGAGTGTGCAAATACTTCGACAATGTTGTGGCCACAATGAACCACCTCAATACACCAGTGAACACAACCGTTATCTTCTGTCCTTCATCGTCTTAAGAAGTACCAGGCGCTCCTTCATCTTCTTAAGAAGTACTAAGGCCCCGTTTGGCACCACTCCTCTAGACGGAGGAGTCGGAGCTGAAGCAGGGGGAGCTGGTTTTTTAGCTCCTCCAACTTCACCTTTTGGTCAATAAAAACAACTCCACCTCTCACATTTAGGTTAGCAGAATCACTTCACGTGTGGAGGTGTTTGTTGTGGCTCCAGCAAAAACAGCTCTAAAACAGCTCCAGGAGCTGTTTTTGGAGCTCTACCAAACTAGCCCTACGCTTCTTCGTCGTCTTAAGAAGTACTAGGCGCCAAATGCCGGATCTTTCCTAGTTGCCTTGAAGAACTAGGCGCCACATAACTTGTCAGAGCCGAGATGATAAGCTGGGTTACCTTGACCTTACCCGTGTAGTAGATAAATGTCACACCCGATTTTCCGAAGGAAACCAAGTGCATACCTATATGCATGCCAGGATCAAGTTTCATACATATAGTGACATATAAGTGAATACAAAAACAGTATCACGAAAGAAAAAGAAAGATTATCAGAGATTTACGCTTAATCCTGGAAACGAAGGCTCCAAACATCACAAGCAGTCAACTGGGGGTTGCGTACGCCTAGCTCCAGCAACATCTTCACATCATCTTCATGTAGCTTCCTCCTTCTGAGCAACATTGTTTAGCAAGGGTGAGCACTTGTCGTACTCAGCAAGTGTGGGGAAAACATGAATGCAAAGGCTTTATAGTGTACTGGGCTATAAGCATTTAAACAATTTTAGTTGGTCAAATTTTATTAGCACCTGATTACTAATAAAATATAAGTTTATACCAACCCACATTAAGCATAAGGTAAGAGATACGCCATAAGCACATGGCAAGCATAACCAGAGAACACGATTTAAGTCCATCTTCAAGTTCAATTATCATGTGAGGGTCCAGGCCGCTTTTGACCGTGAGCACGGCTAATCGATTAGTTTTACACTCTGCAGAGGTTGTACATCTTTACCCACAAGTCGCGTAAAAACTCCGAAGAGTTTTGCACCCAACCACGCTGTGCAAAAGTAGGCACAATACCACACTACCGAGGTGTGGCTGCATAGGGACGCTACGAGGCCTTTACAAAGAGTCCTCCCGTGCGTATTAGTCCATAGTAGTATGTCATAGAGGCTATCTTTCGTACCACACTTCTATTACGGACGGTAAGCCATAGAGTCTTCCGTTCCATCACCGCTTCGGAATAGAAGAGCCATAAAAGCATTCCTCCGTCCCCAACCTACTATGCGAGTAATAACCACACAAAGACTTCCTTAATTACTCGGCCAAGACCAGAGCCATATAGTCCTTGTGGTTGCACTGTTGTCCTGGGTGGTCGCTCCATGCTCTGATTAATCATATGATCTTGTATTAAGCATCCAAAGATATAGCATAAAGGTATAGCATGACTCATCATTAATGTTCATTAAAACCACCATAACCCAGGTATAGCAGCTAAGCATAACTACCCAACATAAATGTAAACCCAGGTTAACAAGGTATGATCATAAAGACTAGGTAATCCTTAATAGGAACCCATCAAAATTAATGCAAGCAATGCAATGAGTGATAAGTATAATTCTTAGGACAAAAGATCAAGGACACACTTGCCTTTAACCAAAGTAATGTCGTTGCTCAGAATCTTCAACTTCAAGCTCTTCCAAACTTCTCGAACGGCGTTCACTCTAAACGCATCAATCATCGGGCACAAACATACACAAAGCAAACAAACAAGCATATACTAAGAACAAAGCACCAATCATAAGAAAGCTTTAAAAGAACGCACTAAAGGATATGCTTGATTAGATGGATCACTAAAGAACACAAAGTGTTCTTGGAAGGGAAAGGCTTGGTTAGCTTTAAAGAGATGGTTGTGGAAGATTGAGCAAGGACCGGAAAGATCACACTAAGATTGAGCTGAGAAAAGAACGTCTAACAAACGTTTTGCATATATGAGAGAGCAACCCTATGAGCTAGGTTCATTTTAATTAACAAAACAAATATAAAGGATATTTCAGAAATAAAATACCCTATGTTGGCATTAATGCAATATTGAACTTTATTTATGAAACCGATGTAAAGAGCTAGTCAAGTTTTATTAATAAAGATTCATATATGAATTAAACCGATTAAACATTTAATTTAGAAAAACTAAACTATATGAACAATCTAAACGAAACTTTGTAATTCGAGTAGATCATATTATTATTAAAAACATTATGGTATTGGCATTAATCAAATTAATATTTATTATAAAAGCCGTTGTAAAAGCCTAATCAAATTTTAATTAGAAAAGATTAATTAACTATTAAACAATTTAACATTTGGTTTACGAAAACCGAGATAAAGATCTAATTAACTGTTATATATAAAAACATGTGATAGAAACATTAATCAAATTAAATTTGCTTGTGAAAACGACATATAGATCTATATAGCTTTTATTTGGAAAAGACATGCATAGCTAGTCATTAATCAAAAGTAATATTAATTTTATTTTCAGAAAACAAAACATGATGAAAACTCACCACTAACGCGTGCTTTACATTATTATGAATCTAACGCAACTTGAACGGATGAAATCGGAGCTAAAACGAAAAAGATTTGATGGGCAAAACAAGATTGCAGGGACCTAGTTGTGATTAACTATAGATTTGGAGGGGTAGCAGAAAAGATTAGCAAGACACAAAAAACATTGCTCGCAAAAAGACTAATCTGCAGGGTTAGATCTGAAAAAGATCACTGGTCGGATTGGATCTAAAGAATACAATCTATTTAGGGGGCTTTCTGCAAAAGCTACAAGACACAAGATCTAATCTATTCATTACATCTTTAACCAGGGACCAAAACACCAAAGTGGCAGGGATTTTTCTTGCTCCGCCGGCACCTGGCGGCCAAGATTGCTGGCGGTCTGGGCTCTAGAAACACGGATTGGCAGCGCAGGATACAGAGGAGAGGAAGGGGAGGTCGTAGGGTGTCTCACCGACGGTGGAGGGTCGCGGTGGTGTCCGGAATTTGGAGCACGGTAGACGGACCGGCGGTACGGCCGGCGAGGTCGGATTGCACACGGCCGACGGTGCTCGGCGGCCAACTCGCGACGGGAAGCGGGCCTTTGGACGCAGTTCGGCGTCGCGGATCTTCTCGTGGCCACGGATTGGCCCACCGTCGGCGGGAACGGACCGTGGAGGTCGGTAATCGAAGTCAACCGTCGGCGGGTTCTTGCGGGCCGGGTCGGGCTTAGCGAGGGCGCGGCGACGGAGAGAGGCCGGAGGGCGCGGCGGCGTGCGGCTCGGGCGCGGGCGGCGGCGCGCGAGGGGCTAGGGCGAGGGAGCGGCGTAGGGCCGAGGAACAAGGCGGCGGCGCTAGAAGGCCGCGCACGGGCGGCGGCGCGGGGCGGTGCGAGCGGGGGGCGTGCGGATGGCGGCTAAGGCGGCGCGCGGCGGGGGCGGCCGGGGTTAAATAGGGGAGCGGACCCCCGGGGAGTCCCGGGCGCGCACGCCCGGGAGCCGGCCGAGGGCCGGCGGCGGCGCGGCTCGGCCGTGCCCATGGCGGACTGCGGCGCCGGGCCCGGATGGTCTTCCACGGGCTCGGGGCCGGGCCAGAGCGGGTCAGGATGGGTTGCGGAGTTGGGCCGTTGGCGGTTGCTGGGCCGCGCAGATCGCGGTGGAAAACAGGTCGGCCAAGGAGCGATAGCGGACTTCGGGAAAAAAACAAAGATGGGCTGGAAACAGCTTTGGGCCGAAAAAAGGATAGGAGAAAGGAAATTCTTTTTTTTATTTTCAGAAAACATTTTCCTGAACATAAAATAATCTAGAAATAGCTAGATAATTCCTTAAAGCCACGAAAAATATTCTGAAAATCCCAAAAATTTCAGGGAAATTTCCAGAGCTAGATTAAGACATGAAAAATCCAAATAAAGCATTTGGGGCTCATGAAAAAGATTTTAGAGCCTTCTAATAAATAGAAATAGCTCAAGGAAAATGAGAATAAATTCTAGAAAAATCCGGAAAATTCTCGTGAGAGTTGGACAGCTCCTAAACGCATTTTTTTGAAACCTTTTTGCACTCAAGAACCACTAGATGCATCGGCATGAATGCAACACACACAACTTTTTATTTAATTTAGAAAATCAAACAAAGGATTTTTCCTATACTATATTCCTTGTAAAGAAAATAAATGTGGGAAAAATTTTAAAATTATGAGAAAATCGTTATTTAATTATTCTCTCTATTCACATCCTGAAATTAGAAATTTCAGGGTGTGACAATAAAGTAGTGATGGCACATGCCCCCACTTAGATAGATTTCTTTGTGAAACCTTGATCATATTTTTAGTAGTTTTTTTTGAAACCGGATCCTAATTCAAGAAGCTGCAAAGGCTTAATTATACTACCTCTCCCTTGATATAAGTGAATACTGTAGCAATACTAGTCTAATCTATACTATAAGGAGCGAAGACAATTGAAAACTTTTCTCACCCAATTCGGGCCAGCCTTACCCCTCACGCCGGACCCACCCGTCAGGTTGCGTGATGATAAAAAAGGTGGAACGATTATAAAAACCGCAATTTGGGGAACGTTTCTGCCAAAAAAACATAATGTTTTTGTCACCCAACATCACCTTACCCACCCTGTTTACCCACGTCGGGCCCACCCGACACTTGCCGTATCCACCCGAACAATCCGCATGCAATTTTCTTTCAAAGCAAAATCCGCTGCCTACGAGCCTGTACAGCTAGCGCCGGCGCGCCGCGGCGTACTTGGTGGCGCCCGACAACAGGCATATAAGGGCGCATATAGTAGCTTGCACGCACGCATGCCCGCCCCGCACGTGAGCGGCCGCGACGCCGCCTGATGGGCTAGCTCGATCGATGCCATATGCGTCCGCCGGATAGACACGCCCACATGCGGTCGTCCGATCTGGTCCTCCCACGGTGGCCATCGCGTTTGGGCAGACGACGGAGGCCGCGTAGACGATGGGAGACGGATGATGCATGATGAGAGAGGCATGCAGACGTTGGTTGGTTGCGGGTCAAGCTCATCGACATACGTCTCGATCCAGCCCTGGAACGGAATTCAACTCTTGCTTGCTTTGCTTGTCGCGTGCTGTCTTTCCCTGCACGACGATGGTGTCGTGATTTAATTGTTTGGAGCAGCCTCATGGTCGGACACTCGGACCGCGCGCGCACACTTGGACTTGGTGGACTTGCTTAATTTGGGTCACCGTAGAGCAAAGAATCATAAAGGGGCCACTGCACGTTATCCGTGTGGCCATGCATGTATGGAATGCACAATTGCTGGTTAAACAAAATCCATACGCAATTTCGCGCCTCACACCTCGCCTCCGTGTCTGTAACCTCCTCACTCTCCATCCCACCACGACACACTTATTTTATTAATCTGGCAACCCGCATCACCGAAGGCGCCGACGCCCCATCCTCGTGTGGTGCACTAGGGTTTCGGTTCCCTGTATATGGCCCGGCCAGGCCCGTGGGGTGCAGCCCACGGCCAATTGGTTGCCTGGACGCCCTCCTCATCCAGGCTCGCAGCGTGCAAACCCTAGCCCCCTCCCTGCATCTCCAGAAACGCATTTCTCCTTCGTTCCTCCGCGTGCAGGCGCTGGCGAGCGCGCGGGAGCTCGAAAAGTTGGGCGCGTGCGTGCAGGCGGGCGAGCGCGGGAACCCTAGGGTCACCCCCCCCCTTCGCGCCATTCCCTCTGGTATAAATCACCGGTGCACCTCACCTCCCTCCATTTTCCTCTCGCTCGGTGCTTCTGCTTCCTCCATCTTCTCGAACCTTCTACTCTCAGAGGCAGCAGGTGATGCCTTCATCTTCTTCTTCCTTTCACCGTGTAGATCCATGGAGGTGTGGATCGATCCATGGAGGTGTGAGCATGTTTGGACCTCGAGTTGCTAGGGTTTCGAGGCCTACAGTGCAAGTATTCCACCATCCCCTCGCTAGATCTAGTGGGTTCTGATGTTTGTGTGGTTTTTGTCGCCCGTTCTAATCCCCTAGTCTTTGACTGCAGGGGTTGATTTGTGTTTTGCCTTTTGGTTGGAGGTAAACAGGCAAGTATCTTCCCCTAACCTCTCTCTATTTCGTAGATCTACTTGTTTCTAGGTATTAATTAATAGTTGTTTTCATGTGCAGATCTGCTGATATCTTTGCATTTCTGTTGGTCTTCGTAATCTTCTCTATCTTTGTTCAAGATCTTGTGGTAACCAGTGGAAATGGTTTATTTGCAACTGAGCTCATGAATTAGCCTATGATGTCTTGTTATCCCATTTGATGCAAGTTGAGCACAATTTCTTAGTTGATGATGTCTTATTATTTCATTTTGTGAAATCTGAGCACATGTCCTTAGCTGATGATGGTTGTTTCTTAAGCAAATAATGTTATGTCTGAGCACATGTGTGTTAGGTGATGATGCTTTGGTTCTAGATTTATTACAATGATGCAAGTTCTGATCACTGCATATATGTTCATGTCCATTTGCCTAAGACATGGTTTGAATGTTTGTTGCACTTGCCATAGATGAATCTGTCGAGCAGAGACGCATGTTGGTGATCAAAGCTGCTGCATTTGTGTTTGTTGTCTATGCATACTTCATCAGTAGGCTCAGGACTGCTCGTAATGCACAACCTCGTATCTCATATGCCCCAATGAGTGCCATGGATCAGGAAAGGCAAGCCAACCTTGACAAAATTTACAGCTACAATGACATAGAGTGTGTTAACATGTTGCGTATGCGTAAAGCTCCCTTCTTTAACATGTGTAACCTACTTAGGGACAGACATTTGTTTAGGGACACCATAAGTAATTTTGTTGAGGAACAAATTGCCATGTTTCTCCATGTTGTTGGGCATAACCAAAGGTTTAGAGTCATACATCAGAATTTTAGGAGGTCAATGGAAACTGTCAGTAGGTATTTTAGAGAGGTGTTATATGCTATTGGTGAGCTTAGGGGGGAGATGATCAGGCCACCATCAAATGAGACACCACTGAAAATCAGAAACAGCCCAAGGTGGCATCCATACCTTAAGGTAAATAAACTGTTGGGATGTTGGGTTGTGGTTAACTCCATGCATGATCAAAATATAATGTCTATTAATGATTCATTGTAGGACTGCATTGGTGTAATAGATGGTACTCATGTGCATGCTAGGGTACCAGCAAAGATTGCTGCAGCCTTTAGGGGTAGGAAGAACCATCCTACTCAAAATGTGCTTGTTGCAGTTGACTTTGATCTGAGATTCACATATGTCTTGGCTGGATGGGAGGGGTCTGCACATGATGCTCTAATTCTAGCAGATGCTCTAGAGAGGGACAGATAAAGGTTTCAAAGAGGTCAACTTGAACCAGGTGGCCAAGTACCTGCATGAGTTCACTAGCAAGGAGGTCAGTGGACAGCAGGTCTACAACCACTTGAGGAAGTGGAGACAGAGGTGGATGAGGGTGCCTAAGTTGAGGGAGTTGAGTGGCACACTGTGGGTAGAAGATGCCCACATGATTAGCCTGGAAGATGAGCACTACCTGTGACACATCAAGGTAACTGATTGCTTGCCTATCTTTGTGACAAATCAATTCATTTATTTGTGACACACATTGCTAACTTGCCGCCTTTCTTTGTTCTTGCAGGCTCACCCTAAGGATGCAGAGTTTCTGAACAAACACATTGACAACTACAAGGAGATGGAGACCATCTTTGGGAATGGCTTGGCTACTGGCAAGTTTGCCATGGGTTCCAATGAGGCTTTAGGCAGCCCATCAGACTTTGCTGATAGTGATGTGAAGACTGAGCCATTTGATGAGAAGGAGGTGAAAGAGCTGAAGGATGTTATCAAGAAGTAGGTGAAAGAGCTGAAGGATGTGAGCAGTGGCCTGAACAAGAAGAGGAGGAGGTGCACCCTCACTGAGGAGGATCAGGTGGTCTTCTCTGGAATGACAGAAGTTGTGAGGGATGTTGCTGCTGCAATTAGAGAGACCAAAGTTGAGTTGGTGAACCCAGAGCTCTATGGGGCAGTGATGTATATGCCAGGGTTCAGTGATGAGGCTCTGATTGTGGCTTTCTCTCATCTGCTGGACAACAAGGCTCAGGGTGATGCTTTTGTCAACAAGACAAAAGCTCATCGTGTCCTGTGGCTGAGGACATGGCTTGCCAAGCACTACTTTCTGTAGAGCACCATAGATGCTTGCTGACTGATCTTTTGTGGAGTGAAGGCACCACCTTGCTGCTTCCTCCCTTCTTTTGTGCAAGTTATTTTGTGCGGGACGAGCTAACCGGAGGCTGCAAGACTTGGCTCCTATGATTTTGGTCTCACTTAATTCGGTTTTAAATGCATGTTTAGGTGTAGGTCTTCTAGTTGGGTGATGAAGGTGCTGGTAGATGATGCACATGCTCTGTGGTGATGTATTACATCAGTCAGTCATTGTCTATGATGTCATGAACATTTGATGCTGCTTGCAGCTGAATTGCCTATGAATTGTGATGACATTTGCCTTCTATCTTGCCTTTTCCTTCCTTTCTTTGTTTTCATTCCAAACTGTGCACAACTGATTTGCTTGTTACTTGTTCATGTATAATCTGAGCACAACTCACTGCGAGTTAGGATGAAACACATGTGTCATGCATGATCTGAGCACAAGTTGATCCTGTCATCATCTATCTTTGTTACTTGCTCATACTTCTTGAACTCACATTACATTGGTCTTTCGGGTTTAACATGATCGAGCTTTGTATGTTATGTTCGAGGCTACAAAAACGACTTGTTCCCTTTCTCTGCTTTGCTATTTTCTTTAACATGTGATGCGAGCACAACTCAATGCCATTCTCATGCATGATCCGACCACAAATTCATCCCTGTCATCCTCTATCTTTGTTATTTCCTTATACTTCTGTGAACTCACATTACATTGGTTCTCAGGTTTCACATCATGACTTGGTATGTTGTGTTCAAAGGATACAAAACTGGTGTGTTCTCCAGCTGGAAAGAGTGCCATTCAAGTGTGAATGGCTTCAAAGGAGCATGTTACAAGGGGTACCAGACTGAAGGTGAAGCAAGAGTTGCATATCACAGTGAGAAGGGTGATCCAAGATGTGATCAACAAGTGAAAGGTGACGACAAGGTTACTATCAAACAAGATGTTCATCCAAGATGCGATCCAAGTTGTTGTTTATTCAAAAATGTCATTATTGTTCTTTAGTTTGTTGTCATATTAGTTTTGTTGTATAAACTAAGATGATTATTTCCTCCAATTGTCACTTGTATCATGTATTGATGTATGTGGAACTTGTATGGCTGGTTGGGACTTGTGGGTGGTAACCTCACCACTTTTAAGTAGAGGTGTTTGAACTCATGTGTGGTGCAGGCAACCAAACATTGCTATTTTCTTCTCTGCTTAGCATATACAACCAACCAAACATAATCTCTACTCATCCTGCATCTGTTAATGCGAGCAACCAAACCAACCCTTGTTGCATGCATTGGACCTGTCCCAGCTCAGCCTGCATCCCAGATGCGAGCCAGGCTGGGCTGGGAAGGAACCAAACGCGCCCTAGAGGGAAGGCAGTGGTACGCACACCGCGCCCGCATTAGGCCCATCGGCGCCACACCGCGCCACCGATGGCCTCTCGCACTCTGACCCGAAGCGTACTGCAATTACCATAGCCGTGCTTGTACCACTTCTACTCGTGGTCTGGCGCTACGTCCGATTGATGGCTGACCCCACCTCATGAGGCGGGAGCACGTGATGCAGGTGATGGATGAGTTCCAGCACTACCATGGCATAGGCATGTGTTACTCGTTAGGATGCCGTTCGGGAGCTCCGGTGGGTGCGCGACGAGGAAGGCCTCGCCAAGCTGGAATCAGTGGCGACATGAGTTGAATAGCACTAGCGTCGTTCTTGCTAATTCTTCTCCTCAAGAACAACCAGCAAGTTGTGAAGAAAACAACGCAAGAGTATAGAAGCAAACAAAGGTAGTAGCAGAAAGGAGCGGAGATAAGAACGGGGAATTTAGCTGACAACAAGATTAGATTCCGTACTTTATGCTCAGAGAGAAGGAAATTGTAGAGGGGACGCAAAACTGCTGGGCTCCAAGCGAAGGAATTTCAAGTTCACTCACATACTTTGACATAGTTGGTCGATATTGCAGAAGTATTAGACTTGAGAGCTTACAAGAACTACAGAATTCTAGCAGAAATAAACAGAATGATGAATAATGATCTGTTCAACGAAACTCGATACTCCTTGCCTTCTACTTTCTCCACCTCAAATTATGTGTCATTTGGATTTTACAAATTTATAAATTTTACTATGAACTTAGATCTAGACGTTGTTAGACCATCCGCACTGGGGACGGGATAAATCCCGCCATCCCTTTCCCCGTTGGTTTCCCAGTAAAAACCGCCTGCAGCGGTGTCCTTTATCGCTCACGCGATTTTGCCGTCGACTCCAGATTCCTCTAGATACGAAGGAATCCCGGAGCTCCCTGCAGCATCCACCGTGGCATGGGGCCCGCGCTGCTCGTCGTCTCCCACGCCATCCCAACCGACACAGAGAGAGAGAGAGAGCACGCGTGGCAGCGACGTCTTGGCCGGCCCCGTCCTCTCCCCGGTGCGGCGGAGCTCCTCCTCGCGAATCCGGCCGCCGTCTAGCTCGTCCACCAGTCACCGCCTGGGTAGGGGCACCAGATGCCGCGCGCGCTCCTCGCAAGCTCGAGGGTCCGCGGGGAGCAGGGGAAACAGTGGTGAGGCGCAGAGAGAAGCATGGCGGAGCCATGGCCTCCGCCACCAAGCGCCGAATCGACGGCCGGAAAAGAGGAGAGGGAAAGGGATGGCCGCCGACGGCAGGGAGGAGTGGCTCGCGCCGGCGAAGCTACTCCAGCGCCGCCCACCCCGGATCCATCCCGGCCTCGACGTCTTCCTCGCCGCCGTGGAGGCCCGCCGTCCCATTCCCGTGCTCGCCGGCGCCGGGTCCTCTCGCCTCCTCCATCCGCCGCAAGGCTCGCCGTCGCCCCGAAGTGCCGCTCCTCCTCCCGGACGAGATCCGGTGCCGGCCATCTCCATGTGCGTCGGCGGCGAGGGAGGAAGGGGACGGAGGCGGCCGATGCGTCGGCGTCCTCGCACCGGCCATGGCGCGGTAGGGGAGGTCGGCGGCGGAGAACCGCCGCGCGCGCGGCTCCCGGCGCCACCGCGGGCTGGTGCCACCGCCTCCCTGCCACCACGGGGGCCGCTCCGCCCCTGCTCCTTGAGACTGCCGCCGCCAGAGAGAGGCAGCAGGAGACGAGAAAACAGAGGTCGGGGTCGGGGGAGAAGAAAAAAAAGGAGAGAGGGGGGGGAGTAGTTGGAGATGGGGAATAAAATATGAAATATTATGGATGGAGGAGAGATATAAAGGATGACGAGTGCGGATGGAAGTTGTATAAAGGAGGGAATTTTGATAGTGGGGAAGGAATATTCTGTTTTGAAGGAAGATATGGAGGAGAACGAGTGTGGGTAGTCTTATCAGGGTCAGCTGACCCCGATAATTTCCTTAAAACAGCACTAAACATTTTCTCATCCACCTGCGAATCACTCTTAAAATAGACCATCAATGCATATTTGACCCCGTCACTTAGTAGTTGACCCCGATAAAGAAAATATGCTAGATTCGCCACTGATATAGACTAATTCTATAATAAAAATTAGGAAGCACGAGAGAGTATATCAAATTCGGATGCTCAAATGGGAGCCTGGGAACCTAATTAAGTTCCTCATGTGATTTAGATTTCTACTATGCACACATTCAGCCGCATGCAATCACTCGTGGGTATGACTCGAAGACAGGCGGGAGCTACTTTAGTACCATGAACTCGTGACATAAATGAAGAATGAAATATGAAGTTGCATGAACTCCTGGCATCAATGAAGTACAAGAATCTCTATGAAAGGAAGAACAAAGTAGTTGATGCGATAAAGAAGTATATTTTCTTGGTCAATGAGTTTATTATCCTGAGAGATTTTAATAAAACTATTAAGTTAGAATCTTTTAAAACTCCAAGTGGAGAGAAATAATTATCTGCGTGATTAAATAAAATATTTGATTATTATAGTTTTGAAAATACATCCACAAACAAATTATAATACAATGCATTTAAAATATTTTTAAAACAATTTATACTATAAGGAGCGAAAATAATTGAAAATAATTCTCACCCAATTCAGGCTCGGCTTACCCCTCACGCCAAACACACCCGTCAGGTAATTGGAGGACAAAATGTGGAACAACCATAAAATTGCAATTTGGGAGAGGGTTTCTGCCAAAAACATAATTATGTCACCCAAACCTACCCACGTGTTGTACCTGCCACCCTTTCCTCCCGAGAGTCCATACGCTTGCCTCTAAACTCCTTGCGCCCGTGCGGCTTCTCGCAAGTTAGGGCCTGTTTGGCAGGGCTCCGGCTCCTCCAAAAACGGCTCCGGCTCTGGCTCCTCTGGTGGAGTGGCTTCTCTGGTGTAGTTAAGTCATTTAAAAAAACGTTTAGCAAAATAGCTCCTCTGGTGGATTTCTAGTTGGAGCCAGGTGAAGCCACCAAAACGTGGCTCCACCTCCACTTTGAAAGCCGTGAGGGGCTCCAGCTCCGGCTCCACACCCGGAGCCGGTGCAATTTCCACTGTTTGGCAGGGCTCCGGCCGGAGCCGCTCGTGGAGCCGGAGCCGGAGCCCTCCCAAACAGGCCCTTAGCTTACAGGGCCGCTGTCCACCGGCCAGCTCGCTCGTGGCGAGGCCGCCGTGGACAAACACGCTTATGGCCCTCCCTCGTGTGTGATCAGGCCGAATGACCGCTTCCCCTGCCATCGAAATCCTTGCCACGGAATGGAGCTCCAAGAAGGGTTTTTTTTACCGTTGGTTACCGCGCGGCTTACCGCGGTAACCGCTCCTACCGCTGGGGTACGGTAACGGTACCCAGCGGTAGGAACCGGCCCCAAAATTCAAATTTGAATTTGAATTAAAAAAATGAAAAAATCAATAAAAATCACCAAAAAATAGTTCATGATTTGTAGAGTCTTATGGTGTTGAATGTTTTCAAATTTGAGCGCATTTGGTATTTATTTGGAGCTTTAGAAGTTGAAAAAAAAAAACATGGGCCGGCCCGTTAAGGCCCATGAAGCCCAAATGAAGTAGATAACTTACCCCGTGCCCAACCGCGTGCCCCCCCGGCCCCCCCGGGGCGTCCGGAGCTTCGCCGTCCGCAAGCCACCACTCCCCGTCCGCCGCCGCCCGCCCCTACCGCGCGCGCCGGCGGCGCACCGCGCGCGGTAGCGGCGGTGCGCGCCGCGGGCGGATCTACGCCCTACCGCGCGGGCGACGCGGTTAGCCGCGCGGGAAGCGGTATACCGCGGGCGACGTCGCGGTATACCGCGGTTAGGTTTTTTTGCTTTTGAGTAGATTTAGGCTTTAGGAATTGTGTTAGGATCTAGAATTTGTGTTAGGATTTAGGTTTACTTTGGTTTAGGATTATTGGTAGGATTTAGGATGTGAGGTAGAGGTAGAAATAGAATTGCTGCTTTAGGTAGAAATTGAATTGTTGCTTTAGCTTTTAGGTTTAGGAGGATAATTTGTGGCATGATGTAGGATTTGTGTAGGATCCAATTTTAGTTAGGATTTGTTTCGGAATTAGATTCATTTTCATTAGGTATAGTATTAAGGAAGTGTTTTGTACCATTGAACTTGTGTTGTATGAACTATTTGTATGAATTATTTGTATGAACTATTTGTATTTGAACTACCAACTCACTTATGCACGGCTAGTATTATTGTGTTTGGTGTAGTATTTCTATGTATAAGTATAAATCATTGATTGGGGGTGCTATTTAACACTAATTTGTGCCAACACCATGCCAAAATTTTCATCTATTCGAAGCCGGGTGTCTTTTTATTTGCAGTGGTATAAATAGTTTATACCGCGGTATACCGTTCCGTACCGTTTGAACTAGCGGTTACAACCGGTTTTGGTTTGAAATTTGAATTCGAGCGGTATTTAGCGGTATACCGCGGTAGGAACCGTTACCGCTGGTTAGCGGTAAGAATTGAACGGTGGGTAAAAAAACCGTGGCCACGCGCGCCTCACCCAAATCGAGCTTTCTGTTGCTGAGCTAAGCTTGAGCTCCCAACCGAGCTTCCTGCTATTAAGCATGGCTATGCAGCAGCAGAATACTTTTGTTAAAAAAATAATATCCTCCTTCCCTAAGCAACGCAAGTCATGACTGGATCCGAGGGGCTGCAGTTTTTCCAGTGATATTGCTAGGAATACACATCAGATTTTGATCTCGTGTGTTCCAACGTTCCATGGATGCATTATTTTGATTTTTTAGAAAGGGGCTAGAGACCGGATTGCTTAGATTTTTTTTTAGAAAGAGGGGCTAGAAACGGGAGTAGTCCTCTACATCATTTAAATTTAATGAGGCCGGATGTCCGGTACCAGAGTTCAAGTCCCGACCGGACCATCTTCTACTCTAGCGGAGATGCACTCGGTGAGAATTGAAATCGAGAGTTGTCAAACTCCACTCTGACTGAGCTACCCAACCTGGATATCAACCCTCGCAGCCCATGCTCCTTCAATCACTATGGTTTATTCTTCTCATCTAGATTAATTAATGACTTTTCAAACCTAGATAGGAGAAGCCGTAGAAATTGGGAAAACTAAATTATTCTTATACAAAGGAGAGGTAAATCTTTGTTTTCTCCGTTGGATTCACCAACCAGAAGTAAAATTGTTGACGTTTCATATGGTTGAGTATAATAGGGTTATCAAATAAAATTTATTCTTTTATGCACCTTGAAAGTTGCAACTACTAGAGACATGCTTAGCTTGCTCTACTTGACGAGGCAGAATAGCTTGTCAACCCGTAAAGCATGTGTCAGTGTCGTTGTATATAAACTTTTCCCTTCATTTGTGACTGAATATAAGTTTGGTTTGTTCCATTTTCAGTCCATCACATTTCTGTAAGTTCCTTTTATGAACACGTGCGACGCACGTGCGTGTCGCACGTGCACGTTACTAGTATTTCAAATGGCAATAACTTTGCATCACATTTTCAAAAAAAAACCACAACTATATTATTGTGAACTCGAATGGAGATAAGTTTTTATAAAGAATTATAGATCTCGACGAGATCAACAACTCTGTAATTCGAATATTTTCATTTGGAAGCTACTTTGATCTAATGAACCAGAGAAATTTTGCTTCTCTAGCAACACATTTTTCAAAAACTTATAGCTATTTCATGAAGTTGGGTGAAAAAAAGCTTTATACAAAAATTATAGATCTCGACGAGATATACAACTTTGTAGTTCACATATTTTTTTATTTAAAATCATCTCTATGCTTAAATAATCACCACCATATTTAGAGTGTTATGTTGATAATTTGAGTAGTAATATGATTTCAAATGAAAAATATTTGAACTACAAAGGTGTAAATCTTGTGGAGATTTACAATTTTATATAAATTTTTTCCATCTGGGTTCATATGAAATGTTTATGAGTTTTTGAGTATGTGTTGTGAGTTACCGCCGTTTCAAACAGCATTAATTTACTACAATAATAGTCCGTGCTATAGTAAGCACCATTTCATTTGATAGTTGATTGCTGCAGTGTCGAAGACCACCTAATGAAATGGCGGTAGCTCTCAGTCATTTCATCAGCGGTTGAGTTGAAATGGCGGTTGCTCTCTATGGCATTTCATTCAGCGGTTGAGTACTATTTTTGTAATTTTTGTTGTGCGTATATATTTTGTAAAACGTAAAATTAAAGATGAAAAAAGTTTGAGAGGGGTGCGTATTGATGGGCCTGTATTCAGTCCACGTGCGTTCCCACGGAACATGGGCCGACGTCGACACATTTATGACCTGCACAAACAAAAGAAAGGTCAGAAGCCGTGGCATCCAGGCAGCAATGCGGTTGCGGCGGCGCTACGCGGAGTTCCTCCGCCGCGCGGCCTCGCTGCCGTCGCTACCCCTCGTGGCCTCCCTCCACGCCGCCGTGCTCCGGCGCGGTGTCCCTACCCTCCTCGCCGCGTCCCTCATCCACGGCTACTCCGCCTGCGGGGACCTGACCTCCGCGCGCGCCGTGTTCGACGAAACGCCGCCGCCGGAGCGCACGCTCTCGGCGCGCACCGCGCTGGCCGGAGCGTTCTCGGCGCACGGGCGGTGCGCGGAGGCGGTGGGTCTCTTCTCCGGCCTGGAGGCGGAGATGGACGACAGGGCGGTGACGGTGCTCCTGGCGGCGTGCGCGCGGGCCGGGATGGTGGGCGAGGGGAGGAAGGTGTTCGCGAGGGTGCCACGCCCCGCGCTGCAGCACTACACGTGCATGGTGGAGATGCTGGGGCGGGCCGGGGAGGTGGAGGAGGCCGAGCGGCTGGTGGCGGGGATGGAGGCGCGACCGGACAGGGTCATATTCGCGGCGCTCCTCGCGGCGTGCCGCGTGCACGGCCGCGTCGACGTCGCCGAGCGGGTGCCTGCCCTCATGCAGCGGTACAGCTTTGCATGAGAACTCGCAGTCTTAGTCTGATTGATGCATCAGCAGTCCAGCTTGCGCCCGGAGATGCATTTGCTTGTCTTCCATGCACTGGTGCGTTGATTCTTGATCTGGGAAACTGATATAGGATATATGGCTTATGGCATAATGGTAATGTGGTTATGTACATCGTATTCTGTTTACAAGCAGCAAAAGCCTGAGCCCCTGGCTAATGAAATCTAAAAAATTCTTGATGCCTTTGGCAATGACTGTTATTGGTGGATTTTCATGTACTTCATTCTTCAGGCATTGATTGAACCATATGTCTGGATGTGAGGTAGGTCTCTAGCAGATGACTGGAATGTTTGTGTAGAATTTGTGCCAAATTCTCATCTCAGACTGTAAGCTGTCACATGAACTTGCCAACAAGCAGTCTAGCTCAGAGAGCAGTAAATTGCCAATTATACCATGGAACATGGGTGATAGGTTCAAGAGTTGAACTTCCAGACAAATTTTGTGCAAAAAGGATCAGATGGAAAACTTTATGGAAATGGAACCAACAAGTTACATTGCTATCACGTCTGGGGAGGCTGGTTAGAAGTTAAGGTCTAGAAGTTGCTGAGTTTTCTGGCATTTTTTGTGGTGAGATCTTTTTGCAAACATTATTGAAAATGGAATGGTCTGTTTTGCTTATATGACCAGAAAGTGGAGTTGGAGTCATGCCCAAAGTAAGAATCTCAACATCCAGATTTATTGTGTGCTATACTCCCTGAGTTGACTAGCCATCAACGTTCCCGAGCCACGACTTCTTCTACGTGTCTTTATGTTGATGGTACCTTTGGGTTTCATATCTAGCCTACCCCGACTTGCTTGGGACAAAAGGCTAAGTTGTTGTTGTTGTTGTTGTTGTATACTCCCTGAGTTAATATGAAAAATGTCATCTGATTGGAGCTCTTATGATATGGCTGTGAGCCTGTGACAGAATCCAAAGTTGGACCTAGGAAATTTCAAAGATTCAGATGCTGTTGCTGACTGAACACAACTCAAGTCCAGGCTTCAAACCTCAACCATGTTTGCAGGGGAAACAGATACTGCACATATGCATGGAGTTACCAGTCGAAGCAGTGCAGCTCAGAAACCAGTAAATCACCAATTATACCATGCAAGTTCTGGAACATTGGTAATTGGTCGAAGAGTTGAACTTTCAGTTGAATTTTGTGCAAAAAAGATCAGATCAAAAACTCAATTGAACCAACAAGTCTGGTGTTGTTATCACGTCTGAGAACTTGTGGGTGAGGCTAAGGTCTAGAAGCTAAGGTCTAGAAGCTAAGGTATAGAAGCTGCTTAGTTTCTGAATTCTGGTGGAAAATGCACCTGCTAACATGTTAGAAATGGAATGGTCTCTGCTGAATGGAATACTGCCAGTACTTGGTATCGTATATTGGGCATATGCCTGGAGTAAGAATCTTACCCTTTTAATCATATGAATACTGGCGTCAGGTTGGAATTCTTAAGAACTTTCAGGTGCCTGTGACAGAATCCAAAGTTGGGCATAGGAATTTCAAAGATATATACACAGTTGCTAACTAATGCAGGGGAGACAGATATTGCACATATACTTGGAGTAGCAACCTTACTGGCAAAACAGCCTGTGACAAAATGTTCCAAATTGAGTTGACACAGCCTGGCATGTGATTGGAGCTTTTCAGATGGTTCAGATAGCTCACATATGGCTGTAGTAGACTCGCGGGAAGTTGGACCAGGGAAGGGACCCCAGGGTACCTCATAGATTCCGATACTGATCCTCCTGATGTCGGATAAATCAACTGGTTCTGGAACAAACTAGCAGTGGAGGCTGAAGAAACGTGTAACACATAAGCACCAGCATCTTCACCCCTCCTGATGTCGGATAAATCAACTGGTTCTGGAACAAACTAGCAGTGGAGGCTGAAGAAACGTGTAACACATAAGCACCAGCATCTTCACCCGTCCTTGCATCCACAGCAACTCATGAAGCAAGGAATTTCAACCTCCTTCATGTGCAATGGGGGCTGGCAGAGCGGACTTTTTTCCTGTGCCAGACATTTGTATGCTGATGCTGATTGCTGACAGGTGGAGAGGCACCCAGCAGTCACCCAAGACCGAAAGCACAGGGCCGTTGCTTTCGGTCTTTCCCTAGTGCAAGGAGCGCCAAATGTGCAAGGTTCCAACTGCCCTGCCGTGAAGAACTCGAATTTAGCAGTGCTTTCAGTCTTTGTTTTATGCTAAATTTGGTGCACATGTCCCAGACGTGTGCATTTCTGTCCATTTTCTTGCTGGTGCTGAGGTGAGTAGGGTGTTGTTCTTTCTGAAATTCTTTTAGTGTCAGTCTCCATGGAGAAATGGCAAGCTGAGTTCTGACTTCTTTTAGTGTGTCTGCTGTGCGTGTCTTTTTATGGTTCGCGTTCAAATGAAATGTGTTTCCGCTTATTCGCTTAATATATAGTATAATACTATGAGCTAATTAATGAACATCAAATAAAAGAGACCGGAGGGAGTATCTAGTAAAGAATTGTACATTCGAGTGAATTCTCGTCATGTTTCTAGGGCCTTGTTAGTTTGCTAGAAATTCTAACATTTTCTCCGCTCTCTCCATAACATCAAATTAGATACGCCAAAAGACATATATTCAGAGTATTAAATATAGGAAAAAATAACTAATTACACAGATTTGATGTACTTCACTATACGAAAGTGCTACAATGTGCTACATGAGTTCAAAATGTTGAAAAGATAATCCCACAAACTAAACAAGGCCCCGTTTGGAACCTGTTCATATTAATAGCAGAAATCTTGCTACCATTTTGTTCTCACACGAAATTCATGGCTGTGGCCTGTGGAGCGGTGGAGTAGCCGACAGTCACTGCTCGCTACCTGAGCGGTCAAGATCGACGCCAGCTGGAAGCATCCGTTACCGTCCGTTCTTCACCTTTTCCATCCGATCCGTTGATTTCGCGAGTGCCCCTCCTGGGCGGGTCCGCCTCACCACCACCGTCCTCAGCCGTCGCCGGGGCCCGCGAAATCCCCTCGACTGCTTGCTTCCCCCTCATCCTTTTCCCCATCCACCACCACCGTCTCCACCACCACCTCCACCACCACCACCGCAGCTTCTCGTCGCAGCGCGCGGGACCCTAGCCTCCCCCACGCGTCTCCGCCCCCCGCCGAACCCGACCTTCCTGCGGCAAGCCATGGCCAGCTTCGGCGTCGACACCCGCCCGGCCGCTGCGGCCTCGGGCCGGGGCGGCGGTGGCAGCGGCAGCAGCGGTGGGACGGGGACGGGGGAGGGCGCGCTGTCCTTCCTCTCCCGCGGCATCCGTGAGGACCTGCGCCTCATCCGCGCGCGGGCCGGGGAGCTCGAGACGTTCCTCAACGCGCCGGTCCCGGAGCCCGAGCTGTTCGCGCGGCTCCGGCAGGCCTACTCCTCCTCGTCGGCGCGGACGAAGCTGGACCTGTCGGCGATCGGGAAGGCGTTCGAGGCCGAGTCGTGGAGGGGCGCGCGGGGCTCCGCCAGGTGGAGGTGGGAGCAGGAGGAGGCCGAAGAGTGGGAGCCCATACGGACGGTCAAGGCGCGCCTCAGGGAGCTCGAGCGGAGGACGCAGGGGCAGACAGCTAGTGACATGCTGCACAAGGTCAAGCTCAGCTTGGTAAGCTTCCCACAAACTTGGAAACAGTTCACTGCTAGTAATTTGTAGTTTTGGATGCTAAACCTCAACAAGCAAGCAACGCTCCCCCAAACCCAACAAGGCTTAAATTTTTCCGTTTCTAGTATGCACTTGCAACTGCTTGCGAATTGAATGGGAATTAGCTCTCACCTGATTCAAATTGAGTTGCTTCGTTGAACCGTATTTAATCTGAAATTATGCACATATTTTTGTCATTTTGCTTAAAAGTAGTTTTATGGTTGAAAGTTGTGCTAGAGAAACGGAAAATTAAGGTGACAAAACTCAAGGAATTAATCTCTGATCAAGTGATGGTCTTAGAGATCGTGGCACTAGAAAGATCACATGTTTGGAACACACTAGGCTGGAAGGAGCACTCGATGAGTATTGAAATAGTAATGTTAAAGAATTGAGGTTGAAAAACTAATATATGTTGGACTTTTTTCATCTCTCCCGCGCATTCGAGAGAGCGAAAAACAAATAGATGTTCTGCGGTGAAGCCTAGAGAATTCTGACCGTTTTAGATTTTTCTTCATGTTCAGATCTATGTTATAGACCATAGGGATTTAAATTCAACAAAGAAAATGTCAGTAGTTTGGAATTCAGTCATAATCTTCATTCTCCAATATATTTAGTATCTGCAGATCTGCACAATCATATTAATTACACTTGCTTTTAAACGTGCCGATCTTAATTAAACTTATTGTGGGATACACGTGATGCAGACTGTTCTTTTTCCTGTAGCAGATTAATTTAATGCACCATTGCACTTCTTATTGCAGAAATCAATGAGCTTTGCGCCTGAAGAATCTGAGGTTAGTTATCTCCTATTCACTTCTTATTGCACTGTACCCTAGGAGATTCACTTCCAAAACCTTTCGAACATTTACTGCTATCTTCTATTGGTTAGAGCCTTACTTCTCTCTAGATGAATGACTTGTGACAGTAAATGTTTAATCTGAACATGATTTTGTCAAATGCTCCTTTCAGTTTGTTGCTTTTGCATGTACTACTGGATTTTTGAATGGCCAGATTGTTTCCCTACTTATGAGAAAGTAATATATTCATTATGTGTAACACTTTATAAAACTCTAGAATGACTAAACTTTTGTATATCTCAATCAACCCTTATCAACTAAGTTGAACACAGTTTAGTCACTATTAATGCAGTATTCATAATCTTCTCAACTTTTGCACTTTCAAAAACAGTATTGCTCTTGTGCAGGATGTTCCACCACTGGATTTAGGAGAACTTTTTGCTTATTTTCTAAAGCAATCTGTACCATTGTTTGACCAACTTGGTATAAAAAGAGGTAAAGATGCTTTATTGTGATTTTTTTTGTTTAGCTACAATGTTAGCTTTGTTTGAACTGATTTTTCTTTCTCATGTGCTATAGATGTATGTGACAAGTTGGTGGAGTCCTTATGCAGCAAGCGCAAGGACCACCATGCATACAATTTTCTGTCAGCAAGTGAGCAATCTTCCTTAAGAAATGACAATGTTGGGGATGAACTCGACCTAAGAATAGCTAGTGTCCTACAAAGTACAGGACACCGTGATGATGATGGATTTTGGATTGATAGAAAATCTAGCATATTTGACAATGACAAGAGACATGTTGCCATAGTCACTACTGCCAGTCTTCCCTGGATGACCGGAACGGCTGTGAATCCTCTGTTTCGAGCGGCATACTTAGCTAAATCTTCCAAGCAAAATGTAACCTTGGTAGTGCCTTGGCTTTGCAAGTCGGATCAAGAACTTGTCTATCCCAATAGCATGACTTTTAATTCTCCAGAAGAACAAGAAAACTATATGAGGAATTGGCTGGAGGAAAGAGTTGGTTTCAAGACAGACTTCAAAATATCGTTTTACCCTGGAAAGGTAAGGTTTCCTTTTTCAGCACAATATTTCAACACTGAGCAAAACTCATCTACTGATGATTTTTCCCAACAATAGTTTCAGAAAGAAAGGAGAAGTATAATTCCTGCTGGGGACACTTCACAGTTTGTACCATCAAAGGAGGCTGACATTGCAATCTTGGAAGAGCCTGAGCACCTCAACTGGTATCATCATGGGAAACGATGGACAGACAAATTTAATCATGTCGTCGGTGTCGTACATACAAATTATTTGGAGTACATCAAGAGGGAGAAGAATGGTGCTATTCAAGCCTTTTTCGTCAAGCACATCAACAACCTGGTCGCCAGAGCTTATTGCCACAAGGTACACAATGAATTATTTTACACCCTGATGACTGAGCCATGCTTGTTATTTGTATTTGGAAACTATTGTAGAAGGTTTTTTTATGGGCTGATGGTGTCGATGCTGTGTAGATCTTGCGGCTTTCAGGTGCTACTCAAGATCTGCCCAAGTCAATGATCTGCAATGTGCATGGTGTTAACCCCAAGTTTCTGGAGGTGGGAGAGAGAATAGCAGCACAGCGGGAGTCTGGCCAGGAATCTTTCTCGAAAGGAGCTTATTTTCTGGGGAAGATGGTCTGGGCCAAGGGCTACAGAGAACTGATTGATTTGTTCGCCAAGCACAAGAGCGATTTGGAAGGCATCAAGTTGGACATCTACGGAACTGGTGAAGACTCGCACGAAGTGCAATCAACCGCCAGGAAGTTGAATCTGAACCTGAACTTTCACAAAGGCCGGGACCATGCAGATGATTCGCTTCACGGGTAGAAGTCCATAACCACTCGATTATTTCCCTTTTATAAACATCCCTCCTATTATGTATGTGGATATGATGCTAATGATTGTTATCCGTTCCACTTTCAGGTACAAGGTGTTCATAAACCCGAGCATCAGCGACGTCCTGTGCACCGCGACAGCGGAGGCGCTGGCGATGGGCAAGTTTGTGGTGTGCGCAGACCACCCTTCCAACGACTTCTTCCGGTCCTTCCCAAACTGCCTGACCTACAGGACCTCGGAGGACTTTGTGGCGCGGGTGAAGGAGGCCATGACGCGCGACCCGCAGCCCCTGACCCCCGAGCAGCGGTACGACCTGTCGTGGGAGGCCGCCACGCAGAGGTTCATGGAGCACTCGGAGCTCGACAGGGTCCTCAACAGCAACAGCAGCGACTGCAGCAGCAGCAACCCTGGTGATGAACGCAACGGGAGCATCGCGGGAAGGAGGATGAGGAAGTCCGCGTCGCTGCCCAACATGTCGGAGGTGGTGGACGGCGGCCTGGCGTTCGCGCACTACTGCCTGACGGGGAGCGAGCTCTTCCGGCTGTCGACGGGCGCCGTCCCGGGAACCCGTGACTACAGCAAGCAGCACAGCTTGGACCTCCGGCTCCTGCCTCCCCAGGTGCAGAACCCCATCTACGGCTGGTAATAATCTGAGGTGAACTGCCTGCTGTCAGTTAGTAGCAAGTAGCATCACATAGAGATATACACACATACTAGCACCGCAGTGTCTGTAACACACTAGCGGTGGTTTTGCCCGGGCCGGCCTTCTCAGGGCTGGGGCTGCCTCGGCCTGATGATGCTGAGGAAACGCAGGCCTTCCAGCAGTTTTTTTTCTAGACGAAGAAGAGGCGAGCAAAGGCCCTCGGTCTGTTCTGAAGTTTCTGAATGCCCTTTTGGCTATCTCTCCAGTCTTCAGTTTCATTGAAACTTGGCACAGCGTTCTTGCTCCAGAAATAGTAGTAGTATATGTAGCCTGCAATCATGCAGTGCTGCATCGACCAAACATGCACGCGCTTGCTGCTGCTGGTATCGCTGATCTCTGTGCACGCGAAGGTGGGTTTGATGGCGGTTGCTGTTGGGTGGTTTGTTGGAAGAACCACAGGACGACGGCGGCGGCGGCCGTGTCTCGCGTGCGCGTACGTAGGCCACTGTTCGTTGCTACCCCTGCGTGCCGCCCGTGCTCGCAGGGATCGATTAGTAGAGCGATGGTCTGGCTGGCTCATGTTCTTGGCGTGCAGGCTCTTCCACCCACTGGATGTGTGGTGTGTGTGTGCTGTGCCTGTGAGCCGGTAGCAGTGTACCATGGCCCGTCATGATTGGGCGGGTGGTGAGACGGAACCCATGGTCCATGGATTATGGGGTCGGGAGACGGCGGATGGATGGAGGTCCGAACGAATGTCGTCTGTGCGACTGTATCACGTACTAGTACTCCTCCTATACACAATAAGGCCCCGTTTGGTTCCCATAAGTAGGGTGACTTAAAGTGCGAAAAGTGTAAAATAAGTCACCTGCGAAAACCAAACAAATCTTCGACTTAAAGTTTCGCTCCAACTTATAAGTTGCATAAGTAGCTCCACCCCTACTTAAAGTGACTTATTTCCGCTTTTTCCTCTACCACCCTCGGGCCCATCGACTTATAAGTCACCGCAACCAAACAGGACCGACTTAAAGTGGTGTGACTTATAAGTCGGGTGACTTATAAGTCACCCTACTTATGGGAACCAAACAGGGCCTAAACAGCAGCCTCTCACTGATGGCCTGCGTGTGGGCGTGCCTGTGGGGGTAAAGAGTCGTAGAGGGGGGGGGGGGCTCTAGAGAGAGCCTAGCCCTACACTAGACTGGCACACTCACTGGTGTGTGCCACGTCACCCCTCTTTTTTTTTGGGTCTTTTGGGTGGGCATGTGTTGGTGCGTGGGCCTCCTGGCTGCGTCTCTCTCTGCCGTGGTGCCGGCCTGCCCGCCCTGCCCCTCTGGGTATCTCCTTCTCTCTCACACATGTAGGCCGTGCAGTGCAGGGCAGTGCAGGGCAGGGCAGGATGCGTCCGTGTCCCCTGTGTGGGCCTCTGCCTTCTTCATCCATCCCTGCCACAGCTCAGTGTGCTATACAGGCAGCACGGGTGTTGCTGCTGTACAGTAAAGTAAGGTGGTGGTGCCTGTTTCACGGCGGTGATGATGCAATGCCCTCGCGAGCAGAGCAACTTGTGTGCAGTGTGTGATTTTGGACTGGAACCTACCTATCCATCCAGGCCGTTCATTATCGATCCGGGTCGCTGGGCCAGCAGCAGGCACGGAGATGGATGGATGGGCCGAGAGGATCTATCTTTGCAGCAAAGATCGATCTCAGACCATCTAGATGCACCGGGGGGACGGGGATCCCTCCCAGTGTGGCAATGTCAAAATCCCGTCGGCTCGCAACTCCTTCATATTCCGCGTGATCCAGGACCTCCTTTAGCTGCGCCGGCCCCCACCACGACGTCCTGATGACGCTGCCCCCAACGACCTCGCGCCTGTGCTCTGAAGACAGAGACGGCGACGACGGCGGAGAGAGCAGAAGATGGAGATTGAGAGGACGATCTCCTCACCGCAAATCGCCCACCGCTGCAGCCACATGAAGAGGAGGGCCGCCGGCGCTGTCGGAGATGGGGACGAGTGCAACCGCCGGAAATAGGGACGAGTGCCGCCGCCGGAGCTCCGCCCGCCCTGGGAGCGACAGATCCACGCGTCCGCACGCCGAGGAGGCTGCCAACGAGCAAGGGAGGGCGCCATGGCCGGCCCGCGAGCCCCACCTCGTCATCGTCACCGACAAACCACATATCCTCGGGATGGAGGAGCAGGAGTGGGGGGAGGTGCCAAAGTTCGGAGCTGCACCCGCCCGTCGTCGTCCCGTACTGGAGCTCCACCCGCCGCCGCGGCATCGGCAAGCTCCGCCGGCGGGGCCTTCGCCGCGGCTACGCGTCGTCGGGATGGAGTGTCGCCGTCCCTTCGGGAGCTCCTCCCGCGGAGGCGAGTGCAAGGGTGGAGCTCGAGTCGTCCGCCGCCTCCCTCCCCCGGCCGCCGCGCGCGCGGAAGCGACGAGCTCGAGGCCGCAGGAGCGAGGAGCTCCTCCCGCCGCAGATCGAGCTGCCGCCGCCACCACCGAGACCCCACCACGTCGCTTTCTCAACCATCATCCTCTTCCACCTCCGGTGCAGGCGGACCCCGGCGGTCGTCCCCACGCGGCTCGCCGCGGCGGGCGGGGAGAGCGGGGGCAACGGCGCATCCTCACACCGGCTGCTCTCGCCCCTCCACGTTGCCCCACGCCCGCCCGGATCCGGCGCCGGCGAGGTCCGGATTGAGCCGCCGCGCCGGCAAAGGAGAAGATGGAGGGGGCATGGGAGCCGGTCGGCGGGCGAGCCGTCACCGCGGGGAGCAGAGACCTGGCGGAGGGAGCGAGGAGGGAGAGAGAGGAGAGAGAATGAATGGGGGAGGGGGCGACATGTAGGGATGGCAATGGGCAAGGTAGGGTAAGGGTAAAGCATTTACCCGCCCGTTGGCATACCCGTCTATCTCTGGTATACCCTTACCCTCTAAACGTAACAGGTAAGAATCCTTACCCTTACCCGCAGGGTATTAACAAAAACATATCAATAAGTACATATCCAAGAGTACAATAATAATTTGATAGCTAAATAAGTCTCAAACTTCACAATCACATACATATTGACATAAAGCCAGCAAAGTTTGGCGACTCATCCGAGAAGGAGGAGGCAGTGTCGTGGCTTGGACTGGCGCCAGAATCCGGCTCGAGAGGCGGGCGGCAAGTGGCGGGGGCGCGGCCACGTGGGGATCCCGGGGGGAGGCTGGCCGGCGAGCGGTGGGGCGCGGCCACGCGGGGTTGTGCTAGCGGCGCTGGGAGCGGCCTACGGGGAAAAATCGAGTGGTGGTGTCGGGGGAGGCGACTAGGCGAGGCCGCGAGGCACAGCGTGGGGCACAGGGCCACAGCGGGGGAAGGGGTATGCTAGGATTAGTATATATGGGTCTAGTTGGGACAAAAATGTCTTTATGGGCTTCATTAGTGCGGGTAACCTTGGGTAACCCACAGGTAGAGTTCCGTACCCTTGTCCTTGCCCGGGGATAGAGTTTCGTACCTTTACCCTTGCGTGTGGGTAGAATTATGTACACGTACCCTGACCCAACAGGGTAGGGTAACCGCGGGTATACCCTTTACATGGGCAAAACTGCCATCCTTAGCGGCAGGGGTGTAAAAAATCGGCAGGGTGGGCCCCACTCGCTGGTTGTTGGGATAGGTGCAAAAAATCTGAATAAAGAGAAAATATAGATGATTAAGATGAATATTCCGTTTTGAAGGAGAACGAGTGTAGATGGTCTCATCGTAACAACAACGCAGGCTCGTTCTCCGTTACTCACCATGTTCGCTTGGCTTATCAGCCACCAACCAGCAGTACTTTTCTCTCCGAACAAACCAACAACCAGCCCGCAGTACTTTTATCTCGGAACAAACCAACGCCAGCCACCAGCCAAACGAGCTGGATGGATCATGGATGGAATGTTGCTGGATCTCTCTTCGTTGTTGTGACCCCGTCATCTCCTTGCTTTTGTCTAGTTGCGTGTTCATCGATGGCCGGCCGGATTTGCAGCTTGCAGGGGATCGATCGGACCGTGGCCTCGAAACGACCGCACGCCGCCTGTCGTTGATCTGCTTACCTCTGACCACTTTGCTGCTGCTGCTGGAGACAGGTCCGATCCTGCTTCATTGTTGTTGCCTGCACTAGGACTGTAGGAGGAGGCTAGTACTCTATGCAATGCAGAGCGTATGTAGTACAGGATTGGGCTGCGGCCGGCGCGGCGGCGGGTTCATGATCCACCCTCCATGATCGATAGGGTAGCTAGGTAGCCGCGACAATGGCGATCGAGGGGAGGGCTAGGTTTAGACACCTACTGTACTACGAGCGAGCCGCAATCAGTGGTGGCTCCACCGACCATTTGTAAAGCAATATGCTGCCTGCTGCCCTGCTTTGCTCATTGCTGAACCCCGAACGGGACGGCACGGCACGTCGTCGTGATCTTCGATCTCCTTCATTCAGTTTCTGGAGAGGAAGAAAGATGATGGGTTGCTTTAATTTTACACTTAGGTTGAGTCCAACAAGGATGGGCAAAAACATTTTTGCCCTCCCTGAGCTACTGTGCATAGGTGAAATTGTCTCCAACAAAAGGATGCAAATGGGGATGCATTTTGCATCAGAGGAGAGAGGCGAGCCAAAATTGCACTCCCTCTCTCCTCCGATGCATCTCCTCGCAGCGGTTGGCCCCACCTCTGCAGCAGTGGTGTGAAGGAGTTGCCGCCCCGGCGAAGTCCGCCCGTCCTCCTCGGCGTAGTCCGCCCCTCCTCTGGTGGCCACGCGGTGAGCAACAGCTTTCGGCACTGCGTAGAGGAGAAGGTCCCGCGGCCAATCACGGGCGGTGCGCAGAGATCCAACCCCCGTATCGAGTGGTGGTGCGTCGAACTGAGGGCGGCGGCCGGCTCCTTCACGACACTGCTCCGGCCGCGCGCGGAAGGAGGAGGAGGGCCGGCCACGCGCGCGCCGGCCGGCGAGGATGCATCGAACCCAGCCGCCGGCCGACCCGCCTGCGCTCGCGGGCTCAACCTGCGCAGCCGCGCCGCCGGTGAGCAATCTCGAGCCACATCCGCCACCTCTGCTCCACGGGAGGGGAGGGGACTCGATTCCCGGCCACCAGAGCGCCAGCGGGAGGAGGGAAAGGGGTTGCCTCTGCTTTTGCTTCACGCCTTTTGGAGACGAGAAATTTTCCGAGACCGCAACTGTACGTGAGGCAAAACACACATTTACCTCTCTCATTTGCATTGGATTGAGCCTTACCCACCCAAGGGGGTAAAAAAGATGGCTCTTTTTTCTTAGCGCGACCGGCCGGCGACGACGGACTGTGCGGCGGCAGCGGCAGGGAGCGGGATGGGAGAGAGCGTAGCACACCAGCGTTTGTGCTCTGCTCTGTGCCATCACGGCGTATAGCTCTAGCCTGTAGGAGCTACTAGAGGCCATGGGCCATGCCCCCCCTTCTCCATCCATGTGTCCATGTCCTGCTGCCGCCCTGCATGCCCCGGTGCTTCTCCATGGCGCCTCCCTCCCCCTCCCTTTGCCTTGTGTCACGGCGCCCTTTTTCCTGTCGCCCATGATTAGGGGGCTTTTAACCGAGGCGAATCGCTTGCCAAAAACGAAGAAGCCACAGCAAGGCCCAAGGCCCCCCCGGCCCCTGGCCCCGCCCACACACACCACGACGCGTCACGGTCACCCACCCCATCACCGAATCTCCAGGCCACATGGCTCGCTAGCTCCTCCGTGTCCGTGGCGCCGTCTCAAAAAGACAACCCCCCATGCATGCCTTGCGTACGGATTTGCACAGCTCGGTGACTTGTCCAATTTGCAGCTGAACGAACATCCAGCAGGCTTGGCTTCTCGCTCCAGTTGATGCTGGATCGCCTCCGAAAACAGAGCCAAAGTGCGGTGTGGCACCACGGTGATATGATGGCAAAAGTTGCCTTGAGCCGTGACCGTGAGATCATCAGGTGTACGTCTCGTAAGCTTGGTTGGTTAAGTTGCTCGCTCGGAAGCTAGCGCAAACGTACCAGATGCGGGTTCTCGAGAAAGCATGTATAAACCTCTCTTCGTTTAACATGCATGTACTGCTAGTGTTACTTAGTTTAAGGCGCCCGTAGGTAGCAAAATCCTACTGCAATCGTGTACTATATAGTTTAAAACTAGATTTCACAATATAACCTAGCTACTAAATACTAATAACCTAGCAACTGCAGATAAAGCCCTCGCGTGTTCCATACCAAAAGCTCACAATGTTCTTATTAGTCGTGTCCTTGCTTCTCTTTTTTGCAATTGTGGCTTGCCACATTCTTTAGGGCCTGTTTGGTTCCCATAAGTAGGGTGCCTTAAAGTGCAAAATAAGTCACCTAAGAAACCAAACAGCCATGACTTAAAGTGATGTGACTTATAAGTCATATAAGTAGCTCTACCCCTACTTAAAGTAACTTATTTCCACTTTTCCCTCTATCACCCTGTGTGGAGCCCACTGACTTATAAGTCACAGCAACCAAACAGGACTGAATTAAAGTGGCCTGACTTATAAGTCGGGTGACTTATAAGTCACCCTACTTATGGGAACCAAACATGCCCTAAGCTCAATATATCTACCCTTTGTGACAGAACCGCCCACAATAATTCCGTATTATCGCCTAAGCCGGTCCACGTGGCCATTAAGCAATAATAAAGAATTATTCCGTCACTTCCGCCGTGCCCGCCGGGTAAAGCCCGGTGGAAGCGACGGAATAATTCTTTATTATTGCTTAATGGCCACGTGGACCGCTTAGGCGATAATACGGAATTATTTTGAGCGGTTGTCAACAAACTCGGTACCGCAGCGATGATATGCACCGAGTAATTAAAATACCGTAACAAACTTGTTTTTGGAATAAAATTGGTCAAGATTAACAATCTTGCTAAAAGAGTAGGACATTAAGGTCTAATCTAATCCGAGAGGCCCTAGAGGGAATTTTTGGGTTCTTTCGGTGGCTAGTATTCTATGATGTATTTAGTCCGACTTCCGGCCTATTTATTCCTGTCAAAACTTACTTTCTTGCACAACCATACTAGTTCATCACGTTTTTCATACGTGGTGGTGCCACAGGAAAGTCCTGTGAGGGACTAGTGGGACCTATTCCAATGGGTGCCACGTGGCGTCTGAGTCTCGTCACGTGTTTCATACGTGATGGTACCACGGGAAAGTCCATGAGTGATGAGTAAGGTCTATTTCAATGGGCACTCATGTTGTGTCGAATCTTAACTAGAACGCCGTCCATGCATGTAACACCCCGCCCACCAAAGCCGCACCGCCCAGCCCTTCCGTAGGGGCGAGCACGCGTACACATAGCACCCTGCTTACACTTTCGTCCTCGCTTCATGTAAAAGGGTTAACCCGAGGGTGGTATGGCTGGTGGACAAAGGCTTATAAGTTGGCTCCACCCTTGCTCTACTAGCAATGTGGCACTAAACACGCGCAGCTATGCTCATGGGCCATCCAAATTGCGTCGGGTGTGACATTCACCCCCCCCTCAAAGAACCCGACGTCCTCGTCGGTCCAACTCACTCGTCCGAAGTGCCGACCCATACGCTATGCCGTGTGCCCCATCCCAGGCCCACACGCACATGCATATGTCCGCACACTGACCCGAGCAAATGTCCAGGAACCTTCCCTCTTAGCGCACGACCGTACGTCCAGTGCCGACCCATATGCCATGCCGTGTGTCCCATCTCAGGCCCACACGCGCCATGCGCCCTATGTCCGCACACTGACCCGTACGCGCAACCGCGAGGGTCGGCTCTGATACCATTTGTAACACCCCGCCCACCAAAGCCGCACCGCCCAGCCCTTCCGTAGGGGCGAGCACGCGTACACATAGCACCCTGCTTACACTTTCGTCCTCGCTTCATGTAAAAGGGTTAACCCGAGGGTGGTATGGCTGGTGGACAAAGGCTTATAAGTTGGCTCCACCCTTGCTCTACTAGCAATGTGGCACTAAACACGCGCACCTGCGCTCATGGGCCACTCATGGGCCATCCAAATTGGGCCAGGTGTGACAATGCGGCGGCTTTATACATGGATACCGTTTCTATAGTGAACGGTAACGAATGTGGACGCTTTCGTGAGTGCTTGGCACGAAAGGTTCGAATGTTCTGTGATTTTCTGCAGGTACACTAACCACGGTTGTTAGGTGCGGTAATTAAGAAACGAATAGTTTTCGACTAGCTATTATAGGGAGAGACGTATTTATGCCCTGCCACCGGCACTAACTTCGATTTTAAAATTAAATGCTTGGTAGAGACGTATAGGACGCTCTTGCATCATGTTAAAATCTACCAAAACTGAAAATGATCCTAATGCACCTTATATGTGATCTATAAGTCAATTTATAATTGTAAGGACCATTCATGTTAGTTTGGTAAATTATGGGATGTGATCAAATGTATGTCTAGTTGTTGTCCTAATTTTTCTAAGGATGATCTAGAAAGTTTTTGGCTAGGTGATCTTGAGGAAAATTGCTCATCAGCTAAGTTAAGTTTCTTCCTGAATTTCTCATGAGTTTAGGATGCTTAAAACTGAAGTTAGGATTAAATTTGCTAGACAAGGTCATGCTGAAATGCTGTCAAAATCTTGAGTTAGGTAGAAAACTCGAATTTTTACCTATAGTTCCAAAAAGAAATTGACCAGAGAATCTACAGCAAAAATGTTAATTATCTAGCATAGATCATGCTGTAAAAATTTCATGGTAATTGGGTACTCATTTATTGAGTTATGGTCTTTTTAGTGAAGCTCTGCCCTGCTGAAATTTTCTGGGCAACAACACTCTAAAAATGGACCTTCTGCACCCTTTCCAATCTGAATTGGTTCGACCTTTGAATACCAAAAATGTGAGTTATAACATTCTCTAGTTGTTCACAAAAATTTGGAATTTTTGGGGTACTGGTTTTCAGTTATGAATTTTTGTTCAGAACTGCCAGCTGCCATATTGCATGTTAAACTCATATTTTTGGGTTCTAACATGTGTTTGTAATTACTTTACAGATGGCTGCCCCTGGGTTTGTTGCGGTGAGTGCTGATGGCACTTCACACGCATTGCGTGGAGAGCCTTGTGTGCTGTCGGCTACACCACCCCTCTTTTCTACGAGGGGGTGGAATACGAGGAGTTGGGCGTACCTAGCTGCAGAGTTCGAGTGACTGTGCTCCCCCACCAGGGCCACCCCGAGTGGGCAGACTTGAGCATGGAGCTTCTCTGCTTCCGAGCTTTCGAGGCGGTAGAGTCGGCCGCTTTGATGGTGCTCCACGCTCTCTCCACTCACCGTCCGCAGGAGATGCTTCAGACACCGTTGGGTTGCTTCCAGCTTTGGACCCCAACGATCCTTTGTGGCTAGGTCGGATGGCCAATATAGCCACATTTCTCGAGACTGTGCCACCCTACGACACGGTGCGGGCTTCGGGCATGTGTTTGAAGGCCTTGTACGCTCTACGGACCTTCGCCGAGTTATCGAGTATGACTTGACAGTTGTCTCACCGGAGCCACATGGTACATCCACCGGGTTGTCGGTCTCTACACCGAGCAAGACAATGGTTTTGTAAAGGCTGCGCGGACTATTGCCGACCTTCGGGGTCGCATTCGCAGCTCCGGGGCCGGGCACACCGGTTTCGGTTGAGCGAGGTGACCACTTGCGGCAGATTCGGACTTACGGTCGGGCGGCAAAAGCTGCAGGCTCGGCCGGATGACAGGGATGCTAAGAGGCTTGTGCACCTTGAGCACATCTAGGATTTGCAGGAGCAGGTTGGGGACCTCGAGCTCGATATACAGGCCATGGAGGGTGTGGTGGGTATGCTCCAGCATATGCACCACCCATCGGCTATTGGAGACGATGAGCAGATGGAGATCCAGCTGGACCCAGAGGAGGTTTAGGATGTTCCCGGACGCGACTAGAGGAGCTTGGCGCGCTATTCCTACACGTCGCGGGGAACTCTCCATAGTTTGTACGTAGGACCTAGATCCTAGATGATGTAGTAGGGAAACTTGATATGTACTCTTTGTTAGCCCTTTTGGTTGGATTTTGTGCTAGGCTGACTTAGAGTATTCTTTTGTGTAGCTAGAAGCTACATAGTGACCCCTATGTAATGGTGATCCACCAAATTTTGTAATCTTGTAATTATGGTGGAAAAACACCTTTCCGGCAGCAATCTGCCTAAGAAATGAAATGAAGGAAGTTATGGTCATTTCTAGATTTTGCAATGACTACCAAAGTTTTTCAAAATTTTATAATGGACATGCTCACCAAAATTCAGAACTTTTGCATTTGTAGTTTAAGAAATATCGAATTTTTAGTAAGCTACCGGCTGCTGTCCAAACTGCTAGACAGAACTTTGGAAACTGAATTTTTCGACCCCTGTAAAAGATGAATCTGATCTGGATTTGAATACCAAAGTTGAAGATTATGAAATTCTACACGTGCTAACCAAATTTTAGAAATATTTGACTTCTGTACAAAGAGTTATGATTTATTTACTCAGGACTGTGATGCTGTATGAATTCTGAAATTTCCATAAGTCTGAATTTTCGTATGCATATTCTTCTTGTATTCATTTAAGCAGGCTTTGAATATGTATCTAATGAAAGTTCAACTTTTCAGATGTCCGATAACACACGAATGGCTCTCGGGGTGTGGGAGGCGGTGGTGATGGTCCTCTTCCCGCGCCTCCACCTATGACACCCGTAGAAGATTTTATTGCTACCGAGACCGAGGTGTTGCGCCAAATACTTCATACTCGCAACAAATTGCACGAGAGGTTGCGGTAGCCTTACAATAATCAAGGGCCAAATACGGATGGTAATGTAGTCATGTCATATGACAAATTCGGGGCAATGAGGCCACCATTGTTCACCAAGGCGAGAGGAACCCCGGAGGCCGATGCTTTCATCGGGGCCCTTGAGGCCATGTTTTCCATCTTCACACCGCCTTGCTCGAAGAAAATAAGGCGGGCTTCGGCGCTCAAAGAAGCGAGTGGTGAAGCATTAATCTGGTGGAAGAATTTCAAATCCATGCAGCCACAGGGTCACCAGATAACTTGGGCAGAATTCAAGAAAGCTTTTAAAGAGCATTATATTCCTAAGGATCTTGTTGATAGGAAAATGAGAGCTAATGAATCTCAAGCAAGGCTCTGACTCAGTTTATCAGTATGCCCAGAAGTTTAATAGTCTCTGTTAGTATGGGGACTATCATGTTGATACTGATAAGAAAAGATGGAGCGATTCCGTGAGGGACTTGATGAAGAGCTCTATAAAAGGTTGAACTTAATCAAAATTGATAGCTATCCTGAGCTGGTGAATTTGGCCATCTCTTAGGAGGACGCCATGAAGAGAGCTCAACAGGATAGGAAGAGGAAGTTCAATCAAGCTTCAGGCAGTGGCCAAGGCAAGAAATTTAAGTTTGTGAAGAAGAATGTGCAGGGTGCCACCCAGCCATCTTCATCTAGACGCTGGGTGATGAAGCAATCTCGCCCAAGTCGTCCGGCAACTTTGGCTATCACGGCACCCGGCCAGGATCGCTCCTAGGCCTAGTGCACCCCCACCTGCCTGCAAGCATGAGGATTGGCGTTGCTACAACCGCGGACAGGTGGGGCACTATGTGTCGGGGATAGCCATAAGGGTCCCCTAAACAAATAGGGGAAACCCGCCTAAACTCTCAAAAAACGCAAAAAGCGAACTAATCCACGAGCCTAAAAACGCACACACTAAGCGATCACATCCCCGGTGGCCCCTCGCGGCCCGCCGCAGTGGCACGGTTGAACGCCCCCTCGGGCGAGGTCCGCCTCGCTCGAGGGCCGAACGCCCCCTCGGGCGAGGTCCGCCTCGCTCGAGGGTCCCCGCACACACGACGCCCCGTTCTGCTCGCACGTCCGAGCATTTAATGCTCGACACCGCGGGATCGCGCCACGACTTGACGCACCCCGGGAATCACGCCCCGGCGCCGTTCCACCTACTCCTTGGGGAAGGCCATGCCCGCCACTATACAACACCGTGCGGAGAGGCCGGTGTCGCCCTCGTGACACCGTGCCGCCTACTTTTGTACGGCTAACACGTCGAGCCCTCGAAGGGGGACGACGAAACCCTCGAATGGGGGCGAATGCTTTTTCTATGACTACACAGGACTACACCGTGACGTCGGGCCAGCGGGAACGGTCTTCTCCGTCGCTGTCAACCCTGTGCGGCCATCCCCGCCACTGCAGCGCCACGTCGGGCACTGCGACGACATCCCCAACGCTGTTGAAGCGCACGGGGACAGGACGTCGCCCCCGCCCGCCACCGTACCTCGTACGGACCCCCTTGACGACACCCTCGGGCCGGCCCATGGGCGGCGGCCGGACGACCAACCTCTACGCCACCACCCTCGAAGCCGCCCCCGCTATGGGCACAGGGACTCGCCACGACGCCCCAACGGAGCGAGATTCACCAGGACAACCGTCAACTCCGCAAAGCACTGCTCGCCATGCCTCCACGCGTAGGAGAATAGTGCAACACGCCTGTAAATTGCTCTCTCCTTGGCCTATAAAAGGAAGGGCAATCCCCCAGCCGCAGGGGAGGAGGGAGACGAACGACACTCTCACGCCTCTCGCCTTTCACTCCGATATTGACACTTGCCTCAATCAATACCTCTGGGACCTGGAAGACCAACCTCCTCTCCCGCCTCGCTTGTAGCACCCCTCTGCAAGCACCACGGTGCGACGCAATATAGTGCCCCGAGCACACCACTGCTGGACGTACGGCCCCGGCCAGAACCAAGATAAAAACCAGTGTCACTAGTTGCTTAGCACCGGCCATCGAGGGATAGATCTCAGCGCTCTTACTAGTTAGTGTCGGGACTACTTTCCGCACCGACACTATGCTAACAAGTGCACACACCCTCGACAAAGAACATCGGCAAAGTCGGGGGCAAGGCTCTAAGGCCGGAAACCAGGGAAAGAAACAAACCGTGCAAGTGATATTAAATGTCTTTACAATATTAATATGTTTAGTTGAACACGTCATGTAAAGTTCCTCGGTTTAGATGGCTTGCACATGTTCTAAAGTAATGGTTAATTTGACATAAGTTATTCTTAAAAATATGCAAATAAAATATGATTAAGCTTGTCGTGTTTTCTTAATTAAGTATAACCTGTTTTGGCAATATTCTTGCCACATTATTTTCTAATTAAAACATATGAAGCATGTAGTCTCTTGTTGTTTGATAATAACCTTTCGATAGCTTCGACCTTAGTTTTGTTTTTATCGTTCTTTCGTCGTTGCGTAACCATAGAATCGAGCTTTATCTCAATGTGATCTTTCCGGTTCTTGCTCAATCTTCTGCAACCATCTCTTTAAAGCTAACCAAGACTTTCCCTTCCAAGCACACTTTGTGTTCTTTAGTGATCCACCTAATCGAGCCTATCCTTTAGTGCATTCTTTTAAAGTTTTCTTTTGATCGGTGCTTTGTTCTTAGAATGCTTGTTTGTTTGCTTTGTGTATGTTTGTACCCAATAATTGATGCGAGTAGAGCGAATGTTGTTCGAGAAGCTTTGAAGAGCACGAAGTGAAGATTCTGAGCAACTACCCTTGATAAAGGCAAGTGTGTCCTTGATCTTCTGTCCTAAGAATTATGTTTAATCACTCATTGCATTGCTTGCATTAATTTTGATGGGTTCCTATTAAGGTTTATCCTAGTCTTGATTGTCATTCCTTGTTAACCCGGGTTTACATTTATGTTGGGTAGCTATGCTTAGTTGCTATACTTGGGTTGTGGTGGTTTTAATGAACATTAATGATGAGTCGTGTTATACCTTTATGTTATATCTTTGTTTGCTTAATACAAGACCATATGTTTAATCGGAACATGGAAAACCACCCAGGAAAACAAGATGCTACCACAAGACATATGGCTCTGTCTTGGCTTATTAATTAGTGAACTAGGTGTTAGGTATGCTTTACCTGATAAGGGTTGGGGGCTGGCGGGTAGTGGCGTATGGACCTGCTCGGGCGTAGGTGTGGGCTTAGCTAAGACACGGTACTCGTCCGGGAGCTTTATACATTGCACTGACCAGGTAACCTAGCGGGCAGCCTACATCTGGGGATCTTTGTAACGGTCTCGTAGCGTCCCTATGCAATCACACCTCGGTAGTGTGGTATGATGCTTGGCCGACATCGCATGGTTGGGTCTAAAGTTCTTCGGGACTTTTACGCGACTTGTGGGTAAAGATGTACAACCTCTGCAGAGTGTAAAACTAATCGATTAGCCGTGCTCACGGTCAAGAGCGGCCTGGACCCTCACATGATAATTAAACTTGAAGATGGACTAAAATCGTGTTCTCTGGTTATGCTTGCCATGTGCTTATGGCATATTTCTTATCTTATGCTTAATTGTGGGTTGGTATAAACTTATACTTTATTAGTAATCAGGTGCTAATAAAACTTGACCAACTAAAATTGCTTAAATGCTTATAGCCCAGTCCACTATAAAGCCTTTGCATACATTCTTTTCCCCACACTTGCTGAGTACGACAAGTGCTCACCCTTGCTATAAACATTGTTGCTCAGAAAGAGGAAGCTAATCTAAAGCCTTGTGAAGATGTTGCCGGTGCTAGGCGTACGCAACCCCCGCCGATTGCCCGTGATGTTTGGAGCCTTCGTTTCCGGGATAAAGCGTAAATCTCTCGATAATCTTTCTTTTTCTTACGTGATATTGTTTCGTATTCACTTATATGTCACTATATGCATGAAACTTGATCCCGGCATGCATATAGGTTTGCACTTGGTTTCTTTCGGAAAATCGGGTGTGACACTCCTCAACGCCGCCCGCCGTTGCTCGTCCACCAGGTGTAACGCCCACATTTTTCTCTCCTAATAAATCACGCGTGTTTTCAAAATTTTCCGCTGAGCTCATTTACCCCCTTTTGAAACCCCGGTCGATTCTTTTCCCCTCGGCGCGCGTGCCGTGAATCCCGCCGGCACCGCCCTCACCCGGGCCATCACCCACGCGTGCCGCCCCGCCGCGCGCGTCGGCCACCACGACGGGAATCTAGCACCGCCGCGGCCCCGCCGGCCGGTCCGCCCTCGCCATCACCGCCGTCCCGAAAATCACGCCGCGCTCGAAAAACACGGAAAATCCCGCAAAAACCTTTCCCCTAATTTCCCGTGAAATTCTCCTAATTTTTCTAAACCTCTTCCCTATTTTCTTTCCCATTGTTCTATTTCTTTTCCTCTTCCTATTTCTCTTTTTCTTTTCTTCCTTTTCTCTTTTCTTTTTTCTTTTCTCTCGTTCTTCTTTTCTTTCCCCCCTTCCTTTCTTTCCCCGCCTTCTTCCTCCCTCGGCCGAGCCGCGCCGGCCGCGACCCCCCCTTCCTCGCGCGATCCCCTACGCGCCCCCCTCCGGGCCGGCGACCCCCCCCTTCCCTCTCCTGCCGACCAAAGCACCCGACCGACCAAGCTCGTCGGGGCAACACGCCGGGCCGGCCCCGCGCCCGCGCGCGGCCCGCCCACGTCGCTCCCTCTCTTCCTGACAAGAGACGACCGGCAGCGAACTATCACCTCCAAAACCGGCCACCATTACTCCCCGACGGTTTCCCCTCCGAGGCCACAGCAGCCCCTGCATGACGAGTCAATTCGCACAGCACCAAATCGACCAAGATCCCGCCGGCCGGAGTCCACGCAGGAATTTTTCCCGAACCTCCATTGCCGGCCATTGGAGCTCCGCGAAGCTCAAAATATCCTCGCCGAACCAACCTTCCCGCGCCTATAAAAGGCCCTGCGCGGCTCTCCGTGGCACCCCGCACCTCCACGACCAATTCCCCCTCCTTCCCGAGCCCTCCATCGCCACCACCAGTGCCGCCCCCGCCACCACCGCGAGCGCCCCCACCGCCGCCGTCAATCCGCCCCTCTAGAGCACCCCGGCCCAAGGTAAGGAGCAGAATCGGTTGCCCTCGAGCCCCTCTTCGTTTTGCCCCACTTCTCGGCCGTCGCCGTGCACCGGTCGCCGGTGCCCCTCCCCCCTCCACCGGTCGGCCTCCCCGTCCAACCGCCCTCTCGTTCGTATCGTGAGGGAGGGGAGGTAGAAGATGGTTGTTTTGCCCATACCCCCGTCCTTTTTCCACATTTCCCAACCGAACCCCCCCTCTATTTCCCTCTCTCCTTTCTTTAAAAATTAGACCCTATACTTTAAACTATACCACAAAAACCACCTTGTCCCTTTACAATTATACCCCCGGGCTATTTAATAAAACCTACGCTAGGTTTAAATATTATAATTAGGTCCTTTTCTTTTAAAATAAAATACTAACAGGCCCCTAATTAACCCTAAACACCTCCTTTAACCCATCATTTCATGCCCGATTTTATTCCAAATCGTGCCCAAACTTCCTCACACCCGTACGGGTACACCGCCACCAATCCGTCACCCAAAACCCCCGCATGATATTTATTTCCCTATTTTATTTAATTACCTTCCTCGAGCTCGGTCGGAGAAATTGTGTGCGCCTATATTGATTGCATGCTTGCTTGTGTGTGCGCTATAGCCGACAGAGTGAAGGAAGGAGGGTACCCCGAGCCGAGCTTGGAACCGAGTACCGCGAGCAGAGCCCGAGATCCCGAACGCCGAGCCGGAACTTCCCGAGGACTTCGAAGACGACAAGTCCAATCTCATCCTTTGATGCATGCTTTGGTCCTAGTTTTATAAACACAACCCTATACCCGTTTTATAACTTGCATATTGTTTTACCGCAAAAACATGGTAGGATAGCCACCCTTGATTGCTATGGTTGAACCTTGCTTGGCCTAAATGATTTTTTTAAAATGTGTAAGTGCTTTGAGAATGGGGATGGGATATTTCGAAAAATGAGTAAAGAACTGGGTAGACGGGATGGACGTGTGTGTCAGGAGTATGGGTGAGCTCGTACCTGTGTGGTTGGGTGTGTTGGGAGTTGTCCATCTTGTCGATTAAGGACCGGGTTGGGGACATCTCACCCGACCCAAATCATCGTACAACCACTCGACCGTTGTATGTGGCAACGGCTTAGCATAAACCCCACTAGTTAATCTACTTGCCATCTGGTGTGCGGGTGAGCGGCAGGAGACCAAGGAGTAGGGGTACGCTCTGTGTGAGGTACGCCCTGGTTATGTGGGATAACCCCTTGGTTGCTTCCGTGATGGCTCGTAGTGTTAGCTAAGGTGGGTAATGGCTTTGATAGGATCCGCACCGCACTAAGGTGTCCGTGTGACGGTACCCTACTTGTGGGTAACGATGTACAACCTCTGCAGAGTGTCAAACCTATTCGAATAGCCGTGTCCACGGTATTGGACGAGTCATGGTGTGGTCACAAAAACTAGTGTTTGGGTCGGGATGCTTTCATGAAGTGAGTTGGCTTTCGGGTTAAATGTGTGGCTGTGTGCCTGGGCTACTGCGAACGGGGAGTCCGGTAGTTCCACAGTGGTTTTCTTAAAGCAACTGAGTCACTTTGGTTATAAAATTTGTTTGCGAAAACCTTTTCGAAAATAAACCCCTACATGAGTAAATGAGTTTGCAAATAAACCTTAAGATGTTCCTTGTTATATATATCATGTGCATGATCTGCTTATAAGCCCCTCCGTGGGTGGGGTTGAACTTGTTGAGTACGTTTGTGCTCACCCTTGCTTAACTAACTGTTTTTCAGAGGAGGATCCCGATTTCGTTCCCGAAGTCATCGAGTAGGTCGCTGCCCTACACCCAACCGTGCCTGTGTACCCAGGGCCTCCACAGAGAGCTTCCATGGTGTGGTACTCTGATGAGGCTTTGGAAGCCTTCGCTATCGTAGTGTGGTCGTTAGCATTTGTGTTGTTCCTTGTGGTGTTGGCACTTCCGTGCCCTCTCGTGTCGCCATGATGTAAAAGACCGATCCACGTGTTGTAATAAATGTGTTACCGACCTCCCGGGACCGGTATTTGAGTCACATTTAGTCACCTCTCGATGAGGGGACGCTTCGTGTGGTATCGAGCCGTAGGTTGGCCGTAGGACGCGACCCCTAGGATACGAGACCTCCCGTGGCCCCTCTCTAACCTTTTCTTTGCTAAGCTCATCTTTTCCGAAATCCTTACCTTGATCATTGCCCGATTCCATATGGCTAACCCCGGAATGGAACGGAGGAGTCCGCCCCGTCCAGCCCTAGCCTCCCCTAACCCGCCGCTACTCGGCTTAGAGCGTGTCGGAGTAAGGGACCCATCGGAGTTCGTCTATCGGGAGTACGAACGCTACGGCACCCTTCGGTGTAAAGTGCCGATCTTCGTGGGAAGAAGTACGCTCTACCCCGACATAGAACCCTGGTTCGTCTCCGCCACTGGGTTTCGATTCGCCGACACCTACCCAAAGTCTGCTCGGAAGGCCCTGCGACGTCTACGAGTGGTTTATAGGCAGCATCTCAGAAGGACTCCAATGGGATTTTCCCACCCTCCAGAGGTAGAGGACGCTCGTGGATTGACCGCATGAGGGGACTAGAACGAGAGGAAGAAGACCTAGAAGATGCAGTTTCCCACCTGTCTATCTACCTCAATGGTCTAGACCACCTCTACCAGGAACAAGCCCAACAACTGAAGCAACAGATTGACAGAGCGGAAAGAGCTGAGCAAAGGATAGAATTCGAAAGGATAAAGACAACGATGGCGGAAGTTGCCCTAGAGAACATGGAGGAAGATTACCTTAGGAAAAGGGAGCGCACTCTAATGACCAATAAAGCCCTATGGGATGAGGTCAGAGAACGTAGAAGGAGAGAAGAAGCTGGATTGGAGGAAGATGAACCCGAAGAAACTCATTGGGACAAAGGGACCCATACCGAGGACGAGATATCGGAGCAAGACCTCCCACCGAAGAAGCGTCGCATTCGAAATTTGGAGGAAGATGAACCCGAAGAAACACATTGGGACAAAGGAACCTATACCGAGGACGAGATACTCGGAGCAAGACCTCCCACCGAAGAAGCGTCGCATTCGGCCTAGAGGAAGAATCACCATGAGGATAAGACTAGGATGTCTAGGCTAGAGCCGTGTTCTAGTAATAATAAGTGTACCCCGAGGAGTGTACCCCAACCTTGTTACTAAATAAAGCTATATACCTTTTGTACCCTACCACAACCCTGTTCAACTCTACCCTTGTTTTCGCATAGCGGAAGATGGATGGACCCAAGGCGTGTGCCGAGGAGGAGCCCGGTTTTGCTCGCCTTCTTATCAACTCCCCGGAGCGCCTCGGTATCACCGAGCGCCCTAGTTACTACAAGAGAGTACGAGCAACTCGGCACTCTTCGCTGTAGGGTGGTCCTCTCCGTCGCCAGAAGCAACCGCCACACCAACATCGAGCCGTGGCACGTGACCGCCACAGGGTTTCGACACCGAGACACCTACCCCTTGGACCTTATAAAAGCCCTCCGCTACTCGTGTCGGATCTACGAGGAACACCTCGTCCCCACACCGATGAGGTATTTTCCTCCCGCCATCGAACCCCGGTTGGCGTGCCCGCATGAGAAACCCGGAATGACGCCGCCACCAAGAAGACCCGCCGTACCACATAGTTGCCTACCTCGTCTCCCCGGACAAACTCTTTGATGACCAAGCCAAGCTCTTGAGGGAGCAAATCGGTCGGGTCGAGCAAGCCGAAGTCACGGTGAGGATGCACCAAGTCCGAGTGGCTCAAGCCGAAGCAAGGACCACGCCCGCCATAAGTAGTGAAGTCGTTGCCCACGAAAGCCTCGGTGGATCCAAGACCGGCCGCATGCAAGAATGGACCAACAACGAAACACCCATTACGGACATTGGAGACGCACAAGTCCCGCCGGGGACACCCCTTGTAGAATGGGGAGGAACTATTGAAGCCCCGCCAAAGACCACCGGTAGTCACCGAACAACCAGCGGCCGACCGCGGAAGTTGCGGCACGGCCCCAAGGGAATGGACACCCCGAGGGCGAGGATGAAGATGAACCGCTCATTCCGCCGGAAGTGCACTCAACCCCGGAAGAAGGTTCTCCCCGCGAGTAGCATACCCCCGTTGCCTTGACCCGTGGTTTGAAGCCGTGATCGGTCCGAGTTTAGATTCGTACCCTTAGCTCTTGTCGCACCGAGTTGTGTAGTGTGTCCGTGTAGTGTCGGTCCGTGTAGTCGGATGTATCCTCCTCACTCGGTTTGTAATAAAAACTTATCTCGTGCTTGCTTGTTTGCTATGTGCTTGTTGTGTGCTTGCCTGCAGGGGTAGACCCCGCCCTTTTCATAAAGAAATTCGTTATAATCCACTTAAACATCACATAAAAGCTAGATCTCTTAGAAAACCCGCTCCTTTACGGATGGTTTCCGGGCGCCCGCTAGGACCCACCAAGGCTCCGGTCGTATGGATGCCGAAGGATCACAAGCCGACCGAAGGAAGTGCCTTAACGACCAAGAAGTGAACCAAGGCGAAGATGGAGGAGAGAACGCCGTCCCGCTACCGCCACCCCCTCTCATAGAACCGGCACAAGTTTTGGCCAATCGACCGTACCGGTGGAGGCCATATTCAACGCCGTCAATCGCCCAAGGCCCCGAGTTCTGGGCATGAATGAGAAGCTGATAGAGTTCCTCGGACAAAGCCACCCACTTTTGGCGGGTCCGTGAATCCCTTGGATGCGACGACCGGCCGAGAGCCATTCTAAGGGAACTGGAGCCCTTCAACCGTGAGGACCGAGACAAGGTTCTCCTCGGTAGCTCACCACCACCGGACAGCCCCTAGCTCGGTGGGAGAACTACCGTGCAAGCCAGCCTAAGGATCCCTCCGCCATCACCCGGGATGTGTTCGTGGAAGAGTTTCGCCGCTACCACATCCCGTAAGCCACACCGAAGCGAAAGGTAGATGAGTTCTCGTGAACTCCGCCGTGGCAACATGTCCGTGGAGGAGTACACTTACCGCTCATAGAGCCGGCTCGTTATGCCCCGTAAGAAGTGGACAAGGACTCCAAGAAACGGAGATGTTCAAGAAGGGATTGACTCCGAAACCGAGGACCCCGCTACCCCTCGGATGTACCCGCATTTCAACACCCTCATGAACACGGCCATACTCACAGAGAGAGCGAGGGCGAAGAGAAGAAGGAGAACAAGCGCAAGTTCATGGAGCGCAAGGCCAAACAAAGAAGAGCGATCCCGCAGGAAGAGAAACTTCGGACACCTAATGTCCAGATTCCAAGCCCCCATACAAGCACCGCACCCATTCGCAAGCCACGAGCTCTCGGGGTCCCGGAACCCGCTTCAAGCCCTACAACAACCAGAACACCATGAAGCCCCCACAAAGCAACACCAACCAGTCACCGCCAACAACAACAACAACTCCCGGTGTGTTTCAACCGCCGCGAGACCGACACTTCATTGCCAACCGCCCATATGCCAAGAAGCCAACCGCTTCCACCTACTCCAACTCGGTGAACGGGCCAAGGCCACTCGTGTCCGGAGCCAACCGCATGCCGGTGCGCAAGCAACAACAACTTTGGCAACAACAACAACAACCGACGGATGAGGCACCCCGACAGCCTTATGGACGAGCCCGCGTCAACCACATCAACGCACAGAGGCTCAAGAGGCACAAGGCGTAGTGCTCGGTGAGTTCCCCGGTCGCCCTCGCCTTGGCAACCATATTATTTGATTTAGGAGCATCACATTCATTCATATCCTCAAGTTTTGTGGAAAAGCATAGCATACCTACAAGTACTACTAAAAGCACCCCTATTAACTCGAACGCCCGAATGTGACATCAAGTGTCAACTCGGGATGCCCCCGGTAAGGACCATTTTAAGTGGGGTAGAGTTCCTAGCGGACTCGGTAGTACCGAAGTCCAAGGAAATAGATGTGATCCTTGGGATGGATTGGTTAAGCCAACACCATGGCCTTATAAGTTGCGTCGATAAAGTAGTGCACCTAACCAACCCGGACGGAATACAAGTGACTCCGCCACACCCGAGGACACAAAGCCGTACATAATGGTTTTCAACATGGAAGCCAAGTCCATAGAGGATGTCCCGTAGTGCGAGAATACCCGGATGTGTTCCCCGAAGAACTCCCCGAATGCCACCGGATAGGGATATATAATTCGTCATCGACCCGATTCCCCGAACCTCTCCCATAGCCAAGAGACCCTATAGGATGGCAGCCCCGAGTTGGCGAGAATTGAAAAGGCGGCTAGGAGAACTCCGGCGAAGTGGGTTCATCGTACCAAGCTCATCACCATGGGGAGCCCCGGTGCTTTTCGTGGAAAAGAAGGATAAGAGCATGAGGATGTGCGTGGACTATCGCTCACCGAACGAAGTCACTATCAAAAACAAGTACCCTCTCCCCGGAATAGATGATCTATTCGACCAAATTTGAAAGGAGCCGGTATTTTTCGAAGGTGGATCTAAGGTCGTGGTACCACCAACTCAAGATTAGGGAAAGCGACATCCCCAAGATCGCCTTTGTCACCCGTTACGGCAGTATGAGTTCACAAGTGATGTCCATTGGACTCACCAACGCACCAAAGATATTTTATGAACCTCATGAATAAGGTGTTCATGGAAGAGCCGGACAAGTTTGTTGTAGTTTTCATTGACGACATACTTGTTTACTCCAAGAGTCCGGAGGAACATGAGCAAGATCTTCGAGTAGTGCCGGGGAAATTGAGGGCACATAAGTTGTATGCTAAGTTCGGCAAGTGTGAGTTCTCGGTTGGAGAAAATATCTTTCCTTGGGCATATTCCCGATCGCGGAAGGAGTAGCAAGAGACCCCGGAAAGTCGAAACAGCCTCCAACCGGCAACAACCGACCAATGTGAGCGAAATCGAAGTTTTCTTGGTTTAGCAGGGTACTATCGGAGGTTCATTGAAGGATTTTCCAAGATTGCCCGACCCATGACAGAGTTTCTCAAGAAGGAGAAGAAGTTCAACTGGACCGAGTCGTGCGAGAAAAATTTCCGGGAGTTGAAGAGAAGATTGACCACAACCCCGCGTCGACCCCCGCCGGACATTCAACAGGATTTTGTCGTATATTGCGACGCGTCCCGACAAGGGTTGGGATGTGTTCTCATGCAAGATGGGAAAGTAGTGGCATATGCTTCCCGCCAGCTCAAACCCCACGAGCAGAATTATCCCACCCACGATTTGGAGTTTGCAGCCGTAGTGCATGCCCTTAAGATTTGGAGACATTACCTGATCGGAAATAAATGCGAGATCTATACCGACCACAAGAGCCTAAAGTACATCTTCACCCAGCCTCACCTGAACCTAAGGCAAAGAAGGTGGCTAGAGTTAGTCAAAGATTATAACCTAGAAATCCACTACCACCCAGGGAAGGCCAATGTAGTGGCCGATGCCTTAAGCAGAAAGTCCTACGAGAAGGCAGTACCTAAGAGTGCCCAGTTGCAAGAGGAAATGGCAAGACTCAATGTGCACATTGTTCCCCAAGGCTACGTCCACCAACTAAGTGTTCAACCAACTTTAGAGGAGAAGATCCAGAAGACCCAAGGGACCGATGAAGACCTAATGAAAATCCGCAAACACACAGGAGAAAACAAGGCCCCAGACTTTAGAGTGGATGATCCGAGGCACACCGTGGTATAAGAATAGGATATGTGTGCCCGAAGGCGGAGATTTCCAACGGACCATCATGGATGAGGCCCACAACTCAACATATTTCATTCACCGGGATCCACCAAGATGTATATGGACTTAAAACATAAGTATTGGTGGAATGGAATGAAAGCACACATTGCCCGGTTCGTCGCCCACCGTGATACTTGTCGAGGATTAAAGCCGAGCACCGTAAACCCGCAGATCGTTGCAGCCCTTACCAATCCCGTATGGAAATGGGACGAAATAGGCATGGACTTTGTAGTAGGTTTGCCCAAGACTCGGAAGGGACACGATTCCATATGGGTGATAGTGGACCGACTCACTAAAGTCGCTCACTTTCTATCCGTACGGACCACTTATGGAGGAGAGAAGTTGGCGAAACTCTACATAGAGAACATAGTGAAATTGTATAGAGTGCCTAGCAGGATAGTCTCAGATAGAGGGACCCAGTTTACCTCTAGGTTTTGGAAAAGTTTGCATAAAGCCATGGGTACCAAGCTGGATTTCAGCTCAGCGTATCACCCACAGACAGATGGACAAACCGAAAGGGTAAATCAAATTCTAAAAGACATGTTGAGAGCATGCGTCCTCAGCTATGGCAAAGACTGGGAGCAGAGTCTACCATATGCAGATTCTCCTACAACAACGGCTATCAAGCCAGCCTAGGAATGTCACCGTTTGAAGCTTTACATGGAAGGAAATGTAGGACACCCCTGATGTGGTCAGAAGTGGGAGAACGTGCCCTGGTTGGGCCCGCACTTACAAAGGAAGCCGAAAAGCGAGTAGCCGACATCCGAGAAAAGTTAAAAGCCGCCCAATCCCGATAGAAGAGCTATGCAGACAAGAAGAGGCATGAAGCAAGCTTCAATCCTGGAGATTTCGCTTACCTCAAGGTTTCACCTATCCGAGGGACTCGAAGATTTTAGGTGCACAGAAAGTTGGCCCCTCGGTACATTGGACCGTATAAAGTACTGAAGAGGGTCGGAGCAGTTGCATACTGGTTGGAGCTACCAGAAGAGATGTCAGACATACACCCAGTGTTTCATGTCTCCCAGTTACGAAGGTGTTTGAAGGTCCTCGAAGAGAAGGAGTACCGGTAGAGACCATTGATCTACAGCCAGACCTTAGGTACCAGGAAGTGCCCGTCAAAATTTTGGACATAGTGGTCAAAAGAACGAGAACATCGGGAGTAGGGATGTGTAGAGTTCAATGGAGCAGGACACGGAGTAGAAGAAGCCACGTGGGAACGAGAGGACGCGTCGAAGAAAGAATTTCCCCACCCGTTTGAAACCTAGCCGAATCTCGAGGGCGAGATTCATTTTAAGTGGGATAGGTCCGTAATGCCCGCATTTTTTAGTTCCTAATAAATCACCTAATAAGTCACGCGTGTTTTCAAAATTTTCCCGCCGTTGGGGAATTCGGGAAAACCCGTCACCCTCGAAACATCGAGTTTAACGAAGTTCTTGAGATATGTTTTTCGGGAGCGGGAATTCACGATTTTCGAGAATCGGAACCCGCGAATCTTCGGATTCGCGAACGTGCGAATTTCGGGGATCTTGGATCGGTGAAGACCCGTAGTCATGAACACGCGGAAGCCCGGAACCTCGAACCGGCAAAGGCACGAACTTCGGAGGATAGGCCGATTCGGGAATCCGTCGGGAGTCCGGTTCGGAAGTCATGCGCGGAGGAATTCACGAATCGGCGAAGAAGCAAAGTCAAAGTTGTCGTCCCAAAAAGTCCGGGTTTTGAGTGTGAACTCGGTGGCGAGGCTTGTAAATATGTTAGATGAAAAAAGACATTCTTGTATATGTTCACATTAGGAATATTCTTTGAGCTCGAGGGCGTTTTAGGAATGTAAAATTCCCTTCATCTCCCTATAAAAACGGGCGCGAGGGCACGTGTAAACGGACTCGGACTTTTGGAACATGTGCCATCGACCGGGAGATCCATTGTCTCCTAGCGTACTAATTTCGTGTTTGAACGTGCCGAGAACTCTCTCTCTCTCTCTCTCTCCGTGTTTGGGGAACCATCCGAATTTTTCGGGTAACCCCCCAACATTGGCGCCCACCGTGTTTCGGCCCGAAGAAAAGCTCACGATGCCACCACGAAGAAATCCAAGAAGAACGTTCCAGCAGAGACAAATCGAGATGACCACCGCCCTCCTCAAGGGAATGAAGTCCCCTTCGTTCCTGAAGCTTCTAATACCACAGATCAAGAGCGGAGAGCAAAGCTCGAAGCCTTGATGAAGGCAAGAGCTGAGAAGACGGCTCACACCCAAGAACAACCAGCTCAACAACAAGCATTTGAGAATGTCGATGATGATGATGACACCATAGACAGGGAACTAGAAAGAGTTCAACAAAAGATACGAAAGCGAGTGCGAGAAGACAAGGAAAGATTCGCGAGTCGATTGCAAGCAAAAAAAGAAAGATATCCAAAAAGTTAGAGCAAATAAACAAAGCAAAAGAACAAATTGAAGTAATACAGAGAGAAATCGATGAGATGAAAGAACAAGAAAACGAGTTCCCCGTGGCGGGAATCACCACATCGAACTCGGGCCGGCAAGAGAATCCCCGAAAGAAAATTTCTTCGCGGGAAACGAATCTCACACTTCGTAGATTCCGAGTCGCCGCCGTCTATTGGGCCGCAAACAACACCTTAGCCGCCAAAGTTCAAGTCCGTCTCTCTCCCGAAATAAAACGACTTCGAAAACTCTAGGCAATTCCTCATGAGGTATGAATCGAGTGTGAATTCGGCAGAGGGGGATGATGTTGCACCGGCCAAATCCTTCATCATTGCTTGCGAAGGACCGATCGAATTGGTACTCCTTGCGCCTCCACACTCGCCCTACAGTGGGTAGATCTCAAGACAAAGTTCATGCAAGCATTTCGGATGTTCCACGACACAACGGCTAAAGCATCGGACTTGTACAACCGCAAGCGAAAAGACGAGAGAGCCACTGCGGAACTTCGTGAGAAGGTTCATGCAGTAGAGATCCCAAATCCGCGAAGCTGGTGAAAAAACAACGATTAATGCGTTAATCAAGGGCCTCACTCCAGGGCCAACAGCTTCACGTCTTACTAGAAAGAAACCCAAGACGGTTGAGGAACTTTTTTGTGAATTGGAAGAATACATCTTGTCTGATGATGACCATCGCAAGAGAGTAGCCGAACGGAACGAGGCAAGGCAGGGCAACAAAGAGATGACATGGAGAGCACAATCCCAAAATCCGCGAAATGTCAACAATGTCAAAAATCCACAACCCGAGCAAAACAACGAGCCAAGCACCGAGAGGAGGGTTCACGCCCGGAGGAAGGGGAAGAGGAAGAGGACCCCCGAGACCCACGAACCATAACCCGAAAGACCCTTACTTCTATTGCCGGTATCATGGGAGGGGCCACAACACCGAAGGTCGCCCGAAACGAAGAAAAACATGGCAAGAATTCGGCAAGAAAAAGCACTAATGAGCATCGCATCCTCAATGCCAAGCCAATTTCGCCCGAATTTTTGGCGGCCGCAATTCGCGAACTCACAACCAAGTTCGGTCCCGGTTCGAAAGAATTCTCGCAATCACGGTCATCGTGGCGCGTTGTCACGACAATTTTTCCCTCAGTCGCAGGCAATCCAGTCAATCCAGCAACCACAACCGATTCGAGAAATTTTGCCACCACCTCCAGAAAGTTCGTCAAGGCCTCAGTCAAGTGCAGGACCTCAGAACTCCAAAGCATTGTCGTCCTTCGGGACTATCATGCCAATCATGGGAGGGTCAGCCATGGAGTTCAAGACTAAGAAGCAAAGAAGCAATTACTTCAGGTCTGTGAACACCATCATCAATGACGGCCCAGTCGCACGTCCGGAGTGGGCGAAGGTGCCAATCATCTTCACAGAAGAAGACTTCAGGCTGAAATCGCGATTCATAATGATTCTATGGTCATTGAGTTAAGCATAGCCGGGTGGGTCATAGGAAAAGTCCTAGTTGACAATGGAAGTTCGGCGGATATCTTGTTCTTGAAGACTTTTGAAAAGATGAATCCGAGCCAAGACATGTTGGACCCGCCGAGTACCCATTGCAAGGGTTCGAAGGAAAGCCAATCAAGCCGGTTGGAAAGATATCACTCCCCGTTTCCTTCGGAGATCTTGAAAATGCCGAACGGAGTCTCACCTTCGATGTGGTTGACATCTACCACCCATATCTCGCGATTTTCGGCAGGGGTTTCATGAACAAGTTCGACGCGATCATAAGGCAGTAGTTCTTATGCATGAAGATGCCCGCACCCAAAGGGGTCATCACAGTATTCGGCAATCAACAAGAGGCCAGAAATATAGAAAAAGGCCACATGCCCGGCCAGACGAACGTGTACCAGCTGAAAAGAGCTGACAAGAAGAAGGAAACTTACGAAGAGGCCAGGAGAGATAAAGAAAAAATTGAAATAGCCGCAGATGGTGAAACCAAGAAAGTGTATCTGGATGACATGCCCGATAGAGCAGTCACAATAGGGGCTAATCTCGGTGCCGAAGAGGACGGAGACCTCGTACGATTCCCGAACAAGAACAAGGATGTTTTCGCATGGTCGCCTAAGGATCCGCAAGGTGTTGACAGGGACATCATCGAACATGCCCCGGAAACGGACGAAAAAATACCTCCCAAGAAACGAAACTTCGGAAAATGTCCGAGGAAAAGGTGAAAGCAAAGTGGAAGCCGAAGTTCGAGATTGCAAGACGCACAAGTAATCGGAGAAGTAAAGTATCCGGTCACTGGCTAGCCAACACCGTACCGCCAAGAAGAAAAATGGAAAGTGGAGAATGTGTGTGGACTTCACGGACTTGAACAAGGCATGCAAGAAAGACGATTTCCCCGTAACATCCCGGATGTTTACTTGTGCTAATGACATAAACTACATGAGTTAATCAAGGTTAATAACCTCCTAAGCATGTTTGACTTGATTGGGCACACCTTTGCACAAAAGACCTCGGTCAAAATCCCTAATCACGAATCAAACCCTAGATCTACTCTAAAGGCTGAAATGGTTTTCTTGCGCGTTCTCCAAATTTCACTATAGAAGTCCAAAATATGCCAATACGAAAGTTGTTCGTTATTTCCGGAACACATTTTTCGTAATTGGCGGACATTCCAATTTTGAGCGCAAATTGGCCAAAAATCGAGTTTTTGCGCTATGAACAAGAAACGGAGCCGTGGAAAATCTGCAACTTCGGTTGGCGTTCCCGGGCAAACCATTGATCAAAACATATGTCACCCTTCGGGAAAGTTGTAGATCTACAGCTCCTCTACAACTTTGCTTTTGGGAGATTTTTCACTTAGTTGACGATTTTTGGAGTTTTGCACTTTTGAAAAGGGCTAAACGGAATAACTTTGAGCCGGGCGTCGTGTCCTCGCGCTCTAGAGCGCCGCGCGCGCCCCCGTCCGCCCGCCTTCCACGTGGCGAGGGCGGGGCCGGTCCGGCGTACGGACGCCCGGGCGACGTCGCTATGGACCGGAGCACCGCGGTGGACCCCCTCCTCGCCTCTCTCCCCGTGCGCCGAGCCCATCCCGCGGGACACCGGGCAGTCCACGCGCCGAGCCGCAGCGCGCCCGGGCGCATGCAGCGAAGGCCAGGTGGCCACTCGTGGGTGCCATACACTTGTGCCTCGACCTCGTCGCGCCGTTCTACTGCCTAGCTACGGTCGAGTCGCGCCGTTTTTCCTCTCCGTTTTCTGTCCGCCGCCGCCAAGCTTCTCCCTGCGCAAGCCACTGCCGAACCGCGCCTTCGTGCCAAACCAATGCCGCCGTGCCCCGCCTGAGCCTCCCCTAGCTCCGTCCGAAGCGCCCTGGGCCCCCCCATTGCGCTGCGCGTGGCCGCCCGGCGTCGGCGGCGTGCGCGGCGGGCGCACCGCGCCGGCGCGCCGCCGGCCGGCCGCCGCCCCGCCGCCGGCCGGCCAAGGTGCCCCACCGCGCGGGTTGGGCCTAAAACCGCCCCGGGGGCCGCGCCCCGGCCAGGACCGGCCGCGCCGGCCGCCGGATTTGCTGCTGCCGGCGAGCAAGGGACGGCCTGGACCACATTGCGAACGAGAAGCTCTTTCCAGGGAGATTTCTGCAAGTTTCCAGGGACCCGTTCGTAAAGGTGAAAGTTAGGTATTCGGCAGTACCTTCGAAAAATCATTAAAAATCGTAGAAAAATCAGAAAAATGCAAAACCAATTTTGTTGGGTTCGTGGTGAAGAAATCTACCTTTTCTAGAAAGCATGTATAGGGTTTTTCTGCACAGTTTTTGAATTAAAAATTCAAACTCAGTTTGGAGTGTTTTTAGTGTGATCTAAAATCTACACATGCTATGAACTTGAATTTTGGATATGTTGATCCTTATATCATGTCTAGATCTGTGACAAAAATTTGCATGGTTTGGATGTACATATTTTGAGTTATGATTTTTGTAAGCTTTATGCTAGAATAAGTTTGATGCTTTTTATAGCACCTTTAATGAACTTTTCTTTGAGCACAAATGCACCCTAGGGCTTTGACTTGATGATTAGTACCCCTGGTGTGATGGAGGTGATTTTAGGGAATTGTTTGTTTGGTGTTTTGGATTTAACCTTGTGTAGGAGCTTAAATTCAAAATCTGAAAAATAAATTGAATTTGCAACCATGCCTTGGTCAGAACCTCATTTTTGGCATACTTGACCTGTATGAGAAAGTTGAGATCAAAAAGTTTATTAAATCTTTTTATATGATTTAATGTTGATTTACTAGGCTGAAATTTGTCTTTTTCGTATAAATTAATTTATAAATGATCTTAGGCCAAATTTTGGTGTGCAAGCTTAAACTAAGCATATGTTGCGGTGTGCAAAAGATTAGGTTCATTGGAAGTGTTCTTGATTTAATTTTGATTTATGGTTGAAAGGCTTGTTTTAAATAATTAAAGAAAGAAATGGAAATTAAATGTGCTAAATGGTAGAATCATGTTTGGTTCTGTTTTTAATATTTATTCACAACCCCCTTGCTGTTTAGTGAAGTTAAGTAATTTAAATTGCTTAGATGTGCTCACAATCACCATCAATATTAACTTTAATCTACTGCATGTGCATGTAAACGTGTAGATCTCCCCGACGGTACGTACACACTCGCCCGGGAGGAAGACGGGACGGTTGATGGTGAGCTGAACCAGCTTGGTGTGCAGCAAGACCTGGACCAAAGTCCAGAAGAGCCAAAGGCTAGTTTAGGATCTGAGTCTGAGGAAGGCAAGCACCGGTTTCATCTAACCCATGTTTTAAATTAAACTCATGTCCTTTACCTTTTCAGTACTTTATGCTTTACTTTGTGCATTTAAGTTTCAGGAGTTGTTTTGAAACCTAGTTGCATGATCCTTAGGACTCCTATGCTCTTTTACTAGTATGTTAGGAACGCTAGTGCCATGCTCTAAGGTCACGGTAGAAGTCGAGTAATGACTCATTGCTCGCGAGATATAGGATGCTTATGTTGGAATCATAAGTTGGTTAAATTGACTCGCTCATGTGGTAAGAGCAATGGGTTCGGTCTCGACCGAGTAGCATTGTGCTGGTTTAAGCTATTGAACGTACCAAGTGCTTGTCGGGAATGGGACCGGTAAGCCTAGTACCTTCTGAACCGGGGCGGGATCTTTCTAGCTACCCGCTTGGGATGTGTCTCCAGGCTAGCTACCCGTGGTATAGTGTGTGAGTCCGGACTGGTCGGGTTAGACCCTCCGGATAACCGTGTACCAGAGTTTGTAGCGTCTGATCCCAAACTGTGGGATGTTGGGAACCGCCTGGTCGGGGTAGACCCCGCATTTGCTTTTATTTGAATTCTTGGGGTCTACTTCTTCCGTGTATCTTGGGTTTACCTTGCAAGGATATAAATCGATCGATCGTCGGTCACTCGCCGTTATCCGAGTCGGCTTGACCACCGGCTACCCCATGTTTATTTATGGAACAGTTCGGATTAATATTGTTACTCGTTTAATATTGTTTGCACAACATGCTTGTTTAGTACGAGTGCTCACCTAGGCCGATTAACATACTAGAACTTGAGCTAAAATCTGAAAATAAGGATCAACTCTTAGTTGCTTTTGGCAAAAACAAACCCACAAGCCAAAAAGCCTTGCATGTCTAGTCTTGCTTTATTTTTGTCGGGTAAGTCTTGCTGAGTATTAGTACTCAGCCTTGCTTAATTTGTTGTTTTCAGGTGATCCCATCTGGCCTGGTTCTATCCCAGATGGTTGGGAGCTTGAATGGGAAAACGATGATGAGGAGTGATATGCATGGATGGCCTCCCGTGTGTATCATGCGCTAGTTTTATTTTCCGCTGTTTAAACTCTGAACCATGTTTACTCTTATGTATGAAAAACCTGGTTTGTAATAATGTTGAACCTATGAAACTTGTTATGTAATGTAATGTTGTACTCTGGTCCCGCCTTCGTGTGGGCTTAGCGCATATCGGCGATCTCGTTGTATGTGATTTACCGGCCTTACCGGCGGAAGCGACGAATAGTTCTTTATTATTGCTTAATGGCCACGTGGACCGGCTTAGGCGATAATACGGAACTATTCGGGCGGTTCACAATCACGGTACCGCAGCGATGATATGCACCGTAGTAATTAAAATACCTTAACAAACCTGTTTTTGGAATAAAATTTGCCAAGATTAGTAATCTTGCTAAAAGAATAGGACGTTAAGGTTTAATCTAGTCCGAGAGGCCCTAGAGGGAATTTTTTTTGGGTTCTTTCGGGTGGCTAGTATTCTATGGTGTATTTAGTCCGACTTCCGGCACATTTATTCTCGTCAAAACTTACTTTCATGCACAACCATACTAGTTCATCACGTTTTGCCATACGTGGTGGTACCACGAGGGAAGTCCCGTGAGGGACTAGTGGGACCTATTCCAATGGGTGCCACGTCGCGTCCGCGTCTCATCACGTTTTGCCATACGTGGTGGTACCACGTGGGAAGTCCCGTGAGGGACTAGTGAGACCTATTCCAATGGGTGTCACGTCGCGTCCGAGTCTCGTCACGTTTTGCCATACGTGATGGTACCACGGGAAAGTCCGTGAGGGATGAGTGAGGCCTATTCCAATGGGCACTCACGTCGCGTCGAGTCTTAAATAGGACGCCGTCCATGCAGCGGCTTTACGCATGGGTACCGTTTCTATAAGTGAACGGTAATGAATGTGGACGCTTTTGTGAGTGCTTGGCACAAAAGGTCTTGAATATCTCGTGATCTTCTGCGGTACACTAACCACGGTTGTTAGGTACGGTAATTAAGAAACGAATAGCTCCCGACTAGTTATTATAGGGAGAGACGTTTATATATGCCCTGCCACCGGCACTAACTTCGTTTTTAAGCTTAAAAAGCTTTGTGAGGAAGTTTAGGACGCTTTTTGCATCATGTAAAAGCTATAAAAACCGAAAATGAACTTAAATCATGTGTCATTTGATCTTTAATTAAATTGTGTTTCTTAAGGACCAATCATGCTAGTTTGATGCTTTGATGTGTGGCTAAGCAAAATTTAACTAGCTGCTGTCCAAGTCTTCCTAAGGATTATCTAGAAAATTTCTGGCTAGGTGTTCTTTAGGGAAATTGTTCATCGCCTAGTTAAGTTTGCTCCCTGAATTTCTCATGAATTTAGGATGTTTAAAACTGAAGTTAGGATCAAAATGACTAGCCTAGGTCTTGCTGAAATGCTGTCAAAATCTGAGTTAGGCTGAAAACTCGAATCTTTACCTATAATTCCAAACAGAATTTGACCTGAGAATCTACAGCAAAAATGTTCATTATCTAGCATAAATCATGCTGTAAAAATTTCATGGTAATTGGGTACTCATGTATTGAGTTATGGTCTTTTTAGTGAAGCTCTGCCCTGCTGAAATTCCGGGCAACAGCACTCTGAAATTGGACCTTTTTCACCCTTTTCCAATATGAATTAGTTCGAACTCTGAATACCAAAAATGTGAGTTATAACATTGTCGAGTTGCTCACAAAAATTTGGAATTTTTGGGGTACTGGTTTTGCAGTTATGAATTTTTATTCAGAACTGCCAGTTTTGCCATATTGCATGTTAAACTCATATTTTTGGGTTCTAACATGCGTTTGTAATTATTTTACGGATGGCTGCCCCCGGGTTTGTTGCAGTGGGCGCTGATGGCACGTTTGCCACCACCGGCTTGCGGTGGGAGGGCTTCACACGCCTTGCGTGGAGGGCCCCGAGTGCCGTCGGCTACACCACTCCTCCTTTCTACGAGGGGGTGGAGTACGAGGAGTGGGGTGTGCCGAGCTGCGAGTTCGAGTGATCGTGCTCCCCCACCCGGCCACCCCGAGTGGGCAGACTTGAGCATGGAGCTCCTCTGTTTCCGCGCTGTCGAGGCAGTGGAGTCTGCAGCCTTGATGGTGCTCCACGCTCTTTCCACCCACAGGCCGCAGGAGATGCTTCAGACACCGTTGGGGTTGGCTCTAGCCTTGGACCCCAACGATCCGTTGTGGCTAGCCAGGATGGCTAATATAGCCACACTTCTCGAGACTGTGCCACCCTACGACACAGTGGAGACCTTGGGCACGTGCTTGAGAGCTTTGTACGCTCTACAGGACCTTCGCCGGGTTATCGCAGATGACTTGGCTAGTCGTCTCACCGGAGCTACTTGGTATATCTCCTGGGTTGCCGGTCTTTACACCGAGCAGTATGTTAAGTACACCCAGGCTGTGCAGATTATTGCTGACCTTCAGGATCAGATACAGCAGTTCCAGGAGCAGGCACACCAGTTTCTGTTTGAGCGAGGTGACCACCTGCAGCAGATTCTGGACTTGCAGGCTGGGCAACAGGCTCTGCAGGTTCAGCTAGTTGACAGGGATGCTGAGAGGCTTGTGCACCTTGAGCACATTCAGGATTTGCAGGAGCAGGTTGGGGACCTCGAGCTCGATGTACAGGCTTTGGAGGGTGTTGTGCTTATGCTCCAGCAGTTGCACCACCCACTGGCTATTGGGGAGGATGAGCAGATGGAGATGCAGCTGGACCCGAGAGGAGGTTCGGGACGTTCCCCGGACTCGATTAGAGGAGCTTGGTGCTCTATTCTTCCATGTCGCGGGGAAACTCTCCATAGTTTGTACATAGGGTCTAGATCTTAGTTGTTGTAGTAGGAAAAACTTGACATGTACTCTTGTTAGCCATTTTGGTTGGATTTTGGTGCTAGGCTGACTTAGAGTATTCTTTTGTGTAGCTAGAAGCTACATAGTGACCCCCATGTAATGGTGATCCACCAAATTTTGTAATCTGTAATTATGGTGGAAAAACACCTTCCCGGCAGCAATCTGCCTAAGAAATGAAATGAAGAAAGTTATGGTCATTTCTGGATTTTGCAATGACTACCAAAGTTGTTTAAAATTTTATAATGGTCATGCTCACCAAAATTCAGCATTTTTGCATGTGTAGTTTAAGAAATATCGAATTTTTAGTAAGTTGCTGGCTGCTGTCCAAACTGCTAGACAGAACCTTGAAAACTGAATTTTTCGACCCCTTAAAAAGATGAATCTGATCTGGAGTTGAATACCAAATTTGAAGCTTATAAAATTCTACACATGCTGACCAAATTTTATGAATTTTGGACTTCTGTGCAGAGAGTTATGATTTATTTACTCAGAACTGTGATGCTGTCTGAATTCTGAAATTTTCTATAAGTCTGAATTTTCGTATGCATATTCTTCTTGTATTCTTTTAAGCAAGCTTTGAATATGTATCTAATGAAAGTTCAACTTTTCAGATGTCGGATAACACACAGAATAACTCTCGGGGTGCGGGAGGCGTGGGGATGCTCCTCTTCCCCCACCTCCACCCATGACACCCGCGAAGCTTTCATTCTTTGCGCGAGACGAAGTATTGCGCCAAATTTTGCAAACTCAGCAGCAAATTGCACGGAGGTTGCAGCAGCCTCGTGCACAATCAAGGCCATGTTCGGGAGGGGCCTAATGCGGTCATGTCCTTTGAAAAATTCAGGGCAATGAGGCCACCCCTCTTCACCAAGGCGAGAGGAGCCCCTAGAGGCCGATGCTTTCATCGGGGCCCTAGAGGCCATGTTTTCCATCTTCACACCGCCTCGCTCGAAGAACTTAAGGCGGGCTTCGCCGCTCAAAGAACCGAGGGGGTGAAGCTTTAATCTGGTGGGAGCATTTCAAGTCTATGCAGCCACAGGGTCACCAGATTACTTGGGCAGAATTCAAGAAAGCATTTAAAGAGCATCATATTCCCAAGGGTCTTGTTGATAGGAAGATGAGAGAGCTAATGAATCTCAAGCAAGGCTCTGACTCAGTCTATCAGTATGCTCAGAAGTTTAATAGTCTCTGTCAGTATGGGGACTATCATGTTGATACTGATAAGAAAAAGATGGAGCGATTCCGTGAAGGGCTTGATGGAGAGCTCTATGAGAGGTTGAACTTAATCAAAACCGATAGCTATCCCGAGCTAGTGAACTTGGCCATCTCTCGGAGGACGCCATGAAGAGGGCTCAACAGGATAGAAAGAGGAAGTTCAATCAAGCTTCGGCAAAGCGGGGCCAAGGCAAGAAATTCAAATTTGTGAAGAAGAATGTGCGGGGTGCCCCCCGCCCATCTTCAGTCCGGACGCCGGGTGATGAGGCAATCTCGCTCTAAGCCGTCCGGCGGCTTTGGCTATCGCAACGCTCGGCGGACCGCTCCTAGACCTAGTGCACCCCCACCCGCCCGCATCAATGATGATCGCCGTTGCTATAATCACGGACGGTACCGGGGCACTATGCTAACAAGTGCACACGCCCTCGACAGCAACATCAGCAAAGTCAGGGGCAAGGCTCTAAGGCTGGGAATCAAGGAAAGAAACAGACTGTGCAAGTGAAGCAATGCCGTTTAAACTTCACCACAGTGGTTGATCTGCCAGAGGGAGCACCAGTCTTGACGGGTACATTTTCTATCCGTGGTCTTCCAGTTATTATATTATTTGATTCTGGTGCTACTTATAGCTTTATTAATGTGAAAACCGTGAGAAATTTGGACTTGAAGTGGTGTCATACTAAGCAGGCCTATATGATTGCCACACCGGGTGGAAAGGTTGCTTCAAATCAAGTAGCCTTAAGCGTACCACTTGAGATAGTTAGCAAAACTTTTCTAGCTAATCTGGTCACAATGTACCTAGAAGGGGTGGATGTTATCTTAGGCATGAATTGGATGACTCAAAGACAAAGTTGTCCTGGATATTTCTGAAAGAATGCTAGAAATCAACTCACCTTTGGTCGGGAATTCAATTCTTTACCTTCCCCCAACAGGCCATAAAGGCTCATGTGTGTATGCAGCCATAACTACTCAACTCGAGGATATTCCAGTAGTATGTGAGTACATGGATGTCTTTCCTGATGAATTGCCTGGCTTGCCACCAGACAGCAGATGTTGAGTTTGTCATTGAGCCGCAACCTCCGGAACACCTCCTATTTCTAAGCGATCCTATAGAATGCCACCCAAAGAACTTGCCGAATTAAAGAAACAACTTCAAGAGTTACTTGATAAGGGCTACATCCGCCCCAGCTCTCTTCTCCTTGGGGGCCGTCCCGCCCTCTTTGTGAAAAAGAAAGATGGTAGCCTGAGGTTGTGTGTGGACTACCGACCTCTCAATGCGGTGACTATCAAAAACAAATATCCATTGCCCCACATTGACGTGCTATTTGACCAGTTGGCTGGAGCTAAGGTCTTCTCAAAGATCGATCTTCGGTCTGGTTATCATCAAATTAAAATCCGGCCTAGTGATATTCCCAAGATAGCTTTCTCTACTCGCTATGGCCTATATGAATTCTTGGTTATGTCTTTCGGTCTTACAAATGCACCGGCCTACTTCATGTATCTTATGAATTCCGTGTTTATGACGGAGTTGGATAAATTCGTCGTGGTTTTCATTGACGACATCCTTATTTATTCCAAGAATGCGGAAGAACATGCGGAACATCTTCGCATTGTGCTACAACGCTTGCGAGAACATAAACTCTATGCTAAATTCTCCAAGTGTGAGTTTTGGCCGGATAGTGTTAAATTTCGGGGCACACTATTTCCGCCGAAGGCATATCTCGTCGATCCAAGCAAAGTGCAAGAGGTTATGGATTGGCAACCTCCTAAATCGAGCTCATCAAATCCGCGACTTTCTCGGCTTGGTCGGTTATTATCGCCGTTTTATTCCGGATTTCTCTAGAATTGCTAAGCCTATGACCGAGTTGCTAAAGAAAGGAGTGAAATTTGTGTGGAGTGAGGCTTGTGATAAAGCTTTCCAAAAATTAAGAGAACATTTAACTTCAGCCCCGGTGCTAGCGCAATGGACAATTCAAAGCCGTATGAAGTTTATTGTGATGCTTCGAGCACGGGTCTTGGCCGTGTTCTTATGCAAGACAATCGGGTTATTGCCTATGCCTCACGAGCGCTTCGCCCTCATGAAAAGAATTATCCCACACATGACTTAGAGCTAGCGGCGGTTGTTCATGCATTGAAAATATGGAGGCATTACCTTATGGGAACCCGCCGCAATATCTTTATCGACCACAAAAGCCTCAAATACATTTTCACTCAATCCGATTTAAATATGAGGCAAAGAAGATGGTTAGAGTTAATCAAAGATTATGATCTTGAGGTCCATTACCATCCTGGAAAGGCGAATGTAGTTGCAGATGCTCTAAGCCGCAAGGCTCACTGCAATTGCCTATCAATGGAACCTTATAGTGACACTCTGTGTGAGGATTTGAGGAGGCTAAACTTGGAAATTGTTGAACAAGGAAGCCTAAATGCTCTTTCTGCAGAGTCTGACTTGTTTGATAGAATTGTTAAGGCTCAACTTCAAGATGAGGGTATTCTCTTAATTAAACAAAAATTGCTAGAAAAGGATCCTAAACATAATTGCTTCCGAAAGGATGAGAAAGATATAATCCGGTTTGGGCAACGCCTTGTTGTCCCAGATAATTGGGAGTTGAAAAAGGAAATCTTTGATGAGGGTCATCTCTCTAAATTCTCTATCCATCCGGGAGTAGTAAAATGTATCAAGATTTAAAGGAGAATTTTTGGTGGTCCAATATGAAGGTGGACATTGCCAAATACGTGTCGGAATGCGATACTTGCCAAAGAATTAAGGCAAGTCACTTGAAACCTTCCGGTACTCTTCAACCCCTACCCATACCTTCATGGAAGTGGGATGACATAAGTATGGACTTTGTGTCCGGATTGCCACTCACATCTAGGAAACATGATTCCATCCGGGTTATCGTTGACGGATTGACAAAAACGGCTCACTTTATTCCGGTCCGCACTACATATGATGCCAAAGCTTATGCAAGTCTTTATATTGAGCACATTGTTCGCTTGTATGGTGTTCCTAAAACCATCATTTCCGATAGGGGATCTCTCTTTGTGGCACGCTTTTGGGAACAACTACATAAGTCACTTGGCACGAAAATCATACGCGGTTCGGCTTATCGTCCTCGGACCGATGGTCAAACCGAAAGGGTAAACCGATTCTAGAGGACATGTTGCGAGCATGCGTGATTCATTTTGATAAGAGTTGGGACAAGTGTCTCGCCCCGGCCGAATTTTCTTACAATAACAGTTATCAAGCCAGCTTGAAAATGGCACCTTTTGAGGCTCTTTATGGACGGAGATGTCGTACTCCCTTGAACTGGTCACAGACCGGGGAGAGGAAATTCTTTGGTCCAGCCTTAGTTGAGGATGCCGAAGAAAAAGTAAGGGTAATCAAGGAAAACTTGAGAATTGCGCAAGAGAGACAGAAGAGTCATTATGATAAGGGTAAGGCACCTAGAGAATATAAAGTTGGTGACTTTGTGTACTTAAAAGTTTCGCCAACCAAGGGTGTCCAAAGGTTTAGTGTGAAAGGGAAGCTAGCTCCTCGCTACATTGGCCCTTATGAGATCATTCAAGTCTCAGGGCCGGTGGCGTACCGTATTCGGCTACCCGAACGATTCTCTCGCCGTGCACAATGTGTTTCATGTATCACAATTGAGGAAATGTGCACGTGAACCGGCTAGAGAAGTTATTGAAGAAGCTAATGCTTGGATTGAACCGGATCTCTCTCGTTGTGGAACATCCTTTGAGAATTCTTGATGTAAAAGAAAGAAAAACTCGAAGACAATCAGTAAAGATGTATAAAATCCAATGGAGTCATCATACCGTAGAAGAAGCTACATGGGAAACTGAACATTATCTCAATGAGAATTATCCGGTTTTCTTGAATCAAGGCAAAGTAAGTCCTTCCCCTACATCCATCTTTTAAATCCTAAATCTCGGGACGAGATTTCTTTTAAGGGGGGTAGGCTGTAACATCCCGGATGTTTTGTAGTGCTAATGACATAAACTACATGAGTTAATCAAGGTTAATAACCTCCTAAGCATGTTTGACTTGATTGGGCACACCTTTGCACAAAAGACCTCGGTCAAAATCCCTAATCACGGTCAAACCCTAGATCTACTCTAAAGGCTGAAATGGTTTTCTTGCGCGTTCTCCAAATTTCACTATAGAAGTCCAAAATATGCCAATACGAAAGTTGTTCGTTATTTCCGGAACACATTTTTCGTAATTGGCGGACATTCCAATTTTGAGCGCAAATTGGCCAAAAATCGAGTTTACTTGCGCTATGAACAAGAAACGGAGCCGTGGAAAATCTGCAACTTCGGTTGGCGTTCCCGGGCAAACCATTGATCAAAACATATGTCACCCTTCGGGAAAGTTGTAGATCTACAGCTCCTCTACAACTTTGCTTTTGGGAGATTTTTCACTTAGTTGACGATTTTTGGAGTTTTGCACTTTTGAAAAGGGCTAAACGGAATAACTTTGAGCCGGGCGTCGTGTCCTCGCGCTCTAGAGCGCCGCGCGCGCGCCCCGTCCGCCGGCCTTCCACGTGGCGAGGGCGGGCCGGTCCGGCGTACGGACGCCCGGGCGACGTCGCTATGGACCGGAGCACCGCGGTGGACCCCCTCCTCGCCTCTCTCCCCGTGCGCCGAGCCCATCCCGCGGGACACCGGCGGTCCACGCGCCGAGCCGCGCGCGCCCGGGCGCATGCAGCGAAGGCCAGGTGGCCACTCGTGGGTGCCATACACTTGTGCCTCGACCTCGTCGCGCCGTTCTACTGCCTAGCTACGGTCGAGTCGCGCCGTTTTTCCTCTCCGTTTTACGTCCGCCGCCGCCAAGCTTCTCCTCGCGCAAGCCACCGCCGAACCGCGCCTTCGTGCCAAACCAATGCCGCCGTGCCCCGCCTGAGCCTCCCCTAGCTCCGTCCGAAGCGCCCCCGGGCCCCCCCCTTGCGCTGCGCGTGGCCGCCCGGCGTCCGGCGGCGTGCGCGGCGGGCGCACCGCGCCGCGCCGCCGCCGGCCCGCCCGGCCGCCGCCGGCGGCCAAGGTGCCCCACCGCGCGGGTTGGGCCTAAAACCGCCCCGGGGGCCGCGCCCCGGCCAGGACCGGCCGCGCCGGCCGCCGGATTTGCTACTGCCGGCGAGCAAGGGACGGCCTGGACCACATTGCGAACGAGAAGCTCTTTCCAGGGAGATTTCTGCAAGTTTCCAGGGACCCGTTCGTAAAGGTGAAAGTTAGGTATTCGGCAGTACCTTCGAAAAATCATTAAAAATCGTAGAAAAATCAGAAAAATGCAAAACCAATTTTGTTGGGTTCGTGGTGAAGAAATCTACCTTTTCTAGAAAGCATGTATAGGGTTTTTCTGCACAGTTTTTGAATTAAAAATTCAAACTCAGTTTGGAGTGTTTTTAGTGTGATCTAAAATCTACACATGCTATGAACTTGAATTTTGGATATGTTGTTCCTTATATCATGTCTAGATCTGTGACAAAAATTTGCATGGTTTGGATGTACATATTTTGAGTTATGATTTTTGTAAGCTTTATGCTAGAATAAGTTTGATGCTTTTTATAGCACCTTTAATGAACTTTTCTTTGAGCACAAATGCACCCTAGGGCTTTGACTTGATGATTAGTACCCCTGGTGTGATGGAGGTGATTTTAGGGAATTGTTTGTTTGGTGTTTTGGATTTAACCTTGTGTAGGAGCTTAAATTCAAAATCTGAAAAATAAATTGAATTTGCAACCATGCCTTGGTCAGAACCTCATTTTTGGCATACTTGACCTGTATGAGAAAGTTGAGATCAAAAAGTTTATTAAATCTTTTTATATGATTTAATGTTGATTTACTAGGCTGAAATTTGTCTTTTTCGTATAAATTAATTTATAAATGATCTTAGGCCAAATTTTGGTGTGCAAGCTTAAACTAAGCATATGTTGCGGTGTGCAAAAGATTAGGTTCATTGGAAGTGTTCTTGATTTAATTTTGATTTATGGTTGAAAGGCTTGTTTTAAATAATTAAAGAAAGAAATGGAAATTAAATGTGCTAAATGGTAGAATCATGTTTGGTTCTGTTTTTAATATTTATTCACAACCCCCTTGCTGTTTAGTGAAGTTAAGTAATTTAAATTGCTTAGATGTGCTCACAATCACCATCAATATTAACTTTAATCTACGCATGTGCATGTAAACGTGTAGATCTCCCCGACGGTACGTACACACTCGCCCGGGAGGAAGACGGGACGGTTGATGGTGAGCTGAACCAGATTGGTGTGCAGCAAGACCTGGACCAAAGTCCGGAAGAGCCAAAGGCTAGTGTAGGAACCGAGTCTGAGGAAGGCAAGCACCGGTTTCATCTAACCCATGTTTTAAATTAAACTCATGTCCTTTACCTTTCCGGTACTTTATGCTTTACTTTGTGCATTTAAGTTTCAGGAGTTGCTTTGAAACCTAGATGCATGATCCTTAGGACTCCTATGCTCTTTTACTAGTATGTTAGGAACGTTAGCGCCATGCTCTAAGGTCACGGTAGAAGTCGAGTAATGACTCATTGCTCGCGAGATATAGGATGCTTATGTTGGAATCATAAGTTGGTTAAATTGACTCGCTCATGTGGTAAGAGCAATGGGTTCGGTCTCGACCGAGTAGCATTGTGCTTTGGTTTAAGCTATTGAACGTACCAAGTGCTTGTCGGGAATGGGACCGGTAAGCCTAGTACCTTCGAACCGGGGCGGGATCTTTCTAGCTACCCGCTTGGGATGTGTCTCCGGCTAGCTACCCGTGGTATAGTGTGTGAGTCCGGACCGGTCGGGTTAGACCCTCCGGATAACCGTGTACCGCAGTTTGTAGCGTCCGATCCCAAACCGTGGGATGTTGGGAACCGCCCGGTCGGGGTAGACCCCGCATTTGCTTTTATTTGAATTCTTGGGGTCTACTTCCTCCGTGTATCTTGGGTTTACCTTGCAAGGATATAAATCGATCGATCGTCGGTCACTCGCCGTTATCCGAGTCGGCTTGACCACCTGGCTACCCCATGTTTATTTATGGAACGAGTTCGGATTAATATTGTTACTCGTTTAATATTGTTTGCACAACATGCTTGTTTAGTACGGGTGCTCACCTAGACTGATTAACATACTAGAACTTGAGCTAAAATCTGAAAATAAGGATCAACTCTTAGTTGCTTTTGGCAAAAACAAACCCACAAGCCAAAAAGCCTTGCATGTCTAGTCTTGCTTTATTTTTGTCGGGTAAGTCTTGCTGAGTATTAGTACTCAGCCTTGCTTAATTTGTTGTTTTCGAGTGATCCCATCGGCCCGGTTCTATCCCAGATGGTTGGGAGCTTGAATGGGAAAACGATGATGAGGAGTGATATGCATGGATGGCCTCCCGTGTGTATCATGCGCTAGTTTTATTTTCCGCTGTTTAAACTCTGAACCATGTTTACTCTTATGTATGAAAAACCTGGTTTGTAATAATGTTGAACCTATGAAACTTGTTATGTAATGTAATGTTGTACTCTGGTCCCGCCTTCGTGTGGGCTTAGCGCATATCAGCGATCTCGTTGTATGTGATTTACCGGCCTTACCCGGCGGAAGCGACAGAATAGTTCTTTATTATTGCTTAATGGCCACGTGGACCGGCTTAGGCGATAATACGGAACTATTCCGGCGGTTCGTCACATTCCCCTTGGAAAGGGTAGACAAAATCGTAGATGATGCGACCAACGATGAAATGCTCTCGCTCCCGGACATGTTCTCCGGGTATCATTAGATCGGGGTTCGCAAAGAGGACGAAGAAAAAACAAGTTTCATCACTCCCTTCGGAACATTCCGTTTCGTGAGAATGCCGAGGGGCTAAAGAACGCGGGATGTACATTCTCAAGAATGATAGCAATAAAAACTATTGGCGTACGTAGATGACATAGTTGTCAAAAGTGTTCGGAGGAAAGACCACATCGGTGACCCGGCGGAAACATTTGCGAACATGAGGGCAACAAATCCGAAGCCGAATCCGAGAAATGTGTATTCGGCATTCACAAGGGGAAAGTTCTCGGATGCCTAGTTTCGACAAAAGGCATAAAGGCAAATCCCGACAAAATCGGGGCTTTAGTGGAAATGCAAGATCCGGTTTCGGTGAAAGATGTGCGAAGCCGACAAGGAGAGCGGCTACCCTTAACGATTCATTCCCGGAGCCGCGAAAAGAATCTTGCCATTCTTCCAAGTCCTTAGAAGTGCCAAGAACTTCCGGTGGTCCGAACCTCGAAGCGAGCCTTCCAAGAATTGAAAGATTACTTGTCCAATATGACCAAGCTCCGTCCCCCGAACCGAAATCGCCACTTCGCTATATGTGTCCGCATCAAATGCGATAAGTGCGGTACTAGTACAAGAAAAGGAGGAAGAAGGAAAGCTCAAACAAATTCCTATATACTTTGCTTCCGAAGCTTTGTCTGGCTCCAAGATCTTCTATTCTGAGCTGGAAAAAATCGCATATGCAGTCATCATGGCAGCAAGGAAACTAAGGCACTATTTCGAGGGTCACAGGATAAGGGTCATCACCAACCAGCCGTTGAATGATTTGTTCGCAAATAGAGAAGCGTTCACTCGAATAATCAAGTGGGGCACAGAACTCTCTGAATATGTGGTAGACTTCGAGAGAAGAAGTGCAATAAAGTCGCAAGTTCCGCAGCATTTTGTCGTGGATTGGACATCACCTATTCGAACTTCGAGGAAAATGTACCGGACCTTGGATAGTACAATGTGACGGGGCCTGGTGTTATAAGGGGGTTGGAATTTCAGTGCCGTAACGTCCCCAACGGGTGTAGTGATAAGATATGCAGCTCGGCTCGTATTCGCGAACAATGAACATTCCACGAACAACACAACGGAATACGAAGCTCTTCTGTTGGCATTAAGGAAAATGAAAGCCTTAGGGCAGCAGACCTTCATAATCAGAACGGATTCGAAAGTAATTCAAGAACATATCGAGAAAGAAAGCGAAGCAAGAAATCCTGTTCTCATGAAGTATCTAGAGAAAGTCGGAGAAATGGAAAGACACTTCAAAGGCTACTCAGTCCAGCATATCCCAAGAGATGACAACAATGAGGCAGATAAGCTGGCGAAAGCGAAGACCAGTAAATCAAGAACTACCCCCGGATGTGTTCTTCGAAATCATCATAGAACCATCCATCAAGAATTCAGGGCCGAAAATCGTGAATGTAGTGGAGACTCTCGATTGGAGAGCAGAAATCATGGCTTATTTGAGAGGCCATTATGAACCACAAGATGAGTTAGACGAGAAAAGATTGAAACAAAGGGCACGGGGCTATACAGTGGTAAACGGAGAGCTATACAAATCAGGGGTCACTGAGCCTTGGCTGCGGTCCGTCACTTCCGAAAAAGGCCTGGAACTCTTAAAGGAAATTCACAGTGGATTCTGTGCTGTGCACATAGGCACCAGGGCTTTGGCTGGAAAGGCGATAAAGCAGGGACTCTATTGGCCTACCATAAACATAGACGCCAAGGCATTGGTTCGGCAATGTGAAGCGTGCCAAAAAACAGCAAACCAACAGAATCTACCCTCAATGTCAGTTCATTTAATTCCACCGTCATGGCCACCGCAAAGGTGGGGAATGGATCTAGTGGGCCTGTTGCCAACGGCTCAGGGGAATTGGCGATTCGCAGCTGTTGCGGTCGATTATTTCACAAAGTGGGTGGAAGCAAAACCACTCGCGAACATCAAAGCAACAACAATTCAGAAGTTCTTTTGGCAGAACATAGTCTGCAGATTTGGGGTTCCTAGAGAACTAACTGTTGACAATGGCAAACAGTTTGATTGTTACACTTTCAAAGAGTATTGCAAGACCTTGGGTACACATGCGAAATTTTCTTCTGTGTATCACCCACAGTCCAACAGAGTAGTTGAAAGGGCGAATGGCCTGATTTTTTCGGGAATCAAAAAATGCTTGTTCGACCAAAAGAAGGGAAAATGGGTGGATGAGTTACCGAAAGTGATCTGGTCTCACAACACTACAGTGTCAAGAGCAACGGGTTTCACGCCTTTTCGCCTACTTTTCGGACCGAAGCAATGACACCGGGGGAGATAAAAAAATGAAAGCATGAGAGTCTTGAAAGCAAAAGAAATTGAGGAAATTGATAAGAAAGTGGAAAAGGACATGATCGAGCTAACAATCCTTGAAGCTGCTGAGAACATCGAGAAGTACCAAAAAGAGACAAGGGCTTGGAGAGACAAGAAAGTGGTCCGAAAGGACATCAAAACTGGCGATCTTGTATTGAAAAGGAAGAAAAACTGGGAGAACCCAGGAAAGCTTCATGAGTCTTGGGAAGGACCTTACATTGCCAGGGAAACAGACATGCCAGGGGCTTTTCGCTTAATGGAGCAAACTGGCGAAGAGCTGCCATATTCGTGGAATGCTGACAGCCTGAGAAGGTATTACCCGTGAAAATCCCAGTTGTAGCGATGTAATATAGAGTAGTTTTTTCAATTTTCGCAAATTTGTATTCTAAAAACTAAAAAATCCGAATCGCATGTCTATAAGCGATTTCGGGAAAAACATTAGCTTTTCTTTTCCTAGTTGCATTAGAATAAGGAGGACCGTACTCTTTTCCTTGCAAAGGGGGCTCTAAATCAAGAGTCAAGGTTTTTAACGAGGCGGACCCTATGTAAATACTCTTTATGATATATGTATAAAAAGAGTCTTCCCCCAAATTGCGTATTTCTAGAATTCCATCGTGAAAAAAGAAAAAAGTTCGTGAGAAAGGCTTCGTGACAGCCAAAATTCCATCGTGAAAAAAGAAAAAAGTTCGTGAGAAAGGCTTCGTGACAGCCAAAATTCCATCGTGAAAACGGAAAAGTTCATGAGAAAGGCTTCGTGATAGCCAAAATTCCATCGTGAAAAAGAAAAAGTTCGTGAGAAAGGCTTCCTGATAGCCAGAATTCCATCATAAAAAAAGAAGAGGTTGTGAACAAAGGCCCGAGACAACAATAAGTTGTGGCATAAAATCCCATCCACGAAGGGATTCCCACCAAAAAGGCCCGAGACAACAATAAGTTGTGGCATAAAATCCCATCCACGAAGGGATTCCCACCAAAAAGGCCCGAGACAACAATAAGTTGTGGCCTCAAATCCCATCCACGAAGGGATTCCCAACGAAAAGGCTCAAGACAACGATGAGTTGCAGCCTAAGTTCCCATCGGTTAGGTGAATGTGTGTGGCATTGTTCCAAGATTATGTTTTCTTGATAAAAATTATTCACGAAAAAATCTTTCAGAAAAAGGCAAGGGGCTTGTGTGGAAATTCGTAGAAAATCATGGTTGAAGCAACTGAGGGTTGTAATATCAACCAGAGCAAGTGTGCCAGCAGGCTCAAGTCCACAAAATTCGAGAACAAATTTTGTCGACTTGCCTAGCAACACTCAAAGCTTTAAATAATTTACAAAAATTACAACAGAAGCACGTTTGATTAGAATTTCGGTAATCCATCTGTAAATTTTCATGCAAAACGGCAAGCTGGGGGAGGGTGACGTTTTTTCAAAAGGAAAACGTCCTTATTGCCTTATTTGCATTAAAATTTCGAAACAAGTTCATCGACAATTAAAACAATTACTACAAAATCTAGAATGAAAGTTCGACAACATGTCCAGGTTTGCAGCTGTTGTCTTCGGCAACATCGCTAGCATAAGCAAAGTCGAGCGCATTCGCATTGGGGCTAAGGGGCTCCGTCTTCGGAATATTCGAGGAACGCGAAGTCGCAGGTGCAGAACTTTCTTTCTTACAAAACAAGAAAAATGAAGAAAGATCAAAGCATCCCATAGAAAACTTAAGCGAAGTTTCGAGCCAAAAATCGGAGAAATCTTGTTCGGGATGAGCTTGTTTGAACAAGCGCCACGCTTCGCCACTAACAAACATTTTATCCCGATGAATCCGTAGTGGCATCACGTCCTGCGCAGGCCCAGCTTGCAGGACCTGCGCAGGTTAAAGTTTACAAAACAATTGTTCAGAAAAACTAAGTAAATATACAAATGTTCGAGGCAGCCACGAAGGTGTGTATAATTCGGACAAACATCTAGCCCGTGACGTCAACCTTCGGAGAACTCTCATCGCACCCGAAGCTTGGTCGTCGTCGGCCGTCATCGTCGGCCGCCGCCACCGCTCGAACCCCCTTCGCCCGAATCGCTAGAATCTTCATCGGTAGTAGACTCTTCGGGACATGCAGCGACATCCTCGCGATTTTCTTCCTCATTCGACCGAGAGAGGTAGAGAAACAAATGTAAGAGGAATTCAAGAAATAGAATATCACGAACCGAGCATTGGCGATGAGATCATACGAAAATTTACCTCGAGCAATCTTAGCACGTGCGATGACCTTGACGGCTTCTTTTCCGCCGGCAAACCGAACTCCCTTGCAAATTTGTTCTTAATAGCCCGAACATCTTCGTTCGCCCGAATTATCGAAGTGCTCGTGGCGCCGGGAAATTGAGAGATTTTTTCACGAAACTTCTCTAAATCGGCGCGATCGAAGTCGTGCGGGATCTTCGGGATACTTTTGACGGAAAAGGCCGCCGCAAAATCACTAGCGCCGGAGATAACTTTGGAGAGAGCCTTGAACTCGGTTCCATCCACTCCATGAGTTCGGGAATTCCAAGGTCGACGGAAGAGGGGGCGGGACGAACGCCAAATTCATTCGGCCGATTTCTTGTATTTCTCAAATAAGAGCTTCAGCTTCTCCAAAATATCGGACATGTTCTTTTTTGAAGCATCATCCTCGTTCGCCGCGCCTTTTCAAGATCCGAATTTTCCGATCCTTTACGCTCGCAGACTTTGCCGCATTAGCGTTGTTAACACGCGGATCTTCGACAACTTTCGAGGCCCTATCATGTTTCTCACGAAGGTTTTTGATCGACTAAGATCGTCTTCATGAGTCTTTTGTACCTTTTCCGGCTCCTTGGATCGCTCGAGCGCCGCTTCGGCAATTTTCTTTTCATCCCGACAAACCTTCGCAGCCTCCGCGCTTCGGCCACCTTCTTCTCAAGATCAAGGTTCGCGGACCGAGCAAGAGCAAAGCCGCGCTTGAGCTCCTTGGACTCTTGAGAAAGTTGCTTGTTTGTCTTCTCCTGATCAACAAGCCGCTCGACAGCAACTTTCCCGAGCATAGAATATTTCAGGGCATAGTCTTCTTGAAAACGCGCCAGCTTCGACGGAGGGTAAGAACGAAGAAGGTCCTTGAATTCTGAAAAATTTCGTGACTAAATCTTAAATCAAAAATTCGAGAATCTGAAAAGTACGAAAGGCAATGAAAAGAAACGAACCTTGTTTGCTTAAGTTCTGCATGGTGACCTTCTTCGTCGAACTCGAAGAAACTTTACCCTGTGACGAAGTAGTGGTTTCGGGAGCAGAGTAAAGCCCCTTCTCGCAGTCCCGAGCAACTCCTCGGGGTTGTTCCGAGCCCTCCCCTCCCCGTTTCATCAACAAGTACGGACAATTTCCACGGTGTTAAAATCTTGGACGTCTTGCTCCCGATGCTAGTCGTATTGAAACCAACACTTAATAGCTCGCCGCGATGAGACGTACCAAAGCTCTTGTTAAATGCGGCCAAGGAAGGAGAGGGAGCCCGGTTTTCGGAACAACTTCACGAACTTCGAGCAAGGGAGCACGTTGGACGGGATCCTCCCCCCCCGTGAACGGTGAGTTCGAGCTCCTTGGTGAACTCGGGGGGAAGCTTCGTCGCGGGAGCGAATGGGCGAGAGACATCGGCAACGGCGGCGGGGGGCTTCAACGAGAAGCAAGGGTTTCGGCGGCGGCAGGGGCGTCGGCGGCAACGGGGGCTTCGGCAGTAATGACAAGTACAACCTCCTTACGAACTTCGGGAGCACAAGATTCGAAAAAGAATCAATATCCACGAACTCATTCTCGAACCCGACGGCAATTGTCTCGAATGTTAAATCTCAACGAGAGGCCGAAGCAAGAACCTTTCGGCTACCCGCTTCCACGAAGAGATCGTCGTCAAACGCGAGATGAGACTCGCCGAACTCCCGTAAGAAGAAACCTTTTTCACCGCCTTCTTCAACTTCTTACGGCTCATCTGGGCTAGGCCTGAAGCCACTTGGAGCTCAACGTCCGAAACTTGTTCCGAGGCCTTGCGCTTGCGTTTCGACGACTCTAAAGATCGCGTCTTAGAGGGCTTAACGCCAGAAGAAGTGCTTTCGTCGACAGCTGATGAACCTCGTTTCGAAGATTTTCTTCGTGGGGCATTTATAGGAGCAGCTGAACAACTGGCGACAGCAACTGCGGGGACCTTCAACTTGCGACCTGGGTGTCGAGAATTGAAAGACTTGTCTCCGCAAACTTCAGTAAACACTCGATTAATTCTCCTCTTGTGTTTCACCAACGCCTTGTACGCCTTGTATTCATTCATGGTATACTCGCCTATCATGAGATTCACTTTCTTTTCGACTTCGATCATGAAAGCATCGCCGTTTTGACCTTCTCGTAGCTTAATGCCGAACTTCGGGAAAGGCACTTCTTGAGCTGCCCAGTTGACGTTGAAATACACGATCTCGGTGGGAGCCCGGCCACTAGAAATCGCCAAATTCGGGCAACGCAACAAATTCTTCGACGATGTCGCGGCCCCCAAGTATAGTGCCGGCAAGGTGAAAAGCACTCTCGCGCTTTCTAATCCCTACTACTCGATGATTGAATTCGGCGTTGTTCACGGCGGTCGGGGGCGCGATAGGGCAAGACAAGGGGTAAGCTGGACCCTCATAGCCAGGAACTTCAGACATGTTGACCTTCAAGTAAAACCAGTATGAATTCCAGTCGTCGGTGAGATTGGTCTTGCAGCAGGGAGCGATCTGAATTCGTGTAATCCCTTTTCGGTGTTCGGCGCCGGTGTTGAAGGTACAACATGTGTCTTGAGCTTCATAGTATTGCCCGTCATCGACCTTGATAACATCGGGAATGATGACCGGTTCGAAGAATCCGGCGAAGGAGTCGACGCCGAGGTTTCGGCCAAAGGTCTTAATGATCCAAATAAATTTTGACACCTCAAGAAAAGATGTCGGCGAAAGCCGGTGAATCTTCACCGAAAAGGCATCCGTAATCGCGGGCAAAATCGGGTCGCAAGGAAATCTGAGTCCACAGATGAAGAAGTCCCGAAACACAACAATCTCTCCATCTTTGGGAGCCGGGATTTGTTCATCCAAAGGGGGCTCGCCCGGTGCCCGAAGGGAAGAACCCGGCCGCTTCGTATTCTCGAACCATGTTAGCCGTGACCTTAGACTCTCCGAAGACGAGAGAGGGAGGCAGACGTCCTACAGCCTTTGCCTTAACCAGATCATCGATGCCGCATCCACATCTACGACATCCTCGTCGTCGGTTCTGACTTCGCCATCTTCGTGACTCCTGGAGCCACTGGGAGAACCTCTGTCTTCAGCTGGTGGAGCGTTCTCAGGACCTTCAACAATCGGCTCGACTGGGAGACTAGCTGCGATAAGTTCTTTAGTCGTCATGGGTCTCGTGGTGCTTTTGACTCGAGCCACCTAATCAACAGTGTAACAGGTACGAAGAAATAATAACAACTTTCGTGAATGAAACTTGCAAAACAGAGAACCTAATGCAGTAAAAAGAACAAGTAAGAATTAAAGAGCGAAAAGGAACAATACCTTAGAAAGATCCGAAGAAAGCTGGAAGGTTGCGAACTCTTAAGCAGAGGACGAGAATCCGCGAACAGAAAGAGTTACGAATCGCGGCAAAGAGCAGGAGAGCGGTGAAAAAATTTTACAGCAGAGGCCTCCTATTTATAGGGGCGAGGGGGGTAGTTCCATGAAACCTGCCTCGATCAGACCGTTGTAGGGTTTCTGGGCGATGCGTGTCCCCTCCGACGTTCCGAGGGTGACGTTTTTTACTAAATTTCCGAAATGTTCGTGGAATCGGATCGTTGGAGTCAACCCGCTTCCCCGAGGGGCTAGTGTTGGGGAATTCAGAAAACCCGTCACCCTCGAAACATCGAGTTTAACGAAGTTCTTGAGTTATGTTTTTCGAAGCGTGGAATTCACAATTTTCGGGAATCGGAACCCGCGAAGCTTCGGATTCGCGAACGTGCAAATTTCGGGGATCTTGGATCGGTGAAGACCCGTAGTCATGAACACGCGGAAGCCCGAAACCTCGAACGGCAAAGGCACGAACTTCGGAGGACAAGCCGATTCGGGAATCTGTCGGGAGTCCGGTTCGGAAGTCATGCGCGGAGGAATTCACGAATCGGCGAAGAAGCAAAGTCAAAGTTGTCGTCCCAAAATGTCCGGTTTTGAGTGTGAACGGTGGCGGGCTTGTAAATATGTTAGATGAAAAAAGACATTCTTGTATGTGTTCACATTAGGAATATTCTTTGAGCTCGAGGGTGTTTTAGGAATGTAAAAGTCCCTTCATCTCCCTATAAAAGGGGGCGCGAGGGCACGTGTAAACGGACTCGCTCTTTTGGAACTTGTGCCATCGACCGGGAGATCCATTGTCTCCTAGCGTACTAATTTTGTGTTTGAACATGCCGAGAACTCTCTCTCTCGTGTTTGGGGAACCATCCGAATTTTTCGGGTAACCCCCCAACACCCGCCGAGCTCATTTACCCCCTATCGAAACCCCGGTCGATTCTTTTCCCCTCGGCGCGCGTGCCGCAAATCCCGCCGCACCGCTCGCACCCGGCCATCACCCACACGTGCCGCCCCGGCGCCGCGGTCGCCCACCACGACGGGAATCCCGCACCGCCGCGGCCCCCGCCGGCCGGTCCCCCCTCGCCATCACCGTCGTCCCGAAATTCACGCCGACGCCGAAAAAACCGGAAAATCCCGCAAAAACCTTTCGCCTAATTTCCCGTGAAATTCTCCTAATTTTTCTAAAACTCTTCCCTATTTTCTTTCCCATTTTTCTATTTCTTTTCCTCTTCCTATTTATCCTTTTCTTTTCTTCCTTTTCTCTTTTCTTTTTCCTTTTCCTTTTCTTCTTTTCTTTTCTCCCCTTCCTTTCTTTTCCCCGCCTTCTTCCTCCCTCGGCCGAGCCGCGCCGGGCCGCGACCCCCCCCTTCCTCGCGTGACCCCCTGCGCCCCCTCCCCGGGCCGGCGCCCCCCTTCCCTCTCCTCGACCGACCACCCGGCCGACCAAGCTCGCCGGGCAACACGCCGGGCCGGCCCCGCGCCCGCAAGCGGCCCACCACGACGCCCCCTCTCTCCCCGACAAGCGACGACCGACGCCGAACCGTCACCTCCAAAACCGCCCACCATTAATCCCCGACGGTCTCCCCTCCGAGGCCACAGCGGCCCCCCGCGCATGACAGTCAATTCGCACCGCACCAAATCGACCAAGAATCCCACCTACGGAGTCCACGCCGGGATTTTTCCTGAACCTCCATTGCCGGCCATTGGAGCTCCGCGAAGATCAAAATATACTCGCCGAACCGACCTTCCCACGCCTATAAAAGGGCCTGCGCGGCTCTCCGTGGCACCCCACACCTCCACGACCAATTCTCCCTCCTTCCCGAGCCCTCCATCGCCACCACCAGTGCCGCCCCAGCCACCACCGCGAGCAGCCCCACCGCCGGTCGTCGATCCGCCCCTCTAGAGCACCCCAGCCCAAGGTAAGGAGCGGAATCGGTTGCCCTCGAGCTCATCTTCGCTTTGCCCCACTTCCCGGCTGTCGCCGTGCACCGGGTCGCCGGCGCCTCTCCCCCCTCCACCGGTCGGCCTCCCCGTCCAACCGCCCCTCTCGTTCGTATCGTGAAGGAGGGGAGGTAGAAGATGGTTGTTTTTCCCATACCCCCCGCCCTTTTTCCACTTTTCCCAACCGAACCCCCCTCTATTTCCCTCTCTCCCTTCTTTAAAAATCAGACCCTATACTTTAACTATACCACAAAAACCACCCTGTACCTTTACAATTATACCCCTGGGCTATTTAGTAAAGCCCCCGCTAGGTTTAAATATTATAATTAGGTCCTTTTCTTTTAAAATAAAATACTAACAGGCCCTAATTAACCCTAAACACCTCCTTTAACCCATCATTTCATGCGCGATTTTATTCAAATCGTGCCCAAACTTCCTCACACCTGTACCGGGTATACCGCCACCAATTCGTCACCCAAAACCCCCTGCATGATATTTATTTCCCTATTTTACTTAATTACCTTCCTCGAGCTCAGCCGGAGAAATTGTGTGTGCCTATATTGATTGCATGCTTGCTTGTGTGTGCGCTATAGCCGACGGAGTGAACGAAGGAGGGTACCCCGAGCTGGAGCTTGGAACCGAGTACTGCGAGCAGGAGCCCGAGATCCCGAACGCCGAGCCGGAACTTCCCGAGGACTTCGAAGACTCGCAAGTCCAATATGTAAGTGCAATCAAGCCCTATGAGGGTTTTGGTGATGTTGACCACACAATTAAAGAGCTAATGAGCTTTTGAGACTCGTTGTACAAAGCATAGAGTTATTTTTACAAGGTGCAAAAGAAAGTATGGAGACCCCTTAACCGAATGAAGAAGGATACCTATGCTACTTGGAGGAGTTTATTTATTTTATCTTTTGAATTTGAGTATAGGACGATCTATACTATCAAGAGGGATACGATGGTGAGTTAGGGTGGTTTCAAGTGCTCATAGTCTATGTTTCTTAAACCCTAATCCTCACCCCAAGGGAAGTGATCTGCTGCTGTTTTGCCCCTGCTGTTTGTTGTTCGGAGGTTCCAAAGTTTTTCTCGGAGGTTCCGACCGTACGGGCTACAGTCAGCAGAGATCTCAAAGGTCGGAAGTTCCGAGATTTTTCTCGGAGGTTCCGAACTCTGAATATAGCCGTTACTATTCTGGATCTGGGGGTATTTATACCCCTTGGTCCCCCAACGGTTACCTTCTTCTTCCCCCTGCACAGTACGCCGTTCTAACCTCATTCTCTCACCTTGCATTCACTCCTAACCTACTCTCTTCAAAATCCTTGCCTAGCATTGATTGAGAGTGGATTCTTGAAGTGAGTTAGTGAGCTAATCTCTCTCTACTTTGAACTTGAGCACTTGGAAGAACCCTAGCAAGCTTGGTGGATCTATTACTCTTGGAGTCTTGCTCCTAGATGGATAGAGGTTCTTGGAAGCTCTCCAAACCAATTTGTGGAAGCTCCAAGGTGTTTGTATTACCCTTTGTGATTCTAGTGGAAAGCCTCCACCTATTACCCAAAGTGATAGGTGTGAGAGAGGAGTTGACCTTTGTGGTCCCTAGCCTTTGTGGCTTCCTTAACAACATGGACGTAAGCAAGCCTTTGTGGCGAGCCGAACCACGGGATAAATCTTTGTCTCGTGCGTGCTCTTGTTTTACTTACTTGTCCATGCTTGCTCTTGACTAGATCTATTAGGTTGCTCCCGATCTATGTTGTGGTACCTTCCTAGCTTGTTCCTTGCTTAGAAATCTTCTTGCTAGGTCCTAAGTACCTCCTAGAATTTAGTAGATCCGGTTTTCATCAAGTTATCCGCAGCCCAAGTTATTTATGCTCGTTCTAACAGCTGCCGGAAGTTCCCGAGTTTATTCTCGGAGGTCGCCTCGTTCGGAGGTTCCGAGAATAATCTCGGAGGTTCCGGAGTCCGACGTGTTTTCGCGAAAAAAGTTTAAATTTTGTGTGCGGGACTATTCACCCCCCTCTAGGCCATATTGCCTCGATCCTTTCACAATCTCATCCTTTGATGCATGCTTTGGTCCTAGTTTTATAAACACAACCCTATACCCGTTTTATAAATTGCATATTGTTTTACCGCAAAAACATGGTAGGATAGCCACCCTTGATTGCTATGATTGAACCTTGCTTGGCCTAAATGATTTCTTTAAAATGTGTAAGTGCTTTGAAAATGGGGATGGGATATTTCGGAAAATGAGTAAAGAACTGGGTAGACGGGATGGACGTGTGTGTCAGGAGTATGGGTGAGCCCGTACCTGTGTGGTTGGGCGTGTTGGGAGTTGTCCATCTTGTTGATTAAGGACCGGGTTGCGTGACATCTCACCTGACCCAAATCATCGTACAACCACTCGACCGTTGTATGTGGCAACGGCTTAGCATAAACCGCACTAGTTAATCTACTTCATTTGGTGTGCGAGTGAGCGGCGGGAGACCAAGGAGTAGGGGTACGCTCTGTGTGAGGTACGCCCCGGTTATGTGTGATAACCCCTTGGTTGCTCCCGTGATGGCTCGTAGTGTAAGTTAAGGTGGGTAATCGCTTTGATAGGATCCGCACCGCACTAAGGTGTCCGTGTGACGCTACCCTACTTGTGGGTAAAGATGTACAACCTCTCGCAGTCTCAAACCTATTCGAATAGCCGTGTCCACGGTATTGGACGAGTCACGGTGTGGTCACAAAAACTAGTGTTTGGGTTGGGAAGTTTCTTGGAGTGAGTTGTCTTTCGGGTTAAGTGTGTGGTTGTGTGCCTGGGCTACTGCGGACGGGGAGTCCGGTAGTACCACAGTGGTTTTCTTAAACCAACTGAGTCACTTGGGTTATAAAATTGGTTTGCGAACCTTTTGAAAATGAACCCCTGCATGAGTAAATGAGTTTGCAAATAAACCTTAACACGTTCCTTGTTATATATAACATGTGCATGATCTCGCTTATAAGCCCCTCCGTTGGTGGGGTTGGACTTGTTGAGTACGTATGTGCTCACCCTTGTTTAACTAACTCGTTTTTCACAGGAGGATCCTGATTTCGTTCCCGAAGACGTCGAGTAGGTCGCTGCCCTACACCCAACCGTGCATGTGTGCCCAGGGCCTCCACAGAGAGCTTCCATGGTGTGGTACTCTAATGAGGCTTTGGAAGCCTTCGCTATCGTAGTGTGGTCGTTACCATTTGTGTTGTTCCTTGTGGCGTTGGTAGTTTCGTGCCCTCTGTGTCGCTGTGATGCAAAAGACTGATCCACCTATTGTAATAAATGTGTTAACGCCTCTCCCGGGACCGGTATATGTGTCACATTTAGTCACCTCTCGATGAGGGGACGCTTCACCGACCGCACCGTAGCCGCGCATCATCGGCCGCGGCGGACGCACGTGGGGGCGCCTCGCCACCGGCGCCGGCGAGGCCTTTTCGAGCCCGCCGCCGCCGCACCGGCCGAGACAGGTGAGCCGCGGCCCCCGGGGCGCTTCCCGCGAGGGCCGCGACGGATCCCTAAGAGCAACTCCAAGAGTCTCTCTAAATATCACTAGCTAAATTACCGATTTGGGTAGTATGTAAAATGAAATAGCTAGTAAAAAAGTTGATGAAATCCAACAAAATAGCTAAAATCAACTCTCTATATGCTCCACCGCTAGTGGGTCCCGCCCGCCATACTCATGTAAAGGGGATAGCTAGCGGGATTGGCTAGCCAAAGATGGCTAGTGAAGCCCCCGGTTTAGCGATGGGGGATAGCTAGGACAAGTTTAGCTATTCCGTTGGATTTAATTTTGACAAATTTTCTATTTTTTAGCTAGTTAAGTTAAAATAAGCCAGTCTCTTTGAGTTGCTCCAATGGTAGGATCGGCATCAGATTTGGGTGGGGGCACAGCGCGATTACGCATTTACGCAGCCGCTCGAGCCAATCCCGAGAGACGGGTGGTTTTATTTGCCCCTGGCCCCCCTGCAAACGAAGGAGCCAATGCTCTCTGCTCGCATTATTTGCAAGCGGCCAAGGTCAAGATTCTCATACGGATCGTGTCTGGTATGTAGCCTACGCCGCCTACGAGTGGGTTGGTTTGGTTTTCGTTTCTGGTTGGTGCACTGCCAATTCGGCATCCATGTTTGGCACTTTTTCCCTCTTGTTGCACAGATCAGATCAGATCCCTCTTGCCCAGGGCACCCAACAGTACCTCTCACTCTTCATATGCCATTTGCGAATGTTTTTGTTTTATTATGCAACTTGCTATTTTGTTTATATATTGTACCACGTAGCTAGGGTCTCTGCTTGTCCAACATATAGCAGTTCAATCCTTGGTTCAGTAATTTTTTACGCAGTTTGGTCAGTAATTTCTCCCCTCTCCTATCGCGCACGCACGCGGCACGCAGAAATTATCACCGCCACGATTCAATCCCCGAGCAGCAAGCGGGATGCGCAATCCTCCGGAGGTGCCGCGTGCGTGAGTAGATAGATAGTTGTCGAGATCCGTCTCAAGAGCGACGGTCATCAAAGAAGGTTTGTATGTGTGTTGTTGTGATGTTTGAAAGATATGCATATATACATATATGATTCGTATGAGTAAGAGTCTGTTCGGCTTATTTCGACTTATTTCCTTTCACACAACACTATTCAATCTATCAGCTGGACAATATTCTTTGTAGGCAGTGGTATCTATTGCATATTCATCAAAGATGCGTGGGTGTTGCTTGCTTTAATTATGGTAAAACCTAGGTTAATGATGGAACCCCAATGGTCTAGTTACTTTTCTCCCTATGTGAGATGTGAATTTAAGCTTCTAGAACCAAAACATCTATCTCCGCACAAACAAACTATATACTGCAAGCATCCACTATCCAGTCATCGTAATCTTTCTTGGATTGGATAATGCCATCACTAATGGCTAATATACTAAACAATGAAATGGCACACGTTTCCGGAATCGTGACATAATTCCAAACTAACATGTATATGGTGGGCATTCTTATATCAATTTCTTTCGACAGCTCGAGAAAAGTGGAGCATTTTTTGTGTGTGTCCACAAAGCTTTTTAGGTTTGTGACTGAACAACGAAGCAAACACAAATGTGTCCAAAGCTATGCATGATAGCTTCTCCCTTTCAGATTTGTTAGACTGGTCAAGAACCAAGCACTTTGTTATCTGAATATCATACTTGAAAGGGATATATCTTTTGTTTTTGGATACATCTTGAACAGACCTAATGTTCTCAGGCATTTGCACACTGCTTTTGCAGAATCTGGAGTATGAACACACCATGCCCAATATCTCAGTGCGTGGTACAAGGAGAGAAGCGTCTTTTCAACAACTGACGAGACAAAGATCTCGTGTGGCAAAAGGTAGAATTTTATTAAGGGATATTTAGATCCAAGGTTAAAGTTTAGTTCTCGCCACGTCACATTTTTTATGCTAATTAAGAGGATTATATGAGCTAATTATAAAACTAATTACACAGATAGATGGAGGTTAATTCACGAGACGTACAAGCCTAACTAATCCATCATTAGCACATTGTCAGATCATGAACTTTTTTTGAAATAAGTCAGATCATGATCTAATTAAGTTTTGTCTTGCAAATTAGCCTTTTATCTGTCCAATTAATTTTATAATTAATCTATTTAACACCTCTAATTAGTGTCAAACATTTGTTGATGTGACGGGGACTAAAATTTAGTCCCTGCAACCAAACAATTCCTAAGCAATGGATTGACGTGGGAGTCTCACAGTTTGATTCCTACTCAGGCGTATCTAACCACGGCAAGCAACCCATTTAACTACTGCAAGACAAAGAAGAGATAGAGCTAGATGACTTAATCATGATTAGGTCTCATCGGAAATAGTAAAATGTAGGAATTTCGCATGAAACGATTCAAAAATTCCATACAAAATGGGACAGAGCTCTCCACTTCTCCTAACAACACCTGGTGATCATGCTTATTTAGATTTTAATGAAATGATTACCAAGCATCACCTCAATTATTCAGTTGATACATCTTTACTGGAAAAGGTTCCAATCGAGCAAAAGGGACAGCCTCTGCCAATCTGAATGGCTTATCTCCACACTTTGCTTTCCTCTCATCTTTATGCAAGAAAAGAAATACTACTCTACTATATAGTAGTATTTGTTAAATGTTAAACTACCCCACCACCCCCATCAAAAGCATACACGACCGCATAATTTGCCATCCAAGAACACCTTTCTGAAGGTCCATATCGTCATCATTGTAAAATGCTCCACATTGTACGATGAGAGGGGGTGGGTGTACGTCGTCAGTGTGTGTATGAGTGTATTCACAAAGCAATGCAGCTAGATCAAATACTCTTAGCTAGAGGTTTGTGAATCTCTGCCACATGACATGTTCCAACTGCAGCATGTTTTGTTTATGTTATCTGGATTGTCTTGCTTGGGACAACTTTTAGCAGTGTTGTGCTGTTTTAAAGCTAGCTTTGCTAAAAGTTGTGACAGGTGGAAAATTAAAATGAAAATGGAAAGATGCAGGGAGGATTTTCACAGCGATCTTGAAATTTCCCCCCCAGTGTTGATATGGTTTGTCTACTGCATATGCAAAATAAGAGCTGCTAGCTAGCTAGAGCTAGGGTGATGTTGAGGCCTTCGTTTAATGTGAGACAAAAAGATGGCGAATGACTAGATACACTGCAATCCTTCTTTCTATGCACTAAACTAGTTGGAGATTTATTTTGTACCATTGTCATAGACCTTGTTTCGAAACCATGAATCCCTTTGGATTGTGAATGAACCCAAAATTTGGAAGCAAGATAAAGTGTGATACCCTATAATGCATACTCCAAAAAACAAACTGGCTATCAAAACACCTAAGCATGGATTTGATATAGAATTAAGTAATTCCCCATTTTGCCCTTTGTGGAGGGAATGATGGTTGGTTGTCTCGGGAGCCGCGAAGGCGAAAAAAAAAGGAAAGAAAAGGCAAGTAAACAAAGCGACGAAAGCGAGCGAGACACACACACAACAGCGACACCACCACAGGCGAGGCGAGGAGAGGAGAGGAGGCAGCAGACCAGGGAGAGTGGAGAGCAGCCAGCAGCAGCAGCAGCAGCAAGGCTGAGCCGCCGTCAGCTGAGCTAGAGCATCCGCCAGCGCGCCCAGCTGCTGCTAGCGACAAGCCTGAATCCGAGGGAGAAGGCTCGCCGCAACCGTGGCCGCTTCTTGTGAGAGGCGCCCGCCTTGTATCTGGGACGAAGGCGACCCCCGCGCGGCGAAGGAGCTGACAGCTGGGCCCGCCCTGTGATGGCTGCTGCCCGCGCGCCGGCGGCGAGGGAAGGCGTGGGTGCTCCGGAGGCGGTGGCGAGGAGGGGCGGCGGTCTCCGCGCGAAGCAGGCCGGGCGCTCCAGCTTCCGCGGCGCCTAGAGCGAGCGGCGGGCGGCGGTCTCCCTCGCGGTCCGAGCCGGAGAGCTAGGGTTTTGCCGCGGAGGGTGCTGGGGTTCTAGCTGCGGCTGCGCGGCGGGAGGGGGGTAGGGGGGAGGAGCGGAGATGGCGGTCGGGGACGCGCTGCGGCGGCTGTGCGAGGAGATCGGGTGGTCCTACGCTGTCTTCTGGAAGGCCATCGGCGCCGCCGACCCCGTGTAAGCAGCCCGCCGCCGCCTCCTCAGATTCTTCCTTCTTTGGTGTTTACAAGCTTGTACTTTTGCCGAATCTCGTAAAAATCTGAACTTTGTGCTCATCCTTCTTCGAGATGTTCGATTTCCGGTTCTCTCTGTCCGGAAGTGCGCATTCGGCCATTCTCTACTCTGTTTTGGAAGCTTGAAAAGCTTGGCACAAAGGGATATCTGAGCTGAAAGCCGAAGAATTTTGAGTCTTGTTCGCAAGCATTCCCTGCAAATTTCAGATTCCTAAAGTTGAATACTTGAGGACTCGACTTATTATTCGTTTAATAACCTTGGATTTCTATGCTCTAAACTTCATTGCTTCTTCCTAACTTTTTGCTTGAACTTTCTCTTTTTCATTATCATCACGTTTTCCCTATCTCTCTCATTTCATCTCTATCCTTTGAAATGTGCAGGCGTTTGGTGTGGGAGGACGGCTACTGCGGCCCCACGTCATGCCCTGTCGGATCTGAGCCTTCTGAAGCTCTGCCCAGCGACACGGGGTGCTCTGTTCCTGCTGCTGACACCATCTGCTCCCTTGTCAACAAAGTTATGGCGTCGGAGATTCATGTCGTTGGACAAGGGTATTTCTTCCTTCTCTTCAATTTCCCCCATTGGATTAGATGAGATCTTCACCATCTTGGACTTACTAGGCAACAATGCCCTCGAATTGCTCCTTGGATTCATGGCGGGTGCTTGTGTTTTGTTGCCGGCAGGACCGTAGGCCGTGCTGCGTTCAGTGGCAATCATCAATGGATCGTCCACGGTACTGCCAATGGTCACGGGCTCTCCTCCGAGGTACGGGCAGTACTGGAGTGCTTCCCTTCTGAATTCTCGAGCGAAATAAATGCCAACCCAATTTCTCAGTTTTGTCTGGCTCCATTTTGCTGCCACCTCATTTAAACACTGTGGGGTGACCGTCCTTGAACTTTTGTCATTTAGTGAGCTGCTTTTATTTTGGACAGCTCATTCTGCAAAAATAAAGACACATGGGCCTGTTGTGAATTAGGAGTACTATATATAGGTGGAAAGGAAAAAAAAGGAAAAGGGTTTTGAGGAATAGCTAATGTAATATAGGGATTGCATTTCCTGGCTAAACGAAAAATAATATAGTCTGTCTTTGAGTAGATCACCAAGCCACTTGTGTGAAGATCTTATAACTGTCTTCTTCTTAATTTGGGTTGGTGTTTAATTACAATGTTCTGGAGATCTTACACCATGTTTCCAACTTTATAGGTCGCTGCTGAGATGAACAATCAGTTCATAGTTGGCATTCAGGTGAGCAGAACTTGGATGTTGAATGGTAAATTATATATCGGCAGCGTGCTTCTGTAACTCACTCAGAATACTCCTTTCCTTGCGCAGACTATTGCGATTATTCCCGTGCTACCACGGGGTGTGCTGCAGTTGGGCTCTACTAGTTTGGTAAGGCTTTAATGCTCTAGCTAAGAAAGTGTTGAAATCTTTGAGCTTTCCATGCTTTGAAATTCGGTATCTTTGTTACTACTATGTCATAAGGCACCACTAATCCATAAATGTTATAGATTGTGGTCCAATATCTATCCAGATCCCTGTATAAAGAATATAACTACCACACTAGGGCCCAGAAAGGCAATTCTCCAGCTGTGGATGGTAGTGGAAAGTTGAAAAGGACAATAGTGCGTTCGCGAATAAGTACATGCCTTTCAAATTTTTGAATATCCGAACTGCTAACCATGGTATTTGAACCATTCCAATGTGAATCTCAAAACCTATCCTTTGCTATTGCAAATTGAGAATGTCGATTGCAAATTCATGGCAACATTTCATCTATGCCTTCAGATGATGTCATACACGTACATCTCAGATGCCCAGTTTCGTGATATTTATAGACCTTTGCATATAAAAATTTCGCAGTATATACTATTATGGTTTGTTGCGCTTGCTGTTAGAAATTATTGTGAAGAACAGAAAACGTCTCGCAAGGCTTTTTTTTTAACTGCAATGTGATGTTATCGCCTTATCGGTAGCGTTCATTTGCTCTCTATAATCTGCAAATCTAATTGTCAAAAATGGCAGGTTATGGAGAACACAAATTTTGTGATGTTTGCAAAGAAGTTGTGCTCTCAGCTAAACAACCGTTCAAGTATGGCTGCATCTGCTTCAGTTAAAAATGCTTCAAGTCAGCACGGTCAGCAGTCACGTTCTGTGCACAGCATGTTTCATGTTCGCTCTGATGACAACAGCTCAAAAATATGCAGTCAATTCCCAGTGACTTCTGAACAAAACAACTGTCCTGATACTGCAGCAGTGTCTACTAGCACACCATCAAATGCATTACTGAATGCATCTTTGCTTAAGGTTGCACAACAGAATGGTCATTTTGTTAGAGAGAACTTTGTCTATGCTAAGCCTGATGTTAGGTTTATACAACAAGCATCCTACTGTGACAGCCGACTTGGAACTAATACACTGAGTGTTGCTATGAGCTCAGGTTTGATCTCCCCTAGCTTGAACTTGGTGAAAAAGCAGTCACTCTTGATGAATGACAGTGGACAGTTAGAATTCAGTAACAATGCACATTCATCAGCAGAGTTGGCTAGGAATGTCATTTTGAGATCCCTTGTGCGCCAGGACCCTTCTGTCTGTGAAAATACAGATATCAGTATACTTCATGGAAGATATGTAGTACCCAGTGAGATTAATGGTCCTGGGGATTTTGTACCTGTAGGTGCCAGATCAAACGGGACTAAATTATGTATCAGTGTACCAAGTCAAGCATTGGACCACACTCCAGGATCATTGCAGCAGAAACAATCTCAAGTTTCGTCCAAGGTTCCCCAATCTTCTGAAATATCTAGGAAAACGGTGAATCCTGAAAGAGCGTCATTCCGAGTTCCTGCAGCTCCAGCTTCTGAATCTGATGGCCAGGTTTCTAACAGCTTGAACGTGGGCCAAGAGAATAAATTAAGTAGGTCAAACCATTTACGACCTGACCAAAATAATAATAGAGCTGATGATCCAAGCCCTAATGTCAGCATGCAAAGAATGAAGAACCTGGATGCATGCGAACTCCCAGGAATGCCTTGTGAGAGAGCTTCCTCTTTACTTGTGGAGCCTGCTGCAGATAATGACTTGTTTGGTATGTTTGGTGCTGAATATAATCAGTTTACCCACAGTGTTGGTGCTAATTTGGTCACCTGGAGTGGTGCAGAGTCTCAGAACTCAGATAGAAATGTGCCTGAATCATCAACATATCTCGATAGCTCACCCCTCTTCAGTTCACTAGACACTGAGCTTCACTGTTCTGGGATGTTTTCACTAACTGAAACTGATCAATTATTGGATGCTGTCATATCAAACATCAATCCAAGTGGCAAACAGTGTGACGATGATAGTGCTTCTTGCAAGACTGCATTAACGGATGCTCCTAGCACATCTCATCTTGGTCCAAAAGACTTGAAGCATGAGTCAACACAGTTAGTTAAACAACCATGTTTCTTTGAGAAGTCTGAGGACGGCTGTCTTTCCCAAAATAATGGAATGCACAAATCTCAGATACGTCTTTGGATTGAGAGTGGTCAGAACATGAAATGTGAAAGTGCGTCAGCTTCTAACAGCAAGGGTGTTGATACGCCGAGCAAGGCAAATCGAAAGAGATCTCGACCAGGAGAGAGCCCCAAGCCGCGACCAAAGGACCGGCAGCTGATACAGGACCGGATAAAGGAGCTTCGTGAGCTTGTACCAAATGGAGCAAAGGTATCCTCTTGCCGGCTTGCAGATCACGACTTCTTTTGTGATATTTTGAACATGTTGCATATTTGATTTTCAAAGTATCTGTAAAGTGTGCTAATACTTGTCATCCAATTCATGTCAATAGTGTAGCATTGATGGCTTGTTGGAGAAAACAGTTAAGCACATGCTTTTCTTACAAAGTGTGACAAAGAATGCTGACAAGCTCAAGGATTCCACCGAATCTAAGGTATGCACATTCTTTACAATCTTAGTCTTAGTTTTGGATTATGACAGAGAAAGTGGAGTTATAGCTTACTTTCAAAGTTACAAGGTGGAACCTGCAAATATTTAACTTAATCCTCTGTAATTGGAGAATGTCCTTATACAAAGAGTCTTCTTCATGCAGATACTTGGTGGTGAAAATGGACCCCTTTGGAAAGACTACTTTGAAGGTGGGGCAACCTGGGCTTTTGATGTTGGCTCCCAGTCAATGACATGCCCAATCATCGTTGAGGATCTTGACCGACCTCGTCAGATGCTTGTAGAGGTAATGGCTATACTGCCAGTTATTCTTGATGATATGATGTTCCATTAGGGACACCGGACACATGTAATTGTGATAACTTGTTTGTCTGCAGATGCTTTGTGAGGATAGAGGAATCTTCTTGGAGATAGCTGACTTTATCAAAGGACTTGGATTGACTATCTTGAGGGGTGTAATGGAAATGCGTAAAAGTAAAATCTGGGCACGATTTACAGTTGAGGTAATATATCTTAATGAAGTAGTTAGGCATTTCTGTCAATTCGAAAAGTAACATTCAAAGGGTTTCCATCATTGGAGTTGAAATGATGCTGATGATTGCTACTTCCTGTGGATTTGCTTTTCCGATGATTTATCAACCTCATTGATGCTGATTGTGGCTGTTTGTGCAGGCAAACCGGGATGTAACCAGAATGGAAATCTTTCTATCTCTTGTGCGCTTGTTGGAACCGAATTGTGAAGGTGGAGCTGCAGAGAACGCTAACAGCATGAACAAGCCTCTTGGTTTGGTGCACCAACCTGTTATCCCCGCAACAGGTCGCATCCCGTGAGTGAAGTGTATAGGAAACCCTCAACCATCTTCCAAGTGCTAAGAGCAGGAGGTGTTCAGCTAACTTCTGCCATGACTAGCATCACCAATATGCCAGCGCACCACCGGCTTCTCCGTGACATCATAATCAGGGCAAATCTGGCATCATCCTTGGCGCGATCACAGAAGATTGCAGAAAATCTCGACACAAGATGCATGGACGAGGGAAGACGGCGACACGAGTGATCATTAGGCTTTCTGTTTGTACGATCTTAGTTTGTTTGTTAATTAGTTAGCACTGGTTGCTGGTATATTAGTGGATTTTTTGTACTGTTATTCAGAATGGAAATTCTTGGGTTGATTTATTTCACACAAAAAGATGGAATACCGCCTTTACAAGTCCCTCGAATCAGAACTTGACTAGATAGACATTGCCTGAGCAGATTCTGAGCCTCTGAACTCTGATACAGTACTCTGTTATTACTCCTCGTTGTTGCCTGGCAACATACAGAGGTAGATCAGTTGATTTTTTTTTATTCTGGCTGAAGGCAACATATATCCTATTTCCTATATGAGCAGAATTATGCATAGTGTCATCCAGCACATGGTGCTTCCAGTGAGTTTTCATGGTGCTAGGTTAACATATACATTATTGCAGTAATCAAAAACAATACTGAATTATACTACATACTAAATGGCCAACTTCTACCACATACACTTCCAAGTTCCAATTCCAATATACCCCTTTCACATATTGTATTGTATACCCCCCCAATCCCTATGATCATCTACATATAAAATCTTGTACAATGTTTAATTTGGGTATCAACTAGTTGGCTAGCTATCATCCTATACCTATATACATCGCCCCATAATATATCCCATCTTTACATGCCCAAAACCTATGGTCCAAGCTTAACTGCATGCTTAAACATGGAACTATGTAAGCATGTTTAGGCCTGAACTTTTTATTTCTATACAAGCCCTAAATCGATTAATCGATGGATGGAGTGATTAATTGATGGCATGGACGACTGCTATACTACCAGCTAGGCGACGAAGTCCCTCATGAGCTGCGCCGCGAAGGACTTGGTGCTCTGCATGTTCATGTCGTAGCCGCTGGCGCCGCCGTGGCTGCCGCCATCGCTGCCGGCGCTGCTGCCCATGAGGAACGACGCCGTCTGCTCGGCGCCGTGCGGGAGGCCGAGGGTGAGCGACACACCGCCGTTCCCGGCGAACGCGAACGGCTCCGAGCCGAACTGCCCGTACGGCCCCGGGGCGAAGAGAGAGTACCCGCCGCCGTCCTGGTGGTGTTGATCCCTGGCGCCGCCGCCGCCGCTCTCCATGAACTTCATGAGCAGCTCACGGTGGCTCACCTCCTCGTGCTGCTGTCGCGCCGCCGCCGCGGCCTGCGCGTGCAGCGCCGCCATGTCGTGCACGTGGTGGCTGTGGAACGCCACCCCCGGCTCGTGTCCCCTCGCCCTCTTGAGCCTGCGCTCGACGTCGTCGTCGTCGTCGCCCTCGTCTTGGTAGAATCCGGCGTGCGCCGTGTGCTGGTCCCCGGCGAGCTCGAGCAGCGTGGAGCCGTGGACGCCGCCGCCGACGCCCTTGGCGGACGACGACGGGCCCTTCGACATGGCGGCGCCGCCGCCGCCGTCTGCCCTCGGCGTGACGCCGTCGACCCCATTGCTCGTGTCGCCGCTCTTGGTGCCGCCGCCGGACTTACCCTCGTCGTTGCCGCCGTCCCGGTCCTTATTTGTCTCCTCCAGGTACATCTCCTCCACCATCGGCTTCCACAATCGCACCCTGGCGTTGATGAACCAGTTGGACACCTAATAAAGATAAAAATTTTCACCATTTTACTCCATCGTAACATTCAAATCGAGCAAGAACACGTCGAGAACAAAAGGATTCACAGTTTTACTGCTGGCTCACCTGGCTCCTGGTGAGTCCGGTTTGCTTGGCGAGCATGATCTTGTCCGAATCCTTGGGGTATCTGCGTGACAACACACAGGGATCCATGCGGACCAATCAGCGGCCGACACGATGAGGTGAGAGAGACCAGTTGCATTTGCATGCATGTGGCGAATCGCCATGGACACGAAAGCGAGCAAGAATGCAAAGAGCCAAAGAGCGAGCAATGGAGTACTAGCTCGTAGGGCTCGCGGGCCCCACGTGTCCAGCTCTCGAGCAACAAGAGAGTACAAGGCTCATGATGAGCAATGGAGCTATAGCAATGGCGGAGTGGAGTGAGGTGAGAATTGAAGTAGCTTACGGGTGCAGGAAGTGCTCGAAGAGCCATGCGCGGAGGATGGAGACGGAGCGCTCGGGTAGGCCGCGCTGTGGCCGCCACGCGCCGCCCTGCATCATGCCGAGCTGCTGGAGCGCGCGCTGCTGGCGGAGCTGGTGGTCGATGTAGCGGAGGCGGGAGCCGACGGTGCGGCCGCCGGCAGCGACGGCGGCGTCGGCGTCCTCGCCGAGGGCCCGGCTCGCCGCGCGCACCTGCGCCGCGATCGCGTCCCGCAGGCACCGGAACTGCCGCGAGATGGTGCGCAGCGCCAGCGCGGTGTACGTCCGCGCCGACCCGGCACCCGCCGCCGCCTCGAACGACGCCGACACCGCCTGCATCTGCCCGTGGTACTGCCGGTACCGCTGCTCCACCTGCCATGGCACACATCGACATGGACCCAACAAACATGAGAATTAATTAACAATCATTAATCAGGGCGTGCTAGCTGATTAAGTAGTTGATTAGTGATGATCCAACGAACTGCTAGCTTGTTCGTTAACAGGCTCTATCAATGCTGATCGGCGCAATCCATCACACAGCCGCATGCAACCACTCCTATCGTTTTAAAAAAAAAGTTTTGCATTCTTGGCAAAATGATAATATTTGTTAATCTTTTGTACTGGTGGTTAGAGTACAGTGTACACTCATGAAGCTAGGAGGCTATTGCAGACAAAAAGAGACACGCATTTGATCAAGCAAAGAATTGAAGCTTGTTCGTACTGGCATGGACAAAAGGCCGGACAGCCAAAAGAATGGCACAAATTCAATTTATTTTATCTGTACAATCATGGACGCATGAATATACTAGCGTCGATCCTATCTGAAAAATATGTTAAGAAACCTCCACTTGCTATTCATTGTACATGTAATTAGTAGAGGATATGATGGTTTTCTTCATTGCCACTTGTTAGTTTCATATATTCATTTGTAACTAAACTTCTAGCAAAATTCAGTTTCATAATTCATATATTCATGTGCAATTTAACTTCTACTTCACTTTAATTTCCATCTTCTTCCTAAAAAAAATACCGTGTTTCACCTTATTGTTAGAACCGATTTTTTTAGTGTATAAACCCGTAGACGTAGACAATTTTTGCTCTAAAAAAAGAAGTGGTCACAAGGTGTTCAAGAATCTAATTATGGGGACTGGGAACAAATCACGTAATAACTATTTTCTTAGAGGTGCAAATCACACAATTAAATTAAAGAGCCAATAGTTGGAACTAGCAAGTTGATACAATATGCATGTATGATTAAGAGAAAAAGATTTAAATTCAAGTGGAGGAAGAAAATGGACTTAAAGCTGGACACTGTTCCAACAACTTGTGTCACTCATCTTTCAGAAAAAAGAAACAGCAAAACAAAGATAACCGAAAAGCAAATGGCTCGTAGCCTTTAAATATAACACTGTCTAAAACTGTAGAGACAACCAAACAGCAAAACATCACCAAATACCTCTCCCAACCAAATTTAGACGCAATATTAAATTCTCGCAGATAATAACAAAAAAAAAGTTCCATCGAAATCAAGAACTTGCAATAATTCATCAGCTGCAAAGTTGAAAACAATTTTTTCTTAAAATATGTGAGAACAAGGAGAGAAAATATCAATTGGGAAGATGGAGCCCTTCACAAAAATTTGGGAAGAGGGACGATTGATCTTGCTGAATTATGCTACTGACCTCGTCAAGCATGTTGATTAGCTTGCTCTTCTTCATCTGCAGCTCCTGCCGCTCCGCCGTGGACAACTCCGGCGCCGCGCTGCCGCTCTTCGCCCCGCCGCCGTCCTCGGTGCCGCCGCCACCGGAGACGCCCTCCGAATCCTCCTTCTTCTTCACTGCAGACAGGCTCTTGGTCGCGGCCTTGGCGTCCTCCACGCCCTTGCTGACGCTCACCACCTCGTCGAGCAGCTCCTGCGCGGCCTTGAGGTACTTGGAGCTCATCACCATCTGGCCCTGCGACGTCGACGACGCGCCCACCAGATGGTACTTCCCCTCGTCGGCGCCTCCCACGGAGGCCACCGTGACCGGGGGGGCCGCCTCGCGGGACGACAGGCTGAGCACGGCGCTGACCCCCGCGGCGGAGCCGGGAGTCTGCGCATGCGTCGGCGAAGACATGTCGGCGACGCCGCTCGTGGCCGGGGCCCAGAGGTTGTAGCCCGACGGCGGCACCTGCAGGGGGATGCCGACGAAGTGCTGCTGCGCCGCCGACGGCGACTGCTGGTGATGATGTCCGAAGGACGCCGGGGTCATGGTGCTCACCGCCGAGTTGAGGAGCATCATGTTGGCCGCGCCGCCGGGTGGGGACGCGCCTGCGTCAGCGTAGCCGGCGGCGTAGCTCGGGTTCATGAGGTACAGCGTCTGCAGGCCGTCGGTGCTGGCCTGGATCTCCGTGCCGGCGCCGCCATGGTAGTACGTCGCCATCGCCGATGGATCGACGCCGCCCCAAAAGAGAAATCTTGCTCGACTTTGTGCTTCAGCGCACCGAAATTCTCCTTAATCAGCTTCAACGCAAGATCACAAGATCGTGGTTTTCCCTGCGTGTGCCGATAATTATATTAGGAAGAAACAATCGAACAGGTTAACACTTCTGAACAAGGGCAACAAAAATAATTCGTCAAAACAAAGAAAAAAAATACCAGAGCAAGAATTTGGTGAGGAAATTGTGGAAGAACTGGATCCATGAAACGAGAGAAGGTGTAGGGTGAGAGAGAGAGATGCAGGGTGCAGCAGGTATATATGCATGGAAGAAGAGAGGAAGAACACTAGCTAGCTTGCTATATCTAGCTGCAGCTCTAGAGAGAAGAGGAGAGAGGATGAGAGAGATGGGGAATAGGCATCAGTATCAGAAGAAGAAAAAATATATTAATAAGGAAAAGGCAGGCATCCATCTTCATCAAGTGATTTAACAAAGAAACGGTGCACAGATGTCAACACAAGCACACACACATACACATCACTCAGCTCGCGCACCATCTCTCTCATCATCATCATCTCTCTCTGCTTCTCTATATTACCTCAAGAATTGATGCAGCTCAGCTCATGAGCTCCTGAACACGTGCTGTCCCTTGCTTCACATAAGAAAATTATCTTGCTGCGTCTCTCTCTCTCTCTCTCTCTCCCCCCTCTTTCTCTCTCTAGGAGATAGAAAAAAAAGAGAAGGTCGTTGAAGATCCTGGCTAGAAAGAGGCAGCAGGAGGAGGGGAGATAGGAGGAGGAGCAAGAAGAAGGTTGATGTAAGAGTACCAAGGTATCAAGAGCATGAGATCACTCATGTCAGTGTTGAGTACCTGCAAGAGTTCCTTTATTTCCCTTTTGCTCTCTCTCACTCTCTTTCTCTACAGAAGACAGCGGCCTATATATCTCTCTCCTCCCTGCTTCCTCTCTCACCTCCTCCAGCTGAAAAGGAAAGGGAGAACAGATAGGGAGAGATCTAGAGAGAGAGAGAGAGAGAGAGAGAGACCAGCTAGCAGGCCAATTAGCAAAGTCTTTTAGAGAGAGGAAAAGGGCAGTGGAGGAGGGATACCCACCTCCCACTTCCAATATTATCCCCTCACAACCCCCACACACCTTTCCCCCCACTTCCCCCTTTTTTATTTTCTCTCTCTAGATTTCTAGCTAGCTACAAGATTTTTCTCCCTCCCTCCCTTACTTTCTCTCCTTTTTTATTGTGAATTCCCTCCCTTACTCTTTCTCTCTCATCTGCCAATGCAAGCATTTTAGGTGTGCACACCCATGTACAGTTTTGGCCTTGACTGACCAGTTTGGGCACACGACACAAATTACAAATAATGGACCGATGTGTACAAGTAGTAGGAGTACTTGTGCACTCAAATGTTAACCGCTGATTAATATTTGCCTACTGTCACAAACTCAATCAACACTAGAATGTGACTGCAAATAGATCCGTTCTAGTGAAAAAAAAACTCGACCTGCGGGGAGTTAAAGACCCCATGGTATCGTATTAAGAAGACATTCTCACACAGGTCGAGAAAATCCTCAAACCCATGTCCCACCCATACACAGTGGCACAGCAGCACACTTGAGATGAGGCCGGCCTTAGCCCCGTGCTTTAGCGCGGGACATACGAGAGAATTTTTTTTTACAATACGCACCAAGACGCACGACCTACGGCCAGAAATTCTCCCCTGAAGGGGTTCGAACCGCCGCCGACAGCATACCACTGGTGTTTTAGTGAAACATTAGCTACAGTGCCTCATCCTCGGATTTTTTCTAGTGGATTGTACAAAAAGAAGGAATTTTTTTTCCGCATGCACAATATTTTGACTAATAAACAAGTAGTGCCATACAAGAAATTAATCATTTCAAAGGAACCATTATTGGACCAACTGAAATGCAAATGAGTGTTTAATTTTCCATAGGAAAGGTACCACACAATGTTTTGAAGTTTGAAAGTCCATGTGATTTGACACACTTTTTTCTCCTCATCATTAGTTGCAGAGTTGTGCAGAGAGAGAGAGAGAGAGCCGCCATAGTACTCTGAGATCTTCCTGTGAGAGCGGGCTGACATTCGGAGAGAGAGAGAGAGAGAGAGAGTACTATTGGCACAAGGTGTGTACGTAGGCCATAGGGCACATGAATTGAGATAGATATGGTGAGAGATGGATGACAGACGGTCTGCCAATGTACACTGACCTCCTGCATGACCGTGTGTGTGTGTGTGTCAGAAGAACTAGGAAATGTCCACGTCTAGGCCTTTGCTATCTCACTTTTTTTCTTTGCCTTTTGGAGCTGTCTTCGTCGCAATTTTAATACACTACTTGTACTATACATATACTTGTATGTGCGCTTGTGTTCCTTTTGCTTTTCCCTTTTTGCCCTCTCACTCCAAAGCCCAATCTTCTGGGGCATGTATATATTGACTGTCTTAGATGGGTGGTGGCCTTTTGTTTGTTAGGGTATTTGTTTATGCACTAGTCCATTTCAATCTTAATCTTCCTGCTAAGGGGAGCTAGCATCAAGCATGATAGTCTTGTCTCTGCACTAGTGGTTAAGATATTAGTTAGCGTTTTTTTTTTTGGGTTCTCTTATGTCAGGTGATGGATCGGAAGGCTTCAGAGGTAAAGCGATTGAAAGCTCAGGAATCCAATACCAGTTGCCTACATCCAGGAATTGATTGTTATTCCAGGAAGCTGGTATATTCATTTTCAGCTAGCACATCAACAAACTAATGCTAAATGACATTTTATTTGACATTATATTATTTCTCAGTTGTTCACTTGATTCCAATCAATAGTTCTCTATGAGGAGTGATAATGGGAAATATGTTATGGGACCAGGTTAGCTAGATCTAGTGTGTATGTATTAATTTATAGTTTCCATGTTTCATCATCCATTACGAAGCCAATATTTTCCACGATCATAACAGTATATGATAACAAATAGAGCTGAAAAGTTATGTAATAATTATCAAAGAAAAGGATGTCCTATAACTACATATCATTTCTGCCTGTGCACACAAAAAGGGAGTGATGTTAATGTCATTGTTGACAATCAGCATCATCAACCTCTTATGCATGACATTACCTACGAAGTTAGTCGTAGTCTATCAGTTTGACATGTTGGCAAATGCACAATATTTAATAACCGCATCAAGAAACTAAGCACAAGTAACATATGCATCTAGCCATAGAATAGATTAACTTTTGAGATTACTCATTAAGAACAATGCATTCCCGCATTCCAACCTAGCTAGTTCGCAAATACACATATACAATTGAACCTTGATAACATGACACATGATCCACATTTGGAGGTATTGCAAGGACAATCCTGAAAATATTCTTTGATATAACTGGGTGTATTGGGTAGGTAGATCGATGTTGAAATTTCCTCAAAAAGGCCCAAAAGGTTGCAAAAGCAACGGAAGTGAAAAGGTCGACTGACCTTGCATGAAAATGATGTGTCTTTTGTATTATATTTCATTTCTAAATAGGCATGAATGAACACGGTTATGTCAGTCATGCAAAAACTAACTGAGTGTATTCCTTTCGAGGAACTAACTTAATGCATTATCTATAATTGTAAATACACATACACATAAACAATGCTTGTTCTGAAGATTTTGATTAATTCTACCCCAATGCATCAAAATTTTAAAAAATTATATTAACACTCTAGAAACAAACAAATCTAGTTTCTATCTACTCAAATATTAGTATATATGTATCGCATCTCCTCTCCCCCCCCCCCATGGTACCTATAGCTTAACAATCATCGATACATATCTTCATCGTATATATCCAACATGACTATTAGTAAGTTGTTTATGGGTTTAATTACTTTATTTGTCTTGCATTATATAGGAAGGCATCACACCTTTTTGATGATTTATCACATACTAAACTCTAGACATTAATTTGATGTTGTCTATTGCTTATTAGTGTTACCTTGGCGTGATAGCTAATATGGCTGAAAATGTAATAGATCAAGAACAGAGGAATCAAAGCAAGGTGGGGCCCCTTTACACTATAGAATTAAAGTATAAATTGAGTGCAACATTATCACTTTGCTCGGTGCATATTCTTTTCCAAAACCCCTTCTCATACGCAATCGACTTCGTCTCATTTGCTGATATTTATCCGCCGCCTCGAGTTCCAACCACATAACCCTGATCCCTATTCCATTCCTTCCCCACTCCCAACATATTGATGAAGCCCCCCGCTCATCGTCCCTCTTTTTTTCCACCTTTCCATGCATGCTTTTTATCGTTTTGTTATCTTGCAACAAGACGCCATCCTCTCTGTTGACCTACCGCACGTCTTTATCGATTTCGCCTTCAATTTTGGTGTGGTTGTCGTGATATATAATAATATTAAACCAAACTATTTCCCGAAAATTTCGATAACACAAATTCGAGGCTCTATTACACTACTAGGAGTACATCGGTAGTTGTACCTAAATATATTTAACGTATTTAAAAATTGGTATTTTTCAATAAATGCACATATATATACTCCCTTCGTTCTTAAATATATGATGCTCTTGATTTTTTACTTCAACTTTGACTATAAATATATATTGAATATGTTAGTTAAATAAAGAAACAATATATATCACTATGTCTATTGTCAAGTGTAATTTAGATTTAACTTGTAGGTTTATCGATTTGCAAAAAAAAAATATTTGCAGAAAAGACGAATAGTCAAATGAATGAAAAAAGCCAATGGTGCCTTATATTTAAGAACGGAGGTAATATATATGAATCAATATTACTCTTATATATTAATCTAGCAAAGGACCTAATGAAAGAAAAGAAAAGAATGTAAAAAATGTGCTTATGCAAAGAAGATACTGTACAGTGCCCAAAATTAATGGCTGCTGTACCAATTAAGAGACAATGCGAACGCGAATGAACGTTGGGAAAGCAAAAAAAATCTCGCAGCCCGGGGCCGGCATCGCATGGGGTGGTAACGCCGACACGTCGCCCAGCCCCGCCCCGCACCCGCCACTTGACCGCTCGCGCTCGCTGACATCCGGGTCCGGCAATTCGTGGACCCACCCGTCATAGCCGCCGGGGCACACACCTACCTGCCCGGTCGCTTTTGGTGGTGGGCTTCCTCCCCCACGTGCCAACCACCCTGACGGAGCCGCGCACCCGCGCGTGGCCCACCCATTCACTCCGTTCACACAGCGCTGGTGGGGGGGGGGGGCACGTGTCGACGGCTGACCGAACCCGGAAGCCACCACACGACCGATGCGCGCGCGGCCGCAGAGGATCCCGAGGGATTCGGTGGGGGTGTGCCGCCGGTGGGCCTGGACGTCGCTTTCGTGGGCCCCGGGCCGACGGGGAAAAGGTCAAGGGCCCAGCCAACCGGCGCTCGGCAGCTAGCTAGCTAGCTCGCTCGGCCCGCGCGCGCGCGTCGCTGTCGCCGGGCCCACGGGCCACTTTCCCCGTTGCCCCCCCCCCCCCGCCCGCCGCCTGCTGCTGGGCCCGGCTGCAAGGAATATGTGCGGGGCCCGCGGGGGGAACCGGCCGCGTGGAGCCTGTCTGTCCTCGCGCCATCTCCTTCCATGGCTCCACTTCCCTCCCTTCCTTCTCCCACCGCGGAGAGGGGCCCCCGCGCGGGGATCTGGTGCGGCCTGCGGCTGCGGCGGCCGAGCGCACGCACGCACGGCGGAGGAGGAGCGCGCACGAGGCGCGGCGTGTGTGCGTGCGGGATGGGGGAGGGTGCGGTGGCGTGTCGGCGGGTGAGGGGGGCGCGGGGCGTGGGCGTGTGGTCCGCCATTGTCGGGGGCTCTAGCTGAGTACCTCCGATCCTTCCCCTCTCTCTCTCATCCTGATATGCTAGATAGGGTTTTTGGAATAATGGAGGGGGGTTTCGTGGCCGTCGGTACGCGTACGTGCGGTCGATCGATCGATCTCGTCGGCCGGCCGGCCGGCCGGGGCACGCGTGTGCAGGGGGGACGACGACGACGACGACGATGTGAAGGCAGTTCTTGGCCCTATCGTTTTCCTAGCCTGTAGCCTCCACTCCGATCGATCCGGCACGCCTTGCAATTGGGAAAGCATGCAAGGACTCCATGTCTCCATTTGCATGAGATCTTGTCGGTGCCCCCCACTGCACTGCACACGGCTGTTTTTTTCATCACGAGAGAATTTAACATTTAACACCGACTCCATCTCTAGCTTGAAGGTTGTTGTTGCACGGAGTGAAGCTTTTGATGAACGTGCATGCAGAGTCCGCTTCTGAAATTAAGGTATTACTACTTCTACGTACTTGTGTGTCCTGCTTGTCTAGCTCTTTCTCGAAATGTGGTTATTGGTAATATGTGGTGGAATCGTCACGTTTGGTTGGTGCCCGGTGGCCGGCCCAGCTAATTTGTTCAGAGAGAAAGAGAAAAATCTTGATCATTGATTTGGTGGTCGATAAGCCCGATGCGGACGGCAGCGCAATGAACCGTGAAAGCAAATATTCACTCAACAAGTATAGTAAAAAAAAAGTAAAAGAAGCTACGCAACAACATAAGCATTATGAAATGATTTTACATCATTAAGTAGTAACTGCCTATTTTGGATCTCATAAGTATTATAAAAATCTGGATAGTGGATAAGTACCATTCTAGCCAATAAAATCAGGGATGTTTAGATTTCTAGATTATACTATAGATTATAATCACTTTTTTCCAAATAATATCCAAATAGTAGGGTTGATGGAGATAGTTGGGTTCCTTCACTTTTTGAAAAGATGGCAATGCTTTGCTGCAATTTTCATTCGACGATGATCTGAGTAGTTAAAATTTTCTAGTAGACCACGTAAAAATCGAGATTTTTAGCATAAAAATTTTCTACAACTCGCAAACCAAAAGTTTCCAAAACCATCTTAAAGGAAAGGAAATACTCCCTCCGTATCGAAATACTTGTCGCCATTGACTTTTTTCTACTACATTTACCATTAGTCATATTCAAAAAATTATACAAGTACCAAATATTTTGTTTGCTACATATTTTAGTATTGTAGGTATTTTAAGCTCAACTTATCCTTTTACATATTTGCAAAAATTTTTTTGAATAAGACGAATGGTCAAAGTTGTAACAAAAAGTCAACCGCGACAGTTATTTCGGTACGGAGGGAGTATGTGCTAATTAAGACGCTGATAAAATTAAAGCAATACAGTACCGGGAAATGGTTTAGTGAAATCACTTGGACTATAAGACAAGTGCATGCACATATGCATGATGGATGAGCACGATGGGATGATCAATCAGGAGACATACGCAGAGCACATGAGCAGTGCTCCTGCCTCGGATCGCACAGTTTCAACCATGGGTCGGAATGGTTTCGTGCACGTAGTACAGACAGCGGACAGAGGGCCAATGATTTGACTATTTGAGCAGTCTTTTAAAATCAAATTAATTAAAGCTGATGATGAAAGAGAGGAACATTAGCAAGCAGACGCTAGTCCCCGGCCAGCCGGCCTACCCTACACTATGTTTTTGGTGATCTTTTGCTCTCGTCGCGCTCCGTATCTTTTCCTCCGATCGATTAGTTGGCCTGCACCGAAGGAGAAAGCCGTGAGGCGCTTTCCGGCCAATTTTCTACCGGCGAGCTTCCCTTTTCGGAAGCTCGGTCTCTCGTCGTCTCACGGCGCAAGAGCTAGCGATCGCGATCAACCTTGAATAATATTTTGCTCTCAAACTCAAATCACACGCGTATGCACGCGTTGTTACATCATCATATATAGTCTAACTAACTAAGAGCAACTCCAAGAGACTAGCTATCTTGGCTTAACTAGCTAAAAAATAGAAAATTTGTCCAAAAACTCAATCCAACAGTATCAACTAAACTTGTCTACCTATCCTCCACTAAATTAAACCGGCTTCGCTAGCCATCTTTGGCTAGCCAATCCCGCTAGCTATCCCCTTGTACATGAGTATGGCAGGAGGGACCCACTAGCGGTGGAGTATATGGAGAGTTGATTTTAGTTAGTCTGTTCGATTTCATCAACTTTTTACTAACTATTTCATTTTACATACTAGCCAAATCAGTAATTTAGCTAATGATATTTAGAGAGACTCTTGGAGTTGCTCTAATAGTTTTTCGGCGAAACCACTCGTTTTCAGCTAGCGTATTACGTGTGGTATCTATCGATGACAACGTCGACAATTTCAAAGAGCTATACAAACATCATTCTTACGAGTAAATCCGCGTGGTTTGTATGACAACACGCAGGAGATCTGCGCGTCATTGTATTGGACATTCTGGGGTGGGTGGCGGGCAGTGACTCATGACATGATCTCTCTCCTAGCTAACCACATGACCCCACTACAGGCGCCCACGCACAGCTACTTGTTGCATTGCTTTTGATGCGTCCACTGACAACATGACAAAGTTAAGCCCTCTCTTGCATTGTGCTGTGTAAACACGCACGTACTAGCTGAAAGTGCATACACGCATTAATCGTTTGGCGCACACCTACTGTCATTCTTCCGGCGGTATCCTTTTTTCTATTGGGAGATGATCGACGAATAATGAACGCGATGGAGTTGGGAGTCCAATCGGCAGATCTCGCTGCTGCCGAGTGAAATCTAGCTATCTGGACGTGACGAGCTAGGGCCGGGAATCCCCAAATTTCACCTGATGCAGTGCAGCTATAGCTGCGGATAACCAAGCGCTCGTGCGCCTCCGTAAAGCTGCTGGAGATATATCAGATGCGAGAGACAGGTTTCGGAAAGGTGTCAGAGATAAGTTTGTGCAGGTCTTTCGTGTCCCCGGCGACTGATGGATATCATGATGCACATGCCCGGCGCCTTTTCGGTGTCGATCGTGATGCGCGCGGCACAAGCTTCATTAAACGGCGATTATTCCAAATGATTTCTTCTTTAGATAATGTGCTGCCACTGGGTCTTAAATCACAACAAGTAAAGTAGCACTCGATCCATTGCCGGATTCACATTTCTCTTTGTTGATACTTTAATTAAACAACATCAATATAAATTAGAAGAACAAAAGTAAGCATATGAATACTCTACTAACACATTTTTCTAATCTTTGACAGATAATATCTCTAAATGATAATTTATTTCAAATAGAAAATTGGCTTCAGATGAATACTCTACTAACATCTTTTTTTTTCATTTGTATGATAATTGGTTTCATGATAACTCTACTAAAATCATTAAAATGCAAACGTTATGATCAATTGCGCATTGGATATATAGTGAATCATGAAACACCAGCTCACCCCGAGAAGTAAAGCACAAAATAATAATCAACCAAAGGCCGACCGATGTTGATGGTTGATTAGTCGTCCCACTATTTGAGTAGACTTTTTTTTGCATAACACATTTTTCATTAAGTAGAAGAGAGTTACAACAATGCAACTTCAGTAGAGATCCCAATACGGATAGTTAGAAGAACCACCATCAACGGCCGCCCTTGCTAAGAAGTGTTGATGATGTGTTATGAGTAATTTGGGACACCCAATGCCCATGCATATCTCAATATATCTGCATGATGTGTGTACATCACGCAGGGAGATACTATAGGAGAGTTGAGCGGATGATCGTAAGTCCGTGTCCAAATACTCATCTGGTTGGGAGTAATTGGCAGTTGGATGATCAAGAAGACCAGAGCAGAGACGTCCCAAATCCGCACCCTGTTCATTTCGCTTATCATCCACCAGCCAGCAGTACGTTTCTCTCAGAACAAATCAGCCACCAACAACCAACAAGAAGATCTTTCTTTCGTAACAAACCAAAGACTACCATCAACCACCAAAGCAAACGAACAGGGCTTGCTTGGCCTCTTTTGGATCCCTCACGCGCAGGCGGCGCAACCTTAGCTTGTAGGACATGCGTGCTTGTACTTCCTCCTAATCACTCAAATGAAAGGTCCCTACACAAGACTGGATCGATGTATAGCTAGATATATAGTCGCCAGCTAAGCACATTTCAACCATGCATGGGTTGGTGATCACCCGGCCTTTTGTCCCATGAGGTGCGCTTCAAGATCCGTGCAAGGATCTAAACTACCAGAGATGACTGACAATCCTGCGAAATTCAGATGCTCCCAATTAGTGTCGATTGTGCATATATAATTAATTTACGCATCGAAATTGTGAACAATAACAATTAATGTCCCACCCAAGGAATAACTAAAATCGAGAGTATTACTGTTGATTTGCAAGCATAAACACTGGAGAGGTATCATATATCTGAATCCCAAACCACCGAATCAGACGACATCTGCATGACGATGTATCATGGCCACGGTAGGACCTGCTGTACGTCTGTCACCTCACCTGTGCGTGTATCCCATTAGATTTAATCTTTAATTTCCCCCATGTTTATTTGTTGCTATGCAGTGCATGCATGCATTTTCTCGACAAGCACATTATTTCCCTCGCGTGTCATGTCCCCCTTTTATTAACTTCCACGCTTTGCTCGATCATGCCCGCGCCATATCTCTGCTTACAGTCCCCAAAAACAGTGCAGAAAATCCCTTTGCCTCTCCAGACGCCAGCGCGCGCACGCGCACACACACACATATATATTACATATACATATATACATGTACGTGCAAGTGCTGTACACATGTACATGTGTACTGTAGGAAAAGTACGTACGAGACGGCGGGGGGTCCTGATGAGGTTGATGATGACGCCACGTGGTGCGTCATCGTCACGTCCAGCTTTCTTTTGCGCAGAGGAATTAGGGCAGTACACTGCACTTATTTCGTTGATTCTTGGATGGAAGCTGGAACAGGGTCGGACGGGTCTTGTCCTGTCGAGCGTGTGCCGGGACGGGATCGGATCGGATGGCGATCAGCTCGTACCCACTCCATCACAGGCCGTTGGTTGGTTGGTTGGTTGGTTGGTGATAAAGCTAGAAAGCATGCATGCAGCAGCTCGTACCTACTACTCTCATGGTTGGGGATGGATGGTGCTGATTTGTGCCGAGAGAAAAGTAATGTGCTGATTGGTGGCTGATCAGCCAGACGAATATCGAAAAGTACTACTCCGTTGATCGGGCTCTCTACTGTTCATTCCGTGGCTAGGTAGGGTTCTCGATAGCGAAGTGTGTCGTCCAAGAGTCGCTTGGAATGACACTAGTTCTTGCATTGCATGCATCGGGTCCATCGTCGATCCATCGACACGGTATGTGTGTACTGGAAATGGGGGCCATGGAATTTAACCCAGCAGCCAGCTGCTGATCGTGGATGCATGCAAAGAATCGTCATCTGCAGAGATGGATGGATGCACACACACACACACACACAGATATATATATATATATATATATATATATATATATATATATATATATATATATATATATATATATATATATATATATATATATATATATATATATATATATATCGTTGTTATTGACAAACGTGAAAACGACACGGGTGATGATCGGTGTGCATGCATCGTAACTACACTGAAAGTCAACAAAACTGTGTGTGTCTCGAGCACTGTATATTCGGTGAATGTGAATGAGGACGAGTAATTATTGGTTTTGTCACAGGCGCGCGCGCGGTATAATCTGATAAAAACTTGCTCCAAGAAAGCTAATTAAACTGATAGCAATTCACTTTATTTCAACACAGACACCGATCAATATCCCTCGCGTTGGAGCAAAGTTTTCAGTCCAGTACGTAGTAGGGGCTGATCGGATAACCTTAAGAGCACGACGCAGTACTTCTACAAGGATCTGACTGCTGCTTACTGTACCGACAGTACTGTTACCTATCACAAATTCAAAATTGCACATTTCGCATTTGCACCGCCTGATCGATGATCGGTCGATCGATTGCATTTAGATCGACCGAACAAAGTCTTTGATGCCTCGATCTCTCCAGACGGGGCGAACTGTAGGTGCAATGACCAATAGACAAAATCAAAATATAAAAATCTAATCCTTATGAACAGCCGGCCGGAGAGCGATAGGGCAACCACCACTCGATCACATCTTGGATCAGAATCTAATGGTGCCAAGAAACATCGTCCATGCCACGGCACATACCATGTCACGATAAACATGCCCCAAATTCATTGTGCAATCAATTTTAGTGTGCACCAGCCATGCATGATGCCAACCTTCTTTTTAGAAGACTTGTTACCCCTTTTTTTTTCATTCTGGAATCATTGTCACGCGTGCTTGCTCATGGATTCCATGGACGGCGACCCTAAATCTCGAGCCACTACAGTGCAGAACCCGAGCCTACATGTCAGTGACTGTCGGTGTCGGTTTCGTCCCGGATTTTATCCATATCCACACCTATGCTCAAACATTTTTTCCTTTTGCACGATGGACAATAGGCACTATAGGCGTCACCTTGGGCCTCTATTCCACATTGAGGACGACATCTTGGGGCTAGGGGACCTTTGCTTGGGGGACCTCTCTAAGCAGACGCCATGGAAAAGTGGCAGCTACCAGGCATGCCAAAACATATATGCATGACAATTGAGCAGGAATTCCTTGCAAGTGCACACTCCACACACGGTCCTGTGGTGGTTTTCTTTCACGCAAGATGGGTCGCCGTAGCAGTGTGCAAGGATCAACTGGCCTTGTCTGCACTTTGCTATCTCGTACAAGTGGTCACTCACGGGGTCCATCCCAAGTCTAAGTCAATTAACCGATGACGGAAAGATTAAGGAGCAAACAAACACAAGATTACGACGGTTCATGTCTTCATCTAGAGGTAGCTCTCAATCCTCCAAGATTACACCGAAGTCTTTGCCTGTTAAGAGTCAGTCAACAACGACAGCAGCTGGAGACTTGAGAAAGAGCACAACTGGGATGGATATGATCAGGACATCACGGAAGGCATGCCCTCTATGCAGCTTGAGTGATCTGATTTCCTCAGCGAAACAATGCGCAGGGCAACATATACAGTACATCTATACACTTGAATCTCCGGAACTTTACAACCCTCAGCCTAAGAGAGCAAAATGGTAGCTTAAAACTTGGGAAGGACAACAAATTAAAGAATGACGCGATACATATTCAACACCTACATGATGTTGCTAAAAGCTGTTCGGGGTTACTACATCAGGAGGGGACTAATTTACACAGCTTCTGATATACATCTGTACATACCATTGTAGGGTATAAGAGGTTTGGTCAAGTACCAAGTGCTTCCCTGATCCAACTTCAGTTGTCTTTCAGCTTCAGGACCTCACCGCAGGGCAAAGGAAGCAGGTTCAAAAATGTCTCTCACAGAGACGGTCTTTTGGGTCAGTTCAGAGTTGGTATGTGAACGAGGCTTGCTCCTTGCGGCCCTTCTCGTGGATGTCGTCAATTAGTTGACGAAGCTCTGGGAAGATTGTTACGATTGCCTGTTCTAACATCGCGTACGCGAGTTGCTTAACACAGACGTTGGACTGCAATCACAGGGCAATGTACCATGTTAATATGATTGATGTCTGGTCGCAGAGACCTTAGGCTAATAGGATTTTAAGTTTTACTTACTTGGAGGAAGTAGTACATGTCCCGTGCACTACGTCGGTACTGCTTGTACCCAATTATGCTGACTAAGGTAGATGGAGTTCCATCTGAAAGGGCATCCCAACTCACATTAGCATTCTCCTTAGCAAATCATATTAGTTAGATACTTAGATGATATGGTGCTATAGGAATGTGTCTAGACATAAACGGCATTCTCCTTAGCAAATCATATTAGTAAGATACTTAGATGATATGGTGCTATAGGAATGTGTCTAGACATAAACGGTAGCTAAATGGTGCATTTCTTGAAATCCAGTTAAGTGTCTAAGCAACAAAAGGAGTACTCTTTAACTGGAAGTAGTGAGTCTGGAAGAACATAGTACTGATGCTTTCATTTTTCTAGAATGAAGTGAGTCTGGAAAAGGTCCGCCAATGCATCATACATTTACAACTATTGTTTCTACACACTACTCCAGATTTTGCATATTTTTTTGCCCAAAATACACCATATAGATTTGCACACATATACCATTATCAATCCTTAACATTTTCAGGAGAAAGCGTAATAAACACAGAAAGGCTACCAAAGAAATGAGTCAAAACAAGTTAATGACTGACCTAAAAGAAGTTTCTTAACTTCACTGGCATTTCTAGATGCCTCAAGCTGAAATTCAAACGAGTTTGCACAGCTCTTTTTGGAAGTCCCAGTCCCAAATGACTGCTTGTCAAATTGACTTGTGCCGGGATTCCCTTTATATCCATCCAACTTGGTGAAGAATATACCATTTGGCCAGAGGGTCTGGTGAATGAAAAATCCATTAGATGCACAAAATAGGGAGGTCAAAATTTTCATTACTTCATTTGTTTATTGAACACACAGGAGAGCACCATGCCTTTGTATTAAGAGAGAATGAATTAACAAAGAACCACCTCACCATGGACTAGAGTGAGATGTAGATTTTAAGCAGAAAAAAAATCTTACACAAACATGAAATAAAAGGGTCTGAAAATCCATTACAAAAAGTTTGGTAAAGAATTTTAACTTTTACTTAGTCCCTGTTGGCTCCGAGCAGAAAGAAATAACCAATCTTGGGACAAAACTCAATTGGTGGTTGACCATAGTACTAGGATACTGTTTTAGCACCTAAGCATGCAAAACTAGTATTCTTGCTTATCACTGTGATAACTTTTCAGGTAAAGTATTAACCAAACGTTATTTGGTACCACAGAACTTCTGTCATAAAACCTATGAACCTCAAAGGACCAAGGAATTATCGGACTACATATATTACAAAGGTTGGTCCATGTGAAACGCTACATGGTTTGAAAACAGCAAATTTTAAACTGAAATTAAAAAAAGAACCAAGACAAATCTAGCGAAGGAAAAAAAGATAGTATCCTTACATCTTGAATCCAACGTATCACTTGAACAATGACATCATCTCTTCGGAGCCAGTTGATTTGTCTTATAATCCATTCATCGATTGCATCTTCCATGACCAACTGCAAAATTTGTTTTGATATCCAAAGAACTTGTCTCCTGAGGATGCCATAACATATCAAGTAAAACATCATGCTCTGCTATCAAAAGATAGAAACAACTGGGTTGCAAAAGGATGATTAAATTGTGTCCTGAAAACATGGATGGTTATTTTTAAAAAAAAAATTGGTCTGCACAGGGCATGATCCGGGGAAAACAGATTCCCACATCACATTGCAAATGAATCTTTGTGCATCTGTGAGAAAATACAAATGCTATGAATGCAAATGCCAAATGGCATACTGGAAGGGACACCACCAAAATTTCATTACCATGCAAACAAACATCAGAAATTACGTTGCCAAATTTTTTTACGACCATAGTGATATCTTTTTGGAAAAAGTCTACTTCACCCCCCCCAACCTATGAGGGTTGGAACACATCACCCCCCAACCTATGAAAATTGATTTTTTACCCCCTGAACTTTCTAAAACAGGACAAATCACCCCCTGAAGCAGTTTTAAAAAATCATAGTAAATCACATAAAAACCATAAAATGAAAAATCAAATTGTGTTGGACTTCAAATTAGTAGTTCTACGCAGTGAACATACAATATGGAATGCTTTAGTACATATTTTTTGTTGTAACTTTAGATCTATACTTTTCTCCATAACTGTAAAAAAAATGTACTAAATATACCATATTATATGTTCATTGTGTAGATGTACTCATTTAGAATCCAACACAATTGGATTTTCCATCTTATGATTTTTCTGTGATTTACTATGATTTTTCAAAACTGTTTCAGGGGGTGATTCCTGTTTTAGAAAGTTCAGGGGGTAAAAGATCCATTTTCATAGGTTGGTGGGTGATGTGTTCCAACCCTCATAGGTTGGGGGGTAAAGTAGACTTTTTCTTATCTTCTTTGGGGGGAACAACCATACTGATATCTAGTAAGCAGTCAGATCAGGTCAATCAAATGCCTTGGGATGTTTACTTGTCCTTTTGCTATTTAACAGTAATAGTCTGAAACTAGTAAGCAAATTATAAGGAACACATTAGATAAAGTTTATGAATTATGATAACAGGAGCTAACCGTATCCAACCGCGTCGCTTTAGTTGGAATATCTTTTCAACCAGATTCAATAAAGGTACACTAACATTTGTTGGCATCCACTGTCAAATACCATAGAAGATTTATTATTAAAAGAAAAAATAAGAATAGAAGTTGCCTGTGATCTGCATCAAATAAATTATGTAGTAATACCTCAGGAGGAATTCCTGTTGGATCCTCAAATGTATTGAGAGATGAATTGTTTGAAGAATCAGAATATGCCCTCACAGGTTTTTGTATCTGTCCGCTGACTTGTGTATCCAAACCAGAGTATATTTCGATGTGCTTAGTATCATTTGAAGTATGCCCTTTATCGTTCACCTCATTGTCTGAGTGGCATCCGCTATTTACAGATGAGGTGAGATCTTCATTGTTACTATCACCATCAGAAAGACTATGAGCCCTTTCAAGGTTTCTGTGATGCAAATTTTGGTTATCTGTGTCCTCCTGGTTCCAAGATAGAGACATTCTATTATCTGCGAATTGTGCAACGGCACTAGAAGGTGGCGTGCCAACCGCCCGTTTTAAACCATCTGAAACTCCTCTAAATTGTCGAACAATGTCATCCATTGCATCATCAACATTAACTGTTGCAAAACAAATAATATATTTAAGAAAAGAACATCGCAAGTTCATAAATTTTAAGGGAAAACAGGGAAAAGTGCAGGAATAAGCATACCGGCCAAAGTTTTCATAACAGAGGTGGACTTTCCAGCAGAGTAATTCTAGAAAATAGAAAATAAATTAACTGCTAAGCACCTCAATGAAGTATTGAAACAAGGCGTGCACATTCTTTTGTTATTAACAACAAGGCTTATAAGGATTTTGTTTCTTAAACCGTATACCTTTGATGATGCACTTAGGAAATCCCAAACTTCATGCTGCTCTGCAATATTCGCTATAGACAAGAGATCCTATTGAACACAAAATGAATATCATCGACACATCTGAAGTAAAATATGAGGAAAAATGCTAGAGAACAAAATCATACTTGAAGATATTTGTCCAAGAGAATGCATCGTTGGTGCACAAGGAAATCATCAACACTAGATGAAAGGAAACTCTTTGGAGGCAGATGTAATGAATAATTAGGAATCTCCTTCAGTTGTCGATGAAGACGCTCAAAATTTCGGTATCTACAAACAGAGGCTATAGGTCAGCATCATAGCTCCTACTCTTTCAACACTCCAATTAATTTTCAAATTTCATAATAAACAAAGTAAAATCATGCCTTCTTTTCACAAACCAGGTCTTGCTATCTGCATCAGTCACAGCAATAGAATAAACTGCAAAAGATTTTGAACCTAGTTTCTCGAAATATGCACCAACGACCTGAAAAGAATAAATGCACAACCAAGACAAATCAAATCAGTAGTGCATATTGTATCGAGAACAAGAGGACCAAAGGTGACGTAAAATTGTTATTAGACCTGAAAAATCACGCAGAAACGGAACCAGCTGTAGAAATTAATTATCAGAAAACACACACACCGCAACATACCTATAGTTTCCCATATGACACTGAATAATTTCATGTGCTCACCATATACCACAAATGCCTCACACTCAGCCTTACAATGAGGGCCACATTTTTTCTCTTAAAAAAGGAACGAATACAAATTAAGCCAAAAAAATACACGTGACAGTTCTCATCAGACACCTGGTACTAATATTAATGGAAGTACTGAAGCTCGTACGCTATACAGCAAATACCGAATAGGGTTAAAAAGTGATGCCCATAGCTAGATTCCTTATGGAATAACGAGAACGGGACACATAAGGGAAGTAATATAAGGTCTTCAAGGACTGCGACCAATGATTGATTTCGTAGGGCACAAACTGAGAGCAAGCAAAATGTAAACTCTATGCCCATAAATGTTTAAAACACACTGTAAAAAAGCAAAGAAACAACACGCAAAACAAACAGAATCAGCAATTAATATGCCCTATAATTGTACAAACTTCTCACATGGGAATGAGATAATCCTAATGAAATAATGGCAATATGACTTATATTTCGAAAGAAATTGTAGTGAATACTACTACCTCCATCCATTGTTGTAGGGCCAATTTTGATCTGAAAAAGCTGTGAAAAGTACCTGTTGACTACCGATTTCTCTTACATATATTGTCAATTTCTACCAAATCAACATCACATTACAAAACATTGAAATACGAAAATGTTGACACAACTTCTGTACACTATATGATTATAATCTGACTAATTTAACCATTTTAAATTAACATATGCCTTACAAACAGAGTGATAAATTTTTTTAGTGAAACCAAGAAACATGATGACAGTGAATAAGAAAAATGATACCAGAGTGAGTTCTCGTAAAAGGGTCAGAAAAATTACCCGGCATCTTATCTTCGGAGCATGCAATAGTACCTCACCATGAGAGGCAAGACCAGCAACTTTCTCATCCTGATTTTTCCTTGCATTTCCGCTTTCACTGGAAACCATGGGTTGGTTACTTTTGACTAAATATCTTTTTTCAATATCAGGAGTACTACTAGATCGCTTTAGTTCAGCTTTTGCACTGTTGCTGGTTTCATGTGCTTTTTCCTTGCTGCTGTAATTAACTCGATTCATCTCTTTTGGTTTCATTTCATTCTTATTTTGTAAAGCAAGGGGATGACTGCCTGTGACAAAAGCGGATTGAACATTCCTATTGGTACTTTGCATCAAGTTAACCATGTATTTATCATCAACAGATGCAATCCTCTCATTGAAATTTGAAGAGAGCTCTTTACCCACGGCCCCTGCACTTGGACTGTTATCCCCTCCAGAACCTTTCAATCTTGATGAATGGTCTGCTTTATTCATTTTCTTCTGGTAATTTCTTCCTATTGCCCACATGTTCTCAAGATTCTCAGGGGCAAGAACCTGTGATCTTCTTTTAGTAGCTGCATCCAATACCACTGCCCACTCTGGGCGAGGCTTGATGGCACTATCATGGTCATCCTCTGACACTTTTGTTTTTCCACCTTCTGATGTAACAAATGTCCTCATGCTCGAAGTATTCCCTGGAACTAAACCACTTGGTGCTACAGTCAGATTTCTTGATTCCTCTTGAGAACCTTGTGAACTGCCTTTGTACGGCGAACGATCATGCACTATCATCACAGTTCCAGTATTAGAAATGTTTGTATTGCCTCCTACATTGCTCGTATCATTGTTGTTTAGAAGGTAGACAATTAACTCGTTCATATAGCTGAAAACAGAACACACATAAAAGCAATAATGAATCAACTGATATACTGCTTTAAGATGGATCTTTTCCATAAATCAACCATCATAGCTAACAAAAACTTACATCTACTAATTACAATCAGCAGTGTATGATTACTACGCAGATACTATAAAACAAATGGAACTTCAAAACAAAATGTGTAATTTTCTTTGAATATCATGACCCAAAGTGAAATATCTGCTTTGGTGTGCAAAACACAAACAAAGTGTAGTATTAAGATTTAAGAGCTTACATTGGACTTGCAAAGTTCATCACTGGCTGCAAGACTAGGCAGGTCATGAGTTCCCTGGAGAAACAGCGAACTAGTGGACTCTGAGCATCTTGTGGTCTCAAAACTAGAGCCATAATGGCCCCCACAATTTCTTGAAGAACCTAACAACCATATTAATTAATTGTTGTATTTGGATTACATGAAGGCTAAAATTGTTAGCTCTTACCTTGTACTCATGCTCTGAAGATAACAATGCTGGATGAAGTTCCTGTGAAACTATTAGGTGCTGCTTCAGTCTCTCATCTCTTTCCTCGGAAGACAATGTCCTCATAACATCAGCACCAATTAGAGCTTGATTTTTCCGGAAAACATCTAAATGGTTTCCAATCAAATCAACCATATCCCTGAAATAGAGGGAGGGAGGGACTTTAACAGGGAATCATGCTAAATAATGGTATATACTATGTAGTAAACAAACATTTAGGTCACCTTGTTAGCAAGTCAACTAGATTCATCTCTTTCACCCTGCCTGATACTTCACCAAGAGCATGGAGTATTAATCCACGTATCAGTTCTGGGCCCTCTCTGTCAGGAGTAATATCTGAATAAAACAAGTCCAGGACAAAGTCCCTCAAAATATTATCAATGAAACTTTCAAAAGCAGCCTCAACCGAAGGTGAGCCAACTTTTCTTCTCCATCTTGAAACTGGTGACACAGTTGATAGTCGATGGTCATTAGAAGACAACTGCCTCTTTGACACTTGAGGCAAATATGTCTGCTTCCGGGCAGACTGTTCCCTCCAACAGAACTCCACTTTGAAGGAGAGATATCGGAGAAATGCAAGTATAAGGATTGACATGGGCACATTTGTCCACATTGATTTGCTTGTATCTATTTGAAACAAAATGATATGATCTTAGCATGGACACATGAATACATGATCATTTATTTAAGAAGATATATACTAACATACAAACATAAAGAAGTTTCTGCACACAACATTAAGTCAGTAAGGGGCGAAGGATAAATAATTACTAGGCACTTACGTCTCCAGCGCATTCACAGAGGGAAAGGTGAAACAAAGAAAAAGGAAGGAACAAGGTAAGACTATTTTGACATGTAAAATCTGAGAAAAATATATGCATGTTTAGCATATAAATAAAATTAGACATGGCTCAACACTGATTTATTTTTTACTTCTGTTTGCACCCTTGTGATGCTAAAATGGTCATATATTTCAAGCTACTTTTCTACAAGAAACTGACTAAATAAATAGAATCGGTTCACAGGTGGTGGGATCTATATAGGCAACTAACCTGTGTACAACCAAACTCAAGTTTAAGCTGTAATAAGAATTCCAAGCTAATCCAACAAGGTCCTTTACTAATGATCACTGTAACCCTAGTAAAGAACAGCAGCAGCAGCAGCAGCAGCAGCAGCAGCAGGCCAGCAGCATCAGTAATGACTAAATTGAATGCAAGCAGCAAAACAGCAACTAACATCAAAAAAAATGCCACGTAGCAGCCATCACAGCTCGCCATCAGATAGATTCAGGATCTGTAAAATGGTGTAAGCACAAGCTCCAGCTGCAGGTCTCTACTTTTGTAACGCATTCTCCAGCGAATCCCCTCGCGATCCCAGCATCTGCAGCAGCCAGCAGCCGTTACCCAAAAATCCATTGTAGCTACGCCTAGCCCATTAGAAATCGCAGTTGTGTCACGCAGGTAATCAGGGAGCGACGGGGCAACCGCGGCAAGCCAATCTAATCCCTCATCAGCGCCGGTGTTGTTGGGGAAGGGGGGAAAAAGCTTCTAGAAAGAGAAACAATTGGGTCGCAAATGAGAGGGTGGCTGGGGTTGCTCACGCGTGAGGAAGTAGGAGATGGCGAAGACGCAGAGCGCCCACCAGACGGTGCGCAGCTTGACCTCCTCGATCAGATCGTCCACGCTCTCCATCCTCTTCGGCATCTCGGCCTGCCCTGCGCGCCGGGGCGTGGGCCCGGGGGAGGCGGGGGGTCAGGAGGGATCGACCCGGGTAACGGGTCCCCCAGGGGAGGGCTCCGCCGCCGCGGGCGCCGTCGCCGGAGAAGAAGGCCGAGCGGGCGGGGGTGGTGACTCGTCTCGACGGCGAATTTTTTAGATTTCTTTTTTCCCCCTTTCGGATTTTCTTTGAATCCTGTAACGTGCCCGAGTCGAACCGGCCTTTGTGTTCCGCGCTGTTCCTCGGCGGGTCCACGTAGGCGGCTGCCATGTGGGCCCCCGCCGACCGTGGGGGCCACATCACCCACTGACGGCCGGGCCCGCTTGGGAGCGTCCTGGGCGTCCGATCGGGAAGAGACGGCGATCCCGCCCGTTTAGTTCTGCAGCGGTCACCGTCTGCACTGGTAACAGGTTCGCGCGCTAGGAGATGGTGGGGCCCGGTGTCAGTGGTAGACGGCTGCTGTGCTGGCTGCTGGGGAGTGAGTGGCTGGTTTTAACGGTCAATAACGATAATCATGCCGGTTGCCTGTCACCGACATGTGGAGCCCACTGTCTGCTAAAGTCCTGGGGCCGATGATTCCGGAGAGGCAAAAGAGCCAAAGATGGCTTGAGCTGTTGAGCACATGAAATCCAGCCTTTTTCTTAATTAAAAAAAGACAAAAGAGGAGCCTTTATCTTGTACGATGTCACGAACCGCATTAACTTTTGTCTTGCTTTTTTATGGAAGGGAAAAGAATTGAAGCTGCCGAGCTGCCCGCTGATTTTTGCCATTTTTGTTTCTTTTTACAGGAAATCACTTATTACCTGGTCAATTCGAAAGAGTTGTCGTTCTAGTGTTTTTTTAGGCTATGGATAAAAATCAAGTCTCCGCAATCAAGATTTTGATCACATACAACCAGCAGAGACCCTGCAACACATAAGTTGCACACCACAAAAACTGACACGACGCAAGAGATTTAAAACTCCTCAAAGAGGCAGCAACACAATCTAAACAGATTCTAATTATTATCGATTCTTCCTGAAGACGTTCCACCCTACTTTGCTCAAGACGTTTAGAACACATCGCAAGTTATATGAAAGAGCACGTCGTTTTTGTTGGCTGACAGTCGCTCGAGGCATAAATTTTTGCGTTGTGTGCTAGCTCATTTATGGAATTTTTATGAAGATTATTCGATTTTAAATATTGTTTGTATTTTGGACCACCGTATCATGAATACTGATATTAAAATATGACGTGTTTTCTGCAAACAAAAAAAACAAATTCGGGGCATTCCGAGAATTGAACTCGGGACCTCTCGCACCCTAAGCGAGAATCATACCACTAGACCAAATGCCCTTGTTGTCAATTCTTTACTTTATAAGTTATTTAACTCCGGATCTCCGCGGCCCATTTTCCAGTGTCCCTAGACCTCACCGCAACTCTCCTGGTCTCGCCGCCGGCGAGCCGTTTCTCCTGACTTGCTCTAGATCTGCGCGAAACCGACAATGCGAGCCTTATTTGAGGCGAGGTTGACCTCCCGATCTGCCGAGCCTTATTCAAAGCGTGGTGAGCTTCTTTCTGAGCCGAGTAGATTTCAGAAAGGGGGAAGTTTCTTGTTGAGGAGCACTGGAACAACATTTGATGAAATTTCGTTGCAAATCAGATGTATATGGAGATGTGGGGGCTAGCGAGTATGGAGCGCAATCGAAATCCCTGCCCTGCGCAACACAGGGTAACCTCTCGTCATCTCTCGTAATCGTAGACCCTCGTCCTCCCCCTTGGTCCTTGAAGTCACAACTCACAAGACGGATGTCACATTGACATTGCATAAACGAACTTTATCCTGCCAACAATTGTTTGTCAGTCCAACATGTGCCTTTTTTTTTCCTTTTTCTTGAGGCATGATGCTGTACATAATGTGTTTACTTTACCTTATGTGCGAAATCCAAAGATTAATTCATGTTACAGTTGCGAGCATTGATTTGTGTAACATAGGCTAGGAGCTTTAGACATGAATACAGGGCCATCATTTTTATCTCCTTCCGGAAACTGAAATGTGGCTACATCACAACCTTTACTTGTTCAGCTCAATTTAATTTTGCAAGGATTCAAGTATGTATGTAGTGTTTTCATTAATGAATTCTTTTCAGATTGTCAAAAGTTCCTTTTATCATGGATCTTGTTACAGATGGTTGGGACATGCCAGCGTGCGTCTCCATGAGGAAGACTCATGCTGAACTTCAAAGTAGGTACCTAAATCAGAGTCAATGCTCCTTTTACTAACAACGTGCACATCAATTTTGTTATGTTTGTCTTGTAACCTTGTTCCCTTACCTTCTGTTCAACAGAAAATAGGACACCCGCTGCGCAGGTTGTTTTGCCTGAAATAATTGTGACATGACAGCAAAAAGTATATCCTTAAAGAATTCAGACGCATATGCATAGTGTGGTGGATCATGTTACAGATAACTTTCAACAAACACCAGTTACATAGCTTCATTACCTTGCACCTCACTGAATGAATGTGAGCATCCAGGAGCAGCAAATGGCCCCTAAAAGAGGAAATGGTTTGACTGTACAAGTGGAATCTAATTATATGCCGTTTAAAGAGAACTAGCAAGTAATGTGCTTCTAACAAGGAGAACTGCAGGTTTTGCTTCCAACAAGAATTATAATATATGTGTGGTGGATCATGCTGTCTATATAAGAGACATCCCAGCAAGAATGCATGAGGACTCATATGCAGGTGTGCAACCATCAGTAGTTGATAGCCATAACTGGCATACTGTTAGAAGTTGACAGCTGCTCTTCTACAAACACTCAGTTGCATATGCCATTGCTTCTGGTTTTTGCCTGTAATAGCATACTCCACGGTGGTTCAGCACAAGCAGAGTATTGTTCTTCTCTTATCTTCCATCTCACACAGAATTATATCATCACACACCCTTGCAAACATGGCTAGTCATCAGAGGACGGCAATTTTTCCTTCTAAGCATTTCTCCACTGAGACCAAAGGAGCAAAAGAGCTGCAGAACTTCGAGGCCTGCATCTCATCCTCATGGGCTTCCATCAACACATTGTGTGATGGTGTGAAGATGCTTGGAGACATCTATACATGCATAGAGGAGATCATATTCCTGCCCAGCAAACAAGCTGTCGTTTCCATGCCCCAACAGAAGAAAATGGTGGAGGAGCTGGAACAGTTGGTTGTGCTGATTGATCTATGCAATGTGATACAATAAAATTTAGCAGAGCTGAAGATGATTATCCGGGAGCTGCAAATATTTTTCGAGGGAGGCCATGATGTATCTATTCAGCTCAAAATTGTGTGTTTTGTGCATATGGTGAACAAGGCAACTTTTGAAGGCTGCAGACTGACCAGGCTACTTTCAGAAGCTAGTGATGGCTATCTCTCTATTTGAATCCACATCGGATCTCTTTCCAAACAAGATTGCCACCACCGATGCAAGTAATTGGTCTCTTGTCTCCATGAGATTGTGAGAAGGAAAGGCTGGCTGCAAGGAGGAACAGTTGTGAGCATGGAGCGCAGTGGGAGATGAGAATAGTGCTGAGTTTCTGTTCAGGAGATTGATCCAGAGCCGGGCTTATCTCCTAAACATTCTTAATGCACCCACATTTTAAAGAAACTGTCAAACCTCTAGTTTGTACATAAATTGAATAGTTGAAGAAGAAAAATTTGAACATGTCCCCACTATGATTTCTGGTTCAGCGGAAATTATCAACTTGGATTTCAGTTAGCTGAATGCTATGCTAATGTAGTTCATATCAGGTACATGATGGATATAACTATATAAAGAACTATGAAAGAGAGAAAATTCCCCTAAAAAGGCTGAAATATGCAGTCTGTCAGTCAAGATAGTCCTTTCCTTCGAATTTCTTAAAGAAATAATCACTGATGTTAGGCAAACATTGTGTTCAAGAAAAAACCCATTAGGCACATTGGTTTACTAATTATTTTTCAGCTGTATTTTTACACTTTACACATCCAAGCACTGCTTGGTTTGATCCTTGAAATGACTATGTTACCTCACATTAATTGACAGTTGTGATCAAGGCATTGTGTTTTCATGTCATAACTAACAATGATGAACAAGCATCTCGAGGCCATGTGGTAGTACATTGTAGCTCATAGTTAGCCTGGCTAGTATGCACATGCACAGTTTTATTGTATATATCAATAGGTGTGCAAGAACTAGACATAGTCAACTCACTTCATCACATGGTATTAACAGGTCAGATCTTTGTTTTAATAGAGACAGCGTGCAGTAGTCCATAATATTTTATTTGGTTCAGCTCATATTCAACTATACTGATCCGTTTTTGATGGATCCTGTCTCTGTCAGTGAAACTTGCCAGCAGTATAAGTGTTGAACACGGTTATGGAGGTTGAGCATTGTACTCATTTATGGAGGCTTTCTTTACCTGTTGCTAAGAACTTGTCAATTTGTTCAAATCTGTTCTTGAAATCGCTTCCCTCAGGAATCTAGCCCGTCCTATAGCCTAGAATGATGTATTGGCAATGCTAAGTATTAATGGTCGTTGCCTTATCCCATAAATTGAGAAGCTGGTTGTTTTGGTAATTTATCAACTAAAGATTGTGCTTTTATTGATCCATGACCTTTTATGTTCCATGTTAAGATCCATGAGCATGTTCTCCTTTTTTTCACATGAAAGAAATGATATTTTGAATAGTTTTTCCAAATCCTGTATGCTTTAATTTGATTTGAAACTGAAAATGTATGCATCAACTGAGCTCGTCAATTAAAAGAAGAGGCAGGAACAATTGTTAGGAATTGCAACCCATGTGTGGTGGTTTGTGTTGCATATAGCAGGGACATGCCAACAATGTTTGCACGAGGGTTGAGAGCAGGTGCAACTATAAGATACTGAATAGTCTTTCAACTGACATATCAGTTAGACAGTTACATAATTGGCATTCCTTTTATTCTGCTAGAGATTTGCTGATCTGTATTTCAGTTAAGCACTCGTGCGAATGCTTGGCAATCGATGTTCAAGACACCAGCATGATCTGATAGGATTAATTTATCCATTAATCTGATTTGTCAGATTTGGGATTAGTTGTTACTAATTTGTTAACAACTGTGATGTATAGGCGGCGTATGGTGCTCAAGACAACAGATGCACGCCAGCAATGCCTCATAAGGATTGAGATGCAGGTGTAACTGTCAGAAGTTGAGGATCTAGATAACATCTGTTTGAAGGTGAAGTCAGCCTTTCACTCAACATATACATATCCTCCACATGTCAGATTTATTTTCCGTCTTTTTATAGCTTGCCAACCTGGACTTTGAGTCACTTGCTCGTGCATATGACTTGCATCCAATTACTTCAGACAACACATGCTGTTAGGGTCAGTTATTGGTGTTTGTTGCACTGGACAGAACCGATGATTATGCCGCGGCACGGGAGCTACTCATTATTGAGAATAGATGGAAGATGGTGGTTGAGGTGGCTTTACAATTGCATTCTGCTTCCTGACTATAAATACAGTGCATCACACGGAATGAGCACAAACAAAACAGAGCACTCCTTTCTCTTCCATTCCATATAGAAAACAGAAGTACCTCATCACATCATCCACTACTGAAATGGCTTGCCATCAAAGGTCTACGAGTTTGCCCTGTTTGTCTTACTCCACTGAACTCAATGTGGAGCAGGAGCTGCAGAACCTGAAAGTGAACATCTCTTCGCCATCTGCAACCATTGGCACAGCGTGCGATGGCTTGAGAAGGCTTGGTGATGTGTATAGCTGCATAGAGGACATGATGTGCTTGCCCAGCAACCAAGCCTTGGCCAGGCAAAGGAAGACCGTCGAGGAAGAACTTGACAGGTCCCTTGCACTGATCGATCTCAGCAACACCATGCAAGAGAGCTTGGCAGAGCTGAAGACAAGCGTCCAGGAGCTGCGTCTGGTTCTCAAGAGGGGAGACATTGCGTCTGTCCAGCTCAAGGTTGAGTCTTTCATCCGTCTGGCAAAGAAGTCGCAGAAGCCTTTGAAGAAGATGGGCGGCAAAGCTACCACTGAAGGTGCTTGCAGTTGCAGGCTGGTCATGCTGCTGGCTGAAGCCAGAGAGACGGCTGTCTCTCTACTTGAATCTATGTCGCAGTTCTTGCCGAAGCAAATTGGCAGCCCCAGCGACAGCAAATGGTCTCTCGTTTCCAGGAAGTTCCAGAAAATGAAGGTCGCTTGTGAGGAGCAGCAGCTGCAGGCGCTTGAGTGCAGCATAGGAGATCTTGAAGATGGGGTTGAGTTCCTGTTCAGGAGGTTGATCCAAAGCAGGGTTGCTGTCCTGAACGTTCTTAGCTCATAGATACTCCTGAGTTCTGATGATACATAAGTCCCCAATTTGATTGTATATGAGCTCAAACGTATATAAAACCGATTGATTGGAGACAGTTTTGATCATATATGTTGTGGTATCATATCAATACATCATGCAACAAAGGATGATCCTGGAATATCATCTCAGTCTAGATTCATGCTGTCAGTTCATACTTTCATACTTACCATTCAAAATTAAGATGCTCATTGATTTATGTTCAACCCTCTAGTGCCTTGACACCACGTTAGATCTGCTCAGCTGTGTGTTTCACCAGAGTCTACTGTCTCTTGGTCAGCTAGTTGTCTGATTTCCCCAGCATGTTTTAACTTCTCGATTTGCATAGATTCTTTTCCTTGGTTGCGTAAGCATGCATCTCAAATGCTAGTAAGCAGCAAATGACTGCCATACTTCATACTTCAGGTCATTTGATGACTAAGGGCCTGTTTGTTTCCGCTCATCCAGCGTTCGCGGTAGCGCAACGCGGATAATCCCGCCAAACTCCGCGCGGTGGACGAGCGTTCAGCGAACGCGGCAGCGAGAAAACACGGACAAATGAACTGAAACGCTGCTTATCGGAGAAGCGGCGGAATCGTGGCTTCTCCGCGTCGCGATTTCCAGGAACGCGCGACCGGTGGCCGCATAAACAAACAGGGCCTAAATGTGCTAGAAATTTCAGCTGTAGGAAACAAAATTCTATACGATAATGAACAAATGATGCATGCCGAGCACAAAAATCATAAAAAGTGCAAGCTACATATTTTTAGCTATAGTATGCTCAATGCATGATAAGTCAAGTTTAGGGCTGCATAAATGCACAGTAAAATATCGGAAATGCTCCAATCCGGGCGGCCGACGCGTTGGACGGACGCACGTCATTTCCAGCGCTGCCAGACACGCGTTGTCAAACATTGAAATAAAAAAAGCATAGCTATTCCGACACCAGCACGGTTCACCATTTCGCCGCGATTTTGGGGGTTACCGGGCCGGCTCGGTAGCTAAACCGGTCGGTATACCACTCGCCAACCGAACCTGCTAATAGCCTCCTACCGGTTCACGGTGAACCCTGCACACCAGTACACCGCCACACACCCATATCGTCCCTCACCCTGTCCACCTTCCACGCTGCGAGCCCCCACACATCTCGCCGCCGCTGCCGCTTGATCTCCCTGCGCCGATTACCTCCGCCCAAACCCAAGTCTCAAGATCTCGACTGCTCCACCTTTCCATCCCCTCCGGTTTTGCCTCCTCCCATTGTCTGTGCGCAGAGATGGAGCACCCGCTACCGGCATCGCTCGTCGTGGTCAGGGTGCTCCACCACCCTCCCCCGCCGCCATGATGGTAATTCGCAAGCTCCTCGATGACGAGGACCCCCTCTCTGCCGGAACGCCTCTCTTGGTCTCTCATGTCGGTGCGCTCCCGTGATGCTCACCGGCGGCGCATCTAGGTGCGAGCCGCCGCCCCTCCATGGCGCGGCCTGCCGCTCCCCATGGCTAGGGGCGGAGCTCCCCGACGGCGCAGGCCGCCGCTCCCCTGCAGTCGCGCCTCCGGTTCGTGTTGTAGCAGCCAAATCGCTCACCCCCTGTTGTGTTTTTCGATGTTGCATGAAGTGATTGTAGATGTTTCATCTGGTGTCGTTTGGTGTTGCACGAATTTATTTAGATGTTTTCATCTGGTGGCATTCGATATTACATGAAGTGATTTTGAGATGTTTCATCTGGTGGTGTCCAGATGTGATGTTGCAAACGTTTTCAAACACATGTTGTAAGTGTTTAGTTCGGAAGATTCATTTTCATGGAGATGTGTCCCATGCAACATTAATAGGATGTTGCGGCTGGATTTTCTCGTCATCAAAGTAATGTATAGCAACATTCTTTTCCACATGTTTTTTTGGTGTTCCAAATATTAAATTTCAATGTTGCAGATATTGTATTTGGATATTGCGATGAAACGTACGATCTGAGCAGATGTTGCAAATATTGTATTTGGATGTTGCGACGATGTTGTGATGAAACACACGATCTAAACAGTAGATATTTATTATGATGCACTGTAGTCGTCAGATTTCCAACATACGGTGATGCATGCGTCCGACGGGAGTTACCCCGTCGGACGTCCGGGCCCTACGACCCCGATTTCAATTTCAGTTGGATACACCCTATACAAATAGTTAAAGGACCCTCCTCCTTCACTCAGATTTTTTAAGAATTACACAGTACAACGCAGATGTCACAACATGCACACACTCTCACCCCTATGAATACACGTACGCAAACCCTACCCCTATGAGCACCTCCGAAGGACTGAGCACCGACAGATATGGAGATTCCCGAAGTCATCACCAGTGGCGCCTTGTCGTCGACGGGAACGTCGCTTACCACTTAACGTATAACACCGGTAAATCCTGAAAATTCTAGGAAAATGTGCGAACACCAGGATTTGAACCCTGGTGGGTAGCGTCCCACTGGGACCGTCCTCCTTCACTCAGGGACTCATACAAATCAGAAATCCTATATGCCTTCTGGAAGTTTTTTCGCAAGCGAACTATAACCCACACAAGCCCATCTAACAACCCACACAGCCCAGAAAAGGCCAACCCTACCGTCTTCTACCTCCATCCACCGTGTGAGTCGCCGCCACCCTCGCGTCGCCGCCATGGCCGCCGCCTCCCCCCGCGCGCCCGTGCCGCGCCGGCCTCCGCGACCTCCCGCCGTCGCGCGCCGCACCCCGCCGCGGCCTCTCGCGCGCCCGTCGGCGGCCTCCGCGCGCGCGCCATGGCTCCGGCCGCCGCACGCGCGCGTGGCCGGCCGCCGCGCGGCCACCTCGGGGTGGCCGCCGCGCGCCGGGCCGGGCCGCTGCGGCCGGCCGCGCCCGCGCTCCGTCGTCTGGCCGGAAATAAAAAAATCAACATTTTCCAAAAAATGTTGAAATATTTTGCAAAATTTGGGAAAAAAATAGTTAATGAAATCAACAGTTCTTAAAATTGTTGTAACATTTCTCAAAAATGTTGGAAGAAATCTAAAAATGGAGAAAAATGTTGCAACATTTTATGAAATGTTGACAAAAAATAGTTGGCGAAATCAACATTTCTTAAAAATGTTGGAACATTTCTTAAAAATGTTGGAAGAAGCCTTTAGGAAAATGTTGATTAAAAAATCTTGGTCCAGAAAATGTTGGAACATTTTGTAAAATGTTGATGAAAAAATACTAGAAATGTTGAAGAAAAAAATTTTGTACCATTTTGAAAAATGTTGAAACATTTGACTGGTGGAAAAATGAAAAATATCATTTAAATAGGGTACGATGGACTGGAAGTTCGTAGGCTTATCTAACTTCCGGAAGGCATAGGTCCGGCGGCCCAATTGGCCCAAATAGGTTGCCGCCTTGCTGGAAAAAATGGGTGTCCGTGGGGCAGACATGTGTTGGATGCGGACAGAGTACTTATGAGGCCGAGAAGTGCCTAGGTTTGCGTGTCTTTATAAGGCTCGGGAGAAGGGTTAACAAAACCGCCAGGGAGCGGTTCCCACGAATAAAAAAACCGGACGGTTTACCGGTTAAACCGGCCGGTTTACCGGTCTCACGAATTTGTAGGCACGGTTTTGGGTGGGAACCGGACCGGTTCATATACCGGGCCGGACCGGTTCCACCGGGAATCGGTCGAACCGGACCGGTTCCCACCGGTTTTGCGAACCCTGCTCGGGAGACGGGAGGTCGATGCAGCAGGACAGTGGAAAGCTCGTTCCGACTTCCGCCATGGAGGAAGTTTCGGCTGCTGCCGTCGGCAACGGAACTAGCAAGAGGCAATGGCGGAGGAGGGCAAGACCACGCCGGCGCCGGCGGTGGTGGACAACAAGAAAAAAGACGAAGACGGTCAGGGTGAATCAGGCGTACATCGAAGCGCTCCTGAAGAGGTACCCTTTCAAGCCCTTCCGTGGTGAAGCCTCGGAGCTCGAGAGTGAAGGCGCTGCAGGACAAGGAAGAGGCCATCATCAAGCAATACCTCGCCCAAGCTAGGCTACGCGGAGGAGAAGGTCGAGGTCAGTGACGACGACGAAGATGACAACGAAGCGTAGGAGGGCATTGCCTCGTTGGATCGGATCTGCCGACGCAGAGCGAAAGAAGAATCGCTGCAAGGCTAGAAACAAACTAGTAGAAGTAAACAGGCTAGAAACAAGATAGATCTGTCGTGTGATCAGTTACCGTGAAGCTTAGTACTACGTGTGTCATCAACAACTTCAAGTCGCTTGTGTTTTCGGCATATATACTCGTGTTTTTTTATTGAAATGGTTTTGTTAACTATGTAGGCTTTGTTTCGTATATGTAGTTTAAATAGTTGTATAAGATTAATGTGGGTAGATAATTTATTTTTTAAAATGTGTTTTTATCTTACTTTGCATTGAGAGTTAGGGTGATTGGTTGAATATGGTGGTTAGTTATGCGTTGGTATAACTGTCGCTATTTTTTTAAAAATATTTATTAAGTAGCCGGAAGTTTAATGTGGTGATATTTTATCATAAAGAGTTTTGAATAATTGTTTTTTGGTTTTTTTATATTTTTTTGATTTGGTTTTCATTTGCATCTATTAAAAAACATAGGAATAGTGTACAGTAAAAACTTTCGCTTTAAACATGTTCTAGTTTGGATCCATTGCATAGATGTGGTGATATTTTATCATAAAGAGTTTTGAATAATTGTTTTTTGTTTTTTTATGTTTTTTGATTTGGTTTTCATTTGCACCTATTAAAAAACATAGGAATAGTGTACACTAAAAACTTTCACTTTAAACATGTTCTAGTTTGGATCCATTGCATAGATTTTTCTATGAGGATTTGAAAACAATTTGGTTTTATATTTTATGATTTTTCTTCTATTTGCTAAGCAATTTAAAAGTATGGCAAATGAATTCCTTTTTTAGAAAGAATAGTTAAGAGGAATCATAGTTTGGCTGAATTTGGCTCATTAAGGCCCAGCCAGGCCCGAGTGGGGAGGGTGGTCGGCCTGGACTGTTTCGCGATTTTGGAAAACTCCGAGGGCTTGTCCGCAAAATTTAATGAGAAAGGCCATGGACTGCGGGTTGAATTTGTGCAACTTAGAGGTTTTTCTTTAAAATGACTGAGACTTGCCAGATCTGGCCATCCGTCCGGCCGATCCAACGACCGAGAAAAGCGTGTGACGTGGCACGCTGTGTGGCCTTCTTTTGTTGCATCTTTCGTATATAGGGACTGGCCATCCGTCCGGCCGATCCGACGGCCGAGAAAAGCGTGTGACGTGACACGCTGTGTGGTCTTCTTTTGTTGCATCTTTCGTATATAGAGATTGGTCCTTGTTTTTGCTGATTTGCAAAAAACATTGGGAACGATTAACTGCCACAGCGTTGCTAAAGCGATTTCTATAGGCCGCATGCATGAGAATCTCAGCAGTGGCGAAGGAGCGCCTAGGCCCAAGGGCCACTATGGTCACGACCCTAGGCGTTGGGTTGAATTATGCACATTGTAGTTATAGCTACAAGAGGCCTAGTGCAGTTGGCCCGTTATCTCCATTGACTGGTCCTAAGTGTAGATTTGGCCCAGCTCCGCTCCTGCATCTCAGTAGCATCATGAAAGAGAGCCTGCTGAGAGTGCAGCTGTCAAGCTCAAGATTGAGTCTTCGGCAATGCTAGCTGTAGGCAATGTTGGCCTACACGCTACACGGTACATGGTCGGTCACCTTTCGTTTAGTGAATAGTCAGACTATACAGTTGATTAAACGAGAAAAAAAACAGATTGCATGAGATTAAACGGATTAACGACCTACACGGCCAACACAGTTGACTGCTGAGTAGCATTTAAACGCTATGTAAACGGTCCACACGACTGTTTACAACAACATTAGCTGTAGGGCGTCCGGACGGAGAGGTAACAATCGGACACTCCACTACTATAGCCATGCGCCGTCCGACGTGGGTGAAAAATATTGCACCGCTACGTGTCGGACAGTCGTCCACATCCTTCACGCCTCCACCCACCTTATCTCCTTCATATAGATTTCCCCAGACAATACCGCACCATCATTCATCTCTCTCCGAGTGAATCCAACAACCCAACGGACGGGTGGAGTAGGTGGTCAGAGCCAGGCAAGCAACAACCTCCTTGCCTCAGCGTGCGGCATGCCTGCGGCTGCGCGGTTCCTCCCAACATCTAGTGTCCCGCGGCGTGCCTCCTCCTCGCGTGTGGCACCTCCCCGCAGTGTGCGGCAACGCGACGACCTCTCGTGCTCAATCCTCCTCATGGCACTGTCGATGAGTCTTTCTGGTGCGGATCTGGCAGCCCACCCGACTCCTCTCCCCTTTCCTCCCACACGACGTGGATCCGGCGGTTGAGCGTAGGGATTCGAGCATCGCGGCCGCAGATTGAGCGGGCGGCGCCGATCAAAGTCAGGGCACAAGCCATCGGAGGAGCTTCGTCGCGAGCGTTTGGGCGTGGGGCACCGCTCCCCCATGGCCAAGGGCGATCCGTTCTTCCCTGGCGATTGCAGGAGCTTCGGGGCAGCGATAAGCTCCACGCGGGCACGATACGCGAGGGTGGCTGCGGGAGCTCCGGCGTGGCATCTCGGCAGCGGCTGATCGAGGAGCATCTCCATGAGTGTTGGTGTGTAACTTCATGTTGCATTAGGTACTTCATTGTGTTTCACAGTTGCAGTATAATTTTTTTGGATGTTGCAAGCTACAAATAGTGGTGTTAATGTTACAATAGTTTGGGTCTAATGTTTCATTTGTCGATTGTTCGTGTTGCAGTTTTTGTTTTGATGTTTCACCATGGCCAGCTCAAGCTATTTTGGTGATTTTTTTTGAAAAATGTTGCATGAAACATGCACTTGATGTTGCCGTGTGATTTTTAAAAAATCAGAAATGATGTTTTCCATTAAATCATTTGTCGTCTAGTTTTAATGTTGCGATCTCATAAATTTGATGCTGCAAATGCTGTTGTTGGGGAATTCAGGAAAAACCTTACACCCTCGAAACGTCGGGTTTGCCGGATTTCATGAAATAAGTTTTCAAATAATATGCGAAAATAGCAGCTGAACCTGGCTATTTCGCGTGAATCTACTGACCGTTGCAGGGTAATCGAATATGTGAACGTCTGGAGTCATGAACCTGCAAAGCCTTCAAGTCATGAATCTGTGAAGATCCGGAATCATGAACCTGCGAAGTCTTCAAGTCGTGAATTTGCGAAGATCTGGAGTCATGAACCTGCGAAGCTCTAGAATCATGAACTTGCGAAATCGTGTGTCCAGACCCTCGAAATTCGGGAGTTATGGATGAAGGATTCGGGAATCTGAGGAAAGCCAAGTCAAAGACGTAACTTCAAAAAGTCCGGGTTTAGCGTGTGAACTAGTGGCAGACTTGTAAATGTATGAAATCAGCCCCGCAAATCACGGGATGTAAAAGACATTCATGTACATGTTCACACTAGGAATATTCCTTGGATTCGAGGGTGTTTTCGGAATGTAAAAGTCCCTTCGTCTCCCTATAAAAGGGGGCGCGAGGGCACGTGTAAAGGGATTCACAACTTTTGAGGTGTGAGCAGTCTTTTGGAGATTCTTTCTCTCCTCTTTCATGAATTGTGTTCCAGACTTAAACGTTCGCGTGTTCTGTATTCTTGCACTTCTGTGTTTGGGGATCCCATCCGAATTTTTGGACACCCCCTAACATTGGCGCCCACCGTGGTTCAGCCGGAAAACAACTCACGATGCCACCACAGAAGAGGTCGAAGAAGAACACTCCCGCTGAAACTGATCAAGAAGCGCACCACCATGATGAAGGCAATGGAATCTCTCTCACCCCTGAACCTTCAAACATCACAGATCAGGAACGAAGAGCAAAACTTGAGGCTCTCTTGAAAGCAAGAGCTGAAAAGAAAGCACATATTCAAGAACAGCCTACTGAACAACAAACACATGAAAATGATGATGATGATGATGATGATGATGATGATGATGATGATGATGACGAGACCATAGACAAAGAACTAGAAAGAGTTCGGCAAAAAATACAACAGCTACAGAAAGAAAAAGAAAAATTTGCGAACCAACTGCAAGCAAAAGGAAAGCCTCTGGAAAAACTAGAGAAACTCAATCAGGCAAAAGAGCAAATTGAGGCAATACAAAAAGAGATAGATGAAATGAAAGAACAAGAAAACAGTTCACTTTGGCAAGAGTCACCAATCCAGAACTCTAGACCAAACAGAAGAACCCCGAAAGAAAAATTTTTCGCAGGAAATGGAATCTTACAGTTTGTGGACCCTGAATCACCACTATCCATAGGCCTGCAAACTGCACCGTGGCCACCAAAGTTCAAACCAGTTTCTCTCCTGAAGTATAATGGCTCTGGAAACTCCAGACAGTTTCTCATGAGATATGAATCAGCCGTGAATTCGGCAGGAGGAGATGATGTTGCATTAGCCAAATCTTTCATCATTGCCTGCGAAGGTCCAGTCCTGAATTGGTATTCTCTGCTACAACCGCACTCAGTCTGCAGCTGGGTCGACCTCAAAACAAAATTCATGCAAGCATTTCAAATGTTTCATGACACAACATCCGAATCATCAGACTTGTACAACTGCAAGCAGAAAGACAGAGAACCACTGCGGAACTTCGTGAGAAGATTCATGCACCAGAGATCACATATTTCTGAGGCGGATGACAAAACAACGATGAAAGCACTGATCAAAGGTCTAACTCCAGGACCAACAACTTCACATCTGACGCGAAAGAAACCCAAGATAGTTGATGAACTTTTTCATGAACTTGAAGAGTACATCTTGTCCGATGATGATCATCGCAGAAGGGTTGTTGAGCGAAATGAAGCACGACAAAGCAATAGAAAAATGACATGGAGACCTCAACCCCAGAATCCGCGAAATATCAACAATGTGGAAAATCCTCAGTCTAACCAGAACAAGGGACCAAACACAAGAGGAGGACTGGCACCTAGGGGAAGAGGAAGGGGAAGAGGACCCTCGAGACTCACGAACCACAATCCAAGAGATCCGTACTTCTATTGTCAGTACCATGGAAGAGGACATAGCACCGAAGGGTGCCCAGAAACCAAGAAGAATATCACGAGAATTCAGCAAGAGAAGGTTATGATGAGCATCGCATCCTCAATGCCGAACCAACTCCGCCCGAATTTCTGGCAGCCACAGTTCATGAACTCTCAACCAAATCCAGTTGCAATGCAGCAATTTCAGCAACCACAACCATTGTGGCAACCCTCTCAGCAGTTTTACCCCAGTCGCAGGCAATTCAGTCCATCCAGCAACCGCAGCCAATTCGAGAAATTTTGCCGTCACCACCCGACAGCTCGTTAAGACCAGAACCAAGTTCAAGACCTCATAGCTCGAAAGCCTTGCCATCTTTAGGGACAATCATGCAAATCACATGAGGGTCAGCCATGGAATTCGAAACCAAAAAGCAAAAAAACAATTACTTCAGGTCGGTGAACACCATCATCAACGACGGACCAGTTGCTCGGCCAGAATGGGCCAAGGTGCCAATCACTTTCACTGAAGAGGATTTCAAACTGAAATATGTGAATCACAATGATGCCATGGTCATCGAAGTGAACATAGCTGGATGGGTTATCGGAAAGATTTTGGTAGACAATGGAAGCTCGACAGACATTCTGTTCTTCAAAACTTTCAAGAAAATGAACTTGAGTCAGCATATGTTGCATCCGCCAGAGTACCCATTGCAAGGTTTCGGAGGAAAACCAATCAAGCGAGTTGGAAAAGTATCACTTCTCGTATCTTTCGGAGATCTTGACAATGCCAGAACAGAAACCCTCACTTTTGATGTGGTTGACATCTATCATCCATACCTCGTGATTTTCGGCAGAGGTTTCATGAACAAATTCGATGCAGTTATAAGACAGTAGTTCTTGTGTATGAAGATACCAGTGCCCAAAGGGGTCATCACAGTGTTCGACGATCAGCAAGAGGCCAGAAACATAGAAAAGGGCCATACTCCGGGCCAAATCAACATGTACCAGCTGAAAACAACTGAAGAAAGAAAAGAACCTTACGAAGAGGCTAAGCGAGACAAAGAAAAGATTGAGATAGCAGCTGATGATGAAACCAAGAAAGTATACCTGGACGATATGCCTGATAGGGCAATCACAATTGGGGCTCACCTCAATCCCGAAGAAGAGAAAGAGCTTATACAATTCTTGAACAAGAACAAAAATGTTTTCGCCTGGTCAGCCAAAGATTTGCAAGGCGTCGACAGGGACATCATTGAACACACCTTGGAAACAGACGAAAAAATAGTGCCGAAAAAGCAGAAACTTCGGAAGATGTCTGAGGAAAAGGCAAAAGCAGTTGAAGCTGAAGTGCAAAGGCGACAAGAAGCGAAAGTGATCAGAGAAGTGAAATACCCAGTCTGGCTGGCCAACACTGTACCAGTGAGAAAGAAGAATGGAAAATGGAGAATGTGTGTAGACTTCACAGATTTGAACAAGGTATGCAAGAAGGACGATTTTCCCTTAGAAAGGGTAGATAAAATCGTGGATGATGCGACCAATAGTGAAATGCTCTCACTTATGGACATGTTCTCAGGGTATCACCAAATAAGAGTGCGCAGAGAAGATGAAGAAAAAACGAGCTTCATCACTCCTTTCAGCACATTCTGTTTCGTGAGAATGCCAAAAGGACTGAAAAACGTAGGATGCACATTTTCGAGAATGATAGAAATAGTCCTTCATTCTCAACTTCGGAGGAACATTCTGGCATACATGGATGACATTGTCGTCAAAAGTGTCCAAAGAAGAGATCATATCAGTGATCTGGCAGAAACTTTTGCGAACCTGAGAGCAGCGAACCTAAGGTTGAATCCTGAGAAGTGCGTCTTCGGCATTCACAAAGGGAAAGTTATCGGATGTCTAGTCTCAACAAAAGGCATAGAGGAAAATCCTGACAAAATCAAGGCACTGATAGAAATGCAAGACCCAGTTTTCGTGAAAGAGGTGTAAAAACTGATAGGAAGAGTCGCCGTGCTCAATAGGTTCATTCCTAGGGCTGCAGAAAAGAGTCTGCCATTCTTTCAAGTTCTCAGAAGCACTAAGAACTTTCAGTGGTCTGAAATTTAGAAGCAAGCGTTCCAAGAACTAAAAGATTACCTGTCAAACATGACCAAGCTGTGCCCTCCTAAGTCAAAATCACCACTTCTGCTATATGTTTCCGCATCAAATTCGGCAGTGAGTGTTGTATTAGTGCAAGAAAAGGAAGAAGAAGGAAAGCTCAAGCAAATCCCAGTGTATTTCGCTTCAGAAGCTCTCTTTGGCTCAAAAATCTTTTGTTCTGAGCTGGAGAAAATAACATACGCAGTCATCATGGCTGCGAGAAAGCTGAGATACTACTTCGAGGGTCACAGAATAAGAGTCATCACAAATCAACCACTGAACAACTTGCTCGCAAATAGAGAGGCATCTACCCGATCATCAAGTGGGGCGTTGAACTCTCAGAATACATTGTGGACTTCGAGAAAAGAAACACGATAAAATCGCAAGTATTGGCAGATTTTTTCGTAGATTGGACTTCGCCAACACAAAATCTAGATGAAAGGTCACTACGAACCACAAGACGAGTTGCAAGAAAAGAGATTGAAGCAAAGGGCAAGAGGCTATGCGGTAGTCAATGGAGAGCTGCATAAATCGGGAGTTACAGAGCCATGGTTGAGGTGCATCACCTCTGAAAAAGGTCTTGAACTTCTCAAGGAAATCCACAACGGATTCTGCGGTGCACACATAGGCACTAGGGCTCTAGAAAGCAAGGCAATAAAGCAAGGGTTCTATTGGCCTACCATAAACATAGATGCGAAAACATTAGTTTGAGAATGTGAAGCATGCCAAAAAAACGGCGAATCAGCAAAACTTACCTTCCATGCCAGTTCATCTAATTCCACCATCATGGCCCTTGCAAAAAAGGTGGGGAATGGATCTGGTCGGACCACTACACCAACAGCTCAAGGAAACTGCAGATTCGCAGCTGTCGCTGTGGAGTATTCACGAAATGGGTAGAAGAAAAACCACTCGCGAACATCAAAGCACCAACAATTCAGAAGTTCTTCTGGCAAAACATAATCTGCAAATTTGGAGTTCCGAGAGAATTGACCGTTGACAATGGGAAACAATTCGACTGTTACACTTTCAAAGAATATTGCAAGTCCTTGGGCACTCATGCGAAATTCTCATCAGTGTATCATCCGCAGTCTAACGGAGCAGTTGAAAGGGCAAACGACCTAATGTTTTCAGGAATCGAGAAGTGCTTATTGGATCAGAAGAAAGGCAAATGGGTTGATGAATTGCCGAAAGTAATTTGGCCCCACAACACCACTATGTCAAGAGCAACATGTTTCACGCCTTTTCGTTTACTCTTCGGCACTGAAGCAATGACACCAGAGGAAATCAAGAATGAAAGCATGAGAGTGCTGAAAGCAAAAGAAATGGAAGAGGTTGATCAAAAAGTAGAGAAAGACATGATTGAGCTAACAATTCTTGAAGTTGCTAAGAACATCGAGAAGTACCAAAAAGAAACCAAGGCATCGAAAGGCAAGAAAGTGGTTAGAAAATACATCAAAACCGACGATTTGGTTTTAAAAAGAAAGAAAAAACTAGGAGAACCTGGGGAAACTTCATGAATCTTGGGAAGGGCCATACATAGCAAAAGAAACAGACATGCCAAGGGCTTTTTGTTTGCTAGAGCAAACCGACGAAGAGTTACCATATTCATGGAATGCTGACAGCCTGACAAGGTACTACCCTTGAGAATTCCAAGAGTTAGATAGATTTACTTTAGGGTATTTTCTTTTTTTTCACAAGTTTACATTCTAGAAAAGCAAAATCTGAGTCACGAATCTATAAGTGACTTCGGGAACAAAAACATTTGCTTCCTTTTCTGCAATTTCATTAGAATAAGGAGAACCATACTCTTTTCCTTGCAAAGGGGGCTCTAAATCAAGAGGCAAGGTTTTTAACGAGGCGGATCCTATGTAAATACTCTTTGTGATATATATGAAAAGAGTCTCCCCCCAAATCGTGCATTTCGTGGATTACACCATGTGAAAGAAAAATTCGTGAAAAGGCTCTGTGATAGCCGAGATTCCACCATGCGAAAGAAAAATTCGTGAAAAGGCTCCGTGATAGCCGAGATTCCACCATGTGAAAGAAAAATTCGTGAAAAGGCTTCGTGATAGCCAGAATTCCATCGTGAAAAAAGAAAAGTTTGTGAAAAGGCTTCGTGATAGCCATAATTCCATTGTGAAAAAGAAAAGTTTGTGAAAAGGTTTCGTGATAGCCAGAATTCCATCGTGAAAAAAGAAAAGTTCGTGAAAAGGCTTCGTGATAGCCAGAATTCCATCGTGAAAAAAGATAAGTTCGTGAAAAGGCTTCGTGATAGCCAGAATTCCGCCGTGGAAAAAGAAAAGTTCGTGTGAGAGGCTTCATGATAGCCAAAATTCCACCGTGAAAGAGGAAGAGTTTGTGAAAGGGCTTCGTAATAGCCAGAGGCTCCGTGAAAGCCTAAATCCCACCGTCAAAGGGATTCCCACCGAAAAGGCCCGAGACAACAAGTTGTGGCCTAAATCCCACTGTCAAAGGGATTCCCACCGAAAAGGCCTGAGACAACAACAAGTTGTGGCCTAATCCCACCGTCAAAGGGATTCCCACCGAAAAGGCTAGAAACAACAGTAAGTTGTGGCCTAGTTTCCACCATGTCAATTAATGATAATTGCGACCAGTCGAATGCGTATGGCCTTGTTAAAGAATTTTTGTAAAGATTCATGAATTACTTTTGCGATGAATATTATCCGTTGAAAAGGCAAGGGGCTTGAGTGAAGAATCATGGTTGAAGCAACTGAGGGTTGCAATATCAACCAGGGCAAGTGTGCCAAGCGAATCAAGTCCACAAAATTCGCGAAACAAATTTTGTCGACTTGCATTACATTACTTATGATTTCAAAATTTGTGAACAATTTTCAAAAGTATAGATGATCAAAACATTAACAAGAAACTTTAACTTCCCCAACCTACCTCGAAATTTTCATGCAAAACAATAAGGTGGGGGAAGGGTGACGTTCTTTTCTCATAAAACATCTTTATTGACTTAGTTGCATAAAAAATTCGATATAGTATTATCATAATTACATCGGGAAAATACAATCTCTAGAATGAAAGTTCAACAACATGTCCTGGACTGCGACTATTAAATTCCGCAACATCACTAGCGTAGGCGAATTCGAGTCCAGTAGTGATGGGGCTAAGGGGCTCCATCTTCAGAACCCTCGAAGAGCTTGAATTCGTAGCAGTGGGGATCTCATCCTCGCGAAGAAGGAAGAACGAAGAAAGATCGAAACAATTCATTGAAAATTTAAGTGAGACTTCAAGCCAAAAGTCGGAGAAATCTCGTTCCGGGTGAGTTTTCTTAATAGTCGCCATGCTTCGCCACTGACATTCACATTCCCACGATGAAGTCGCAACGACAACCCATCCTGCGCAGGCCCATCTTGTAGGACCTGCGCAGGTTAAAGTTTACAGAGCAAATTGTTCAGATAACACAACCCCATAAATTTACATATTTGTACAAAGTCGCCTCAAACGGCAAGTGTTGAGGCAATTTCAGCCAGTTATGTCAACCTTCGGAGATTCTTCTTCATTCCCAGAACTCTCCTCAGCGTCGCTACTGCTGCTGCTACTGTCGCTATCATGTTCGTAATCTTCTTCTTCATCGTTGCCGACATCTTCGTCATCATCATCAGAAGAAGATTCTGGTAGTTCGATGCTCTTCCCCTGCCTTCCTCCTCAATCAGCTGAAAAGAACAAAGTAAATGATCTAAGAAAATTAAAAAGTTAAAAGTTCGTGAATTTCGAGAAATTGACAATATTTTCGAAGGAAAAACCTTTTCAAGTTTGGCACGGGCAATGTTCTTCACAACTTCCTACCCACTAGAGAACCAAAATACCCTGGCAAATTTGGTTTTAATGGCCAGAACGTCAGCATTGGGCCGAATCCGAGAAGTACTTGAAGCATCAGGAAATTGCAGAAGTTTCTCACAGAACTTCGCAAGATCAGCACAATCAAAATCATGCAGCAGCTTCAAGATACTTTCAACCGAAAAAGCAGTGGCGAAATCGTTTGAACCGGAGATAACTTCAGGGAGAGCTTCGAACTCCATTGCAATCCACTTCAGGAAGTCAGAAATCCCAATGTTGGAAGGAAGCGGAGCAGGACGAACACCGGACTCCGTCAAAGCTTTTTCATAATCCTTGAACAAAAGCTTCAGTTTGTCAAGAAGGTCTGAAATCTCCTTCTTAGAAGTTTCATCTCGATCAGCCAATGCTCTTTCAAGATCATGAATTTTTTGTTCTTTATTGCTGAGAGTCTTTGCGAGATCGGCGTTGTTAATCCGAAGATCTTCGGCGGTCTTGGAAGACTTGTCGTGATCTTTGCGAAGATTCTCAATCAATCGCAAATCATCATTGTGGGTATCCTTTTTGGATTGTTCGAGGGCCTCTTCAATAACTCTCTTGCCATCAACAGCATCCTTCATGTCATCTTGGCATTTCTTCAGGGCCACTGCCAGTTCAGCAACTTTCTTCTCCAAGTCTGAGTTCGCCGCTCGAGACAACTTGAAATCACGGCTCAATTTCTGAGAATCCTCAAGCAACTTCTTGTTTATCTTCTCTTGCTCAATTAAGCGTTCGCAAGCAATTCTTCCTGATATAGAGGCCTTCGCCGCATAATCCCTACGGTAATATGCAAATTTGGATGCTGGGTACGATTGAAGAAGGTCCTCAAATTCTGAAAAATCACAAAACGAAGCCATAAGTGGAAAATTGAGAAATTCAAAACAAAGAGAACTATAAAAAGTAACGAACCTTTTTTATTAAGATCTTTAGCAGTAACCTTCTTCCCCGAACTCGCAGAGGGTTTGTCCAAAGAAATAGAAGTTTTCTTCTAGGAAGTGCAATGTCCTTTTCCGGAATCTCGAGCAGCTTCTCCGAACGAGTGAAGCGTTTGTTCCGAAGCTCCTTCTCCTGTTTCATTAATAAGTATAGGCGATTTCCACAGTGTTAAAATCTTGGATGTGCCATCTCCGATACTAGCCGCCTCATAATCAACACTTAGTAGTTCACCGCGGTATGACGTACCGAAGCTTTTGTTGAAAGCAGCTATGGAAGGAGAAGGATCTTGGCCTTCAGGGACATCCTCACGAGTCTCGAGCAAAGGAACATCTTGAACGGGATTTTCACCCTTGTGAATGGTCAACTCAAGCTCCTTCGCGAATTCGGGAGATGCCTCATCCTGACGATGGACGGGTTGAGGAATAGTAGTCTCAGCAGCAACACCAGATATTCCAGCCTCTTGGGTAGCTTCACCAGCAATATCTTAAAAAGATCCAATATCCACGAACTCATTTTCAGAACCTGGAGTGCAGTGTTCGTGAAAATTGAATCTTAAGAAAGGTGAAGAGGAAAAACCTTTCTGGATAGGTTCCGCGGAGAAGTCGTCATCAAACGCAGAAGGAACTCGCTGAACTTCAGCAGCTGCAACTTTCTTCACGTCTTTCTTCAACTTCTTTCGACTAAGTCTAGCAAGACCAGTGGCAGCCTGAAGTTCAACTTCCGAAACAATATCAGTTGACTTATGCTTTCATTTGCTGGATTCAAGAGATTTAGTCTTTTTTGGGCAAACATCGGTAGAAGGAGTTCCATCATCAGTTGCCTTCCTCTTCTTTGAAGATGATTTTCTAGAAGTCTTTGGAGGTCCAGACGAGCAGCTGGCAACAACAACGGCTGGGGCTTTCTTTTTGACTCCTGAGCGGCGAGAATGAAAGGATTTGTCGCCACAAACTTCAGAAAACACGCGATTAATCCTTTTCTTGTGCTTCACCAGATTTTTGAAAGCTTTATACTCATTCATAGTGGATTCGCCAATCATGGTGTTCACTTTCTTTTCAACTTCATCCATGAATTCGTCAGTGCTCTGATCTTCACGAAGTTGAATGCCGAATCGAGGAAAGGGAACCTCCTGTGCCGCCTAGTTCACGTTATAAAACAAGATTTCAGTAGGAGCCCATTCGTACGAAATCAGCCAAATATTAGCAGCTACAAATTCCTCAATAATGTCTCGGCCACCAATAATTTGGCTGGCCAAGTGAAAGGCACTTTCGCAGTTCCTGAAACCAACTGCGCGATGGTTGTCGGAAGCAGTGCAAGTAGCGGTCTACTCTCCGATAGGTGAAGAGAGAGGAAAAGCCGGCCCTTAATAACCAGGAATCTTTGACATGTCAACCTTCACGTAGAACCAGTAAGAATTCCAATCCTTGGTGAAGTTAGTCTTACAACAAGGCGCAATCTGAATCCGCGTGAGCCCGCGTCGCGTGTTCTGTCGGCGAGTATTGAAAGTACAACAACTGAAATGTAACTAACGGTATTGGCCATCGCCGAGTTTGATGATCCCAGGCTCAACGACCATCTCAAATAATCTTGCGAATACATCGGCACTGAAGTTACACCTGAAGGTTCTCATGATCCAGAAGAATTTTGACAACTCCAGAAATGAGTTTGGTGATAGCTGATGGATTTTCACTGAAAACTTATCCAAAATAGCAACCAGCATAGGATCGCAGGGAAATCTAAGCCCGCAGATGAAGAAGTCTCGAAAAACCACAACTTCGTCTAGTGCAGGAGTGGGGACTTGTTCGTCAAGAGGAGCACGACCATCACCCACAGAAAAGTAGCCAGCAGCCTCATACTCCCGAATCAGGTTGGTAGTGACCTTAGATTCGCCAAAAACAAATGAGGCAGGCATGAATTTCGATTGTTTCGTTGTAACAAGATCTTTGAGGTCATCTTCAACGTTTCTGAGATCCTTTCCTTCTGATATGATCTCTCCTTCTTCATGAGTTTCCGAATCACGGGCACTGGCATTATCCAAGTCACTTTCCCGAACATGAATGTCTTCAGATTCGCGAGCCTCATCTCTTTTCGGTGACAGGCCAGCAGTAGCCAATTCTTCAGTCGTCATGGGCCTGGCGGTGTTTTTAACACGGGCCACCTAATGGACAAAAATACGAGAATAAAATCTAAGATAATTTTTCGCAAGTCAAAATGTCCAAAAAGAATTCATGAAGTTGAATGATAAAAGAAAAAAGAGCATAATAAAGAACAGTACCTTCAAAAGTTGACAAACCCTTGAATCTTCAGACCCTCCGTCACGAAAAATTTTCCCGCGATCACGCAAGCAAAAGTTCGGAAGAAAACAAGGGAAAGGTGAAATTTTTTTACGGTGAGTGCTCTCTATTTATAGGGGAGAGGGGGCAGATCCAAGAACCCGCCTTGATTCGACCGTTGCGAAATTTCCGGAGGACGCGTGCCCACTCCGACATTCTGAGAGTAACGTTTTTTTACCAGAATTCAAAAGTTATCATGGAATCGGATCGTCTGAGTCAACCCGCTTCCCCGAGGGGCTAGTGTTGGGGAATTCAGGAAAAACCTTACACCCTCGAAACGTCGGGTTTGCCGGATTTCATGAAATAAGTTTTCAAATCATATGCGAAAATAGCAGCTGAACCTGGCTATTTCGCGTGTATCTGCTGACCGTTGCAGGGTAATCGAATATGTGAACGTCTGGAGTCATGAACCTGCGAAGCCTTCAAGTCATGAATCTGTGAAGATCCGGAATCATGAACCTGCGAAGTCTTCAAGTGGTGAATCTGCGAAGATTTGGATTCATGAACCTGCGAAGATCTGGAATCATGAACCCGCGAAGATCTGGAATCATGAACTTGCGAAATCGTGTGTCCAGACCCCCGAAATTCGGGAGTTATTAATGAAGGATTCGGGAATCTGAGGAAAGCCAAGTCAAAGACGTAACTTCAAAAAGTCCGGGTTTAGCATGTGAACTAGTGGCAGGCTTGTAAATGTATGAAATTAGCCCCGCAAATCACGGGATGTAAAATACATTCATGTACATGTTCACACTAGGAATATTCATTGGATTCGAGGGTGTTTTCGGAATGTAAAAGTCCCTTCGTCTCCCTATAAAAGGGGGCGCGAGGGCACGTGTAAAGGTATTCACAACTTTTGAGGTGTGAGGAGTCTTTTGGAGATTCTTTGTCTCCTTTTCGTGAATTGTGTTCCGGACTTAAATGTTCGACTTAAATGTTCGCGTGTTCTGTATTCTTGCACTTCTGTGTTTGGGGATTCCATCCGAATTTTCGGACACCTCCCAACAACTGTATTCAGATGTTTCAACGGAACATCTGATTTCATTACTGCATATTATTAATTATCGTGTTACTGTAGTCGTTAGATGTAAATGTATGGTGATGCATGCGCCCGATGGGAGTTGCTCCCGCCGGACGTCCGGGCGCTAGCAAAGCCCTTGAGCCTTTCGTAATGTAATGAATCCTAGTATAAAGCTGTCTCTTCTTATGCATAAAGTTACGATAACTGGACTGGTTATGATCAGTTTTGCAATTGAGAAATTCACTATCGGGTGAAGTGGTGATACATGACAGAAGATATATCGTCCTGATTTTTTTTGGATAAAGGTGTTCAATAATATTCCGGCCTCTACATCACAGTGCAAAAATATCGAGCCATTATTACAAAACAACCATGTATATGATTAAAAAGGATTGGATAAAGTAAATAACTTATATGCATAGTCTATCACTAAACAACCATCCATTTCTTGCAAAGATCTCCAAAGCTTGTGGTCTCCAAATAAGTCATTGGAAACTGTATAATCACATCTAGCGTGGTATGGTAGCAGATTCCATGAATTCTTCCTCTAAACTGTTGGGTTCCACTCCCACTGGTACATTGACCCTCTCACCCAATTCTGTGTTATACGGTTGGCAAGAGTTCATCAGCCGTTTCTTTCTTAAAATCTGCAATTCCATCTCCACCTCCTTCATTGTAGGTCTTTCTTCACCACGTGGTCTTAGGCACATCTCCGCAAGAGAGGCGACACTGTGGATCTCCTCCTCGGTGGCTTCACTGATAACCTGAGAAGCAACTATATCGGTGATATCTTTCTCTGCCAACGCCTGACGAAAGTAGTTTGATAAATTCTGCACTAAGCCTGAATCACTTGTGAAAACTGGCTTCTTTCGAAGAAGCAGCTCCAGTAGTACCACACCGAAGCTATACACATCACTCTTCTCATTCAACTGCCTCGTATAGAAATACTCCGGATCTAAGTAACCGTATGTGCCTTGTACATTTGTAACAATGTGTGTTTGATCAATTGGAACCAATCTTGAAGCACCAAAGTCTGAAACTTTAGCTGTATAGTTCCCGTCCAGGAGTATATTTGAGGATTTCACATCACGATGAAAGATAGATATTGAAGCTGCAGAGTGGAGGTATGACAGAGCTCCTGCAGCTTCCGTGGCGATTCTTATGCAATCGCTCCAGGACAAAGAAACATCATTTCCTGAATCAGCATGAAGAACTTGAGACAATGATCCGTTGGAAATGTAGTCATACACCAGCAGCGGAACCTCAGATTCGAGACAACATCCAAAGAGCTTCACAATGTTTCTGTGACTTATTTCAGAGAGTATTGCAACTTCATTGATGAACTGCTTGATCTCACTGTGCTCAATGACTAGAGACTTCTTTATTGCAACGACACGCTGGTCAGATAAGATGCCTTTATAGACCATTCCATGGCCACCCTGTCCGATTATACGTGTGGCATTGAAGTTATCTGTTGCCTTTTCAAGCTCTTCTACAGAGAAAATATTTGTTTTATCTGATGATATCAATTGTTCTAGGAGAAGACCTTGGTTCTTGCGAAAGTAATTCCTCCGTAGTTGCTTTTGAACATTTCTTTTCCATCTACGGAAAAGAAGTACCGCAACAAAGCTCAAGAGTAGAATGCCGAAGCCACTAGAAAGTCCGATAATAATACCTATATAGCATATACACATGCTCTCCTTATAAATATGTCATATCTTATTTAAACTATAATAACAACAATGTAGCCAATATGCATACATACCCATGAGCAGAACCTGCTGCTTTGTTCGACTACATGTGTTTGTTGCGGGATCATAGTCAGTCTTGCGAGGGCATTCAGTACAGAAGAAGCCTCCTTCTATGTTATTGCAGACTCTGCCCTTACAAATGTCTTGCTGAAGGCACTCGTCAATATCTGCAAACAAGATTGAGGTTGACAATATTGATTCAGCGTGATAGTGATTAAAAGGGAGAATTAGCAAATACCTTGACAACCACTTTGAACATACGGATTTCCCTGGAAACCATTTGGGCATTTGCAGCGGTATCCAATGTATTCACCAGACGAGTTCACTTCCACACAGCTGCTGTCAATATTCACACAAGCATACCCAGATGTATTCTGTTTAGCTTCAATGCAGCTTAGATTGGCAACAACCCACTGCACAGAGCTGATTGCTCCATTACCAACAAAAAGATCCATGTTAACTTCATCTATTTTCTGGGTGTAGTTCATTATCCCTTCGTCAACATTCAAACTGATCACCTGATACTGATAAGGTGACTTGAGAATAGCTGATAATATTGCATTTGTGCAGTTGAGGTGAAATTGTTCCCTAGCGAAGCAACCCTCTTCTAAGCCGAATGGGAATGGCACACTGATGTTTCCACACCGACGGGTACAGTCAGCTCTGCTTGGCTTTGGATTATACCCTAGTTTCAGTAAAAAACTTGTTACAATGCATTCAAGTTTCAAATGTCGTGTCACCATGTATAAATCAAATTTGAAATTTTGTATGCAACAGTTTTCCTGGTACTACCTCCATATCAAAATGTTAGACGTTGATATATATGTAGTACAAAAAATAAGTAAAACATTTGTTCCAATCACTTGCCAAAGTTCAAATAATCCATCATAACATTCATATTCTGACAGGTTCCACAAAATGTGCACAAAGTTTTGAGGCAGGACACCTAACGAAATCGTGCAGAATGTTCCAAAGTCAACTAACAGTAAGAAGAGAAGTGTTGAGTGGTTTAATAGGTGGTACTACTGGAATATGTTGATGATCAATTCAACACAACTGGAGATGGCAACAGCCAACGGGTCTAACCTGGTGGGGGCACCACCCAGTAAATCGTGTATATTCTGGAAGAAAATGTTAGAATAATAGCACACGGAAGCAACGATTGATCCCGAGACGATATATGTGAGATCATATATAGACGAAAAAAGGTCGGTTAAACCGTGTGTTGGTAGGTGTCGGGTATCAATATCAAGGGTACCCAAAGACCGGATCCTAGCATAAGTCAGGCAAAGGATAACCTCATTGGAAGGCCCTAATGACATGACACATACAGGCCCACCACCGGATGTGCAACACATCAGATGAAGAACCATGGTCTCGCTTCATACCTTCCGACCCTGCACCATGGGATCTTACGGTTCCGCCTCACCCGACCCCATGCCATAGGGTCGGGTAGTTCCGCCTTGTCCAACCCCTCGGGCATGCCTCAGACACTTCTGCCTCGCGCCCGCAGCTAACCCCTCGGCTAGGGGTCATACAAGACCACTCCAACCACACCAGTGAGATGAGCCAGCATGGCCTGCTATGATAAATACTGTGGACAGACGCTCCATCTGACCCGTGACCGCTCCGTACCAGGACAAGACGTGGGTGTGTCCGTGGCGACAGGCATACTATCCACTAAAGACAAAGTCCACGAACACCTCGACACGGCTACCTGCCACAATGGAACTCGCACAGGCTATAGTTGACCCATGTGGCATCCTAGTCACCGATCCTTGATGACTCGAACCCCATCGGGACTCTAGGATGAAGATGATACCGACACCCCCCACTCTCCCTCCCTCCCTCCCTCCCTCTCTCTCTCTCTCTCTCTCACACACACACACACACACACACACACACACACACACACACACACACACACACACACACACACACACACACACACACACACACACACACACACACACACACACACACACACACACACACACACACACACACACACACACACACACACACACACACACACACACCTTCCCTTCAGGTATAAAGAGAAGACAACCTCATGTGGGAGGGGGGATGCTATATTTCTCACTTCACACACACATGAGACTCGGGAGCTCCTCCCTCTCGCACTTGTTTGTAACTCCCTGCTGCAAACTGTGCGAATAACACGAACAACTTGAACTGGACGTAAGGCATGTACTTTCTCATGTCCTTTCACAAAACCATCTGCGATCCGACATGCAAAACACTTAGATTTACTAGCTGATGATTTCATAACATTGACAGTAGGTAGATATGAGGTGGTAAAGTTTGTTGGCTCTAGCAACTTTGGATTATGACAGATAAGGGTCAAGGATATGTTGGCGCAACAAGGGATCTTTGGTGATCCTGAAGGTGAAGAAGCCAGAGAATATGGAGGATGATGACTGGGAGGAGAAGCAGACACTAGCAGCTGCAACCATACGACTATGTCCGTTAGACCAAGTCATGCAGCATCATGTCACAGAGCTAAGACACCGAAATAAATCTGGGACCAGCTGGAAACTAAATTCATGTCAAAACTATGACTACCAAGCTGTATCTGAAATAGAAATTATATGAGCTGAAGACGTCGGGGGAGTTGGATATTGCGGGGCACATCAATCTTTCAGTTAGATGGTCATGGACCTGGAGCAACTGGGTGTGACAGTTGCCGATGAAGACATGCAATTATTCTTATGTCCTCACTCCCATCATCTTATAAGTATGTGATCACAACTTTCACATACAACAAAGTAACCATCAAAGATGAGGACACTAATGCAGCGTTATTAGCTTGGGACTAAACTAAAGGAAAAAGAACAATGTCATGGTTAGACCTCAAGGTGATAGGCTGCTGACTAAAGGTGAGCATGGTGAGTTAGGGCATGTGAGGATGGACTCAACTCACAAGAAGAAACAATTCACTTCGTACACATCTGGTGATTTTGACTTAGCTTATTTAGGTGATGACATGTGTTACGTGCTATTGGAGTAGGTGGCATCAAGATCAAGACGCAAGATGGAGTTAATCAGGTGCTTTGGGGTGTTAGGCATATGTTGGGGCTGCGAAGGAATCTAGTTTTTCTTGGAGCATTACATTTTGATGGTATGTTATTTTGCATTGAGCTGGATGAGGTGAACATGAAGATCATGAAGAGAAATGAGGGTGTGGTGATAGGAAAGGGGATGACGTCTATACTAGCTGCAAGGGTGCACAGTTGCAAGCGAACTCATCATGTAAGATGGAGTTAGCAGTGCATTCTGAAGGCGGCAGCCTTGAGGGCTAGGTCATACTCATCGGGTGGACCACCTTGAGTTCAGTGGGGGAGTCATAATATTAGATAGTAGGGTATTCCCACTCCCAACAAATAAAAACGTCCACATGAACAGTAAAAGTCCTCAGCCTCAAAGCAATCAGTTTCTTCTTCATTTTGTAATTTGCAAAGCTTTATAATCTACAGTTAAAGACATAAACACTAATTAACAAAATGGTATACCAATTGTTAGATAAATTTTGTAATTGCCAAGCTCCGCTGCTCCTGCTCACCTCTAAACTATAAGGTCTTGGTCTCTCGGATGCACGGCGTTTTGGATTTTGGGGACGGAAGGAATGCTAAACGGGAGGGACTACGGAGTCATGCAGGGGACAGCGAGCGAGAGAAAACAGAGCAGGCCGGTGGGACGGTGGGTTGTCGTAGGCTGTTGTGTCCCTGTGGGCCGAAGCTGGCCTATGAGGACTTCATTTGTGGGTTCGATTGTTTGTTTGGGCTAAGTTTGAGCTCATGAGGTCCAATAGTGTATATGTATATATGTATTACTTGATGTATATACTTGTTTCTGTGAAAAAAAGTTGGGCATTGCTGGGAATGCCCAGGAATATCCAGCTGCCTCTGCCAATGCTTGAGTTAGAAAGTCAACGACCTAAGTCCGATGTATGCAGAGGTTCGCATATGATAGCTTTTCAAGATGTTGAATCCTTTTTCGGATGGTTTGGTAGTGTTCATGTGTTGTAATTGTTGTTTTATTTGTTTCGATATTCCACCTCTTTTATCGTTATTACAAAGAGATCCAGTAAGGTACCGACTTATGTTTAAAATGGTAGAGCTTTTAATCCAATCAATGGTATGTATTGTGTGAAAAAAGAACTGAATAATATGGGACATTTTTTATACAGACATGTGCTTATTTTGGACTAATAAAAGATATATATACATTTTATCTTTTGAAGATATATAAATAAATGATATGAAAAATGTACCTTTGTCGTTGATGCAACCGTCTAGAACGTAGGGATTGCCTGTATAGCCTGTTTCGCATCCGCAGCTGTAGCCTAGGTCTTCTGGTTCACCGTAGCATTTGGAATGGTTGCTGATACATGCATAATTTGTCCGGTTTTGCTTGGCGGTTAGACAGTTGGGTTGATCGACGATGCTCCAGGTAAACACGGCACCCCATACACTGGATATGGTTATTCTCTTCCGCAATAGAGAGGTCTGGTTGGATCTTGAGGCGCCGACCCTGCTTTTTCGGCGGACGAAACTGAGCTGAAACCCCTCCTGAGTGCCTCGCACATCAATATAGCAACATCCCATGCTGCCGCTGCCGCTACAATTGTGCTTAGCCGCCATCTCTGTGATTTCTTCGCTGGGGCACCAAGTTGAGCAAGCAAGCCTGTTGATGCCAGTCATCTGGTCCATCCAGTGGACATCCAGGTCGCAGCCGGTAACGTTTAGAGAAATGTAGGGGACATATGAGAAGGACCTCCCGGGGGGTGCCAGGGACATGTTGTACACGCGGGTACCGGATTTCATGGGGATGGTGCGCCAAATGGAGGTCCAGATGTCATGATCGGAGCTGCCAACATCGATGCTGCCGGTCACCTCGGTGTTGCCGTCTCGCAAGAAGAGCTTCGATGGCCGACTGGTCTCGTCGCAGATCAGCCTGAAATCGCCCCCCCCGAGAGCACTCCGACCCGATGCCGAACGGGTAGGCGAAGCTCAGATTGCCGCAGGTCGTCGGGCAGCCATCCACCGTCTTGTTCACTCCATGCTCGGAGCCTCTTGTTGCAGCTCCGGATGCTGCTGCGAACACGGTAGTCGTCGGCGTCTCTGGAGCGGCAAGTGTCACCGCCAGAGACGGTAGCAGTGCTGCTGCACAAAGCACCATTGCCATTCTCCACGTGATGATCATATTCACCACCTCTGTCCCGAAGCTTGATCTGAACACACACCAAAACTTGCTTTCTGGACCCAATAAGAGCTAAGCAAAATGCCGCAACTGCGCCGAGGAGATGAATAATGACAGTATCGTAGCACGGGACGTGTATAGTCGCGTAGGGAAGGCTTCCATTCTACTACAGATTCCTGACCGGCCGCTACGTACGGCATCCCGGCGGATGACGTGCACTTGTGTGGCTCAGAGGTACGGTCATCTTGCTTGTATTGGGCCGAACCGGCACGACCGCACAGTAGCGCGCTACTAGCTTAATTCTTCCCGGACTAACACGGCGTGTGGGTGTGGTCGTGATGAACTCTTACGCGTCTACTTGCATTGGAAGTCTTTGCCCGCTGGAAGTTTTGTCCTTGTGCGTTGGTCAAAACTGCGTGTGTAAGTCTTTCACTACCGGACGGAGACTCGACATATACAGTTATATATATACTACTACGCACATTTCCTAAGTTTGGTATAGCCCAAAACATAATTTGTACGGTCAACAAAGAAGATATACCGGACTATCACTACCGAAAAACAGATTTTTGCCATGCTCATTTTATTGGGCGCACGGCACGTGCACTTTTTTTTTTGGTACGACAAACTATTTTTCCACACCGATCGTTAGCATCGTCTGCGATTCCCATCTCAGATCAAAGGCTAGGGGTTGCTGCTTTCCTTGGGATCAAAGATAAGATGAGGAAAAAGCTTGACCCATGGAAGGGCAAGTGTCTATCCTCAGGGGGCAAATTGATCCTTACCAACACTTCCTCAGATCAAACTGCGTGCGCAAGTCTTTCACTACCGGACGGAGACTCGACATATCCAGTTATATATACTACGTACATTTCCTAAGCTTGACAGAGCGCAAAACATAATTTGTACGGTCAACAAAGAAGATATACCGGACTAAATTTTTGCCATGCTCATTTTATTTGGGCGGCACATGCGCTTTTTTTTACGGCAAACTATTTTTCCCCACCGACCATTAGCATTGTCTGCAACTGTTACCAACTAGGTGGGGTAGGTGTTTTTTTGCCGTGCGCTTTGTGTAGGCGCACAACAAAGGTGACAACATAAATCATCTTCCACACTTTAAAATTTTTGTCCACTCCATATACAACATGTTGTACTTCCACTATAACATTTGCAATATTTTTGTATTTGTTTCTTATATTTAACTAATTAATTACATTTCAAATAATTTTTTGAATCAAGTCAAATTTGAAATGCAGTGATTCAAATAATAGTATCAAATGAGTGGAAAAATGATATTATGTTATTTAACGGAATTTATGATTTTACCCATGAAATCGAAGAATTTCGATTATCTTGACTAGGAATTTCGACCACAAATGTGTCTTGAAATGATTTTAAAATTCTAAAAAGACAACAAAGTCTGAAAATTATGAGATTTGTCAACAACTCATGAGATTATACATGGAGACTGTGGTAAAAATTTGAGTGTGTTTCACAATTTTATCACATACGATGCTTACAAATGGAAACATCTTCGGAAAAACAACAAGAGAGTCGAGAAGGATGCGACTAAGTTTGGAGTGAAAGTGACGGTCAAATTTGTTTTTGATTTCGAATTATTTTTCTATAGACTAGACTCATGATATCATCCTAAGTTGTTTTGTGTGATCTTTTATAATTTTCTGCATCTATTTTATGTTTTTGATGTTTCAATTACAATTATAGAAAAATTCAGTTTGCCTTGCGCCAAGTTGGAACACACGGCAAAGAAAAACTTTACCGTGTGTCCTCACCGCAACGCACGACAAACACCATCAAGCCGGCCGACCCAACACCGCGGCCCACATGCGCGCGCGACGGTCCACGCAACACAACGGCCCAGTCCACTTAAGCACCCTCTTCCTTGTTGTAAACTGTTCATCTAGAGATCTGTTCATCTAGAGATCCGACGGTTGAAAATGGATGAAGCACATATAAATGGGACAAACCCTAGCCCCCCTCCGCAGCCACACCCGCGCCCCCTTCTCCTTCACTACCTCAACGTCGTCGCACGAGCCCCTCCCTCCCTCCCTTCCTTAGTGCCGCCGCCCCGAGCCCCCTCCCTCCCTTCCTCAACGCAGCCGCTCGAGCATCATGTCACACCCCGGAATTCTATTTTGGGATGTGAACAAATAACCCTAAGAAAATAATATATATTTCTTATATTTCTAAAATTTGTCAACAATTAGATAATAGCGAACATTTAATTATAGAAAAGCTTGCATTTTCTTACAAATAATCAATATAGGGTATATATATTGTTTGTTTTATGCATTCATGTTGTATAGTTTGCACTAGGTTTTCATTGATTGAAAAATGTATTTCGAAATTCGGTCGAGATCCATTTCGTTTGGATTAGAATCATTTTAGACCAAATCCTAATCTTGCATCTTGAGAGAACATTTCTTATCCAAGGACTAATCTATCTACCTCTCTTTTTCTATTTGTCCTCTTTCTTCTCCTTGCCGACCCAACCCCAACAAGGATATCTTTTCTACATCCTTTTCTTGCTTTGTCCCGAGTTGCGCCATCACGAACCGCACGAAATGGAGGCAACAACTACAGGCGCAGTTGCCCTCGCTCCACAAAACGCAGGCAACGGTTGCCCTCGCATTTGCATCTTCCATCACCGCAGCCGACGCCGCCATCTCCTCCTCCATCCCGAGCGGTGAGCCATCGCCGACGCCGTTCTTGTTCTCCACGTGCAAGACCGCCTTCTCGGCTAACGCCCACCCACTACTTCACGGGGACGCTTGGTGATCTCCCCGTACATGTTCACCGATGAAGGACCGATTAGGCGAACCGAGAGAGGGGGGAGTGAATGGGAGCCGATAAAAATTCTTCTCGAAGGAGATGAGAACTCCAACAATATGAACACGACTTCCAAAAAATGTCTCCGACTCAACTACCCAAGTTGGCCAAGACCACGTAACCACTCAAGTGCTACCGATCCTAGGAACCAACAACTCAACCAACCGAACTAAACAACGTAAACACACGAGAGAAAACCCGAGCGACTGCTACTCCGTGCCACATGGTCGACCGGTGAACAATGCGGTCGGGCCGGTGGCAAACAACGAATGCACAACGAAGTTCCGGGGAAGCCTCAATGACTCCTCTAGGCTCCGGAACAAAAAACACCAACAACAAACAACCTACCAAGAAAGAAAACCCGTCACAAAACCTAGCAAGACAACTCCAAACGAGCCAAGAACTGGACAACAGGAAATCGGGACAACACCACATGAGCACGAGCCTGTTCCCCGAGACAAATCCCACAGAGGGCTAGCACCGGTTAGACCGGTCGAAGCACCGGTCGGACCGGTCATGCCCGGGCGAGCTCGGGATGAACAAGACCCGCGGGTCAAGTCCCCCAAATCGATCTCCCGACCCGCCGAATCGCTCCACGGATTTGTGCAAGACTTTAGGGATAGTAGGAACACCTTATGGGCACTCCATAGCCAAGACTTGGTCCACCAAAACTTGCTAAATCAAGAGGAATTGAGGAAATCCCACAAAGAACATCTCTAACCCTAAAGCACCGAAAACCCCAAAATCGAGCCCCTTTGCTCACGGATTTCGGAGAGGAATCAAAGGGAAAAGAACCACGGTGGGCTCGTGACAACCCCACCCGAGGTAATTCCGTACTATCGCCTAAACCACTCCATTTGGTCATTAAGCGATAATAAAGAATCATCCCGTTGAGTGTTGCGGGTTAATGCCCGTAAATCACTTGACGACACAAAGAGGATCGAACGTATGCATTAAAACTCCCACGAAGGAGAGTCCGAGTGCCTTACAAATTAACATCAAGTCCTCGTAGGGTCCATTATTACAAACATAGTTCTTTGACAAAAAAGTAAATAGTTCGCAGTTTATTGAAAACGGCGGAAGATTACTAAACAATACGATCACATCATAGGAGGCCCGTCCATGAGGCAATCACTCCTCGTCATCCACCCATTCCAGCTCCCGGCCGGTGGAAGTTCTCCGGCCACACATCACATGCATTACCCGGGAACCACATTTATAAAGCAAGGCCGAGTATACTAATACGCGAGCAAGACTTACTCGTCTAAAAGAAAGACGTTACCTCTAATCATGCAAGGCTTTTGGCTAGTGGGTTCGTTTGCCAAAAAGCTACTAAGTAGTGAATCCTTACTTTCACATTTGTTGACGGTGAAAATCCGTCAACCTAGCCATGAGTTTATCTTCGGTGTTGGCATAAGTTTTATACCTTATCCATTGGTACTAACCCCCGTGGTATAACAAGTTCACTTGTGCATATCAGTTTTGGAGTTTAGTGTTTATGCAGGGTTTTAGCGTTGAAAGCAAGACTTCCGGATAAGTTCATTAAGCACATCATGACAAGACCTTGAAGCCCGTAGAAGTCAAGCAATGAAGTGGACACGACTCCAAGAAGCCCAAGGACCCAACCCGAGAAGATGGAAAACTCCGAGGACCTAGCCGGAAAAGTGCCGAATCTTGCGAGACAAAGAGCTTCATCCAATTCGGAGAGAACCGACGACAAGGGCCCTCATGCGAAGGGGGAGGATCTAGAAGACTCGGGAAGCAACGTCGGGCAAAGGAGGCCGCGGACCGGGCCGAAGTGGGCCCAGGCCGGGCGGCCCAGCCCATTTCGAGGCCCAGTCGGCCCTCCCTTTGACCTAGATGCATCTCGGGCTATTTATAGCCTCCTGACCGAGAGCCACACATCAATCAATTCGTCATCCGCCGCCGAGGAGCAGAGAAGCTTGAGGGACACCATCTCGGAGATGAGGGTCGTGCTAGTTGTCTAGGGTCTCCGTAGGCGACGTGGGAACCTTGCATGGAAGACCACGTCGGAGCTCCGGAGCAAGGATCAAGATCGAGGTAGGATCCCGGTGGTGATCTTGTTCATGTAATCATTCATGGTCAAGTTTTTATAGTGAATTCGATTTCTAGCGATCAAGTGCCTTCTCGATGATTTTGTCTTCTTGGTTTTGCTTATTCCCCAATCTAGTCTATAGCTAGATTGCTTAGGGTGCTCTTGTAGCCGCGGTGGCTAGAGGTGCATACCAGACCGACCAAGTGATTTCAACTTGTTCTTATCGAACTCGCCCTAGACTACCCGCATGAATAGGAATACGTTGTGACAGAACGGGGGTTCCAATAGGCGGGCGTTTTCGGAATCGGACCGGAGGCCACGATTTAAAGATGCTTTTAATGAGATTCGCTTTTCTATCTTCATCTATCTTGTTTGGAGCTACAACATAAGCATGATCTAGATTCTCTAGATCGGTTATCTCTTGCTTTCTCTTGTTACCTCTTTAGTAGATTAGATTAGATGTGTTTACTTGATGATATCTTAGATTAGATGCAACTTTGTTCTTCATAAGATATATTTCCTTGCTTTACTAGATTGAATCCTTGCGTTGCACATTGTTCCATGGATTCGATACCTTGGGTTCACCACTCGAGGGAAGAAGGGTCCCTTGACTACGACGAGAGACTTGTCCACTTGCAAGTCTAAACGAACTTTGATACAACTATTAACCGTCAACAAGCCCCTTTTTCGGTGCCGTTGCGGGGGAACAAGCAATCAAGATCCAATCTAGTATCGCTTATTTTTCAGTTTTTCTTTTGATTTTCTTTTGCATCTCTTAAGTTTGATCATCCTCAAAAAGAAAAAAAATCAATCTAATCTAGTTTTGATTAACCCTAATTTTCTTTTTTTAGATGTTTGTTTTTGCTAACCCTAATCGGAGATGGTTGGCCACCTCTCCAAGAAACCCAAACTTTCTTTTGTGGATGATCCAAGAAAACTTTACAGGTAAAGGAGACGTGCAACACAAGCTAAAGGGTTGGAAACCCTAGATTCAAAAGCCGAAGTCGAAGGACCATCGAAATCTCCAAGGGAATCACCACCTCCAAGTCCAAAGGAAGATCAACCTAAACCGACATCGTTGATCTACCTATCATAAACCTTCAAGACGCTGGAAGGCCATTCAAGATCAAGGTCTAAACTATCCGCATGACGATTGTGGAAGCTTTGGAGCGTTTCAATGAATACATACGAGCCGGATTCCTTGAGTGGCGAATCGGTTTACTTAAGAGGAGGATGGAGAAGATGGAGATAGAGAATGAAGCTCAACACCTAAAGGTCGCCAAAGCAAGATCCACATGCAAGGAGTGTGAGGAGTACGACCATGTCCAAGGTACACCCCGATTTAATGCAATTTCATCGATTTGAGATTTGGTTCCTCTTTGTGCACAATTCAAGGACTTGATGGACGAGCAAGCTAAGATCAACAAGGACGTCGTCACTAAGTTTGAGGCTATGGAGAAAATATTGAAGAATTTAGATGGCAAGGTGACGGAGGTCGGAAACTCTATATGTGAAGTATTCATCGTAGAGACGCAAGTGGGACAACTTGCCGGGCACCCGATGGGTAACAAAGAAGAATTTCCGAGACAATCTCAAGGTCGCGGAAGCAGAAGGCAACTCAAACTCATTTGGGAGAGAAGGACGATCACACTAAGGAGACCATGAAGATCACGACCGAAGGACCGGAGTTTGAGATGCCGAGCCACTACATAAAGGAAGGTGTTGCATCCGTCAAGACCAAAGGACAAAGCCAGCCTGTGAAAACCAAAAAACTGACTAAGCCGAAGAATAAGCCCGTGCCCAAGATGGTGCGAAAGTGGGTACCCAAGATTGCAACGCCCACGAAGAGCATTGATCCGAAGTAATCAAGTGAAGAAGTCAAGCCATGGACTATAAACGAAGCGCTAGGCGGGGAGGCAACCCGTTTCGTCGAGTCAAGAATAAGCTACGGGAGGACAACCCGATTCCGGGTTTTTCGAGTCTTTTCAAGTAATTTAGTTTTGAATTTTAGTACGCAAGACATTAGACTTAGAATGGTTGAATAACATTAGAGACATAATTCTTGGTTGAATATTTTGTTTTGATCATAAACCCTTTACATGAACCGTCCTATGTGATTGTTTGCTTCTTTTCGAGAAACCACAACCAAAAAACTTCAGAACCTAGCTCAACCTCTCATCCTCTTCATGATGTTATGGTTGACTTGTTTTTCATGCTAAAAACACACGAGTAGAGCCACGACTTGTATCTAGATGTTATTTAAATTTCAGCACGTGGCGAGGACTCGTGTGAACCTAGAAACTTGACTTTTGGTTGGTTTAAAAATCCATATCCTTGGTTTCTCTAGAGTTAGAATTTTTCTAAGCCTCATTTAATTTTCTTTCATTCAAAATCTCTCTTATATAATCAAAATTAGAACCTAACCTATGCCCCCATGATCAAGCGGGAAAAATTTGCTCTCAACTAATGAAGGAAAACGATACCGTTGAGACCAACATAAAAGTAGTCGGGAAATATTTTCGACTTACATTTATTTTTAATGCTTTAAAACCTTCTCTAAATTTATGCTTGAGCTCTCCCATAGCTCGATTTTATTTTTATTTTCGAAATTAGAGGAGTGCTTAGCATTAAAGCATGCTTAGAGGGAGGCAAACTAGTTAACCTAACCATACATGCACCATGATACATCACGGGATGCCCCTCCAACATCTTTTATCAAACCACATTCAAAGTACAAGCATGGGGGGGGGGGCAGCCAAGGCTTTGTTTTGTAGGAATATCATGAAGGCATGTGAGGCAAGGGAGCATGGAGGTGACTCAAAGCGAAAACATCAAGTGGAAGGAATAATAATGCAAGCGAAGGAGTGGACGAGAACGTTTGGAAGATGCACACGGTCACGAAGCAAAATGAGTGCGCTAGAGAAGAACCAAGCCAAGAGGAGGAGAGAGGTAAGTCTCCCATCCAGCTCTTTGTTCGTGTGCTCTAGTTTGTAGTCCGGAACCACCTTAGACTTAGCCATCCACCTCGTTTGTTTCGTGCAACAAAACACATCCTAATTCCACTCAAAGTCCAGACTCCAAAATAATATTTGTGTACCTTGTTACCGGTTGAAAACCCCGGATATATATTTGTGAGGGAGAGTGCTGCAATCATGGAAGAAACCTACAAGCTTTTTCACCAAAGAAGAAGGGATCATCGTTGTCTTAGCCATCATCGACAACCTATTCGAGGAGGCGCTCGGTTTCGAGTCTCCTCGGAGTATGGAGGAGGACATGGCACCACCAAGGAGGAACGACACTCTTCTCCTCGGTGGCATGAGGGCCACACGAAACTCGTTTATGAGGTTCACCGGACCTCAACATATGGAGGAGCCGCCCGTCCGACCTCGCCACTCGACACGATCATCCACTCCACCTCCATACGCTCCGCGGTATTCCGAGGGGTTTGTCATCATGACGGAGGAGGAGAAGAAGCTCGCTCGCCTTGAGTAGAGGATTGTAGCGAACGTCGACTTCGACGACTAAGCTCTCCACATATTGGGTTTTCATACGGGACACCGAGGTTGGGTGCAATTTTCTAATAGAGTGTCGGCAAACACCCACAAGGAATTCTCCTAGGAAATTCTCATGACCATGGCACATATCCTTGATGAAGGAGTGCCGAGTCTCTCATTCCGTTTGGAGAGAGCCATTTGCACCAGGAGGCCATCCACAACCTAGAGAGAGAGGAGGGAGATCTCCAGAGGGAGATCAACCACCTCGAAGGAAGCACCCACAAGTGGAGAAGAAGGAAGACACCGTCGGAAGGGTAACCGTGATCAACAGTGCTATGTCTAGCACCTTGATGGGTTAATCTCCTTTCATCCATGGGTTGTAATGATCTTGAGATGTAATCATACTTTGTTGGATTATCTATCTATCATCTTGTGTTGAATATACTTTAATGCTTAAGGTTAGCTACCATGTCGTAAAGGGAGTAAGAGCTCCAATGCTTCCTTGGATCCATTCAATACGCTGTGTCCATCATAGGTCTAGTCATGAATACCTTCACGTAGTAAGTACGAGAGGAGGGAAAGGGCGAAACCGTGGTCACAACCCCGATAGATTAGATTGGTTTCATGTTCAAAACGATTGCATGATCTAGTATCGTAGACCCATGGGCGAGTGTCTCCTATCTTGGTTGAACAAGCGGTTCCCTATGTATTTGGGAATAGCTCGGTTTTCAAAAGGGAGCCCTGGAACAAGTGGATGTGCATGAGGCACATTGGAAGTTTTTTTGGAGTATGATCTCTGGAGAAGACCATCAACGAAGAAATACTATCCGGAACCCCATCATCCAAGAGTTTCACTCATGGATGTGCAAAAGGATTTTGGGGAGAATAAGAGAGACAAAGATAACCAACACGGAGTTGAATTGGCTTTACTCGGCTTTGATTGCCGTGCAGCCAATAGAGCCCACTCACCTTATGATCAACCGGTGGTGTTGTGAGAAACATCGGGTTCAAGAGATATTGGTTCGGGGTGTTACCTCTCCATGTTGGCTATCTTTTTGAAACCGGTATTACAAGGAACCCGAAGCATCTCCTAACCAGGACCTCCCTAGGATTTGAGTATATGAAGAAAGGAAAATATATAAGTGAAGATGAGAGAGGAGGCCTCAAAGTGGGCAAGGTGAATTTGCCCCTTTCGGAAGGAAGGTTAAGACTTTTTTTCTTGAGGGGAAAGATTGGTTAGAGGAAGGACTTCTTGTGCCGGCGAAGAAAAATAAAAGAGGAAGGATTATAGGAGAAGGTTCTTCCACGACCCAAGAAGGAGGTGCACAACAAAATTATGTGCCACCATTTGGAGGAACCCGCGCCGCCGAGTTACTACGGTGGTGTACCAATGCAAGCATGGGGGAGTGGTGCGGCCATGCCCCCACCATTTTGCGGTGCCTAACGTAGCCTTTGCGGAGCCATATGCACACCTTCCTCAACCACAACAAAATGAGGCCACCATTGGAGGATACGCTGCAAGGAACATGCAAATTATTGCAGCCATCCAAACCAATGCAAACCAAATGGGTGAAGGAAATGCGAACATCGCTTATGAGCTCGACACCTTCACTTAGCACCGTCGGGACAATTCATAGGAGGAGGGTGCAATCCTATTATGAGCAAGGGTGCAACAACCAAGACTATCAATATCAACCATCGGCGGAAGATTAGAGAGAGGAGGAGCTTTAGTTTAATCTTTCCTTTTCCCTTTTCTATAATTTTCAGCCTGTACGCACCTATGTATGCGTAGTGTTTTCAGTTTTTATTTAAATTTCAGCATGTGTGTTAGTTGTCTTAGTTTTTATTTTCATCATGAATAAAGTCACCACTAAGTTTTTACCATTAGTAAAGTTACAAAGTTTGTGCCATGATGATATATGATTATAATTGCCACTTTGTTTATCTTTGTAATTGTTTTATGCATGTTTAAGCTAGTGCTCTCTTAAAATACAAATCTGAAATTATCTAAATGCTAGCTTAATCTTTAGCGGAGGTTATGATAAAAATAAAGACCCATAGTGTTTTATGTGCTCTCAAGTTTTAGATGGATTAAAGATAATTTATTTTTGTTCTTAAAAGTAATGCTAACCTTGTCATAAATACCACTTGTGTGTTGCTCTACCTATCGAGAGCCATATAAATATTTGAGTGCAAAAACTTAGTATACAAGGTTTATTTTTGGGTGAGTTATTTTAGGCCTTGATTTCTCTGGCCCGAGACTAAGAAGCTGGCCATTCCGTTTTTGCGTATCTATCTTTTTGCTAGCCTTTCTATCCGTGCATTGTGTATCCCCACATCGGAGATCTCACAAACCTCGCCGGATATCCACCCTTAAAACCAAATATCATCTTATGTGATTGCCTCCTTAACCACAACCTATCGTTGAGAATGGATCGTCAATTCAAGGAAGATTGCAAGATGGTGCCAAGATTGAAGATTTCAAGTATCTCTCTAAAGGAAAAGTATTTCTGGTACCTACCTTATCTTTATCACCTCTTTGCTCGAGGACAAGCAAACGTCTAAGCATGGGGGAGGAGGTAGGTACAATGCAATTTTAGAGTTCAAAGGGGAGCAAATAAAAAATTGATGAGAAAAAAATGAGAAAGAGAAAGAAATAAAAAGAAATAAAGAAGAAAAAGTATATGTATGTAAGAAAAAGAGAAGAAAAGAAAAAAATATGGGTATGTATGATATAAAAATAAAATAAAATGAACTCCCCGGTTCTCTAAAGTGCATTAGGAATTTCAAGGCTTCAAGATTAAAAGATCCATACTCATTTTCCAACCATGTGCAATCCGATAACGAGGACTTCCTTTGTGCCTCGGGATCACTCTTTGCCATTTGCACATGTCTACCCATCTCAAGTGTGTGCATTTTACTCTTTCCCCTCCTTGATATAACATTATTTTCTAATGACCTTTTTGACAAGTCTCGGTAAGACCATGAGAAGCTTGTCTTGTTTTAACAACATCTCATTTGTAATATCTTGGTAGGACTAAACTTTCCCAAAAAGCTCCATATAAAGCCTACCACATAAATGAATGTTGTGAGAGGGAAATGAGTAGAATAAATAGGCCTGAGAGACAAGATGAGATGAGAGTTCATGAGCAAGAAGCAAGGTGGTTTAAATTGTTGAACTTGGTTTAGCTCTTTTTCATCTCGTTCTTTATTTCAAAATTTCTGAGATCCATTTGAATTTTGGGTCCATGTTAATACTTGTGGGATAAGCTTAATTATTAATCTACCCTCCATAGGGATGAAGGCTAGTACATTATGGAACTTTAACGAATTAAACTTTTGAGAGCATTATGTTTTCTCCCGTATGATCAAGTGCAAGGTTTAAACAATGAAGGGCAACGATGATATCCATCGAAGGCTTACTCGAGGACGAGCAAGGTTTAAGCATGGGGGAGATGTTGACGGTGAAAATCCGTCAACCTAGCCATGAGTTTACCTTGTTGTTGGCATAAGTTTTATACCTTATCCATTGGTACTAACCCCGAGTGGTATAACAAGTTCACTTGTGCATGTCGGTTTTGGAGTTTAGTGTTTATGCAGGGTTTTAGCGTTGAAAGCAAGACTTCCGGGATAAGTTCATTAAGCACCTTATGACAAGACCTTGAAGCCCGGTAGAAGTCAAGCAATGAAGTGAACACGACTCCAAGAAGCCCAAGGACCCAACCCGAGAAGATGGAAAACTCCGAGGACCTAGCCAGAAAAGTGCCAAATCTTGCGAGACAAGGAGCTTCGTCCATTTCGGAGAGAAACTGACGACAAAGGCCCACATGCAGAAGGGGGGAGGATCTAGAAGACTCAGGAAGCAACGTCGGGCAAAGGAGGCCGCAGACTGGGCCGAATTGGGCCCAGGCCGGCCGGCCCAGCCTATTTCGAGGCCCAGTCGCCCCCCCCCTTTGACCTAGATGCCTCTCGGGCTATTTATAGCCCCCTGACCGAGAGCCACGCATCAATCAATTCGTCATCCGCCGCCGAGGAGCAGAGAAGCTTGAGGGACACCATCTCGGAGATGAGGGTCGTGCTAGTTGTCTAGGGTCTCCCTAGCCGACGTGGGAACCTTGCATGGAAGACCACATCAGAGCTCCGGGGCAAGGATCAAAATCGAGGTAGGATCCCGGTGGTGATCTTGTTCATGTAATCATTCATGGTGAAGTTTTTATAGTGAATCCAATTTCTAGCGATCGGGTGCCTTCTCGATGATTTTGTTTGTTTCTTGGTTTTGCTTATTCCCCAATCTAGTCTATAGCTAGATTGTGTAGGGTGCTCTTGTTGCCGCGGTGGATAGAGGTGCATACCGGACCGACCAAGTGATTTCAACTTGTTCTTATCAAACTCGCCCTAGACTACCCGCATGAATAGGAATACGTTGTGACAGAACGGGGTTCCGAAAGGTGGGCGTTTTCGGAATCGGACCAGAGGCCACGGTTTAAAGATGCTTTTAATGAGATTTGCTTTTCTATCTTCATCTATCTTGTTTGGAGCTGCAACATAAGCATGATCTAGATTCTCTAGATCAGTTATCTCTTGCTTTCTCTTGTTACCTCTTTACTAGATTAGATTAGATGTGTTTACTTGATGATATCTTAGATTAGATGCAACTTAGTTCTTCAAAAGATAGATTTCCTTGCTTTACTACATTGAATCCTTGCGTTGCATATTGTTCCACGGATTCGATACCTTGGGTTCACCACTCGAGGGAAGAAGGGTCCCTTGACTACGACGGGAGACTTGTCCGCTTGCAACTTTAAACGAACTTTGATACAACTATTAACCGTCAACAACATTTTAGCTCATGTTCTAGTAGAAGTAATCATTACTAGATAAGCAATTATTGCAATCAAAGTTGTACAAACAATTAATCAAAGTAATAATCTTCACAAAGTTCCATCATAAAGGGATATACTTGGCCGTCGATTAAGTAGTCTCGGATAACGGTGAGAGGCTGACAATCGATTGATTCATAACCTTTCAAGGTGGACCTAAACACACGAGAGGTGTCCTCACTAAGAGTTCACCAACCAGGTGGTTCCCATCATTCTTCGGTTTGGGGATAATAGCTCACAGTCTTAAGTACAAGGTTTATCTAGGCTACACCACTAAGGTCACCCAAACCTCACACATGCACTCGGGTGGCGAGTCCGGGGCCGCAACCCTAAGAGTAGTGATAGTAAAACCCCGTACCACCTCATTTAGGTACTAGGCTTACAGTGCCCATTTCCGACAAGTGTTTAGTACTTTCTAACACTTAACCAATGAAGCCATTGGATTGGAGCCGAAATCCCATGCTCTTACCACATGAGCAATCCATTTATACATATGGTGATTCCATAAGGAGCTTCTATTCTCGCGAGTGACGAACATCACTCGACTTGTACCGGATCCTTAGAGCATAGCAACTATTGACCTAACATGCTAGTAAAAGATCATGGTACTTAAGGATAATGCAACTAGAGTTTCAATTCAACTCTTGAACGTAAATGCACATAAGATAACAATAGGTAAATTCGAAGTTTAAAGAAACACATAGGTTAATGAATAAACCGGGGCTAGCATTCGTCGGCACAAGCGGACGGACAACCTTCCGGACTTTGGTTGGTGTTGACGTAAAATCAGCACCTCACGCCAAGCACACAGCAAGCCGGATTAGCTAGCTTCACACACGTGGCCCGGGCGTCGAATCCGGAAGCGTGCCGGAAAATTTTTCCTGAAACTGACAAAGGATGAAAACGGTTAGATAAAACCTGGAACTTGCCGGGTGGTACCAGATAGTTCCGTATTTACGGCTATAAAGCCAGTTAGAATGACATATAGCTACAAACAAGCTATCCGTCAAAGAATTCGAACATCATTCGGGAACCGAATAAGCATGTAAACAGGGAACAGCTTGAATGTATGACGTAAGCATGATGAAAGATCGGTCTTTATTTAAACAATATTGCAGCACGTAACCATGACCGATTATCAAGGATAAATCATGATGAAATAGATAAAAGCGAAGCATGACCATAAATTATCGGTAAACATGCATGCATAGACAAAAAGCACAAGTCTACCGCATGTCTAGGTACTTTCAAACCCGTCAAGCATGATACCAAACAAGTTAATCCACCGCATGATACAACTTGTTTAAAATCACACCACTAACCAAGAATAGATCAATCCACCGCATGATACAATCTAAACATGGAAGGCTAAAAGCATATGTTATTTAAAGCAAAACTCATGAACACGTTTCACTCGTGAAGGGAGTGCCGAATACAGCTGTACAGCCGAATCAGGTTCCGCGGAGAAGGAACAAACTATGAAAGATTAATAAGATTGAACCCGCAACACGTGAGAATCTAGATTGACTCGAATTCGGCTATTAGAGAACGTATGACTCGCTTGCCACGTTAAGCCAAAGACTTGAACGTGCAACACGTGGATCACAAACATGATAGAACCGAATCTAATCAATCTAAATTGGGCAATAAGAGTGTTACATGAATTAAACATAAGAGCAAAATTCAGAGCGACACATGGTAACTTGATGAATCTATTAGATCTTGCCAAATCTAATAGAGCCGATAACTAGCTCCAAGCTAGATCTTAGCCTACCGCATAGCTCATGATGCAACAAGAAAGCCTTCTTGAACCAAGCTGAAATCCACCACATGATACTAAGCATGGTAACAAGACTACTTGCATCACGGTCTAAATGCACCGCATGATACTAGATATGATACAAGGTTGCCGGTGCATGTCGGGGACAGCCCTAGGGGTCCCCTTAAACAACGGGGAAATCCTCACTTAAATCCCGCAACCACACCAAAACACGCTAAGCCTAACCATGCGGGTGACTAACCATGCGGACACGGCCCACGCCGGGATCCCGACGGCCCACCGAGACGGCCCTCTTAGAAGTCCCCTCGAGCGAGGCTCCGCCTCGCTCGAGGGCGCACTCCCCCCTCGAGCGGGCTCCGCCCCGTTCGAGGGGCAACTCTTCCCCTCGAGCGGTCCCGCCCCGCTCGAGGGCTCGCTCCCCCCTCGAGCGGGTCTCGTCTCGCTCGAGGGTTCGTCCCGCCCCTCGGCCGGGGCCCGCCACGCTCACGGGCGCCCCGCACGCGTGCGCCGGCTCCCGTACACGGGCATTTAACGCCCTGACACAGGCGGGACGGCGCCATCATGCGCCCGGGGCTCGCGCCCCGGTGCCGCCGCACCAACTCCCCAGGGAGGAGCCCATCCCCACCACTGTGGGAAGGGACTGTGCGGTACGGCCGGTGTCAGTCCCGTGACACCGCGCGCCCACTACAGTACGGCTAACGCGCCCGACCCTCGAAGGGGGGCCGGGCGCACCCTCGATTTCACTTTCTTGTGACCCTACAGGGTTAGGTGGAGGCGCTAGGCCGGTGGATCGCCATCCCGGCCACTGTAACGGCGTGGCCGCCGTACCCGCGCGTGCAGGCGCACGCCGGGCGCTGTAGCAACCACTCCACTGCTGTGAAGCGCGTTGGGAAGGAACGCCGTTCTACCTACTCCTGTGCCCTGTACCAGCCATCATCAGCACCTCCCTCGAAGCCTATCGGGGGACGCCACCACCGTCTGCCGCCCTCCTACCCTCGAACCGCCACTGTTCGGGTACGAGGTAGGCCATCATGGCCAGATCGCTGCGAAGATCGTCCGACGGCCTGTCGGTGTTTTGGACCGGCAACCTACTACGGGGAGTACCCGAAGTAGATGAATGTGACTCGCCGAGATCGGTAACTCGAAGGAAGAGACACGTGGCACACAATTTAGACAAAGTTCGGGCCGCGAGGTGCGTAATACCCTACGTCTCGTATGCCGCGTAGCTCGGATTGATAGGGCACGATTACGGGATGGTGCAATAGTGCGCCGTGAGTTGAGATTGGATGAGGTGATCCCGAGATCGGTCCCCGCCCTCGCCTTATATAGTCCGGGAGCGGGGTTACAAGTCGGAGTAGGGAAGGAGTACTAGTCGAGTACGCCTAGGAGACCTCTACACGGTGCGGAACGTGTACGAGTCCTAACCGAGTACTACTCTCGCGTTGTCCTTGTGCTCCACGCCTTCGGTGCCGTGTAGCGCAAGCCGGGTAGTCCCGGGGGCCCTCCGAGTAGTCGGTCCCGGTACCCACCGAGGCAGTGGGCCCCGGGGAGGTCCATACGACAAGCCCCCGAGTACTTTGTAGTCGAGAAGGATAGCTTCAAGTAGTCTTGAAGGCCTTAACAAGTAGTCCTCAAGCGTCCCCGAGTGCTACAAGTCAAAAGTCCTCAAGAGTAGTCGAAGCATCCCGAGGCCGGGAATGTACTCCGGTGATGTTTGAGCAATCTTGAAGTCTTCTCGAGTAGTCCCAAGCGTCCTTGAAATCCGCCTTCGAAGGTCTTCAAAAATGCCTCGCCTTGTCTTGAAGCCGGAGCCGTCAAGAAGATGCGATTTGCAGAACCGCAATCCACATGGAGTAGCCCCCGAGCCTCGAGCCGCGGGCTCTGGCCGAGGATCTATCCGAAGTCTTGGCGAGAAAATCCCGAAAAATCCGGAGAGAAAAAACCGAAGGACACATGGCACGGAGCCCCCGAGCCTTGAGTCGAGTACTTCCTCTCGAATTGAAGGGTCTTCTTGGAGAATGTGTCCCGAGATGCTCTTGAGACTAGCCGCGTCCCGGTAGTCGAGTAGAATTAGCCGAGCCCCCGAGATGAGGCGCGTCGACTAGTGGAATACGAAGAGTCACGCGCGGCCCGCCGAGTCGCCCGCGCGTGGACTTATTCGGCCGCCCGTTACGGAGGCGCTTTGGCTTATAAATACAAGCCGAAACCCTTAGGGTTTTTCACCCAAGTGAGCCGCGATCATTCGCCACTTGAATCTTGAAGTAGATCCACTCCGCCGAGCACCGCCGCCATAGTAGATCCGAGCGCATCGCCACCCGAAAGCCGTAGGGTAGCCCCCGAGCGGATGCGAGTGAAGACTCCCCTGTTCTTGGAGGATGAAGCCGTCCCCGTCGAAGACGTCGAAAGCCGGCGGGAAGAAGAGGAGCCATGCGAGAGGCCGCGGCGGCACCGGAGCGGCGCCGCCCACGTCTCCACCGCGCGCTGACCCAAGCCGCGAGTGGAAAAAATCGAAGGTGAAGACCGAAGACTTGCTGACCCTGTTGAACAGCGGGTTCATCAGGGAGAAGCGCATCGACATGTGGAGATCCGCCGCAGGAGATCCCTATCCAATGGAGAAGGCACAAGACGAGATCCCGATGTTCTCGCGCTTCGTGGAGCGCGGTCTTGCGCTCCCAGCGAGTGACTTCTTCAAGGGGCTTCTCAGGTACTATGGCATCGAGTACCTCAACTTGAACCCCAACGGTATCTTCCACACTTCCGTCTTCGTCCACTTCTCGCGAAGCTTTCTTGGGAATCAAACCGCATTGGGTTCTCTTCCGAAAGTTTTTCCGCGTGAAGCCGCAGCCCAGCGCCTCCAACCCCAGAGTAGTCGGAGGGGCCGGGATCCACTCGAGGGAGGATGCCGCCGAGCGCACTCGGCGTACAAGCTCGTGGACTCCAACACCGACCGGAAGACGAGGTGGTTCTACATCACGAACCACCATCCCGAGCTACCGAAGCCGAGCGGGCGGCAGCCCGTGCACCAAGAGTGGTGGAACACGGAGCCCACCATGCGGGAGGGGCTCCGCCTCCCGGAGTTGCTAGCACGCATCAAGACTCGCGGGATGCGGGACCGAGGGCCGAACACGTGGCCTTCGCCTTTATGAAGCGCCGGATCCAGCCGCTGATGGCGAGGGATACGATGGGCATCGAGTACACCGGCGACGACGACACGTCGCGGATGCCGGGGGCGAAATTGAGGACAACGACATCATCGAGAGGTTGTCGAGGATCTTCAAGGACATGCCGGAGTACACGGCGTGCCCCGTCGAGGAATACTCCACCGCGCGCCCGCCCAACGAGGTAAGTAGCCGTACCTCCCTCGTCGAGTAGTAGGCACTTGTAGCGAGTTGCCGACGCTTTTGTGTCTTTTGCGCGGATGATGTGAAGCGGTTTGTCTCCGAGCCGCAGCCACCACCGAGCGGAATTGAGATCCCAACGGTGGAGAAGGTGAAGGAGCGCCGAGTAGTCGGAGACGACGACGATCCCGTCATCATGGGGGATACCTCCGATGACGAAGAAGACGAGGAGACGCCGGAGGACCGCTTCCACTGCGCGGTCGAGGTTTAGCCGTCCGGGCTTGCCTCATGTACCTCTCATCCAAGACCCTCCCCGGCTAGCCTCGAGGCTAGCCTTGCCGCGCCGCCGAGGAAGCCGCGCAACCCCGCCAAGAAGCGGGTAGCGAAGAAGATGAAGGTCTCGCAGACCACGCCTCCGCAGGTAAGTCATCTTGAGCAAAGTAGTCGAGTACCCAAGGATCGAGTACGGTGGCCGACGAGTAGTCGTCCTTGTGTGCGGAGAGGCCGCCGCAGAGCCCGTGGAGGAAGGCGATGAGGGCATGTGGCCCACGCGTGGGGGAACCGACCGGAAGCCGAAGTCCGGCCCCCCACCGTCGAAGAACTTCGGCGCGGCCCGGACCGCCGCCCCCCGCCCCGTAAGGGAGCGAGTACCCGCGACCGCCGCCGCCGAAGAGGTGGAAGCCGCAGGGGCGCGAAAACCCGCGCCGGCCGCCGCCGCCGTGGAGGAGGCGGTAGTCGGAGAGGCGGAGGAAGAAACGCCCGCCGAGGGTGGACCGGTTGATATCGCCGCATCCTCGGTGCTCCGGCCGTGACTATCGTCCTGGTCGAACTTGTAAGTACCACGGCTTCATGAGTAGTACTCATTGTAGTAGTCGATTTTATCTGACGACCCTCTGTGGATACTTGTGCAGAAAATCCACGGACTTGAGCTGGGACGGAGAGGAGCCCACGGCAGCGGAGGCAGAAAAGGCCGCGCCGCCCGTCGAGGAGCCCGCTCCAGAAGCCCAAGCCGCGACCGAGCCCCCAGCTGCCGCCGAAGCGCCGCTGCCAGAGGCGGTCGTAGTCGAAGGTGAGTACTCCTCCTGAAGCTATATAGCCCCAAAAAGAGTAGTCGTAGATACTGATGCGCGTGTTCCTTGGTGACAGGGCGCCGAAGGAGGTGACATCCCCCGCGGGGGTGCCCATGCATGAGTTGACACCGAAGCCCCGCAGGCCGCGGTAGGAGCCCCCGAGCCCATGGGGGGAAACCGTCGAGAAGTCCGTCGAGGGGGAGGCGGCTACCACGTCGCCGGGGGGTTGCCCCGGAGGTGGCGATCCGGTCTCCCGAGATCCAAGACGCGGAGCCTATCCGCTCGGCGCCAATGACGGAGGCTACGCCGAGTAGCCGTGGCGGGATTGAGCTGCTTGCCGACGATCTCGTCGAGCCGGCGGTGTTGGCGCAAAGATCCGGAGGCGATGCGGCGAGCCGAACAAATGGATGAAGGTACGTGGCCGTTGCCTCCCTAGTAGTCAGCCCTTTTGCGTTGAGTACTCTGCTTGACTTGAACTTGTCTTGTGCAGGACGGCGCGGAGCGATCCCGCGAGAAGTCGAATCTACCGCAAGGCTACGGCGACACGGCATCGCGAGCCGAAGCCTTGGAGGAGCAGCTCATGAAGTCGAGGAAGCACGCGGCCGCCATGCGGTCCGAAGCTTGACGCCGCCTTCGCCAAGTACCACAACGATGTGATGGACTTGCGGGCGAAGAGCGACGAGCCGGTGCGGAAGAACAAAGGCCTCCGCAACAAGAATAAAGGTATGGCTCTTGACTTGTCGGGTACTTGCCGGGAGTCATCAAGCTCGACCCGTTGTTGCGTTCGGTCGTTGCGGAACTCGAAGGCCGGTGGAGCGACCGAAGGGCTCGGAGGTCGGCATGAAGAATCTCTTCTACCGGGAGCAAGAAGCCCGCCGTGTACTTGAACTCGACTACAAGGAGCTGGCCTTCGAGTGCGAGAAGCACATGGAGTTGCGACTTGCATCCGATAGAGACCTCGTCAACCGCTACAAATCTTTGCGAAGTTGAACGAAGATCGCGAGGCGCTCCGGCCCACCGAAGGACCTTGAAGAGGCTCGCCCTCCCGATCGCGAGGCTCCCGGTGCCGCACCCGGCGGCCCCAAGATCGCTCCGTTGGCGGATCGACTTCGTGAGGCGCCAAGCCGGCCGGCCGCCTATGTGAAGCACATGGCCAAGTCAATCCCGAAGCGAGTGGCCGGCCTTCATGAAGTCGTACTTCCCGAAGGCCCCGGTGGAGGTAGTCGCCGGCGGGGTAGCCGCCAACCGCTCGGATGAGCAAGCACGCGGAGTTGCCGGAGCGATGGCTCCCCATCGCGGAGCAGGTAGCCGATAAGTTGAACCTCCCGGTAGCCCCGCATAGATAGCTAGTAGCCGTAGTTGTATAGGAAACAAGCTTGTAATGAACTTTTTCATATATCAATGAAATGTGATGTTCCATCAATGAGTACTCGTAACCGCGATCTCGAAGTGCGGAGCGCCCATCGTGGAGTAGGTGCGAGTAGTAATACTCGGCTTAGTGGTCCCGTAGCGGGGAGTAGACAGAAAGAAGTTGATGAACAATCAAACTTTATTACCGAAGAAGTACACCCTGGGTGGCCGGGCCGTAGTTACAAGGAGTCGCCGGACCCGAAGGCCGCTTACGACCGAGTAGTACCGGAGCGGGTAGCCGCTTACGCGGAGTGATCCGTAGGTAGCCGTGTAGGCCGGATCGCGATCCGTAGGTAGCCGTGCGGGCCGGATCTTGGAGTGTGGTCTCTTGGTAGACCGCTCGCTAGAGTCCTTGATGCTCGTTGCGGCCCCGTGGTCCGTAGGTAGCCGCACGGCCGGACCTCGGAGGAGAGTAGTCCGAGACTTGAAGCCGGGACCCGAGGGTCGCTCGCGGCAAGGGGGTGTTGATGTAGTCGCGTGGACTTGAACCCCGGAGTAGTCGTTTAGACTAGGCGTAGAATCGACAAAGTTGGTCGACGTTCCACGAGTTGTTGACTTCTTCGCCTTCAAGTGTTTGGAGGCGGTAGGAGCCCGGCCCGGCCACCTTAGCCACGGTGAAGGGGCCTTCCCGTGGGGAGCCGAGCTTGTGAAGTCCTTCCGTGTTCGGATACGGCGGAGGACAAGATCTCCAACGTTGAAGGAGCGTTCCTTGACGTTGCGATCGTGGTAGCGTCGGATACCCCTCCGGTACCTTGCCGATTGGACGAGGGCGGCACGGCCGAGCTTCTTCGAGGCCGTCGATATCAACTCGTCTCGTCGTCCTCCGAGACGCCTTCGTCGTAGTGCTCCACCGCCGGCGAGTTCCATATGACGTCGGCGGGGAGGATGGCTTCGTAACCATAGACCAGAAGTAGGGGGATTGCCCCGTTGGCTTGGATGGTTGAGTCCGCAGCCCCCACAGTGCGTTGGGTAGTTCCTTGATCCACTTGCCCCCTTTTAAGTTAGCAGCGTCGTGTAGCCGCTTCTTGAGGGCGTCGAGCACCATCCCATTGGCGCGCTCGACTTGTCCGTTGGCCCGCGGATGGGCGACGGAGACGTATCTGACGTCGATCCCGCTGTTCTCGCAGTACTCCCAGAACTGGTGGTTGTTGAAGTTGGACCCCAGGTCTGTGATGATGCGGTGGGGTAGCCCGTAGCGGTGTATGAGTTCATCCAGGAAGTCGAGTACTCTGTCAGCCTTGGGGCATGTGACCGGCTTGACCTCGATCCACTTGGTGAACTTGTCGATAGCCACCAGCACTCGTTGAATCCTCCCCGGCGCAGCTTGGCGGTGGCCCAATCATGTCGAGCCCCCGAGGGCAAAGGGCCGGGGTTGGCGGTATGGTGACTAGCTTGTAGGCGGGGACGTGTTGTCGCTTGGCGAAGAACCGACATCCTTGGCACCTTCGACGAGTTCTTCGGCATCGCCCGGTGGCCGTGGGCCAGGTAGAAGGCTCGCCGGAAGGCCTTGCCGACCGGCCGTGCGGGAGGACGCGTGGTTGCCGCGGACACCCTTGTGGATCTCCTCCAAGATGTCCTTGCCTTCTTCGCGAGGGACGCATTTCATGAGTACTCCGAGAAGATGCGCCTCGCTTGTAAAGCTTGTCGCCGACGAGGACGTAAGACTTGGCGCGGCGGACGAGTTGTTCGGCCGCGTTCTTGTCGGAGGGGACCTTCTCGCTCGCCGAGGTAGTCGATGAAGGGTTGCCTCCAGTCCACGTCGATCATCATGACCTCTCCGCCCACTGGTGGATGAGCCGGGGCGGTGGTCGGTGGCGCCGGCTCCGGGATGGATGGCGCGTGAAGCTCATGGACGAAGACGCCCGCGGGTACTTGGGCGCGGGTGGATCCGAGCTTCGAGAGGACGTCCGCCGCAACGTTGTTGTCGCGGGCGATGTGATGGAACTCGAGACCATAGAATTTGTTCTCGAGCTTGCGGACTTCTAGGCGCAGGCGTCCATGTTCTCCTTGTTGCGGTCCCAGGACTTGTTGACTTGGTTGATGACCACTGCGGAGTCGCCGTAGACTAGTAGCCGCTTGATGCCAAGTGAAGCCGCGAGGCGGAGCCCGTGTAGGAGAGCTTCGTACTCGGCTTCATTGTTCGAGACCTTCCAGAAGATCTGCAGGACGTACTTTAGTTGTTCGCCCGTTGGAGAGATCAGGAGCACTCCTGCGCCTGCGCCCTCGAGGTTGAGTGAGCCGTCAAAGTACATCACCCAATGCTCCGGTCGCACAGTGGGAGCGGGTAGCTGGTTCTCCCGCCACTCTGCCATGAAGTCGACTAGAGCTTGCGACTTGATGGCTGTGCGTGGCTTGAAGTCGATGGTGAGGGCGCCGAGCTCGACAGCCCATTTGGAGATCCTTCCGGTGGCGTCTGGGTTCCTCAGGATGTCGCCGAGCGGGTAGTCGGTGACGACGGAAACCGAGTACTCCTGGAAGTAGTGTCGTAGCTTCCGCGAGGTGATGAGTAGAGCGTACGCAAGCTTCTCGCACGGCCGGTAGCGAGCCTTGGACTCGATAGAACCTCGCCGACGAAGTAGACCGGGCGCCCCGGGACCGGTAGGCGTGGCCGTCTTCCCCGCCGCTCGACAACGATGGCGATCCGACCACGTGAGTAGTCGCGGCAAGGTAGAGCGAGAGGTGCTCGCCCTTGTAGGGAGCCGTGAGGACTGGGGGCTTCGACAAGAAGTCCTTGAGCTGGGCAAGGGCTTGGTCCGCCTCTGCAGTCCACACGAACTTCTCGTGGTGCTTGAGTAGTTTGAAGAAGGGGAGACCCCGTTCTCCTAGCTTCGAGATGAATCTGTTCAATGCCGCCATGCACCCCGTCAGCTTCTGGACGTCCTTGATGCTCGTGGGAGCTTTCATGCTGGTGATGGCGGAGATCTTCTCGGGGTTGGCTTCGATGCCGCGCTGGCTGATGATGAAGCCGAGTAGTTTGCCCGAAGGGACGCCGAAGACGCACTTGTTCGGGTTAAGCTTCCAGCGGTACTCGCGTAGCGATGCGAAGGTCTCTTCAAGGTCGTCGATGAGGGTACCGGAGTCCCTGGTTTTGACAACCACGTCATCCACGTAGGCCTCGACGTTCTTGTTGAGTTGCCGCTTGAAGCAGCCCGGATGGCCCGTTGATAGGTGGCGCCGGCGTTCTTCACCCGAATGACATGGTCGTGTAGCAAGACGCGCCAAACGGGGTGATGAACGCGGTCTTCTCCTGGTCTTCCTCCTTGATTGCGATCTGGTGGTACCCGGAGTAGCGGTCCGAGGAAGCAGAGCAGTCGCGCCCCCGCCGTGGAGTCGATGACTTGATCAATCCGCGGCAACCCGAAGGGGTCCTTGGGGCAGTGCTTGTTAAGGTCGGTGTAGTCGACACACATCCTCCACTCGTTCGAGTTCTTCTTGCGGACGAGGACGGGGTTGGCGAGCCACTCAGGATGGAAGACTTCTCTGATGAAGCCGCAGCGAGTAGCTTGGCGAGCTCCTTCTTGATGGCGTCCCGTCCGTCGTCGGCGAAGCGTCGGAGGTGCCGTCGCTTGGGGGGTGGCCTTTGGGTCGACGTTGAGGCGAGTGCTCGATCGGCTCCCCGGGCACTCCCGGCATGTCCGCCGGCTTCCACGCGAAGATGTCGCGGTTAGCCCGCGGAAGCCGATGAGCGCGTCTTCCTATTTGGGGTCGAGGCCGGCCCCGATGGTGGTGGTCTTGGTGGGGTCGCCCGTTCCGAGGTCGACCGACTTGACGAGCACCTCCTCGGGTGGCCGAGGCTTGTTGGCGCCGTCGACTTCTGCGGGATGTCGAGTTCGCTTGTGGCAAGCTTCTTCGACGCGGCGTAGACCTCCATCATTGGGGGTGGGTACTTGATTTGTTGAAGCGATCACCACGGCCTCTCGTATCGCAAGCCGTGAGAGATCTTCAAGTCCCCTTGGAGGGAGAGTACGCCACCGGACTTGGCATTTTGAGTACCAAGTATGTGTAGTGGGGCACCGCCATGAACTTGGCGATGGCCGGTCCGCCGAGGATGGCATGGTAGGAAGTCTCGATATCCGCGACCTCGAACTTGATGTACTCGGTGCGGTAGTTGTCGCGAGACGCCCCGAAGGTAACCGGCGTACCACCGAGCCTAGTGGGGATAGCCGCGTTGCTCCGGGACGATGCCGTAGAAAGGCATGCTCGCTCTTGTCGAGCATGGGGGTGACGTCAAGGTTCATCTTCTTCGCAGTCTTGGTGAAGAGAACGTTGAGCCCGCTTCCGCCGTCGATGAGCACCTTGTTGAGCTTAGAGCCCGCCACCGTTGGTTTCGGGACGAGAGGGAAATGTCCCGGTTCGGAGAAGCCGGTCCATTGGTCCGCGCGGGAGAAGGTGATGGGTGTCTCCGACCACCCGAGAGGGGTCATAACCGCCGGTTCAATGGACATCACTTCACGGCGAGTAGCCTTCTCGCTCCCGCCCGCCGGGTAGTCCGCCGAAGAGGACGTTGACGGTCTTCTCGGGTTCTTGGAAGTCGTCGCCGTCCTTCTTCTTGTTCTTCTGATCGTGAGGGTGCGGTGGCTCCGGCGTATCCTTGAGTGCATGCCTGAGCTGGTAGCACTGCTCGGTAGTGTGGTTGCCGTTTGGATGCCACGGGCACTTCTCCTTCGGCGGGTCTTTGAACCCGCCGGAATTCTTCTTCGAGTTCCCTTTCGGAGGGCGCCGGATAGCCGCGACGGTATTGTCGGCTTGCGCTTGCGGTTGGAACCCGAGAAGTTGTTGTTGTTGTTGTTGCGGCCGCCTTGGTTTGGATTCTTGCCCGGCCGCCGCCGCCCGGTTCTCGCTTGGACTTGCCGCGGATGGCGTCATACTTGGCGTTGGCCTTGTCCTCTTCATCCGCCCAGGACGTGATCATGTCCTTGAGGTGGGGAATGGACCTAGGGCGGCGTCGACCGAAGTCCTCGAAGGTGCGGCGATGGTAGAGCCCGTCCTGGAAGAGGTCGATGACCTCCTTGTCGGTGACGTCCACGACGGTAGCGCGCTTGTCGAAAAGCGGCGCATGTACTTGCGGAGGGTCTCGCCTTGTTCCTCGCTTGATCATGGCGAGGTCCATGCGAGTACCCGAACGGCCCATGGCGCCCGCGAAGTTGCTCGTGAACTCGTTCCTTCGGTCGGTCCCACTTGTCGATTGAGTGCTTGTCCGGGCGACTCGAGCCACGTGAGTGGGGCTTGGTCCGTGCGTAAGGGGAAGTAGAGGCACTTGGTGTCGCCGTTGCCGCCGCCGTTCTCGATGGAGAGAGCGTAGCATCGGAGCCACCGGATGGGATCTCGCTTCGCGTCGTACCTGGTGATCCCCAAAGGCTTGAACTTGTCGGGGGAGGAGCAAAGTTGCGGCCGGGGTGAGAAAGCAGGGAAGCCGTCGCCTTCGGCGGCGGTCGTCGACTTCTTTTGCCGTAATTCCTCGATTCTCCGGCGAGCATCGTACCCGCCCCGAGAGGCGCCGGAGGCGTGGCCGTGCGCGTGGCCGTGGCCGCCGCGGCCGCCGCCGCCTCCGGCCTTTCTTGTTGGCCCCGTGGTTGGAGCCGCCGCCGCCGCCGCCGCCGCCGTCGGGGTCGTTGCCGCCGCCACCGGCCGGAGCACGATGGGGGACGACTTATCGGTTGCGTTGTCTTGCCGTGAGGGTCCGCCGGCGGTGGAGCGTCGACGGTTTGGGTCGGCCGGGATGTCGCCCCGAGTACGATTAGGACCGGGGTCAACACCGCGACTAGTAGCTTCGTTGTCGCGAGGCTTAGCCGGGAGAGGTTGGGCGACTCTCTTGTCTACCCGCATGAAGTAGGCTTCTTCGGCCGAGCTTGGCGATGACCTCCCCGGCTCGTATGCCCCGAGCTCCGGCGTGCGATCGTTGTGATCGACATGAGGCATTGCTCGGAGTGGTGTGGACTCTGCTCTCAACTCGCCGAGAGCTTCCGCAAGGTTGCGGATGGGAAGGTTGTCTCCCGAGCCGCCGGCGTCGTTCGTTGCGCTTCTCCGTTACGTTCGCGCCGGCGTCCCCGTTGGCGTTGGTCTCGTCCGCAGGGGCATCGCGAGACGCCTCGTCTCGCGGAGATGTCCTCCAAGTACTTGTCCGCGGCCGTGCCCGAGGTTCCGGGGTGTCGCCGCGGCCATGAAGACTTGACGATCGGGGGTACCCAAGCTTGGCTCGAAGGTGCCACCTCGCTTGGTGTGTTTGAGTCGGCCCCGGGCTAGTGGTGTTCCCTCCCCGGAACGGTAGCGAGTCGATGTAGGCGACGTAGCGTGAGTCCTCCTTTGTCGGCTCGGCGGGCTTGCGGTCCGGCCGCAGACGTATCTCCCGGCCGGCGTCGATCTTATAACCAGCCCGCAGGTCGGCCCCGACAAAGGAAGCTCGGAGGAGGCATCTTCGGACTCGGGCTCCTCGGGGTCCGACCCGAAGTCGAACTCGTAGTCCGGGTTCGAGTAGAACTCGAGAGAGAGGGCCGTAGTCCGAGACGCGGCCGGGGGACGGCGTCGGAGTCCGAGTTGTACTCGGTTACGGGCTCCTTGCCGGCCCGGCGTGGTGTAGAAGCCTCCGTGCGGGCCCGGCTGAGAACGCGAGGGCCACGCGCGGAGCGCCGGCGTGGAGAGGGGGCCGCTCGCGATGGCCGAGGAGCCGGCTCGCATGCGATGGCCCATGGCGACGTCGGGTTCGAGTTGGAGACGCGACTCGAGCTCGAAGTCGCCGTGGAGGTTGGAAAGCGAAATTTCGCCGAACTTGCCGGCGAGCTTGCCCGTGACAACTTCGGGAAGCGTCACAAGCGTCCGTCCTCGAGTCGGGTTGCATGATCAAGCGGCGCCGGAAGGAGCCCGCGCCATCGGCCAGCGCGGCACCCGTGCGCCGAAGACGAAGGTGTCGCCGCGGTTGAAGGCGACGGTTGGCTTGATGTGAACGGAAGCCGTCGAGTTCGCCATGTGATCTCGAGCGAGAGCCCCTACCCGGCGCGCCACCGTCGGTGTTTTGGACCGGCAACCTACTACGGGGAGTACCCGAAGTAGATGAATGTGACTCGCCGAGATCGGTAACTCGAAGGAAGAGACACGTGGCACACAATTTAGACAGGTTCGGGCCGCGAGGTGCGTAATACCCTACGTCCTGTATGCTGCGTAGCTCTGGATTGATAGGGCACGATTACAGGATGGTGCAATAGTGCGCCGTGAGTTGAGATTGGATGAGGTGATCCTGAGATCGGTCCCTGCCTCGCCTTATATAGTCCGGGAGGCGGGGTTACAAGTCGGAGTAGGGAAGGAGTACTAGTCGAGTACGCCTAGGGAGACCTCTACACAAAGGCGGAACGTGTACGCAGTCCTAACCGAGTACTACTCCCGCGTTGTCCTTGTGCTCCACGCCTTCGGTGCCGTGTAGCGCAAGCCGGTAGTCCCGTGGGGCCCTCCGAGTAGTCGGTCCCGGTACCCACCGAGGCGGTGGGCCCGGGGAGGTCCATACGACACGGCCGCCCACTCTACGAGCGTAGCACGACGTGCACCCCCACGTAGGCCGGATAGCGCGGCGTGCATGTAACTCGCCGCCCCCTTGATCTATAAAAGGGGGAGGCGAACCCCCGCCCGCGGGGGGGACAGAGACGCACAGAGACAAGACACAAGATCATTCCACACACCACGTACTCGAACTCATTCTCCCACAATATGTTCGACCACTCCTACGGGGACTTGGAAGCCATACTTCCTCTCCCGCCTTGCTTGTATTTGCCCCACTACAAGCACCCCGGTGCTAAGTAATATAGTGCCCCGAGCACGCCTCTCGTCGGGACGTACGGCCCCCTCGGCCGGAACCAGGATAAAATCTCCGTGTTACTTGTTACTTAGCATCGACCATTGAGGGATAGACCACGGCGCTATCTACCGGTTAGTGTCGGGACCATATTCCGCACCGACGCTGGCGCCCACCGTGGGGCAAGCGAGCGCCTGAGGTCATTCCGCCAACTCCCTCCATGGTGATCCGCACTGAGTACCGTGGTACCCGCTACGCATGGGTAGCTCGGACCCCCTCCCAGCCGGGTTCGAAATCCGCTTCGGGGACCTGAACTTCCAGGCCACGGGGAACGGCTATCTCATGCGCCTCACCAACCGTGAGGAGCTCCGCGCGCGGCGCCGGGGCCGGGACCGCTGCGGTCTCCGCCGCGCGCACCGCTACGCGCGCGCGCCCGCGAGAACGGATGCCGCGGGCGCATCGACGCCGCGACGCCGCCGCCGCTCGGGCCGCGTTCGCGCCGGGCCCGGTCCGAGCGGCGGCAAGCCGAGCGTGCCGCCATTCGGCCGCGACGCGCCCACCTGTTACGACAACCGCCACCGCCCCGGCGGGACCGCGTGCGGTCTCCGGACCGCGCATCCCCATCGGGCCGCGTGGCGCCACGACGGCCTACAACAACAACAACGTCAACACCACGATGCGCCGGTCCCGCCCGGTCGCCACGTCTTCGTCGCCGAGGATTCCGGTGCCTCAATGGCCGACGAATCGTCCCTAGGCTCCATTGACGCGTTGCCACCCGCCAACCGCCACGGGTACGCGGAGTGGGACTTCTCCGCTGTGCGGATCCGGGCCGCGTTCGGGCGTTTCCTCGACGCCACGGACTACTGGTTTGGCTACTCCGACGACTCCCGCACCGGGAGCTACGACCCCGCGCGGGGAGTGTTACGCCGTCATCACCAACGACCCGGCCGGGACGCCGCCGCGCGGCGGGCGGGCCGGAGATGGGGAGATCACCCCCGCCCCCCGGGGATCGCCGCGCGCGCATGGCCGCGGGGCCAAGCGCTCCCCGCCGGGCCGACGCCGACGCACACGGTGGCCCAAGCCCGCGAGCTCGAGGCAAAGCCGGCGGAAGAATACGGACGGTGCGGGCCGCTCCGCGCCTCAATGGCGGGGGAGGCCTCCGCGCGCGGCGAACGCGCGCGGGAGCCGGGGCCGACGGTGTCCGTGACCGCATCAACAACGTCCCCAACGTCGACAACGCGGACGCGCCCCCACGGGCGAGCCAAAAGCTCATCGCTGCCGCAACGCTGTTGCGCGCCATGCCGGCGCCTTCGACCCCCGAGGCTCGAGACCTGCACCGCGAGGTGCAAACCCTCATCGAGCAAGCGGCCGTCCGCGCGGGCCGAGAGCTCGGCCCTCACGCATCCGCCAACGGGGAGATGCGCGGGGTGACAAACCGAGACCGGGAGGCGAACCCTCGGTGCACGCGGGGGAGCGGCGGGGCAACCCGCCGACCAAGGGCGCACGCCGCCAAGGAACGGCTCCTTGACGCACGCAGGGCGCCGGACGGCGACGCCCGCAACGTCATCAACGCCGGCGCACGAGCGGGCGGATGCACGAGCGGCCAGGGGCTACCACCCTCGAAGGGGTGGGCGCTACGACAGCGGCGAGGATCGCTCCCCGACGCCGGAGCCCCCGGCACCCGTGTGTTCAGCCGGGAGATCCGCGCGGCGGCGTTCCCCCAACGCTTCCGCCAACCCTCGACCATCGTCAAGTACAACGGGGAAACAGACCCTCGCGTGTGGCTTAACGACTACCGCCTGGCTTGCCAGCTCGGCGGAGCCACCAGCGATGAGGTCATCATCCGCAACTTGCCCCCCGCACCTCGGCGACACGGCACGGACATGGCTCGAGCACTTGCCCGCTAGCCAAATCCACAACTGGGACGACCTGGTCCACACGTTCGTGGGCAACTTCCAGGGCACGTACGTGCGCCCTGGGAACTCCTGGGACCTTCGCTCCTGCACGCAGAAGCCCGGCGAGTCGCTACGGGACTTCATACGGCGCTTCTCCAAGCGCTGCACAGAGCTCCCCAGCGTGGCGCAGTCCGAGATCGTGCACGCCTTCCTCGAGGGCACCACGTGCCGGGACCTCGTGCGCGAACTGGGACGCAGCCCGCCTGCGGACTCCAACGAGCTGTTCGACATTGCCACCGCCTTCGCCTCCGTGAGGAAGCCGTGGGGGCAATCTTCGACGGCAAGAAGGGCAAGCGCTCGGAGGATGCGCCCGCGGAGGGCAGCAAGTCCAAGGAGCTGCACCGCAACGACAAGCGGGGCAAGAAGGGGAAAAGCCGCGCCGCGAGGCGCGCGAGCGGGGGCGCGACGGCAGCAATGCCGAGGCCCTCGCTGTTGACCCGGCTCGACGGGGCCCTCGACCGGCCCCTCGAGGTCCGGGGGTGTTCGACGACATGCTGAAAAAGCCATGTCCCTACCACAAGACTCCGGTGAATCACACCCTTGAGCAGTGCGATATGCTCAAGAAGTTTTATGGCCGTGCCGCCGCGAAGGAGGCAGAGGCCAAGAAAGACGGGGGCGACGGCGACGCGGGTGGCTTCCCCGCTGTCGAGAACGTGTTCCTCATCTTTGGGGGGCCAACCGTCGACATGTCGACCCGCCAGCGCAAGAAGGAGCGGCACGAGGTCCTAGCCGCTGAGAGGGCACCTCCGTCCTTCCTCAATTGGTCAGAGGACGCCATCACCTTCAGCCGGGAGGACCACCCGAACCGCGTCCCCAACCCGGGCCAGTACCCGCTGGTGGTTGATCCCATCATCGGGAACGCCCGGTTCTCAAAAGTCCTTATGGACGGAGGCAGCAGCCTCAATATCCTCTACGCGCACACATTGCGCCTCATGGGGATCGGGTTGGACCGGGCCGCGGCCCGGCACGAAGCCATTTCATGGCATCGCGCCCGGCAAGGTGTCCGGCCCCTCGGCGCATCGATCCGCGATCCGGTTTGGTACCCCAAAGAATTTCCGCAAGGAAACCCTCACCTTCGAGGTGGTGGGGTTCAAGGGGGCCTACCATGCTATACTTGGGCGACCCTCGTTACGCCAAATTCATGGCGGTCCCCAACTACACTTACCCGAAGATGAAGATGCCGAGTCCAAACGGCGTCATCACCGTCGGGTCATCCATCGAGCACGCGTTCGACCGCGACGTCGAGTGTGTGGAGCACGCGGAGGCGCCGCGCCGGGACGAAGCGCCGGTGAACACGCCGGAAAAGATGGTCAACGAAGACCTCGATTCCACCGCCAAGCACGCCGGCACCTTCGAGGCCGTGGAGCAGGACCAAGGGGGTCCCCCCTCGACCCGTCGCCCCCGAGGGCAAGGTGTTGAGGGTCGGCTCCACCCTCGACCCCAAATAGGAAGTGGTGCTCGTCGACTTCCTCCGCGCCAACGCCGACATCTTCGCGTGGAGCCCCTCGGACATGCCGTGCATCCCGAGGGAAGTCGCCGAGCACTCCCTTGACATCCGCCAAACGCCCGCGCCGTGCGGCAACGGCCGCGCCGCTTCGACGAGGAGCGGCGACGGGCGATCGGAGCAGAGCTGCGGAAGCTTCTCGAGGCCGGATTCATCAAGGAGGTGTTCCACCCCACGTGGCTAGCAAACCCCGTGCTTGTACGTAAAAAGAATGGGAAGTGGCGGATGTGTGTAGACTACACTAGTCTTAATAAAGCATGTCCTAAAGTTCCTTTTCCTTTGCCACGCATTGATCGGATCATTGACTCAACAAACTCGGGTGTGAATTGCTTTGCTTCCTTGATGCTTACTCCGGGTACCACCAAATAAAAATGAAGGAGTCCGACCAGCTCGCGACTTCGTTCATCACACCGTTCGGGACGTTCGCTACGTCACGATGCCATTTGGCCTCGTGAACGCGGGTGCAACATATCGGCATTGCATGCAACACGTTTTTGGGGACCACATTGGACGGACGATCGAAGCCTATGTGGACGACATCGTCGTAAAGACCAGGAAGGCGGACGACCCGGTTGCCGACCTTGGCGTCGCGTTCAACCGCCTCCCGGGCCAACGGGGGTCAAGCTAAACCCCGAAAAATGTGTCTTTGGAGTGCCGCGGGGGTATGCTCCTAGGATACATCGTCTCCCGCCGGGGAATCGAGGCCAATCCCCGAAAAGGTCGCGGCCCTCGAGCGAATGGGTCCGATCCGGGACCTCAAAGGGGTGCGAGAAGGTGTTGGGGTGCCTTGCCGCCTTAAGCCGCTTCATCTCGCGGCTCGGTGGAGAAGGGCCTCGCCCTCTACCGCCTGCTTAAGAAGCACGAGCACTTCTCTTGGACCACCGAGGCCCAGGACGCGCTCGACAAGCTGAAGGCGTCTCTGACGCACGCCCCGATCCTCACGCCGCCGCAAGACGGCGAACCCCTGCAGCTCTACGTGGCCGCAACCACCCAGGTGGTCAGCGCCGTGATCGTCGTGGAGCGCACGGAGGAAGGGCACGCCTTGCCTGTACAGAGGCCGGTCTACTACATCAGCGAGGTCCTATCGGACACGAAGACGCGCTACCCCCAGGTCCAGAAGCTGCTGTACGCGGTAGTCCTCGCGCGTCGCAAGCTCCGCCACTACTTCGAGGCCCACCCGGTCACGGTGGTTTCCTCCTTTCCGCTAGGAGAAATCATCCGCAACCCTGACGCCGCAGGCAGGATTGCCAAGTGGTCCGTGGAGCTGATGGGCGAGACGCTCGCCTACGCCCCGCGCAAGGCCATCAAGTCGCAAATCTTGGCGGATTTCGTCGCTGAGTGGACGGACACGCAGCTGCCGCCCCCACAAATCCAAGCAGAGTGCTGGACTCTGTTCTTCGACGGCTCAGTGATGAAAACGGGAGCAGGCGCGCGCGCTCGCTCTTCGTGTCGCCCCTCGGGGAACACATGCGCTACGCGAGGCGCCTCCACTTCCCCGCGTCCAACAACATGGCAGAATACGAGGCCCTTCTCTACGGCCTCAAGATCGCCATTGAGTTAGGCGTCAAGCGCCTCGACGTGCGGGGGGACTCGCAGCTCGTGATTGATCAGGTCATGAAGAACGCGAGCTGCCACGACGACAAGATGGAGGCCTACTGCAAAGCCGTGCGGGCCCTCGAAGACAAATTCTACGGCATCGAACTTAACCATGTACCCCGCCGGTACAATGAGGAAGCGGACGAGCTGGCGAAGATCGCGTCTGGGCGGATCACCGTTCCCCCCGAACGTCGCGCGCGACATCGCGCAACCCCTCGGTCGTTTTCGAGCCTCACCCCTCGAGCCACGACGGACCCTCGGGGGCTCCCTCGAATCCGGGGCCGGGTGCGGAACCCATGGATGAGGACCCCTCGAACGAGGCGTACGTGCTCTCCCCTTCTCGAGGGGTACGACTCCCACGAGGTCGACGCGATGGACATCGAGCCGGCCCCCGCCCAAGAGGATCGGCGCGAAAAGTACATCGCCCGGGATCGCTCGAGGGGAACTCCCCGCGGATCGGGCCGCGGCCGTGCGCATTGCCGGATGGCCAAATCTTTCACCCTCGTCGACGGCGAGCCGTACAAGCGCGCCGCCTCGGGCATCCTACGGCGGTGCGTACCTATTCCCCGAGGGGCGCGAGCTCTCGCGGGACATCCACGCGGGGATCCGTGGCCACCACGCCGCGCCCCGCACCCCTCGCTTCGGCAACGCGTTCCGCCGTGGCTTTTACCGGCCTACCGCGGTCACCGACGCCGCCGAGATCGTGCGCACCGCGAAGGGTGCCGCTCTACGCCCGCAAGTCCAACTTGCCCGCCCATGCTCGCAAACCATCCCCCGTAACATGGCCGTTCGCCGTATGGGGGCCGGACATCGTCGGCCCCTGCGAAAGGCGCCCAGGGGCTTCACCCACTTGCTAGTCGCGATTGACAAATTCTCCAAGTGGGTGGAGGTGCGCCCCATCACGAATTTAAGGGCTGAGCAGGCGGTCACATTCTTCACCGACATCGTCTACCGCTTTGGAGTGCCAAACTCCATCATCACAGACAATGGGTCCCAGTTCACGGGCCGGAAGTTCTTGGAGTTCTGCGACAAGTTCCACATCCGCGTGGATTGGGCAGCTGTGGCACACCCACAGACCAACGGCCAAGTGGAGCGTGCCAACGGCATGATCCTACAGGGCCTCAAGCCCAGAATTTTCGACCAGCTCAACAAATGCGGGAGAAAATGGCTCCAAGAACTACCGGCGGTTGTGTGGAGCCTAAGGACCACCCCAAGCGCAGAGCCACCGGTTCACCCCGTTTTTCCTAGTCCATGGCGCGGAGGCCGTCCTCCCCCACGGACTTGGAATACGGGTCACCCAAGGTTCGAGGCTACGACGAGGATGCTAACCGGGCGAGCCCGCGAGGACTCGCCGGACCGCCTGGACGAGGCACGCCTCGTAGCCTTGATGCATTCCGCGAGGTATCAACAGTCCCTACGACGTTACCAGGCACGCAAGATACGTCGGCGGGATTTCAGCGAAGGGGATCTGGTCCTAAGGCTGCGCCAAGACAACCGAGGGCGCCACAAGCTATCGCCCCCATGGGAAGGACCCTATGTCGTGGTGAAGGTACTCAAGCCAGGCACATACAAGCTGGCCAACGAGGACGGTGAAGAACTCACCAACGCTTGGAACATCCAACAGCTACGTCGCTTCTACCCTTAGCTAGGATTTTCCAAGTACTTTTTTGTAATAATGGCAACGCCCCAGTTGGTGTCAACTATGTAAACGCTCCAAGTCTAATAAAAGGGCAACTCGGCTTTCCCCCTGAAACCCAAGTTACCCTCGGGGGCTACTACGGGGGGCATCCCCCCCAAAAATGGTCCCATTTTTTGCGCAAAAATAAAAAACGACTCACACGCGCTAAGTTTGTTTCCTACTTCAACCTCGAGCCACGATTCAAACAGGGCGCAGGCGGCACAGCGGAAGGAGCGTGCGAGCCAGAGATAGCCTACGCCGCGTGGATATGGCCCTTCTCTCTCGCCTCCAACCCGGCGGGCCCCCCCCGCGAAAATCGAACTCCCCTAACTAGAATCCACTCGGGAAGAAGGAGAAACAAAAAAGCGTGATAAACAAACAACTTCATTTACGCAAATGCCCATGTTCATGAAACAACTTGTTTATTTACAAAGGCCACGAGGCCGAATACCGATACACATCAAAAAATGGGCCTAGCGCCCAAACGCTTTCGGGCGGGAGGAGCGAGAAGATCCGCGACGTCGGGGAAGAGGAACTCCTCGAAGGCCTCGGCGAGCGATCCGGCGGCGTCGGCGGCGAGCGCATCTACGCGCTCCATGGCCACCCTCGTCCTCGACGCCCTCGGGAACGATGTAGCCTTCCGCCGCCGCCTCGAAGTTGACCTCGTAGTGGGATCGCACCACTCCGAGGGGCCTTCTCGGACGCCCGCGTGCGCGCCCGGCGCATCCGCTCGGTGACATGGCCACCAAGGGCACGCGGACGGCTGGCCGGGAGCTGCCGGCCTGGGCCTCGCCCTCCTCGACGACGCGGCAGGTCTCGAGGGCCGCATCGCGCAGCTCCCGCAACTCTTGCTCGGAGGAGTTGTAGGAAGCTCGCGCCGCCTCGCCCGCCTCGGCCGCGTGCCCCGTGGCGGTGCGCAAGCCCGGAATCGACAAGACAAGAAGAAATCGAAAGGGGAAAGCAAGTCCTCTAAACGAAAAACCAACCGGACAAGGAGTTAGGCAAAGAACTCACCCTCGACTTGCTTCCTCTCCGACTCGAAGTCGCGGCGCACGGACTCGATCGCCAACTCGAGGCGCTGGACGGTTTCGCCTTGCTCGCGGAGGGCCAGCTCCTGGTTGGCGTTGCTGATGCTGAGCGTGAGCGCCTCGTCCTCGACCTTGGAGAACGCGGCGTTCCGCTCCTCCAGCGACTTCTCCGCCGCCTCGCGAGCGACACGCTCCCGCTCCGGCGCCATCCGGCGTCGACGAGGGCGGCTCGCTCCTCGCCGGAGCCGCCCCTCGGCCCCTTGGCGGGGCGGCGCCTCCTCGCCGAAGCCGCTCTTCGGCGATGGCGAGCGCCGCGGCCTTGGCGTCGTGGGCGGCCTTCAAGTCATCGGCCGCCTTGGCCCACTACTCCGCCCGAGCGCCCGCTCCTCGGCCCGGCGGCCGCCGCGCCCGCCCCCTCGAGCGACGAGCGGAGCTCCCGGGGCCTCGCGGCGGACGTTGGCCACCTCCGCCTCCCGCTTGGCGGCCGGCGTCCGCGTCTTCTCCGAGGTTCGAGCGCGCCCGCCCGCGGCGCCTCGTCACGATCGTCGAGGGCCGCGCGGACCCGCTCGAGGCTCGAGCGGCGCGCCACGTCTCGCCCCGAGCTCTCCCGGAGCTCGTCACACCATGCCATCGCCCCGCACGCCGCCCGGTCGTCCGGCGTCCCGAGAGCATCCGCAAGCGCGTCGAAGGCGCTGCACCGCTCCCGGAGCTGGTGAACCTCGGCGTTCACCCCGGTCGAAGGCATCGTACTTGTCGTGGGCACGACGCTCGAGCTCCTGGCAACCACAGAATCGAAACCCGTAAGCGCCAAGACTTGAATGCGCCCGTACAAGAACGAAAAAGGGAAAAGAACGAGCAACCATGGCTCACCTGGAAGACGAGCCAGGCCGGACCGCCATGGACCCGCGCCGCCTCGTTCGGCGCGCGGTGAGCGTGGCGCCGTGGCTCCGGAGCTCGCCCCAAAGCTCTTGCTCCCCCCCGGCGTCGGCGAACGCAGGGGGGATCCTCGACGGCCCCCTCCACCTAGGCGGGACGGCCGGCGCGGAGGACGAGGCCTCGGCACCATGTCCTCGGCCCCCCACCACCATGTGACCCTCGTGCCGCCTCATGAGGGCCCCCTCCCCGGGGGCTCGGGGGGAGTTCGTGGGCCGGGCCGGCCCACCGATTCCACCCGTGCGGCGGGGAGTCGTCCGAGACCTCCACCACCTCCGCCGCATTGACGGCGGGCGCCGCCGCCCGTGCCGTCTCCACCGCACCTCCACTTGCGCCACCGCGGCCGTGGGCGCCGGGCGTGGCGCCGCGGCCGCCGCCTCCGGCCGCGCCGCCGCGTCCACGGGCGCCCCCGTAGGATGCGCCCGCTCCACCTCCACCACGGCCCGCCGCCGCGGCCCGTGTCTCCGCGACGACCGGCGCCGGCCGCCCCCCGCGGCCTCCGGCTGCGCCGCGGCGGGCCGGCCGATCCGCCGGCCGGGGCCTCGAGGCCCCGGCCCGGGCTTTGCGAGCTCGTGCCCGCCGCCGTGCTTGTCCCCGGCGCGACGCCCTCGACGAGCGCCGCCGGGTGGGGATCGATGCGTCCGTCCTCAGCACCTTGGCTGGTGCAAGAGGAGGAACGGTTGGCACCACCCTGCGCAGGCGCGGACAGAAGGTTAGGGTACCTGATCATCGACAAATCAAACCAAACGAAAAAAGACACACTCCTTACCTCGAAGAGGAAAAGGCCCGTTTCCTTTTCCTCGAGGCCTCTCGCGACGAGGCCGGGTGCGGCCGCCGCGCCCGCCGTAGCGCCTCCCGACGGCGCCGCCGCGCGCGCGGCACGCCCGCCCCGTGCGCGGGCGCGCCCGACGCCGCACCTCCCGAAGGCACCGCCGCGCGCGAGGGGGCACGCTCGCCCCGCGCGCGGCGCCCGCCGCCGTCGCGCCCCCGACGATGGTGCCGCGCGCGAGGGGCACGCTCGCCCCGCGCGCGCACGCCCGCCGTCGCGCCCCCCCCGACGATGGTGCCGCGCGTGCGGGCACGCTCCCCCGCGCGCAGGGCACGCTTGACGCGCGCACGGGCGCGCTCGCCGCGTGCGCCTCCGTGGCGCGCGCCGGCACCTCCGCGCGCGTGCCGCCCCCGATGACGATTGCACGGCGGCGGGCGCCGGTGCGCCCGCCCCGTGCGAAGCCGCCCTTGACGCCGGCGCGGGTTCCGGCGACGGGGCGCGAGCCGCCACCCGTCGGAGGGGCCCTCCCCCTCGGCCTCTTCCTCCTCGTCCTCCTCCGAGGATGAGGGCTCCTCGATCTCCGGGAGGAGAGCCCCGGCTCCTCGCGTCGCCGGCACTCCGCGGCCCGCCGGTCGCGCGCGCTTGACGTCGCCTCGCGTGCTCCCTCTTGCGCGCCGCCCGCTCCTCGCTGCCGCCGCCGCGCCGCCCGCCAAGCGAGCGGGAGTCGGGGGTGGGCGGAACGGACTTGGCGATGGTGAAGTTCACCAGCTGCACACAGGAGCGACAATGGCGCATCAGGAAACGAAAGCAAGACCAAGAACTAAAACAAAATTAAGAGCCAAACTCACCAGCGGGCCAGTGGGGAGCATCTCGATGTCCCATGGGGTCCGACCCACGGGCACCGGCGTCCGGGTGTCGACGGCGCTCCACGCCTGGGTGAGCGCATACGTCCGCTCGAGGGGCGTCGGGAGCATCCGCGACCTCGCCAGGTCGACGGGGTTGGCCGCCTCTCGTCATCTCGAAGATGCGCAGCGGCCTCTCCATCGAAGGCACGACCCGCCGGTGGTGGAGGAAGGCGAGGACGCCCATCGCGTTCGCCCGTGCGCCGCCGGTCGCTGCGGGCGGCGAGGACGGACTCTCGCCGCGCCCGACGTCTGGGCCGTGGACACCCCGTAGCCCCGGGAGTCGGGCCTCTTCTTGAATACCCCGGTGTAGGGGGGGAAGGCCGTGTTCGGTGTTGCGTAGGTAGAACCATCCCCGCTCCCGGCCCGGCGTTGTTCGTCGTCATGGTGCGGGGGATGTAGGTGTCCTTGAGTTGCCCCCGCGGGGCAAGTGACATCCCACCGGCGCGCACCGCGCGGCGAGTCCCTCGGCTCCGACGTGGGTCGCGTGACGAGCTCCCCACCCGAAAAGGTGAACCCGCAGCTCCCAATTGATCGGGATCCCCGGGTACCCTTCGCGTACGCCCACGAACGTGGCCGCTCGCGAGATCGCGTTGGGGGCGAAGTTGTGCAGTTCCACTCCGTAGTGGTAGCACATCGCCCGCATGAAGGTGCTCGCCGGCGCATTGAAACCGCGCTCGTGGTAGCGGACGAAGCTCACCACGTAACCCTCCCCGGCGGGTTGGGCTCGCGGTCCGCCGCCGGCGGCACTATCCACTCCGCCGGCGCCCGTCTTCATTAGCCGCCGCCGACCGGCGGGCGACCGCGCTCGCCAAGGGCGAGCCGGGTCACCGTCGACCTCTCCCGTGCGTACGGCTCCAAGATCGTGAGGGGAGGCCGAGGCGGGGCCATGAAGAAGGCGAAGGAAAACGAAAGCGGAGGACAAGAAATGGAAGGAAGGCGCTAACGGCGACACCGCACGGTGGCAAAAGCGAGAGGAAGACGAAGGGGCGGGGGACTGAAAATGGTGAGATGCCAAGGTAAAAAACCGCCGTCCCCTCCTCCCCCGCAGCCTTTATAGGCCGACGGGCGAGCTCTCCCCGAGCGGACGCCCCGCTAGCATTAACCGGCAGGGAATCTTTCCATCGCGTCGACAAAGGGCCCCACCACGACCGCAGCCGGCCACATCACCGCAGGCGGGCCATCATTACGGCAAAGACCGAAGCGACCGAGGCGAAGCCGTCACGTCCGCCCCCGCCACGCCGCCCACTACGCGCGCGCGCGGCGCGCCGCCCAAAAAGACGCGCCCGCGCCGCAAAACCGCGGCCACGACCGCGAGGCACTTAAATGCCCGGTCCCTTGCCAAGCAAGGAGAACCCTCGAGCGGGCGAGCCCCCGCTCGAAACAAAAGCGACCCTCGATGGGACATCGACGTGAGAAGGTCGCCCGGACCCGCTCGATGTAGAGCGAGGCACCGCGGGCACCCATACCACGTGGAACCCTCGAGCGGCACGAGCCCCCGCTCGAAACAAAAGCAACCCTCGACGGGATATCGACGTGAGAAGGTCGCCCGGGACCTGCTCGATGTAGAGCAGAGGCACCGCGGGCACCCATGCCATGCAAAACCCTCGAGCGGCACGAGCCCTTGGCTCAGGATGACGTCAACCCTCGATGGGATATCGACGTGAGAAGGTCGCCCAGACCTCGCTCGATGTAGAGCGTGCACCGCGGGCACCCATGCCACGCAAAACCCTCGAGCGGAGCGAGCCCCCGGCTCAAGACAATGTCAACCCCCTAAAGAAGGCACGCGCGTGAGAGGGTCGCCCAGGGCCTGCTTGAAGTAAAGTGGGCACCGCAAGCACCCATGCCGCGCGGTGCTGCCAACCAGCGCCTCGAGAGCTGGCTCGCCCAGACCCCTCGACGGCCGCAAACGTGAAAAGACAGGGCTATCCAGGCACGGCCCCGCACGGCCCTACTGATCAGAGGTTCGAAGCCCGACCCCTCGACGGGTTCGAACAGCGCCTCGGATCGCGAGTTAGGGACGACGAGGGCACGCGCATTCGAGCCGTTCCTCGAGCCCATCGGCTCGAGGGTGCCCCACATGTCGTGTTCAAGAGCCGCCGAGGGCGCCTAACGGGGGGATCCCACCGAGGGAGAGCTTCCGCGCCCTCGGTCCCTAGCGAACGGGACCGAGCCCCACCTAGCAAACCCATGCAAGCGCTTCCATGGACGTGTCTCCGACCGCGCAGCCTACCCTTATCGAACGGGGCATGGACGTCCACTTGAACCACCCGCTAGCGCTCGACGAGGAATCCGCAATCCGCGACCCGCTCGATGGGGGTTGCGGAAACCTCACCCTCCGTCCCGCGGAGGAACGGCGAGGGCGCGTAAGAAAACAAGTCGTAAAGCTCGACCCGATCGCCTCGAACGGGCCAAGGCTCGGGGGCTTGACGCACGGCTACACCTCCTTGAAACCGTACCCCGCCGGAGACAAAGGATGGCGGTGCGTGCACCCCCCGAAGCCGGCTGAAATACCGCCGATGCCGGTTGGCATATGTGCCACGCCTCTCTGACCAAAGTTCTCGCGGTTAACCCCTGCAGGAGAACCCACACTCTCTGCAGGGCTTCGGGGCTAGACCCGCGGGTCCGCTGACGCGGCCCCACGGAAAGCGTTCGCAAACAAGGAGGGAAGAATGTCCTATCAGTAGGTTCCAGCATCTGCGGGAGCCTCAATGGCAAACCCGCAGATGCTCGGGGGCTACTGTCGGGGACAGCCCTAGGGGTCCCCTTAAACAACGGGGAAATCCTCACTTAAATCCCGCAACCACACCAAAACACGCTAAGCCTAACCATGCAGACACGGCCCATGCCGGGACCCCCGACGGCCCACCGAGACGGCCCTCTTAGAAGTCCCCTCGAGCGAGCTCCGCCTCGCTCGAGGGCGCACCCCCCTCGAGCGGGCTCCGCCCCGTTCGAGGGGCAACTCTTCCCTCGAGCGGTCCCGCCCCGCTCGAGGGCTCGCTCCCCCTCGAGCGGGTCTCGTCTCGCTCGAGGGTCCGTCCCGCCCTCGGCCGGGGCCCGCCACACTCATGGGCGCCCCGCACGCGTGCGCCGGCTCCCGTACACGGGCATTTAACGCCCCGACACGGGCGGGACGGCGCCATCATGCGCCCGGGCTCGCGCCCCGTGCCGCCGCACCAACTCCCCAGGGAGGAGCCCATCCCCACCACTGTGGGGAGGGACTGTGCAGTACGGCCGGTGTCAGCCCCGTGACACCGCGCACCCACTACGCGCATAGCTAACGCGCCCGACCCTCGAAGGGGGGCCGGCGCACCCTCGATTTCACTTTCTTGTGACCCTACGGGGGTTAGGTGGAGGCGCTAGGCCGGTGGATCGCCATCCCGGCCACTGTAACGGCGTGGCCGCCGTACCCGCGCGTGCGGTGCACGCCGGGCGCCGTAGCAACCACTCCACCACCGTGAAGCGCATTGGGAAGGAATGCCGTTCTACCTACTCCCCGTGCCCCCGTACCGCCCATCATCGCACCTCCCTCGAAGCCTATCTGGGGACGCCACCACCATCCGCCGCCTTCCTACCCTCGAACCGCCACCGTTCGGGTACGAGGTAGGCCATCATGGCCGCATCGCCGCGAAGATCATCCCGGACGGCCGCCCACTCTACGGCGTAGCACGACGTGCACCCCCACGTAGCCGGATAGCGCGGCGTGCATGTAACTCGCCGCCCCCTTGATCTATAAAAGGGGGAGGCGAACCCCCCGCCCGCGGGGGGACAGAGACGCACGAGACAAGACACAAGATCATTCCACACACCACGTACTCGAACTCATTCTCCCACAATATCTTCACCACTCCTCCGTGGGACTTGGAAGCCATACTTCCTCTCCCGCCTTGCTTGTATTTGCCCCACTACAAGCACCCCCGATGCTAAGTAATATAGTGCCCCCGAGCACGCCTCTCCCCTGGACGTACGGCCCCCTCGGCCGGAACCATGGATAAAATCTCTCGTATTACTTGTTACTTAGCATCGACCATTGAGGGATAGACCACGGCGCTATCTATCGGTTAGTGTCGGGACCATATTCCGCACCGACGGTACTTACGGAGGTCGACGGATCGATGGCTCCTCTCGAAGAACTCGATGACTCGACTAGAAGGACTCGAAAGTTGGCACGGGGCCGGTTTGTTGTGAAATTGCTCGATCCCTATTACAAACACCAAGGGTTTACATTTATACCTGACTCCTAGTCGACCACGATTACAACATTTATCGTCTAAAATTAATACCATGGTGTCATGTCCGTCTCGTACCCGTCATCAATTCATCCCCTTCTTTATACTCAATCCACGTCATCACGCATTCCCCGAAAGCTTTCCGCTTTCACCCGTGGAATAGTTCTTCCGCCGAATGACGATGTACTCCCGACCGCAGACGCCTCTACCGAATGCTTTGAGGAAAACCTTCTGCCGAATGGTGCTCTTCTGCCAAATTCGGCTCACATGTCAGTCTCTTCCCTGTACCAATGTTTTGGTTCAACATATGCCGCTTCAATTACGGGATAAAAGTGATTTTATTCCGGAATTTACCATAAATACTCAACGTCCCCAGGCCAAATCTGTTCAACACCCGTTCTTTCCTCCTCCAAACCGTTGGAGCCTTCGTCCAGATCCAAACCCTAGTTCATCAACTTTTCAAGCTTCAATCTTCAAATGGCGAACCAAGACCAAGCTCTTCAGTGCAAATCTTATTCTCCTCAAGCTCATTCAACATTACTTTTCTCGAATCTCATCTCAAATTTTCCTTTTGCCCTCTCTTGTTCTTGATAGGCTCTAGCCGCCGAAATTTTGATTCCTATCGAGGATCAATCGACATCTTATTTCCTCGGGCCCGTAGGGATTTCTGACCCTTCTGAGTTCATTGCAGCCGAATCTCTGAGGATTCCCTTCAAGACATTACTGTTGAAACCCCACGAGTGGCAAGACACCTTCAAGAACTGGCCTCTGCCCCCAATTGCAGGCTGGAGAAATTGGTATAAGAGGATACTTGATGATGACAGCTCCAAGACAAAAAATTGGGACAATCTTTGTATTTCTCATCGCTTAGAACTCGTCCCTAGCCGAAACACCAAAAAATGAGAGCCTTTTAATTGCAGCCTCCCACTTTTGGTCTAACGGCGTAAATGCCTTCCTTTTCGGCCATGGGCCCATGTCCCCTACTTTGGCCGATGTGTACATGATAACCGGCCCGAGAGTCACGAGAACCGTATATCCACACAAGTACGGGGGCTCCTTCAAGCAAACAGAGTGAAAACAGGAGTTGGATACAAAAGATATATCCCAAACTATACGTCCGATGGTCCCCTAACCGATGTTGAATACAAAGCTTTCTTGAACATGTGGTTATGCGTATTTATCTTCTCGTGGCAAAGCCAATGAGCCAACCCCGAACCATATGTGATGGCCGAACACCTAGCCGCTCGGTACATCTATTCCCCTTGGGAAGTACCTTCTAGGAAGTGTCTACCACATGCTTCATCAAACCACCTAGCCGATGCACACCACCCAAAAGATCCCCCCGTGTTAATGGCCCTTGGTGGTTTGTTCGGATGTGGCTGCAATTATATATGCACCGATTGTTGCCATTGACCTCAACAATCGGCACTTCCCTTCAACCAACTACAAGGAAGGAGAAACCCCGCAGCACCAAAGGCCGCCAAACCTATGGAGAAGCCGCTTCCACCGTGTCTATTAATAAAGGCATTAGCCAACTATTTGAGCTCTTCTTCGCAGGTTTTGCCAACCCTCTTTGGTTCCCATATCTGGACAATGACAACTTGACTCTTCCTTGTGAGTTTAGTTTTGAAACTGGATGCAATGATGTACATTCTATAGCAATCTTCAATGCTTTGATTCATCCATGTATCCTGCCAGCAGAATTTTGTGGAGGAAGGCTGGTTCATAGTACTTTGGAGTACTACCAGCCAAACATGATGGTCAGGCAATTAGGATGTGGCCAAGTGCCCCCAAGGCTATTCCTCCATGAATTCCTCAAGCCCAGAGAGGATATCAAGGAATCCATGCAAGCAAGAAGGATTTTTTAGTATAAGTGCAGCACGACCTTCTATGCACCCAAGCCTTTTGTGCCAATAACATTTGCTCACCCTTCTTTCATACCTTGGTGGCAAGAACTTCATGATCACATTTTCAACATGCCAAGACATCATCTCTCGTCTTGAACTAATGCCCGACTTTCAACCAACTTCGGAGGTAATATGTTCATCTCCCTTTCTTACATCTCGTTTTCAATCATACTCCTCTTTACGATCATGATTCTCGTCATTTGTTGCGGGATATAGTACCGCCCCACTTGCCGAGACCATCCCCTATAAGATCGAAGGCCCAATCTCTCGCTTTGGGATGTCGATCTCATACTCGGCTCAACCGATGTCTAGATATGCCATGCTAGATCCGCTTCTCATCGAAAGCCACCTCGACAAAAGGAAGCTCCATCTCCGATTGCTTCTCCAAATTCGTTAAGAAGAAAATAACAAGCAAAAAGCTACTCATTCAAAGTTAGAACCTTCCTTTCCCGAACATAATGCCATTCTTCATTCCGATCATCTTTATCTTTGCATGATTCCGGACCGAACTCAACAACCAATGGACATTTCGAGACCCGCCAATGTTTCATCTACCGGTAAAATTTTCACCATCTTATTTTTTCAATAATTTTCTCCGTTGGCACTTATCCCCTACTTGTTAGTTGCAGAGGAAACTTTGGTGAGTCAAACCGTGGGGAGTTCTTCTCCTCATCATGATTCAGCTCCAGCCTCACCAAGGATTCAACCATCTTCTCCTCAACCGAAGTCTCAGGCTTCACCAAGAAATAATCCAGCTTTCCTCCACTCGACATACATACCGAGCCTTCTATTGAGCCTCAGAAGCTTCCTTCTCCCATTCGGGAAAAAAGGAATGATGTAAGCACGAGAATCCATCTTTTCTATTTTCATCTAATAGATCATCACTAATTCAGCAAGAACTTCTTTTCAGGAGGAAAATTTGTCATCACCCAGTAAATCCTTTGCTGTGGACAATTTGGTTGCCGAAAAAGGAGATGAAGCATCTTCTAGCCAAGCTTTATCAGAGGAAAATCAAGCAAAGTTGAAGGAAATCCTCTCCTTGCTGCAAAGGGATGTTCAAGACCAAGTCAAGGATGCTGGTCTTATGAGAGAAGCACTTGAATTTATCGACCAAGATCTCCTCGCCGATATCAAGGCTTATCTAGAACTCCGTTTTCCAACCGGATAACCACTTTGCAGCAAGAAAATAGGCTTTAAAGAACCTATCCTCCCAACCAACTTTGGAACAAAGGAGAGCTATGGCAAAGCAATCCGTGAAAGATTTGCATCAAATGCGTAACAATAAGGAGCCAACTTACACCGCACTCGAGCCGAAGAAAACCGTAAAGGCTGCACCGGAGGCCGAGCCGAGAAACCCGACACCGAGATTGAAGCCGATGAGAAGAAGATGGCCGAACTTCCCGAATCAACGAGAAAATTCGAAAGGAAGCTTCGGTAGCCTTGAATGCGTAAAGGCAACTCAAGACAAAGCTCTCTCGCTCTATCTAAAACCCAAGAGGCCGATCGAAATTGTTGGAGGATATCAACAAGATCATATCGATGCCACCAATGTAATCTCAAAATACTTGGGTGTATAATTGTAACAAACAATTTGTAGTCAAATGTTCCATCAACTCTTATAGTTTTGCTCTTTGTTAATCTTTACTTTCCATATTTTCCTTGCCTTATCTTGATGAGTAGCTTCGGATGATTCGTTCGGCAACTCGACCATAACATTATCACACCCGAAAAACGACCCGACCGCAACACGGCCGAATCTCAACCACCAAACCGAATACGACTCAAAGCATGAATCCCAAACGACTCGGCGACGGTTCGGTCGAGAGAGTCTCTCCACTTCAAAAATTTCTTGGGATATGCACCACGATCTCCGTCCACGATCTCTTCATCGGTTCCATAAATAAGGACTTTGGGTGCCCCTAGCCTTTCACCAAATCCTCTCGCCTTCCAAACCTTTGCCAACCCAAGCTCTTTCTCTCCGAGACTAGTACTCCCGGAACTCCATGGCAAACAACAAGAACAAGTGTCCGGCCAACGATGAGGCCGAAGGGAGCCGCGCCGGTGCTCGATGGAGGTGATGATCGTCGGCTTCACAACCTTTTTTAGATCTTGGTTCATCCCCGACGATTTTCTTTGCATTTTCGTGCTCATCCGTGGAATCCTTCCCCCTCGCTCCCGCCTACAACTCCGGCCATGGAGAGCGACTCCTCGGGGTCGTCTAGTCGCTCTTACTCCTCCGGCCTTCCAGCGGGAACTCACGCTATTCCTCGACAAGTGACGCCCACGTATTCAAGGAGGAACGCGATGCAATCCGCACGAACCGGAGATCATATCCAAATAAGCCGGGATTGCCGAGCTCGAGTGGCGCATCAACGCAAGTAGCCGCCGAGGCCATCGATGGTGAGTCCCGCAATTTGTCCAATTTCAGCTTAGTCTTGAACTAACCGCCGTTGCTCCGTGACCCCCGCATCGTGATGCCGAGTTCAATCGGCCGAAGGCGCCGGTTGAGAAGCCGGCGAACAAGGTGAATGCTCCCGGAGACACACCGGAAGCTCGCCTTAGCGCGGTGGTAGTCCGCGTCGACGAGGTGGCCTTACACGGTGTACGTCCGGCACCGCCTTGGGCTCCGGCCGCCATGTCAACGCACACCGGCGTCGACTACTCCACGCAGCCGCGCGGCTTCGACGGTGGCGTGCCGAGGACCTTGACGAGATCGAGGCCATCCCATCAAAGAAGCGAACCATCCGAGAGTAATCTTCTCTTCTCACCCCTTTCTCTCGATCTTGATCGCAATCTCGTGATTCATCTTTCTTTGATTTCGCCCCTTCAACCGCTCGCCGGAGGACATTTTCAGCACCCAAGAGATCCCCGAGCACATCCACTCCGACACCTCGACCGAAGAAGAAGACACAACGCATGAGTAGAGGATCAACCATCAACCGCGCCGTCGCATTCGGCATCTAGAGCATGACTCGCGGGACATTACCGCCCGTTGTTGTACCGAACGCGAACGCCGCATGAACTTGGAAGTGGTGATAGGCGGTGAGATCTTTATCCTCATTTGAATCTCATGTTCAAGTCCGCATCCCGTGTTTGATGATAATCTGTTCTTCTTCCTCGTACATGTCCGACAGTACAACAACCCGAAGGCCGCCCGGAACGCTTTAATGGAAGCCGCAGAACACCGCCAGCCCCCAAGGTTTCCGTGTCGCCGTCACGGTGGTTTTGGAGCGGCCGAAGAGGGACGAACTCAAGAGGAAAAGTGCTGAACCAAAGAAATGAAGCTACTTTCGCTTCTTCCTCCGTGCCTTCGCTTCTTGCAAGCTTTCTTTGCAACCTTAGCCACCGTGTTGTTAACGAAGAACCCGCAAGAACATCGTTGATGCAAAATATTTTGTGCTAAGGGCAACATACTTTCGTATTGGCCATTTTCCTTTTTGTTGGAATTTTTGTTCTAAAGGCGGCTTCCTCCCGAATGCCGGCTATTTCCGTGTCTCCGATGCTTGTAACAAAGAATCAACGATCAACATCAATACTAGGATAATATTTCTTCAAGTATCTCTCGTTTATAGCAAAGCGGTGAATTCTTCTCCTAGCAATGTTTTCAAGATGTATGCATTTCCGTGTGTACACCTAACCACCCGAAAAGGACCTTCCCAATTCGGAGACCATTTGCGGAATGCACCGTATTTAGTCCCAATCGGCAATAACGTTTTCCAAACCAAATCTCCTTCGCAAATTGCTTGACCTTCACTTTCTTGTTATAGTACTTAGCAACTCGCATTTTGTTTTTCTCAATATTCTTCAAGGCCATAAGATGAATCATGTGCAAATCTTCTAACTCGTCCATCATTAATGTAACACCCAAAATTCCATCACTTAAAAAAATGCTAGCAACAATTAGAATTTTTATTTTCTAAGGATTAATGAATTTGAATAATTAAATTTTGCCTTTAAATATATGCAATAATAATTAATTAATTTAGAATTTACCAAGTGATTGTGCATCATGTTGAATGCATGGGCTTTTGATTGATTGTGTGGTTTAAAAGTTGGTTTAAAAAAAATTTTGAGTAAAAGTTTGAAAAAGAAATGAGAGAAAAGAATAGAAAAAAAGGAAAAGAAAAAAAAACAAAAGACACCCCAACCCATTCCACCCTAACAGCCCAACCCACCTTTTCTTTCTCACCCGCGCGACCCCACCCTCCCCAACCCACCTATCCTTTATTTTCTCGCGCGGCCCGGCCCGGCCCACCTTATCCCTCCCGCCCGCTAACCCCTCTCTCCCTCCCCCGCACCACCGACGGGTGGGGCCCCCCGTCGTGGCCTTCTTCAACCCGCCGCCGGCCCCCATCCCCCCGCCGCCCGCCGCCGCCGCCCGCCCGCGCCCCCCCCTCGCCCTCCCCGCGCCTCCTCCCCCTTCCCTCCGTGCTCCAAGCACTCAACCGCGCCGCCCCTAAGCCGACCCCGCCCCTTCCTCTCCCCGAAACGGCCGCCCACCGAGCGCCCGGCCATTAATGGCGGCCGTCGGTGTGCCGCCGTCCACCGCCCTCGCCCGCGACCCCTCCGCTCCCCTCGCCACCTATAAAAGGTCGCCCCGAGCTCCCCTCCACCCCGCACCGCTCAATCGAGCTACTCTCCCCCTCCTACACCGCCGCCCCCGGGGAACTCGAACCGAGCTCCGCGCCCGCCGCCGATCCGCTCCGCCGCCGCCTCTTCTTCCTCTTCGAGTCGCTCAGTGGTTTCCTCTTCTCCTCCTCTTCATTTTGGTGCATTTCCCTTGCTGTTTAGTGCACCGTAGCAGTTTTTGGGCCGCCGCCGGCGAGCCGGCCGGCGAGCGCCGCCGCCCGCCACGCGCGCCGCCGCCACCGGTGACCAAGCGCCGCCGCCCTTAGTCCTTAGCCACCGCAGCGGCCTTAGATTTCCAATCCAACGGCTCGTATTCATTTTAGCCACCCGTCAACCAAAGTCATACCGGTCAAACCTAGGGTGCGCCGGCCATTTTTCAAAAAAGCCCCTGTCTTTTATATGTTTTACAACCCGGTCCTTCCACTATATAGAATCCTTACGCTTAGCCCCGGTTTTTATAGTTTAGCCCCTAGCCCTTTCAAAATTATTGAACCACAGTCCAAAAAGCCCTTTTTGCACCTAGGACCTCTAGATTATATTTATAATTATGTTTTAGCCCCTGAATTTTTATAGAAAACCCCTAAGGATTATTTACTTTTACAAAATAGTCCCTGAAATTTGTTTTAATCATAACTTTTCCGTCTTAGCTCCGATTTAGGTGATTTTTGTGTCCACGCGATCGTCTCAACAAGCACATTAGTTTTAGAAGCTTGTATTAGACTTTTAGCAATGTTTGATGTACTGTTTTATTTATTGTTTGTTTTTCTTGTGTGATCGTAGAGGACGTGCCGTTCGAGTTTGAGCAGGAGCCAGCTTTTGAAGAAATTGAACCCCACTTTTAGGAGAAGAAGGCAAGTGGATTTCCCCCCCTCGCATACTCTTTTTGGTCCTAATAACTTGCATGTTATCACACTTTAAATTTTAATCGTTATGCATAAATTTTGATGGGAAATGCCTATTAAGGAAATGACTAGATTTTAATCCTTATACCTTGCCTACCTTGTTTTAAATAAATGTTTGGGTAGTTAAATGCTTAGATGCTATACTTTGGGAATGGAAGTTATCTTTTTAAATGTTGAATTTAAATGGAATTTGTGTTTATGGAGTTTCAAGAACATATAACTTAAAACATGGAGAACCACCCGGAAAACAAAGGCAACCACAATCCACATGGCTCGGCTTAGCCAAATAATTAGGAGTGTAAAATATCTAATAGCCCTTGTCCCAAGGAACACGGGGGCTCCGGTTGCGGGGGTATAGCCCTGGTCCTTTTGGGGTAGTAGCCTTTGCTAAGGTGCCGACCACTAGGGAGGGTTATGGTCCGCCCCGAGTCAGAATCGTCGTGGGATATTGGTATTTTGCACGCCTTTGTAAAGGCTTCGTAGTGAACCCCTTGCCACTCACCTTGGAAGTGTTTAAGGGCTTTGCAAACCCGGCAAGATGGGGAACACGAACCGTGGGTAAAGTGTACAACCTCTCGCAGGTGAAAACCGATCGATCGCCGTGCTCACGGTCAAGAGCGGCTTGGACCCTCACATGATAGTTAACTAGAAATGGATTTCCAATTGTGGTTTACTTATGATTTGGAGGAATAGTCTTGAAAAGCTAAGTTTTGGGGTGGTATATACTTACACTTAGTAAATAGGTGCTCGCTAATAAAATTTGACCAACTTAAAATGCTTACCGCCGAAACCCTAGCCTACCCTTGATAGCTTTTGCATTTTCCCCCACGGGGCCGAGTACCAACCATAAGTGTACTCACCCTTGCCATATGTGTTCGCGAGGAGGATACCGTAGTAGAGTTCTTCGACGAGTTCGATGGATTCCGAGGCTCGCGTTGCCCCCGCCAGAGCTTGTGAAGTTGGAGACGGTGTTCCATCGTCTAGCTATCGATGTTCGTGTTTAGACCTTCGTGTCTATCGATGAGTGTAATAAATTAATAAACCTCTCTATGTACGTTTTGAGCATTGTACTATGATATTACACTCATTTGTCTATCATATGTGTGAAAATTGTGGTTATGACACACGTATGAGATGCATCCGATTTTCTTCGGAAAACGGGTGTGACAGAGTGGTATCGCAGCAATGTCGATCGTAGGACGCAGCCTTTGATAGAAATGGTCGAAATAAGGACATTATCTAGAAAGACATTTCAGCTCTCTCATTCAAAAAAAAAATCCCCTAAATACACCTAAAAATTTATCTTATTTGCTTTTGTTAAAACCTTGTCCCCTTTATTGTTTTATTCTCGCTCCGATTTCGCTTTTCTTTCATAGATGGCCGGGACTCGGCCGTTCGGAGCACGGCTGCCCCCTCCTCCCCCCCCGGCCTCGGAGGAACCGGAGGACCCCTACTTCTTCGTAGAAGCCGAGGATGGAGCCATCTTGGAGGTGTACTCCGATGGAGAGCCGGGATCTCCGCGACCTCTCGCCTTCCCCGCCACCACCGCCCCCCGCCTCACCGGCGGCTCCCCGTCGCCCCCGAGGATCCCCGCACCGCCTGCCGCGGAAGGAGATCCACACGACTCGGCGATGACACCGAGGACAAGGAGGCGACGGAGGACGACAACGAGGAGAGGGACGATGCTTACTACGAGGGACCTCGTGAGGGGGACCCGTACCGCATCATGCACTCGTCGAGGTGGCACTTGGCTACTTCCCTTGGCCGCCGAGGAACACTTTACCGGAGCCGGGGAACACCGTGTACCCCATGTACGTCACTCACAACTCGGAACGAACCTCCACCGGGCACCTACTACCCCGACCGCAGTCCACATCGTGGTGCGCAACCATGCCGCAGAGGGTATATCTCGCGCACGACTCATGATTCTACTACACCTCACTCTACCTACCGTGCATCGGTCGGCAACGCCGCTAGGAGGGCCTTGTTCTCTCTTCGTTTCGTGCATGACCAGGAGTTGAGCCTCGCCGACTACCGCCACATCCCTCGTCGTACCGGTGGCACCGAGCGGACGGTGGTACCGCCGACCGGCTCCGAGGACCCACGCCTCCACACTCTTGCCCGTGTCACGGCGGCACTCAACACCGACCCGGAGGGTACCACGGCCGAGCCGGGAGCAGCACCCACGGTGAGCTGAAGGACGCCTACGCCAGGATTGCTCAGCTGGAGGCCGAGCGTGACGGTAGGGAGCCACCCGTCGAGCCTGACGAGACCCCTTTCCCTGCGGAGTCACCACCCCGCAAGAGGCTTCGTTACGGCTCTTCGTCTGCCACCACAGGTCTTCTGGGATAGGATGCCACCGTGAGATGAGATCGTTAGACCCGTCCCTGCGAGGACGTAATCGATGTAATAATGATTGTTGGTTGAAAACATGTTTGAGTTGGGTTTTTGATTGACTGAAATGCCTTGTGGTGTGATGGCCGCATGAGCATTAATAAAATAATTAAGTTTAAATTTAATCTTAGCCCCCTTTCTCTCTTACTCATGTTTATCGATATCGCTCTTATCCGAAATGACTTTCTCTAACAATCGATGGTAAACACCGAGTCCGGAGGTGGACAGACATACCGCCCGTGATACGTGCTCACATCGCCAATCGCGAATCCCGCCCCACCTCCACCTCAGGGATTAGCAATGGATCCAACCATGCAGCAGTTCTTTACGGCTCAAATGCAGTTGATTCAGAATCTTACTGCAACGGTCCCGTAACTTGCGGCACGGCAGAACAACCCGCCACCACAAGGACCTCCACCACCTCCACCGCTCCAACGTACACAGAGAGTTTATGAGCCACCATCCACCCACCTACTCCCACTCAGTGGATCCTCTTGATGCCGATGATTGGCTCAAGACTATTAATAAGAAGCCGAACATCACTCGGTGCAATGACAGAGAGAAAGTCCCCGTATGCCTCGGGACGCTTAGAGGGTGCTGCAGCCCGATTGGTGGGATGCCTACACCGTAGCACATGCCGCCGCGACACTATCACCTGGCAGGAGTTCCAGGACGCTTTCCGTACTCACCACATTCCGTCTGGAATAATAAAGCTGAAGCAGAAGGAGTTTCTCGCTCTGAAGCAAGGCAGCATGTCCGTCAGCGAGTATCGGGACAAGTTCACCCAACTGTCTCGGTATGCTCCAGATGAAGTGGACACTGACCCGAAGAGGCAGGAACGATTTCGGATGGTCTTATAGGGCCACCGAACTATCGCCTCCGCAGCCACACCTTCCCCAACTTCCGCACCCTATTAGACAAAGCTATCGGTCTTGAAAGCAAGCGCGAGGGAACTTGGAGACCGTAAACGCAAGTTCCGGTAACCAAGGGCGTCTCAGCGCAACACACGTCCTCGCTATAGTGCACCACAGAATCCTCAGTTCCGCTCAGGAGGATATAGTGGGAATTTTCAGCAGAACCAGTCATTCCGGCGCATTCGGCATTCGGCGGCCCCCCGCCCTTTCATCAGCAGACACCACGTACCCCAATTCAGCAGCAGAGTCGCCCAAACAATACCCCAGGTGCTCCAGTGAGAAACACTGCACCAGTTCAGCCCAATGGATGCTTCAAGTGCGGAGAGTTAGGGCATTATGCCAATAACTGTCCCAAGCGTGGAATGCAAACTCCACAGAAGGGCAATGGTCAGAAGCCTGGGCAGCCATCCTCTCAGATTCGCACTGGGAATTCTACTCCTCAGGGCAACAGGGCTCAACAAAACTTTGTGCGTGGGAAAGTAAACCACGTGACGGTTGAGCAGGCTCAGGAAGCTCCCGAAGTCGTGCTTGGTACGTTCCTTGTCAATTCTGAACCTGCATCCGTTTTATTCGATTCTGGAGCATCACATTCATTTGTTACCCATCAATTTGTGGAAAAATATAGCTTGCCCATGAGTCTTATGAAGACACCATTACTAGTTAGCTCCCCGCGTGAGAAATGAAAGCCGTACACATATGTCCACGGGTGAACCTTAAACTTAATGAGATAGAATTTCTAGCCGACCTAGTAGTTTTAAAATCTTGGGGAATAGATGTCATACTTGGAATGGATTGGTTGCGCAAGCATGATGGGGTGATTCAGTGTCGCAAGAGATCAGTGGTTTTGACTAGCCCACAAGGAGACAGAATTGAGTTCAGAGTGGATAGCTCATCCGAAGAACAAGGAACAGTGAATTCAGCAAAGGGCAAATCCTTAGAGGAGATCAAAGTTGTGAACGAGTATCCCGATGTATTTCCGCATGAGTTACTGTGTATGCCGCCCCGACCGCGACATTGAATTCAGCATTGAACTTTTACCTCGGTACCGCTCCTATTTATAAAAGACCATATGGAATGAATGTTAAGGATTTGGCCGAATTAAAGAAACAAATAGATGAGTTGCTTAGTAAAGGTTACATCCGACCTAGTTCGTCACCTTGGGGGTCTCCCATTCTCTTTGTCGATAAGAAAGATGGAACTAGAAGAATGTGCATAGATTATCGTCCCCTTAATGATGTTACCATCAAGAATAAGTACCCTTTACCCGGATTGGAGATTTGTTCGATCAGATGAAAGGTGCTAAAATATTCTCCAAGATCGATCTACGATCCGGGTACCATCAACTGAAAATCCGACTAGAGGACATTCCCAAAACTCGCTTTCACATCTAGATATGGCTTATACGAGTTCACGCTTATGCCCTTTGGATTGACAAATGCACCAAAGATACTTCATGTATCCGATGAATAAAGTATTCATGGAATACCTTGATAGGTTTGTGGTAGTTTTCATCGATGACATTCGGGTGTTCTCCCCAAATGAAGAAGAGCATGAGGGACACCGAGACTCGTGCCTTGCGAAACTACGAGAACATCGCTTATATGCCAAATTCAGCAAATGTGATTTTTGGCTAAAGGAAGTTTCCTTCCTTGGGCATATAATCACGAGAGGGTGGAATAGCGGTAGACCCGAGTAAGGTGAAGGCCGTATTGGATCGGAATCCGCCTAAGAATGTGGCCGAGATCGAAGCTTCCTTGGATTGGCAGTGTTATTACCGTCGATTCATCGAAGGATTCTCGAAGATTGTAAAACCTCTCACCTCATTGTTAGAGAAGGGAAAGGAATTTAAGTGGGATGCCAAGTGCGATGATAGTTTTGAGGAACTAAAGAAGAGATTAACCACGGCCTCCCGTGTTAATAATGCCGTATATTCACAAGAGCTTTGATGTGTATTGTGACGCTTCACTTCGTGGACTTGGGCGTGTACCGATGCAAGAGGGAAAAGTGATTGCTTATGCTTCTAGGCAATTGAGAAAACATGAGCAAAATTACCCCACTCATGATTTGGAGTTGGCCGCCATTGTGCACGCTCTAAAGATTTGGAGGCAATATATGATCGGAAATAGGTGTCGCATCTTTACCGATCATAAGAGCTTGAAGTACATCTTCACCCGAAGGATCTAAATCTCGGACAGCGTAGATGGTTGGAATTAATCAAAGACTATGATCTGGACATCCAGTATCATCCCGGCAAGGCAAATGTAGTAGCGTATGCCTTGAGTCGGAAAAGTCGTGCAAACGCACTGATAGCTCATGTGATGCCTCAAGAGTTGTGTTGGGAGATGGCACGTCTTAATCTGGGAATTGTCACCCGCAGTGAAGCTATGGCGTTGGAAGTAGAATCTACACTTGAACAAGAAATCGGGAAGGGTCAAATGACGGATGAGAAGATTAAGGAGTATGGACGATTGATTGATGCGGCAAGGTTCCGATTTCGAAGAGATGACCAAGGAACTATTTGGTTCGGGAATAGAATCTCGTGTGCCCGAAATTGATCATCTTCGAGAGACTATACTTAAGGAAGCACATGACTCTGCCTATTCAATCCATCCCGGAAGCACCAAGATGTACCAAGATTTGAAGCAGAAATACTGGTGGTACGGAATGAAAAAGGATGTTGCTGCTTATGTAGCTCTATGTGACATATGCCAGAAGGTAAAAGCAGAATATCAGAGACCGGCAGGTTTGCTTCAACCACTGAAAGTACCCGAGTGGAAATGGGAGGAAATAGGCATGGATTTTATTGTGGGATTGCCACGTACCCGTGATGGATATGACTCCATATGGGTCATTGTGGATAGGTTAACCAAGGTCGCTCACTTTATACCGTCAAAACTACTTACACCGAGCCAAACTAGCGAACCGTATATGTCCAAATTGTATGCCTACATGGAGTTCCAAAGAGGATAGTATCCGACCGTGGGACACAGCTTACATCACGTTTCCGAGGAAAGCTACATGAATCAATGGATACAAAGCTTAACTTCGCTTCGCGTATCATCCACAAACAGATGGTCAAACCGAAAGGACAAATCAAATCCTAGAGGATATGCTTAGGGCATGTGCCTTAAAGCATGGAGGTAGCTGGGATAAAAGTTTGCCATATGCAGTAGTTTGCCTACAATAACAACCTACCAAACCAACCTTAAGATGGCCCCTTTTGAAGCCTTATACGGGAGAAAGTGCGAACACCATTGTACCGGGATCAAACAGGGGAGAGTCAACTTTTTGGACCAGACATTATAAAAGAAGCCGAAAGACAAGTTGAGATAATTCGGGAAAATCTCAAGACTTGCCAAATCCACGACAAAAGAGTTACGCCGATCCCAAAAGAAGAGAAGTTGTGTTTGAAGTAGGAGATTATGTGTATCTCGCAGTATCACCCATTAGAGGTCTACGAAGATTCAAGATTAGAGGGAAGTTGTCACCACGATTCATTGGACCTTTCAAGATCTTAGAAAGAAAGGGAGAAGTTGCCTATCAATTAGAACTCCCAAATCGATTGTCGGATGTACATGATGTGTTTCATGTATCTCACCAAGAAGTGTTCAAGTGAGACTAAAGTAGACCACCTACCTTTGGAAGATCTTGATGTGAAGGATGATCTAACCTATAAGGAACACCCTATCAAAATTCTAGACACATCACAAAGAATTACCCGAAGCAAAGTCATTAAAATGTGCAAAGTCCAATGGAGTCACCACTCGCAGGAAGAAGCTACTTGGGAAAGAGAAGATGAGCTTATGGCAGAATTTCCTCACCGTTTCCCAATCTTCCTGAATCTCGAGGACGAGATTCTCTTTAAGGGGGTAGGATTTGTAACACCCAAAATTCCATCACTTAAAAAAATGCTAGCAACAATTAGAATTTTTATTTTCTAAGGATTAATGAATTTGAATAATTAAATTTGCCTTTAAATATATGTAATAATAATTAATTAATTTAGAATTACCAAGTGATTGTGCATCATGTTGAATGCATGGGCTTTTGGTTGATTGTGTGGTTTAAAAGTTAGTTTAAAAAAAAAATTTGAAAAGTTTTTGAGTAAAAGTTTGAAAAAGAAATGAGAGAAAAGAATAGAAAAAAAAAGAAAAGAAAAAAAAACAAAAGACACCCCAACCCATTCCACCCTAACAGCCCAACCCACCTTTTCTTTCTCACCCGCGCAGCCCACCTCCCCAACCCACCTATCCTTTATTTTTCTGCGCGGCCCAGCCGGCCCACCTTACCCCTCCGCCCGCTAACCCCTCTCTCCTCCCCGCACCACCGACGGTGGGGCCCCCTGTCAGGGCCTTCTTCAACCCGCCGCCGGCCCCCATCCCCCCGCCCCCGCCGGCCGCCGCCCGCCCGCGCCCCCCCCTCGCCTCCCCGCGCCTCCTCCCCCTTCCCTCCGTGCTCCAAGCACTCAACCGCGCCGCCCTAAGCCGACCCCGCCCCTTCCTCTCCCCCGAAACGGCCGCCCACCGAGCGCCCCGGCCATTAATGGCGGCCGTCGGTGTGCCGCCGTCCACCGCCTCGCCCGCGACCCCTCCGCTCCCCTCGCCACCTATAAAAGGTCGCCCCGAGCTCCTCTCCACCTCGCACCGCTCAATCGAGCTCCTCTCCCCCTCTACACCGCCGCCCCCAGGGAACCCGAACCGGAGCTCCGCGCCCGCCGCCGATCCGCTTCGCCGCCGCCTCTTCTTCCTCTTCGAGTCGCTCAGTGGTTTCCTCTTCTCCTCCTCTTCATTTTGGTGCATTTCCCTTGCTGTTTAGTGCACCGTAGCAGCTTTTTGGGCCGCCGCCGGCGAGCCGGCCGGCGCAGCGCCGCCGCCGCCACCGCGCGCCGCCGCCACCGCTGGACCAAGCGTCGCCGCCCTTAGTCCTTAGCCAGCCGCAGCCTTAGATTTCCAATCCAACGGCTCAGATTCATTTTAGCCACCGGTCAACCAAAGTCATACCGGTCAAACCTAGGGTGCGCCGGCCATTTTTCAAAAAAGCCCCTGTCTTTTATATGTTTTACAACCCGGTCCTTCCACTATATAGAATCCTTACAGTTTAGCCCTGGTTTTTATAGAAAAGCCCCTAGCCCTTTCAAAATTATTGAACCACAGTCCAAAAGCCCTTTTTGCACCTAGGACCTCTAGATTATATTTATAATTATGTTTTAGCCCCCGAATTTTTATAGAAAACCCCTAAGGATTATTTACTTTTACAAAATAGTCCCCGAAATTTGTTTTAATCATAACTTTACCGTCTTAGCTCCGATTTAGGTGATTTTTGTGTCCACGCGATCGTCTCAACAAGCACATTAGTTTTAGAAGCTTGTATTAGACTTTTAGCAATGCTTGATGTACTGTTTTATTTATTGTTTGTTTTTCTTGTGTGATCGTAGAGGACGTGCCGTTCGAGTTTGAGCAGGAGCCGCCTTTTGAAGAAATTGAACCCCGCTTTTTAGGAGAAGAAGGCAAGTGGATTTCCCCCCCTGCATACTCTTTTTGGTCCTAATAACTTGCATGTTATCACACTTTAAATTTTAATCGTTATGCATAAATTTTGATGGGAAATGCCTATTAAGGAAATGACTAAATTTTAATCCTTATACCTTGCCTACCTTCTTTTAAATAAATGTTTGGGTAGTTAAATGCTTAGATGCTATACTTTGGGAATGGAAGTTATCTTTTAAAATGTTGAATTTAAATGGAATTTGTGTTTATGGAGTTTCAAGAACATATAACTTAAAACATGGAGAACCACCCAGGAAAACAGTGCAACCACAACCACATGGCTCGGCTTAGCCAAATAATTAGGAGTGTAAAATATCTAATAGCCCTTGTCCCAAGGAACACGGGGGCTCCGGGTTGCGGGGGTATAGCCCGGTCCTTTTGGGGTAGTAGCCTTTGCTAAGGTGCCGACCACTAGGGAGGGTTATGGTCCGCCCCGAGTCAGAATCGTCGTGGGATATTGGTATTTTGCACGCCTTTGTAAAGGCTTCGTAGTGAACCCCTTGCCACTCACCTCGGAAGTGTTTAAGGGCTTTGCAAACCCGGCAAGATGGGGAACACGAACCGTGGGTAAAGTGTACAACCTCTCGCAGAGTGAAAACCGATCGATCGCCCGTGCTCACGGCCAAGAGCGGCTTGGACCCTCACATGATAATTAACTAGAAATGGATTTGCAATTGTGGTTTACTTATGATTTGGAGGAATAGTCTTGAAAAGCTAAGTTTTGGGGTGGTATATACTTACACTTAGTAAATAGGTGCTCGCTAATAAAATTTGACCAACTTAAAATGCTTACCGCTGAAACCCTAGCCTACCCTTGATAGCTTTTGCATTTTCCCCCACGGGCTGAGTACCAACCATAAGTGTACTCACCCTTGCCATATGTGTTCAGAGGAGGATGCCGGAGCAGAGTTCTTCGACGAGTTCGATGGGTTCCGAGGCTCGCGTTGCCCCCGGCTCGGAGCTTGTGAAGTTGGAGACGGTGTTCCATCGTCTAGCTATCGATGTTCGTGTTTAGACCTTCGTGTCTATCGATGAGTGTAATAAATTAATAAACCTCTCTATGTACGTTTTGAGCATTGTACTATGATATTACACTCATTTGTCTATCATATGTGTGAAAATTGTGGTTATGACACACGTATGAGATGCATCCGGTTTTCTTCGGAAAACGGGTGTGACAATTAAGTTATTGTAATCCTTGGAACTCAAATCCTTTTGCAATATTACTCTCCTCGAGTCCGACCGCATCTCCCATGGCAAGATAGCATGATGCCCATAAACCAACTCATAAGGAGATGTCCGTGTAGCTCCATGAGGAGCCATTCGGTAAGCCCATAAGGCTTCATTGAGTACCCGAATGCCACATTTTTGGCTTCGATCAATCTTCTTTTGTATAATATTGATCATGATCTTATTAGAAGCTTCGCCCGACCATTAGCTTGGGCATAATAAGGAGAAGAATTTAATAATTTGATCCCCATACTTTTAGCAAAATCTCCGAACTCGAAGATGTAAACCGAGTTCCTTGATCCGTCGTAATTGTCCGAGGAATTCGAAATATGTAAATAATATGCTCTTTGACAAACTCAACCATATTTTCCGATGTCACTTTCTTCAATGGAAGTGCCTCAACCCACTTAGTGAAATAATCTATTGCTAAAAGCACAAACTTATGCCCCTTGCTAGATGGATGATTTATTTGGCCAATCAAATCTATTCCCCATCCTTTGAATGGCCATGGGTTGATAATAGGATTTAGAGCTGATGCTGGAACTCTCTGAATATTTCCAAACTTCTGACAATCTTCACACCCCTTGTAATATTCAAAGCAATCTTCCAAAGATTGTCGGCCAATATCATCCAGCTTTTCCTAATGACCCACTTCATTCGGTAAGCCGACCGATGCGCTCCAAACAGCCCATCATGCACTTCACTCATCATCCTCTTTGCTTCTTCTCGGACCCGGGCATTGTAGCAACACCCCATCCAAGGATTTGTACTACAAACTTTATGGCTTTGTACCGAGCTTCCTAGAGACCTTTCGGGATGGATCCTTCAATAATCAACAATTTCTTTTCTCCAATCACCCTCTCGCTAGATCACTCCCAAAATAATATACATCGATGGCAAACACTTCTTGATTCTCTCTATAACCCGAAGCACTTTGAGCTAACCCGTTTGCCTCTCCATTGTTTTCTCTAGGAATATGTTGCGAATCACTAACTCGAAATCTTTTCAGGATTTCCTTGCACTCCTCGTAGTAATTCCTCGGGATATCATTTCTACATTCATATTGGCCATTTAATTGTTTTATAACTAGCTCGAATATCCAAAATTCTCAACCGAAATGGCCTTTGACTCTATCAAGTATTGAAGCCCCCCGAGCAATGCTTCATATTCAGCTTGGTTATTTGTGACGTAGGTTGAATAGTAAAAGCAAATTCAAACATTTCTCCCCCGGGTGAAATTAATAAAATTCCTACTCCACCACCTTTGCCACATGAAGATCCATCAAAAAACTAAAGCCCAAGGAGTAATCTCAAGTAAATTAATTGATGAATCACGATGTTCGGTAATGAAATCAGCAATAATCTGTCCTTTAACAGCTTTTGCCGACTCAAACCTTAATTCAAACTCAGACAAGGCTAAAATCCACTTTCCAATCTTTCCATTCAAAGTTGGCATAGACAAAATGTGTTTAATTACATCAAATTTTGAATATACAATGCATTCGGCATTCAACAAATAGTGCCGAAACTTTGTACATGAGTAATAAACACATAAGCAAAGCTTTTCTGTAGCCGAATATCTTGTTTCGGGATCAAGAAATTTTCGGCTAAGGTATGCAACTACTCTTTCCTTTCCCTCAAATTCCTGTATGAGGGCCGATCCAATTGCATCTTATTATCAAACTTCAGATGACCTTCTTGGATAGCTTTCTGAATTCTCATTCTAAAGACCCTGCATTCATTGATGGAATGAGAATTTATGTCATGAAATCCACAGTACCTCTTATCTTTCACTCCATCATGCCGGAGCATAGATTGCCCTTCTGGCAACTTCATCTGGCCTTCTTTCACGAGGAATTCAAAGAGCTTATCTGCCTTGGTTGCATCAAAATCATAGGTTCCTTTAGCTTGCTTGATCCACCTCTTATTTACATTTAATGACTCCTTGCCCCACAGTGTCTCTGCTGCAGCTATTTCCTCCTCATCATCATATTCATCCCCTTGATCTGCCCTTTCGAGGAATTGATTGTAGATGTCAGCTACATCATTGTGCTTGACAAATTTGGAGTCTTTCTTGAAGCCATATGCTTGGTTGCTCATCAATGACAGCCGGTGTCACAACTGGCCAAGGTCCTCGAATTCCATCCTCAATAGCTTCTCCCGAATGGTCGGCAACATCCCCGCTTTCTGACCATACCGCCCAATTGATCATCCGGTATGTTCGCAGAAAAGCACATGCATTTTGTCTCTCTCGAATCTCCCGAGGAACTCCATTGGTGTTTCATTGTTCCTCTGCGCTCAAGGTAGTTAGATCAATTAGCTTTTTCTCATTACGCGTGTAATAATGAGCATGGAACTTTTGCTCCAAATCTTTCCAAGAGCAGATTGAATGGGTAGGTAGAGAAGTGAACCATGTAAATGCCGGGACCGTCAATGACAAAGGGAAATATCTAATTCGAAGGCCTCATCGCGAGCTTCCCCAAGCTGCATTAGGTACCGGGCTATGTGTTCCACAGTACTAGTATCATCTTGCCCTGAAAACTTGGTGAACTCCGCGGGGACTTTCACCCTATTCGTTAACGCTACCCTGTGGTACCAATCTGGGAAGGGAGGTGTATACACATGTCCTTGATTCTTAGGCTTTAGACCGAATTGATTCTACAACACATCAGTCATTCTCTGCACCAAGAGATCAACGTTGGAGTCTTGATTCCCTGGCCCCCCATCAAGCATCCCTGTAGCACCACCATATCCAGGATCTGAGAGAGCATCGATAGGACTGTAGTCCATGAACTCTGAATACCCGTTCCCGTACTTGTTCCTTTGCAGCCTGTTACTTGTTGGAGCTATCCCGTAGGCGAGACAAAGTTGAATTCCGGCAGTGCCGAATGCCATCTCTCGCATATGTGCATGGATTAGGCACTACCCGATGAGGGTTCGGCCAAATTGGTTGACTATCCACATGTTGGGTTGGTCGAACACTCATACTTTGCCGAGGTGGCCGAATACTTGCATCTTGACGAGGTGGTTGGCCAAAGACACCGGTAGCACTTGATTCACCTTGCTCAAAATGTTTGTCCACGCTTGGGCTAAAGACACCAACCATCATCCGTCGAAGCTATTTAAAAATGCGGTGTTGTGTCTAGCCATTATTTCTTCCATAGCTTGTCGTATCATACGAAAAGCTTCTTGCTTCTCTCGGCAAGAATCGTGGCATCAATCTCTCCCGGCATCGAACTCTTGGCATATTTGTCTTGAGGAATGGCACACCACTCCTATTATTGGAAAACGACATCGTACACTTATGCCGGAATTGCTCCACAACTTCTTTCGGTAGTAATTGATGTTCGAAGATAGTTCATTGAAGGTGACATCTAGGACATCTTGGATGTCGGCATATTGATCAAGTTGAGTGTCCCACCGGCGTGTCAAAAAGTGTGTTGACGTAAAATCGGCACCTCACGCCAAGCACACAGCAAGCCGGATTAGCTAGCTTCACACACGTGGTCCGGCGTCGGAATCCGGAAGCGTGCCGCTCAATTTTCCCCCGAAACCGACAAAGGATGAAAACGGTTAGATAAAACCCGGAACTTGCCGGTGGTACCGACAGCTTCCGTATTTACGGCTATAAAGCCGATTAGAACGACATATAGCTACAAACAAGCTATCCGTCGGCAATTCGAACATCATTCGAGAATCGAATAAGCATGTAAACAGGGAACAGTCGAATGTATGACGTAAGCATGATGAAAGATCGGTCTTTATTTAAACAATATTGCAACACATAACCATGACCGATTATCAAGGATAAATCATGATGAAATAAATAAAAGCGAAGCATGATCATAAATTTTCAGCAAACATGCATGCATAGACCAAAAGCACTAGTCTACCGCATGTCTAGGTACTTTCAAACCCGTCCAGCATGACACCGAACAAGTTAATCCACCGCATGATACAACTTGTTTGAAATCACACCACCAACCAAGAATAGATCAATCCACCGCATGATACAATCTAAACATAGAAGGCTAAAAGCATACGTTATTACAAGCAAAACTCATGAACATCTTTCACTTGTGAAGGGATTGCCGAATACAGTACATGTACCAATCGAATCGGGTTCCGCGGAGAAGGAACAAACTTATGTATTAAAAAGCTTAAACCCGCAACACGTGACAATCTAGATTGATTCGAATTTGGCTATTAGAGAACGTATGACCCGCTTGCCACGTTAAGCCAAGGACTTGAGCGCGCAACATGTGGATCACAAACAAGATAGAGCCGAATCTGATTAATCTAAATTGGGTAATAAGAGTGTTACATGAATTAAACATAAGAGCAAAATTCAAAGCAACACATGGTAACTTATTGAATATATTAGATCTTGCCAAATCTAATAGAGCCGATAGCTAGCTCCAAGCTAGATCTTAGCCTACGGCATGGCTCATGATCCAACAAGAAAGCCTTCTTGAACCAAGCTTAAATCCACTACATGATACTAAGCATGGTAACAAGACTACTTGCATCACGGTCTAAATCCACCGCATGATACTAGACATGATACAAGGTTGCCGGTACTTACGGAGGTCGACGGATCGATGGTTCCTCTCGAAGAACTCGACAACTCAACTAGAAGGACTCGAAAGTTGGCACGGGTCCGTTTTGTTGTGAAATTGTTCGATCCCTATTACAAACACTAAGGGTTTATATTTATACCCCGGTTTTAACACGACTCCTAGTCGACCACGATTACAACATTTATCGTCTAAAATTAATACCATGGCGTCATGTCCGTTTCGTACCCGTCATCAATTCATCCCCTTCTTTATACTCAATCCACGTCATCACGCATTCCCAAAAGCTTTCCGCTTTCACCCATGGAATAGTTCTTCCGCCAAATGACGATGCACTCCCAACCGTAGACGCCTCTACCGAATGCTTCGAGGAAAACCTTCGTCGAATGGTGCTCTTCTACGAAATTCGGCCCACATGTCAGTCTCTTTCCCCGTACCAATTTTTGGTGTTAACATATGCCCCTTCAATTACGGGATAAAAGGTGATTTTATTCTCGGAATTGACCATAAATACTCAACGTCCTCGAGCCGAATCCGTTCAACACCCGTTCTTTCCTCCTTCAAACCGTTGGAGCTTTCGCCCGCATCCAAACCCTAGTTCATCAACTTTTCAAGCTTCAATCTTCAAATTGGTGTGACAGTTGGCCCACATGTCGCTCTCTTTCCCGTACCAATTTTTGGTGTTAACAGCTTGGACTTTGCTCTACGGTCACGTAGTGCCCGTCTCCTCCTCGCTCCCTCGTCCTCGTCGGCAGCGCACGAGCGTATAGCTACCGTCGGGGGACTTCTACGCGAGGAATGCAATGCGATGATTAGGAGGGTGATTAATTTAATTTAAATAACAAACGAGTAGCAAACAGCCACTAGGGGTATATGGTTGGCCATATTCACCTTAACAAAAGTATTTAAATAATTACTCATTTAAAAGTAGACACAAAATGCTATTTAACCCTCTCATGCCGGTGATTGTGTACATAAAAAGAATATTTACTTTAAATGTAAGACAGCAATGAAGGTTACTACTATGCCACAAATTTACTTTCCTAACTCATTTATATAACTTATGCACAAAGAATTGGTTTTTCCTATTTTTTCCCTCACTAGATTAATCTAGTTTGCAACCTTTTAATCCACCAATCATACTTCAAACTTGCCCAACAGTGCCCACCGGCCCTAATGACCAGGAAATACGCATTTGGACAGCAAGCAACTAGTTTGCACCGTGAAATTAAATGTACACAATAAAAGCATATCTAGTTAGCAAATAGAGGATTAATGCATATTAAAATAAGTATAATAGAAATGAATCCAAACTTTCTCCTACACATGCTTTGGCCCAAAACAAGCCTAAAGAACCAACAAACACACTTAAATCTATTATGGATCTTGATCTATAAATTTATGAGTAAAAATAAGCATAAACTTGGGAATAATATTTCTAATAGAGATAAAATCAGGGTAAATTCACCAGAGGTGCATTTTAGCATATCCTGACAATAGCCAGAAGTAGGGCTCAAAAATAATTATATTTTAAGCTACAAAAATCATCTAGGAAGATTTGACAATATCACAAGATAATTTATAGAAAAAGATTCCTTCAGTAACTTTGTGCAAATTTTGGGCACAGAGCCTACACATGCTAGTCTCCACAACATATCCAAATCCAGCTCAGGATCATGTATGGATTTTGCAGAAACACAGATATAGGTATTTCACATTTTAATTTTTCAAGCAAAACCTATAGCTCAAAAGTATATACTTGCTTTGTGGAAGTTGTAGTTCTAGTCACACAGAGCACAACAAAATTGGGTTTGCTATTTTTGGATTTTTCTACAAATTGATATGGAATTTACAAGTCAACGGATCAAATAATAAAACTAGGAAGAATCTAATAGCACCCACCCCTTGGGGCTTTTGAATCTTCACAAATATGCCCTCGCATTTAACACGCAGCCCCCGGGGAAAACCCCCCTTCACAACTCTACCCTCCCACGACACAGCGGGCTCGCCGACGGCGAGGTAGGGTCGGGGGACGCAAACAAGCACGGGGGATGGTCGATTTAACTCACAAGGGACCGATTCGGCGGCGGCGGCTCGGGCGGAGAGAGGTCCGACGATGACCGGCGGCGAAGCGGCCGATGGTGTGGCCGCCGCGGCTCGAATTCCGTGCAAATGCCGGCGAGGCTAGGCCATCATGTGTGCTTGGGGGCTTGAGTGGGTACTAGGGAAGAGCTAGGGGTCACCGGTTTAACACGGCGGCAAGCGGAGCAGCAACGCGCCGGCGGCGCTAATGGCGGGCGGCGGCGGACGCCTCGCCTTGCTCGAGTGCGTGAGGGAAAAGGAAGGGGAGGGTTTTATAGGCGCGTAGAGGCGGTTCCGCCTCACCGTCGTGGCCTACGGTGAACTCCCGCATGGGTGCGGAGCGGGGCGCACGTGCGGCGGAGCCGATGGCTAATGGGGAATGGCGGTTCGCTCGCCGGCGAGTGCGCACCGGCCCACGTGGCACCGCCTAGGCCTCCACGCAAGCGTCACGGCCTCTAGTGCACGGTGGCATCGGCGCGGCCCCTCGGACCGTTGGCTTTTCCGCACCCCGGCGTGCACGCGCGAGTGGGGTATGACGCGACCGACGTGGTGGTGCGCGGGCGACGTCGTGCGCGGGAGCGCCGACGTTCAAGCACGCTTCGTTTAGCCCTTTTCAAATTGAATTTTCTCCAAAAATTCAAATAGGAGTGCTCCAAACTTTGAATACCAAAGTTTTTAAGGAAGTAACCCTCTTCAATAATGCCAAAGGCTCGATAGGGTTTTACTCACTAGTTTGAGTAGGAACGTAAGTTCAAAACTCGCCAAAAACTCGGCGCTTGTGAATAGTGATTCGGTGCCTTAATTTGCATTTTTCACAAGCTTGCACTCCAAACTAGCAATGCCACTCAACGGAGAAGTTGTGTGCCTTGAAATTCCGCACATTTTCCCATTGGGCGATTTTGAAGTGTTTAGTGAAATTTTGGAGAACGTGCCAAAATTCTAGATCGGCACAAGGAGGTCAAAGGGAACACTAGGGTTTTAGGCTAGTGTTTTGACCAAGAGTTAATCTAGGGTTCCCAAGAGTAGTTAGGGAAGATATTAAGAGGGTCACTAGCACAAATCACCACTAAGCAAAAACACGGGGTGTTACAGCCTACCCCCTTAACAGAATCTCGTCCGGAGATTCGAAATCAAAGAGTAAGCGAGGAGAGTTCACTTACGAGTTTGAATCGGAAGAAAGTCCGGATACTTGGTGTTTAAGAATTGCTCGGTCTCCCATGTAGCTTCTTCTTCGATGTGGTGACTCCATTGTATCTTGTACATCTTCACCCTTTGTCGCCTAGTTTGTCTTTCTTTTGGTCCAATACTCTCATTGGATACTCTTCTAGGGATAGATCCGGTTCTCGTTTCTCGCATTAGTTTCCTCAATTATTTATGCTTCCGAATCTGCTCGCACTTCTTTAACCGTGAGACGTGAAACACGTCGTGCACTTGCATAACCGGTCGGGAAGTCGAACACGGTAGGAATCGTACCAAACTTCTCGGTGACTTCATAAGGACCAATATGGCGTGGAGCTAATTTCCCTTTTACTCCAAAGTGTTGCACACCTTTGGTTGGAGATTCCTTGAGGTACACATAATTACCAACTTCAAACTCTCGGGGAGCTTTAGCTTTGTCATGATAACTCTTATGTCTCATCCGAGTCGCTCTCAAATTTTCTCTAATCACACTCACTTTCTCTTCGACTTCTTGTACCAGCTTTGGACCAAACAAGGTTCGTTCACCCACTTATGACCAATTCAAAGGGGTACGACACCTTCTTCCATACAAGGCTTCAAATGGGGCCATCTTCAAGCTAGGTTGATAACTATTGTTATAAGCAAACTCGCTTAAGGCTAAGCATTTGTCCCAAGATTTGTCAAAATGAATGACGTAAGCTTTCAACATATCTTCCACTATTTGGTTCACTCTTTCCGTCCGACCGTCGGTCCGGGGGTGGTAGCTGGAGCTGTGGATTAGCTTGGTTCCCAAAGATTCATGCACTTGTGCCCGAAGTGAGCAACAAATTGAGTGCCTCGATCTGACAAGATAGTCTTTGGAACACCGTGCAAGCGCACTATGAGATCAACATAGATTTCCGCATAGCGCTCAACTGAATAGGTAGTGTGAACAGGAATGAAATGAGCGGTCTTGGTCGGCTCGGTCCACTATTACCCAAATGGAATCATGCTTCCGGGGTGTGAGAGGTAACCCGACAATGAAATCCATGCTTATATCGTCCCACTTCCATGCGGGAATGGACAATGGTTGCATTTAACCTACGGTCTTTAGGTGGCTAGCCTTGATCCTCTGACATGTATCACAACCGGACACATACTCGGCTATTTCACCCTTCATATTTGACCACCAAAAATTTTCCCTAAGGTCTCGGTACATTTTGGTACTACCCGAATGAATGGTGAATTTAGAGAGATGAGCCTCATCTAAAATCTCCTTCTTTAGGTCCCGATCCTAGGGAATAGCTAATCTCTGACCAAACCAAACAACTCCCTTGTCATCCCTCCGGAAATAATCAAACTTGGGATCTCTTTCTTCTAACTTCTCTTTGATTTTCTGAACCTCTTCATCGATGAGTTGAGCCATAGCAATTCTTTCATGGAGAGGAGATTCGATCGAGACGACACAAAGATTTCCATGTTCAACCAATTCTAAGTTAAGCTTCCTCATTTCCTCACATAAAGCCTCATGATACGGCTCTAACGTCACATAGTTGCAATGCTTGCGGCTAAGCGCATCTGCAACCACGTTAGCTTTGCCAGGATGATAATGGACTTCCAAATCATAATCTTTTATCAATTCCAACCATCTCCTTTGCCTCATATTCAGATCCGACCGAGTGAAAATATACTTGAGACTCCTGTGATCGGTGAAGGTATTGCAGCGATTACCCATCAAGTAATGCCGCCATAGTTTTAAGGCATGCACGACTCGCGGCTAGCTCAAGATCATGAGTAGGATAATTCTTCTCATGAGGTCGAAGTGCCGTGAGGAATAGGCAATGACTCGGTTTTCTTTCATAAGCACGCAACCAAGACCGGTGCCCGAAGCATCACAAAACACCTCAAAAGGTTTGGACATGTCTGGCCGTGCCAACACAGGAGATGAGGTTAGATGTTCCCTCAAGGTATGGAAGGCTTTATCACACTCCCCACTCCACACAAACTTGACACCTTTCTTCAATAGTTCAATCATGGGTTTAGCTATTCGGGAGAAACCCGGAATAAACCGACGGTAATAGCCGCTGAGGACCATGTGTGGTTCGAGGACCGGTGGATGGTCGCTTCCTTGTGTGAGGCCTCCGGGTGTGGAGAAGACAAGTAGGCTTCGTTCGAGGAACCCGGTGGCCGGCGGGGGTCAAGTGCGGGCCGCATGGTGGCAAGAATAGCAAGATGAAGTCGGTGGACGGTTTCTTGGTTGAGCCACAAAACCAAGGTTCGGCCGGGACTTCGTGGGAGCCAAGTCATGAGTGGTGATTGGCGGAGGCTACATCAAGTTCGCGGGGTTTGCGGTGGTTCACCAGAAAATCACCGGGTTACTCGGGCCGAGCCGAAAGCCGAGGCCGAAGACCGGCGTGGGCTGTCGGCCAAAACCGGCCCGACCGGTTTGGAGAACCGGTCCGACCGGTTTGTGGTCCCGTGGCGCCGGAAGCTTCGAGGCGGAGGACACGCGTCGGGATCGCAAGGCTTGCGTCGAGGCTACGCGAAGTGCGGTCGCCGGGCATCCGTCCGATGGTGCTACGAAGAAAAATTTCCAAAGTGCCCTTGGTGGGCGTGTATCTTAGTTTAGGCTTTAGGGGCATTTTAGTCTTTCGGCTTGCCTCCATATAACCCAAGGGGTGAGAGGATGGCAGCCACATCTCTTGGAACCCTAGTTCATTTGGTTTCCTATTTTCTCCTCCTATTTTATTAGGATTTCTATAGGACTAGCTTGAGAGCTTCATGGTGAGATCTTGTTGAGGTTGGATGATCGGGCGGCAAGCTATACCTTGTATGAACCTTTATGGCATGTAGATGATTCGACATGGTTCCCCAAGGTTTGGATGTGTTGTTCCCGGTTGTTCTTGGTGGTGATTTTCGGTGCCCTCTCTTGGTGATTTTCTCGGAGTGTTTTTGGGACCTTGTTCTTGGGGATTTGATGGGGGAATTTTGTGGGAACCCTTCGTGGTTCTTTGGGCCGTGATTCCCCTCCCAAATCCGTCGATTAAGGGGCTCGATTTTGGTGGTCTTGGAGTTCTCGGGAAGGAGGTGCTCTTGAGGGTTGACTTTCGATTCCTCTTGATTGAGTGGGTTTTGGGGACCGAGCTTCTAGCCAAGAGTAGCCCACGAGGTACCCCATCTATCCCCAAAGTCTCACTTTGATCCGTGGAATGAATCGGAGATCCATTGAAGGGAGTGTTGAGTTTTTCCTACGAGTCGTGTTCTTCCCGACCGTCTAGGCGAAACCGGCCGATCGGCTTCCCAACGGGTCGACCGGTTTTACCCCGTGGGGTCGTCGAGAAGGATTTTTGAGGAAGGAAGTCTCTGTTGCACCATGGCTTCATTTGTTCGGATGTGGAAAGGCTCTTGAGGCGTTTTGGGTCTTTGGGGAGTTTACGGACAAAATCGGTCGACCGGTTTGCCAAACCGGCCTAACCGATTTCCCCCCCCTCGCGTGAGGCTAAGTCCAACGAAGCGGTCTAACCGGTTTCAGAAACCGGCTCTGACCGGTTTGGGCTGCCGACGGCCGTGTCGTGTGTGTTTCCGCTACGTGTGTGCTATGGTCGTTGGTTGGGTCTTGCTCCTAGGTTCGGTAGCACTTCGGTGGCTACGTGAACTTAGCAAGAGAAGCTTCCGGAGGTGCATGAGTGAAATCGGGTTCATAGGCCGAATTCTTGAATAGAATTTTTATCGGCTCCTATTCACTCCCCCCCCTCTCCGGTTCGCCGTTTCGGTCTTTCACCGGCTAGACCCGGAAAACTACGGATTTTATGTACCGACTTGGGTGGCTTCGTCGGTGTTTTAGGCCGACAACCTACCAAGGGGAGTACCCGAGGTAGATGAATGTGGCCTCGCCGAGATCGGTAACTCGAAGGAAGAGACACGTGGCACACAATTTAGACAGGTTCGGGCCGCGAGGTGCGTAATACCCCATGTATTGTATCTTTGTGTAGCTCTGGATTGATTGGATGTGATTACAAGATGATGCGTAATGAGAGAGAAGGGTCCCTGCCTCGCCTTATATATTCTGGGAGGCAGGGTTACAGGTTGGTTTAGGGAGAGAGTACTAGTCGTGTACGTCTAGGAGTCCTCTACACAGTACATGGTATGTATAGCTTCCTATCCGAGTACTTCTCCACCGTAGTCCTTGCGCCTCACGCCATCAGGTGCCGTGTGGCACAAGCCGGGTAGTCACGAGGCCCACCGAGTAGTCGGCCCCGGTACCCACCGAGGTAGTGGGCCCGGGGAGGTCCATACAACAAGCCCCCGAGTATTTTGTAGTCGAGCGGGGATAGCTTCGAGTAGTTTTGACGGCCTTGATGAGTAGTCCTCAAGCGACCCCCGAGTACTACAAGTCAAAAGTCCTCAAGAATACTTGAAGCATCCCGAGGCCGGGAAGGTACTCCAGTGATGTTTGAGTAATCCCGAAGTCTTCTCGAGTAGTCCCAAGCGTCCTCGAGTTCTGCTCTTGAAGGTCTTCAACAATACCCATGTTGTCTTGAAGCCGAAGTTTATATGGAAGTGCGATTGCAAAATCGCACTCCATATGGAGTAGCCCCCGAGCCTTAGGTTGAGTTGTAGACTCTGGCTGAGGGTCAATCTGAAGTTCTGGCAAGATTATCCCGCAAAATCCGGAGAAAAAACCGAAGGACACATGGCACGGAGCCCCCGAGCCTTGAGTCGAGTACTTCATCTCGAATTGAAGGGTCATCTTGTATGTAGAATGTGTCCTGAGTTGCTCTTGAATCTTGTCGCTTCCCGGGGAATTGATTAGGCGTAGCCGAGCCCCCTAGATAAGGCGCATCGACTACTGGAAGTTGAAGGGTCAAGCGCTACCGCTGAGTCAGCCGTGTTGAAACATATCCATCCCGGCCGGCGCGCGGAGCCGCCCGTTGACTTATAAATAGAAGCCAAAACCCTTAGGGTTTTTCACCCCACACACTTGCGGCCATTCATAGTAGATCTATCCTAGAATCCGCCGCCGGTGCACATTGCCACCCCGGTGGAAATCGTAGATCCGGGAGCGCCGCCGCCGCAGCCACCTCCGCGGCCCACGAGCGAATGCGAGTGAAGACCCGCCGTACTTGGAGACCGAAGCCCTCACCATCCAAGAGCATGAAGACCGCCGGCGGGAAGAAGAGATTCCGGGAGGAGGCCACCGGGTCCGCCGGAGGGTCAACACCGCCCGTGTCTCCCCCGCGCCCGAATCTCAACAAAGAGTGGAAGAAATCGAAGGCCAAGACCGAGGACTCCGTTGGCGCCGCCGAACGACGAGATTTCTCCGGGAGAAAGAGATCGACATGTGGCGCCGCCGCGGGGGGTCCATACCCGATGGAGAAGAATCCGGATGAGATCCCGATGTTCACGCGGTTCGTGGAGCGCGGTTTGGCTTTCCCGGCCGAGCAACTTCTTGAAGGGGCTTCGGAATATTACGATGTCGAGTACCTCAATCTCAACCCCAATGGCATCTTCCACACTTCTGTCTTCGTCCATTTTTGCGAAGCATTCTTGGGGATCAAGCCCCACTGGGTACTCTTCCGGAAGTTCTTCCGCGTGAAGCCCCAGCCGAGCGCCAACGACCCCCGAGTAGTCGGAGGGGCCGACATCCAGATGCGCGAGGACGCCGCGGAGCGATGCACGGCGTACAAGCGATCGACTCCAACCAAGACCGGAAGTCGAAGTGGTTCTACATCACCGCCCACCACCCGGAGCTGCCGAAGCCCGCAGGGAAGCGGGCCGAAACACCGGCCGTGGTGGAATACCGAGCCGACGATGCAGGGAATGAATCCGGCTACCCGAGCTATTGGTGAAGATCAAGGCTTTGAGGGAAGCCAGGCTGAGGGCCGAGCATGTGGCCTTCAGCTTTATGAAGAGGAGGGTGCGGCCGCCGATGGTTCGCGACACCGTCGGCTACCGCACACCGGCGAGAGCGACTCGTCGTGGATGCCCGACAGTGAGATTGATGATGACGACATCATCGACGAGTGGGCGGGGATCTTCAAAGACATGCCGGCGTACACGCCCTATCTAGTCCCGGAGTACTCCGCTCATCCGCCGAACGAGGTCGGTAGCCGCACTCGGTGTCGAGTACCGATTACATAGTAGTAGTCGTGCTCACCAAATGTGCTTGTTGCGGGATGACATAGTAAAATTTGTCTCCGAGCCGGCTTCGCCTCCCCGACTTGTCGAAATCCCGCGAGGAGGGGAAGGGCAAGGCCAATGAGCGCCACGAAGTTGGCGAAGGTGACGACACCTGTTATCGTCGAAGACACATCGGATGAAGATGACGAGGAAATGCTTCGAGGAATGGTTCCGGCTGCGGTCGAGGTTCAGCCGCCCCGAACTACCCAATGTTCCTCTCATCCAAGATTCTCCAACCGGTTTGGAGGCTAGTTTGCCGCGCCGCCGAGGAGGCCGCGCAACGTGGCACGCAAACGCGTGGCCAAGAAGGCGAAGGTCACCGAGACCACGTCTCAAGAGGTAAAAACTCGAGTAGGGTAGTCGAGTACTTGTCTTCCGATGTTGTGTATGCCTGACAACAAAATTCCGTTACTTGCGGGAGATTCCACCTTCCGACCCCGTAGACCAAGAGGACGAAGGCGGCGGGATACGGTGGGGGAGCCGACTCGAAGGAACCGCGGCCCCCTGCCCCCCACCGTGGAAGAGCTTGTGTCACAATTGACACATCGGTCGACAACGGTAGTCGAGCCGCGGCGCCGGTCGTCGAGGGCAGGGACGGAACCAACCACAACTCCTGGCTGGCCGAAGAGCCGGCGGCTCGAACCCGAAGAAGAGGCACATGCTTGAAGCCGGACTTGTCGACATCGCCGCACTACTAGGCGCCCCAACCATGACAGTAGTCCGGTCGAGCTTGTAAGTGAAGATCCTTCCCGAGTAGTACATATAGATTGGTAGTCGTACTTGGTTGACAACCCATCGTGTACTGTGCAGGAAATCCATGGACTTGTCCTGGGAGGAGGATGAACCCGGCGTGGTGCCGGCCCGGCGAGGAGTCCGCTCCCCTCCCCCCAAGCGCGAGACCGAGGCGCCGGCCGTGGAGGCTACGGCTTGCCGGAGGCCGCATAGTAGAAGGTGAGTACACCGCGCGGACGCGATCTTCCTCAAGGAGTAGTCGTGGCCGTCGAGGGAGGCTAATCCATATGTCTTCGTTGACGGGGGCCGAAGCCGAGGGAAGCACCATCCCCGAGGCCGTGCCCGTTGAAGGCCGGGCGCCGGAGACCCAAGAAGCCACCGAGTAGCCCCCGAGCCGGCGAGAGGTAGCTAGCGGAGGAGCCCCGAGGACCATGTGTGGTTTGAGGACCGGTGGATGGTGGCTTCCTTGTGTGATGAGTGATTGACTACGTTGTGTGGACCGATTCTTGGCTAAGTATTGCGGGTGCGGGTTGCGGCTTGACCGGTGTTGGTGCGGGTGAAGAACAAGCGCGAAAGGTCGTCGCCGGTGAGGCCTTCCGGTGTGGAGAAGACAAGTAGGCTTCGTTCGAGGGACCGGTGGCCGGCGGGGTCAAGTGCGGACGCTCGGTGGCATGAATAGCAAGATGAAGTCATGGACGGTTTCTTGGTAGAGCCTCAAAACCAAGGTCGAGCCGGGACTACGTGGGAGCCAAGTCATGAGTGGAGATTGGCGGAGGCTACACCGAGTTCGCGGGGTTTCCGGTGGTTCACCAGAAAACCACTGGGTTCCTTGGTTGATCCACAAAGCCAAGACCGAAGAACCGAAGACGGTCTTTGCGGCGGCGCCGCGACCGGTGGGGACCGGTCGGCCCGGTGAGGAGCACCGGTCCGACCGTTGTGCGACGACACGGTCCGGAATCTTCGAAGCGGAGGACATGCGTCGGGATCACATGGCTTGCGTCGAGGCTACGCGGGGTGCGGTCGCCGGGCATCCATCCGATGGTGAAGATATCAAGAATTCCAAATCCGCCCTTGAGGGGCTTGTATCCCTAGTTAGTAGAGAAGGGCGTTTTAGACATTCGGTTGCCTCCATATAACCCAAGAGGTGAGAGGATGGCAGCCAACTCTTGGAACCCTAGCTCATTTGTTTTCTTTTTTTCCTCCCTATTTTCCTTAGGTTTTCCTTAGGACTAGCAAGAGAGCTTCACGGAGAGATCTTGTTGAGAGGGATGGATGATCGGGAGTCTTGCTAGACCTTGTCCGAACCTTTGTTTCATGTATAGATGATTCGGCGTGGTTCCTCAAGGTTTGGATGTGTTTTCCCCGGTTGTTCTTGGTGGTGATTTTCGGAGCCCTCTCTAGGTGATTTCTTGGGTTATTTTCGGGACCTTTCTTTTGGGGATTTGATGGGGGAAATTTGTGGGAACCCTTCGTGGTTCTTTGGGCCGTGATTCCCCTCCCAAATGCGTGAGTAAAGGTACTCGATTTTGGGGTTTCTTGAGTTCTTGGGTTGGAAGTGCTCTTGGCGGGATTTCCTTGATTCCTCCTTTTTGGACGAGTTTTGGTGGGATTAAACTTGGCTATGGACTCCTCATGAGGTGTTCCTAATATCCCCAAAGTCTTGTTCAAGTCCGTGGAGCGATTCGGGAGATCAAGATTTGGATTTGGGGGAGTTGACCGCGGGTCTTTGTTCATCCCGAGCCGCCCGAGCTACACCGGTCCGACCGATGCTCTTGACCGGTCGGCCGGTGCGAGCCACGATGGGTTTTTGCTCGGGTGAACGTCTTGGTGTGTTCGTTGTCGTCCCGTGTTGCTTCGCCGTTTCGAATTTGGGTCGGTTGGTGGTCGGTTGGCCTGTTTGGTGCCTTGGGGGCTTTTAGGTCGCGATCGGTCCGACCGGTGCGTCTCACCGGTCGACCGGTGTGGAACCACTTAGTGAAAGTTGCTCGGTTTCACCGGCGGGGACCGGTCGACCGGTGGTGCTCACCGATCCGACCGGTTTGGGTCCGTAGACTCGAGGTTTGGTGTTCCGCTGCGTTCTCGGGTTGGAAGGTTGTGTGTTGGTTCCTAGGTCTAGTGGCACTCCGGCGGCTACGTGGGCTCGGCCAACTTGGATAGTGAGTCGGAGACGTGTGTTGGAAGCCGTGTTCATCTTGTTGGAGTTTCCATCTCCTTCAAGAAGAATTTTTATCGACTCCCATTCACTCCCCCCCTCTCCCGGTTCGCCGTATCGGTCCTTCAAGTGGTATCGAGCCGGTTCGGGTCTTCGTTGACTCTAACCGTCTAAGATCCAAGGATGGCGTACCGAGAACGGGGTTCGGGTCCTCCACACTTCGATGGCAAGAACTACCAGATGTGGAGCAAGCGGATGGGTGCTTTTCTCCGCGGAAAGGGTCAGATCCTTTGGGATGTCACGGTGGACACAGGCTATGTCCAGCCGATGGACTTCCTCGCTCCAGGATCGAGGGACAGATTCGACGCCAACAATAAGGCGGTTGACTACTTGTTTCGTGCTTTGTGTCAGCCTGAGTTCGATCGGGTGCACACCGAGCACTTGGCTTGTAGGATTTGGGCGGTGTTGAAGGAGGCTCATGTTGGGAACGCCCGTGTTCGGGCACGGATGTATGCGACCAGCCGGAGAGAGTACGAGAACTTCACTCATCTCCCCGGTGAGTCCATCGATGCCTTGTTTCAGAGGTTCACGGTGGTTGTGAACAACATGAGGGCCAATGTGGACGTGCTCCCGTACGATGATCATGATAGAGCGGTCAAGCTCTTACACTCTTTGGATCGTATGATTTGGGGCGGAAAGTTCGAGGCCATTGTGGAGTCGGAGAAGTATGACACTCTGACGGTGAACGAGTTGTTCTCGAAGCTCAAGTCAGCTGAGGTGGATAGGGGCATGACTGCCAAGCTCGAGGGGCCGACTGATTCCCATAGTCTTGCCCTCGTTGGTGGTTCCAAAGGAAAGGCTAACACTAACCCATTCACCAGGATGTTCTCTTTGTCCTCTTTGATGTCTATGCCGGATGAGGAGTTCGACGAGCTTGGAGAGGACGAGCCGGCGCTCCCGACAAGACGGTTCGAGAGGCCGCACGAGAACCGCGTGAACATGAGGAGGAACACGAGGACGTGCTTCCGGTGCGGCAAGCCGGGGCACTTCGTCGCCGACGCCGGAGAAGGTCGAGAACAAGGACGACTACAAGCACAAGTCGAGGATGGATGGCAAGTACCGGTCGAGGCGCGACCACAAGAGCAAGCACAAGAACAAGTACAAGGACGAGCGACGACCGAGGAAGAAGGAGAGCCGAGGCAAGGCCCGAGCGATGGTTGGAGCGAGCGACGTCGACTCCAGTTCCGCGTACTCCACCTCGAGCTCGAGCAGCAGTGAAGATGAAGGTGATCGTCACAAGAACAAGAAGTCGTCCAAGAACCTGAGCGGGCAGAGCTGCTTCGCGAGAGATGGCTTCTGCACCATGGCGGCGAGCTCCCGGCGGCAAGAAGAGCACACGAGCAACTCGGACTGCGAGTCCGACGACGAGGTGCGTGATGAACTTTTCTTCTTGCGCCGGGAGAATGAGAGGCTTGGCTCTTTGCTTGATAACCGTGATGACATGCTTAGAGAGGCCAAGAAAATGAGAAAAGAGCTTAGGGCTTCACTCGAGGATGCTAGGACTAGAGTGGCGAGCTAGAGACACGGGTGCTTGATAGCAAGCTTGAGATTAATTCCCTTAAGGCTAGCCCCGTTGTTTCGGATGAGAATGATTGTCTTGATTGCTCCATATTTCTTGCCGATCTTGCTTTGTTTAAGGAGAAGCATGTCTCCAAGTGTGAGGAACTAGATGTGCTTAGGGTTGAAGTGGGCCGAGCTTAAGTCTAGACTCGCTTTGCTAGGTGCTTGCACTTCTTGCCCCGTTTTGCATGCTAAGATTGATGAGATGCATGCTTACACTAGTTCTCTTGAGGCTAAATTGAAGGAATCCATGCCTACATCTTGCTCTACCCGTGAAATGCATGCATTGAAAAATTTAGAACTTGCACATTATGTTGATCGTTTGCGGGATGAGAATGATGACTTGAGGAAGTTGATGGGTTGGTTGTCCGGTCATGAGCCTCGCGTTGAGGATGATGATGGAGGCCTTTAAGAGGCAAGATGGTGAGGGACTTGGGGCAAACAAGGTTGGTGAGGGAAGTGAAGAGAATATCCGGAGCCACCAAAAACCCACCACAAGAATGATTTCCCTCCAAAACCCAACCATCTTAGGAACTGTCTAGACACAACCCCGCTCCACCCGTGTTTCCTAAACCCACAAATGATCTACAAAAGCCTATCAAGTTTGTGAGCACTTCGGGGAAAGTGTTCTTTGGGAAGAAGAGTGAGAAGGCTAGCGGTGAGAAACCGGTGGAGGAGTTGAGTGGAGAGAACCCAAGTGAGCGGCCACATCCCAAGCCGAATCCTAAGCTTTTGAGGTTCCATTGTGGCTATTGTGGGAGAGATGGCCATAAGGAGGAGTTTTGCTTCAAGAGGAAGCGTGAGGAGAGAATGGCAAAGGAGTGGGCTAACAAGGACAAGTACCACCCTTCCGATGGTGTACTTGAGCCTTGTGTGCGGATGCCCGGGGACAAGGCGAATGTGAGGACGGTTCGGGCTTGGGGAGAGCGAAGAGGTCGTTGGAGGTGCTTCTTGTCCGGAGTCACATCGGTCGGACCGGTGTGGAGCACCGGCGGCCGGTGCGAGCTGGACACGACGGCGTTTTGGGTTTCGTGCTCGTACGGGTGCGAGGATTGTTTCGGAGGTCGTGGTTCCGGTGGTTGGGCCGGAGAGTTTCTTGGTGGTCGGGTTGCTAGGTGTTCTCGAACTCGAGTTCACTACGGGGATGGGAGGAGTCGTAGCTTCGAGAAGGAGAGGAGGGATGGTCCACGGGTTCTCTTTCGTGGTTTTGGTCCTCCTCCGGGCGAGAGAGGGGTGGTTCCCTCGGGGTGGTTACCGTGGTGGTGTTCGTGGAGGTAGCTTTGGTAGGAGAGATGCTTTGGTTGGTGCTAACCCCACTTTCGAGCAAATGGCTCGGCACTGGTTTTACTCTTTTGGTACTAACCCCAGTGCTGAGTCGTTTGTTCGCTCACGTGCTCGTTTTTGAATTTCAGGTGGGAGACTTGAAGAACATTTGGTTGATTGACTCCGGTTGCTCGAGGCATATGACCGGAGACAGGGGGTGGTTCTCAAGTCTCGTCCCGGTGGTGACAAGGAGGTACATCACTTTTGGGGACAATGGGCGTGGGCGTGTGCTTTCAGAAGGTGAGATCAAAGTGAGTGACAAGATCACTTTGAGGCGTGTTGCTCTTGTTCAATCGCTGGGGTACAATTTGCTTTCTGTGTCCCAGTTGTTGGATGAGGGCTTTGAGGTGTTGTTTCGGCCGGAGTGGTTCTCGGATTGTGGACTCTCGAGGGGACCTTGTCCGTATAGTCGTTCCCGAGGGTCGGGTGTTTCGTGCTGATTTTTCTCGGTCTTCGGGTGTGGAGCGTTGTTTCTTGGGCGGTTCTTCGAGTGAGTTGTGGAAGTGGCATAGGAAGTTGGGTCACTTGAGCTTTGACCTTTTGTCTCGCTTGAGTAAACTCAATTTGGTCCGAGGATTGCCACGGTTGAGGCTTGAGAAAGAGTTGGTTTGTGCACCGTGTAGGCATGCCAAGATGGTAGCCTCTTCTCACCCGCCTCTCACCGATGTGATGACTGAGCGTCCATGCGAGCTGCTCCATATGGACCTTGTTGGCCCAGCTCGTGTGCGATCTGCGGGTGGGAAGTGGTATGTCCTTGTTGTGGTGGACGACTATTCTCGGTATGCGTGGGTGTTCTTTCTTGAGGATAAGGGGGAGACATTTGGTTTTGTTCGAGATCTAGTCTTGAGGTTGAGGAACGAGAGGCACGGAGATGCCATACGAGCTATCCGTAGTGATAATGGCTCGGAATTCAGGAACTCTCGTTTTGAAACCTTTTGTGATGACTTGGGTCTTGAGCACCGGTTTTCGAGTCCGTATACGCCTCCCCGGAATGGTGTTGTGGAAAGGAAGAACGGGACCTTGTGCGAGATGGCTCGGACGATGCTTGATGAGCATAGGACTCCGAGGAGGTATTGGGGTGAGGCGGTGAATACCGCGTGCTATGTGTCGACCGGGATATACCTCGGAGTGCACAAGAAGACATGCTATGAGTTGATGCATGGTCGCACAACCAAGGTGAGTCACTTCCATGTCTTTGGTTGCAAGTGTTTCATTCGAAGAAAGGTAGGAAGTTGGATAAGTTTGAGGCTAGGTCCGTTGATGGCATTTTCTTTGGTTATGCATCTCATTCTAGAGCATATCGTGTGCTCAATCTTGAAACTAACCAAATCGTGGAGACTTGCGAGGTAACCTTCGACAAGACGAGCCACGTAGTCGGCTTGTCTTTGAGTGTGCGGTGATGATGAGCTTGGCGAGGAGATCTTTCGGGAGGAGGAGCATGAACATGGTGATGATGAAGATGGCGGTGTGGTGCCCCCGGCTGAACATGTACCTACTACTTCGACTACGGTGATGGACGGACCCTCTACTACACCTACGACGACAAATCAAGAACGAGGAGAAGGCGATGTTGAGGGGGAGGTAGCATCGAGGCGAGAACCTCCACGGCGAGTACAAGTGTATCACCCCGGCTTCGAGGATCATCGGCGACATGAATGAACGCACTACACGGTCGAGGGTTCGAAACAACTCTCATTTCGCTCATGCTGCATTTGTTGCTACTTTTGAGCCCAAAGACATTGGACACGCACTATCTGATCACAATTGGGTTAATTCGATGCATGAGGAGTTGGAGAACTTTGAGAGGAATCAGGTGTGGGAATTGGTTGACCCTCCCCCAGGGTGTAAGCCGATTGGTACAAAGTGGGTGTGGAAAAACAAAGAGGGAGAGAAAGGTGAAGTTGTGAGGAACAAGTCGAGGCTTGTTGCTCAGGGGTTCAGTCAGAAGGAGGGGATCGACTACGAGGAGACCTTTGCTCCCGTAGCCCGTTTGGAGGCGATTAGGATCCTTCTAGGCTTTTCCGTGGCTAAAGGGTTCAAGTTGCACCAAATGGATGTGAAGAGTGCTTTCCTGAATGGTGTGTTGGAGGAAGAAGTGTATGTGAGGCGACCTCCGGGGTTTGAGAGTGAGAAGTACCCCCACCGGGTGTACAAGTTGAGGAAGGCGCCGTATGGGTCGAAGCGGGCGCCTAGGGCTTGGTATGGCGGGTTGAGGGGGTTCTTGTTTGAAAGAGGTTTTGAGATGGGGAAGGTCGATCGGACCTTGTTTTTTTCTTGAGGCAGGGGCGGAGATATCCCGATTGTGCGGGTGTACGTAGATGATATTGTCTTTGGTGGCTCGTCTAACTCTCTTGTTGCAAGGTTTGCGGATGATATGAGCGGGGACTTTGAGATGAGCATGATGGGCGAGTTGTAGTTCTTCCTCGGGCTACAAATCAAGCAATCAAAGTAAGGAACATTTGTGCACCGGGCTAAGTACACCAAGGACATTGTGCGGAAGTTCAAGATGGAGGACTCCAAGGCTATGACGACGCCGATGAGTACGACTACGGCTCTTGATGCGGACAAGGAAGGTGAACATGTGGACCGGAAGGAGTACCGGAGCATGATCGGGTCACTCCTCTACTTGATGGCAATGAGGCGGACATACGGTTCTCGGTGTGTCCGTGCACTCGTTTTCAAGCGTCTCCGAGGACTTCGCATCGGCAAGCGGTGAAGAGAATTTTCGGGTACTTGCGTCACACTCCCGACTTCGGCCTTTGGTACTCCGCGTCCTCTTCTTTGGCGCTTCATGGTTTTTCGGACGCGGATTTTGCCGGGTGTCGGTTGGATAGGAAGTCCACTCGGGACTTGCCGCTTTTGGGTTCCTCTTTGGTCTCTTGGTCTTCCCGCAAGCGGTCGAGTGTTGCTCAATCCACGACCGAGGCCGAGTATGTTGCCGCTTCTAGTTGTTGCTCTCGGCTCCTTTGGATCACCTACCGTTGACGGATAAAATACGTATCCCTCTACGATTCGCAAGCGTACGGACCCCACACCTTTTTCACCACGGGATTCCCAAGGTTCTTGTCAATCCGCGGAGCAAGGGGATTACAAGCGTTCGATCTACAACGACACACTAGCTACTAAAACCCTAACTAATATTATACTAGAAAACAACTAAACTACACTAGAGAGAATGATTAATATATCAAGGTAGAAGACACTCGCCCACCGGTCTACGATACTAGAGCATGCAATCGCTTAAAGACATGAAAACCAATCTAATCTATCGGGGTTGTGACCACGGTTTCGCCCTTTCCCTCCTCTCATATTGTCACTACGTGAAGGTATTCATGACTATACCTTTGATGGACACGGCGTATTGAATGGATCCAAGGAAGCATCGAGGCCTATACTCCCTTTACGGCATGGTAGCTAACCTTAAGCATGAAAGTATATTCAACACAAGATGATAGATAGATAATCCGACAAAGTGCGATAACATCTCAAGATCGATTACAACCCATGGACGAATGAGAAGATTACCCCATCAAGGTGCTGATCATGGCACCGTTGATCATGGTTTCCCTTCCGACGGTGTCTTCCTTCTTCTCCACGAGAGGGTGCTTCCTTCGAGGTGGTTGATCTCTCATCGGAGATCCTCCTCCTCTCTCTCTAGCTTGTGGATGGCCTTCTCGGTGCGAATGACTCCTCCTCTCGGTGTTGGCGGCGCCTCGGGGCTTTTAGGGTTGAAGATCCTTCGAGGGCAAGGAAAATGGGACCGAACCGGTGCCGAAGCCGAGCTAGGCCGACCGGCTGGGCCGACCGGCCCCCCGAGGCCCACTTCGGCCCGGTTCGGTCGCCCCTTTTGCTCCGTGGGTCCTCATGCATTTATGTACTTTGCCCCCTCCACTTGCATGATTTTGATGATGTTATCCTCGCGTCCAAGATGGAGGTTCTCTTCCCATGAAGTTCGATCTTTTACGCTTCAATCCCCGGGGGTGTTCGTCGTAGCACTTCGGTCGTTGCCACCTTTGGAAGTGATTTCATCAAGCTCATGAACACGAACAAGACTCCGTAAATGCTCTTTTGAACTTGTTGCGAATCCGTCCTTTATGTCCATGTTTTCCTACATAAACACAACACTTCCAAATGCATGCACAAAGATGAACTTGTTATATGATTAGTGTGCCTAGTGGTGAGTTAGTTCCATAATCAAAACCAAACCAAAGTGTAATGAACATGCTAGGTGCACCAAAATACACCGTCAACACCTACACCATGAGTGACTTTGGTGAGGAGTATACCCATGTCCCACTTCAATGTGATAGCACCGGTGCCATAAGCGTTGCAAAGAACCCGGTGCTCCATTCCAAAACCAAGCACGTAGAAGTGAGGTATCATTTCCTGAGAGACAACGTAGAGAAAGGAAAGATAGCTTTGATCCATGTACCCACACATGACCAACTAGCCGATATTTTCACCAAACCTCTAGATCAAGCAACTTTCACTCGTTTGCGGGGGGAACTTGGTGTGTGTTTGATTTCTTGAGTTGGGTGTGTGGGAGCTCTCTTTTCTAGCATATGTATAGCTTTCCTTTGTGCATTCCTTGCATTTGGCATGGCATATGTAACATGATGTATAGGCATCCTTGTATCTTAGATTGCATGCATTTTGTATCATATGCATTGGTTAGGAAAAGCTTCTCTCATATACATTGTACCATGGAATGAGATATATGTCTTTGTGAGCTTGTTTGGTATGCTATGGTTAGTTTGGCTTAGCTCTTGATGATCTTGATGAATAATCCATGGTTGATAGCTATGCTTTTGAAAAATGTCAATTGTATGCTCTCTCATGTGTAAATGCCTTTATATGATCTTGACATGTTTTAGTGGCTTGGTCATGCTTAATTTGTGGTTGGATAGCTAGTTTATTGATCATATGGGGCCAAAGGCTCATTTGCCATCATGAATGTTTAGCCCTCTTGTTTTATCTTGTGGAGGGGCATAAGTTCCTTTTTGTCGCAAAGACATTTCATGTACCATTTACAAATCCGAAAATGAAAAGAACAATGCTTGGAAATGTGCTCCCATGTCATATGTGCTAATTTTAATTTGCTTTGGGTGCTAAACCGTTGCATGATGCCTACCAATGAGAAGTCTCATACATAGAAGTAGGCACATGGCTCGGTGGCTTTGACATGACATGAGGTGCTTGTGGGTGTTTGTGATGGTCTTATGATTAGAATGGCTGTCCTAGCATGAAGATTGTGTGGCTTTGCCATTTTGATATGCTTTGATCATGTTTAGGACTTTGCTCATGAGAGGCAAGTTTTTCGCAAAATTGCCAAAATCCATCTTAGCTTCGTCCAATGGTTGTGAAACTTGGTGATCATGTAGTTGAGATCGATACGAAGCCGTAGAGTATCTAACTTGCTCATTTGGACATGTGTAGCATTCTTTGTTGAATTTTGTCTATTTGAGAAGCTCTAGGTTGAAAGTTTTGCATTTTTGGCTTGATTCATGCATTGCCAACAATGGGGAGAAGTTTGAGCTTGAAATGGCTTACTGGACGCATTTAGAAGGTTTTCAAGTGGTTTCGAGCCATTTCTGGGCTCTGTTGTGCACCGGTCGACCGGTCGGGGTCACCGGTCGGACCGGTGTGGTGTGAGTGCTTCGGTTCTGTTCACATGTTGCACACCGGTCCGACCGGTGGTGTTGACCCGGTCCGACCGGTCGTGGCGAGTTGTTGCGGCTTCCCCGTTTCAAGTGGTGTCTTGCATGCATTCGTCTAGGGGGAGGTGCATTGGTTCGGGGGGAGCTTGTTTGTGTGCGGGAGGAGCTCTTTGTGGTTGTTCGAGCTTTGTTTCGGTAGTTTGCACTCTTTATTTGAGCTTTGTTTTGTCTCGGATGTGTCGAGCCGTAGCCCTTGCCTAAGGGGTCCGAGACTTGTCTTCTTCAAGTGATCTTGCTCTTTGCCTTTGTTTGACTTTCGATCGCTTGTTGGAGTTTCTTTTTGTTCGTTTCTCTTCTTTTTCTTTTCTCTCTTGTTACTTTCGTGTGGGTGTTGTCAATGCACTCATCGAGGGGGAGATTGAGGACCATGTGTGGTTCGAGGACCGGTGGATGGTCGCTTCCATGTGTGATGAGTGATTGACAACGTTGTGTGGACCGATTCTTGGCTAAGTATTGCGGGTGCGGGTTGCGGCTTGACCGGAGTTGGTGCGGGTGAAGAACAAGCGCGAAAGGTCGTCACCGGTGAGGCCTCCGGGCGTGGAGAAGACAAGTAGGCTTCATTCGAGGGACCCGGTGGCCGGCGGGGTCAAGTGCGGACCGCATGGTGGCATGAACAAGCAAGATGAAGTCATGGATGGTTTCTTGGTAGAGCCTCAAAACCAAGGTCGAGCCGGGACTACGTGGGAGCCAAGTCATGAGTGGAGATTGGCGGAGGCTACACCGAGTTCGCGGGGTTTCCGGTGGTTCACCGTAAAACCACCGGGTTCCTTGGTTGACCCACAAAACCAAGACCGAAGAACCGAAGACGGTCTTTGCGGCGGCGCCGCACCGGTCCCGACCGTTGGGTCCGACCGGTCGGCCGACCGGTGGGGACCGGTCCCGACCGGTTGGGACCGGTCGACCGGTGTGCAACGACGCGTCCGGAATCTTGGAAGCGGAGGACACGTGTCGGGATCGCATGGCTTGCGTCGAGGCTACGCAGGATGCGGTCGCCGGCATCCGTCCGATGGTGAAGACATCAAGAATTCCAAATCCGCCCTTGAGGGGCTTGTATCCCTAGTTAGTAGAGAAGGGCGTTTTAGACATTCGGTTGCCTCCATATAACCCAAGAGGTGAGAGGATGGCAGCCAACTCTTGGAACCCTAGCTCATTTGTTTTCTTTGTTTTTCCTCCCTATTTTTCTTAGGTTTTCCTTAGGACTAGCAAGAGAGCTTCACGAGAGAGATCTTGTTGAGAGGGATGGATGATCGGGCGGCTTGCTAGACCTTGTACGAACCTTTGTTTCATGTATAGATGATTCGGCGTGGTTCCTCAAGGTTTGGATGTGTTTTCCCCGGTTGTTCTTGGTGGTGATTTTCGGAGCCCTCTCTCGGTGATTTCTTGGGTTGTTTTCGGGACCTTTCTTTTAGGGATTTGATGGGGGAAATTTGTGGGAACCCTTCGTGTTTTTTTGGGTCTGTGATTCCCCTCCCAAATCCGTGAGTAAAGGTACTTGATTTTGGGGTTTCTTGAGTTCTTGGGTTGGAAGCACTCTTGGCGGGATTTCCTTGATTCCTCCTTTTTGGACGAGTTTTGGTGGGATTAAACTTGGCTATGGACTCCTCATGAGGTGTTCCTAATATCCCCAAAGTCTTGTTCAAGTCTCGTGGAGCGATTCGGGAGATCAAGATTTGGATTTGGGGGAGTTGACCCGCGGGTGCTTTGTTCATCCCGAGCGCCCCGTGCTACACCGGTCCGACCGGTGCTCTTGACCCGGTCGACCGGTGCGAGTCCGAGGACCATGTGTGGTTTGAGGACCGGTGGATGGTCGCTTCCTTGTGTGATGAGTGATTGACAACGTTGTGTGGACCGATTCTTGGCTAAGTATTGCGGGTGCGGGTTGCGGCTTGACTCGTGTTGGTGCGGGTGAAGAACAAGCGCGAAAGGTCGTCGCCGGTGAGGCCTCCGGGTGTGGAGAAGACAAGTAGGCTTCGTTCGAGGGACCCGGTGGCCGGCGGGGGTCAAGTGCGGGCCGCATGGTGGCATGAACAGCAAGATGAAGTCGTGGACGGTTTCTTGGTTGAGCCTCAAAACCAAGGTCGAGCCGGGACTACGTGGGAGCCAAGTCATGAGTGGAGATTGGCGGAGGCTACACCGAGTTCGCGGGGTTTCCGGTGGTTCACCATAAAACCACTTGGTTCCTTGGTTGATCCACAAAGCCAAGACCGGAGAACCGAAGACGGAGGTGCGGCGGCACGGCACCGGTCCGACCGGTGGGTCTGACCGGTCTGACCGGTGGGGACCGGTCTGACCGGTGAGGAGCACCGGTCCCGACCGGTGTGCGACGACGCAGTCCGGAATCTTCGAAGCGGAGGACACGCGTCGGGATCGCATGGCTTGCGTCGAGGCTACGCGGGGTGCGGTCGCCGGGCATCCGTCCGATGGTGAAGGCATCAAGAATTCCAAATCCGCCCTTGAGGGGCTTGTATCCCTAGTTAGTAGAGAGGGGCATTTTAGACATTCGGTTGCCGCCTATATAACCCAAGAGGTGAGAGGTTGGCAGCCAACTCTTGGAACCCTAGCTCTTTTGTTTTCCTTTTTCCACCTATTTTCCTTAGGTTTTCTCTAGGACTAGCAAGAGAGCTTCACGGTGAGATCTTGTAGAGAGGGATGGATGATCGGGCGGCTTGCTAGACCTTGTACGAACCTTTGTTTAATGTATAGATGATTCGGCGTGGTTCCTAAAGGTTTGGATGTGTTTTCTCCGGTTGTTCTTGGTGGTGATTTTCGGAGCCCTCTCTTCGTGATTTCTTTGGGGTGCTTTCGGGGCCTTTCTCTTGGGGATTTGATGGGGGAAATTTGTGGGAACCCTTCGTGGTTCCTTGGGCTGTGATTCCCCTCCCAAATCCGTGAGTAAAGGTGCTCGATTTTGGGGTTTCTTGAGTTCTTGGGTTGGAAGTGCTCTCGGCGGGATTTCTTCGATTCCTCCTTTTTGGACGAGTTTTTGTGGGATTAAACTTGTCTATGAACTCCTCATGAGGTGTTCTTGATATCCCCAAAGTCTTGTTCAAGTCCGTGGAGCGATTCGGGAGATCGAGATTTGGATTTGGGGGAGTTGACCCGCGGGTGCTTGTTCATCCCGAGTCGCCCAGCTACACCGGTCGACCGGTGCTCTTGACCGGTCTGACCGGTGCAAGCCCTTGTGGGTTTTTGCTCGGGTGAACGTCTTGGTGTGTTCGTTGTTGTCCCGTGTTGCTGCTTGTTTCGAGTTTGGGTCCGTTTGGTGGTCGGTTGGCCTCGTTTGGTGCCTTGGGGGCTTTCGGTGCCGCCACCGGTCCGACCGGTGTGTCTCACCGGTCCGACCGGTGTAGAGCCACTTAGTGAAAGTTGCTCGGTTTCACCGGCGGGGACCGGTCGACCGGGTGGTGCTCACCGGTCCGACCGGTGTGGGTCTGTAGACTCGAGGCTTGGTTTTTCCGCCGCGTTTCTCGGGTCGGAAGGTGGTGTGTTGGTTCCTAGGTCCGGTGGCACTCCCGGTGGCTACGTGGGCTTGACCAACCTTGGTAGTGAGTCGGAGACGTGTGTTGGAAGCCGTGTTCATCTTGTTGGAGTTTCGATCTCCTTCGAGAAGAATTTTTATCGGCTCCCATTCACTCCCCCCCCTCCTCGGTTCGCCGTATCGGTCCTTCAAGTGGTATCAGAGCCGGTTCGGGTCTTTATTGACTCTAACCAGTCTAAGATCCAAGGATGGCGTACCAGGAACGGGGTTCGGGTCCTCCACACTTCGATGGCAAGAACTACCAGATGTGGAGCAAGCGGATGGGTGCGTTCCTCCGCGGAAAGGGTCAGCTGCTTTGGGATGTCACGGTGGACACAGGCTATGTCCAGCCGATGGATTTCCTTGCTCCAGGGTCGAGGGACAGATTCGACGCCAACAATAAGGCGGTCGACTACTTGTTTCGTGCTTTGTGTCAGCCTGAGTTCGATCGGGTGCACACCGAGCACTTGGCTTGTAGGATTTGGGCGGTGTTGAAGGAGGCTCATGTTGGGAACGCCCAGGTTCAGGCACGGTTGTATGAGACCTACCGGAGAGAGTACGAGAACTTCACTCATCTCCCCGGTGAGTCCATCAATGCCTTGTTTCGCAGGTTCACGGTGGTGGTGAACAACATGAGGGCCAATGTGGACGTGCTCCCGTACGATGATCATGATAGAGCGGTCAAGCTCTTACACTCTTTGGATCGTACGATATGGGGCGGAAAGTTCGAGGCCATAGTCGAGTCGGAGAGGTATGATACTCGACGGTGAACGAGCCGTTCTCGAAGCTCAAGTCGGCCGAGGTGGATAGGGGCATGACCGCCAAGCTTGAGGGGCCGACTGATTCCCATAGTCTTGCCCTCGTTGGTGGTTCCAAAGGAAAGACTAACTCTAACCCATCCACCAGGATGTTCTCGTTTTCCTCCTTGATGTCTATGCCAGATGAGGAGTTTGATGACCTTGGAGAGGACGAGCTGGCGCTGTTGACGAGGCGGTTCGAGAGGCTGCACGAGAACCGCGTGAACATGAGGAGGAACACGAGGACTTGCTTCCAGTGCGGCAAGCCGGGACACTTCGTCGCCGACTGCCCGGAGAAGGCCGAGAACAAGGACAGCTACAAGCACAAGCCGAGGAAGAACGATGACAAGTACCGTTCGAGGCGCGACCACAAGAGCAAGCACAAGAACAAGTACAAGGACGAGCGACGATCGAGGAAGAAGGAGGGCCGAGGCAAGGCCCGAGCGATGGTTGGAGCGAGCGACGTTGACTCCGGGTCCCGCGTACTCCACCTCGAGCTCGAGCGGCGGCCGACGACGAGGGAGATCGCCGCAAGAACAAGAAGTCGTCCAAGAACCCGAGCGGGGCCGAGCCGCTTCGCGAGAGACGGCTTCCGCACCATGGCGTTGAGCTCCGGCGGCAAGAAGAGCACACGGAGCGACTCGGACTGCGAGTCCGACGACGAGGTGCGTGATGAGCTTCCCTTCTTGCGCCGGGAGAATGAGAGGCTTGGCTCTTTGCTTGATAACCGTGATGACATGCTTAGAGAGGCCAAGAAAATGAGGAAAGAGCTTAGGGCCTCACTCGAGGATGCTAGGACTAGAGTGGGTGAGCTAGAGACACGGGTGCTTGATAGCAAGCTTGAGATTGATTCGCTTAAGGCTAGCCCTGTTGTTTCGATGAGAATGATTGTCTTGATTGCTCCATATTCCTTGCCGATCTTGCTTTGTTTAAGGAGAAGCATGCCTCCAAGTGTGAGGAACTAGATGTGCTTAGGGTTGAAGTGGCCGAGCTTAAGTCTAGACTCGCTTTGCTAGGTGCTTGCACTTCTTGCCCCGTTTTGCATGCTAAGATCGATGAGATGCATGCTTACACTAGTTCGCTCGAGGCTAAATTGAAGGAACCCATGCCTACATCTTGCTCTACCCGTGAAATGCATGCATTGAAAAATTTGGAGCTTGCACATTATGTTGATCGCTTGCGGGATGAGAATGATGATTTGAGGAAGTTGATGGGTTGGTTGTCCTGGTCACGAGCCTCGGTTGAGGATGATGATCGAGGCCTTTAAGAGGCAAGATGGTGAGGGGCTTGGGGCAAACAAGGTTGGTGAGGGAAGTGGAGAGAATATCCGGAGCGACCAAAAACCCACCACAAAAATGATTTCCCACCAAAACCTAACATCTAAGGAACCGACTAGACACAACCCCAGCTCCACCCGTGTTTCCTACACCCACCAATGACCTACAAAAGCCTATCAAGTTTGTGAGCACTTCGGGGAAAGTGTTCTTTGGGAAGGAGAGTGAGAAGGCTAGTAGTGAGAAACCGGTGGAGGGTTTGAGTGGAGAGAAACCAAGTGAGCAGCCACATCCCAAGCCAAAGCCTAAGCTTGTGAGGTTCCATTGTGGCTATTGTGGGAGAGATGGCCATAAGGAGGAGTTTTGCTTCAAGAGGAAGCAAGAGGAGAGAATGGAGAAGGAGTGGGCTAACAAGGACAAGTACCACCCTTCCAATGGTGTGCTTGGGCCTCGTATGCAGATGCCCAGGGGCAAGGCGACTGTGAGGACAGTTCGGACTTGGGGAGAGAAGAAGGCTGCAGGTGGTGCTGCTGCCCAGGCCACACCGGTCAGACCGGTGTGGGGCACCCGGCCGGACCGGTGCGGGCACAGACGGACGGATGTTCGGGTTTCGAGCTCGTACGGGTGCGAGGGTTGTTTCGGTGGTCGTGGTTCGGTGGTTGGGCCGGAAAGGGTGCGGGTGGTCGGCTTGCTAGGCGTTCTCCACCTCGTGCTCAATACGGGGATTGGAGGAGTCGTGGCGGTGAGTTGGAGAGGAAGGACGTTCCACGGGCTTTCTTGCGTGGTTTTGGTCCTCCTCCGGGCAGAGAGGGTGGTTCCCTCGGGGTGGTTACCGTGGTGGTGTTCGTGGAGGTAGCTTTGGTAGGAGAGATGCTTTGGTTGGTGCTAACCCCTCTTTCGAGCAAATGGCTCGGCACGGTTTTCCTCCTTTGGTACTAACCCCGCGTCTTGAGTCGTTTGTTCGCTCACGTGCCTATTTTTGAATTTCAGGTGGGAGACTTGAAGAACATTTGGTTGATTGACTCCGGTTGTTCGAGGCATATGACCGGAGACAGGGGGTGGTTCTCAAGTCTCGTCCCGGTGGTGACGAAGAGGTATATCACCTTTGGGGACAATGGGCGTGGGCGTGTGCTTTCAGAAGGTGAGATAAAAGTGAGTGACAAGATCACTCTGAGGCGTGTTGCTCTTGTTCAATCGCTGGGGTACAATTTGCTTTCTGTGTCCCAGTTGTTGGATGAGGGCTTTGAGGTGTTGTTTCGGCCTGGTGGTTCTCGGATTGTGGACTCTCGAGGGGACCTTGTCTGTATGGTCGTTCCCGAGGGTCAGGTGTTTCGTGCTGATTTTTCTCAGTCTTCGGGTGTGGAGCGTTGTTTCTTGGCTGGTTCTTCGAGTGAGTTGTGGAAGTGGCATAGGAAGTTGGGTCACTTGAGCTTTGACCTTTTGTCTCGCTTGAGTAAACTCAATTTGGTCCGAGGATTGCCACGGTTGAGGCTTGAGAAAGAGTTGGTTTGTGCTCCGTGTAGGCATGCCAAGATGGTGGCCTCTTCTCACCCGCCTCTCACCGATGTGATGACTGAGCGTCCATGCGAGCTGCTCCATATGGACCTTGTTGGCCCAGCTCGTGTGCGATCTGCGGGTGGGAAGTGGTATGTCCTTGTTGTGGTGGACGACTATTCTCGGTATGTGTGGGTGTTCTTTCTCGAGGAGAAGGGGGAGACGTTTGGTTTTGTTCGAGATCTAGTCTTGAGGTTGAGGAACGAGAGGCACGGAGATGCCATACGAGCTATCCGTAGTGATAATGGCTCGGAATTCAGGAACTCTCGTTTTGAAACCTTTTGTGATGACTTGGGTCTTGAGCACCGTTTTCGAGTCCGTATACGCCTCTCCGGAATGGTGTTGTGGAAAGGAAGAACAGGACCTTGTGCGAGATGGCTCGGACGATGCTTGATGAGCATAGGACTCCGAGGAGGTATTGGGCTGAGGCGGTGAACACCGCGTGCTATGTGTCGAACAGGATATACCTCAGAGTGCACAAGAAGAAGACATGCTATGAGTTGATGCATGGTCGCACACCCAAGGTGAGTCACTTCCATGTCTTTGGTTGCAAGTGCTTCATTCTGAAGAAAGGCAGGGAAGTTGGATAAGTTTGAGGCTAGGTCTCGTCGATGGCATTTTCTTTGGTTATGCATCTCATTCTAGAGCATATCGTGTGCTCAATCTTGAAACTAACCAAATCGTGGAGACTTGCGAGGTAACCTTCGACGAGACAGAGCCACGTAGTCAGCTTGTCTTTGAGTGTGCAGGTGATGATGAGCTTGGCGAGGAGATCTTTCAGGAGGAGGAGCATGAACATGGTGATGATGAGGATGGCGGTGCGGTGCCCCCGGCAGAACATGTACCCACTACTTCGACTACGATGATGGATGGACCCTCTGCTACACCTACGACGACAAATCAAGAACGAGGAGAAGCTGATGTTGAGGGGGAGGTAGCTTCGAGGCGAGAACCTCCCCGGCGAGTTCAAGTGGATCACCCAGCTTCGAGGATCATCGGCGACATGAATGAACACACTACACGGTCGAGGGTTCGAAACAATTCCCATTTCGCTCATGCTGCATTTGTTGCTTCTTTCGAGCCCAAAGACATTGGACACGCACTATCTGATCACAATTGGGTTAACTCGATGCATGAGGAGTTGGAGAACTTTGAGAGGAATCGAGTGTGGGAGTTGGTTGACCCTCCCCCCGGGGTGTAAGCCGATTGGTACCAAGTGGGTGTGGAAAAACAAAGAGGGAGAGAAGGGTGAGGTTGTGAGGAACAAGTCGAGACTTGTTGCCCAGGGGTTCAGTCAGAAGGAGGGGATCGACTACGAGGAGACCTTTGCTCCCGTAGCCCGTTTGGAGGCGATTAGGATCCTTCTAGCCTTTTCTATGGCTAAAGGGTTCAAGTTGCACCAAATGGATGTGAAGAGTGCTTTTCTGAATGGTGTGTTGGAGGAAGAAGTGTATGTGAGGCAGCCTCCGGGGTTTGAGAGTGAGAAGTACCCCCACCGGGTGTACAAGTTGAGGAAGGCGTTGTATGGGTTGAAGCAGGCGCCTAGAGCTTGGTATGGCAGGTTGAGGGGGTTCTTGTTTGAGAGAGGTTTTGAGATGGGGAAGGTCGATCAGACCTTGTTTTTGCTGAGGCAGGGCAGAGATATCCTGATTGTGCAGGTGTACGTGGATGACATTGTCTTTGGTGGCTCGTCTAACTCTCTTGTTGCGAGGTTTGCAGATGATATGAGCAGGGAGTTTGAGATGAGCATGATGGGTGAGTTGCAGTTCTTCCTCGGGCTACAAATCAAGCAATCAAAGGAAGGAACATTCGTGCACCAAAGCTAAATACACCAAGAACATTGTGAGGAAGTTCAAGATGGAGGACTCCAAGGCTATGACGACGCCGATGAGTACGACTACGGCTCTTGATGCGGACGAGGAAGGTGAACACGTGGACCGGAAGGAGTACCGAGCATGATCGGGTCACTCCTCTACTTGACGGCGACGAGGCCGGACATACGCTTCTCGGTGTGTCCGTGCGCTCGTTTTCAAGCGTCTCCGAGGACTTCGCATCGGCAAGCGGTGAAGAGAATTTTCGTGTACTTGCGTCACACTCCCGACTTCGGCCTTTGGTACTCCGCGTCCTCTTCTTTGGCGCTTCATGGCTTTTCGGACGCGGATTTTGCCGGGTGTCGGTTGGATAGGAAATCCACTTCGGGACTTGCCGGTTTTGGGTTCTTCTTTGGTGTCTTGGTCTTCCCGCAAGCGCCGAGTGTTGCTCAATCCACGACCGAGGCCGAGTATGTTGCCGCCGCTAGTTGTTGCTCTCGGCTCCTTTGGATCACCTACACCATGAGTGACTTTGGTGAGGAGTATACCCATGTCCCACTTCAATGTGATAGCACCGGTGCCATAAGCGTTGCAAAGAACCCGGTGCTCCATTCCAAAACCAAGCACATAGAAGTGAGGTATCATTTTCTCGAGAGACAATGTTGAGAAAGGAAAGATAGCTTTGATCCATGTACCCACACATGACCAACTAGCCGATATTTTCACCAAACCCCTAGATCAAGCAACTTTCACTCGTTTGCGGGGGGAACTTGGTGTGTGTTTGATTTCTTGAGTTGGGTGTGTGGGAGCTCTCTTTTGCCGGTGGTGTCGAGCCCGTTTTGCCTCCCCTCGAGGAGCCGGTTTGTAGCATATGTATAGCTTTCCCTTGTGCATTTCTTGCATTTGGCATGGCATATGTAACATGATGTATAGGCATCCTTGTATCTTAGATTGCATGCATTTTGTATCATATGCATTGGTTAGGAAAAGCTTCTCTCTTATACATTGTTCACCATGGAATGAGATATATGTCTTTGTGAGCTTGTTTGGTATGCTACGGTTAGTTTGGCTTAGCTCTTGATGATCTTGATGAATAATCCATGGTTGATAGCTATGCTTTTGAAAAATGTCACATGTATGCTCTCTCATGTGTAAATGCCTTTACATGCTCTTGACATGTTTTTGTGGCCTTGCTATGCTTAATTTGTGGTTGGATAGCTAGTTTATTGATCATATGGGGCCAAAGGCTCATTTGCCATCATGAATGTTTAGCCCTCTTGATTTATCTTGTGGAGGAGCATAAGTTCCTTTTTGTCGCAAAGACATTTCATGTACCATTTACAAATCTGAAAATGAAATGAAAAAAAAAATGCTTGGAAAATATGCTCCCATGTCATATGTGCTGAATTTAATTTGCTTTGGGTGCTAAACCGTTGCATGATGCCTACCAATGAGAAGTCTCATACATAGAAGTAGGCACATGGCTCGGTGGCTTTGACATGACATGAGGTGCTTGTGGGTGTTTGTGATGGTCTTATGGTTAGAATAGCTGTCCTAGCATGAAGTTTGTGTGGCTTTGCCATTTTGATATGCTTTGATCATGTTTAGGACTTTGCTCATGAGAGGCAAGTTTTTCGCAAAATTGCCAAAATCCATCTTAGCTTCGTCCAATGGTTGTGAAACTTGGTGATCATGTAGTTGAGATCGATACGAAGCCGTAGAGTACCTAACTTGCTCATTTGGACATGTGTAGCATCCTTTGTTGAATTTTGTATATTTGAGAAGCTCTAGGTTGAAAGTTTTGAATTTTTGGATTGATTCATGCATTGCCAACAAGGGGGAGAAGTTTGAGCTTGAAATGGCTTACCGGGCGCATTTAGAAGGTTTTTAGGTGGTTTCGAGCCATTTCTGGGCTCTGTTGTACACCGGTCTGACCGGTGAAGAGCACCGGTCTGACCGGTGTGAGTGCTGGTCCTGTACATATGTTAGGCACCGGTCTGACCGGTGGTGATGACCGGTCTGACCGGTGTGAGTCGAAAGTGCCGGTACCGTCCCGTTCATGTGGTTTCTTGCATGCATTCGTCCGGGGGAGTTGCATTGGTTCGGGGGAGCTTGCATGTGTGCGGGGGGGAGTTTTTTGTTGTTGTTCGAGCTTTGATTCGGTGGTTTGCGCTCTGTGTTTGAGTTTTGCTTTGTCTCGGATGTGTCGAGCCGTTGCCCTTGCCTAAGGGGTCCGAGACTTGTCTTCTTCAAGTGATCTTGCTCTTTGCCTTTGTTTGGCTTTCGATCGCTTGTTGGAGTTTCTTTTTGTTCGTTTCTTTTTCGTTTCTTTTCTCTCTTGTTACTTTTGTGTGGGTGTTGTCAATGCACTCATCAAGGGGGAGATTGAGGACCATGTGTGGTTCGAGGACCGGTGGATGGTCGCTTCCTTGTGTGATGAGTGATTGACAACGTTGTGTGGACCGATTCTTGGCTAAGTATTGCGGTGTGCGGGTTGCGGCTTGACTCGTGTTGGTGCGAGGTGAAGAACAAGCGCGAAAGGTCGTCGCCGGTGAGGCCTCCGGTGTGTGGAGAAGACAAGTAGGCTTCGTTCGAGGGACCCGGTGGCCGGCGGGGGTCAAGTGCGGGCCGCATGGTGGCATGAACAGCAAGATGAAGTCGTGGACGGTTTCTTGGTTGAGCCTCAAAACCAAGGTCGAGCCGGGACTACGTGGGAGCCAAGTCATGAGTGGAGATTGGCGGAGGCTACACCGAGTTCGCGGGGTTTCCGGTGGTTCACCGAAAAACCACCGGGTTCCTTGGTTGATCCACAAAGCCAAGACCGGAGAACCGAAGACGGAGGTGCGGCGGCACGGCACCGGCTCGACCGGTGGGTCCGACCGGGTCCGACCGGTGGGGACCGGTCGACCGGTGAGGAGCACCGGTCGACCGGTGTGCGACGACGCGGTCCGGAATCTTCGAAGCGGAGGACACGCGTCGGGATCGCATGGCTTGCGTCGAGGCTACGCGGGGTGCGGTCGCCGGGCATCCGTCCGATGGTGAAGGCATCAAGAATTCCAAATCCGCCCTTGAGGGGCTTGTATCCCTAGTTAGTAGAGAGGGGCATTTTAGACATTCGGTTGCCGCCTATATAACCCAAGAGGTGAGAGGTTGGCAGCCAACTCTTGGAACCCTAGCTCTTTTGTTTTCCTTTTTCCACCTATTTTCCTTAGGTTTTCTCTAGGACTAGCAAGAGAGCTTCACGGTGAGATCTTGTAGAGAGGGATGGATGATCGGGCGGCTTGCTAGACCTTGTACGAACCTTTGTTTCATGTATAGATGATTCGGCGTGGTTCCTCAAGGTTTGGATGTGTTTTCCCCGGTTGTTCTTGGTGGTGATTTTCGGAGCCCTCTCTTCGTGATTTCTTTGGGGTGTTTTCGGGGCCTTTCTCTTGGGGATTTGATGGGGGAAATTTGTGGGAACCCTTCGTGGTTCTTTGGGCTGTGATTCCCCTCCCAAATCCGTGAGTAAAGGTGCTCGATTTTGGGGTTTCTTGAGTTCTTGGGTTGGAAGTGCTCTCGGCGGGATTTCTTCGATTCCTCCTTTTTGGACGAGTTTTTGTGGGATTAAACACCTGGCCGTGAACTCCTCATGAGGTGTTCTTGATATCCCCAAAGTCTTGTTCAAGTCGGTGGAGCGTTTCGGGAGATTGAGATTTGGATTTGGGGGAGATGACCCGCGGGTGCTTTTCATCCCGAGTTGCCCAGGCTACACCGGTCTGACCGGTGCTCTTGACCGGTTTGACCGGTGCGAGCCCTTGTGGGTTTTTGCTCGGGTGAACGACTTGGTGTGTTCGTTGTTGTCCCGTGTTGCTGCTGTTTTGAGTTTGGGTCCGTTTGGTGGTCGGTTGGTCTGTTTGGTGCCTTGGGGGCTTTCGGTGCGCCACCGTCCGACCGGTGTGTCTCACCGGTCCGACCGGTGTAGAGCCACTTAGTGAAAGTTGCTCGGTTCACCGGCGGGGACCGGTCGACCGGTGGTGCTCACCGTCCGACCGGTGTGGGTCCGTAGACTCGAGGCTTGGTTTTTCCGCTGCGTTTCTCGGGTCGGAAGGTGGTGTGTTGGTTCCTAGGTCCGGTGGCACTCCGGTGGCTACGTGGGCTTGACCAACCTTGGTAGTGAGTCGGAGACGTGTGTTGGAAGCCGTGTTCATCTTGTTGGAGTTTCGATCTCCTTCGAGAAGAATTTTTATCGGCTCCCATTCACTCCCCCCCCCTCTCCCGGTTCGCCGTATCGGTCCTTCGCAGTCCCGGTGGGTATTTGCTCGGGTGAACGTCTTGGTGTGTTCGTTGTTGTCCCGTGTTTGTTGACGGTGAATTTCCGTCAACCTAGAGTACTTGTTATACATTGGTTTCGATTATGATTTGCAACTAACCGGCCACTAGGCATACTAATGATATAACAAGTTCACACTTGCATGTCGATTTTGGAGTTTGTTGTTTTCGCAGGAAATCTACGCTAATGAGGAGACTTTCGGGATAAGTTCACCAAGCACTTTGGAGAAGATCATGAAGCCCGACAAGAGTCAAGACACACGATGAACATGACTCCAAATGACCCGAGGACCGAAGCGTCAACGTGCAAGTCTTCAGGGACTCAACCAGAAAACGGCGAAGCTTGCATAGAAAGGATTCAAGCCTTAACCGTGAAGGAAACGACGTCAAAGGCCCACATGCAAGTGCACACGAATAAGGGATCACGCGAGAAGCAACCGGGGAGGAAACCGGGGCCGAACCGGCCGAAGTGGGCTCGGGCCGGCCGGCTCGGGGCCGACCGGCCCAGCCCACTCCGGGGTCGGTTCGGTCCCCCCCTTTGCCCCTAGGTGTTCGTCTATTTATTCCCTCCGCCGCCGTCGACCGACACATCGAACAAATCATCCTACCGACGCCAATCACCGAACACCGCCGCCGCAAGATGAGGGAGAGAGTTAGATGAGCTCGTCGCAAGGATCAACGCCGGCGGAGAGAAGGAAGCAAGAGGAGGACTCCAAGCCGCCGGCCTAGGGGTGTTCCCAAGCTCCAACGCCGCCATCTTCATCGACGACGTTCTCTGGAGTCTCCATCACCCCTATGTGCTTCAATCCGTGTAAGATGATGGGGTAATGTCTCCGTTCATCCCTAGGATTAGATGGATACATGCTATGTGATCGCTACTCGATTTGTGGTTTCAATCTATTGTTTTCATGTTGATGATGCTTTGATGATTAAGGTTAGCTACCATGTTTTTCGGGCGTATGATATCCGCTACTCCCATAGATTCCATCAACATACCGTGTCCATCATGGGTCTAGTCACGAATACCTTCGCGTAGTGACGATGACGAGAGGAGGGAAAGGGCGAAACCGTGGTCACAACCCCCGGTAGATTGGTTTACCACTTTCGTGTAGTAGATGCATACCATGTTATCCTAGATCCTAGGGAGGGAACGCTTATCTTTCTTGCTCACTCTCTTGTGTTCACCCCTTTACCATATAGTTTAACCATATATTTGTTTGATCAACTTAACTTAGATTAACTTAGGTTAGATTGTCTTTACTTTTAGATTAATACTCTCTTTCAAAGGTTTTCCATTCAACTAGATTAGTACTTGGTTAAGCGCTAGTAATCCCCTTGCTCCGCGGATTGACAAGAACCTTGGGAATCCCGTGGTGAAAAAGGTGTAGGTCCGTACACTTGCGGATCGTAGGTGGATACGAGTTTTATCCGTCAACAAGCCCCTTTTTTCCCGGCGCCGTTCTTGCCGGGGAGCAAGCCGGTTTGCTACGTTTAATCTAGTATTAATTTTGTTGATTACTAACACCTAACCCTTATTTTCTAAAAAAAAAAAAAAAAATCTTTTTTTGTTTGTCTTTCTACTTTTCTTGTGCCTAGATGGATTTGTTCACCTCACCATTGGAAGACGAAGAGATGTCGCTAAGGGAGCTAGCAATGCCGTCAATGGAAGACATTGAGATGCAAAAATCAGATTTGACGTTTGCTACAACTCACTATGAAGTGAAGCCCGGAATCATCAAGTTAGTGGCGACAAAACCATTTAGAGGATTGGAGGATGACAACCCATATAGACACATTAAGGAATTCACGATGTTATGCAACACGGTCCAACAAAAAGGAGTTCCGGCCGCTTGGTTCAAGTGGAATCTTTTTCCATTCTCTCTCGAAGATGAAGCGCGAAGATGGTACACACTTGCGTCCATTGAAGCAAAAGGAAATTGGGATGAGCTAGTGAAGAAATTTCTTTTGAAGTTCTTTCCCATAAGCAAGGTCCAAGACTTAAGGAGGCAAGTGCTCACTTTCAAGCAAGGAGAGGATGAAGGAATTGATGAAGCATGGGACCGTTTTAATGAACTACTTGAGCGAGGCCCGAACTTGGGATTTTCCGGTGACTTGTTGTTGCATACCTTTTATTTTTCACTAACCCCTAACTCGTCTCGTTTTGTAAGCATGTATGCGGGCGGTGATATATTGGATAAAACAATTAGTGAAGCCGCACAAATCTTACAAAGGATAAGCAATGGACAAAGAACAATACGAGATTGGCAAAGATGTTGTCAAGAGGAGCAAAACGACAAAAGCAAGCCCAAGGTGCTTGCTGAAATTTCTGAAAAAGATGAACCGAAGGTCAAGGAAGATGAACCGACCATACAAGAAAGTGAAGATCCACTTCCCAAGGTAAGAGAAGTCATTTCGGATGTTAAAAATGTTGAAATTAACATGAATGTAGGCCGAAGTATGTGGAATGCTAGACCATTGGCGGAGTTCAAGCAATCCGGTTGGGTTCAAGTTGATTTCGCCCCACTAATTAACTACCGAAGGAAGGAGGAACGCCGACATGTTGCCAAACTAATTGAAGATATATTTGATCAAGAGATGAGTGGAGAGTCGATCCAAAAGATGTTTGAAGAAGAAAGAGAAGAAGGAGATGAAGGATGGATCGACCGGTTTGACAACTCAAAGATTTATGATGAAGGAAGAGAAGAGTACAACCGTGATGAGCCTAGTGACTCAAAGGATAAATGGGAGGAGATAGGACTCAAGCTAGATGATAGCTTGTGTGCTATTGAAGCCTACACACTAGCAAATCAAGACATGGAAGTACTCAAGGATTAAGGAAAGAGTGAATCAACAATGAGCGATCTTGACGACATGTGGTACATGGAAGATAAAGAAAGCAACATACAAGTCTTTGAAGATGAAGATCCGGTTGATAAAGAAGACTTCAAAGAAGAGATGAATGCATACATAGTTGAAGGATTACATGTTCCACATGATGAGTTGAAGAAATTGCAAGATGGTGATGAAGAGGCAACTACACTTGTTGAGATCAATTCGCCTTCAACACCGCTTGATGAACCAAATATCACTCTTGTTGAAAAATCGTTAAGGCCAAGGTACGCGCTGAAATCTCAAGATATTATTGGTATTGATGTTGATAAATTCAAATACTCTTGCTCAACCAATAGTATGAATGATAGTTTAATGTCTATGCCTTGTTCCAATAGTGATCATGTTGATAGGCTAGATTTTCTTGAGAATGAAAAAGAGGAAACATTTATTTTTGATCCAATTAATCTCACACCTAAACAACCTTTGCCTAATGATGAGCTAAGTGCTATGCATGAAACATATGCTTATTTTATTTACACATTGACTTGTTGCTACAATTCACATGTGGTGTTAATTATGGACGCGTATGTTTACAATAAGTTTTGTAAATCTCGATCATGCTTTGCGCTTGGTCAAGCTAATGACCTTAAAGAATCATATGTCGGGAAAGGCCCGATTTTCACTAACCATGTAGACAGGCTTGAATAATGAAAAAAAAGAAGTCATGCCTAAAAGAGTTGCAAGATAAATCATCAACCTCTCCGAATCCCGCAATGGATGCTGCTGTCTTCATCAATTTGAGAGCTTGTTCAGAGGTGTACAAATGAACAAAATGAGATATTCAGAATCTCCATCAAATTACCATTCCAACGCATCAAGAACCAACAAGTTTGAAGACCCGTTCAAGGAGTTATGGAGGAAACATTGAGCGTTGCGCGTTCTGAAATTTCTGGACAGATTTCAGCGCCGAAGTAAAACGGACGTAACTCTCTTGTCCGGAGTCCGATTTGAGCAAATAAAGACTCGTTGGAAAGGAAAATTTTTGCACTGTGCAATGGAGTAGAGATTGAGTATACTATCTGTGCTGGACATAAAAAAAATTCATGGAGTGAAGGAAGCACCGAAGGATGATAAAGAAGGAGATAATGATGAAACAAAAGGATGCTTTGGGCAAGTCTTCTATAAGTGATCAAGCACAACATGGGAAGTAAATTAAAGCTGCATTGGTACCTTTTCTTCTTGCATGAAGGGCCATGGCTATGCAACGAAAAGAAGGTATGTGAGAAAGTCGAGCTCTATGACTTTAAATGAAGCGCTTTCGGGAGGCAACCCGTTTCTTTATGTTTTATTCCTTTCTTAGAGAGAATAAAGAATGACACCATCTTATGATGATCAACTTGTGGTTATTAATCTAAGTTTAGTTTTCCTTTTTAGAACCACCATCATGTTCATGATAATATTTATTTGTATGCATTGCATTTTGTTATCAATGTGATGTTTCTTTGTGTATACATGTTTTGCACATAGTTGGCTTGGTTGTTATATACTTAATGATGTATGCTTCATTTTCCATGTTAATACTTCATCAGGCATTATGAGTATTTTCCTTTTGTGATCTTGTGTAAACGTGGTGTTTAAACAAGATTGCGGACCATCATTGTTAAGTTCGATAAACCTAGCTAGCTTTTCATATGTTTTCATGTTACTTTGGTCGGTTTATAAGCTCCGCAATGCGCTTAATTTTCCTTGTGCTATAAGGGTTATTGATTTAGGGATAGACATGGTGTTTTAACCCTTGATAAATAAACCTTTATGGCTATGGAGAAATTCGGCAACCTAGTTGTAAACATGGTGTTTAGAACTAGGTGAAAACATTGTCTTGTTTATATGCTTTCCTATCATGTGCATACACACCTTGCACCACGTACACTCATTAGGTTTTTATTCCTCATTAAACTAATTATGCCACAAGTTAAGAATCTTAGGATACATTGTTGGATTGTTGGCAATTCTATCTACTCCCAACCGTCACCTTGGGGGTAGAATGTGCGTTTAAAACGTCTTACAGGCAAGATAAAGACTCTCACTACAAGGAACTTGAAGGATGGCTAAAAATGCTTTGTCTTCTTCTTCCATGACTAGAAAAATGCTAAGCATGGGGGAGACCCTGAATCTTCAACACGGAAGTGCAACATGACACTCTAGAAGATAGAATGATAAAGATCGTTAACATCTCCGGATCAATGCGCAAGAAGCCACCAATCTCATCAAAATTCTGCATGGTCTTGAAGGAAAAACACTGGATATTTTTGGATATTTAGAAGCCGCATGAAGTTACGATTCCAACAAATCAAGAATCAAGACAATCGGAGGTTCCTACAAGCGGTTATGCCCGAATCACCGAGTGCAACACGTCCTGAAATCAGTTTTGGACAGCACGCAGCGCTGAAGTAAAACGGACATAGCTCCCTTGTTTGAACTCCGTTTTCGATGAATGACCACACGTTGGAAAGGTAATTTCATAAACTTTTCAATAGAGCTATATTTTGATATATGTTCTGTTCTGTACAGAGGGGGGAATCCATGAAAAAGAGACAGCAAAGAGATGATGAGAACAAGAAAGAAGAGATGGTGATGACAACATTGAAGAGAAGGGCGACCAATGACTCCATTAGGCATACAAGATTAAATTCAGAAGTCTAGGAGTGTTGATAAATCAAGACAAAAGCAAAAGCCACAACGATACATGGAGATGTCGGAAGAAGGCAACGAAGAATTACAAAGGATGGTAACATCTCCATGGACCTTCTCTTTTCCAACCACAAATGCTTGTAAGTATGCCTTCAACATCAACTAGGTGCAACCTTTTGTTTTTCTCTTCAAAGAATAAAATGGCTACTAGGAGGTTTCTTTTTACTTTCAATAGATAAGCATGACCATGTGTTCACCTCGATGTTCTACATTGCCTATGCTTACGGAAAGATGATGAAAGTTGCCGCTTTGTTTTACCTACATGAAGTTATACATGTCGTGGCTAATTGCTCCCTATAATATGAAATTAATTTAAATACCGGCTCTTTTATTTGTGGAGGTGAAATGACTATGCTCTAGACCCACATACATATCTTTGCTCTTTGATTTAAGTTTATGGATAGCCGGATAACTTGTTGTTTTTATGAAAACTTAACTTTTATGCTATCTACATATTTGTGATGCTCTTGCAAAGTTCTACCTACCAAAGCCATATACATATATGATTTATGATAACAAAACCCGTAGATTGCAAACATATGTTTTGATGAGTTGGATTAGGATTGATTTCTATGGTTCGAGACTAAGAAGCTGGTCATTCCTTTGTGTAACGTTTTCATGCTAGCCTTTTTGTCCAAGCATTGTGGGTTTTCACATCGAAAATTTCACAAACTTCGCCGGGCATCCACCCTAAACCAAAAACATCTTTTTGTGATCACCTCCTTGTCCACAACCCAATTTGAGTATGGAGTAAAATTCTCGATGTAGATTCAAATATTCCGCAAGATTATGGAATTTATACTTACTTTAGCAGTCATTTCCCCTCTCTTTTATGCTCGAGGACGAGCATCGTTCAAGCATGGGGGAGGAGTCATTCTCGACACAAATGCTATGTAAGTATTATGTTGCAAAAGTTTTGAGGAGCAAAAGAAAAAAAAGAATAAAAATGAAAAATGAAAAAAATATGATAAGAAGAAAAGAAAAGTAAGAAAAATAGGAAGAATAAAGTGAAAAAAAGAAAGAGAGAAAAATGAGAAGGAAATAGAATAAAGAAAAAAAAATAAAGATGCTCCTCGGTTCTTTTTGCTTCATAAGTTTTCAAGTGCCTTGATGACACATCCATACTCATATCTTCCAACCATGTGCAATCCGATAACGAGGACTTCACTCGTGCCTCGGGATCATCCATTTGCCACTTGCACATGTCCACTTATCTAAATTTGTGTGTTTCGTCCCTCTATCTTTCCAACGTTTATTTTCCATGGCCTTTTTGACGAGTCTCGGTAATTCCAATAGACCTCTCTCTTAATTTGACAATATTTCGGATGTATGTTTTGCTAGAATTGTTTTTAACCTTCCAAGCTCCACATAAGCCTTCCACTATCACATATGAGTAGAGTAGGTTGAAAATAATCTAGTATAGGCTTGAGTGACTTGATGAGATGAGTGTTCCATGAGCTTTTGCAAGAGATTTTCACTTATGTTGGATATGCATCTTTTTGAAAATCTTCCATGTGACAAGGTAATGGTTTGAAGTTCACTTAAGTTTGAGAGCATCGTGTTAAATGTGGCTTGTTCTTTATTGTTAGTCTATCTTCCATAATGAAAAAGAAGCCGGTCACAACTTGAACTTTAAAAATAAATTCTTAAGAGAGAGCAATTTGCCTCGTCATGAATGACTAAGTGCGGGGACAACATTGGAAGGCAACGCCGATTTCCCTTTTAAGCGAGGATTACTTACTCGAGGACGAGCAAGGTTTCAGCATGGGGGAGATGTTGACGGTGAATTTCCGTCAACCTAGAGTACTTGTTATACATTGGTTTCGATTATGATTTGCAACTTACCGGCCACTAGGCATACTAATGATATAACAAGTTCACACTTGCATGTCGATTTTGGAGTTTGTTGTTTACGCGGAAATCTACGCTAATGAGGAGACTTTCGGGATAAGTTCACCAAGCACTTTGGAAGAAGATCATGAAGCCCGACAAGAGTCAAGACACGCGATGAACATGACTCCAAATGACCCGAGGACCGAAGCGTCAACGTGCAAGTCTTCAGGGACTCAACCAGAAAACAGCGAAGCTTGCATAGAAAGGATTCAAGCCTTAACCGTGAAGGAAACGACGTCAAAGGCCCACATGCAAGTGCACACGAATAAGGGATCACGCGAGAAGCAACCGGGGAGGAAACCGGGGCCGAACCGGGCCGAAGTGGGCCTGGGCCGGCCGGCCTGGGCCGACCGGCCCAGCCCACTCCGGGGTCGGTTCGGTCCCCCCCTTTGCCCTAGGTGTTCGTCTATTTATTCCCTCCGCCGCCGTCGACCGACACATCGAACAAATCATCCTACCGACGCCAATCACCAGAACACCGCCGCCGCAAGATGAGGGAGAGAGTTAGATGAGCTCATCGCAAGGATCAACGCCGGCGGAGAGAAGGAAGCAAGAGGAGGACTCCAAGCCGCTGGCCTAGGGGTGTTCCCAAGCTCCATCGCCGCCATCTTCATCGACGACGTTCTCCGGAGTCTCCATCACCCCTATGTGCTTCAATCCATGTAAGATGATGGGGTAAAGTCTCCGTTCGTCCCTAGGATTAGATGGATACATGCTATGTGATCGCTACTCGATTTGTGGTTTCAATCTATTGTTTTCATGTTGATGATGCTTTGATGATTAAGGTTAGCTACCATGTTTTTCGGGCGTATGATATCCGCTACTCCCATAGATTCCATCAACATACCGTGTCCATCATAGGTCTAGTCACGAATACCTTCGCGTAGTGACAGTACGAGAGGAGGGAAAGGGCGAAACCGTGGTCACAACCCCCGGTAGATTGGTTTACCGCTTTCGTGTAGTAGATGCATACCATGTTATCCTAGATCCTAGGGAGGGAACGCTTATCTTTCTTGCTCACTCTCTTGTGTTCACCCCTTTACCATATAGTTTAACCCTATATTTGTTTGATCAACTTAACTTAGATTAACTTAGGTTAGATTGTCTTTACTTTTAGATTAATACTCTCTTTCAAAGGTTTTCCATTCAACTAGATTAGTACTTGGTTAAGCGCTAGTAATCCCCTTGCTCCGCGGATTGACAAGAACCTTGGGAATCCCGTGGTGAAAAAGGTGTAGGTCCGTACGCTTGCGGATCGTAGGTGGATACGAGTTTTATCCGTCAACGGTGTTGCTTCTGCTGTTTCGAGTTTGGGTCGGTTTGGTGGTCGGTTGGCTCTTGTTTGGTGCCTTGGGGGCTTTTAGGCTGCGATCGGTCGACCGGTGTGTCTCACCGGTCGACCGGTGTAGAGCCACTTAGTGAAAGTTGCTCGGTTTCACCGGCGAGGGACCGGCTCGGCCGGTGGTGCTCACCGGTCGACCGGTGTGGGTCTCGTAGACTCGAGGTTTGGTGTTCCGGCGCGTTCTCGGGTCGGAAGGGTGTGTGTGTTGGTACCTAGGTCCGGTGGCACTCCGGTGGCTACGTGGGCTTGGCCAACTTGGGTAGTGAGTCGGAGACGTGTGTTGGAAGACGTGTTCATCTTGTAGGAGTTTCCATCTCCTTTGAGAAGAATTTTTATCGGCTCCCATTCACTCCCCCTCTCTCGGTTCGCCGTATCGGTCCTTCGAGCCCCCGCGATGGCCGAAGAGGAGCGCAACGAGGTACCGCCGAGTCAAACCCGGAAGTAGTCATCTCGTTCGCCAGAGATTCAGGATGCGGAGCCGATCCGTTCGGCGCCGATGTCTGGGACCGCCACGACTAGTCGTGGTGGGATCGAGCTTCTGGCGGATGATCTCGTCGACCCGGCGGCAGTAGCGCGTCACTTGGAGGCAATGCACCGGGCCGAGCAGTGGATGAAGGTAACTTATCATTACCCTTGAATAGTCAATTTGCCTTGAGTGGCTTGTACCCGAATAACGGTTGTTGTCCGTCTGCAGGATGTCGTGGAGAGATCCCGACAGAAATCTGAGACGCTCCAAGGATACGGCGATACGGTGCTCCGGGCGAAATCATTGGAGGGACAACTCGCAAAGGCCCGGAAGCACTCCGCCATGCTCCAGTCGAAGCTTGACGGCGCCTTCGCCTAGTACCATAATGAAGTCTAGGACATGCAGGCGAAGAGCGACGAGCTGGTGCGCAAGAACAAGTCGCTCCGCAACAAGAACAAAGGTACGCCGTCGTCTTGTCGAGTACTCATAGGAAGTACCTTGTAGTAGTCTAACCCCGCCTTGCTTGTTGATTGCGTAACTTGAGACCCGGTCGAGCAACCGAAGGCTTCAAAAGTCGACATGAAGAACCTCTTCTACTAGGAGAAGGAGGCTCACGAGGTACTTGAATATGATTATAAGCAGCCGGCTTACGAGTGCGATAAGCACATGGAGCTCCGAATTGCCTCGGACCGTGACCTCGTCAATCGCTACAAATCGCTGCGAAGTTGAACAAAGACTGCGAGAAGTTGCGGGCTGTCACACCCGATTTTCTAAAGAAAATCAAATGCATCTCATATGTGCACCGGGATCAAGTTTACACACATATGATAGACGTCATGAGTGAAATATCAATAAACGGTAATAAAAACATACAAGAGTTAAACCATTACATTATCTCTTTATTACACTCAGACGTTAGACTCAAAGGTCTTTACAACGATCAAACGATAACTATGAAGACGTAACTCCATCTTCATCTTCCACGGAGCATCCGATCGGGGGCACGCGAGCCTCAAAACTCTTCGTAGTCGCTGAAGTACTCTTCTCCAGTGTTCTCCTCGAACGGTGGTAAGCAAGGGTGAGCACACTTATGGTTGGAGCTCAGCAAGTGGGGGAAGATGCAAGGCTATCAAGGACAAAGCTAATAGTTTGCTGCGGTTAGCATTTTAATGTTGGTCAACTTTTATTACCAAGCACCTATTTACTATACGTAAGTTTATACCAACCCACTTAAGCATTTAGGAAAGCATCTCCTCTCAAAAACCACAAGAAACCACGATTTAATTTCATCTTTATGTTTGATTATCATGTGAGGGTCCAGGCCGCTCTTGACCATGAGCACGGCCGATTGATCGATTTACACTCTACGAGAGGTTGTACACTTTCACCACGGCTCGCGTAAAAGCTCGAAGAACTTTGAACCCAACCACACATGTGTTGATCGGACACAATACCACACTACCGAGGTGTGGCCGCATAGGGACGCTACGAAGCCTTTACAAAGATATGCGGATGACCGAAGCAACCCGCGACGATTACGGCGGCGGAGCGGACCATAACCCTCCCTAGTGGTCGGCACCTTAGCAAAGGCTGCTACCCCAAAAGAACCGGGCTATACTCCTTCAACTCCGGCCCCCCGTGCTCCTTTCGGATAAGACCGTCGATAATTCCACACACCTAATTAATTGGCTAAGCCGAGCCATATGGACTGTGCTTGCACCGTTTTCCGGGTGGTTCTCCATGTTCCGATTATAACATATGATCTTGTTATTAACCATAAGCACACACATACACGTATATATCACCAAAGGTTATCATGATCAACATTCATCATATTGTAAAAGATTCATTTTAACCATCCCAAGTTATAGCAAACTAAGCATTTCTACCAAAAACATTTATTTAAAAGGGTTGTCCAAGGTAAAGGGGATAAAATCTAGTCATGTCCTTAAAAAGGTGATTTCCCATCAAGTTTATGCATATCAACATTTAAATGTAAACTTAGTTATTATGCAAGTTGTGTGGGACAAAATAGAATATGCGGGGGAGAAGTCCACTTGCCTTCCTTGCTTAAACACTCGGGGTTCTTCTTCTTTAAACACTTGCTCTTGATCCACTCCAACCGGCTGCTCACTTGAAACCGGCACGATGTCTACGAGCACACAAGAATACATTGAATAAACAAAACAATACACCAAGCAAAGGTAAACCGATCGACGGAAGAAACGGATAACAAGGTAGCTTTAAAGAAAGGTGGCTAGGAAAGATTAAGTGTAAGAACATAGTTGATTCACCAAGAGAGAACAAGGGTTGGCTCTAGGAACGCGAACACAAAAGCACTAGGAACTACCGAGAGCTTTGGATGATCACAAACAAGAGTTAGCTATGTGCTTGGTATATTTTAATTAAATAAAGTCATGCGTATAGGTTATTTCAAAGAAATACCCTATTAATAATTAAGCAAGTTATATCCGTATTTAAAAGATGGTATAAGCCTAGTCCAATTTTACTTATAAATATTTAAGTTTGATTTATGCAATTTAAACATTTAATTTAGAAAGAAGCATGCAAAAGCATCTACGCGCTTATCTTTATATTCGAGTTAAACTAATCATATTACAACTTAAAAACACATTTATATTCATATTAATCAAATTAACAATTTCATTAAGAAAACTCGAGATAAACCTATATTGCTTTTATTTAAGAAGCAAATTGCATAAACATTACTCAATTTAAGTTTGATTATGAAAACCAAGGTACACATCTAATTAGCTTTTAATTATAAGAAATATTTAACTAGTATTAATCATATTAACTTTCTTATGAAAACACGTGTTGAACTCTAGCTAGATTTTAATTAGAAAAGCATGCATAATAAGATTTAATCATATTTAACATTTAAATAAATTATAAAACAAAGAACATGTACAACATTGGTCCTATCACGTAGTTTTAGTTGATATGAGCCTAACGCAACTTGAAATGGTGGAATCGGAGCTAAAACGCACAAGATACGACCAAAACAAGATACCAAAACTGACGGGCTTGAAAAGATGGTCGCGTGGACACCAAGAAAGCTTAAAACGGAGCTAGAACGGAAAAGATATGGCTAAAACAAGATTAAGGGACTAATTTGTGAATATCTGGAAGTTTAGGGGGTTTTCTGCAAGATTTCAGGGACCTAAACATAATTATGTGTAAAACTAGGTCTAATAGGTAAAAGGTCAAGTGTGGGATGCTGAACATGAAAACTAAAGAGATCAAGGGCTTAAGCATAAAAGAAAGGACCTGATTGAAAGGCTTTTATATAGGTGGAAGGGTATGGTTGTGAATTCCGGAAACTGGAGGTCCTTTTTGCAAAATCGCCAAAGCGCCCGGCGGAGAGGCCGAGGGAGTGTCACGTGGTGAGCCGTGATTGGCGGCCGACGCGATGCCGACGCAAAGCCGTGTGGACCGGCGCCCGTGGACTCGGTCCACCGGGTCCACTATGGACTCGGTGCCCACCGGTCCACGGTGGACCGATCTAAGGGGTACGCCCCCCTTTAGATCCGGGCTGTCCGTGCCCATCGGACGGCCCCGATCGCATGCGGGCGATGGGCGGCGGGGAGACGACGGCGTGCGGCGGTGCCGGCGGACGGCGCGGCGGCGGCTTGCCGCAGCAACGCCGGAAAAGGCTCCGTGCGCCAAATTCGAAAGCAAATGCATGGAGAGAAGAGGAGGAGACAGAAAGCTTACCCAAGGGTTGGAGAGGAGGGGGAAACACCGGAGACGGTGGCCCGGCGGCGGTGACGGCCGGTGGCGGCGGCGCCCGGCGGCGGCGGCGCGGTGGTGTGGAAGGTGAGGAAGGGAGGGGCGCGGGGTGGAGAGGAGGTCCCCGATGCCCCTTTATAGGGTGGAGGAGGAAGGGGAGGAGGCGCGCAAGGCGGTGGGCGGCGGCGCCGGCGGGGCCGGCGGCGGAGCTCGCCGGGGCTCGCTCGATCTCGAGCTCCGGTGCACGACTTTCGGCGCGATTTTGACCTACGCGGAGCGGGGACTAGGCAAACCCGACCACGGGACCTAGGGAGGCGGCTCGCGTGACGGACAAGAGCCTTCACGGTGGCGGCGGACGACGAGAGATCGACGCAAGGCCGGCGACGGCACAAGTCATCTCGAGTGCGACCAAAAGAGAAGGAGATGGCCTCCTTACCTTGCTTCCGCGACACCGCACGTGAGAAGTTGGAGACGAGGAGAAAGCGATGGCGGAGATCGAGCTCGGGCGGCGCTCCCCGGTATCTTGCTCGGTTTGGCGAGGAAGGAGAAGTTCCCGGGCGCCGGTTCCTCATGCGTCGGCGGCACGGGCGACGAAAGAGGTCAAGGAGGCCCGGAGGAGGTGCTCGCTTGGTGACGAGAAGCACCGAACGGCCGGCAATGGGCCGGCGGCCGGGGTCTTCACGGCGGTGGTGCGCGCGAGGGTGGAGAGATGCGGAGCGTGTACGGGTGTAGAAAAGGGTGAGGCGGGGGCTCGTCCTCGGCTTTTATAGAGAGAGGATGGAAGCGAGGAAGGACTCGGTGGATGAAGAGGCGGCCGGCCGGCCATCAATGGCCACGGCCATGATTGCATTCAAAAAGACGCCTTGAATGGAGAGGAAACGAAGGGATGTTAAGGGGAGAGATGGCGACAGGGTTTCACTAGGCCTTTATGGCGAGCTTGAAGACCGGGAGGGGTGAGAATGCCGGAATTTGGCCGGCGGGCTCGCGCGGTTGCCGCGGCGTGTGCGGCCGAGAGGAGAAAGACGCGGCTGACTAGCGGGCCCAGGCTGTCAGCGACTGGAAAGAGAGGAGAGGGTGTTGCTGGGCCGGAGAAAGACTTGGGCCGGCGGAAGAGGAAAGGAAGGAGGAGAGCTGGGCCGCGGAAAGGAAATGGGCCGAGCGAGAGAAGCGGGCCGGCGGGAGGTTGGGCCGCGCGAGCTCCGGGCCGCGAACCGAAAAGAAAGGGAAGGGGAGAGGGAAGAGAGGGTTGGGGGTTTTTGTTTTTTTCTTTTTTTAAACGTTTTCAAATTCATTTTTTTTCAAACTTTAAATTCAAACTTTTTTTAACTTTTCAAACTTCCAAAACATTTTAAAGCTTCACTCAACAAACAAAAACACCATGCATTCAAATTATGATGCTCAAGCACTTATTGCTTCTAATTTAAAATGATATTTAAATATTTTAGAGACCAAATTTATTTGATAATTTATTATTTCCTTAGAAAACAAAACAAAAACACCATGTTGCTTACATAATTTAGTGATGGAATTTTAGGGTGTTACGGAGGCCGGCTCAAATAACTTGAAGAAGTCGCACTTCCCATTGCGAGGCTACGGTGCCTCATCCGGCGGGCCGAAGATAGCTCCGTTGGTGGACCGGCCGAGAGAAGCCCCCGGTCGGTGGCGACGTACGTTAAGCATCTTGCGAAGTCGATCCCCAATCAAATCTTGGCGTACATGAAGTTTTACTTCCCCAAGGCTCCGGTGGACGTAGTCGCGGGTTGCCAACCGTGCGATGAGCAGATGCGAGCTCCCTAGAGCGAGATGGCGCCAATTCTTCGAGCAAGTCGTCGAGAAGCCGAACCTCCGGTAGTCCTATAGGGTTAGCTTGTAGCGATAGTTGTGTATAAACAAATTTGTACCAAACATGTTTAGGTATGAATGAGAAAACTTTCGAAACGAGTACTCATTGTCGCGAGATATGTATGCGGAGTTCTCATCGTGGAGTTGTCACGAGTAGTAGTACTCGTTAGTAGGCCTCGTTAAGGGAAATACAATAAGTCGGTTGATAGATAATCAAACTTTATTACCGAAAGAAGTACACCGGATGGCCGGGGCCGTTGTACAAGTGTAGTTGCCGGGACCGGAGGCCGCCTACGGCTACGTGGTGCTAGGGCGCATAGCCGCTTATAGCAAGAGATCCGTTAGTAGCCGTATAGGTCGGATCTAGAACTACATGGTCTTTTAGTAGACCACCTGCTGGAGTCCTTTGTCGCTCGAGCAGCCCCAAGATCTATTAGTAGCCGTGAACGCTAGATCTTGGAGTAGAGTAGTCCGGAGACTAGTGCCCGGACCGGGGGCCGCTTACGGCAAAGGGGTCTTGGAGTAGTCGTGCGGACTTGAGCCCCCGGGGGTAGTCATGAGACTAAGTGTAGAATCGACGAGCTGGTCGATATTCCACGAGTTGCTGACGTCTTCGCCTTCAAGCGTCTGGAGGCGGTAGGAGCCTAGTCCGGTCACTTTGCAACTGTCAAGGTACCTTCCCATGGCGAGCTGGGCTTGTACAGTCCTTCCGTGTTCTGGATGTGGCGAAGGACGAGATCACCAATGTTGAAGGAACGTTCTTTGACGATGCGATCATGGTAGCGTCGAGATACCCTCAAGGTACCTTGCTCGATTGGACGAGGGCGGCGCAGCGAGCTTCTTTGAGTCCATCGATATCAACTCGTCTGCTATCTTCGGATATGCCTTCGTCGTATTGCTCTCCCATCGCTTGAATCCCACATGACGTAGGTAGGGAGGATTGCTTCGAAGCCATAGACCGGAAGTAAGGCGTTTGACCCGTTGGCTTGGAGGGTTGAGTACGTAGCCCTCGCAGCGCATTGGGTAGTTCCTTGATCCACTTGCCTCCTTTTGAATTAGCAAGCATTGTGCGGTCGCTTCTTGAGAGCGTCGAGTACCATCCCATTGGCGCACTCGACTTGTCCATTGGCTCGAGGATGGGCAAGCGAGACATATCGAACGTCGATCCCGTTGTTCTCGCGGTACTCCCAAAACTCGGTGATTGTTGAAGTTGGAGCCCGTGTCCGTGATGATGCGGTGGGGTAGTCCGTAGCGATGCACGAGTTCGTCCAAGAAGTCGAGTACTCTGTCGGCCTTGGGGCATGTGACCGGCTTGACCTCGATCCACTTGTTGAACTTGTCGATGGCCACCAAGACTCTGTTGAATCCATCCGGCGCAGTCGGGAGAGGCCCAATCATGTCGAGCCCCCAACAGGCGAAAGGCCAGGTTGGCGGTATGGTGACTAGCTTGTAGGCTGGGACGTGTTGTTGCTTGGCGAAGTATTGGCACCCTTGGCACCTTCTGACGAGTTCTTCGGCATCGCCCGGGGCCGTGGGCCGGTAAAAAGCTCGTCGGAAAGCCTTGCTGACCAGCGTGCGTGAGGACGCGTGGTTGCGAGCAGACGCCTTTATTGATCTCCTCCAAGATGCCCTTGCCTTCTTCTCGGGGGACGCACTTCATGAGTACTCCGAGAAGATGCGCCCCGCCCGTGGAATTTGTCTCCGACTAGGACGTAAGACTTGGCGCGGCGGATGAGTTGCTCGGCCAAGTTCTTGTCCGAGGGAACCGTCTCCCCCGCGGATGTAGTCATTGAAGGGTTGCCGCTAGTCCACGTCTATCATCATGACCTCTCGGCCACCGGGGGATGTGGCTGGATCGGTGGTCGGTGGCGCCGGCTCCGGGATGGATGGCGCGTGAAGCTCGTGGACGAAGACACCTGCCGTACTTGAGCGCGAGTAGAACCAAGCTTTGACAGACGTCCGTCGCAACATTGTTGTCGCGGACGACGTGATGGAACTCGAGACCATAGAACTTGTTCTCGAGCTTGCGGACTTCTAGGCAGTAGGCGTCCATGTTCTCCTTGTTGCGGTCCCAGGACTTGTTGACTTGGTTGATGACCACTGCGGAGTCGCCGTAGACTAGTAGCCGCTTGATGCCCAGTGAAGCCGCGAGGCGGAGCCCGTGTAGTAGAGCTTCGTACTCGGCTTCGTTGTTTGAGACCTTCCAAAAGATCTGCAGGACGTACTTGAGTTGTTCGCCCGTTGGGGAAATCAGGAGTACCCCTGCACCTGCGCCTTCAAGCTTGAGCGAGCCGTCGAAGTACATCACCCAGTGCTCTGGGTGCTCGGTTGGAGTAGGTAACTAATTTTCCCGCCACTCCGCCATGAAGTCGACTAGTGCCTGCGACTTGATGGCTGTTCATGGCTTGAAGTCGATGTTGAGGGCGCCGAGTTTGACTGCCCACTTTGAGATCCTTTCAGTAGCGTCTTGGTTCCGCAAGATGTCGCCGAGCGGGTATTCGGTGACGACGGAGATCGAGTACTCCTGGAAGTAGTGTCGTAGCTTCCGCGAGGTAATGAGCACCCCGCATACGGTAGCTTCCGTACGGGTTGATAGCGTGCTTTAGATTCCGACGGGACCTTGCCGACGAAGTAGACCGGTCGGCCGGACCGGGTAGGCGTGGCCGTCCTCCCGCCGCTCGACGACGATGGCGATCGACCACGTGAGTAGTCACAACGAGGTAGAGCGATGCCGGGTCGCTCCTTTTTGCGAGGAGCCGTGAGGACTTGTGGCTTGGATAAGAATCCCTTGAGCTGAGCAAGGGCTTGGTCCTCATTCGTCTCGGAGTCCACGCGAACTTCTCTTGGTGCTTGAGTAGTTTGAAGAAGGGGAGCCCTCGTTCTCCAAGCTTCGAGATGAATCCCGAGTCTTGCGGGACCGCCACACACCCGGTTAGCTTCTACACGTCTTTGATGCACGTGGGAGCTTTCATGCTGGTGATGGCGGAGATCTTCTCGGGATTGGCTTCGATGCCGCGATGGCTGATGATGAAGCCGAGTAGTTTACCCGACGATACGCCGAAGACGCACTTGTTCGGGTTGAGCTTCCAGCGGTACTCTCGCAAGGATGTGAAAGTCTCTTCAAGATCGACGATGAGCATGTCGGAGTTTCGGTCTCGACGATGATATGCACACGCCGGCGTCATCGACCACTTCGACTACATTGCCGACCTCTACACCAACACCTGCAGGACCAATCACACGTAGCCGAGCTAAAAAGATACAACAAGAGGTGCACGCGCTACTTTGTGAACTTAAACTCAATTCAAATGATAACTTTATGCTACCTAAGTCTTGTATGTTGATACTTCTCAGGTACGTTGAAGAGAATCATCAAGACGAAGGTCACGAAGCTAGAATCGGCAAAGTTCTCGTCACTCAGCAAGGCCATTCGGCAATCGACAATCCATTCGGCAATTTCCGGCTATTCGGCAATCCATTCGGCAATCCATTCGGCAGTTTCCTGGAGCATAACTTCGGGCATTAAACTGTACCAATCTACGAAGTTTCCCATAGCATGCTATACACCGTTGGAAAGATAATCGAGTTAGCTTTCCAACGCATCTAGTCCCACGTCATTTGAAAATTCCTAGAAGAAGTTATGATCAAAACATTGAAGACTGCTCAGCAGTCAAACAGTCACGCGGAAACAACTCAGAAGGTCATCTCGGGAGATCCTTTCACATTGGCGACGTATTCAGTTTGTTTTCGTGTTTCCACCCACCTAGGAGGGTTGTTCCTAGTATAAATACCCCCCATATGTAAGCTAAAAACAACTTTTGATGAATTGAGATAATCCAAGTGATTTCGCAGCCGAGCTGCCTGAGTGCCTTACTCACACCCTTGTTCTTCTTTGTTCTACTTGGACTTATGAAGAGATCTCTCCCGCGGATCCACTAGTTCGTGCTCCGAGAGTTCCGGTACGGCTGCCTCTCTTTGTGTGGATTAGCTCCGGTTGTGGTTCTGCGGTCGTTTGGAGATCGAGTCGAAGTCCTCGCGGTTTCGGTGTCTCTCTCCCCGTCGTTTGGGTCGCATCCAACCTTGGCTAGGTATAAAGCTAGTTATCCGCTGATCTTCAGCAAGCTATTTTCGAATTCCAGTAAGTTATCATCCTATTTCCGCTACCCCATCGTCGCTCTTCAAGTTCAAGACCTGCTGCCGTGAAGATCGGGCCATCCTCGTTCTAACGCCGGGTTAGAACCTATCATCTGGTATCAGAGCTTTCGTTGCCACGGTAGGTCTTACCATCATCATACATTTATCCCTTTGATCATTTATCACATATATTTTGTTTTATCCTACAGTCCAGAGCCATAAAAATTACCTATAACCCTTTGGCGGTACTGTTTTTCCTTGTGTTTGTGTTCATCTAGTTGCTAGTCAGCATCATTTATATATATATATTGAGTTGTTCATTTGTTTTTGCATCCCTGTTAGTATAAGAAAAAAAAGAGAGTTCTGAAAAAAAAAAGGAAGAGAAAGTAAAGAGTCAAAAAAAAAGAAAAAAGAAGAAGAAAAGAGTTTGAAGGGGAATCGTGTTCTTGTGTGTTGCTAAAATTTTCGGATTGCATATTTTTAGTGGTGTTCTTGATAGCAGCAATTCATATATTTTGAGCACATTATTTCACTTGGTTGACGATCCGTAGCCCTCCTTGTTAGCCACCTATAGCTCCACCTTAAAACCTAAACCGGGACTTTCGATTCGTAATCCTTACGACCTCTCTACCACCTCTCGTTAAGGCTGCCACATCGGCACCATCACGGTCCTTGAGATCAATTAAGAACTTGGGTAAGTAAGTGGTGAGTTTGAGTGTTTCCACAAATACCGCATATTCCACATATTTCTTGCTGTCCCTAACATGGCGGGGTCGAGATTCTAGTGTTCATGGTGAGCGCCATGAAGAGGATGAACGCCCGGTTTCTCGGGCGAGATGCGTCGCATGGCGGACTCACTTATGGAGGCAATGGGAAGGATGTTCGATGCCCGCCTTCCAGCAGCGGGGGACGTGGACCACGTCGTGATCAAGAAAACCATCATCGGGAGGAATCCGGAGATGAGAATTCCGGTTTCGGCCATGGATTTGACCGGTCCGGTGATGGCCGAGGAGGACATGGTGGTGGTCGTCGTGCTGATTTCGATAATCAGCGTGGTGGTCACCGTGCCGACTTCCATAATCAGCGTGGCGGACGTCGTGCACACGAACGTCATGTGAGATTTGAAGACGAGGAGTTCGAAGATCGTGAGGAAGGGTCTAATGATGAAAATCCCTTTGGTCGTGGTGGGAGATTTGACCGGCGTCATCATCATCGACGTGCTGATTTTGAAGATAGGGGATTTCACCGCGGTCGCCGTCAATATGACGACCCCGATAATATTGCTCGTGTCAAGTTGAATATCCCTAAATTCACTGGAAAGGAGAATGCGAGATGAGTTCCTTGAATGGGCTGAACAATGCGATCAGATTTTTAGGGTGCATAATCTCTCCCGATCGCGCCGTGTTGATTTAGCCTCGCTTGAGTTCTCCGGATATGCTCGACTTGGTGGAATCAAGTGCAAGAGAATCGGCTTGAGTTGGGTCTTGGATACATCAATACTTGGGAAAGAATGAAGCAAGTAATGAGAAGGAGGTTTGTTCCATCTAGCCATCAGCGTGATCTTCGAAACCGATTGCGGATGTTGAAGCAAGGAAAGAGGACTGTTGATGAATATTTCAAGGAGATGGAGTTGCTTGTTGGTACGGACCGGAATCGAGAGAAGATGCGAGTCTAAGATGGCAAGATTTTTGGGAGGTCTTAATGAAGATATTGCTGGATTTGTGGAGATGTTTCCGTATCGTACTTTGCAAGATCTAGTTGATCAAGCCATGCGTACGGAGAAGAAAATTCAGCAAGAGTCTCGGGGAAAATCTTATGGCGGTCAATCTATCGCTGCCCCATGGCGCAAGCAGCAGTCCGGCACTTCTTATGGCGGGCACCGATCCCAAGGGACTTCGGCTAAACCTTCTACATCTCATGGTACATCAAAGATGGCTGTTTCTAGCGCATCTTCACCTGCAAATCAGCAGCGACCTGTTGCCGGTTCAGCAACTCCAACTCATGCTTCAGCCGCTACATCATCTACCCGAAGCAGGGAAATTGTATGCCATAAGTGCCACGGGCGTGGCCATATTGCTGCTCAATGTCCTAGTAGGAGGACAATGTTGGTGAATGATAAAGGAGAATGGGAGTCTGAAAGTGATCCGGAAGATGAGGGTCCAAAATTTGATGAAGAAATTGAAGAAGAGGAGAATGAAATTCAGCCCGACGAAGGGGAACATAATTGTTTTATTTCTCTTCGTGTGCTTAGTGTCACTGGTGAGAAGGAAAATAATGGACAACGACACAATCTGTTCCACACCAGAGGCATGATCAAGGACAAGCTTTGCCGCATCATTGTTGATAATGGAAGTTGCAATAATATTGCTAGCCAAGAATTGGTGGACAGATTGGGGCTGAAATCAAGACGTCATCCCGATCCATATAAGATGCAATGGCCGAATGATTGTGGTGCGTTGCGTGTCGGTCATGTGGTGAATGTTCCTTTCTCTCGTTGGGAAGTATACGGATCATGTGGAGTGTGACGTGGTACCTATGCAAGCGTGCCAATTGCTGCTAGGAAGACCATGGTTATATGATCGAGATGTTCGCATTTTTGGAAGAACCAACAAGCTGTCTTTTGTGTACAAAGGAGAGCGGATTTCTTTGCTTCCATTGACCCCGGAAGAAATATTGAAGGATGATCTGAAGAAGAAACAGCGAGAGAGTGAAAATCACCTGAGAGTGACCCACAAAAATGGTGAGGAAGAGTGTCCAAAGCCAAAGAAAAACCCACGCCCACAAATAACCCAAAAATCGGGAAAAGCGGGTTTAGTAATGATGGCTAGGAAGGGGGACTTAAAAGAATTGAGTGAACCTAATGCTATGTTCTTTGTACTCATGTACAAGGACACCCTTCTTTCTACTAACACCTTACCTTCTACTTTGCCAAGTGTTGTTATTGATGTGTTACAGGGCTTTGAGGATGTCTTTCCAGATGAGGTGCCACCAGGTTTGCCACCCAAGAGAGGGATCGAGCATCAAATTGACTTGGTTCCCGGTGCTTCACTCCCAAACCGAGCAGCCTACCGCACAAATCCCGAGGAGACAAAAGAAATTCGAGAGGCAAGTGGAAGAATTGATTAAAAAAGGGTATGTACAGGAAAGTCTTTCACCTTGTCTTTGTCCCTGTTTTATTAGTTCCTAAAAAGGATGGATCTTGGAGAATGTGTGTGGATTGCCGTGCTATTAATAACATTACGGTAAGATATAGGCATCCAATTCCAAGATTAGATGACATGCTCGATGAGCTTAGTGGTGCTATCATTTTTACTAAGATTGATTTAAGAAGTGGATATCATCAAATTCGCATGAAAGATGGAGATGAATGGAAAACTGCTTTTAAAACAAAATTTGGTTTATATGAATGGTTAGTGATGCCCTTTGGTTTAACCAATGCACCAAGTACATTTATGAGATTGATGAATCATGTGCTTAGAGCTTTCATCGGCAAATTTGTTGTGGTCTATTTCGATGATATCTTGATTTACAGCAAGTCTCTTGAAGAACATGTTGAACATATTCAGTGCGTGCTTGCTGTCCTACGTGAGCAAAAATTATACGCTAACCTTGAGAAGTGCACCTTTTGCACCGACAAGGTAGTTTTTCTTGGTTTTGTTGTTTCAGGTCAAGGAGTGGAGGTGGATGAAGAAAAGGTCAAGGTCAGTACGAGACCGGACGCCTCCACGAACGTGAGCCAAGTACGAAGTTTCCTTGGACTCGCCGGTTTCTACCGGCGGTTTGTGAAGGATTTCAGCACTATTGCTGCCCCCATCAATGAGTTGACCAAAAAGGAAGTACCATTCAAGTGGGGAGATGTTCAACGAAGGCCTTTGAAGAATTAAAGATGAAGCTTACAACAGCCCCGTCCTTGCACTCCCGCATTTCGGCAAAACATTTGAAATAGAATGTGACGCAAGTGGAGTTGGGATTGGAGGTGTGCTGATGCAAGAACGAAGGCCAATTGCATACTTCAGTGAAAAGCTAAGTGGTCCAACTCTTAATTATTCAGTTTATGACAAAGAATTATATGCCCTTGTTAGGAGTTTGGAGACACGGCAAGACTATCTTTTTCCTAAAGAGTTTGTGATACATTCGGACCATGAATCTTTGAAACATCTTAAAGGACAATTAAAACTGAATAGGAGACATGCTAAATGGTGTGAATTTATTGAGTCATTTCCTTATGTTGTTAAATACAAGAAAGGAAAAGAAAATGTTGTAGCCGATGCCTTGTCACGACGCCATGTTTTATTAAATCAACTTGATGCTAAAATTCTTGGATTAGAAAGCATAAAAAAATTATACACAACTGATCCAAGTTTTGCTTGAGCCATATTCCAAGTGTCATGATGGCAAAGGATGGGAAAAATATCATGTACAAGATGGATTTTTATTTCGAGCTAACAAGTCGTGCATTCCGGATTGCTCTGTTCGTATCTTGCTTGTACAGGAAGCACATTCAGGAGGACTTATGGGTCATTTTGGAGCCAAAAAGACGGAGCAAGTGCTTGCTGACCATTTCTTTTGGCCAAAGATGAGAAGAGATGTGGAGAGGCATGTCCTTCGCTGCGAATCATGCCACAAAGCTAAGTCCCGTCTGAACCCTCACGGTTTATATACCCCTCTTCCTATTCCTAGTGCACCTTGGGAGGATATTTCTATGGATTTTGTTCTTGGTTTACCTCGAACCAAAAAGGGAAGGGATTCAATTTTTGTTGTGGTTGATCGATTTAGCAAAATGGCACATTTTATTCCTTGCCACAAAAGTGATGATGCTTCGCATATTGCTGAATTATTTTTCAGAGAAGTTGTGCGATTACATGGGGTGCCACGAACTATCGTTTCTGATCGTGACACAAAATTTTTGAGTTACTTTTGGAAAACTTTATGGGGAAAACTTGGAACACGCTTGTTATTTTCCACTACATGTCACCCACAAACAGATGGACAAACTGAAGTTGTAAATCGAACTTTGTCCATGTTGCTGAGAGCTGTTCTAAAAAAGAATTTGAAACTTTGGGAAGAAAGTTTGCCGCATGTTGAGTTTGCCTACAATAGAGCCGTTCACTCAACCACTAAATTTTGTCCATTTGAAATTGTGTATGGTTACAAACCCACTGCTCCCATAGATCTTCTCGCCTTTGCCCGTGCGGGGAGCGAGTGAACTTTGATGCAAGCAAGCGAGCCGAGTTTGTGAAGAATCTCCATGATAGAGCTCGCACAAACATTGAGAAGATGACCAAACGGTATGAGAAGCAAGCCAACAAAGGAAGACGGAAGATGATCTTTGAAGAAGGTGACCTTGTTTGGGTGCATCTACGCAAAGACAGACATTTCCCCGAGCAACACAAGAGCAAGGCTGCAGCCTCGGGCGATGGTCCTTTCGAGTGCTTCGCAAGATCAACGACAACGCCTATGAGATCGATCTGCCAAGTACTTATGGAGTGAGTACCAGTTTCAATGTGTCCGATCTCTCTCCATTCTTTGGATTGGAAGAGTCGAGGACGACTCTTTTTGAAGGGGGGAGGATGATATGCACACGCCAGCGTCATCGACCACTTCGACTACATTGCCGACCTCTACACCAACACCTGCAGGACCAATCACACGTAGCCGAGCTAAAAAGATACAACAAGAGGTGCACGCGCTACTTTGTGAACTTAAACTCAATTCAAATGATAACTTTATGCTACCTAAGTCTTGTATGTTGATACTTCTCAGGTACGTTGAAGAGAATCATCAAGACGAAGGTCACGAAGCTAGAATCGGCAAAGTTCTCGTCACTCGGCAAGGCCATTCGGCAATCGACAATCCATTCGGCAATTTCCGGCTATTCGGCAATCCATTCGGCAATCCATTCGGCAGTTTCCTGGAGCATAACTTCGGGCATTAAACTGTACCAATCTACGAAGTTTCCCATAGCATGCTATACACCGTTGGAAAGATAATCGAGTTAGCTTTCCAACGCATCTAGTCCCACGTCATTTGAAAATTCCTAGAAGAAGTTATGATCAAAACATTGAAGACTGCTCAGCAGTCAAACAGTCACGCGGAAACAACTCGAAGGTCATCTCGGGAGATCCTTTCACATTGGCGACGTATTCAGTTTGTTTTCGTGTTTCCACCCACCTAGGAGGGTTGTTCCTAGTATAAATACCCCCCATATGTAAGCTAAAAACAACTTTTGATGAATTGAGATAATCCAAGTGATTTCGCAGCCGAGCTGCCTGAGTGCCTTACTCACACCCTTGTTCTTCCTTGTTCTACTTGGACTTGTGAAGAGATCTCTCTGGGATCCACTAGTTCGTGCTCTGAGAGTTCCAGTACGGCTGCCTCTCTTTGTGTGGATTAGCTCCGGTTGTGGTTCTCGCGGTCGTTTGGAGATCGAGTCGAAGTCCTCGCGGTTTCGGTGTCTCTCTCCCCGTCGTTTGGGTCGCATCCAACCTTGGCTAGGTATAAAGCTAGTTATCCGCCGATCTTCAGCAAGCTATTTTCGAATTCCGGTAAGTTATCATCCTATTTCCGCTACCCCATCGTCGCTCTTCAAGTTCAAGACCCGCCGCCGTGAAGATCGGGCCATCCTCGTTCTAACGCCGGTTAGAACCTATCATCCGGTATCGAGCTTTCGTTGCCACGGTAGGTCTTACCATCATCATACATTTATCCCTTTGATCATTTTTCACATATATTTTGTTTTATCCTACGGTCCCGAGCCATAAAAATTACCTATAACCCTTTGGCGATCTTTTTTTCCTTGTGTTTGTGTTCATCTAGTTGCTAGTCAGCATCATTTATATATATATATTGAGTTGTTCATTTGTTTTTGCATCCCTGTTAGTATAAGAAAAAAAAGAGAGTTCTGAAAAAAAAAAGGAAGAGAAAGTAAAGAGTCAAAAAAAAAGAAAGAAGAAGAAAATAGTTTGAAGGGGGATCGTGTTGCTGTGTGTTGCTGAAATTTTCAGATTGCATATTTTTAGTGGTGTTCTTGATAGCAGCAATTCATATATTTTGAGCACATTATTTCACTTGGTTGACGATCCGTAGCCCTCCTTGTTAGCCACCTATAGCTCCACCTTAAAACCTAAACCGGGACTTTCGATTCGTAATCCTTACGACCTCTCTACCACCTCTCGGTTAAGGCTGCCACATCGGCACCATCACGATCCTTGAGATCAATTAAGAACTTGGGTAAGTAAGTGGTGAGTTTGAGTGTTTCCACAAATACTGCATATTCCACATATTTCTTGCTTGTCCCTAACATGGCGAGGGTCGGATTCTAGTGTTCATGGTGAGCGCCATGAAGAGGATGAACGCCCGGTTTCTCGGGGTGAGATGCGTCGCATGGCGGACTCACTTATGGAGGCAATGGGAAGGATGTTCGATGCCCGCCTTCCAGCAGCGAGGGGGGACGTGGACCACGTCGTGATCAAGAAAACCATCATCGGGAGGAATCCGGAGATGAGAATTCTGGTTTCGGCCATGGATTTGACCGGTCTGGTGATGGCCGAGGAGGACATGGTGGTGGTCGTCGTGCTGATTTCGATAATCAGCGTGGTGGTCACCGTGCTGACTTCCATAATCAGCGTGGCGGACGTCGTGCACACGAACGTCATGTGAGATTTGAAGACGAGGAGTTCGAAGATCGTGAGGAAGGGTCTAATGATGAAAATCCCTTTGGTCGTGGTGGGAGATTTGACCGGCGTCATCATCATCGACGTGCTGATTTTGAAGATAGGGGATTTCACCGCGGTCGCCGTCAATATGACGACCCCGATAATATTGCTCGTGTCAAGTTGAATATCCCTAAATTCACTGGAAAGGAGAATGCGGATGAGTTCCTTGAATGGGCCGAACAATGCGATCAGATTTTTAGGGTGCATAATCTCTCCGATCGCGCCGTGTTGATTTAGCCTCAGTTGAGTTCTCTGGATATGCTCTGACTTGGTGGAATCAAGTGCAAGAGAATCAGCTTGAGTTGGGTCTTGGATACATCAATACTTGGGAAAGAATGAAGCAAGTAATGAGAAGGAGGTTTGTTCCATCTAGCCATCAGCGTGATCTTCGAAACCGATTGCAGATGTTGAAGCAAGGAAAGAGGACTGTTGATGAATATTTCAAGGAGATGGAGTTGTTGTTGGTACGGACTGGAATCGAGAGAAGATGCGAGAGTCTAAGATGGCAAGATTTTTGGGAGGTCTTAATGAAGATATTGCTGGATTTGTGGAGATGTTTCCGTATCGTACTTTGCAAGATCTAGTTGATCAAGCCATGCGTACGGAGAAGAAAATTCAGCAAGAGTCTCGGGGAAAATCTTATGGCGGTCAATCTATCGCTGCCCCATGGCGCAAGCAGCAGTCCGGCACTTCTTATGGCGGGCACCGATCCCAAGGGACTTCGGCTAAACCTTCTACATCTCATGGTACATCAAAGATGGCTGTTTCTAGCGCATCTTCACCTGCAAATCAGCAGCGACCTGTTGCCAGTTCAGCAACTCCAACTCATGCTTCAGCCGCTACATCATCTACCCGAAGCAGGGAAATTGTATGCCATAAGTGCCACGGGCGTGGCCCATATTGCTGCTCAATGTCCTAGTAGGAGGACAATGTTGGTGAATGATAAAGGAGAATGGGAGTCTGAAAGTGATCCGGAAGATGAGGGTCCAAAATTTGATGAAGAAATTGAAGAAGAGGAGAATGAAATTCAGCCCGACGAAGGGGAACATAATTGTTTTATTTCTCTTCGTGTGCTTAGTGTCACTGGTGAGAAGGAAAATAATGGACAACGACACAATCTGTTCCACACCAGAGGCATGATCAAGGACAAGCTTTGCCGCATCATTGTTGATAATGGAAGTTGCAATAATATTGCTAGCCAAGAATTGGTGGACAGATTGGGGCTGAAATCAAGACGTCATCCCAGGTCCATATAAGATGCAATGGCTGAATGATTGTGGTGCGTTGCGTGTCGATCATGTGGTGAATGTTCCTTTCTCTCGTTGGGAAGTATACGGATCATGTGGAGTGTGACGTGGTACCTATGCAAGCGTGCCAATTGCTGCTAGGAAGACCATGGTTATATGATCGAGATGTTCAGATTTTTGGAAGAACCAACAAGCTGTCTTTTGTGTACAAAGGAGAGCGGATTTCTTTGCTTCCATTGACCCCGGAAGAAATATTGAAGGATGAACTGAAGAAGAAACAGCGAGAGAGTGAAAATCACCTGAGAGTGACCCACAAAAATGGTGAGGAAGAGTGTCCAAAGCCAAAGAAAAACCCACGGCCAACAAACAAAAACGCCATGCATTCAAATTATGATGCTCAAGCACTTATTGCTTCTAATTTAAAATGATATTTAAATATTTTAGAGACCAAATTTATTTGATAATTTATTATTTCCTTAGAAAACAAAACAAAAACACCATGTTGCTTACATAATTTAGTGATGGAATTTTAGGGTGTTACGGGGCCCAGCTCAAATAACTTGAAGAAGCCGCACTTCCCATTGCGAGGCTACTGGTGCCTCATCCGGGCGGGCCGAAGATAGCTCCGTTGGTGGACCGGCTGAGAGAAGCCCCTGGTCGGCTGGCGACGTACGTCAAGCATTTGGCGAAGTCGATCCCCAATCAAATCTTGGCGTACATGAAGTCGTACTTCCCCAAGGCTCCGGTAGACGTAGTCGCGGGTTGCCAAGCGTACCGATGAGCGAAGACGCGAGCTCCTAGAGCGATGGCGCCAATTGCTTTGAGCAAGTCGTCGAGAAGCCGAACCTCCGGTAGTCCTATAGGGTTAGCTTGTAGCGATAGTTGTGTATAAACAAATTTGTACCAAACATGTTTAGGTATGAATGAGAAAACTTTCGAAACGAGTACTCATTGTCGCGAGATATGTATGCGGAGTTCTCATCGTGGAGTTGTCACGAGTAGTAGTACTCATTAGTAGGCTCGTTAAGGGAAACACAGTAAGTCGGTTGATAGATAATCAAACTTTATTACTGAAAGAAGTACACCTGGATGGCCAGGGCCGTTGTACAAGTGTAGTTGCCGGGACCGGAGGCCGCCTACGGCTACGTGGTGCTAGGGCGCATAGCCGCTTATAGCGAGAGATCCGTTAGTAGCCGTATAGGCCGGATCTAGAACTACATGGTCTTTTAGTAGACCACCGCCGGAGTCCTTTGTCGCTGCGAGCAGCCCAAGATCTATTAGTAGCCGTGAACGCTAGATCTTGGAGTAGAGTAGTCCGGAGACTAGTGCCCGGACCGGGGGCCGCTTACGCAAAGGGGTCTTGGAGTAGTCGTGCGGACTTGAGCCCCCGGGGTAGTCATGAGACTAAGTGTAGAATCGACGGAGCCGGTCGATATTCCACGAGTTGCCGACGTCTTCGCCTTCAAGCGTCCGGGAGGCGGTAGGAGCCTCGGTCCCGGTCACCTTTGCAACCGTGAAGGGACCTTCCCATGGCGAGCCGAGCTTGTGTAGTCCTTCCGTGTTCGGATGCGACGGAGGACGAGATCACCAATGTTGAAGGAACGTTCTTTGACGATGCGATCATGGTAGCGTCGGATACCCTCAAGGTACCTTGCCGATTGGACGAGGGCGGCGCGGCGAGCTTCTTTGAGTCCATCGATATCAACTCGTCTGCTATCTTCGGATATGCCTTCGTCGTATTGCTCTCTCGTCTGCTGAATCCCACATGACGTAGGTAGGGAGGATTGCTTCGAAGCCATAGACCGGGAAGTAAGGCGTTTGACCCGTTGGCTTGGAGGGTTGAGTACGTAGCCCTCGGAGCGCATTGGGTAGTTCCTTGATCCACTTGCCTCCTTTTGAATTAGCGGCATTGTGCGGTCGCTTCTTGAGAGCGTCGAGTACCATCCCATTGGCGCACTCGACTTGTCCATTGGCTCGAGGATGGGCAAGCGAGACATATCGAACGTCGATCCCGCCGTTCTCGCGGTACTCCCAAAACTCGGTGATTGTTGAAGTTGGAGCCCGTGTCCGTGATGATGCGGTGGGGTAGTCCGTAGCGATGCACGAGTTCGTCCAAGAAGTTGAGTACTTTGTCGGCCTTGGGGCATGTGACCGGCTTGACCTCGATCCACTTGTTGAACTTGTCGATGGCCACCAAGACTCGTTGAATCCATCCGGCGCGGTCGGGAGAGGCCCAATCATGTCGAGCCCCCAACAGGCGAAAGGCCATGTTGGCGGTATGGTGACTAGCTTGTAGGCCGGGATGTGTTGTTGCTTGGCGAAGTATTGGCACCCTTGGCACCTTCTGACGAGTTCTTCGGCATCGCCCAGGGCTGTGGGCCAGTAAAAAGCTCGTCGGAAAGCCTTGCGACTAGCGTGCGTGAGGACGCGTGGTTGCGGCGAGACGCCTTTATTGATCTCCTCCAAGATGCCCTTGCCTTCTTCTCGGGGGACGCACTTCATGAGTACTCCGGAAGATGCGCCCCGCCCGTGGAATTTGTCTCCGACTAGGACGTAAGACTTGGCGCGGCGGATGAGTTGCTCGGCCAAGTTCTTGTCCGAGGGAACCGTCTGCTCGCGGATGTAGTCATTGAAGGGTTGCCGCTAGTCCACGTCTATCATCATGACCTCCCCGGCCACTGGGGGGATGTGCTTGGATCGGTGGTCGGTGGCGCCGCTCCGGGATGGATGGCGCGTGAAGCTCGTGGACGAAGACACTCGCCGTACTTGAGCACGAGTAGAGCCAAGCTTCGATAGGACGTCCGCTGCAACATTGTTGCCGCGGATGACGTGATGGAACTCGAGACCGTAGAACTTGTTCTCGAGTTTGCAGACTTCTAGGCAGTAGGCATCCATGTTCTCCTTGTTGCGGTCCCAGGACTTGTTGACTTTGTTGATGACCACCGCGGAGTCGCCGTAGACTAGTAGTCGCTTGATGCCCAGTGAAGCTGCGAGGAGGAGCCTATGTAGTAGAGCTTCGTACTCGGCTTCGTTGTTTGAGACCTTCCAAAAGATCTGCAGGACGTACTTGAGTTGTTCGCCCGTTGGGGGAAATTAGGAGTACCCCCCGCACCTCGCGCCTTCAAGCTTGAGCGAGCCGTCGAAGTACATCACCCGGTGCTGCGGGTGCTCGGTTGGAGTAGGTAACTAATTTTCCCGCCACTCCGCCATGAAGTCGACTAGTGCCCGCAACTTGATGGCTGTTCATGGCTTGAAGTCGATGTTGAGGGCGCCGAGTTTGACTGCCCACTTTGAGATCCTTTCAGTAGCGTCTTGGTTCCGCAAGATGTCGCCGAGCAGTAGTCGGTGACGACGGAGATTGAGTACTCCCGGAAGTAGTGTCGTAGCTTCGCGAGGTGATGAGCACCGCATACGGTAGCTTACGTACGGGTTGATAGCGTGCTTTAGATTCGACGGGACCTTGCCGACGAAGTAGGCCGGTCGCCCGGACCGGGTAGGCGTGGCCGTCCTCCTCGCCGCTCGACGACGATGGCGATGCGACCACGTGAGTAGTCACAACGAGGTAGAGCGATGAGCTGCTCCTTTTTGCGAGGAGCCGTGAGGACTTGTGGCTTGGATAAGAATCCCTTGAGCCGAGCAAGGGCTTGGTCCGCCTCCGGAGTCCACGCGAACTTCTCTTGGTGCTTGAGTAGTTTGAAGAAGGGGAGCCCTCGTTCTCCAAGCTTCGAGATGAATCGTTCGGGACCGCCACACACCCGGTTAGCTTCTACACGTCTTTGATGCACGTGGGAGCTTTCATCTTGGTGATGGCGGAGATCTTCTCGGGATTGGCTTCGATGCCGCGATGGGCGATGATGAAGCCGAGAAGTTTACCCGACGATACGCCGAAGATGCACTTGTTCGGGTTGAGCTTCTAGCGGTACTCTCGCAAGGATGTGAAAGTCTCTTCAAGATCGACGATGAGCATGTCGGAGTTTCGGTCTCGACGACCACGTCATCCACGTAGGCTTCGACGTTCTTGTTGAGCTGCCTCTTGATACGGAGCCTAGATGGCTCGGCGGTAGGTAGCGCCGGCGTTCTTCAACCCGAAGGACATGGTCGTGTAGCGATGACGTGCCAAACGGGGTGATGAACATGGTCTTCTCCTAGTCTTCTTCTTTGATTGCGATCCGGTGGTACCGGAGTAGCGATCGAGGAAGCAGAGAAGGTCGCGGCCCGCCGTGGAGTCAATGACTTGGTCTATCCGCGGCAACCCGAAGGGGTCCTTGGGGCGGTGCTTGTTGAGGTCGGTGTAGTCAACGCACATCCTCCACTCGTTCGAGTTCTTGCGGATGAGGATGGGGTTGGCGAGCCACTCGGGTGTGACGCCCCGGGTTTTTAATTAGCGTCATTAGCGCTAATGGCCGAATCGGCCGAGTCAAACCGGCCGACGGAGGTCAAACCAAGTCAACCCGGGTCATCACCTCGAAAACCTTGCCAATGAACCCTATTGGACCCCTTGACCAAGTCTACACACACCCGTGGTCAACCCTTGGTCAAAGGGCACGGTCAAACCCCGCTTAACCTTTGACGTTGGCGAATGTCGTCCGGAACTTTTGCCGCGTTCTCCAAAATTCACCTAAACATTTCAAAAATCTACCTTTATGAAAGTTGTCCATCTTGTTGAGGGACACAACTTTCATGTAGATTGGCATTTCAAATTTTGAGCGAGAAAAGGGTGAAAAAATTGGTCAACTACCAGTATCTCCTGTGCATAGTGACGTGGCGGCATTCAAAGTTGGCACGACGTTCTCGCAAAATCCGTTGAGAAAAACACCCTACGACCATTGTGAAAGTTGTAGAGGGTAGTGAGATCTAAAACTTTCCTATTCATCACTCGGTGCACTTCGGTTCAAATTTTTGACAAAAAACCCGGTCAAACGGGCGTTGACTAGCTAATTTTGGGCCGAGTCGGCGCCGGGCGCTCCGGAGCGCGGTGCACGACGCGCGCGCGTGCGCGGCGCATGGCCGCCACCCTCGACGTCCGGGCCTGCTTGGTTCGAGGGCTCGCGTTCCAAGGCGCGTTGGAGTCCGTCCTCGCCGCGTGTCGCGCCCACACTCTTCGCCGGTCGCTCGCCTTGAATCCACCGGTCCGTCCGCGTCCTCTCCCCGGGCACGCGCTCCCTACCGAGGCCGGCACGGTACCGGTGGAGTAATGGCCGGGGAGTCGACGTAACGGAGGCACGGGGCCACGCCCTCCCTCCCCTGTCGCCTATTTAAGCGCCCGCGCCGCCCCCCACGCACGGCCGCGCCCGCGCCGGCCGCACGGCGGGGCGCCACCGCGCCGCGATGGCCGGCCACGGTGAACTTCCCCTCCCGGCCAACCGGAGCGCCCTTCGTGCGCGCACTCGCCACCACAACCCTCTACCATAGCCTCCCGAACCCCGGATTGCCCGGCAAGACCGGCGTCCTCGCCGGAGTGATGGCCGCGGCGGCGGCCCGCCCCCCCCCCCCCCCCCGTCGGCCGAGCCGCCCCCGGCCTCCCCACCCCCAACTCCGGCTCAAATCGACCCTAGGTGAGCTCCCCCTCCTCCCCACACCCTTTCCCGGCCATCTCCCTCACCGGAGCCGCCGGATTTTGGTCTCCCCGCGCCGGCGGACCGTCCCGTGGGGCCACATTGCAAAGACAAGTTTCTTTTCGAGGGCCTCCCCGCAATTGGTAACTCCAATAGTAAAAGTGCTTTGGTTGTTTCTTGTAAATTGCATAGAAAATTACAAAAAAATCGGAAAAATGCAAAACCAAATTTTTTTGATTCGTTGTGAAATATCTCACAACTTTTGTTATTTTTTCCGAGCTAATTACTGATAGTTATTGCATAAAAAATACAAATGTGAAAAATCTAGATCTGCAATATCTCAAAAACCGTAAACTTTACGTAGCCAATTTTTCGATATGTTGTGTGTTAGGTCATGACTAGCTCCTAAGCCAAAAATTGCACAAAGTTATGATGTAATTCTTTTTATAAAAATGTTTTTCCATTTCTGCGAAACTGCCTAGATAAGTTTTTCTAGCTAAATATATTTATGTTTTTGTACCCAACTTGTGCACACTTTGCCTTGTTATGGCAAAGCACACCTCTTGTGAATTATTCATGAATTTTGGTTTAACATAAATAGTTATTTCTAATTGTGCATGTTTTCCTTTGTAAATTAATGAAGTAAGATCGGTAGAGTTTCTAGGTGAACATGCTAGTTCTTTAGGCTTGTTTAGGACCGAGAGCATGCATGAGAAAGTCGGGATCATTTTGATGCTTATTTATTTTTGTATGCATTTAATTTGAATCACTAGCTAGTCTTTGTTATTTTCTCTAATATTTAATTTCCTAGCTTCCAAGCATTACATGTGGGTCCAATGGATCAGTTTGGGTGCTGATATGCTTAAGAAACACTCCTTTAAATTTTTGGTAATTTATTGCTTAATAAAAAGCTTTAAAGCCCTTTAAAAGATTAAAGGAAAATTAAATAAAGGGAAGCCTATTTTTAATTCTTTTTCCTTTTGGAAAGTATTACCTAATTTAATTAAAAGATAATTAATTATCGTTGCTGATAAGAAATTAATTCATGAATAAAAATAGTGTTGATACCCTTGCTTGTGAAAGGAAAAGGACTACACATTCACATGAAATAACAAGTACAAGAAACATTTATTCAAGGGTGCAATAAAAGAATAAATCACATATAACCAATAACCTTCCTAAAAAGAGATGTACTACCTAGATACTTGTTAAGGTGAATATGGGCAAGATAGCAAACTATCACATCACCCGAACTTGCATTGCATTTCGTGTAGATCTTCGGACGGAGATTATTCCCTTGTCCCGGAAACCGAGGAAGGAGGAGCGAAGCTTCGCTGCAGTACGTGGAAGTTCTCGATGACACCGAGGGTGCCCAGGCTAACCTAGCTGACGAAGGCAAGCTCCGGTGCATCTAACCTAGCTTTCAAATTCTTTATTCAATTATCTATGGATGATTGTGCATTTAAGTTCAGGAGTTGAATGAAACCCTAAATGCATGATCCCTAGGTACCTTTGTCCTTACTAGTATGATAGGTCGATAGCTGCTAAGCTACGGGACCGTTACAAGTCGGGTGATGACCTCACTCGCGAGAATAGGTTCCTAGATAAGAATCACAATATATCCTTAATTGGATTGCTCATGTGGTAAGAGCATGGGATTTGGGCTCCGGTCCGGTGGCTATTGTGGGTTAAGTGTTTGAACGTACTAAGCACTTGTCGGGTATGGGGCCGGTAAGCCTAGGACCTTAATGAGGCGGCGAGGGATCCTACTATTACTACTCTTGGGATTCGTCTCACGGCTAGCTACCGGTGGTGTACGGTGACTCCGGGTATCTCGCGGGGTACGCCGGATAGCTGCACCAAAGACTATAAGATTCGATCACGACCCGAGGATTTTTGGAAATGGCACGGGAAAGTTGTCCTTGCGGGGGCGACCTACCGTGTGTTTAGATCTACCTTGCAAGGTTTAAATCAATCGATTGTCGGCCTCTCACCATTATACGAGACTACTTACTCCACTAGTCATGAGATCTCTAATGATGGAAGTTGTTGAATACTATGCTTGATTAATTGTATTGTACAACCTTGTCCGTACTAGTTGGCTAATGTAGTAAAGATTAAACCTACTAGAACTTGTCCTAAAATCTTGAAAGTAAGGACTTACTCTTTGTTACTTTTCGGCAAGAGCAACCCGGTAGCCAAAAAGCCTTTCATGGTCTAGAATTGGTGAAGTAGTTATCACCTTCGAGTAAGTCTTCTTGAGTATTAGTATACTCGGCCTTGCTATAATATGTTGATCCGGGTAATGCTTTGTTGACGGATAAAAGACGTATCCCTCTACGATCCGCAAGCGTACGGACCCCACACCTTTTTCACCACGGGATTCCCAAGGTTCTTGTCAATCCGCGGAGCAAGGGGATTACAAGCGTTCGATCAACAACGACACACTAGCTACTAAAACCCTAACTACTATTATACTAGAAAACACTAAACTACACTAGAGAGAATGATAAACGATCAAGGTAGAAGACACTCGCCCACGGGTCTACGATACTAGAGCATGCAATCGCTTAAAGACATGAAAAACCAATCTAATCTATCGGGGTTGTGACCACGGTTTCGCCCTTTCCCTCCTCTCGTACTATCACTACGCGAAGGTATTCATGACTAGACCTTTGATGGACACGGCGTATTGAATGGATCCAAGGAAGCATTGAGGCCTTACTTCCTTTATGGTATGGTAGCGAACCTTAAGCATGAAAGTATATTCAACACAAGATGATAGATAGATAATCCGACAAAGTGCGATTACATCTCAAGATCGATTACAACCCATGGACGAATGAGAAGATTACCCCATCAAGGTGCTGATCATGGCAACGTTGATCATGGTTTCCCTTCCGCCGGTGTCTTCCTTCTTCTCCACGAGAGGGTGCTTCCTTCGAGGTGGTTGATCTCCCGCCGGAGATCCTCCTCCTCTCTCTAGCTTGTGGATGGCCTTCGGTGCGAATGACTCCTCTCCTCGGTGTTGGCGGCGCCTCGGGGGTTTTAGGGTTGAAGATCCTTCGAGGGCAAGGAAAACGGACCGAACCGGTGCGGAAGTGGGGGCGGGCCGGCCGGCCTGGGCCGGCCGGCCCAGCCCAATCGGCCCGGTTCGGTCGCCCCTTTTGCTCCGTGGGTCCTCGTGCACTTATGTACTTTGCCCCCTCCACTTGCATGATTTTGATGCTTTGTTATCCTCGCGTCCAAGATGGAAGCTCTCTTTGCATGAAGTTTGATCTTTTACGCTTCAATCCTCGGGGGTGTTCCTTGTAGCACTTCGGTCCTTGCCACCATTGGAAGTGATTTCAGCAAGCTCATGAACACGAACAAGACTCCATGAATTCTCCTTTGAACTTGTTGCGAATCCGTCCTTCATGCCCATGTTTTCCTACATAAACACAACACTTCCAAATGCATGCACAAAGATGAACTTGTTATATGATTAGTGTGCCTAGTGGCGGGTTAGTTCCATAATCAAATCCAAACCAAAGTGTAATGAACATGCTAGGTGCACCAAAATACACCGTCAACATCTCCCCCACACTTAGCTCTTGCTCGTCCTCGAGCAAGCACTCGTAAAAGAATTTCGTCCAAGGTGTGTAATCGTGTATCATTAATCCTCCTTCACAAGTTAGTCAATCTTTTCATCTTTAATACATAAACACAAAGTAATGATAATCAAACATAAACATGGGCGTTTAGAACTTTTACCACGTCAAGTTTTACCCCACAACTCAAACTCTTCACTCGAAGTCTTCAATTTCAGCCATGCTTACTCCTTTGCTTCCATCGGAGGGTTTTTATGGTTTTCAAAACAAAAATTCCTGCAACAAGTATTAGGCAAAAACCTTTCTCCAAGCTCTCTCAAGTCACTCAAATAAAGTGGCTATCCTAACCAAATTTTATAAAACTCTCACCTCCCATTAATCTCTCTTATATCATGTAAAGTGGAGCTATAGGTAGGGCTAGCGCAATCAACACAAGTATTGTCAAACTAAGAACTTCCTCTAATGGTTGTCTACCTTTCAAAGCCAATGATCATGAGAATTAACCATATGTAGGGATATCAAGGATGAGAAGATTTAGAATGGTGGACATGTGCAAGGGCAAAAGAAAATTGTGACTTCAAGGCACCAATGATGTCCTCGTTGTCGGATTGCACATGGTTGGAAATAGAGTAAAAGTTTCGTCTCACAATCAACGTGACACCCTTCCTTACACTTTATTATTTTTTCTTTTCTTTCACTTGATCCATCCCTCTCATATCTTCATTGCTACCTCATCTTTTCCTCTTTTTCTTTTTTCATTCACATATGATTTCTTTCTTTCTTTCTTTCTTTCTTTTCCATACACATACTTTTTCTCTTTATTTTTCTCTCTCTTGACAACTTTTCAAAGCTTTCAATTCTCTCTTTCCTCGCATGCATACAATCTGAAATTTTAAATAAATCATGCTAGAGACGAGACGAAACTTTGAAAATAGGTTGTGTTCAAGAAATACGATGTACAAAAGAGATGTATAGGGTTGGGTATGGAATCCGACGATAATCATGACTTTCGTTGTGAAAGTCATGTACTGAATATATGACGAGGCTAGCAACAAAAGATAAGCACAAGGACATGATCATTGCTTGAAATTAAAACTCACCAAGAGAGAAGGGTCCTAGCCTAACTCATCATGCTAATCACACTTATGGTGGAGCGAAAAAAATAAAGTTGGCTTTGGATAGGAATCTTTTCTTACTCTCATCTTGGAAAAAGAGGTTTTGCTAACCTTTATTACAAGGGTTTTAAGATAATTTTCAGAACTGAAATCCTCCAATTTTTAGCATCAAACATAGCACAACTAACATGTGAAGCTCAAGATCGAAGTGCGGTATGGGTACTTTAAGTAGTAGCGATTCCACTAAGCACCACGGTAAACGTTTTTCAAACCACATACTTGTGTTCATATATCAAGAATCGAAGATTAAACAAACAAGTAAATAAAGATAAACAATACATAAAACACAAATCTATATATAAAGACTCTTTTTATTTCGTTTTCTTGACTCAACACTAATTTAAGACACTTGCAAAAATTTTAAAACAGACTCAAAAACTAAAGACTCATTAAAACACTAAGACTCTCACACGAAGATTAAACCGAACCTAAACTTGAAGTTTAAAAGCTAAGGCTAGCGAGCTAGCTCTCCCCCACACTTAAAACATACGACGTCCTCGTCGTATCTTACAAAATCCTAAGGGGAAAACTAGATCTAGTGGTACTTCAAACAAGTTTTGCACCACTTGCCTCTCATGTTTCCAACCATGCCGAAAAGTTTGCGCGAGGTTGCGGTTAAGGAACTTGTAGTCATCTTCAACTACGCGCTCCAAGTCCTCCATACGGCTGCTTCATCGCTTCCATGGCTTGGAGACATTCGTCGGCCGACGTGTAGAGATCCGCGATGGATTGACGACAAACTCGACAACACATCGGATGCAATCCGAAGGGGTCGTCGTCGCCATAATCTCCACCGTTGTCACCACCGTCGTTGCCACCTCCATTGTCGTTGCCTTCGTTGCCGTCATTGCCGTCGCCGTTGGGGCCTTCGGGAGTCCTTTCCTTGGGCTGCTCATCCCAATCATCATCATCTCTACCGGCGGCCGCCCACGAGCTCGGGCTACGATCGTCGGAGTAGTCGCTATCCCCATAATCCTTAGGCTCTGGCGACACCTCCTTGTAATCTTTGCGCTTGATGCCTTGGAGGCGTGCCGACCTTCGGACGGGTGTAGGGACCTTCTCTCCTTCGACGGGGTTGCGAGATGCAAGAGCTCCGGTCGGGACACGTCCTCCGCAACGGATGCGTGCGGTCCTCTTGACGGGTAGCTTGAGCTCGCATCGCATCGCCTCCTCCATCGATGGCTTCTTGGCTTCTAGCTTCAACTCTAAGCTTCTTGGAGGCACAATGGTCGCTACAAGGGTGCAACACATTGCTTGAAAGGTTTGATCCTCGAGCTCCCAATTCGGCCAAATAAATAGTCTCGAGAGGAAAGCCCCGGGAACCTTATTTTCCTTTTTTACACTTCCCTTAAAATTTTCCGACCAAACAAGGAAGTCAAAAAGGAGCAATTCGGGGCGAAGTTCGGCGTCATCGGGCGTCGGGCCCCTCCGGGCCGGTCCGCACAGGCCGGCCGGCCCACCCCGCCTCGAGGGCCGGCCGGTCCGGGTTTTTGCACACTTGCCCTATTTTTTTCTTCCTTAGCCCATGGGAAAAAGTTGGCCCGGTAAATCTTCGCGAAAAACTCTAGAAAACTAAAAGAAAAATTATTTACGAAGTTGATGCCTTGTTTTTCGTCCTAGGCGGGACGTTCGGGCTCTTCCTCCATGGTGAAGACGTCAACATGGTGAAGGGGCACGACATCGGGTTCGTAGTAAACCTTAAGCCGCTGTAAAATCACCACAAATTGATCGCCGTTTATATCCATAATGGTTACCGCTCTGTTGGAGAACACCGAATGCACAACATAAGGTCCGTCCCACTTGCTTTGCAATTTCCCCTTTCCGAAGGTTTTAAACCTCGAATTGTAGAGGAGGACCTTATCTCCTTCTTTAAATTCTTTTTTCTTCAATCTTTTATCATACCACCTTTTGATTCTCTCCTTGTATATGCTTGCGTTTTCATATGCTTTCAACCTCAACTCCTCTAGCTCGCTTATTTGAATTCTTCGTTTCACCACCGCGGCATCGAGATCAAGGTTCATCTCTTTAATCGCCCAATAGGCTTTATGTTCCAACTCAACCGGAAGGTGGCAAGCTTTTCCATAGACGAATTGATAAGGGGTCATACCTATCGGTGTTTTAAACGCCGTTCGATAAGCCCATAAAGCTCCGTCTAATTTCTTTGACCAATCCTTGCCTCCCTTCTCTATGGTTTTGTTAAGTATGCTTTTTAATTGCCTATTTGACGTCTCCGCTTGTCCGTTGGTTTGTGGGTGACAGGCCGTGGAGACCCTATGCTCAATTCCCAACTTGGACAAGCACTTTTTGAAGTTCTTCCCGGTGAAATGAGTTCCTCCATCACTTATCAAGATTCTCGGTGTACCGAAACGGGGAAAAATCACGTTCTTGATCATAGTGATGGACTCCTCCGTGGAAGCTTTACGACATGGTATAGCCTCTACCCACTTGGATACATAATCAACCATAACAAGGATATACTCGAATCCAAATGAGTTTTTAAAAGGCCCCATGAAGTCTATGCCCCATACATCGAATATGTCGATTTGTAAGTTGTATTTCAAAGGCATAGAATTTCTTTGAGAGATGTTTCCGGTTCTTTGGCATTCGGGGCATGACGCAACATATCTTTTAGTATCTTCATGCATCTCCGGCCAATAGAATCCGCTCGACCATACTTTTGCTTCGGTTCGAAAATGGCTATAGTGTCCACCGTACTCTGCCGAGTGGCACTTCCTTAGAATCTCAACCCTCTCTTCTCTTGGCACACATCTTCTCATCACTCCATCATTGCCAAGCTTGAAGAGGTATGGTGCATCCCAAAAATATTTCTTACTTTCGGAGATTATCTTCCTTTGAGTGTTTTTATCTAGATGATCGAGGGGCATCTTTCGAATTGCTCGAATGATGTCGATCATCCAAGTATCTTTATCGAGCACTCTATAGAGGTGGTCATCTCTCATCTTATCTTCTATGGGCTCTTTATCATCTTGTCCACGATTCATCCTAGACAAATGATCGGCCACAACATTCTCCACCCCCTTTTTATCACGAATTTCCACATCAAACTCTTGGAGAAGAAGGATCCAACGAATCAAACGTGGTTTAGCTTCCTTCTTAGCCAAGAGATACTTGATGGCTGCGTGATCGGTGTAAACAATGACTTTCGAGTTCATGATGTAAGATCTTAATTTTTTGAAAGCGAATACCACCGCTAGCAACTCTTTTTCCGTAGTGGCGTAATTTAATTGTGCCCCACTAAGAGTTTTGCTAGCGTAGTAAACGGTGTGAACTCGGCCTTCCTTTCTTTGACCCAAGACCGCGCCTACGGCGTAGTCACTTGCGTCACACATGATCTCGAAAGGTTGGCTCCAATCCGGAGGTTGGATGATGGGAGCACTCACCAACGCATTTTTCAAGGTCCGGAATGCCGCTAGACACTTCTCATCAAAGTTGAAAGCCACATCCTTTTGAAGAAGGTGCGTTAAAGGCTTAGTGATCTTCGAGAAGTCCTTTATAAATCTTCTATAGAATCCGGCATGGCCTAGAAAGCTCCTTAAGGACTTGACATCCGTAGGAGGTGGGAGTTGCTCAACCGTCTCTACCTTAGCCTTGTCCACTTCAATTCCTCTCTCGGATATAACATGTCCGAGCACTATGCCTTGCTTAACCATGAAGTGGCACTTTTCCCAATTTAAAACCAAATCTACCTCCGCACACCTTGTAAGGACCTTTTCTAAGTTTGCTAAGCAATCTATGAACGTCTTCCCGTAAACGGAAAAATCATCCATAAACACTTCAACAATTTCTTCGATGAATTCCGAAAACACGGCCATCATGCAACGTTGAAAAGAGGCCGGAGCGTTGCATAGGCCGAAGGGCATCCTCCTATATGCAAACGTTCCGTAAGGGCACGTAAACATTGTCTTATGTTGATCTTCGGGTGAATAGGAATTTGCATGAACCCCGAGTATCCATCGAGAAAGCAAAAATAAGCGTGGTTTGCTAACCTCTCGAGCATCTCGTCTATGAACGGTAGGGGGAAGTGATCTTTCTTCGTCGCTTTGTTAAGCTTACGATAATCGATACACATCCGCCACCCGGTCACGGTTCTTTGCGGTATCAACTCGTTCTTCTCATTCTTCACCACGGTCAAACCTCCTTTCTTCGGTACACAATGTACGGGGCTCACCCATTCGCTATGCGGAACCGGGTAGATGATTCCGGCATCAAGTAACTTGATAACCTCTTTCTTTACTACCTCACGCATGGCATGGGTTAGCCTCCTTTGATGGTCCACTACGGGCTTACATTGGTCTTCCATTGGTATACGATGAGTGAAAAAGGCTGGGCTAATACCTTTGAGATCATTAATTGAATATCCAATCACCTTCCTATATTTTTTTAATAAAATCAGCAACGCTTCATTTTCTTCGGGACTCGGCTCGTCGCTCACAACGACCGGATAAGTTTTGTCCGGGCCCAAAAATTCATATTTTAATCCCTTGGGCAAAGGTTTAAGGTCTACCTCGGGCACTTGTGGCTCCTCGGGTTTGATTTCTCCTATGTCTTCGAACTTCTCTTCCTCCACACTACCATCATGCGGCTCTAAGCCTTTCGTTGCTTCCTCTAGTTCTTCATCTTGTTGATTACTAATTTGATTTTCCATCGCTCTTTGCAGCGGGTCTCTAAGGGTTTCAACAAAACAAAGACTATCTATCTCTTCTACTTCTTCATCTTCGGGAGGAAAAGGTGTAAGGTGTTAAGAAGCACGAAGAAAGTTATATGTGTACTTTGTTCCGTTAAGGTTCATTGTTACTTTGCCTTCTCCGGCATCTAACACGGCATCAACCAACTTAAGAAAAGGCCTACCTAAGATTATATGATCAGAATTACTATGGTAAGCATCAATAACAAAGAAATCGGTTGGTATATAGTTTCTAGAGATTTTTACTTTCATGTTGCAAGCAATACCTAGGGGTTTGATAGTTCTACCATCTCCCATAATTAATTTCGTTGATGTTGGAGCTAAGTCTAGGTTGTGGTATTGAACTTTATCGTAAATTTTAGAAGATAGAACACTTACTTGGGCTCCGATGTCGCATAAAGCTTTGCATTGAACTCCGTTGATCTCGCAACTCAAGTGCGGCGTCATCTTCTCTTCTTCTTCGGATCCTATCGAGTAAATTTCAGCGAGGCGAGCGTATGGTGATGCTTCGGGCTTGATCCCCATGATTCTCTTCACCTCGGCAATATGTTCTGGATCCACCACGTCATCCCCAAAGAGCTTTTCAAAAATCTCACTGGTGGTTTCGAGGTCGTATAAATTTTCAGCTTTCTTCTCCAGTGGGAAATCCACTTCCAATGCTCTTGCCATTCCCTTTTGATTAGGGAACGGTCTTCTCTTGTCGAATACTTCTCCGTAATCAATAGGAACCCAATCCATTGGTTCGAACTCCCTTAGTGGCTTCGCGCTTGACATGCTTCTCTTGTTCGTCTCATTTGGCATGGCGAAGTCGACGCTTGGTGTAGTTCTTGATTTGATGTGTTCTTGTTCAAGCTTTTCCATGATTGGCTCCTCTTTTGTGACTTCCGGGGTTGCCTCTTTAGAAAAATCAGCAAGCTTCTTCTTCCTTGAATTGAATTCCGGCTCTTCCGCAAGTCTTGTTTCCCAATCTCTTCGCATGGCAGCCGCTTTACTAACTTTTTGTAGAAGTTGGGCGGCTTCCGTGAGTGTTTTCTCCATGAGATCCCCACCGCACACATTTCGACGTGTCGCATGCAACTAGGGGTTAGGGAAAAGAAAAATGTATGCAAGAGTACGTCACCGGTGAAGCCGAGCTTTGGTCCTTGTTCGATTAATTCATTAAACCTATCCCGGGCTTGTTCTATCCCTTCCTCTTCTCCTTGCATGAAAGTGATCACTTGCCTCCTTAGATGTTGAACCTTGCTAAGTGGAAAGAACTTCTCGCAAAACTTCTTTGTCAACTTGTTCCAATTGCCTTCGAATTCAAAGGACGCAACCGAATACCATGTCTTTGCTTTGCCGGCAAGTGAGTAGGGAAAGAGATTCCATTTGAACCATTCATCGGGAACTCCTACTTGACACACCGTGTTGCATATTGTCGTGAAATCCCTTATGTGTCTATATGGGTTCTCCGTAACCATCCCTTCAAATGGGTTCGCCGCCACCATCTTGATGATCTTGGATTTAATTTCATACTTGGTCGCTTCGAGCTTCGAATCCGACTCTTGTACTTTTATGTCTTCACATCGAGGGCTAGCGTAATCCCTTAATGATTTCTCCGGTTCTTCCAGGTGAACGCCATCTAGACAATAAGATAAAAACAAAAACAAAAACAAAACAAGTGTTTTTCTAGATAATATATGTTAGATATAGCAAATAAAAGATAAACTAAAATATAAAACTAAGTTAGATGCAAATCAAACGATGTAAACTAACTTGCTCCCCGGCAACGGCGCCAGAAAAAGGGGCTTGTTGACGGATAAAAGACGTATCCCTCTATGATCCGCAAGCGTACGGACCCCACACCTTTTTCACCACGGGATTCCCAAGGTTCTTGTCAATCCGCGGAGCAAGGGGATTACAAGCGTTCGATCAACAACGACACACTAGCTACTAAAACCCTAACTACTATTATACTAGAAAACACTAAACTACACTAGAGAGAATGATAAACGATCAAGGTAGAAGACACTCGCCCACGGGTCTACGATACTAGAGCATGCAATCGCTAAAAGACATGAAAGACCAATCTAATCTATCGGGGTTGTGACCATGGTTTCGCCCTTTCCCTCCTCTCGTATTGTCACTACGCGAAGGTATTCATGACTAGACCTTTGATGGACACGGCATATTGAATGGATCCAAGGAAGCATTGAGGCCTTACTTCCTTTACGGTATGGTGCGAACCTTAAGCATGAAAGTATATTCAACAGAAGATGATAGATAGATAATCCGACAAAGTGCGATTACATCTCAATATCGATTACAACCCATGGACGAATGAGAAGATTACCCCATCAAGGTGCTGATCATGGCACCGTTGATCATGGTTTCCCTTCCGCCGGTGTCTTCCTTCTTCTCCACGAGAGGGTGCTTCCTTCGAGGTGGTTGATCTCCCGCCGGAGATCCTCCTCCTCTCTCTCTAGCTTGTGGATGGCCTTCGGTGCGAATGACTCCTCTCCTCGGTGTTGGCGGTGCCTCGGGGGTTTTAGGGTTGAAGATCCTTCGAGGGCAAGGAAAACGGGACCGAACCGGTGCCGGAAGTGGGGCTGGGCCGGCCGGCCTGGGCCGGCCGGCCCGAGCCCACTTCGGCCCGGTTCGGTCGCCCCTTTTGCTCCGTGGGTCCTCGTGCACTTATGTACTTTGCCCCCTCCACTTGCATGATTTTGGTGTTGTTATCCTCGCGTCCAAGATGGAGGCTCTCTTTGCATGAAGTTTGATCTTTTACGCTTCAATCCTCGGGGGTGTTCCTTGTAGCACTTCGGTCCTTGCCACCATTGGAAGTGATTTCAGCAAGCTCATGAACACAAACAAAACTCCATGAATGCTCCTTTGAACTTGTTGCGAATCCGTCCTTCATGCCCATGTTTTCCTACATAAACACAACACTTCCAAATGCATGCACAAAGATGAACTTGTTATATGATTAGTGTGCCTAGTGGCGGGTTAGTTCCATAATCAAATCCAAACCAAAGTTTAATGAACATGCTAGGTGCACCAAAATACACCGTCAACATGCTTTCGGTGATGTGTGGCCCGAGAGAGATCCCGCCGGCCGGGAGGCTGGAGTGGTGGAGGACGACAACCGAAAGCATCATGGATGGCCTCCCGTGGTGTTTCCGCTTTCCGCTAGCTTAAATTCCGCTTTGTTTCCAAAACTCGAACTATTTCGTTATGGCAAAAAGTTTGGTTGGTAATAATTAAGCCCTTTGGGGTACGCATTTGGATATTAATGATGTTGTATCTCCGGACTCGCCTTCGAGTGAGTTTTAATGCATATGTTCAATCCTTGTTGCTATTCAAGTGATTTATCGGGCGTTAACCCGGCAACCAATGACGGGATGATACTTTATTATCGCTTAATGACCAAAGTGGATTGATTTAGGCGATAGTACGGTATTTTCCTGGGCGGGTTGTCACATCGGGATGGAAGACTTCTCCGATGAAGCCAGTGCGAGTAGTTTGGCGAGTTTCTTCTTGATGGCATCCCGTCCGTCGGGGAAGCGGCGGAGTGTTGTAGCTTCGGGGGTAGCTTTAGGATTGACGTTGAGTGAATGCTCGATTAGATTCCTTGGCACCCCCGGCATGTCCACCTGGTTTCCACGCGAAGATGTCTTGGTTAGCCCCGTGGAAGATGACGAGCGCGTCTTCCTATTTCGGGTCGAGGCCCGCCCCGATGGTGGTGGTCTTGCTGCTGTCACCTGTCCCGAGGTCAATCGTCTTGACTTGAACCTCCTCAGCTGGCTGAGGCTTGTTGGCGTTGTCCGACTTCTCTGGAATGTCGAGTTCACTTGGGGCAAGCTTCTTGGATGCAGCGTAGATCTCCATCATTGCGTTGGGTACTTGATTCGTGGCTACGAGTTCCACGGCTTCCGTGTCGCAGTCGAAGGATATCTTCAAGTCCCCTTGCAATGAGAGTACACCGGCCGGACTTGGCATCTTGGGTACCAAGTACGTGTAGTGAGGTACCACCATGAACTTGGCGATGGCTGGTCTGCCGAGGATGGCATGGTAGGAGGTCTCGAAGTTCGCGACTTCGAACTTGATGTACTCAGTGCGGTAGTTTTCCCTTGTCTCCCCAAAGGTAACTGGCAGGACCACCGAGCCCGGTGGGATAGCCGCATTCCCAGGGACGATGCCGTAGAAGGGCGAAGTGCTATTGGTGAGCATGTGGGTGATGTCGAGCTTCATCTTCTTCAAGATCTTGGTAAAAAGGACGTTGAGCCCACTTCCACCATCGATGAGGACCTTGTTGAGTCTGGAGCCTGCGACTACCAGCTTCAGGACGAGTGGAAACCGTCCTGGTTCAGAGAAGCTTGTCCATTGATCCGTGCGGGAGAAGGTAATGGGTACCTCCGACCACCGGAGAGGGGTCGGGACCGCTGGTTCAATGCTCAAGACTTCTCGTTGGGTGGCCTTCTGAGCCCGTGGGTTGGGTAGTCTGCCGAAGAGGATGTTCACCATCTTGTCGAGTTCCTGGAAGTCGTCGTTGCCCTCGTCGGCCTTTTTCTTGCCTTTCTTGTCGTGAGGGTGCCGTGGCTCTCGAGTGTCCTTGAGTGCTCGCCGGAGTTGGTAGCACTGCTCGGTGGTGTGGTTGCCGTCCAGATGCCACGGACACTTCTCTTTCAGCAAGTCCTTGAAGCCGCCGGAGGTATTCTTCGAGTTGTCTTTCGCAGGGCGCTGGATAGCCGCGAAAGTGTTGTCTGGCTTGCACTTGCGATTGGGACCCGAGTAGTTGTTGTTGCGACCGCCTTGGTTCCCGTTGTTGTTGCTGTTGCCGCCCGTGTTCTGCTTGCTCTTGCCACGGATGGCGTTGTACTTGGCGTTAGCCTTGTCTTCTTCATCAGCCCAGGAGGTGATCATGTCCTTGAGGTGGGTGATGGAGCTCGGGCGGCGACGACCGAAGTCTTCGAAGGTGCGACGGTGGTAGAGACCGTCTTGGAAGAGGTCGATGACCTCCTTGTCGGTGACGTCGACTACGGTGGCGCGCTTGTCGAAGAAGCGCCGCATGTATTTGCGAAGGGTCTCGCCATGTTCCTGCTTCACCATTGCAAGGTCCATGCGAGTACCCGAGCGGCCCATGGCGCCCGCGAAGTTGCTGGTGAACTGTTCCTTGAGCTGGTCCCACTTGTCGATCGAGTACTTCACAAGTGACTCGAGCCATGTAAGCGGGGCTTGATACAGGCAGAAGGGGAAGTAGAGGCACTTCGTGTCGTTATTGCCACCAGCGTTTTCGATGGAGAGGGCGTAGCATCTGAGCCACCGTCTTGGATCTTGCTTCGTATCGTACTTGGTGATCCCCGCAGGTTTGAATTTTTCTCGGGAGAAGTAGGTTGCGAAGCCGTGCGCAGAAGGCGGGGAAGCCATCGTTGTCGCCGCCGTGGAGGACTTCTTGCGTCGTAGTTCTTCGATTTTTTGTCGAGCATCGAAGCCGCCACGTGAAGCGCCGGAGGCGAGGGCCGTTTGCGTGGCCTCGACCGCCGTGGTCGCCTCCGCCCCGGCTCTCTGTCGCCCCGTGGTTGGAGCTCCCGCCGTCATCGCCTCCGCCGCCGGGGTCGCGGTGAGGGATAATCTCACGGTTGCCGCCGGCGCGCCGTTGCCACCATGAGAGGGTCCACCGGCCCGATGCCCGGTACGGTTGGGGTTAGCCGGTAGCTCCCCTCGAGTATGGTTGCGACCGATATCCGCACCGCGATTTGTGGCTTCGTTGTCTTGCCGGCGATTCTCGACGGGGGCACTTGAGTGACTCTGTTGTCAACTCGCATGAAGTAGGCGTCCTCCGCGAGCTTGGCGATGACTTCTCCCACACGCATCCCCCCGAGCCCGATGTGCTATCGTGGTGATAGCCATGAGGCATTGCTCGGGGTAGTGTGCACCCGGCTTTCGACGTGGTCAAGGGCCTCCGCGAGGTTCGGATGGGTAGGGACTCGCGAAGATGCCGGCATCGTTCGTTCCGCTTTCTGTTGCGTTCACGTCGGGCGTCCCCGTTGGCGTTGGTCTCATCCGCGGGTGCGTTGGCGGACAACTCGTCCGCCGAGATATCCTCGAGATATCGGTCGGGGCCGATGAGACGAATCTGCCGGTGGGTGTAGATGTGATAACCGGGGCGGATGCGGGTGCATTTGTGAGACCAAAAGACATCACCGAGAAATTCATAAAGACCATATCCGGTGGAGAATGCTTGTCTTTGGAACGTCACTCACTCGAATCTTAATCGATGATAGCCCGATCAAAGATCGATATTGGAAAAGACTTTAGCACCGGCCAATTGATCAAAGAGGACATCAATGCGGGGTAATGGATATTTATCTTTGATTGTCACCGCACCGAGTGGACGATAGTCAACACACATCCGCAAGCTACCATCTTTCTTTTTCACAAAAAGAGCGAGGACTCCCCCTAAGGACAAGAACTTGGGTGGATATACCCCTTATCGAGCAATTCTTGTAACGGACTCTTCAACTCGGCTAGCTCTTTGGGTGGCATTCGGTAGGGTCTCTTAAAGATGGGGGCGGTGCCGTGAAGCTCTATGACAAATTCGACATCCCCGTCCGGTGGCATACCGGGCAAGTCATCGGGAAAGACATCTAGATACTCACACACTACTGGAATGCTTTCTTGCTGGACGGTTACGGCAACATATGAACAAGGATTTATGCCTTCTGTCTTTGGCAAGTACAAGGTGGTGTGACCACTGGTAGGGGAATGGATTTCTACCATTCTTGTGGCAATGTCCAAAACAACTTGATGTTAGGTCAACCAATTCATTCCTAGAATTACATCTAGGCCTCCCAACCCCAAATGAATCGGATTGGCTAGGAAAGTTTTACTACCAAGTTGCAAGGGTACGGCTTTAGTTATAGTGTCGGAGAAAATCCTTCCTCCCGACGTTGATACTACGAAAGATTCTTTGGTGTGGCAAGAATGTAATCCCAATTTGCACACTAGATTCTCACCGATGAAACTATGGGTTGCTCCGAGAATCAAACAAAATTTTAACGGGGCGATCACGGATAGAGAAAGTACCCATTAGCACCGGCTGCTCCCTCCGGAATGTCAACCATGGTGGTGAAGTTGAGTTTGCCTTGTTTGACTTGCACCACGAGTTTCTTGCCTTGGTTCCCCCGACGGAACCCCGGGCCTTCACCTTGTTGGTTTGGCTTGGGTTTGGGGCACTCATTGATGTAATGCCCCCGGATGCCCACAATTATAGCCGCGACGATCCTTGGTAGCACTATTGTTATTGTTGTTGGTCGGGGGTGCACTATGCTTGTATGGTTGCTGCTTTGTGCCTTACGAATCCGGAAATTCCCCGGACGGCTTGTTCGAGACGGGGTCACCCTCCGAGTGTCCGGTTGAAGATGACGGGAAGGACCCCGTGTACCTTTCTTGACAAAGACAAATTTTTTGCTCGATCCATCGGTAGCGGTGAATCCGGCCTGCCTCTTCCTATCCTTCCGGGCTTTTGACATGGCATCCTCTTGAGAAATGGCCTTGTTCACATGGTCCCGATAGGCGTTAGGCTCATAAAGATTAAGCCTCTCATAGAGATCCCCATGCGGCCAATCACGGAAACGCTCTATCTTCTTGGCATCGTTGTCAACGTGATGCCCACCATACCGACACAAGACATTGAACTTCTTAGCATATTCATACACCGTGTCGAACCTTACTTTAGGGCAAGGAACTCCTTCATCTTTATATCCATGAGACCTTTAGGAATGTGATGTTCCTTGAAAGCCTGTTTGAATTCAGTCCATGTAATTTGATGTCCCGCGGGAATCATGGTCATGAAATTCTCCCACCATATCAACACCGCACCACGGAGGTGGAGAGCAGCAAAGCTAGCCTTGCACTCTTCTAAGCGGGGCAAGGTGAACACGAGAGAACTTGGCCTCAATTGCCCCGATCCACGCATCGGCGGCCCGGTGGCTCCTTGGCCTCTTTGAAAGTCGGGGGCTTCATGGCATAGAAATGCTCATATTTGGTGACTCCGAGGCTGGCCATCGATATTCTCCCCACGGGGATTGTTCTGCAGCTGCCGAGCAAGTTGCTGCTGCGTTTGCAAGAGCCGACACATCACCTCTTGTTTGGGTGACCATAAATTGCTCTTGAATGGTCATGTTGGGAGGTGGTGGTGGAGCGTCACTCCCACTTGCACCAAACCCGTTGGGGGAAGCACGGGTTTGTCCCACCATCTGAAATTCATGAGGTTTTCATTAGCCACATATTCACAAGCTTGCTTACAACATCCACAAGAAGAATATGCAAAACGAAAACTCATAGCATCAATTTGGTGAAAACCATACAGCGGATCTGAGTTGTTAGAAAATTCACAACTCTCTGCCCTTAATAGGAAAAACTCCCGTTTTTGGTCAGCAAGTGCAAAATATAGTAAGCTCCAACATTGGTATTCAACCCGAGGTCCAATTCCAACGTTAACATGCCCGAAAAATTCCAACACCGAGGTTCTGCCTAGCTGTTTTTACTGGAAGCCGAACTGCACAACTTCCGCCGTAACTCTTGGTACGCTTATGCAAAAGTGGTGAATTTTGGGGAGCATGATCTCCACAACATAACACACAACGTTGGTATTCAACACAAGGCAAAATTTTGATCACAACAACCCTAATTCATTTATTGAAACATGACAACACAAAGGTGTTCATCCAAGCATTACATGGTGCGAAGTCTTTGGATCACCTACACACTTATGTACAACAAAAGATCATCATTCGTACTCTCCGAGCAGCCTCTACCCTTACACAAAAGCCAGCCGAGGAGGCTAAACTAAGAGTACATGATTTTCCTCCAAAAGACAACTACTGAACCACTAATGCCCCGCAGTGGAGCCAGCGCTAGTATCCGGAGAAGCGGGTGGTGGACCGCCAACACTGTCCTCGCTCAAGCCCGAAACTCCCTGTAGCTCGTCCGGAGCGGCAGGCGCAGCTGGTGGTGCAATCGGCGGCTGCTGCCCCCGGTGGGCCATCGCCCGCCACACCTCCACCTCTATCTCCATCTCGGCTACACGGTTCTCGCATCTCCGCCACGTTCGCACCAAGGCAAAACGCCGGGCCTCTGTGTGAGCTAGCCGCACCCGGGTCATCTCGAGAGCGTGGTCTCGGGCGTGCAGGCGCTCTCGTGAACTCGGCACGCTCCTCGGTGCCACCGGATACACTCATCCCGGAGTGCAACAAGCTCTCGCTGGAGGTGAGCAACGGTCTGTCGCTCAAACTGAAGGTCGAGGGTGAGGATATCCCTCATCGCTGTGGAGTCCATCAACACAACTGAGAATGTTGTAGACTGCCTCCAACAACCTCGGAAGCTGGCGCAGAACGACCTCTGGAGGGTCCGTCGTGAGCAACACGTCGGTGAGTGAGATACGCTCACGCCAAGCCGAGTCAAGTGGGTCCATGGCCGGGAACAACCCCAGCATAGTGAGCATCACCTGGTCCGGGTGCTGCTCGCAGAAGGTGTGAAGGATCCGCATGGCCGCGAACTCAACCGACTCGACACCGCGGTGAGCAAAGAACATCATGCTCAAGTATGCCCACTCCGGGTGCTCAGGGTGGGGTAGCACGGTAGCGGTCGTGCGGGCATAGGGAACACCTTGGTCCCAAAAAGATACCACCTCGTACAGTGGCGGTGTAGTGTAGCACACCTCACTGAGTGTCTCCCACAAAATGCGGGGAAAACCCTCCCAGTGAAGGGCATCGGTACGAAGGTACCGTCCTCGTCGATCTCATAGATCGGTGTCTGTGCCATCTGTACAAAAAAAATTAGGGACTACACGTTAGACATCAATCGACATCAAAACGAGCAAAGGGGTAAAATCTGGTAGGTATGAACAAAAATTCATAACCTAAAACCAGGGCCCCAAAAATTCCCAAGTTTTCACAGCAACTCAATAACATAATTATGCACACTTTTTGTATTCAAAGGTGGATCTAGATTGGATTGGATCATTCTCGAAAAATTACATTTTCAGAGGGAGGTTGCCCAGAAAAACAGCAGGACAGAGACTCACTAAACTGGACATAACTCTCTGTAGAAAATTCCTAAAATCCTGAGAAATTCACAGTAGATGCTAATTTTGATAAGAAACAACTTTCCTAAAGGATATCTAGTCAGATTCCTTACGGATTGGGCTATAAAAATTGAGAAATGACAGCAACAGAATCTGCCAGAAATTTCCTAAGATCAAAAGAGAGGGAAACCTTATTTAAGATCAAGCAATCACCCTAGGAAAGAATTACTTCAACCAGCAAAGACCAAATTTTAGGTTCACTAGGTTTTAACCATGAATGCACACGTCTTCAACGACCTCACCCACATGGATCCAAAAAGACGTAGTTAGTGCCGGTGGCAAGCTTATAATCGTCTCTCCTTATAATAACTAGTCGAGCTACTCGATTCGCACTTGACGACTTACGAAACGTTGTTAGTGTACTTGCGTAGAAAACGAACCTTCCATGCCAACACATCACGAAGCGTCCACATACATTACCGTTCAATATAGAAACGGTATCCATGCGTAAAGCCGCTGCATGGACAGCGTCCAACCTCGGACAACCTTCGTTTGAATGGAGTGTACCATTGCCTCGCATGATCGACATGCGGAATGCACACGTATGATAAATGTGGCGACATCACAACTCATAACTAGCCGCGAAGATGGGATCCGTGGAATGAATCACTCCATCAACCCTCGCAATTACCTAACTTCCAACACTTTAATTTATGTCGGACTTTAATTTATGTGATTAGTATTAATCTAATCACTCCGGTGCATACGGATGCTCCGGTACCAACCGTGACGACCCCACCCGAGGTAATTCCGTGCTATCGCCTAAACCACTCCATTTGGTCATGAAGCGATAATAAAGAATCATCCCGTTGAGTGTTGCCGGGTTAACGCCCGTAAATCACTCGACGACACGACCGAGGATCGAACGTATGCATTAAAACTCCCACGAAGGAGAGTCCGAGTGCCTTACAAATTAACATCAAATCCCCATAGGGTCCATTATTACAAACATAGTTCTTTGACAAGAATGTAAATAGTTTAGAGTGTATTGAAAACAGCAGAAGATAACTAAATGATACGATCACATCATAGGAGGCCCGTCCATGATGCAATCACTCCTCGTCATCCACCCATTCCAGCTCCCGGCCGGTGAAAGTTCTCCCGGCCACACATCACATGCATTACACCGGGAACCACATTTATAAAGCAAGGCCGAGTATACTAATACGCAGCAAGACTTACCCGTCTAAAAGAAAGACGTTACCTCTAATCATGCAAGGCTTTTGGCTAGTGGGTTCGTTTGCCAAAAAGCTACTAAGTAGTGAATCCTTACTTTCACATTTTAGCTCATGTTCTAGTAGAAGTAATCATTACTAGATAAGCAACTATTGCAATCAAAGTTGTACAAACAATTAATCAAAGAAATAATCTTCACAAAGTTCCATCATAAAGGGATATCCTGGCCGGTCGGGTAAGTAGTCTCGGATAACGGTGGGAGGCCGACAATCGATTGATTGAAAACCTTGCAAGGTGGACCTAAACACATGGGAGGTGTCCTCACTAAGAGTTCACCAACCGGGCGGTTCCCATCATTCTTCGGTTTGGGGATAATAGCTCACAGTCTTAAGTACAAGGTTTATCTGGGCTATGCCACTATGGTCACCCAGCCTCACGCATGCACTCGGGTGGCGAGTCCGGGCCACAACCCTAAGAGTAGTGATAGTAAAACCCCGTACCTCCTCATTTAGGTACTAGGCTTACCGTGCCCATTTCCGACAAGTGTTTAGTACTTTCAAATACTTAACCAACGAAGCCATCGGACGGGAGCCCAAATCCCATGCTCTTACCACATGAGCAATCCATTTAAACATATGGTGATTCCATAAAGGAGATCCTATTCTCGCGAGTGACGAACATCACTCGGCTTGGACCGGATCCTTAAAGCATAGCAACTAGCGACCTATCATGCTAGTAAAAGATCATTGGTACTTAAGGATCATGCAACTAGGGTTTCAATTCAACTCCCGAACGTAAATGCACATAAGATAACAATAGGTAAATTCAAAAGATTAAAGAAACACATAGATTAATGAATAAACCGGGGCTTGCCTTCGTCGGCACAAGCGGACGGACAACCTTCCGGACTTTGGTCGGACCTTGCTCTACGGTCACGTAGTGCCCATCTCCTCCTCGCTCCCTTGTCCTCGTCGGCCGCACGAGCGTATAGCTACCGTTGGGGACTTCTACGCGGGGAATGCAATGCGGTGATTAGGAGGGTGATTAAATTACTTTAAATAACAAACGGTAGCAAACGGCCACTAGGGCTATATGGTTGGCCATATTCACCTTGACAAAAGTATTTAAACAATTACTCATTTAAAAGTAAACACAAAATGCTATTTAACCCTCTCAAGCTGGTGATTTTGTACATAAAAAGAATATTTACTTTAAATGCAAGACAGCAAGGAAGGTTACTACTATGCCACAAATTTATTTTCCTAACTCATTTATATAACTTTTGCACAAAGAATTGGTTTTTCCTATTTTTTCCCTCACTAGATTAATCTAGTTTGCAACCTTTTAATCCACCAATCATACTTCAAACTTGCCCAACAGTACCCACCGGCCCTAATTACCAGGAAACACACATTTGGACAGCAAGCAACTAGTTTGCACCACTGAAATTAAATGTACACAATAATAGCATATCTAGTTAGCAAATAGAGGATTAATGCATATTTAAATAAGTATAACAGAAATGAACCCAAACTTTCTCCTACACATGCTCTGGCCTAAAACAAGACTAAAGAACCAACAAACACACTTAAAGCTCTTGTGGATCTTGATCTATACATTTATGAGTAAAACAAGCATAAATTTGGGAATAATAATAGAGATAAAATCAGGGTAAATTCACCAGAGGTGCATTTTGGCATAACATGACAATAGCCAGAAATAGGGCTCAAAAATAATTATATTTTAAGCTACAAAAATCATCTAGGCAGATTCGAAAATATCACAAGATAATTTATATAAAAAGATTCCTTCAGTGACTTTGTGCAAATTTTGGCACAGGACCTACACATGTTGGTCTCCACAACATATCCAAGATCCAGCTCAAGATCATGTATGGATTTTGCACAAACACGGATCTAGGTATTTCACATTTCAATTTTTCAAGCAAAAACTAAAGCTGAAAAGTATATATATGCCTTGCAAAAGTGGTAGTTCTAGTTACACGAGCACAACAAAATTTGGTTTGCTATTTTTGGATTTTCTACGAATTGATATGGAATTTACTAGTCACCGGATCAAAAAAACAAAAGCGGGAAGAATCTAATAGCACCCGCCCCCATGGGGCTATTGAATATTCACAAATATGCCCTCGCATTTAACACGCGAGCCCCCGGGGAAAACTCCCCTTCGTAACTCTACCCCGCCGCGGCGAAGTAGGCTCGCCGGTGGCGAGGTAGGGCCGGGGGACACAAACAAGCATAGGGGATGGTCGATTTAACTCACAAGGGACTGATTCGCGGTGGCGGCTCGGGCGGAGAGAGGTTCGGCGAAGCAACAACGGTGGGGCCGCCGCGGCTCGGATTCCGGGAAAATGCCGATGAGGCTAGGCCATCACGTGTGCTTGGGGGCTCGAGTGGGTACTAGGGAAGAGCTAGGGGTCACCGGTTTGACACGGCGGCGAGCGGAGCAGCAAAGTCGCTGGCGACGCTAATGGCGGGCGGCGGCGGACAGCTCGGTTGCTCGGGCGCGCAAGGGAAAAGGAAGGGGAGGGTTTTATAGGCGCGTAGAGGCGCTTCCGCCTCACCGTCATGGCCTAAAGGAACTCCCGGCATGGGCGCGGAGCGGTGGCGATGTGCGGCGGAGCCGACGGCCAATGAGGAATGGCGGTTCGCCCGCCGGCGAGTGTGCACCGGCCGCGTGGCACCGGCCTAGGCCTCCACGCAAGCGTCACGGCCTCTAGTGCACGGTGGCATCGGGGCGGGCCTCGGACCGCCGGGTTTTCCGGCGCCTCGACGTGCGCGCGCGACCCGTGTACGGCGGGACCGACGTGGCGGCGCGCGGGCGACGTCGTGCGCGGGAGCGCCGGCGTTCAAGCACGCTTTCGTTTAGCCCTTTTCAAACCGAATTTTCTCCAAAAATCCAAACGAGTGCTCCAAACTTTGAGTACCAAAGTTGTTAAGCAAGTTACCCTCTTCAATAATGCCAAAGGCTCGATAGGGTTTTACTCACTAGTTTGAGTAGGAACGTAAGTGCAAAACCGCCAAAAACTCGACGCCCGTGAACAAGTGATTCGGTGCCTTAATTTGCATTTTTCACAAGCTTGCACTCCAAACAAGCAATGCCACTCAACGAGAGAAGTTGTGTGCCTTGAAATTCGCACATTTTTCCCATTGGGCGATTTTGAAGTGTTTAGTGAAATTTTGGAGAACGTGCCAAAGTTCTAGACCGGCACAATGAGGTCAAAGGGAACAATAGGGTTTTAGGCTAGAGTTTTGACCAAGATTTGATCTAGGGTTCCCAAGAGTAGTTAGGAAAGATATTAAGAGGGTCACTAGCACAAATCACCACTAAGCAAAAACACGGGGTGTTACGAGCTCTAGCATATATCCCCCACCAAATCCCAAAGAAAAGGCCTCGAAATCGCTCCAAGAAAATCGACATGAAAAGGCTCCGAAAATCACCAAAAAGAATGAACGGGAACAACACGTCCAAGACTTGAGGAATCAAGCCGAATCATCTATACATACCAAAGTGGTTCATATAAGGTCTAGCTTGCCACCCGATCATCCTTCCCTCTCAAAAGATCTCACCATGAAGCTCTCAAGCTAGTCCCATGGAAAACCTAAGGAAAATAGGAAGAAAAATAGCAAAACAAAATGAGCTATGGTTCCAAGAGATGGCAGCTATCCTCTCACCCCTTGGGCTATATGGAGGCAACCAAAAGTCTAAAATACCCTCACTAGCTAACTAGGGATACATGCCCCTCAAGGGAGAATCTGGAAATCTTTGTCATCGCTCCATCGGACGGTTGCCTAGCGATCGCAAACTTGCTTAGCCTCGACGCAAGCCTTGCGATCTTGACGCGTGTCCTCCGCTTTGAAGTCTCCGAAATGCGTCGTCGTACACCGGTCGACCGGTCCGGAGCCGTTGCACCTCCGTCTTCGGTTCTTCGGTCTTGGCTTTGTGGATCAACCAAGGAACCCGGCGGTTTTAAGGTGAACCACCGGAAATCCCACAAACTCGGTGTAGCCTCCACCAATCACCACTCATGACATGGCTCCCACGTAGTCCCGGCTCGACCTTGGTTTTGAGGCTCAACCAAGAAACTGTCCATGACTTCATCTTGTCGTTCTTGCCACCATGCGGCCCGCACTTGACCCCACTAGCCACCGGGTGAACCAAGCCTACTTGTCTTCTCTACACTGGAGGCCTCACCGCAACGACTTTTCGCACTTGTTCTTCACCTGCACCAACACCAGTCAAGCCGCAACCTACACCTGCAATACTTAGCCAAGAATCAGTCCACACAACGTTGTCAATCACTCATCACACCGGGAAGCAACCATCCACCTGTCCTCGAACCACACATGGTCCTCAATCTCTCCCTTGATGAGTACATTGACAACACATACATACAGTAACTCGAGAGAAAAAGAAAAGAAAAGAAACGAATAAAAAGAAACTCCAACAAGCTATCGAAAGCCAAAGAAAGGCAAAGCGAAACATCACTTGAAGAAGACAAGTCTCGGACCCCTTAGGCAAGGGTAACAATTCGACACATCCGAGACAAAACTATTGTCGGGGACCGCCCTAGGGGTCCCCTCAAACAATCGGGGGAACCCTCACTTAAATTCCCGCATCAAGATGAACCGAGCCTAACCATGCGAGAGAACTAACCATGCGGGACGTGGCCCATGCAGCAGGACTTCGGAGGCCCACCAAGACGGCTCGCCTATGAGACCCCTCGAGCGAGTGCTCCGCCCGCCCGAGGGTACGCTCCCCTCCTCGAACGGGCTCCGCCCCCGCTCGAGGGGCAACCCCCTCCTCGAACGGGTTCCGCCCCGTTCGAGGGGCGACCCTTCCCTCGAGCGGTCCCGCCCCGCTCGAGGGCTCGCTCCCCCCTCGAGCGGGCCTCGCCTCGCTCGAGGGGTCGCTCCACCCTCGGGCCGGGGCCCGCCACGCTCACGGGCGCCCCGCACGCGTGCGCCGGCCCCGTACTTGGGCATTTAACGCCCGACGCCGCGGGCGGCGCCATCATGCGCCCGGGCTCACGCCCGTGCCGCCGCACCAACTCCCCGGGGAGGAGCCCATCCCCGCCACCGTGGGGTGGACCGTGCGGTACGGCCGGCGTCGGTCCCATGACACCGCGCGCACGCCACCGTACGGCTAACGCGCTCGACCCTCGAAAGGGGGCCGGCGCACCCTCGACTCCACTTTCCCCGTGACCTTGCGGGTTGGGTGAGGGACGCTAGGCCGGTGGGTGGCCATCCCGGCCACCGTCGCGCGCGGCCGCCGTACCCACGCGCGCGGGCACACGCCCGACTCCGCGGCGCACGCCCGAACACCTGCAAAGCAACCACCCCACCACCGCGAGCTCATTGGGAAGGAACGCCGTTCCGCCCGCTCCCCGTGCCCCGTACCGGCCATCATCGGCACCCCCCTCGAAGCCTATCGGGGGACGCCATCGCCATCGCCGCCTCCTACCCTCGAACCGCCACCGTTCGGGTACAAGGTAGGCCATCATGGCCGGATCGCAGCAAAGATCGACCGGACGGTCGCCCGCTCTACACCGTAGCACGATGTGCTCCCACACGCGCGCTAGGTAGCGCGGCGTGCATGTAACTCGCCGCTCCCTTGGCCTATAAAAGGGAAGGCGAGCCCCCAGCCGCGGGGGGAGAGGGCCGGAGGAACACAGCGCACTGTGCACTCACTCTCTTATTCTCCCACAACATCTTCAGCTACTCACCAGGGACTTGGGAGCCACGCTCCCTCTCCCGCCTTGCTTGTATTTGCCCCACTACAAGCACCCCCGGTGCTGAGCAATATAGTGCCACGAGCACACCACTGCTGGACGTACGGCCCCCTCGGCCGGAACCAGGATAAACCCTTGTGCCATTTGTTGCTTAGCATCGACCATTGAGGGATAGACCTAGGCGTTATCTACTGGTTAGTGTCGGGACCATATTCCGCACCGACGCTGGCGCCCACCGTGGGGCAAACGAGCGCCTAAGGTCATTTCGCTAACTCCCTCCATGGTGATTCGCACTGAGTACCGTAGCACCCGCTACAACATGGGTAGCTCGGACCCCCTTCCGGCCGGGTTCGAGATCCGCTTCGGGGACTTGAACTTCCGGGCCACGGGGAACGGCTATCTCATGCGCCTCACCAACCGTGAGGAACTACGCGCGCGGCGGGGAGGCTAGGTCCGCTCGGTCTCCGCCGCACGCACGACACCGGCGCGGCGCCGCGGCGGACACGGATGCCGCGGGACCGTCGACGCCGCGACGCCGCCGTCGCCGCTCGGGCCGCGCCGCGTCGGGGCGCGGTCCGAGCGGCGGCGGCCGAGCGCGCGCGCCGCCCCGGCGCGGTGCGCCCACCGTCACGACGGCCGCCACCGCCCCGGCGGGGACCGCGCGCGGTCTCGGACCACGCGTCCCCATCGGCCGCGTGGCGCCACTACGGCCTACAACGCCAACGTCAACACGACAATGCGCGGGGTTCCGCCCGGTCGGCACGTCTTCGTCGCCGGGGGATCCCGGCACTTCGGCGACGGACGAGTCGTCCCCGGGCTCCGTCGACACGATGCCACCCGCCAACCGTCATGGGTACGCGGAGTGGGACTTCTCCCGGTGTGCCGGACCCGGGCCGCGTTCGGGCGCTTCCTCGACGCCACGGACCTGCGGTTCGGCTGCTCCGACGACTCCAAAGACCGGGAGCTACGACCCCACGCGGGAGTGCCGCGCCGTCATCACCAACGACCCGCCAACGCCGCCGGTGCGGCGGGCGCCGGAGATGGGGAAGTCACGCCGGCCCCGGGGGTTGCCACGCGCCCGGCCGCGGGGCCAAGCGCTCTCCGCCGGGGCCGACGTCGATGCGCGGCTGGCCCAAGCTCGCGAGCTCGAGGCCAAGCCGCGCAGGAGTACGGACGCGTGCGGCTACTCCGCGCCTCGATGGCGGGGGAGGCCTCCGCGCGCGGCGAACGCGCGCGGGAGGCGGGCCGACAGGTCCGAGACCGCCTCAACCCCGTCCCCAATGTCGACAACGCGGATACACCGCCACGGGCGAGCCAAAAGCTCATCGCCGCCGCAACACTGCTGCGCGCCATGCCGGCACCCTCGACCCCCGAGGCTCGAGACATGCACCGCGAGGTGCAGACCCTCCTTGAGCAAGCGGCCGTCCGGCCAGCCGAAAGCTCGGCCTCACGCATCCGCCAACGGGGGGGACGCGCGGGGTGATGATCCGGCACCGGGGGGCGAACCCTCGGTGCATGTGGGTCGACCCGCCGACCGGGGACGCACGCCGGCCAAGGAACGGCTCCTCGACACACGCGGGCGCCCCGGATGGCGACGCCCGCAACGTCATCAACGCCGGGCGCACCGGCAAGGCGGACGCGCGAGCGGCCGGGGGCTACCACCCTCGAAGGGGTGGACGCTACGACAGCGGTGAGGATCGCTCCCCGACACCGCAGCCCCCGGCACCCGCGTGTTCGGCCGGGGAGATCCGCACGGCGGCGTTCCCCCGCCGCTTCCGTCGCCCCTCGACGATCGTCGGATACAACGGGGAGACGGACCCTCGTGTTTGGCTCAACGATTACCGCCGGCCTCGTCGGCTCCGGGCGGGGGCCACCAACGACGAAGTGATCATCCGCAACTTGCCCCCGCATCCGGGCGACGCGGCCCGACATGGCTCGAGCACTTGCCCGCCGGCCGCATCCATAACCGGGACGATCTAGTCCACACCTTCGTGGGCAACTTCCGGGGCACGTACGTGCGCCCCGGGGAACTCCCGGGATCCGCGCTCCCCGCACGCGAAGCCGTGGCGACCGCCGCGGGACTTCATACGGCGCTTCTCCAAGCGCCGCACGCAGCTCCCCGCGCGTGGCACGGTCGGGAGATCGTGCACGCGTTCCTCGAGGGCACCACGTGCCGGGACCTTGTGCGCGAGCTGGGACGCGGCCCGCCCACGGACTCGAACGAGCTGTTCGACATTGCCACCAGCTTCGCCTCCGGAGAAGAGGCCGTGGGGGCAATCTTCGACGGCAAGAAGGGCAAGCGCTCCGAGGACACGCCCGCGGAGGGCGGCGGGCCCAAGGAGCCGTGCCGCAATGACAAGCGGGGCAAGAAGGGGAAGAAGCCGCGCCGCGAGGCGCGCGAGCGGGGCGCAACGGCGGCAACGCCGAGGCCCTCGCCGTTGACCCGGCCCGACGGGGCCCTCGACCGGCTCCTCGAGGCCCGGGGGTGTTCGACGACATGATGAAGAAGCCATGCCCCTACCACAAGACCCCCGTGAATCACACTCTTGAGCGGTGCGACATGCTCAAGAAGTTCTATGTCCGTGCCGCCGCGAAGGAGGCGAGAGGCCAAGAAGGATGGGGGCGACGGCGACGCGGTGGCTTCCCCCGCCGTCGAAAATGTGTTCCTCATTTTTGGGGGACCTACGTCGACATGTCGACCCGGCGGCCGCAAGAAGGAGCGGCACGAAGTCCTCGCCGCGAGAGGGCACCTCCGGCCTTTCTCAACCGGTCGAAGGATGTCATCACCTTTAGCCGGGATGACCACCCAAACCGCATCCCGAACCCGGCCGGTACCCCCGGTGGTCGATCCCATCATTGGGAACGCCCGGTTTTCGAAGGTCCTTATGGACGGAGGCAGTAGCCTCAATATCCTCTTCGCGCATACATTGCGCCTAATGGGGATTGGGCTGGACCAGGTGCGGCCCAGCTCGAAGCCGTTTCACGGCATCACGCCCGGAAAGCAGGTTCAACCCCTCGGGCAGATCGATCTGCCCGTCTGGTTCGGGACCCCCAAGAATTTCCGTAAGGAGACCCTCACCTTTGAAGTGGTGGGATTCAAAGGGGCCTACCATGCCATCCTTGGGCGACCATGCTATGCCAAGTTCATGGCGGTTCCCAACTACACGTACCTGAAGATGAAGATGCCGGTCCAAACGGCGTCATCACCGTCGGGTCGTCGATCGAGCATGCATTCGATCGCGATGTCGAGTGCGTGGAACATGCGAGGCGCTAGCGCCGGATGAAGCGCCGGTAAACACACCGGAGAAGATGGTCAATGACGACCTCGGCTCCGCCACCAAGCACGCCGCACGTTCGAGGCCGCCGAGCAAACCAAAGGGGTCCCACTCGACCCATCGGCCCCCGAGGGCAAAGCATTGAGGGTCGGCACGACCCTCGATCCTAAATAGGAAGCCGGTGCTCGTCGACTTCCTCCGCGCCAACGCCGACGTTTTCGCGTGGAGCCCCTCGGGCATGCCGGGCATCCCGAGGGGAGGTCGCCGAGCACTCCCTTGATATCTCGCCTAACGCTCGCGGCTGTTCGGCCCGCGCGGCCGCGCCGCTTCGACGAGGAACGGCGACCGGCGATCGGAGTGGAGCCGCGGAAGCTCCTCGAGGCCGCATTCATCAAGGAAGTGTTCCACCCGACATGGTTAGCTAATCCCGTGCTTGTAAAAAAGAAAAATGGGAAGTGGAGGATGTGTATTGACTACACCGGTCTCAATAAAGCATGTCCAAAAGTTCCTTTTCCTTTGCCGCGCATAGATCGGATCGTTGATTCCACCGCCGGTGTGAACTACTCTGTTTCCTTGATGCCTATTCGGGATATCATCAAATAAAAATGAAGGAGTCCGACCCGCTCGCGACTTCGTTCATCACACCGTTCGGGACGTTCGTTACGTCACGATGCCTTTTGGCCTCGGAAACGCGGGCGCAACATATCGGCGCCGCATGCGGCACGTTTTTGGGGACCATATCGGGCGGACGGTCGAGGCTTACGTAGACGACATCGTCGTCAAAACCGAGGAAGGCGGACGACCTGGTCGGCGATCTTGGCATCGCATTCGACCGCTCGCGGGCCAACGGGGTCAAGCTCAACCCCGAAAAATGTGTCTTTGGAGTGCCGCGGGGCATGCTCCTAGGATACATCGTCTCCCGGCGGGGAATCGAGGCCAACCCCCGAAAAGGTCGCGGCCCTCGAGCGAATGGGTCCAATTCGGGACCTCAAAGGGGTGCGAAGGTGTTGGGGTGCCTTGCCGCCCTGAGCCGCTTCGTCTCGAGGCTCGGTGAGAAGGGCCTGCCCCTCTACCGGCTGCTCAAGAAGCACGAGCGCTTCTCTTGGACCGCCGAGGCCCGGAAGCGCTCGACAAGCTGAAGGCATCTCCGACGCACGCCCCAATCCTTACGCCGCCGCGAGACGGCGAACCCCTCCAACTCTACGTGGCCGCAACCACCCAGGTGGTCAGCGCCGTGATCGTTGTGGAGCGCACGGAGGAAGGACATGCCTTGCCCGTGCGAGAGGCCGGTCTACTACATCGGCGAAGTCCTATCGGACACGAAGACGCGCTACCCCCGTGGTCCGAGAGGCGTTGTATGCGGTAGTCCTCGCGCGACGCAAGCTCCGCCACTACTTCGAGGCCCACCCGATTCGCGTGGTCTCTTCCTTCCCGTTAGGAGAGATCATTCGCAACCCCGACGCGGCGAGCGCACTGCCAAGTGGTCCGTGGAGTTGATGGGCGAGACGCTCGCCTACGCCCCGCGCAAGGCCATCAAATCGCAAATCCTAGCCGATTTCGTCGGCCGAATGGACGGACACGCGGCCGCCGCCCCCTCGGATTCAAGCGAGTGTTGGACTCTCGTTCTTCGACGGCTCGGTGATGAAGACAGAGCGGGCGCGGGCTCGCTTTTCGTGTCACCCCTCGGGGAGCACATGCGCTACGCGAGTGCGTCTCCACTTCCCCGCGTCTAACAATATGGCGGAATACGAGGCCCTTCTCTCGTGGCCTCAAAATCGCCATTGAGTTGGGCATCAAGCGCCTCGATGTGCGAGGGGATTCGCGACTCGTGATCGACCAAGTCATGAAGAACGCGAGCCGCCACGACGACAAGATGGAGGCCTACTGTAAAGCCGTGCGAGCCCTCGAGGACAAATTTTACGGCATCGAGCTTAATCATGTACCCCGCCGGTACAACGAGGAAGCAGACGAGCTGGCAAAGATAGCGTCCGGGCGGATCACCGTTCCCCCGAATGTTTTCGCGCGCGACATCGCGCAGCCCTCGGTGACCTTCGAGCCCTACCCCTCGAGCGACGGCGGACCCTCGGGGGCTCCCTCGAATCCAGCGGGTGCGGACCCCATGGAAGAGGACCCCTCGAACGAGGCGTACGTACTCTCCCTTCTCGAAGGGTACGGCTCCCACGAGGGTGTCGCAATGGACATCGAGCCGGCTCCCGTCCGGGCGGACCGGGCGGGAGAAGTACATCGCCCGGATTGCTCGAGGGGAGCTCCCCCGCGGCCGGGCCACGGCCGGGCGCATCGCCGGGATGGCCAAGTCATTCACCCTCGTCGACGGCGAGCCGTACAAGCGCGCCGCGTCGGGCATCCTCCGGCGGGGGTATACCCATTCCCGAGGGGCGCGAGCTCCTACGGGACATCCACGCGGGGATGCGTGGCCACCACGCCGCGCCGCGCACCCTCGTCGGCAACGCGTTCCGCCAAGGCTTCTATTGGCCTACCGCGGTCGCGGACGCCAACGAAATCGTGCGCACTTGCGAAGGGTGCCGGTTCTACGCCCGCAAGACCAACTTGCCGGCTCAAGCTCGCAAACGATCCCCCGTAACATGGCCGTTCGCTCGTGTGGGGATTAGACATCGTCGGGCCCCGCGGAAGGCGCCGGGGGCTTCACCCACCGCTCGTCGCGATCGACAAGTTCTCCAAGTGGGTGGAAGTGCGCCCCATTACGAATTTGAGGGCCGAGCAGGCGATCACGTTCTTCACCGACATCGTCTACCGCTTTGGAGTGCCAAACTCCATCATCACGACAACGGGTCCCGCTTCACGGGCCGGAAGTTCTTGGAGTTCTCGCGACAAGTTCCACATCCGAGTGGATTGGGCAGTCGTGGCGCACCCACGGACTAACGGCCAAGTGGAACGTGCCAACGTCATGATCCTACGGGGCCTCAAACCCGAAATTTTCGACCAACTCAACAAATCGGCCGAAAATGGCTCCAAGAACTGCCCGGCAGTCGTGTGGAGCCTAAGGACTACCCCAAGCGAGCCACCGGGTTCACCCCGTTTTTCCTAGTCCATGGCGCGGAGGCCATCCTCCCCACGGATGCGGAATACGGGTCGCCCAAGGTTTGGGGCTACAACGAGGATGCTAACCGGCGAGCCCGCGAGGACTCACCGGACCGGCCTAGACGAAGTACGCCTTGTGGCGTTGATGCACTCCGCAAGGTATCAACGGTCCCTACGACGCTACCAAGCGCGCAAGATACGTCGCGGGGATTTCGGCGAGGGGGATTTGGTCCTAAGGCTACGCCAAGACAACCGAGGGCGCCACAAGCTATCGCCCCCATGGGAGGGACCCTACGTCGTGGTGAAGGTGCTCAAACCGGCACGTACAAGCTTGCCAACGAGGACGGCGAAGAACTCACCAACGCTTGGAACATCCAACGACTACGTCGCTTCTACCCTTAGCTAGGATTCCCAAGTATTTTCCGTTGTAAAAACGCACGGCCAACGCCCCGGTTGGTGTCACCTATGTAAATACTCGAGAATCTAATAAAAGGGCAACTCGGCTTTCCCCTCGAAACCCAAGTTACCCTCGGGGGCTCTTGCGGGGGGGGCACCCCCCCCCCCCCCAAATGGTCCCATTTTTTCGCGCAAAAAACGTAATAACACGCGCTAAGTTTGTTTCCTACTTCAACCACGAGCCTCGATTCGAATAGGGCGTAGGTGGCACGGCGGAAGGAGCGCGCGAGCCGAGAGACGCCTACGCCGCGCGGCTATGGCCCGTCTCTCTCGCCTCCAACCCGGCGGGCCCCCGCGAAAGGCGAACTCCCCCTAACTAGAATCTACTCAGGAAGAAGAAGAAGCAAAAAGCGCAATAAGCAAGCGATTTCATTTACAAACTGACCATGTTCACGAAACGACTTGTTTATTTACAAGAGGCCACGAGGCCAGAGTTCTGATACACATAAACAAAAAACGGGCCTAGCGCCCAGGTGCTTTCAGGCGGGTGGAGCGGCAGCATCAGCGGCGTCCGGGAAGAGGAATTCTTCGAAGGCCTCGGCGAGCGACTCGGCGGCGTCAGCAGCAAGCGCGTCCGCACGCTCCATGGCCACATCGTCCTCGACGCCCTCGGGCACGATGTAGCCTTCCGCTACCGCCTCGAGGTTGACCTCGTAGTGGGATCGCACCACTCCGAGGGCCTTCTGCACGCCCAGGTGCAACGCCCGACGCGCCCGCCCCGTGACGTGGCCGCCGAGGGCGCGTAGGCGGCCGGCCGGCCGAGCCGCCGGCACGGGCATCGCCTTCCTCGACGACGTGACGGGTCTCGAGGGCCGCGTCCCGCGGCTCCTCGCGGCTCTCCGCTCGGAGGAGTTGTAGGAGGCTTGCGGGGGCCTCGGCCCGCCCAACGAGCGTGCCCCAAAGCCGTGCGCGGGCACGGAAGCGACAAGACGACAAGAAATCGAAAGGGGGAAACGAACCCTCTAAAGCAAGAACTAACAAGCGTGGGTCGGATAGTAGCTTACCCTCGACTTGCCTCTTCTCCGCATCGAGGTCGCGGCGCGTGGACTCGAGCGCCGGCCCGAGATGCTTGGACGGTCTCGCCTTGCTCGACGAGGGCCATCTCTTGGGCGGCATTGCTGATGCTGAGCGCCAACGCCTCATCTTCAACTTCGGAGAATGCGGCGTTCCGCTCCTCCAGCGACCTCTCCGCTGTCTCGCGCGCGACGCGCTCCCGCTCCAGCGCCGTCCGGGCGTCGCCAAGGGCGCCTCGCTCTGCGCCGGAGCCGCCCCCTCGCCCCCGGCGGGCGATGCGCTCTCGCCGGAGCCGCCCCTCGGCCGGCGACGAGAGCCGCGACCTTGACGTCGAGGGCGGCCTTCGTGGTCATCGGCCTCCTTGGCGCGCCGCTCCGCCCCCGCGCGCCCGCTCCTCGCCCCGGCGGCCGCCGCGCCCGCGCTCCCTCGAGCGACGTGCGGAGCTCCCGGGCCTCGGCGCGAGCGGTGGCCACCTCCGCCTCCCGTGTGGCGGCCAACGTCCGCGTCTTGTCCGGGTCCTCGCGCGCGTTCCACGCGTGCCTCGTCGCGATCGACGAGGGCCGCGCGGATCCGCTCGAGGCTCGCGTGACGTGCGGTGCCCCGTCCCGAGCTCTCGGGGAGCACGTCGCACCACGCCATCGCCGGTAGACCGGCCCACCGTCCGCGTCCTAAGAGCTTCCGCAAGCGCGTCGAAAGCGCTGCATCGCTCCCGGAGCTGGCGGGCCTCGGCGTTCACCTGGTCGAACGCGTTGTACTTCTCATGGGCGCGGCGCTCGAGCTCCTGGCATCCACACATCGAGCCTCGTAAGCGCCAAGTCTTGAATGCAGCACGCGAAAGAAGAAGAGCAACCGTGGCTCACCTGGAAGACGATCCAGGCCGGCCGCCGTGGACCCGCGCCGCCTCGTTCAACGCGCGGTTGAGCGTGGCGCCGTGGCTCCGAAGCTCGCCCCGCAGCTCCTCGCTCCCTCCGGGCGTCGGCAAACGCCGGGGGTCCTCCACGGCCCCCCCCACCCGGGCGGGGGCGGCCGGCGTGGGAGGACGAGGCCTCGGCATCGTGCCCTCGGCCCCCCACTATCACGTGACCCTCGTGCCGCCTCACGAGGGCCCCCTCCCCGGGGCTCGGGGGGAGTCCACGGGCCAGCCGGCCCACCGGTTCCACCCGTGCGGCGGGGAGTCATCCGAGAGCTCCACCACCTCCGCACCCGGAGACCGCCGGCGGGCGGAGCCGCCCGCTCCGCCCCGGCCCGGCGCCCCCCGCCGCGCCTCCGCGGCCGCGGGCGCCCGTTGTGGCGCCGTTGCCGCCACCTCCGTCCGTGCCGCCACATCCGCGGGCGCTCCCGCGGTTGCGCCCGCTCCGCCTCCTCCGCGGTGGCCGCCACCGCGGGCGGCACCTCCACCGTAGCCGCCGTTGCGGCCCGCGCCTCCATGGCGACCGGCCGCCGGCCGCCCCCGGGCGACCTCCCGCGGCCCGCGCCGCGGCGGCCGATCCGCCGGCCGGGGCCCTCGAAGCCCCGGCCCGGCCTTGCGCGCTCGTGCCCGCCGCCGCGCCCGTCCCCCGGGCGCGACCCCCTCGACGAACGCCGCCGGGTGGGGATCGACGCATCCGTCCTCGGCACCTTGGCCGGTGCAAGAGGAGGGACGGTTGGCACCGCCTCGCGCAAACACGAACGGAGGATTTGAACGTCTAATAACCAACAAACTAAGGCCAAGCAAAGGAAGAACAGGTTCCTTACCTCGCGGAGGAAAAGGCCCGCTTCCTTTTCCTCGAGGCCTCCGACGAGGCCGGCGCGGGGGGCCGCGCTTGCCGCGGCACCTCCCCGACGGCGCCGCCGCACGCGCGGACACGCCCTCCTCACGCGCGGGCGCGCCCAATGCCGCCACCACGCGCGGGGGCACGCTAGCCCCGCGCGCGGGCGCGCCCACCGACGCGCCCCTCGACGAGGACGCCGCGCGCGCGGACGCGCTCCCGCCACGCGCGGGCACGCTTGACGCGCGCGCGCGCGGCACGTGCGCCGCGCGCGCCTCCGTGGCGCGCGCCGGCACCTCCACGGCGCGTGCCGCTCCCGACGATGACCGCCCGGCGGCGGACGCCGACGCGCCCGCCCCCAGCAAAGCCACCCCCCCGACGCCGCGCGAGATCCGGCGACGGGGGCGCGGGCCGCCACCTATCCGAGGGGCCCTCCCCCTCGGACTCTTCCTCCTCGTCCTCGCTCCGAGGACGAGGGCTCCTCGATGTCCCGGGAGGAGAGCCCCGGCTCCTCCCGCCGCCGGTACTCCGCGGACCGTGCGTCGCGGCGCGCTTGGCGCCGCCTTGCGTGCTCTCTCCCCGCGCGCCGCTCGCTCCCCGCCTCCCGGCGCGCCGCCGGCCGAGCGCGCGGGAGTCGGGGGTGGGTGGAACGGACTTGGCGGCGTTGAACCGCACCGGTCGCGCGCGAGAACAACGATGGCACATCGGGAAACGGAGTCAAGAACAAGGACTAAAACGAGAATCAAAGAACCACACTCACCAACGGGCCGATGGGGAGCATCTCGATGTCCCACGGGGTCCGACCCGCGGTGGCGGCGTCCCCGGTGTCGACGGCGCTCCGCGCCCGGTGAGCGCGTACGGCCGCTCCCGGCGGCGTCGGGAGCATCCGCGACCTCGCCACGTCGACGGGGTTGGCCGCCTCCGTCATCTCGAAGATGCGGAGCGGCCTCTCCATCAACGGCACGATTCGCCGGTGATGAAGGAAGGCGAGGACGCCCATCGCGTTGAGCCCTTCCCTCGCCCGGCCGCCGCAAGGCGGCGAGGACGGACCCCCGGCGCGCCCGATGGTTGGCCGTGGGCAACCCGTAGCCCCGGCGGTCCGGCCTCTTCTTGAACACCCGGCCGGTGTAGGGAGGAAGGCCGGGCTCGGCGTTGCGCGGATATAACCATCCCCGCTCCCCGGCCGGCGTTGTTCGTCGTCATGGTGCGGGGGATGTAGAACTCCTTGAGCCGCCCCCGCGCGGGCGAGCGACATCCCGCCGGCGCGCACCGCGCGGCGGGTCCTCGGCTCCGACGTGGGCTGCGTGATGAGCTCCCCGCGGAAGAGGTGTACCCGCAGCTCCCGGTTGATCGGGATCCCCGGTACCCTTCGCGGACGCCCACGAACGTGGCCGCCTGCGAGATCGCATTGGGGGCAAAGTTGTGCAGCTCCACCCCATAGTGGAAGCACAATGCCCGCATGAATGTGCTCGCCGGCGCGTTGAAGCCGCGCTCGTGGTAGCGGAGGAAGCTCACCACGTAACCCTCCGGCGGATTGGGCTCAAGGTGCGACGATGGCGGCACGATCCACTCCGCCGGCGCCCTTCTTCGTTGGCCGACACCGGCGGCGGCGACCGGCTCGCCCGGGCGGCGAGCCGGTCACGGTCGACCTCTCCCATGCGTACGGCTCCAGGACCCTAATCGGAAGCTGAGGCGGCGCCATGAGGGGGGGCGAACGAGTGCGAGGGCGGAGGACAAGGAGACAAGGAAGAAGCTCTAAACAGCGAGCCCGCGCGACGGCAAGAGCGAGGCGAAGGCGAAGGGACGGAGGACTGAAAACGGTGAGGAGCCAAGGTAGAAAACCGCCGCCCCTTCCTCACCGCAGTTTTATAGGCGACGGGCGAGTTCTCCGGAGCGCACGCCCCGCCAACATTAACCGCGAGGAATCTTTCCATCGCGTCGACGGGCGGGCCCCACCACGACTGCAGCCGGCTCTAACACCGCAGGGCGGGTCATCATTACGGCAAGACCGGCGACGACCGAGGCGAAACCGTCACGTCCGCCGGCCATGACGCCCACTACGCGCGCGCGCGCGCCGCGCGCGCCTAAAAAGGCGCGCCCGCGCCGCAAAACCCGCGGCCACGCCCGCAAGGCAATTAAATGCCCGGCCCCTTGCCAAGCAAGGAGAGCCCTCGAGCGAGGCGAATCCTCGGCTCGAGACAAGGGTGACCCTCGATGGGATATCAGCGTGAGAAGGTCGCCCGGACCTGCTCGATGTAGAGCAGACCGCCGCGGGCACCCATGCCACGTAGGACCCTCGAGCGGCATGACCCCCAACTCGAAACAAGGCGACCCTCGATGGGATATCAGCGTGAGAAGGTCGCCCGGGACCTGCTCGATGTAGAGCAGACCACCGCGGGCACCCATGCCACGTAAGACCCTCGAGCGGCATGACCCCCAACTCGAGACGATGTCAACCCCCTATAGAAGGCACGCGCGTAAGAGGATCGCCCGTGGTCACGCTTGAAATAGAGCGACACCGAAAGCACTCATACCGCGCCATGCCACCAACCAGCACCTCGAGGGTCGGCACGCCCAGACCCCTCGACGGCCGCAAACGCGAAAAAGACGGGGCGGCCAAGGCACGGCCCCGCACGGCCTTGCGATCGAGGTTCGAAGCCCGACCCTCGACGGGTTCGAACGGCGCCCCGCATCACGCAGTTAGGGACGACGAGGGCACGCGCATTCGAGCCGTTCCTCGAGCCCGTCGGCTCGAGGGTGCCCCACATGTCGTGTTCGAGAGCCGGGCCGAGGGCGGCTAGCCGGGGGATCCCACCGAGGGAGAGCTTCCGCGCCCTCGGTCCCTAGCGAACGGGACCGAGCCCCACCTAGCAAACCCACGCAAGCGCTTCCATGGACGTGTCTCCGGACCGCGCGGCCTACCCTTATCGAACGGGGCATGGACGTCCACTTGAACCACCCGCTAGCGGCCTCGAAGAGGAATTCGCGATTCGCGACCCGCTCGATGGGAGTCGTGGAAACCTCACCTCCCGACCCGCGGAGGGACGGCGAGGGCGCGATAAAAAACAAGTCGTCGGGCTCGACCCGATCGCCTCGAACGTGCCAAGGCTCGGGGGCTTGACGCACGGCTACACCTCCTTGGAATTGCACCCGCCGGAGACAAGGTGACGGGGAGCGTGCACCCCCGATGCCGGCTGAAATACCGCCGATGCCGGTTGGCATATGTGCCACGCCTTTCGACCGAATTGCTCGCGGTTAACCCCTGCGGAGAGCCCACACTCCCCGCAGGGCTTCGAGGCTAGACCCGCGGGTCCGCTAGCGCGGCCCCACGGAAAGCGTTCGCAAACAAGGAGGGAAGAACGTCCTATCGGTAGGTTCCGGCATCCGCGGGAGCCTCAATGGCAAACCCGCGGATGCTCGGGGGCTGCGCTCGGGGACCGCCCTAGGGGTCCCCTCAAACAATGGGGGGAACCCTCACTTAAATTCTCGCATCAAGATGAACCGAGCCTAACCATGCGGAGAACTAACCATGCGGACGTGGCCCATGCAAGCAGGACTTCGGAGGCCCACCAAGACAGCTCGCCTATGAGACCCCTCGAGCAGGCTCCGCCTCGCCCGAGGGTACGCTCCTCCTCGAACGGGCTCCGCCCCGCTCGAGGGGCAACCCCCTCCTCGAACGGGTTCCGCCCCGTTCGAGGGGCGACCCCTTCCCTCGAGCGGTCCCGCCCCGCTCGAGGGCTCGCTCCCCCTCGAGCGAGGCCTCGCCTCGCTCGAGGGGTCGCTCCACCCTCGGGCCGGGGCCCGCCACGCTCACGGGCGCCCCCGCACGCGTGCGCCGGCCCCGTACTTGGGCATTTAACGCCCGACGCCGCGGGCGGCGCCATCATGCGCCGGGGCTCACGCCCCCGGTGCCGCCGCACCAACTCCCCGGGGAGGAGCCCATCCCCGCCACGCGTGGGGTGGACCGTGCGGTACGGCCGGCGTCGGTCCCCATGACACCGCGCGCACGCCCCCGTACGGCTAACGCGCTCGACCCTCGAAAGGGGGCGGGCGCACCCTCGACTCCACTTTCCCGTGACCTTGCGGGTTAGGTGAGGGACGCTAGGCCGGTGGGTGGCCATCCCGGCCACCGCGTAACGCGCGCGGCCGCCGTACCCACGCGCGCGGGCACACACACGACTCCGCGGCGCACGCCCGAACACTGCAGCAACCACCCCACCACCGCAGAGCTCATTGGGAAGGAACGCCGTTCTGCCCGCTCCTGTGCCCCGTACCGGCCATCATCAGCACCCCCCTCGAAGCCTATCAGGGGACGCCATCGCCATCTGCCGCCTCCTACCCTCGAACCGCCACTGTTCGGGTACAAGGTAGGCCATCATGGCCGGATCGCAGCAAAGATCGACCGGACGGTCGCCCGCTCTACACCGTAGCACGATGTGCTCCCACACGCGGCTAGGTAGCGCGGCGTGCATGTAACTCGCCGCTCCCTTGGCCTATAAAAGGGAAAGCGAGCCCCCGGCCGCGCGGGGGAGAGGGCCGGAGGGAACACGGCGCCTTGCGCACTCACTCTCTTATTCTCCCACAACATCTTCGGCTACTCACCGGGGACTTGGGAGCCACGCTTCCTCTCCCGCCTTGCTTGTATTTGCCCCACTACAAGCACCCCCGGTCCGAGCAATATAGTGCCACGAGCACACCACCGCCTGGACGTACGGCCCCCTCGGCGGAACCGGGATAAATCCTTGTGCCATTTGTTGCTTAGCATCGACCATTGAGGGATAGACCTAGGCGTTATCTATTGGTTAGTGTCGGGACCATATTCCGCACCGACAACTATGCTCAAGCAAAGAGCGCAAACCACCAAACCAAAGCTCGAAAACCACAAAGAGCCCCCTCGCACACATGCAAGCTCCCCCCGAACCAATGCAACTCCCCCTGGACGAATGCATGCGAACTACTTCACGAAACGGAAGCGGTTGCAATAGCTCGGCTCTAACCGGTCGACCGGCCAACACCACCGGTCAGACTGGTGCCCAACATATGAACAGAACTAGCACTCTGACCGGTCAGACCGATGACCTCAACTGGTCAGACCAGTGCACAACAGAGCCCGAGAAATGGCTCTAAACCACTCGAAAACCTTCTAGATGCATTCGGTAGCCCAAAACATGCTCAAACTTCGCCCCCTTGTTGACAATGCATGAATCAAGCCAACAATGCAAAAAATGCAACCCGGAGCTTCTCAAATAGACAAAATTCAACATAGGATGCGACACTTGTCCAAATGAGCAAGTTAGATACCCTATAGCTTCGTAATGACATCAACTACATGATCACCAAGTTTTAGAACCATTGGACGAAGCTAAGATAGAATTGAGCAATTTTGCGAAAATTTACCCGCTCATGAGCAAAGTCCTAAACATTAGCAAAACATATCAAAATGGCAAAGACACACAAACTTCATGCTAGGACAACCATTATAACCATAAGACCATCATAAACACCCACAAGCACCTCATTTCATGTCAAAGCCACCGAGCCATGTGCCTACTTCTACATATGAGACTTCTCATTAGTAGGCATCATGCAATGGTTTAGCACCCAAAGCAAATTAGATTTAGCACATATGACATGGGAGCACATTTTTCAAATAATTTACATTTCATTTTCAGATTTGAAATTGGTAAATGAAATGTCTTTGCGACAAAAAGGAACTTATGCCCCTCCACAAGATCAAGCATGGGGGCTAAGCATTCATGATGGAAAATGAGCCTTTGGCTCCATATGATCAAAATAAGCTATCCAACCACAAATTAAGCATAGACAAGCCACTAAAACATGTCAAAATCATATAAAGGCATTTACTCACAAGAGAGCATACATGTAACATTTTTGAAAAACATAGCCATCAACCATGAATATAAACCAAGATTATCAAGAGCTAAGCCAAACTAACCATAGTATACCAAACAAGCTCACAAAGACATACATATCATTCCATGGTGAACAACGTATATAGGAGAAGTTTTTCCTACCAAATGCATATGATACAAAATGCATGCAACCTAAGATACAAAGATGCCTATACATCATGTTACATATGTCATGCCAAATGCAAGAAATGCACAAAGGAAAGCTATACATATGCTACAAAGGAGCTCCCACACACCAACTCAAGAAATCAAACACACACGAAGCTCCCCCGCAAACGAGTGAAAGTTGCTTCATCTAGGGGTTTGGTGGAAATATCGGCTAGTTGGTCATGTGTGGGTACATGGATCAAAGCTATCTTCCCTTTCTCTATGTTGTCTCTCAAAAATGATACTTCACTTCTATGTGCTTGGTTTTGGAATGAAGAACTGGGTTCTTTGCTACACTTATGGCACCTGGTGTCACACATTGAAGTGGAACATGGGTATACTCCTCACCAAAGTCACGCATGGTGTATGTGACCCAAAGGAGCTAAAAGCAACAACTAGCCGCGGCCACATACCTGCCTCGGTAATGGATGGAGAAACACTCGACTATTTGCGGGAAGACCAAGACACCAAATAAGATCCGAAGAAGCGGCAAGTCCGGAAGTGGACTTCCTATCCAACCGACACCCGACAAAATCCGCGTCCGGAAAACCATGAAGAGCTAAAGAAGAAGACATGGAGTACCAAAGGCCGAAGTCGGGAGTGTGGCGCAAGTACCTAAATATGCGCTTGACCGCTTGCCGATGCGAAGTCCTTGGAGACGCTTGAAAACGAGCACACAAACATACCGAGAACCGGATGTCCGGCCCTCGTTGCCGTCAAGTAGAGGAGTGACCCGATCATGCTCGGTACTCCTTCGGTCCACGTGTTCACCTTCCTCATCCGCATCAAGATCCGTAGTCGTATTCATAGGCGTCGCCATGGCCTTGGAGTCCTCCATCTTGAACTTCCACACAATGTCCTTGGTGTACTTAGCTTGGTGCACAAATGTTCCTTCATTTGATTGCTTGATTTGTAGCCCAAGGAAGAACGCAACGCACCCATCATGCTCATCTCAAATTCCTTGCTCATGTCCTCTCGCAAATCTTGCAAGAAGAGAGTTAGATGAGCCACCAAAGACAATATCATCCACGTACACTCCGCACAATTAGGATATCTCTCGCCTTACCTTAGGAGAAACAAGATCTGATTGACCTTCCCTATCTCAAACCCTCTCTCAAACAGAACCTCCTCAACCTACCATACCAAGCTATAGGTGCTGCTTCAACCCATACAACGCCTTCCTCAACTTGTACACTCGGTGAGGGTACTTCTCACTCCCCGAACCCCGGTGGCTGCCTCACATACACTTCTTCCTCCAACACACCGTTCAAGAAAGCACTCTTCACATCCATTTGGTGCAACTTGAACCCTTTATCCACGACAAAGGCTAGAAGGATCATAATCGCCTCCAAATGACCTCATGGAGCAAAGGTCTCCTCGTAGTCGATCCCCTCTTTCGACTATACCCTTGAGCAACAAACCTTGACTTGTTTCTCACCACTTCACCTTTATCTCCCTCTTTGTTCTTCCACACCCATTTTGTCCCAATCGGCTTACGGCCCTAGGGCGAGGTCAACCAACACCCAAACTTGGTTCCTCTCGAAATTCTCCAACTCCTCATGCATTGAATTAACCCAATTGTGATCATATAGTGGTGTCTAATGTCTTTGGGCTCAAAGGTGGCAACAAAGCAACATGAGCGAAATGAGAATTGTTTCGAACCCTCGACCGTGTAGTACGTTCATTCATGTCGTTGATGATCCTCGAAGCCTGGGTGATCCACTTGTACTTTCCGGGAGGTTCTCGCCTTGTTGCTACCTACCCCTCAACGGCGACTTCACCTTGTACCGGGTTTGTCGTTGTAGATGTGGGAGAGGGCTCGTCCTCGATCGTCGTCGAAGTAGTAGGTACATGCTCGGCCACGGGCACCACACCACCATCTTCATCATCTCTATGTTCTTGCTCCTCCTCCCCGAAAGATCTCCTCACCAAGTTCATCATCTCCTTCACACTCAAAAACAAGGCCGACTACGTGGCTATGTCTCGTCGAAGGTTACCTCGCAAGTCTCCACAATTTGGTTAGTTTCAAGATTGAGCGGACGATATGCTCTAGAGTGAGATGCATAACCAAAGAAAATACCATCGACCGACCTAGACTCGAACTTGTCCAACTTCTTCCCTTTCTTAAGAATAAAGCACTTGAAACCAAAGACAGGGAAGTGACTCACCTTGGGTGTGTGACCGTGCATCAAGTCGTAACGGGTTTTCTTCTTGTAGACTCGAGGTAGATCTGTTCGAAACATAGCACGCGGTATTGACCGCCTCGGCCCCGAGAACCTTCTCGGAGTCTTATGCTCATTGAGCATCATTACGGCCATCTCACACAAGGTTCTATTTTTCCTTTCCACAACACCATTCTAGGGAGGCGTATACGGACTCGAAAACTAATGTTCAAGACCCAAGTCATGGCAAAAGGTTTTGAAGCGAGAGTTTTTGAATTTCAAGCCATTGTCCTTGCGGATCGCTCGTATGGCATATCCGTGCCTCTCGTTCCTCAACCCTGAAGACAAGATCTCGAACAAAACCAAATGTCTCCCCTTTCTCCTCAAGAAAGAACACCCATGCATACCGAGAGTAGTCGGCTACCACAACAAGGACATACCACTTCCCACCCGCGAGATCGCACACGAGCCGGGCCAACAAGGTCCATATGGAGTAGCTCGCATGGACGCTCGGTCATCACATCGGTGAGAGGCGGGTGAGAAGAAGCTACCATCTTGGCATCCCTACACGACGCACAAACCAACTCTTTACTCAAGCGAGACAAAAGGTCAAAGCTCAAGTGACCCAACTTCTTATGCCACTTCCACAACTTACTCGAAGAACCGGCCAAGAAACAACACTTTACACTAGAGGACCGAGAAAAATCAGCTCGGAACACTTAACCCTCGGGAACGACCATGCAAACAAGGTCCCCTCGAGAATCTAAAATCCGAGAACCACCAGGCCAAAACAACACCTCAAAAACCCCCATCCAACAACTGGGACACAGAAAGCAAATTGAACCCCAGCGATTGAACAAGAGCAACATGCTTGAGAGTGACCTTGTCACTTACTTTAATCTCACCTTCTGATAGTACACACCCTCGCCCATTGTCCCCAAAGGTGATGTATGCCCTAGACACCACCGGGACGAGATTTGATAACCACCCCTTGTCCCCGGTCATATGCCTCGAGCAACCAGAGTCAATCAACCAAACGTTCTTCAAATCTCCCACCCGAAATTCAAAAGCGAGCACGTGAGTGAACAAACGACTCAACAACGGGGTTAGTACCAAAAGAGTAAAATGAGTGCCGAGCCATTTGCTCCAAAGCTGGGTTAGCACAATCCAAAGCATCTCTCATATCGAGCTACCTCCACGAACACCACCACGATAACCACTACGAAAGGAAGACCGTGGACCGTTCCTCCTCTCCATCTCAAAGCTACGACCCCTCCCATCCTCGTATTGAGCACGAGGGGGAGAACGCCTAGCAACCGACCACATGCGGTCTTCCCATACCAACCACGAGAACTGCGACCACCCGAACCAAACCGAGCATCCTCATGACCACAAAAATCAGCTAGTTGTACGCCGGACACCGCACCGTCCGACCGGTGTAGTGCACCGTCCGATCCGGGTGTAGCCCCGCCACGGCACCACCGCCCCACCTTTCGATCTCCCCAAGTCAAAACTGTCCTCACAATCGCTTTGGCCCTGGGCATCTGCACACGTGTCTCAAGTACACCATTGGAAAGGTGGTACTTGTCCTTGTTAGCCCACTCCTTTGCCATTCTCTCCTCATGCTTCTTCTTGAAGCAAAACTCACCCTTGTGACCATCTCTCCCACAATAGTCACAATGAAACTACACGAGCTTAGGTTTAGGCGTGGGTTGGGGCTGCTCACTTGGTTTCTCTTCACTCGGCTTCTCTACCGGTTTCTCCTCACTAGACTTCTCACTCTCTTTCCCAAAGAACACATTTCCCAAAGTGCTCGTGAACTTGATAGGCTTTTGGAAATCATCCGTGGAGTGAGGGAATATGGGTGGATCTGGATTTGTGTCGAGTTTGTTTCGTAGTGGGTTGGGTTTAGGAGCATAGGAATTTTTGTGGTAGGTTTTTGGTGGAGCTAGGATATCACCAATCTTCTCTCCCCACACTACAAAACTCTCCAACCTTCTCCGACCCAAGCGCTTGCCCATCTTGGCGCTTATAGGTCTCCTTCATCATCCTGAGTTGGGGTTCATGCCCTGACAACCAACCCATCATTTTTCTCAACTCATCATTCTCATCCTGCAAATGATTCACATAGTGTGCAAGTTCCATATTTTTCAAAGCATGCACTCCACACGTAGAGCAAGAAGTGGGAACAAGTTCTTTTAGCTTAGCCTCAAGCGAAACAGTGTAAGCATGCATCTCATCAATCTTTCCATGCAAAACGTGCAAGCACCTAGCAAAGAAGGTCTAGATTTAAGCTCGGCCACTTCAACCCTAAGCACATCTAGTTCATCACAAGTACAAGCATACTTATCATTGAGACTAGTAAGGTCGGCTAGGTACACAGAGCAATCAACACAATCAACATCATCATAAACTACAAGTGAAGCCTTAAGCGAATCAATTTCAAGCTTAGCATCTAGGTTACGGGTTTCTAGCTCGGCCACACGATTCCTAGCATCTTCTAGCGAGGCCTTAAGCTCTTTCCTCATCCTCTTGGCCTCTCTAAGCATATCATCACGGTTATCAAGCAACCGGACAAGACACTCTCCTCACGCAAGAAAGGAAGCTCGTCACGTACCTCACCCTCGGAGTCGGAGTCCGAGTCGCTCCGCGGTGACTCTTCTTGCTGCCAGAGCTACGAGCCATGCCGCAGAAGCCATCTCCCACGAAGCAGCTCAACCCACTCAAGTTCTTGGACGCCTTCTTGTTCTTTTCCCGGTCACCTTCATCTTCGCTACTACTCGAGCTCCAGGAAGGTTAGGCAGAGCTGGAGTCAACTTCGCTCGCTCCGACCATCGCTCCGGCCTTCATGTCGCAACCATCCTTCTTCCTCGACCGTCGCTCATCCTTGTGATTGTTGTTGTGCTTGTGATCACTCCTCGATCAATACTTGTTGTCCGTCCTCGACCGGTGCTTGTAGCCATCCTTGTATTCGTCCTTGTTCTCCGTCTTCCCCGGGCGGTCGGCAACGAAGTGTCTTGGCTTGCCGTACTAAAATCATGTGTGTGTTGTCCTCCTCATGTTCACCCGGTTCTCGTGCAACCTCTCGAACCTCCCCGGTCGGCAACGCCGGCTCATCCTCTCCAAGCACGTCGAACTCCTCGTATGGCATAGACATCAAAGAAGACAAAGAGTACATCTCGAAAGATGCGTTAGCGTTAGACTTGGTCACTTTGCCACCGACGAGAGCAAGACTATGGGAATCGATCGGTGCCGTCAAACCCCGATCGACCTCGGCGGACTTGAGCTTTGAGAACAACTTGTTCACCGTCGAGTGGTGTACTTCTCGGACTCAAGAATGGCCTCGACCTTCCCCCCCCACACGGTATGATCCGGCGCATGTAAGAGCTTCACCGCTCTATCATGGTCATCGTGCGAGAGAACGCGACATTGGCCCTCATGTTGTTCACAACCACCGTGAACCGCCGGAATAAGGCATCTATAGACTCGCCGGGGAGATGAGTCAAATTCTCGTACTCTCTTCGGTAAGTCACATACAACCGTGCTCGAACATCCACATTCACGACATGAGCATTCTTCGGCTCCAACCAAATCTTACACGCAAAATCCGTAGTATGAACCCGATCGAATTCGGATTGACACGAGCACGGTACGGGTAGTCAACCGCCTTGTTGCCGGCGTCGAACATGTCCCTCGATCCCGGAGCTAGGAAGTTAGCCGGACGAACATAGGTAGTGTCCACCGTAACATCCCAAAGGATCCGACCCTTTCCGCGGAGGAACGCCGCCATCCGCCTCTGTGTTGACGGTGAATTTCGGTCAACCTAGCCAAGAGTTTACCTTTAATGTTGGCATTGATTTATTACTATAACCACCGGAACTACCCCCCCCCCATATTTAACAAGTTCACTCTTGCATGTCGTTTTTGGAGTTTATTGTTTACGTAAGAAATCTACACTAAAGAGGAGACTTTCGGGATAAGTTCGTCAAGCACTTCGAGAGGAAGATCATGAAGCCCGACAAGAGTCAAGACACGAGATGACATGACTCCAAATGAACCGAGGACCGAAGCGTCAACATGCAAATCTTCGGGGACTCAACCGAAAGAAAACGGCGAAGCTTGGATAGCAAGATTCAAGCCTTAACCGTGAAGGAAACGACATCAAAGGCCCACATGCAAGTGCACACAAATAGGGAATCACGCGAGAAGAAACCGGAAGGAAACCAGGGCCGAACCGGGCCGAAACGGGCCCGGGCCGACCGGCCCAGCCCATTCCGGGTTCAATTCGATGCCCTCTTTGACCTAGCCGCCTCTTGGGCTATTTATAGCCCCTTGGCCGAGAGCCACAAAAATTCATTTGTCATCCACCACCACAAGACCGAGAACAAGAAGCAGATTGGATCGTGAAGGGAGCACTCGTGGCCTTCATCTACTTCGGGGCATTCTACACCATGATCAGCGCTACAATGAGTAACATTATGGGGTAAAGTCCTTGTTTGTCGTAGAGGTTGAAGGGGGATCCTGAGTTGTAATCACCAAACCTTTGTTTTGAATCTTTTGCTATCATATTCATGTTGATGGTTCTTTAATCTTATTGGCCGGCTTTCTTTGGGGATGCATCGCTCGTAGCTTCACTATCGTGTTCCTTTTGTTCTTTATGCGATTACCGTCGTGTAGGGCGGTGCGCGGGAGGGAAAACATAATGAACTTGGTTCACACCTTTGATCATGCATGCCTAGAACACATCAACGTCTTGTGCACTTGGTGTTCGATCACGGATTACCCTCGTGTAGTGACTAGTACGCGAGAGGGAAAGGATTGGACTCGGTGCTCTTTTACCTTTGATAGACTAGATCGGGTTGTTCTTGCTAGGTGGTTACATCCTCAAGTGATCCTAGATCCCTTGGATAAGCGTTCTACGTTCTTGAGATCTCCTTTCCATCACTCTCTACTTTGTCTTCTTTAACCTAGATTAAATTAGATTAAGTTCCTTACTTACACACATTTGATAAAGAGCTTTAAATCAACAACATTAGTGCTTAGTTGAGCATAGCAATCCACTTGTTCCATGGATTGATTAACCTTGGGGGAATACTCCAAGGGAAATGTTACAACCGACCTGTGTGCTTGCGGATCGTAACTTGACACGTTATTTAACCGTCAACAAGCTTTTCTCGCGCCGTTGCCGGGGAACAAGCTAGTTTGGTACGTCTAACTTTGTATTAATTTTTTTGATTACTAACACCTAACCTTTTGTCTATAGATCCTTGTTTTTTTGTTTTGTTTTTGTTGTCTAGATTGCTTTTGTCAATCACCCCATGGAGGAAGAAGAAAAACCACTATGGTACTATGCTAGCCTGCAATTGGAGGATATTAAAGTCCAAAATCAGATTTGATACTCGAGGCTACCGAGTACAAGATCAAGCATCGAATGATTGAGATGGTGGCAGCAAAACTATTTAGAGGGGTGAAGACGGACAATCCATATAGGCATGTCGAGCGTTTCACGATGCTATGCAACACGGTGCAACAAGAAGGAGTTCCCATCGATTGGTACAAATGGAATCTTTTTCCATACTCACTTGCGGATAAAGCAAAATGATGGCACTCACTTGCATCCTTCGAGGTGGAAAAAATTGGAATCGATTGGTGAAGAAATTTTATGAAAAATTCTTTTCGATAAGTAGGGTTCAAAATGTGAGGAAGCAAGTGATAAATTTTGCACAAGGAGAAGCAGAAGGAATAGATCAAGCTTGGGAAAGATTCAATGGATTAATCAAACAAGGACCAAGGCTAGGATTCTCCGGTGATGTACTTTTGCATACTTTTTATTTTTCCCTAACCCCCGAATGCATGCGGTATGTTCAAATGTGTGTAGGCGGAAATATCATGGAGAAAACACTCACGGAGGCCACCTAATTACTATAAGCGAAGGGGTGGCCATGCAAAGAGATTGAAAGAACATATTTCAGGAAGCGTTGAGCTAGAAACTTGTGTGGAGGTACTTGCTGGAATTTCAAGAAGAGAAGCCCCGAAAGTGAAGAAAGAAGAAGCAAGGCAAGAAAAGATTGAAGGGGCAACCCACAATGAAGGAGGACCAATCCAAGGCATCAAAATTCGCAAACTCAAAGAGTTACAAGGAAGAAGTTTGGCGAATGCAAAGTCGTTAAAGGAGTTTGTGAGACATGGGTACCCCCGGGTCCCCACCGACCCGAGCTCACGACCGTCCACGACAAGTGGGTCCGGCCTACCAGGAGACCCGCCGACCCGTTAGTGGGCCCAACCGACCTAGTTGACGGCCCACGTGACCTCCCGAAGACTTTCCGGAAGATTCCCCGGACGAGAAGATAGATTGGCGTACAAGATAAGGCGGTCCGGACAAATTAAGGCAGCTCGGATAAGCATTCCATGTTGTAGCCGACTAGAGATAGGTTTCCCCGTTATAACCGACCTAGACTCGGTCCACCGACCTTGTTCGTCTCCCAATATAAGGAGGGCAAGGGCGTCCCTAGGGACATGCAACCAGCAGACCATCGACACCACGACCATGTACACCGCGAGACCACCCGAGATCGAATCAATACAAACCAAAGAACTGGACGTAGGGTTTTACTCTCTGTAGGCCCGAACCAGTATAAAATCGCCTTATCCTTGTGTCTCATCGTAATTTCCGTGTGCTACACTAGCATAATCATCGCGTTCTTAGCTCCCGATCTCCCCGCCGAACAACTAAACCACGGGGATTAACACCCCCCCGTGGGCTGTCCCGATCTCACCATCGACGGTTGGCGCGCCGGGTAGGGGTGATCGCGAGCTCTTGGTGTGGCGCGATGGCAGTTCGCTCGGGCGATCATCTTCAGCGACGACATGAAGGATATCTCCGTAGCGACCTGCTCGCTGCTACCCTCCGATCTAGTCGTGAGATCAACGTCTTCGTTCTACGGTTGACGCGCCAAAATTTTCGACTTCCACCCACCCACCCGGCACGACGACCATCGGCAGATTCATCACTGCCCTAGACGTAACATGTCCCTTCGGCTTGCATGGAGCTGTAATTACACGAACGGAGTGCTACTCGACCGGTGCCGTACTAGGAAGCATCTGCGCTTAGCTGCTGCCCAAGGTTGTGGCTACGTCGGCATGGCGTCCTGCGCCAAGGCAAAGTCCATCTGCAAGACGTATTCAAAACAGGGAGTACTCTATTTAATTTATTTTCTTTGTTTATTTCGCTTTGGCTGGCGTGGTTTCTACTAATCTACTATTTCTTTTGTTTACGTGATATGCATACATGATCCTCCATGTGGTCAACACGTCAAGAGCATTCAACGATGAAACATATGGTTGTTCCTACAGCCGGTGCCGCTGACCGCCTTGACCTGCCAACCGTGAGGGCCAGCTCGCTTTCTGACTTACTGCGTCGCTAGGCTACACCCAATTAACTTCGAAGAAATATTCAACAAGAAGAGACCATACCCGAACCAAAAAGAGTCGGCGAGAGCTATAGAATTCAACTTTCCAAAGGAGAGGCACTCGGGGTATGAGTTGGACAAAGAATCATCCGGAGAGATTATCCAAAGGCTTTTCAATGAGGAAGAAGAGGTAGATCCGGATCACATTGCCGAAGTAAAGAGGATTATGGGAGTGAAGTCGGAGGCCTCGCCATATGCACACCTAGCCGAGGTGTACGCGATAGGAGCCGACCATGTTGAAGGTACCTCTCTTCCGACACCTCACATAAGTTGCAACATTAATGGAAAGAAAATTTGTAAAGCCTTATGTGACATAGGAGCTCATGTTAGTGTCATGACTTCCAAGATTTATTATGAGCTTTTTAGTAAAACTTTAAATCTTGCTCCAACACAAATAAAATTAATCATGGGAGATGGTAGAACATCAAGGCCTTTGGGTGTGCTTAGAGATTTAGATGTTGATATCTCGGGTAAAAATATTCCAACCGACTTTTTTGTAATCGATGCTTGCCATAATTAACATGATGATATAATTATTGGTAGGCCTTTTCTTAAGTTGGTCAATGCCGTTCTTGATGCCGGAAAGGGTAGAGTTACTATTGATCTAGATGGAACTAAATTCACATATGATTTCCTACCCCCTTCTCGTATTGCCTTACCTCTACCTCTTGATAATGAAGAAGTAGAGGATCTTTGTTTTGTTGATACTTTCAAAGACCCTCTCCAAAGAGCAATGGAGAATGATGCTATGTATGATGATTAAGACAAAGAACTAGCGGAAGCAATCGAGGGGTTGAAGGCACAAGTTGAAGGTTTGGATGAAGAAAATTATGAAGATATTGGAGATTTGCAACAACAAGAACCCGAAATGTCCGATATTGAGTTAAAGCCACTTCCCAAGGGATTAAAGTATGAATGTTTAGGAGCCGATAAGACGTAACCGGTCATCGCGAGTGATGAATTAAGTTCGGAGGAGATGGATAAGTTGCTGAATTTATTGAGGAAACACAAGAAGGTGATCGGGTACTCGATAAGTGACTTGAAGGGCATTAGTCCAGCCTTTTGCACCCACCGCATACCACTTGAAGAACAAGGCAAGCCTGTTGTTGAGCCTCAAAGAAGATTGAGTCATGCCATATGCGAGGTGGTGAAGAAGGAGGTGATCAAATTGTTGGATGCTTTGGAATAATATACCCCATGCCACATAGTGAGTGGGTAAGTCCGGTGCATTGTGTACCAAAGAAAGGAGGAATAACGGTTGTAAAGAATGATAAGGATGAGTTGATACCACAATGAATCATGATCGGATGGAGAATGTGCATCGATTGTAGGAAGTTGAACAAGGCAACAAGGAAGGATCACTTTCCGTTACCCTTTATCGACGAGATGCTTGAAAGATTAGCTACACATTCTATCTTTTGTTTCCTTGATGGATACTCGGGGTTCATGCAAGTTCCCATTCATCTGGATAATCAACAAAAGACAACCTTCACATGTCCGTATGGAACGTTTGCTAGAAGAATGCCATTTGGTTTATGTAATGCGCCGGCCACTTTTCAAAGATGCATGACAACTATATTCTCGGATTTTATTGAAGAAATTATGGAGGTATTCATGTAAGACTTCTCGGTTGTTGACGGTGAATTTCCGTCAACCTAGAGTACTTGTTATACATTGGTTTCGATTATGATTTGCAACTAACCTGCCACTAGGCATACTAATGATATAACAAGTTCACACTTGCGTGTCGATTTTGGAGTTTGTTGTTTACGCGGAAATCTACGCTAATGAGGAGACTTTCGGGATAAGTTCACCAAGCACTTTGGAAGAAGATCATGAAGCCCGATAAGAGTCAAGACACTCGATGAACACAACTCCAAATGACCCGAGGACCGAAGCGTCAACGTGCAAGTCTTCAGGGACTCAACCAGAAAACAGCGAAGCTTGCATAGCAAGGATTCAAGCCTTAACCGTGAAGGAAACGACATCAAAGGCCCACATGCAAGTGCACACGAATAAGGGATCACGCGAGAAGCAACCGGGGAGGAAACGGGGGCCGAACCGGCCGAAGTGGGCTCGGGCCGGCCGGCTCGGGCCGACCGGCCCAGCCCACTCCGGGGTCGGTTCGGTCCCCCCTTTGCCCTAGGTGTTCGTCTATTTATTCCCTCCGCCGCCGTCGGCCGCCACATCGAACAAATCATCTTACCGACGCCAATCACCGAAAAACCGCCGCCGCAAGATGAGGGAGAGAGTTAGATGAGCTCGTCGCAAGGATCAACGCCGGCGGAGAGAAGGAAGCAAGAGGAGGACTCCAAGCCGTTGGTCTAGGGGTGTTCCCAAGCTCCATCGCCGCCATCTTCATCGACGACGTTCTCCGGAGTCTCCATCACCCCTATGTGCTTCAATCCGTGTAAGATGATGGGGTAATGTCTCCGTTCATCCCTAGGATTAGACGGATACATGCTATGTGATCGCTACTTGATTCGTGGTTTCAATCTATTGTTTTCATGTTGATGATGCTTTGATGATTAAGGTTAGCTACCGTGTTTTTTCGGGCGTATGATATCCGCTACTCCCATAGATTCCATCAACATACCGTGTCCATCATAGGTCTAGTCATGAATACCTTCGCGTAGTGACGAGACGAGAGGAGGGAAAGGGCGAAACCGTGGTCACAACCCCCGGTAGATTGGTTTACCGCTTTCGTGTAGTAGATGCATACCATGTTATCCTAGATCCTAGGGAGGGAACGCTTATCAATCTTAACCTCGCTCTCTTGTGTTCACCCCTTTACCATCTAGTTTAACCATAGATTTGTTTGATCAACTTAACTTAGATTAACTTAGGTTAGATTGTCTTTACTTTTAGATTAATACTCACTTTAAAGGTTTTCCATTCGACTAGATTAGTACTTTGTTAAGCGCTAGTAATCCCCTTGCTCCGCGGATTGACAAGAACCTTGGGAATCCCGTGGTGAAAAAGGTGTGGGGTCCGTACGCTTGCGGATCGTAGAGGGATACGTCTTTTATCCGTCAACAAGCCCCTTTTTCCGGCGCCGTTGCCGGGGAGCAAGCCGGTTTGCTACGTTTAATCTAGTATTAATTTTGCTTGATTACTAACACCTAACCCTTATTTTCTAAAAAAAGAAAAAAAAATCTTTTTTTGTTTTCCTTGCTACTTTTCTTGTGCCTAGATGGATTTGTTCACCTCACCATTGGAAGACGAAGAGATGTCGCTAAGGGAGCTAGCAATGCCGTCAATGGAAGACATTGAGATGCAAAAATCAGATTTGACGTTTGCTACAACCCACTACGAAGTGAAGCCCGGAATCATCAAGTTAGTGGCGACAAAACCATTTAGAGGATTGGAGAATGACAACCCATATAGACACATTAAGGAATTCACGATGTTATGCAACACGGTGCAACAAAAAGGAGTTCCGGCCGCTTGGTTCAAGTGGAATCTTTTTCCATTCTCTCTCGAAGATGAAGCGCGAAGATGGTACACACTTGCGTCCGTTGAAGCAAAAGGAAATTGGGATGAGCTAGTGAAGAAGTTTCTTTTGAAGTTCTTTCCCATAAGCAAGGTCCAAGACTTAAGGAGGCAAGTGCTCACTTTCAAGCAAGGAGAGGATGAAGGAATTGATGAAGCATGGGACCGATTTAATGAACTACTTGAGCGAGGCCCGAACTTGGGATTTTCCGGTGACTTGATGTTGCATACCTTTTATTTTTCACTAACCCCTAACTCGTCTCGTTTTGTAAGCATGTGTGCGGGCGGTGATATATTGGATAAAACAATTAGTGAAGCCGCACAAATCTTACAAAGGATAAGCAATGGACAAAGAACAATACGAGATTGGCAAAGATGTTGTCAAGAGGAGCAAAACGACAAAAGCAAGCCCAAGGTGCTTGCTGAAATTTCTGAAAAAGATGAACCGAAGGTCAAGGAAGATGAACCGACCATACAAGAAAGTGAAGATCCACTTCCCAAGGTAAGAGAAGTCATTTCGGATGTTAAAAATGTTGAAATTAACATGAATGTAGGCCGAAGTATGTGGAATGCTAGACCATTGGCGGAGTTCAAGCAATCCGGTTGGGTTCAAGTTGATTTCGCCCCACTAATCAACTACCGAAGGAAGGAGGAACACCGACACATTGCCAAACTAATTGAAGATATATTTGATCAAGAGATGAGTGGAGAGTCGATCCAAAAGATGTTTGAAGAAGAAAGAGAAGAAGGAGATGAAGGATGGATCGACCGGTTTGACAACTCAAAGATTTATGATGAAGGAAGAGAAGAGTACAACCGTGATGAGCCTAGTGACTCAAAGGATAAATGGGAGGAGATAGGACTCAAGCTAGATGATAGCTTGTGTGCTATTGAAGCCTACACACTAGCAAATCAAGACATGGAAGTACTCAAGGATGAAGGAAAGAGTGAATCAACAATGAGCGATCTTGACGACATGTGGTACATGGAAGATAAAGAAAGCAACATACAAGTCTTTGAAGATGAAGATCTGGTTGATAAAGAAGACTTCAAAGAAGAAATGAATGCGTACATAGTTGAAGGATTACATGTTCCACATGATGAGTTGAAGAAACCGCAAGATGGTGATGAAGAGGCAACTACACTTGTTGAGATCGATTCGCCTTCAACACCGCTAGATGAACCAAATATCACTCATGTTGAAAAAGCTCTAAGGCCAAGGTACGCACTGAAATCTCAAGATATTATTGGTATTGATGTTGATAAATTCAAATACTCATGCTCAACCAATAGTATGAATGATAGTTTAATGTCTATGCCTTGTTCCAATAGTGATCATGTTGATAGGCTAGATTTTCTTGAGAATGAAAAAGAGGAAACATTTATTTTTGATCCAATTAATATCACACCTAAACAACCTTTTCCTAATGATGAGCTAAGTGCTATGCATGAAACATATGCTTCTTTTATTTACACCTTGACTTGTTGCTACAATTCACATGTGGTGTTAATTATGGACGCGTATGTCTACAATAAGTTTTGTAAATCTCGATCATGCTTTGCGCTTGGTCAAGCTAGTGACCTTAAAGAATCATATGTCGGGAAAGGCCCGATTTTCACTAACCATGTAGACAAGGCTTGAATAATGAAAAAAAAGAAGCCATGCCTAAAAGAGTTGCAAGATAAATCATCAACCTCTCCGAATCCCGCGATGGATGCTGCTGTCTTCATCAATTTGAGAGCTTGTTCAGAGGTGTACAAATGAAGAAAATGAGATATTCAGAAGCTCCATCAAATTACCGTTCCAACGCATCAAGAACCAACAAGTTTGAAGACCCGTGCAAGGAGTTATGGAGAAAACATTGAGCGTTGCGCGTTCTGAAATTTCAGGACAGATTTCATCGCCGAAGTAAAACGGACGTAACTCTCTTGTCCGGAGTCCGATTTGAGCAAATGAAGACTCGTTGGAAAGGAAATTTTGTGCACTGTGCAATGGAGTAGAGCTTGAGTATACTTTCTGTTCTGGAAATTAAAGAAAAATTCATAGATTGAAGGCAGCACCGAAGGATGATAAAGAAGGAGATAACGATGAAACAAAAGGATGCTTTGGGCAAGTCTTCTATAAGTGATCAAGCACAATATGGGAAGTAAATTAAAGCTGAATTGGTACCTTTTCTTCTTGCATGAAGGGCCATGGCGATGCGACGAAAAGAAGGTATGTGAGAAAGTCGAGCTCTATGACTTTAAATGAAGCGCTTTTCGGGAGGCAACCCGTTTCTTTATATTTTTACTACTTTCTTAGAGAAAATAAAAAATGGAACTATCTTATGATGATCAACTTGTGGTTATTAATCTAAGTTTAGTTTTCCTTTTTAGAACCACCATCATGTTCATGATCATATTTATTTATTTGCATGCATTGCATTTTGTTATCAATGTGATGTTTCTTTGTGTATATATGTTTTGTACATAGTTGGCTTGGTTGTTATATACTTAATGATGTATGCTTCATTTTACATGTTAATACTTCATAAGGCCTTATGAGTATTTTTCTTTTGTGATCTTGTGTAAACGTGGTGTTTAAACATGATTGCGGACCATCATCATTAAGTTCGATAAACCTTGCTAGCTTTTCATATGTTTTCATGTTGCATTGGTTAGTTTATAATCTCTGCAATGCGCTTAATTTTTCTTGTGCTATAAGAGTTATTGATTTAGGGATAGACATGGTGCTTTAACCCTAGATATATAAACCTTTATGGCTATGGAGAAATTCAGCAACCTAGTTGTAAACATGGTGTTTAGAACTAGGTGAAAACATTGTCTTTGTTTATATGCTTTCCTATCATGTGCATGCACACCTTGCACCACGTACACTCATTAGGTTTTTATTCCTCATTAGACTAATTATACCACAAGTTAAGAATCTTAGGAGACATTGTTGGATTGTTGGCAATTCTTTCTATTCCCAACCGTCACCTTGGGGGTAGAATATGCGTTTAAAACGTCTTGCAGGCAAGATAAAGACTCTCACTACAAGGAAATTGAAGGATGGCTAAGATAAAAATTCTTTGTCTTCTTCTTCCATGACTAGCAAAATGCTAAGCATGGGGGAGACCCTGAATCTTCAACACGGAAGTGCAACATGACACTCTAGAAGATAGAATGATAAAGATCGTTAACATCTCCGGATCAATGCGCAAGAAGTCACAAATATCATCAAAATTCTGCATGGTCTCAAAGGGAAAACACTGGATATTTTTGGATATTTAGAAGCCCCATGAAGTTACGATTCCAACAAATCAAGAATCAAGACAATCGGAGGTTCCTACAAGCGGTTATGCCCGAATCACTGAGTGCAACACGTCCTGAAATCAGTTTTGGACAGCACGCAGCGCTGAAGTAAAACGGACATAGCTCCCTTGTTTGAACTCCGTTTTCGATGAATGACCACACGTTGGAAAGGTAATTTCATAAACTTTTCAATAGAGCCATATTTCGATATATTTTCTGTTCTGGACAGAGGGGGGAAATCCATGAAAAAGAGACAGCAAGGAGATGATGAGAACAAGAAAGAGGAGATGGTGATGACAACATTGAAGAGAAGGGTGACCAATGACTCCATTAAGCATACAAGATCAAATTCAGAAGTTTAGGAGCATTGATAAATCAAGACAAAAGCAAAAGCCACAACGATACATGGAGATGTCGGAAGAAGGCAACGAAGAATTACAAAGGATGGTAACATCTCCATGGACCTTCTCTTTTCCAACCACAAATGCTTGTAAGTATGCCTTCAACATCAACTAGGTGCAACCTTTTGTTTTTCTCTTCAAACAATAACATGGCTACTAGGAGGACAACCTAGGTTTCTTTTTACTTTCAATAGATAAGCATGACCATGTGTTCACCTCGATGTTCTATATTGCCTATGCTTACGGAAAGATGATGAAAGTTGCCGCTTTGTTTTACCTACATGAAGTTATACATGTCTTGGCTACTTGCTCTCTATAATATGATCTGAAATTAATTTAAATACCGGCTCTTTTATTTGTGGAGGTGAAATGACTATGCTCTAGACCCACATACATATCTTTGCTCTTTGTTTTAAGTTTGTGGATAGCCGGATAACTTGTTGTTTTTATGAAAACTTAACTTTTATGCTATCTACATATTTGTGATGCTCTTGCAAAGTTCTACCTACCAAAGCCATATACATATATGTTTTATGATAACAAAACCCGTAGATTGCAAACATATGTTTTGATGAGTTGGATTAGGATTGATTTCTATGGTTCGAGACTAAGAAGTTGGTCATTCCTTTGTGTAACTTTTTCATGCTAGCCTTTTTGTCCATGCATTGTGGGTTTTCACATCGAAAATTTCACAAACTTCGCTGGGCATCCACCCTAAACCAAAAACATCTTTTTGTGATCACCTCCTTGTCCACAACCCAATTTGAGTATGGAGTAAAATTCTCGATGGAGATTCAAATATTCCGCAAGATTATGGAATTTATACTTACTTTAGCAGTCATTTCCCCTCTCTTTTATGCTCGAGGACGAGCATCGTTCAAGCATGGGGGAGGAGTCATTCTCTGACACAAATGCTATGTAAGTATTATGTTGCAAAAAGTTTTGAGGAGCAAAAGAAAAAAGAAAAAAATGAAAAATGAAAAAAATATGATAAGAAGAAAAGAAAAGTAAGAAAAATAGGAAGAATAAAGTGAAAAAAAAGAAAGAGAGAAAAATGAGAAGGAAATAGAATAAAGAAAAAAATAAAGATGCTCCTCGGTTCTTTTTGCTTCATAAGTTCTCAAGTGCCTTGATGACAAATCCATACTCAAATCTTCCAACCATGTGCAATCCGATAACGAGGACTTCACTCGTGCCTCAGGATCATCCATTTGCCACTTGCACATGTCCACTTATCTAAATGTGTGTGTTTCGTCCCTCTCTCTTTCCAACATTTATTTTCCATGGCCTTTTTGACGAGTCTCGGTAATTCCAATAGATCTCTCTCTTAATTTGACAATATTTCGGATGTATGTTTTGCTAGGATTGTTTTTAACCTTCCAAGCTCCACATAAGCCTTCCACTATCACATATGAGTAGAGTAGGTTGAAAATAATCTAGTATAGGCTTGAGTGACTTGATGAGATGAGTGTTCCATGAGCTTTTGCAAGAGATTTTCACTTATGTTGGATATGCATCTTTTTGAAAATCTTCCATGTGACAAGGTAATGGTTTGAAGTTCACTTAAGTTTGAGAGCATCGTGTTAAATGTGGCTTGTTCTTTATTGTTAGTCTATCTTCCATAATGAAAAAGAAGCCGGTCACAACTTGAACTTTAAAAATAAATTCTTAAGAGACAAGAATTTGCCTCGTCATGAATGACTAAGTGCAGGGACAACATTGGAAGGCAACACCGATTTCCCTTTTAAGCGAGGACCACTTACTCGAGGACGAGCAAGGTTTAAGCATGGGGGAGATGTTGACGGTGAATTTCCGTCAACCTAGAGTACTTGTTATACATTGGTTTCGATTATGATTTGCAACTAACCCCGCCACTAGGCATACTAATGATATAACAAGTTCACACTTGCATGTCGATTTTGGAGTTTGTTGTTTACGCAGGGAAATCTACGCTAATGAGGAGACTTTCGGGATAAGTTCACCAAGCACTTTGGAAGAAGATCATGAAGCCCGATAAGAGTCAAGACACTCGATGAACAAAACTCCAAATGACCCGAGGACCGAAGCGTCAACGTGCAAGTCTTCGGGGACTCAACCGAAAACGAAGCAAAGCTTGCATAGCAAGGATTCAAGCCTTAACCGTGAAGGAAACGACGTCAAAGGCCCACATGCGGTGCACACGAATAAGGGATCACGCGAGAAGCAACCGGGGAGGAAACCGGGGCCGAACCGGGCCGAAGTGGGCCTAGGCCGGCCGGCCCGGGCCGACCGGCCCAGCCCACTCCGGGGTCGGTTCGGTCCCCCCTTTGCCCTAGGTGTTTGTCTATTTATTCCCTCCGCCGCCGTCGGCCGCCACATCGAACAAATCATCCTACCGACGCCAATCACCAGAAAACCGCCGCCGCAAGATGAGGGAGAGAGTTAGATGAGCTCGTTGCAAGGATCAACGCCGGCGGAGAGAAGGAAGCAAGAGGAGGACTCCAAGCCGTTGGCCTAGGGGTGTTCCCAAGCTCCATCGCCACCATCTTCATCGACGACGTTGTCCGGAGTCTCCATCACCCCTATGTGCTTCAATCCGTGTAAGATGATGGGGTAATGTCTCCGTTCATCCCTAGGATTAGACGGATACATGCTATGTGATCGCTACTTGATTCGTGGTTTTAATCTATTGTTTTCATGTTGATGATTGTTGACGGTGAAAATCCGTCAACCTAGCTATGAGTTTACCTTCGGTGTTGGCATAACTTTTGTATCTTATTCATTGGTACTAACCCCCGTGGTATAACAAGTTCACTTGTGCATGTCGGTTTTGGAGTTATGTGTTTACGCGGGGTTTTAACGATGAAAGCAAGACTTTCGGGATAAGTTCATTAAGCACCTCATGAGAAGACCTTGAAGCCCGATACAAGTCAAGCAATGAAGTGAACATGACTCCAAGAGCCCAAGGACCAAGCCCGAGAAGATGATAAACTCCGAGGACCGAACCGGAAAAGTCTTGAATCTTGCAAGACAAGGAGTTGAGTCCAATTCGGAGAGAAACCGACGTTAAGGGCCCACATGCAAAAGGGGAGAACATCTAGAAGACATGGGAAGCAACACCGGCGAAGCGAGGAGCCGCGGGATGGGCCGAATTGGGCCCGGGCCGGCCGGCCCGCGCCGGCCGGCCCGGCCCAATTCGGGGCCCAATCGGCCTCTCCTTTGACCTAATTGCTTCTCGGGCTATAAATAGCCCCCCGACCGAGAGCCACGCGAGAGAAGAAGTCGTAATCCGCCGCCGAGGAGCGAGAGAAGCTTGAGGGACACCATCTCGGAGATGAGGGTCGTGCTAGTTGTCTAGGGTTTCCCTAGCCGACGTGGGAACCTTGCATGGAAGACCACGTCTGAGCTCCGGAGCGAGGATCAAGATCGAGGGAGGGCCCCGGTGGTGATCTTGTTCATGTAATCATTCATGGTGAAGTTTGTAAGTGAATTCGATTTCTAGCGATTAAGTGCTTTCTCGATGATTTTGATTTCTTCTTGGTTTTGCTTCTTCTACGATCTAGTCTATAGCTAGATTACATAGGGTGCTCTTGTAGCCGCGGTGGCTAGAGGTGCATACCGGACCGGCCAAGTGATTTCAACTTGTTCTATCGAACTCGCCCTAAGCTCCCCGCATGAATAGGGATATGTTGTGACGAACGGGGGTCTCGAAAGGCGGATGTTTTCGGAGTCGGATGGGAAGGCCACGATTTAAAGATGCTTTTAATGAGATTCGCTTTTCTATCTTCATCTATCTTGTTTGGAGCTACAACATAAGCATGATCTAGATTCTCTAGATTGGTTATCTCTTGCTTTCTCTTGCTACCTCTTTAGATTAGATTAGATTCGTTTTCTTTATGAGTTAGTAGATTAGATGCAACTTATCTTCATTAGATAGCTTTACCTTGCTTTACTAGATTGAATCCTTGCGTTGCACATTGTTCCACGGATTCGATACCTTGGGTTCACCACTCGAGGGAAGAAGGGTCCCTTGACTACGACGGGAGACTTGTCCGCTTGCAAGTCACAAACGAACTTTGATACAACTATTAACCGTCAACAAGCCCCTTTTTCTGGCGCCGTTGCCGGGGAACAAGCAATCAAGATCCGATCTAGTATCGCTTATCTTTCAGTTTTTCTTTTGATTTTCTTTTGCATCTCTTATGTTTGATCATCCTCAAAAAGAAAAAAAATCAATCTAATCTAGTTTTGATTAACCCTAATTTTTCTTTTCTTTTTAGATTTTTGTTTTATTACTAACCCTAACCGGAGATGGTTGGCTACCTCTCCAAGAAACCCAAACTTTTTTGTGGATGATCCAGGAAAACTTTACAGGCAAAGGTGACGTGCAACACAAGCTAAAGGGGTGGAACCCCTAGATTCAAAAGTTGAAGTCGAAGGACCGTCGAAATCTCCAAGGGAATCACCACCTCCAAGTCCAAAGGGAGATCAACCTCAACCACCGGAGCGCTACGCACCCCGGACATCGTTGATCTACCTATCATAAACCTTCAAGACGCCGGGAGGCCGTTCAAGATCAAGGTCTCAACTATCCGCACGACAATTGCGAGAGCTGAATGCATACGAGCCGGATTCCTTGAGTGGCATATCGGTTTACTCAAGAGGAGGATGGAGAAGATGGAGATGGAGAAAGAAGCCGAACACCTAAAGGCCGCCAAAGCAAGGTCCACATGCAAGGAGTGTGAAGTGTTCATCGTGATGAAGATGCTAGACGCAAGTGGGACAATTTGCCGGCGCCCGATGGTGACAAAGAAGAATATCCGAGACAACTCCAAGGTCCCAAGACGGCGAAGGCTACTCAAGCTCATTCGGGAGAGATGAAGGATCACACTAGAGACCATGAAGATCACAACCGAAGGACCGGAGTTCGAGATGCCGAGCCACAAGGAAGATGTTGCATCCGTCAAGACCAAAGGACAAAGCCACCGTGAAGACCAAAAAAATGACTAAGCCAAAGTGGGTACCCAAGATTGCAACGCCCGCAAAGAGCGTTGATCCGGAGTAATCAAGTGAAGAAGTCTAGCCATGGACTATAAACGAAGCGCTAGGCGGGAGGCAACCCGTTTCGTCGAGTCAAGAATAAGCTACGGGAGGACAACCCGATTCCAGGTTTTTCAAGTCTTTTTAAATATAATTCAGTTCTGAATTTTACTACGCAAAACATTAGACTTAGGATGGTTGAACAATATTAGAGACATAATTCTTGGTTGAATATTTTGCTTGATCATAAACCCTTTACATGAACCATCTTATGTGATTGTTTGCTTCTTTTTCGAGAAACCACAACCAAAAAAAACAAATTTCAGAACCTAACTCAACCCTTCACCCTCATTATGGTGCTGTGGTTGACTTGTTTTTCATGCTAAAAACACTCGAGTAGAGCCACGACTTGTATCTAGATGTTATTTAAATTTCAGCATGTGGTAGGACTCGCGTGAACCTAGAAATTTGATTTTTGGTTGGTTTAAAAATCCATATCCTCTCGTTTCTCTAAGATTAGAATTTTTCTAAGCCTCACTTAATTTTATTTCATTCAAAATCTCTCTCATCTAATCAAAATTAGGACCTAAACCTATGCCCCCATGATCAAGCCGGGAAAAGCTTGCTCTCAACCAATGAAGGCAAACTATACCGGTGAGAACGAAATCGACGTAGTCGAAAAATATTTTCGACTTACATTTGTTTTTAATGGTTTAAAAACTTCTCTAAATTTATGCTTGAGCTCTTGCATGGCTCTGAAAAATATTTTTAAATTTCGAAATTAGAGGAGTGCTTAGCCTTAAACACACTTAAAGGGAGGCAATCTAGTTAACCTAACCATGCATGCACCATGATACATCACGGGATGCCCCTCCAACATATTTAAACCACATGCAAAGTACAAGCATGGGGGGCAGCCAAGGCTAGTTGTCTAGGGTTTCCCTAGCCGACGTGAGAACCTTGCATGGAAGACCACGTCGGAGCTCGGAGCGAGGATCAAGATCGAGGGAGGGCCCCGGTGGTGATCTTGTTCATGTAATCATTCATGGTGAAGTTTGTAAGTGAATTCGATTTCTAGCGATTAAGTGCTTTCTCGATGATTTTGATTTCTTCTTGGTTTTGCTTCTTCTACGATCTAGTCTATAGCTAGATTACATAGGGTGCTCTTGTAGCCGCGGTGGCTAGAGGTGCATACCGGACCGGCCAAGTGATTTCAACTTGTTCTATCGAACTCGCCCTAAGCTCCCCGCATGAATAGGGATACGTTGTGACGAACGGGGGTCTCGAAAGGCGGATGTTTTCGGAGTCGGATGGGAAGGCCACGATTTAAAGATGCTTTTAATGAGATTCGCTTTTCTATCTTCATCTATCTTGTTTGGAGCTACAACATAAGCATGATCTAGATTCTCTAGATTGGTTATCTCTTGCTTTCTCTTGCTACCTCTTTAGATTAGATTAGATTCGTTTTTTTTATGAGTTAGTAGATTAGATGCAACTTATCTTCATTAGATAGCTTTACCTTGCTTTACTAGATTGAATCCTTGCGTTGCACATTGTTCCACGGATTCGATACCTTGGGTTCACCACTCGAGGGAAGAAGGGTCCCTTGACTACGACGGGAGACTTGTCCGCTTGCAAGTCACAAACGAACTTTGATACAACTATTAACCGTCAACAATGATGCTTTGATGATTAAGGTTAGCTACCGTGTTTTTTCGGGTGTATGATATCCGCTACTCCCATAGATTCCATCAACATACCGTGTCCATCATAGGTCTAGTCACGAATACCTTCGCGTAGTGACGAGACGAGAGGAGGGAAAGGGCGAAACCGTGGTCACAACCCCCGTAGATTGGTTTACCGCTTTCGTGTAGTAGATGCATACCATGTTATCCTAGATCCTAGGGAGGGAACGCTTATCAATCTTAACCTCGCTCTCTTGTGTTCACCCCTTTACCATCTAGTTTAACCATAGATTTGTTTGATCAACTTAACTTAGATTAACTTAGGTTAGATTGTCTTTACTTTTAGATTAATACTCACTTTAAAGGTTTTCCATTCGACTAGATTAGTACTTTGTTAAGCGCTAGTAATCCCCTTGCTCCGCGGATTGACAAGAACCTTGGGAATCCCGTGGTGAAAAAGGTGTGGGGTCCGTACGCTTGCGGATCGTAGAGGGATACGTCTTTTATCCGTCAACATCGGTGCATGTTACGTGTTTTGAAAGTTGCTTGAAAAATTTGGAAAAAAGTTCTTGAAAGGTGTGGAGAAATTGACCTAGTGCTTAATTGGGAGAAGTGTCCGTCGGTGTTTTAGATCGGCAACCTACCAAGGGGAGTACCCGAGGTAGATGAATGTGGCCTCGTCAAGATCATTAACTCGAAGGAAGAGACACGTGGCACACAATTTAGACGAGGTTCGGCCGCGAGGTGCGTAATACCCTACGTCCTGTATGCTGCGTAGCTCTGGATTTATTGGGTGTGATTACAAGATGATGCGTAATGAGAGAGAAGGGTCCCCGCCTCGCCTTATATAGTCCGGGAGGCAGGGTTACAGGTCGGTTTAGGGAGAGAGTACTAGTCGTGTACGTCTAGGAGTCCTCTATATAGTACAAGGTATGTATAGCTTCCTAGCCGAGTACTTCTCCACCGTAGTCCTTGCGCCTCATGCCATCAGGTGCCGTGTGGCACAAGCCGGTAGTCCCGTGGGGCCCACCGAGTAGTCGGTCCCGGTACCCACCGAGGTAGTGGGCCCAGGGAGGTCCATATGACAAGCCCCCGAGTACTTTGTAGTCGAGCAGGATAGCTTCGAGTAGTTTTGATGGTCTTGACGAGTAGTCCTCAAGCGTCCCCGAGTACTACAAGTCGAAAGTCCTCAAAAATACTTAAAGCATCCCGAGGCCGGGAAGGTACTCCACTGATCCTTGAGTAATCCTGAAGTCTTCTCGAGTAGTCCCCAAGCGTCCTCGAGTTCTGCTCTTGAAGGTCTTCAACAATACCCGTGTTGTCTTGAAGCCGAAGTTTATATGGAAGTGTGATTGCAAAATCGCACTCCATATGGAGTAGCCCCCGAGCCTTAGGTTGAGTCGTAGACTCTGGCTGAGGGTCAATCTGAAGTTCTGGCAAGATTATCCCGCAAAATCCGGAGAAAAAACCGAAGGACACGTGGCACGGAGCCCCCGAGCCTTGAGTCGAGTGCCTCCTCTCGAATTGAAGGGTCATCTTGAATGTAGAATGTGTCCTGAGTTGCTCTTGAATCTTGTCGCTACCCAAGGAATTGATTAGATGTAGCCGAGCCCCCGAGATAAGGCGCACCGACTACCGGAAGTTGAAGGGTGAGGCGCGCGGTGTACCGAGTCACTGTTTTGAAACATATCCATCCGGCCGTTGCGGAGCCGCCTGTTGACTTATAAATAGAAGCCAAAACCCTTAGGGTTTTTCACCCCCCACACTTGCAGCCATTCGTAGCAGATCTCGCTAAGAATCCGCCGCCAGTGCACACCGACACCTCGGTGAGAATCGTAGATCCAAACGCGCCGCCACCGGTAGCCACCACCGCAACCCTCGAGCGAATGCGAGTGAAAACCCACTGTACTTGGAGAATGAAGCCCTCACCATCCAAGAGCATGAAGACCGCCGGCGGGAAGAAGAGATCCCGGGAGGAGGCCGCTGGATCCGCTGGAGGGTCAACACCGCCGTTGTCTCCCCCGCGCTCGAATCCCTACAAAAAGTGGAAGAAATCGAAAGCGAATACCGAGGACCCGTTGGCGCCGTGCGAACAACGGATTTCTCCGAGAGAAAGAGGTTGACATGTGGCGCGCCACCGCGGGAGATCCATACCCGATGGAGAAAAATCCCGATGAGATCCCCATGTTTGCGCGATTCGTGGAGCGCGGGTTGGCCCTCCCAGCAAGCAACTTCTTCAAGGGGCTTCTTGAGTATTACGGTATCGAGTACCTCAACCTCAACCCCAATGGCATCTTCCACACTTCTGTCTTCGTCCATTTTTGCGAAGCGTTCTTGGGGATCAAGCTCCACTGGGTACTATTCCAGAAGTTCTTCCGCGTGAAGTCCCAGCCGAGCGCTAACGACCCGCGAGTAGTCAGAGGAGCCGGCATCCAGATGCGCGAGGACGCCGCCGAGCAGTACTTGGCATACAAGTTGATCGACTCCAACCATGACTGGAAGTCGAAGTGGTTCTACATCACCAACCACCACCCGGAGCTGCCGAAGCCCAGCGGGAAGTAGTCGAAGCACCGGCCCTGGTGGAATACGGAACCGACGATGCAGGAGGGTGTCCAGCTACCCGAACTGTTGGTGAAGATCAAGGCTTTGAGGGAAGCCGGGCTGAGGGCCGAACATGTGGCCTTCGCCTTTATGAAGAGGAGGGTGCAGCCACTGATGGCTCGCGACACCCTCGGCTACCAATACACCGGCAAGGGCGACTCGTCGGGGATGCCTGGCGGTGAGATTGATGATGATGACATCATCGATAGGCTGGGCAGAATCTTCAAGGACATGCCGGCGTACACGCCCTGTCCGGTCCCCGAGTACTCCGCCGCTCATCCGCCAAACGAGGTCAGTAGCCGCACTCAGTGTACGAGTACTGATTATGTTGTAGTAGTCATGCTCACCCAATGTTCTTGTAGCAGGAGGACATAGTAAAGTTTGTCTCTGAGCCGGCTTCGCCTCCCCGACTTGTGGAAATCCCGCAGGAGGGGAAAAGCAAGGCCAAGGAGCGCCGCGAAGTCGGCGAAGGTGACAACACCGTCATCGTCGAGGACACGTCGATGAAGAAGACGAGGAGACACTTCGGGAGCGGTTCCGAGCCGCGGTCGAGGTTCGGCCGCCCTAGACCGCCCAATGTTCCTCTCATCCAAGATCCTCCGACTTGTTTGGAAGCTAGTTTGCTCGCACCGCCGAGGAGGCCCCGCAACGTGGCACGCAAGCGCGTTGCCAAGAAGCCGAAAGTCACCGAAACCACATCTCAAGAGGTAAACTCCTTGAGTAGAGTAGTCGAGTACTTATCTTTCAATGTTGTGTATGCCGACGACAAAATTCTGTTGCTGCAGGAGATTCTCGCCTTCCGACCCCATAGACCAAGGGGATGAAGGCGACCGGGAGACGCCGGGGGAGCCGACCGAAAGAAGCCGCGGCCCCGCCCCCGCCATGACGTGGTCGAGCCGCGGCGCCGCTTGCCGAGGGCAAGACGGAGCCGCCCGCAACTCTTGCCGCCGAAGAGCCGCCGGCGGCTGCGAAGCCGAAGAAGAGGCGCCCTGCCGAAGCCGGACTTGTCGACATCGCCGAATACTTGGCGCCCCGACCGTGACTATTGTCTAGTCGAGCTTGTAAGTGAAGATCTTCCCGAGTAGTACATGTAGATTGGTAGTCGTACTTGGTTGACAACCGATTGTGTACTATGCAGAAATCGACAGGACTTGTCCCGGGGAGGGGGATGAGCCCGGCGCGGCGGCCGGCCGAAAAAAGATTCCACGCCGCCGCCGAGGAGTCCGCTCCCCTCCCCTAGGGCGAGACCGTGGTGCCGGAAGTTGAGGCTTCACTGCCCGAGGCCGCATGGTAGAAGGTGAGTACACCGCGCGTACGCGCTCTTCCTCGAGGAGTAGTCGCAACCCCCGGAAACTAATCCCGTGTGTTTTCTCGTTGACGGGGCCGAAGCCAAGTGAAGCACCATCCCCGAGGCCGTGTCCGTTGAAGGCTTGGTGCGGGAGACCCAAGAAGTCGCCGGAGCGCCCCGAGCCGGCGGAGGTAGCCGGCGGTGGAGCCCCCGTGATGGCCGAAGAGAAGCGCGACGAAGTACGGCCGCATTCAAGCTTGGAAGTAGTCGTTCGTTCACCGAGAGATTCGGGACGCGGAGCCGATCCGTTCGGTGCCGATGTCCGGGACCGCCACGACTAGTCGTGGTGGGATTGAGCTTCGGCGGACGATCTCGTCGACCGGCAACGGTAGCGCGCAACTTGGAGGCGATGCGCCGGGCCGAGCAAAGGATGAAGGTAAGCTATCGGTACCCTTGGATGGTGAATCCGCCATAAGTGCCGAGTACCCGAATAACGCTTGTTGCCACCGCAGGATGTCATGGAGAGTGTTGACGCAAAATCCGCACCTTACGCCAAGCACACAGCAAGCCGAACAAGCTAGCTTCATACGTGAAGAGATTCCAAGACGTGCCGGTCAATTTTTCCCGAAAATTAACAAAAGACAAAGTAGTTAAATTCCAAAGCTTGGAACTTGCCGGGTGGTACCAGACAGTTCCATATTTACGGCTAGAAAGCCAAGTGAGATGACATATAGCTATAAGAAGCTATCTGCCAGCAAACCAGAAACCATTCGGGAGCTTCAGAGTGCAAAACAGAACATAGTCGAACGGAAGACGTAAGCATGACGAAAAAATCGGTCTTTATTTAGATTAAAGTTTCACTCGCGCAAAGCAATGACCAATCCTCAATAATAAATAACAATAAACAATAAATGAAGTAAAACATGATCATAAATATGTAATAAACAAGCATGCATAAGCCCAAAGCACTAGTCTACCTCGTGTCTAGGTACTTTAAAACCCGTCAAGCATGATGCCAAAACAAATCTATCCACCGCATGATACAACTTGTTCGGAAATCACACCACTAACCACAAATAGATCTATCCACCGCACGATACAATCTAAATATGGAAAGCTAAAAGCATACAATGTTTAAAGCATAACTTATAAACACGTTTCACTCGTGAAAGCATAACCGAATATGGCCGAACAGTAGAATCGGGGTCCATGAAGAAGGAACAAATGTCGCCAAAGATGATAAATCTATCGATTGAATTAAAAATCTAATCCACCGGATGACTAGCTTTAAAACAACCCTAAAACCCGCATCTACCGCATAATACCCGGTTCTTTCAAGATTTATGCAAAATTAACAAGATTGAATCCGCAACATGTAACAACCTAGATCGGTTCGGTTTCGGTTTGTTTAACAAACACGTGATCCACGTGGTTTTTGAAGCAAAATATGAACGTGCGATGTAAAGACCACGAAACAAGATAAAGCTGATCCGAATCAATCTAAATTGGGCAAAAAGGTGTTACGTGAATTTAAACATAAAGTAAAAACTCAAAGCAACACAGGATAACTTAATGAATCTATTGGATCTTGCCAAAATCCAATAGAGCCGATAACTAGCTCCAAGCTAGATCTTAGCCCACCGCATGGCTCATGACCTAACAAGAAACCCTCTTGAACCAAGCTTGAATCTACCGCATGATACTAAGCATGGTAACAAGACTACTTGCATCACAATCTAAATCCACCGCATGATACTAGACATGATACAAGGTTGCCGGTACTTACGGAGGTTGACGGATCGATGAACCCTCTCGAAGAACTCGACGACACGCAAAGGACTCAAGGGTTTGGCGTAAAGCCGGTTTGTTATGAGAATGTTTCGAATACAATTACATACATTCGGGGTCCGTATTTATACCCCGTCATGGCATGACTCCGAATGGACTACGAGCACAATATTTGATACCTAATTTATCTCTAAATGCGATCGCTTATCCATCCATTCATTCCTTCCGCTCGAGCCACGTCATCACGCAATCCCGCAAAATCAGAGCAAACAGTTTCCTTGCCGAACGGAAGCCAACTGCCGACCGCGAGCTCCTTTGCCGAATGTTTCTGGAGAGACCTTCCTTCTTCCGGACGGATTTTTTCACCAAGTTAGGCCCACAAATCGACTCCTTCCCGTACCAAATTTTGGTGTTAACATATGCCCCTTGAATTACGGGATAAAAGTGATTTTATTCCGAAATTGACTCCGCTTGCCAACGTCTTCAAATTGAGCCCGTTCAACACCTATTCTCTCTCCTTGCAATCCACCGGAGCCTCCGTCTAGATCCAAACCCTAGGCCATCTTTTCCCCAAGTTCAAATCCCCAATGGCGAGGTCAAAATCAAGCCGCTCGGTAAATTCGATCCCCGTAAGCTTCATTCGGCACTCTTTTTTCGAGTTTTACCTCGCATTTCTTCTCCGCCTTCTCTCAATAGGAGATTTCCACCGAGCTCTTAATCCGCACCGAGGCCAATTCGACGTCTTACATCCTTGGTCCCGTGGGAATTTCCGATCCTCGCGAGTTTATCGCGGCCGAATCCCAAAGAATCCCCTTCAAAGCGGCTTTATCTAAGCTTTCCCTATGGCGGGGACGCCTTCATGAATTGGCCGTTGCCCCCAATCGCGGTGGCCGGAGAAATTGGTACAAAAGGGTACTTGCGGATAACGTGCCAAGACCCAAACTTGGGACGGCCTCCGTATTGCTCAATGCTTGGAGCTTTCTCTCGGCCGAGACCCCGAAGAACGAAGACCTTTTGATAGCGACTTGTCACTTTTGGTCAAACGGCGTCAATGCCTTCCTCTTTGGCCACGGCCCAATGTCCCCAACTCGGCCGACGTATATATTATCACCGGCCATGATGTTTCGGATCCGTGTACCCCCGGGACTAGAAAGGTTCCACAAGACAAACGGGGGTGAAACCAGGAAGTGGGTATAAATCGAAGGACCGATACGGCGAACCGAGAGGGGGGGGGGGGAGTGAATGGGAGCCGATAAAAATTCTTCTCGAAGGAGATAGAAACTCCAACAAGATGAACAAGGCTTCCAACACACGTCTCCAACTCACTACCCAAGTTGGCCAAGCCCACGTAGCCACCGGAGTGCCACCGGACCTAGGAACCAACACACAACCTTCCGACCCGAGAACGCAGTGGAACACCAAACCTCGAGTCTACAGACCCACACCGATCGACCGGTGAGCACCACCGGTCGACCGGTCCCTACTGGTGAAACTGAGCAACTTTCACTAAGTGGCTCTACACCGGTCAGACCGGTGAGACACACCGGTCAGACCGATCACAGCCTGAAAGCCCCCAAGGCACCAAACAGGCCAACCGACCACCAAGCCGACCCAAACTCGAAACGGCGGCACCACGGGACAACAACGAACACACCAAGACGTTCACCCGAGCAAAATTCCACCGAGAGTTGCACCGGTCGGACCGGTCAAGAGCACCGGTCGACCGGTGTAGCTCGTGCGGCTCGGGATGAACAACGACCCGCGGGTCAACTCCCCCAAAACCAAACCTCGATCTCCCGAATCGCTCACGGACTTGAACAAGACTTTGGGGATATTAGGAACACCTCATGAAGAGTCCATAGCCAAGTTTAATCCCACCAAAACTCGTCCAAAAAGGAGGAATCAAGGAAATCCCGCCAAGAGCACTTCCAACCCAAAAACTCAAGAAACCCCAAAACCGAGCACCTTTACTCACGGATTTGGGAGGGGAATCACAACCCAAACAACCACGAAGGGTTCCCACAAATTTCCCCCATCAAATCCCCAAGAGAAAGGTCCCGAAAACAACCCAAAGAAATCACCAAGAGAGGGCTCCGAAAATCACCACCAAGAACAACCGGGAAAACACATCCAAACCTTGAGGAACCACGCCGAATCATCTATACATGAAGCAAAGGTTCATACAAGGTCTAGCAAGCCACCCGATCATCCATCCCTCTCAACAAGATCTCTCCATGAAGCTCTCTTGCCGCTCTTATGGAAAACCTAAGGAAAATAGGAAGAAAAATGGGAAAACAAATGAGCTCGGGTTCCAAGAGTTGGCTGCCATCCTCTCACCTCTTGGGTTATATGGAGGCAATCGAATGTCTAAAACACCCTTCTCTACTAACTAGGGATACAAGCCCCTCAAGGGCGGATTTGGAATTCTTGATGTCTTCACCATCGGACGGAAGCCCGCAACCGCACCCTCGCGTAGCCTCGACACAAGCCATGCGATCCCGACGCGTGTCCTCCGCTTCGAAGATTCCGGACCGCGTCGTCCCACACCGGTCGACCGGTGCTCCTCACCGGTCGACCGGTCCCCACCGGCCGGACCGGCCGGACCCACCGGTCGGACCGGTCCGCGCTGCTCGCAAAGACCGTCTTCGGTTCTCCGGTCTTGGCTTTGTGGAGCAATCAAGGAACCCAGTGGTTTTCTGGTGAACCACTGTAAACCCCGCGAACTCGGTGTAGCCTCCGCCAATCTCCACTCATGACTCGGCTCCCACGTAGTCCCGGCTCGACCTTGGTTTTGAGGCTCAACCAAGAAACCGTCCACGACTTCATCTTGCTGTTCATGCCACCATGCGGCCCGCACTTGACCCCGCTGGCCACCGGGTCCCTCGAACGAAGCCTACTTGTCTTCTCCACACCTGGAGGCCTCACCGCGACGACCTTTCGCGCTTGTTCTTCACCCGCACCAACACCGGTCAAGCCGCAACCCGCACCCGCAATACTTAGCCAAGAATCGCTCCACACAACGTTGTTAATCACTCATCACACTAGGAAGCGACCATCCACCGGTCCTCGAACCACACATGGTCCTCAATATCCCCCTTGATGAGTGCATTGACAACACCCACACGAAAGTAACAAGAGAGAAAAGAAAAAGAAAAGAAACGAACAAAAAGAAACTCCAACAAGCGATCGAAAGCCAAGCAAAGGCAAAGAGCAAGATCACTTGAAGAAGACAAGTCTCGGACCCCTTAGGCAAGGGCAACGGCTCGACACATCCGAGACAAAGCAAAGCTCAAGCAAAGAGTGCAAACCACCGAATCAAAGCTCGAAAAACCACAAAAAGCTCCCCCTACACACAAGCAAGATCCCCCCGAACCAATGCACCTCCCCCGGACGAATGCATGATAGACACCACTTGAAACAAGGCAGTCGCAACAACTCGGCCACCGACCGGTCGGACCGGTCAACACCACCGGTCGACCGGTGTGCAACATGTGAACAGAACCGAGCACTCACACCGGTCGGACCGGTGACCCCGACCGGTCGACCGGTGCACAACAGAGCCCGAAATGGCTCGAAACCACTCGAAAACCTTCTAAATGCATCCAAAGAAGCCATTTCAAGCTCAAACTTCTCCCCCTTGTTGGCAATGCATGAATCAAGCCAAAAATGCAAAACTTTCAACCTAGAGCTTCTCAAATAGACAAAATTCAACAAAGAATGCTACACATGTCCAAATGAGCAAGTTAGATACTCTACGGCTTCGTATCGATCTCAACTACATGATCACCAAGTTTCACAACCATTGGACGAATCTAAGATGGATTTTGGCAATTTTGCGAAAAACTTGCCTCTCATGAACAAACTCCTAAACATGATCGAAGCATATCAAAATGGCAAAGCCACACAAACTTCATGCTAGGACAGCCATTCTAATCATAAGACCATCACAAACACCCACAAGCACCTCATGTCATGTCAAAGCCACCGAGCCAAGTGCCTACTTCTATGTATGAGACTTCTCATTGGTAGGCATCATGCAACGGTTTAGCACCCAAAGCAAATTAAACTCAACGCACATATGACATGGGAGCACATTTCCAAGCATCTTTCATTTCATTTTCAGATTTGTAAATGGTACATGAAATGTCTTTGCGACAAAAAGGAACTTATGCTCCTCCATAAGATAAACCAAGAGGGCTAAACATTCATGACGGCAAATGAGCCTTTAGCCCCATATGATCAATAAACTAGCCATCCAACCACAAATTGAGTATAGCCAAGCCACTAAAACATGTCAAGAGCATATAAAGGCATTTACACATGAGAGCACATACATGTGACATTTTTTTTCAAAAAAACATAGCCGTCAACCATGGATTATTCATCAAGATCATCAAGAGCTAAGCCAAACTAACCATAGCATACCAAACAAGCTCACAAAAACATATATCTCATTCCATGGTGAACAATGCATATGAGAGAAGCTTTTCCTAACCAATGCATATGATACAAAATGCATGCAATCTAAGATACAAGGATGCCTATACATCACATTACATATGCCATGCCAAATGCAAGAAATGCACAAAGGAAAGCTATACATATGCTACAAAGAGAGCTCCCACACACCCAACTCAAGAAATCAAACACACACCAAGTTCCCCCCCGCAAACGAGTGAAAGTTGCTTGATCTAGGGGTTTGGTGAAAATATTGGCTAGTTGGTCATGTGTGGGTACATGGATCAAAGCTACCTTTCCTTTCTCGACATTGTCTCTCAGAAAATGATACCTCACTTCTATGTGTTTGGTTTTGGAATGGAGCATTGGGTTCTTTGCAACACTTATGGCACTGGTGCTATCACATTGAAGTGGGACATGGGTATACTCCTCACCAAAGTCACTCATGGTGTATGTGATCCAAAGGAGCTGAGAGCAACAACTAGCGACGGCAACATACTCGACCTCGGTCGTGGATTGAGCAACACTCGACCGCTTGCGGGAAGCCCAAGACACCAAAGAAGAACCCAAAAACGGCAAGTCCCGAAGTGGACTTCCTATCCAACCGACACCCGGCAAAATCCGCGTCCGAAAAGCCATGAAGCGCCAAAGAAGAGGACGCGGAGTACCAAAGTCCGAAGTCGGGAGTGTGACGCAAGTACCGAAAATTCTCTTCACTCGCTTGCCGATGCGAAGTCCTCGGAGACGCTTGAAAACGAGCGCACAGACACACCGAGAACTGTATGTCCGGCCTCGTCGCCGTCAAGTAGAGGAGTGACCCGATCATGCTCCGGTACTCCTTCCGGTCCACGTGTTCACCTTCCTCGTCCGCATCAAGAGCTGTAGTCGTACTCATCGGCGTCGTCATAGCCTTGGAGTCCTCCATCTTGAACTTCCGCACAATGTCCTTGGTGTACTTAGCCTGGTGGACAAATGTTCCTTCCTTTGATTGCTTGATTTGTAGCCCGAGGAAGAACCGCAACTCGTCCATCATGCTCATCTCAAACTCCCTCGCTCATATCATCCGCAAACCTTGCAACAAGAGAGTTAGACGAGCCACCAAAGACAATATCATCCACGTACACCCGCACAATCGGGATATCTCCGCCCCCGCCAAGCAAAAACAAGGTCCGATCGACCTTCCCCATCTCAAAACCTCTCTCAAACAAGAACCCCCTCAACCTCGCCATACCAAGCTCTAGGCGCCTCGCTTCAACCCATACGGCGCCTTCCTCAACTTGTACACCCGGTGGGGGTACTTCTCACTCTCAAACCTCGGAGGTCGCCTCACATACACTTTTCCCTCCAAAGACACCATTCGGAAAGCACTCTTCACATCCATTTGGTGCAACTTGAACCCTTTAGCCACGGAAAAGGCTAGAAGGATCCTAATCGCCTCCAAACGGGCTACGGGAGCAAAGGTCTCCTCGTAGTCGATCCCCTCCCTTCCGACCGAACCCTTGAGCAACAAGTCTCGACTTGATCCTCACAACCTCACCCTTCTCTCCCTCTTTGTTTTTCCACACCCACTTGGTAGCAATCGGCTTACACCCCGGGGGAGGGGTCAACCAACTCCCACACCCGATTCCTCTCAAAGTTCTCCAACTCGTCATGCATCGAATTAACCCAATTGTGATCGATAGTGTGTGTCCAATGTCTTTGGGCTAAAAAGAAGCAACAAATGCAGCATGAGCGAAATGGGAATTGTTTCGAACCCTCGACCGTGTAGTGCGTTCATTCATGTCGCCGATGATCCTTGAAGCCTGGGTGATCCATCCGTACTCGCCGGGGAGGTTCTCGCCTTGATGCTACCTCCCCCTCAACATCAGCTTCTCCTCGTTCTTGATTTGTCGTCATAGGTGTAGTAGAGGGTCCATCCATCATCGTAGTCGAAGTAGTGGGTACATGTTCAGCCGGGGGCACCACACCGCCATCTTCATCATCACCATGTTCATGCTCCTCCTCCCCGAAAGATCTTTTCGCCAAGCTCATCATCACCTGCACACTCAAAGACAAGCTGACTACGTGGCTCTGTCTCGTCGAAGGTTACCTCGCAAGTCTCCACGATTTGGTTAGTTTCAAGATTGAGCACACGATATGCTCTAGAATGAGATGCATAACCAAAGAAAATGCAATCGACAGACCTAGCCTCAAACTTATCCAACTTCCTGCCTTTCTTCAGAATGAAACACTTGCAACCAAAGACATGGAAGTGACTCACCTTGGGTGTGCGACCATGCATCAACTCATAGCATGTCTTCTTCTTGTGCACTTTGAGGTATATCCTCGTTCGACACATAGCACGCGGTATTCACCACCTCGGCCCAATACCTCCTCGGAGTCTTATGCTCATCAAGCATCGTCCGAGCCATCTCGCACAAGGTCCCGTTCTTCCTTTCCGCAACACCATTCTCGGGGAGGCGTATACGTACTCGAAAACTGGTGCTCAAGACCCAAGTCATGGCAAAAGGTTTCAAAACGAGAGTTCCTGAATTCCGAGCCATTATCACTGCGGATAGCTCGTATGGCATCTCCGTGCCTCTCGTTCCTCAACCTCAAGACTAGATCTCGAACAAAACCAAACATCTCCCCCTTATCCTCAAGAAAGAACACCCACACATACCGAGAATAGTCGTCCACCACAACAAGGACATACCACTTCCCACCCGCGGATCGCACACGAGCTGGGCCCATAAGGTCCATATGGAGCAGCTCGCATGGACGCTCAGTCATCACATCGGTGAGAGGCGGGTGAGAAGAGGCTACCATCATGGCATGCCTACACGGCGCACAAACCAACTCTTTCTCAAGCCTCAACCTTGGCAATCCTCGAACCAAATTGAGTTTACTCAAGCGAGGCAAAAGGTCAAAGCTCAAGTGACCCAACTTCCTATGCCATTTCCACAACTCACTCGAAGAACCAGCCAAGAAACAACGCTCCACACCCGAAGACTGAGAAAAATCAGCACGAAACACCTGACCCTCGGGAAAGACCATACGGACAAGGTCCCCTCCGAAGGACCGATTAGGCGACCGCGAGAGGGGGGGAGTGAATGGGAGCCGATAAAAATTCTTCTCGAGGGAGATTGAAACTCCGACAAGATGAACTAGCTCGGTCGAACCCCCGAAATCACACACTCCGCACTTCTACCTTCCGTTTGCAAAACCACGTAGCCACCGGAGTGCTACCGGTCCTAGGAACAAACTCTATCAGCAACCACAACACACACGCAACAACGACAGCGGAAACAACTCGAAAGCCGGCTAACCGGAGGGAGGCGGTTAGGACCGGTATAGGGGGCGGTTAGACCGCCTCCACCCGGTAACCAAGAAATCCTCCGAAATGCCTCTTCCGAGCACCAAAACTCACCACGGTTTCACCAACAAAGATATCCGGTCAAGGCCATGCTAGCTACCGGAAAATCTTGGCGAAAACCAAGACTCCACCCGGGGGCCTAGGGGCGGTTAGACCGGCTACCGGGGGCGGTCTAAACTCCCGTACCCAAGCAACGAACTCCAACCAAGAACACCTAGCAAACCGCATGAGAACGACCCCAAATTTCACCGCCAAAGAGGCACAAGAACCTCATACGTGACACCCACCAAAAACCCCAAGAAACCGTCCTCAAAACACCGCCAACAAAGAGATCCGAAAATCAACACAAGAGAGACGGGAAAACCACCACGATGAACAACGCCGAACCATCTATACATGCCATGAAAGGTTCGTACAAGGTCTAAATTGCCACCCAAACATCCATCCCTCTCTCTAGATCTCACATGAAGCTCTCAAGCTAGTCCTCTAAAATCCTAAGGAAAATGGAGAACGAAAATGGAAAAACAAATGAGCTAGGGTTCCAAGAGTTGGCTGCCATCCACCCATTCAATGAGTATATATGGAGGCACCCAAAAGACTAAACTACCCTTCACTAATAACTAGGGATACATGCCCCTCGAGGGTGGATTTGGAAGTCTTCATGTCTTCACCATCGGACGGATGCCCGGCGACCGCAACCTGCTTAGCCTCGACGCAAGCCTTGCGATCCCGACGCGTGTCCTCCGCTTCAAAGCTTCTCGGCGCCGGCGGCCAGGGCGGTCAGACCGCCCCCCTGGGCGGTTAGACCGGCCCGGGAGATCTGACCGGCCCCAGGCGGTCCGACCGCCCTCCCGGGCGGTTGAACCGGCTCGGTGGCCGCACCCCCCTCGTCGAGTCTTCGGCCTCGGTTTTGTGGCTCAACCGATGTCACACCTAGCCCAATTTGGATGGCCCATGAGTGGCCCATGAGCGCCGGTGCGCATGTTTAGTGCCACATTGCAAGTTGAGCAAGGGTGGAGCCAACTTATAAGCCTTTGTCCACCGGCCCATACCACCCTCGGGTAAACCCTTTTACACGAAGCGAGGACGAAAGTGTAAGCGAGGTGCTATGTGTACGCGTGCTCGCCCCTACGGAAGGGTTGGGTGGTGCGGCTTTGGTGGGCGGGGGTGTTACAAATGTATCGCAGCCGACCCTCGAGGTTGCGCGTACGGATCGGTGTGCGGACATAGGGCGCATGGCGCGTGTGGGCCCGAGATGGGACACACGGCATGGCATATGGGTCGGCACCGGACGTACGGTCGTGCGCTAAGAGGGAAGGTTCCCGGACATTTGCTCGGGTCGGTGTGCGGACATATGCATGTGCGTGTGGTCCCGGGATGGGGCACACGACATGGCGTATGGGTCAAGACCGGACGGGTGAGTTGGACCGACGAGGACGTCGGGTTCTTTGAGGGGGGGTGAATGTCACACCTAGCCCAATTTGGATGGCCCATGAGTGGCCCATGAGCGCAGGTGCGCGTGTTTAGTGCCACATTGCTAGTTGAGCAAGGGTGGAGCCAACTTATAAGCCTTTGTCCACTAGCCATACCACCCTCGGGTTAACCCTTTTACACGAAGCGAGGACGAAAGTGTAAGCAGGGTGCTATGTGTACGCATGCTCGCCCCTACGGAAGGGCCGGGCGGTGCGGCTTTGGTGGGCGGGGGTGTTACAACCGAGTAACCCGGTGGTTTTCTCGGTGAACCACCGCAAACCCCGCGAACTCGGTGTAGCCTCCGCCAATATCCACTCATGACTCGGCTCCCACGTAGTCCCGGCTCAACCTTGGTTTTGAGGCTCTACCAAGAAACCGTCCACCACTTCATCTTGTCGTTCATGCCACCATGCGGCCCGCACTTGACCCCCGCCGGCCACCGGTCCCTCGAACTAAGCCTACTTGTCTTCTCCACACCCGGAGGCCTCACCGGCAACGACCTTTCGCGCTTGTTCTTCACGTGCACCAACACGAGTCAAGCCGCAACCCGCACCCGCAATATTTAGCCAAGAATCGCCCACACAATGTTGTCAATCACTCATCACACAAGGGAGCGACCATCCACCGGTCCTCGAACCACACATGGTCCTCAATCTCCCCCTTGATGAGTGCATTGACAACACCCTCACATGAAGTAACACAAGAGAAAAGGAAAAAGAAAAGAAACAAACAAAAAGAAACTCCAACAAGCGATCGAAAACCAAACAAAGGCAAAGAGCAAGATCACTTGAAGAAGACAAGTCTCTGACCCCTTAGACAAGGGCAACAGCTCGACACATCCGAGACAAAGCAACAGCTCAAGCAAAGAGCGCAAACCACCGAAACTGAGCTCGAACACCACAAAGAGCTCCCCCTGCACATATGCAAGCTCCCCCTGAGCCAAAGCACACTCCCCCTGAACAAATGCAGCAATGCAACGCGGGAATGCAACAAAGAGCAAAAACCTGCTCACTCTGCCAAGGGCGGTCAGACCGCCTATACTGGGCGGTTAGACCGCCAGTGCCACAACTGACCGCCTTGGAGGCGGTTAGACCGCCCCATGAGACCGGCCCAGCACCAAACCGCCCAAAATTTGCCCGAACCAATTGGAACACCTTCCAAACACTCCCAGTGCCCAAAGCATGCACAAACTTTTCCCCCTTGGTGACAATGCATGAATCAAGGCAAAATGCGAAACTTTACAACATATAGCTTCTCAATATACAAAATTCATCACAAGGAGCTACACAAGTCCAAATGAGCAAGTTAGATACTCGACAGGTTCGTAATGACCTTAACTACGTGATCACCAAGTTTCACAACCATTGGACAAGGCTAAAAAGGATTTGAGTAATTTTGCGAAAAGTTACTCTCTCATAAGCAAATACCTAAACATGAGCAAAACATATCAAAATAGCAAAGCCACTCAAACTTCATGCTAGGACAGCCATTCTAATCATAAGACCATCATAAACACCCAAAAGCACCTCATGTCATGTCAAAGCCACCGAGCCATGTGCCTACTTCTATGTATGAGACTTCTCATTGGTAGGCATCATGCAACGGTTTAGCACCCAAAGCAAATTAATTTCAGCACATATGACATGGGAGCATATTTTCCAAGCATTTTTTTCATTTCATTTTCAGATTGATAAATGGTACATGAAATGTCTATGCGACAAAAAGGAACTTATGCCCCTCCACAAGATGAAGCAAGAGGGCTAAACATTCATGATGGCAAATGAGCCTTTGGCCCCATATGATCAATAAACTAGCTATCCAACCACAAATTAAGCATAGCAAAGCCACTAAAACATGTCAAGATCATATAAAGGCATTTACACATGAGAGAGAGCATATATGTGACATTTTTCAAAGATTTAGCCATCAACCATGGATCATTCATCAAGATCATCAAGAGCTAAGCCAAACTAACCGTAGCATACCAAACAAGCTCACAAGAACATATATAGCAACCCATGGTGAACAATGTATATAGGAGAAGCTTTTCCTATCCAATGCATATGATACAAAATGCATGCAATCTAAGATACAAGGATGCCTATACATCATGTTACATATGCAATGCCAAATGCAAGAAATGCACAAAAGAAAGCTATACATATGGTACAAAGAAGCTCCCACACACCCAACTCAAGAAATCAAACACACACCAAGTTCCCCCCGCAAACGAGTGAAAGTTGCTTGATCTAGGGGTTTGGTGAAAATATTGGCTAATTGGTCATGTGTGGGTACATGGATCAAAGCTATCTTTCCTTTCCCTACGTTGTCTCTCGAAAGTGGTACCTCACTTCTATGTGCTTGGTTTTGGAATGGAGCACCGGGTTCTTTGCAACGCTTATGGCACCGGTGCTATCACATTGAAGTGGGACAAGGGTATACTCCTCACCAAAGTCACTCATGGTGTAGGTGATCCAAAGGAGCCGAGAGCAACAACTAGCGGCGGCAACATACTCGGCTTCGGTCGTGGATTGAGCAACACTCGACCGCTTGCGGGAAGACCGAGACACCAAAGAGGAACCCAAAAAGCGGCAAGTCCCGAAGTGGACTTCCTATCCAACCGACACCCGGCAAAATCCGCGTCTGAAAAACCATGAAGCGCCAAAGAAGAGGACGCGGAGTACCAAAGACCAAAGTCGGGAGTGTGACGTAAGTACCTGAAATTCGCTTCACCGCTTGCCGATGCGAAGTCCTCGGAGACACTTGAAAACGAGCGCACAGACACACCGAGAACTGTTTGTCCGGCCTCGTCGCCGTCAAGTAGAGGAGTGACCCGATCATGCTTCGGTACTCCTTCGGTCCACATGTTCATCTTCCTCGTCCGCATCAAGAGCCGTAGTCGTACTCATTGGCGTCGTCATAGCCTTGGAGTCCTCCATCTTGAACTTCCGCACAATGTCCTTGGTGTACTTAGCCCGGTGCACAAAAGTTCCTTCCTTTGATTGCTTGATTTGTAGCCCGAGGAAGAACCGCAACTCGCCCATCATGCTCATCTCAAACTCCCTGCTCATATCATATGCAAACCTTGCAACAAGAGAGTTAGACGAGCCACCAAAGACAATATCATCTAGTACACCCGCACAATCGGGATATGTCCGCCCCGCGCTCGGCAAAAACAAGGTCCGATCGACCTTCCCCATCTCAAAACCTCTCTCAAACAAGAACCCCCTCAACCTCGCCATACCAAGCTCTAGGCGCCGCTTCAACCCATACGGCGCCTTCCTCAACTTGTACACCCGGTGGGGGTACTTCTCACTCTCAAACCCCGAGGCCGCCTCACATACACCTCTTCCTCCAAAGACACCGTTCGGAAAGCACTCTTCACATCCATTTGGTGCAACTTGAACCCTTTAGCCACGGAAAAGGCTAGAAGGATCCTAATCACCTCCAAATGGGCTACGGGAGCAAAGGTCTCCTCGTAGTCAATCCCCTCCTTCTGACTGAACCCCTGAGCAACAAGTCTCGACTTTTTCCTCACAACCTCACCCTTCTCTCCCTCTTTGTTTTTCCACACCCACTTGGTACCAATCGGCTTACACCCCGGGGGAGGGGTCAACCAACTCCCACACCCGATTCCTCTCAAAGTTCTCCAACTCCTCATGCATCGAATTAACCCAATTGTGATCAGATAGTGCGTGTCCAATGTCTTTGGGCTCAAAAGAAGCAACAAATGCAGCATGAGCGAAATGGGAGTTGTTTCGAACCCTCGACCGTGTAGTGCGTTCATTCATGTCGTCGATGATCCTCGAAGCTGGGTGATCCACTTGTACTCGCCGGGGAGGTTCTCGCCTCGATGCTACCTCCCCCTCAACATCAGCTTCACCTCGTTCTTGATTTGTCGTAGTAGGTGTAGCGAGAGGGTCCATCCATCATAGTAGTCGAAGTAGTGGGTACATGTTCAGCGGGGGCACCGCACCACCATCTTCATCATCTCCATGTTCATGCTCCTCCTCCCGAAAGATCTTCTTGCCAAGCTCATCATCACCCGCACACTCAAAGACAAGCCGACTACGTGGCTCGGTCTCGTCGACGGTTACCTCGCAAGTCTCCACGATTTGGTTAGTTTCAAGATTGAGCACACGATATGCTCTAGAATGAGATGCATAACCAAAGAAAATGCCATCGACAGACCTAGCCTCAAAGTTATCCAACTTCCTCGCCTTTCTTCGAATGAAACACTTGCAACCAAAGACATGGAAGTGACTCACCTTGGGTCCGCGACCATGCATCAACTCATAGCATGTCTTCTTCTTGTGCAATCCGAGGTATATCTCGTTCGACACATAGCACGCGGTATTCACCGCCTCAACCCAATACCTCCTCGGAGTCCTATGCTCATCAAGCATCGTCCGAGCCATCTCGCACAAGGTCCTATTCTTCCTTTCCACAACACCATTCTGGGGAGGCGTATACGGACTCGAAAACTGGTGCTCAAGACCCAAGTCATGGCAAAAGGTTTCAAAATGAGAGTTTCGAATTCCAAGACATTATCACCGCGTATAGCTCGTATGGCATCTCCATGCCTCTCGTTCCTCAACCTCAAGACTAGATCTCGAACAAAACCAAACGTCTCCCCCTTATCCTCGAGAAAGAACACCCAAGCATACCGAGAATAGTCGTCCACCACAAAAAGGACATACCACTTCCCACCCGCGGATCGCACACGAGCCGGGCCAACAAGGTCCATATGGAGCAAAGACGCATGGACGCTCGCTCATCACATCGGTGAGAGGCGGGTGAGAAGAGGCCACCATCTTGGCATGCCTACACGGAGCACAAACCAACTCTTTCTCAAGCCTCAACCGTGGCAATCCTCGGACCAAATTGAGTTTACTCAAGCGTGACAAAAGGTCAAAGCTCAAGTGACCCAACTTCATATGCCACTTCCACAACTCACTCGAAGAACCGGCCAAGAAACAACGCTCCACACCCGAAGACTGAGAAAAATCAGCACGAAACACCTGACCCTCGAAAACGACCATACAAACAAGGTCCCCTCGAGAGTCCACAATCCGAGAACCACCTGGCCGAAACAACACCTCAAAGCCCTCATCCAACAACCCGGGACACGAAAGCAAATTGTACCCCGGCCGATTGAACAAGAGCAACACGCCTCGCAGTGATCTTGTCACTCACTTTGATCTCACCTTCGAAAGCACACGCCCACGCCCATTGTCCCCAAAAGTGATGTACCTCTTCGTCAACACGGACGTGACTTGAGAACCACCCCCTGTCTCCGGTCATATGCCTCGAGCAACCGGAGTCAATCAACCAAATGTTCTTCAAGTCTCCCACCCGAAATTCAAAAATGAGCACGTGAGCGAACAAACAACTCGGCAAGACGGGGTTAGTACCAAAAGAGGAAATCCGGTGCCGAGCCATTTGCTCGAAAGTGGGGTTAGCACACATCAAGCCATCTTTCCTACCATAACTACCACCACGAACACCACCTCGGTAACCACTCCGAGGAAACCACCCCTCACCGCCTGGAGGAGGACCAAAACCACGGAAGACAACCCGTGGACCGTCCCTCCTCTCCTTCTCAAAGCTACGACTCCTCCCATCCCCGTAGTGAACTCGAGGGGGAGAATGCCTAGCAACCGACCACCCGCCGTCTCTCCGGACCAACCACCAAAGCAACTCCACCTCCGGACACCGAGACCTCTCGACTCACCACCTCGAAAACCACTCCGCCCGGACCGGGGGGGGGGCGGTTAAACCGCCTAGCCGGCCGGTCTAACCGCCACCCTCCGGGCCGGGCCGGTCCGACCGCCTAGCCGGGCCGGTCCGACCGCCTAGCCGGCCGGCTCGACCGCCCCCTCCGGAATCGCTCCTCGGCTTCGGGAACTCGCCCCATGCCGAACACTTCTCACCACAACCGTACCCCCAGGCGGTGGCATACGAGGCTTAGGTACACCATGGGAAGGGTTGTACCTATCCTTGTTCGCCCACTCCTTTGCCATCCTCTCTTCCCACTTCCTCTTGAAGCAAAACTCATCCTTGTGACCCTCTTTCCCACAATGGCCACAACGGAACCTCACAAGCTTAGGTTTAGGCTTGGATTGGGGCTGCTCGCTTGGTTTCTCTCCACTCAACTCCTCCACCGATTTCTCCTCACTAGCCTTCTCACTCACTTTCCCAAAGAACACTTTCCCGGAAGTGCTCACAAACTTGATAGGCCTTCGGAGATCATTTGTAGGTGTAGGAAATATGGGTGGAGCTGGGGTTGTGTCTAGTCGGTTCCTAAGATGGTTGGGTTTTGGAGGGAAATCATTTTTGTGGTGGGTTTTTGGTGGCTCTGGGATATTCTCTCCACTTCCCTCACCAACCTTGTTTGCCCCAAGACCCTCACCATCCTGCCTCTTAAACGCCTCGATCATCATCCTCAACCTAGGCTCATGACCTAGGACAACCAACCCATCAACTTCCTCAAGTCATCATTCTCATCCCGCAAACGATCAACATAATGTGCAAGTTCCAAATTTTTCAATGCATGCATTTCACGGGTAGAGCAAGATGTAGGCATGGGTTCCTTCAATTTAGCCTCAAGAGAACTAGTGTAAGCATGCATCTCATCAATCTTAGCATGCAAAATAGGGCAAGAAGTGCAAGCACCTAGCAAAGCGAGTCTAGACTTAAGCTCGGCCACTTCAACCCTAAGCACATCTAGTTCCTCACACTTGGAGGCATGCTTCTCCTTAAACAAAGCAAGATCGCAAGGAATATGGAGCAATCGAAGACAATCAACCTCATCCGAAACAACGGGGCTAGCCTTAAGGGAATCAATCTCAAGCTTGCTATCAAGCACCTGTGTCTCTAGCTCGGCCACTCTAGTCCTAGCATCCTCGAGTGAAGCCCTAAGCTCTTTTCTCATTTTCTTGGCCTCTCTAAGCATGTCATCACGGTTATCAAGCAAAGAGCCAAGCCTCTCATTCTCCCCGGCGCAAGAAGGGAAGTTCATCACGCACCTCTTCGTCGGACTCGCAGTCCGAGTCGCTCCGTGTGCTCTTCTTGCCGCCGGAGCTCGGCGCCATGGTACGAGGCCGTCTCTCGCGGCGGCCTCGGCCCCGCTCGGGTTCTTGGACGACTTCTTGTTCTTGCGACGATCACATTCGTCTTCACCGCTACTCGAGCTCGAGGTGGAGTACGCGGAACCGGAGTTGACGTCGCTCGCTCCCACCATCACTCGGGCCTTGCCTCGGCTCTCCTTCTTCCTCGATCGTCGCTCGTCCTTGTACTTGTTCTTGTGCTTGCTCTTGTGGTTGCGCCATGAATGGTACTTGCTGTCCATCCTCGGCTTGTGCTTGTAGCTGTCCTTGTTCTCGGCCTTCTCCGGGCAGTCGGCGACGAAGTGTCCTGGCTTGCCGCACTGGAAGCATGTTCTCGTGTTCCTCCTCATGTTCACGCGGTTCTCTTGCAGCCTCTCGAACCGCCTCGTCAGGAGCGCCAACTCGTCCTCTCCAAGCTCGTCGAACTCATCGTCTGCCATAGACATCAAAGAGGAGAAAGAGAACATCCTGGTGGATGGGTTAGAGTTAGCCTTTCCTTTGGAACCACCAACGAGGGCGAGACTATGGGAATCAGTCGGACCCTCGAGCTTGGAAGTCATGCCCCTATCCACCTCAGCCGACTTGAGCTTTGAGAACAGCTCGTTCACGGTCAGAGTGTCATACTTCTCTGACTCCACAATGGCCTCGAACTTTCGCCCCATATCGTACGATCCAAAGAGTGTAAGAGCTTGACCGCTCTATCATGATCATCGTATGGAAGCACGTCCACATTGGCCCTCATGTTGTTCACAACCACCGTGAACCTCTCGAAACAAGGCATCGATGGACTCATCGGGGAGATGAGTGAAGTTCTCGTACTCTCTCCGGTAGGTCGCATACATCCGTGCCTAAACTCCGGGCGTTCCCAACATGAGCCTCCTTCAACACCGCCCAAATCCTACAAGCCAAGTGCTCGGTGTGCACCCGATCGAACTCGGTCGACACAAAGCACGAAACAAGTAGTCGACCGCCTTGTTGTTGGCGTCGAATTTGTCCCTTGATCCTAGAGCGAGGAAGTCCCGTCGTATGGACCTCCCCGGGCCCACCACATCGGTGGGTACCGGGATCGACTACTCGGTGGGCCCCCGGGACTACCCCGGCTTGCGCTACACGGCACCCGAAGGCGTGGAGCACAAGGACAACAAAGGAGTAGTACTCGGTTAGGATTACGTACACGTTCCGCACCGTATAGAGGTCTCCTAGACGTACTCGACTAGTACTCTTTCCCTACTCCGACTTGTAACCCCGCCTCCCGACTATATAAGGCGAGGCAGGGGACCGATCTCTAGCATCCAATCTCAATCCCCCTACAACTCACGGCGCACTATTGCACCATCTTGTAATCGTGCCCTATCAATCCGCAGCTACACAGCATACGGACGTAGGGTATTATGCACCTCGCGGCCCGAACTCGTCTAAATTGTGTGCCACGTGTCTCTTCCTTCGAGTTACCGATCTCGGCGAGTCACGATCATCTACTTCGGGTACTCCCCGTAGTAGGTTGCCGGTCTAAAACACCGACACCGGCGCGCCGGGTAGGGGCCCTCGCTCGAGATCACATGGCGAACTCGACGGCTTCCGTCCACATCAAGCCAACCGTCGCCTTCAACGCGGCGACACCTTCGTCTTCGGCGCTTGGGTCCGCACCGCCGATGGCGCGGGCTCCTTCCGCCGCGCCCGACCATGCGGCCCAACCCGAGGACGAGGCCTCATGACGCTTCCCGAAGTCGTCACGGGCGAACTCGCCGGCAAGTTCGGCGAAATTTCGCTCTTCGACCATCATGCCGACTTCGAGCTCGAGTCCGACGCCAACTCGAACCCGATGTCGCCGTGGGCCATCGCTTGCGAGCCGGGCCGCTCGGCCATCGCGACGGCCCCTTCACCACCCCGCCGCCCGCGCGTGGCCCCCGCGTCCTCAGCCGGGCCCGCACAGGGGCTCCTACTCCGCGACGGGCCGGCAAGGAGCCCGTAACCGAGTACAACTCGGACTCCGACACCGTCGCCGATCACGTCTCGGGCTCCAACCCTCTCTCCGAGTTCTATTCGAACCCGGACTACGAGTTCGACTTCGGGTCGACCCCCGAGGAGCCCGAGTCCGAAGACGACTCCACTGAGCTTCCCTTGTCAGGGCCGGCCTGCGGGGCGGTTATAAGATCAACACCGACCGGCGGATACGTCTACCGGCCGGACCGCAAGCCCGCCGACCCCGGCAAAGGGGGACTCACGCTACGTCGCCTACATTGACTCACTACCGTTCCGGAGGGAACACCACCGGCCCGGCTGACTCCAACACACCCACTGAAGTGGCGCCTTCTGAGTCCAGCCTCGGCACCCCCGATCGCCAAGTCTTCATGGCTGCCGGCGACACCCCGGGAACCTCAGGCACGGCCGCAGACAAGTACCTGGAGGACATCTCTGCAGACGAGCTGTCTGCTGATGCACCTGCAGGCGAGACCGACGCCATCAGGGACGCCCGGCGCGAACGTAACAGGAAGCGCAACGAACGACGCCGGCGGCTCAGAGACAACCTTCCCATCCGCAACCTTGCGGAAGCTCTCGAGGCGGTCGAGAGCAGAGTCCACACCACCCCTGAGCAATGCCTCATGTCGATCACAACGATCGCACGACAGGCTCAGGGCATACGCGCTGGAGAGGTCATCGCCAAGCTCGCTGAAGAAGCCTACTTCATGCGGGTCGACAAAAGAGTCGACCCAACCTCTCCCGGCTAAGCCTCGCGACAACGAAGCTACTAGTCGCGGCGCCGACCCCGGTCCCAACCGTACCCGTGGCGACATCCCGAGTCGACCCAAACCGTCGCCGCTCCATCGCCGGTGGACCTTCACGACAAGAGCAAGGCAACCGAGAAGTCGTCCCCCACCGTGCTCCGGCCGGTGGCGGCGGCAACGACCCCGACGGCGGCGGCGCCGACGGCGGCGGCTCCAACCACGGGGCCAACGGAGAGCCGGAGGCGGTGGCGCCCGCGGCGGCCGTGGCCACGCGCATAGCCACGCCTCCGGCGCCTCTCATGGCGGGTACGATGCTCGCCGGAGGATCGAGGAGTTGCGGCGAAGAAGTCGACCACCGCCGCCGAAGGCGACGGCTTCCCCGCCTTCTCACCCCGGCTCCGCAACCCTCGCTCCTCCCCGACAAGTTCAAGCCTTTGGGGATCACCAAGTACGACGCGAAGCGGATCCCATCCGGTGGCTCCGATGCTACACCCTCTCCATCGAGAACGCCGACGGCAACGGTGACACCAAGTGCCTCTACTTTCCCTTCTCGCCCGGACCAAGCTCCACTCACATGGCTCGAGTCGCCGGACAAGCACTCGATCGACGAGGTGGGACCACCGAAGGAACAGTTCACAAGCAACTTCGCGGGCGCCATGGGCCGCTCGGGTACTCGCATGGACCTTGCCATGATCAAGCAGGAACAAGGCGAGACCCTCCGCAAGTACATGCGCCATTTCTTCGACAAGCGCGCTACCGTCGTCGACGTCACCGACAAGGAGGTCATCGACCTCTTCCAGGACGGCCTCTACCATCGCCGCACCTTCGAGGACTTCGGTCGTCGCCGCCCCAAGTCCATTCCCCACCTCAAGGACATGATCACGTCCTGGGCGGACGAAGAGGACAAGGCCAACGCCAAGTACGACGCCATCCGTGGCAAGTCCAAGCGAGAATCGGGCGGCGGCGGCGCGGCAGCAATGCAAACCAAGGCGGCCGCGGTAACAACAACAACAATAACGAAGAACTACTCGGGTCCCAACCGCAAGCGCAAGCCGTACAACACCGTCGCGGCTATCCAACGCCTCGCGAAGGGGAACTCGAAGAAGAACTCGGCGGGTTCAAGGACCCGCCGAAGGAGAAGTGCCCGTGGCATCCAAACGGCAATCACACTACCGAGCGGTGCTACCGGCTCGTGCACGCGCTCAAGGACACGCCGAAGCCACCGCACCCTCACGATCAAAAGGGCAAGAAGAAGGACGGCGACAACGACGACTTCCGGGAACCCGAGAAGACCGTCAACGTCCTCTTCGGTGGACCGCCCGGCCGGCGGGAGCGAAGGCTACCCGTCGCGAAGTGATGTCCATCGAGCCAGCGGTTATGACCCCTCTCAGGTGGTCAGAAGTACCCATCACCTTCTCCCGCGCGGACCAGTGGACTAGCTTCTCCGAGCCAGGACGGTTCCCTCTCGTCCTGAAACCAACAGTGGCGGGTTCCAAGCTCAACAAGGTGCTCATCGACGGTGGAAGCGGGCTCAACGTCCTTTTCACCAAGACCTTGAAGAAGATGAACCTCGACGTCACCCCCATGCTCAACAAGGGCAGCATGCCCTTCTACGGCATCGTCCCAGGCAACGCGGCTATCCCACTGGGCTCAGTGGTACTGCCAGTTACCTTCGGGGCGTCTCGGGATAACTACCGCACCGAGTACATCAAGTTCGAGGTTGCGGATTTCGAGACTTCCTACCACGCCATCCTCGGCAGACCGGCCATCGCCAAGTTCATGGCGGTGCCCCACTACACCTACTTGGTACTCAAGATGCCAAGTCCAGCCGGTGTGCTCTCCCTCCAGGGGGACTTGAAGATCTCCCACGACTGCGATACAGAGGCCGTGGTGATCGCTTCAACAAATCAAGTACCCACCCCCATGATGGAGGTCTACGCTGTGTCGAAGAAGCTCGCTATGAGCGAACTCGACATCCCGCAGAAGTCCGACGGCCGCCAAGAAGCCTCGGCCACCGAGGAGGTACTCGTCAAGTCGGTCGACCTCGGAACAGGCGACCCCAGCAAGACCACCACCATCGGGGCCGGCCTCGACCCCAAATAGGAAGACGCGCTCATCGGCCTTCCTTCGGGCTAACCGCGACATCTTCGCGTGGAAGCCGCCGGACATGCCGGGAGTGCCCGGGGAGCCGATCGAGCACCGCCCTCAACGTCGACCCAAAGGCCACCCCTAAGCGACAACACCTCCGACGCTTTGCCGACGACGGACGGGACGCCATCAAGAAGGAGCTCGTCAAGCTACTCGCCGCCGGCTTCATCGAGAGAAGTCTTCCATCCCGAGTGGCTCGCCAACCCCGTCCTCGTCCGCAAGAAGAACTCGAACGAGTGGAGGATGTGCGTCGACTACACCGACCTCAACAAGCACCGCCCAAAGGACCCCTTCGGGTTGCCGCGGATTGATCAAGTCATCGACTCCACGGCGGGCCGCGACCGCTCTGCTTCCTCGATCGCTACTCCGGTACCACCGCATCGCAATCAAGGAGGAAGACCAGGAGAAGACCGCGTTCATCACCCCGTTTGGCGCGTATCGCTACACGACCATGTCATTCGGGTTGAAGAACGCCGCGCCACCTACCAACGGGCCATCCAGGGCTCCGCTTCAAGCGGCAACTCAACAAGAACGTCGAGGCCTACGTGGATGACGTGGTTGTCAAAACCAGGGACTCCGGTACCCTCATCGACGACCTTGAAGAGACCTTCGCATCACTACGCGAGTACCGCCGGAAGCTCAACCCGAACAAGTGCGTCTTCGGCGTACCTTCGGGCAAACTACTCGGCTTCATCATCGCCCCGCCGCGGCATTGAAGCCAACCCCGAGAAGATCTCCGCCATCACCGGCATGAAAGCTCCCACGAGCATCAAGGACGTCCGTGGCCGACGGGGTGTATGGCGGCGCCGAACGTATTTATCTCGAGGCTAGGAGAACGGGGTCTCCCCTTCTTCAAACTTCTCAAGCATCACGAGAAGTTCGTGTGGACACCGAGAGGCGGATCAAGCCCTTGCCCGGCTCAAGGACTTCCCCGTCAAAGCCGCCGGTCCTCACGGCTCCCTACAAGGGCGAGCGCCCATCGCTCTACCTTGCCGCGACTACTCACGTGGTCGCATCGCCATCGTTGTCGAGCGGCGGGGAAGACGGCCACGCCTATCCGGTCCGGCGCCCGGTCTACTTCGTCGGCGAGGTTCTATCGCAGTCCAAGGTTCGCTACCGGCCCGTGCAGAAGCTTCTGTACGCTCTACTCATCACCTCGCGGAAGCTACGACACTACTTCCGGGAGTACTCGGTTTCCGTCGTCACGGACTACCCGCTCGGCGACATCCCGAGGAACCCGGACGCCACCGAAGAATCTCCAAGTGGGGCCTGTCGAGCTCGGCGCCCTCACTATCGACTTCAAGCCACGCACCGCCATCAAGTCGCAGGCTCTAGTCGACTTCATGGCGGAGTGGCGGGAGAACCGCCTACCTACTCCCACCGTGCGACCGAGCATTGGGTGATGTACTTTGACGGCTCACTCAACCTCGAGGGCGCAGCGCGAGGGTACTCCCCGATCTCTCCAACGGGCGAACAACTCAAGTACGTCCCGCATCTTCTCGGAAGGTCTCGAACAATGAAGCCGAGTACGAAGCCCTCCCCGCACGGGCTCCGCCTCGCGGCTTCACTTGGCATCAAGCGGCTACTAGTCTACGGCGACTCCGCAGTGGTCATCAACCAAGTCAACAAGTCCTGGGACCGCAACAAGGAGAACATGGACGCCTACTGCCTAGAAGTCCGCAAGCTCGAGAACAAGTTCTACGGTCTCGAGTTCCATCACATCGTCCGCGACAACAACGTTGCGGCGGACGTCCTCTCGAAGCTTGGATCCACCCGCGCCCGGTACCCGCGGGCGTCTTCGTCCATGAGCTCCACGCGCCATCCATCCCGGAGCCGGCGCCACCGACCACTGCCCCAGCCCATCCACCAGCTGGGTAGGAGGTCATGATGATCGACGTGGACTGGAGGCAACCCTTCATCGACTACCTCAGCCGAGCGTAAGGTCCCCTCCGACAAGAACGCGGCCGAACAACTCGTCCGCCGTGCCAAGTCTTACGTCCTCGTCGGCGACAAGCTTTACAAGCGGGGCGCATCTTCTGGAGTACTCATGAAGTGCGTCCCTCGTGAAGAAGGCAAGGACATCTTGGAGGAGATCCACAAGGGCGTCTGCGGCAACCATGCGTCTTCACGTACGCTGGTCAGCAAGGCCTTCCGGCGAGCTTTCTACTGGCCTACAGCCCTGAGCGATGCCGAAGAACTCGTCAGAAGGTGCCAAGGATGTCAATTCTTCGCCAAGCGAAGAACACGTCCCGGCCTACAAACTAGTCACCATACCGCCGACCCGGCCCTTTGCCCGCCGGGGGCTCGACATGATTGGGCCACCGCCAACCGCGCCGGAGGATTCAACAGGGTACCGGTGGCCATCGACAAGTTCACTAAGTGGATCGAGGTCAAGCCGGCCACATGTCCCAAGGCCGACAGAGTACTCGACTTCTCGGATGAACTTGTACACCGCTATGGGCTACCCCACCACATCATCGCGGACACCGGGGTCCAACTTCAACAACCACCGGCTTCGGGAATACCGCGAGAACGGCGGGATCGACGTCGGATACGTCTCAGTCGCCCATCCACGGGCCAACGGACAAGTCGAGCGCGCCAACGGGATGGTGCTCGACGCCCTCAAGAAGCGGCTACACGACGCCGCTAACTCTAAAGGGGGCAAGTGGATCAAGGAACTACCCAACGCACTCTGGGGGCTGCGGACTCAACCATCCAAGCCGACGGGGCAATCCCCCCTACTTCCCCGGTCTACGGCTCCGAAGCCATCCTCCCCGCCGACGTCGTATGGAACTCACCGGCGGTGTGTTGACGCAAAATGTGCACTCAACGCCAATCACACAAAGCAAGCCGAAAAGCTAGCTTCGCACGCGCAGAGAGAGAGTGACGTGCCAGTCAATTTTTCCTGAAAATTAACAAAAGATAAAACAGTTAAATACCAAAGCTTGGAACTTACCGGGTGGTACCAGGCAGTTCCATATTTACGGCTAAGAAGCCAAGCAAGGCGACATGTAGCTATGCGAAGCTACCTGTCAAAGAACCACAACCATTCGGGTAACCGCAAAGGAAAAAAGAACATTGCCGAACGGGTGACGTAAGCATGACAACGATCGATCTTTGAATAAACATGGATGCATGTGCAAAGCCATGACCGATCTTCATGAGGATTAACGTTAAACGAAGTAAAGCACGGACATGATCATGTATTAAATGAGCACGCATAGAATCAAAGCACTAGTCTACCGCATGTCTAGATACTTTAAGATCCGTCGGGTACGATCACAAACAAATCTATCCACCGCATGATACAACTTGCATGAAAAACGTACCACTTCCCGCAAATAGATCTATCCACCGCATGATACAATCTAAATACGGAAAGCTAAAAGCATACATCACTTAAGGCACAAACGAGGCACGTGATCTACTCGTGAAAAACATAACCGAATACGGTGAACAATGTACCCGATCCAGGGTCCATGAAGAAGGAACAAACATTACCACGTGAATAAATCTATCAGATTGAATTGGAAATCTAATCCACCGGATGACTAGCTCCAAAGCAACCTAAAAACCTGCATCTACCGCATGATACCCGGTTCTTTCAAGATTCATACGCACAAAGCAAGCTTGAACCCGCAACACGTGACAACCCAGATCGATTCGGTTTCGGCTATCGGAGAGCACAAGATCCACGCGTCAAAAACACAAGACCTGCTCGCGCACGGATCTTAAGAGGAAAGAAGCCGATCCAAACCCATCTAGATTGGGCAAGAGTGTATTACATGAATTAAAACATAAAGTAAAACTCATGACAACACGGGATAACTTAATGAATCTATCGGATCCTGCCAAGATCCAATAGAGCCGATAACTAGCTTCGAGCTAGATCTTAGCCTACCGCATGACTCATGATCTAACAAGAAACCCTCTTGAACCAAGCTTGAATCTACCGCGTGACACGAAGCATGGTAACAAGACTACTTGCATCGCATCTAAATCCACCGCATGATACTAGACATGATACAAGGTTGCCGGTACTCACGGAGGTCGACGGATCGATTGGCCCTCTTGAAGAACTCGACGACACGACAAGGACTCTAGGGTTTGGCGTAAGGCCGGTGTGTATTGAGGAATGAACGTGTCCGTTACATACATCCAGGGATCGTATTTATACCCTGCCGATTACAACCGCGAATGGATTCATTGCCTAACTAAACTCGATCGCCTATCCATCCATTCGCTTCCTCCGATCGAGCCACGTCATCGTCCAATCCCGCAAAATCGCCCTCTTGTTCTTTTGCCGAACCGGAGCGGATAGCCGACCGCGGATCCTTCGCCGAAAATCTCTCGAAAAATATCTTTCCTTCCACCAGACGGACTCTTTTTCGAATTGGACCCACATGTCATACTCCTTACCAAATTTTGGTGTTAACACATGCCCCTTCAATTGTGGGATAAAAGTAATTTTGTTCCACAATTGACTCTAGCCACGAATCCTTGAGCCAAACCTCGTCAACACCGTTCTTTGCAATCCGCCGGATTCTTCGTTCGAGATCCAACCCTAGATCCCCTTCGTTCCGAGCTCGAATCTCCAATGGCAACTCGGAACCAAGCTTTGCTCGGTAAATTCACCCCTCCAAACCTTTGTTCGGCATTAGGTTTTCAATTTTACCTGAGATTTTCCTCTTCCGCTCTCTTCCAGGAACCTTCTCTTGCTCTTCGATTCCTATTGAGGCCAACTCGCAGCTTATTATCTTGGCCCCGAAGGGAATCCCGATCCCCGAGATTTTATTGCCGCCGAATCTCGGAGAATCCCTTTCAAGGTAGCTTTATCTCCACTTCCCCGGTGGCAAGATGCGTTCAAGAACTCGGCCTTTGCCCCCAATTGCGAGGCCGGAAGACTTGGTATCGGAGGATTCTTGCGGATAAGAGCGGATTGACCAATCTGGATGCTCTCCACATTGCTCAATGTCCGGAGTTATCCGTAGCCGAGACACCCAAGAATGAAGATCTTCCGATAGCCGCATGCCACTTCGGTCAAAAGGCGTCAACGCCTTCCTTTTTGGGCACGGCCCAATGTCTCCAACTTTGGCCGATGTGTACATGATCACCGGCCTTGACATCACCGGGTCGTCCCGGCCTTGGAACTTCAAAAATTCCTCACGCCGGACAGGGGGTAAAGCCGGGGAATGGCTACAAGAATTATATTTCGAAGCACATGAGAGACAATCCCCTTGGCGAAGTTGAATACGCAGCCTTTTTGAACATGTGGTTATGCAGATTTGTCTTCTGTGGCAAGGCCAACGAACCCACTTTGAATCATATCGCAATGGCGATCCATCTGGCTAGTGGCAATCGCCTTCCTCTGGGAAAATTCCTCTTGGGCAGTGTATACCATATGCTTCATCAGATCGTTACCCAAATGTATACCAGCCAGAGGATAACGTGCGTCAATGGCCCTTGGTGGTTTGTTCAAATTTGGCTGCAGCTTCACATGCATCAGATTGTAGGCGTCGACTTGAACTCCAGGTTCTTCCCCTGGTCCAATCCCCCTGAAGGAGAGCTTCAAGTTACCAGAGGATGCCAAAGCTATGGAGAAGCAGCTTCAACTGTTATCATTCAGCAGGACATCATCCAGCTCTTCGAGTTATTCTTCAAAGGCTTCCCCAATCCTCTTTGGCTTCCTTATCTAGGCAATGACACTCTGACCTTCCCTGTCGAGTTCTCCTTTGAGCCCGGCCATCAAGATGGGAGATTCTTGGAAATCTTTAACATCATAATCCGCCCATGCATATTACCGGCCGAGTTCAACGGAGGGAGGCAGAATACCAGTACTTATGAGTACTACCAGCCTAATGTAATGGCCAGGCAACTTGGATGCGGTCAGATACCCCCAAGATTGTTTCTGCATGAATTCCTCAAGCCCAGGGAGGAAATCAAAGAACTGATGCAGTGCAGCAGAGTTTTCAACTATGTGTGCAGTCCCACTGTCTACACATGTCCTTTTGTGCCTGCAACCATAGCTCACCCCACCTTCAATTCATGGTGGCAAGAATTCCATGACCACATCTTCAGTGAACCCGTTCATGTGTTCTCGTGCGGGATTGGTGCCCGATTTCCCCGCCGATTTCGCAGGTAACACAATGAACCCTTGGATCAAGCACTCCTTCTCCATTCATGGTTTTGACCTTCGTCTTTTGTCCACAGAACACGCACCCGCCCCTCGAGCCGGGGTAATCACTTATAATGCCGAAGGCCCGATTTCAAAGATCGGGGTTTAAATCCACAACCCCCGCATCAATTAATGGCCAGGTATGCTACTACGGATCCCGCCTTTCTAGCCTCGCCGCGGACGGAGGCAAGGTCTGCACCTGATTGCCCCTCCAAGTGCCAAAAGGAGAAGAACTGTCAAAAAGGTGCTTGTTGAGGTAAAACCCTTTACCTTCTTGATTACCAAGTCACTCTGTTCCTGATGGATCATATTCATTGTGCATTTTCAGACCAGAGCCCAACATTCTTCAGAACCAGCACTTGCCGATGCTCCATCCACTGGTATGACCTTTGCTGTTCTTTCTCAAGGATGAGCACTGGCACTTATCCCTTCAATTGGACATTTGCAGAAGAAACTGTGGGAGAACCACTTGTAGATGTCCCAGTGGTTCAACAAAGCGAGCCCTTCCAAGGTTGAATTGCCCATCCCGTAGAGATCTCATCTTCATCACCTTCTCGCGGAAGCAATACGTTCTCCAGAGATGAATCTCTCAACTCAACCGGAGCCATCAAATTCCCCCGGATGCCATCGCCTATCGCCCAAGCAAGCAATGACCAACTCAACAGAGGAGGGTCCAATTCTTCACCAGCCAGAAACTCACGAGTCGCTGATTGCTGCACCAGCATCTCCTGACTTGGAAGTTTCGGCTCTACTCGGACGCCTCTTCCGTCTGCGATTGCTCCCGCTCAAGAAACCACTCATGAGGTGCCCAATTCCGCTCCTAATTTCGATACCTTGATGCTAGCATTCTCACCTCGGCAATGTTGTTTCCGGGTCACACCCCCGTCGTCATCAAGCTTGCCGTCGAGGGGCCCATCAACCGCCGAGGTGATGAGAGAAATAAATCGGCCCGCCGCCGATGAAGTGTTGCCCAAACTTAAAGAAATTGCGGCCGGCTAGAAAAAGACGTTCGGGATCGGCTCAATGATCTTCGCCATTTCGAAGAGATGTTTGAACCCATTAGTCGAAAACTTCCCGATGACATCGAGCTTTCCTATCATCCGTCTACGACTTAGAGCCCTTTTTTATGTTCCCTTGAGGCGCACTTGGAGGAAATTGCGCTCCCGTCCGGCCATTGAAAAGGAGAAAACCGATGCCGAACATGCCATGAACGGGGTACAATCCCAAGTGGAAAGTCATAAAGATGCCTTGGCCGACCTGCAAGCTTCTTACGATTTGAAAGTCGCCGTAAAGGTCGCTCTAGAGGCGGAATTGAGAAGCCCGTCGGCGGAGATGGAGATTGACCGGAAGAAAATAGTCGATCTTCCCGGATTGATAGCAAAGACCCAAGCGGAGGTAGAATCGGTCGTCACCGCAGTAAAGCAATGCGATGTAGAGCTCACCGACTTAGCCGGCGCCCAAAAGGACTACCAGGAGATCCCGGATAATTCCCACTTGATAGTATCCAATGTTCGTCACGCACTCGCAAAACTCCTCGCGTGCTTGAACATCCTTATTGATGTATACCCGGACTCGGTCGTTCTTGCAATATTTCCTTTGCGATTTGTTTTCTTTCCTTTGCGTACTTTGAGACGTAATGCCGAACGACCCATTCGGTAGTGAAATGCTAACTCCCGAAAAACACCTTGATTTCCTTTAGCCGAAACAATCGATCCGCACGCGTTTCAGCTTAGAACTCCAAACGACCCACCGGCGGGTTGGTCAAGGAAATCTTTCCACCTTCCGATTTTATTGGGACGTGCGCCACGATCCACAGCCACGACTCGAAGCCACGATTCACCCTGCCAGGCCTATAAATGTTGCCATAGGTGCCCCTAGCTCTCCACCAGGCCTTCTAGCTCTCGAATCTTTGCCAATCTCTAGTCCTCTTGCAAACAGTGCACATCCCCAAACCGCAATGGTGCGCCGCCTCAACCGTCGCCGTGCCTCCGACGAGGCCGAGGGGAGCAGTGCTAACGCGCGCAGGCGGTGATGGCCGTCAACTTCTCTTCCTCGATCCTTCTCTTGATCTTCTTTTGCCTTGACAATCACCTCCTTTTTGCAGGTTGATTCAGTGGAATCCGCCTCGCGCGCCGACCAATCAACCTCTCCCAGATGACTCTTCGGAGTCCGACGGCCACTCTCCGGTACCGTACGGGGAAGCAGACGCCATCCGCTACAAGGAGGAGTTAGAGGCATCCCGTCGCGAACTGGAGGACGTCTCCAAAAAAGCGGGCGTGGCCGAACTAGAATGGGAGGACCAGCGGAAGCAGCTGCTGGAGGCCATCGACGGTATGGCTCTGGGATTTGATTCTTGATTCAGCCCGGCCTTTGATGCTAACTCTTTCTTGTTTGTCTTTTGCAGCCCGCGACGCTGAGCTCGACCAGCTAAAGACGCTGGTAGAGCAATTGGCCGAGAAGGTGAATGCCCACGGCGACACGCCGGCGGAGCGCCTGGCCGCAGTGGAGCGTCGCGTCGACGAGGTGGCCGTTCATGGCGTTCGCCTGGGCACCACCTTGGGCCTGGCTGCGATGGCGACGCATACGGACGTCGACTACTCCACCAGGCCGCGTGGCTTCCGTGGCGGCGCGCCGGAGGATATCGACGAGATCGAGCTCATCCCCGGGAGCGCCTCGACGGCCACGGCGACGCCATTGCCGAAATTACCCATCCCCAGTCTGTGTTGAACAGACTCTTTGACTAGATTGTACTAGGGATGTGTAAATGTCGGCAATATATGATGAACTTTTGAATTCTGCACTTGTTCCGTGATATCTCCCTTCGCATTTGCATCTGTGAATTTTGTCATCTTTGAATGCATCTGGGAACTGTCTTTAGCCGAACGCTCGCAAACAACTGCCCCTCGGCGCAAGATCCACAAAGGATCCCAATTCGGCAATCCGTAAACACTGTTCAAAAGAAAACCCTTCGCACTCGGTGGAAACCCCTGCCGCTTGGCATTCCAACAGTGTGTACTGGCCAGATCATCACTCCCAATGCGCGTCCTTGGTCAATAAAATAGCCCGTGGGGTGCTCTGCAAATCCACTCGCACACTCATCCATCGCTTCTCGTCTCTTCCTTTGCTGCCAGAAGAAAAAACCCCAACGCCATGGACAAGGGTAAACAACCTCAGGGGAGCGGCTCATCGAAGAAGCGTACGATTCGGAAGTGAGTTCTTTCTTGATCTGCTCCTCGTTCTCCTGCTTGATCTTACGCTTCATGTCTTCTTGTCATCTTTTCAGTCTTGATTTGCTTCCTCGAAAGAGGTCATCGGGACCGAAGATGTCCCCGAGTACATCTCCTCCGTTTCCTCCCCCCGCAGCGCAGGATGCCACGCCCGAGCAAAGGGCCATTCGTCGACCGCGCCGTCGTGCCCGGCACCCGGAGCGCGGTCTCGTGGGACATGTCCGTCCGTTGCCAAGCCGAGCGCGAGCGTCGCACGGCGCCGGAAGCACTAGTAGGGGGTAAACGCTTCTGACCCCTTCCGGTTTGCATCTGGATTTCTTGCCCCTAACCTTGATTCTTTTGCCCCAGATGTCTCTGACAGGTACAACAACCTGAAGGCGGCCTGGGATAGCTTGGTAGAGGCCGCCAATCATGGTCATCCTCGTGCTTTCCAAGTCGCCGTCACGGTGGTCCTGGAACAACTGAAGAGGGAGCAGCAGCCGAAGAAGCAAAGAAAAGATTGAACCATACTTTCGCTTCTTACTCCACGCCTTCTGCTTCCCTCCCTTTAGGGAACCTGACCTTCAGGGCTGCTATGTGTAATCCTGCAAGAAACAGTTGTAATGTAGTGTTGAGCTAAGGGCAATGCATCCGTGCACCGGCCATCTTCTTTTGTTCATAGATTTTGTTCTAAAGGCGGCCTCGTTATTGAGCGCCGGCTATTTTGTGCCGTATGCGTGTAATCATCGATCGATCTCAACGCTAGGATAATATTTTTTCGTATATCTCCCATTTATCGCAGCGGAAAACTCTTCTCCCAAAGAAAGTTTTCAATATGTATGCATTACCAGGGACGCATCCGACCACACGAAAAGGCCCCTCCCGCTAGGGGACCATTTGCCGAATTCACCGTATTTAGTTCCAATCGGCGTAGCGCTTTCCAAACTAGATCGCCTTCTCGCGAATTGCTTTACCTTTACTTTCTTGTTATAGTATTTGGCGACCCGCGCCTTGTTTTTCTCGATGTTCTCCGGGGCCCCGAGACGGATCATATGCAAATCTTCTAACTCATCCATCATTAGGCCACCGTAATCCTTGGAGCTCAAATCGTTTTGCAGCACTATTCTCCTTGACTCTGATTGCATTTCCCGGGCAAGGGATCGCGTGATGCCCGTAAACCAACTCGTAAGGAGAAGTCTTTGTAGCTCCATGGGGGGCCATTCGGTAAGCCCACAACGCTTCACCGAGTACCGAATGCCACCTCCTTGGCTTCTCGGTCGATCTTCTTCTCGTATAAGCTTGATCATGATCTTGTTAGAAGCCTCTCGCTCGACCATTAGCTTGGGCATAGTATGGAGAAGAATTAAATAACTTGATTCCCATGCTTTCGGCAAAATCTCCGAACTCCAATGACACGAATTGTGCCCCCGGTCGGTGGTAATCGTCCGAGGGATCCCAAATCGATAGATGATGTGTTCCTTGACGAACTCGATCATGTTTTCTCGATGTCACTTTCTTCGAGGGGACCGCCTCGACCCATTTGGTGAAGTAGTCCGTAGCCAAAAGCACGAACTTATGCCCCTTGCTAGATGGCGGATTGATTTGGCCAATCAAGTCTATACCCCAGCCCCTGAATGGCCATGGCTTGATGATGGGATTCAATGCTGATGCAGGGACTCTTTGAATATTCCCGAACCTTTGGCAATCTTGACACCCCTTGTAATACTCAAAGCAGTCCTCTAATATCGTTGGCCAAAAACATCCAGCCTGCCTAATAACCCATTTCATGCGATAGGCCGATTGGTGCGCTCCACATATCCCATCGTGCACCTCGCTCATCATGTTCTTAGCTTCTTCTGGACCCAGGCATCGTAGCAATACTCCATCTAATGATTTATAGAATAAATTACCGTCCAGAAGAACGAACTTGATTGCCTTGTACCTGAGCTTCCTAGAGACTTTTCGGGATGGATCTCTCAAATAATCAACGATCTCTTTCCTCCAATCATCTTCTCGTAAGATCCGTCCCTAGTGCATTCACCTCCCGCAAAGAAATGCTTCTTGACTCTCTTTATAACCGCAGGCGCTTTGAGCCGGCCGTTTGCTTCCTCGTTATGCTCTCTAGGGATATGCTTCGTAGGGTTACCGGTGGAAAGCCCTTCAAGATTTCTCTCGCATTCCTCGTAGTAACTCCTCGGCCCTCGCTCCCCGCACTCGTACCGGCCGTTCAATTGCTTGATGACCAACTCGAATCTCCATAAATTTCAACCGAAACGGCCCCGGCTTCTCTCAAATATTGAAGCCCTCGAAGCGTTGCCTCGTATTCGGCTCGGTTATTTGTGACAATGGGTTGTATAGGAATGGCGAATTCAAACATCTCACCTCTCGGGAGAAATTAGTAGGATCCCTACTCCCCCACCTTTGCCACATGATGACCCGTCAAAGAATAAAGCCCATGGGGTAATTTCAAGCGTATCAATCGAAGGGTCACGGTGTTCGGTTATAAAATCGGCAATGACCTCGACCTTTGATGGCTTTTGCCGATTCGAACTTCAACTCGAATTCGATAGAGCTAAAATCCATTTGCCAACCCGACCATTCAAAATTGGCATAGATAACATATGTTTTATCACATCAAACTTCGAGTATACAGTGCATTCGGCATTCAACAAGTAGTGCCGAAACTTTGTACACGAGTAGTATACGCAAAGACACAACCTTTCTATAGCCGAATACCCGGTTTCGGGATCAAGTAGTTTTCGGCTAAGATAAGCTACTACCCGCTCCTTGCCTTCGAATTCTTGAATAAGGGCCGATCCAATAGTTTGGGTATCGGCCGCCACGTACAACTTGAAAGGCTTATTCAGCTGAGGAGGGACCAAAGACCGGCGGCTCCTTCATGTATTGCTTGATTTCCTCGAAAGCCTTTTGTTGTTCGTCGCCCCATGTGAATTTCTGATCCTTCTTTAGCTTCAGCAACGGAGAGAATGGCAACACCTTCTGTGATAAATTTGAGATGAACCTTCTCACGAAGTTGATCTTGCCGAGCAGTGATTGCAACTCCTTGAGGTTGGTTGGAGGAACGACTTCATCAATGGCTTTCATGCTCTTCTTGCCAACTTCGATCCCTCCTTCGTGGACCAAAAACCCCAAGAACTCTCCAGCTGACACCCCAAATGCACACTTGTTTGGATTCATCTTCAGACCATGCTTCCGGGTGCACTCCAGGGTTTTCTTCACATCTTCCAGATGGGTGCCATGACTTAAGGATTTGATCACCACGTCGTCAATGTAGATTTCCACGGTCTTGCCGATCAACTCATGAAAAATGTAATTCATGGCCCGCTGATAGGTTGCGCCGGCATTTTTCAATCCAAATGTCATGACGATCCATTCAAATAGGCCTATATGACCAGGACACCTAAAGGCCGTCTTCGAGATGTCTTCTATTGCCATAAAGATCCGATTGTACCTCGCGTTGCCATCCATGAAGCTAATCACCTTGTGCCCAACGGCGGTGTCAATCAACAAATCGGCAATAGGCATCGGGTATCCATCCATGGGAGTAGCTCTGTTTAGGTCCCTGAAGTCTATGCAAACTCTCATTTTTCCATTTTTCTTATACACAGGGACGATGTTAGAAATCCACTCCGCATATCTGCAGGGCCGAACGAAGTTTGCGTCAAGTAACCTCTCGATTTCTTTCTTCACATCGGCCAATACTTCATCCTTGTAGATTTTCCGGGCGGTTGCTTATATGGCTTGAAACCAGGCTTGATTGGCAACCGGTGCTCGACGATGGATCGATCCAATCCGGGCATCTCCGAGTAATCCCGTGCGAAGCAATCTTTATATTCTTTGAGAAGCTCAATTAAGTTCCCCCCGAAGTCCGGGCCGCAAATTTGCACCGATGAACGTCGGCCTTGGCTTATCATCGCTTCCAATGTCAACTTCCTCCAGCTTATCGGCCGACATGAATCCTCGTCCCGCCTTGCCATCGGTGCCATCCACGGGGTTCTCCATTAAAAATTACTGTAAGAGCCGACTGCTTGAATCGGCTGTTGGTCACTGCTGACAGGTTCAACAGGACCTTCTCCCCAGTCCTTCCCTGAGAAGCAATCGATGCCTTGGTACTCCCAGAAGGCTGGTTCCATGTTAGCCACGCTTACGGAGTCATCCGCCTGGACGACCTCGATTTCATCGTCCACCCATTGGATCAGCTGTTGATGCATAGTGGATGGGACGCAGCAGTTGGCGTGGATCCAGTCCCGCCCAAGCAGCAGGCTGTAGGCTCCCTTCCCTTCGATGACGAAGAAGGTGGTGAGCAGCGTCTTGGACCCGATCATCAAATCCACGTGAGCGCATCCTTTGGTGTCTGAGGGGTTCCCGCGAAGTCGTTCGGGATGATGCTTGTTGGTGTCGCATCGCTCGGGGTCATGCCAAGCTTCCGAAGGTGGTGTACGGCATTACGTTGATCGCCGCGCCACCGTCGACGAACATCTTGGTCAATGGCTTGCCATTGACGTACCCCCTCCAAGTACGGCGGCCTCATATGGCGATTCTTGGCCGGCTTGTCGAAGATGGCCCGCTTGGCAAGCACCGACTGCGCCATCATCTCCTCGGGCCGCTCGTCGTCAAAGGAAGCTTCCTCCCCGCATCACCCGGTTAGCGGGAGCCATGAACTCGTTTGGTAGGAAGTATACCATGCATGCAGGGGCCGAGCGTTTCGATCCTTCTGGCTGATCTTTGGGGCGCCACTTCCGCCTCGTCTGGATCCCGCTTGTTTCATCTCGCGGTTCCTCAAGCGTTGGACCCGCCTCTTCGGCTCTTGCGCGGACCGGGTGGGCACCACCGCCCCTCTCGCCGCACGTAGACATCTTCGTCCTCCTCCCCGGTCGCCCCACCCGAGATCGCCTTGGCGCTTCCCCGGGGTGATCTATAACCTCAATTTTTTGCCGCCGATCCCCATTTGGGTGAATCCTCCCAAGTCTTTCATGGACGGATCGGCGATTGCGCTTTCCCCGCCCGTACTCAACATATTTGTCGCTGCATTCAGGACAGTTCCTTAATGTGGGCAGCTTTAGGCCCTCATTCCGGCGGTGCCCGAAGAAGGCGCACCCCCCGCGGGGCGCGCTCTCGCTCGCGCGTGTGTGCTTGTTCTTGACTCCATCCCGCGCGCCTCTTCTTCGGCCATGCGTCGCTCCTCCTCGTGACGACGCTTTTGGTAGCGCTCCTTTTCCATCCGGCGCCGCCATTTGTTGAGGAGAATGCGTGACGTCACCTTGGGTTTAGGCCTCGGACGATTCCCCAATCTCGATGTGGCTCCCGAGAACGCGGGGGCGTCGCCTGCACTTGCTCTAGGGTCACCTGGCGCTTCGGGTCAACTGATCCATCTTGCTTGGACCTGGCTGAGGTCAGGACCTTGACTTTCCCCTTCTCTTCGGCTGTTATCGCATTGATAGAAAAGCCGAGCATGTTCTGCGGGAAGGGGTGGCCATCCAGCTTCATCTTGTTATCGAACTTGAGGTGCCCTTCCTGGATAGCCTTCTGGATCCTCATCCTGAAGACCCTGCAATCGTTGATAGAGTGCGAGTCCCTGTCATGGAAGCCGCGAGTAACGTTTCGTTTTGACTCCATCGAGCCGAAGCATAGAGTGCCCTTCAGGCAGCTTGATTCGGCCTTCCTTTACCAAGAGCTCAAACAACTTATCAGCCTTTGTGATGTCGAAGTCGTAGGTTCCTTTGGTCTGCCTGACCCACCGCTGATTCATTGTCAAGGGCTCTTTACCCCACAAGATTTCCGCTGCAGCTATTTCCAATTCGTCGTCAGAATCTTCGCACAAATCAGCCTTGTCCAAGAATTGGTTGTAGATGTCAGCGATGTCATGCTGCTTGCCAAACTTGGGGTCTTTCTTGAGGCCATATGCCCGATTGCTCATCAAGGATAACTTCGCGATAGTTGGCCTAAGTTTTCAAACTCCATCCCAAATAGCTTCTCGCGCACGGCCGGCAACATCCCGTACGACGGCCATATCGGCCACCGATCGTCTAGCAAGTTCAATGAGAAGCACATGCCCTTGACTTCTCTGAATCTTCTAAGAAACTCCGCCGGCGTTTCACCGTGCCTTTGCTTCGTGGTGGCGAGATCAATCAACTTCTTCTCGTAATCGCCGCCGAAGTAATGAGCGTGGAATTTACGCTCCAAATCTTTCCACCTGGCCACTGATTCAGGCGGCAAGGACGAGAACCACTGAAAAGCTGGACCCGTCAGCGAGGCAGGGAAGTAGCGCACCCTGAACGTCTCTTCGGCCGAACATTCCCCAAGCTGCATGAGGTAACGAGCGATATGTTCGACCGTGCTTGTCTCGTCCTGCCCAGAGAACTTCGTGAATTCCGTCGGCGGTTTCACCCTTGGTGGCAGGAGCACGTTATAGTACCACTCCGGAACGGCGGCTCGTAGGTGGGGCCCCGCATCCTTGGCTTGAGGCCGAACCGATTCTCGCATCACTTCGGCCATCTTGCGTGCTAGGGCATCTTCCTCCCGAGCGCCCGCGCCGCGCGTACCCCGGGTGCGGGAAGGCGTCGAACGCCCCGTAATTTCCCACTTCATGATAGCCACCGCCGTACAAATTCTTCTCGGGAGCCGCTTGGTCGACGGAGCTATTCTTCGACCGGGGTCAAGTGGGGCCCCGTGTGAGCCGAACGCTAGGTCTCCGTACGTAGGCTGGTACGGATTCGGCCGTTGCATAGGCCGACCCGTGCTTTGCTCCGTGGTGGCGGCAGGGATTGGTTGACTTCCGAAGCTTGCGGCGGAGGCCGAACTGGCTGCCCCCCCGGCGCCCTGCGGAGGAGGTTGGAATGTCTCGCTCCCGGAGCTTTGAGGAGGAGGCCGCCGCACCGGCTTCGTAGCGGCGGGCCGAGAGCTTGATTCACCCGGCCTCCACGGTGCTCTTTCCGGCGTACGTCTTTCCAAACGCCCGCCCCGCGCCCGGCCAAAGAGGGCCACCATCATCCGCCGGAGCGACCCGAGGAAAGCTTGGTTGTGCTTGGTGAGCATGTTGTCTACCGATTCCCGGAAGATCCGCGCGCATTCCTCTTTTTCTTGTTGGGTTGTGGCGTCGGTCTCTCCCGGCAACAAGCACTCGGCGGTGCCACTCTTCGATATGGTACACCACTTCGATTCTTCTTAAATGACATGAGACACTTTTGCTGAAATTGATTCACGGCGTCTAGGAGCCGCCGATGCTTGCTCCGGAGAAAGCTCTTCGATGTTGACATCCGGGAGGTCCGAGACTTCGGGCATCTTGAACCAATTCGGTACGTTTGTCCCACCTGGGCGTGCCAAAAAGTGTGTTGACGCAAAATGTGCACTCAACGCCAATCACACAAAGAAGCCGAAAAGCTAGCTTCGCACGCGCGAGAGAGAGAGAGTGACGTGCCGCTCAATTTTTCCCGAAAATTAACAAAAGATAAAACAAATTAAATACCAAAGCTTGGAACTTACGGGTGGTACCAAGTGCCCGTATTTACGGCTAAGAAGCCAAGCAAGGCGACATGTAGCTATGCGAAGCTACCTGTCAAAGAACCACAACCATTCGGGTAACCGCAAAGGAAAAAAGAACATTGCCGAACGGGTGACGTAAGCATGACAACGATCGATCTTTGAATAAACATGGATGCATGTGCAAAGCCATGACCGATCTTCACGAGGATTAACGTTAAACGAAGTAAAGCACGGACATGATCATGTATTAAATGAGCACGCATAGAATCAAAGCACTAGTCTACCGCATGTCTAGATACTTTAAGATCCGTCGGGTACGATCACAAACAAATCTATCCACCGCATGATACAACTTGCATGAAAAACGTACCACTTCCCGCAAATAGATCTATCCACCGCATGATACAATCTAAATACGGAAAGCTAAAAGCATACATCACTTAAGGCACAAACGAGGCACGTGATCTACTCGTGAAAAACATAACCGAATACGGCTGAACAGCCGATCCAGGGTCCATGAAGAAGGAACAAACATTACCACGTGAATAAATCTATCAAATCGAATTGGAAATCTAATCCACCGGATGACTAGCTCCAAAGCAACCCAAAACCCGCATCTACCGCATGATACCCGGTTCTTTCAAGATTCATACGCACAAAGAAAGCTTGAACCCGCAACACGTGACAACCCAGATCGATTCGGTTTCGGCTATCGGAGAGCACAAGATCCACGCGTCAAAAACACAAGACCTGCTCGCGCACGGATCTTAAGAGGAAAGAAGCCGATCCAAACCCATCTAGATTGGGCAAGAGTGTATTACATGAATTAAAACATAAAGTAAAACTCATGACAACACGGGATAACTTAATGAATCTATCGGATCTTCGCCAAGATCCAATAGAGCCGATAACTAGCTTCGAGCTAGATCTTAGCCTACCGCATGACTCATGATCTAACAAGAAACCCTCTTGAACCAAGCTTGAATCTACCGCGTGACACGAAGCATGGTAACAAGACTACTTGCATCGCATCTAAATCCACCGCATGATACTAGACATGATACAAGGTTGCCGGTACTCACGGAGGTCGACGGATCGATTGGCCCTCTCGAACTCGACGACACGACAAGGACTCTAGGGTTTGGCGTAAGGCCGGTGTGTATTGAGGAATGAACGTGTCTGTTACATACATCCAGGGATCGTATTTATACCCTGCTGATTACAACTGCGAATGGATTCATTGCCTAACTAAACTCGATCGCCTATCCATCCATTCGCTTCCTCCGATCGAGCCACGTCATCGTCCAATCCCGCAAAATCGCCCTATCGTTCTTTTGCCGAACCGGGAGCGATAGCCGACCGCGGATCCTTCCCGCCGAAAATCTCTCGAAAAATATCTTTCCTTCCACCGTACGGACTCTTTTTCGAATTGGACCCACATGTCATACTCCTTACCAAATTTTGGTGTTAACACGAAAGTGGAACACTATGACGAAGGCGTCTCGGAAGACGTGCCAGACGAGTTGATATAGACAAGCATCGAAGAAGCTCGCCGCGCCGCCCTCGTCCCGGCCGGCTAGGTACCCGGAGGGTATCCGACGCTACCATGATCGCAACGTCAAGGAACGCTCCTTCAACGTTGGAGATCTTGTCCTCCGCCGTATCCGTAACACGGAAGGACTCCACAAGCTCGGCCCTCCCGTGGGAAGGCCCCTTCACCGTGGCTAAGGTGACCGGGCCGGCTCCTACCGCCTCCAAACACTTGAAGGCGAAGAGGTCAACAACTCGTGGAACGTCGACCAACTCTGTCGATTCTACGCCTAGTCCCACGACTACTCCGGGTCCAAGTCTACACGACTACATCAACGCCCCTTGCCGCAGGGGACCCCCTCGGGTCCCGGCTCCAAGTCTCCCGGGACTACTCTACTCCTGTGTCCGGCCCCGTGCGGCTACTACGGACCCGCGGGCCGCGACGAGCGTCAAGGACTCTAGCGGCGGTCTACCAAGAGACCACACTATAAGATCCAGCCCCACGGCTACCTACGGATGCGCGGTCCGGCCTACACGGCTACTTACGGATCACCGGCACTGCAAGCGGCTACCCGCTCCAGCTCCACTTAGCTGTAAGCGGCCTCCCGGGTCCAGGCGACTACTTGTAACTACGGCCCTGGCCATCCAGGTGTACTTCTTCAGTAATAAAGTTTGATCGTTCATCAACTTCTTTACTGTCTACTCCCTACGACGGGATTACTAAAGCCGAGTACTACTACTCGCACCTACTCCACGATGGGCGCTCCGCACTCTGAGATCGCGGTTACGAGTACTCATTCATGGAACAACTCCATTTCATTAATACATGAATAAGTTCATTACATGTGGCTTTTGTACAACTGTGGCTACTAAGCTACCCTGTGCGGGGCTACCGGAGGCTCAACTTTTCGGCTACCTCGCTCCGCGATGGGGAGCCATCTCGCTCCCGCCGGCTCGCGCGTCTTGCTCATCCGAGCAGTTGGCGGCTACCCCGCCGGCGACCACCTCCACTGGAGCCTTCGGGAAGTACGACTTCATGAAGGCCAGCACCTGCTTCGGGATCGACTTCGCCATGTGCTTGACGTAGGCGGCCAGCCGCTCGGCGCTTCACGAAGTCGATCCGCCAGAGGAGCGATCTTGGGGCCTCCCGGGTGCGGCACCAGCAGCCTCGCGATCGGAAGAGCAGCCTCTTCAAGGTCCTTCAGCTGGGCCCGGAGCGCCTCGCAATCTTCGTTCAACTTCTGCAAAGATTTGTAGCAGTTGACGAGATCCCGGTCAGATGCAATCCGCAGCTCCATGTGCTTCTCGCACTCGAAGGCGAGCTCCTTGTAGTCGAGCTCAAGTACCTGGCGGGCTTCCTGCTCCCGGTAGAAGAGGTTCTTCATGCTGACCTCAGAGGCTTTCAGCTGCTCCACCTGGCTTTCGAGTTCTGCAATACAACACAACAACGGGTCAGAGGCTATACGGCTTCCAACAAGTACCCGACAAGTCCAAGGACATACCTTTGTTCTTGTTGCGGAGGCCCTTGTTCTTCCGCACCAGGTCGTCGCCCTTCGCCTGCACGCTCCATCACATCGTTGTGGTACTTGGCGAAGGCGGCGTCGAGCTTCGACTGCATCGCGGCCGCGTGCTTCCGCGACTTCACGAGCTGCTCTTCCAGGGCCTCGGCTCGGAGCACGGTGTCGCCGTAGCCCCGCAAAGATGTTCGACTTCTTGCGGGATCGCTCCGCGATGTCCCGCACAAGACAAGCTCAAGTCAACAGAGTACTCAACGCGAAAGGATTGACTACTCGTGAAGCTTCGGCTACGTACCTTCATCCACTCCTCGGCCACGCCGGATCGCCTCCAGATGCTGGGCTACCGTTGCCGGCTCGACGAGATCGTCGGCTAGCGCCCTCACTCCGCCACGGCTACTCGACGTAGCCTCCGTCATCGGCGCCGAGCGGATAGGCTCCGCGTCTTGGATCTCGGGGGATCGGATTGCCACCTCCAGGGCAGCCCCTGGCGACGTGGTAGCCGCCTCTCCCTCGGCGGACTTCTCGACGGCCTCCCCTTCGGGCTCGGGGGCTCCCTCCGTGGCACCCGGGGCCTCTGGTGTCAGCTCCTGCATGGGTACCCCTGCAGGGATGTCACCTCCTTCAGCGCCTGTCAACAAGGAACATGCGCATCGCGCCTATGACTACTCGTCCCGGGAGTTCTACGGCTTCAAAAAGGGTACTCACCTTCGACTATGGCCGCCTCGGCGCCGGCGCGCCGGGCCGGCCCGGGCCGGGCCACGCCTTGGGCCTCGGGAACGGGCTCCTCGACGGGCGGCACGGCTCGCCGGCGCGCCGGCGCGCGGCTCTTCCCCGTCCCGGCTCGGATCCGTGGATTTTCTCGCATAAAGTGTTCGCGTGTTTGTTAGGCAATCATCGACTACTGCAACGAGTACTACTCATGAAGGTGGGGGTACTTACAAGGTCGACCGGACGATAGTCACGGCCGGAGCACCGAGGATGCTGGCGATGTCAACCAGTCCACCCTCGGCGGGCGTCTCTTCTTCCGCCTCTTCGGCCATCGCCTCCTCCACGGTGGCGGCGGCCGGCCGGCGCACGTCCTCTCGCGTTCCTCGCGGCTTCCATCTCTCCGGCCGGCGGCGGCCGCGGGTACTCGCTCTCCACCGGAGCGGGGGGCCGGTGCTCTAGCCGCGCCGAAGATCTTCGACGGGGGGGGCCGGACTTCGGCTTCCCGCCGGTTCCCCCCACCGTGGGCCACGCGCCCTCGTCGCCCTCCTCCACGGGCTCGCCGGCGGCACCTCCCCGCACACAACGGACGACTACTCGTCGCCAAAGTACTCGACCACCGGGTACTCGACTACTCGTTCAAGAACACTCACCTCCGTGAGGAGTGGTCTCCGAGACCTTCGGGCCTTCTTCGCCACCCGTTTCTTGGTGGGGTTGCGCGGCTTCCGCGGCGGCGCAGCAAGGCTAGCCTCCAGGCTAGCCGGAGGGTCTTGGATGAGTGGCACGTGAGGCAAGCCCGGACGGCTAAACCTCGACCGCAGCTGGAAGCGGTCCTGAAGAGTCTCTTCGTCTTCATCGTCGTCATCGGAGGTATCCTCCACAATGACGGTGTCGTCGCCTTCTCCAACTTCGCGACGCTCTTTCACCTTCCCCACCGCCGGGATCTCGATTCCGCTCGGTGGCGGCTGCGGCTCGGAGACAAACCGCTTCACGTCATCCTGCGCAAACAACCAAGGCGTCAGAAACTCCGCTACGGGTACTAACTACTCGACGAGGGGGTACGACTACTTACCTCGTTGGGCGGGCGCGCGGCGGAGTACTCCTCGACCGGACACGCTGTGTACGGTGGCATGTCCTTGAAGATCCTCGACAACCTCTCGACGATGTCGTTGTCGTCCAGCTCGCCCCCCGGCATCCGCGACGTGTCGTTGTCGCCGGTGTACTCGAAGCCCATCGTATCCCGCGCCATCAGCGGCTGGATCCGGCGCTTCATGAAACTGAAGGCCACGTGCTCGGCCCTCAGTCCCGCATCTCTGAGCGTCTTGATGCGCGCCAGCCAGCCGGGAGCCGGATCCCCTCTTGCATGGTGGGCTCGTGTTCCACCAATCTTGGTGCCCGGGCCGCCGTCCGCTCGGCTTTGGTAGCTCGGGATGGTGGTTCGTGATGTAGAACCATCTCGTCTTCCGCCGGTGTTGGAGTCCACGAGCTTGTACGCCGTGTACGCTCCGCGGCGTCGTCCCTCGATCGGATTCCGGCCCCTCCGACTACTCTAGGGTTGGAGGCGCCGGGCTCGCGGCTTCACGCGGAAGAACTTCCGAAGAGCACCCGGTGCGGCTTGATTCCCAAGAAGGCTTCGCGTAAGTGCACGAAGACGGATGTATGGAAGATTCCGTTAGGGTTCAGATTGAGGTACTCGATGCCGTAGTACCTGAGCAACCCCTTGAAGAAGTCGCTTGCTGGGAGCGCAAGCCCGCGCTCCACGAAGCGCGAGAACATTGGGATCTCGTCTTCGGCCTTCTCCATTGGATAGGGATCTCCTGCGGCGGATCTCCACATGTCGATCTCCTTTTCCCTGATGAACCCGCTGTTCAACAGGGTCAGCAGGTCCTCCGTCTTGACCTTCGACTTTTTCCACTCGCGGCTCGGACCGCGCGCGGTGGAGACATGGCGGCGGCGCCGCACCGGTGGCGGCCGCGGCGGCCTCCCGAACGGCCCCTCTTCTTTCCTCCGGCCTTCGGCGTCTTCGACGGCGACGGCTTCATTCTCCAAGTACAAGGAGTCTTCACTCGCATCCGCTCGGGGGCTACCCTAAATCCTTCGGGTGGCGATGCGCTCGGATCTACTATGGCGGCAGCAGGTGCTGGAGTGGATCTACCTCAAGATTCAAACGGAAATGACTGCGGCTCACTTGGATATAAAACCCTAAGGGTTTTGGCTCTTATTTATAAGCCAAAACGCTTCCGCAACGGGCGGCTGGATAAGTCCACGCGCGGCTGACTCAGCGGTTGCGCGTGCCTCTTCGTATTCTACTAGTCGACGCGCCTCACCTCGGGGGCTCGGCTACTTCTACTCGACTACCTGGGACGCAGCTAGTCTCAAGAGCATCTCGGGACACATTCTCCAAGAAGACCCTTCAATTCGAGAGGAAGTACTCGAGTCAAGGCTCGGGGGCTCCGTGCCACGTGTCCTTCGGTTTTTTCTCTCCGGATTTTTCGGGATTTTCTTGCCAAGACTTCGATGGATCCTCGGCCCAGAGCCCGCGGCTCGAGGCTCCTGGGGCTACTCCATGTGGATTGCGGTTCCGCAAATCGCATCTCCACGACGGCTTCGGCTTCAAGACAAGACAGTGCATTTCTTGAAGACCTTCGAAGGCGATTTCAAGGACGCTTGGGACTACTCGAGAAGACTTCAAGATTGCTCAAACATCGACCGGAGTACATTCCGGCCTCGGATGCTTCGACTACTCTTGAGGACTTTTGACTTGTAGCCCTCGGGGACGCTTGGGGACTACTCGTTAAAGGCCGCCAAGATTACCGGAAGCTATCCTTCTCAACTACAAAGTACTCGGGGGCTTGTCGTATGGACCTCCCCCGGGCCCACCACATCGGTGGGTACCGGGACCGACTACTCGGTGGGCCCCCGGGACTACCCCGCCTTGCGCTACACGCGCACCCGAAGGCGTGGAGCACAAGGACAAGAAAGGAGTAGTACTCGGTTAGGACTCTGTACACGTTCCGCATTGTATAGAGGTCTCCTAGACGTACTCGACTAGTACTCTTTCCCTACTCCGACTTGTAACCCCGCCTCCCGACTATATAAGGCGAGGCAGGGACCGATCTCTAGCATCCAATCTCAATCCCCTACAACTCACGCCGCACTATTGCACCATCTTGTAATCGTGCCCTATCAATCCGTAGCTACGCAAAGATACAGACGTAGGGTATTATGCACCTCGCGGCCCGAACCTCGTCTAAATTGTGTGCCACGTGTCTCTTCCTTCGAGTTACCGATCTCTCGGCGAGTCACGATCATCTACTTCGGCACTCCCCGTAGTAGGTTGCCGGTCTAAAACACCGACAAGTCCATCGGCCGGACATAGCCTCGTGTCCACCGTGACATCCCAAAGGATCCGACCCTTTTTGCGGAGGAACGCACCCATCCGCTTACTCCACATCCGGTAGTTCTTGCCATCGAAGTGTGGAGGACCCGAACCCCCGTTCCTCGGTATGCCATCCTTGGATCTTAGATCGGTTAGAGTCAACAAAGACCCGAACCGGCTCGATACCACTTGAAGGACCGATTAGGCGACCGCAGAGGGGGGGGTGAATGGGAGCCGATAAAAATTCTTCTCGAGGGAGATTGAAACTTCGACAAGATGAACTAGCTCGGTCGAACCCCCGAAATCACACACTCCGCACTTCTACCTTCTCGTTTGCCAAAACCACATAGCCACCGGAGTGCTACCGGGTCCTAGGAATAAACTCTACAAGAACCACAAAACACACACAAGAACGACATCGAAACAACTCGAAAGGCGAGCTAACCGAGGGAGGCGGTTAGACCGGGTATAGGGGCGGTTAGACCGCCTCGACCCGGTAACCAAGAAATCCTCCGAAATGCCTCTTCCGAGCACCAAAACTCACCACGGTTTCACCAACAAAGATATCCGGTCAAGGCCATGCTAGCTACCCGAAAATCTTGGCGAAAACCAAGACTCCACCCGGGGCCTAGGGGCGGTTAGGACGGCTACCGGGGGTGGTCTAACCTCCCGTACGCAGCAACGAACTCCAACCAAGAACACCTAGCAACCGCACGAGAACGACCCCAAATTTCACCCGTACGCTCCTCCGATCAAGGCGAACAAACTCACAGAGGAAAATCCGGCGAAACAAAATTTCGACTCCGGAAACACCCGTGGCGGTTAGACCGCCCCCCACGTGCGGTTAGACCGCCCCTTCCCGTAAAACGAACCCACGGGTCAAACCTCAACTTCCTCACGCCCGATCTCCCGACTACTCCAAGGATTGCAGCAAAACTTCGGGAATAGCCGGGTTACCTCCCGGGCAACCTCTACCTCAAAGGAATCGACCCGAAACGCTCACAATCAAGAGGAATCGAAGAAATCGCTTCTCTAGGTCAAGAACTCGCCCAACTCGAGAAACCACCAAATCGAGTCCGATTCAAAGGAGATTTGGGGGCAAAGTCACCAGCCAAAGAGGCACAAGAACCTCATACGTGACACCCACCAAAAACCCCAAGAAATCATCCTCAAAACACCGCCAACAAAGAGCTCCGAAAATCAACACAAAAGAGACGGGAAAACCACCATGATGAACAACGTTGAACCATCTATACATGCCATGAAAGGTTCGTACAAGGTCTAGCTTGCCACCCAAACATCCATCCCTCTCTCTAGATCTCACATGAAGCTCTCAAGCTAGTACTCTAAAATCCTAAGGAAAATGGAGAACGAAAATGGAAAAACAAATGAGCTAGGGTTCCAAGAGTTGGCTGCCATCCACCCATCCAATGAGTATACATGGAGGCACCCAAAAGACTAAACTACCCTTCACTAATAACTAGGGATACATGCCCCTCGAGGGAGGATTTGGAAGTCTTCATGTCTTCACCATCGGACGGATGCCCGGCGACCGCAACCTCGCTTAGCCTCGACGCAAGCCTTGCGATCCCGACGCGTGTCCTCCGCTTCGAAGCTTCTCGCGCCGGCGGCCGTGGCGGTCGACCGCCCCCCTTGGGCGGTTAGGGACCGGCCCGGAGATCCGACCGGTCCCGGGCGGTCCGACCGCCCCTCCCGGGCGGTTGAACCGGCCTAGGTGGCCGCACCCCCTCGTCGAGTCTTCGGCCTCGGTTTTGTGGCTCAACCGAGTAACCCGCGTGGGGTTTTCTCGGTGAACCACCGCAAACCCCCGCGAACTCGGTGTAGCCTCCGCCAATCTCCACTCATGAGTCGGCCCCACGAAGTCCCGGCTCGACCTTGGTTTTGAGGCTCTACCAAGAAACCGTCCACGACTTCATCTTGCCGTTCATGCCACCATGCGGCCCGCGCTGACCCCGCCGGCCACCGGTCCCTCGAACTAAGCCTACTTGTCTTCTCCACACCCGGAGGCCTCACCGGCAACGACCTTTCGCGCTTGTTCTTCACCCGCACCAACACGAGTCAAGCCGCAACCTCGCACCCGCAATATTTAGCCAAGAATCACTCCACACAATGTTGTCAATCACTCATCACACAAGGGAGCAACCATCCACCGGTCCTCGAACCACACATGGTCCTCACCCTCAAAGCACTCATCCAACAACCGGGACACGTAAAGCAAATTGTACCCCCGGTGATTGAACAAGAGCAACACGCCTCGCAGTGATCGTGTCACTCACTTTAATCTCACCTTCGAAAGCACACGCCCACGCCCATTGTCCCCAAAGGTGATGTACCTCTTCGTCACCACCGGGACAAGACTTGAGAACCACCACCGTTCCTCCAGTCATATGCCTCGAACAACCGGAGTCAATCAACCAAATGTTCTTCAAGTCTCCCACCCGAAATTCAAAAACGAGCACGTGAGCGAACAAACGACTCAAGACCGGGGTTAGTACCAAAAGAGTAAAACCAAGCTGAGCCATTTGCTCGAAAGTGGGGTTAGCACCAACCAAAGCATCTCTCCTACCAAAGCTACCTCCGCGAACACCACCACAAGAACCACCCCCGAGGGAACCATCCCTCTCTCGCCCGGAGGAGGACCAAATCCACGCAAGAAAGCCCGTGGAACGTCCTTCCTCTCCAACTCAAAGCTACAACTCCTCCGATCCCCGTATTGAGCACGAGGAGGAGAACGCCTACCAAACCGACCACCCGCACCCTTTCCAGCCCCCGGCCCACCCGTAACCACGACCACCGTAAACAACCCTCGCACCCGTACGAGCTCTAAACCCAAACGGTTCCGTCTGTGCCTGCACCGGTCTGACCGGTGCTCCACACCGGTCTGACCGGTGTGACCTGGGCAGCAGCACCTCCAGCAGCCTTCCGCTCTCCCCAAGCCCGAACTGTCCTCACACTCGCCTTGGCCCTGGGCATCTGCATACGAGGCTCAAGTACACCATCGGAGGGGTGGTACTTGTCCTTGTTAGCCCACTCCTTTGCCATTCTCTCCTCTCGCTTCCTCTTGAAGCAAAACTCCTCCTTATGGCCATCTCTCCCACAATAGCCACAATGGAACCTCACAAGCTTAGGATTTGGCTTGGGATATGGTTACTCACTTGGGTTCTCTCCACTCAACTCCTCCACCGGTTTCTCACCGCCGGCCTTCTCACTCTCCTTCCCAAAGAACACTTTCCCCGAAGTGCTCACAAACTTGATAGGCTTTCGGAGATCATTTGTGGGTTTAGAAAACACGGGTGGAGCCGGGGTTGTGTCTAGACGGTTCCTAAGATGGTTGGGTTTTGGAGGGAAATCATTCTTGTGGTGGGTTTTTGGTGGCTCCGGATATTCTCTCCACTTCCCTCACCAACCTTGTTTGCCCCAAGTCCCTCACCATCCTCGCCTCTTAAACGCCTCGATCATCATCCTCACTCGAGGCTCATGATCGACAACCAACCCATCAACTTCCTCAAGTCATCATTCTCATCCTGCAAACGATCAACATAATGTGCAAGTTCCAAATTTTTCAAGGTATGCATTTCACAGGTAGAGCATGATGTAGGCATGGGTTCCTTCAATTTAGCCTCAAGAGAACTAGTGTAAGCAGGCATCTCATCAATCTTAGCATGCAAAACAGGGCAAGAAGTGCAAGCACCTAGCAAAGCAGGTCTAGACTTAAGCTCAGCCACTTCAACCCTAAGCACATCTAGTGCCTAACACTTGGAGGCATGCTTCTCCTTAAACAAAGCAAGATCAGTAAGGAATATGGAGCAATCAAGACAATCAACCTCATCCGAAACAACGGGCTAGCCGTAAGGGAATCAATCTCAAGCTTGCTATCAAGCACCCGTGTCTCTAGCTCACCCACTCTAGTCCTAGCATCCTCGAGTGAAGCCCTAAGCTCTTTTCTAATTTTCTTGGCCTCTCTAAGCATGTCATCACGGTTATCAAGCAAAGAGCCAAGCCTCTCATTCTCCCGGCGCAAGAAGGGAAGTTCATCACGCACCTCGTCGTCGGGCTCGGGGACCCGAGTCGCTCCGTGTGCTCTTCTTGCCGCCGGAGCTCGCCGCCATGGTGCGAAGCCGTCTCTCATGAAGCAGCCTCGGCCCCCGCTCGGGTTCTTGGACGACTTCTTGTTCTTGCGACGATCACCTTCATCTTCACCGCTGCTCGAGCTCGAGGTGGAGTACGCGGAACCGGAGTCGACGTCGCTCGCTCCCACCATCGCTCGGGCCTTGCCCTCGGCTCTCCTTCTTCCTCGATTGTCACTCGTCCTTGTACTTGTTCTTGTGCTTGCTCTTGTGGTCGCGTCTCGACCGGTATTTGCCATTTGTCCTCGGCTTGTGCTTGTAGCCGTCCTTGTTCTCGACCTTCTCCGGGCGGTCGGCGACGAAGTCTCCCCGCTTGCCGCATCGGAAGCACGTCCTCGTGTTCCTCCTCATGTTCACCCGTTCTCGTGCGACCTCTCGAACCTCCTCGTCAACCGCCGGCCCTCGTCCTCTCCAAGGTCATCAAACTCCTCATCCGGCATAGACATCAAAGAGGAAAAAGAGAACATCCCGGTGGATGGGTTAGAGTTAGCCTTTCCTTTGGAACCACCAACGAGGGCAAGACTATGGGAATCGGTCGGTCCCTCGAGCTTGGCGATCATGCCCCTATCCACCTCACCCGACTTGAGCTTCGAGAACGCCTAGTTCACCGTCGCAGTGTCATACTTCTCCGACTCCACAATGGCCTCGAACTTTCCGCCCCAAATCGTACGATCCAAAGAGTGTAAGAGCTTGACCGCTCTATCATGATCATCGTACGGGAGCACGTCCACATTGGCCCTCATGTTGTTCACAACCACCGTGAACCTCTCGAAACAAGGCATCGATGGACTCACCGGGGAGATGAGTGAAGTTCTCGTACTCTCTCCGTAGGTCGCATACATCCGTGCCCGAACCTCGGGCGTTCCCAACATGAGCCTCCTTCAACACCGCCCAAATCCTACAAGCCAAGTGCTCGGTGTGCACCCGATCGAACTCGGCCGACACAAAGCACGAAACAAGTAGTCGACCGCCTTATTGTTGGCATCGAATCCGTCCCTCGATCCCGGAGCGAGGAAGTCCATCGGCCGGACATAGCCTCGTGTCGCCCGTGACATCCCAAAGAGTCCGACCCTTTTCGCGGAGAAATGCACCCATCCGCTTGCTCCACATCCGATAGTTCTTGCCATCGAAGTGTGGAGGACCCGAACCCCGTTCCCGGTATGCCATCCTTGGATCTTAGATCGGTTAGAGTCAATAAAGACCCGAACCGGCTCGATACCACTTGAAGGACCGATACGGCGAACCGAGAGGGGGGGAGTGAATGGGAGTCGATAAAAATTCTTCTCGAAGGAGATAGAAACTCCAACAAGATGAACAAGGCTTCCAACACACGTCTCCGACTCACTACCGAAGTTGGCCAATCCCACGTAGCCACCGGAGTGCCACCGGACCTAGGAAGAAACACACAACCTTCCGACTCGAGAACGCAGCCGAACACCAAACCTCGAGTCTACAGACCCACACCGCCGGACCGGTGAGCACCACCGGCCGACCGGTCCCTCGCCGGTGAAACCGAGCAACTTTCACTAAGTGGCTCTACACCGGCCGACCGGTGAGACACACCGGTCGGACCGATCACACCGAAAGCCCCCAAGGCACCAAACAGGACAACCGAGCACCAAACCGACCCAAACTCGAAACAAGAAGCGCACCACAGACAACAAGTGAACACACCAAGACGTTCACCCAAGCAAAATTCAACCGAGAGTTGCACCGGTCGGACCGGTCAAGAGCACCGGTCGACCGGTGTAGCTCGTGCGGCTCGGGATGAACAAAGACCCGCGGGTCAACTCCCCCAAAACCAAACCTCGATCTCATGAATCGCTCCACGGACTTGAACAAGACTTTGGGGATATTAGGAACACCTCATGAGGAGTCCATAGCCAAGTTAATCCCACCAAAACTCGTCCAAAAAGGAGGAATCAAGGAAATCCCGCCAAGAGCACTTCCAACCCAAAAACTCAAGAAACCCTAAAATCGAGCACCTTTACTCACCGATTTGGGAGGGGAATCACAGCCCAAAGAACCACGAAGGGTTCCCACAAATTTCCCCCATCAAATCCCCAAGAGAAAGGTCCCGAAAACAACCCAAAGAAATCACCAAGAGAGGGCTCCGAAAATCACCACCAAGAACAACCGGGGAAAACACATCCAAACCTTGAGGAACCACGCCGAATCATCTATACATGAAGCAAAGGTTCATACAATGTCTAGCAAGCCACCCGATCATCCATCCCTCTCAACAAGATCTCTCCATGAAGCTCTCTTGCTAGTCCTATGGAAAACCTAAGGAAAATAGGAAGGAAAATGGGAAAACAAATGAGCTAGGGTTCCAAGAGTTGGCTGCCATCCTCTCACCTCTTGGGGTATATGGAGGCAACCGAATGTCTAAAACACCCTTCTCTACTAACTAGGGATACAAGCCCCTCAAGGGCGGATTTGGAATTCTTGATGTCTTCACCATCGGACGGATGCCCGGCGACCGCACCCCGCGTAGCCTCGACGCAAGCCATGCGATCCCGACGCGTGTCCTCCGCTTCGAAGATTCCGGATCGCGTCGTCGCACACCGGTTAGACCGTGCTCCTCACCCGGCCGGGGACCGGTCCCCACCGCGCCGGACCGGTCCGGCGCCGTCGCAAAGACCGTCTTCTCGGTTCTCCGGTCTTGGCTTTGTGGATCAACCAAGGAACCCGGTGGTTTTCTCGGTGAACCACCGGAAACCCCGCGAACTCGGTGTAGCCTCCGCCAATCTCCACTCATGACTCGGCTCCCATGTAGTCCCGGCTCGACCTTGGTTTTGTGGCTCAACCAAGAAACCGTCCACGACTTCATCTTGTTGTTCATGCCACCATGCGGCCCGCACTTGACCCCGCTGGCCACCGGGTCCCTCGAACGAAGCCTACTTGAATTCTCCACACCCGGAGGCCTCACCGGCGACGACCTTTCGCACTTGTTCTTCACCCGCACCAACACCCGTCAAGCCGCAACCCGCACCCGCAATACTTAGCCAAGAATCAGTCCCACACAACGTTGTCAATCACTCATCACACAAGGAAGCGACCATCCACCGGTCCTCGAACCACACATGGTCCTCAAAATCATATATCTAGAATCACATGAAGGATGGCCCCCCGGGTGAAGTCGAATACGAGCATTCCCGAACATGTGGTTATGCATATTTATTTTCTATGGTAAAGCCAATGAACCCACTCGAATCACATTGTAATGGCTACCCATTTGGCCGGTGGTAAACGCATTCCTATGTGTTTGCAACTCGCGAGCCTTATTTTTCCTTAAACGCATTCGAGAACTTGCTCGAGCCGAACACGCGAAAACAAAGTGCCCCTTGGCGCAAAGACTGCAGAAAATCCCCCGATTCGGTAATCCATAAGCACTCGTTCAATGGAAACCCTTCGCATTCGGGAGGAAAACCCCCGTCGCTTGGTATTCCAATAACGCACGCCAGCCACCATCACTCCCAATGCACTCTCTCGGTCAATAGAATACCCCGCCGAGATGCCCCGCAAATGCACTCGCACACTCATCCATCACTTCTCATCTTCTCCCCTACTCCGAAAAAGAAAACCCCAAGGCCATGGACAAAGGCAAGCAACCCAAGGCGGACGGCGCCCCAAAGAAACGCACCATTCGAGAGTGAGTTTTCCTTTAACTTGCTTCTTGATTTCTTGTGTGATCTCGTGTTTTACCTCCTCTTCATTTTTTCTTTTAGCCTTGATCTGCTTCCTGAGGAAATCATTGGGACCGAAGAAATGTCTGAATACATCTCCTCTGACTCCTCCCTCGAAGCAGAGGATGCCACGCCAGAGCAGAAGATCAACCACCAGCTTCGCCTCCGCGTCCGGCATCCGGAGCATGACCTCCGGACGTCACCGCTCGCCGCCAGCCGAACGCGAGCATCGCATGGCTTTGGAGGCACCGGTAGGAGTTAAACATCTCCACCTTCATCTTGGTTCCATACTTGCACCCGAACCTCTCGTCTCTAACACCTGTTCCTCTCGTCCCGTATGTCTCTCGACGGGTATAGTAACCCGAAAGCGGATTGGGACAGCTTGGTGGAGGCAAGAAACCATGGTCATCCCCACAAGCCTTCCAAGTTGCCGTCACGGTGGTCCTGGAACAACTGAAGAGGGAGCAGCTGAAGAAGCAAAGAAAAAAGGATTGAAGCATACTTTCACTTCTTACGCCAGGCCTTCTGCTTTCCGCCCCCTCGTAGCCCTGATCAACTGGGTTGTTAGATATAAACCTGCAAGAAGCGTTTGCAATGTAGTTTCGTGCTAAGGGCAATACATCTATGTATTGGCCATTCCCTCAGTTTAGGAATTTTTGTTCTAAAGGAGGCTTCGTTCTTGAACGCCTACAAGCTTCGTATCAAATGCATGTAATCCCAATGCTTGTGATGAAAGACCGATTTCAATACTAGGATAATATTTCTTCAAATATCTTCCATTTATTGCAGCAGAAAATTCCTCTCCTAGTAAAGTTTTCAACATGTAGGCATTACCGGGCACGCATCTGACCACCCGAAAGGGTCCTTCCCAATTAGGAGACCATTTGCCGAATTCACTCTATTTGGTTCCAATCGGCAGTAAAGCTTTCCAAACCAAATCCCCTTCTGCAAATTGCCTGACTTTTACTTTCTTGTTGTAATATTTGGCAACTCGCAGCTTGTTCTTTTCGATATTTTCCAGGGCTCTAAGACGGATCATGTGCAGGTCCTCTAGTTCGTTCATCATTAGGCCGCTGTAATCTTTGGAGCTTAAATCCTTTTGCAAAACCACTCTCCTAGAATCTGATTGTATTTCCCAAGGTAAAACTGCATGGTGCCCATAAACCAATTCATAAGGAGATGTCTTTGTAGCTCCATGAGGGGCCATTCGGTAAGCCCATAAAGCTTCATTGAGTACCGAATGCCACCTTCTTGGCTTCTGGTCGATCTTCTTTTGTATAAGCTTGATCATGATCTTATTAGAAGCCTCTGCCTGACCATTAGCTTGGGCATAATAGGGAGAAGAATTGAACAATTTGATCCCCATGCTTTCGGCAAACTCCCTAAACTCCAAGGACACAAACCGAGCTCCCCGATCGGCTGTGATTGTTTGAGGAATTCCAAACCGATAGATGATGTGTTCCTTGACAAATTCAATCATGTTCTCTCGATGTTACCTTCTTCAGTGGAATTGCCTCAACCCATTTGGTAAAGTAGTCTGTCGCTAAAAGCACAAACTTGTGCCCCTTGCTAGATGGTGGGTTAATCCGGCCAATCAAGTCTATACCCCGCCCCCGAATGGCCATGGCTTGATAATGGGATTTAGTGCCGATGCAGGAACCCTTTGAATATTTCCAAACCTCCGGCGTCTTGACATACCTTGTAATACTCAAAGCAATCCTCCAACATCGTCGGCCAAAAGCACCCGGCTTGCTCGATGACCCATTTCATACGGTAGGCCGATTGATGTGCTCCACATATCCCATCATGCACCTCACTCATCATCTTTTTTGCTTCTTCCGGACCCGTGCATCACAAAGCAATACCCCATCCAATGATTTGTAGAATAGACTTCCATCCGGAAGAACAAATTTTATTGCTTTGTACCGGAGTTTCCTAGAGATCTTTCGGGATGGATCCTCCAAATAATCAACGGTCTCCTTTCTCCAATCATCCTCTCGCAAGATCCATTCCCAGACACACACACCTCCATGGCAAACGCTTCTTGATTTTCTCTATAGCTCCGAAGCGCTTTGAGCCAACCTCGTTCGCCTCTTCATTGTGTTCTCTAGGAATATGTTGTAGAATTACTAACCGAAAGCTCTTTAAAATCTCTCTCGCATTCCTCGTAGCAACTCCTCGTGGCATCACTTTTACACTCGTATTGCCCGTTCAATTGCTTCATAACCAACTCGAATCTCCATAAACCTCAACCGAAATGTACCCGCTTCTCTTAAATATTGAAGCCCCCGAAGCAATGCCTCGTACTCACCGATTGTTTGTAACGGTAGGGCCGCATAGGGATGGAAAACTCAAACATCTCACCCCCGGGTGAAATTAATAGAATCCCTACTCCCCACCTTTACCACATGACGATCCATCAAAGAACAAAGCCCAAGGAGTAATTTCAAGCAAATCAATCGATGGATCACGATGTTTAGTTATAAAATCGGCAATGATCCGACCTTTTATAGCTTTTGCCGATTCGAACTTCAACTCAAACTCGCATAAGGCCAAGATCCACTTGCCAATCCCGCCATTCAAAATTGGCATAGATAACATATGTTTTATTACATCAAACCCGGAGTATACAACACATTCGGCATTCAACAAGTAGTGCCGAAATTTTGTACACGAGTAGTACACACATAGGCACGCCTTCTCTGCAGCTCGAATACCTCGGTCTCGGGATCAAGTAATTTTCGGCTAAGGTACGCTACTACCCGCTCCTTTCCATCAAATTCTTGAATAAGGGCCAATCCAATGGTTTGGGTATCGGCCGCCACGTACAACTTGAAAGGCTTATTCAACCGTGGAGGGACCGATCGTGGTTCCTTCATATATTGCTTGATCTCATCAAAAGCCTTTTGTTGTTCGTCACCCCATATGAACTTATGATCCCTCTTAAGCTTCAACAATGGAGAAAAGGGCAAAACATTTTGCGACAGATTTGAAATGAACCTTCTCACAAAATTGATCTTGCCGAGCAGCGATTGCAACTCCTTGAGATTGGTTGGAGGGACAACTTCATCAATAGCTTTCATGCTTTTCTTGCCAACTTCAATCCCCCCTTCGTGCACCAGGAATCCCAAGAATTCTCCAGCTGATACTCCAAAAGCACATTTGTTTGGATTCATCTTTAGACCATGCTTTCGGGTGCATTCCAACGTTCTTTTCACGTCCTCCAAGTGTGTGTCATGATTCAAAGACTTGATCACGACATCATCAATGTAAATTTCAACAATTTTGCTGATCAACTCGTGAAAGATGTAATTCATGGCTCGCTGATAAGTTGCACCGGCATTTTTCAACCCAAATGTCATGACTATCCATTCAAACAGGCCTATATGACCAGGACATCTGAAGGCTGTCTTTGATATATCCTCTATTGCCATGAAAATCTGGTTGTACCCTGCATTACCATCCATGAAACTGATAACTTTATGTCCAGCAGCGGCATCAACCAGCAAATCGGCAACAGGCATTGGGTAACCGTCCATAGGAGTAGCTCTGTTCAAATCCCTGAAATCTATGCAAACCCTCATCTTTCCATTCTTCTTGTAGACTGGGACAATATTAGAGATCCACTCCGCGTATCCGCACGCCGAACGAAGTTTGCATCAAGTAGCCTTTCAACTTCTTTCTTCACATCGGCCAATACTCCGTCTTTGTAGATTTTCCGGGAGGTTGCGTATATGGTTTAAAACCAGATTTGATTGGCAACCGATGCTCGACAATGGAACGATCCAAACCGAGCATCTCCGAATAATCCCAAGCGAAGCAATCCTTATATTCCTTTAGCAGCTTAATCAATTCCTCCCTGAAGTCTGATTCCAAGTTTGCGCTGATAAATGTCGGCCTCGGCTTGTCACCGTTTCCAATGTCAACTTCCTCCAATTTGTCGGCCGACATGAATCCTCGCCCCAACTTGCCATCAGTTCCATCAACGAGATTGTCCATTAAAAATTGCTATAAGAGCCGACTGCTTGAATCAGCTGTTGATCACTGCTGACAGGCTCAACAGGACCTTCTCCCTAGTCTTTCCCTGAGAAACAATTAATGCCCTGATATTCCCAGAAAGCTGGTTCCACATTTGCGACGCTCACGGAGTCATCTGCTTGGACCACCTCAATATCATCATCTACCCATTGAATGAGTTGCTGATGCATGGTAGATGGGATGCGGCAATTGGCGTGAATTCGGTCCCGCCCAAGCAAGTAGGCTATAAGCTCCTTTGCCCTCGATGACAAAGAAGGTCGTGAGCAATGTCTTGGACCCAATCATCGAGTCCACGTGGACGCACCCCTTGATATCCGAAGGATTCCCAATGAAATCGTTCGGAATTATGCTCGTCGGCGTTAGGTCTCCGTGGCCCATGCCAAGCTTCCCGAAGGTAGTGTACGGCATCACGTTGACCGCCGCCCCACCATCGACAAAAATCTTAGTCAATGGCTTGCCATTGACGTATCCCTTCAAGTACAACGGCCTCATGTGTCGATTCTTGGCCGGTTTGTTGAAGGTGGCTTGCTTGGCTAACACCCGTTGTGCCATCAGTCCCCCAAGTCGGTCATCATCATTGGCATCCAGAGACGTTTCTTCCCGCACAACTTGATTAGTGGGAGCCATAAACTCATTCGGCGGAAAGTATACCATACACGTCGGAGCCGAAAGACTTGATCCCTCGGGTTTGTCCTTTGGACGCCACACTCGTTTCTTCCGGATCCCCGCCCGCCTCAATTCACGGTTCCTCAAGCGTTGAACCCTTCTTTTACGGCTCTTTCTCAAGCCGAGGCGGGCACCACCGTCCTTCTTGCCGCATATATTCGTCTTCTTCTTGATCGACCCATCTTTGATATGCCTCGCCTCTTCCGGGGTGATCAATGACCTCAATTATTTTTTGACGCCGATCGTCACTAGGATGTACCCTTCCAATTCTTTCATGGACGGATCGGTGATTGGCGCTTCCCCGCCTATACTCAAAGTACCCGTCACCGCACTCGGGCGCTTCCTCAACGTAGAAAGCTTCAATCCTTCATTCCGGCGGTGCACGAAGAATGCGCACCCCCAATGTGAGTGCTCTCGCTCGCGCGTGTCTTGCTCCAAATCTCTCCCCGCGTGCTTCCTCTTCGGCTCTCCGCGTCTCTCCCTCTTCGTGCTTCCGCTTCGGTAGCGTTCTTTCTCTAGCCGACGCCGCCACTTGTTGAGGAGGATGCGCGTAGTGACTCGGGCTTGGCCCTATTAGCCCCCAACTTCGATATGGCTTTTGAGAACACGAGGGGCTTCACCATGAACCCGCTCCAACGTCACTTGCCACGCCGGGATCTATCGCTCCATCTTGCCTCGCCCTAGCTGAAGTCAAGACCTTAACCTTTCCCTTTTCCTCGGCGGTCACCATGTTGACGAGAAAAGCTTATCATATTCTCGGGGGAAAAGGGTGGCCATCCAGCTTTATCTTGTTATCAAACTTGAGGTGACCCTCTTGGATAGCTTTCGGATCCTCATCCCGAAGACCTCTGCGGCCGTTGATGGAGTGAGAATTCCGTCATGGAAGCCACAAGTAATGTTTCTCTTTTACTCCATCGGGTCGAAGTATAGAATGCCCCTCGGGCAACTTGATTCGGCCTTCCTTCACCGGAAGTCAAACAACTTATCGACCTTGGTAACGTCGAAGTCGTATGTGCCCTTGGTCTCGCTTGATCCAACGCTGGCTCATGGTCAACGGCTCCTTGCCCCACATGATCTCAGCGGCAGCCACTTCCTGATCATCATCAAAGTCTTCCATCTGGTCGGCCTTTTCCAGGAACTGATTATAAATGTCAGCTATGTCGTGTTGCTTGTTGAACCTGGTGTCCTTCTTAAACCCATAGGCCTGGTTGCTCATCAATGACAGCTTTTGAGACAATTGGCCCAGTTATCAAACTTCATACCAAACAACTTTTCTCGCACGGCCCGGCAAGCATCCCCCGCAACGGCCATGTCGGCCAACCGATCATCTGCGGATTTAACGAGAAACGAGATGCCTTTGACCTCCCCGAACCTCCCGAGGAACTCCAAGGGCGTCTCATTGTGCCTCTCGCTTCAAAGTGGTGAGATCGATGAGCTTCTTTTTTCGTGCTACCACCGAAGTAGTGAGCGTGGAACTTTCGCTCCGGCTCCCTCCATGTGCCAACCGATTGGGGAGGCAAAGAGGCGAACCACCGGAACGCCGGGCCCGTCAGTGACATGGGAAAATACCGACCCCGAACGCATCCTCGCATGAGGCCTCTCCAAGATGCATTAGATAACGAGCAATATGCTCGACCGTGCTCGTATCATCCTGCCCAGAAAATTTTGTGAATTCCGTCGGAGGTTTCACCCTTGGCGGCGGATCACTTTGTAGTACCACTCCGGAAAGGAGGCGTGTAGGCCGATCCTTGCATTTTGGGCTTGAGGCCGAATTGATTCGCATCATATCGGCCATCTTCTCGAACCAGGATGTCGTCTTCTTGCACGCCCGCAACCGCACCGTACCCCGGATTCGGGAGAGCATCAATAGCACCATAGTCCATAACTTCGTGGTAGCCTCCACCGTACAAGTTCTTCTATAACCTCGTTGCTAGCCGGGGCAATTTTGTAGGTGGAAGTGAGTGGAACTCCGTACGAGCCAAACGCCAACTCCCCATACGTAGGCCGATATGTGTTTGGCCGTTGAATCGGTTGACCCGCATCTTGCCCTTGCGGGGGTGGCCGGATCGGTCGTCCCCCTGCGGCCCACGAGGAGGTTGAATCGACCGACTTCCGGCGCCTTGTGGAGGTGGCCGGATGGGCCGGCTCCCAACGCTGCGCGGGGGAGGCCGGATTGGCCGGCTTCGCAATGGTGGCCGAGTTCCCGGTTGGGCGTAGCCGGACTCTCCAACCTCCACGGAATATCCCCGAGGGGATACTCGACCGAATACTTGCTCCATGCCCGTGCCAAAGATGCTCACCATCATCGGTTTGAATACGCCCGGGGAAAGCCCCGTGATGCTTACTCAAGACGTCTTCCGCGGCATCCCGAAACGCTTGCATTGCCTCTTCTTTCTCTTGCGGGGGTCGTGGTGTCGGCCTCTCCCGACAAGAGAACCCCGGGCATCTCATTTTTGAGATACGGAACGCCACTTCGTTCTTTTTGAATGACATCAAGCATTTTTGCTGAAACTCGATCCGTAGCATCTTTCGACCCGTTGTAGCCGCTTCCGGAGAGAGATCCTCGATGGCGACATCCGTAATGTCACCGATGTCGAGCATCTTGATTTCGGTCGTTGGTCCCACCGGGCGTGCCAAAAAGTGTGTTGACGCAAAATCGCACCTTACGCCAAGCACACGACAAGTCGAACAAGCTAGCTTCACACGCGAAGAGATTCCAAGACGTGCCGCTCATTTTTTCCCGAAAATTAACAAAAGATAAAGTAGTGAAGGATCGGATGGCGATTAGAGAGGGGGGAGTGAATAGGAGCCGGTAAAAATTCTTTCCAAAGAACCCGGCCTATGTCCTAGTCAAATCCCGGTCCACACACAAGCGATGGATCGAATCACACGCCAATCGCCAAGACAACGAGGTTATGGATCAACCTCTATCCTTAGGAACGATTCCTTGAAGCACACGTGGAAGCACGAAAGAAGGAAGGGAGGAATCAAACCAAGAAGCAAAGCGCGCGACCTACGGCGGACCGTCCGACCGGACGGGCGGACCGTCCGCGATGGGCCGCGCGGACCGTCCGGCCGGGTACCGCGGACCGTCCGCACCCGAGCCGCGGACCGTCCGCCCGAGCCGCGGACCATCCGTTAAAGCCAACGCAACCACCGGTGGCACACCGCGAACCACGGACCGTCCACGGGGAGCACGCGGACCGTCCGCCGTGCACCCGCGGACCGTCCGCCCGCTGCCGGCGGACCGTCCGAAACTCCGTCCAACCGAAAACCAAAAACGCGACGGATCGAAACGAAATGCGAGCAAGAACAGGAAGAACACGGGACGAACCCTAGCGGCGCGGACCGTCCCTCCGGGTCCTCGTGGATCGTCCGCGGTGCGGACAGAGCGAAAACGCCCGACCCCGAAAGTCAACTCCCCCCAAATCCTCATCGGATTTCCCAAACGGTTGAAGCTATGGAGACAAGGGTTTGGGGACTTGAAAAAGCGTCACACAAGGATGCTATAGCCCAAAAATCTTGCCTCCTAACTCCCTAAATCACCGGGAATCGCGAATCCTTTGAGCACCACCAAAAGCTAGAGCACCGAACGAAAAACTACGAATCCAAGTGGTTTCCGGCGTTTGAGGGCACAAGATCAATCACAAAGATGCACGAGACATCTATCCATGTTTCCCTCAAAGAAATCCGGGGAGAAACCCACTCAAATCCGCGGAATCACACCGAGAACAAATGCACGAAAACAAGCACAAAAGACCACGAAAAACACAACTCCGAACCTTCTATACAAACCAGGAAAGATTCACAAGGTCTAGCATGCCGCCCCTAGCATCCATTCCTCTCAACAAATCTCTCATGAAGCTCTCATGCTAGCCTAGAGAAAATGGAAGAAAAATAGCTACGAAAATGAGAAAATGGGAGGGAGGAAATGAAACCCTAAGTCGCGGAGAGCAAGAGCCATCCACACACACTCATGGCTTATATATCGAGTCCCGCCGGAGTGGTAAATGACTCGACTACCCCTAACTTAACTACTGGCGATACAACCCACGTAGGGGCATTTAGGTAATGTTTGTGGGTCTTGCCATCGGACGGCCACGCCTTTGCCGCACCCCGCGTCCTCCCGACGCAAGCCATGCGATCCCCGCCGCGTGTCCTCCGCCTTGAAGCTTCCCGACACGCCCGGATCCCGTCTCCGTCGTGTTGGGCCCTCGGACTTGGTTTTGAGGCCCAAACCAAGAAACTCGTCCGCCGATGGTTTTGTGGGCAAACCACCGAACCCCGCGTGCCCGGTCCGGCCTCCCACCAAACCACTTGACTCGACCGCCACCGTGCACCGCTCGATTGTCCGTGACTTCCTCTTGCTCGTGTCGCCACCATGTGGCCCGCACCCGGTCCCGCTATCCACCGGTCCCTCGAACCGAGCCTACTTGTCTCTCCATCTCCCGAGGCCCCTCAAGGCCGAAGATCTTTCGCGCCCATTCTTCACCCGCAACAACACGAACTAGGCCGCGGCCTACACCGCGCACTAAGCCAAGAGTCGAGTCCAACACTCGTTGTCAATCACTCATCACCGATGAGCGGTCATCCATCGACCACTATCGGTGCGGAATATGGTCCCGACACTAACCGGTAGTAAGCGCCGTGGTCTATCCCTCAATGGTCGATGCTAAGCAACAAGTGACACGAGAGTTTTATCTTGGTTCCCGCCGAGGGGGCCGTACGTCCGCGCGTGGCGTGCTCAAGGCACTATATTACTTAGCACCGGGGGTTCTCGTAGTGGGGCTGCTACAAGCAAGGCGGGAGAGGAAGCCCGGCTTCCAAGTCCCCGGTGTGATGGTCGAAGATATTGTGGGAGAATTGGAGAGCAAGTGCCCGGCGCGGCCTCGCCTCCCCGCCGTGTTGTCCGTGTTCTCTTCCTCCTCCCTCCCCCTTCTCCCCCCTCGTGGCGGGGGGGGGTTCGTCCCCCTTTTATAGATCAAGGAGGGAGCGAATCACATGCGCGCCGCGCTATCCGGCCTACGTGAAGGGGCGTGGCGTGCCGTCCGGACGATCCTTGCGGCGATCCGGCCATCATGGCCTATCTTGTACCCGAACAAGGGCGGTTCGAGGGTAGAAGGGCGGCGGATGGCGGTGATGTCTTCGATGGGCTCGAGGGCGCCGCCGACGTTGGCCCGTACGGAGTACAGGAGTAGGTAAAACGGCGTCCCGTCCCAATGCGTTTCACCGTACTGGAGTCGTTGCTACAGCGCCAGGCGTGCGCCCCGCACGCGCGGGGGATGGCGCCATGCCGTAACGGTGGCGGGGATGGCGTTCCTTCGGCCTAGCGCCTCCACCTAACCCCCGTAGGGTCACAAGAAAGCAAATCGAGGGTGAAGCCGGCCCCCCTTCGAGGGCTCGGCGCGTTAGCCGTCTTCGGGAGCAGCGCAAGGCGTCACGGGACCGACACCGCCGCGCCGCACGGTCCCTCCCCACGGATGGGGATGGGCTCCCTCCCCGGGGAGTTGGTGCGGCGGCACGGGGCGTGAGCCCCGGCGCATGATGGCGTTGTCCCGCCGTGTCGTGGCGTTAAATGCCCGTGTACGGAGGCAAGCGCACGCGGCGGGGCGCCCTCGAGCGAGGCGGACCTCTGGTCGAGGGCGGGGCGGACCCTCGAGCGAGGCGGAGCCTCGCTCGAGGCGGAGCGGACCCTCGAGCGAGGCGGAGCCCGCTCGAGGCGGAGCGGGCCCTCGAACGGGGCGGAGCCTCGCCGAGGGGGAGCGCACCCCCTCGAACGGGACGGAGCCCGCCCGAGGGAGGCGCGCACCCTCGAGCGAGGTGAAGCCTCGCTCGAGGGGATCTTCGAGAGGGTCGCCTTGGTGGGCCGTCGAGGTCCTTGCGGCGTGGGCCGTATCCCGCATGGTTAGGCAAAGTGTGTTTGGCTTTGTTGCGGGTTTTAAGTGGGGATTTCCCGGTTGTTAGAGGGGACCCCTAGGGTCGTCCCCGACGCAGCCCCCGAGCATCTCGTGGGTTTGCCATTGAGGCTCCCCGCGGATGCGGGAACCTACCGATAGGACGTTCTTCCCTTCTTGTCTTGCGAACGCTTTCCGTGGGGCCGCGGCGCCGGACCCGCGGGTCTAGCCCCCCGAAGCCCCCGCAGTAGCGTGGATGCTCCCCGCAGGGGTTAATCGTGAGAACCGGTCGAGGGCGTGCTATATGTCTCAACCGGCATCGGCAATGTCTCGGCGGCTCGTGACGCACGCGCCGCCGGTGCCGTCTCCGATGGGTGCAATTCAAGGAGGTGTAGCCGTGCGTCAAGCCCCCGAGCCCGGGTCCGTTCGAGGCGATCGGGTAGAGAACTTTACGACTTGTTTCTTAACGCTCCCTCGCCGTCCCTCCGCGGGACGCGAGGGTGAGGTCTCCGCAACCCCCATCGAGCGGGTCGCGAATTGCGGATTCCTCGTTGAGCCGCTAGTGGGTGGTTCGAGTGGACGCCCATGCCCCGTTCGATAAGGGTAGGCCGTGTGGTCCGCAGACACATCCATTGAAGCACTTGCGTGGGTTTGCTAGGTGGGGCTCGGTCCCGTTCGATAGGGACCGAGGGCGCGGAAGCTCTCCCTCGGTGGGATCCCCCGACTAGCTGCCCTCGCTGGCTCTCGAACACGACATGTGGGGCACCCTCGAGCCGATGGGCCCGTGGAACGGCTCGAATGCGCGTGCCTTCGTCGTCCCTGACTCTGCGATCTGGGGCGCCTGTTCGAACCCGTCGAGGGTCAGGCTTCGAACCTCCGATCGCAGGGCCGTGCGGGGCGGCGCCCGGGCAGCCCCGTCTTTGCGTTTGCGGCCGGCCGAGGGGTCCGGGGCGTGCCGCCCTCGAGGCGTTGGTCGGCGGCACGGCGTGACACCGGGTGCTCGTGGTACCTACCTTGTTTCGGGCGGGCCTCGGGGCGACCTTCCGACGCTTGTGCCCCTTTAAAAGGTTGATATTGTCTCGAGCCGGGGGCTCGCGCCGCTCGAGGGTCCTACGTGGCATGGGTGCTCGCGATGCCCGCTTTGTTTCGAGCGGGCTTCGGGCGACCTTCTCACGCTTGTACCCCTTCGAGGGTTGACATTGTCTAGAGCCAGGGGCTCGTGCCGCTCGAGGGTGCTACGTGGCATGGGTGCTCGCGATGCCCGCTTTGTTTCGGGCGGGCTTCGGGCGACCCTCTCACGCTTGTACCCATTCGAGGGTTGACATTGTCCCGCAGCCGGGGGCTCGTGCCGCTCGAGGGTGCTACGTGGCATGGGTGCTCGCGATGCCCGCTTTGTTTCGGCAAAGCTTCGGGCGACCTTCTCACGCTTGTACCCATTCGAAGGTTGACATTGTCCGCAGCCGGGGCTTGTGCCGCTCGAGGGTGCTACGTGGCATGGGTGCTCGCGATGCCTCGCTTTGTTTCGGGTGGGCTTCGGGGCGACCTTCTCACGCTTGTACCCCTTCGAGGGTTGACATTGTCTAGAGCCAGGGGCTCGTGCCGCTCGAGGGTGCTACGTGGCATGGGTGCTCGCGATGCCTGCTTTGTTTCGGGCGGGCTTCGGGGCGACCTTCTCACGCTTGTACCCATTCGAGGGCCGACATTGTCCGCAGCCGGGGGCTCGTGCCGCTCGAGGGTACTACGTTGCATGGGTGCTCGCGATGCCGCTTTGTTTCGGGCGGGCTTCGGGGCGACCTTCTCACGCCCGTACCGCTCGAGGGCTGAATTTATCCCGAGCCGGAGTCCGTGCCGCTCGAGGGTTCTCCTTGCTTTGCAAGGGACCGGCCACTAAATGCTCCACATTAGAGGCCGCGGTTTCGCATCGCGGCGCACCTTTTTAGGTGTCGCGGCCGCGCGCGCGCGTGCGTAGTGGGCGGCGTGGGCGGCGCGGACGTGACCGCCCGCCACGGCCCCGCTAGTCTTCACCGTGATGATGGCCCGTTTGCGGTGATGTGGCCGCCGCGGTCGTGGTGGGGTCCGCTTGCCGCCGAGAAGAGAAGATTCCCCGCAAGCTAATGCGAGCGGGACATCCGCCCCGGAGAGCTCGCCCGCGGCTTATAAATCTGAGGAGAAGGGGAAACCGCGGTTTTTTACCTTAGTGCCCCGCCATTTTAGCCCCCCGTGCTTTCTTCCCCGCTTCGCCTTTGCCACCGTGCGGCTTCGCCATTAGAGCTTGTCCTCCTCTTCCCCGTCCTTCGTTCTTCGCATCCTTTGCCCTTCCTCATGGCGCCGCCTCAGCCCCTCACGATCCTTGACCCGTACGCCTGGGAGCGGTCGACGGTGACCCGGCTGGCCCTTGGCGAGCTGGTCACCACCCCGCCAATTGGCGGCTAACGAGGATGGCCGCCCGGCGGAGTGAATAGTGCCGCCGGCGGGGACCGCGCGCCCAACCCGCCGGAAGGCTATGTGGTGAGCTTTGTCCGCTTCCACGAGCGAGGCTTCAACGCGCCGGCGAGCCGCTTCATGCGAGCGCTGTGCCACTACTACGGCGTGGAGTTGCACAACTTCGCGCCCAACGCGATTTCGCAGGCGGCCACGTTCGTGGGTGTCTGCGAAGGGTATCTGGGGATCCCAGTCAACTGGGAGCTCTGGGTACACCTCTTCCGCGCGGAGCTCTTCACGCAGCCCACGACGGAGCCGAGGACCCGCCGCGCGGTGCGCGCCGGCGGGATGTCGCTCGCCCGCGGGTGCAGTTCAAGGACGACTACATCCCCTGCACCATGACGACGAACAACGCCGGCTGGGAGCGGGGATGGTTCTACCTGCGCAACGCCGAGCCCGGCCTCCCCCCTACACCGGTCGGGTGTTCAAGGAGAAGCCCAGCTCCTGGGGCTACGGGGTGTCCACGCCCCAGCATCGGAGGCGGCAGGACTCGGTTTTGGCCGCCCTGAGGAGCCTGACGGCGCGAGGGCTGACCGCGGCGAGCGTCCTTGCCTTCCTCCATCACCGGCGGGTCGTGCCTCTGATGGAGAGGCCGCTCTGCATCTTTGAGATGACAGAGGAGGCGGACCCCGTCGCGCTGGCGAGGTCGCGGATGCTCCCGACCCCCTCGGGCGGCCGTACGCGCTCACCCGGGCGCGGAACGCCGTCGACACCCGGATGCGGCGCACCCGGACCGGGACCCCGTGGGACCTCGAGATGCTCCCCACCCGGCCCGCCGGGTGAGTTCGATTCTTGATTCCGTTTTAGCTCTTGGTGTTGCCTGCGCCTCCCCGACGCATCTTTGTCGTTCTTGCGTGCGGCTCGGTGAGCTTCACCGCCGCGAAGTCCGTCCCGCCCACCCCGGACTCCCGCGCGCTCGGTCGGGCGGCGCGAAGAACGGGAGCGAGGAGCGGGCGGCGCGCAAGAGGGAGCGCGCGAGGCGGCACCACGAGCGCCGCGAGCGACCGAACGCGGAGTACCGGCGGCGCGAGGAACCGGGGCTCTCCTCCCCGGGGACCGAGGAGTACTCGTCCTCGAAGAAGGACGAAGAGGAAGAGGCCGAGGGGGAGGGCCCTTCGATAGGTGGGAGCCTCGCGCCCCCGTCGCCGAGCCGCGCCGGCGGCAAGGGTGGCATCGCCCGGGCGGGCGCAACGGCGCCGCCGCCGTGCAATCGACAACAAGGGGCGGCGCGCGCGCGCGAGGCGCCCGGCGCGTGCGCGCAGGCACGCACGGCAAGCGCGCGCGCGCGCGCGCGCGCGCGCGCGCGCGCGCGCGGATAATCGTGCCGCGCGCGAGGCGGGGGCCCGCGCACGCGGTGGTGTCGTCGAGGAGGCGCGGCGGCGGGCGTGCGGCCGCCGCGCCGGCCTCATCCGCCGAGGCTTCGAGGAAAAAGGAAGCGCGCCTTTTCCTCTTCGAGGTAAGGGGCTCGTTCTTCTCGCTTGGTTTGGTTTTTTGATGATCGGGTATTCTAACTTTCGTTTGTGCTCGCGCGGGGTGGTGCCAACCGTGCCTCCCCTCGCATCGGCCAAGGTGCCGAGGGCGGACGCATCCATCCCCACCCGGCGGCGCTCGTCGAGGGCGTCGCGGGCGGGGGGCAAGCACGACGGCGGCGGGCGAGAGCTCGGAAAGCCCGGGCCGAGGCTTCGAGGCCCTCGGCCGGCGGATCGACCCGCCATGGCGCGGCCCGGCGGTAGCCGAGGAGGGCCGGCGCCGGCCATTGTGGGGACGCAGGCGCGGCGGCCGGCCGGTGGCGGAGGCGCAGGCCGCGGAGGCCGCCGCTACGGAGGCGCGGTTCGTGGCGCCGCGGCCGCGGTGGAGGCGGGGCGGGTGCAACCCGTGGCGGCGCCCGTGGTCGCGGAGGCACGGCGGAGGTGGTGGCCGCCGAGGAGGGCGGCCGGGGTGCCCGCCGCCGCGGGGGCGCGGCCGGAGGTGGTGGCCGCGGCGCGCGTCGGCGCCCGCGGCCATGGAGGCACAAGTGGAGGCGCCGGCGGAGGCGGCGCAAGGGCCGGCGCCCGCCGGCGGTTCCCGGCGGAGGTGGTGGAGGTCCCGGATGACGACTCCCCGCCGCCCCGGTGGGATCGGTGGGCGAGCTTCCCCACACGCTCCCCCGAGCCCCGGAGGGGGCCCTCGTGAGGGCGGCGCGAGGGTCACATGGTGGCGGGGAACCGAGGACACGGCACCGAGGCCTCGTCCTCCCGCGCCGGCCACTCCGCCCGGTAGAGGGGGCCGCCGGGGCGGTGATCCCCCCGCGTTTGCCGACGCCCGGGGGAGCGAGGAGCTCGGGGAGAGCTCCGAGCCACGGCGCCACGCTCAACCGCGCGCTGAACGAGGCGCTGAGGGTCCATGGCGGCCCCGCATGGCGCGTCTTCCAGGTAGGGCGTCGTTGCTCGTTTTCTTCTTTCTCTCATTTTTGTGTGCTGCCTCTGTGTCGTGGCGCTTACGGGTTTTGATTTGTGGGTGCCAGGAGCTCGAGCGCCGCGCCCACGACAAGTACGACGCCTTCGATCGGGTGAACGCCGAGCTCCACCAGCTCCGGGAGCGATGTGGCGCTTTCGACGCGCTTGCCGACGCCCTCGGGACCCCGGATAGCCGGGCCGGCATACCGAGCCGTGGCTCGGCGCGACGAACTCCCCGAGAGCTCGAGGCAGACCCGCGCGCCGCTCCAACCTCGAGCGGGTCCGCGCAGCCCTCATCGACCGTGATGAGGCGCCGTGGCGGCGCGCGCCGTACCCGGAGAAGATGCGCACGCCGGCAACCAACCGGGAGGCGGAGGTGGCCGGCGTCCGCGGCGAGAACCGGGGGCTCCGATCGTCGCTCGAGGGGGCGCAAGTGCAGCAGCGCCAGGCGAGGAGCGGGTGCGCGGCCGGAGCGGCGGCCAAGGAGGCCGACAATTTGAAGGCCGCCCTCGACGCCAAGGTCGCGGCGCTTGCCGTCGCCGAGGAGCGAGCCTCCCAGAGCGCACCGCCCGCCAAGGGGCTGAGGGGCGGCTCCAGCAGGAGCAAGCCGCCCTCGTCGACGCCCGGTCGGCGCTGGAGCAGGAGCGCGTTGCTCGCGAGGCGGCGCAAAAGTCGCTGGAGGAGCGGAACACCGCGTTCTCCAAGGCCGAGGGCGAGCTGATTGTGCTCAGCATTACAAATGCAAACCAGGAGCTGGCCCTCCAGGAGCAAGGTGAGACCGTCAAGCGCCTCGAGCTGGCGGTCGATGCCGTGCGCCGTGACCTCGAGGCGGAGAGGAAGCAAGTCGAAGGTGATCTGCTGCCTGACTCTCGTTTGGTTGGTTTTCCGTTTGGGAATTCGCACTCCTTTTTCTGATTTCTTTCTTGTCTTGGTGACTCCAGGCTTGTGCACCGCTCTGGGGCATGCGGTGAGCGGCCGAGGCACCGCAGGCTTCCTATAACTCCTCCGAGCAGAGCCGGCAGGAGCCGCGTGGTGCGGCCCTCGAGACCCGCCAAGCCGTGGAGGAGGGCGAGGCACGGGCCGGCGGCTTGGCCGGCCGCCGTCCGCGCGCCCTTGGCGCCCACATCACCGAGCGGATGCGCCGAGCGCTGCGTCTTGGCGTTCAGAAGGCCCTCGGAGTGGTTCGATCCCACTACGAGGTCAACTTTGAGGCGCTGGCGGAGGGCTACGTCGTTCCCGAGGGTGTCGAGGACGAGGTGGCGATGGAGCGTGTGGACGCACTCGCCGCTGACGCCGCCGGGTCGCTCGCTGAAGCCTTCGAGGAGTTCCTCTTCCCGGACGCTGTTGACGCCGCCGCTCCTCCAGCCTGAAGACAGCTGGGCGCTAGGCCCATTTTTATGTGTGTATCAGTATTCTGGCCTCGCGGCCTTTGTAAATGAACAAGTTGTTTTTGACATAAACGTCTGCTGAAATGAAGTCTTTTGTTTACTACGCTTTTTGTTTCTCCTTCTTCCCGAGTAGATTGTAGTTAGGGGAGTTCGATTTTCGCGGGGGCCCGCCGGGTTGGAGGCGAGAGAGAAGGGCCGTATCCTCGCGGCGTAGGCTATCTCTGGCTCGCGCGCTCCTTCCGCTAGGCCGCCTGCGCCCTGTTCGAATCGTTGCTCGGGGTTGAAGTAGAAAACAAACTTAGCGCGTGTGAGTTGTTTTTTGCGCGAAAATGGGACTATTTTGGGGGGGTGCCCCCCCGCAGTAGCCCCCGAGGGTAACTTGGGTTTCAGGGGAAAGCCGAGTTGCCCTTTTTATTAGACTTGAAGCATTTACATAGTTGTTACCAACTAGGGCGTTGGTCATGTGGTTTTTACAATAAAAAGTACTTGGAAATCCTAGCTAAGGGTAGAAGCGACGTAGCTGTTGGATGTTCCAAGCGTTGGTGAGCTCTTCACCGTCCTCGTTGGCCGACCTTGTATGTGCCGGCTTGAGTACCTTCACCACGACGTAGGGTCCCTCCCATGGGGGCGAAAGCTTGTGGCGCCCTCGGTTGTCTTGGCGTAGCCTTAGGACCAGGTCCCCTTCACTGAAGTCCCGTCGACGTATCTTGCATGCTTGGTAGCGTCTTAGGGACTATTGATACCTTGCAGAATGCATTAAGGCCACGAGGCATGCCTCATCCAGCCGATCCGGCCGATTCCTCGTGGGCTCGCCGGTTGGCATCCTCGTCATAGCCTCGAACCCTGGGCGATCCGTATTCTAAGTTCGTGGGGAGGACGGCCTCCGCACCATGGACTAGGAAATTGGGGTGAACCCGGTGGCTCGCTCGGGGTGGTCCTTAGGCTCCACACAACCGCCGGTAGCTCTTGGAGCCATTTTCGCCCGCATTTGTTGAGCCGGTCGAAAATTCGGGCTTAAGGCCCCGTAGGATCATGCCGTTGGCACGCTCTACTTGGCCGTTGGTCCGTGGGTGTGCCACGCCCGCCCAATCCACACGGATGTGGAATTTGTCGCAAAACTCCAAAAACTTCCTGCCCGTGAACTGGGACCCATTGTCGGTGATGATGGAGTTCGGCACTCCAAAGCGGTAGACGATGTCGGTGAAGAATGTTACCGCCTGCTCTGCCCTGAGATTCGTGATGGGGTGCACCTCCACCCACTTGGAGAACTTGTCGATTGCGACTAACAAGTGGGTAAAGCCCCCGGGCGCCTTCCGCAGGGGCCCAACGATGTCCAGCCCCCACACGGCAAATGGCCACGTTACGGGGATGGTCGCAGGCATGGGCGGGTAGGTTGGACTTGCGGGCGTAGAACCGGCACCCTTCGCGGTGCGTACGATTTCGGCCGGCGTCCGCAACCGCGGTAGGCCGCAAAAGCCTTGGCGGAACGCATTGCCGACGAGGGTACGAGGCGCCGCATGATGGCCGCGATCCCGCGTGGATGTCCCGCAAGAGTTCGCGCCCTTCGGGGAATGGGCACGCACCGCCGGCAGATGCCCGAGGCGGCGCGCTTGTACGCTCGCCGTCAACAAGGGCAAAAGACTTGGCCATCCCGGCGATGCACCCGGCCGCGGCCCGTCCGCGGGGAGTTCCCCTCGAGCCATCCGTGCAATGTATTTGTCACGCCGGTCCGTTTTGACAGAGCCGGCTCGATGTCCATTACGTCGCCCCCGTGCGCCATACCCCTCGAGGAGGGAGAGCACGTACGCCTCGTTCGAGGGGTCCTCGTCCATGGGTTCCGCACCCGTTGGGTTCGAGGGAGCCCCCGAGGGTTCGCCGTGACTCGAGGGGTGGGGCTCGAAGACGACCGAGGGTTGAGCGACGTCGCGCGCGAAAACGTTCGGGGGAACGGTGATCCGTCCGGACTCAATCTTGGCCGGCTCATCCGCCACCTCGTTGTACCGGCGGGGCACATGGTTGAGCTCGATGCCGTAGAACTTGTCCTCGAGGGCTCGCACGGCTTTGCGCAGGCCTCCATCTTGTCGTCATGGCGGCTCGCGTTCTTCATGACTTGATCGATTACAAGTCGCGAGTCCCCTCGCACGTCGAGGCGCTTGACGCCTAACTCAATGGCGATTTTGAGGCCGCAGAGGAGTGCCTCGTATTCAGCCATATTGCTAGACGCGGGGAAGTGGAGGCGCACCTTGCGTAGCGCATGTGCTCCCCCAAGGGGTGACACGAAGAGCAGCCCGCGCCCGCCCCCGTTTTCATCACCGAGCCGTCGAAGAACATAGTCCCAAGACTCGCTTGGATCGCGGGGGCGGCGGCTGCGTATCCGTCCACTCGGCCGACGAAATCCGCCAAGATTTGAGACTTGATGGCCTTGCGCGGGGCGTAGGCAAGCGTCTCGCCCATCGCTCTACGGACCACTTGGCAATCCCCGTCCGCGGCGTCGGGGTTGCGGATGATCTCCCCCAGCGGGAAAGAGGAGACCACCGTGACGGGGTGGGCCTCGAAGTAGTGGCGGAGCTTGCGCCGCGCAAGGACTACCGCGTACAGCAACTTCTGGACCTGGGGGTAGCGCGTCTTGGTGTCTGACAGGACCTCGCTGATGTAATAGACAGGCCGCTGCACAGGTAAAGCGTGCCCTTCCTCCGTGCGCTCCACGACGATCACAGCGCTGACCACCTGGGTGGTCGCGGCAACGTAGAGCTGCAAGGGCTCGCCGTCCTGCGGCGGCGTGAGAATAGGGGCGTGCGCTAAGGACACCTTTAGCTTGTCGAGCGCGTCCCGGGCCTCGGCGGTCCAGGAGAAGCGTTCGTGTTTCTTTAGGAGGCGATAGAGGGGCGAGGCCCTTCTCGCCGAGCCTCGAGATGAAGCGGCTCAAGGTGGCAAGGCACCCCAGCACCTTTTGCACCCCTTTGAGGTCCCGGATTGGACCCATTCATTCGAGGGCCGCAACCTTTTTGGGGTTGGCCTCGATTCCCCGTTGGGAGACAATGTATCCCGGGAGCATGCCCCGCGTCACTCCAAAGACACACTTTTCGGGGTTTAACTTGACCCCATTGGCCCGTAGGCAACCGAACGCGATGCCAAGGTCGCCAACCGGGTCGTCCGCCTTCTCGGTCTTTACGACGATGTCATCCACATACACCTCGACCGTCCGCCCGATGTGGTCTCCGAAAACGTGCCGCATGCGCGCCGGTACGTTGCACCGCGTTTCGGAGGCCAAATGGCATCGTGACGTAGTAGAACATCCCGAATGGCGTGATGAACGAAGTCGCGAGCTGGTCGGACTCCTTCATCTTTATTTGATGGTATCCGGAGTAAGCATCGAGGAAGCAAAGCAATTCACACCCGGCCGTTGAATCAACGATTTGATCAATGCGTGGCAAAGGACAAGGAACTTTAGGACATGCTTTATTAAGACCGGTGTAGTCTATACACATCCGCCATTTCCCATTCTTTTTCTTTACAAGCACGGGGTTTTCTAGCCACGTTGGGTGGAACACCTCCTTGATGAACCCGGTCTCGAGAAGCTTCCGCAGCCTCCGCTCCGATTGCCCGTCGCCGCTCCTCGTCGAAGCGGCGGAGCCGTTGTTGCACGGCGCGGGCGTGAGGCAGATGTCAAGGGAGTGCTCGGCGACCTCCCTCGGGATGCCTCGGCATGTCCGAGGGGCTCCACGCGAAGATGTCGGCGTTGGCACGGAGGAAGTCGACGAGCACCACTTCCTATTTGGGGTCGAGGGTGGAGCTGACCCTCAACGCCTTGCCCTCGGGGGCGTAAGGATCGAGGGGGACCTCCTTGGTCTGCTCCGCGGCCTCGAACGTGCGGGTGTGCTTGGCGGCGGAGTCGAGGTCGTCGTTGACCATCTTCTCCAAAGTGGTCACCGCCGCTTCGTCCGGCGCTAGCGCCTCTCGCGTGCTCTACGCACTCGACGTCGCGCTCAAATGCGTGCTCGATGGACGAGCCGACGGTGATGACGCCGTTCGGTCCTGGCATCTTCATCTTCAAGTAAGTATAGTTGGGGACCGCCATGAATTTGGCGTAACAGGGTCGCCCAAGTATAGCGTGATAGGCTCCCTTGAACCCTACCACCTCGAAGGTGAGGATCTCCTTGCGGAAATTCTTCGCGGTGCCAAACCAAACCGGCAGGTCGATCTGCCCGAGGGGATGGACCTGCTTGCCGGGCGCGATGCCGTGGAACGGCTTCGTGCTGGGCCGCAGCTGGTCCAACCCGATCCCCATCAAGCGCAGCGTATGCGCGTAGAGGATGTTGAGGCTGCTGCCCCCGTCCATCAAGACCTTCGAGAACCGCGCGTTCCCGATGATGGGGTCGACCACCAGCGGCATGCGGCCCGGTTGGGGACACGGTTCGGATGGTCCTCCCGCCGAAGGTGATGGCGTCCTCCGACCAATTGAGGAAGGAGGGAGGCGCCTTCTCCGCGGCGAGGACCTCGTGCCGCTCCTTCTTGCGCTGGCGGGTCGACATATCGACGGTTGGCCCCCCAAAGATGAGGAACACGTTTTCCACGGCGGGGAAGCCGCCGGCGTCGCCATCTCCTCCGTCTTTCTTGGCCTCTGCCTCCTTCGCGGCGGCGCGGCCATAGAACTTCTTGAGCATGTCGCACTGCTCAAGGGTGTGGTTTACTGGGGTCTTGTGATAAGGACATGGCTTTTTCAGCATGTCGTCAAACACCCCCGGGCCTCGAGGGGCCGGTCGAGGGCCCCGTCGAGCCGGGTCAACGGCGAGGGGCCTCGGCATTACCGCCGTCGCGCCCCTGCTCGCGCGCCTCGCAGCGCGGCTTCTTTCCCTTCTTGCCCCGCTTGTCATTGCGGTGGGGCTCCCTGGACTTGCTGCCCTCCGCAGGCGCGTCCTCCGGGCGCTTGCCCTTCTTGCCGTCGAAGATCGCCCCCACGGTCTCCTCTCCTGAGGCGAAGCTGGTGGCGGTGTCGAACAGTTCATTGGAGTCCGCGGGTGGGCTGCGTCCCAGCTCTCGCACGAGGTCCCGGCACGTGGTGCCCTCGAGGAAGGCGTGCACGATCTCGGACTGCACCACGCTGGGGAGCTCGTACGGCGCTTGGAGAAGCGCCGCATGAAGTCCCGCGGCGACTCGCCGAGCTTCGCGTGCGGGAGCACAGGTCCCGAGGAATTCCCCGGGCGCACGTACGTGCCCCGGAAGTTTCCCACAAACGTGCGGACCGCATCGTCCCAATTGTGGATTTGGTGGCGGGCGGGTGTGCTCGAGCCATGTCCGGCCGCATCGCCGAGGTGCGAGGGGCAAGTTGCGGATGATAACCTCATCGCCGGTTGCCCCCGCCCACCGGCAAGCCAAGCGGTAGTCGTTGAGCCACACGCGGGGATCCGTCTCCCCGTTGTACTTGACAATGGTCGAGGGTTGGCGGAAGCGCTGGGGGAAGGCGCCACGCGGATCTCCCGGCTGAACACACGGGTCCCCGGGGGCTCCGGCGTCGGGGAGCGGTCCTCGCCGCTGTCGTAGCGTCCGCCCCGTCGAGGGTGGCGGACCACCGCCGCTCGCGCGTCCACCTTGCTCGTGCGGCGGGCGTTGATGACGTTGCGAGTGTCACCGCTCCGCAGCTCGCGCGTGTCAAGGAGCCGTTCCCCGGCCGATGCGCGTCCCGAGTTGGCGGGATGCTCCACCGCTCCTCCCCGCGTGGACCGAGGGTTCGCCCCCTTGTGCGGCCTCGTCACCCCGCGCATCCCCTTGTTGGCGGATGTGCGACGCCGAGCTCTCGCCCGCCGGACGGCCGCTTGCTCGATGAGAGTCTGCACCTCGCGGTGCAGGTCTCGTGCCTCAGGAGTCGAGGGTGCCGGCATGGCCCGTAGCAGCGTTGCGGCGGCAACGAGCTTCTGACTTGCCCGCGGCAGCATGTCAGGGTTGTCGGCGTTGATGCGGTCGCGGGCTCCGTCCGCCCGGCCCTCCCCGCATGCGTTCGCCGCGAGCGGAGGCTTCTCCAGCCATCGAGGCGCGGAGCAGCCGCACCGTCCGGTACTCCTCCGCCAGCTTGGCCTCGAGCTCGCGGGCTTGGGCCGCCGCGCGTCGGCATCGGTCCCGGCGGGAGCGCGCTGGCCCCGCGGCTAGGCGTGTGGTGATCCCCGGGGCAGGGCGTGATCTCCCCCGGTCTCCGGCGCCCCCACCGCGCCGGCGGCATTGGCCGGGTCGTTGGTGGTGACGGCGTAGCACTCCCGCACGGGGTCGTAGCTCCCGCGTGCCGGAGTCGTCGAACGGCCCGAACCGCAGTCCGTGGCGTCAAGGAAACGCTTGAACATGACCCGGGTTCGGCACGCCGGAGAAGTCCCATTCGCGTACCCGTGGCGGTTGGCGGCGCGACAACGCGTCGAGGGAGCCCGGGGACGACTCGTCGGCCCGCCGAGGCACGAGAGATCCCCGGCGATGAAGACGTGACGGCCGAGGTAGAACCCCCGCGCATCGTGGTGTTGACGCTTGCGTTGTAGGCCGACGTGGCACCACGCAACCCAATGGGGATGTGTGGTCCGGAGACCTTGCGCCGTCCCGCCGGGGTGGTGGCGGTCGTCGTGGCGGTGGGCGCGCCGTGCCGAGAGGCGGCGCGCTCGGCTTGCCATCGCTCCGATCGCGCCCGGCGCGAATGCGCCCGCAGCGGCGGCGGCGTCGTGGCATCGACGGGCCCGCGGCATCCGCGCCCTGCGGGCGTCCGCGCCGTGGTGGTAAGTGCGGCGGGGACCGGAGTGGGCCGGCCCGGCGCCGCGCACGGAGCTCCTCACGGTTGGTTAGGCGCATGAGGTAGCCATTCCCCGTAGCCTGAAAGTTCAGGCCTCCGAACCGGATTTCGAACCCGGCGGGGAGGGGGTCGAGCTGCCCATGCAGTAGCGTGTACCGCGGTACTCAGTGCGGATCACCATGGAGGGAGTTGACGGATTGACCTTAGGCGCTCAGACGGCCCCACGGTGGGCGCCAACTGTCGGTGCGGAATATGGTCCCGAAACTAACCAGTAATAAGCGTCGTGGTCTATCCCTCAATGGTCGATGCTAAGCAATAAGTGACGAGTTTTATCCCGGTTCCCGCCGAGGGGGCGTACGTCCGGCCGTGGCGTGCTCAAGGCACTATATTACTTAGCACCGGGGGTGCCCGTAGTGGGGCTGCTACAAGCAAGGCGGGAGAGGAAGCCCGGCTTCCAAGTCCCCGGTGTGATGGGCGAAGATGTTGTGGGAGAATTGGAGAGCAAGTGCGTGGTGCGGCTCGCCTCCTCGCCTGTGTTGTCCGTGTTCTCTTCCTCCTCCCTCCCCCTTCTCCCCCTCGCGGCGGGGGGGGGTTCGTCCCCCTTTTATAGATCAAGGAGGGAGCGAATCACATGCGCGCGCGCGCTATCTAGCTACGTGAAGGGGCGTGGCGTGCTATGCGAGAGTGGGCGGCCGTCCGGACGATCCTTGCAGCGATCCGGCCATCATGGCCTATCTTGTACCCGAACAGTGGCGGTTCGAGGGTAGAAGGGCGGCGGATGGCGATGATGTCTTCCGATGGGCTCGAGGGAGCTGCTGACGTTGGCCCGTACAGAGTACAGGAGTAGGTAAAACGGCGTCCCGTCCCAATGCGTTTCACCGTACTGGAGTCATTGCTACAGCGCCAGGCGTGCGCCTGCATGCGCGGGGACGGCTGCCATGCCGTAACAGTGGCAGGGATGGCATTCCTCCGGCCTAGCGCCTCCACCAAACCCTGTAGGGTCACAAGAAAGAAAATCGAGGGTGAAGCCGGCCCCCCCTTCGAGGGCTCGGCGCGTTAGCCGTCATCGGGAGCGAGCGCACGGCGTCACGGGACCGACACCGGCCGCGGCCGCACGGTCCCTCCCCACGGTGATGGGGATGGGCTCCCTCCCCGGAGAGTTGGTGCGGCGGCACCGGGCGCGAGCCCCGGGCGCATGATGGCGTTGTCCCACCGGTGTCAAGGCGTTAAATGCCCGTGTACGGAGGCGGGCGCACACGAGCGGGGCGCCCTCGAGCGAGGCGGACCTCGGTCGAGGGCGGGGCGGACCGTCGAGCGAGGCGGAGCCTCGCTCGAGGCGGAGCGGACCCTCGAGCGAAGCGGAGCTCGCTCGAGGCGGAGCGGGCCCTCGAACGGGGCGGAGTCTGCTCGAGGGGAGCGCACCCCCTCGAACGGGACGGAGCCCGCCCGAGGGAGGCGCGCACCCTCGAGCGAGGTGAGGCCTGCTCGAGGGGATCTTCGAGAGGGTCGCCTTGGTGGGCCGTCGAGGTCCTTGCGGCGTGGGCCGTATCCTGCATGGTTAGGCAAAGTGTGTTTGGCTTTGTTGCAGGTTTTAAGTGGGGATTTCCCGGTTGTTAAAGGGGACCCCTAGGGCTGTCCCCGACAACCACCGGGACACTCTGGTCCTCAATCTCCCCCTTGATGACTCGCATTGACAACACACAACGTGAAATGAAATTCGAGAGAAAGAAAGGAAGGAAGAAGAAAGAAAAACAAAGAAGCTCAACTCATGACCAAAACCAAAGAAAGGCGAAGAAAGGTCACAAGCCAAGCAAAGCACAAACTCCACATCGAAAACAGCAAGAAAGCTCCCCCTGAACATGTGGATGCAAACTTCCAAATTTCAGCTCACCTCTTCGAATTTTCATTAAGCTCACCTCTTCTCCCCCTTATTGAGAATGTATGAATCAAGGTGAAAATGCAGAAATGTAAAACAAAGCATATAAACATCTACATGAGCTTCTCAAATAGGCCAAATCTAGTGTCCAAGGCTAAAAATGAGACAAAGATCACACATATGAATCATAGCATAGTCAAAGCATTGCCACAAGTAATATGTGAAAATACAAGCATGTGACAGAGCAAAATTTTCAGATTTAAGCAGTTTTACCAAAAGAAGGCTCACTTCACATGTAAAAGCCTATCCATGTCACACTTGAGCCACAAACATGCATACCATTCAAAGATCATACAAGGATATCAAATTCTCAGAAAAAGATCATGGCAAACACCCATAAAGCAAAGCATGTCATGTCAAAGCTCGGGAGCCATGTGTCCACTTCGGGGAGACTTCTCCACCGGTGAACATCATGCAACATGTTTTGCACCCATATGTGAAAGATAAGACATTTTAAGCATAGACATGATGGATGGAGCATTTTTTCAAGCAGACACACTTCTTTTCAATATTAATTCATTTTATGGTACATGAAGTGCCTTTGCGGCAAAAAGAAGCTTATGCTCCCCCATGAATGCAACATAGGCTAAACATTCACAATGATATTCGGCCTTTGGCCCAAATGCAAGAACAAGGCATCCAAGCACAATCTAAGCATGAAAAGCACATTCGGACCAAACCGTGACATGGATACACAACTACACACGAGTGGAGCATATTTCATCAAAAATTAGTCAAGATTAGCATTTATTTCAAAAACGGCTATCTCACCACACATATTTCTCAAATATTCCAAGAGCATAGCCTCACATCACCATTTCTCCACACATATGACCAATATCTCACAAATAGCCAAAGAAACTCAAATATGGCATATGAAAGAAGCTCATCATCCTAAAATGCAATATGATACAAATGCAACATGATATATGACAAGATGGCTATCCTACCATGGTTTATACATCAAGCAAAGCATGTATATACATCAAAGTAAACATGGTATGATACATATGATACAAAAGGAAATCCCCCAAGAATCAACTAGAAAGGGCAACAAACCCCAAGTTCCCCCGCAAGCGCACAAATGTAGCTTGGTCGAGAGGCTTTGTAAAGATGTCGGCTAGCCGATCTTGGGTAGGGACATGGCTCAACACAATGGTTCCTTTCTCCACATTGTCCCTCAAGAAATGATACCTCACTTCTATATGTTTGGTTTTGGAGTGAAGCACCGGGTTTTTGGCTACGCTTATGGCACCGGTGCTATCACAAAGAAGTGGGATCCGGGTGCACTCCTCACCAAATCTCTCAAAGTGTATGAAATCCACAACAGTGGGAGCAACAACTCGCGGCGGCAACATACTCCGCCTCGGTGGTAGACCGAGCTACACTAGGCCGCTTGCGGGAAGACCATGAGACCAACGAAGAACCAAGAAACCGGCAAGTACCGAGTAGTAGACTTCCTCTCGACTCGACATCCAGCAGAAATCCGCATCGGAAAAACCATGAAGAGAAAGAGTCGAGGAGGAAGAATACCAAAGGACAAGACCGAGGGGCGGTATCGTAGATACCCGAAAATCCTCTTGACGGCCCGTCGATGTGATGTCCTCGGCGAAGCTCGAAAACGAGCGCACGGACACACGGCCGAACCGTATGTCCGGCCTCGTCGCCGTCAAGTAGAGGAGGGAGCCGATCATGCTCTTGTACTCCCGCCGGTCCACTAGTTCTCCATCCTCATCCGCATCCAAAGTGGCCGTACTTCCCATGGGAGTCGACATCGGCTTCACATCTTGCATCCGGAACTTCTTCGACATGTCTTTCGTGTACTTGGTCCGGTGCACGAATGTTCCATCCTTCACTTGCTTGATCCGCAGCCCCCGAGAAAATACCGCAACTCGCCCATCATGCTCATCTCGAACTCCCCGCTCATCTCATCCGCAAACTTGGCAACAAGGTTATGTGACGAGCCACCAAAGACAATATCATCCACGTATATCCGAACAATCGGCAAGTCATTTCCATGCTTGAGGAGAAACAAGGTTCTATCCACGGTACCCATCACAAACCCTCTCGCTCACCGAGAAAACCTCTCAATCTCCCATACCAAGCACGGGCGCCCGTTTCAACCCATACGAGCCCTTTTCAACCTCGTACACCCCTGTGTGGGTACAACTCGCTCTCAAACCCGTGTGGTTGCTTCACATACACCTCCTCCTCTATGACCCCATTCAGAAAAGCACTCTTCACGTCCATCTGAAACAACTTGAACCCTTTAGCCACGGCAAAGGCTAGAAGGATTCGAATTGCTTCAAGACGGGCCACAGGAGCAAAGGTCTCCTCATAGTCGATCCCCTCCTTCTGACTAAAACCCTAAGCAACAAGTCTGGACTTGTTCCTCACAACCATCCCATTCTCTCCCTCTTTGTTCTTCCAAACCCACTTGGTTCCTATGGGATGGCAATTTGGAGGTGGTTCAACTAGCTCCCAGACCTAGTTCCTCTCAAAGTTTTCCAACTCCTTATGCATAGAATTGACCCAGTTTGCATCAGATAAAGCATGTCCAATGTCCTTGGGCTCAAAAGTGGCAACAAAAGCAGCATCAGCAAAATGAGAGGAATTCCTGGGCCTTGACCGTGTAGTGCGTTCGTCGATGTTCCCAATTATCTTCGACAGGGGATGCACCTCTTGAATCCGCCGGGGAGCCTCACGCCTCGAGACTACCTCCCCCTCAACTTCAGCTTCTCTCGCCTGGTCCTCTTGTTGCACCGTCGTTGTCCATGAAGTAGACGGTCCACGCTCCATAGTGGTCATAGGGGAAGTAGTGGGTACACACTCAGCTTCAGGCGCATGGTTCTCTCCATCATCATCTCCAGCTTCATCCTTCTCCTCTTCAAAGAGGTCCTCGGCCATCTCTTCATCACCTGCACATTCAAAGCCAAGAGAGGTACATGGCATTGTCTCGTCGAAGGTCACCTCGCAAGTCTCCATGATTTTGTTAGTCTCAAGGTTAAGCACCCTATAGGCTCTAGAGTGGTTAGCATATCCAAAGAAAATACCATCACTAGATCTAGCCTCAAACTTGTCGAGTTTTCCCTTCTTAAGAATAAAGCACTTGCGGCCAAAGACTCGGAAGTGACTCACCTTGGGTGCCCGACCATGCATAAGCTCATAACGAGTCTTCTTCTTGAAAGCTCGCAATAAAATCCCGTAGGAAACATGACAAGCCGTATTGACCGCCTCGGCCCAATACCTCCTAGGAGTCCCGTGCTCATCAAGCATCGTCCTAGCCATCTCACAAAGAGTCCGATTTTTCCTTTCCACAACTCCATTATGAGGGGGCACATAAGGGGTCGAATACCGATGTTCAAGACCTAGATCACGACAAAAGGCATCAAAACGAGAGTTCTTGAACTACGAGCCATTATCCTGCGGATGGCTCGAATAGCATTCCCATGCCTCTCGTTTTTCAACCTCACGATCAGATCTCGAACAAAACCAAACGTCTCACTCTTGTCTTCCAAGAAAAACACCCAGGCATAGCGAGAGTAATCGTCCACCACAACAAGGACATACCACTTCCCACCCACCGAGCGAACTCGAGCTGGCCCAATAAGGTCCATATGCAACAGCTCTGTCGGACGCTTGGTCATGACATCTGTCAGGGGTGGATGGGGAGTGGCTACCATCTTGCCATGCCTACACGGAGCACAAACCAAATCCTTCTCAAGCTTCAACCTCGGCAATCCTCGGACAAGGTCAAGACCACTCAAGCGGGAAACCAAATCAAAGATCAAGTGTCCCAACCGCCTATGCCATTTCCACAAATCGGAAGAAGCACCGGCCATCAAACGGCGAGTAGGACCCAAAGAACGAGAGAAATCAGCCCCGAAAATGCGACCCTCGGGGATGATCATACGGACAAGATCACCTCGAGAATCTAGCAAACGAGACTCGCCGGACTTGAAACGCACCTCAAAACTCTCATCAAGCAACGAGAAACCGAAAGCAAATGTCAAAGACTTCACAAGAGCCACTCTCTTCAACGTTACCTTGTCACAAACATGCACAACACCCTCTAAAAGCACCCTTCCTCGTCCATTGTCCCCAAATGTGATGTACATCCTTTCCTTCACTGGGGTGAGGCTGGAGAACCACTTCTTATCTCCGGTCATGTGTCGAGAACACCCGGAGTCGATCAACCAAATGTCCTCCAAGCCTCCTGCCTGTAGTCAGAAACAAGAACGAGAATGAGCTAACGACTCGACACTGGGGTTAGCACAAAGAAAGTTAAACCAGTGTCGAGCCATCTGCTCAAAAGAGGGGTTAGCAAACATCATTCCCTTGCCACCAAACTTCCCATGTCCCATGGGAGGAGTACGAGCACCACGAGGGGGAAAACGTGGTCCGTAGTTCCTCCGGAACCCAAAGCTGCGATCATCTCCCCGAACCCGTATTGAGGACGAGTAGGGGGCGTCCGGCAAAACCACCACGAGCCCGACCAAACCTCTCACCAAAGACGCACACCATCCTCTCTCCCGACAAACCTCTCACCACCACCTCTCCGTGGGAACACTCGCCAACACTCCTCACACTTCCCACACCCCGTGGAAGTGGCACTCTAGGCTCGGGAATACCATGAGGCCGGTGATACCTGTCTCGGTTCGCTTGCTCCCTAGCAAGCCTCTCATCCCTCTTCCTCTTGTAGCAAAACTCGCAAGATGCCTCTCCTTGCCACAATACTCACACATGAAGGGGATGGGTTTTGGTTTTGGCTCGGCTTCTCTCTAGGCTTCTCACCCTTCTCACCCACAAACTTCACCGGTTTACGGAAGTCATTTGTCTTAGGTGGGAATTTGGGTGGATCTTGGGTTGTGTCAAGCTTGTTGCAAAGGTGGTTGGGCTTTGGTGTGAAAGAGTTCTTGGGTGCTTTTGGAAGTGGGACTTGGATCTCTCCGATCACCTCAAACTCGGGGTTAGACTCAACACACTTCTCATACACACTCTCCCCACTTGTTCTTGTTGACGCAAAACGTGCACCGGCGCTAAACACACGGCAAGCCGAACAAAGCTAGCTTCACACGCGCAAAGAGTAACAAGACGTGCCGATCAATTTTTCCGGAAAATTAACGAAGACAAAGCGAGTTAGATACCAAAGCTTGGAACTTGCGGGTGGTACCGGACAGTTCCATATTTACGGCTAAAAAGCCGGATGGGATGACACATAGCTATAGAAAGCTATTTGCCCATGAACTACAACCATTCGGGAACTCGCAAAAGGAAAAGGTAATATTGCCGAATGGATGACGTAAGCATGACGAGGTGATCGGTCTTTGTTTGAGTAAAAAAAATGCACACGCACGAGGTCATGACCGATCCCCATGAAGATTAGCATTAAATAAATGAATAAAGTAAAGCACGGACATGATCATGTAATAAACAAGCATGCATAGATCCAAAGCACTAGTCTACCGCATGTCTAGGTACTTTAAAACCCGTCGGGTACGATATCAAACAAATCTATCCACCGCATGATACAACTTGCATGAAAATCGTACCACTTTCCACAAATAGATCTATCCACCGCATGATACAATCCAAGTATGGAAAGCTAAAAGCATACATCATTTAAAGCATGAATAACGCACGTGTTCTACTCGTGAAGAAACATAACCGAATACGGCCGAACAGTACCGATCGGGGTCCATGAAGAAGAAACAAACATTACCAAGTAAGTAAATCTATCAAATTGATTTGGGATCTAATCCACCGGATGACTAGCTCCAAAGCAACCCAAAAACTCCGCATCTACCGCATGATACCCAGCTCTTTCAAGATTTATACCAACATTAGCAAGCTTGAACCCGCAACACGTAACAACCTAGATCGATTCGGTTTCGGCTATCGGAAAGCACAAGATCCACGTGTTAAAACATGAAATCTACTCGAATAAGGATCGCAAAAGAGGTAAAGTCGATCCAAACCCATCTAGATTGGGCAAAAGTGTGTTACATGAATTTAAACATGAAGTAAAACTCAAAGTAACACGGGGTAACTTAATGAATCTATTGGAATCTTGCCAAAATCCAATAGAGCCGATAACTAGCTTCAAGCTAGATCTTAGCCTACCGCATGGCTCATGATCTAAGAAGAAACCCTCTTGAACCAAGCTTGAATCTACCGCATGACACGAAGCATGGTAACAAGACTACTTGCATCAGATCTAAATCCACCGCATGATACTAGACATGATACAAGGTTGCCGGTACTCACGGAGGTCGACGGATCGATGAACCCTCTCGAAGAACTCGACGACACGACAAAGGACTCTAGGGTTTGGCGTAAGGCCGGTGTGTATTGAAGAATGATTGTCTTCTTTTACATACATTCAGGGGTCATATTTATACCCTGTCAAGTACAACTTCGAATGGATTCGTTGCCTAACTTATCTCTAAGCTTGATCGCCTATCCATCCATTCGCTTCCCCTGATTGAGCCACGTCACCGTCCAATCCCGCAAAATCAGCTTTACTGTTCCTCTGCCGAACTGGAGCAGATAGCCGACCGCAGATCTCTTTGCCGAATATCTCTGAAAATATCCTTCCTTCCACCAGACGGACTCTTTATCGAACCGGACCCACAAGTCAGACTCCTTACCAAATTTTGGTGTTAACACATGCCCCTTCAATTGTGGGATAAAAGTAATTTTGTTCCACAATTGACTCCGACCACGAATACTTCAAATCAAATCTGTCAACATCCGTTCTTCGCAATCCGCCGGAATCTTCATCCGCGATCCAAACCCGAGATCCCCTCGTTCCGAGCTCAAATCTCCAATGGCGACTCGGAACCAAGACGCTCAGGTAAATTCATCCCCCGTAAGCCTCGTTCGGCATTTAGGTTTTCAATTTTACCTGAGATTTCCTTTTCCGCTGTTCCTCCAGGAGCCTTCTACTGAGCTTTTGATTCACACCGAGGCCAATTCGAGATCCTATTATCTTGGTCATGTGGGAACTCTGACCCTCGAGATTTCATCGCAGCTGAATCTCAGAGATCCCCTTTAAAGCAGCTCTGTCTCCACCGCCTCAGTGGCAAGATGCTTTCAAGAACTGGCCTTTACCTCCAATTGCAGGCTGGAAAACTTGGTACCGGAGGATTCTCGCAGACAAGAGTGGATTGACCAAAAACCTGGATACCCTCCGTATCGCCCAATGCTTGGAGTTATCCGTGGCTGAGACCCCCAAGAACGAAGACCTCCTGATAGCAGCCTGCCACTTCTGGTCAAACGGCGTAAACGCCTTCCTTTTTGGCCATGGCCCAATGTCTCCAACCCTGGCCGATGTGTATATGATTACCGTCCTTGACATCACAGGGTCTATTCAGCCTTGGAAATTCAAGAATTCTTCTCGGCAAACAGGGGTGAAGCCAGGAAACGGATACAAACAGTATATCCTGAGCCATATGAAAGACAACCCCCTTGGTGATGTCGAGTATAGGGCTTTCCCGAATATGTGGGTACGTGCGATTTGTCTTCGTGGCAAAGCCAATGAACCTACCCCGAATCATATCACAATGGCATCTCATTTGGCCGGTGGCAACCGCCTCCCTCTTGGAAAATTCCTCCTAGGCGGTGTATACCATATGCTCCACCAAACTCGTCACCCAAATGTATACTAGCCGAGGATAACATGCGTCAACGGTCCTTGGTGGTTTGTTCAAATGTGGTCTGCAGATCCACATGCATCAAATCATTGGTGTCGATTTGAACTCCGGGCTCTTCCCCTTATCCAATCGCCCGAAGGAGAGCCTCAAGCCACCGAGAGGATGCCGAATTATGGAGAAGCGGATTCAACTGTTCTTGTTCGACGGGACATCGGCCCGGCTCTTCGAGATATTTTTCAAAGGTTTTCCAAATCCTCTCCGGCTTCCTTATCCGGACAATGACACCTTGACTTTTCCGGTTGAATTCTCCTTTGAATCCGATCATCAAGATGAAAGATTTCTAGAGATCTTCAACATCATAATCCGCCCATGTATACCTTGCCACCGAATTCAATGGAGGAAGGTGAATCATAGTACTTATGAGTATTATCGGCCCAATGTAGTGGCCGGCAACTTGGATGCGGCCGGATGCCCCCAAGGCTATTTCGCATGAATTCCTTAAGCCCGGGGAGGAACTCAAAGAACCTATGCATAGCGAGCGAGTTTTCAATTATATGTGCGGTCCCACTGTCTATACCTGGCCTTTTGTGCCTATAACCTTAACTCATCCCACCTTCAATTCCTGGTGGCAAGAATTCCACGATCATATCTTCAGTGAGCCTGTACACGTGTTCTGTGCAGAGTTGATGCCTGATTTCCTGCCGACCTCAGAGGTAATATAATGAACCTTTGGATCAGACATATCCTCTTTAATCATGATTCTGACCTTCATCTTCTTATCCACAGAACACAGTGCCTGCCCCTCGAGCTAGGGATATCACCTACAATGCTGAAGGCCCAATCTCAGCACTGGGATTCAAGTCCACAACTCTAGCTCAACTAATGGCCAGGTATGCTACAACAGACCCCAGCCTTTCTAGCCTTGCTGCTGACAGGAGGCAAGGTCTGCATCTGATTGCTCCTCCAAATGCCAAGAGGAGAAGAACTGTCAAGAAAGTGCTTGTTGAGGTAAAATCCTTTACCTTCTTGATCACAAGATTACTCGCTCTTGATAAATCATATCTTTGTGCATTTTCGGACCGGAGCCCGACGGCCTTCGGTGCGGAACACCGCCAATGCCCCATCCTTTGGTATGACCTCTCTTGTCCTTTCTTAAGGATGAACAACGGCATTTACCCTTTCAATTTGACATTTGCGAAGAGACAATGGAAGAACAACTTGTAGATGTCCCGGTGGCTCAACAAGCAAGTCCACCCGGGGTTGAATTACCTATCCCGGTGGAGATCTCATCTTCATCACCTTCTGCGAAGCAATGAATTCTCCGAGAGATGAATCTCCCAATCCCAGTAGGAGCCATCAAGTCCTCCAAGGGCACAATCACCGTTGGTCATGCGGAGACAACAATCCCAACGAGAGGTGGATCCAACTCCTCTTCGACCGAAGCCCCCGAGTTACCGGCGGTCGCATCAACACCCTCTAATTTGGAAGCTTCAGCTTTACCTGGAACACCCACTTCTCCTGTGATTGCCCCTGCTCAAGAAATCGGCCATGAGGTAATCAGTTGCACTCAACTCTGCTATTTTTACTTTTAGCACCTCTAACTCAGCAATACGGCTTCTTAGGATCAGGCTCCATCATCATCAAGCCTGCCGTCGGGGACCAATCCGATTCTTGCCGAGGCGATGGAAGGGATGCACCAACCTCTCGTCGGATGAGATGCTAGCAAAGCTTCGAGAGATTATTGTACGGCCGGAAAGAGATGCACAAGATCGGTTCAAGGATCTTGATCACTTCGAGGAGATGCTTGAATCCATCGGCCAAGAACTTCCCGAGGATATCGGTGCTCCTCGGTATCCATCCGTGGCCCGGACGTCCTTTATGCGCCCATAAGACATGCTTTGAGGAAGCTGCGCTCCCGTCCGGCTATCGAAAAGAAGAGATCCGATGCTTTGAACAAGCCATGAACGGGCGCAATCCCAAACGGAGAGCCACGGAGACACGTTGGCTAGTCCGCGGGCTTCTTGTGATCCGAAAGTTGCCAAGAAAGCTTGCTCTAGAAGCGGAGCCGAGAAGCCCGTCGGCTGAGATAGAGGCCGATAAAAAGAAAATAGCCGAGCTTCCCGGATTGATAGAAAAGACCCGGAGGAAGCAAGATCGGCTATAGCCAAGATGGAACAATGCGATGCGGAATTCACCACCTTGTCCGGCGCCCAAAAAGATTGCCAAGAAGCTGTTGGACAATTTCCGCCAGGCAACATCCAATGCTCGTGGTGTGATTGCGAAACATCTGAACATTTGAATGCCCCTATTGATGTATAACCGAATTGGCCGCTCTTGTGATATTTTTCTTGCAATTTATTTCTTTTCTTCTGCGTACCTTCAAATATAATACTGAACGACCCATTCGGCAAAGAAACGCCAACTCCCGAATGGCACTTTGATTCTCCTTAGCCGAGCCAGTCAACTGAATGCGACTCAGCCTAGAACTCCAAGCGACCCGTCGGCGGGCTGGCCAAGGAAACCTTTCCACCTTCCGATTTTCTTGGGATATGCGCCACGATCCAAAGCCACGACTCGAAGCCACGATTCATCTTGCCGAGGCCTATAAATGCAACCGTAGGTGCCCCTAGCTCTCCACCGGGCCTTCTAGCTCTCGAATCTTTGCCAATCTCGGTCCTTTCTCTTCCCAAACGAGGCACATCCCAAACCACCATGGTGCGCCGCCTCAACCGCCGCCGCGCCTCCGATGAGGCGAGAGGGGAACGGCGCCAACGCGCGTCGGAGGCAATGATCGTCGATTTCCTCTTGTTTGATTCAACTTTTGATCTTCTTCTTGCTTTGACGATCATCTCCTTTTTCGGATTGATTCGGTGGAATCTATCTCTCCGCGCCGGCCAATCAACCCCTTCCGGACGACTCCTCGGAGTCCGACGGTCACTCCCCCGTGCCGTACGAGGAGGTCGATGCCCTTCGCTTCAAGGAGGAGCTGGAGGCGTCCCGGCGTGAGCTAGAGGACATCTCCAAGAAGGCGGGTATAGCCGAGCTGGAATGGGAGGACCAGCGCAAACAGCTGCTGGAAGCCATCGATGGTACGGCTCTGAGATCAATTCTTGATCCAACCCGGCTTTTGATGCTAATCTTTTTCTTCTTGCTCCTTGCAGCCCGCGATGCTGAGCTCAACCAGCTGAAGGCGCTGGTAGAGCAGCTGGCCGAGAAGGTGAACGCCCGCGGCGACACGCCGGCGGAGCGCCTTGCCGCGGTGGAGCACCGCGTCGACGAGGTGGCCACCCATGGCGTTCGTCCGGGCACCACCACGGGCACGGCCGCCATGGTGACGCACACGGACGTCGACTACTCCACCGGGCCGCGCGGCTTCCGGGCGGCGCGCCGAGGACATTGAGGAGATCGAGCTCATCCTGGAGCGCCTTGATGGCCATGGCGACGCCATTGCCGAAATTACTCATCCCCAATATGTGTTGAACAGGCTCTTCGACTAGATTGTATTAGGGATGTGTAAATATCGGCAATAAATGAAGAACTTTTGAATTCTGTGCTTGTTTTGTTATGATTTCGCTTCGCATTTGCATCCATGGTTCTTATTTTCTTTGAATGCATCCGGGAACTACCTTGAGCCGAACGCGCGAGAACAACTGCCCCTTGGCGCAAAATCCACAGAAGATCCTGATTCGGCAATCCATAAACACTGTTCAAGCAAAAACCCTTCGCACCTGGGAGAAAACCCTCGCCGTTTGGTATTCCAACGGTGTGTACCTGGCCGGTCATCACTCCCAACTCGTCCCTTCGGTCAATAAAATAGCCTCGTAGGGATGCTCCTGCAAATCCACTCGCACACTCATCCATCATTTCTTATCTCTCCCCTTGCCCTTAGAGGAGAAAACCCCAAAGCCATGGACAAGGGCAAGCAACCCCCGGAGAGAAGCGGCTCATCAAAGAAGCGCACGATTCGAAGGTGAGTTTTTCCTTGATCTATTCCTCGTTCTCCACATGATCTCGCGCTTCATGCTTTCTTCTTTTCCTCTTCCGGCTGGGATTTGCTCCCCGAAGAAATCATCGGGACCGAAGATGTGCACCGAGTACATCTCCTCCGATTCCTCTCTCGAAGCGAGAGGATGCCACGCCCGAACGAGGGTCAACCATCAACCGCGCCGCCGCGTTCGGCATCCGGAGCACGGCCTCGGGGACATCACCGCCCGTTGCCAAGCCGAGCGCGAGCGTCGCATGGCTCTGGAAGCACTAGGAGGGGGTAAACTCTTCTGACTTCTTCTTGACCTTATGCTTGCATTTGGATTTCTTGCCCCTAACATCGATTCCTCCGCTTCAGATGTCTCTGACAGGTACAACAACCTAAAGACGGCCTGGGAGAGCTTGGTGGAGGCCGCCAACCATGGTCACCCCCATGCGTTCCAAGTTGCCGTCACGGTGGTCCTGGAACAACTGAAGAGGGAGCAGCCGAAGAAGTAAAGAAAAGATTGAATCATACTTTCGCTTCTTCCTCCACGCCTTCTGCTTCCCACCTCCTTGGAGATCTGACCACCAGGGGTTGTTAAATGTAGGCTGCGGGAAGCAGTTGTAATGTAGTTTTTGTGCTAAGGGCAATGCATCTAGGCACTGGCCATTTCTTCTGTTTATGGATTTTTTGTTCTGAAGGCGGCCTCATTCTTGAGCGCCGGCTATCTCTGTGCTAGATGTGTGTAATCATCGATTGATCTCAATGCTAGGATAATATTTCTTCAGATATCTTCCATTTATTGCAGCGGAAAATTCTTCTCCTACCATAGTTTTCAATATGTATGCATTACCAGGGACGCATCTGACCACACGGAAAGGTCCTTCCCAGTTAGGGGACCATTTACCGAATTCACTATACTTAGTTCCAATCGGCAATAGCGCCTTCCACACTAGATCGCCTTCTGCAAACTGCCTTACTTTTACCTTCTTATTGTAGTACTTGGCAACCCGCAGTTTGTTTTTCTCGATATTTTGCAGGGCCCTGAGACGGATCATATGTAAATCCTCCAACTCATCCATCATTAGGCCACTGTAATCCTTGGAGCTCAAGTCTTTTTGTAGCACCACTCTCCTTGAATCTGATTGCATCTCCCAAGGAAAAATTGCGTGGTGCCCGTAAACCAACTCGTAAGGAGAGGTCTTTGTAGCTCCATTGGGGGCCATCCGGTAAGCCCACAATGCCTCACTGAGTACCGAATGCCACCTTCTTGGCTTCTGGTCGATCTTCTTCTGTATCAACTTGATCATGATCTTATTAGAAGCTTCTCGCTTGACCATTAGCTCCGGGCATAATAGAGAGAGGAATTAAACAATTTGATCCCCATGCTTTCGGCAAATTCTGCGAACTCCGGTGACATGAATTGTGCCCCTTGATCGATGGTAATTGTACGAGGGATTCCAAATCGATAGATGATGTGCTCCTTGACGAATTCAATCATGTTTTATCGACGTCACCTTCTTCGGTGCGATCGCCTCAACCCATTTAGTGAAATAATCCGTAGCCAAAAGCACGAACTTATGCCCCTTGCTAGATGGTGGATTAATTTGGCCAATCAACTCTATACCCCAACCCCCGAATGGCCATGGCTTGATGATGGGATTCAATGCTTGATGCGGGGACCCTTTGAATATTCCCAAACCTTTGGCAATCCCGACATCCCTTGTAATACTCAAAGCGAGTCCTCTAACATCGTTGGCCAAAAACATCCGGCTTGTCTAATAACTCACTTCATACGGTAGGCCGATTGGTGTGCTCCACATATCCCATCGTGCACTTCGCTCATCATGCTCTTGGCTTCTTCCCGGACCCGGCATCGTAATAATACCCCATCTAATGATTTATAGAATAAATTATCATCCGGAAGAACGAACTTTATGGCCTTGTACCCGAGCTTCCTAGAGACCTTTCGGGATGGATCCTTCAAGTAATCAACGATCTCTTTCCTCCAATCATCTTCGCAAGATCCGTCCCCGAGTGCACACACTTCCGCAGACAAACGCTTCTTGACTCTCTTTGTAACTAGAGGCGCTGCGAGCCGGCTGTTTGCTTCCTCGTTATGTTCCCTAGGAATGTCTTTGTAGAGTTACCAATGGGAAGCTCTTCAAGATTTCCCCCGCATTCTTCGTAGTAACTCCTCATCGCCTCACTTTTGCACTCGTCTTGGCCGTTCAATTGCTTGATCACCGGCTCGAATCCCCATAAACTTCAACCGAAATGGCCCCGGCTTCTCTCAAGTATTGAAGCCCTCGAAGTAATGCCTCGTACTCGGCTCAGTTATTTGTGACGGTGGGGTACGTATAGGGATGGCAAATTCAAACATCTCACCTCTAGGCGAAATCGGCGGGATCCCTACTCCCCACCTTTACCACATGATGATCCATCAAAAAACAAAGCCCAAGGGGTAATCTCAAGCAAATCAATTGACGGATCGCGATGTTCGGTTATAAAATCGGCAATGATGCGACCTTGAATGGCTTTTGCCGATTCGAACTTCAACTCGAACTACGATAAAGCTAAAATCCACTTGCCAATCTCGCCGTTCAAAATTGGCATACATAACATATGTTTTATCACATCAAACTTGGAATACACGGTGCATTCGGCATTCAACGGGTAGTGCCGAAACTTTGTACACGAGTAGTACACGCAAAGACACAATTTCTCTACGGTAGAATACCCGGTTTCGGGATCAAGTAGTTTTCGGCTAAGATAAGCTACTACCCGCTCCTTTCCTTCAAATTCTTGAATAAGGGCCGATCCAATGGTTTGGGTATCGGCCGCCACGTACAACTTGAAAGGCTTGTCCGGTGAGGAGGAGGGACCGACCGGTGGCTCCTTCATGTACTTGCTTGATCTCATCGAAAGCCTTTTGTTGTTCGTCGCCCCATGTGAACTTCGATCTTTCTTCGGCTTCAGCAATGGAGAGAATGGCAACACCTTCGTGATAAATTTGAAATGAACCTTCTCACGAAGTTGATCTTGCCGAGCGATGATTGCAACTCCTTGAGGTTAGTTGGAGGAACAACTTCATCAATGGCCTTCATGCTCTTCTTGCCAATTTCAATTCCTCCTTCGTGGACTAAAAACCCCAAGAACTCTCCAGCTGACACCCCAAAAGCGCACTTGTTCGGGTTCATCTTCAAACCGTGTTTCCGGTGCACTCTAAGGTCCTCTTTACATCTTCCAAGTGTGTGTCATGACTTGGGGACTTGATTACCACATCATCAATGTGGATCTCCACAATTTTGCCGATCAACTCATGAAAATTGTAATTCATGGCTCGCTGATAGGTTGCACCGGCATTTTTTAACCCAAATGTCATGACTATCCACTCGAACAGGCCTATATGGCCCGGACATCTGAAGGCCGTCTTTGATATGTCTTCTATTGCCATGAAGATTTGATTGTATCCCGCATTGCCATCCATGAAACTGATCACCTTGTGTCCTGCGGCGGCGTCAATCAACAAATCGGCAATAGGCATCGGGTAACCATCCATCGGAGTAGCTCGTTCGGGTCCCCGAAATCTATGCAAACCCTCATTTTTCCATTCTTCTTTTACACAGGGACGATGTTAGAAATCCACTCCGCATATCTGCACGGCCGAACGAAGTTTGCATCAAGTAATCTTTCAACTTCCTTCTTCACATCGGCCAATACCTCATCCTTGTAGATTTTCCGGGGTGGTTGCTTATATGGTTTGAAACCAGGCTTGATTGGCAACCGATGCTCGACGATGGAACGATCCAATCCAGGCATCTCCGAATAATCCCAGGCGAAGCAATCCTTGTATTCTTTGAGAAGCTTGATTAATTCCCCCACGAAGTCGGCCGCAAGTTTGCACCGATGAACGTCGGCCTTGGCTTATCACCGCTTCCAATGTCAACCTCTTCTAATTTATCGGCCGACATGAATCCTCGCCCTAACTTTCCATCGGTGCCATCTACGGAGTTCTCCATTAAAAATTGCTATAAGAGCCGACCGCTTGAATCGGTCGTTGATCACCGCCGACGAGTTCAACGGGACCTTCTCCCCGCTCTTTCCCCGAGAAACAATCAATACCTTGGTATTCCCGGAAGGCTGGTTCCATGCTTGCCACGCTCACGGAGTCATCTGCTTGAACGACCTCAATCTCATCGTCCACCCACTGGATAAGCTGTTGATGCATGGTGGACGGGGGGCAACAGTTGGCATGGATCCAGTCCCGCCCAAGCGACGGTCGTAGGCTCCTTTACCTTCGATGACGAAGAAGGTAGTGAGCAGCGTCTTGGATCCAATCATCAAATCCACGTGAGCGCATCCCTTGGTGTACCGAAGGGTTCCGGCGAAATCATTCAGGATTATACTTGTAGGCGTCAGATCGCTCGGGCCCATGCCAAGCTTCCTGAAGGTGGTGTACGGCATTACGTTGACTGCCGCTCCACCGTCGACAAACATCTTGGTCAATGGCTTGCCATTGACGTATCCTCTCAAGTACAGCGGCCTCATATGACGATTCTTGGCCGGCTTGTCGAAGATTGCATGCTTGGCCAACACCAGTTGTGCCATCATCCCTCCGATCCGCTCATCATCGAAGGAAGCTTCCTCTGCATAACCTCGGTTAGCGGGGGCCATGAACTCGTTCGGCGAGAAAGTATACCATGCATGTTGGAGCCGAACGCTTCGATCCTTCCGGTTGGTCTTTGGGGAGCCACACCGCTTCGTCCGGATCCCGGCACCTTCCGGTTCACGGTTCCTCAAGCGCCGGACCGTCTTTTCGACTCTTGCGTAGGCCGGGCGGGCACCATTGCCCCTTCTGCCAGATGTAGCCGTCCTCGTCCTCTTCTTGATCAGCCCACCTTAGATCGGCTTGACGCTTTACGGGATGATCGATGACTTCAATTTTTTGGCGCCAATCCCCATTAGGGTGGATCCTTCCAATTCTCTCGTGGACGGATCGGCGATTGGCGATTTCTGCACATGTACTCAAAATACACCTGCCACCGCATTCGGGATAGTTCTTCAACGTGGGCGGCTTTAAGCCCTCATTCCGGCAATGCACGAAGAAGGCACATCCCCGGTGTGCGCGCTCCACCGCTCGCGCGTGTCTTGCTCTTGGTCCCTTCGTGTGCTTCTTCTTCGGCTGCGTTTCTCCTCCTCGTAGCGTCGCTTCGGTAGCGCTCTTTCTCCATCCGGTGCTGCCACTTGTTGAGGAGGATGCGCGAGGTCACCCCGGGCTTGGCTGCGGATGACTCCCCAATTTCGATGTGACTCCTAAGAATGCGGGGGGCTTCACCTTGCACACTGTTCCGAGTCACTTGGTGCTCCGGGTCCACCGCTCCACCTTGTCTAGACTGGCGAGGTCAAGACCTTGACTTTTCCCTTCTCCTCGGTTGTTATCATGTTAACGAGAAAAGCCCACCATGTTCGAGGGAAGGGGTGGCCATCCAGCTTCATTTTGTTGTCGAACTTAAGGTGACCCTCCCGGATGGCCTTACGGATCCTCATCCCGAAGACCACCGCAATCATTGATGGAGTGTGAATCCCTGTCGTGGAAGCCACGGTAATGTTTTCTTTTAACTCCATCGGGCCGAAGCATGGAGTGCCCCTCGGGCGGCTTGATTCGGCCTTCCTTTACTAAGAGCTCGAATAGTTTGTCGGCCTTCGTGATATCAACATCATAAGTGCCCTTGGTACGTTTGACCCGGCGGCGATTCATCGTCAAGGGCTCCTTTCCCCACATGATCTCTCGCTGCGGCCACATCCAATTCATCATCGAGTCCTCGAACGGATCGGCCTTGTCCAAGAACGGTTGTAGACGTCGGCGACGTCATCTTCGCTTGCCAAATTTAGCATCCTTCTTGAAGCCATACGCCCGATTGCTCATCGGTGATAGCTTCGCGATAGCCGGCCCAGGTTCTCAAACTCCATCCCGAACAATTTTTCACGTACGGTGGCGGCATCCCGGCGACGGCCATATCGACCAGCCGGTCGTCCGGCAAGTTAAGCGAGAAGCACATGCCTTTAACCTCCCTGAATCTTCTAAGAAATTCTAGCGGCGTCTCGCTGTGCCTTTGCTTCAGGGTGGCAAGGTCGATCAACTTTTTCTCCGAGCTGCCACTGAAATAATGAGCGTGGAATTTCTGCTCTAAGTCCTTCCATCTGGAAACTGATTCAGGGGGTAGGGACGAGAACCACTGGAACACTTTGGACTCGTCGGTGATGCGGGGAAGTAGCGGACCACGAATGTTTCTTCAGCCGAGCACTCCCCCAAGCCGCATGAGGTAACGAGCGATGTGCTCCACCGTGCTCGTGTCGTCTTGCCCTGAAAACTTCGTGAACTCCGTTGGCGGCTTCACCCTTGGCGGCAAGAGCACGTTGTAGTACCATTCTGGGAATGGCGGCTTATAGGCGGGTCCCTGCATTTTTGGCTTGAGGCCGAACCGATTTTGCATCAATTCGGCCATTTTCTCGCGCCGGGCGTCATCCTCTTGCGCGCACCGGGTCCGGCGCGTATCCCGGATGCGGGAAGGCGTCAAATGCTCCGTAGTTTCCCACCTCATGATAGCCTCTGCCGTACAAGTTCCTCTGCGGCCCGTTGGTCGCCGGAGCAATCCGTGGCCGGAAGCAAGTGGGGCTCCGGGCGAGTCGAACGCTAGATCTCCATACGTAGGCCGGTACGGATTCGGGTTGTTGCACGGGGGCCGACCCGTCTTTGCTCGCGGTGGTGGCTGGATTGGCTGCCCTCCCGAAGCTTGTAACGGGGGGGCGGGCGGGCGACCCCCGGCGCCTGCGGAGGGGGCCGGGACGCTTGACTTCGGAGCTGCGAGGAGGAGGCTGCCGTGGTCGGCTACATAACGGTGGTTGAGAGCTTGACTCGCCCAGCTCCACGGTGCCCCCCTGGATGGGTGCCTTGCTGAACGCTTGTTCCATGCCCGGGCCAAAGACGGCCACCATCATCTGCTGGAGCGCACCGAGGAAAGCTTTGTTGTGCTTGCTAAGCATGTAGTCTGCAGATTCCTGGAATACTCGCATGCACTCCTCTTTCTCCTGCTGAGCCGTGGTATCGCTCTCCCCTGGTAGCAACACCCTGGGCATCTCGTTCTTCAAATACGGGACGCCGCTTCTATTTTTCTTGAATGACAACGGACATTTCTCCGAAACCGGTCCATGACATCCTGGAGTTGCGCTTGCCGCTCGGGAGAGAGATCTTCAAGGTTGACATCCATGAGGTCTTCGATTTCGGGCATCTTGAATCTATTCGGTGGGTCCCACTTGGCGTGCCAAAAAGTGTGTTGACGCAAAACGTGCACCGGCGCCAAACACACGGCAAGCCGAACAAAGCTAGCTTCACACGCGCAAAGAGTAACAAGACGTGCCGATCAATTTTTCCCGAAAATTAACGGAAGACAAAGCGAGTTAGATACCAAAGCTTGGAACTTGCCGGTGGTACCGGACAGTTCCATATTTACGGCTAAAAAGCCGGATGGGATGACACATAGCTATAGAAAGCTATTTGCCCATGAACTACAACCATTCGGGAACTCGTAAAAGGAAAAGGTAATATTGCCGAATGGATGACGTAAGCATGACGGTGATCGGTCTTTGTTTGAGTAAAAAAATGCACACGCACGAAGTCATGACCGATCCCCATGAAGATTAGCATTAAATAAATGAATAAAGTAAAGCACAGACATGATCATGTAATAAACAAGCATGCATAGGTCCAAAGCACTAGTCTACCGCATGTCTAGATACTCTAAAACCCGTCAGGTACGATATCAAACAAATCTATCCACCGCATGATACAACTTGCATGAAAATCGTACCACTTTCCACAAATAGATCTATCCACCGCATGATACAATCTAAATATGGGAAGCTAAAAGCATACATCATTTAAAGCATGAATAACGCACGTGTTCTACTCGTGAAGAAACATAACCGAATACGGCTGAACAGCCGATTCGGGGTCCATGAAGAAGGAACAAACATTACCAAGTAAGTAAATCTATCAGATTGATTTGGGATCTAATCCACCGGATGACTAGCTCCAAAGCAACCCAAAAACCTGCATCTACCGCATGATACCCGGCTCTTTCAAGATTTATACCAACATTAGCAAGCTTGAACCCGCAACACGTAACAACCTAGATCGATTCGGTTTCGGCTATCGGAAAGCACAAGATCCACGTGTTAAAACATGAAATCTACTCGAATAAGGATCGCAAAAGAGGTAAAGCCGATCCAAACCCATCTAGATTGGGCAAAAGTGTGTTACATGAATTTAAACATGAAGTAAAACTCAAAGTAACACGGGGTAACTTAATGAATCTATTGGAATCTTGCCAAAATCCAATAGAGCCGATAACTAGCTTCAAGCTAGATCTTAGCCTACCGCATGGCTCATGATCTAACAAGAAACCCTCTTGAACCAAGCTTGAATCTACCGCATGACACGAAGCATGGTAACAAGACTACTTGCATCAGATCTAAATCCACCGCATGATACTAGACATGATACAAGGTTGCCGGTACTCACGGAGGTCGACGGATCGATGAACCCTCTCGAAGAACTCGACAACACGACAAAGGACTCTAGGGTTTGGCGTAAGGCCGGTGTGTATTGAAGAATGATTGTCTTCTTTTACATACATTCAGGGGTCATATTTATACCCTGTCAAGTACAACTTCGAATGGATTCGTTGCCTAACTTATCTCTAAGCTTGATCGCCTATCCATCTATTCGTTCTCCCTGATTGAGCCACGTCACCATCCAATCCCGCAAAATCGGCTTTACTTGTTCCTTTGCCGAACCGGGAGCGGATAGCCGACCGCGAGATCTCTTTGCCGAATATCTCTCGAAAATATCCTTCCTTCCACCGGACGGACTATTTATCGAACCGGACCCACAAGTCGGACTCCTTACCAAATTTTGGTGTTAACGAGTTCTCTCCCACTTTCTCACCCAACTTCTCAAAACCCAAACCACGACCATCACCTCTCTTGAACTCCTCAATCATGATTTTCAATTGAGGTTCCTGCCCGTACAACCAACCCAACACCTTCCTCAAATAGTCATTCTCCTCATAGATGACATCCAAACGGGAAGTAAGTTCAAGATTGCGCAAAGTAACTTCATCACGACTAGTGCATGCATTGACAAAGGAGATTTCAAAGATGCTTCCAAAGAACTAATGGTAGAACGAGCATCGACAAGCTTAGCATGCATAGTAGGACATGATTTTCAAGCACCAAGCAAAGTGGGTCTAGCCTTAAGCTCATCACATTCAGTCCTAAGAGCATCTAGCTTAGCCAAAGTGGAAGCATTCTTTTCATTAAGCAACTTGATCTCATTCAACCAAGCATCACACTCAAGACATTCAACATCATCAGGAGTAGTAGGAGCAAGTTTCAAAGAGTCATTCTCAAGTTTCAATTCAAGTAATTTCGACTCTAAATCTCCTACTTTCTCACTAGCATTCTCAAGTTGAGCCCTAAGATCTTTCCTCATCTTTTTGGCATCTCTTAGCACACTATCACGGTTGTCAATCAAGCCATTCAACCTAGCAATCTCAACAAGCAAAGAGTCGGGGTCACAATTTACCTCATCCTCCGAGTCGGAGTCGCCGTCTTCCTTCTCGCTCTTCTTGCTTGCTTGAGCTATGGGCCATGCCACAAAAGCCCTCAAGCGCTACACAGCTCAACCCGCTGAGGTTCCGGCTTGCACTCTTCTTGCCCTTGCGCCTCCCGGCGTCTTCATCTTCACTTGGTTGAGCTTGGCTGCTCCTCGCTTGAGCTTGAGTCAACGTCGCTCGCACCGGCCACCATCGCTCTTGCCTTGTTCTTCTTGTAGCCGCTCTTGCTCGGTCGTCGCTTGTCCTTGTCCTTGCTCTTGGACTTGTTGAAGTGCTTGCCCTTGGAGGAGTACTTGTCTTCACGCCTCGGGTGCGCCTTGTACTCGTTCACCTTGTACTTGTTCTCCTCCGCTTCGGGCACTCGGCGTGAAGTGGCCACGCTTGCCACACTTGTAGCACGTCCCCGAGCTCCGCCTTGCGTTCCTCCGACTCTCGTGTAGTCGATCAAACCTCCTTGAGAGCAAGACCAGCTCCTCCTCGCCCAGCACATCAAACTCCTCATCTGGAATGGACATAAGAGAAGACAAGGAAAACTGTCGACGGAAGGGTTAGATTTGCCCTTTGATCCGCCCACAAGAGCAACACTATGGTCGGTCGAGCCCTCATGCTTGGATTGCAACTTCCTGTCAACCTCGGCTGACTTGAGCTTAGAAAAAAGGTCATCCAACTCAATAGTCAAGTACTTGCCCGGACTCCTTGATGGCCTCAACCTTAGCACCCCAAACATTTGGGTCCAAGACATGCAAGAGCTTCAAAGCCCGATCATGCTCGGTGTAGGGAAAATCCTCAACATTAGCTTATATGTTGTTCACGATGGCGGTGAACCTGCGAAACATCGCATCAATGTCCTCACCGGGAAGTGGAGTGAAATTCTCATATTGCATCCGGTAAGAGACAAAGAGGCGAGCCTTCACATGGTTATCACCACCGTGAGCAACCAACAACTTCTCCCAAATTTGCCAAGCAAGATTCAAATGGCGAACACGCTCAAACTCGGGATCACACAAGCTCGGACCAAGTGATCAACGGCTTTTGCATTAGCCTCATACTTGGCCTTAGCACCGGCATCGGTCACCATAAGAGTATGGATGTTGACCGGAATAGCATAGGTCTTGTCAAGCACAATGAAATCCAACGACTTCCCACGAAGAAAGATCATCATATGAGCTGCCCACTTGTGGTAACCCTTGCCATCGAAGTGCGGTGGACCGCCCCGCTCAACGTACACCATCTTAGGATTCGAGACTTGTCAAAGTCGCAAAGAATCCGGCACCAAGCTACGATACCAATTGAAGGATCGATGGAGACTAGAGAGGGGGGGAGTGAATAGGAGCCGGTAAAAATTCTTTCCAAAGAACCCGGCCTATGTCCTAGTCAAATCACGGTCACACACAAGCGATGGATCAAATCACACGCCAATCACCAAGACAACAAGGTTATGGATCAACCTCTAGCCTTAGGAACGATTCCTTGAAGCACACGCGGAAGCACGAAAGAAGGAAGGGAGGAATCGAACCAAGAAGCAAAGCGCGCGGCCTACGGCGGACCGTCCGGCCGGACGGGGCGGACCGTCCGCGATGGGCCGCGCGGACCGTCCGGCCGGCACCGCGGACCCCGTCCGCACTCGAGCCGCGGATCGTCCGGCCGAGCCGCGGACCGTTAGTTAAAGCCAACGGAACCACCGGTGGCACACCGCGAACCACGGACCGTCCGCGGGGAGCACGCGGACCGTCCGCCGAGCACCCGCGGACCGTCCGCCCGGCCGCCGCGGACCGTCCGAAACTCCGTCTAACCGAAAACCAAAAACGCGACGGATCGAAACGAAAGGCGAGCAAGAACACGAAGAACACGGGACGAACCCTAGCGGCGCGGACCGTTCGCCGGGTCCTCGCGGACCGTCCGCCGGTGCGGACGGAGCAGAAAACGCCCGACCCCGAAAGTCAACTCCCCCAAATCATCATCGGATTTCCCAAACGGTTGAAGCTATGGAGACAAGGGTTTGGGGACTTGAAAAGCGTCACACAAGGATGCTATAGCCCAAAAATCTTGCCTCCTAACTCCCTAAATCACCGGGAATCGCGAATCCTTTGAGCACCACCAAAAGCTAGAGCACCGAACGAAAAACTACGAATCCAAGTGGTTTCCCGGCGTTTGAGGGCACAAGATCAATCACAAAGATGCACGAGACATCTATCCATGTTTCCCTCAAAGAAATCCGGGGAGAAACCCACTCAAATCCGCGGAATCACACCGAGAACAAAGGCACGAAAACAAGCACAAAAGACCACGAAAAACACAACTCCGAATCTTCTATACAAACCAGGAAAGATTCACAAGGTCTAGCATGCCGCCCTAGCATCCATCCCTCTCAACAAATCTCTCATGAAGCTCTCATGCTAGCCTAGAGAAAAATGGAAGGAAAATAGCTACGAAAAAGAGAAAATGGGAGGGAGGAAATGAAGCCCTAAGTCGTGGAGAGCCAGAGCCATCCACACACACTCATGGCTTATATATCAGGTCCCGCCGGAGTGGTAAATGACTCGACTACCCCTAACATAACTACTGGCGATACAACCCACGTAGGGCATTTAGGTAATGTTTGTGGGTCTTGCCATCGGACGGCCACGCCTTTGCCGCACCCCCGCGTCCTCCCGACGCAAGCCATGCGATCTCGCCGCGTGTCCTCCGCCTCGAAGCTTCCCGACACGCCGGATCCCGTCTCCGTCGTGTTGGGCCCTCGGACTTGGTTTTGAGGCCCAAACCACGAAACCGTCCGCCGATGGTTTTGTGGGCAAACCACCAAACCCCGCGTGCCCGGTCCGGCCTCCCACCAAACCACTTGACTCGACCACCACCGTGCACCGGCTCGATTGTCCGTGACTTCGTCTTGCTCGTGTCGCCACCATGTGGCCCGCACCCGATCTCGGCGTCCACCGGGTCCCTCGAACCGAGCCTACTTGTCTCTCCATCTCCGGAGGCCCCTCAAGGGCCGAAGACCTTTCGCGCCCGTTCTTCACCTCGCAACAACACGAACTAGGCCGCGGCCTACACTGCGCACTAAGCCAAGAGTCGGTCCAACACCCGTTGTCAATCACTCATCACCGAGGAGCAATCATCCATCGACAACCGGACGCTCCTGGTCCTCAAGTAGTTAAATTCCAAAGCTTGGAACTTGCTAGGGTGGTACCGGACAGTTCCATATTTACGGCTACAAAGCCAAGTGAGATGACATATAGCTATAAGAAGCTATCTGCAAAACTAGAAACCATTCGGGAGCTTCAGAGTGCAAAACAGAACATAGCCGAACGGAAGACGTAAGCATGACGAAAAATCGGTCTTTATTTAGATAAAATTGCACTTGCACAAAGCCATGACCGATCCTCAATGATAAATAACAATAAACAATAAAGTAAGCAAAACATGATCATAAATATGTAATAAACAAGCATGCATAGGCCTACGGTACTAGTCTACCGCATGTCTAGGCACTTTAAAACCCGTCAAGCATGATTTCAAACAAGTCTATCCACCGCATGGTACAACTTGTTTGGAAATCACACCACTAACCACAAATAGATCTATCCACCGCATGATACAATCTAAATATGGAAAGCTAAAAGCATACAATATTTAAAGCATAACTTATAAACACGTTTCACTCGTGAAAGCATAACCGAATACGGTCGAACAAATCGAATCGGGTCCATGAAAGAAGGAACAAACGTCGCCAAAGATGATAAATCTATCGATTGAATTAAAAATCTAATCCACCGGATGACTAGCTTTAAAACAACCCTAAAACTTGCATCTACTTGCATGATACCCGGTTCTTTCAAGATTTATGCAAAATTAACAAGATTGAACCCGCAACATGTAACAACCTAGATCGGTTCGGTTTCGGCTATTTAACAAACACGTGATCCACGTGCCTTTTGAAGCAAAATATGAACGTGCGATGTAAAGACCACGAAACAAGATAAAGCCAATCCGAATCAATCTAAATTGGGCAAAAAGGTGTTACGTGAATTTAAACATAAAGTAAAAACTCAAAGCAACACGGGATAACTTAATGAATCTATTGGATCTTGCCAAAATCCAATAGAGCCGATAACTAGCTCCAAGCTAGATCTTAGCCCACCGCATGGCTCATGACCTAACAAGAAACCCTCTTGAACCAAGCTTGAATCTACCGCATGATACTAAGCATGGTAATAAGACTACTTGCATCACGATCTAAATCCACCGCATGATACTAGACATGATACAAGGTTGCCGGTACTTACGGAGGTCGACGGATCGATGAACCCTCTCGAAGAACTCGACGACACGACAAAGGACTCAAGGGTTTGGCGTAAAGCCGGTTGTTATGAGAATGTTTCGAATACAATTACATACATCCGGGGTCTATATTTATACCCCGACATGGCATGACTCCGAATGGACTACGAGCACAATATTTGATACCTAATTTATCTCCAAATGCGATCGCTTATCCATCCATTCATTCCTTCCGCTCGAGCCACGTCATCACGCAATCCCGCAAAATCGGCGCAAACGGTTTCCTTGCCGAACGGAAGCCAGCCGCCGACCGCGAGCTCCTTTGCCGAATATTTACGGAGAGACCTTCCTTCTTCCGGACGGATTTTTTCACCAAGTTAGGCCCACAAATCAGATTCCTTCCGTACCAAATTTTGGTGTTAACAAAGAGATCCCAACGAAATGCGAGATGCTCCAAGGATACGGCGATACAGTGCTCCGGGCGGAAGCATTGGAGGGAGAACTCGCGAAGGCCAGGAAGCACTCCGCTATGCTCTAGTTGAAGCTTGACGGTGCCTTCGCCCAGTATCATAATGAAGTCCAGGACATGCAGGTGAAGAGAGATGAGCTGGTGCGCAAGAACAAGTGGCTCCGCAACAAGAACAAAGGTACACTGCTATCTTGTCGAGTACCCATTGGAAGTACCTTGCAGTGGTCTAATCCCGCCCTGTTTGTTGATTGCAGAGCTTGAGACCCGGGTCGAGCAACTGAAGGCCTCAGAAGTCGACATGAAGAACCTCTTCTACTGGGAGAAAGAGGCCCGCAAGGTACTTGAACATGATTATCGGTAGTTGGCTTACGAGTGCGATAAGCACATGGAGCTCCGAATTGCCTCGGACCGTGACCTCGTCAGCTGCTACAAATCCTTGCGAAGTTGAACGAAGACTGCGAGAAGTTGCGGGCACAGCTCAAAGAACTTGAAGAAGCCGCACTTCCCATTGCGAGGCTACTGGTGCCTCATCCGGCGGGGGTGAAGATTGCTCCATTGGTTGACCGGTGAGGGGAGCTCTGGTCGTCCGGCGACGTATGTCAAGCATCTGGCAAAGTCCATCCCCAATCAAGTCTTGGCGTACATGAAGTCATACTTCCCCGAGGCTCCGGTGGACGTAGTCGTGGGTGGACTAGCCGCCAACTGTATTGATGAGCAGTACGTGGAGCTCTGGAGCGGATGGCGCCAATAGCTGAACAAGTCGCTGAAGCTGAACCTCCAGTAGTGCTGTAGGGTTAGCTTGTAGCAAGTTTTGTATAAACAAAGTTGTCTGAACTTATTTAAGTATGAATGAGAAAACTTCCATAAATGAGTACTTGTTGTCGTGAGATATGTATGCGGAGTTCTCATCGTGGAGTTGTCACGAGTAGTGGTACTCGCCAGTAGGCCCGTTGAGGGAGACACAGTAAGTTAGTTGATAGGGAATCAAACTTTATTGCGAAAGAAGTACACTGGATGGCCGGGGCCATTTTACAAGTGTAGTCGCCGGGACCGGAGGCCTCCTACGGCTAAGTAGTGCTAGGGCGCATAGCCACTTACGACGGTAGATCCGTTAGTAGCCGTGTAGGCTGGATCTAGAAGTACATGGTCTCTTAATAGACCACTTTCGGAGTCCTTTGTCGCTACGAGCGGCCCCGAGATCCGTTAGTAGCCGTGAACGCTGGATCTTGGAGTAGAGTAGTCCGGAGGCCCGGTGCCTAGACTCGAAGGCCTCTTACGGCGAAGGGGTCTTGAAGTAGTCGTGTAGACTTGAGCCCCCAGGGTAGTCGAGAGACTAGGCGTAGAATCGACAGAGCTGGTCGATATTCCACGAGTTGCTGACGTCTTCGCCTTCAAGAGTCTGGAGGCGGTAGGAGCCTGGTCCGGTCACCTTTGCAACTGTGAAGGGACCTTCCCAGGGCGAGCTGAGCTTGTGTAGTCCTTCCGTGTTCTGAATGCGGCGGAGGACGAGATCACCAACGTTGAAGGAATGTTCCTTGACATTGCGATCATGGTAGCGTCGGATACCCTCAAGGTACCTTGCTGACTGGACGAGGGCGGCGCAACGAGCTTCTTCGAGTCCGTCAATATCAACTCGCCTACTATCTTCAGATATGCCTTCGTCATATTGCTCTACTACCGGCAAATCCCACATGACGTCGGCGGGGAGAATTGCTTCGGAGCCATAGACCGGGAAGTAAGGAGATTGTCCCGTTGGCTTGGAGGGTTGAGTACGCGGCCGCCGGAGCGCATTGGGTAGTTCCTTGATCCACTTGCCTCCTTTTGAGTTAGCGGCATCGTGCGGTCGCTTCTTGAGGGCGTCGAGTACCATCCCGTTGGCACACTCGACTTGTCCATTGGCCCGAGGATGGGCGGCCGAGACATATCGGACGTCGATCCTGCTTTGTTCTCGCGGTATTCCCGGAAGCGGTGATTATTGAAGTTGATGAGGACCGGGAGCGTCCCGGTGGTCGGTGGATGACCGCTCCTCGGTGATGAGTGATTGACAACGGGTGTTGGACCGACTCTTGGCTTAGTGCGCGAGTGTAGGCCGCGGCCTAGTTTGTGTTGTTGCGGGTGAAGAACGGGCGCGAAAGGTCTTCAGCCTTGAGGGGCCTCCGAGAGATGGAGAGACAAGTAGGCTCGGTTCGAGGGACCCGGTGGACAGCGGGGCTGGGTGCGGGCCACATGGTGGCGACACGAGCAAGACGAAGTCATGGACAATCGAGCCGGTGCACGGTGGCGGTCGAGTCAAGTGTTTGGCGGGAGGCCGGACCGAGCACGCGGGGTTTGGTGGTTTGCCCACAAAACCATCGGCGGATGGTTTCTTGGTTTGGGCCTCAAAACCAAGTCCGAGGGCCCAACACGACGGAGACGGGATCCGGGCGTGTCGGGAAGCTTCGAGGCGGAGGACACGCGGCGGGATCGCATGGCTTGCGTCGGGAGGACGCGGGGTGCGGCAAAGGCGTGGCCATCCGATGGCAAGACCCACAAACATTACCTAAATGCCCCTACGTGGGTTGTATCGCCAGTAGTTTAGTTAGGGGTAGTCGAGTCATTTACCACTCCGGCGGGACCTGATATATAAGCCATGAGTGTGTGTGGATGGCTCTCTCTCTGCGCGACTTAGGGTTTCATTTCCTCCCTCCTCTTTCTCATTTTCGTAGCTATTTTTCCTTCCATTTTCTCTAGGCTAGCATGAGAGCTTCATGAGAGATTTGTTGAGAGGGATGGATGCTAGGGCGGCATGCTAGACTTTGTGAATCTTTCTGGTTTGTATAGAAGATTCGGGGTTGTGTTTTCGTGGCCTTTTGTGCTTGTTTTTCGTGCCTTTGTTCCCGGTGTGATTCCGCGGATTTGAGTGGGTTTCTCCCCAGATTTCTTTGAGGGAAACATGGATAGATGTCTTGTGCATCTTTGTGCTTGATCTTGTGCCCTCAAACGCCAGGAAACCACTTCGATTCGTGAGTTTTCGTTCGGTGCTCTAGTTTTTGGTGGTGCTCAAAGGATTCGCGATTCCCGGTGATTTAGGGAGTTAGGAGGCAAGATTTTTGGGCTATAGCATCCTTGTGTGACGCTTTTTAAGTCCCCAAACCCTTGTCTCCATAGCTTCAACCGTTTGGGAAATCCGATGATGATTTGGGGGAGTTGACTTTCGAGGTCGGGCTGTTTATCGTGCGTCCGCGCGGCACGGACGGTCCGCGGGGGGGGGGGGGGGGGGTCGCGGACGGTCCGCGGGTGGCTGTTCGTCGCGTGTTCGTCGTGTTCTTGCGCTCCTTTGTCTTCGATCCGGTTTGGCTTTTGGTTTTTCCTGCCGGCCGGTTTGCGGACGGTCCGGGCTTGAGTAGCGGACGGTCGCGGGTGGCGCGGACGGTCCGCCGGCCTCGGCGGATGGTCCGTTTTTCTCGGGTCGCTTCGGTGTTCGTGTGCTTTAACGGACGATCCGCGGTGTAGGGCCGGACGATCCGCAAGGTCGGCGCGGACGGTCCGCGGTGCGCAGACGGACGGTCCGCGAGGCCCGTGCGGACGGTCCGCCCCTCTCCGGCCGGACGGTCCACCGAGCTTTGTGTGCTTTGCCTCTTGTTTCGATTCCTCCCTTTCTTTCTAGTGCTTCCGCGTGTGCTTCTAGGAATCGTTCCTAAGGCTAGAGGTTGATCCATAACCTCGTGGTCTTGGCGATTGGTGCGTGATTCGATCCATCGCTTGTGTGTGACCGGGGTTTGTCTAGGGTATAGGCCGGATTCTTTTGGAAGAATTTTTTACCGCTCCTATTCACTCCCCCCTCTCTAGTCGCCATCTGATCCTTCAATTGATATCAGAGCTTGGTGCCGGATTCTTTGCGACTTTGACAAGTCTCGAATCCTAAGATGGCGTACGTTGAGCGGGGCGGTCCGCCGCACTTCGATGGCAAGGGTTACCACAAGTGGGCGGCTCGTATGATGATCTTTCTTCGTGGGAAGCCTGTTGGATTTCATTGTGCTTGACAAGACCTATGCTATTCCGGTCAACATCCATACTCTTATGGTGGCCGATGCCGGTGCTAAGGCCAAGTATGAGGCTAATGCAAAAGCCGTTGATCACTTGGTCGAGGAGCTTGTGTGATCCGAGAGTTTGAGCGTGTTCGCCATTTGAATCTTGCTTGGCAAATTTGGGAAAAGTTGTTGGTTGCTCACGGTGGTGATAACCATGTGAAGGCCTCTTTGTCTCTTACCGGATGCAATATGAGAATTTCACTCCACTTCCCGGTGAGGACATTGATGCGATGTTTCGAGGTTCACCGCCATCGTGAACAACATGAAGGCTAATGTTGAGGATTTTCCGTACACCGAGCATGATCGGGCTTTGAAGCTCTTGCATGTCTTGGACCCAAATGTTTGGGGTGCTAAGGTTGAGGCCATCAAGGAGTCCGGCGGTACTTGACTATTGAGTTGGATGACCTCTTTTCTAAGCTCAAGTCCGCCGAGGTTGACGGAAGTTGCAATCCAAGCATGAGAGCTCGGCCGACCATAGTCTTGCTCTTGTGGGCGGATCAAAGGGCAAATCTAACCCTTCCCCGTTGACGGTTTTCCTTGTCTTCTCTCATGTCCATTCCGGATGAGGAGTTTGATGTCCTGGGCGAGGAGGAGCCGGCCTTGCTCTCAAGAAGGTTTGAATGACTACACGAGAGTCGGAGGAATGCAAGGCGGAGCTCGGGGACGTGCTACAAGTGTGGCAAGCGTGGCCACTTCATCGGCGAGTGCCCGAAGCGGAGGAGAGCAAGTACAAGGTGAACGAGTACAAGGCTCACCCGAGGCGTGAAGACAAGTACTCCTCCAAGGACAAGCACTTCAACAAGTCCAAGAGCAAGGACAAGGACAAGCGACGACCGAGCAAGAGCAGCTACAAGAAGAACAAGGCAAGAGCGATGGTGGCCGGTGCGAGCGACGTCGACTCAAGATCAAGCGAGGAGCGATCAAGCTCAAGCGGCGAAGATGAAGACGCCGGGAGGCGCAATGGCAAGAAGAGTGCAAGCCGGAACCTCGGCGGGTTGAGCCGTATGGCGCTTGAGGGCTTTTGTGGCATGGCCCATAGCTCGGGCGGCAAGAAGAGTGAGAAGGAAGACGGCGACTCCGAATCGGAGGATGAGGTAAACCGTGACCCCGACTCTTTGCTTGCCTGAGATTGCTAGGTTGAATGGCACCTTGACAACCATGATAGTGTGCTTAGAGATGCCAAAAAGATGAGGAAAGATTTTAGGGCACAACTTGAGAATGCTAGTGAGAAAGTAGGAGAGCTAGAGTTGAAATTGCTTGAATTGAAACTTGAGAATGACTCTTTGAAACTTGCTCCTACTACTCCCGATGATGTTGAATGTGTTGAATGTGATGCTTGGTTGAATGAGATCAAACTCGCTTAATGAGAAGAATGCTTCTACTTTGGCTCAACTAGATGCTCTTAGGACTGAATATGATGAGCTTAAGGCTAGACCCACTTTGCTTGGTGCTTGCAAATCATGTCCTACTATGCATGCTAAGCTTGTCGATGCTCGTTCTACCATTAGTTCTTTGGAAGCATCTTTGAAATCTCCTGTTGTCAATGCATGCACTAGCTGTGATGAAGTTACTTTGCGCAATCTTGAACTTACTTCCCGTTTGGATGTCATCTATGAGGAGAATGACTATTTGAGGAAGGTGTTGGGTTGGTTGTACGGGCGGGAACCTCAATTGAAAATCATGATTGAGGAGTTCAAGAGAGGCGATGGTCGTGGTTTGGGTTTTGAGAAGTTGGGTGAGAAAGTGGGAGAGAACGTAAGGGGGAGAGTGTGTATGAGAATTGTGTTGAGTCTAACCCCGAGTTTGAGGTGATTAGAGAGATTCAAGTCCCACTTCCAAAAGCACCCAAGAACGCTTTCACACCAAAGCCCAACCACCTTTGCAACAAGCTTGACACAACCCAAGATCCACCCAAATTCCCACCTAAGACAAATGACTTCCGAGAAACCGGTGAAGTTTGTGGGTGAGAAGGGTGAGAAGCCTAGAGAGAAGCCGAGCCAAAACCAAAACCCATCCCCTTCGGTGTGAGTATTGTGGCAAGGAGAGGCATCTTGCGAGTTTTGCTACAAGAGGAAGAGGGATGAGAGGCTTGCTAGGGAGCAAGAGAACCGGGACGGGTATCGCCGGCCTCATGGTATTCCCGAGCCTAGAGTGCCACTTCCACGGGGTGTGGGAAGTGTGAAGAGTGTTGGTAGAGTTGGAGCTCGAGTGGCGGGTTTGTGAGGAGAGATGATGGTGTGCGTCTTGGTGAGAGGTTTGGTCGGGCTCGTGGTGGCTTTCTTTGGATGTCCCCCTACTCGTCCTCGGTATGGGTTTAGGGGAGATGATCGCAACTTTGGGTTCCGGAGGAACTACGGACCACGTTTTCCCCCTCGTGGTGCTCGTACTCCTCCCATGGGACATGGGAAGTTTGGTGGCAAGGGAATGATGTTTGCTAACCCCTCTTTTGAGCGAGATGGCTCGACACCGGTTTAACTTTCTTTGTGCTAAACCCGGTGTCGAGTCGCTAGCTCATTCTCGTTCTTGTTTCGATTGCGGGCGGGGAGGCTTGGAGAACATTTGGTTGATCGACTCCGGGTGTTCTCGACACATGACCGGAGATAAGAAGTGGTTCTCCGGCCTCACCCCGGTGAAAGAAAAGGTGTACATCACATTTGGGGACAATGGACGAGGAAGGGTGCTTTCGAGAGGGTGTTGTGCATGTGAGTGACAAGGTAACGTTGAAGAGAGTGGCTCTTGTGAAGTCTTTGGGTTTCAATTTGCTTTCGGTTTCTCGGTTGCTTGATGAGGGTTTTGAGGTGCGTTTCAAGTCCGGCGAGTCTCGTTTGCTTGATTCTCGAGGTGATCTTGTACGTATGATCATCCCCGAGGGTCGATTTTCGTGGCTGATTTCTCTCGTTCTTTGGGTCCTGCTCGCCTTTGTTTGATGGCCGGTCCTTCTTCGATTTGTGGAAATGGCATAGGCGGTTGGGACACTTGAGCTTTGATTTGGTTTCCCGCTTGAGTGGTCTTGACCTTGTCCGAGGATTGCCGAGGTTGAAGCTTGAGAAGGATTTGGTTTGTGCTCCTTGTAGGCATGGTAAGATGGTAGCCACTCCCCATCCACCCCCGACCGATGTCATGACCGAGCGTCGACGGAGCCGTTGCATATGGACCTTGTTGGGCCGGCTCGAGTTCGCTCGGTGGGTGGGAAGTGGTATGTCCTTGTTGTGGTGGACGATTACTCTCGCTATGCACGGGTGTTCTTTTTGGAGGATAAGAGTGAGACATTTGGTTTTGTTCGAGATCGATCGTGAGGTTGAAAAACGAGAGGCATGGGAATGCTATTCGAGCTATCCGCGGTGATAATGGCTGCGAGTTCAAGAACTCTCGTTTTGATGCCTTTTGTCATGATCTAGGTCTTGAACATCGGTATTCGACCCCTTATGTGCCCCCTCGAAATGGAGTCGTGGAAAGGAAAAATCGGACTCTTTGTGAGATGGCTAGGACGATGCTCGATGAGCACGGGACTCCTAGGAGGTATTGGGCCGAGGCGGTCAATACGGCTTGTCATGTTTCCAACGGGATTTTATTGCGAGCTTTCAAGAAGAAGACTCGTTATGAGTGATGCATGGTCGGGCACCCAAGGTGAGTCATTTCCGAGTCTTTGGTCGCAAGTGCTTCATTCGAAGAAGGGAAAACTCGACAAGTTTGAGGCTAGGTCTAGTGATGGTATTTTCTTTGGATATGCTAACCACTCTAGAGCCTATAGGGTGCTTAACCTTGAGACTAACAAAATCATGGAGACTTGCGAGGTGACCTTCGACGAGACAATGCCATGTACCTCTCTTGGCTTTGAATGTGCGGGTGATGAAGAGATGGCCGAGGACCTCTTTGAGGAGGAGAAGGATGAAGGCGGAGATGATGATGGGGAGAACCATGCGCCCGAAGGCGAGTGTGTACCCACTACTTCCCCTACGACCACTATGCATGGACCGTCTACTTCATGGACAACGACGGTACAACAAGAGGACCGAGCGAGAGAAGCTTAAGTTGAGGGGGAGGTAGTCTCGAGGCGTGAGGCTCCCCGGCGGATTCAAGAAGTGCATCCCCTATCGAAGATCATTGGGAACATCGACGAACGCACTACACGGTCGAGGTCCAGGAATTCCTCTCATTTTGCTCATGCTGCTTTTGTTGCTACTTTTGAGCCCAAGGACATTGGACATGCTTTATCTGATGCAAACTGGGTCAATTCTATGCATGAGGAGTTGGAAAACTTTGAGAGGAACCAGGTGTGGGAGTTAGTTGAACCACCTCCAAATTTCCATCCCATAGGAACCAAGTGGGTTTGGAAGAACAAAGAGGGAGAGAATGGGATGGTTGTGAGGAACAAGTCCAGACTTGTTGCTCAGGGGTTTAGTCAGAAGGAGGGGATCGACTATGAGGAGACCTTTGCTCCTGTGGCCCGTCTTGAGGCAATTCGGATCCTTCTAGCCTTTGCCGTGGCTAAAGGGTTCAAGTTGTTTCAGATGGACGTGAAGAGTGCTTTTCTGAATGGGGTCATAGAGGAGGAGGTGTATGTGAAGCGCCACACCGGATTTGAGAGCGAGTTGTACCCACACAGGGTGTACAGGTTGAAAAGGGCTCTGTATGGGTTGAAACAGGCGCCCCGTGCTTGGTATGGGAGATTGAGAGGTTTTCTGTTGAGCAGAGGGTTTGTGATGGGTACCGTTGATAGGACTTTGTTTCTCCTCAAGCATGGAAATGACTTGCTGATTGTTCAGATATACGTGGATGATATTGTCTTTGGTGGCTCGTCACATAACCTTGTTGCCAAGTTTGCAGATGAGATGAGCAGGGAGTTCGAGATGAGCATGATGGGCGAGTTGCAGTATTTTCTCGGGCCGCGAGATCAAGCAAGTGAAGGACGGTACATTTGTGCACCAGACCAAGTACACGAAAGACATGCGAGGAAATTCCGGATGCAAGATGTGAAGCCGATGTCGACTCCCATGGGGAGTACGGCCACTTTGGATGCGGATGAAGACGGAGAACCAGTGGACCAGCGGGAGTACAGGAGCATGATCGGCTCCCTCCTCTACTTGACGGCGACGAGGCCAGACATACAGTTCAGCGTGTGTCTGTGCGCTCGTTTTCAGGCTTCGCCGAGGACATCACATCGACAGGCCGTCAAGAGGATTTTCAGGTACCTACAGTCTGCCCCTGGTCTTGGCCTTTGGTATTCTTCCTCCTCGACTCTTTCCCTTCATGGTTTTTCCGATGCGGATTTTGCTGGTTGTCGAGTCGTGAGGAAGTCTACTTCAGTACTTGCCAGTTTCTTGGGTCTTCGTTGGTCTCATGGTCTTCCCGCAAGCAGTCTAGTGTAGCTCAGTCTACCACAGAGGCAGAGTATGTTGCTACCGCGAGTTGTTGCTCCCAGTTGTTGTGGATTTCATACACTTTGAGAGACTTTGGTGAGGAGTGCACCCAGATCCCACTTCTTTGTGATAGCACCGATGCCATAAGCGTAGCCAAAAACCCGGTGCTTCACTCCGGAACCAAACATATAGAGGTGAGGTATCATTTCTTGAGGGACAATGTGGAGAAAGGAACCATTGTGTTGAGCCATGTCCCTACCCAAGATCGAGCTAGCCGACATTTTCACAAAGCCTCTCGACCAAGCTACATTTGTGCGCTTGCGGGGGGAACTTGGGGTCTGTTGCCCTTTCTAGTTGATTCTTGGGGGATTTCCTTTGTGTATCATATGTATCATACCATGTTTACTTTGATGTATATACATGTTGTACTTGATGTATAAACCATGGTAGGATAGCCATCTTGTTATATATCATGTTGCATTTGTATCATATTGCATTTTAGGATGATGAGCTTCTTTCATATGCCATATTTGAGTCTCTTTGGCTATTTGTGAGATATTGGTCATATGTGTGGAGAAATGGTGATGTGAGGCTATGCTCTTGGAATATTTGAGATATATGTGTGGTGAGATAGCCTCTTTTGAAATAAATGCTAATCTTGACTAATTCTTGATGAAATATGCTCCACTCGTGTGTAGTTGTGTATCCATGTCACAGTTTGGTCTAAATGTGCTTTTCATGCTTAGATTGTGCTTGGATGCCTTGTTCTTGCATTTGGGCCAAAGGCCGAATATCATTGTGAATGTTTAGCCTATGTTGCATTCATGGGGGAGCATAAGCTTCTTTTTGCCGCAAAGGCACTTCATGTACCATGCAATGAATTAATCTTGAAAAGAAGTGAATAATGCTTGAAAAATGCTCCATCCATCATATCTATGCTTAAAATGTCTTATCTTTCACATATGGGTGCAAAACATGTTGCATGATGTTCACCGGTGGAGAAGTCTCCCCGAAGTGGACACATGGCTCATGAGCTTTGACATGACATGCTTTGCTTTATGGGTGTTTGCCATGATCTTTTGCTTTGAGAATTTGATATCCTTGTATGATCTTTGAATGGCATGCATGTTTGTGGCTCAAGTGTGACATGGATAGGCTTTTACATGTGAAGCGAGCCTTCTTTTGGTAAAAGCTGCTCAAATCTGAAAATTTTGCTTTGTCACATGCTTGTATTTTCATATATAACTTGTGGCAATGCTTTGACTATGTTGTGATTCATATGTGTGATCCTTGTCTCATTTTTAGCCTTTGACACTAGATTTGGCCTATTTGAGAAGCTCATGTAGATGTTTATATGCTTTGTTTTGCATTTCGCATTTTCACCTTGATTCATACATTGTCAACAAGGGGGAGAAAAGGTGAGCTTTAATGAAAATTCGGAAGAGGTGAGCTAAGTTTGCATCCACATGTTCAGGGGGAGCTTGCATTTGTTCGGGGGAGCTTTCTTCTTGTTTTCGGTGTGGAGTTTGTGCTTTGCTTGGCTTGTGACCTTTCTTCGCCTTTCTTTGGTTTTGGTCATGAGTTGAGCTTCTTTGTTTTTCTTTCTTCTTCTTTTCTCTTTTTCTCTGAATTTCATTTCGCGTTGTGTGTTGTCAATGCACTCATCAAGGGGGAGATTGAGGACCAGGAGCGTCCCAGTGGTCGGTGGATGACCGCTCCTCAGTGATGAGTGATTGACAACGGGTGTTGGACTGACTCTTGGCTTAGTGCGCAGGTGTAGGCTGCGGCCTAGTTCGTGTTGTTGCGAGGGTGAAGAACGGGCGCGAAAGGTCTTCGGCCTTGAGGGGCCTCCGGGAGATGGAGAGACAAGTAGGCTCGGTTCGAGGGACCCGGTGGACGGCGGGGCCCGGGTGCGGGCCACATGGTGGCGACACGAGCAAGACGAAGTCATGGACAATCGAGCCGGTACACGGTGGCGGTCGAGTCAAGTGTTTGGCGGGGAGGCCGGACCGAGCACACGGGGTTTGGTGGTTTGCCCACAAAACCATCGGCGGATGGTTTCTTGGTTTGGGCCTCAAAACCAAGTCCGAGGGCCCAACACGACGGAGACGGGATCCGGGCGTGTCGGGAAGCTTCGAGGCGGAGGACACGCGGCGGGATCGCATGGCTTGCGTCGGGAGGACGCGGGGTGCGGCAAAGGCGTGGCCGTCCGATGGCAAGACCCACAAACATTACCTAAATGCCCCTACGTGGGTTGTATCGCCAGTAGTTTAGTTAGGAGTAGTCGAGTCATTTACCACTCCGGCGGGACCTGATATATAAGCCATGAGTGTGTGTGGATGGCTCTCTCTCCGCGCGACTTAGGGTTTCATTTCCTCCCTCCTCTTTCTCATTTTCGTAGCTATTTTTCCTTCCATTTTCTCTAGGCTAGCATGAGAGCTTCATGAGAGATTTGTTGAGAGGGATGGATGCTAGGGCGGCATGCTAGACCTTGTGAATCTTTCCTGGTTTGTATAGAAGATTCGGGGTTGTGTTTTCGTGGCCTTTTGTGCTTGTTTTTCGTGCCTTTGTTCCGGTGTGATTTCGCGGATTTGAGTGGGTTTCTCCCCGGATTTCTTTGAGGGAAACATGGATAGATGTCTTGTGCATCTTTGTGCTTGATCTTGTGCCCTCAAACGCCGGGAACCATTTCGATTCGTGAGTTTTCGTTCGGTGCTCTAGCTTTTGGTGGTGCTCAAAGGATTCGCGATTCCCGGTGATTTAGGGAGTTAGGAGGCAAGATTTTTGGGCTATAGCATCCTTGTGTGACGCTTTTCAAGTCCCCAAACCCTTGTCTCCATAGCTTCAACCGTTTGGGAAATCCGATGATGATTTGGGGGAGTTGACTTTCGGGGTCGGGCTGTTTCTGTTCTGTCCGCGCGGCGCGGACGGTCCGCGGGGGGGGGGGGGGGGGGGGGGCGGACGGTCCACGGGTGGCTTTGTTCGTCTCGTGTTCGTCGTGTTCTTGCGTGCCTTTGTTTTCGATCCGGTTTGGCTTTTGGTTTTTGCGCTGCCCGGTTTGCGGACAGTCCGGGCTTGAGTAGCGGACGGTCCGCGGGTGGCGCGGACGGTCCGCCCGGCCTCGGCGGACGGTCCGTTTTTCTCGGGTCGCTTCGGTGTTCGTGTGCTTTAACGGACGGTCCGCGGTGTAGGGCCGGGCGGTCCGCAAGGTCGGCGTGGACGATCCGCGGTGCGAGAGACGGACGGTCCGCGAGGCCCATGCGGACGGTCCGCCCCTCCCGGCCGGACGGTCCGCCGAGCCCGTGTGCTTTGCCTCTTGGTTCGATTCCTCCCTCCCTTTCTAGTGCTTCCGCGTGTGCTTCTAGGAATCGTTCCTAAGGCTAGAGGTTGATCCATAACCTCGTGGTCTTGGCGATTGGTGCGTGATTCGATCCATCGCTTGTGTGTGACCGGGGTTTGTCTAGGGTATAGGCCGGATTCTTTTGGAAGAATTTTTTACCGGCTCCTATTCACTCCCCCCTCTCTAGTCGCCATCTGATCCTTCAGTTGGATCCCGGTGTGTAATGATGCGGTGGGGTAGTCCGTAGAAATGCACGAGTTCATCCAAGAAGTCGAGTACTCTGTCGGCCTTGGGGCATGTGACCGGCTTGACCTCGATCGGCTTGGTGAACTTGTCGATGGACACCAAGATTCCGTTGAATCCACCGACACGGTCGGGAGAGGCCCAATCATGTCGAGCCCCCGGCGGGCGAAGGCCAGGTTGGCGGTATGGTGACTAGCTTGTAGGCCGGGACGTGTTGTTGCTTGGCGAAGTATTGGCACCCTTGGCACCTTCTGACGAGTTCTTCGGCATCGCCCAGAGCTGTGGGCCAGTAGAAAGCTCGTCGGAAAGCCTTGCTGACCAGCGTGCGTGAGGACGCGTGGTTGCCGCAGACGCCTTTGTGGATCTCCTCCAAGATGCCCTTGCCTTCTTCTCGGGGGACGCACTTCATGAGTACTCCGGAAGATGCGCCCCGCCTGTAGAGCTTGTCTCCGACTAGGACGTAGGACTTGGCGCGGCGGATGAGTTGCTCGGCCAAGTTCTTGTCCGAGGGAACCTTCTGCTCGCGGATGTAGTCGATGAAGGGTTGCCGCCAGTCCACGTCTATCATCATGACCTCCTGGCCAGCCGGGGATGTGCTTGAATCGGTGGTCGGTGGCACCGGCTCCGGGATGGATGGCGCGTGAAGCTCGTGGACGAAGACACCCACTGGTACTTGAGCGCGAGTAGAACCAAGCTTCGACAGTACGTCCGCTGCAACATTATTGTCGCGGACGATGTGACGGAACTCGAGACCGTAGAACTTGTTCTCGAGCTTGCGGACTTCTAGGCAGTAGGCGTCCATGTTCTCCTTGTTGCGGTCCCAGGACTTGTTGACTTGGTTGATGACCACTGTGGAGTTGCCGTAGACTAGTAGACGCTTGATGCCTAGTGAAGCTGCGAGGCGAAGCCCGTGTAGCAGAGCTTCGTACTCGGCTTCGTTGTTTGAGACCTTCCAAAAGATCTGCAGGACGTACTTGAGTTGTTCGCCGTTGGGGGAAATCGAAGTACTCCCGACCTGCGCCTTCAAGCTTGAGCGAGCCGTCAATGTACATCACCCGGTGCTGCGGGCGCTCGGTTGGAGTAGGTAGCTGATTTTCCCGCCACTCGCCAAGAAGTCGACTAGTGCCTCGCGACTTGATGGCTGTTCGTGGCTTGAAGTCGATGTTGAGGGCGCCGAGTTCGACCGCCCACTTCGAGATCCTTCAAGTAGCATCTTGGTTACGCAAGATGTTGCCGAGAGGGTAGTCGGTGACGACGGAGATCGAGTACTCCCCGGAAGTAGTGTCGTAGCTTCGCGAGGTGATGAGCACTGCATACAGTAGCTTCTGTACTGGTTGATAGCGTGCCTTAGATTCTGACAGGACCTCGCTGACGAAGTAGATTGGTCGCTGGACTGGGTAGGTGTGGTCGTCTTCCTGCCTCTCGACGACGATGGCAGTACGACCACGTGGGTAGTCGCGGCGAGGTAGAGCGATGTCGCTCCTTTTGTGAGGAGCCGTGAGGGACCGGTGGCTTGGATAAGAAGTCCTTGAGCTGAGCAAGGGCTTGGTCTGCCTCTGGAGTCCACGCGAACTTCTCTTGATGCTTGAGTAGTTTGAAGAAGGGGAGCCCCCATTCTCCAAGCTTCGAGATGAATCCGTTCGGGGCCGCCATGCACCGGTTAGTTTCGCACGTCTTTGATGCACGTGGGAGCTTTCATCTTTGGTGATGGCGGATATCTTCTCGGGATTGGCTTTGATGCCGCGATGGCTGATGATGAAGCCGAGTAGTTTGCCCGACGGTATGCCGAAGACGCACTTGTTCGGGTTGAGCTTCCAGTGGTACTCTCGCAAGGATGCGAAAGTCTCTTCAAGATCGGCGATGAGCGTGTCGGAGTTTCTGGTCTTGACAACCACGTCATCCACATAGGCTTCGACGTTCTTGTTGAGCTGCCTCTTGAAACAACCCTGGATAGCTCGCTGGTAGGTAGCGCCGGCGTTCTTCAACCCGAAGGACATGGTCGTGTAGCAGTACACGCCAAACGGGGTGATGAACGCGGTCTTCTCCTGGTCTTCTTCCTTGATTGCAATCTGGTGGTACCCGGAGTAGCGATCAAGAAAGCGAGCGAGGTCACGACCGCCGTGGAGTCAATGACTTGGTCTATCCGCGGCAACCCGAAGGAGTCCTTAGGGCGGTGCTTGTTGAGGTCGGTGTAATCGACGCACATCCTCCACTCGTTCGAGTTCTTCTTGCGGACGAGGACGGGGTTGGCAGGCCACTCAGTATGGAAGACTTCTCTGATGAAGCCAGCTGCGAGTAGTTTGGCGAGTTCCTTCTTGATGGCACCCCGTCTGTCATCAGCGAAGCGGCGGAGGTGCTGTCGCTTCGTGGTAGCTTTAGGATCGTCGTTGAGTGAATGCTCGATCAGATTCCTGGGCACCCCTGGCATGTCTGCTAGTTTCCACATGAAGATGCCTCAGTTAGCCCGAAGGAAGCTGATGAGCGCGTCTTCCTATTTCGGGTCGAGGCCCGCCCCGATGGTGGTGGTCTTGCTGCTCTCGCCTGTCCCAAGGTCAATCGTCTTGACTTGAACCTCCTCAACTGGCTGAGGCTTGTTGGCGTTGTCTGACTTCTCTGGAATGTCGAGTTCACTTGGGGCAAGGTTCTTGGATGCAGCGTAGATCTCCATCATTGTGTTGGGTACTTGATTCGTGGCTGCGAGTTCCACAGCTTCTGTGTCGCAGTCGAAATATATTTCCAAGTCCCCTTGCAGCGAGAGTACACCGGCCGGACTTGGCATCTTGAGTACCAAGTATGTGTAGTGAGGTACCGCCATAAACTTGGCGATAGCTGGTCTGCCGAGGATGGCATGTTAGGAAGTCTCGAAGTCCATGACTTCGAACTTGATGTACTCGGTGCGGTAGTTTTCCCTTGTCTCTCCAAAGGTAACTGGCAGGACCACTGAACCCAGTGGGATAGCCGTGTTCCCGGGGACGATGCCGTAGAAAGGCGAGGTGCTCTTGGTGAGCATGTGGGTGATGTTGAGCTTCATCTTCTTCAAGGTCTTGGTGAAAAGGCCGTTGAGCCCGCTTCCATCGTCGATTAGGACCTTGTTGAGTCTGGAGCCCGCGACTACCAGCTTCAGGACGAGTGGAAACCGTCCTGGTTCAGATAAGCTTGTCCATTGATCCGCGCGGAAGAAGGTAATGGGTAACTCCGACCACCGGAGAGGGGTCGGGACCGCTGGTTCAATGCTCAAGACTTCTCGTCGGGTGGCCTTCTGAGCCCGTCGGTTGGGTAGTCCACCGAAGAGGACGTTCACCGTCTTGTCGGGTTCCTGGAAGTCGTCATTGCCTTCGTCGGCCTTTTTCTTGCCTTTCTTTTTGTGAGGGTGCCGTGGCTCGGGAGTGTCCTTGAGTGCTCGGCGGAGTTGGTAGCACCGCTCGGTGGTGTGGCGCCATCCGGATACCACGGGCACTTCTCTTTCGGCAAGTCCTTGAAGCCGCCGAAGTCTTCTTTGAGTTGTCTTTCGCGGGGCACTTTGGATAGCCGCGACGATATTGTCGGCTTGCGCTTGCGATTAGGACCCGAGTAGTTGTTGCCGCAACCGCCTTGGTTCCCATTGTTGTTCTTTGTTGCCCGCCCGTGTCCTGCTTGCTCTTGCCACGGATGGCGTCGTACTTGGCGTTAGCCTTGTCTTCTTCATCGGCCCGGAGGTGATCATGTCCTTGAGGTGGGTGTTGACGGTGAAAATCCGTCAACCTAGCCATGAGTTTACCTTCGGTGTTGGCATGAGTTTTATACCTTATCCATTGGTACTAACCCCCGTGGTATAACAAGTTCACGTGTGCATGTCGGTTTTGGAGTATAATGTTTATGCGGGGTTTTAGCGTTGAATGCAAGACTTTCGGGATAAGTTCATCAAGCACCTCATGACAAGACCTTGAAGCCCCGTACAAGTCATGCAATGAAGCAAACTTAACTCCAAGAAGCCGGGGACTTGATCCGAGAAGACAACAAACTCCGAGGACACGACCGGAAAAGTCTTGAATCTTGCAAGACAAGGAGTTATGCCCAATTCGGAGAGAAACTAGTGACATGGACCTACATGCGAAGGGGGAAACATCCGGGAAGCAAGGGAACCGACGTAGAGAAAAGGAGGCCTCGGGGGCTGGGCCCGGATGGGCCCGGGCCGGCGGCCCCCGAGCCGGTCGGCCCGGCCTCGTCCGGGGCCCTATGAGGCTCCCCTTTGCCCTAGCCGCCAATCGGGCTATTTATAGCCCCCTGACCGAGAGCCACGCATCATACAATTTGTCATCGGCCGCCGAGGAGCGAGAGAAGAGAGGGACACCATCTCGGAGAGGAGAGGGTCGAGCTAGTTGACTAGGGTTTCCCTAGCCGACGTGGGAACCTTGCACGGAAGACCACGTCGGAGTTCCGGAGCTAGAAGCAAGATCAAGGAAGGATCCCGGTGGTGATCTTGTGTATGTATCATTGTTATAGTTGAATTATCAAGTTGAATCTTTTCCTAGCGATCAAGTGTTTCCTCGAAGATTTCGTTTTTCGATCGGCTTTGCTTATTCCAATTCTATTCTCGAGATAGATTACATAGGGTGTTCTTGTAGCCGCGGTGGCCGGAGGTACACGCCGGATCTTCCGAAAGAATCTCGAGTTGTCTTTTGACTCACCCTAGACTCCCCGCATGAGTAGGGATACATTGTGACGAACGGGGGTTCCGAAAGGCGGATGTTTTCGGATTTGGACGGGAAACCACGATTTAAAGAAGCTTCTTATAAGATTCGATTTGCTACTTCTCCTCTTTCTTGGAACTTCAACAAAAGGCTTACCCCGATCCCTCTAGATCCGTTTATCTACCCAATCTTACTTTGTTTTCTCCGGTCTTTAGTAGATTAGATTAGTTTCGAGTCTTTTACCTAGATGCATTAGGGTTTCTTTTACCGAAGATTGTAGTTACTTGACTTTATTAGATTATGTTTTGCGTCACACATTTGTTCCACGGATTCGATACCTTGGGTTCACCACTCGAGGGAAGAAGGGTCCCTTGACTACGACGGGAGACTTGTCCGCTTGCAAGTCACAAAAGAACTTTGATATAACTTTTAACCGTCAACAAGCCCCTTTTTTTGGCGCCGTTGCCCGGGAACAAGTGGTCGGGATTTGATTTTTTATTGGTGTTTCGTAATTTTCAGTTTTCTTTTTGTTTTTCTTTTTGCATCTACTAAATTTTGATCATCCTCAAAATACATCTAATCTAGTTTGTCTAACCCTAGTTTCTATAGATTTGTTTTTACTTTCTAGTTTTTGCATACTTTGTTTGTTGCTAACCCTAACGAGAGATGGACGGCTACCTCTCCAATAAACCCGATAATTTTGTGGGTGATCCGAAAATACTTTACAGGCTAAGGAGACACGAAGCACATCAAGCTAAAATGCTAGATTTTGTAGATTCGGAGTCGGAAGACAAAGGATGGCAGGAATCTCTGAAGAATTCACCACCTCAAAGTCCTCGGGAGAATCGACTTCCACCGATGGGTAACCAACCACTGCAAGAACGCAAGATTGGGGAGCTATGCACCCCAGACATCATCGACCTACCAATCTTGAACCTTGAGGAGATCGGAAGACCGTCCGAGATCAAGACTTCAACAATCTGCATGGTGCAACATTCACCCTTCACCGGTAAAGAGGATCCAAACCTTCACCTCCAAGCATTCATTCAACTATGCCAGACTTTCAACATGGATGGGGTGACTCAAGACCAAATGAGGGCAAGGCTTTTTCTGTTCTCACCACTCGGGAAGGCTTTGCAATGGTTCCACTCTCAACCGGCGGAGACGGTGCAAAATTGGAACACGTTGATGAAGGCTTTCATGAAAGAATACTACTCACCGGGTAAAACTCAAAGCTTGTGTAATAAGATTGCCAACTTTGTTCAATATCCTACGAAACTATCTCGGAGGCATTCGAGTGCTTCAACGAGTACACCGGGCGGTTCCACATCACAAGTTCCCGAAGGAAGACCTCGTGCAAAAGTTCTATCAAGGACTCACCATGGCATCAAGGACGATCATCGATGCATCGGCAGGAGGATCCATCATCGAACATACACAGACGGAAGCTTTCACTCTATTCAAGAAGGTCGCGGATAATGACACATGAGCGTCATCCGGGCGCCTACATCCGGTTCAACCCACGGGGAACGTCAAAGGAGTCTTGCAAGTGGAGAAGGAGAACATACTTGAAGGCAAGATCGATTCGCTCATGAGGAGGTTGGAGAAGATGGAGATGGAAAAGAAAGAGGCTCAAGACTTGAAGGCCGCCGAAGCAAGGTCCACATGCGAAGAATGTGGAGAGTATGGCCATGTCCGCAAGGATTTTCTAGAGGAAGCCAAAGTGCTCGACTACATGAGGAAGGGAGAATTTCCAAACTTCCGCTACGGGCAAGGTAGGCCTCAATTTAATGCAAGCTCATCTATTCCTAACGCGGTTCCGCTTCGTATACAATTGAAGGAGTTCATGGATGAGCAAGCACCGTCACCAAGTTCAAGACCATAGACAAGGTGTTCGAGAACATCAATAGCAAAGTGACGGAGGTCGGAAGTTCAAATCATCAAGTGCTCAACATGATGAAGATGCTCGAGACGCAAGTTGGACAACTTGCGAGGAGCCTCACTAATGATGAAGGGAAGCTTTCGGGACAACCCAAAAGTCTCGAATCGGCGAAGGCCATTCAAACACGTTCCGGAAGGAGACCGAAGATCCGGAACGTTCCGCGGGAGCAAGGAAGCTTAAACCATCCACCGAGGTGGAAGGAGTTGCTAAAGAGAAGGTTACGGGGATCGTCACCGAGGAACCCGAATTTGAGATGCCGAGAGGAAGACACGAGGATACCGCAACTCAAGACACGCTTCTTCCGAGGTAAACTTGACAACCACTTTGAGAAGTTTGTGGAGGTTGTGCGTAGACTTAGCATCAACATGCCATTACTAGATGCCCTACAAGTACCTACATATTCTCGTTACTTTAAAGACATACTTGCAAATAAATATGAGATAGCAACACTCGGGGTAGATCATGTCAAGATGTCCGAGGAGTGTAGTGCCGCTATTGCTAATGGGCTAGAGAAGCAAAAGGACCCCGGGTGCCCTACAATTCCATGTTTGGTTGGTTCTTTCAACTTCGAGAAGGCGTTATGCGACCTTGGAGCAAGTGTGAGCGTCATGCCGAGGGATGTGTTCGAGAAGCTATGCCTACCAATGGAGCCTACGGGTATATGTTTGGAGTTGGGAGACAACTCCATTCGCTATCCCTTGGGCATCACTGAAGATGTACCCATGAAGGTCGGACACCACTTCATCCCCCGTCGACTTCGTTGTGCTCGAGATGGGGGAGAGGGAGAAGCCGCCGCTCATCCTTGGGAGGCCTTTCCTCAAGACCGTGGGAGCTACTATTGATGTTGGCAAGGGGGGATCATGTTCGATATCAACGGAGAAAGGAGTTCCATCAAGTTCCGTCCAAGAATCGAGGCATGCAACATGATTGGAGTGAAGGGAGAACCAAAGCAAAAGGAGGGGCTGAAAAAGAAGAAGGATCCGAAAAAAATGAACGTAAAGAAAATCAAAGAAGGTGTTGCATCCGTCAAGACAAAGGAAGAGAAGCGACTGTGAAGACAAAACAAATGACTAAGCCGGAAGACAAGCCCGTGCCCAAGATGGTGTGGAAGTGGGTACCCAAGATTGCAACGCCCGCAAAGAGTGTTGATCCGAAGTAATCAAGTGAAGAAGTCTAGCTATAGACTATAAACGAAGCGCTAGACGGGAGGCAACCCGTTTCGTCGAGTCAAGAATAAGCTACGGGAGAATAACCCGATTCCGGGTTTTTCGAGTATTTTTAATAATTTAGTTTTGAGTTTTATTACGCAAAGACATTAGACTTAGAAGTGGTTGAACAATATTAGAGACATAATTCTTGATTGAATGTTTTGCTTTATCATAAACCCTTCGCATGAACCCTCCTATGTGCTTGTTTGTTCTTTTCTTTTCGAGAAACCACAACCAAATAATTTCAGAACCTAAATCAACCTTTCACCCTCATTATGGTGCTGAGGTTGACTTATTTTTCATGCTAAAACCACACGAGTAGAGCCACGACTTATATCTAGGTGTTAATACAAATTCAGCACGTGGTAGGACTCGCGTGAACCTAGAAATCAAAACTTTTGGTTGGTTTTAAAAATCTATATCCTTGGTTTCTCTAAGATTAGAATTTTCTAAGCCTCATTTAATTTTGTTTTATTCAAAATCTCTCTTATTTAGCCAAAATTAGAACCTAAACCTATGCCCCCATGATCAAGCCGGGAAAAGTTTGCTCTCAACCGATGAAGGCAAACTATACCGGTGAGACCAATATCAACGTAGTCGGAAAATATTTTCGACTTACATTTGTTTTTAATGGTTTAAAAACTTCTCTAAAATTTTGTTTGAGCTCTTGCATGGCTCTGAAAAATATTTTAAATTTCGAATTAGAGGAGTGCTTAACCTTAAACATACCTTAATGGAGGCAATCTAGTTTGAATTAATCATGCATGCACCATTGGATTCCCTTTCATCAACTTTCACCAATTCCACATGCAAAGGACAAGCATGGTGGGAAGCAAGCATCAACTTTGCAGGAATTTCATGGTGGCATGTGAAGCAAGTGGAGCTAGGAAGCATGGACATGACCCAAAGCATGAAGCATCAAGTGGAAGGACCAATAATGCAAGAAAAGGAGTGGACGAGAGCGTTTGGGCGGTGCAACTCGTGGAGCAAGCGGGCGGGGAAAGTTGCGGAGGCGAAATGATCGTCTTTGGAAGAAAGACGAGGCGGGGAGGTGCACCGAGGCCCCCAGGCCAGTCGGCCCAGGCCGGCCGGCCTACCCTATTTAAGGAGCCCCCCGGCTCCCGTTTTCTGCAGGCAAGCTTCCCTCTCCTTCCTTTGTTTGTGTGTTCAAGTTTGTGTGCCCAAAACCTCCGTAGACATAGCCAACCTTCATTAGCTTGATAGCTCAAAAAAATCCAAATCCTTAATCCACTCAAAGTCCACATCCCGAAGTAAGAAGTTTAAGTGCCTAGTTACCGGTTGCAACCTGGAGTTTTAGTAGAAGAAAAGAGTGCAGCAACCATGTGGAAGAAAACCACAAGTCTCTTCTCCAAGAAGAAGGGTTCGTCGTCATCCAAGCCGTCATCAACGACGTCTTTGGGAGGCACTCGGTTTCCGAGTCTTCCCGGAGCATGGAGACGGATACAACACCACCGAGGAGGAATGATGCTCTCCTCCTTGGTGGTATGAGGGTTGCAAGTAGCACGTCCATGAGGTTTACCGAACCACGGGGGCACACGGAGGAGCAGCCCGCGCCACCACGACGATCGACCCGTTCGACCGCGCCACCTCTTTACACTCCGATATATTATTCATATGGCTTCATCATCTTGTCATCGGAGGAGGAGGAAAGGCTCTCTCGTCTTGAGAAGAGGCTTGTGCCCAACGTCGAGTTCGTCGACCAAGCACTCTACACCTTGGGTTTTGGCACCGACATATACTACATGTTGGGGCACCTTGGATGGGTGCAATTCTCCAACGAGTATCGGCGGACACCCACAAGGGGTTCGCCTTGGAAATTTTAATGACTATTGCACCTATCCTTGATGATGGGGTGCAAAGCTTGTCATTCCGTTTGGAGGGAGTCCAACAAGTGGTTCCCTACGAGCACGTTAGGGAGCTACTTGCATTCCACAAGGGAGCTCCGGAGAAAGTTGACGTGCCACCCGGCATGTTAGCCGGCTTTTGGAATATGATCTCCGGAGAAGCCCATCAACAACGCAATTGCATCCACAACCCCATTATCCGGATATTTCACTTTTGGATGTGCAAGAGGGTATTGGGGAGGATGAAGGAGACGAAGGTGACCGACACGGAGTTGAATTGGCTCTACTCGGCTTTAATCGCCGGGCAGCCAATAGACCCCTCTTACCTTATGATCAACGTCGTTGGTGTTGTGAAGCAACATCGGGGGCGGGACATATCGGTTCGGGGTGTTACCTCTCCATGTTGGTAGCCCTGGGCAAAAAGAACCGGGAACCGAGAACCGAATCGAAAGAACCGGGAACCGGAACCGAAAGAACCGGAACCGAAAAATTCGGTTCCTGTTCGGTTCCTGATTCTTGGGAACCGAACTACCCCGGTTCTTTCGGTTCGGTTCTCGGGTACCCGAAGAACCGAGGAAATATCACATCTACACATATAGCCTAGAAAAAACCCAATAAGATAGGATGTCAAAAGTCCAAAACCCTAGCACCCCCACTCCAACGGTCGGCGGTCGGTGGCTCACTCGGTGGTGCGTCGACCACACCACACCACCGCGCAATGGTCCAATATCATAACGGCTACATCAAATGCATACTGCAGTGTAAGTGTGCTACTCATCTGTGAATGATAATAGACCGATTTAGATGTGGGGATTTTTAGACTAATTTTTATGCTTCATTTGTTTGAATTGTCATGTTGATTGCATGAAAATGTAGCCGAAATGCTGCCAAAATTTCCTATTGAATGAATTGTTTTCTGCATTTTGAAAAATTCGGTTCCTTCTGTTAGAACCGGAACCGGAACCGAAAGAACCGGAACCGAAATTCGCCGGTTCCTGCTTTGAAAAAGAACCGATCGGTTCCTAAAATTTTGGAACCGAAATTTCATAGGAACCGAAGAACCGACCCGATCGGTTCGGGTAGAACCGAACGCCCATGCCTACATGTTGGCCTTCTCCTTAAGGCCGGGGATCGCAAGGAACCTCGGCCATCTTTTGCGTGGTACCTCTCTCGGCATTGAGTATTTGCGGCAAGGCAAATACATTAGTGGAGATGAGAGAGGAGGTTATCGTTTGGCCATAGTGAACCTACCCCTTCCCGATGAGAGGCTTAGGCTTTTCACCGAAGGGAGGGAAGATTGGTTGGAAGAGGGACTCTTTGTCCCCGCAAGGAAGAACAAAAGAGAAAGAATCGTAGAGGAGGGAACATCCTCCGCACAAGCGAGTGGAGCACAACCCAATGTGCAACCATTCGGCGGGATCCCTCCTCCGCCAAGTTATTACGGAGGGCCACAAGAGCAAGCATGGGGGGTGGTGCACCGGCACCCCCACCAAATTATGTGGTGCCCAACGCTACCTTCGCGGAGCCCTACGCACATCATCCCCAACCACAACAAAGCATGGCCATAATTGGAGGGTATGCTGCAAGAAACGCCCAACACATCGCAGCCATCCAAGCCAACACAGCTCAACTTGGTGAAGGCAATGCAAATATTGCCTATGAGCTTGGACGCCTTCACCTAGTGGAGCCAAATCAATTCGTCGGAGGGAATGTCCAATCATATTATGAGCAAGGGTATTACTATCAAGATCATCAACACCAACCACCGGCGGAGGACTAGAAGATTTAGGAACTTTAGTTTTCTTTTCTTTTCTTTTTCTCTGTAATTTTCAGCTTTTGTTTATGTGTGTTTGCGTAATATTTTCTGTTTTTATTTAAATTTCAGCAAGCGTGTTTGTTTATTTTCAGTTTGTATTTCAACTTGATATCATCATTAATAAAGACACCACCTTGATTATATCATTGGAAAAGTTACAAAAATTTGTGCCATGATGATATATGATTATAATTGCCGCTTTGTTTATCTTTGTAATTGATTTATGCATGTTTAAGCTAGTGCTCTCTTAAAATACGAATCTGAATTTATTTAAATGCTAGCTTAATCTTCAGCGGAGGTTATGATTAAAATAAAGACCCATAGTGTTTTATGTGCTCTCAAGTTATGAATAGATTAAAGATGTCTTTTATGCTCAAAAATATCGCTAACCTTGTCATAAATATCACTTGTGTGTTGCTCAACCTATCCAAAGCCTAATATATATTTGAGTGCATAAACCTTAGTGTACAAGATTTATTTTTGAGTGAGTTATTGCAGGCCATGATTTCTTTGGCCCGAGACTAAGAAATTGGTCATTCCGTTTTTGCGTATCTATCTTTTTGCTAGCCTTTTATCCGTGCATTGTGTATCCCCGCATCGGAGATCTCACAAACCTCGCCGGATATCCACCCTTTAAACCAAAAATCATCTTTTGTGTTTACCTCCTTGACCACAACCTATCGTTGAGAATGGATCATCAATTCAAGGAAGATCGCAAGATGGTGCCGACATTGAAGATTTCAAGTATCTCTCCAAAGGAAAAATATCTTCGGTACCTACCCTATTTTTCGCCTCTTTGCTCGAGGACGAGCAACGTCTAAGCATGGGGGAGGAGGTAGGTACGGTGCAGTTTTAGAGTTCATAGGGGAGCAAATTTTTTAAAAAAATGTATGAAAGAAAATTCAAAGGCGATGTACGTGACTTCCAAGGTGAAAGTCTAACAAGGAAAAAATATATATAATGAATGAAAGAAAGAAAGAAAGAAAGAAGGAAGGAAAGAAAAGAATGAGAAATATGAGAAAGAGGAAAAAATATATGCGTAAAGTGAACTCCCCGGTTCTCTAAGAGTGCATTCAAGGCTTCAAGTTTAAAAGATCCATTCTCATTTTCCAACCATGTGCAATCGATAACGAGGACTTCCTTTGTGCCTCGGGATCACTCTTTGCCATTTGCACATGTCCACTCATCTAAAGTGTGTGTATTTTTCTCTTTCCCCTCCTTGATTTAACATTATTTTCCAATGACCTTTTTGACGAGTCTCGGTAAGACCATGAGAAGCTTGTCTTGTTTTGACAACACCTCATTTATAAAATCTTGTTAGGACTAAACTTTCCCAAAGCTCCATATAAAGCCTACCACACATATATGTTATGAGAGGGAAACGAGTAGAATATATAGGCTTGAGAGACAAGTGAGATGAGAGTTCATGAGCAATATACAAGATGATTTAAATTTGTGAACTTGGTTTAGCTTTTCTTTATCTCGTTCTTTATTTCAAAAATTCGAGATCTATTTAAACTTTGTGAGCATGTTAATACTTGTCGGATAAGCTTAATAAGAATCTACCCTCCGTAGAGATGAAGGCTAGTACATTATGGAATTTAATGAATTAAAATTTTGAGAGCATTATGTTTTCTCGTGTATGATCAAATGCAAAGTTTAAACATTGTTTGGCAATGATGATATCCATCGAAGGCTTACTCGAGGACGAGCAAGGTTTAAGCATCAGTGAGATGTTGACGGTGAAAATCCGTCAACCTAGCCATGAGTTTACCTTCGGTGTTGGCATGAGTTTTATACCTTATCCATTGGTACTAACCCCCGTGGTATAACAAGTTCACGTGTGCATGTCGGTTTTGGAGTTTAATGTTTTTGCGGGGTTTTAGCGTTGAATGCAAGACTTTCGGGATAAGATCATCAAGCACCTCATGACAAGACCTTGAAGCCCCGTACAAGTCATGCAATGAAGCAAACTTAACTCCAAGAAGCCGGGGACTTGATATGAGAAGACAACAAACTCCGAGGACCCGACCGGAAAAGTGCTTCGAATCTTGCAAGACAAGGAGTTATGCCCAATTCGGAGAGAAACTAACGACATGGACCTACATGCGAGAAGGTGAAACATCCAGAAGCAAGGGAACCGACGTAGAGCAAAGGAGGCCTCGGGGGCCGGGCCCGGATGGGCCCGAGCCGGCCGGCCCGGGCCGGTCGGCCCGGCCCTCCGTCCGGGGCCCGGTGAGGGCTCCCCTTTGCCCTAGCCGCCAATCGGGCTATTTATAGCCCCCCGACCGAAAGCCACGCATCATACAATTTGTCATCGGCCGCCGAGGAGCAGAGAAGAGAGGGACACCATCTCGGAGAGGAGAGGGTCGAGCTAGTTGACTAGGGTTTCCCTAGCCGACGTGGGAACCTTGCACGGAAGACCACGTCGGAGTTCCCGGAGCTAGAAGCAAGATCAAGGAAGGATCCCGGTGGTGATCTTGTGTATGTATCATTGTTATAGTTAAATTATCAAGTTGAATCTTTTCCTAGCGATCAAGTGTTTCCTCGAAGATTACGTTTTTCGATCGACTTTGCTTATTCCAATTCTATTCTCGAGATAGATTACATAGGGTGTTCTTGTAGCCGCGGTGGCTAGAGGTACACGCCGGATATTCGAATGAATATCGACTTGTCTTTTGACTCGCCCTAGACTCCCCGCATGAGTAGGGATACATTGTGACGAACGGGGGTTCCGAAAGGCGGATGTTTTCGGATTTGGACGGAAACCACGATTTAAAGAAGCTTCTTATAAGATTCGATTTGCTACTTCTCCTCTTGCTTGGAACTTCAACAAAAGGCTTACCCCGATCCCTCTAGATCGGTTTATCTACCCAATCTTACTTTGTTTTCTCTGGTCTTTAGTAGATTAGATTAGTTTCGAGTCTTTTACCTAGATGCATTAGGGTTTCTTTTACCGAAGATTGAAGTTACTTGGCTTTATTAGATTAAGTTTTGCGTCACACATTTGTTCCACGGATTCGATACCTTGGGTTCACCACCGTTGACGGTGTATTTTGGTGCACCTAGCATGTTCATTACACTTTGGTTTGGATTTGATTATGGAACTAACCCGCCACTAGGCACACTAATCATATAACAAGTTCATCTTTGTGCATGCATTTGGAAGTGTTGTGTTTATGTAGGAAAACATGGACATAAAGGACGGATTCGCAACAAGTTCAAAGGAGCATTCATGGAGTCTTGTTCGTGTTCATGAGCTTGCTGAAATCACTTCCAATGGTGGCGAGGACCGAAGTGCTACGAGGAACACCCCCGAGGATTGAAGCGTAAAAGATCAAACTTCATGCAAAGAGAGCCTCCATCTTGGACGCGAGGATAACAGCATCAAAATCGTGCAAGTGGAGGGGGCAAAGTACATAAGTGCGCGAGGACCCACGGAGCAAAAGGGGCGACCGAACCGGGCCGAATTGGGCCTGGGCGGCCGGCCCAGGCCGGCCGGCCCGGCCCACTTCCGCACCGGTTCGGTCCCGTTTTCCTTTCCCTCGAAGGATCTTCAACCCTAAAACCCCCGAGGCGCCGCCAACACCGAGGGGAGGAGTCATTCGCACCGAAAGGCCATCCACAAGCTAGAGAGAGAGGAGGAGAATCTCCGGCGGGAGATCAACCACCTCGAAGGAAGCACCCTCTCGTGGAGAAGAAGGAAGACACGGCGGAAGGGGAAACCATGATCAACGGTGCCATGATCGCACCTTGATGGGGTAATCTTCTCATTCGTCCATGGGTTGTAATCGATATTGAGATGTAATCGCACTTTGTCGGATATCTATCTATCATCTTGTGTTGAATATACTTTAATGCTTAAGGTTTGCAACCATGCCGTAAAGGGAGTATAGGCCTCAATGCTTCCTTGGATCCATTCAATACGCCGTGGCCATCAAAGGTCTAGTCATGAATACCTTCGCGTAGTGACGATACGAGAGGAGGGAAAGGGCGAAACCGTGGTCACAACCCCGATAGATTAGATTGGTTTTTCATGTCTTTAAGCGATTGCATGCTCTAGTATCGTAGACCCGTGGGCGAGTGTCTTCTATCTTGATCGTTTATCATTCTCTCTAGTGTAGTTTAGTTGTTTTCTAGTATAATAGTAGTTAGGGTTTTAGTAGCTAGTGTGTCGTTGTTGATCGAACGCTTGTAATCCCCTTGCTCCGCGGATTGACAAGAACCTTGGGAATCCCGTGGTGAAAAAGGTGTGGGGTCCGTATGCTTGCGGATCGTAGAGGGATACGTCTTTTATCCGTCAACAAGCCCCTTTTTCCGGCGCCGTTGCTTAGGGGAGCAAGTTAGTTTACATCGTTTGATTTGCATCTAACTTAGTTTTATATTTTAGTTTATCTTTTATTCGCTATATCTAACATATATTATCCGAGAAAAACACTTGTTTCTTTTTTGTTTTTGTTTTTACCTTATTGTCTAGATGGAGTTCGTTAATCAACCCGTGGAAGAACCGGAGAAATCATTAAGGGATTACGCTAGCCCTCGATGTGAAGACATAAAAGTACAAGAGTCGGATTCGAAGCTCGAAGCGACCAAGTATGAAATTAAATCCAAGATCATCAAGATGGTGGCGGAAAACCCATTTGAAGGGATGGTTACGGAGAACCCATATAGACACATAAGGGATTTCACGACAATATGCAACACGGTGCGTCAAGAATGAGTTCCCGATGAATGGTTCAAATGGAATCTCTTTCCCTACTCACTTGCCGGCAAAGCAAAGACATGGTATTCGGTTGCGTCCTTTGAAGTTGAAGGCAATTGGAACAAGTTGACAAAGAAGTTTTGCGAGAAGTTCTTTCCAATTAGCAAGGTTCAACATCTAAGGAGGCAAGTGATCACTTTCATGCAAGGAGAAGAGGAAGGGATAGACCAAGCCTGGGATAGGTTTAATGAATTAATCGAACAAGGACCAAAACTCGGCTTCACCGGTGACGTACTCTTGCATACATTTTTCTTTTCCCTAACCCCTAGTTGCATGCGACACGTCGAAATGTGTGCGGGTGGGGATCTCATGGAGAAAACACTCACGGAAGCCGCCCAACTTCTACAAAAAGTTAGTAAAGCGGCCGCCATGCGAAGAGATTGGGAAACAAGACTTGCGGAAGAGCCGGAATTCAATTCAAGGAAGAAGAAGCTTGCTGATTTTTTAAAGAGGCAACCCCGGAAGTCACAAAAGAGGAGCCAATCATGGAAAAGCTTGAACAAGAACACATCAAGTCAAGAACTACACCAAACGTCGACTTCGCCGCGCCAAATGAGACGAACAAGAGAAGCATGTCAAGCGCGAAGCCACTAAGGGAGTTCGAACCAATGGATTGGGTTCCTATTGATTACGGAGAAGTATTCGACAAGAGAAGACCGTTCCCTAATCAAAAGGGAATGGCAAGAGCATTGGAAGTGGATTTCCCACGGAGAAGAAAGCTGAAAATTCATACAACCTCGAAACCACCGGTGAGATTTTTGAAAAGCTCTTTGGAGATGACGTGGTGGATCCGGAACATATTGCCGAGGTGAAGAGAATCATGGGGATCAATCCCGAAGCATCACCATACGCTCGCCTTGCTGAAATTTACTCGATAGGATCCGAAGAAGAAGAGAAGATGACGCCACACTTGAGTTGCGAGATCAACGGAGTTCAATGCAAAGCTTTATGCGACATCGGAGCCCAAGTAAGTGTTCTATCTTCTAAAATTTACGATAAAACATCAACGAAATTAATTATGGGAGATGGTAGAACTATCAAACCTCTAGGTATTGCTTGCAACATGAAAGTAAAAATCTCTAGAAACTATATACCAACCGATTTCTTTGTTATTGATGCTTACCATAGTAATTCTGATCATATAATCTTAGGTAGGCCTTTTCTTAAGTTGGTTGATGCCGTGTTAGATGCCGGAGAAGGCAAAGTAACAATGAACCTTAATGGAACAAAGTACACATATAACTTTCTTCGTGCTTCTAAACACCTTACACCTTTTCCTCCCGAAGATGAAGAAGTAGAAGAGATAGATAGTCTTTGTTTTGTTGAAACCCTTAGAGACCCGCTGCAAAGGGCGATGGAAAATCAAATTAGTAATCAACAAGATGAAGAACTAGAGGAAGCAACAAAAGGCTTAGAGCCGCATGATGGTAGTGTGGAGGAAGAGAAATTCGAAGACATAGGAGAAATCAAACCCGAGGAGCCACAAGTGCCCGAGGTAGACCTTAAACCTTTGCCCAAGGGATTAAAATATGAATTTTTGGGCCCAGACAAAACTTATCCAGTCATTGTGAGCGACGAGTTGAGTCCCAAAGAAAATGAAGCGTTGCTGATTTTATTAAAAAAACATAGGAAGGTGATTGGATATTCAATTAATGATCTCAAAGGTATTAGCCCAGCCTTTTGCACTCATCGTATACCAATGGAAGACCAATGTAAGCCTGTAGTGGACCATCAAAGGAGGCTAACCCATGCCATGCGAGAGGTAGTAAAGAAAGAGGTTATCATGTTACTTGATGCCGAATCATCTACCCGGTTCCGCATAGCGAATGGGTGAGCTCGGTACATTGTGTACCGAAGAAAGGAGGTTTGACCGTGGTGAAGAATGAGAAGTACGAGTTGATACCGCAAAGAACCGTGACCGGGTGGCGGATGTGTATCGATTATCGTAAGCTTAACAAAGCGACGAAGAAAGATCACTTCCCCCTACCGTTCATAGACGAGATGCTCGAGAGGTTAGCAAACCACGCTTATTTTTGCTTTCTCGACGGATACTCGGGATTCTATAGAAGATTTATAAAGGACTTCTCGAAGATCACTAAGCCTTTAACACACCTTCTTCAAAAGGATGTGGCTTTCGACTTTGATGAGAAGTGTCTAGCGGCATTCGGACCAAGAAAAATGCGTTGGTGAGTGCTCCCATCATCCAACCTCCGGATTGGAGCCAACCTTTCGAGATCATGTGTGACGCAAGTGACTACGCCGTAGGCGCGGTCTTGGGACAAAGAAAGGAAGGCCGAGTTCACGCCGTTTACTACGCTAGCAAAACTCTTAGTGGGGCACAATTAAATTACGCCACTACGGAAAAAGAGTTGCTAGCGGTAGTATTCGCTTTCGAAAAATTCAGATCTTACATCGTGAACTCGAAGGTCATTGTTTACATCGATCACGCAGCCATCAAGTATCTCTTGGCTAAGAAGGAAGCTAAACCACGTTTGATTCGTTGGATCCTTCTTCTCCAAGAGTTTGATGTTGAAATTCGTGATAAAAAGGGGGTGGAGAATGTTGTGGCCGATCATTTGTCTAGGATGAATCGTGGACAAGATGATAAAGAGCCCATAGAAGATAAGATGAGAGATGACCACCTCTATAGAGTGCTTGATAAAGATACTTGGATGATCGACATCATTCGAGCAATTCGAAAGATGCCCCTCGATCATCTAGATAAAAACACTTAAAGGAAGATAATCTCCGAAAGTAAGAAATATTTTTGGGATGCACCATACCTCTTCAAGCTTGGCAATGATGGAGTGATGAGAAGATGTGTGCCAAGAGAAGAGAGGGTTGAGATTCTAAGGAAGTGCCACTCGGCGGAGTACGGTGGACACTATAGCCATTTTCGAACCGAAGCAAAAGTATGGTCGAGCGGATTCTATTGGCCGGAGATGCATGAAGATACTAAAAGATATGTTGCGTCATGCCCCGAATGCCAAAGAACCGGAAACATCTCTCAAAGAAATTCTATGCCTTTGAAATACAACTTGCAAATCGACATATTCGATGTATGGGGCATAGACTTCATGGGGCCTTTTAAAAACTCATTTGGATTCAAGTATATCCTTGTTATGGTTGATTATGTATCCAAGTGGGTAGAGGCTATACCATGTCGTAAAGCTTCCACGGAAAAGTCCATCACTATGATCAAGAACGTGATTTTTCCCCGTTTCGGTTCACCGAGAATCTTGATAAGTGATGGAGGAACTCATTTCACCGGAAGAACTTCAAAAAGTGCTTGTCCAAGTTGGGAATTGAGCATAGGGTCTCCACGGCCTATCACCCACAAACCAACGGACAAGCGGAGACGTCAAATAGGCAATTAAAAAGCATACTTAACAAGACCATAGAGAAGGGAGGCAAGGATTGGTCAAAGAAATTAGACGGAGCTTTATGGGCTTATCGAACGGCGTTTAAAACACCGATAGGTATGACCCCTTATCAATTCGTCTATGGAAAAGCTTGCCACCTTCCGGTTGAGTTGGAACATAAAGCCTATTGGGCGATAAAAGAGATGAACCTTGATCTCGATGCCGCGGTGGTGAAACGAAGAATTCAAATAAGCGAGCTAGAGGAGTTGAGGTTGAAAGCATATGAAAACGCAAGAATATACGAGAGAATCAAAAGGTGGTATGATAAAAGATTGAAGAAAAAAGAATTTAAAGAAGGAGATAAGGTCCTCCTCTACAATTCGAGGTTTAAAACCTTCGGAAAGGGGAAATTGCAAAGCAAGTGGGACGGACCTTATGTTGTGCATTCGGTGTTCTCCAACGGAGCGGTAACCATTATGGATATAAACGGCGATCAATTTGTGGTGAATGGACAGCGGCTTAAGGTTTACTACGAACCCGATGTCGTGCCTCTTCACCATGTTAACGTCTTCACCATGGAGGAAGAGCCCGAACGTCCCGCCTAGGACGAAAAACAAGGCATCAACTTCGTAAATAATTTTTCTTTTAGTTTTCCGGAGTTTTTCGCGAAGATTTACTGGGCCAACTTTTTCCCATGGGCTAAGGAAGAAAAAAATAGGGCGGTGTGCAAAAACCGGACCGGCCCGGCCCCCGAGGCGGGGTGGGCCGGCCGGCCCGGCGGGCCGGCCCGGGGGGGGGCTCGACGCCCGATGACGCCGAATTTCGCCCCGAATTGCTCATTTTTGACTTCCTTGTTTGGTCGGAAAATTTTAAGGGAAGTGTAAAAAAGGAAAATAAGGTTCCCGGGGCTTTTCTCTCGGGACTATTTATTTGGCCGAATTGGGAGCTCGAGAATCAAACCTTTCAAGCAATGTGTTGCACCCTTGTAGCAGCCATTGAGCCTCCAAGAAGCTTAGAGTTGAAGCTAGAAGCCAAGAAGCCATCGATGGAGGAGGCGATGCGATGCGAGCTCAAGCCATCATGGGTTGTAATCGATATTGAGATGTAATCGCACTTTGTCGGATATCTATCTATCATCTTGTGTTGAATATACTTTAATGCTTAAGGTTTGCAACCATGCCGTAAAGGGAGTATAGGCCTCAATGCTTCCTTGGATCCATTCAATACGCCGTGGCCATCAAAGGTCTAGTCATGAATACCTTCGCGTAGTGACGATGACGAGAGGAGGGAAAGGGCGAAACCATGGTCACAACCCCGATAGATTAGATTGGTTTTTCATGTCTTTAAGCGATTGCATGCTCTAGTATCGTAGACCCGTGGGCGAATGAGAAGATTACCCCATCAAGGTGCCGATCATGGCACCGTTGATCATGGTTTCCCTTCCGCCGGTGTCTTCCTTCTTCTCCACGAGAGGGTGCTTCCTTCGAGGTGGTTGATCTCCCGCCGGAGATTCTCCTCCTCTCTCTCTAGCTTGTGGATGGCCTTCGGTGCGAATGACTCCTCCCCTCGGTGTTGGCGGCGTCTCGGGGGTTTTAGGGTTGAAGATCCTTCGAGGGCAAGGAAAACGGGACCGAACCGGTGCCGGAAGTGGGCTGGGCCGACCGGCTGGGCCGGCCGGCCCGTGCCCACCCGGCCGGTTCGGTCGCCCCTTTTGATCCGTGGGTCCTCGTGCACTTATGTACTTTGCCCCCTCCCCTTGCACGATTTTGATGCTTTGTTATCCTCGCGTCCAAGATGGAGGCTCTCTTTGCATGAAGTTTGATCTTTTACGCTTCAATCCTCGGGGGTGTTCCTCGTAGCACTTCGGTCCTCGCCACCATTGGAAGTGATTACGACAAGCTCATGAACACGAACAAGACTCCATGAATGCTCCTTTGAACTTGTTGCGAATCCGTCCTTTATGACCATGTTTTCCTACATAAACACAACACTTCCAAATGCATGCACAAAGATGAACTTGTTATATGATTAGTGTGCCTAGTGGCGGGTTAGTTCCATAATCAAATCAAAACCAAAGTGTAATGAACATGCTAGGTGCACCAAAATACACCGTCAACAACCACTCGAGGGAAGAAGGGTCCCTTGACTACGACGGGAGACTTGTCCGCTTGCAAGTCACAAACGAACTTTGATATAACTTTTAATCGTCAACGAGTGGGTGATGGAGCTCGGGCGGTGACGACCGAAGTCTTCGAAGGTGCAACGGTGGTAGAGACCGTCTAGGAAGAGGTCGATGACCTCCTTGTCGGTGATGTCGACTACGGTGGCGCGCTTGTCGAAGAAGTGCCGCATGTACTTGCGAAGGGTCTTGCCCCGTCCCCGCTTCACCATTGCCAAGTCCATGCGAGTACCCGAGCGGCCCATAGCGCCCGCGAAGTTGTTGGTGAACTGTTCCTTGTCTTGGTCCCACTTGTCGATCGAGTACTTCTCGAGTGACTCGAGCCATGTAAGCGGAGCCCGATCCGGGTAGAAGGGAAAGTAGAGGTACTTCGTGTCATCATTGCCACCGGCGTTTTCGATGGAGAGGGCGTAGCACCGAGCCACTATCCTGGACTTGCTTCGCGTCGTACTTGGTGATCCCCGCAGGTTTGAATTTCTCTCGGGAGAAGTAGATTGCGAAGCCGTGCACGAGAGCGGGTAAGCCGTCGTTGTTGCCTGCGCCGTGGAGGACTTTTTGCGTCGTAGTTCTTCGATTTTTTGGCGGGCGTCGAAACCGCCACGTGAAGTGCCGGAGGCATGGCCGTTTGCGTGGCCTCGGCCGCCGCGGTCGCCTCCGCCCCTAGCTCTCCCCGCCAGCCCCGTGGTTGGAGCTCCCACCGTCACTGCCTCCGCCACCAGGATCACGATGAGGGATAATCTCACGGTTGCCGCCGGCGCCGCCGCGCGCGTTGCCACCATGAGAAGGTCCACCCGCCGATGCCCGTGTACGGTTTTCAACTTGATCGAGAGCTTCCGCGAGGTTCCGGATGGGTAAGGACTCGCGGAGACATCGGCGCCGTTCGTTCCGCTTTCGTTGCGTTCACATCGGCGTCCCTGTTGGCGTCGGTCTCGTCCGCGGGTGCGTTGGCGCACAACTCGCCCGCCGAGATATCCTCGAGATATTGGTCAAGGAGTGTCCCCCGAGGGTCCCGGCGTCTCGTTGGTAGTCATGAAGACTTGACGATCGGGAGAGCCAAGGCCGGAGTCGCCGGTTACCACCTCTCGTTGGAGTGTGCTCCTCAACCGGAGCTAGAGGAGTACCCTCTCGGAACGGAAGTGAGTTGAGGTAGGTGACACGGCGTGAGTTCCCGTCTCGTCGGGTCCGCGGGTTTACGGTCCGGCCGGTAGACGAATCTACCGGCGGGTGTAGATGTTATAACCGGGACGGAGGCCGGTCCCGACGGCGGTTGCTCGGTCTTGTGGTTCTTAGACTCGAGCTTGTCGTGTCCGCCCCAAAGTCGAACTCGTAGGAGGAGTCCGAGTAGTAGCCGGGAGATAGGGTTGGAGTCCGAGTCCTAGCCGGGAGACGGGGTTGGAGTCCGAGTTGTACTCGGAGAAGATCTCCTTCCCGGTCCGGCGTGCGGAAAGAGCCTCCGCGTGGGCCTTGTTAGCGATGCATAGGCCGTATGGGGAGTGCTCATGGAGTGGGCGGTCCGCGCATGATGGCTCGATAGCGCCGCTCGCGGCGATGGCCCACGGTGAGGTCCGGGTCCGGTTGGAGTCGGATCCAAGTTCGAAGTCGGCGTGCTGGTTGTAGAGCGAAATTTCGCCGACTTTCCCGGCGAGATCGCCCGTGACTACTTCGGGAAGCGTCACGAGCCCGGTCTTCGGGTTGGGTGGCATGGTGAGGCGGCGCTGGAAGGATCCGGCGCCGTCAACGATGCGGACCCGGGAGCCAAAGACGAAGGTGTCACCGCGGTTGAAGGTGACGAGTTGGCTTGATGAAGATTGAAACCGTCGAGTTTGCCATATGATCTTCGGCGAGATCCCCTACCGACGCGCCACCGTGTCGGTGTTTTAGATCGGCAACCTACCAAGGGGAGTACCCGAGGTAGATGAATGTGGCCTCGCCGAGATCGGTAACTTGAAGGAAGAGACACGTGGCAAACAATTTAGACGGGTTCGGGCCACGAGGTGCGTAATACCCTACGTCCCGTATGCCTGCGTAGCTCGGATTGATTGGGTGTGATTACAAGATTATGCGTAATGAGAGAGAAGGGGTCCCTCGCCTCACCTTATATAGTCGGGAGGCGGGGTTACGGTGTCGGTTTAGGGAGAGAGTGCTAGTCGTGTACGTCTAGGAGTCCTCTACACGGTACAAGGTATGTATAGCTTCCTATTCAAGTACTTCTCCACCGCAGTCCTTGCGCCTCACGCCATCGTGTGTCGTGTGGCACAAGCCGGTAGTCCCGTGGGCCCACCGAGTAGTCGGTCCTAGTACCCACCGAGGTAGTGGGCCCGGGAAGGTCCATACGACGGTGTCACTTTATGGTGAAACAAGGGATAGTCTTGGGACATGTGATCTCCGAGAGAGGAATAGAGGTGGACAAAGCTAAGATTGAAACGGTTCAAAAGTTGTCGCCTCCGACAAATATCAAATCGTTAAGAAGCTTTCTCGGGCATGTCGGATTTTATAGAAGATTTATAAAGGATTTCTCAAAGATCACCAAGCCATTGACACGACTTCTCCAAAATGATATGGAATATGATTTTCATGAAGAATGCTTGCATGCTTTCCGGATGTTGAAGCAATCTCTCATAAGTGCACCAATTATGCAACCTCCCGATTGGACTACCATTTGAGATAATGTGCGACGCAAGTGATTATCTTTGTTGAAGCCATTCTTGGACAAAGGAAGGAAGGGAAGGTACACACAATTTATTATGCAAGTAAAATTTTAAAGGAAGCTCAAGTGAATTATGCAACTACGGAGAAGGAATTAATTGTCGTAGTGTTCGCATTTGAAAAATTCAGATCTTATATTGTGAACTCGAAGGTGATCGTGTACACCGACCACACCGCAATCAAGTACCTTTTGTCCAAGAAAGATGCCAAGCCACATGGATTCTATTATTACAAGAGTTTGATATGGAAATTAGAGACAAGAAAGGGTCGGACAATGTCGTAGCTGACCACCTATCAAGGATGCTTCATGGAGATGATGGGATGGAGCTAATTGAAGATAGAATTAGAGATGACCATCTATATTGAGTACTTGATGGAGGAGGATGGATGCATGATATCATAAGATGCCTATGGAAGATGCCATTAGATCACTTGGATAAAAATGCTAAAAGAAGGGTAATTGCCGAGAGTAGAAAATTTTATTGGGATGCACCATACCTTTATAGATGTGGAGATGATGGAGTGCTAAGAAGATGTGTGCCGCAGGAAGAAAGAGAAGAAATTCTAAGAAAAATGCCACTCATCGGAATATGGAGGACACTATGGACATTTTATAACACAAGCGAAGGTATGGGCAAGCGGATTCTATTGGCCGACATGCACGAGAATGCTAAAAGGTTTGTCGCAACTTGCCAGGAGTGCCAAAGTAGTGGAAATATATCACAAAGGAATGCAATGCTGCTGAATTATAATTTGCAAATTGATCTATTTTGATGCTTGGGGCATCGACTTTATGGGACCATTCGTGAACTCGAATGGATATGAACACATCTTGGTTGTAGTTGATTATGTACCAAAATGGGTTGAAGCAATTGCATGTCGGAAAGCATCTACGGAAGAGGCTATTCAAATGATCAAGACGGTGATATTCCCTCGATACGGCATTCCTAGAATTTTAATAAGTGATGGTGGATCACACTTTATTGGCAAGGATTTTAAAAGATATTTGGCAAAGTTGGGAATCGAGCATAGGGTGTCTATGTCCTATCATCCACAAACAAATGGCCAAGCGGAAACGTCGAACAAGCAACTCAAAGGAATCCACAAACTAAAGGAGGAAAAGATTGGTCAAAGAAGCTAGACGGAGCATTGTGGGCATACCGGACCGCACATAAAACACCGATAGGTATGACCCCTTATCAATTTGTTTATAGAAAAACATGTCATTTACTTGGTAGAACTAGAGCACAAGGTTTATTGGGCAATAAAGGAGGTGAATCTTGATATTGATGCGGCACGAATAAAGAGGAGGATTCAAATAAGTGAACTTGAAGAGCTAAGATTGAAGGCATATCACAATGCTAGCATCTATAAATAAAGGATGAAGAGATCGTGTGACAAAAGATTGCATAAGAAGGAATTCAAGGAAGGAGACAAGGTCCCACTATACAATTCTCGATACAAGGTCTTCGGCAAAGGAAAACTACAAAGCAAATGGGATGGACCGTACATCGTACATTCGGTGTCACCATCGGGAGCGGTAACAATCATGGACGCCAAAGGAGATTAATATGTTGTGAATGGACAATGACTCAAGGCATTCCTAGAGCTTGATGTTGTGCCTATTAAATACATTGATGTTTACACCTTTAATGGTGACCCGGATCATCAAGGCTAAGTGACGAAAACAAGGTAAGTTGTAAATAGCCTTCTACTTTATTTAACTTTCAAAGCACGTGTGTTAGTGTTAAAGATCACCATGAATAAAGTTTCCCACCTTGATCAACCTTTAGTAAAAAATATTAAGTTGATGCCATGATAATATATGTTGAAAAGTTGCCACTTTGCTCAACTTTTGTACTTGTTTTATGGATGATTAAGCTAATGCTCTCTTTAATATGAATCTGAAATTAATTAAATTCTAGCTTAATCTTTGTGGATGTTATGATAAATATAAGACCCATAGTGTTATTTTCATCTTGTCAATTTTGGATGAGTTAAAGATGATTTGTTCTTAAAAATATATATACTAACCTTGTCAATTAATGCTACTTGCATTTTGCTCTACCTATCCAAAGCCATATATACATGTTGCGTGCATAGACCTTAGTGTACAAGAATGATTTTTGGGTGAGTTATTTCGAGGCCTTGATTTCTCCGGCCCGACACTAAGAAGCCGGTCATTTCGTTTTTGCGTATCTCTCTTTTCTCTAGCCTTTCTATCCGCGCATTGTGTATCCCCACATCGGAGATTTCACGAACCTCACCGGATATATAATCTTTTGTGTTTACCTCCTTGAGCACAACCTATCATTGAGTATGGATCGTCAATTCAAGGAAGATTGCAAGATGGTGCCAAGGTTGAAGATTTCAAGTATCCGTCCAAAGGAAAAATATATCTAGTACCTACCTTATCTCTATCACCTCTATGCCCGAGAACGAGCAAACGTCTAAGCATGGGGGAGGAGGTAGGTACAATGCAATTTAGAGTTCAAGGGGAGCAAATAAAAAATGATGAAAAAGTAAAAAAGAAAAAAAAAGAGAGTATAAAGAACAAAAGGAACACGATAGCGAAGCTATGAATGATGCATCCCCAAAGCAAGCCGGACGACCAATAAGATTAAAGCACCATCAACATGAATATGATAGCAAAAGATTCAAAACAAAGGTTCGGTGATTACAACTCAAGATCCCCCTTCAACCACTAGGACAAACAAGGACTTTACCCCATAACGTTACTCATTGTAGCGCCGATCATGGTGTAGAATCCCCCGAAGTAGATGAAGGCCACGAGTGCTCCCTTCGTGATCCAATCTGCTTCTTGTTCTCGGTCTTGGGTAACACCCGAAAATTCCATCACAATAAAATATTGCTAGCAACATGGTTTAGTTTTATTTTTTAAGGATTTAATAAATTTGAATAAATAAATTCTCTTTAATTAAATTAAACAATATTTAATAATTAGAATCACCCAAGTGTTTGTGCATCATTTTGGAATGCATGAGTTTTGTTGTTGTGAGGCTTTAAAAGTCCTTAAAATAATTGTGAAAAAGTTTGTGAAAATTTGTGTAAAAGTTTGAATTTAAAAATGTTTGAAAAGTTGTTTAAAAAGGTTTGTGAAAAGCCTTTAAAAATAGTTGGAGAAAAGTTGGAAAAAGTTGTGTAATCAAGGCTTCCCGCGTCCCTTCCCCTCCCTACCAAGCGCGGTAATCAAGGCGCCGCCACTCACCCACCGCCGCCTCGACCTATTCCCCTCCCAAAACCGTCACCCCACCGAGCTTCAAGGCCATTAATGGTCGGCCGCCATCGACCTCGCCGCCCACCGCCTTGCGCGCCCCCTCCCTCTTCCTCCTCCGCCCTATAAAGGGTGCACCGGACCCCCGGCGTCTCCCGCACCTCTCCCCTCTCCTCCTCCCTCACCGCGAGACGGTCCTCGCCGGAGCCGGAGCGCCGCCGCCGGAGTCGCCGCCCGATCTCCTCCTCCGCCGTGATTCCCTCCCCTACGAGCCCCTCGGTAAGCTTCCCCTTCTTCCCCTCTTCGCATAGAGACTCTCTCGCGTTTTAATCCGAGGCCGGGAGCCCCATTCGGTCCTTCTCCGGCGAGCTTCGCCGCCGCCGCCGCCGGGCGCCACCGCGTCGGCCGCTTCCCCGCCGCGCGCCGCCCACGTCGCCGCCGACCGTTTGATCTTGAGCCAACGGCTCGGATCGCCCGCACTCCCCGGGTCAAAGTTCTTTGTACCGGTCTACCCAAGTCATCCGCCGCCATTTTGCGCAAAAGACCTTGCACTTTCTAATATTACAAGTCGGCCCTTCCACCTATCAGAACTCTTACAATTCAGTCCTGATTCTTATGTCTAGGCCCCTGATCTCTTTAGTTTTTCTGTTTAATAGCCTACCCTTGACCTTTTACATGTTAGACCTCCTAGTTTCACACATAATTATGTTTAGGTCCCTGAAATCTTGCGAAAAACCCCCTAAACTTCCGCTTCTTTTGCAATTTAGTCCCTAAACCTTGTTTCGGCCATACATTTTCCGTCCTAGCTCCGTTTTACGCGTTCTTGGTGTCCACGCAGCCGTCTCTCAAAGCCCGTCATTTCTAAAAGCTTGTTTTAGTCTTTTGGTAATGTTTGATGTATTGTTTTATTTATTGTATGTTTTCTTGCATGATCGTAGCCAACACGTCGTTCGAGGAAAAACAAGAGCGAGCTTTGAAGTAAAGTAAAGTAGCTTATCGTTGGAGAAAGGCAAGTGACCCTAACCACCCTTCTACCTATGATTTAATCAAGAATACTATAAATTAATCGGAACATGGAGAACCACCCGGGAAAACGGTGCAACCACGGTCCATATGGCTCGGCTTAGCCAATTAATTAGGTGTGTGATTGTATTGACGACCTTATCCGAAAAGAACACGGGGGGCACCGGGTTGCGGGGGTATAGCCCGGTTCTTTTGGGGTAGCGACCTTTGCTAAGGTGCTGACCACTAGGGAGGGTTATGGTCCGCCCTGAGCTGTAACTGTCGTGGGTTGTTGGTGCTTTTGCATATCTTTGTAAAGGCTTCATAGCGTCCCTATGCAATCACACCTCGGAAGTGTGGTATTGTGCCTGATCAGCACATGCGTGGTTGGGTTCAAAGTTCTTCGGAACTTTTACGCAACCGTGGTGAAAGTGTGCAACCTCTCGCAGAGTGTAAAACCGATCGATCGGTCATGCTCACGGTCAAGAGCGGCCCGGACCCTCACATGATTAATTGAACTTAAAGATGGATTAATATTGCTTTCCAAGTTATTCCCGTGGCCTTGCCGAGCTCCAACCATAAGTGTGCTCATCCTTGCTTACGCCGTTCGAGAGGAGAACCCCGGAGTGAAGTACTTCACCGACTACGAGGAGTTCGAGGATGCGATCAACCGATCGAAGCTCGTGGAAGATGAAGATGGAGTCGCGTCTTCATAGTTATCGTTGTTCGTGTAAAGACCTCCGTGTCTACCCTCGTGAGTGTAATAAAAGTTAATAAACCTTTTCTCGTATGTTTTGAGCAATGTCTTGTGATATTACACTCATGAGTCTATCATATGTATGAAATTGTGATTACGGCACACATATGAGATGCATTCACTTTTCTATGGAAAATCGGGTGTGACATCTTGTGGCAGTGGATGACAAATGAACTTTTTTGTGGCTCTCGGCCAAGGGGCTATAAGTAGCCCGAGAGGCGGCTAGGTCAAAGGGGGCGGCGAACCGGGCCCGAAATGGGGCCGGGCCGGTCGGCCTAGGCCTGTTTTGGCCTAGTTTAGCCCCGGTTTCCTCCCCGCTTGCTTCTCGTGCGATTCCCTATTTGTGTGCACTTGCATGTAGGCCTTTGATGCTATTTCCTTCATGGCTAAGGCTTGAATCTTGCTATCCAAGCTTTGCCGTTTTCTAGTTGAGTCCCTGAAGATTTGCATGTTGACGCTTCGGTCCTCGGGTCATTTGGAGTCATGTTCATCGCATGTCTTGACTCTTGTCGGGCTTCATGATCTTCTTCTGAAGTGCTTGATGAACTTATCCCGAAAGTCTCCTCTTTAGCGTATATTTCCCGCATAAATAATAAACTCTAAAATCGACACGCAAGAGTGAACTTGTTATATACGGGGGGTTAGTTCCGGTGGTTAGAATAATAAAGCAATGCCAACATTAAAGGTAAACTCATGGCTAGGTTGACGAAAATTGACATATTTTTTGTCACACTTCTTGCAGCGGAGCTACGAGCCATGCCACGAAAACCATCTCCCGCGAAGTAGCTCAAACCACTCAAGTTCTTGGATGCCTTCTTCTTCTTGTGCCTATCATCTTCATCTTCACCGCTACTCGAGCTTGAGGAAGAGTAGGCGGAGGCGGAGTCAATGTCGCTTGCTCCAACCGTCACTCGGGCCTTCCTACCGTGGTCGTCCTTCTTTCTCAACCGTCGCTCGTCCTTGTGCTTGTTCTTGTGCTTGTGATCGCACCATGATCAGTACTTGCCCTCTTTGCTCGACCGGTGGTTGTAGGCGCCCTTGTAGCCGTCCTTGTTCTCCGTCTTCTCCAGGCGGTCAGCGACAAAGTGTCCTAGCTAGCCGCACTTAAAGCACGTCTGTGCTATACTCCTCGTGTTCACCCGGTTCTTGTGCAGCCTCTCGAACCAGCTGGTCAGCAACGCCAGCTCATCCTCTCCAAGCACGTCAAACTCATCGTCTGGCAAAGACATCAGAGAAGATAGAGAGTACATCCTAGAGGATGCATTAGCGTTAGACGTAGCCACTTTGCCACCAATAAGAGCAAGACTATGGGAATCGGTCGGTGCCGTCAAACCCCCGATCGACCTCGAAGACTTGAGCTTCAAGAATAGCTCGTTCACCATTAGAGTGGTGTACTTCTCGGACTCAAGGATGGCCTTGACCTTTCCTTCCCACATGGTATGATCCAGCGCATGTAAGAGCTTCACCGCTCTATCAAGGTCATCGTACGGGACAACGTCGACATTGGCACTCATGTTGTTCACAACCACCTTGAACTGCTGGAACAAGGCATCTATAGACTCACCGGGGAGATGAGTGAAATTCTCGTACTTTCTCCGGTAAGTCGCACATAATCGTGCCTGAACATCCGCATTCCCAGCATGAGAATTCTTCAGCTCCAATCAAATCCTGCACGCCAAATCCTCTGTATGAACCCGATCAAATTCGGATTGACACAGAGCATGGTACAAGTAGTCGACCGCCTTGTTGTTGGCGTCGAACATGTCCCACGATCCTGGAGCTAGGAAGTTAGCCGGACGGACATAGGTACTGTCCACCGTAATATCACAAAGGATCCGACCCTTTCGGCGAGAGGAACGCCGCCATCCGCCTTACGGAGGTATTAGGCCTAGATGTACCTACTTTGGCATGATTAATTATTTTGAGCACTTCCGTTTGGGGGTGTAGGTTTTGTTGTTTCATGAGGAGGAGAAGGAGGAGGAGGTGGTGGGTGTGGTGGTGGGGATGGAATATTTGATGTCTCTTGCGGATGTGGGGATGCAAGTTTTTCTCGTTTTTTCGGGGCCGGGAGTAGGTGGGGATGGAATATTTTGTGTACCTTCCGATGTGGGGATGGAACGTGTGGGGATTGAGGAGGAGGACGAGGGGGACCATCCGAGGACCGTCCGTGTGAACTACAAGGAATCCGTACAATAGCCCGTGAACGAGATATACATGTTGGTGCTCCTTTTATGTCAATCCGACACCTTCTCCACTATAACCTCTCGTCCTTGAGGTTGTCCGAGTTTCATCACCTCGTCATTAGGAGGGTATTCCAACGAGTTCATCCGCAAAGATAGTATATACAATGATCACTTCAACCACAACACGCTCTTCATGAATCCGGACCGTTTGTAGTGTAGTCTCCTACGGATGAACAAGACCAAGTGCGGCCTCACATTGAAGCCCCCTCCACGTGATCCATAGGTCACGGTGTGTGGGTTCAATCAGCATGCCTATAAGGTCTTTGTGTGTACGATCGTCACAGGGCACCTTCGTCGCTAACTCTGCGGTGCCATCGATCAAACGTACATCCGCGGACGCACAACCGCTCTTCGAGTGTGGTGGGTGAAGGGCTTGCGCGATTGGACATTGGTGACAACCATCTAGTGACAACACCACCTCTCGTGTCCGCATGTTCTACATCCGCATCTCGGCCACCGCTTCTTGCTTGATTTGTTCCTTTATCTTTTCCGTATAACCGATGTGTCGGTCTTTGTCCTCTTCTTCTTCCCGTACATCTCAACGTGCCGAGGCCATGCATACTTCCCGCCCACGGTAGCTGGAGACACCACGCACACGACCGTGTTGTTCAGGGCGGCCCAAGCACTGACTTAGCACATCATACTCCCTCTGCCCTGCCATTCCTGAAGATTCTGCACATGCAATCTTCTCCTTGATGTCTGCAGCCAATTTTTCTGCCTCTTTGTTATTGAACACTATCATGGCAACACGGTCTTTAATCACTAGCTTACTCCTTGCTTGTATCCAATTCTTGGAACGATCGTCAGGGTAGGCGTCATATGGGTTGGAGATACCAGCTAGCTAATTGTCTGTCCTCTTCCTCCCATTGTTCTAGTTTCATAGTATAACCAAAATTGGACCCATGTTGTGCTTGCTAGTGTTCGACTTCGGAGTTCTTTGAACTTGACACTAGCAGATGAGGCTTGCTCAGTTTCTTCCTGTTTCATGAACTTCTTCCACTATTCCGGGACAATAAACGGGTGCCTCGTAAATGCTCATGTCCTTTTCTGATAAAATCCCGCCTAAGCTGAAATCTGAATTGTCTCCATGCCTTGGATGCCGTCTTCCGGAAAAGCTTTAATGCCCGCGGTTTCGCATCTTCCTGGAACTTCAAGTGTTTCTGCACATGCTTATCAAACAAGTCCCACTTTTCATCATTGCTTAGTTCTTTAATTTCCGGCAAGTTCGAAGGTATCTTTTGTCTAGCAACGAGCCCCGCAAGCGCCCCGAACTCGCGCTTTTGAGTCAATGGTACCGCATCCCCACTATGTCGACCTCGGTGACTATCATCGTGTCACTTGACCACTTTGTGGATGTCCTTGGCGCTCCGCCTCGCCGCCGAGCCCCACCCATCCGGTCTTGTTGTGCACTAACGGTGCCATAACCCTCTTCTTCATCTTGTGACCTAGGTCTATAGTCCTCGTCGAATTATCCTATGAATTAATAGTCAAGAAAATTACCGTAACTACTTTATCCCACTATAATATCATTGGTTCTTGGTAAACCATTAACATAAATGGAAAATTCCGTAACCAAAAAATTAGTGCACGCAAAGCGACCATACCATTAGATGTAGGCCGCCTCGGTTGCCGATGAGGTACTTATTTAGCTTGGAGAAAATGTGCGGATGTGCAAAGGAACAAGGGAAATGCTAAGTATGTATACCATCGACGACTAAGTATGTCCACATGTACTTATACAAAGGAGCCACGACATACCCTACAATTCCTACAAGTACAAGTATATTTTACGCATTTATATAAAAAGAAAACCATATGCACGCATATGTTGTATACTTGATTGCTCGAACGCATGTGTGCTTGCAAAAGCGCGCTTGGCCTAATTCCATAAACTCGAGCAACTATACCAAATTACCTTATTACCGAATTGTTGTTAATTTTACAATTATTACCGAGTTGGTAGAATGCATTTAGCGAATTGTATAATACATTTTTAGAGCGGCATACCATAAACTCAAATCCTAGATTCCCCATCGACCTTTGCATCGTTGTCACACCTCGTTTTTCCAAAGAAAACCAAGTGTAAACCTATATGCATGCCAGGATCAATTTTCATGCATATAGTTGACATAAGTGAATAACGTACACAATATCACGTAAGAAAAAGGGAGATTATCGAGTTTACGCTAAATCTTGGAAACGGAGGCACCAAACTTCACAAGCAATCGACGGGGGTTGCGTACGCCTAGAACCAGCAACATCTTCACAAGACTTCGCAGTAGCTTCCTCCTTTCGAGCAACATTGTTTATAGCAAGGGTGAGCACTTGTCGTACTCGGCAAGTGTGGGGAAAAGAATGAATGCAAAGGCTTTATGGTGGACGGCTCAAAGCATTTAGCATTTTAGTTGGTCAAATTTTATTAAGCAACTATTTACTAGCAAGTATAAGTATATACCATCCCACAATTAAGCATAAAGATAAGAGATACACCATGAGCACATGGAAAGCATAACCATAACACATATCACAATTTAAGTCCATCTTCAAGTTCAATTATCATGTGAGGGTCCAGGCCGCTCTTGACCGTGAGCACGGCTAATTGATTAGTTTAACACTCTGCAGAGGTTGTACATCTTTACCCACAAGCAGCGTAAAAGCTCCGAAGAACTTTGGACCCAACCATGCGATGCCGGCCAAGCACCATACCACACTACCGAGGTGTGGTTGCATAGGGATGCTACATGGCCTTTACAAAGGTTCTCCAACAAGTTGTGACCCACAAGGTCCGGATCGGTTAGCAAGGTATAAAGTCCCCTAGCAGGTCGATACCCCACCATAAAAAGAATAACTCACCCAACCCCCTCGCTAGAGCGAGTCCATACCCCGCGATGCACCGCCGATCCCTTGTCCATATCGGTAAGATCACCATAAGCTAAAGTTCCTAATTATTCAGCCAAGACCATTGCCCATTAGTTCTTGTGGTTGTCTTGTTTTCCCGGGTGGTTCTCCATGTTCCGATTAACGCACGGTGATCTTGTATTAAAATTATCATAAAGGAACATAGAGCATAAAATGATAACCATGTTGATTAACACCAACCCGAGTTGAGCAAACTAAGCAATATCTACCATCAAAATTAATTAAAAACCAGGTTCAAGATAACGAACAAATGTGGCTAGTCATCCTTAATAGGAACCCATCAAAGTTAATGCAAAGCAATGCAATAGTGATTAATAAAGTTATTAGGACAAAAGATCAAGGACACACTTGCCTTTAACCAAATAGTAGTTGCTCGTAACATCTTCATCTTCATAATCATCCAAGCTCTCGAACCACGTTCATTCTAAGCGCATCAATCATTGGGCACAAACATGCAAAGCAAACACACGAGTACAACTAAGAACAAAGCACCAATCAAAAGGAAACTTTAAAAGAACGCACTAAAGGATAGGCTTGATTAGATGGATCACTAACGAACACAAAGTGTGCTTGGAAGGGAAGGCTTGGTTAGCTTTGAAGAGATGATTGCGGAAGATTGAGCAAGGACCGGAAAGATCACACTGAGATAGAGCTCGATTCTATTGGTTACGCAAGCGCAAGAAACGCTGAAACAGAACTAAGCTTGAAACTATCGTGAGATCATTAACCAAACAACAAGAAACTACGCTTGGCATATTTTAATTAAGAAATCATGTGAAAGAATATTTCAGAGAAATACTCTATGTTACCATTAAACAAGTTACATTTGATTAAAGAAATCACGATAAACCTAATCATATTTTATTTATAAAAGCATTGGAATAAGAATTAGTCAAATTAACATGTAGTTTTAGTGTTAAAACAAGTAACAGGTGATACACATGCTAACGTATAAGTTAAGGTGAAGCAAACGAGAGCAGTAGCAACGAACTATCAAGCACATAAGAAAACCTTAAGGTGGGTTTAGGAAAACTAATCTACAAAGAGAACTCGGATGAACGACTGACATATTAACCAAGGGTGATCTGATCTGACAGAGAAACAGGTAAACTCTAAGGAAAGGTAGCTATGATAGATCAAGAACACAACCGGATCAAAAAGAGAACCAAACCGAGATGGACTAGACATCAACTAGCTAGATGCCGATAAAAAAGATTCTAGGATAAACATGAGACAAGAGTGATAGGATTACTTGATAGACAAGTGAGCGAGTGCAAACTACTCACACGAGATAAAGCTACTAAGCTAAACGAAACTCTAAGGCTTGATTAGATGCACACGGTTTGGCTTGGGCTAACACTAGAAAGATTTAGAGCTTCTGATAAACTTGATCAAAAGAGATACTAAGATAAAGCTGACACCGAACGTCTAATGAATTATTTGCATATGAGAGATCAACTATAAGCTTAGGTTTATTTTAATTAGCAAAACATATGATAGGATATTTCATAAAGAAAAGTATCCTAAGTTGGATTTAATGCAAATTAAATTTTATTTGCAAAACCGGTGTAAAGAACTAGTCAAGTTTTATTTATAAAGATTCATATAATAATTATTCCAATTGAACTTTTAATTTAGAAAACTAAACTATATGAAAAATCTAAACGAACTTTGTAATTCGAGTTCATCATATTATTATCAAAAACAACATTAAATTGGTATTAGTCAAAATTAACATTTATTTATAAAGTCGGGGTAAAAGCCTAATCAACTTTTAATTATAAAAGCTAATTAATCCTTAAGCAAATTAATATTTGACTTACGGAAAACCGAGTAAAAGATCTAATTAACTTTTATGTGCAAAAACATGTGATACACTACAAGAAACTATTTAATCCGTGACGCTTTCTCCGCAACGTTTTCAGAAAACGTCACGAATGTGCATTGCAGCCCAAAACACTGCGACGATTTCTTTAATTCGTCGCGATTCTACGACGTATTCCTTTTTTTCGTCACGGATTTGCATCGAAGCCCAAAACACTACGACGATTTGTTAAATTCGTCGCGATTCTATGACGTATTCCTTTTTTTCGTCACAAACACTGCGACGATTTGTTTAGTTTGTCGCGATTCTACGACGTATTCATATTTTTTCGTCACGGACGTGCATGGATGGATATTGAAGCCCAAACCATCACGACGATTTGTTAAATTCGTCGCAATACGGCCCACAACACCGTGACGTTTTAGCGATTCGGCGCGATCCATAAAAAAACAACCACCTCACCGGCACCAGGACCCACCCACACCGCCACGCGGTGCCACCTCACGCGGCGCCACGTCACCACCATGTGAGCGCCCGGGGCCCACCTCACCGCCACGCGAGCGCTACCTCACCCAAGCGCCACGTCACCACCACGTGAGCGCCAGGGGCCCACCACACTGCCACGCAGGCGCCACCTCACCCAGGCGCCACGTCACCACCACGTGAGCGCCAGGGGCCCACCACACTGCCACGCAGGCGCCACCTCACCTAGGCGCCACGTCACCACCACACGAGCGCCAGGGGCCCACCTCACTACCACGCAGGCGCCACCTCACCCAGGCGCCACGTCACCAACACGTGAGCGCCCGGGGCCCACCTCACTGCCACGCACGGCGCCACCTCACCCGTGGCGCCACGTCACCACCACGGGAGCGCCCGGGCCCACCACACCGCCACGCGAGCACCACCTCACCCGGGCGCCACGTCACCACCACGTGAGCGCCAAGGGCCCACCCACACTGCCACGCAGGCGCCACCTCACCCAGGCGCCACGTCACCACCACGTGAGCGCCGGGGGCCCACCTCACCGCCACGCGAGCGCCACCTCACCCGGGCGCCACGTCACCACCACGTGAGTGCCGGGGCCCACCTCACCGCCACGCGAGCGCCACCTCACCCGGGCGCCACGTCACCACCACGGGAGCGCCCCGGCCCACCACACCGCCACGCGAGCGCCACGTCACCACCACGCGAGCGCTTGGGGCCCACCTCACCGCCACGCGGCGCCACCTCACCCGTGGCGCCACGTCACCACCACGTGAGCACCCGGGCCCCACCTCACCGCCACGCGAGCGCCACCTCACCCGGGTGCCACGTCACCACCACGGGAGCGCCCGGGCCCACCACGGTGCCACGCGGCGCCACCTCACCCGGGCGCCGCGTCACCACCACGGGAGCGCCCGGCCCACCACACCGCCACGCGAGCGCCACGTCACCACCACGCGAGCGCCGGGGGCCCACCTCACCGCCACGCGGCGCCACCTCACCCGGGCGCCACGTCACCACCACGTGAGCGCCGGGGCCCACCTCACCGCCACGCGAGCGCCACCTCACCCGGGCGCCACGTCACCACCACGGGAGCGCCCCGGGCCCACCACACTGCCACGCAGGCGCCACCTCACCCAGGCGCCACGTCACCACCACGAGAGCGCCCGGGCCCACCTCACCGCCACGCGAGCGCCACCTCACCCGGCGCCACGCCACCACCACGTGATTGCCCGGGCCCACCTCACCGCCACGCGAGCGCCACCTCACCCGGGCGCCACGTCACCACCACGTGAGCGCCAAGGGCCCACCACACCGCCACGGCGGCGCCACCTCACCCAGGCACCACGTCACCACCACGCGAGCACCAGGGGCCCACCTCATAGCAACGGAGGCGCCACGTCACCACCACGTGGTAGAGAATGATTTTAGAAAATTTTAGAAAAAAAGAATCATTGAATTTGGAGTTAGTATGAGGCAGAAAAACTAGTTACAAGTTTTAGTCAAAGATTAAAAAGAGAAAACACACTTGTTCATCTCAGTTCATAGCAATTGCAGTTTCTGTTTTTAATCTTCGGATAAAACTTGTAAACTGTTTTTCTTCCTCATACGAACTCCAAATTGGTTGATTCTTTTTCCTAATTTTTTCTAAAATCGTGATGTTTTACTCAGTGCCATTTGTTTGTATATTAATTACTATTTCTTGGTTGCTTTTCATACAACATAACTTTTCCAACTAAAAAAGAATATAAAAAACATGTTTTTTCATAATAATTGCTAATATAACTTAATATTCTTTAATGTTATGGTCAACATGATATGGTGTCAAAAATTGAGGTGCATACAAGTTCGGTCACATTATTAGTTGTTCAAATCTCAAAGTTTGTTTTCAATTGTAGGAAAATATGTGAGTCTTGTGTCCTATCTCGTGAACATCTATAATCTCACTTTATCAAAATCATATGAATTTTTTATAGGAGCATTATACGCTTAAAATATGGTTTCATGTCAATTTCGTGGACCGTATGCTGCACCCGACGTACTATGAGAATTAATACAGTGCACACGCACACTCTGCTAGATGTACGGCTCCACGGCACATCCACAAAATGATTCCATGTCAATTTTTAGAATTTTCGGAGAAGTTTTAGATATTATTATCATTATATTATAACAAGGTGACTAGTACAAGTTCAAATTATCCTTTATATACACTTTAAATTTTGATCTATTTTGAGGATATGAGCTACACTAGAGAAAATGTACTCTTAATATATTTTTTTGGGAATTTTATAAATCTTATGTGATATACATGTAGTTCAAATTTTTATTATTTTCAATAAACCTGCAGAAATTTATTTAAACTGTAGAAAATGGTAAATGAGTGAGTAAATTACTGGAACTTCTTAATAACAACTTATGTGTAGTATATTGTATTTAAAAAATATAATAATACATATAAGATTATTATTTGTGTGTGCTACTTCACAATGGTGCATAAAACGAAAAAAGAAAAAAATGCTAAGTAGAGCAGGAATGAAACAAAGTCTGTGTCGGCCCAATTGGTTAAATGGGCTCAAATAAATGAGTCTCCTCTACCGGCCGTCGGATGGGATCTGACGGCCAAAATGCATTCAGCCGCGCACCCCCCTCCGTATATAAGGATGCTCCAACCCTAACCCTCTCCCTCACCCCCCCCCCCCCCCCCCGCGCCTCCCTCTCTCCCTCAGCTCATCCTCCTTGGAGCTTTAGGGTTTCTCCAGCTCTTCTCTCCGGCTCACTCCCTCCCCAATTCCTCCGCGCCCCCGATTCGGCCGCGGTGTCCCGCGTCACCATGCTCCCCGGCGTCGCGGACAACCCGGACGGGGAGGCGGCGGTGCTCGGCCGCCCGGCTCCCGCCGACGCCCGTGGGGGCCCCGGCGGTACTTGGCGCCGGTGGGCGGCGGTCTCCCGGTGGCGGCCGCGCACTCCGCGTCTACTAATGGGAGCGCCGGCTCCCCGTCCGGCCGCGGCGAGCGGCACGCCCTCGACGGTGCCGCCAAGGGGTGGCTCCGGGCGGCGGCACCCCACTGCTGCCGCGGCGGCGTCTCTTTCTCCTCCGCGTGATCCGGGCCTCGCTTCGTTCGTCGGTCTCGCGGTACACCGGTCGTGCGCAACGTGCGGTCACTCGGATGCGGCGACGACCTCGCCAATCTCTTCGGGACGTACGGCCCGGTGGAGGAGTCAGTCTCGTCTCGCCTTCTTTTCTCCTCCTCCTTCCGCTCCTGAATGCTCCTACCAGTCCTGCTTGATGCCCTCCCGCTGGTTCCGTACAGGTGCAAGCCCATGGATGCCGAGGATTGTGAGCCCTACACCGACGTCTTCTTCATCAAGTTCTCACAGGTCAGCAACGCTAGGTGATTGATCTGATTGCAACCATCTCTATCCGTTGTCAATCCTTTCTGCTCGATTTGTTGGCTTTTTCTGCACTTAAAATCTACATATTCACTGGAAGCTGTAGCTATGACACCTCGCATAGTCCAGTTGCTAGTGGTACAGCTCGAGCAAATCTGTGTTGTAGTTTATATGCGGTATACTTCCCAGAGGTATGACCTTAAGCTGTATTGACTGATGCAGTGGAACCGTGAACTGCAATATACTAGATGCTACCAAGCTTTTTATGCTTTAGCACTTCCTAGTGCTAATGAGTTCACCGTGCCTTGTTAACTGTATTTGTTATGCAGCCTACTGAAACGAACTTGTTCCTCTGGGTATTTGATTGATTGCAGATCACATAGACAATGGTGAAGGCTGTGGTTTTGCACTGAACATGGACGGGGAAAGGGGTACAAGGCACGAGAATTTCGCAGTTTGTTTGCACATTATTGATGTAATTGCTCGCCTTGGCCTCATAAACCTTGCTTCCTTCTTGTGACAATGCAGTGTATTCGTAGTGAGCCTTAATTACAGCTTTGTAGGCCTTTGATTGGGGAATGGTGCACGATTTGTCAGGGTTGCTCACTTGGTCCATACTCCTATCTCCTAGTATTTGAATATAATAGTTGACATCACTACTGTCAAATGAATCTTGATTTAACTTGAATCAATTGTGCCCATTGTGTTGTGCATCTGGTTTAAATTGGATAGTGAACATTTATCCTGAACTTCTGGAACCTTAATCTTATTAGCAGTGCCATCAATTCTCAATGCGCTACAAGCATCAGCTCAATTTAGACTTAGTGGTCAGAGCCTCATTTCATTCTGGCGCAAAGCTAACCTCATTGCCATAGGCCGTAGCAGTCAGATAGATGCGTCTCACAGTGGGTAAGATCTTATATATGTGAATTCAGTGTTAGTGTTTGCATGGTAATTTATTAATGCTTTTGAATTACCTTGAGATGGCTTTGCTGCTTGCTTTAGCTATTGCTGTGTGATCTGTCAATTTTTGTTCTGTATGTAGCTCCTTGGTTGTACAGATAAATAGGTCCTTGTTTTGTATGTAGCTGTCTTCATAGGTCTAGATGATATGTATTGCTGTGTGACCTGTCAATTTTTGTTCTGTATAGGTCCTTGTTTTGTATGCTACTGCCTGCTAACACTAGCACTTGCATGTATTTTTAACAAATAGATATGGAATTCTTGTTTGCTTGAGTCTTTTGTTCTTGTTAGCTAAGTCTTGTATGATCCAGTCTTATGGTCCACATGAATTAAGTGATAATTTGCCAAATCATTTTTATTTGTTTTATCCTTTTACCAAATCCTAATTGTCTTTGCATTGTATATTCCGTTGATGAAAATTGTCCTTTTGTTTTTTTGAATAGATCCGAATGTTGATCGAAAGCTATATGATTCTACATTCCGTTGATAGTTGTTGATGAAGTCATATAACCCTTGATTAAATATTCTATTATGTACATTATTGTGGTAAACTACTCGTCTTTTGTTTCTTTGATGCTTATTAGCGATAAGTTTCCCTGTCTTTTGTTTCACAAGGGAAATAGGTTGCACCCTGCGGGAGCTCTGCTGACGAAGCTCAACTACAACCTTCGCAAGGTAAGGATGCCCTCAAATTCTACCCAATGTTCCCTTCTCTTTTTCCCCTTCTCTCTTGCATCTTAATGGTGGTGCTGGCCAAAAGCTCTGGCTGCAGTAGGAATCATTTGTCAATCCTAGGGTACTCAGCTTCTTGTGGTATTGTGCTGAAAGTTTGCTCAATAATGATTTGTGGAGAGGAATCTGTTGGACTTAAATTAAATGGAACTGCAATATGATAACAGTTTTGGTTTTGGATAACTAGATTAACAACCATTCATGATGTTCTTGTAACTGCCTGTTGATTGATTTCCCATATAATTTAGAAGAGATATCTGATAACTATGCACTTGCCTATGAGTGAATTTGTTGTTACTTCTGACTTATGAAAGATGAAAACTGCCCGACTTCGAAATTTTCCTAATGCTATCTATTTTCATGTGAATTGTCTAGCTATCTATTTTTTTCTAAAGAAATTGCTTCTTTGTTATTGATGCAGGAAACTGTGCTTCAATAGATTGAAAGTGTTGCAAGATGAAGGTTTTAGCTGCAATAGATGCTGATGTGTTCTTGTATTGTATTTTCTTAGGCAGATACATGAAGTTACATAATTGATTTTTTTGTATTTGATTGCCATCGAATTCTGATTCAAAAACTGTACAAAACTATGAAGAAATTGTACAAATTTATGAAGATGTTGTTATGGGCTTTTTTGCCAATTTTATGCTGTAATTATAATTCTGAAATGGGCCTTGTGGGCTGGAATAGTAATCTGAACTGGGCTGTGGTAACGTAGGTCCGCCACGTCATCATTATCCATGTAGGCCGCCACGTCATCATCGTTCATGTAGGTCGCCACGTCATCATCGTCCATGTAGGCTGCCACGTGTCATCCATGCAGGCTGCCATGTGTCATCCACGTTGGCAGCCACATCAGCAGTCACGTCAGCGTCCAGATCAGCAGCCACTGTCCATGTTGGCAGCCACGTAATGATCCATGTCAGCAGCAATCTGTGACGATTATTTTCGTCACTAAAACTGGACTTTGGGTTGGGCTGCATGGGCCTCGGGCTGCTCCGTGACGATTCAGATACGTCACGGATCGCGACGTTTATTAAGAGAACGTCGAGAGATTTAATCAATGATGCTCATTCCACCACGAAAATGTAAATCGTTGCGGATGCTGATTTGTGACGAATTTTATTTAATCCGTGACAGAATGGTTACGTCACAGATTAAATAGTTTCTTGTAGTGATAGAAACATTAATCAAATTAAATTTGCTTATAAAAAACGATATATAGATCTATATTGCGTTTATTTATAAAAGGCGTGTATAACTAGACATTAATCAAAATTAATATTAAATTTATTTTCAGAAAACAAAACATGATGAAAACACTCCGCTAACGCGTGCTTTACAACATTATGGACCCGACGCAATTTGAACGGTTGAAATCGGAGCTAAAACGAAAAAGATGTGGAGGAAACAAGATTGGAAGGACCTTTACGCGATTAACTATAGATTTCAAGGGTTAGCTAAGAAGATCTGCAAGACACATGCAAAAGTGCTCGGGAAAAGGATAAAACTCAGGGTTAGATCTATAAAAAGGCTCTGGTTGGATCTGGTTGCAAACATCTAATAGATCTAGGGGTTCATCTAGGAAAGGTGAAAGACACAAAAAAAACTACTGAGGATTACAGGCTTCCGTAAGGACCTAATCGCAAAAGAGGAACTTCATCTTCTTCCTCCGGTCACGCGCACAGGAGCTCCGGCCGGCTCTGGTGGCCTTCGATTCCGGCGGCTCGGGAGGCCGGGGTCTGGCCGGATGGGGAAAAGAGGGAGGAGATCGAGGAGAACTCGCGACGCACTCACCGCGGGCCGACACGAAGGGCGGCGGGCGGTTTCGGTGGTCAACACCGGCGGCGGAATTCGGCCGTTGCGGCCGGCTCGGCTTCCGCGGGCGGCGGCGGCGCACGTGGGCGGCGGCGCGGCCGGCGGGGCTAGGGCGAGCGCGCGCTAGGGCGGCGCGGGGCGGCTCGGCTGCGCTTTTATGGGGGCGGCGCGGGGCGGCCAAGGCGGCGGCCATGGCCGGTGGCCGGATGGGCCCCGCCGGGCCGCCGCGGGCGGGCCGGTGCGGGTGGAGCGGGTTGGGTCGGGCCTCGGCTCGGCCCAATCCGATAGATTTTCTTTTTTTTTGAAATATTTTTCGGTGCAAGAACAAATCCGGAAATGCCCGAGAAAATGTTTAGGGGCACGAAAAATACCCGAGAAAATCACAAAAATTCCAGGAAAAATCCTAGAGATAGCTTATGACATGAACAATCCAAATAAGGTATTTGGTGCTCATGAAAAAAATATTTTAGAGCCTTCAAATAAATAGAAATAGCTCAAGGAAAATGAGTATAAATTTCAGAAAAATTCGAAAAATTCTCGGGAGAGTTAGGACAACACCTAGGCGCATTTTTGAAACCTTTAGCACTCAAGAAGCACCAAGATGCATCGGCATGAATGCAACACTCACAACTTTTTATTTGATTCGGAAAATCAAACAACGATTTTTCCTATGCTATATTCCCCGTAAAGAAAATAAATGTTGGAAAAATTTTAAAATTATGAGAAAATTGTTATTTAATTATTCTCTTTATTCACATCCCGAAATTGGAAATTTCGTGGGTGTGACAACCGCCGAGCGGAGGGATCTCTACTCCTCGTCGGCCCCTCGCTCGCCGCCACGTCCTCATCCTCGCGTCGACCTCGTGGCCGGATCCCTCCTCCCCCTCCTAGTCGTCGTCGTCATCGCCGGATCCCTCCTCTAGTCGTCGTCGTCATCGTCACCGTAGCCGGGTCCCTCCCCCTCTAGATCTCGGCTCGTCGAGGTGTGGTGTGCGTCGCGGCGAGCATGGTGTGGCACGCATCTCGGTGAAGGGTGTAGAGTGGGTCGCGGCGTGGGGGAGGAGGGGGACAAAGGCGAGGGGGAGAAAGTGGCGGCGGCGGCACGAGGGGAGAGTGGGAGGATACCGCGTGAGGGAGGCGTCATTCCCTACTAAGTACTAACCTAACGCGATTGGGCTTGTGTGGGCCTTAAAACGAGTAATGTATGTCGGATCACCAAGCAAACTAACTCATACTCCCTATGTCCCAAATTTAGGACATGCTAGTAGTTGTGACAAATGACCTTGTTACCTCTAATTAATATGCATTGGAACCGGAAAAGAGACATCAAATAAGCATTTCATTGGCTCCATGTCAATGTCATGTGCAACAACTTCCTACAACAAATGGAAATTGATGCATTAGACCAATTGATCGGTGAAGATGTGAAGGTCCAAGGACAAATCTCGTGTGTGATGGTTTCGAACTTGCCTCATGGTCTTCGAAATCGTCGCCGGAGTTGTTGCGGAGTCGTCGCCGGAGTTGTTGCCGCAGTCGTTGCGGAGGAGATGAGGTCTACCGGCCCCACTCTTCTGCCCGGTCGTCGCTGGAGAACACTCGTCGCCAATGAAGAGGCAGGGCCAGGTCTGTTCGAATCAAGAACAGTTTGCTTTTCCCCTTTTAATCTGCAGTCAAATTTTGTATCACGTTTTTCTCCATCAACCGTAATCCAAATTTGATGATATTTGTTTCTGAATTTTTCTAAAATTAACATCTATTCATTTATGACATTTTTTGTATGTAATTCCATTTCTTGGATGTTGTTTATACACCTTATATTGTTCCTTATAAGTACAACATATAAATAATATTTTTTACACAACCATTACTAATTAAACTTTGCATTTCGTAATCTTATGGTGAACATAAGGTTATGTTAAAATTTCAAATGCATATGAGTTCAAGCATGTTTTAAAGTCCGGAAAACTTCAATGTTGAAGTAACATTCTAATAAACTAGGTGAGAGATGTAGACATTTGTACACAAGTATAATCTTTTGTTTTCGAAACCATTTGAATTTTTTAGACAAGCTTAGGGACTTAGATTATGTTGCCAAGTCAATTTGTAAAATTTTTAGAACACACTAAGACGTTATTATAATTATTATATCGTAAACAAGAGATAAAAATTCTAATTTCAAGAAATTTGGTTAGACAAGTGTGGTTCATTGATATTTTATTCAAATACTAAATTACCAACTACGAATTATTCGTATTTTTTATGAATTTTTGGTCTTGTTTATGGGGTATAATATTTGAGGGAAGCAAGTTTTAATTCGAAAAAATAGTGTCGGCCCCCGCGTCGGCGTCGAAGCCTATATAAAAAAAAAAAGATAATCGTAGCCCGGCCGACCGACAAAGGCGATCGGGGTAGACTAACCATTGTCGCCACCGAAGGGCGGGGCCAGTCCGTTCGAATGAAGAACCGATTGCTTTTCCCCTTTTAATCGCAACCAAATTTTGTATCACGTTTTTCTCCGTCAACCGTAATCCAAATTTGATGATATTTCTTTCCGAATTTTTCTAAAATCAACATCTATTTATTTATGACATTGTTTTTATGTAATTCCATTTCTTGGATGTTGTTTATACACCTTATATTGTTCCTTATAAGTACACCATATAAATAATATTTTTTACACAACCATTACTACTTAAACTTTGCATTTCATAATTTTATGGTGAACATAAGGTTATGTCAAAATTTAAAATGCATATGAGTTTGAACATGTTTTAAAGTGTGGAAAACTTCAATGTTGAAGTAACATTCTAATAAATTAGGTGAGAGATGTAGACATTTGTACACAAGTATAATCTTCTCGTTTTCGAAACCATTTGAATTTTTGTAGACAAGCTTAGGATCTCAAATTATGTTGTCAAGTCAATTTGTAGAATTTTTAGAACACACTAAGACATTATTATAATTATTATATCATAAACATGATATAAAAATTCTAATTTTAAGAAATTTTGTTAAACAAGTGTGGCTGTTGATATTTTATTCAAATACTAAATAACCAACTATGAATTGTTTGTATTTGTTTATGAATTTCTAGGTGCTATTTATGGGCTTTAATGTTGGAGGTTGAGGGAAGCAAGTTTCAATTCAGAAAAAATAGTGTCGGGCCCATGAGTCGGCGTCGAAGCCTATATAAAAAAAAAGATAACCGTAGACCGCCCGACCGACAAAGGCGATGAGGGTAGACTAACCATCGTCGCAAATGAAGGGGCGGGGCCACGTACCGTTCGAATGAAGAACAATTTGCTTTTCCCCTTTTAATCCGCAATCAAATTTTGTATCACGTTTTTCTCCGTCAACCATAATCCAAATTTTTTGATATTTGTTTCTAAATTTTTCTAAAATCAACATCTATTCATTTATGACATTTTTTCGTATGTAATTCCATTTCTTAGATGTTGTTTATACACCTTATATTGTTCCTTATAAGTACAACATATAAATAATATTTTTTTACACAACCATTACTAATTAAATTGTGCATTTCAAAATCTTATGCTGAACATAAGGTTATGTGAAAATTTCAAATGCATATGAGTTCGAACATGTTTTAAAGTGTGGAAAACTTCAATGCTGAAGTAACATACTAATAAACTAGGTGAGAGATGTAGACATTTGTACACAAGTATAGTCTTCCGTTTTCGAAACCATTTCAATTTTTGTAGACAAGTTTAGGGACTTAAATTATGTTGCCAAGTCAATATGTAGAATTTTTAGAACACACTAATACATTATTATAATTATTATATCGTAAAGAAGAGATAAAAATTCTAATTTTAAGAAATTTGGTTAGACAAGTGTGGTCATGTTGATATTTTATTCAAATACTAAATTACCAACTATGAATTATTCTTAGTTTTTATGATTTTTTTGGTGTTGTTTATGGGGTATAATATTTGAGGGAAGCAAGTTTCAATTCGGAAAAATAGTGTCGGGCCCACACGTACGCGTTAGAAGCCTATATAAAAAAAGATAATTGTAGCCCCCGACCGACAAAGGCGATCCGGGTAGACTAACCATCGTCGCCAACAAGGGCTCCATTGTCGAAATGCCCCTTGCCTGAACGAATATGCATCCGCCCCGCGCCCCGACCCCTGCCCCCTTCTTCTTCCCCGATCCGAGCTCCACCTCCGCCGCCCGCCCGTCCTTCCCTCGCCGTCGCACACATGTCGCACTACGCCGATTCGTCGGAGGTGTGTTGACGGTGAAAATCCGTCAACCTAGCCATGAGTTTACCTTCGGTGTTGGCACGAGTTTTATACCTTATCCGTTGGTACTAATCCCCGTGGTATAACAAGTTCACGTGTGCATGTCGGTTTTGGAGTTTAATGTTTATGCAGGGTTTTAGCGTTGAATACAAGACTTTCGGGATAAGTTTATCAAGCACCTCATGACAAGACCTTGAAGCCCCGTACAAGTCATGCAATGAAGCAAACTTAACTCCAAGAAGCCAGGGACTTGATCCGAGAAGACAACAAACTTCGAGGACCCGACCGAAAAAGTGCCTTGAATCTTGCAAGACAAAGAGTTATGCCCAATTCGGAGAGAAACGATGACATGGACCTACATGCGAAGGGGGAAACATCCGGGAAGCAAGGGAAGCGACGTAGAGCAAAGGAGGCCTCGGGGCCGGGCTCCGGATGGGCCCGGGCCGGCCGGCCCCGGCCGGTCGGCCCGGCCCTATCCGGGGCCCGGTGAGGCTCCCCTTTGCCCTAGCCGCAAATCGAGGCTATTTATAGCCCCCTGACCGAGAGCCACGCATCATACAATTCGTCATCGGCCGCCGAGGAGTAGAGAAGAGAGGGACACCATCTCGGAGAGGAGAGGGTCGAGCTAGTTGACTAGGGTTTCCCTAGCCGACGTGGGAACCTTGCACGGAAGACCACATCGGAGTTCCGGAGCTAGAAGCAAGATCAAGGAAGGATCCCGGTGGTGATCTTGTGTATGTATCATTGTTATAGTTGAATTATCAAGTTGAATCTTTTCCTAGCGATCAAGTGTTTCCTCGAAGATTTCATTTTTCGATCGGCTTTGCTTATTCCAATTCTATTCTCGAGATAGATTACATAGGGTGTTCTTGTAGCCGCGGTGGCTAGAGGTACACGCCGGATCTTCCGAAAGAATCTCGACTTGTCTTTTGACTCACCCTAAGCTCCCCCGCATGAGTAGGGATACGTTGTGACGAACGGGGGTTCCGAAAGGCGGATGTTTTCGGATTTGGACGGGAAACCACGATTTAAAGAAGCTTCTATTAAGATTCGATTTGCTACTTCTTCTTGCTTGGAACTTCAACAAAAGGCTTACCCCGATCCCTCTAGATCGGTTTATCTACCTAATCTTACTTTGTTTTCTCCGGTCTTTAGTAGATTAGATTTATCTTTGTTTTGTGTTCTTATCTAGATGCATTAGGGTTTCTCTTTTACCAAAGATTGAAGTTACTTGGCTTTACTAGATCAACTCTTGCGTCACACATTTGTTCCACGGATTCGATACCTTGGGTTCACCACTCGAGGGAAGAAGGGTCCCTTGACTACGATGGGAGACTTGTCCGCTTGCAAGTCACAAACGAACTTTGATACAACTATTAACCGTCAACAAGCCCCTTTTTCCGGCGCCGTTGCCGGGAACAAGTGATCAATATTTGATTTTTTATTGCCTTTTTTTTCAGTTTTCTTTTTGTTTTTCTTTTTGCATCTACTAAATTTTGATCATCCTCAAAATACATCTAATCTAGTTTGTCTAACCCTAGTTTCTATAGATTTGTTTTTACTTTCTAGTTTTTGCATACTTTGTTTATTGCCGACCCTAACGGAGATGGACGGCTACCTCTCTAACAAACCCGATAATTTTGTGGATGATCCGGAAAAACTTTACGAGGCTAAGGAGACGCGAAGCACATCAAGCTAAAAAGCCGGATTTTGTAGATTCGGAGTCGGAAGACAAAGGATCGCGAGGAATCTCCGAAGAATTCACCACCTAAAAGTCCTCGGGAGAATCGACTTCCACCGATGGGTGACCAACCACCGCAAGAACGCAAGATTGGGGAGCTATGCACCCCCGGACATCATTGACCTACCAATCTTGAACCTTGAGGAGATCGGAAGACCGTTCGAGATCAAGACCTCAACAATCCGCATGGTGCAACATTCACCCTTCACCGGTAAAGAGGATCCGAACCTTCACCTCCAAGCATTCATTCAACTATGTCAGACTTTCAACATGGATGGGGTAACTCAAGATCAAATGAGGGTAAGGCTTTTTCCGTTTTCACTTCTCGGGAAGGCTTTGCAATGGTTCCACTCTCAACCGGCGGAGACGGTGCAAAATTGGAACACGTTGATGAAGGCTTTCATGAAGGAATACTACTCGCGGGTAAAACTCAAAGCTTGCATAATAAGATTGCCACCTTTGTTCAATATCCTATGGAAACTATCTCGGAGGCATTCGAGCGCTTCAACGAGTACACCCGGGCGGTTCCACATCACAAGTTCCCGAAGGAAGACCTCGTGCAAAAGTTCTATCAAGGACTCACCATGGCGTCAAGGACGATCATCGATGCATCGGCGGGAGGATTCATCATCGAACTTACACCGATGGAAGCTTTCACTCTATTCAAGAAGGTCGCGGATAATGACACATGAGCGTCGTCCGGTTCCTACATCCGGTTCAACCCACGGGGAACGTCAAAGGAGTCTTGCAAGTGGAGAAGGAGAACATACTTGAAGGAAAGATCGACTCGCTCATGAGGAGGTTGGAGAAGATGGAGATGGAAAAGAAAGAGGCTCAAGACTTGAAGGCCGCCGAAGCAAGGTCCACATGCGAAGAATGTGGAGAGTATGGCCATGTCCGCAAAGATTGTCCGAGGAAGCCAAAGTGCTCGACTACATGAGGAAGGGAGAATTGCCGAACTTCCGCTACGGGCAAGGTAGGCCTCAATTTAATGCAAGCTCATGTATTCCTAACGCGGTTCCACTTCGTATACAATTGAAGGAGTTCATGGATGAGCAAGCTAAGATCAACAAGGACACCATCACCAAGTTCAAGACCATAGACAAGGTGTTGGAGAACATCGATAGCAAGGTGACGGAGGTCGGAAGTTCCAATCATCAAGTGCTCAACATAATGAAGATGCTCGAGACGCAAGTTGGACAACTTGCGGGGCGCCTCACTAATGATGAAGGGAAGCTTCCGGACAACCCAAAAGTCCCAAATCGGCGAAGGCCATTCAAACACGTTTCGGGAAGGAGACCAAAGATCCGGAACATTCCGCGAGAGCAAGGAAGCTTAAACCATCCACCGAGGTGGAAGGAGTTGCTAAAGAGAAGGTTACGGAGATCGTCACCGAGGAACCCGAATTTGAGATGCCGGAGGAAGACACGAGGACACCGCAACTCAAGCCACGCTACTTCCGAGGTAAACTTGACAACCACTTTGAGAAGTTTGTGGAAGTTGTGCATAGACTTAGCATCAACATGCCATTATTAGATGCCTACAAGTACCTACATATTCTCGTTACTTTAAAGACATACTCCCTCCGTCCCATTTTATTTGCACGTTTAGGATGGAAGGGGGGAACTTAAGAACGCCGTAAAATTACCAAAATGCCCTCACTTCCATTTGCGGTAAGCATACCGAGTCCGACAAAAAAGAACAAATGCGAGCCAAAAAAATCCAGGAGACAAACAAGGCTTCCACCAACAAGGATTCCATGGCCGGCGGCCCCCATCCGCGGCCACCGACCGCATCGACGCCGACAGGTTCGTCCGCGGTGACCGCAGGGCTACATCGACTGTGGTAGACCCGTCCGCGGCCACCGCAGGGGGCAGATTGACGCTGACTGCCCTATTCGAGGCCATCTATTCAGAGTCAAGGACGTTGCCCTGGGAGTTGAAGCGCAAGTCAGCAATTCGGATCCTACAACCACGAACATACTGCTGATTCGGCGACGCTTGGCTTGACGAGCAGATCCTACCGCGGGGCTTCACCGGACGCACCGCCGGCCTCTCGCCATCTTGCCACCTCCACGCATCCTCCGGGTACGTAGGCGTCCGCTCACGGCCATGGTCGAGTAGGGACGAGGACCGGGAAGGTGTGTGCTTGCTGTACGGATTTCCAAAGGCAAGGAAAGGAAGAGAAGCTTTGAGAAAGAACCGGCCTCTCGGAGATGAGGACGGGAGTCCGGCGTTGGAGATTTTCTCTCTCCTGGTGTGTGGACGAGAATACTTGAGCGCTTCACATTTTTTATGTTCACGTGCAGCCATTAGCGGCTCGCCCGGCGTCCGCTCCCATCGAGACCCGTCATTCCGGGATTTTTTTTGAATAGCGGATGTGCAAATAAACCGGGACGGAGGGAGTACTTGCAAATAAATATGAGATAGCAACACTCGGGGTAGATCATGTCAAGATGTCCGAGGAGTGTAGTGCCGCTATTGCTAATGGGCTAGAGAAGCAAAAGGACCCCGGTGCCCTACTATTCCATGTTCGGTTGGTTCTTTCAACTTCGAGAAGGCGTTATGCGACCTTGGAGCTAGTGTGAGCCTCATGCCGAGGGATGTGTTCGAGAAGCTACACCTACCAACGGAGCCTACGGGTATATGTTTGGAGTTGGGAGATAACTCCATTCGCTATCCCTTGGGCATTGCCGAAGATGTACCCGTGAAGGTCGAACACTACCTTATCCCCATCGACTTCGTTGTGCTCGAGATGGGAGAGAGGGAGAAGCCGCCGCTCATCCTTGGGAGGCCCTTCCTCAAGACCGTGGGAGCTACTATTGATGTCGGCAAGGGGGAGATCATGTTCGATATCAACAGAGAAAGGAGTTCCTTCAAGTTCCGTCCAAGAATCGAGGCATGCAACATGATTGGAGTAAAGGGAGAACCAAAGCAAAAGGAGGGGCTGGAAAAGAAGGAGCCGAAAAATGAACGTAAAGAAAATCAAAGAAGGTGTTGCATCCGTCAAGACAAAAGAAGAGAAGCAGCCTGTGAAGACCAAAAAAAATGACTAAGCCGGAAGACAAGCCCGTGCCCAAGATGGTGCGGAAGTGGGTACCCAAGATTGCAACGCCCGCAAAGAGCGTTGATCCGGAGTAATCAAGTGAAGAAGGTTAGCTATAGACTATAAACGAAGCGCTAGGCGGGGAGGCAACCCGTTTCGTCGAGTCAAGAATATGCTACCGGGAGGACAACCCAATTCCGGGATTTTCAAGTCTTTTTAATAATTTAGTTTTGAGTTTTATTACGCAAAGACATTAGACTTAGAAGTGGTTGAACAATATTAGAGACATAATTCTTGATTGAATGTTTTGCTTTATCATAAACCCTTTGCATGAACCCTCCTATGTGCTTGTTTGTTCTTTTCTTTTCGAGAAACCACAACCAAATAATTTCAGAACCTAAATCAACCTTTCATCCTCATTATGGTGTGGAGGTTGACTTATTTTTCATGATAAAACCACACGAGTAGAGCCACGACTTATATCTATGTGTTAATAAAAATTCAGCACGTGGTAGGACTCGCGTGAACCTAGAAATCAAAACTTTTGGTTGGTTTTAAAAATCTATATCCTTGGTTTCTCTAGGATTAGAATTTTTCTAAGCCTCATCTAATTTTTGTTTTATTCAAAATCTATCTTATTTAGCCAAAATTAGAACCTAAACCTATGCCCCCATGATCAAACCAGAAAAAGTTTGCTCTCAATCAATAAAGGCAAACTATACCGGTGAGACCGATATCAACGTAGTCGGAAAATATTTTCGACTTACATTTGTTTTTAATGGTTTAAAAACTTCTCTAAAATTATGTTTGAGCTCTTTCATGGCTCCGAAAAATATTTTAAATTTCGAATTAGAGAAGTGCTTAACCTTAAACATACCTTAATGGAGGCAATCTAGTTTGAATTAATCATGCATGCACCATTGGATTCCCTTTCATCAACTTTCACCAATTCCACATGCAAAGGACAAGCATGGTGGGCAGCAAGCATCAACTTTGCAGAAATTTCATGGTGGCATGTGAAGCAAGTGGAGCTAGGGAGCATGGACATGACCCAAAGCATGAAGCATCAAGTGGAAGGACCAATAATGCAAGAAAAGGAGTGGACGAGAGCGTTTGGGCGGTGCAACTCTTGGAGCACGCGGGCGGGGAAAGTTGCGGAGGTGAAATGATCGTGCTGGAAGAAAGACGAGGCGGGGAGGTGTACCAAGGCCCCCAGGCCGGTCGGCCCAGGCCGGCCAGCCTACCCTATTTAAGGAGCCCCCTGGCTCCCGTTTTCTGCAGGCAAGCTTCCCTCTCCTTCCATTGTTTGTGTGTTCAAGTTTGTGTGCCCAAAACTTCCGTAGACATAGCCAACCTTCCCAAGCTTGATAGATCAAAAAAATCCACATCCTTAATCCACTCGAAGTCCACATCCGAAGTAAGAGTTTTAGTGCCTAGTTACCGTTGCAACCCGGAGTTTTAGTAGAAGAAAAGAGTGCAGCAATCATGTGGAAGAAAACCACAAGTCTCTTCTCCAAGAAGAAGGGTTCGTCATCATCCAAGCCGTCATCAACGACGTCTTCGAGGAGGCACTCGGTTTCGGAGTCTCCCGGAGCATGGAGACGGATACGGCACCACCGAGGAGAAATGATGCTCTCCTCCTTGGTGGTATGAGGGCCGCACGGAGCACGTCCATGAGGTTTACCGAACCTCAAGGGCACACGGAGGAGCAGCCCGCGCCACCACGACGATCGACCCGTTCGACCGCACAACCTCATTACACTCTAATATATTCTTCGTACGGCTTCATCATCTTGTCATCGGAGGAGGAGGAGAGGCTCTCTCATCTTGAGAAGAGGCTTGAGCCCAACGTCGAATTCGACGACCAAGCACTCTACACCTTGGGTTTTGGCACCGACATATACTACATGTTGGGGCACCTTGGATGGGGGCAATTCTTCAACGGAGTATCGGCGGACACCCACAAGGGGTTCGCCTTGGAAATTTTAATGACCATTGCACCTATCCTTGATGATGGGGTGCAAAGCTTGTCATTCCGTTTGGAGGGAGTCCAACAAGTGGTTCCCTACGAGCATGTTAGGGAGCTACTTATATTCCACAAGGGAGCTCCGGAGAAAGTTGACGTGCCACCCGCATGTTAGCGGGATTTTGGAATATGATCTCCGGAGAAGCCCATCAACAACGCAATTGCATCCGCAACCCCATTATCCGGATATTTCACTCTTGGATGTGCAAGAGGGTATTGGGGAGGATGGAGACGAAGGTGACCGACACGGAGTTGAATTGGCTCTACTCGGCTTTAATTGCCGGCAGCCGCAGACCTCTCTTACCTCATGATCAACCGTTGGTGTTGTTATACAACATCGGGGGCGGGACATATCTGTTCGGGGTGCTACCTCTCCATGTTGGCCTTCTCCTTACGGCCGGGGATCGCAAGGAACCCCGACCATCTTTTGCGTGGTACCTCTCTCGGCATTGAGTATTTGCGGCAAGGCAAATACATCGGTGGAGATGAGAGAGGAGGTTATCGTTTGGCCATAGTGAACCTACCCCTTCCCGATGAGAGGCTTAGGCTTTTCACCGAAGGGAGGGAAGATTGGTTGGAAGAGGGACTCCTTGTCCCCGCAAGGAAGAACAAAAGAGGAAGAATCGTAGAGGAGGGAACATCCTCCGCACAAGCGAGTGGAGCACAACCCAATGTGCAACCATTCGGTGGCATCCTTCCTCCGCCAAGTTATTACGGAGGGCCACAAGAACAAGCATGGGGGGTGGTGCACCGGTACCCCCACCAAATTATGTGGTGCCCAACGCTAACTTTGCGGAGCCCTACGCGCAATATCCCCAACCACAACAAAGCATGGCCATAATTGGAGGGTATGCTGCAAGAAACGCCCAAAACATCGCAGCCATCCAAGCCAACGCAGCTCAACATGGTGAAGGCAATGCAAATATTGCCTATGAGCTTGGACGCCTTCACCTAGTGGAGCCAAATCAATTTGTCGGAGGGAATGTCCAATCGTACTACGAGCAAGGGTATTACTATCAAGGTCATCAACACCAACCACCGGCGGAGGACTAGAAGATTTAGGAACTTTAGTTTTCTTTTCTTTTATTTTTCTCTGTAATTTTCAGCTTTTTTTATGTGTGTTTGCGTAATATTTTCTGTTTTTATTTAAATTTCAGCAAGCGTGTTTGTTTATTTTCAGTTTGTATTTCAACTTGATATCATCATTAATAAAGACACCACCTTGATTATATCATTAGAAAAGTTACAAAAATTTGTGCCATGATGATATATGATTATAATTGCTACTTTGTTTATCTTTGTAATTGATTTATGCATGTTTAAGCTAGTGCTCTCTTAAAATACGAATCTGAATTTATTTAAAAGCTAGCTTAATCTTTAGCGGAGGTTATGATTAAAATAAAGACCCATAGTGTTTTCTGTGCTCTCAAGTTTTGAATAGATTAAAGATGTATTTTATGCTCAAAAATATCGCTAACCTTGTCATAAATATCACTTGTGTGTTGCTCAACCTATCCAAAGCCTAATATATATTTGAGTGCATAAACCTTAGTGTACAAGATTTATTTTTGAGTGAGTTATTGCAGGCCATGATTTTTCTGGCCCGAGACTAAAAAGCTGGTCATTCCGTTTTTGCGTATCTATCTTTTTGCTAGCCTTTTATCCGTGCATTGTGTATCCCCACATTGGAGATCTCACATACCTCGCCGGATATCCACCCTTAAAACCAAATATCATCTTTTGTGATTTCCTCCTTGACCACAACCTATCGTTGAGAATGGATCATCAATTCAAGGAAGATCGCAAGACGGTGCCGACATTGAAGATTTCAAGTATCTCTCCAAAGGAAAAATATTTCCGGTACCTACCTTATTTTTCGCCTCTTTGCTCGAGGACGAGCAACGTCTAAGCATGGGGGAGGAGGTAGGTACGGTGCAGTTTTAGAGTTCAAAGGGGAGTATTTTAAAAAAAATAATCAATGAAAGAAAAATTCAAAGGCGATGTACGTGACTTCCAAGGTGAAAGTCTCACAAGAAGAAAAATGAATGAATGAATGAAAGAAAGAAAGAAAGAAAGAAAGAAAGAAAGAAAGAAAGAAAAGAATGAGAAATATGAGAACGAGAAAAAAATATATATGAGTATGCGTAAAGTGAACTCCCCAGTTCTCTAAGAGTGCATTCAAGGCTTCAAGTTTAAAAGATCCATTCTCATTTTCCAACCATGTGCAACCCGATAACGAGGATTTCCTTTGTGCCTCGGGATCACTCTTTGCCATTTGCACATGTCCACTCATCTAAAGTGTGTGTTTTTTTCTTTCCCCTCCTTGATTTAACATTATTTTCCAATGACCTTTTTGACGAGTCTCGGTAAGACCATGAGAAGCTTGTCTTGTTTTGACAACACCTCATTTATAAAATCTTGTTAGGACTAAACTTTCCCAAAGCTCCATATAAAGCCTACCACACATATATGTTATGAGAGGGAAAGGTGTGTTGGGGAATTCAGGAAAACCCGTCACCCTCGAAACGTTGAGCTTAACAAAGTTCTCAAAGCATGTTTTTCAGGAGCAGGGAATTCGCAATTCTCGGAAGCCTGGAACCTGTGAAGTCTCGAATTCGCGAATGTGCAGAGTTCGGGAATCTTGATTCGGCGAGGAGGTGGAGTCACGAACATGCGGAAGCCCGGAATCTCAACTGTTGATGGCCCGAACTTCGGAGAACGGCCGATTCGGGAATCTGTTGAAGACCCTGTTCGGGAGTCAGGCGCGTGGACATGCGCGAACCAGGCGAGAAGCGTGGGCCGGTTCGGGAATCTGTTGAAGACCTAGTTCGGGAATTTCATGCGAAGACATTCACGAACCGGGGAGAAGCAAAGTCAAAGTTGTAGTCCCAAAAAGTCCGGGTTTAGAGTGTGAATTAGTGGCAGATTTGTAAATATGTTAGATGAAAAGGATGATCCCGTATGCGTTCACACCGGGAATATTCTCCGAGGCTAAGGGTGTTATCGGTATGTAAAAGTCCCTTCGTCTCCCTATAAAAGGGGGCGCAAGGGCACGTGTAAACGGATTCAGACTTTTTTGGAACTTGTGCCGCTTGCGAGGGAATCACGATCTCTTTGCGCTCTGACCTTGTACTTGAACGTGTTAAGAACTCTCACTCGTATTAGGGTAGTCATCCGAATTTTTCGGGTAACCCCCCAACATTGGCGCCCACCGTGGTTCAGCCGAAAAGAAGCTCACGATGCCACCTCAAAAGAAATCCAAGAAGAATGCTCCAGCACAGGCAAACCAGGATGATCGCCTTCCTACCCAAGGGAATGAAACCTCGTTTATTCCTGAATCCTCGAACGTAACAGACCAACAACGAAGAGAAAAGCTTGAAGCCCTCATGAAGGCAAGAGCAAAAAAGACAAACTCACATCCAAGAACAACCTCGCCGAACAAGCAAGAGTTCGAGAATGTTGATGCTGACGATGATTCCATAGACAGAGAGCTAGCCATGGTCCACCAAAAGATACAATAGCTATAGAAAGACAAAGAAAAGTTCGCGGCTCAGTTGCAGGCGAAGAGAAAAATCTCTGAAAAGCTAGAGCAGCTGAACAAAGAAAAAGAGCAGATACAAGCAATACGAGAAAGAAATTGACAAAATGAAAGAACAAGAGAACAGACTCCCTGTGGCAAGAGTCACCGCAGCAGAACCCTGCGCCTGCAAGAGAATCCCCGAAAGAAAACTTTTTCGCGGGAAACGGAGTCTCACACTTCGTGGATTCTGAATCGCCGCTGTCAATAGGGCTGCAAACAGCACCTTGGCCGCCGAAGTTCAAGCCTGTCTCTCTTCCCAAGTACAATGGCTTCGGAAACTCCAGGCAGTTTCTCATGAGATACGAGTCAGCTGTGAACTCGGCAGGAGGAGATGATGTTGCGGCCGGCTAAATCCTTCATCATAGCTTGCGAAGGACCGCATCGAATTGGTATTCACTTCGCTGCCTCCACACTCGATCTACAAACTGGGTAGATCTCAAAACAAAGTTCATGCAAGCGTTTCGGATGTTCCATGACACAACGGCCGAAGCCTCGTATTTGTACAACCGCAGCGGAAGGACGAGAGAACCACCGCGGAACTTCGTGAGAAGGTTCATGCAACGGAGGTCTCGGATCCCCGACGCTGATGACAAGACAACGATCAAGGCACCGATCAAAGGTCTCACCACAGGGCCAACGGCTTCTCACCTCACAAGAAAGAAGCCAGAGACAGTTGAAGAACTATTTCGAGAATTGGAAGATTACATTCTGTCTGATGACGACCACCGCAAGAGGGTAGCCGAACGGAACGAGGCAAGACAAGGCAACGGAGATATGACTCGGCGGGCACCACCCCAAGCACTCCACGAAACGTAAACAATGTTGGAAACTCTCGGCCACAACAAGACAAGAAAGCCAAGCACCGGGGGAGGATTCAATCCCGGAGGAAGAGGGAGAGGCGAGGACCCTCGGGACTCACGAACCACAACCCAAAAGACCCTCACTTCTATTGCCGGTATCATGGGAGAGGCCACAAGACCGAAGGGTGCCCGGAAACAAAGAAGAACATGGCAAGAATTCAGAAGAAAAAGCACTAATGAGCATTGCATCCTCCATGCCAAGCCGCTTTCGTCCGAACTTCTGGCAGCGCAATTCGCGAATCCACAGTCGAGTTCAGTCTCAGTTCGACAATTTCCACGACCACAATCGGCATGGCAGCCATCGCAGCAATTCTTCCCTCAATCGCAAGCGATACAGTCAATCCAGCAACCACAACCCATTCGGGAAATCTTGCCACCGCCCACGAAAGCTCGCCAAGGCCTCGGTCAAGTTCGGGACCTCAGAACTCCAAGGCACTGCCATCGTTCGGGACTATCATGCCAATCACGGGTGGATCCGCTATGGAATTCGAGACCAAGAAGCAGAGAAGCAATTACTTCAGATCTGTGAACACCATCATCAATGATGGCCCAGCTGCGCGCCCGGAATGGGCAAAGGTGCCAATCACCTTTACAGAAGAAGATTTCAGGCTAAAATCTGCGATTCATAATGACGCCATGGTCATCGAGGTCAATATTGCTGGGTGGGTCATAGGAAAAGTCCTAGTTGACAACGGGAGTTCGGCGGATATCCTGTTCCTGAAAACATTCGAGAAAATGAATCTGAGTCAGCATATGTTGGACCCACCGCAGTACCCATTGCGGGGATTCGGGGGGGAAAGCCCATCAAGCCGGTGGGGAAAATATCACTCCCGGCTTCTTTCGGAGATCTCGAGAATGCCGTAACGGAGAGCCTCACCTTCGATGTAGTTGACATATATCACCCGTACCTCGCGATCTTCGGCAGAGGTTTCATGAATAAGTTTGATGCTGTCATAAGACAACAGTTCCTATGCATGAAGATGCCCGCACCCAAAGGGGTTATCACGGTGTTCGGCAATCAGCAGGAGGCCAGGAACATCGAAAAAGGCCACACGCCCGGCCAAACGAATGTGTACCGGTCGAAAGCAGTCGATGAGATGAAGGAAACCTATGAAGAACCTAAGCGGGACAAATAGAAAAATGAGATAGCCGCGGAAGATGAAACAAAGAAAGTGTATTTGGATGACATGCCCGACAGAGAGCCGGTCATAATTGGGGCGAACCTCGGCGCCGAAGAGGACAAGTGAACTCATACGATTCCGAACAAAAACAAGGATGTTTTCGCATGGTCGGCTAAGGACTTGCAAGGTGTTGCCGGAGATATAATCGAACATGCCCTGGAAACAGATGACAAAATACCACCCAAGAAGCAAAAACTTCGGAAAATGTCTGACGAAAAAGTCAAAGCAGTGGAAGCAGAAGTTCAGAGGTTGCAGGATGCCCAAGTAATCAGAGAGGTCAAGTACCCAGTCTGGTTAGCCAACACTGTGCCAGTTAAGAAGAAAAATGGAAAATGGAGAATGTGTGTGGATTTCACCGATCTGAACAAGGCGTGCAAGAAGGACGATTTTCCCCGGAAAGGCTAGACAAAATCGTGGATGATGCAGCCAACAGTGAGATGCTTTCGCTCCTGGATATGTTCTCTGGGTATCATCAGATCAGGGTTCGCAAAGAGGACGAAGAAAAGACAAGTTTTATCACTCCTTTCGAACATTTTGTTTCGTGAGAATGCCGGAGGGGGTCCGAAGAATGCAGGATGCACGTTTTCGAGAATGATAGCAATAGTACCGCACCAAAGAAATTCGGAGAAACATTTTGGCATATGTGGATGACATAGTTGTCAAAAGTGTTCAGAGGAGAGACCATATCAGTGATCTGGCAGAAACATTCGCGAACATGAGGGCAGCACACTTAAAGCTAAATCCGGAAAAATGTGTGTTCGACATTCACAAGGGGAAAGTTCTTGGATGCCTAGTTTCAACGAAAGGCATAGAGGCAAACCCTGACAAAATAAAGGCTCTGATGGAAATGCAAGAGCCAATCTCAGTGAAAGATGTTCAGAATTTGACAGGGAGAGTGGCTGCCCTCAACAGATTTATTCCCGCAGCCGCGAAAGAAGTCTACCGTTCTTCCAAGTCCTCGAAGTGCCAAGAAATTCCAATGGTCCAAACCTCGAAGCGTGCCTTTTGCAAATTGAAGGATTACTTGTCCACCATGACCAAACTCTCCGTCCTCCCGAACCAAAATCGCCGCTTCGCCGTATGTGTCCGCATCAAATTCGGCGAGTAAGTGCAAGTGTTGGTCCAGAAAAGGAAGAAGAAGGAAAGCTTAGGCAAATCCCCGTATATTTCGCCTCCGAAGCATTGTCCGGTTCCAAGGTTTTTTATTCCGAGTCGGAAAAGATCGCGTATGCGGTCATCATGGCGCGAGAAAGCTAAGACATTACTTCGAGGGTCACAGAATAAGAGTCATCACCAACCAGCCCGCCGAATGATTTGTTCGCAAATAGGGAGGCGTCTACCCGAATCATCAAGTGGGGTGCCGAACTTTCCGAGTATGTGGTAGACTTTGAGAGAAGAAGTGCAATAAAATCGCAAGTTCCCGCAGATTTTGTCGTCGACCGGACTTCACCCACCCGTAACCCCGACGAAAATATACCCGAACCTTGGATAGTGCAGTGTGACGGAGCATGATGTTACAAGGGGGTTGGAATTTCGGCTGTTGTGACGTCTCCGACGGGCGTGGTCATAAGATACGCAGCGCGGCTCGTATTTGCGAACAATGAGCATTCCACGAACAATACAACAGAATATGAAGCTCTACTGTTGGCACTAAGAAAAATGAAAGCCTTAGGGCAGCAGACCTTCATAATCAGAACAGATTCGAAAGTAATCTAGGAACATATTGAGAAGGAAAGTAAGGCCAGGAACCCAGTCCTCATGAAATATCTCGAGAAAGTTAGAGAAATGGAAAAACACTTCAGAGGGTATTCAGTCCAGCATATCCCAAGGGATGACAACAATGAGGCAGACAAATTGGCGAAAGCGGCAGCCAGAAATCAAGAGCTACCACCGGATGTGTTTTTCGAAATAATCAGAGAGCCCTCCATCAAAGATTCGAGGGCCCAAATCGTGAATGTAGTGGAAACTCCAGACTGGAGAGCAGAAATCATGGCATACCTCAAAGGGCATTACGAACCACGGGATGAATTGGAAGAAAAAAGATTAAAGCAAAGGGCTCGAGGCTATGCAAAGTAGTAAACGGAGAATTGTACAAATCGGAGTCACCGAACCTTGGTCGCGCCGCATCACCTCGGAAAAAGGTCGGGAACTTCGAAAGAAATTCACGGCAGATTTTGTGGGGCACACATAGGCACCGGGGCTTTGGCCGGTAAGGCGATAAAGCGAGGATTCTATTGGCCCACCATAAACATCGATGCCAAGATGTTGGTTCGGCAATGTGAAGCGTGCCGAAGACGGAAATCAACGAATCCGTCCTCAATGCCGCTTCATCTAATCCCTCCAACTTGGCCTCTCGCAGAGGTAGGGAATGGACCTAGTAGGCCCGTTGCCGCAGCTCAAGGCAACTGCCGATTCGCGGCTGTAGCAGTCGATTATTTCACGAAGTGGGTGGAGGCAAAACCACTCGCGAATATCACAGCAGCAACAGTTCAGAAATTCTTTTGGCAGAATATAGTCTGCAGGTTCGGAGTTCCTAGAGAACTGACGGTTGACAATGGCAAACAGTTTGACTGTTACACCTTCAAAGAATACTGCAGAACCTTAGGCACACAGGCGAAATTTTCATCAGTATATCATCCGCAGTCCAATGGTGCAGTCGAAAGAGCCAATGGCCTGATTTTTTCGGGAATCAAGAAATGTTTGTTCGATCAGAAAAAGGGAAAGTGGGTCGATGAACTTCCGAAGGTGATCTGGTCTCACAACACCACGGTTTCAAGGGCAACAGGTTTCACGCCTTTTCGCCTACTTTTCGGACCGAGGCTATGACACCGAGGAGATCAAGAATGAAAGCATGAGAGTCCCGAAAGGAAAAGAGATAGAGGAAATTGATGAAAAGGTGGCAAAAGACATGATCGAGCTGACAATCCTTGAAGCGGCGGAAAACATTGAAAAATACCAGAGAGAGACAAGGGCATGGAGGGACAAAAAGGTGGTCCGAAAGGACATTAAAACTGGTGATCTTGTCTTGAAAAGAAAGAAAAATTGGGAGAACCCGGGAAAACTTCATGAGTCTTGGGAAGGGCCTTACATAGCCAGGGAAACAGATATGCCAGGGGCTTTTCGCCTGATGGAGCAGACTGGCGAGGAGCTGCCGTATTCATGGAATGCCGACAGCCTAAAAAGGTATTATCCATGAAAATCCTAGTTGTAGATAGATGTAACGTGTAAGTAGTTTTTCGATTTTCGTAAGTTTGTACTTTAGAAAACTAAAAAATCCGAATCACGTGTCTATAAGTGATTTCGGCACAAAAATTAGTTTTACTTCTTCTAGTCGCATTAGAATAAGAAGGACCGTACTCTTTTCCTTGCAAAGGGGGCTCTAAATCAAGAGGCAAGGTTTTTAATAAGGCGGATGCTATGTAAATACTCTTTATGATATATATATGAAAAGAGTCTTCCCCCAAATTGCGTATCTCGAGAATTCCATCGTGAAAAAAGAGAAGTTAGTGAGAAAAGGCTTCGTGATAGCCGAATTCCATCGTGAAAAAAGAGAAGTTCGTGAGAAAAGGCTTCGTGATAGCCGAATTCCATCGTGAAAAAAAAGTTCGTGAAAAAGGCTTCGTGATAGCCGTAGTTCCAACGTGTAAGAAAAAAAAGTTCGTGAAAAAGGCTTCGTGATAGCCGAATTCCATCGTAAGAAAAAAAGAGAAAGTTCGTGAAAAAGGCTTCCCGATAGCCAAAATCCCATCCATCAAGGGATTCCCACCAAAGAGGCCTGAGACAACAACAAGTTGTGGCCCGTAAAATCCCATCCATAAAGGGATTCCCACCAAAGAGGCTCCGAGACAACAACAAGTTGTGGCCCAAGAAATCCCATCCACGAAGGGATTCCCATCAAAAATTTGTACGAAGATTTCGAGAAAATGAATGCCTAAGGGGTTACCTGTAGGTTTTTACTTAGTGAGGATTGTTGAAAGTTATTTAAACATCATCGTTGTAAGAAAAGGGCAAGGGGCTCGTTCGGGGAATCGCGAAAGCCTTGGTTGAAGCAACCGAGGGTTCTCGTATCAACCGAGGCAAGTCTCCGCTCGGGTCAAGTCCACAAAATTCGAAACAAATTTTGTCGACTTGCGCAATAGCAATCGAGGTTCACAAAAAACTAAGGAAGACTTCTCCTAAAAATATGCTAGAAATTCGTGAATAGTAAGATTTGTGAACCTACCACCTAGTTTTCATGCGAAACGGCAAGGTGGGGGAGGGTGACGTTTTTTCAAGAAAAAATGTATTTACTGCCTTATTCGCATAAAAACTTCCGAACAGTTCCTCGATAATTACAACACTCGGTGCAAAATTCAAAACGAAAGCTCTACAACATGTCCCGGTTTACAAACATTGTCTTCAGCCGTATCACTGGCATAGGCGAAGTCAGATGCATCGGCTAAGGGGCTAAGGGGCTCCATCTTGGGAACCTTCGCGGACGGCGGAGTAGACGACGCGGAACGAATCTTCTTACGAAACAAGTGTCGGGGACAGCCCTAGAGGTCCCCTTAAACAACGGGGAAATCCTCACTTAAAACCCGCAACAAAGCCAAAACGCAATTTGCCTAACCTTGCAGAAACGGCCCACGCCGCAGGGACCCCGACGGCCCATCAAGGCGGCCCTCTTAGAGATCCCCCTCGAGCGGTGCTCCGCCTCGCTCGAGGACGCGCGCCCCCTCGGGCGGGGCTCCGCCCCCGTTCGAGGGGCGCACTTCCCTCGAGCGGGCTCCGCCCCGCTCGAGGGCTCGCTCCCCCCTCGAGCGGGTTCCGCCTCGCTCGAGGGTACGTCCCGCCCTCGGCGGGGGTCCGCCACGCTCGAGGGCGCCCCTCACGCGTGCGCCGGCCCCCGTACACGGGCATTTAACGCCCTGACACCGGTGGGACGGCGCCATCATGCGCCCGGGCTCGCGCCCCGTGCCGCCGCACCAACTCCCCAGGGAGGAGCCCATCCCCACCACTGTGGGAAGGGACTGTGCAGCGCGGCCGGTGTCGGTCCCGTGACACCGTGTGCCTCGCTCCCAAGACGGCTAACGCGCCGAGCCCTCGAAGGGGGGCCGGTTGCACCCTCGATTCACTTTCTTGTGACCCTACAGGGTTAGGTGGAGGCGCTAGGCCGGTGGATCGCCATCCCTGCCACTGTAACAGCATGGCCGCCGTCCCCGCGCGTGCAGGCGCACGTAAGGCGCCGTAGCAACAACCCCGAGACTTCGTGAAGCACGTTGGGAAGGGGCGCCGTTTTACCTACTCCCCGTGCCCCGTATAGGCCAACGTCGCACCTCCGAGCCTATCAGAGGACATCGCCACCATCCGCCGCCCTTCTACCCTCGAACCGCCACCGTTCGGGTACATGGTAGGCCATCATGGCCGGATCGCCGCAAGGATCGTCCGGACGGCCGCCCACTCTACGCGCATAGCACGTCGTGTTTCCCCACGTAGCTAGATAGCGCGGCGCGCATGTAATCCGCCTCCCCCTTGGTCTATAAAAGGGGGGGGCGAACCCCCGCCCGCGGAGAGAGACCCGAAGCATACGAGATAGGAACACACCACACACCACGTACTCATTCTCCAGCTTCTCCCACGATATCTTCGCCCACTCCTCCAGGGACTTGAAAGCCGTGCTTCCTCTCCCGCCTTGCTTGTAGCAGCCCCACTACGGTACACCCCCCCGTGCTAAGTAATATAGTGCCTCGAGCACGCCTCTCGCCGGACGTACGGCCCCCTCGGCCGGAACCAGGATAAAAACTCTGTGTCACTTGTTACTTAGCATCGACCATTGAGGGATAGACCTCGGCGCTATCTACTGGTTAGTGTCGGGACCATATTCCGCACCGACAGCTGGCGCCCACCGTGGGGCAATCGAGCGCCTAAGGTCATTCCGTCAACTCCCTCCATGGTGATCCGCACTGAGTACCGTGGTACACGCTACTGCATGGGTAGCTCGGACCCCCTCCCAGCCGGGTTCGAAATTCGCTTCGGGGACCTGAATTTTCAGGCCACGGGGAACGGCTATCTCATGCGCCTCACCAACCGTGAGGAACTCCGCGCGCAGCGCCGGCGCCGGCCGCCCGACCCCCGCCGCACGCACCACCACGGCGCGGCGCCCGCGGGCACGGATGCCGCGGGCCCGTCGACGCCACGACGTCGTCGTCGCTCCGGGACCGAGCGCCCGCGCCGGGCGCGGTCCGAGCGGCGGCGGCCGAGCGCGCCGCCTCTCAACACGGCGCGCCCACCATCACGACGGCCGCCACCGCCCCGGCGGGACAGCGCGCGGTGCCTCCGACCACGCATCCCCATCGGCCGCGTGGCGCTACGTCGGCCTACAACGCCAACGTCAACACCACGATGCGCAGGTTCCGCCCGGCCGCCACGTCTTCGTCGCCGCAGACCCCGCGCCTCGGCCAGGGGACGAGTCGTCCCCGGGCTCCATCGACACGTTGCCACCCGCCAACCGCCACGGGTACGCGGAGTGGGACTTCTCCGGCGTGCCGGACCCGCCATGTTCCGGTGTTTTCTCGACGCTACGGATTACGGGTTCGGGCGCTCCGACGACTCCAAAGACCGGGAGCTATGACCCCGCGCGGGAGTGCCGCGCCGTCATCACCAACGACCCGCCCAACGCCGCCGGTGCGGTGGCCGCAGGAGACGGGGAAGTCACGCCCGCCCCCGGGGTCGCCACGCGCCCGGCCGCGGGGCCAAGCGCTCCCCGCCGGGGCCGACGCCGACGCGCGCGGCCGGCCCAAGCCCGCGAGCTCGAGGCCAAGCCGGCGGAGGAATACGGACGGCGCGGCCGCTCCGCGCCTCAATGGCGGAGGAAGCCTCCGCGCGCGGCGAACGCGCGCGGGAGCCGGGCCGACAGTCCGCGACCGCATCAACACCGCCCCCAACGTCGACAACGCGGACGCGCCCCCGCGGGCGAGCCAAAAACTCATCGCCGCCGCGACGCTGCTGCGGGCCATGCCGGCACCCTCGACCCCCGAGGCTCGAGACCTGCACCGCGAGGTGCAAACTCTCATCGAGCAAGCGGCCGTCCAGCAGGCCGAGAGCTCGGCCTCGCGCATCCGCCAACAGGGAGATGCGCGGGACGACGAGGCCGCACCGGCGGCGAACCCTCGGTGCGGCCGGGGGACCGGCAGGCGACCCGCCGACCAAGGACGCACCCCCGGCCAAGGAGCGGCTCCTTGACGCACGCAGGCGCCGGATGGCGACGCCCGCAACGTCATCAACGCCAGGCGCACGAGCAGGGCGGACGCACGAGCAAAGAAGGGGCTACCACCCTCTACGGGGTGGACGCTACGACGGCGGCGAGGACCGCTCCCCGACGCCGGAGCCCCCATGGCACCCGTGTGTTCGGCGCCGGGAGATCGCGCGCGGCGGCGTTCCCCCAACGCTTCCGCCAACCCTCGACCATCGTCAAATACAATGGGTAGACAGACCCCCGCGTGTGGCTTAACGACTACCGCTTGGCTTGTCGGCCGGGCGGGGCCACCGCCGACGAGGTCATCATCCGCAACTTGCCCCCGCATCTCGGCGACGCGGCCCGACATGGCTCGAGTACTTGCCCGCCGGCCCAAATCCACAACCGGGACGATCCGGTCCGCACGTTTGTGGGTAACTTCCGTGGCACGTACGTGCGCCCTCGGAAATTCGTGGGACCCGCGCTCCCGCACACGAGGCCCGGCGAGTCGCCGCGGGACTTCATACGGCGCTTCTCCAAGCGCCGCACGGAGCTCCCCGCCGTGGCGCGAGTCCGAGATCGTGCATGCCTTCCTCGAGGGCACCACGTGCCGGGACCTCGTGCGGGAGCTGGGACGCAGCCCCCGCCCGCGGACTCCAACGAGCCGTTCGACATCGCCACCGCCCTCGCCTCCGGAGAGGAGGCCGTGGGGGCAATCTTCGACGGCAAGAAGGGAAAGCGCCGGAGGACACGCCCGCGGAGGGCAGCAAGTCCAAGGAGCCCCACCGCAACGACAAGCGGGGTAAGAAGGGAAAGAAGTCGCGCCGCGAGGTGCGCGAGCGGGGCGCGACGGCGGCAATGTCGAGGCCCTTGCTTTTGACCCGGCTCGACGGGGCCCTCGACCGGCCCCTCGAGGCCCGGGGGTGTTCGACGACATGCTGAAAAAGCCATGTCCTTACCACAAGACCCCAGTGAACCACACCCTTGAGCAGTGCGATATGCTCAAGAAATTCTATGGCCGTGCCGCCGCGAAGGAGGCAGAGGCCAAGAAAGACGGAGGCGATGGCGACGCAGGCGGCTTCCCCACCGTTGAAAATGTGTTCCTCATCTTTGGGGGGCCAACCGTCGACATGTCGACCCGCCAGCGCAAGAAGGAGCGGCACGAGGTCCTCGCCGCGGAGAGGGCGCCTCCGTCCTTCCTCAATTGGTCGGAGGACGCCATCACCTTCAGCCGGGAGGACCACCCGAACCGCGTCCCCAACCCGGGCCAGTACCCGCTGGTGGTCGACCCCATCATCGGGAACGCCCGGTTCTCGAAGGTCCTCATGGACGGAGGCAGCAGCCTCAACATCCTCTACGCGCATACGTTGCGCCTCATGGGGATCGGGTTGGACCAAGTCGCGGCCCGAAGCACGAAGCCGTCTCCACCGCATCGCGCCCGGCCAGCGTGTCCGGCCCCTTGGGCGCATCGACCCGCCGCTTGGTTTGGCACCTCGAAGAACTTCCGCAAGGAGATCCTCACCTTCGAGGTGGTGGGGTTCAAGGGGGCCTACCACGCTATACTTGGGCGACCCTGTTACGCCAAATTCATGGCGGTCCCCAATTACACTTACTTGAAGATGAAGATGCCGGGACCGAACGGCGTCATCACCGTCGGCTCATCCATCGAGCACGCGTTCGACTGCGACGTCGAGTGCGTGGAGCACGCAGAGGCACTGGCGCTGGATGAAGCGCTGGTGAACACGCTGGAGAAGATGGTCAACGAAGACCTCGACCCCGCCGCCAAGCACGCCGGCACCTTCGAGGCTGCGGAGCAGACCAAGGGGGTCCCCCTCGACCCGTCAGCCCCCGAGGGCAAGGCGTTGAGGGTCAGCTCCACCCTCGACCCCAAATAGGAAGTGGTGCTCGTCGACTTCCTCCGCGCCAACACCGACATCTTCGCGTGGAGCCCCTCGGATATGCCAGGCATCCCGAGGGAAGTCGCCGAGCACTCCCTTGACATCCTGCCAAACGCCCGCGCCGTGCAGCAATGGCTGCGCCGCTTCGACGAGGAGCGGCGACGGCAATCGAGCGGAGCCGCGGAAGCTTCTCGAGGCCGGATTCATCAAGGAGGTGTTCCACCCTACGTGGCTAGCAAACCCCGTGCTTGTAAAGAAAAAGAATGGGAAGTGGCGGATGTGTATAGACTACACTAGTCTTAATAAAGCATGTCCTAAAGTTCCTTTTCCTTTGCCACGCATTGATAAAATCGTCGATTCAACGGCCGGGTGTGAATTGCTTTGCTTCCTTGATGCTTACTCCGGATACCATCAAATAAAAATGGAGGAGTCCGACCAGCTCGCGAATTCGTTCATCACGCCGTTCGGGACGTTCTGCTACATCACGATGCCGTTCGGCCTCGAAACGCGGGTGCAACATACCAGCGTTGCATGCAGCACGTTTTTGGGGATCACATCGGGCGGACGGTCGAAGCGTACGTGGACGACATCGTCGTAAAGACCAGGAAGGCGGACGACCTGGTTGGCGACCTTGGCGTCGCGTTCAACTGCCTACGGGCCAATGGGGTCAAGTTAAACCCCAAAAAATGTGTCTTCGGAGTGCCGCGAGGCATGCTCCCGGGATACAATGTCTCCCGGCCGGGGAATCGAGGCCAACCCCCGGAAAGGTCGCGGCCCTCGAACGAATGGGTCCGATCCGGGACCTCAAAGGGGTGCGTAAGGTGCCGGGGTGCCTCGCCGCCTTGAGCCGCTTCATCTCGCGGCTCGGTGAGAAGGGCCTCGCCCTCTACCGCCTACTTAAGAAGCACGAGCGCTTCTCCCGGACCACCGAGGCCCGTGATGCGCTCCACAAGCCGAAGGCGTCTCTAACGCACGCCCCGATCCTCACGCCGCCGCAAGACGGCGAGCCCCCCGCAGCTCTACGTGGCCGCAACCACCCGTGTGGTCGCCGTCGTGATCGTCATGGAGCGCACGGAGGAAGGGCACACCCCCGCCCGTACGGCGGTCGGTCTACTACATCGGTGAGGTCCCGTCGCACACGAAGACGCGCTACCCCCGTGTCCGTGTTGCCGTACGCGGTAGTCCTTGCGCGGCGCAAGCTCCGCCACTACTTCGAGGCCCACCCCGTCACGGTGGTTTCCTCCTTTCCGCTAGGAGAGATCATCCGCAACCCCGACGCCGCGGGAAGGATCGCCAAGTGGTCCGTGGAGCTGATGGGCGAGACGCTCGCCTACGCCCCGCGCAAGGCCGTCAAATCCCAAATTTTGGCTGATTTCGTCGCTGAGTGGACGGATACACGCCTACCGCCGCCGCATCCAAGCGGAGTGCCGGACTCCGTTCTTCGACGGCTCGGATGAAAACGGGGGCGGGCGCGGGCCTCGCTCTTCATGTCACCCCTCGGGGAACACATGCGATATGCGGTGCGCCTTCACTTCCCCGCGTCAAACAATATGGCCGAATACGAGGCCCTCCTTAGCGGCCTCAAAATCGACATTTAGGCGTCAAGCGCCTCGACGTGCGGGGGGACTCGCAGCTCGTGATCGATCAGGTCATGAAGAACGCAAGCTGCCACGACGACAAGATGGAGGCCTACTGCAAGGCCGTGCGGGCCCTCGAAGACAAGTTCTATGGCATCGAGCTCAACCATGTGCCCCGCCGGTACAACGAGGAGGCAGATGAACTGGCCAAGATTGCGTCCGGGCGGATCACCGTTCCCCCGAACGTTTTTGCGCGCGACATCGCGCAACCCCTCGGCCGTCTTCGAGCCCTACCCCTCGAGTCACGACGGACCCTCGGGGGACTCCCTCGAATCCGGGCGGGTACGGAACCCATGGACGAGGACCCCTCGAACGAGACGTACGTGCTCTCCCTCCTCGAGGGGTACGGCTGCCACGAGGCCGACGCGATGGACATCGAGCCGGCTCCCCGCCCAAGAGGACTGGCACGAAAAATACATCGCCTGGATCGCTCGAGGGGAACTCCCCGCGGACCGGGCCGCGGCCAGGCGCATCGCCAGGATGGCCAAATCTTTTGCCCTCGTCGACGGCGAGCTGTACAAGCGCGCCGCCTCCGCATCCTACAGCGGTGCGTGCCCATTCCCGAGGGGCGCGAGCTCCTACGGGACATTCACGCGGGGATCTGTGGCCACCACGCCGCGCCCCGCACCCTCGTCGGCAACGCGTTCCGCCAGGGCTTTTACTGGCCTACCGCGGTCACGGACGCCGCCGAGATCGTGCGCACCCGCGAAGGGTGCCGCTTCTACGCCCGCAAGTCCAACTTGCCCGCCCATGCCCCGCAAACCATCCCCGTGACATGGCCATTCGCCGTGTGGGGGCCGGACATCGTCGGGCCCCGCGGAAGGCGCCGGGGGCTTCACCCACTTGCCGGTCGCGATCGACAAGTTCTCCAAGTGGGTGGAGGTGCGCCCCATCACGAATCAAAGGGCGTAACAGCGGTAACATTCTTCACCGACATCGTCTACCGCTTTGGAGTACCAAACTCCATCATCACGTACAATGGGTCCCGCTTCACGGTGCCGGAAGTTCTTGGAGTTCTCGCGACAAGTTCCACATCCGCGTGGATTGGGCGGCCGTGGCACACCCACGCACCAACGGCCAAGTAGAGCGTGCCAACCGCATGATCCTACAGGCCTTAAGCCCGAATTTTCGACCAGCTCAACAAATGCGGGCGAAAATGGCTCCAAGAACTACCAGCGGTTGTGTGGAGCCTAAGGACCACCCCGAGCAGAGCCACCGGTTCACCCCGTTTTTCCTAGTCCATGGCGCGGAGGCCGTCCTCCCCACGGACTTAGAATACGGATCACCCGTGGTTCGAGGCTATGACGAGGATGCTAACCGGGCCGAGCCCGCGAGGACTCGCCGGACCACCGGACGAGGCACGCCTCGTAGCCTTAATGCATTCCGCAAGGTACCAACAGTCCCTAAGACGCTACCAAGCACGCAAGATACGTCGACGGGACTTCAGTGAAGGGGATTTGGTCCTAAGGCTGCGCCAAGACAACCGAGGGCGCCACAAGCTATCGCCCCCGTGGGAGGGACCCTACGTCGTGGTGAAGACACTCAAGCCGGGCACGTACAAGCTGGCCAACGAGGACGGTGAAGAACTCACCAACGCTTGGAACATCCAACAGCTACGTCGCTTCTACCCTTAGCTAGGATTTCCAAGTATTTTTGTTGTAAAAACCGTACGACCAACGCCCCGCTTGGTAAACAACTATGTAAATGCTTCAAGTCTAATAAAAGGGCAACTCGGCTTTCCCCCGAAAACCCAAGTTACCCTCGGGGGCTACCGCGGGGGGCACCCCCCCCCCCAAAATGGTCCCATTTTCGCGCAAAAATAAAAAAAACAACTCACACGTGCTAAGTTTGTTTCCTACTTCAACCTCGAGCAACGATTCGAACAGGGCGCGCAGCCCCCGGCGGAAGGAGCGCGCGAGTCGAGATAGCCTACGCCGCGAGGATACGGCCCTTCTCTCTCGCCTCCAACCCAGCAGGCCCCCGGCGAAAATCGAACTCCCCTAAGTAAAATCTACTCAGGAAGAAGGAGAAACAAAAAAGTGCAATAAGCAAAAGATTTCATTTCGTATCATCAAATGTTTATGATTGAGATAATGTGCTTATTTACAAGGGCCCCGTGGCCAGAATACTGATGCTCAAACAAAAAACGGGCCTAGCGCCCAACTGATTTCAGGCGGGAGGAGCGGCAGCGTCAGCAGCGTCCGGGAAGAAGAACTCCTCGAAGGCCTCGGCGAGCGACCCGGCGGCGTCGGCGGCGAGCGCATCCACACGCTCCATTGCCACCTCGTCCTCGACGCCCTCGGGAACGATGTAGCCCTCCTCCGGCCCTCGAAGTTGACCCCGTAGTGGGACCGCACCACTCCGAGGGCCTTCCCGGACGCCCCGCATGCGCCGCCCGGCGCATCCGCTCGGTGACGTGACCGCCAAGGGCGCGCGGCGGCCGGCCGCCGAGCTTCCGCCCGTGCTTCGCCCTCCTCCACGGCACGGCAGGTCTCGAGGGCCGCGCCACACGCCTCCCGCCGCCTCCGCTCGGAGGAGTTGTAAGAAGCCTCGCAGCCGCCTCGGCCCGCTCACCGCGTGCCCCAGAGCGGTGCGCAAGCCCGGAGTCACCAAGACAAGACTGGAATCAGAAAGGGGAGCACGAATTCCCAAACGAAAAACCAACCAAATAAGAAGTCAAGCGGCAGCTCACTTCGACTTGCTTCCTCTCCGTCTCGAAGTCGCGGCGCACGGCCTCGACCGCCGCCCCTGAGGCGCTTGACGGTCTCGCCTTGCTCCTGGAGGGCCAGCTCCTGATTGGCATTGGCAATGCTGAGCATAAGCGCCTCGCCCTCGACCTTGGAGAACGCGGTGTTCCGCTCCTCCAGCGACTTCTGCGCCGCCTCGCGAGCGACGCGCTCCTCGCTCCAAAGACCGTCCGGCGTCGACGAGGGCGGCTCGCTCCCCGCCGGGAGCCGCCCCTCGCCCCTTGGCGGGCGGTGCGCTCTTGCGGAGCCGCTCCTCGGCCAGCCGACGAGCGCCGCGGCCGTAACGTCGTGGGCGGCCTTCAAGTCGTCGGCCTCCTTGGCCTCGGCCGCTCCCGCCCGCGCGCCCGCTCCTCGCCCGGCGCCGCCGCGCTTGCGCCCCCTCGAGCGACGAGCGGAGCTCCCGGTTCTCGCCGCGGACGTTGGCCACCTCCGCCTCCCGCTGGCGGCCGCCGTCCGCGTCTTCTCCAAGTCCGAGCGCGCCGCTACGCCGCCTCATCACGATCGATGAGGGCTGCGCAGACCCGCTCGAGGCTCGAGCGGCGCGTTGGGTCCTGCCTCGAGCTCTCGGGGAGTTCGTCGCGCCACGCCATGGCCCGCACGCCGCCCGCCCGTCCGGCGTCCTGAGGGCGTCAGCAAGCGCGTCGAAAGCGCTGCACCGCTCCCGGAGCTGGTGGACCTCGGCGTTCACCCGGTCGAAGGCGTCGTACTTCTCGTGGGCACGGCGCTCGAGCTCCTGGCACCCACAAAATCAAAACCCATAAGCGCTGCGACACGGGGGCAGCACACGAAAACGAAAGTAAGAAGAAAACGAGCAATCATGGCCTACCTGGAAGACGCGCCATGCAGGGCCGCCATGGACCCGCAGTGCCTCGTTCAGCGCGCGGTCGAGCGTGGCGCCGTGGCTCCGGAGCTCGCCCCAGAGCTCCTGCTCCCCCCGGGCGTCAGCAAACGCAGGGGGATCGTCAGCAACCCCCTCCACCTGGGCGGAGCGGCCGGCGCGGGAGGACGAGGCCTCGGCGCCGTGTCCTCGGTCCCCTCGCTACCATGTGACCCTCGTGCCGCCTCACGAGGGCCCCCTCCCCGGGGCTCGGGGGAACGTGTGGGGAAGCTAGCCCACCGATCCCACCCGGCGGCGGGGAGTCGTCCGAGACCTCCACCACCTCCGCCCGCGGATCGCCGGCGGGCGCCGCCGCTTGTGCCGCCCTCCACCGGCGCCTCCACTTGCGCCTTCATGGCCGCAGCGCCCGGGCGCGGCGCCGCGGCCACCACCCCTCCGGCCGCGCCCCCGCGCCCGCAGGCGCCGCCATGGGTTGCACCCGCTCCGCCCCCTCCGCAACCGGCACCACGGACGGTGCCTCCGTAGCGACGCCCTCCGCGGGCCGCGCCTCCGCCACGACCGCCGCCGCGGCCCGCACCCCCGCAATGACCGGCACCGGCCGCTCCTCGCCGACCGCCGGCCGCACCGCGGCAAGCCGATCCGCCGGCCGGGGCCTCGAAGCCTCGGCCGGGCTTTGCGAGCTCTCGCCCGCCGCCGCCGTGCTTACCCCCCGCCCGCGACGCCCTCGACGAGCGCCGCCGGGTGGGGATGGACGCGTCCGTCCTCAGCACCTTGGCCGGTGCGAGAGGAGGCACGGTTGGCACCACCCTGCGCAGGCACAAACAGAGGGTTAGAACGCCTGATCATCAACAAATCAAACCAAGCAAAGGATCGAACCCCTTACCTCGAGGAGGAAAAGGCGCGCTTCCTTTTCCTCGAAGCCTCAGCGGACGAGGCCGGCGCGGCTGGCACGCTTACCGCCGCGCGCGCGCGCGCGCGCGCCCGCCCGCGCGCGGGCACGCCCGACGCCGCGCCTCCCCGAAGGCGCCGCCGCACGCGCAGCACGCTCGCCCCGCGTGCGGGCACGCTTGCCGTAGCGCCTCCCCGACGACGCCGCCACGCGCGTAGGCACGCTCGCCCCGCGCGCGGGCACGCTTGACGCGCGCACGCGCGCGCCGCGCGCGCGCGCCCCCGTGGTGCGCGCCGGCGCCCCCGCGCGCGCGCGCCGCCCTCGTTGTCGCTTGCCCGGCGGCGGGTGCCATTACGCCCGCCCCGGGCGACGCCGCCCCCGCCGCCGGCGCCGGCTCCGGCGACGGGGGGCGCAGGCCGCCACCCATCGAGGGGCCCTCCCCCTCGGCCCTCTTCCTCTTCGTCCTCCTCGGACCCCGGGGAGGAGAGCCCCATTTCTTCCCCGCCGCCGGTACTCCGTGTTCCGCCGGTCGCGGCGCGCTTGATGTCGCCTCGCGCGCTCCCTCCTCGCGCGCCGCCCGCTCCTCGCTCCCGCCGGCCGCGCCGCCCGGCCAAGCGCGCGGGGAGTCGGGGGTGGGCGGAACGGACTTTGAGGCGGTAAAGCTCACCGACCGCATACGGGAACATCAAGGACGCGTCGAGAGGAAGAAGCAACACCAAGAACTAAAACGCAATCAAGAGCCGCACTCACCGGCGGGCCGGTGGGGAGCATCTCGAGGTCCCATGGGGTCCGGTCCGGATGCATCGGCATCCGGGTGTCGACGGCGCTCCGCGCCCGGGCGAGCACGTATGGCCGCTCGAGCGGCGTCGGGAGCATCCGCGACCTCGCCAGATCGACGGGGTTGGCCGCCTCTGTCATCTCGAAGATGCAGAGCGGCCTCTCCATCAGGGGCACGACCCGCCGGTGATGGAGGAAGGCGAGGACGCCCATCGCGGTCAGCCCCTGCGCCGCCAGCTCGCAGGCGGCCGGACCGAGTCCTCGCCGCCTCCGATGCCGGGGCATGGACACCCCGTAGCCCCAAGAGTCGTGCTTCTCCTTGAACACCCGACCGGTGTAGGGGGAGGCCGGGCTCGGCGTTGCACAGAGAACCATCCCCGCTCCCAGCCCGGCGTTGTTCGTCGTCATGGTGCAGGGGATGTAGACGTCCTTGAATTTCCCCCGCAGGGCAAGCGACATCCCACCGCGTGCACCGCGCGGCGGGTCCTCGGCTCCGTCGTGGGCCGCGTGAAGAGCTCCGCGCGGAAAAGGTGTACCCGCAGCTCCCGCTGACCGGGATCCCCGGTACCCTTCGCAGACGCCCACGAACGTGGCCGCCTGCGAAATCGCGTTGGGCGCAAAGTTGTGCAACTCCACTTCGTAGTACGGCACATCGCCCGCATGAAGCGGCTCGCCGTGCGTTGAAGCCTCGCTCGTGGTAGCGGATAAAGCTCACCACGTAGCCCTCCGGCGGGTTGGGCGCGCGGTCCCCCGCCGGCGGCACTATCCACTCCGCCGGGCGTCCATCTTCATTGGCCGCCAGCTGACCGGCGGCGACCAGCTCGCCAAGGGCCAGCCGGGTCACTGACGACCTCTCCCAAGCGTACGGCTCCAGGATCGTGAGAGGCTGAGGCGGCGCCATGAGAAGAAGGCAAAGGAAAGCGAGAGCGGAGGACAAGGAACGGAAGAAGAGCTCTAATGGCGACACCGCACGGTGGCAAAGGCGAGGCGAAGACGAAGGGGCAGGGGGCTGAAATGGCGAGGCGTTAAGGTAAAAAACCGCCGTCTCCCCCTCCCCTCAGATTTATAAGCCGCGGGCGAGTTCTCCGGGGCGGATGTCCCGCGAGCATTAACTGCAGGGAATCTTCTCCTCACACCGACGAGCGGGCCCCACCACGACCGCAGCGGCCACATCACCGCAGACGGGCCATCATCACGACGAAGACTTGTAGGGACCGAAGCAAGCGATCACGTCCTCCTACCACGCCGCCCACTACGCGCGCGCGCGCGGCCGCAACGCCTAAAAGGCGCGCCCGCGCCGCAAAACCGCAGCCTCGACTGCTAGGCATTTAATGACCCGATCCCTTGCCAAGCAAGGGGAACCCTCGAGCGGGGCGAACCCCTGGCTCGAGATAAAGACAGCCCTCGAAGGGACATCGACGTGAGAAGGCCGCCCGGGGCCTGCTTGAAGTAAAGCGTGCACCGGCGGGTACCCATGCCACGCAAAACCCTCGAGCGGCACGAGCCCTTGGCTCAAGACGAAAGCAGCCCTCGAAGGGATATCGGCGTGAGAAGGCCGCCCGGGGCCTGCTTGAAGTAAAGCAGGCACCGCGGGCACCCATGCCACGCAAAACCCTCGAGCGGCACGAGCCCTTGGCTCAAGACGAAAGCAGCCCTCGAAGGGATATCGGCGTGAGAAGGCCGCCGGGGCCTCGCTTGAAGTAAAGCGAGGCACCGCGGGTACCCATGCCACGCAAAACCCTCGAGCGGCACGAGCCCTTGGCTCAGGACGATAGCAGCCCTCGAAGGGACATCGGCGTGAGAAGGCCGCCCGGGCCTCGCTTGAAGTAAAGCGAGCACCGCGGGCACCCATGCCACGCAAAACCCTCGAGCGGCGCGAGCCCTCGGCTCGGGACGATGTCGCCCTCGAAGGGACATCGGCGTGAGAAGGCCGCCGGGGCCTGCTTGAAGTAAAGCAGGCACCGCGGGCACCCATGCCACGCAAAACCCTCGAGCGGCGCGAGCCCTTGGCTCAGGACGATGTCAACTCTCTAAAGAGGGCACGTGCGTGAGAAGGTCACCCGGGGCCTGCTTGAAGTAAAGCAGGCACCGCAAGCACCCATGCCGCGTTGTGCTACCAACCAGCGCCTCGAGGGCTGGCTCGCCCAGACCCCTCGACGGCCGCAAACGCAAAAGACGGGGCCGTCCAGGCGCGGCCCCGCACGGCCCTACTGATCAGAGGTTCGAAGCCTGACCCTCGACGGGTTCGAACAGGCGCCACAGATCGCAGAGTCAGGGACGACGAGGGCACGCGCATTCGAGCCGTTCCGCGAGCCCATTGGCTCGAGGGTGCCCCACATGTCGTGTTCGAGAGCCAGCGAGGGCAGCTAGCCGGGGGATCCCACCGAGGGAGAGCTTCCGCGCCCTCGGTCCCTATCGAACGGGACCGAGCCCCACCTAGCAAACCCACGCAAGCGCTTCCATGGACGTGTCTCCGGACCACGCAGCCTACCCTTATCGAACGGGGCATGGGCGTCCACTCGAACCACCCGCTAGCAGCTCGACGAGGAATCCGCACTTCGCGACCCGCTCGATGGGGGTTGCGGAAACCTCACCCTCCGTCCCGCGGAGGGACGGCGAGGGCGTGTAAGAAAACAAGTTGTAAAGCTCTACCCAATCGCCTTGAACAGGCCCGTGCTCGGGGGCTTGACGCACGGCTACACCTCCTTGAAATTGCACCCGTCGGAGACAAGTGCGGCGCCGCGTGCGCCACCGAGGCCGGCCGAGACATCGCCGATGCCGGTTGGAACATGTGCCATGCCCTCTCGACCCCGTTCTCGCGGTTAACCCCTCGCAGGAGCACCCACACTCCCGCAGGGCTTCGGGCTAGACCCGCGGGTTCGCCGACGCGGCCCCACGGAAAGCGTTCGCAAGACAAGCGGGGAAGAACGTCCTATCGCAGGTTCCAGCATCTGCGGGAGCCTCAATGGCAAACCCGCAGATGCTCGGGGGCTACTGTCGGGGACAGCCCTAGGGGTCCCCTTAAACAACGGGGAAATCCTCACTTAAAACCCGCAACAAAGCCAAAACGCAATTTGCCTGACCCTGCAGGAAACGGCCCACGCCGCAGGGACCCCGACGGCCCATCAAGGCGGCCCTCTTAGAGATCCCCTCGAGCAGGCTCCGCCCTCGCTCGAGGACGCGCGCCCCCCTCGGGCGGGGGCTCCGCCCCCGTTCGAGGGGCGGCACTTCCCTCGAGCGGGCTCCGCCCCCGCTCGAGGGCTCGCTCCCCCCTCGAGCGGGTTCCGCCTCGCTCGTGGGTACGTCCCGCCCTCGGCCGGGGTCCGCCACGCTCGAGGGCGCCCCTCACGCGTGCGCCGGCCCCCGTACACGGGCATTTAACGCCCGACACCGGTGGGACGACGCCATCATGCGCCCGGGGCTCGCGCCCCGTGCCGCCGCACCAACTCCCCGGGGAGGAGCCCATCCCCACCACCGTGGGAAGGGGACGTGCGGCCGCGGCCGGTGTCGGTCCCGTGACACCGTGCGCCGCCTCCAAGACGGCTAACGCGCCGAGCCCTCGAAGGGGGGCCGGTTGCACCCTCGATTCACTTTCTTGTGAACCTACGGGGGTTGGGCCGGGAGGCGCTAGGCCGGTGGATCGCCATCCCTGCCACCGTAACGGCATGGCCGCCGTCCCCGCGCGTGCAGGCGCACGCCGGGCGCTGTAGCAACAACCCCAGCACTGTGAAGCGCATTGGGAAGGGACGCCATTTTACCTACTCCCGTGCCCCGTACAGGCCAACGTCAGCACCTCCCTCGAGCCTATCGCAGGACATCGCCACCATCCGCCGCCCTTCTACCCTCGAACCGCCACCGTTCGGTACAAGGTAGGCCATCATGGCCGGATCGCCGCAAGGATCGTCCGGACGGCCGCCCACTCTACGAGCATAGCACGTCGTGTTTCCCCACGTAGCTAGATAGCGCGGCGTGCATGTAATCCGCCTCCCCCCTTGGTCTATAAAAGGGGGCGAACCCCCGCCCCGCGGAGAGAGACCCGTAAGCATACGAGACAGGAACACACCACACACCACGTACTCATTCTCCGGTTCTCCCACGATATCTTCGACCACTCCTCCGGGGACTTGGAAGCCGGGCTTCCTCTCCCGCCTTGCTTGTAGCAGCCCCACTACGAGCACCCCGGTGCTAAGTAATATAGTGCCTCAAGCACGCCTCTCGCCGGACGTACGGCCCCCTCGGCCGGAACCAGGATAAAAACTTCTGTGTCACTTGATACTTAGCATCGACCATTGAGGGATAGACCTCGGCGCTATCTATCGGTTAGTGTCGGGACCATATTCCGCACCGACAACAAGAAAAACGAGGAGAGATCAAAACAACCTATAGAAAACTTGAGCGAGGCCTCAAGCCAAAAATCGGAAAAATCTTGTTCGGGATGTGCTCGCTTGAACGGACGCCACGCTTCACCACTAACGAACATACTATCCCGATGAATTCGCGGCGGTAGCACGTCCCGCGCAAGCCCGGCTTGCGGGACTGCGCGAGTTAAAATATACAAAACATTTGTTCGGAAAGTTTCATGAATCTACATGAATGTACAACCAATCTCGAATTCATCCAAAAGTTCGGACATATCGTTCGCCTTTGTAACATCCACCTTCGGCGAATCCTCCTCTCGTTTGGGGACTCGTTCACCGTCATTGCCATCATCGCCGCTAGCCGCTACTGCCGCCGCCGCCACCGAGCCGTCTTCACCGGACTCGCTCGAACCCTCGCCGGAGGTTGATCCTTCGGGAGACGCGGCGGTGCCCTCTCAGTTCTCCTCTTCATTCAGCTGAGAGAGGAAGGCAAAAGTGAATAAGGTTTAAGAAACTGAAACATCTGCGACAAACGTAAGTTACAAAATCGGACAAAAGAAACTACCTCAGCAAGCTTTGCTTGCGCAATGGTCTTAACAACATCCTTCCCGCTGGTCAGCCAAAACTCCCTCGCGAACTTGATCTTGATGGCTTGAACGTCGAAGTTGGCTCGAAGTATCGCGGCATCGGTAGCACCGGGGAATTGAGAGAGATTCGCGCGAAACTTCTCCGGGTCGACACGATCATAACCGTGAAGAATCTTCAAGATACTCTCCACGAGAGAAAGCAACGGCGAAGTTGCCGGCGCCGGAGATCACCTCGCAAGGGCCTTGAACTCGGCCTCCGGCCAATCCATGAAATCGGGAATATCAATGTCATCCGAAGAGAGGTCGGGCGAACACCGTACTCATTCAAGGACTTCGGTACTCCACGTAGAGCGCTTTCAACTTTTCCCGGAATCTCCGAAGTGTTTTTCTTCGAGGCTTCACCTTGCTCTGCCAACGCCTTCTCAAGATCCACGATTTTGCGGTCCTTTGCGCTCAGGGACTTGGCGAGGCTGGCGTTGTTAATACGAAGATCTTCGACGGTTTTTGTAGCTCGCTCTTGCTTCTCCCGAAGTTTTTCAATTACACTCAGGTCATCTTCATGAGATTTCTTAACCTTTTTGAGCTCTTTTCTGGACTGCTCGAGCGTTGCCTCCGCGACCTTCTTTTCATCATGACTTGTCTTCAATGCCTCCGCCAATTCAGCAACCTTTCTCTCGAGTTCCATGTTCGTGGATTGCGCAAGGGTGAAGTTACGCTCCAGTTCCTTAGACTTCTGGGAAAGCTGTTCATTAAGCTTCTCCCCGTTCGGGGCCGAGCCGCTCTATGGCAACCTTCCCAAGCATAGAGTGCTTGAGGGCATAATCCTCTTGAAAGCGTGCAAGCTTTGAAGGAGAGTAAGAGTGCAGAAGATTCTTGAATTCTGAAAAGTTCAGGAGTAAGTCTCAGATCAAGATTTAATAATCGTGAAAGACATGAAAAGTTCGTGAGAACAAACGAACCTTGCTTACTAAAATGCTGCATGGTGACTTGTTTAGTCGAACCAGAAGAAGTTTTCCCGCGAGACGAAGGAGTGGTTTCAGAAACAGAGTGAGGCCCCTTCTCGGAGTCCTAAGCGGCCTTCTTCGGGTCGCTCCGAGGCCTCCTCTCTCGTTTCATCAACAATTGCGGACGATTTCCACGAGTTAAAAACTTGGACGTCTTGCTCCCAATGCCGCTTGTCTCGAAACCAACACGCAATAGCTTGCCGCGATGAGACGTACCAAAGCTTTTGTTAAAAGCGGCTAAGGAAGGAGACGGAGCCTCGGTCTTCGGGGACAATCTCCCGAACTTCAACCAAAGGGACATGTTCGGCAGGATTGTCTCCTCTTTGAATAGTGAGCTCAAGATCTGGGCGAGTCGGAGGAGGCTTGGTCGGCGGCGGGGACTTCGACGAACAGGGAGCTTCGGCAGCAGCGGGGGACTCAGTGGGGACAGCAGCGTCAGCAACAACAATGGACTTCTCAGCAGCGGCAGGAGCGGTCTCCTTTTGAACTTCGGGGGCAGCATCTGAAAAGGAATCAACATCCACGAATTCATTCTCGGAACCAGATGGACAGCTGTCTCGAAAGTTAAACAATGGCCAGAGGAAAACACCTTTAAGGCGGTCTGTGTCCGCGAAGGTGTCGTCGTCGAAGGCGGACGGGACTCACCGAACGCCGGAGGAAGAAACCTTCTTCACGGCCATCTTTGGTTTCTTACAACTCATCCGGGCAAGTCCCAAAGCGGCCCGGAGTTCGAGATCCGAAGCCCGAGGTTCGGAAGTCTTGTGCTTCCGCTTCGACGATTCCGGCGATCTAGTCCTCGAAGGCTTGACTCCCGAAGAGGCCCCCTCGGCGGGCGGCGACGAGCCTCGCTTCGACGACCTTATTCGGGGAGCGTTGATTGGGGCGGCTGAGCAGCTGGCCACGGCGACAGCGGGAACTTTCAACTTGGGACCAGGGCCTCGAGAGCTGAAAAATTTATCACCACAAACTTCCGAAAAGATGCGGTTGATCTTCTTCCTGTGCTTCACCAGGGCCTTATACGCCTTGTACTCGTTCATCGTATATTCGCCCACCATGACGTTCACCTTTTTTTCCACTTCGTCCATGAAGTCCTCGGCGCTCTAGCCTTCGCAGCCCGATCCCGAACTTCGGGAAAGGCACCCTCCGGTCCGCCCCGGCTAACATTGTAGTACACAAGCTCGGCAGGGGACCAACCTTTCGAGATAGGCCAAACCCCGGCAGCGACGAATTCTTCGATAATGTCACGGCCGCCGAGTATTGTGCCGGCCGGTGTGAAATGCATTCTCACGGCCTCCCGATTCCCACGACCCGCCGGTTGTACTTCCCTACATTCACCGCGGCGAGAGGCGCGATCGGGCATGACAGCTTCGGCACATCGACCTTAAAGTAAAACCAGTAAGATCTCCAATCGTCGGTAAGGTTGGACTTGCAGCAAGGAGCGATCTGGATTCGGGTGATTCCTTGTCGGGTGTTCTGACGTCGCGTATTGAAGGTGCAGCACGCGTGCTGACTGTGGTAGAACTGCCCATCTTCACCTTTGACAACTTCGGGGATGATCACCAGTTCGTAGAATCTGGTGAAAGCGTCGATGCTAGGACTGCAGCCGAAGGTCTTCAAAATCCAGATAAACTTCGACACTTCAAGGAAGGATGTCGGAGAAAGCTGGTGGATCTTCACCGAAAATGCATCGAGAATAGCCGGCAGGATGGGGTCACAAGGGAACCTCAGCCCGCAGATGAAGAAGTCCCGAAATACCACAATCTCTCCCTCCTTAGGAGTTGGAATCAGCTCATCAAGTGGGGCACGCCCCGGCGCCGGGGGAGAAGAATCCGGCCTTCTCGTATTCACGAATCGTGTTGCTTGTAACCTTCGACTCTCCGAAGGCGAGTGAGGGCGGCAGCGGGCGGGGAGGTCCTTGCCCCGATTAGATCGTCGACACCGGCATCTACATCCCCGACGTCTTCGCCGCCGTCGACCGAACCTCCCCATCTTCACGACTACGGGAGCCACCGGGCGAACCGGAATCTTCGTCCCGTGTAGCATGCTCCGCGCTTTCGGCAGCCGGGTCAAGCGGGAGACCGGCAGCCGACGAGCTCTTCGGTAGTCATGGGCCTAGCCGTGCTTTTTTAACACGAGCCACCTAACCAACGGTTACGAACATACGGACGAAATCAAGAGTAACGTTCGAGAATAAAACTCGAGAAATCGCGACATCGATACACCGAAGTTTAACAAAATAACAAATCGGCAAAAGAAAGATAAAGGAATACCTTAGAGGAGCGTGAACAACACCCTGGAGCTCGCAAGCTTTCTAGCGTAAAACCGGGTTCGCGAAGAAAGAGAGATGCACGAATCGTGAAAAGCCGGAGAGCCGTAAAAAGTTTTTTAACGACGGCGGCCCTCTATTTATAGGGCGGGGGAGGGGTAGTTCCGCGAAGCGCGCCTCGATTTAACCGTCCTTGGCTCCCGGGCGACGCGTGTCCCCCTCCCGACGTTCCGAGGGTGACGTTTTTTACTAAATTTCCGAAGGATTCGTGGAATCGGATCGTCGGAGTCAACCCGCTTCCCCGAGGGGCTAGTGTTGGGGAATTCGGGAAAACCCGTCACCCTCGAAACATTGAGCGTAACAAAGTTCTCAAAGCATGTTTTGCGGGAGTAGGGAATTCGCGATTCTCGGAAGCCCGGAACCCGTGAAGTCTCGAATTCGCGAATGTGCGAGTTCGGGGAATCTTGATTCGGCGAGGAGGTGGAGTCACGAACATGCGGAAGCCCGGAATCTCAACCGTTGATGGCCCGAACTTCGGAGAACGGCCGATTCGGGGAATCCGTTGAAGACCCCGTTCGGGAGTCGGGCGCGCGGACATGCGCGAACCGGGCCGAGAAGCGTGGGCCGGTTCGGGGAATCCGTTGAAGACCTAGTTCGGGAATTTCATGCGAAGACATTCACGAACCGGGGAGAAGAAAAGTCAAAGTTGTAGTCCCAAAAAGTCCGGGTTTAGAGTGTGAATTAGTGGCAGATTTGTAAATATGTTAGATGAAAAGGACGATCTCGTATGCGTTCACACCGGGAATATTCTCTGAGGCTAAGGGTGTTATCGGTATGCAAAAGTCCCTTCGTCTTCCTATAAAAGGGGGCGCAAGGGCACGTGTAAACGGATTCAGACTTTTTTGGAACTTGTGCTGCTTGCAGAGGGAATCACAGTCTCTTTGCGCTCTGACCTTGAACTTGAACGTGTTAAGAACTCTCACTTGTGTTAGGGTAGTCATCCGAATTTTTCGGGTAACCCCCCAACAAGGAGTAGAATATATAGGCTTGAGAGACAAGCGAGATGAGAGTTCATGAGCAATATACAAGATGATTTAAATTTGTGAACTTGGTTTAGTTTTTCTTTATCTCGTTCTTTATTTCAAAAAATTCCGAGATCTATTTAAACTTTGTGAGCATATGAATACTTGTGGGATAAGCTTAATAAGAATCTACCCTCCGTAGAGATGAAGGCTAGTACATTATGGAACTTTAACGAATTAAAATTTGGAGAGCATTATGTTTTCTCATGTATGATCAAGTGCAAGGTTTAAACATTGTTTGGCAATGATGATATCCATCGAAGGCTCACAAGAGGACGAGCAAGGTTTAAGCATGGGGGAGATGTTGATGGTGAAAATCCGTCAACCTAGCCATGAGTTTACCTTCGGTGTTGGCACGAGTTTTATACCTTATCCATTGGTACTAACCCCCATGGTATAACAAGTTCACGTGTGCATGTCGGTTTTGGAGTTTAATGTTTATGCGGGGTTTTAGTGTTGAATGCAAGACTTTCGGGATAAGTTCATCAAGCACCTCATGACAAGACCTTGAAGCCCCGTACAAGTCATGCAATGAAGCAAACTTAACTCCAAGAAGCCGGGGACTTGATCCGAGAAGACAACAAACTCCGAGGACCCGACTAGAAAAGTGCCGAATCTTGCAAGACAAGGAGTTATGCCCAATTCGAAGACAAACCGACGACATGGACCTACATGCGAGGGGGGGAAACATCCGGAAGCAAGGGAACCGACGTAGAGCAAAGGAGGCCTCGGGGGCCGGGCCCGGATGGGCCCGGGACGGCCGGCCCGAGCCGCTCGGCCCGGCCTGTCGAGGGCCCAAAGGAGGCTCCCCTTTGCCCTAGCCGCCAATCGGGCTATTTATAGGCCCCCGACCGAGAGCCACGCATCATACAATTCGTCATCGGCCGCCGAGGAGCGAGAGAAGAGAGGGACACCATCTCGGAGAGGAGAGGGTCGAGCTAGTTGACTAGGGTTTCCCTAGCCGACGTGGGAACCTTGCACGGAAGACCACGTCGGAGTTCCCGGAGCTAGAAGCAAGATCAAGGAAGTATCCCGGTGGTGATCTTGTGTATGTATCATTGTTATAGTTGAATTATCAAGTTGAATCTTTTCCTAGCGATCAAGTGTTTCCTCGAAGATTTCGTTTTTTGATCGGCTTTGCTTATTCCAATTATATTCTCGAGATAGATTACATAGGGTGTTCTTGTGGCCGCGGTGGCTAGAGGTGCACGCCGGATCTTCCGAAAGAATCTCGACTTGTCTTTTGACTCGCCCTAAGCTCCCCGCATGAGTAGGGATACGTTGTGACGAAATGGGTGTTTCGAAAGGCGGATGTTTTCGGATTTGGACGGGAAACCACGATTTAAAGAGGCTTCTATTAAGATTCGATTTGCTACTTCTTCTCTTGCTTGGAACTTCAACAAAAGGCTTACCCCGATCCCTCTAGATTGGTTTATCTACCTAATCTTACTTTGTTTTCTCCGGTCTTTAGTAGATTAGATTAGTTTCGTGTCTTTTATCTAGATGCATTAGGGTTTCTTTTATCGAAGATCGGAGTTACTTGGCTTTACTAGATTAAGTTTTGCGTCACACATTTGTTCCACGGATTCGATACCTTGGGTTCACCACTCGAGGGAAGAAGGGTCCCTTGACTACGACGGAGACTTGTCCGCTTGCAAGTCACAAACGAACTTTGATACAACTACTAACCGTCAACAAGGTGCGCGTGCGAGGAGTAGGGTCCAAGGTTGCTTGGAGCGACCGCAATCACTCCATCGGCTTGGATCCGGTCGGTGAGCTAAGCGGCTTTCCACTAGTCCCTTGCCGGACCGTGGTATGGCTCGGGTGGTGGAGGGGCGGATGCGAAGGAAGGTGAAAACCACGGTTGTCTTTATTTCAAGTGTGCAAGGAACTCGGTGAGTAGTCTGCTGTGTCTCCCAAATCTGAGTTAGGGTTCTTATGTGCTTTTAATTCTGTAGTACGTCAAGAATTGTGGATATTATCGTTTCCACAAGGAGTATCTCCAGATGCTGAAGGATGCTGGCGTCATTGTTTTTCAACCGTCGAACTGGGCAGACGCGGTCGATGAAGTAGTTGATTCAGTGGAATGTCAGATTGGGAGCGGTGAGCAGAGGCAAGCACTGGAGGACAAGTAGAGGAAGAAAGCACTGGAGGAGAAGATGGACAATGTGATCTGGAAGATGAACTTGATTATTGTGGTCGTTGTTTCGTAGTATTTGGATGTTTACTAGGGATGTATCTTGTAAAGAAGTAATTCGATGTTAAAAGTGGTGCTTTTGCTTCATCTGTGTGGATGAAGATTGAAAAATTTGTCACATATTACAAACTTAAATGTATGAATGAAGAATGAATGGAATGACAAGTGGGTCACGGATCTAAATGTGTCACACATCACAAAATTCATCAATTCATCCGTGCCGACATTTCATTGCAGCACGAGGCAAAGGAAATGTGTATTATTACGACAAATAGAGTAACAAACTTCGGCATAAATCGGCATATATACACATTGCAATTCATTGTGAACTACTGCCATATAATGACACAAACAGAGTATCAAACTTCTGGCATACACATTGCAATTCATTGTAAGCGCTACCATAGACATTGCAATGCCTTCCAAAATAGGAGACATGGATTGATCTACCGCGTCTCTTAGATCTACTAGTTCATCACAAGTTCAACATACACATATCTACTAGCTAGTCCATCACAAGTCAACAAGCACACTCGGAAGAACACATTAACCGAGGAGCAAATTAATTAAGCGAAGGTAGTCACCACCGGAGGAGCCCCACCGTCGGAGTCGGAGTCAGAGTCGGAGCCGGAGCCGGAGACGTCGAGGCCGCCATCATCATCGTCATCGTCGTAGATGGGGGGACCACTTCTCTCTCTAGGTACCCGGCTAAGACATTGAGCTTGAAGGCGTAATCCATCACGATCATCTCCGCAACGGGACGGACGGGGGGGGTCGTTGGACCCCGAGATGAATGACCAGCTTTACAAGACCGTGCCAAGCCTCGTAGAGCATCTTCACCGAAAAACGAGCATCCGAAAAATATCTTGCCGAAGCACACGGGGGCACCACGGGCCGCCGCGCCACCTTGTCTTGGGGCGGCTTCGGCCCGCTTCACCTCCTCGGGCGGGGGCGGCGGCACCTCCTCGGGCTCGGTGGGCGGGGGCGGTGGCACCTCCTCGAGCTCGGTGGGCGGTGGTGGCGGCACCTCCTCGAGGCTCGGCGGGCGGGGTCGGCGGCTCCTCCTTAGGCTCGGCGGGCGGGGGCGGTGGCACCTCCTCCCTCCCACGTTTCCTTGATGGCTCGCTTGACGCCATGCGCTTGCTTGAGGAAGTAGAAGCTCTTGGATTCATTTCTTGGTGACCGGAGACGGTGGTTCGGGGTTTTCTTGGTGCCGCGGTTGACGAAGTTCTTGGCCGGCCGAATTTATATTGACAAGACGGCGAACCGTCAAGAGGTCGGTCACGTGCCTCGGAACCCGTGTCCGCTCAAGAGAGCTCTTAGCCACAAAAATCATGTGGTCACAAAGAGATGTGTGACTGTTCATATTTTATTCAAAATACCAAATGCCCAACTACTCCTATGAGTTGTTCGATTCTTAAAAAACTATGAATTGTTTGTATTTTTATTAATCTATATAACTTATATAATTGGTACCCACTAACTATCATTAACTTCATTTCTCTCTTCATGCTAGCTACCCACATCATCTCCCATCAAACTAAGGGTTATTAACTCTATCTCTTTTTCTCTTCATTACACCAATTCTTTCTTCATACAAACTACCCACATCATCTTCCACCAACTAAGGGTTATTGCATAAACTGGTTGTGGTAGAAAATTGGTTCATAATTTATAAAAAAATTTCCCATATCTCGCATCAACACGCGGGGAATTACCTAGTTTTTAGGTGCTGCTTTATGGGCCCTAATTTTTGAGGGAAACAATTAACTGTCATTTCAAAAAAAGTGTTAAAGAAGGTAACCATTGCCGCCGCACCAGCCAACAAAGCCGTTGGGGACAGCTCTGAGGGTCCCCTAAAACAACCGGGGAAACCCTGCTTAAAACCTGCAAAAAACCAAAGCGAAACACCCCTCACTTAAGCACACCCACGGGGCAGGGCCCACACTGCGGTGGTCCCCGCGGCCCACCAAAGTGGCCCACTCAACGGCCCCCTCGAGCAAGTTCCGCCTCGCTCGAGGGTTCACACCTCCCTCGAGCGGGTTTCGCCTCGCTCGAGGGTTCACAGCCCCCTCGAGCGGGCTCCGCCTCGCTCGAGGGTTCGCCTCCGCCTCGCTCGAGACTCCCTCACGCGCACGCCCATTGCCGCACGCGGGTACGGGCATTTAATGCTCTGACACGGCGAGGCGGCGCTATCATGCGCCTGGGAATCATGCCCCGGACCTGTTGCGCCAACTCCCTAGGGGGAACCCATCCCCGCCACTGTGGGGGACTGTGCGACGTGGCCGGTGTCAGCCCCGTGACACCACGCCGCCTACTCCCGTACGGCTAACACGCCGCGCCCTCGAAGGGGGGCCGGCCATACCCTCGAACCACTTTTTCGTGAAATTGCAGGGCCAGGTCGTGACGCTAGGCCGGCGGGACGCCATCCCCGCCACTGTTGGTCCTGTGCGGCCGCCCCCGTGCTCGCAGCACCACGCCGGGTACTGTTACAACCACACCGGCGCCGTGAGGCACAGGACACCGCCACGCCTGCCACTGTATCCCGTACGGATCATCGTCAACAGCCTCCTCAAGCCCGTCTGAGGACGCCACGGTCAACCACTGCGCCCCTACCCACGAAGCTGCCACTGTTCGGGTACAAGACACGCCATGATGACCAGATCGTGGCAAGGACTGTCAAGGCGGCCGCCAACTCTGCGGCGTTGCACACCATACTTCCCCGTGTAGCTGAATAGTGCGGCATGCTTGTAATTCGCCATCTCCTTGGTCTATAAAAGGAAGGTGAACCCCCTCGCCGCAGGGGACACGAGACAACACACATTCTCCAATTCTCCCACAACATTTGAACTCATTTCGATCACTCCACCGGGGACTTGGAGGCCACGCCTCCTCTCCCCGCCTTGCGTGTAACCGCCCCACTACAAGCACCCCGGTGCTTGAGCAATACGATGCCCCGAGCACACCGCCTCGGGACGTACGGCCCCCGGCGGAACCAGGATAAATCTTGTGTCTTTAGTTGCTTAGCATCGACCATTGAGGGATAGACCTTGGCGCTTATTACTTGTTAGTGTCGGGACTACATTCCGCACCGACAAAAGCGACCGGGTTTGCTAACCCGCGTTGACATTGACTACTACCCCCTCCATCCCAAATATCGCCCCTTTCTTCTTTCCGAATGGATAAGCGCAGCACTTTCCTTGAAAAAAAATTGCGGAGGAGGCGTGGAGACGAGAGACGACGATGAGCACGGCGAGGGGCCAAGCGAGAGATGACCTCGCGCACCGGGATCGAGGAGAACCGGAACACGAAGTGGTGTCGCAACCGGATCCTCGCACGTGCGGTGAGAAGGCGGCGAAGAGGGAGACAACGATGAGTGCCGGAGTGGGGCCAAGCGGCGGTGTAGTGAACCCAATGCGGAGACGAGGGTCCTCGACCGGATCCTCTCGGGTTCCGATGAGGGGCCAAGCGGCGGCAAGGAGGAGCGTGCCGGCGAGGGGGCGGCGAAGTGGGTGAGGGGCTCCGCCTCACGTTTGCGAGCACAAGTGCCCGGCAACTACGAAGAGGTGTCAAGGGAGTGGCGAAGAAGGTGTAGAGGACCTCATCTCGACTCGGCAACGACTACGACGACGGCGAGGCAAGTTTCTCTCGAATCTCACCGCCTTTTTACTTGTTCTATAGATGGAGCTTAAGGTAGCTTGAGCTTGAGCTTTATAAAGTTAATTAGAGCCTATGATGATGTCTTCCATGCTTGTCATGATCTTAATTATACCAAGTTCTGAGGCAAATCAGTTCTGAACTTAGTTCTGCTTTTACTTATCACACCCTGCTCCATGGTCTGAGGCAAACTAGTTCTGAATTAACTATTTTCTTATACCATGTTTAACCCTATTTCAGGCAAAACACTTTGAGTCGCAAGCAGAGCTTGAGTTACTTCTTAACCTTAATGTCTGGGATTATGTGAAACCTGAGTTTGAAAAAATCACAAAAGAAGTGAACATCCTCATAAAAAAGGCTAAGCACATAAGGAGGTACAATTATACTACTGAACAAAGTCTCGAGCCCATTGAAGGTGCGCTAGAAGGGCTTCAAGAATCATTGGTTGCTTACGAAGAGGCTGCAAAAAGAGCCAATAATCCTGATGGGGCAGGATCTAGTTCAAACTTGTTGATGTGCAGGGTGAGTAGCCATACTTTTGTGGATGTTTAAGGGGCATGCCTTTGTTGATGTGTATGGTCGGGTAGCACGACCATAGTAAATAATGTGATGGACTAGTTAAGTCCTAGCACGATATATGGACAAAGTTAACCTTTTGTAATAATTATCTTTATTCCTGTGGACAAGTTATCTTCATCTTTGTGGACAAGTTATCTCTCTTATGATGTCTGTTTTGTCTCGGAAGATATGTTTGTTGATTGTGCCTCGTATATCGAAATGGAAGCAATGAGAGATGGATCGAGTTGACTTGTTAATGAGGACGGACTCAAAGGAGACCGAGGGCCATGTGTGGTTCGAGGACTGGTGGATGGTCGCTTCCTTGTGTGATGAGTGATTGACAACGGTGTGTGGACCGATTCTTGGCTAAGTATTGCGGGTGCGGGTTGCGGCTTGACCGGTGTTGGTGCGGGTGAAGAACAAGCGCGAAAGGTCGTCGCCGGTGAGGCCTCCGGGTGTGTAGAAGACAAGTAGGCTTCGTTCGAGGGACCGGTGGCCGGCGGGGGTCAAGTGCGGGCCGCATGGTGGCATGAACAACAAGATGAAGTCGTGGACGGTTTCTTGGTTGAGCCTCAAAACCAAGGTCGAGCCGGGACTACGTGGGAGCCGAGTCATGAGTGGAGATGGGCGGAGGCTACACCAAGTTCGCGGGGTTTCCGGTGGTTCACCGGAAAAACCACCGGATTCCTTGGTTGATCCACAAAGCCAAGGCCGAAGAACGAGAAGACGGTGCTACGGCGGCGCGGACCGGTCCCGGCCGGTGGGTCCGACCGGTCGACCGGTGGGGACCGGTCGACCGGTGAGGAGCATCGGTCGACCGGTGTGCGACGACGCGGTCCGGAGACTTCGAAGCGGAGGACACGCGTCGGGATCACATCGCTTGCGTCGAGGCTACGCGGGGTGCGGTCGCCGGCATCCGTCCGATGGTGAAGACATGAAGACTTCCAAATCCGCCCTTGAGGGGCTTGTATCCCTAGTTATTAGGAAAGGGCATTTTAGACTTTCGGTTGCCTCCATATAACCCAAGAGGTGAGAGGATAGCAGCCAACTCTTGGAACCCTAGCTCATTAGTTTTCCCATTTTCACCTATTTTCCTTAGGTTTTCTTTAGGACTAGCAAGAGAGCTTCACTGAGAGATTTTTTTGAGAGGGATGGATGATCGGGCGGCTTGCTAGACCTTGTATGAACCTTTGTTTCATGTATAGATGATTCGGCGTGGTTCCTCAAGGTTTGGATGTGTTTTCCCCGGTTGTTCTTGGTGGTGATTTTCGGAGCCCTCTCTTGGTGATTTCTTTGGGTTGTTTTCGGGACTTTTCTCTTGGGGATTTGATGGGGGAAATTTGTGGGAACCCTTCGTGGTTCTTTGGGCTGTGATTCCCCTCCCAAATCCGTGAGTAAAGGTGCTCGATTTTGGGGTTTCTTGAGTTCTTGGGTTGGAAGTGCTCTCGGCGGGATTTCTTCGATTCCTCCTTTTTGGACGAGTTTTGGTGGGATTAAACTTGGCTATGGACTCCTCATGAGGTGTTCATAATATCCCCAAAGTCTTGTTCAAGTCCGTGGAGCGATTCCGGGAGATCGAGATTTGGATTTGGTGGAGTTGACCCGCGGGTCTTTGTTCATCCCGAGTCGCCTAGGCTACACCGGTCCGACTCGTGCTCTTGGCCGGTCCGACCGGTGCGAGCCCCGGTGGGTTTTTGCTCGGGCGAACGTCTTGGTGTGTTTGTTGTTGTCCCGTGTTGCTGCTTTGTTTCGAGTTTGGGTCGGTTTGGTGGTCGGTTGACTTGTTTGGTGCCTTGGGGGCTTTTAGGCTACGATCGGTCCGACCGGTGTGTCTCACCGGTCGACCGGTGTAGAGCCACTTAGTGAAAGTTGCTCGGCTTCACCATCGGGGACCGGTCGGACCGGTGGTGCTCACCGGCCCCCGACCGTGTGGGTCCGTAGACTCGAGATTTGGTTTTCCGCTGTGTTTCTCGGGTCGGAAGGTTGTGTGTTGGTTCCTAGGTCCAGTGGCACTCCAGTGGCTACGTGGGCTTGGCCAACTTGGGTAGTGAGTCGAGACGTGTGTTGGAAGCCGTGTTCATCTTGTTGGAGTTTCCATCTCGTTCGAGAAGAATTTTTATCGGCTCCCATTCACTCCCCCCCCTCCTCCGGTTTGCCATATCGGTCCTTCAAGTGGTAGACCCTGCTTTGCTAGGTGCTTGCACTTCTTGCCCCGTTTTGCATGCTAAGATTGATGAGATGCATGCTTACACTAGTTCTCTTGAGGCTAAATTGAAGGAACCCATGCCTACATCATGCTCTACCCGTAAAATGCATGCTTTGAGAAATTTGGAACTTGCACATTATGTTGATCGTTTGCGGGATGAGAATGATGACTTGAGGAAGTTGATAGGTTGGTTGTCTGGTCATGAGCCTCAGTTGAGGATGATGATCGAGGCATTTAAGAGGTAGGATGGTGAGGGACTTGGGGCAAACAAGGTTGGTGAGGGAAGTGGAGAGAATATCCGGAGCCACCAAAAACCCACCACAAAAATGATTTTCCCCCAAAACCTAACCATCTTAGGAAGCGACTAGACACAACCCCGGCTCCACCCGTGTTTCCTACACCCACAAATGATCTACAAAAGCCTATCAAGTTTGTGAGCACTTCGGGGAAAGTGTTCTTTGGGAAAGAAAGTGAGAAGGCTAGTGAGAGGAAACCGGTGGAGGAGTTGAGTGGAGAGAAACCTAGTGAGCGCCACATCCAAAGCCTAAGCCTAAGCTTGTGAGGTTCCATTGTGGCTATTGTGGGAGAGATGGCCATAAGGAGGATTTTTTGCTTCAAGAGGAAGCGTGAGGAGATAATGGCAAAGGAGTGGGCTATCAAGGACAAGTACCACCCGTCCGATGGTGTACTTGAGCCTCGTGTGCGGATGCCCGGGGCCAAGGCGAATGTGAGGACGGTTCGGGCTTGGGGAGAGCGGAAGGAGGCTGTTGGAGGCGGCTCGCGCCGGGTCACACCGTTAGACCGGTGTGGGGCACCGGTCGGACCGGTGCGGGCACAGACGGCGGCGTTTTGGGTTTCGTGCTCATATAGGTGTGAGGGTTGTTTCCGGAGGTCGTGGTTCCGGTGGTTGGGCCGGGAGAGTTTGCGGGTGGTCGGGGTTGCTAGGCATTCTCCCCCTCAAGTTCACTACGGGGATGGGAGGAGGCGTAGCTTTGAGAAGGAGAGGAGGGACGGTCCACGGGTTCTCTTTCGTGGTTTTGGTCCTCCTCCCGGGCGGAGAGGGGTGGTTCCCTCGGGGTGGTTACCGTGGTGGTGATCGTGGAGGTAGCTTTGATAGGAGAGATGCTTTGGTTGGTGCTAATCCCACCTTCGAGCAAATGGCTCGGCACTGGGTTTTACTCTTTTGGTACTAACCCCAATCTTTGCCGAGTCGTTTGTTCGCTCACGTGCTCGTTTTTGAATTTCAGGTGGGAGACTTGAAGAACATTTGGTTGATTGACTCCGGTTGTTCGAGGCATATGACCGGAGACAGGGGGTGGTTCTCAAGTCTCGTCCCGGTGGTGACGAAGAGGTACATCACCTTTGGGGACAATGGGCGTGGGCGTGTGCTTTCAGAAGGTGAGATCAAAGTGAGTGACAAGATCACTCTGAGGCGTGTTGCTCTTGTTCAATCGCTGGGGTACAATTTGCTTTCTATGTCCCAGTTGTTGGATGAGGGCTTTGAGGTGTTGTTTCGGCCAGGTGGTTCTTGGATTGTGGACTTTTGTGGGGACCTTGTCCGTATGGTCGTTCCCAAGGGTCGGGTGTTTCGTGCTGATTTTTCTCGGTCTTCGGGTGTGGAGCGTTGTTTCTTGGTTGGTTCTTCGAGTGAGTTGTGGAGGTGGCATAAAAAGTTGGGTCACTTGAGCTTTGACCTTTTGTCTTGCTTGAGTAAACTCAATTTGGTCCGTGGATTGCCACGGTTGAGGCGTGAGAAAGAGTTGGTTTGTGCGCCGTGTAGGCATGCCAAGATGGTGGCCTCTTCTCACCCGCCTCTCACCGATGTGATGAGCGAGCGTCCATGCGAGCTGCTCCATATGGACCTTGTTGGCCCAGCTCGTGTGCGATCCGCGGGTGGGAAGTGGTATGTCCTTGTTGTGGTGGACGACTATTCTCGGTATGCGTGGGTGTTCTTTCTCGAGGATAAGGGGGAGAAGTTTGGTTTTGTTCGAGATCTTGTCTTGAGGTTGAGGAACGAGAGGCACGGAGATGCCATATGAGCAATCCGCGGTGATAATGGCTCGGAATTCGAAACTCTCGTTTTGAAACCTTTTGCCATTACTTGGGTCTTGAGCACCGCGTTTCGAGTCCGTATACGCCTCCCCGGAATGGTGTTGTGGAAAGGAAGAACGGGACCTTGTGCGAGATGGCTCGGACGATGCTTGATGAGCATAGGACTCCGAGGAGGTATTGGGGGCGAGGCGGTGAATCCTGCGTGCTATGTGTCGAACGGGATATACCTCGAGTGCACAAGAAGAAGACATGCTATGAGTTGATGCATGGTCGCACACCCAAGGTGAGTCACTTCCATGTCTTTGGTTGTAAGTGTTTCATTCGAAGAAAGGCGGGAAGTTGGATAAGTTTGAGGTTAGGTCCGTCGATGGCATTTTCTTTGGTTATGCATCTCATTCTAGAGCATATCGTGTGCTCAATCTTGAAACTAACCAAATCGTGGAGACTTGCGAGGTAACATTCGACGAGACGAGCCACGTAGTCGGCTTGTCTTTGAGTGTGCGGGTGATGATGAGCTTGGCGAGGAGATCTTTCGGGAGGAGGAGCATGAACATGGTGATGATGAAGATGGCGGTGTGGTGCCCCCCGGTGAAGAAGTACCCACTACTTCGACTACGGTGATGGACGGACTGTCGTATGGACCTCCCCGGGCCCACTACCTCGGTGGGTACCGGGGCCGACTACTCGGTGGGCCCCAGGACTACCGGCTTGCGCTACACGGCACCCGAAGGCGTGGAGCACAAGGACTACGGAGGAGAAGTACTCGGTTAGGAAGGCGTACATGTCCCGCATCGTACGGAAGACTCCTAGACGTACCCGACTAGTACTCTGTTGACGGTGTATTTTGGTGCACCTAGCATGTTCATTACACTTTGGTTTGGATTTGATTATGGAACTAACCCGCCACTAGGCACACTAATCATATAACAAGTTCAGCTTTGTGCATGCATTTAGAAGTGTTGTGTTTATGTAGGAAAACATGGACATAAAGGACGGATTCGCAACAAGTTCAAAGGAGCATTCATGGAGTCTTGTTCGTGTTCATGAGCTTGCTGAAATCACTTCCAATGGTGGCGAGGACCGAAGTGCTACGAGGAACACCCCCGGGGATTGAAGCGTAAAAGATCAACTTCATGCAAAGAGAGCCTCCATCTTGATCGCGAGGATAACGGCGTCAAAATCATGCAAGTGGAGGGGGCAAAGTATATAAGTGCGCGAGGACCCACGGAGCAATAAGGGCGACCGAACCGGGCCGAAATTGGGCTCAGGCCGGCCGGCCCGGCGGGCCGGCCCAGCCCACTTCGGGCACCGGTTCGGTCCCGTCTTCCTTGCCCTCGAAGGATCTTCGACCCTAAAACCCCCGACGCGCCGCCAACACGAGAGGAGAGGAGTTATTCGCACCAGAAGGCCATCCACAAGCTAGAGAGAGAGGAGGAGGATCTCCGGCGGGAGATCAACCACCTCGAAGGAAGCACCCTCTCGTGGAGAAGAAGGAAGACACCGGCGGAAGGGAAACCATGATCAACGGTGCCATGATCGGCACCTTGATGGGGTAATCTTCTCATTCGTCCATGGGTTGTAATCGATCTTGAGATGTAATCGCACTTTGTCGGATTATCTATCTATCATCTTGTGTTGAATATACTTTAATGCTTAAGGCTTGCAACCGTGCCGTAGAGGGAGTAGAGCTCCAATGCTTCCTTGGATCCATTCAATACGCCGTGGCCATCAAAGGTCTAGTCATGAATACCTTCGCGTAGTGACGATACGAGAGGAGGGAAAGGGCGAAACCGTGGTCACAACCCCGATAGATTAGATTGGTTTTTCATGTCTTTAAGCGATTGCATGCTCTAGTATCGTAGACCCGTGGGTGAGTGTCTTCTACCTTGATCGTTTATCATTCTCTCTAGTGTAGTTTAGTGTTTTCTAGTATAATAGTAGTTAGGGTTTTAGTAGCTAGTGTGTCGTTGTTGATCGAATGCTTGTAATCCCCTTGCTCCGCGGATTGACAAGAACCTTGGGAATCCCGTGGTGAAAAAGGTGTGGGGTCCGTACGCTTGCGGATCGTAGAGGGATACGTCTTTTATCCGTCAACAAGCCCCTTTTTCTGGCGCCGTTGCCGGGGAGAAAGTTAGTTTACATCGTTTGATTTGCATCTAACTTAGTTTTATATTTTAGTTTATCTTTTATTCGCTATATCTAACATATATTATCCGAGAAAAACACTTGTTTCTTTTTTTGTTTTTGTTTTTATCTTATTGTCTAGATGGAGTTCGTTAATCAACCCGTGGAAGAACCGGAGAAATCATTAAGGGATTACGCTAGCCCTCGATGTGAAGACATAAAAGTACAAGAGTCGAATTCGAAGCTCGAAGCGACCAAGTATGAAATTAAATCCAAGATCATCAAGATGGTGGCGGAAAACCCGTTTGAAGGGATGGTTACGGAGAACCCATATAGACACATAAGGGATTTCACGACAATATGCAACACGGTGCGTCAAGAAGGAGTTCCCGATGAATGGTTCAAATGGAATCTCTTTCCCTACTCACTTGCCGGCAAAGCAAAGACATGGTATTCGGTTGCGTCCTTTGAAGTTGAGGGCAATTGGAACAAGTTGACAAAGAAGTTTTGCGAGAAGTTCTTTCCAATAAGCAAGGTTCAACATCTAAGGAGGCAAGTGATCACTTTCATGCAAGGAGAAGAGGAAGGGATAGACCAAGCCCGGGATAGGTTTAATGAATTAATCGAACAAGGACCAAAACTCGGCTTCACCGGTGACGTACTCTTGCATACATTTTTCTTTTCCCTAACCCCTAGTTGCATGCGACACGTCGAAATGTGTGCGGTGGGGATCTCATGGAGAAAACATTCACGAAGCTGCCCAACTTCTACAAAAAGTTAGTAAAGCGGCCGCCATGCGAAGAGATTGGGAAACAAGACTTGCGGAAGAGCCGGAATTCAATTCAAGGAAGAAAAAGCTTGCTGATTTTTCTAAAGAGGCAACCCCGAAGTCACAAAAGAGGAGCCAATCATGGAGAAGCTTGAACAAGAACAAATCAAGTCAAGAACTACACCAAACGTCGACTTCGCCGCGCCAAATGAGACGAACAAGAGAAGCATGTCAAGCGCGAAGCCACTAAGGGAGTTCGAGCCAATGGATTGGGTTCCTATTGATTACGGAGAAGTATTCGACAAGAGAAGACCGTTCCCTAATCAAAAGGGGATGGCAAGAGCATTGGAAGTGGATTTCCCACCGGAGAAGAAAGCTGAAAATTCATACGACCTCGAAACCACCGGTGAGATTATTGAAAAGCTCTTTGGAGATGACGTGGTGGATCCGGAACATATTGCCGAGGTGAAGAGAATCATGGGGATCAAGCCCGAAGCATCACCATACGCTCGCCTTGCTGAAATTTATTCGATAGGATCCGAAGAAGAAGAGAAGACGACGCCGCACTTGAGTTGCGAGATCAACGGAGTTCAATGCGAAGCTTTATGCGACATCGGAGCCCAAGTAAGTGTTCTATCTTCTAAAATTTACGATAAAGTTCAATACCACAACCTAGACTTAGCTCCAACGTCAACGAAATTAATTATGGGAGATGGTAGAACTATCAAACCTCTAGGTATTGCTTGCAACATGAAAGTAAAAATCTCTAGAAACTATATACCAACCGATTTCTTTGTTATTGATGCTTACCATGGTAATTCTGATCATATAATCTTAGGTAGGCCTTTTCTTAAGTTGGTTGATGCCGTGTTAGATGCCGGAGAAGGCAAAGTAACAATGAACCTTAATGGAACAAAGTACACATATAACTTTCTTCGTGCTTCTAAACACCTTACACCTTTTCCTCCCGAAGATGGAGAAATAGAAAAGATAGATAGTCTTTGTTTTGTTGAAACCCTTAGAGACCCGCTGCAAAGAGCGACCGAAAATCAAATTAGTAATCAACAAGATGAAGAACTAGAGGAAGCAACAAAAGGCTTAGAGCCGCATGATTGTAGTGCGGAGGAAGAGAAGTTCGAAGACATAGGAGAAATCAAACCCGAGGAGCCGCAAGTGCCCGAAGTAGACCTTAAACCTTTGCCCAAGGGATTAAAATATGAATTTTTGGGCCCGGACAAAACTTATCCAGTCATTGTGAGCGACGAGTTGAGCCCCGAAGAAAATGAAGCGTTGCTGATTTTATTAAAAAAACATAGGAACGTGATTGGATATTCAATTAATGATCTCAAAGGTATTAGCCCGGCCTTTTGCACTCATCGTATACCAATGGAAGACCAATGTAAGCCTGTAGTGGACCATCAAAGGAGGCTAACCCATGCCATGCGAGAGGTAGTAAAGAAAGAGGTTATCAAGTTACTTGATGCCGGAATCATCTACCCGGTTCCGCATAGCGAATGGGTGAGCCCGGTACATTGTGTACCGAAGAAAGGAGGTTTGACCGTGGTGAAGAATGAGAAGAACGAGTTGATACCGCAAAGAACCGTGACCGGGTGGCGGATGTGTATCGATTATCGTAAGCTTAACAAAGCGACGAAGAAAGATCACTTCCCCCTACCGTTCATAGACGAGATGCTCGAGAGGTTAGCAAACCACGCTTATTTTTGCTTTTTCGATGGATACTCGGGGTTCATGCAAATTCCTATTCACCGGAAGATCAACATAAGACAACGTTTACGTGTCCTTACGGAACGTTTGCATATAGGAGGATGCCCTTCGGCCTATGCAACGCTCCGGCCTCTTTTCAACGTTGCATGATGGCCGTGTTTTCGGAATTCATCGAAGAAATTGTTGAAGTGTTTATGGATGATTTTTCCGTTTACGGGAAGACGTTCATGGATTGCTATGCAAACTTAGAAAAGGTCCTTACAAGGTGTGCGGAGGTAGATTTGGTTTTAAATTGGGAAAAATGCCACTTCATGGTTAAGCAAGGCATAGTGCTCGGACATGTTATATCCGAGAGAGGAATTGAAGTGGACAAGGCTAAGGTAGAGACGGTTGAGCAACTCCCACCTCCTACGGATGTTAAGTCCTTAAGGAGCTTTCTAGGCCATGCCGGATTCTATAGAAGATTTATAAAGGACTTCTCGAAGATCACTAAGCCTTTAACGCACCTTCTTCAAAAGGATGTGGCTTTCGATTTTGATGAGAAGTGTCTAGCGGCATTCCGGACCTTGAAAAATGCGTTGGTAAGTGCTCCCATCATCCAACCTCCGGATTGGAGCCAACCTTTCGAGATCATGTGTGACGCAAGTGACTACGCCGTAGGCGCAGTCTTGGGCCAAAGAAAGGAAGGCCGAGTTCACGCCGTTTACTACGCTAGCAAAACTCTTAGTGGGGCACAATTAAATTACTCTACTACGGAAAAAGAGTTGTTAGCGGTGGTATTCGCTTTCGAAAAATTCAGATCTTACATCGTGAACTCGAAAGTCATTGTTTACACCGATCACGCGACCATCAAGTATCTCTTGGCCAAGAAGGAAGCTAAACCACGTTTGATTCGTTGGATCCTTCTTCTCCAAGAGTTTGATGTTGAAATTCGTGATAAAAAGGGGGTGGAAAATGTTGTGGCCGATCATTTGTCTAGGATGAATCGTGGACAAGATGATAAAGAGCCCATAGAAGATAAGATGAGAGATGACCACCCTATAGAGTGCTTGATAAAGATACTTCGATGATCGACATCATTCGAGCAATTCGAAAGATGCCCCTCGATCATCTAGACAAAAACACTCAAAGGAAGATAATTTCCGAAAGTAAGAAATATTTTTGGGATGCACCATACCTCTTCAAGCTTGGCAATGATGGAGTGATGAGAAGATGTGTGCCAAGAGAAGAGAGGCTTGAGATTCTAAGGAAGTGCCACTCGGCGGAGTACGGTGGACACTATAGCCATTTTCGAACCGAAGCAAAAGTATGGTCGAGCGGATTCTATTGGCCGGAGATGCATGAAGATACTAAAAGATATGTTGCGTCATGCCCCGAATGCCAAAGAACCGGAAACATCTCTCAAAGAAATTCTATGCCTTTGAAATACAACTTGCAAATCGACATATTCGATGTATGGGGCATAGACTTCATGGGGCCTTTTAAAAACTCATTTGGATTCGAGTATATACTTGTTATGGTTGATTATGTATCCAAGTGGGTAGAGGCTATACCATGTCGTAAAGCTTCCACGGAGAAGTCCATCACTATGATCAAGAACGTGATTTTTCCCCGTTTCGGTACACCGAGAATCTTGATAAGTGATGGAGGAACTCATTTCACGGAAGAACTTCAAAAGGTGCTTGTCCAAGTTGGGAATTGAGCATAGGGTCTCCACGGCCTATCACCCACAAACCAACGGACAAGCGGAGACGTCAAATCGGCAATTAAAAAGCATACTCAACAAAACCATAGAGAAGGGAGGCAAGGATTGGTCAAAGAAATTAGACGGAGCTTTATGGGCTTACCGAACGGCGTTTAAAACACCGATAGGTATGACCCCTTATCAATTCGTCTATGCAAAAGCTTGCCACCTTCCGGTTGAGTTGGAACATAAGGCCTATTGGGCGATTAAAGAGATGAACCTTGATCTCGATGCCACGGTGGTGAAACGAAGAATTCAAATAAGCGAGCTAGAGGAGTTGAGGTTGAAAGCATATGAAAACGCAAGCATATACAAGGAGAGAATCAAAAGGTGGTATGATAAAAGATTGAAGAAAAAAGAATTCAAAGAAGGAGATAAGGTCCTCCTCTACAATTCGAGGTTTAAAACCTTCGGAAAGGGGAAATTGCAAAGCAAGTGGGACGGACCTTATGTTGTGCATTTGGTGTTCTCCAACGGAGCGGTAACCATTATGGATATAAACGGCGATCAATTTGTGGTGAATGGACAGCGGCTAAAGGTTTACTACGAACCCGATGTCGTGCCCATTCATCATGTTGACGTCTTTACCATGGAGGAAGAGCCCGAACGTCTCTCCTAGGACGAAAAACAAGGCATCAACTTCTCGTAAATAATTTTTCTTTTAGCTTTACGGAGTTTTTCGCGAAGATTTACTTGGGCCAACTTTTTCCCATGGGCTAAGGAAGAAAAAATAGGGCGGTGTGCAAAAACCCGGACCGGCCCGGCCCCCCGAGGCGGGGGTGGGCCGGCCGGCCCGTGCGGACCGGCCCGGGGGTGACCCGACGCCCGATGACCCCGAATTTCGCCCGAATTGCTCCTTTTTGACTTCCTTGTTTGGTCGGAAAATTTTAAGGGAAGTGTAAAAAAGGAAAATAAGGTTCCCGGGGCTTTCCTCTCGGGACTATTTATTTGGCCGAATTGGGAGCTCGAGAATCAAACCTTTCAAGCAATGTGTTGCACCCTTGTAGCGACCATTGAGCCTCCAAAAAGCTTAGAGTTGAAGCTAGAAGCCAAGAAGCCATCGATGGAGGAGGCGATGCGATGCGAGCTCAAGCTACCCGTCAAGAGGACCGCACGTATCCGTTGCGGAGGACGTGTCCCGACCGGAGCTCTTGCACCTCGCAACCCCGTCGAAGGAGAGAAGGTCCCTACACCCGTTCGAAGGTCGGCACGCCTCCAAGGCATCAAGCGCAAGGATTACAAGGAGGTGTCTCCGGAACCTAAGGATTATGGGGATAGCGACTACTCCGACGATCGTAGCCCGAGCTCGTGGGCGGCCGCCGTAGAGACGATGATGATTGGGGTGAGCACCCCTATGAAAGGACTCCCGAAGGCCCCAACGGCGACGGCAACGGCGGTGGCGAAGGCAACAACAATGGAGGTGGCGACGACGGTGGTGACAACGGTGGAGATTATGGCGACGACGACCCCTTCGGATTGCATCCGGTGTCTTGTCGAGTTTGCCGTCAATCCATCGCGGATCTCTACACGTCGGCCGACTAATGTCTCCAAGCCATGGAAGCGATGAAGCGGCGTATGGAGGACTTGGAGCGCATAGTTGAAGATGACTACAAGTTCCTTAACCGCAACGTGCGCAAACTTTTCGGCATGGTTGGAAACATGAGAGGCAAGTGGTGCAAAACTTGCTCGAAGTACCACTAGATCTAGTTTTCCCCTTAGGATTTTTGTAAGATACGACGAGGACGTCGTATGTTTTAAGTGTGGGGGAGAGCTAGCTCGCTAGCCTTAGCTTTTGAACTTCAAGTTTAGGTTCGGTTTAATCTTCATGTGAGACTCTTAGTGTTTTAATGAGTCTTTAGTTTTTGAGTCTCGTTTTAAAATTTTTGCAAGTGTCTTAAATTAGTGTTGAGTCAAGAAAATCAAATAAAAAGAGTCTTTATATATATCTTTGTGTTTTATGTATTGTTTATCTTTATTTACTTGTTTGTTTAATCTTCGATTCTTGATATATGAACACAAGTATGTGGTTTGAAAAACGTTTACCGTGGTGCTTAGTGGAATCACTACTACTTAAAGTACCCATACCGCACTTCGATCTTGAGCTTCACATGCTAGTTGTGCTATGTTCGATGCTAAAAATTGGAGGATTTCAGTTCTGAAAATTATATTAAAACCCTTGTAATAAAGGTTAGCAAAACCTCTTTTTCCAAGTTGAGAGTAAGAAAAGAATTCCTATCCAAAGCCAAGTTTATTTCTTTCGCTCCACCATAAGTGTGATTAGCACGATGAGTTAGGCTAGGACCCTTCTCTCTTGGTGAGTTTTAATTTCGAGCAATGATCATGTCCTTGTGCTTATCTTTTGTTGCTAGACTCGTCATATATTCGGTAACGTGACTTTCACAACGGAAGTCACGTACATCGCCGAATTCCATACCCAACCCTATACATCTCTTTTGTACATCGTATTCCTTGAACACAACCTATTTTCAAAGTTTCGTCTCGTCTCTAGCATGATTTATTTAAAAATTTCAGATTGTATGCATGCGAGGAAAGAGAGAATTGAAAGCTTTGAAAAGTTGTCAAGAGAGAGAAAAATAAAGAGAAAAAGTATGTGTATGGAAAAGTAAGAAAGAAAGAAAGAAAAAATCATATGTGAATGAAAGAAAAAAAAGAAAAAAAAGAGAAAGATGAGTTAGCAATGAAGATATGAGAGGGATGGATCAAGTGAAAGAAAAGAAAAAAAAATAAAGTGTAAGGAAGGATGTCACGTTGATTGTGAGACGAAACTTTTACTCTATTTCCAACCATGTGCAATCCGACAACGAGGACATCATTGGTGCCTTGAAGTCACAATTTTCTTTTGCCCTTGCACATGTCCACCATTCTAAATCTTCTCATCCTTGATATCCCTACATATGGTTAATTCTCATGATCATTGTCTTTGAAAGGTAGACAACCATTAGAGGAAGTTCTTAGTTTGACAATACTTGTGTTGATTGCACTAGCCCTACCTATAGCTCCACTTTTACATGATATATGCAAGATTAATGGGAGGTGAGAGTTTTATAAAATTTGGTTAGGATAGCCACTTCATATGAGTGATTTGAGAGAGCCCGGAGAAAGGTTTTTGTCTAATACTTGTTGCAGGAATTTTTGTTTTGAAAATCATAAAAACCCTCCGATGGAAGCAAAGAAGTAAGTATGGCTGAAATTGAAAGCTTCGAGTGAAGAGGTTGAGTTGTGGGGTGAATCTTGACGTGGTAAAAATTCTAAACGCCCATGTTTATGTTTGATTATCATTACTTTGTGTTTATGTATTAAAGATGAAGGGATTGACTAACTTGTGAAAAATGATAAGTGGTACACGATTACACTCCTTGGACGAAGTTCTTTTATGAGTACTTGCTCGAGGACGAGCAAGAGCTAAGTGTGGGGGAGATGTTGACGGTGTATTTTGGTGCACCTAGCATGTTCATTACACTTTGGTTTGGATTTGATTATGGAACTAACCCGCCACTAGGCACACTAATCATATAACAAGTTCATCTTTGTGCATGCATTTGGAAGTGTTGTGTTTATGTAGGAAAACATGGACATAAAGGACGGATTCGCAACAAGTTCAAAGGAGCATTCATGGAGTCTTGTTCGTGTTCATGAGCTTGCTGAAATCACTTCCAATGGTGGCGAGGACCGAAGTGCTATGAGGAACACCCCCGGGGATTGAAGCGTAAAAGATCAACTTCATGCAAAGAGAGCCTCCATCTTGATCGCGAGGATAACAGCGTCAAAATCATGCAAGTGGAGGGGGCAAAGTAGATAAGTGCGCGAGGACCCACGGAGCAAAAAGGGCGACCGAACCGGGCCGAAATTGGGCTGGGCACGGCCGGCCGGCCCGGGCGGGCCGGCCCAGCCCACTTCGGGCACCGGTTCGGTCCCGTCTTCCTTGCCCTCGAAGGATCTTCGACCCTAAAACCCCCGACGCGCCGCCAACACGAGAGGAGAGGAGTTATTCGCACCCGAAGGCCATCCACAAGCTAGAGAGAGAGGAGGAGGATCTCCCGGGGGAGATCAACCACCTCGAAGGAAGCACCCTCTCGTGGAGAAGAAGGAAGACACCGGCGGAAGGGAAACCATGATCAACGGTGCCATGATCGGCACCTTGATGGGGTAATCTTCTCATTCGTCCATGGGTTGTAATCGATCTTGAGATGTAATCGCACTTTGTCGGATTATCTATCTATCATCTTGTGTTGAATATATTTTAATGCTTAAGGCTTGGAATCGTGCCGTAGAGGGAGTAGAGCTCCAATGCTTCCTTGGATCCATTCAATACGCCGTGGCCATCAAAGGTCTAGTCATGAATACCTTCGCGTAGTGACGAGTACGAGAGGAGGGAAAGGGCGAAACCGTGGTCACAACCCCGATAGATTAGATTGGTTTTTCATTTCTTTAAGCGATTGCATGCTCTAGTATCGTAGACCCGTGGGCGAGTGTCTTCTACCTTGATCGTTTATCATTCTCTCTAGTGTAGTTTAGTGTTTTCTAGTATAATAGTAGTTAGGGTTTTAGTAGCTAGTGTGTCGTTGTTGATCGAACGCTTGTAATCCCCTTGCTCCGCGGATTGACAAGAACCTTGGGAATCCCGTGGTGAAAAAGGTGTGGGGTCTGTACGCTTGCGGATCGTAGAGGGATACGTCTTTTATCCGTCAACATACTCTCTCCCTACTCCGACTTGTAACCCTACCTCCCGAACTATATAAGGCGAGGCGGGGACCGTTCTCTAGGAACACAACACATCTCATTCAACTCACGGTGCACTATTGCACCATCTTGTAATCGTGCCCAATCAATCCAGAGCTACGCAGCATACAGGACGTAGGGTATTACGCACCTCGCGGCCCGAACCTGTCTAAATTGTGTGCCACGTGTCTCTTCCTTCGAGTTACCGATCTCGGCAAGGCCACATTCATCTACTTCGGGTACTCCCCTTAGTAGGTTGCCGGTCTAAAACACCGACAGCTGGCGCGCCAGGTAGGGGATCTCGCCCGAGATCACATGGCGAACTCGACGGCTCCCGTCTACTTCAAGCCAACCGTCGCCTTCAACCGCGGTGACACCTTCGTGTTCGGCGCACCGGGTCCGCACCGCCGATGGCGCGGGCTCCTTCCGCCGCCGCCTAACCATGCCGCCCAACCCGAAGACCGGCTTCGTGACGCTTCCCCGAAGTTGTCACGGGCGAACTCGCCGGCAAGTTCGGCGAAATTTCGCTCTTCGACCACCGCGCTGACTTCGAGCTCGAGTCCGCTTCCAACTCGAACTCGACGTCTCCATGGGCCATCGCTTGCGAGCCGGCTGCTCAGCCATCGCAGGCGGTCCCCTCACCTCATGAGCGCTCCGCGCGTGGCCCCCGCACCCTCGCCCCGGGCCCACACGGGGGCTCCCTCTTCGCGCCGGGCCGGCAAGGAGCCCGTACCCGAGTACAACTCGGACTCCGACACCGTCCCCGGCCACGCTTCGGACTCTAGCCCTCTCTCCGAGTTCTACTTGAACCCTGATTACGAGTTCGACTTTGGGTTGGACCCTGAGGAGCCCGAGTCCGAGGACAACTCCACTGAGCTTCCCTTGTTAGGGCCGGCCTCTGGGCTGGTTATAACGTCCACACCGGCCGGCAGATTCGTCTACTGGCCAGACCGCAAGCCTGCTGACCTGATAAGCGGAGACTCACGCTACGTCGCCTACATCGACTCGCTACCATTCCGGAGGGAACGCCACTAGCCCGGCGGACTCAAGCACACCAACCGAGGTGGCGCCTTCTGAGTCCAGCCTTGGCACCCCCGATCGCCAAGTCTTCATGGCTGCCGCGACACCCCGTGACCTTCGGGGATGGCCCGGGACAAGTACCTTGAAGACATCTCCTCCGACGAGCTCTCTGCCGATGCTCCACCGAACGAGAACCCCTGCGGACGCAGACGCTCGACGTGAGCCTAACCTAAGCCGTTGACGGTTAATAATTGTATCAAAGTTCGTTTGTGACTTGCAAGCGGACAAGTCTCCCGTCGTAGTCAAGGGACCCTTCTTCCCTCGAGTGGTGAACCCAAGGTATCGAATCCGTGGAACAATGTGCAACGCAAGGATTCAATCTAGTAAAGCAAGGTAAAGCTATCTATTGAAGACAAGTTGCATCTAATCTACTAACTCATAAAGAAAACGAATCTAATCTAATCTACTAAAGAGGTAACAAGAGAAAGCAAGAGATAACCAATCTAGAGAATCTAGATCATGCTTATGTTGTAGCTCCAAACAAGATAGATGAAGATAGAAAAGAGAATCTCATTAAAAGCATCTTTAAATTGTGGCCTTCCCATCCGACTCCGAAAACATCCGCCTTTCGAGACCCCCGTTCTGTCACAACGTATCCCTATTGATGCGGGGAGCTTAGGGCGAGTTCGATAGAACAAGTTGAAATCACTTGGCCGGTCCGGTATGCACCTCTAGCCACCGCGGCTACAAGAGCACCCTATGTAATCTAGCCGCAAACTAGATCGTAGAAGAAGCAAAACCAAGAAGAAAACAAAATCATCGAGAAGGCACTTAATCGCTAGAAATCGGATTCACTTACAAACTTCACCATGAATGATTACATGAACAAGATCACCACCGGGCCCTCCCTCGATCTTGATCCTCGCTCCGAGAGCTCCGACGTGGTCTTCCATGCAAGGTTCCCACGTCGGCCGGGGAAACCCTAGACAACTAGCACGACCCTCATCTTCAAGTTGGTGTCCCTCAAGCTTCTCTTGCTCCTCGGCGGCGGAATACGACTTCCGTTCGCGTGGCTCTCGGTCGGGGGGCTATTTATAGCCCGAGAAGCAATTAGGTCAAAGGAGAGGCCGATTGGGCCCCGAATTGGGGGGCCGGCCGGCCTAGGCCGGCCGGCTGGGCCCACTCGGCCCATCCCGCGGCCTCGCTTCGCCCGTGTTGCTTCCCACGTCTTCTAGATGTTCTCCCCTTTTGCATGTGGGCCCTTGACATCGGTTTCTCTCCGAATTGGACTCAACTCCTTGTCTTGCAAGATTCAAGCACTTTTCCGGTTCGGTCCTCGGAGTTTATCATCTTCTCGGGCTTGGTCCTTGGGCTCTTGGAGTCATGTTCACTTCATTGCTTGACTTGTATCGGGCTTCAAGGTCTTGTCATGAGGTGCTTAATGAACTTATCCCGAAGTCTTGCTTTCAACGTTAAAGCCCCGCGTAAACACATAACTCCAAAACCGACATGCACAAGTGAACTTGTTATACCACGGGGGTTAGTACCAATGAATAAGATACAAAAGTTATGCCAACACCGAAGGTAAACTCATGGATAGGTTGACGGATTTTCACCGTCAACATATCCCCCATGCTTAAACCTTGCTCGTCCTCGAGTAAGCCTTCGATGGATATCATCGTTGCCAAACAATGTTTAAACCTTGCACTTGATCATACATGAAAAAAACATAATGCTCTCAAAAGTTTAATTCGTTAAAGTTCCATAATGTACTAGCCTTCACCTCTACGGAGGGTAGATTCTTATTAAGCTTATCCCACAAGTATTAACATGCTCACAAAGTTTAAATAGATCTCAGAATTTTTGAAATAAAGAACGAGATAAAGAAAAGAGCTAAACCAAGTTCACAAATTTAAATCACCTTGTATGTTGCTCATGAACTCTCATCTCACTTGTCTCTCAAGCCTATATATTCTACTCCTTTCCCTCTCATATATATATATATATATGTGTGGTAGGCTTTATATGGAGCTTTGGGAAAGTTTAGTCCTAACAAGATTTTATAAATGAGGTGTTGTCAAAACAAGACAAGCTTCTCATGGTCTTACCGAGACTCGTCAAAAAGGTCATTGGAAAATAATGTTAAGTCAAGGAGGGGAAAGAGAAAAATACACACACTTTTAGATGAGTGGACATGTGCAAATGGCAAAGAGTGATCCCGAGGCACAAAGGAAGTCCTCGTTATCGGATTGCACATGGTTGGAGAATGAGAATGGATCTTTTTAACTTGAAGCCTTGAATGCACTTTTAGAGAATCGGGAGTTCACTTTACGCACATATTTTTTTTCTCTTTCTCATATTTCTCATTCTTTTCTTTCTTTCTTTCTTTCATTATATATTTTTTTTTCTTTACCTTGAAAGTCATGAATATCGCCGGATCATTTTTTTTCTTTCATCATCATTTCATTATATATTTTTTTTTAAAAAATACTCCCTTTTTGAACTCTAAAACTGCACCGTACCTACCTCTCCCCCATGCTTAGACGTTGCTCGTCCTCGAGCAAAGAGGCGAAAAATAAGGTAGGTACCGGGATATTTTTTCCTTGGAGAGATACTTGAAATCTTCAATGTTGGCACCGTCTTGCGATCTTCCTTGAATTGATGATCCATTCTCAACGATAGGTTGTGGACAAGGAGGTGATCACAAAAGATGATATTTGGTTTAAGGGTGGATATCCGGCGAAGTTTGTGAGATCTCCGATGCGGGGATACACAATGCACGGATAAAAGGCTAGCAAAAAGATAGATACGCAAAAACGGAATGACCAGCTTCTTAGTCTCGGGCTAGAGAAATCATGGCCTGCAATAACTCACTCAAAGATAAATCTTGTACATTAAGGTTTATGCACTCAAATATATATTAGGCTTTGGATAGGTTGAGCAACACACAAGTGATATTCATGACAAGGTTTAGCGATGTTTTTGAGCATAAAAGACATCTTTAATCTATTCATAACTTGAGAGCACATAAAACACTATGGGTCTTTATTTTAATCATAACCTCCGCTGAAGATTGAGCTAGCATTTAGATAATTTCAGATTTGTATTTTTAAGAGAGCACTAGTTCAAACATGCATAAATCAATTACAAAGATAAACAAAGCGGCAATTATAATCATATATCATCATGGCACAAACTTTGTAACTTTACCAAAGGTAAAAACTTGGTGGCGACATTATTCATGATGAAAATAAACACTAAGATACATGCGGAAAAAATTAAACTAACAACTGAAAATTAAAGCAAAGCTGAAAATACTACGCAAACATAGGTGCAAACAAGCTGAAAATTAAAGAAAAGGGGGTAAAGGAAAGATAACTAAAGCTCCTCCTCTCTCTAATCTTCCGCCGGTGGTTGATATTGATAGTCTTGGTTGTTGTACCCTTACTTGTAATAGGAATGCACCACTCCTCCTATGAATTGTCCGACGGTGCTAGGTGAAGGTGTCCAAGCACATAAGCGACGTTTGCATTTCCTTCACCCATTTGGTTTGCATTGGTTTGGATGGCTGCAATAAATTGCATGTTCCTTGCAGCGTATCCTCCAATGGTGGCTCCATTTTGTTGTGGTTGAGGAAGGTGTGCAAAAGGCTCTGCAAAGGCTACGTTGGGCACCGCAAAAATGGTGGGGGTATGGCCGCACCACTCCCCCATGCTTGCATTGGTACACCACCGTAGTAATTTGGCGATGCCGGAATTTCTCCGAATGGTGGAACATAATTTTGTTGTGCACCTCCTTCTTGGGCCATAGAAGATCCTTCTCCTATAATTCTTTTCTTTTATTATTTTTTTCTTCGCCGGCACAAGAAGTCCTTCCTCTAACCGATCTTCTTCCCCTCAAGAAAAGTCTTAATCTTCAATCCGGAAGGGGCAAATTCACCTAGGCCACTCGGAAGCCTCCTCTCTCATCTTCACTCTTATATTTCCCTTTCTTCATACATTCCTAGGGAAGTCCTGGGTAGGAGATGATTCGGGTTCCTTGTAATACCCGGTTTTAAAGAGATAGCCAATATGGAGAGGCAACACCCCGAACCAATATCTTCCGAACTCGATGTTGCTTAACAACACCACCGGTTGATCATAGGTGAGTGGGGTCTATTGGCCACTTGGAAATCAAAGCCATGTAAAGCCAATTCAACTCCGTGTTGGTTATCTTTGTCTCTCTTGTTCTCCCAAAAATCCACTTGCACAAAAGTGACACACTTGGATGATGGGGTTCCGGATAGTATTTTTTCGTTGATGGTCTCTTCCCGTGATCATACTCCAAAAACCTTCCCATGTGCCTTCATGCACATCCACTTGTTCCGGAGCTCCCTTTTGAAAATAGGAGACACTCGCCCATGGGTCTACGATACTAGACATGCAATCGTTTCGAACATGAAAACCAATCTGATCTATCGGGGATTGTGTTGAATGGATCCAAGGAAGCATTGGAGCCCTACTCCCTTTATGGCATGGTTGCTAGCCTTAAGCATTAAAGTATTTTCAACACAAGATGATAGATAGATAATCCAACAAAGTTCGATTACATCTCAAGACCGATTGCAACCCATGGATGAAAGGAGATTACCCCATCAAGGTGCTAGAAATAGCATCATTGATCAAGGTTACCCTTCCGACGGTGTCTTCCTTCTTCTCCACTTGTGGGCTCCCTCCAACGGAATGAGAGACTCGCACTCCTTCATCAAGGGTATGCGCCATGGTCACGAAAATTTCCTAGGCGAATTCCTTGTGGGTGTTTGCCGACACTCCGTTAGAGAATTGCACCGGTGTTTCGTGTGAAACCCAATATGTGGAGAGCTTGGTCATCGATGTCGACGTTCGCTACAAGCCTCTACTTAAGGCGAGCGAGCTTCTTCTCCTCCTCCGTCATGATGACATACCCCTCGGAATACCGCGGAGCATATGGAGGTGGAGCGGATGATCGTGTCAAGTGGTGAGGTTGGACGGGCGGCTCCTCCATATGTTATTGAAGTTTGGTAAACCTAATAAACGAGTTTTGTGTGGCCCTCATGCCACCAAGGAGAAGAGTGTGGTTCCTCCTCGGCGGTGCCGTGTCCTCCTCCATACTCCAAGGAGACTCGGAAACCGAGCGCCTCCTCGAAGAGGTTGTCGATGATGGCTTAGACGACGATGATCCCTTCTTCTTCGGTGAAAAGGCTTGTAGTTTTCTTCCATGATTGCAGCACTCTCCCTCACAAATATATATCCGGGATTTTCACCCGGTAACAAGGTACACAAATATTATTTTGGAGTCCGGACTTTGAGTGGATTAAGGATGTGATTTGTTGCACGAAACAAACGCGGTGGATGGCTAAGTCTAAGGTGATTCCGGCCTACAAACTAGAGCACACGAACAAAGAGTTGGATGAAAGACTTACCTCTCTCCTCCTCTTGGCTCGGTTCTTCTCTAGTGCATTCATGTTGCTTCGTGATCGCGTACACCTTCCAAACGTTCCCGTCCATTCCTTCGCTTGCATTATTGCTCCTTCCACTTGATGTTTTCGCTTTGACTCACTTCCATACTCCCTTGCCTCACATGCATCCATGATATTCCTACAAAACAAAGCCTTGGCTGCCCCCCATGCTTGTACTTTGCATGTGGTTTAAATATGTTGGAGGGGCATCCCGTGATGTATCATGGTGCATGCATGGTTAGGTTGACTAGATTGCCTCCCTTTAAGTGTGTTTAAGGCTAAGCACTCCTCTAATTTCGAAATTTAAAAGTATTTTTCAGAGCCATGCAAGAGCTCGAACATAATTTTAGAGAAGTTTTTAAACCATTAAAAACAAATGCAAGTCGAAAATATTTTTTTTATTACGTCGATTTCGGTCTCACCGGTATAGTTTGCCTTCATTGGTTGAGAGCAAGCTTTTCCCGGCTTGATCATGGGGGCATAGGTTTAGGTCCTAATTTTGATTAGATGAGAGAGATTTTGAATGAAATAAAATTAAGTGAGGCTTAGAAAAATTCTAATCTTAGAGAAACCAAGGATATGGATTTTTAAACCAACCAAAAATCAAGTTTCTAGGTTCACGCGAGTCCTACCACATGCTGAAATTTAAATAACATCTAGATACAAGTCGTGGCTCTACTCGTGTGTTTTTAGCATGAAAAAACAAGTCAACCACAGCACCATAATGAGGGTGAAGGGTTGAGTTAGGTTCTGAAATTTTTTTGGTTTTGGTTGTGGTTTCTCGAAAAAGAAGCAAACAATCACATAGGATGGTTCATGTAAAGGGTTTATGATCAAGCAAAATATTCAACCAAGAATTATGTCTCTAATATTGTTCAACCATTCTAAGTCTAAGGTTTTGCGTAGTAAAATTCAAAACTGAATTAAAAAGACTCGAAAAACCTGGAATCGGGTTGTCCTCCCGGTAGCTTATTCTTGACTCGACGAAACGGGTTGCCTCCCGCCTAGCGCTTCGTTTATAGTCCATGGCTAGACTTCTTCACTTGATTACTCCGAATCAACGCTCTTTGTGGGCGTTGCAATCTTGGGTACCCACTTTGGCTTAGTCAATTCTTTTTTTGGTCTTCACGGCCGGCTTTGTCCTTTGGTCTTGACGGATGCAACATCTTCCTTGTGGCTCGGCATCTCGAACTCCGGTCTTCGGTTGTGATCTTCATGGTGATCCTTCATCTCTCCCGAGCGAGCTTGAGTAGCCTTCGCCGTCTTGGGACCTTGGAGTTGTCTCGGATATTCTTCTTTGTTACCCATCGGGCGCCCGCAAGTTGTCCCACTTGCGTCTAGCATCTTTATCACGATGAACACTTCACACTCCTTGCATGTGGATCTTGCCTTGGCGAGCCTTTAGGTGTTGAGCTTCTTTCTCCATCTCCATCTTCTCCATCCTCCTCTTGAGTAAACCGATATGCCACTCAAGGAATCCGGCTCGTATGCATTCGGCTCTCGCAATCGTCGTGCGGATAGTTGAGACCTTGATCTTGAACGGCCTCCCGGCGTCTTGAAGGTTTATGATAGGTAGATCAACGATGTCCGGGTGCGTAGCGCTCCGGTGGTTGAGGTTGATCTCCCTTTGGACTTGGAGGTGGTGATTCCCTTGGAGATTTCGACGGTCCTTCGACTTCAACTTTTGAATCTAGGGGTTCCACCCCTTTAGCTTGTGTTGCACGTCACCTTTGCTCGTAAAGTTTTCCCGGATCATCCACAAAAAAAGTTTGGGTTTCTTGGAGAGGTAGCCAACCATCTCCGGTTAGGATTAGTGATAAAGCAAAAATCTAAAAAGAAAAGAAAAATTAGGGTTAATCAAAACTAGATTAGATTGATTTTTTTTTCTTTTTTGAGGATGATTAAACATAAGAGATGCAAAAGAAAATCAAAAGAAAAACTGAAAGATAAGCGATACTAGATCGGATCTTGATTGCTTGTTCCCCGGCAACGGCGCCGAAAAAAGGGGCTTGTTGACGGTTAATAATTGTATCAAAGTTCGTTTGTGACTTGCAAGCGGACAAGTCTCCCGTCGTAGTCAAGGGACCCTTCTTCCCTCGAGTGGTGAACCCAAGGTATCGAATCCGTGGAACAATGTGCAACGCAAGGATTCAATCTAGTAAAGCAAGATAAAGCTATCTATTGAAGACAAGTTGCATCTAATCTACTAACTCATAAAGAAAATGAATCTAATCTAATCTACTAAAGAGGTAACAAGAGAAAGCAAGAGATAACCAATCTAGAGAATCTAGATCATGCTTATGTTGTAGCTCCAAACAAGATAGATGAAGATAGAAAAGCGAATCTCATTAAAAGCATCTTTAAATCGTGGCCTTCCCATCCGACTCCGAAAACATCCGCCTTTCGAGACCCCCGTTCTGTCACAACGTATCCCTATTCATGCGGGGAGCTTAGGGCGAGTTCGATAGAACAAGTTGAAATCACTTGGCCGGTCCGGTATGCACCTCTAGCCACCGCGGCTACAAGAGCACCCTATGTAATCTAGCCGCAAACTAGATCGTAGAAGAAGCAAAACCAAGAAGAAAACAAAATCATCGAGAAGGCACTTAATCGCTAGAAATCGGATTCACTTACAAACTTCACCATGAATGATTACATGAACAAGATCACCACCGGGGCCCTCCCTCGATCTTGATCCTCGCTCCGGAGCTCCGACGTGGTCTTCCATGCAAGGTTCCCACGTCGGCCGGGGGAAACCCTAGACAACTAGCACGACCCTCATCTTCAAGTTGGTGTCCCTCAAGCTTCTCTCGCTCCTCGGCGGCGGAATACGACTTCCGTTCGCGTGGCTCTCGGTCGGGGGGCTATTTATAGCCCGAGAAGCAATTAGGTCAAAGGAGAGGCCGATTGGGCCCCGAATTGGGCCGGGCCGGCTCGGGCCGGCCGGCCCGGGCCCACTCGGCCCATCCCGCGGCCTCGCTTCGCCCGGTGTTGCTTCCCACGTCTTCTAGATGTTCTCCCCTTTTGCATGTGGGCCCTTGACGTCGGTTTCTCTCCGAATTGGACTCAACTCCTTGTCTTGCAAGATTCGAAAGACTTTTTTCGGTTCGGTCCTCGGAGTTTATCATCTTCTCGGGCTTGGTCCTTGGGCTCTTGGAGTCATGTTCACTTCATTGCTTGACTTGTATCGGGCTTCAAGGTCTTGTCATGAGGTGCTTAATGAACTTATCCCGGAAGTCTTGCTTTCAACGTTAAAGCCCCGCGTAAACACATAACTCCAAAACCGACATGCACAAGTGAACTTGTTATACCACGGGGGTTAGTACCAATGAATAAGATACAAAAGTTATGCCAACACCGAAGGTAAACTCATGGCTAGGTTGACGGATTTTCACCGTCAACGAAGCGCGACGAACGTCACCGGCGCCTCCGCGACAACTTCCCCGTCCGCAACCTTGCGGAAGCTCTCGAGGCGGTCGAGAGCAGAGTACACACTACCCCCCGAGCAATGCCTCATGTCGATCGCGGCGATCGCACGCCGTGCTCGGGGCATACGCGCCGGAGAGGTCATTGCCAAGCTCACCGAAGACGCCTACTTCATGCGGGTCGACAATAGAGTCAACCAACCTCCTCCGACCCCGTACACCGCGATAATGAAGCCACGAGTCACGGCGCCAACAACGGTCCTAACCGTACTCGAGCCGACCTCCCAGCCGAGCCAAACCGTCGTCGCTCCAACGCCGGCGGACCCTCACGCGCCGCGACCACAACAACCGAGAAGTCGTCCCTCACCGCGCTCCGGTGGCGGGGGCGGCAATGATCCCGACGGCGGCGGCGGCGCGCGCGGAAGCTCCAACCATGGGGCCAACAGGAGGGCTGGAGGCGGCGGCGGTCGCGGCGGCCGAGGCTACGCGAACAACCACGCCTCCGGAGCCTCGCAGGCGGCTACGACGCCCGCCGAAGATTGAGGAGCCGCGGCGGAAGAAGTCGACCACCGCGGCCCCAAGGGCGACGGCTTCCCGGCTTCTCACCTCGACTTCGCAACTTGCTTCTCCCCGACTAGTTCAAGCCTTTGGAGATTACCAAGTACGATGCGAAGCGAGATCCCATCCAGTGGCTCGGGTGCTACGCCCTCTCCATCGAGAACGGCGGCGGCAACGACGACACCAAGTGCCTCTACTTCCCCTTCTGCCCGGACCAAGTACCTTGAAGACATCTCCTCCGACGAGCTCTCTCGCCGATGCTCCACCGAACGAGAACCCCGCGGACGAGAGACGCTCGATGTGAGCGTAACCGGAAGCGCGGCGAACATCGCCGGCGCCTCCGCGACAACTTCCCCGTCCGCAACCTTGCGGAAGCTCTCGAGGCGGTCGAGAGCAGAGTACACACTACCCCTGAGCAATGCCTCATGTCGATCACAGCCGATCGCACGCCGGGCTCATAGCATACGTGCCGGGGAGGTCATCGCCAAGCTCGGCCGAAGATGCCTACTTCATGCGGGTCGACAACAGAGTCAACCAATCTCCTCCGGCCCGGTGCCCCGCGACAACGAAGCCGAAGTCGTAGCGCCAACAACGGTCCCAACCGTACTCGAGCCGAGCTCCCGGCCCGAGCCCAACCGTCGTCGCTCCAACGCCGGCGGACCTCCACGCCGTGACAACAAGAACCGCGAGGTCGTCCCCCACCGCGCTCCGGCCGGCGGTGGCGGCAACGACCCCGACGGCGGCGGCGGCCGACGGCCGAAGCTCCAATCATGGAGCCAACGGGAGGGCCGGTGGCGGCGGCGGTCGCGGCGGCCGAGGCCACGCGAACGCCCACACCTGCGGCGCCTCACCGGGCGGCTACGACGCCCGCCGAAGGTTGAGGAGCCGCGGCGGAAGAAGTCGACCACCGCGGCGACGGCGACGGTTTCCCCGCCTTCTCACCTCGACTTCGCAACTTGCTCCTCCCCGACAAGTTCAAGCCTTTGGGGATCACCAAGTACGACGCGAAGCAGGACCCCATCCAGTGGCTTAGGTGCTACGCCCTCTCCATCGAGAACGCTGGCGGCAACAACGACACCAAGTGCCTCTACTTCCCCTTCTGCCTGGACCAAGCTCCACTCACATGGCTCGAGTCGCTGGACAAGCACTCGATCGACAAGTGGGACCAGCCGAAGGAGCGAGCGTTCACCGACAACTTCGCGGGCGCCATGGGCCGATCGGGTACTCGCATGGACCCGGCCATGGTCAAGCAGAACAAGGCGAGACCCTCCGCAAGTACATGCGCCGCTTCTTCGACAACCGCGCTACCGTCGTCGACGTCACCGACAAGGAGGTCATCAACCTCTTCCAAGACGGTCTCTACCACCGCCGCACCTTCGAAGACTTTGGTCGTCGCCGCCCCAGTCCATCCCCCACCTCAAGGACATGATCACGTCCTGGGCGGATGAAGAAGACAAGGCCAATGGCAAGTACGATGCCATCCGTGGCAAGAGCAAGCGTGAGACCGGGCGGCGGCAGCGGCAACAACGCGAACCAAGGCGGTCGCAACAACAACAACAACAACTACTACTACTACTACTACTCGGGTCCCAACCGCAAGCGCAAGCCAGACTCGCGGCTATCCAACGCCCTGCGAAGGAGAACTCGAAGAAGAACTCTGGCGGCTTCAAGGACTCCGTCGAAGGAAAGGTGCCCGTGGCACCCAAACGGCGACCACACCACCGAGCAAGCTACCAACTCGGAACGCACTCCCGGGATACACCGGAGCCACCACACCCTCACGACAAAAAGGGCAAGAAGAAGGACGGCGACAACAATGACTTCCAAGAGCCAAACAAGACCGTCAACGTCCTCTTCGGCGGATCGCCCCGACAAGGCGGGAGCGAAGGCTACCCGTCGTAAAGTCATGTCCATTGAGCCGGCGGTCCCGACCCCTCTCGGGTGGTCGGAGGCACCCATCACCTTTTCCCGCGCGGATCAATGGACTAGCTTCTCGAACCGGGACGGTTCCCCCTCGTCCCGAAGCCGGTGGTCGCGGGCTCCAAACTCAACAAGGTGCTCATCGACGGTGGAAGTGGGCTCAATGTCCTTTTCACCAAGACCTTGAAGAAGATGAAGCTCGACATCACCCACATGCTCACCAAGAGCAACACGCCCTTCTACGGCATCGTCCCCGCAACGCGGCTATCCCACTAGGCTTAGTGGTCCCCGCCGGGCTACCTTCGGGGCATCTCGGGACAACTACCGTACCGAGTACATCAAGTTCGAGGTCGCGGACTTCGAGACTTCCTACCACGCCATCCTCGGCGGACCGGCCATTGCCAAGTTCATGGTGGTGCCCCACTACACCTACTTGGTACTCAAGATGCCAAGCCCGGCCGGTGTACTCTCTCTTCAAGGGGACTTGAAGATCTCTCACGACCGCGACACGAAGCCGTGGAGATCGCTTCTACGAATCAAGTACCCAACGCGATGATGGAGGTCTACGCCGCGTCAAAGAAGCTTTCCACAAGTGAACTCGACATCCCGCAGAAGTCCGACGGCGCCAACAAGCCTCGCCCACCCGAGGAGGTACTTGTCAAGACGATCGACCTCGGAACAGCGACCCCAAAGAAGACCACCACCATCGGGGCCGGCCTCGACCCCAAATAGGAAGACGCGCTCATCGGCTTCCTCCGGCTAACCGCGACATCTTCACGTGGAAGCCGGCGGACATGCCGGGAGTGCCCGGGGAGCCGATTGAGCATTGCCTCAACGTCGATCCTAAGGCCACCCCCAAGCGACAACACCTCCGACGCTTTGCCGACGACGGACGAGACACCATCAAGAAGGAACTCGTCAAACTACTCGCGGCCGGCTTCATCGGAGAAGTCTTCCATCCCGAGTGGCTCGCCAACCCCGTCCTCGTCCGCAAGAAGAACTCGAACGAGTGGAGGATGTGCATCGACTACACCGACCTCAACAAGCACCCCCCCCAAGGACCCCTTCGGGTTGCCGCGGATTGATCAAGTCATCGACTCCACGGCGGGCTGCGACCCGCTCTCCCTTCCTCGATCGCTACTCCGGGTACCACCGGATGCGATCAAGGAAGAAGACCGAGAGAAGACCGCGTTCATCACCCCGTTTGGTGCGTACTCGCTACACGACCATGTCCTTCGGGTTGAAGAACGCCGGCGCTACCTACCAACGAGCTATCCAGGCCTGCTTCAAGAGGCAACTCAACAAGAACGTCGAAGCCTACGTGGATGACGTGGTCGTCAAGACCAGAGACTCTAGTACCCTCATCGACGACCTTGAAGAGACTTTCGCATCCCTGCGCGAGTACCGCTGGAAGCTCAACCCGAACAAGTGCATCTTCGGCATACCTTCGGGCAAACTACCTCGGCTTCATCATCGCCCGGCGCGGCATCGAAGCCAACCTCGAGAAGATCTCCGCCATCACCGGCATGAAAGCTCCCACGAGCATCAAAGACGTCCGTGAAGCCGACCGGGTGCATGGCGGCATTAAACCGTATTTATCTCGAGGCTCGGAGAACGGGGGCTCCCCATCTTCAAACTACTCAAGCATCAAGAGAAGTTCGTGTGGACTCCGCAGGCGGATCAAGCCCTCGCCCAGCTCAAGGACTTCCTATCGAAGCCGCCGATCCTCATGGCTCCTCACAAGGGCGAGCAGCTACTGCTCTACCTCGCTGCGACTACTCATGTGGTCGCATCGCCATCGTTGTCGAGCGGCAGGAAGACGGCCACGCCTACCCAGTCCAGCGCCCAGTCTACTTCGTCAGCGAGGTTCTATCGAAATCCAAGGCACGCTATCGGCCGTGCGAAGCTCCCGTACGCGGTACTCATCACCTCGCGGAAGCTACGACACTACTTTCGGAGAGTACTCGATCTCCGTCGTCACCGACTACCCGCTCGGCGACATCTTGCGGAACCAAGATGCAACTAGAAGAATCTCCAAGTGGGCGGTCAAGCTCGGCGCCCTCACCATTGACTTCAAGCCACGCACAGCCATCAAGTCGCAAGCACTAGTCGACTTCATGGCGGAGTGGCGGGAGAACCAGACTACCTACTCCAACCGTGCGACCGAGCATTGGGTGATGTACTTCGACGGCTCACTCAACCTCGAGGGCGCAGGTGCGGGGGTACTCCCCGATCTCCCAAACGGGTGAACAACTCAAGTACGTCCCGTAGATCTTCCGGAAGGTCTCAAACAACGAAGCCGAGTACGAAGCTCTCCTACACGGGCTCCGCCTTGCGGCTTCACCGGGCATCAAGCGCCTACTAGTCTACGGCGACTCCGCGATGGTCATCAAGCAAGTCAACAAGTCCTCGGGACCGCAACAAGGAGAACATGGACACCTACGCCTAGAAGTCCGCAAGCTCGAGAACAAGTTCTACGGTCTCGAGTTCCACCACATCGTCCGCAACAACAACGTTGCGGCGGACGTCCTGTCGAAGCTTGGATCTACCCGCGCTCAAGTACCGGCGGGTGTCTTCGTTCACGAGCTTCACGCGCCATCCATCCCGGAGCCGGCGCCACCGACCACTGTCCCGGCCTCACCCACCGGTGGACAGGAAATCATGATGATCGATGTGGACCGGAGGCAACCCTTCATCGACTACCTCGGCGAGCGAAGGTTTCCTCCGACAAGAACTCGGCCGAGCCCCTTATCCGCCGTGCCAAGTCCTACGTCCTCGTCGCCGACAAGCTTTACAAGCGGGGCGCATCCTCTCGGAGTACTCATGAAGTGTATCCCCGAGCAAGAAGGCAAGGACATCTTGGAGGAGATCCACAATGGCGTCTGCGGCAACCACGCGTCCTCACACACGCTGGTCAGCAAGGCCTTCCGGCGAGCTTTCTATTGGCCCACTGCCCTGGGCGACGCTGAAGAACTCGTCAGAAGGTGCCAAGGATGCCAGTACTTCGCCAAGCGAAGCAACACGTCCCGGCCTACAAGCTAGTCACCATACCGCCAACCCGGCCCTTTGCCTCGCCGGGGGCTCGACATGATTGGGCCACCGCCAACCGCGCCGGTGGTTTCAACAGAGTATTGGTGGCCATCGACAAGTTCACCAAATGGATCGAGGTCAAGCCGGTCACATGCCCCAAGGCTGACAGAGTACTCGGCTTCCTGGATGAACTCGTACATCGCTACGAACTACCCCACCGTATCATCACAGATCTGGGCCCCAATTTCAACAACCACCAGTTCTGGGAGTACTGCGAGAATAGCGGGATCGACGTCCGATACGTCTCAGTTGCCCATCCTCGGGCCAACGGACAAGTCGAGCGCACCAACGGGATGGTGCTTGACGCTCTCAAGAAGCGGCTACACGACGCCGCTAACTCCAAAGGAGGCAAGTGGATCAAGGAGCTACCCAACGCACTCTGGGGGCTACGGACTCAGCCATCCAAGCCAACGGGGCAATCCCCTTACTTCCTGGTCTACGGCTCCGAAGCAATCCTCCCCGCCGACGTCATATGGAACTCGCCGGTAGTGGAGTACTACGACGAAGGCTTCTCGAAGACGACGGACGAGTTGACATCGACGGCCTCGAAGAAGCTCGCCGCGCGCGCCCTCGTCCAATCAGCAAGGTACCTAGAGGGTATCCGACACTACCACGATCGCAACGTCAAGGAATGCTCCTTCAACGTTGGGGATCTCGTCCTCCGTCGCATCCAGAACACGGAAGGACTACACAAGCTCAGCTCCCGCTGGGAAGGTCCCTTCACCGTGGCAAAGGTGACTGGGCCGGGCTCCTACCGCCCTGCGGACACTTGAAGGCGAAGACATCAACAACTCGTGGAACGTCGACCGGCTCTCCGTCGATTCTACGCCTAGTCTACACGACTACTCCGGGTTCAAGTCTACACGACTACATCAACACCCCTCTCGCCGTAAGCGGCCTCCGGTCCTAGCTCCGGTCTCCGGACTACTCCTCTTCGAGATCTAGCCCGCACGGCTACCTACGGATCTCCGGGCTGCGACGAGCGTCAAGGACTCTAGCGACGGTCTACTAAGAGACCATGTACTCCAAGATCCGGCCTACACGGCTACCTACGGATCTACTGCTGTAAGCGGCTACTCGCCCTAGCACTACTCGGTCACCATGGAAGCGGCCTCCGGGTCCGGGCGACTACTCGTAACTACGGCCCCGGCCACCCGTGTGTACTTCTTCAATAATAAAGTTTGATCGTTCATCAACTTCTTTACTGTCTACTCCCTTCAACGGGACCACTACCGTCGAGTACGACTACTCGCATCCACTCCACGATGGGCTCCGCACTCGAGATCGCGACTACGAGTACTCATTGCCGGAAAATTCTCTTTCATTAATACTTAAGCAATTCATTACAATTGTTTCGTACAACTTGGGCTACTAGCTAACTATTACGGGGCTACCGGAGATTGAGCTTATCGGCTACTTGCTCCGCGATGGGAGCCATCTTGCTCCAGGCGCTCCGAGTCCTTGCTCATCGGTGCCCCGTTCGGGATCGACCTCGCCATGTGCTTCACATAAGCCGCCACGCCGGCTTGGGGCTTCCTTGAGGCGATCCACCGGTGGAGCAATCTTGGGGCCACCCGGTGTGGCACCAAGAGCCTTGCGATCGGCGGCGCGGCTTCTTCAAGCTCCTTCGGCTTGGCGCCCCACGGCGCTTCGCAATCTTCATTCAACTTCGCAATGATTTGTAGCATGGTCTTGACGAGATCGCGGTCGGATGCAATCCGAAGCTCCATGTGCTTCTCGCACTCGAAGGAAAGTTCTTTGTAGTCGAGCTCGAGTACCGGCGGGCTTCCCCGCTCCCGGTAGAAGAGGTTCTTCATGCTTATCTCCGAGGACTTCAACTTCTCCACCGGCCCTCAAGCTCGCAACACAACAAAGTGCAGCGGGTCAGACTACCTCTCGACCTCCAACAACTACCCGACAAGTCCAGCGTCGTACCTTTGTTCTTGTTGCGGAGACTCTTGTTCTTCCGCACCAAGTCGTCGCCCTTTGCCTGCAACTCTTGGACATCATTGTGATATTTGGCAAAGGCGGTGTCGAGCTTAGACTGCATGGCGGCCGCGTGCTTCCGCGACTTCAAAAGTTGCTCCTCCGGTGCTTATTCGGCCCGCAGCACCGTGTCACCGTAGCCTTGCGGCATGTTGGACTTTTCGCGGGACCTCTCCGCAACGTCCTGCATAGACAACTCATGTCACACGAGTACTCAATGACAGAGGATTGGCTACTCAGAAGCTAAGGCTACTTACCTTCATCCACCGCTCCCACCCACCCGCGACCGCCTCTAGGTGCCTGGCCACCGTTGCCGGGTCGACAAGATCGTCCACGAGCAGCTCTATCCCGCCACGACTACTCGCGGCAGCATCCGTCATCGGCGCGGAGCGGATGGGCTCTGCGTCCTGGATCTCCGGGGAGCGGATAGCCACCTCCGCAGAAACCTCCGGCGATGTGGTGACCTCCTCTCCTCCCGGCCGCCACGGCGGCTTCCTCGATGACTTGCTCCATGGGCTCGGGGGCTCCTCCGGCAGCCTCCGCACGTCTGGTGTCGACTTCGCCATTGGCACCCCCGTAGGGATGTCACTCCCCTTCGGCCTCGGCACCGTCAAAGAGAAGACAAGTGTATTAGCGACTACGACTACTCCTCGAGGAGCTCTACGGCTTCGAAAGAGTACTCACCTTCGACCACGCCGGCCTCCGCAACGACGCCTCGCAGGCCGGCGGCTCGGGCACCGCCCGGGGAAGTAGGAGCGGACTCCTCGGCGGCGCGGCGCGACTTCTTCCGCCACCACCGTAGAGGGTTCATCACCCTCCCGGGACGGATCCGTCGATTTTCTGCGCAAAGACATGCAATTGGTCGTCGCTCAACCTCGACTATTACAACAAGTACTACTCGGGAAGATGCGGTACTTACAAGCCGGGACCGGACTATTGTCACGGCCGGGGCACCGAGGATGCGGCAATATCTACCGGTCCACCTTCGGCGGGCGCCTCCTCCCGCGCCCCCGTAGCCGCCGTCTACTCCACAGCAACGGCGGCCGGCGCGGTGCCCTCCTCGCGCTCCCCGTAGCCACCACCTCTTCAACGGCGGCGGCTATGGGCTCCGTGCTCCCCCGTGGAGCATGGGGGCCGGCGCCAAGAGCTCCTCGACGGTGGGGGATGGACTACGACTTCCGGCGGGCTCCCCCACCGTGTTCCTCGCTCACCTTTGTCGCCCTCCTCGACGGACTCCGTTGGCGGCACCTCCCCGCATACAAGGAAGACTACTCATCGGCAAGTATACTCGCACAATGAGTACTCGACTACTCTAGTCAAGACAACTCACCTCTTGAGGCGTGGTCTCCGAGACCCTCGGCTTCTTCGTTACCCGCTTGCGGGTGGGGTTGCGCGGCTTCCGTGGTGGCGCGGCCTAGACTAGCCTCCGTGGCTGAGTCGGCGGATCTTGCACAAGCGGTACATGAGGCAAGCCCGGACGGCTAAACCTCGACCACGCACTCGAAAACGGTCCCGCAACGTCTCCTCATCATCATCGTCATCGGTGGTGTCCTCCACGATGACGGTGTCATCGCCTTCGCCGACTTCTCGCCGCTCCTTGGCTTTGGCTTTCCCTTCCTTTGGGATCTCGATCCCATGAGGGCGGCCGCGGCTCGGAGACGAACATTTTCAAATCATCCCGCAAGACACAAGACATCGCCGCGACTACTCCAAGCAAGGACTACTCGACTAAGGGAGTACGACTACTTACTTCGTTTGGCGGGCGCGCGGCGAGTACTCCCGGACGGGGCACGCCGTGTACGGCGGCATATCCTTGAAGATCCGCGTCGGCCTCTCGATGATGTCGTCGTCGTCCATCTCACCTCCGGCATCCGCGACGTGTCGTCGTCGCGGTGTGCTTGAAGCCCAAGGTGTCGCGGGCCATCGGCGGGGCCGCACCCTCCGCTTCATGAAACTGAAGGCCACGTGCTCGGCCCTCAGTCCAGCTTCTCTGAGCACCTTGATGCGTGCCGGCAGCTCAGGGAGCTGGATCCCCTCCCCGCATTGTGGGCTCCGTGTTCCACCAGTCGCGGTGCCTGGGTTGCCTCCCACTCGGCTTCGGCGGGCCGGGTGGTGGTTTGTGATGTAGAATCATCTCGTCTTCCAATTGGTGTTGAAGTCAATGAGCTTGTATGCCGGACATCGCTCGGCGGCGTCTTCCATCATCCGGATGCCGCCCCTCCGACTACTCTTGGATTGTTGGCGCTCGGCGCGCGGCTTCACCCGAAGAACTTCCGAAGAGGATCCGGTGCGGCTTGATCCCAAGGAATGCTTCACAAAAATGAACGAAGACCGCGGTATGGAAAATGCCGTTAGGGTTCGCATTGAGGTACTCAACTCCGTAGTACCCGAGGAGGCCCTTGAAGAAATCACTAGCCGGAAGCGCGAGTCCGCGCTCCACGAACCGCGCAAACATGGGGATCTCATCTTCGGCTTTCTCCATTGGATACGAATCTCCGGCGGCGGCCCTCCACATATCCACCTCCTTCTCCCGGATAAATCCACCTGTTCGGGAGGGCCACCGGATCTTCGGTCTTCACTTTTGACTTCTTCCACTCGCGGCTTGGATCTACTCGCGGTGGAGACATCGGCGGCGCTGCACCAGTGGCTGCCGCAGCGGCCTCTTCGCGGCCCCTCTTCTTCCCGGCGGCTTTCGCAGACTTGGACGGTGAAGGTTTCATTCTCCAAGTACAGAGCGTCTTCACTCGCATCCGCTCGGGGGCTACACTACAAGCTCTGGGTGGCGGCGCACTTGGATCTACTGCGGCGGCAGCGTGCGCTAGAAGTGGATCTACTCCAGATCGAATCGAAGTAACTACAACACAGATGGGTGAAAACCCTAAGGGTTTTGGCTTCTATTTATAAGTCAAACCGGCCCTCCAACGACCAGATCGATAAGTCCGCGCTCGGCTGACTCGGCGGCCGCGCGTGACCCTTCGTATTCAACTAGTCGACGCGCCTCACCTCGGGGGCTCGGCTACTTCTACTCGACTACCCGGGAAGCGACAAGACTCGGGAGCATCTCGGACACATTCTTCAAGATGACCCTTCAATTCGAGAGGAAGTACTCGACTCAAGGCTCGGGGGCTCCGTGCCACGTGTCCTTCGGTATTTTCTCTCCGGATTTTTCGGGATTTTCTTGCCAAGACTTCGGATGGACCCTCGGCCCGTAGCCCGCGGCTCAACCTAAGGCTCGGGGGGCTACTCCGTATGGAGTGCGATTTTGCAATCGCACCTCCATATCACCTCGAGCTTCAAGACAAGGCGGGAATTTTTTGAAGACCTTCGAGGGCAGCACTCGAGGACGCTTGGGACTACTCGAGAAGACTTCAAGATTGCTCAAACATCAGCTGGAGTACATTCTAGCCTCGGGATGCTTCGACTACTCTTGAGGACTTTTGACTTGTAGTACTCGGGGACGCTTGAGGACTACTCGTTAAGGCCGTCAAGACTACTTGAAGCTATCCTTCTCGACTACAAAGTACTCGGGGGCTTGTCGCATGGACCTCCCTGGCCCACTACCTCGGTGGGTACTAGGACCGACTACTCGGTGGGCCCCCGGGACTACCCGCTTGCTCTACACAAAGACCCGAAGGCGTGGAGCACAAGGACTACGGAGGAGAAGTACTCGGTTAGGAAGCTGTACATGTCCCCGCACCGTACGGAAGACTCCTAGACGTACCCGACTAGTACTCTCTCCCTACTCCGACTTGTAACCCTGCCTCCCGGACTATATAAGGCGAGGTAGGGACCGTTCTCTAGGAACACAACACATCTCATATAACTCACGGCGCACTATTGCACCATCTTGTAATCGTACCCAATCAATCCGTAGCTACGCAAAGATACAGGACGTAGGGTATTACGCACCTCGCGGCCCGAACCTCGTCTCAATTGTGTGCCACGTGTCTCTTCCTTCGAGTTACCGATCTCGGCGAGGCCACATTCATCTACTTCGTGTACTCCCCTAAGTAGGTTGCCGGTCTAAAACACCGACAGGACCCTCTACTACACATACGACGACAAACCAAGAACGAGGAGAAGCTGATGTTGAGGGGGAGGTAGCATCGAGGCGAGAACCTCCCCGGCGAGTACAAGTGGATCACCCAGCCCTTCGAGGATCATCGGCGACATGAATGAACGCACTACACGGTCGAGGGTTCGAAACAACTCTCATTTCGCTCATGCTGCATTTGTTGCTACTTTTGAGCCCAAAGACATTGGACACGCACTATCTGATCACAATTGGGTTAATTCGATGCATGAGGAGTTGGAGAACTTTGAGAGGAATCAGGTTTGGGAGTTGGTTGAACCTCCCCTAGGGTGTAAGTCGATTGGTACAAAGTGGGTGTGGAAGAACAAAGAGGGAGAGAAAGGTGAGGTTGTGAGAAACAAGTCGAGGCTTGTTGCTCGGGGGTTCGGTCGAAGGAGGGGATCGACTACAAGGAGACCTTTGCTCCCGTAGCCCGTTTGGAGGCGATTAGGATCCTTCTAGCCTTTTCCGTGGCTAAAGGGTTCAAGTTGCACCAAATGGATGTGAAGAGTGCTTTTCGAATGGTGTGTTTGTCGGTGTTTAAACCTCTCGACCTCCATGGGAGGTACCCGCAACAAGGTAGAAGGTGGGGATCGCCATGATCCGGAACCCCAAGGTACGCGCGAGGACACAAGACATGAGATTTATACAGGTTCGGGTAGCCGGGGTAGCTACCCTACGTCCTGTTTGGAGTAGTATTACGCCCTGCGCTTGGTGTTGTCCCCCAGAGGGATTGTGGATGTGCGGCTAGGTACCCGGCCCTCCTTTATATAGTCCGGGGGCGGGTGCCTAGTCGGTTACAAGGTAGGAGTCCTAGTAGGATTACAGGGAGCGAGTCCTAGTAGGAGTACAGGGGAATTCTACTAGGAGTCTATCCGCTTCCTTCCTTGCGGTACCGGGGTCTATGCTCGACAAGCCCCCGAGCACGTTGGAGTCGAAAGTAGTAGTTCGAGTAGTCTTGAAGCCTCTTCGAGTAGTTCTTGAGCGTCCTCGAGTCCCGCGTGGAGAAGCCTTCAATAGTTCTTGAATCGCCACGAGGCCGGAAGGTGGTCCGGCTCATTTATCCGAAGTCGAGATTATATGGAAGTGCGGTTGCAAAATCGCACTCCATATGAAGTAGCCCCCGAGCCTTAAGTTGAGTTGAAGACTCTAGGCGAGGGTCAATCTTGATTCCGAATCTTCCGTCTTGAAAAATTTGAATGATGGGTGTAACATAGCAGCCCCCGAGCCTTGAAATGATTAGGTAATTAATCCAAGGGTCTTCAGTGTTCGCGAAAGCCATCATCCGAGTACTCTTGCAGCATGTAGCCCTCGAGATAAGAGAGCTATATGAGCCACATCGAGTAGTGATTGGTGAGGAGCCACCGAGCTTGAGAGCGAGCGAAGCATGTCGAAGTTATCTTCGAGTAGTATGTTAAGTGCAGCCCCCGAGCCGGAGAGATTCCAAGTAGTAGTTGGCATCGAGCCGTGGAGCTTGAGAAGTAGTCGTGCCGTCACGGCGGACTTTAGGTGCGACCAAAGTCGACTTTAGATGCGGCAGGAGCGGACTTTAGAATGCGACTTAAAAACCGAAGTCGACTTTGTGCCGCGTGGAGCGGACTTTGAGATGCGACTTGAAATCCGAAGTCGACTTTGTGCCGCGCGGAGCGGACTTTGAGATGCGACTTGAAAAACGAAGTCGACTTTAGTTGCCGCGCGGAGCGGACTTTGATATGCGACTTTAGAAGTCGACTTTAGGATGCCGCGCGGGGTGGACTTAAGATGCAAAAAACGAAAAGCACTTTTCCGAAAGCCAAAGCGAATGAAAAATCAGAGAAAATGAATAGTTTTGCCGCTGGAGCGGGCTTAAGATTGCGACCGGAGTCGGCTTGTGCCACCGGAGTGGGCTTGGATGCGACCGTTAGCATCGACTTGTGCCACTGGAGTGGGCTTGAGTACCTGAGCCATGGATTTCAGACCCAAGGTACGATTGCCGCCGCAGCGGGCTTGAAGGTGCGACCGGAGTCGACTTGTGCCACCGAGTGGGCTTAAGTACCTGAGCCATGGATTTCAGACCCAAGGTATGGTTGCCACCGTAGTGGACTTGAAGGTGCGACCGGAGTCGACTTGCGTACCTGGGCCATGGATTTCAGACCCAAGGTACGGAGCGCGAGTACTTAGGGTACTTGGACCCATGGTACAGAGCGTGAAGACCACGTGCAGCTAGGTTCCATCATTGCCGGGGACCCGAGGGCCGCTTACAGCTAGGTTCCATCGAAGCTTACACACGTAGTATGCCATCGAAGCGAGGAGAAGATGCGACCGGAGTCGACTTTAAGTTGCCGCACGGAGTGGACTTTAGAATGCAACTTTAGAAGTCGACTTTAGATTGCCGCGCGTAGCGGACTTTAGAAACTGCCTCCTAGGGATAGCCCCGAGTTGATGAAGTAGACTCGTGGCGACTTGATTGATATGCCCCAAGAGTAGTCAGTAGAGTGTAGCTCCCGTGAAAACCCGCCGGGAAGCATACACAAATGAGTAGTCGGCAAGTAGTCCTACATGATGAGGAGAACAAGCCAAGAAAACAGTAATCATTTAGATAAATGACTTAGCTGTTGCTGCCTGGACAAACTGATGATGAAGCCGTGGCGATCGGCGATGGAGCCGCGACAATTGTTGTTGAAGTCGACTAGTCAGAGTTGATTCCGACTAGTTGTTGGGTGCGTGACTGCCGTTCTCGACTAGTTTGGAAAACTAGTCGAGATGAATGGTCGACCGTTGACGGTGAAAATCCGTCAACCTAGCCATGAGTTTACCTTCGGTGTTGGCATCACTTTTGTATCTTATTCATTGGTACTAACCCTCGTGGTATAACAAGTTCACTTGTGCATGTCGGTTTTGGAGTTATGTGTTTACGCGAGGTTTTAACGTTGAAAGCAAGACTTCCAGGATAAGTTCATTAAGCACCTCATGACAAGACTTTGAAGCCCGATACAAGTCAAGCAATGAAGTGAACATGACTCCAAGAGCCCAAGGACCAGGCCCGAGAAAATGATAAACTCCGAGGACCGAACCAGAAAAGTGCTGAATCTTGCAAGACAAGGAGTTGAGTCCAATTCGGAGAGAAACCGACGTCAAGGGCCCACATGCAAAAGGGGAGAACATCTAGAAGTCGTGGGAAGCAACACCGGCGAAGCAGCCGCGGGATGGGCCGAATGGGCCCGGCCGGCCGGCCCAGCCGGCCGGCCCGGCCCCACCCGGGGCCCAATCGGGCTCTCCTTTGACCTAATTGCTTCTCGGGCTATAAATAGCCCCCCGACCGAGAGCCACGCGAACGGAAGTCGTATTCCGCCGCCGAGGAACAGAGAAGCTTGAGGGACACCAACTTGAAGATGAGGGTCGTGCTAGTTGTCTAGGGTTTCCCCGGCCGACGTGGGAACCTTGCATGGAAGACCACGTCGGAGCTCCGAGCGAGGATCAAGATCGAGGGAGGGCCCCGGTGGTGATCTTGTTCATGTAATCATTCATGGTGAAGTTTGTAAGTGAATCCGATTTCTAGCGATTAAGTGCCTTCTCGATGATTTTGTTTTCTTCTTGGTTTTGCTTCTTCTACGATCTAGTTTGCGCTAGATTACATAGGGTGCTCTTGTAGCCGCGGTGGCTAGAGGTGCATACCGGACCGGCCAAGTGATTTCAACTTGTTCTATCGAACTCGCCCTAAGCTCCCCGCATGAATAGGGATACGTTGTGACAGAACGGGGGTCTCGAAAGGCGGATGTTTTCGGAGTCGGATGGGAAGGCCACGATTTAAAGATGCTTTTAATGAGATTCGCTTTGCTATCTTCATCTATCTTGTTTGGAGCTACAACATAAGCATGATCTAGATTCTCTAGATTGGTTATCTCTTGCTTTCTCTTGCTACCTCCTTAGTAGATTAGATTAGATTCGTTTTCTTTATGAGTTAGTAGATTAGATGCAACTTGTCTTCATTAGATAGCTTTACCTCGCTTTACTAGATTGAATCCTTGCGTTGCACATTGTTCCACGGATTCGATACCTTGGGTTCACCACTCGAGGGAAGAAGGGTCCCTTGACTACGACGGGAGACTTGTCCGCTTGCAAGTCACAAACGAACTTTGATACAACTATTAACCGTCAACAAGCCCCTTTTTCCGGCGCCGTTGCCGGGGAACAAGCAATCAAGATCCGATCTAGTATCGCTTATCTTTCAGCTTTTTCTTTTGATTTTCTTTTGCATCTCTTATGTTTGATCATCCTCAAAAAGAAAAAAAAATTTCAATCTAATCTAGTTTTGATTAACCCTAGTTCTTATGTTTAGATTTTTGTTTTATCACTAACCCTAACCGGAGATGGTTGGCTACCTCTCCAAGAAACCCAAACTTTTTTGTGGATGATCCAGGAAAACTTTACAGGCAAAGGTGACGTGCAACACAAGCTCGAAGGACCATCAAAATCTCCAAGGGAATCACCCCCTCCAAGTCAAGACGCCGGAAGGCCGTTCAAGATCAACGAGGACGGAGAAGATGGAGATGGAGAATGAAGCTCAACACCTAAAGGCTGCCAAGGCAAGATCCACATGCGGGGTGTTCATCGTGACGAAGATGTTAGAGACGCAAGTGGGACAACTTGCCGGACAACCGATTGGTGACAAAGAAGAATATCCGAGACAACTCCAAGGTCCCAAGACGGCGAAGGCTACTCAAACTCGTTTGGGAGAGATGAAGAGACCATGAAGATCATGACCGAAGGACCGGAGTTCGAGATGCCGAGCCACAAGGAAGTTGTTGCATCCGTCAAGACCAAAGGACAAAGCCAGCCTGTGAAGACCAAAAAAAATTGACTAAGCCAAAGTGGGTACCCAAGATTGCAACGCCCACAAAGAGCGTTGATCCGAAGTAATCAAGTGAAGAAGTCTAGCCATGGACTATAAACGAAGTGCTAGGCGGGAGGCAACCCGTTTCGTCGAGTCAAGAATAAGCTACCGGGAGGACAACCCGATTCCAGGTTTTTCAAGTCTTTTTAAATATAATTCAGTTCTGAATTTTACTACGCAAAATCTTAGACTTAGAATGGTTGAACAATATTAGAGACATAATTCTTGGTTGAATATTTTGCTTGATCATAAACCCTTTACATGAACCATCCTATGTGTTTGTTTGCTTTTTTTTCGAGAAACCACAACCAAAAAGAAAAAAATTTCAGAACCTAACTCAACCTTTCATCCTCTTTTTGATGTTGTGGTTGACTTGTTTTTCATGCTATAAACACTCGAGTAGAGCCACGACTTGTATCTAGATGTTATTTAAATTTCAGCATGTGGTAGGACTCGCGTGAACCTAGAAACTTGATTTTTGGTTGGTTTAAAAATCCATATCCTTGGTTTCTCTAAGATTAGAATTTTTCTAAGCCTCACTTAATTTTATTTCATTCAAAATCTCTCTCATCTAATCGAAATTAGGACCTAAACCTATGCCCCCATGATCAAGCCGGGAAAAGCTTGCTCTCAACCAATGAAGGCAAACTATACCGGTGAGACCGAAATCGACGTAATAAAAAATATTTTCGACTTGCATTTGTTTTTAATGTTTTAAAAACTTCTCTAAAATTATGTTCGAGCTCTTGCATGGCTCTGAAAAATATTTTTAAAATTCGAAATTAGAGGAGTGCTTAGCCTTAAAGGGAGGCAATCTAGTTAACCTAACCATGCATGCACCATGATACATCACGGGATGCCCCTCCAACATATTTAAACCACATGCAAAGTACAAGCATGGGGGGGCTGCCAAGGCTTTGTTTTGTAGGAATATCATGGATGCATGTGAGGCAAGGGAGTATGGAAGTGAGTCAAAGCGAAAACATCAAGTGGAAGGAGCAATAGTGCAAGCGAAGGAGTGGACGGGAACGTTTGGAAGATGTACGCGATCACGAAGCAACATGAATGCACTAGAGAAGAACCGAGCCAAGAGGAGGAGAGAGGTAAGTCTTTCATCCAACTCTTTGTTCGTATGCTCTAGTTTGTAGTCGGGAATCACCTTAGACTTAGCCATCCACCGCGTTTGTTTCGTGCAACAAATCACATCCTTAATCCACTCAAAGTCCAGACTCCAAAATAATATTTGTGTACCTTGTTACCGGGTGAGAACCCCGGATATATATTTGTGAGGGAGAGTGCTGCATCATGGAAGAAAACTACAAGCCTTTTCACCGAAGAAGAAGGGACCATCGTCGTCTAAGCCATCATCGACAACCTCTTCGAGGAGGCACTCGGTTTCCGAGTTTCCTTGGAGTATGGAGGAGGACACGGCACCGCCGAGGAGGAACCACACTCTTCTCCTTGGTGGCATGAGGGCCACACAAAACTCGTTTATTAGGTTTACCAAACTTCAATAACATATGGAGGAGCCGCCTGTCCAACCTCGCCACTCGACACGATCATCCGCTCCACCTCCATACGCTCCGCGGTATTCCGAGGGGTATGTCATCATGACGGAGGAGGAGAAGAAGCTCGCTCGCCTTGGGTAGAGGCTTGTAGCGAACGTCGACATCGACGACCAAGCTCTCCACATATTGGGTTTCACACGGGACACCGGTGCAATTCTCTAGTGGAGTGTCGGCAAACACCCACAAGGAATTCGCCTAGGAAACTTTCATGACCATGGCGCATACCCTTGATGAAGGAGTGCCGAGTCTCTCATTCCGTTGGAGGGAGCCCACAAGTGGAGAAGAAGGAAGACATCGTCGGAAGGGTAACCTTGATCAATGATGCTATTTCTAGCACCTTGATGGGGTAATCTCCTTTCATCCATGGGTTGCAATCGATCTTGAGATGTAATCACACCTTGTTGGATCATCTATCTATCATCTTGTGTTGAAAATACTTTAATGCTTAAGGCTTGCAACCATGCCGTAAAGGGAGTAAGGGCTCTATCCTCCCTTGGATCCATTCAACACAATCCCCGATAGATTAGATTGGCTTTCATGTTCGAAACGATTACATGTTCTAGTATCGTAGACCCATGGGCGAGTGTCTCCTATTTTCAAAAAGGAGCTCCGGAACAAGTATGTGCATGAAGGCACATGGGAAGGTTTAGGAGTATGATCACGAGAGGAGACCATCAACAAAGAAATACTATCCGAACCCCATCATCCAAGTGTGTCACTTTTGTGCAAGTGGATTTTTGGGGAGAATAAGAGAGACATAGATAACCAACACGGAGTTGAATTAGATTTACTCGCAGCCAATCAACCCTACTCACCTATGATCAACCGGTGGTGTTGTGAGCAACATCGGATTCGGAGATCGGGTTGTTACCTCTCCATGTTGACTATCTCTTTAAAACCGGGTATTACAAGGAACCCGAATCATCTCCTACCCGGGACTTCCCTAGGAATATATGAAGAAAGGAAAATATAAGAGTGAAGATGAGAGAGGAGGCTTCGAAGTGGCCTAGGTGAATTTGCCCCTTCCGGATTGAAGATTAAGACTTTTCTTGAGGGGAAGAAGATCGGTTAGAGGAAGGACTTCTTGTGCCGGCGAAGAAAAAAAAATAATAAAAGAAAAGAATTATAGGAGAAGGATCTTTTATGGCCCAAGAAGGAGGTGCACAACAAAATTATGTTCCACCATTCGGAGAAATTCCGGCATCGCCAAATTACTACGGTGGTGTACCAATGCAAGCATGGGGGAGTGGTGCAGCCATACCCCCACCATTTTTTGCGGTGCCCAACGTAGCCTTTGCGGAGCCATATGCACACCTTCCTCAACCACAACAAAATGTGGCCACCATTGGAGGATACGCTGCAAGGATCATGCAAATTATTGCAGCCATCCAAACCAATGCAAACCAAATGGGTGAAGGAAATGCAAACGTCGCTTATGTGCTTGGACACCTTCACCTAGAACCGTCGACAATTCATAGGAGGAGTGGTGCATTCCTATTACAAGTAAGGGTACAACAACCAAGGCTATCAACATCAACCACCGGCGGAAGATTAGAGAGAGGAGAAGCTTTAGTTATCTTTCCTTTACCCCCTTTTCTTTAATTTTCAGCTTGTTTGCGCCTATGTTTGCGTAGTATTTTCAGCTTTGCTTTAATTTTCAGTTTTTAGTTTAATTTTCAGCGTGTATCTTAGTGTTTATTTTCATCATGAATAATGTCGCCACCAAGTTTTTACCTTTGGTAAAGTTACAAAGTTTGTGCCATGATGATATATGATTATAATTGCCGCTTTGTTTATCTTTGTAATTGATTTATGCATGTTTGAACTAGTGCTCTCTTAAAAATACAAATCTGAAATTATCTAAATGCTAGCTCAATCTTCAGCGGAGGTTATGATTAAAATAAAGACCCATAGTGTTTTATGTGCTCTCAAGTTATGAATAGATTAAAGATGTCTTTTATGCTCAAAAATATTGCTAACCTTGTCACAAATATCACTTGTGTGTTGCTCAACCTATCCGAGCCTTATATATATTTGAGTGCATAAACCTTAGTGTACAAGATTTATTTTTGAGTGAGTTATTGCAGGCCATGATTTCTCTGGCCCGAGACTAAGAAGCTGGTCATTCCGTTTTCGCGTATCTATCTTTTTGCTAGCCTTTTATCCGTGCATTGTGTATCCCCGCATCGGTGATCTCACAAACTTCGCCGGATATCCACCCTTAAACCAAATATCATCTTTTTGTGATTACCTCCTTGACCACAACCTATCGTTGAGAATGGATCATCAATTCAAGGAAGATCGCAAGACGGTGCCAACATTGAAGATTTCAAGTATCTCTCCAAGGAAAAATATCTCCGGTACCTACCTTATTTTTCGCCTCTTTGCTCGAGGACGAGCAACGTCTAAGCATGGGGGAGGAGGTAGGTACGCTGCAGTTTTAGAGTTCGAAGGGGAGTATTTTAAAAAAAATGATGATGAAAGAAAAAAAAATCCAGCGGTATTCATGACTTTCAAGGTAAAAAATATATATATATAAGAAAGAAAGAAAGAAAGAAAGAAAAGAATGAGAAATATGAGAAAGAGAAAAAAATATATGTGCGTAAAGTAAATTCCCCGGCTCTCTAAAAGTGCATTCAAGGCTTCAAGTTAAAAAGATCCATTCTCATTTTCCAACCATGTGCAATCCGATAACGAGGACTTCCTTTGTGCCTCGGGATCACTCCTTGCCATTTGCACATGTCCACTCATCTAAAAGTGTGTGTATTTTTCTCTTTCCCCTCCTTGATTTAACATTATTTTCCAATGACCTTTTTGACGAGTCTCGGTAAGACCATGAGAAGCTTGTCTTGTTTTGACAACACCTCATTTATAAAATCTTGTTAGGACTAAACTTTCCCAAAGCTCCATATAAAGCCTACCGCACATATATGTTATGAGAGGGAAAGGAGTAGAATGTATAGGCTTGAGAGACAAGTGAGATGAGAGTTCATGAGCAATATACAAGATGATTTAAATTTGTGAATTTGGTTTAGCTCTTTTCTTTATCTCGTTCTTTATTTCAAAAAATTCGAGGTCTATTTAAACTTTGTGAGCATGTCAATACTTGTGGGATAAGCTTAATAAGAATCTACCCTCCGTAGAGGTGAAGGCTAGTACATTATGGAACTTTAACAAATTAAACTTTTGAGAGCATTATGTTTTTTTTTCATGTATGATCAAGTGCAAGGTTTAAACATTGTTTGGCAATGATGATATCCATCGAAGGCTTACTCGAGGACGAGCAAAGGTTTAAGCATGGGGGAGATGTTGACGGTGAAAATCCGTCAACCTAGCCATGAGTTTACCTTCGGTGTTGGCATAACTTTTGTATCTTATTCATTGGTACTAACCCCCGTGGTATAACAAGTTCACTTGTGCATGTCGGTTTTGGAGTTATGTGTTTACGCGGGGTTTTAACGTTGAAAGCAAGACTTCCGGGATAAGTTCATTAAGCACCTCATGACAAGACCTTGAAGCCCGATACAAGTCAAGCAATGAAGTGAACATGACTCCAAGAGCCCAAGGACCAAGCCCGAGAAGATGATAAACTCCGAGGACCGAACCGAAAAGTGCCGAATCTTGCAAGACAAGGAGTTGAGTCCAATTCGGAGAGAAACCGACGTCAAGGGCCCACATGCAAAAGGGGAGAACATCTAGAAGTCGTGGGAAGCAACACCGGCGAAGCAGCCGCGGGATGGGCCGACTTGGGCCCGAGCCGGCCGGCCGGCCGGCCGGCCCAGCCCCACCCGGGGCCCAATCGGGCTCTCCTTTGACCTAATTGCTTCTCGGGCTATAAATAGCCCCCCGACCGAGAGCCACGCAACGGAAGTCGTATTCCGCCGCCGAGGAACAGAGAGAAGCTTGAGGGACACCAACTTGAAGATGAGGGTCGTGCTAGTTGTCTAGGGTTTCCCCGGCCGACGTGGGAACCTTGCATGGAAGACCACGTCGGAGCTCGGAGCGAGGATCAAGATCGAGGGAGGGCCCCGGTGGTGATCTTGTTCATGTAATCATTCATGGTGAAGTTTGTAAGTGAATCCGATTTCTAGCGATTAAGTGCCTTCTCGATGATTTTGTTTTCTTCTTGGTTTTGCTTCTTCTACGATCTAGTTTGCGGCTAGATTACATAGGGTGCTCTTGTAGCCGCGGTGGCTAGAGGTGCATACCGGACCGGCCAAGTGATTTCAACTTGTTCTATCGAACTCGCCCTAAGCTCCCCGCATGAATAGGGATACGTTGTGACAGAACGGGGGTCTCGAAAGGCGGATGTTTTCGGAGTCGGATGGGAAGGCCACGATTTAAAGATGCTTTTAATGAGATTCGCTTTGCTATCTTCATCTATCTTGTTTGGAGCTACAACATAAGCATGATCTAGATTCTCTAGATTGGTTATCTCTTGCTTTCTCTTGCTACCTCCTTAGTAGATTAGATTAGATTCGTTTTCTTTATGAGTTAGTAGATTAGATGCAACTTGTCTTCATTAGATAGCTTTACCCCCGTTTACTAGATTGAATCCTTGCGTTGCACATTGTTCCACGGATTCGATACCTTCGGTTCACCACTCGAGGGAAGAAGGGTCCCTTGACTACGACGGGAGACTTGTCCGCTTGCAAGTCACAAACGAACTTTGATACAACTATTAACCGTCAACATCGACGCGATGCGACCGAAGACGACGTCGTGGCGGCGCGCGGGGTACTCGAAGTAGAGCTAGTGTTGCCGCAAGGCAAGAAGTCGCACCCCACGGCGTGGCCGAAGTAGAGCCAATGTGGCCGCAAGACGAAGTCGCCGCGCACGGAGTAGTCGACGATGAGACCGCGCGACGCGGAGTAGTCGACGACGAGCAACGCGACTAGCCACGTGACGAGCCGCGCGACGTGCCAAGGCACCGGGACGCGCGGCGTAGGCGAAGTAGTCGACGACGAGCCACGCGACGTGCCGAGGCACCCGACGCAAGGAGAAGGCGCGGCTTGTCGACGACGAGCCGCGCGACGTGCCGAGGCACCCGGATGCAAGGCGAAGGCGCGAGCGATCGACAACGAGCCGCGCGACGCGTGCCGAGGCACCCCGACGCGCGGCGAAGGCGAAGTAGTCGACGACGAGCCGCGCGACGTGCCGAGGCGCTGACGCGCGCGCGAGGCGAAGTTGTCGACGACGAGCCGCGCGACGTGCCGAGGCACCCGGGACGCGCGGTGAAGGCGAAGTAGTCGACGACGAGCCGCGCGACGTGCCGAGGCACCCCGACGCGCGCGAAGGCGAAGTAGTCGACGACGAGCGGCACAACGAGCCGCGTGACGAGCCGCGTGACGTGCCGAGGCACCCCGACGCGCGGCGGAGGCGAAGTTGTCGACGACGAGCCGCGTGATGTGCCGAGGCACCCGACGCGCGGCCGAAGGCGAAGTAGTCGACGACGAGCGGCGCGACGAGCCGCGTGACGAGCCGCGCGACGTGCCGAGGCACACGGACGCGCGGCGGAGGCGGAGTAGTACTCGCGGTGCACGACGAGGTTGACGTAGAGTGTGTGTAGCCGGAGACGAGTAGTTGCGGCGCACGGCAATGTTGAGGTAGAGCACGTGCGGCCGGAGACGAGTACTCGCGCGCACGGCAAGGTTGACGTAGAGCCCGTGCAACCGGGAGACGAGTACTCGCGCCGCACGGCAAGGTTGACGTAGAGCGCGTGCGGCCGGAGACGAGTAGTCGCAGCGCACGGCGAGGTCGACGTAGAGCGCGTGCGGCCGGAGATGAGTAGTCGCGGGCCGTTGACGGTTAATAATTGTATCAAAGTTCGTTTGTGACTCGCAAGCGTACAAGTCTCCCGTCGTAGTCAAGGGACCCTTCTTCCCTCAAGTGGTGAACCCAAGGTATCGAATCCGTGGAACAAATGTGTGACGCAAGAGTTGATCTAGTAAAGCCAAGTAACTTCAATCTTTGGTAAAAGAGAAACCCTAATGCATCTAGATAAGAACACAAAACAAAGATAAATCTAATCTACTAAAGACCGGAGAAAACAAATTAAGATTGGGTAGATAAACCGATCTAGAGGGATCGGGGTAAGCCTTTTGTTGAAGTTCCAAGCAAGAGAAGAAGTAGCAAATCGAATCTTAATAGAAGCCTCTTTAAATCGTGGTTTCCCGTCCAAATCCGAAAACATCCGCCTTTCGAGACCCCCGTTCGTCACAACGTATCCCTATTCATGCGGGGAGCTTAGGGCGAGTCAAAAGACAAGTCGAGATTCTTTCGGAAGATCCGGCGTGTACCTCTAGCCACCGCGGCTACAAGAACACCCTATGTAATCTATCGCGCGAATAGAATTGGAATAAGCAAAGCCGATCGAAAAACGAAATCTTCGAGGAAACACTTGATCGCTAAGAAAAGATTCAACTTGATAATTCAACTATGACAATGATACATACACAAGATCACCACCGGGATCCTTCCTTGATCTTGCTTCTAGCTCCGGAACTCCGAAGTGGTCTTCCATGCAAGGTTCCCACGTCGGCTAGGGAAACCCTAGTCAACTAGCTCGACCCTCTTCTCTCCGAGATGGTGTCCCTCTCTTCTCTCGCTCCTCGGCGGCCGATGACGAATTCTTCTCCCCGAGGCTCTCGGTCAGGGGGCTATAAATAGCCCGATTGGTGGCTAGGGCAAAGGAGAGGGCGTTTGGGCCCTAAATGGGCTCCGGGCCGACCGGATCGGGCCGGCCGACCCGGGCCCATTTAGGCCCAGCCCGAGGGCTCCTTCGCTCCACGTCGGTTCCCTTGCTTCCTGGATGTTTCCCCCTTCTGCATGTAGGTCCATGTCGTCGGTTTCTCTCCGAATTGGACTCAACTCCTTGTCTTGCAAGATTCGAGCACTTTTTCGATCGGGTCCTCGGAGTCCGTCGTCTTCTCGGATCAAGTCCCCGGCTTCTTGGAGTTAAGTTTGCTTCATTGCATGACTTGTACGGGGCTTCAAGGTCTTGTCATGAGGTGCTTGATGAACTTATCCCTAAAGTCTTGCATTCAACACTAAAACCCTGCATAAACATTAAACTCCAAAACCTACATGCACACGTGAACTTGTTATACCACGGGGGTTAGTACCAATGGGCAAGGTATAAAACTCATGCTAACACCAAAGGTAAACTCATGGCTAGGTTGACGGATTTTCACCGTCAACATCTCCCCCATGCTTAAACCTTGCTCGTCCTCGAGTAAGCCTTCGATGGATATCATCATTGCCAAACAATGTTTAAACTTTGCACTTGATCACACATGAGAAAACATAATGCTCTCAAAATTTTAATTCATTAAAGTTCCATAATGTACTAGCCTTCATCTCTACGGAGGGTAGATTCTTATTAAGCTTATCCCACAAGTATTAATATGCTCACAAAGTTTAAATAGATCTCGAATTTTTGAAATAAAGAACGAGATAAAAAAAAGCTAAACCAAGTTCACAAATTTAAATCATCTTCTATATTGCTCATGAACTCTCATCTCACTTGTCTCTCAAGCCTATATATTCTACTCCTTTCCCTCTCATATATATGTGTGGTAGGCTTTATATGGAGCTTTGGGAAAGTTTAGTCCCGACAAGATTTTATAAATGAGGTGTTGTCAAAACAAGACAAGCTTCTCATGGTCTTACCGAGACTCGTCAAAAAGGTCATTGGAAAATAATGCTAAATCAAGGAGGGGAAAGAGAAAAATACACACACTTTCGGATGAGTGAACATGTGCAAATGGCAAAAAGTGATCCCGAGGCACAAAGGAAGTCCTCGTTATCGGATTGCACATGGTTGGAAAATGAGAATGGATCTTTTTAACTTGAAGCCTTGAATGCACTCTTAGAGAATCGGGGAGTTCACTTTACGCACATATTTTTTTTTCTTTCTCACATTTTTCATTCTTTTCTTTCTTTCTTTCTTTCATTATATATATATTTTTTTTTTCTTTCTTCACCTTGGAAGTCACGTATATCGCCGATTTTTTTTTTCTTTCATCATTATATTATTTTTTTTAAATACTCCCTTTTTTGAACTCTAAAACTGCACCGTACCTACCTCCTCCCCCATGCTTAGACGTTGCTCGTCTCGAGCAAAGAGGCGAAAAATAAGGTAGGTACCGGAAATATTTTTCCTTGGAGAGATACTTGAAATCTTCAATGTTGGCACCGTCTTGCGATCTTCCTTGAATTGATGATCCATTCTCAACAATAGGTTGTGGTCAAGGAGGTAATCACAAAAGATGATATTTGGTTTAAGGGTGGATATCCGGCGAAGTTTGTGAGATCACCGATGCGGGGATACACAATGCACGGATAAAAAGGCTAGCAAAAAGATAGATACGCAAAAATGGAATGACCAGCTTCTTAGTCTCGGGCCAGAGAAATCATGTCCTGCAATAACTCACTCAAAAATAAATCTTGTACACTAAGGTTTATGCACTCAAATATATATAAGGCTTTGGATAGGTTGAGCAACACACAAGTGATATTTGTGACAAGGTTAGCGATATTTTTGAGCATAAAAGACATCTTTAATCTATTCATAACTTGAGAGCACATGAAACATTATGGGTCTTTATTTTAATCATAACCTCCACTGAAAATTAAGCTAGTATTTAAATGAATTCAGATTTGTATTTTTAAGAGAGCACTAGCTTAAGCATGCATAGATCAATTACAAAGATGAACAAAGCTGCAATTATAATCATATATCATCATGGCACGAATTTTGTAACTTTTCCAATGATAAAATCAAGGTGGTGTCTTTATTAATGATGACATCAAGTTGAAATACAAACTGAAAATAAACAAACATGCTTGCTGAAATTTAATTAAAAACAGAAAATACTACGCAAACACACATAAGCAAAAGCTGAAAATTACGAGAGAGAAAAAGAAAAGAAAAGAAAACTAAAGTTCCTAAATCTTCTAGTCCTCCGCCGGTGGTTGATGTTGATGATCTTGATAATAATACCCTTGCTCATAATATGATTGGACACTTCCTCCGACGAATTGATTTGGCTCCACAAGGTGAAAGCGTCCAAGTTCAAAGGCAATATTTGCGTTGCCTTCACCAAGTTGAGCTGCGTTAGCTTGGATGGCTGCGATGTTTTGAGCATTTCTTGCAGCATACCCTCCAATTATGGCCATGCTTTGTTGTGGTTGGGGATGATGAGCGTAGGACTCCGCGAAGTTAGCGTTGGGCACAACATAATTTGGTGGGGGTACCGGTGCACCACCCCCCCCCCCCCCCCCATGCTTGCTCTTGTGGCCCTCCGTAATAACTTGGCGGAGGAGGGACCCCGCCGAATGGTTGCACATTGGGCTGTGCTCCACTCGCTTGTGCGGAGGATGTTCCCTCCTCTACGATTCTTCCTCTTTTGTTCTTCCTTGCGGGGACAAGGAGTCCCTCTTCCAACCAATCTTCCCTTCCTTCGGTGAAAAGCCTAAGCCTCTCATTCGGAAGGGGTAGGTTCACTATGGCCAACCGATAACCTCCTCTCTCATCTCCACTAATGTATTTGCCTTGCCGCAAATACTCAATGCCGAGAGAGGTACCACGCAAAAGGTGGTCGGGGTTTCTTGCGATCCCCGGCCGCAAGGAAAAGGCCAACATGGAGAGGTAACACCCCGAACCAATATTACCCGCCCCCGATGTTGCTTCACAACACCAACGATTGATCATGAGGTAAGAGGGGTCTATTGGCTGCACCGGCAATTAAAGCCGAGTATAGCCAATTCAACTCCGTGTCGGTCACCTTTGTCTCCTTCATCCTCCCCAATACCCTCTTGCACATCCAAGAGTGAAATATCCGGATAATGGGGTTGCGGATGCAATTGCGTTGTTGATGGGCTTCTCCGGAGATCATATTCCAAAATCCCGCTAACATGCCGGGTGGCACGTCAACTTTCTCCGGAGCTCCCTTGTGGAATCCAAGTAGCTCCCTAACGTGCTCGTAGGGAACCACTTGTTGGACTCCCTCCAAACGGAATGACAAGCTTTGCACCCCATCATCATCAACGATGGGTGCAATAGTCATCAAAATTTCCAAGGCGAACCCCAAATGGGTGTCCACCGATACTCCGTTGGAGAACCGCACCCATCCAAGGTGCCCCAACATATAGTATATGTCGGTGCCAAAACCCAAGGTGTAGAGTGCTAGTTCGTCGAACTCGACGTTGGGCACAAGCCTCTTCTCAAGATTAGAGAGCCTCTCCTCCTCCTCCGCCGACAAGATGATGAAGCCGTACGAAGAGTACGTCGGGGGTGTAAGGAGGTGGCGCGGTTGAGCGGGTCGATCGTCGTGGTGGCGCGGGCTGCTCCTCCGTGTGCCCACGAGGTTCGGTAAACCTCATGGAAGTGCTTCTTGCAGCCCTCATACCACCAAGGAGGAGAGCATCGTTCCTCCTCGGTGGTGCCGTATCCGTCTCCATGCTCCGGGGAGACTCGGAAACCGAGTGCCTCCTCGAAGACGTCGTTGATGACGGCTTGGATGACGACGAACCCTTCTTCTTGGAGAAGAGACTTGTGGTTTTCTTCCACATGGTTGCTGCACTCTTTTCTTCTACTAAAACTCCGGGTTGCAACCGGTAACTAGGCACTAAAATTTTTTACTTCGGATGTGGACTTTGAGTGGATTAAGGTGGTGGATTTTTTTTTTGAGCTATCAAGCTTGGGAAGGTTGGCTAAGTCTACGGAGGTTTTGAGCACACAAACTTGAACACACTAACAAAGGAAGGAGAGGGAAGCTTGCCTGCAGAAAACGGGAGCCGGGGGCTCCTTATGTAGGGGAGGCCGGCCTCGGTGCTCCTCCCCGCCTCGTCTTTCTTCCAGCACGATCATTTCGCCTCTGCAACTTTCCTGCCCGCGTGCTCCACGAGTTGCACCGCCCAAACGCTCTCGTCTACTCCTTTTCTTGCATTATTGGTCCTTCCACTTGATGCTTCATGCTTTGGGTCATGTCCATGCTCCCTAGCTCCACTTGCTTCACATGCCACCATGAAATTCCTGCAAAGTTGATGCTTGCTGCCCACCATGCTTGTCCTTTGCATGTGGAATTGGTGAATGTTGATGAAAGGGAATCCAATGGTGCATGCATGATTAATTCAAACTAGATTGCCTCCATTAAGGTGTGTTTAAGGTTAAGCACTCCTCTAATTCGAAATTTAAAATATTTTTCAGAGCCATGCAAGAGCTCAAACACAATTTTAGAGAAGTTTTTAAACCATTAAAAACAAATTTAAGTCAAAAATATTTTTCGACTACGTCGATTTTGGTCTCACCGGTATAGTTTGCCTTCATCGGTTGAGAGCAGACTTTTTCCCGCTTGATCATGGGGGCATAGGTTTAGGTTCTAATTTTGGCTAAATAAGAAAGATTTTGAATAAAACAAAATTAGAATAGGCTTAGAAAAATTCTAATCCTAGAGAAACCAAGGATATAGATTTTTAAAACCAACCAAAAGTTTTGGTTTCTAGGTTCACGCGAGCTCTACCACGTGCTGAATTTTTTTTATTAACACATAGATATAAGTCGTGGCTCTACTCGTGTGGTTTTAGCATGAAAAATAAGTCAACCTCAGCACCATAATGAGGGTGAAAGGTTGAGTTAGGTTCTGAAATTATTTGGTTGAGGTTTCTCGAAAAGAAAAGAACAAACAAGCACATAGGAGGGTTCATGCAAAGGGTTTATGATAAAGCAAACATTCAATCAAGAATTATGTCTCTAATATTGTTCAACCACTTCTAAGTCTAATGTCTTTGCGTAATAAAACTCAAAAACTAAATTATTAAAAAGACTCGAAAAACCCGGAATCGGGTTGTCCTCCCGGTAGCTTATTGTTGACTCGACGAAACGGGTTGCCTCCCGCCTAGCGCTTCGTTTATAGTCTATAGCTAGACTTCTTCACTTGATTACTCCGGATCAACGCTCTTTGCGGGCGTTGCAATCTTGGGTACCCATTTTGGCTTAGTCATTTTTTTGGTCTTCACGAGTGGCTTTGTCCTTTGGTCTTGACGGATGCAACAACTTCCTTGTGGCTCGGCATCTCGAACTACGGTCTTCGGTTGTGATCTTCATGGTCTCTAGTGTGATCCTTCACTCCGGAATGAGCTTGAGTAGCCATCGCCGTCTTGGGACCTTGGAGTTGTCTCCGAAATTCTTCTTTGTTACCCATCGGACGCCGGCAAGTTGTCCCACTTGCGTCTAGCATCTTCATCACGATGAACACTTCACATGTGGATCTTGCCTTGGCGACCTTTAGGTGTTGAGCTTCTTTCTCCATCTCCATCTTCTCCATCCTCCTCTTGATCTTGAACGGCCTTCCGGCGTCTTGACTTGGAGGTGGTGATTCCCTTGGAGATTTCGACGGTCCTTCGACTTCAACTTTTGAATCTAGGGTTTCCACCCCTTTAGCTTGTGTTGCATGTCACCTTTGCCTGTAAAGTTTTCCTGGATCATCCACAAAAAAGCTTGGGCTTCTTGGAGAGGTAGCCAACCATCTCCGGTTAGGGTTAGCAATAAAACAAAAATCTAACAAAAGAAAATTTAGGGTTAATCAAAGCTAGATTAGATGTATTTTGAGGATGATCAAAGTTTAGTAGATGCAAAAACAAAAACAAAAAGAAAACTGAAAATTACAAAAAGGCAATAAAAAAATCAAATCTTGATCACTTGTTCCCCGGCAACGGCGCCAGAAAAAGGGGCTTGTTGACGGTTAATAATTGTATCAAAGTTCGTTTGTGACTCGCAAGCGTACAAGTCTCCCGTCGTAGTCAAGGGACCCTTCTTCCCTCGAGTGGTGAACCCAAGGTATCGAATCCGTGGAACAAATGTGTGACGCAAGAGTTGATCTAGTAAAGCCAAGTAACTTCAATCTTTGGTAAAAGAGAAACCCTAATGCATCTAGATAAGAACACAAAACAAAGATAAATCTAATCTACTAAAGACCGGAGAAAACAAAGTAAGATTGGGTAGATAAACCGATCTAGAGGGATCGGGGTAAGCCTTTTGTTGAAGTTCCAAGCAAGAGAAGAAGTAGCAAATCGAATCTTAATAGAAGCCTCTTTAAATCGTGGTTTCCCGTCCAAATCCGAAAACATCCGCCTTTCGAGACCCCCGTTCTGTCACAACGTATCCCTATTCATGCGGGGAGCTTAGGGCGAGTCAAAAGACAAGTCGAGATTCTTTCGGAAGATCCGGCGTGTACCTCTAGCCACCGCGGCTACAAGAACACCCTATGTAATCTATCGCGCGAATAGAATTGGAATAAGCAAAGTCGATCGAAAAACGAAATCTTCGAGGAAACACTTGATCGCTAAGAAAAGATTCAACTTGATAATTCAACTATGACAATGATACATACACAAGATCACCACCGGATCCTTCCTTGATCTTGCTTCTAGCTCCGGAACTCCGAAGTGGTCTTCCATGCAAGGTTCCCACGTCGGCTAGGGAAACCCTAGTCAACTAGCTCGACCCTCTCCTCTCCGAGATGGTGTCCCTCTCTTCTCTTGCTCCTCGGCGGCCGATGACGAATTCTTCTCCCCGAGGCTCTCGGTCAGGGGGCTATAAATAGCCCGATTGGCGGCTAGGGCAAAGGAGAGGGCGTTTGGGCCCTAAATGGGCCCCGGCCGACCGGACCGGGCCGGCCGGCTCGGGCCCATTTAGGCCCGGCCGAGGGCTCCTTCGCTCCACGTCGGTTCCCTTGCTTCCTCGGATGTTTCCCCCTTCGCTCGTAGGTCCATGTCGTCGGTTTCTCTCCGAATTGGACTCAACTCCTTGTCTTGCAAGATTCGACGCACTTTTTCGATCGGGTCCTCGGAGTCTGTCGTCTTCTCGGATCAAGTCCCCGTCTTCTTGGAGTTAATTTTGCTTCATTGCATGACTTGTACGGGGCTTCAAGGTCTTGTCATGAGGTGCTTGATGAACTTATCCCGAAAGTCTTGCATTCAACACTAAAACCCTGCATAAACATTAAACTCCAAAACCGACATGCACACGTGAACTTGTTATACCACGGGGGTTAGTACCAATGGATAAGGTATAAAACTCATGCCAACACCGAAGGTAAACTCATGGCTAGGTTGACGGATTTTCACCGTCAACGGCGGCGCACGGCGAGGTCGACGTAGAGCGCGTGCGGCCGGAGAGGAGTAGTCGCGGCGCACGACGAGGTCGACGTAGAGCGCGTGCGGCGGAAGACGGCGTCGTGGTGCACGGAATGGTTGAAGTGGAGCTACTGCTTGCGGGCGAAGGTGATGCGGCCGCGGCATCGTTGGAGTAGTCAACGACGGGTTGATGTAGCCGTGGTAGTACTTGTGCACATATGTTGATCTTGGTGCGCCGCTTGGACCAAAAAATAGCCTTCGGCGTCATGTGCACATGTAGCACAAATATGAATATATTGTTTTCCACGTGGAGTCAAGTAATCCGTATGGAATTTTGAGACTTGATTTTTCCACCCGCGTGAGCTACCGGCTTGACTTCGGATCGGAGTGGACGAGAGGACTTTGGAGTCCTCGGACGGATACGACCAACCCGGAAGGCCGGAAGCGGTGGCCTTCTCGTGTACGGGATCGATGACTTTGGGATCCGAAACGAGGATCAAATTTGATGTTGATTCCGCCGCGGTTGGAACTTGACGACGAGTCTTTGATGTGAAGTTGTTGTGGTAGCTTGATTTTGAAGAGTGGTCCTTCGAATTCGCGAGGTTGGAGGAAGAAGTGTATGTGAGGCAGCCTCCGGGGTTTGAGAGTGAGAGGTACCCCCACCGGGTGTACAAGTTGAGGAAGGCGCTGTATGGGCTGAAGCAGGCGCCTAGAGCTTGGTATGGTAGGTTGAGGGGGTTCTTGTTTGAGAGAGGTTTTGAGATGGGGAAGGTCGATCAGACCTTGTTTTTGCTGAGGCAGGGCAGAGATATCCTGATTGTGCAGGTGTACGTGGATGATATTGTCTTTGGTGGCTCGTCTAACTCTCTTGTTGCAAGGTTTGCGGATGATATGAGCGGGGGAATTTGAGATGAGCATGATGGGCGAGTTGCGGTTCTTCCTCGGGCTACAAATCAAGCAATCAAAGGAAGGAACATTTGTGCACCGGGCTAAGTACACCAAGGACATTGTGCGAAGTTCAAGATGGAGGACTCCAAGGCTATGACGACGCCGATGAGTACGACTACGGCTCTCGATGCGGACGAGGAAGGTGAACACGTGGACCAGAAGGAGTACCGGAGCATGATCGGGTCACTCCTCTACTTGACGGCGACGAGGCCGGACATACAGTTCTCGGTGTGTCTGTGCGCTCGTTTTCAAGCGTCCCCGAGGACTTCGCATCGGCAAGCAGTGAAGAGAATTTTCAGGTACTTGCGTCACACTCCCGACTTCGGCCTTTGGTACTCCGCGTCCTCTTCTTTGGCGCTTCATGGTTTTTCAGACGCGGATTTTGCCGGATGTCGGTTGGATAGGAAGTCCACTTCGGGACTTACCGAGTTTTGGGTTCTTCTTTGGTGTCTTGGTCTTGCTCGCAAACAATCGAGTGTTGCTCAATCCACTATCGAGGCCGAGTATGTTGCCGTCGCTAGTTGTTGCACTCGGCTCCTTTGGATTTCATACACCAAGAGTGACTTTGGTGAGGAGTATACCCATGTCCCACTTCAATGTGATAGCACCGGTGCCATAAGCGTTGCAAAGAACCCGGTGCTCCATTCCAAAACCAAGCACATAGAAGTGAGGTACCATTTTACGAGAGACAACGTAGAGAAAGGAAAGATAGCTTTGATCCATGTACCCACACATGACCAACCAGCCGATATTTTCACCAAACCCCTAGATCAAGCAACTTTCACTCGTTTGCGGGGGGAACTTGGTGTGTGTTTGATTTCTTGAGTTGGGTGTGTGGGAGCTCCTTTGTAGCATATGTATAGTTTCCTTTATGCATTTCTTACATTTGGCATGGCATATCTAATATGATGTATAGGCATCCTTATATCTTAGATTGCATGCACTTTGTATCATATGCATTGGTTAGGAAAAGCTTCTCTCATATACATTGTTCACCATGGAATGAAATATATGTCTTTGTGAGCTTGTTTGGTATGCTATGGTTAGTTTGGCTTAGCTCTTGATGATCTTGATGAATAATCCATGGTTTATAGCTATGTTTTGAAAATGTCACATGTATGCTCTCTCATGTGTAAAAGCCTTTATATGCTCTTGACATGTTTTAGTGGCTTGGCTATGCTTAATTTGTGGTTGGATGGCTAGTTTATTGATCATATGGGGCCAAAGGCTCATTTGCCATCATGAATGTTTAGCCCTCTTGGTTTATCTTGTGGAGGAGCATAAGTTCCTTTTTGTCGCAAAGACATTTCATGTACCATTTACAAATCTGAAAATGAAATGAAAAATGCTTGGAAATGTGCTCCCATGTCATATGTGCTGAATTTAATTTGCTTTGGGTGCTAAACCGTTGCATGATGCCTACCAATGAGAAGTCTCATAAATAGAAGTAGGCACATGGCTCGGTGGCTTTGACATGACATGAGGTGCTTGTGGGTGTTTGTGATGGTCTTATGATTAGAATGGCTGTCCTAGCATGAAGTTTGTGTGGCTTTGCCATTTTGATATGCTTTGATCATGTTTAGGACTTTGCTCATGAGAGGCAAGTTTTTCGCAAAATTGCCAAAATCCATCTTAGCTTCGTCCAATGGTTGTGAAACTTGGTGATCATGTAGTTGAGATTGATACGAAGCCGTAGAGTATCTAACTTGCTCATTTGGACATGTGTAGCATTCTTTGTTGAATTTTGTCTATTTGAGAAGCTCTAGGTTGAAAGTTTTGCATTTTTGGCTTGATTCATGCATTGCCAACAAGGGGGAGAAGTTTGAGCTTGAAAAGGCTTGCTGGACGCATTTAGAAGGTTTTCGAGTGGTTTCGAGCCATTTTACGGGCTCTGTTGTGCACCGGTCTAACCGGTCAAGGTCACCTGTCTGACCGGTGTGAGTGCTGATTCTGTTCACATGTTGCACACCGGTCTGACCGGTTGTGTTGACCGGTCCGACCGGTCGGGTCGAGTTGTTGCGGCTGCCTGTTTCAAGTGGTGTCTTGCATGCATTCGTCCGGGGGGAGGTGCTTTGGTTCGGGGAAGCTTGCATGTGTGCGGGGGGAGCCCTTTGTGGTTGTTCGAGCTTTGCTTTGGTGGCTTGCGCTCTTTGGTTGAGCTTTGTTTTGTCTCGGATGTGTCGAGCCGTTGCCCTTGCCTAAGGGGTCCGAGACTTGTCTTCTTCAAGTGATCTTGCTCTTTGCCTTTGTTTGGCTTTCGATCGCTTGTTGGAGTTTCTTTTTGTTCGTTTCTTTTCTTTTTCTTTCCTCTCTTGTTACTTTCGTGTGGGTGTTGTCAATGCACTCATCAAGGGGGAGATTGAGGACCATGTGTGGTTCTAGGACCGGTGGATGGTCACTTCCTTGTGTGATTAGTGATTGACAACGGTGTGTGGACCGATTCTTGGCTAAGTATTGAGGTGCGAGGTTGCGGCTTGACTAGTGTTGGTGCGGTGAAGAACAAGCGCGAAAGGTCGTCTCCCGGTGAGGCCTCCGGTGTGGAGAAGACAAGTAGGCTTCGTTCGAGGGACCCGGTGGCCGGCGGGGTAAAGTGCGGGCCGCATGGTGGCATGAACGACAAGATGAAGTCGTGGACGGTTTCTTGGTTGAGCCTCAAAACCAAGGTCGAGCCGGGATTACGTGGGAGCCGAGTCATGAGTGGAGATTGGCGGAGGCTACACCGAGTTCGCGGGGTTTCCGGTGGTTCACCATAAAACCACCGGGTTCCTTGGTTGATCCACAAAGCCAAGACCGAAGAACCGAAGACGGTGCTGCAGCAGCCAGCGCCGCACCGGTCCGACCGGTGGGGTCTAACCGGTCCGACCGGTGAGGAGCACCGGTCTGACCGGTGTGCGACGACGCAGTCCGAGACTTCGAAGCGAGAGGACACGCGTCGGGATCACATCGCTTGCGTCGAGGCTACGCAGGGTGCGGTCGCCGGGCATCCGTCCGATGGTGAAGACATGAAGACTTCCAAATCCGCCCTTGAGGGGCTTGTATCCCTAGTTATTAGGAAAGGGCATTTTAGACATTCGGTTGCCTCCATATAACCCAAGAGGTGAGAGGATGGCAGCCAACTCTTGGAACCCTAGCTCATTAGTTTTCCTATTTTTTTCCACCTATTGTCCTTAGGTTTTCTTTAGGACTAGCAAGAGAGCTTCACGGTGAGATCTTATTGAGAGGGATGGATGATTGGGCGGCTTGCTAGACCTTGTATGAACCTTTGTTTCATGTATAGATGATTCGGCGTGGTTCCTCAAGGTTTGGATGTGTTTTCCCCGGTTATTCTTGGTGGTGATTTTCGGAGCCCTCTCTTGGTGATTTCTTTGGGTTGTTTTTGGGACTTTTCTCTTGGGTATTTGATGGAGGAAATTTGTGGGAACCCTTCATGGTTCTTTGGGCGTGATTCCCCTCCCAAATCCGTGAGTAAAGGTGCTCGATTTTGGGGTTTCTTGAGTTCTTGGGTTGGAAGTGCTCTCGGCGGGATTTCTTCGATTCCTCCTTTTTGGACGAGTTTTGGTGAGATTAAACTTGGCTATGGACTCCTCATGAGGTGTTCATAATATCCCCAATGTCCCGTTCAAGTCCGTGGAGCGATTCGGGAGATCGAGATTTGGATTTGGGGGAGTTGACCCGTGGGTGCTTTGTTCATCCCGAGCCGCCCGAGCTACACGGTCCGACCGGTGCTCTTGACCGTCCGACCGGTGCGAGCCCCGGTGGGTTTTTGCTTGGGTGAACGTCTTGCCGCTGTTTCGAGTTTGGGTCGGTTTGGTGGTCGGTTGGCTCGTTTGGTGCCTTGGGGGCTTTCGAGGCTACGATCGGTCGACCGGTGTCTCACCGGTCGACCGGTGTAGAGCCACTTAGTGAAAGTTGCTCGGCCTTCACCGGCGGGGACCGGTCCGACCGGTGGTGCTCACCACCCCGACCGGTGTGGGTCCGTAGACTCGAGGTTTGGTTTTCCACCGTGTTTCTCGGGTCGGAAGGTTGTGTGTTGGTTCCTAGGTCCGGTGGCACTCCAGTGGCTACGTGGGCTTGGCCAACTTGGGTAGTGAGTCGGAGACGTGTGTTGGAAGCCGTGTTCATCTTGTTGGAGTTTCCATCTCCTTCGAGAAGAATTTTTATCGGCTCCCATTCACTCCCCCCCTCTCCGGTTCGCCGTATCGGTCCTTCGGAGACGATGATTAACAAACCTCCATCTCATTTGTTCACCGACGCCGCGCTCCCGCTACATGGCGCTTGAGTGCTCTCGGACTTTAATTTGTTGGGCTCTCAAACTAGTAACGGGCATCAAATGCTCATCGGTAACGGACTTTATAGCACATTACCAATACGGAGGATCGGTAATGGACTTCAACGACCCATTACCGATAGGGCATTGATCAGTAACGAACTTTACTAGTTCGTTACTGATAGGTTTAACTTGTGTAACGGGCTCTATTTAACGTCCGTTACAAAGAATTCATGTAACGGGCATTTAAGAAGCCTGTTACCGGAAGTCCACATTGGTAACGGGCGTTGTGAAGGCCAAGCCCGGGTCGTCTCGGCACGCTTATAGGTAATGGGAGCCAAACAACAACCGTTACGGATGTGGGTGGATGTAATGGGCGTTAAGAGGCCCATTACAAATGTTGCGTGGCCTATTTGAGGTTTTCACGTAGTGTAGTTGGTCATGTGTGGGTACATGGATCAAGGTTATCTTCCCTTTCTCTATGTTGTCTCTCGTAAAATGATATCTCACTTCTATGTGCTCGATTTTGGAATGGAGCACCGGGTTCTTTGCAACGCTTATGGCACCGGTGCTATCACATTGAAGTGGGACATGGGTATACTCCTCACCAAAGTCACTCATGGTGTATGTGATCCAAAGGACCCGAGAGCAACAACTAGCCGCGGCAATGTACTCGCCTCGGTAGTGAATTGAGCAACACTCGATTGTTTGCGGAAGACCAAGACACCAAAGAAGATCCCAAAAACTCGGCAAGTCCTAGAAGTGGACTTTCTATCCAACGACCACCCGGCAAAATCAGCGTCCGAAAAGCCATGAAGCGCCAAAGAAGAAGACACGGAGTACCAAAGGCCGAAGTCGGGAGTATGACGCAAGTACCGAAAAATCGCTTCACCGCTTGCCGATGCGAAGTCCTCGGAGACGCTTGAAAATGAGCGCATAGACATACCAAAAATCGGATGTTCGGCCTCATCGCCGTCAAGTAGAGGAGTGGCCCGATCATGCTCCGGTACTCCTTCCGGTCCACATGTTCACCTTCCTCATCCGCATCAAGAGCCGCAGCCGTACTCATAGGCGTCGCAATAGCCTTGGAATCCTCCATCTTGAACTTCCTCACAATGTCCTTGGTGTACTTAGCTTGGTGCACAAATGTTCCTTCCTTTGATTGCTTGATTTGTAGCCCGAGGAAGAACCGCAACTCACTCATCATGCTCATCTCAAATACCCTCGCTCATATCCTCTCGCAAACTTGCAACAAGAGAGTTAGACGAGCCACCAAAGACAATATCATCCACGTACACCCGCACAATCGGGATATCTCCCGCCCCGCCCGAGTAAAAACAAGGTATGATCGACCTTTCCCATCTCAAACCCTCGCTCAAACAGAACCCCCTCAACCTACCATACCAAGCTCTAGGCGCCTCGCTTCAACCCATACACCGCCTTCCTCAACTTGTACACCCGGTGGAGGTACTTCTCACTCTCAAACCCCGGTGATTGCCTCACATATACTTCTTCCTCCAACACACCATTCAAGAAGGCACTCTTCACATCCATTTGTTGCAATTTGAACCCTTTAGCCACGGAAAAGGCTAGAAGGATCCTAATCGCCTCCAAATGGGCTACGGGAGCAAAGGTCTCCTCATAGTCGATCCCCTCCTTCCGATCGAACCCCCGAGCAACAAGCCTTGACTTGTTTCTCACCACTTCACCTTTATCTCCCTCTTTGTTCTTCCACACCCATTTTGTCCCAATCGGCTTACACCCCGGGGGAGGGTCAACCAATTCCCAAACCTGATTCCTCTCAAAGTTCTCCAACTCCTCATGCATCGAATTAACCCAATTATGATCAGATAGTGCGTGTCCAATGTCTTTAGGCTCAAAGTTGGCAACAAAAGCGACGCATGAGCGAAATGAGAATTGTTTCAAACCCTCGACCGTGTAGTGCGTTCATTCATGTCGCCGATGATCCTCAAAGCCGGGTGATCCACTTGTACTCGTCGGGGAGGTTCTCGCCTTGATGCTACCTCCCCCTCAACCGTAGCTTCTCCTTGATCTTGGTTTGTCATCGTAGGGGTGGGAGAGGGGCCATCCATCACCGTAGTCGATGTAGTATGTACATGTTCAACCGCGGGTAGCACACCGCCATCTTCATCATCTCTCTCGTTCATGCTCCTCCTCCCCGAAAGATATCCTCGCCTATTTCATCATCACCTGCACACTCAAAGACAAGCCGACTACGTGGTTGTGTCTCGTCGAAGGTTACCTCGCAAGTCTCCACAATTTGGTTAGTTTCAAGATTGAACACACGATATGCTCTAGAGTGAGACGCATAACCAAAGAAAATACCACCAACCGACCTAGCCTCAAACTTATCCAACTTCTTCCCTTTCTTAACGATAAAGCACTTGCAACCAAAGACATGGAAGTGATTCACCTTGGGTGTGCGACCGTGCATCAACTCATAACAGGTTTTTTTCTTATGCACTCGAGGTAGATCCCGTTTCAAACATAACACACGGTATTCACCGCCTCAACCCAAAACCTTCTCGGAGTCCTATGCTCATCAAGCATCGTCCGAGCCATCTCACACAAGGTCCCGTTTTTCCTTTCCACAACACCATTCCGGGGAGGCGTATACGGACTCAAAACTCGGTGTTCAAGACCCAAGTCATGGCAAAAGGTTTCAAAATGAGAATTTCTGAATTCTGAGCCATTGTCACTGTGAATTGCTCGTATGGCATCTCCGTGCCTCTCGTTCCTCAACCTCAAGACAAGATCTTGAACAAAACCAAACATCTCCCCTTTCTCCTCAAGAAAGAACACCCACGCATATCGAGAGTAGTTGTCAACCACAACAAGGACATACCACTTCCCACCCGCGGATCGCACATGAGCCGGGCCAACAAGGTCCATATGGAGCGACTCGCATGGACGCTCGCTCATCACATCGGTGAGAGGCGGGTGAGAAGAGTCTATCACCATGGCATGCCTACACAACACACAAACCAACTCTTTCTCAAGCCTCAACCCCGGCAATCCTCGAACCAAATTGAATTTACTCAAGCGAGACAAAAGGTCAAAGCTCAAGTGACCCAACTTCCTATGCCACTTCCACAACTCACTCGAAGAACCAGCCAAGAAACAACGCTCAACACCAGAAGACTGAGAAAAATCAGCTCGAAACACTTGACCCTCGGGAACAACCATACAGACAAGGCCCCCCTCGAGAATACAAAATCTGAGAACCACCAGGCCGAAACAACACCTCAAAACCCTCATCCAATATCTGGGACACAGAAAGCAAATTGTATCCAAGAGATTGAACAAGAGAAACACGCTTGAGAGTGATCTTGTCACTTACCTTATTTTCACCTTCTGACAACACACGCCCACGCCCATTGTCCCTAAAGGTGATGTACCTCTTTGTCACCACCGAGACGAGACTTGAGAACCAACCCTTGTCACCGGTCATATGCCTCGAGCAACCGGAGTCAATCAACCAAATGTTCTTCAAGTCTCCCACCTAAAATTCAAAAACGAGCACGTGAGCGAACAAACGACTCAAAGATCGGGGTTAGTACCAAAAGAGTAAAACCAAGTGCCAAGCCATCTGCTCAAAAGTGGGGTTAGCACGATCCAAAACATCTTTCCTACCAAAGCTACCTCCATGAACACCACCATGGTAACCACTATGAGGGAGCCAACCATTTCTAACAGAGGAGGACCAAAACCACGAAAGGAAAATCGTGTACCATCCCTCCTCTCCATCTCAAAGCTACGACTCCTCCCATCCCGGTATTGAGCACGAGGGGAAGAACGCCCGGCAACCGACCACTTGCGTACTCTCCCGGACCAACCACCGAACCACGACCTCCCCGAAACAAACCGAGACTCCTCACGAGCACGAAAACCAAACTTGGCCCCCCGCGTACTCCAAACCGCCCCGACCGGTTTCAAAACCGGTCCGACCGGTTTCACCCCCTCCAAAGAAACACCTATTGCAGCCTTTCGCTCTCCCCAAGCCGGAAATGTTCTCACACTTGCCTTGGCCCCGGGCATCTACACACCGAAGCTCAAGTACACCACTAGAGGAGTGGTACATGTCCTTGTTAGCCCACTCCTTCGCCATTCTCTCCTCTCGCTTCCTCTTGAAGCAAAACTCATCCTTGTGGCCATCTCTCCCACAATAGCCACAATAAAACCTCATGGGCTTAGGTTTGGGCTTGGGATGGGGTTGTTCGTTTGGTTTCTCTCCATTTAGCTTCTCAACCGGCTTCTCCTCACTAGGCTTCTCAACCGTTTTTTTTCTCACTAGCATTCTCACAATCTTTCCCAAAGAACACTTTTCCCAAAGTGCTCACGAACTTGATAGGATTTTGGAAATCATTTGTTTGTGGAGGAAACATGTGTGGAGCTAGGTTGTGTCTAGTCGGTTCCTAAGATGGTTTGGTTTAGGGGGAAGGCATTTTTGTGGTGGATTTTTGGTGGCTCTAGGATATTCTCTCCACTTCCCTCACCAACCTTGTTTGCCCCAAGTCCCTGACCATCCTGCCTCTTGTATGTCTCGATCATTATCCTCAACTGATGCTCATGACCATACAATCAACCCATCAACTTTCTCAACTCATCATTCTCATCCCGCAAATGATCAACATAATGTGCAAGTTCCGTATTCTTCAACGCATGCAATTCACGGGTAGAGCAAGATGTAGGAATTGGTTCTTTCAACTTAGCCTAAAGAGAAACGGTGTAGGAATGCATCTCATCAATTTTTCATGCAAAACGGGCAAGAAGTGCAAGCACCTAGCAAAGTAGGTCTAGACTTAAGCTCGGCCACTTCAACCCTAAGCGGATCTAGTTCCTCACACTTGGAGGCATGCTTTTCCTTAAACATGGCAAGATTAGCTAGAAAGATAGGACAATCAAGCACATTCAACTTCATCGAAACAACGAGATGAAGCTTTCGAGAATCAATTTCAAGCTTAGCATCCAAATTCGTGTTTCTAGCTCGGCCCACTCTAGTCCTAGCATCCTCAAGTGAGGCCCTAAGGTCTTTCCTCATCTTCTTGGTCTCCCTAAGCATATCATCACGATTATCAAGCAACAAGCCAAGCCGTTCATTCTCCCCGTCGCAAGAAGGGAAGTTCATCACGCACCTCGTTGTCGGAGTCGGAATTTGTGTCGCTTTGTGTGCTCTTCTTTCGTCGGAACTCGGTGCCATGGGGTAGAAGCCATCTCTAGAGCAGCAAGCGGCTCGGCCCGCTCGTGTTCTTAGACGATTTCCCCGCCCTTGCGATGATCACCTTCATCTACACTACCGCTTGAGCTCGAGGTGGAGCACGCAGAATCGGAGTTGACGTCGCTCGCACTAACCATCGCTCGGGCCTTGCCTTGGCTCTCCTTCTTCCTCGATCGTCGCTCGTCCTTGTGCTTGCTCTTGTGGTCACGCCTCGACCGGTACATGGCATCCGTCTTCGACTTGTGCTTGTAGTCGTCCTTGTTCTCGACCTTCTCCGGGCGGTCGGCGATGAAGTGTCCCGGCTTGCCGCACCGGAAGCATGTCCTTGTGTTCCTCCTCATGTTCACCCGGTTCTCGTGCGGCCTCTCGAACCTCCTCGTCGGCAACGCCGGCTCGTCCTCTCCAAGAACGTCGAACTCCTCATCCGGCATAGACATCAAAGAGGACAAAGAGAACATCCCGGTGGATGGATTAGCGTTAGTCTTTCCTTTCGAACCACCGATGAGGGCAAAACTATGAGAGTCGGTTGGGCCCTCGATCTTGGCTGTCATGCCCCTATCCACCTCGGCCCGAATTGAGCTTCGAGAACAGCTCGTTAATGGTCGAGTGTCATACTTCTCCGACTCCACAATGGCCTTAAACTTTCCGCCCCATACCGTACGATCCAACGAGTGTAAGAGCTTGACAGCCCTATCATGATCATCGTACGGGAGCACGTCCACATTGGCCCTCATGTTGTTCACAACTACCGAGAACCTTCGAAACAAGGCATCGATGGACTCGCCGAGGAGATGAGTGAAGTTCTCGTATTCTCTCCGTAAGTCGAATACATTCGAGCCTCGAACTCCGGGCATTCCCAACATGAGCTTCTTTCAACACCAACCAGATTCTACAAGCCAAGCTCTCCGTATGCACCCGATCGAATTCAGGGCGACATAGAGCACGAAACGTAGTCGACCACCTTGTTGTTGGCGTCGAACATGTCCCTCAATCCCGGAGCGCGGAAGTTCATCGGTTGGACATAGCCCTGTGTCCACCGTGACATCCCAAAGGATCCGACCCTTTCCGCGGAGGAATGCCGCCATCCGCTTACTCCACATCTAGTAGTTTTTGCCATCGAAGTGTGGAGGACCCGAACCTCGTTGCCGGTACGCCATCCTTGAATCTTAGACAAGTTAGAGTCAACCAAGACTCGTACCGGCTCGATACCACTTGAAGGACCGAAGCGGCGAACCGCAGTGGGGAGAGTGAATGGGAGCCGATAAAAATTATATTCAAGAATTCGACCTATGAACCGATTTCACTCATGCACCTCCACAAGCTTCTCTTGCCATGTCCACACAACCACCGAAGTGCTACCGGACCTAGGAGCAAGACCCAACCATCAACCACACAATACACACGAGCGAAACACACACGACACGAACGCCGGAACCTAAAACGGTCGGCCGGTTTCGAAACCGGTCGCACCGCTTCGTTGGACTTAGTCTCACACGGTAGGGGAAACCGGTCGACCGGTTTGGCAAACCGGTCGGACCGACTTTGTCCGTAAACTCCCCAAAACACCCTTGAGACCCAAAACACCTCAAGAGCCTTTCCACATCCGAACAAAAGAATCCATAGCGCAACAGACTCCCTTGCTCAAAAACCCTTCTCAACGGTCCACGGGGCGAAACTATTTAGATCGGGTTTGGGAAACCGGTCGGGCCGGTTTTTGCCTCGGACGATCGGGAAGAACACAGCTGCGGGAAAAACTCAAAACCCCAAGCGATCGATCTCCCGATTCGTTCCATGGATCAAAGTTAGACTTTGGGGATAGTTGGGGCACCTCGTGGGCTACCGTTGGTTAGAAGCTTTGTCCCCAAAACCCACTCAATCAAGAGGAATCGGAAGTCAACCCTCAAGAACACCTTCCCATTAAAACCACCAAAAACATCCAAATCGAAGCCGTTTCGGAGGGTTTGTTGGATCAAGATCACCAATCAAAGGGGCACAAGGTCCTCATACGTGGCATCCAACAAGAATCCCTCAAAGAAACGCCCCCAAAACTTCCGCACAGAAATCCCAAGAAAAGACCCCAAAAATCATCAAAAAAGAAAAGCGGGAGCAACACATTCAAGCCTTAAGGAACCACGCCGAATAATCAATACATACCAAAGAGGTTCATACAAGGTCTAGCTTGCCGCCCGATCATCCTTCCCTCTCACAAGATCTCACCATGAAGCTCTCAAGCTAGTCCTATAGAAATCCTAAGGAAAACAGGAGAAGGGAAATAAAAAAATGAAATGAGCTAGGGTTTCAAGAGTTGGTTGCCATCCTCTCACCTCTTGGGTTATATGGAGGCAAGCCTAAAGTCTAAAATGCCCCTAAGGTCTAAACTAGGATACATGCCCACCAAGGGCACTTTGGGAATTTGTCTTCGTAACACCATCGGATAGATGCCCGGCCGATCGCACTTCGCATAGCCTCGACGCAAGCCTTGCGATCTCGACGCGTGTCCTCTCGCCTCCGAAGCTTCCGGCACCCCGCGACCCCAAACTTGTCGACCGGTTCTCCAAACCGGTCGGCCTCGTTTTGGCCCGACAGCCACGCCCGATCTTCGGCCTCGGCTTTGTGGCTCAGCCCGAGTAACCCGATGCTTTTCTCGGTGAACCATCACAAACCCCACGAACTTGATGTAGCCTCCGCCAATCATCACTCATGACTTGGCTCCCACGAAGTCCCGCCTCGACCTTGGTTTTGTGGCTCAACCAAGAAACCGTCCTCGACTTCATCTTGCCGTTCTTGCCACCGTGCGGCCCGTACTTGACCCCGCCGGCCACGGGGTCCCTCGAACCAAGTCTACTTGTCTTCTCCACACCCGGAGGCCTCACCGCAATGACCTTTCGCGCTTGTTCTTCACCTGCACCAACACGAGTCAAGCCGCAACCCGCACCCGCAATATTTAGCCAAGAATCAGTCCACACAACATTGTCAATCACTCATCACACTAGGAAGCGACCATCCACCGGTCCTCGAACCACACATGGTCCTCACTTCTCCACTTAGGAAGGGGGTCTCCACATCCCCCGCACAAAGTGTCCTCGCCGCTCCACACCAAGCCGGGGGTCGAAGACGATTGTCGGTGAGCCACTTAGGTCTCAAGGCTTCCGGCGGACCTTGTACACCTTGATTCACTCGAGAATCACCTCATAAGGTTAGCACAACCACTACCGGAAAATTGATCATTAGTGACGTTTTTCTCGTGACGCAACCCGTTTTGGTCACGAAGGATACATCATCTATGAAGAAATGTCCATTTTGGTCATTGTTCTGTGCCGACGAAGTTTAGGATTGATTATTGGTGACGATGCTCACGTAAAGGTCACGAATAGATAGAGGAGTTGGTCATAAAATATGTGTTGCTATGTGCTCTCGTTCGGTACACGTAGTGACCAAACAACTTGGTCACATATAGTTTTGGTTTCGTCATTAGTAACTTGTCTAATATTTACGTAGTCGGATACATTTTAGTTTTCCATTTGCGCCAAAATTGAATTGACGATTCCATTATCATAGCAAGTAATATCACGGTTCAAAATATATTCGGAGATTCAACTATCATGGAAAGTAATATTGCATATTCAAAATATAGAAGTGACAGATTCAAAATAGAAGTAAATATCACAGATTGGCACCATATCAAGTAATATATTACTTATTAAGCTCCCGGGATATCACAACCCGGGCGTGACCATATCACCAACATGTCACCGGACCAAACTTTAGTGCTAATTGTTATCAATTACATTTATTATAAATAGAAAGGAACTGAATCAAGCAGTTGTTGCGGCCCCTAGTTCATCTTCTTCTTCATTTCCTCCATCTCGCTCCTTCAAATCCGAGATGACCTTGTCCTTCTCATTGAAACAAATTTCAGCTATGGAAGCCTTCATGTCATACTTTTGGACAAGATCATTTGTCCGCTTTAGTGCTTCCCGCAGCTCTTTTCGAGCAATCCGTGCCAAGTGCACTCGCCACTCAACGGATTCCACCCTCCTAACCATCTTTGCATCCCGATCGCCCACAACAATCAGAAATTTATTATCCTTAGCACGGTCGCCGTAGTTGGTCTCCGGATGCATGATTCCGTGGTTGTGCTTCAAGTACGCCTCCATCATCCTCGTTCTCGCATTGATGGTATTATTGCAAAGCAAATACATTCCCGAAATCATAACAAAAGAGTTGATGATAAACAATGAAATCATAACGTAAATAAAAACGAGCGTAATAACGATATGTATAAAAGGTTTAGTAAATCGAAGGAGCACAAATACATATGGCGATTAGGGGAGTACACATAGTTAAGTTATTCATATATAGATATAGGACCACAACCTCATTGCTTTCCCACAATTCAAACAAGTTAGGATCACATATATTAACCCACTAGTCTACACTTGGGGTTTATAAAATACTCATCCGTGCATACTATCACATATGCAAAGGAGCAAAACAGACATAAATTGAAATATCAAGCAATTTGGTAATTAGATCTCAAAAATAGTTCTATATCGTGACAATTCCCAAATTTATTACCGGATTCATATAATGTCTTTGGATTCATCACTAGATTAGGTTAAAAGGCATTACATTAAGGCATTTAGACATTGATTAATCAATTAAGTTTTTTCATGAACAAAAATATGGTACTATCTTAGGTGCGGCAGAATCTCACATCTGGATGGGAGGCATCGGGGGAGATGTGGAGGTCCTTCATCTTCTTCAACGACGGCACGACGTCGTCGCTGCACCCAATGCCGATGACCGACGTCTTGGCCACGCCGTCGATGCCCCCCATGCCGGCGAAGTTGGCTTCGCCCTTGACCATCTTCAAGGACGCGGCGAGGTCGGGGGTTTCGGGTTGAAGGAGGTTGCGACGCAAGTTGAAGAGAGATCGGGGGAGGTGGTGGCGAGAGAATGAGAGGTTAAGGGTTGTGGGAGGCAGCGTAGATCGGTTTATGAGGGAAGCATGCAAAGGCCGGTCCGATATCTGGGTCGTGGACCCTTATTTGGATGTATCGGTGGCCCACTAAACACGTTGCCGAATACGTACGTCGACCTAACACAGATCGCGGCGGCTGAGGCTGGTGGATCGCGACGACAAGGCTCAACTCGACATCCCCCGACCTCGACCCCGATCGATCACACGCCGGGATGCACGGCCTAACACGCGCGGCGGCATTAGCGTCCGGCCGTCCTCCACGACGAGCAGCGATCACGCGTCGAGCACAGCATCATCGCGCATCGTGGACTCATACGTGCGTCGTATTGAGGGCACACGCCGGGACGCGTACGTGCCGAAGGTACTTGATCATTATGGACTTTTGTACGTAATATGCATGTGTAGGATTTGCTTTTCAATTGTTTTTATCGTTTTATGATCTCGGATGGATAGAAGTTGGGTTTTTGGGAAACAATTCACAACTTCATACGTGAAAGGAGTTGAAGGGTTCATGGAATTTGTTAGTCATAGTTACCCCGAAGACGCACACATTAGTTGTCCATGCGGGAATTGTCATAATCGAGTGATGCATCCTCGGACCGAGTAGAAAACCATATACACGTATATGGAATGACACCTACATACACCAATTGGATTCATCACGGTGAGGCGGCAGATAATGCAGTTGAGGAAATTGAGCAGGAGGAGAAAGGAGGACATGATAATGACTTTGGGGTGCCAGCGGACGTGGACGATGATGTTAATGATGATGGTCATGGAGTACCAAAGATGTTAGGAGAACTATATGCAGCGGCAGAGGCAGATGGAGAGAAGCCAAGATTTGCAAAGGTTCTTGAAGATGCGAAGAAGGCGCTGAGCCCAGGTTCTAAGCATTCAAAATTTTCTTTTATGGTGAGGCTGTTGTATATGAAGTCTCGTTATAGAATCTGCAATACAGCATTTACCACAATGATGACGCTGATTTAAGATTCACACCCTGAGAGAGGTTTGCCAAAATCATATGATGAGGCGAGGAAGTATCTGAATGAATTGGGGCTTGAATATGAAAGCATCCATGTGTGCAAGAACAATTGTGTGTTGTTTCGTGACACGAAATCATCAAAGTATGCTAAATTGGATGCATGTCCAGTCTGCAAGGAGTCTAGATGGAAAGATGAAACCGAGAAGAAGCAGGTTCCACATAAGGTTTTGAGGCATTTTCCACTCTTGCCAAGATTGAAAAGAATTTTTCATGCAAAATAGACTCCCGAGGAAACACAATGGCACAAGAAAGTGAGGAAGCCGGTCGACAATGTGATGAGCCATCCAAATTCGACGGTGAAGCATGGCAGGATTTTGACAAGAAGTTTCGAGATTTTGCGAAGATCCGAGGAACCCGAGGCTTGCTTTAGCTACGGATGGCTTCAATCCATTTGGCAACATGAGTAGCCGATAAAGATGTGGCCGCGTGCTTCCGACACCACCGAATCTCCCACCATGGGAATGCGTGAATCCACCAAACTCGCTTTATGGCATTACTCATCCCCGGTCCAAAATGTCCAGGAAAGAACTTTGATGTGTTCCTTGAGCCCCTAATTGAAGAGCTTATGGAGCTATGGAAGGGTGTCAGTACGTACGATGCATGTACTCGTAAGAACTTCAACCTTCGTGTCGCCGTTCTCTAGTGTATACATGATTATCCACCCCGTCCACCTTATCCGGGCGCACAACAAAAGGATATTATGCATGTATTCATTGTGACAAGAACCCGTTGTCTCGAAAAATAAGGGGTAAGATTTGCTATATTGGACACCGTTGCTACCTCCCAAAGACACATGGAGGCGGTGGCGGCGAGAGGAGGAAAGGGGATCAGATCAGGGATACGGATTGGGTCGATTTGGGTTTTTTTGGGTCGGGACGATGGTGAAGCACGGGGATTTCTCACCGTGGTGGGGTGCAACGGGAGGACCGAGACCCGGCGGCCGCCGTGGTGGCGGATGATCTGGGGTGGGGACAAAGGAGGCGGCCGACGTGGAGTAGAGGATCCATGAACAGGGCTACTCATCGGCATCGTCATTTCGCTCGCCCCAATCACCGTTCTCGTGCCTTTCTCTTTCTTTCTACTAACCCTAACTCATTCCGGTTGCACAAGGTCTTGATCCTCTTTTGGTGACGTCGATGGTGGCAACAAGGGGGCAAAGAAGTAAGCAACCGCACAAGAAGAAGAAGGTACACGCCAAACCCTCTTTAAAGTATCCCGGCGTCCCAATGCATCTTTTGCCTTTTTTCTTTACTTTATCTTGTAATTGTTTGAAGTTGGTTGTCACCCGGCATTCCCCGATAATTTTATTTTAGCATAATAGGTAGCCTCAATGTTACACCCATTACAATTCAAAATAGGATACAATGTGCTTCTTTATGACAAATTTGAGGTTCGTCATCTCCGGGTGAGAGAAGCACTCAACAAGTTGTAGGAAATCGTGGTTCCTTCTCCACAATTCTAAGAACATCAAAGTGATATTCTACAATCCTACATCTTTTTTTAGGCCCCTAGAACTGTTTTATGAGCACCTCTTGACTTTTCATTGGCACTTTATTATCCGATATCATAGATTAGATTCTTAGTCCGTGTATTCTTGTATACGCAATACCTATTCTTAGGTAGATGCATTCAGCTTAATAAAATAAAATGAAACATAAATCTTTGCGGTGGTCTGATCCGAAACTAATCGGACCATCGATAGAGACCACCTAATCCGAAACTAATCCCCGATGTGTTGGACATTCGCATTTGTTACCCGAACCTTTGTTAAATGTTTCATATTAGATGCATGCTTAAAACTCGAACCGACCTCTTCGTTTCTCGCTTAAATACTTTACCCTATCACCTCTTACCTATTTCCTCTATTTATCTTGCAAGTACCACAACCTCCAATAACCAATTATGAGAGACTCCGGATAAACATGTGGCGGAGAATAACGAGAAGCCGAACACAATGGGGTCGAAGAAATTAGCTACCGAATTTAATAACTCTTTACCACCACCTACAAAGGGGAAAATCAGGAAACAAGAACACAAGTAGTTCGCATTCGTAAACATCCGAGTATCTCCTTGAAGAAGATGATCGGGGAGATAGTGATGATGATGACTCGAATCGTTGAGAAGCCGAACCATTAGCACCGCAGTAGTCCATGGGAATTGACCGCAATGCTTTTAGTTCCGATCTATAATTAGTGATGCTACATTCGATTCATCTATCTTATTTCATACCTCTAGTTCTCGTTATTTAACATATGGTATTGCTTACTATTTATCATTGATTCATTTTGTTGTGAACAGCTTCCGGAGGTAGGAAGAAAATCATCGTTTCAAAGAAGAATATGAATACTAAGAAGGCTCCGTAGGTAGAGGCAAGAGAGTGAGGGCATCCGAAGGAACGGAGGAGCGCCTCGCTTCACCCTACTAAGAGCTTCAAAAAGGCTTCAATCGCAAGACAAAGGAGGGGACAATAATGAACATCCCGAAGCCGCCGATTCTCGCCATACCATCCCAAGTGCAAGAAAACAATTCCTCTCCGTTGCTCATGACACCGCCCAAGCGTACTCAATAGGTGTTGGCCATGACAAGGCATCGGCAGGGGAAGAGAATGGATTTGGTGCCACCGATAGTGTACATGCCGATGATGACAATGTATCCGCAGAGGAAGGCAAGTTTTCTTTATCTTGTAATTTCAATTACCAAACATCTTTTGCTTATCTTGCATGAAACTAGTCCATTATTTAATACAATCGACTTGAGTTTTGTAGGTCTTGCGGAGAGCGAGCACCAAGGAAACCTAGGTGTCCAACAAAGGGAAAAGAGCCGGACAAGATGACTAAAGCATTGCGAAAGAGGTTGCCCATACATGTTCAAGAAGGCAATAAAAGGCCACATGATCCCGTTCAATCGCCAAGGTTGCATCAGAAGCTGGCATAATCATTCGGGAAAAGATGCCTATCCTTACTCATTGGAAAAAATACAAGGCAGATACCAAAAAATACTTCGACCCCTTTGTGGCAGAGCTCAATGTAAGTGAATTTTGGTTTGTATGTTGAAATATTGCAGTGTCTAACCTGAATTAACCATCTAACTATGCATTCCACATGTACATAGGGCCGCTTGTCCGTCAATAAAGAACACAACCCAACAAAGAAGCAACTTGCACCGATGTGATGCGCTCGCTCGTAAAAAACCAGCGATACAGGCTAAAAAAACAATACTTCAATGGTGTTCCTGCTAATGAGATTACGAGAACTTCTCTTGTGGATTTTATGACTGATGTAGAGTGGAGGGAACTAGTGGCATTCTGGTCTGATCCAAAGAACATGGTACATTCTTTTTTCATATTCCCTAATTTCTCTAAAAGTTTGCAAATGATCTCATATTGAACATTGTATGGTTTGATTTTGATACCTTGTTATTCTTGTAGGAAACATGTGAAAAGAACAAGCATAACCGCATGCAGGTCAAATTCCATCAGGCGACAGGTTCTCACCCCTATGTGGCTCATCTACATGCATATGTAAGTTTACAATCCCATTTTATCCTACCTGAACATTTCAAACAGCTTCTCATGTTGAATGTGCTGTGACTGTATATCCACAAAACAGAAGCAAAAGAGAGCAAGGGAAGAACCCAGCTTAGAAGAGGATGATGAATTAGATGCGGTGGAGGCCTTCAAGACCCGCCATACTAGCTCTAAACATGGGCTAAGTGAAAAGGCAAAACAAGCTCTGGTAAGATCAATTGTTTTCCCTTGACACTGGATATGAAAAGAATAAAACTATGGATATGATAGTCCTTTTAATTTGCTATAATCTTGAAGTTATATTTTATAGCAGTTTTAGATAAAACTCATGTAACTGTTTTCTGCCCATGTTTTTTCAGACTGAAATGGAAGCTATGAGCAAGGACCTTGAGGATGCAGGTTATACAACACGAGAACGTGTGATCGTGTTGTCCAAAGGTGCTCCCCAAGGGCAGCCTCGAACAATTCCTCAAGAGTGTTGGCCTCACAACACCCACATCATCCAAGTCATCATCAACAAATGAAAACGAGCTTCGGGAACAACTTGCGGCCGAGGCAAAAGCCGCCGTTCAAGGTGAAGTTGACGAGCTCAAGAAGAAAAGTGCAGAAGCTGAGGAAAGGATGGAGAGGCAAGAAAAAGAGCTGGAGGAGTACAAGAAGAAAAGTGCAGAAGCTGAGGAAAGGATGGCGAGGCAAGAAAAGGAGATGGAGGAGAACAGGGCGTTCCTCAAGGGGCTACTGAGGATCTATGCTCCTTCTTCTTCGACATGAAGTGTGCTGTGTTATGGTTTTATTTTGGCTTCTCAGAAACTTAAGTTGCCTGTGGCAAGCAACTTTTTTAGAATTTGTTTCTTATGTGTGCTGTGAACAAAGTTTTATGTGAGCTGTGAACTAGTGGTGGTGCTGTGCACTGAGTTCTATGCTCAGTTGAGTACTGCTCTATATTTAGAACAAGGAATTATGTGGTATTGCAACTATCAATTGCAACTATATGGTTTACCTGATTTCTGTGACCAAATTATGTTGTATCTGTTGACGATTCTGACATGACGTTTGTGACCAAAAAGTTTGAGTCTTTGTTGACGATTTTGTGAATAAAATTTGTGACCAAACTAAAAAGCCATGTGGCAGCTCATAAATGGTCCAAGCGGGGATACGGAAACATGCCACGTCACGCGCCACGTCAAGCTCCACGTCAAGTGCCACGTCAAGCGCCACGTCATATGCATAAACGGCGGTAACGGCGCCTGGCAGACTGCGAGTTCTGACGAATATGGAGGCATGACAATGACCAAAGCGAATGGTCATAGATTTATAGCTTTCTATGACCGCAAACGTTTGGTCATGGATTGGAAGCCCTTTCTGTGACGAAAATTGATATTTCGTCACTCATTACACAATGTGACGCAACCTATTTGACGATATCGAATTCGTCAAAAATACGTCAAAGATTAGTGTGCATGACCAATTTGGCATCTTCAATGACAAAGGATGAGGGTCATCAATTAGCACATTCCTAGTAGTGAACCATGTACTCACTCAGCTCTAAGCTAAGCCTAGCACTAAGCACATACACTAAGCATATGCAAGTCAATGGATGGGCAATTAACCACATGGATGGATTGGATATGATCTTCTAGGTGTCTCGCACTCCTCTACACTTCCACACAATCCAACACCCTCAAATGGGTGAGTGGAGGGGGCATAAATAGCCCATGGCATCCAAAGAGCCGTTGGCTCACGACCACGTAAAAGGTATCGTCGGATGAACCGATGCTACATTTTTCCTAGGTGTCGGTTCATCCGGTGCCCTCCACGTCACTTAGCCGTTGCGGCTCTCTACCGACACAACTATTCCGATGCTTTGCACCGACACACCGTCGGTTCATCCGGTGCTAAAGGACTTCTCTCCAAAACCTTATTGTTTGCATCTTCAAGACCGTTGGATGAACCGCCGCTCCACCGTCGGTTCATCCGGTGCTAAAGCTCCGGCCTTGGCGCATCTCTCGTCTTGATTCACATTGAGCGTCGAATAGACCGACGGTGTCCCACATAGACCGTCGATGATCCGATGCTACTATCTTCTCGCAGCTCTTCTTCTTCCAATCATCCGACGTATCTACAAAATGGACCGTCGGTTCGTCCGATGGTGCCAACTTCAATTTTTGCCTTCTCGCGTAGTGTACCAAGTACACCAATGCTTGCTTTTAGCGTACCGTCGGTTCATCCGAAGATGTCTTTTCTTTTTCTTTCCTTTCTCGTTTTGACCCTTGAATTTGGCATGTGGTATTTTTGCATCCATGGGCCTAGAAATGTCTACAAGGACATGCTAAGCAATATGGTTAGTCACATTGATCATGTCATGAATCACCAAAATCATACTCGAACTAATGGCATATGATGTCATGTTCGCTACACAATTACTCCGGTTGTAACTAGATCGGTGGTCTTGTTGCAATTTTGTGACATGCGATTGGTTTCTTTTATTCTTGGAGCAAATTGTAACATACACCCTCTAATTTTTTATGTCGTATATTCTCCTATGGTGCACAAAAATGAAAAAAAATTAAAAATGTGTTACCTCATCTATCACAGTTTAATCATTTTTGGTAATCACACTAAGCCAATTAATTTTGCATCAGTTAATTCTCCCTCAGCGAGCAACTCTAGCAGCCAGCCTCCCTCCATCGCAAGCAAATCCACTTGCATACTGATCAAGTACTAGCGGCATAACCTCCATGCAGCTGAATTATTATTCCACCGCAGTACTACAAGGTGGGCATGTAGCATCCTGGGAATTCTAATCACGTGCAAGTGGCAGTGGGCCCAGTGGAGAGAAAACAAAAAATAAAAAATATGGGCCATGCAGGTTGCCACATGGGGCCAAACTGGATTTGTGCGGCAGTGCGGGTACCAGACGTAGGGAAGTGAGGTCGGCAGGCCGCGGCGTAAGTAAGGATGGCTCGCCGAGAGGGTCTGCGCATTTGGTATTCAATTGGTTCGCATCGGAATACAATTGGGTGGTCTAGTTACAATTGGTTCGTATCTAGTTGCAATGGGTCGATTTGTTGTAATTAGTTCTGTCGAGTTGTAATTGATCTAGTCTCGCTGTTCCAATTGATCTAATCTCACTGTTGCAATTGGTTTACGCGTAGTGAGCGCCTAGTTGCAACTACTTTTATTTGATTGCAATTGGTCTACATCCAATTTCAACTTGTCCGTCTAGTTGTAATTAGTGTAGTAGCAAATTTCTAACTGCAGAGTCCGTACATTTATTCCGCAAAATGTTTTTCCGTCGAGTTGCAATTGGTATCGTATTACAGTTGCAATTGCTCTAGTCAACCTGTTGTAAATGGTTGAATTTGCAGGGTCAGTGCAAATATATCAATTATCGGTATGACTTTTCTAAAAAAAATCAACATGGCATTTGAAACTATTTATATTGGATGGTTTCGACTTAATAATCCATGTATTTAAGCACTATATTGGGTTATTTAGTGCATTTATACCGAATTATATTGTAAATTTACAATTATTATCGAACTGTTGTTAATTTTACAATTATTACAAAATTAGTAGAACCGCTGCGGGTGGAACTCGGTGAGGAAGGCGGTGGCATTAGGTGTGCCGGTGCTGGTGTGGCCATGGTTCAGCCACCAGCGCATCAACACCACCGTGGTGGCGTGCGGCGGACTGGGCACACATGGAGGCGAGAGCGAGGTGAGAAATTGCATGCGGATTTTGTTTTGAAAGATAATTGTGTGCGGATTGGTCGGGTGGGTACGACGGGTGTCAGGTGGGCCCGACGTGAGTACACCGGGTGGGTAAGGTGATGTTAGGTGACAAAAACATTAACTTTTTTAGCAGTAAACGCTCTTCAAATCGAGACTATAATACGGGTCTTCCACCCCCGTCCACTCCTCCAAATATATGACGGGTGGACCCGACATGAGGGGTAATGCGAACCCAAACTCGGGTGAGAAAAGTTTTCACAAGAACTTGTTCTTGTTAGTATAGATATATAGGTATTGATATGTACGGAGATGTTCAATGCTTTTCACTCCCGTGCAATGCATTGACATCTCTGCTAGTATAGACTGAAGACTCAATATAGTAGACAGCTTCCGAGCCGTCTTTCTAAGAGATTACTTTTTATCAAAGTACGAGATACAATGGTTATAGCTAATTAAGATTAGAGTTGTAACTGGAAAATAATAGGCTCTTATTGCCCGCTGTAGTAGTGTTATCTTATGTAGATGTTATCAATGAAAAGTTGCTGGAGGCTCATGAACTGTTGAACGGAAAACGCTACCTAGAGAACAAAAGGCCTGGCAGAGATGAGAGGTCCAGACATATATGTAACTGTCCAGGACCCGGTCGTCATTGATTTATATTGAGGGGCGACGCAGAGGTGTGGTTGGGACTAACTTGCCGACTGGTCTAGTGGAAGGGTGTAGTACGTACAATTGTTTTGCTATCACACGTTTTTTTTTTCTTTTAATAATTTCTTCTAGCACGAAGACGATAAACCTGCTTTAATTTGTTCACTTATTCCCTTCTCGTTTATAAGGCGCACACGTATAACAAGATTCAAATTTTACAATCTTTAACTACTAATTTACTCATCATATTTTTTGTTTAGTAATGTAAATTTGACATGGTTGAATTTGTATTCAAATGTAGTGTCTAATGATTATACGTTCATAACCACAAATAAAATAATACAAAAGGATTAGTTCCAAGTCTCCTAGGGCCCACTACCGTGCTTCCAAGGTTATATTTCACTGCAACTTGCACACATACAAAGGAATTTTCCGTGAAGCACGTATAGCCAAGTCAAGCGACCCAATGGCCAACGCCCCCTATGGCCCTATATAAATTTATGGAAGTCCCAGAATCCAAGCAATGTTTACCAAGAGGGAGAGCCGCACGCCAATCAATGTCTTCACAACCTCAAAAGTCCCGAGGTTTAACCGAAGGTATGTATCCTCTTCAGCACTTCCGCCGATCCTGTAGTTTTTACTATTGAAATAGTAATCCTTGTTGGCATGCCGCCTAGCTTCTTACCTCCCTGATTTTTTTTTAATTTGATTGCAGTATGTAGTAGTAGTAACATAAGTAGCTGATGGGTGGTTGATTTAGACTCCTTATTAATTCAAGTATTTGAATAACGAAAACCGCATATACTCCTTTTTCCTTGTAAATTATAGTTAATTTTAGCTTTACCACCAATCAAATTTCTCTAGCTTTTTGACCAATATCTATTATATATAATATTAAGGCGAGTAACAATTCTGAATTTTTTTCATAACTTCCTAAATACCACATAATCCAATTTTGGCAAAAAAAAAACACTGCAAAACCGGACTGATACTACTTGGACAAAAGTACAATTATCAGACGCTAAGAATATTAGTTACACAAATAATATAGCTATATACATGTTTCAATTGGATTGCATATTTGCATGCACATCTTTTAGTTAAGGTATTATTCTTTAAATATACAAAGTGGAAGGACGAATGACTTCAACTTCCTTCTCAATTCACAACTGATGTGAAAGGAGTTAACACACCAGTGCACTTTAGATCACCATGTATCAACTAATACAAACGATAATCGCTGCAGTAGTGCATGGCACCATAACCCTAATATATTAGCTGGCGCAAGAGTTGAAACTAATACCCCCTCCATTTCTCCATTTCAAATTATAGGTCGTTTTGCGTTTTCTACATTCATAGATATTACTATGATCTGGACATAGTGTATGTATCTAAATGCAAAAAAACATCTATGAATCCGATAAAGTCAAAACGGCCTATAATTTTAAGTGAGGGAGTAAAAAAATATATTTGTTCATGCCTAATGAGCGGTACCCGACCTTTCCACGTCGCGGGAGTCCTCCATACCATCTCACTTAGCTAGACACCATTTCTATTCCGATTGACCCCTGTTTCGTAAAGTTCTCCCGGTCTCCGAGCAAAGAATCCGGGTATTGTAGATGCAAGAGAATAAACAAGCGTGAGCACATGACGTACTCAAGAAGAGAGAACAACATAACATGCAAGGTCATATCGTGGATGGCAAATGTTCAAGCAGTTTAGCATTTTAGTGAGTCAAGTTTTATTAGCAACCTCGATTACCGAAAAGAGTGTAAGTTCATACCAACCCAATTAATAAGATATAAGCATCATAAATAAATAATTAAACAACAATTAAACATTAAAGTTCCATAATTTAATCATGTGAGTGTCCAGCCGCTCTTGATCGTGAGCACAGCTAATCGATTAGTTTAACACTCGCAGAGGTTGTACATCTTTACCCACAAGCAGCCGTAAAAGCTCCGAAGAACTTTGGACCCAACCATGCGGTGTTTGCAAGGCACCATACCACACTACCGAGGTGTGATTGCATAGACACGCTACACAACCTTTACAAAGGTTCCCTAGCAAGTTATGACCCACAAGGTCCGGATTAGTTAGCAAGGAATAAAGTCCCCTAGCAGGTCGATACCCCACCATAAAAAGAATAACTCACCCAACCCTCTCGCTAGAGCGAGTCCATACCCCACAAGCACCGCCGATCCCTTGTCCTTATCGTGTAAGATCACCCCAAGCTAAAGTTCCTAATTATTCAGCCAAGACCATTGCCCATTAGTTCTTGTGGTTGTACTCGTTTTCCGGGTGGTTCTCCACGTTCCGATTAACATATTAAAGTGGTCTTGTAAAGTAAAGAACATAAACGGAACATAGATCATAAAGGTAACCAAGTTTGATTAATACCAATCCCGCTTGAGCATGCTAAGCAATAGCCGCCACAATATTAATTTAACAAAACCCGTAACAAGGTAAAGGTAGTAAAAGACTAGGCGTGATCCTTAATAGGTTCCCGTCAAGTTAATGCAAGCAGAAAAGTAAAGACATTGAATTTAAATGCATGTTATGTAGGACAAGCGGGTATGCATCAAGGAAGACTTGCCTTCAACAAAACCTTACTGCTCAAACTCTTGCACGACTTGATCTTCAAATCCCTCGAACGAATCGCTCTCTACGATCCACAATCATCACATACAAGCATACAACAAGAATAAATAAGAAAAAGTCACCAAATAGATCAAACAGAACTAAACAAAGTAGCATAAAACTAATCTACACTTCGAGACGAACGTGTGGACATAAAGAACACTAAAATCGGAGCTAAAACGACTAAGTTATGGCCTAAAGAAGTTGCAGGGACTAAACTGCGAAGGTTTTAAAAGAAAAAGGGCTAAAATAAAGAAAAAGGACCGAACCGTAAAGAAACTCCTAAGGTGAAAGGGTATTTTTGTGAATATCAAAAAACTTGGGGGTTTTCTTCGCAAAAACACCAGGGCAAACGGGGGTTTGACTGGGCCGACTTGGGTCGGCTTGATCTAGATCCTTTGGATCTAGATCCGACGCGCTTCTGCCGTTTGCGGGGTGGTGGTTTAGATCCGACGCGTTAGATCCGGTTCTAACGGCCGGGAACGGCCGCAAGCCGGCGGGCGGCGGTGCTAAGCCGGCGGCGAGCGGCCGCGGCGGCGCCGGGCGGCGACCTCGCCGGCGCTAGGTCAAAACGAGCTAGAGGGCTCGGTTTGCCTCGCGGTTTTCACCTAGATGAAGAGCGCGACGCGACAAACTCAACCGAGGCAATAAGGACGACTCCCCGACGATGAAGACGAGGCACGGCTCAAAGGGGCGGCGGCGGCGGCGGAACTCCGGCGACGGCCCTAGGGCGGCTCAAGGCTCCGGCTCGAAAACAAGCGACACCCGCATCCTCCTCACCTCCAAGCACGTCTCCGGGCGGCTCCTTGACGACGAAGTGGCGACGTCGGCGGCGGAAGCGGCGGCGGCACGGTTAGGGTTTCCGGCGGCTTGCGGCTAGGGCACGGGAGCGGCGCGGGATGTTCGGGTAGGAGGCCCCGGGGGGCGGCGGTGACCTTAAATAGCCCGGGTGGACTCCTTGGCATGCGGGCCACGCACGGGGGGCGCGCACCGCTCGGACTCGGCGGCGGCGGCGGAGTCCGGGCGGGGACGGCCCGAGCTCGAGGATGGTACGGGGGTCCCACCCGTCGGCGGCACAGGGCGCGGAGGCGGGGAGCGGCCGCGGCGGCAAGCGGTGCCGGCCGGGCCGCAAGCTCAAGCGGCCGGGCCGTAGCGGCCGCGGCGCTACCGGGCTTCCGCGAGGTTGGAGCGGGCTGCGCGCGCCGGCCGCGTGTCCGGGTCGTGCGGTGCCGGTGGGCCGGATGGGGGAAAGGGGTAGGGGTTTTGGAATAGGGCTTAGGTATTTTAGAAAAGGATTCAAACAATTGAACTCAAATTTGAATTTGAATTCCAGCAACCAAAAGAAATGCTCCAAGCATGTATGCAACAATTAACTCCTATGTTTCATTAACTTTATTTTAGAAAAGTTTTAAATGCCTAAAAGAAAAGTAAAGCGACCTTATATTCCTTAAGCAATTAAAGGTTTCTAGCAAATTTTAATAAATCCAATTTTTAAGCAAAATTAGGGTGTTACAAATCCTACCCCTTAAGAAGAATCTCATCCTCGAGATTCGGATAGATTGGGAAAAAGATCCGGAAACTCGCTCTCGCTTCATCCTCTCTTTCCCATGTTGCCTCATCCTCTCGCATGATTACTCCACCGTACCTTGCACATCTTGATCACACTATTCCCGGTGACCCTTGTCATAGTTTCCAATATCTAGATAGGGTGTTCAACAATAGTGAGATCCTCCTTAACGTTTAGATCATCCAAGGGTAACGACTCCTTGTCGTGAGGGCCAAAACCCTTCTTCAACTAAGAGATATGGAATACGTCATGCACATCGCCCAACTATACCGGCAACTCCAACCTCGTAAGCCACTTCTCCCACTCTCTCAAGGATGTTAAATGGTTCGATATAACCGAGGTGACAACTTCCCTTTAACTTTGAATCGACGCAAACCTCTGATAGGTGGTACCTTTAGGTACACATAATCACCTTCCTGAAAGACCACATCCCTTCGTTTACCATCTGCATAACTTTTCTGTCTAGACTGAGCAATCCTCAAATTCTCTCTGATGATCTGAACTTGTTTCTCTGCTTCTCTGATGATATCTGCCCCCGAATAACTGCCTTTTGCCTGTCTCACTCCAGTATAACGGAGTTCTACACTTCCTTCCATACAAGGCCTCAAAGGGTGACATTTTGAGACTGGCTTGGTAGCTGTTGTTATAAGAGAACTCAAGCATACGGCAAGCTCTTATCCTAACTACCACCATGCTTAAGTGCACATGCTCTCGCATGTCTTCTAGGATCCGATTGGTCCTCTCTCGTCCGTCCATCGTCCGTGGATGATAAGCCGAGCTAAAATTCAGCTTGGTATCCAGAGACTCATGCAACTTCCCCCGAAACGAGAAGTGAACCGAGTACCTCTCGTCCGACACGATCTTCTTTGGTACACCATGCGGACACACAATCCCGGACATGTATAACTCTGCCAACTTAGCTCCTGTATACGTGGTTTTCACCGAAATGAAGTGAGCTACCTTGGTCAAACGATCCACAATGACCCAAATTGAATCATAACCATCTCGGGTTCGGGGTAAACCCACTATGAAGTCCATTCCGATCTCTTCCCACTTCCACTCGGCACTTTCAATGGTTGAAGCAAACAAGCGGGCCTCTCGATGTTCGGCGTTAACCCGATGGCAAGTGTCGCACAAAGCCACATGTGCGGCCACATCCCTCTTCATACCGTACCACCAATACTTCGCTTAAGATCCCGGTACATCTTAGTACTACCCGGATGGATGGAGTAAGCCGAGTCGTGAGCTTCTCTTAAGATAGTCTCTCCGAGGTCTCCCCGTCTCTAGCACACACAACCGGTTCTTAAACCATACGCTTCCTTGTTCATCTTCTCGTGAAATCCGGGGCTTCTCCTTGTTTCATACTCTCCTTGATTTTCCGTATTCCGCATCATCTAACCGCCACTTACATATCTCCTCGCTCCAAAGTGGACTCGCACTTCCAAGGTCACTCCCTCTCGCATGTGCAACCACCTTCAAGTTGAGCCTTTCAAACTCTTTTACCAACTCCTCGGGAAAACCGGAGAATCATAGCCACGTTGGTGTGGCCCTTCCGACTCAAGGCATCGGCGACCGCATTCGCTTACCGGGATGATAGTGAATCTCCGGATCATAGTCTTTGATCAACTCTAACCAACGACGCCGTCTCGCATTAAGATCCTTCGAGTAAAGATGTACTTCGGACTCTTGTGATTAGTGTAGATCCGACACTTAGTTCCCATAAGGTAGTGTCTCCAAATCTTCAATGCATGAACCACCGTCGCTAACTCAAGATCGTGCGTGGGATAGTTCAACTCATGCTTCCTTAACCGATGAGATGCATAGGCTATAACGTGACCTTCTTGCATCAACACACAACCCGGACCTTGTCGAGATGCATCACAATAGATGTCAAAGCTCTTTTGCGGATCCGGCATCACTAGAACGAGTGATGTGGTCAACCGCTTCTTCAATTCTTCAAAACTCGGATTGACATGCACCGGTCCACTTGAACTCCCCGTCCTTCTCTAGCAGTGTGGTGAGAGGCTTCACAATCTTGGAGAATCCCTCAATGAACCGACGGTAGTAACCCGGCGAGTCCTAGGAAACTCCCCGATCTCGGACACCGTACAAGGGGCTTCCCACTTCAACACATCACCGACCTTGCTTGGATCCACCGCAATACCTCCGTTAGTGATGATATGACCCGTAAAAGACACTTCCTTGAGCCGTAACTCACACTTGCCGAACTTTGCATATAACGCGTGCTCTCTCGCCTTCGCAACACAAGCCTCAATTGCTCCTCATGCTCTTCCTCGTTTATGGAGTAGATCAAAATGTCATCAATGAACACCACAACAAACTTGTCCGGATACTCCATAAAGACCTTGTTCATCGTGTACATGAAGTAGGCAGGTGCATTGGTTAACCCAAAGGACATAACCGTGTACTCATAAAGTCCGTACCTGGTAGTAAAAGCTGTCTTTGGAATATCCGAAGGCCTGATCTTCATCTGATGATAACCAGATCGCAGATCGATCTTAGAAAATACTTTGGCTCCCCTCATCTGATCAAACAAGTCTTCAATACGAGGCAGAGGATACTTGTTCTTGATGGTAACATCGTTGAGAGACCTATAATCAACACACATCCTCTGTGTACCATCCTTCTTACCCACAAAGATAACTGGTGCTTCCCAAGGTGATGAACTAGCACGAATGAACCCTTTACCCATTAATTCTTTAATCTGAGCTTTAAATTCTTGTAACTGATCACTAGACATTCTATATGGGCGCTTAGAGATAGGAGCGATGCCGGACAAAAGATCGATAAAGAACTCAACATCTCGGTCGGGGGCATACCCGGCAACTCCTCAGAAACACGTCGGGGTAATCGCACACCACTCGTATGTCTTCCAAGGCTATTCCATCAAGCTTATTCACGGCACCGGCGTTTGATGGTGCGGGATCCGCCGCAAACTCAAACCTTTCACCGAAATTTGGACTCGTAAGAATGACCGATCTCTTAGAACACCGTATCACCGCATCACACGCGGTCAACCATCCCATTCCCGCATCACATCAATCCCCTTTGAATCAAAGATTATAAGATTGGCACGGAAATCTCTCGTCCACAATCTGGAGATGGACGTTGTCACATTTATATATGGCTTTCAATTCCCTCCCGGGTGAGGTAACTAACATGTGGCGAGACATGGGACCGATGGGTATATTATGTTGAGCTACTAACTATGATGTAATGAAAGAATGGGATGCTCCCGAGAATCAAATAAAACGAGGCGGAGTAGAATTGACTAGAAACATACCGAGCACTACTCGGGGTTCTCTCGGGCGACTTCGCATCAACGTGTATCGCCTTGCCTCGTGCATAGCTCGTTGTCCTTTGTTGGTCCGCGGGTTCGATTCCCGTTCCTTGTCCGCTCGCCGGTTCCGCACCGGGGTGTGTGGAGGGTTCCTCTTTGGGCAAGCATTGGCATAGTGACCAAGCTCTCCGCACTTGAAAGAAGTAGTGGTGGCGGGATTAGGAGGTGCCACGGACCTCACGGGTGTGCCAACCGGAGCTCTCTCGCCGACTCGCCGGGAAACTAGGCGTGGAGTCCGAGGGACGGACGCCGAAACCGGCCGAGCGACCGCCGGAACCGCCGAGCAGGACGTTGGGACCGCCGTCGCCCAAAGTTTCCACCCGGTCACCCAAAGCGGAACGGGGTGTTCGGCGGTGGGTTGAAGCGCGGCGAGACGCACTCCCAAACCGGCCGTAGCCGGCGGCCTTCCTCTTCTCCCTCCCCGAGGCTCCTTGCGCTTGTGCTCCAAGCGGATGGCGGCATCAACTAACCGTTGAAAGTTGGGGAAAGGATAAGACATCGGGCGGTACGCCGCGAACCGGCTAATCCATCCAGAACGGCTCCTACTTCTTCCCCGTCTTCCGCAACCTCCTCGGTGGCATAGCGAGATAACTCGATGAACTTGTCTCCGTACTCGGCCACCGACATTCCTCCCCGTCGCTTCGAGAGAAAGGAACTCCCTCTTCTTGATTTTCATGACTCCGGAGGGTATGCGATGGCTCCTGAAGTTGGTGGTAAACTCTTCCCAGGTGATAGTGTCTGGGGCGGCATGAGCAGCAGAATACGCATCCCACCAAGTGGCTGCAGATCCTTGAAGTCGTCCTGCAGCATACAGGACCTTCTCTCTGTCGTCACACTGACAGGTAGTGAGCATCTTCAAGATCGTCTTCGCCCAATCTTCGGCTTCAAATGGATCAGCGGCATGAGTGAACACGGGAGGGTGGTGACTCATAAACTCCCGGTGCTTGTTGCGAGGTGCCGGTGGCTGCACCGGTGGGTTGTTGACCCGGGCTTGCGGTTCGTCACGGTGTTGGTCGTGGTCTTCGGAGGAGCCGAGTCCGTGTCTCCGGGAATTGCCGCATAGCGGGATCCATTGGTGCTTGCTGGGGTGCTCTTCCTAGACGATTCACCGCCTGGTTGATCAACTCCTGATCCCGACCTGGTGTTCACCGTCTAAGTGTTAGGGATATTACTTTAAATATTTGCATCAAGAGTTAAACCCGTAAAGATAGGATAGCAATGGTGTTTAGTTAAGACAGGTTTTGTTGACTCCAAACAATTAGGCATAACTCTCAGCGTGAGTAACCAAAAATTATGGGTTTTGGTCTGATAAAAGGTAATGAAATTACGGAACTACTCCAACTGGAATCACCTCAATCGGAGTTGTGTAGCTCTGGTTATAAAATAAACAAGACAGATAGGTCAGCAGTGTTTAACAGATTCATGAGGCTGTAATGTTTTAGTCATAACTCTCTGATTATCCACCCAAATATTCTGAATTTTTCATATAAAATCAGTCACGAACTTTCTGAAAACTTCTCCAATTGGTTTTATGGCAATCGGAGTTCGTAGCTTGAGATAAAATTAAAACAAGTGCAGCTTACTCGGAAAGCTGCGCGAACAGATTTAGAGCTCTCGGATTTGCATTAAGGAAAAACTTAAAGGGACAAAAGGATTAAGATAGATAATTGATTGAGAATGAAAGTTGACCCCACAAACTTACTACTAAACCAATGTCGTTGTGGTCATCACACCGACAACACATTGCACTCAAATAAAATCCAGCTCAAACATTAAGAACAAAACCAAGCATCCAACCACACTTCTAAACTAAGCACACTTTACCGATCGTCTACTAACGATTACAAAAAGAAGACCTTATTCTTAACTTAATCCTAAGGACTATCTTCTCGCCATGGCATCCGTGCGGGCGTCGGGGGAGTCGTAGTGTGGCCTCTTGGGCGATGGGGAGGTACATCCTTCTGTGGCCTCATGAACAACGGATGCTTCCTCGTTCTGCAAGTGCGGCCTCCAAGGCACGCCTCTCGCATCTCCCGAGTGAAAATCTGCTCCCGTGCCGCATATAGAGTGTTGTTGGTGTCATCCAATGCGGTGTTAACAGTGCAAGTAGGCTCCGGACATTGTTCGGCGCTCCTTCATAGGCCGGCACCGGGGCAATGTAGGTCTTGGCTTCCCCACCGGCTCGAAGAGTGTGTACCGGTAGTGGGTATCCTCCAACTCGTCACGCTCCTTGTGAGAGAGCACATAAAGTGCCCTCCGAGCCGACTCTACTATACCGGCATCCATAGTAGTCCCGTGAGCCACATCATGATGCTTGGACATCTCCCTAACTCCACGGCATGGAATGTACTCCTCCCGGGATGGGAGCAACTTCCCAATGGGGCTCGAACCACGGATGAGTTCACAACTCACAATGGTAAACGGGGGCCTTGTCATAGCCCAAGCAGAGTACCATAGCTCGCAGGTGGTCGGCCATGGGAATGCCCACTCCATCGGCCCCGTAGTGGTACACTTCCCGCATCACTTCCTCGCCTTCTTCTTGCTCTTGCTCTTGTTCTTCTTCCTCCATCTCTAGATCGGGGTGATCTTCTAGATCTTCTCTTGGCGCTTGCTCCTCTAGGTTGGGCTATTCGGTCGGCTCATCCTCTTCTGGGATCATCTCTTCCGGATCCTCCTCATCGTCAGACACCATGATGATATTAGGGACGACCATAGGTGCAGGCTCCATCCCAATCTCCTCATTTGTGTCTCCGTCATGGAAGTCATTGTACTGTTCTTGTGGGGCATACTGGTGGGCAGCACCAGCATGAGAAGTCTTCAAACGGCGAACCATCTGTAGTGCAGTGTAGAATGAGATAGATGGTAAGACAAAAAGGATGAGAGCTAAAGCAAGCACAAGGTAAAGAATCCAGATAGCTCAAGAGTGAGCCAAAAGCAAGAGTAAGGTTAATAGAAGTAAAGCAAGCATGTAAGAGAAAGCTTCTATGGTTATAAAATCCTTAGTTCGACCATTTCTATCTAGGCTAACATTCCTACAGTCAACACGGCTCTGGTACCACATTGTCACATCCAGTTTTAAAGGCAAAACCGAATGCATAGATCACGTGTGCGCCAGGATCAAGTTACACACATGCTTAGACACCGCGAATACCAAAATCGGTGCCACACGAATAAAGAGTTATTACAAACCATAGTCTTAATCTAAACTTAAATAACGAGTTCTCGCAAGTGGACAAAATGCCTCCACGGGCGGTCGACCGAAGACTACGCACACCTAGAACTCTTGGAAATCTCCTGGAATGTCTTCAAAGTTCTCCCGCTACGAGCAAAGCAATCCGGTATTGTAGATGCAAGAGAATAAAAAAGAGTGAGCACATGACGTACTCAAGAAGAGAGAACAACATAACATGCAAGGCCATATGGTGGATGGCTAAGGTTCAAGCAGAGTTTAGCATTTTAGTGAGTCAAGTTTTATTAGCAACCCGATTACCGAAAAGAGTGTAAGTTCATACCAACCCAATTAATAAGATATAAGCATCATAAATAAATAATAAAACAGCAATTAAATATTAAAGTTCCATAATTTAATCATGTGAGTGTCCAGTTTGCTCTTGACCGTGAGCACGGCTAATCGATTAGTTTAACACTGCGCAGAGGTTGTACATCTTTACCCACAAGCGGCGTAAAAGCTCCGAAGAACTTTGGACCCAACCATGCGGTGTTTGCAAGGCACCATACCACACTACCGAGGTGTGATTGCATAGGGACACTACACGGCCTTTACAAAGGTTCCCTAGCAAGTTATGACCCACAAGGTCCGGATCGATTAGCAAGGTATAAATTCCCCTAGCAGGTCGATACCCCACCATAAAAAGAATAACTCACCCAACGCCCGCTAGAGCGAGTCCATACCCCACGGTACCACCGATCCCTTGTCCTTATCGGTAAGATCACCCCAAGCTAAAGTTCCTAATTATTCAACCAAGACCATCGCCCATTAATTCTTGTGGTTGCACTCGTTTTCCTTGGTGGTTATCCATGTTCCGATTAACATATTAAAGTGGTCTTGTAAAGTAAAGAACATAAACGGAACATAGATCATAAAGGTAACCAAGTTTGATTAATACCAATCCCGCTTGAGCATGCTAAGCAATAGCTACCACAAGATTAATTTAACAAAACCCGTAACAAGGTAGAGGTAGTAAAAGACTAGGCATGATCCTTAATAGGTTCCCATCAAGTTAATGCAAGCGGAAAGTAAAGACAGTGAATTTAAATGCATGTTATGTAGGACATGCGGGTATGCATCAAGGAAGACTTGCCTTCAACAAAACCTTGCCGCTCAAACTCTTGCACGACTTGATCTTCAAATCCCTCGAACGAATCGCTCTCTACGATCCACAATCGTCACATACAAGCATACAACAAGAATAAATAAGAAACAGTCATCAAACGGAACTAAACAGTAGCATAATACTAATCTACGCTTCGAGACGAACGCGTGGACATAAAGAACGCTAAAATCGGAGCTAAAACTACTAAGTTATGGCCTAAAGAAGTTGCGGGGACTAAACTGCGAAGGTTTTAAAAGAAAAAGGGTTAAAATAAAGAAAAAGGACTGAACTCGTAAAGAAACTCCTAAGGTGAAAGGGTATTTTTGTGAATATCGAAAATTTGGGGGTTTTCTCGCAAAAACACCGGGGTAGGCGGGGGTTTGACCGGGCGACTTGGGTCGGCCGGATCTAGATTCGACGGCCGCTACCGTTTGCGGGGCGGGGTTTAGATCCGGCACGTTAGATCCGGATCTAACGACCGGGAACGGCCGCAAGCGGCGGGCGGCGGTGCTAAGCCGGTGGCGAGCGGGGCCGCGGCGGCGGCGGGCGGCGACCTCGCCGACGCTAGGTCAAAACGAGCTAGAGGACTCGGTTGCCTCGCGGTTTTCACCTAGATGAAGAGCGCGACGCGACAAACTCAACCGAGGCAATAAGGATGGCTCCCCGACGATGAAGACGAGGCACGGCTCAAAGGGGCGGCGGCGGCGGCGGAACTCCGGCGACGGCCCTTGGGCGGCTCAAGGCTCGGCTCGAAAACAAGCGACACCGGTACCCTCCTCACCTCCAAGCACGTCTCCGGGCGGCTCCTTGACGACGAAGCGGCGACGTCGGCGGGAAGCGGCGGTGGTGCGGGTTAGGGTTTCCGGTGGCTTGCGGCTAGGGCATAGGGGCGGCGCGGGATGTTCGGGTAGGAGGCCCGTGGGAGCGGCGGTGACCTTAAATAGCCCGGGTGGACTCCTTGGCGTGCGGGCCACGCACGAGGAGGCGTGCACCGCTCGGACTTGGTGGCGGCGGCGGCGGAGTCCGGGCGGGGACGGCCCGAGCTCGGGGATGACACGGGGGTCCCACTCGTCGGCGGCACGGGGCGCGGAGGCGGGGAGCGGCCGCGGCGGCAAGCGGGCCGGTTGGGCCGCAAGCTCAAGCGGCCGGGCCATAGCGGCCGCGGCGCTACCGTGCCGCCGCGAGGTTGGAGCGGGGGGGCGCGGCCGGCCGGCGGCGGTCCGGGTCGCGCGGGCGGTGGGGCCGGATGGGGGAAAGGGGTAGGGGTTTAGGAATAGGGCTTAGGTATTTTAGAAAAGGATTCAAACAATAGAACTCAAATTTGAATTTGAATTCCAAAGAACCAAAAGAAATGCTCCGGCATGTATGCAACAATTAACTCCTATATTTCATTAACTTTATTTTAGAAAAGTTTTAAATGTCTAAAATAAAAGTAAAGCGACCTTATATTCCTTAAGCAATTAAAGGTTTCTAGCAAATTTTAATAAAGCCAATTTTTAAGCAAAATTAGGGTGTTACACTTTGCCACCAATCAAATTTCTCTAGCTTTTTGACCAATGTCTATTATATATAATATTAAGGCGAGTAACAATTACGAATGTTTTTTTCATAACTTCCTAAACACCACATAATCCAATTTTGGCAAAAAAAACAACGCAAAACCGGACCGATACTACTTGAACAAAAGTACAATTATCGGACGCTAAGAATATTAGTTACACAAATAATACAACTATATACATGTTTCAATTGGATTGCATATTTGCATGCACATCTTTTAGTTTGGGTATTATTCTTTAAAAATACAAAGTGGAAGGATGAATGACTTCAACTTCCTTCTCAATTCACAACGATGTGAAAGGAGTTAACACACCGGTGCACTTTTGATCACCATGTATCAACTAATACAAACGATAATCGCTGCGGTAGTGCATGGCACCATAACCCTAATATATGAGCCGGCGCAAGAGTTGAAACTAATGCCCCCTCCATTTCTCCATTTCAAATTATAGGTCGTTTTGCGTTTTCTACATTCATGGATATTATTATGATCTGGACATAGTGTATGTATCTAAATGCAAAAAAGCATCTATGAATCTAATAAAGTCAAAACGGCCTATAATTTTAAGTGAGGGAGTAAAAAAATATATTTGTCCATGCCTAAACGCCCACCGTCACGGTGCGTGAGCGGTACCCGACCTTTCCACGTCGCGGGAGTCCTCCGTACCATCTCACTTAGCTAGACACCGTTTCTATTCCGATTGACCCCTGTTTCGTAAAGTCTTTTGATCTACTGTTTCGACATCTGAATGACCTCAAATAGAAAAACTTTTGGTCATCAAAACATCCAATTTTCATGTGAAGTTTATAACCATCCTAAAAGGTACGAATTAATTTAAACCACAACCTGAAAATTAAACCTGAAGGATGGGAATACAAGCTGAAATGAAGCCATATAAATAGATTGAAAACTTTCAACTAGATATATGATGTATATCTAGTGGTCCCATTTTTGTATAAAGTTCGTGTTCATGTGAGTCCATATAAAAATGAGAAATAAATGCTGAAATTACACTTTTTTGACCAGTATACACCCACCTGTCCAATTATTGTACTAAATTGATTATTTTACGCGTTCTTCGATCAATTTGCACCCACCTTGCAAGTTATTGCACTAGATTGAGCATTTTATAGGTTGTTGGACCAATTTCTACTCACTTGACAAGTTGTCGTATGGTGGATGCAATTTACTCTAAAATTAATAAGAGAAAAAAATTAGAATTAGTTATGAAGGTAAAAGGAACAAAATCCATTGTTTGCCAATATAGAATAGAATGCTACTCTACTCTATTGGATTTACAAAAAAAGAAAATATGAGTCCACAGCCATGTAACTGATATAAAATAAAATTATTCTCTTTTTTTAATCACATCTCAATTCGCAACCATGTACTCCCTCCTTTTCTTTTTATAAGGCGCGCACGCAAATTAAGATTTAATCTTTGCGATCTTCGACCAATAAATTACATATCAATTTTTTATTTTGTAGTGTAAATTTGATATGGTTGGATTTGTCATCAAATATACTTTCTAATGATTATATGTATATAACCATAACAAATATAATATAAGAGAAATAGATGGTCAAAGTCTAATTTTGAAGACCGTGTCATGTCACTTCGCGCCTTATAAAAAGAAAAGGAGGGAGTATCTATTGTCATCGCTCGAACCTGTCCACAAGCAAGATCCTGTCATAGGCTCATAGCCCATAGGGCACAGTGAAGAGCGATCAGAACTAAATGGTCCTGATGGATGGTAGAAAAATAGTTGTTAAAAGCAATAAGAAGGCGACCTGGGCTCAAACCCCAGTTGGCTTCCCACCAAGAGCCTTACACAACATCAGTATAAGGCATATCTATTTGTAGCAGGTGGAATGCATATATCCAGGTACTGGCAAGATTGGATATGTAATAGTTTGTTGGCCGTTCTAAACTAAAAGGGAAAGTTCAAATTTCTCCACTCAAGTATAACCAAAGTTTGAATAATCCTCTAAAGTATTTCTTGTTCCCTTTACCCCCGAAACTTCATATAGAATACAAATGGTAAATTATTTATAGATTCAAAATATTTGAAACCAAAATTATCCATGTTAAAATATAGAATCTAATTTCTATATGGTTGAGAAGCAATAATGCTAAATAAATGGTATATGTAAAATACAATTAATAATAGATAAATCAATACTAAAAATAATAAGAAAACCCTTCCCACAAGCCCTTGATAAAAAGCCTTTAGATTAACAACCCATTTAGAATACAATTATAGTTAATATATTACATTTCTAACAAAAAAAATATATTGATGTAAGAAGTCATGATCAAATCCATTTAAAACAATAAAAAATAATATGGTAACATAATGTAATTTATCATCATTACAAAAAAATCACTATAAAAAGTTGTCCATGACCAATTTTTTTAAAAATGTATAAGTCTTTATGTTGCTTCAACATATTAAAACATTATATATATATATACATATATATATATAGGCCAGTGCTATTCCGTACCCTGGGTATGGAATATTATTCCATACCCGAGCACACCTACTGTCCCGCGCTGGACCCGACCGCACCGCGCGGCGCGTCCTGCCCCCACGCGCGTACCCACGTTGAGTCAAGCGGTTTTTATTTTTTCTTCTCAAAGTATACCAGCACGTCCGTCATCCACCACATCCGCTCCCGACTGATCAGATCTGTAACGGTGGGACCCAAGAAATTAAAAAACGTAGCAGCTGCAAACAAGGACTCTGTAGGAGGCTTCGTATTAGAAACGAGCTGCTCACTCAGGATGGAAAAGAGAGCATAGTACGCTTTCGTCATCATGTGTCAAGGGAGACATATTTTTCTTAATAAAACAATTGTTGCAAGATGATTCGTGAAGCGTTAATTGCACCATTGCTCAATATTTTTCTCATCAAAGCTAAGATACAACTATTTTGATTAAAGGTATAGCCCTTGAAAGCAGACCTTGTGTGCATAATACAACCTCCATCCTTTTTTTATTTGACATTCCAATCAACAAATTTGACCTACTTTCAGTAGTTTTGTTTTGTATGAAGCGTCATCTATTAGAAAACAGAAAGAGTACAAAATTTCAGGTCATCGAACTTTAGATCAGTAAAACATACTTCACCAAAAAATTATAAATGTTGAACCATTAGAGGATGCCACGAACATTACAAAGCGTAAAAAGAACAGGCAATCCTTGCATTTGCAAATGCTGCACCGCGCAAGACACCTCGAGGATAAGAAGCTTCAGATTCTTTCATACAAGACAGACAATTGAATAGCAGAGAGTGTCATCACTGTTTTGAGTACAGGACCACTCCTTATAAAGTAGGCAACAATAGCGATCACTTAGTGTCTAGACTAAATTGCTACAACACTGCAGCATGGAAACGTCAACGTCTGATACATCCAGCAGAACATTATATCATTTACTAAATAATTCAGTAACTCAAACAAATTTGATGGCAATCAAAATATAGCACCATCTAATGCAGGAGGAAAAACAATGATTGGGAGCTGACAATGTTCTGGAGAGATACTTGAATGGCACTTGTGTTCTGCATCAGTGTGCGGTCAAACTAGTCTAAAAACAAAAACAGAGATACAGAGATGCTATTTGAAAAAATATGTCATCTCAAAGCAACCAGAAAAATGTTGCCTATTCTTTAGCACTACAGCTAACTAGAATAGTCACAACTTGTTGATTTATCATCCATGCAGGCTTTCAGACAGCGAAGACTTAACTTCCTACATGTGGATCATCAGTTGTGAGAACAATATTGCTCAGCAAAGAACACTTAGGTCTTTACAAAAGAAATCGACCAAAAGAATCTAGTAAGCCATAAGGATTTGAGATATAAAAAAACATAAGGCATATTAATCAGACAAATTAGGATCATGAACCATAATATTAGCAAGTCCAAAGCTTCTGAACATTTATAATAATCAACAGAGTATATTGGCTGAAACATAGTCTCGTGTATGGCATTAGGGAATCAAACCACATTAAGCATCCTCGTAGCATCAATTTTGGATTCATCTGGTTAGCCTACTGTGATCAAACATGCATCTCAGTTGTGGCAGAAATAAATTGTTACTATTATTCTAATACTAGTATATTGCACATTTATCTATAGAAATTGTCACCAAGATAAGTTGAAAAGCTAGTGATGGTTATAAATCTCATGAAAGAAATCTTATCATGAAAAATCTTATAAGATTTATGTTTGCAGCAATAACATAAAACTAAGTATTTTCTTAAAAATGGAATTGGTGATACTGTACAAGTGAAAAATTTCGAAGTCAGTGGCTAACATCATTTAGCATTGCATCGAACTTCAAAAAACTAGTGAATAAAAAACCCTCAATTGTTTCAATCCAACCTAGCTACCTGTCACAATTATTTCTTGTGTCTGACTAGAAAAATCACTTTACCTTCCAAAATGAAGCAACCTAACCATAAAACCAGATTTGAAATCACACTAGCCTAACCACATATTCTGACATGAAAACACTAAAATCATAAAAAGCTCAGGCTTTTTTTATCACAAGCAGTCCGATATGCTATGCATGAACACACGAGCTTATGATTTCTGCCATGTGCCATCTAGTGTTCTTTCACAGCTAAAGGCATATCTGAATGCAAAAGGCTTATCTTGCAAACACCTCTTATGCGTGGGGCTGAGTTTGCCAAGCACCATAGGAAAATGGACACAAGATGGCATAACAGACTCATTAATTTGAAGCACCATGCTTACTGGAAAGAAGATATATATGACTACAGAATCTAAACCGTTAATCATAAGTTAATTTAATAGTATGTGAGGATTATGAATCTGTCAGTATGACATAGAGTAGCAACTCGCAACAAGGAAATAAGAATAAAAGCAGGCATCAATTTCCACAAACAGTACTTATTTGCATATACAAGTAAAATGGTCGGTTCTATATAGGTGTATACAGTCACCGAGTCACGAGCTAATCCACAATTAGTGTATAGCACGATACAAGAACTGGTATGATGGACTAGCTGTTCTGCCTTTTGAAAGGTCACCAAATCTGATTTGCTAAGTTGGGCATCATTGCATGCCTCTAAGAATTAGAGTACATCATATTAACTAGCATTCAGAAGGAAACAAACAATTACTATCATCTGAGTATCAGTTTTTGATCAAGCATTCTCCATATCTCTCTTATCTGTTCAGAATTTTTTAATATCAGCACTATGTGGATCCACATCTCCTTATCTTTTCTTTTCTTCTAAAGAAGATTCTCAGTCACCCGTTTCCATCTCATCGAAATCGGCCATACACTTGTCTTTGATTAATCTTAATACATCCCCAAGTAACCTCTACAACACAATTCCTCCCAAAAAAAGCTTGACCACGACACCTAGTATCGATCAGCAAGCCTATACTAAATGGAGATGCCACAACTACACATGCAGATGCAAGCAAGCAGGTAAGCAGGTAGCAGATCACAACCACATTGACATTGTATTAATTTATAAATTGTCTGCTAAACCAAAAATGAACTTCCCACCAATTAGCAAATATTGCCTGATATTTGCTAGGTAAGTGAGTAATCAAAACTCTCAATAGAATGTTATGATCTACAACTATCCACAAGTTTCAAAGCAATTAATCAGCAAAACAAAATGATCCCCTCCCGAAGACATGCACCTGTGGATTTTACATAAAAGAATATGATGCCAGTGATGGTGTAGAAAGGAAGAACAACGGGGCATGCACCTGAAAGAAGGGACTGCCACACTTGTGGTCTTCTTAATTGGAACATCCCTTCACATTGGTGTCTGCTCATTGCCACCAGCTCGTCGGCAAGGGATGGGTGTTCGCAGCAGGACCGATTCCGACATCCCCATAGAGTCACGAACTCATCACGTAAAGATTGGAACAACAGCCAATCGGATGAAATCTCATCCAATCGTGATTGGAACAGAAACCAATCGGACGAAATCTAATTCAATCGGGGAGGGATTTGACGGCTCAAACATGAAAAGGGCACGAATCAAAAGAAAGCACATCCAGTCAGTGAGGCATTTAAAAGGGGTAAATTGAAGAGAGAGAAAATAGGGGAGGCGCATGTTGGCTCACCGACGACGGACACCTCGGCTGGAGGATGCACAGGCCGGCGGGGATGAGAAGTCTAGAAGCTCGATCTAGAGGATGCGGATGCAGGTGAGGAGGAACCGCGTCTTCATCCCCAGATCCGAGCAGGGTGAAGCGGCAGCGGGCCAGAAGACGAGGTGGCGGCGACGGGATGGACTGCCGGGCTAGCGCTGGGTAACTGGAGCAGGGGAAAAATTGGGGGACGAGCTGCTGGATGTGAAGGGCAACGACGGCGATGGGTCGGGGTCGGATGCGGTCGGGTGGGCGGCGGCGAGGAGTCGCAGGGGAGCGGGGCTGGCTGTGGATGGGGTGGAGGACGGCGGTGGAGGGGGTGGGGGTCGGCGATGGAGGAGGTGGGTGTCGGCGACTAGTAGGGAGCCGGTCGGCGCAAAAACTACCTGCTGGAACGTGGGGTGAGGGGGAAAAACCGAAGAAAAACGCCGAAAAAACGACGAGCCAGCGGGTGCGTCGGGTGGCGCGTTGGCTAGCTCGGTTATGAAATAGTTATTCCATACCCAGGTATAGAATATAAATATCCTATATATATATATATATAAGGTGCCCATGTTCTCTATAATATTGTTCAGAAAGACATGCCACAAAATATGATAATATATTTGTTTGTTAGAGTGACATAACCAGATTAAATGTATATGCCTGTGTAATTGGAAATAAAAGACAAAATATTACTGTCAACAAAAGGTAGCTACTTGTACTATTTGCGCGGGCCCTTTTGCTAGTTAATTTAACTGGAAAGAAAAATTTACTACCTAACACGGATATTAATAAAATATTGAGTCAAATTCTAATTATGATGCTGAGCTAACTGTTAGACACACATTGGGTATAATATTTAACGCAAGGGATCTTTGTAATAAAGAGAAACAACCAGCCGCCAAGAATTTGTTTGCCTGAATTTTTGAAGGCTTGAAGGCCCCATGCCACTAAGACTTTCCGCAATGGTATGAACTAGTAACGAGCTAGCTAGCTCTAAGCATTTTCAGAGACGACTCTTCCTATGATCTATCTCTTAGCACATAGCTCATAATATGAATGACTCCATACGTCATCCTCACATAACATCAAAATACGCACATGAGATTATATCTTGAACAAGAGGTAGCTCTTCTCTTCTTCTAGTATAATAGGAATACTATATGAGCTAGCTAGCCATCGGGGAAGGTCTAATCACTACGGCGGGCGGGGTTCTTCCCCGAGTGCCAACTGCACTCGGGGAAGGATCGGTTGCACTCGGGGAAGGCTTCCCCGAGTGCAACTCTCGGGGAAGAGGGTCCGGGGAAGAGGCTCACGGGGAAGCCGCCTTCCCCGAGTGCCAACAATCGCACACTCGGGGAAGGCTTCACCGAGAGGCGCGAAGCACTCGGGGAAGATTTGTGGATTTTTTTTTTTAAAAAAAGTAAAAGACGCGCCGCCCGCCGCCCGCCCGCCGCTCCGGCCGCCGCCCGCGCCGCCCGCCGCCCGCCGCCGCCCGCCCGCCGCCCGCGCCGCCCACCCGCCCGCCCCGCGCCGCCCACCCGCGCGCGCGCGCGCGCGCCCGCCGCGCCCGCCCGCCCGCCCGCCCGCCGCGCCCGCCGCGCGCGCGCCGCCCGCGCCGCCGCGCGCGCGCGCCGCTCGCGCGCGCGCCGCGCGCGCGCGCGCGCGCGCCGCGCCGCCGCCGCCCGCCCGCCCCGCCCGCGCGCGCGCCCGCCGCCGCCGCCCGCCCGGCCGCCGCCCGCCCGCCGCTCCGCCCGCCCGCACCACGCCGGGGAGGGAGCTCGCGTGCGGATCCGGGAGAGGGGGATGCCGGGGAGAGGGGGGGTGGGGTGCGGCGGCGGGCCGGGGAGAGGGGGTGGGGTGCGCGCGGGGGGCGGCGGCGGATCCGGGGAGAGAGGGTGGGGTGCGCGCGCGGGCCGGGGAGAGGGGGCGGGGTGCGCGCGCGAGGGGGGAGGAAGGGGCTGCGGCGGGGGGGAGGGGGTGGTGGTTTTATACGATTAGGGTTGGGCCGGGCCGGAATAATTGGGCCGGCAAAAATAAATGGGCCGGCCCAGGCCTTCCCCGAGAGCTGTTTTCCTGGCACTCGGGGAAGCGTCTCTTCCCCGAGTGCCAGCCAGACGGCACTCGGGGAAGAATTTTTTTTTTTCGTTTTTTTGCCTCATTTTTTTTGTGAAGCCATCCCACAATATTTTAAACTCCTTGCTCAAATTTGGGGTTATTTTGATTTTTTTTGGTATATTTCATTAGTTTTTTTCATTTTGTTGAATTTTTTAGCATACTTCAAATTTGAACTGCAGGTGCATGAAGTAATGAAATTTCTTAATTCAAAAAATGATGTTCATTATATTTGGTGTATGTTGAGGCCATATCTAGGAAGCCACATGAAATTTCGAACATCTTTTTTCCGTAACATGACGAACAACTAGCAGGAAAAGTGTTTGTAAATTATATAAAATCCAAACGAAGTCCGAAAATCATGAAACTTGTCTGGGTGTCATGTTATGGCATGTAGAGGCTGTATGCAAGAATTGAGAAGATTTCGAGTAAGTTGGGACGTCGGATGCCTCAAACCCGGACATCTCCACACATGATATCACTTGAGGCCGATCATGTTTTTTGTGATATCATGTGCGGAGATGTCCGGGTTTGAGGCATCCGACGTCCCAACTTGCTCGAAATCTTCTCAATTCTTGCATACAGCCTCTACATGCCATAACATGATACCCGACAAGTTTCATGATTTTCGGACTTCGTTTGGATTTTATATAATTTACAAACACTTTTCCTGCTAGTTGTTCGTCATGTTACGGAAAAAAGATGTTCGAAATTTCATGTGGCTTCCTAGATATGGCCTCAAAATACACCAAATATAATGAATATCATTTTTTGAATTAAGAAATTTCATTACTTCATGCACCTGCAGTTCAAATTTGAAGTATGCTAAAAAATTCAACAAAATGAAAAAAACTAATGAAATATCCCAAAAAAATCAAAATAACCCCAAATTTGAGCAAGGAGTTTAAAATAATGTGGGATGGCTTCACAAAAAAAATGAGGCAAAAAAACGAAAAAAAAAATCTTCCCCGAGTGCCTCACCCTAGCACTCGGGGAAGAGACGCTTCCCCGAGTGCTAGGATGAGGCTCTCGGGGAAGAGGTTGGCTTCCCGAGTGCTAAAAAAAATGCACTCGGGGAAGGGGGTCTTCCCCGAGTGCCTCCCTTCCCCGAGTGCCATGGACTATCGGCACTCGGGGAAGACCCTCTTCCCCGAGTGCATTTCTTCCCCGAGTGCAACACTCGGGGAAGAGTTTCTTCCCCGAGTGCCCGATATTTGGCACTCGGGGAAGCCCGAGGCACTCGGGGAATTTCCACTCTCCCGTAGTGAATGAGAATACATAGAACTAATAATTAACTCTCATGTACTGCAGCGGAATATACAATGTACTCCAAGGCCACTGTGAACGTCCGCCTAAGGCTCGATCCTCAGAAGAGCCCTGGCATTGTCCGCATGCACAGTAAAATCGACACGCTCATGGGTGGAGTACGAGTTGGGCGGGAAACCTTCAGCGCGGAACGGGAGATGGATGATGGTGCCCTTGTAATTTTCGGAAAAAATGATGATGGTGCGCTTCAGCTGGCGAATTGTGAGGTTGCGGTGCCATGTGATAGAGTGCCTCACTTAGAGGTGGACCTTCAGGTTCAATCGTCCGAAAACCATCTGGTCAACCATGTCGAAGTTGTCAGATTTACCGACGATGAATGCCAGCAGAGTCATAGAGTCGACAGCCACGAAGTTGACGTGCGTATTTTGTGGGAGAGGAAGACAAACTTGGAAGACAACGGCGAGAAGGAGTATGTTACTATTTCTTGTCCGCAGCCAACTGATAACCTCCCAGTGAAGGTAAAACAATTAGTGTTTCTGAAAAGAATAATGAGATTGGGGACCAATAATTAGTTACTTATTTGCTGCGTGCACCAAACATTAATTACAGACATTCTTTTACAGACCTCCCTTTTCACGCGTACTTCAACTAAATTTCCATACTGCAGATCAAAATGGGGCCTGGTGGGCATGTGACTGTTGAGTACACCGTCGGCGATGCAATGTCCTTCACTGAGTTCATAATGGCTCTACGTAGTGTCCTCGCTGATCACCAAGATTGCGAGGATGTCTTGGATCGTAACAAATTACTAAATCTCTCCTCCACCCGAGAACATCCGTTGCTCCCCAAGCAGCGGAATGCTGAAGAACCGCGGAGGTGGCTTCATGTGAAGCTGCAAGTGGAGGGCGACAACAACACATTGCGGACAACCCTACTCATGCGGGATGACAACCTGTACGTCCTTGGCTTCATCAACCACCAAGGAGTTTGCTTCGAGCTTCAAGACGACACGAACAAGAGTGAAGGTATACTAGGGAATGTCTACAGTAATGTCAGAGCCCTAGAATGGACCGTCAAATACGCATCCATTTTGGGAGTCAGTAATACTGATGAAGTCGCCCACAAACTGGCGGAGGCAGCAGAAGGACTGGGCCGTAAATTCATTGAAAACGCCGTGCGCGTCCTGTCGAGGTACCCAACTCATCACGCTGGCATCACTCTGACCGACAGGGAGGCACTGGCGGGCCTGATCATCATGGTCTGCGAATCCGCAAGGATCAATCCCCTGCTCGACTCCGTCGCACGTGGATGGAGCTACAAAACTGGATTCAACAAGCAACTGATGGAACGTTACGCGTGGAACGGTAATTATGCCAAGAAGTCAGGTGTTCTTCTTAAGTGGAAGGCTGAAGGTTACAATGAACCTCGCAACAAACCGCACCCCATTGACGAGCTAGGAGCAATTTACCTTGTGCTCAACAGCCGTGCAATGTGCTCTCCTTCCCAAAACAAGGCCGCCGTTGGGGCCAGGCCCGACACCAGCAGCGGCGGTAGATCAGGTGGCCGCAACGGCAACGGCAACGGCAACGGCGGCAGAGGTGGCCAGAACAACGGCACCGGTAGCAGGAGGGGTGGCCGCCGCAACAATGGGAACACTGTCAGAGGTAGAGGCACCAGCGGAAGGGGCAGCAACGACAGCGGCAGTGACTACCGGCACAAGAAGGCGTCCAATCCCGGCAGCTGTGGCAGCTCTGCTAGCAAATCTGAGGATGCCATTGCCAGCAGTGGCGTCAAGGTTGACAACTCCCAGGGCTACGACCAAACCGGGGAGGAAGACAGTGACCAGAACAAGGAGGATCCGAACGACCAAGACGGCAAGACTGATGACGACGCCCAGGGCCACGGTCGACCCCGGGTGGAGCTGTTGGCCATGCGTGCCGACATTAAGGTCGTTGGCACAAAAATCATCGTCTTCGATGGGAGACGTGGCCAGATCATCTACAGGAAGGAAGAGCAAGGACAAGAGGTAATACACATGCATCTTTTCCAGTATATATAGTAATTATTGTTTGGTGGTAGTATATAACACACACAAGGTTAGGCCGATAGCTATATAGGTAGGACACCCCATCCATACCATTTTCATTCATATAAATAGACTGAAATACATGCAAATGGATAAGGGCACTCCCAACCCGTACTCTACCCATGGAGTCTATATCTCGAGACTCTATCACAAGTCTTCAATGCAGATTTTCTACCATGGAGTATATCTAATATTCCTCTCGGATCTTCTACTCCAGCTTTATTAAATAAGAGGACACAACGCACATGTGGGCGGACACACGGGATCCGCACGGGCTTCGTTTTGCGTGTAGACTTGGAGTCGAACTTAGACTTGGTTTCTAAGTTTTCACCCCTCTCTCATCATTAAATTGCTTACCACATCAGCAATTTGCCCAGGTGGCAGTGTAATTAATGACTCTAAACTCTACTCCATAGGGTCCGGGTTGGGAGTGCCCTAACAATCCGGGACAGCCCACTTGGCCATAACTCAGGCCATGATCCTAAACTAAAGCAGCATGCAAACGTCCATGCATGCCATTCCGAGTCTTGTGGCCACGAAATCACTTTGTGCCTTCATCGAGATTGCAGACTCAAACTGCTTTGAGAGCAACTCCGACGACCTCTATAAAAGAAGTGAAATAGCTAAAATTAACATAATTTAACGGTCTCTCTAAAATCCAACTTCGCTATCTAGCTAGCTCGGTATATTTAGCTAGGGTTGTACGGACATCCCGGGGCCCCGCACCCGGGCGGGTAGCCGAGTGCTCGGACTCGACCACTATGTGGACCCTCGGGACTACCTCACTTGTGGGTCACGATACAAGACGGTGTGGGCTACAAGGTAACGAGAGGACTAGTACTCGGTTAGGAAGGATAGACATGACCGAACTCATGTAGAGTACTCCTACTCGTGTGCGATTCGAACTCTCTCCCGTAAACCGACTTGTAACCCCCCTCCTGGTGAATATAAGGCGAGGCGGAGGGACCCCCTCTATCAATCCGCATCGTCTTGTAAACAACACCCCATCAATCAAGAGCCTCACAACACACGGACATAGGGTATTCCACACATTGCGGCTCGAACTTGTTTAAATTGTGTGCCACGTGTCTCTCCTTCGGGTTTCCGATCTCGGAGGGACCACATGAAACCACATCGGTACTCCCGTGGTGGGTTTGCTAGTCTAAAACACCGACGGCTAGCGCCTCTCACCTCTGCGTGCATCCTTCCTCTCGCGCAAAGTCCTCCCATCCATCAAGCGGCATCTCACCCGGAGATCGATCCGGTGACTAGTGCTTGCTTCTTGCTAGATCGGAGGATGGCTTAAGGAAGGCACCGACGGCGGCCGTATTGAGCACGAGGAGAGACGAGAGAGGCGGCCGGACATGGCACGCACCGCCGTCCATGAGGTTGAGCTCCTCCGCGGAGGCCGCGCCGCCGGCCGGGGTCACCGGCCGAGCTCCTTCAAAGACCGGGACGCGAGGCCGAGCTCCTCTCGCGGGGCCACGCCGCTTGTCGGTGAGCTCCGCCCGAGACAGGTCGCGCCACCGGTCGTGAGGCCGAGCTCCTTCGCGGGGTCGTCTTTGCGGCTCGCCCTAGGCGGAGGCAGACGCCGGCGCCGTCGAGCTCCGTCGTCATCGCCCTCTTTCGCCCGCACCGTTGTTGCCCCCTTGCGCCCTCACTCTCGAGGTGGGAGGTTTGTCGCTACGACGCCGGGAGACTAAGCTCCCGGTGTTGTGGTTCTCCCAAGGCGGAGACGCCGTTGCCGACGGCGGTTGGGGGAGGTTGTGAATGGTGCCGCCCCGGATGTGGATGAGCGGGAGGACGGTGGTAATCTATGGGGCCCACACATCATTGAATAGGAGAGAGGAGAGGAGAGAGAAATGTTGATAAGGAGAGGGAGTTTTTGCTTATCTGCTGGTTTCTCCACTCTTGAAAAACTAAATAACTAGTTAAATGACTAGCTAAATAGTGATTTAGCTACTATAATTTGGAAGAGCTCTTGGAGTTGTTCGGACATCTTTCAGCTAGCTAACAACCACAACACAACTCCATGCAAGTATAGGCTTTTGCTCCTTGTAGATAACTAGTGTAATGCTCGTGTGTTGCTACGGACAACTAAAAGATCATGCACATAATGGATGCACTTCACATAGGATGTTTACAATTCATAATATAATGTCCACACTGACAACAAGGTTTCAATTACAAAACTCTCATGCAAAGGATTCAAAAGTCTCAAAAGCAAAATCACTCATGCTTAACAAGGCATGTCACCCATCCTACAAATAAGTTATATCTCGCTGAAGTAGTTCTACCAGTCCATCCAGCTGCCAATATCTAGTTCTGACTTCAAAAGAGCTTTCAAGTTAAGGCAGAGCAGAGCAAAGCTTACTTGTTCTGATCTGTCTGCTCTATGGTTCTTCGAGCTGCAGGCAAATGGAAAAAGCCCAAAGTTGAATAAACTGTAGCTTAATTACAATGCACCAATTGTTCAGAATAGAGAATCAAATCTGAGAATATGTGGTATACTAATATTAGTTGCAGATGGGAAAAAGCAATTCCATACTAAAAGTTTCAGACACAAGAGCCAAAACAGAAGACTACTGTGTATGCCTTTGTTGTCAGCCAAGAGAAACTATACATATAAGCACTACAAACCAAATCTGAGGAAAGTTCAATAGCCAATGTAAGACTGAGAAAGTACCATATGGGAATTTAAAAAGAATAATGGGAAGCTAATGCCATACAGAACTCATGATTATCAACAGCAAATTGTTGCTCTTGCTCCAAAGTGCAAAACCTGACTACACCTGACGTACCCCAGTGCCGTAGACTCCCGCACTATGCAGGGTCTGGGGGAGGTTATTAGCGGGAGGTCTTTCCCACACATCGTGCAATGTGTAGAGGCCACTCAAAAACCTGACTACACCTACTAACGTAAAATAGATATGTTCAATAGGATCCTCAATCCCAACCAGCATGCTCGCTCCTCGATCATAAGGTTCTCATTCCCATCCAAGGCTCCAATCATCTTCAACAATTCCATTGCATTTTGCAAAGAACTGAAAGTGACAATAATAGTCATTTTTGTTGCCTATATTTACAACATTTATCTACTGTTCATGTGAGGCCTTGGAATGTGACAGCAAATTAAATCATGTGAGGCCTAGAAGTTGTACAAACTGATTAAACTTCATGTTACCGTAATCTACTAACAGAATGCTCTGTCTGCTCTGACTAATGGGCAGAGTTTCAAGTCTTGTTCAGCATTCTTTTGCGGTTATGCCAACCTCAAATGCGAGAAAGAAGTACACTCACTAATCTAAAACTCATCATGGTTTGTATGAAACTAATCAGCATTAGAACTACTCTTCATATGTCTGCCAATTTGAATTTGACATCTATGACAAGGTATGCATAACTTCGTAAAATATGGGATGTATCAGCACAAATAGAGAAACATACGTGTTCATCCTTTAGATGAGCAAGCTCCCCTTTAACCTCCTCCAGAGTAGCTCTAAGCCGGGCAGCTTCACCCGTTGATGCTTCTTCTATTTCAGCTATTTCTGAGTCTCTCTGTAAGTACCGCCTGAAAAAGTATTATCATATGAAAAACAATCAGCTAAATGTGCTTTTTTGCCATACTTCACCATTTATTCCCAGCATAATGAAATCAATCTATTCAGCTACTCACTACTTTGCCAACATTAAAACAGACCAAGAACATGGTAATATTACAAAGAAATTAGCCAACACCTTAACATGAATTAACAATTAATGGAAATATAGTTTTATGACATATAAATGATGCTATTTACTGGGTCCATTACCTGTAAAGACTATGGTTTCAGATGCATTCGTCCTTTCTGCAGAAATTTCAGCTAGCTGTGCCTGCAAGCTTTCTAATTGCTGAAGACAAAAAAGAAGCTAGCTCAGATTACTGAAAACATTTTTTTGTGAAATCAGCTCTCGAAATTTAATTCCTGAATTTTTTGCTCTTACCTTCTGATGCTTAGCAGTGAGCTCTGTAATTATTGCCATCCTCTTATCTTCAGCAGATTGAAGGGATCCTTGAACTTTCTCTAGCAACTTTACAAACATCACATCCGTCACTTGTGTACTTGTTACATAAATTAAATAATCTAACACAATTATATTAACAGTTCTGTAGATTTGACACAAAATGTGAGCAGTTTAGATCAGAACAAATGATAATTGCTAGTGCTGACCGAATACATCGACATCCTGTTATACAACTTATATATTAGACTGTTGAAATGAGCCTGAATCTCTTACAATTTCACTTTGCTATTTTATCTTAGATATATAAACCAATATTTTAGAAAGTAACTTAGTCAAAGTCATCCTAGTGCTAGCTAGACCTAAATCCCCCTTCGGCCATCCATATAAGCACCATTGAAATTGGCGCCCTCCTAAAGCCATAAAAGAACTTTAGGTTTCCAACTACATGCCATGCAACTCTTTAAGCCTATATTAGGCCATGCATTTCCACTTTTTAAGGTCATCAAACAAAAAAAAGACAAAAAAACATTACGTTTACATACCTGCTCTTTTTCAAGCACTGATTGTTGCAGTTTCTCGAGGGAATTGTTTTTGGCCTCCAGGGTGAGACGTGTCTCATCAAGGTTAGCTCTCAACCTAAACATGAAAGTTTCAATAATAGTCATTTTTGTTGCCTATACTTACAACATTTATCTACTGTTCATGGTGGCTAATCAAACAGAACAAATGGTTCCTTAACAAAATTGTGAGGTAGAAGAAAACCAAGGATGAGTCGATTAAAAAAACAAAAATAATTCCAAAAGACAACTGGATATAATAATTAGGATATCTACAAAATACTACAATTACAGACAGTGGATAGAGATTAAATGGAACTTGGTGTTCTTATTCTCATATGACTCCTTGTCCAGAAAAAGAAAAGAATCAAGTAGCAAATATAAAGATGTCCAAGAAAAGCAAAATAAGAGTAACCTTATGCTTGCCAAAGTTCAATGACAATGAAGCAGGCCAGCTACAAGAGCATGAATGAAAAGGTATAGATACGACCTTAGAAGTCGGAACTGCAATTAAAGGAATTAAGCAATTAGTCCTAAGATGTGGCAAAAAATATTATTTATTCAAAAATAGTTTCAGCAACAGTTACAGACGAAATAAATTTAAGATGCATAAAGAAAAGTTTAAAAGTGTTACATCTATAGGGGAAGTTACTTCATTAATATAGATAGTCAGATACTTGGTTTCTTGGCACAAAGCCAAACGTTCACTGGATGAACTCAGCATCAATCCTTACTAAAAAGTTCTTTCAAAAGGTGCTTGTCCATGTGGACACAAAATTCTACTTTGAGAGTTAATGCATGATAGATCAATGTAATAATATCCTAGTAGAGAACATTTTGAATCTAATATTCATGACCCCCATTGTTACTTACAAACCTGATGACAAACTAATAGCATGGCTCAAATGAATTGTGGGCTGAGATGCATCAGATTTGACTAATAGCACAAATCAGATTTTTTTTGTCCATTATATATGTGGAACACCTAAAGGAGATGAAAGGGAATGATTTTTCATTGTCGTAGTAGGACAGCAGGTCTAGGGAGGAAGAAATGTAGCAGACCACGGATCTGAGAATGCAATGTAAAATCGATAAAGAAAAGTAAAGGGTAGAACCAGAAATAGATCTCATGAGATTTGCATCTTGTACCAAGAAAATCAAGAAACAGAAACAACTTGTCTTCTTGCAAATATCAAACCGAATGGAAACACCTCTCCTCCCCTGCATGGCAAAACAAATGTCATGAGATTGGCATCCCATGCTACCAAATCGAGTGAGGAGGATGGACATACCTTAGTCATCACCAGCTTGTTTCACCACCTTTGTCATCGGAGCGCCGGGGGAGTAGCCCCTTCCTGGAGGTCTTGAGACTGGCAGCGCCCCCGGCTGGAGCCTGCTCCGCCGGCCGCAAATGCCCCGCTCGGGAGGCCTCGAGCCTCGCAACTCCTCTCGGCCGGAGGTGGCACCGCCGGCCACGTCGTGACGCCGACAAGGAGCCAACGGGCTGCAAGGCCGCCCACGGTGCCGGCATGGCCGACCACGCCCGTAATCGCACGTACCCAACCTCGTCGCCGTCCGTCCGTGCGGTCTCGCCTCCACCACCACGGCGCCGCCATGTAGATCCGACCGCGCGCGGAGCCCGTCGTGGTTCCCGGGAGGATCCTCGCCGGCCTACACACGGCCGCACATGCCGAGGATCTCACGGGGTGCCCGACCACACGTACGGGGGGGGGGGGGGGCCGTGACCGGGGACGTCGAGGGAAGGAGAGAGCCGGCTACGGTCCCTCCCCACGCTATCGAGCGCCGACGGAGATCCACCACGATCGGACAAGGGAAAAGAGGTGGAGGAAGGTCGTGATAGAGGGAAGAGCGCGCGCCGACCGCGGAGGAGGAAGAGGTATCCGGTGGGGAGAGGGCGCCGATGATCGATCCGCGCGAGCCTCCTCCATTGCCGGCGGGCAAGCTCCGCGCGCGCAACCTCCTTAGCGTGATGCGCTCGGCCGGGAGCCATCCGTCGCCGTGACCGCGCCGGGAGCGGAGCAACGGGGAAGATAGAGGAGAAGGCGGGAGGTGCCGCCGCCGGCATCCATCTTCGGTACTCTCACGCCATCACGAGTGCGCCCGCCCCCCTCGACTCCTCGTTAGGCGCGGGGTGGGAGTGGATTGAAGAGGGGGTGGGTGGGGAGTGGATTGATTGAAGACGGGAATCGATGATACACGAGGACCGTGGGCTTCCCGGGACGGCTCCCCGAGGCGGGGGCGTCGGGGGAGGCGGTCGACGCCGCGGGGGCCGCGGCCGCGACCGGGGCCGCGGGGAGGCGCGCCGCGCGCCGGGCGTGGGAGTGGGGGCTGGCCGGGCGTCGCCGGCGGAGCGCCGGATCGGAGGCGGTTCGATTTGAAGGGACGGGAAAAAAAGAGGGGGAGCCCGACGGCGCCGGACGGAGAGGAAAAAAAAAAAAAAAGCGTGGGAGGCAGGGGCGGGACTTGGCGTCGCGGGGGGTCCGATACGGGAATGACTACGATAACATTTGGGTCTTTTTAGCCGTAGGATTATTGGTGCCTATCCATCGAGCCATATCCCACGGCGCTCATCACACACGCGTATCACACGTGTAGTTCCTAAGGTGCCACACACTACTGCCTTGTGCAAAGCCTATACACAATTACTCCCACCATTCCGAAAAACATGACGTTTAGGACAAGGTTTGGGTCAAACATTGGGAATTTAAATCATCAATAACTTTTAAGCTGTCCAGGTTTGCAGATGCGAAAACTATACAAATAGATTTATTTTGAAAAATACTTTCATAAAAGTATAGATATATCACTCTTTGATAAATAGTTTTATAATGACAAAAGGTCAAAGTTGTGTTTTGGAGACGGGTATGTGCATTGTCTTAAACGTCGCGTTTTTCCGAACGGAGGGAGTATGTGCTACATGCAAACAATGGCATTAAATATGTACTGATATAATAATGACAAGATTAAACACTAACAGAATCTGTTCACACACATATTATTATTATTATTATTATTATTATTATTATTATTATTATTATTATTATTATTATTATTATTATTATGCATGCAGGAAGGAACCGGCCACGAGGATTTGGTACTGACTGGACCCTACACAGGCATCTCAGCGTCGTACGGGTCCTTTGCCATCAAAATCAACATCCCAGGTTACGATCCCATCAAATGGCAATGGAATGGCTATGAACCGAAGTACGCCGCTCAAGTTGACAAACCACCCGTGCGCCAACGCCTCGGCAACACCGAGGTGACGTATGCGGTGATGTCCAACGCCCTGGAGGCCACTGTGCAGGTCATGCTACGGCTCAAAGATGGGCACAGTCCTACTGGCGTCCAAGGCAAGATCACCGCACTCATCGATGGCTTCCAAGTCCCGAGCGTCCTCTTGAGCCGTACACATGGGATGCATCGGTGTTTCTCCAATGCCGGCGACGACTCACGATTCCTTCTCCAGCTGGCGAGAAATGTTGTCGCGGTACCATACGGTAAGGTGCTTTACATAAAGGTGGACCTGCAGTTTGAAACTTGCAACAACAAGGAGGTCAAGCATATGGAAGCCAACCTCAAGTTCGCCAATGGAGTTCCTAGTCAACGTCACAAAGACAATGGAGGCAACGAAGTTGAAGCGAACATCACCTGGTACCCGGAGGTAAAAATTGGAGGTATTGGTGGTACGCAGGAAGTTATTGCTGCTGCAGAAACAAGTCGCATAGAGAGGGTAAACATTGAAAACATTATTGGCCACCAGCAGCCAGAACCAAGCCGCGAACCGGAGGTAAGCATTGACGAGCCAGAGTATAATGATCAGCACTAGCTATAGTTGCTTGCGCTGAACATTGAAAACGTTTGATTTATTATCAAATTCTTTCTTTTGGTGAATAATCACATGTGTCGTCATATTCTACAGACCGAAATGACTATCGCAAGTCACCGACCGGAGCAAACCTGTGAAGAGATTGGCAACCAGCCGCTCACGGACTGGAGCGGCAACTGCTTGATGTCTTCGTATCCACAAGATATAGAGTGCACTACTGGTGACAGGTGCACGCATAGGGATATCATCCCAATACCAGGGAAACTACACTCTACTACGATTATGCCCACCTATCAGTCAGCCATTAGGCCATGTTTAGTGCCCAATTTAATTGTACAACTAGGAAGGTGCCCTTGCGTTTCTCGGGAAATATTAATTTAAACAAAATAATCATCATTCCAGTAAGAACTAATCCATAACATTGCGCAATATCAAAAACTCATTTCATTTATTAGAATTTGCAATGCTTGAATTTCAATTTCCACAAAATATAAACTCATCACCACGAAGAAGATTCCTTCCTAAGCATTTCACGGCTGCAGCTCTAATCTGAACATAACCAAGTAAGGGACACCTCATTTTGAGCTTTGGACCATTAAGAGCAACAAAATACACAGTTAGTCACATTCATGTCAACGTAACAGATAAGTTTTGTATCCCGACGTCTCATCTGATTGATGCTTCCAAGGTCATGTAATGTGAAGAAAAGAAAAAACTATTATTTTCTTATTCTAGTGAAAGTGAAACAAAATGGAATCTAATTAATTGAAACAAAGTAGTATGTTATTCCCACCTTAAATTAGCGAGAAATATCAAAGCATTAGTTAAGTCCAGAAGAGAACGTGCTAACAAAAATCCAACATGAAAATATTTGATCCTGCTACTATCAACATGGAAAATTGCACGCACAGCTGATGTAGATTGAAGCAGGCTTATTACTGTAAATCAACCGACCAATATTAATAACAATAGAGAGGAGCTTGTGATACTGAGACTATGTCAGCAAGGCATTCCAACTTATGATGCTTAGTTTTCAGATTAGAAATGTTAAGAAATATTAGTGATGATCATTAGCATAATTATGTAATTTAGATAATCATTAATCGGTGTAATTAGGGAAGAGGCACCCGTACACCGTACGGGTGTGTCTCCCCCGTACGGGTGCATGTCCCTCCCGAAAGGGTGCCGCGTGCCCCTTCCTTGTACATAAATAGTGGAGTCCACCCCCTATCAATCAATCAATTCATTCACTGTTCAACACGTTATCACGCACGCATGCTCTCCCCGAGCACTCCACACACGACGAGGCCGAGAAGGCCTCACCGCCGGCGAGAATGCCGGAATCCCTCCCGTGGTGAGAAAAATGGATCCTCCATTTCACCTAGTAGAAACTGCTTTTGCAACCTACCTAGATATCCCTGTCAACACCAACCAAGGCCGCTGCTTCTTCTACACTCGCGGTGCTCACCATGGCCACTGTCTGTACGGTCGTCGTGGTCGTTGTGGAGGTCGTGGCCACCGCTTCCGTGGCCGCAGTGGACGTCAATCCCCTCCACCATGTCGTGCTTCACCGGCGAAAGCAAAGAATCGCTCCTCGCAGCACGCACCGGATGTCGACGCCGCCGTACACCGGGAGGCTTGTCCACCGCAACCCATCCCCGGCGGCACAACATCTTCCGACGTCGACGCCTCCCGGAGGAGGCACCTCGCCGCCGTCTCGTCGCGCATCCGCCGCCCTAGAACATAGGCGAGAGGAGTTGGGGTCATCCCCGACCTAAACGTACTCGAATCAACGACGACAACGACGGACGGCAACACCGGTTTCGGCCCTCGGGCCGGCCCCGCGGCCATTCACTCCTTCACAACCGCCACCATGTCACTCGGCCTTGCCGGACCTTCTACGACCGTTCACCCAAGCTTCACGGCCGGGATGATGGTGGCTCGCCATGGTGCCCCGTCGTTCTTCTTCGAAGCCGGCGGACCACCATCGGCATCCTCGGTGACGGCGACCCGGGAGGCGGCGGCGAGCCGCACCCGGCTCATTTGGCCGCGGCCGGGCCCGTCGACCGCCGCCCGGGGATCGGACGCGACACCCGGAGCCCGGCCGCGCCGGGGCTCCCCTCTCGCCGACCCCCGAAGGCCGGCCATCGGCACACACCGGCGCACTTGGGGGCCACGGACGAAGATAGAAGAGGGGGAGAGGAAAAGAAGCGGAGCAACACCAAGAGGCCGGCGGATTAGCATCCGCGGCTCGCCGACCGACCGGCCGGCCACCACCGGCGCCGGTGACGCCGACATAGCCACCGGCACTAGCGGGCGGTAGCGGCACCGGGGGCGGGCGCGGGTTAGCAAAACACTAACCACACCCCAACCCCTTTATTCGGTGGGCATATGGCCCGACTTGGCGGCGGGCCTTTGGCGGGCCGTTCACGGAGCCGACCGGCCCACGGGCCGGATGAGAAGCGGACCGGCCCGGGACCGCATGGTTTCCCCGGTTCCGAAGTCCATCGGACCCCCCCATCTACTTTGAAAAGTGCGAGAAAAGCCCCCGAACTTTAAATTAGCCCTCGTGCTTTTATCTTTTATATATTCGGACTTATTAGTGCTATATATTTATGATTTAGACCCCGCATTGTTCGTAATTTATGTTGTGATGAACGATATTATTTTTACCATCCGATATAAGCACCTATGTAATTTAAATGTTATAATTACCGTAGTAATTATACATATTTATGATCTGCGCATCATTTTTGGGTGTTAGAAAAATTCTTATGCAATTTATTTTATTTGTTGTGTTTAATAATCAATTATCTACATAAAGTAGAATATCAAGCAAAATTAAAATTAAGGTCTATACATATTAATTGGAATAACACAAGGTGATGTGACCTAGGCACCGGTTACGATATGTTCTTTCTAAGAGCTTATTTGCCCCGAGATCCGCGCTTTTAGCCGCCTTTTGCTCATCATTGTGAGGTCTACATCTTTATGATGATTACCTTCAAAGTGAATATCCAAAATTTCATATAAATGACTATCAAGTCAAATTTATTCCTACGGAATTAAAAATCACATACCTTAATTTGTAAGAATCATCTTACATACATTATTTTGCCTACTTTTACAACACAAAATTTATATCGGTAGAATTAATCCTATACATGGTTCTCTCATGTAGGAAAATGGCTAAATTAATCAATAAATACTTCACCGAACTTGCATCATATGGTGGTAGTAATTACCTAACATGGGCTATGGTTGTCAAGATTGCGCTAACAACAAAAGTTTACATTAATACAATTAATGAGCCTAATCCACAAAATCCTATCCCGGAGGCACAAAAGTTTGCAACCTTGCATTTTCTACAACACCATCTCCACCATGACCTCAAAGCGAATACATAATGGAAGATGATCCTAAGAAACTTTGGGACTCTCTCAAAGAATGCTATAATCAACAAGAAGGCATAATTCCACCCGAAGCAAGACGAGAGTGGTCTCTACTCCATCTCATGGATTTCAAATCGGTTGCGAATACAATTCTGCCGTCCACAAGATTTGTACCAAGCTTCGCTTTCGCAATCAACCTTTGGATGATGCGAAATGATAGAAAAGACTCTATATACATTTCTCCCTACTAATAAGATATTGCAACAAAGAATACCATCGCCACAAGTATACTAAATATTCGACTTAATATACGATTTACTCCAAGCGAGAAAAGCATGATGAGCTCTTAACAAAGAATCATCAAATGCGCCCCGTGGGTGTAGCGCCTCTGCCGAAAGTACATTTCAATGCTCGAATAATAAAAAGTTTAGTGGCAAGAAATTCAAAAATAATTTCAAGGGGAAATGGAAGAAGAAGAATTTTAAGAAAGGCAAGGGTCCTAGCAGCAATAAGGACACTTTCGAGATAAATAATACTCATGACAACTCCCAAGCTTGTCGAGGTGTGGTTGTCACAATCACACAACTAGAAAGTGTCACATTGCTAAACATTTGGTTAATCTCTACCAAAAGCATGCTTTGGAAAGCAAGTTGATGGGGACAAGTTTGAAGCACACTTCACTACTCACACTCCGGTGCGTTCCCGCGAACACGACAACGAGAAGGATCCAATGCAATTGGACGAATTCTTCGGCACGGATGACATGATGATCGATAGCATGGACGACACCGACAACATGCTTGTGGATGGACCATCTAATGACATGTTTGGAGACATGTCTTAGTTTTTATGCTCCCCAAGAACTTCATTCTATAGTTTCAAAGAACTTCATTCTATAGCTATATTTATGTAATAATTGTGTTGTAAATAATTGTGGTCACACAATATTGTAAGACATTGTTTGAGCAAACAAGCTTGTGAATTGTTTGAGCAAACAAGCTTGGGAAGGATGCCTAAGTCTATGGTGGTTCTGGACTTAAAAACTTGAGCACACAAATATGGGAAGGAGAGAGCCGCTTGCCCGCAGAAGACGGGCACCCGAGGGTGCTATTTGTAGGGGAGGACGGCCGGCCCGGGCCGACCGTCCCGGGTGGCCTCGTGCCTCTCGCTAGCTCGGTTTCTTCCGGCATGATGATCTTCCCTTCGTGACTTTCATGCCCACGTGCTCCACTAGATGCACCGTCCAAACTCTCTCGTCCACTCCTTTGCTTGCATTATTGGTCCGTCCACTTGATGCCTTTGCTTTGAGTCATGTCCATGCTTCCTTGCTCCACTTGCTTCACATGCCACCATGAATTTCCCCGCAAAGCAATGCTTGCCGCCCACCCATACTTGTCCTTTGCATGTGGTCTTGATGAAAGTTCTTGGAAGGGCATCCAATGATGCATCATGGTGCATGCATGATTTACTTAACTAGATTGCCTCCCTCTAAGCATGTCTTAAGGCTAAGCACTCCTCTAATTTCAAAAATTAAAAATAATTTCGCAGCTATGGGAGAGCTCAAGCATAAATTTAGAGAAGTTTTTAAACCATTAAAAACAAATGTAAGTTGAAAATATTTTCTGACTACATTTATATCGGTCTCACCGGTATTGTTTGCCTTCATTAGTTGAGAGCAAACTTTTCCCGGTTTGATCATGGGGGGCATAGGTTTGTAAGTGCAATCAAGCCCTATGAGGGTTTTGGTGATGTTGACCACACAATTAAAGAGCTAATGAGCCTTTGAGTTTGTTGTGCAGCATAGAGTTATTATCACAGGTGCAAAAGATTGATTGGAGACCCCTCAACTTATTACAAAAAGGGATGCCTATGCTACTTGGAGGAGTTTATTTATTTTATCTTTTGAATTTGAGTATAGGACAATCCGTACTATCAAGAGGGATACTAATGGTGAGTTAGGGTGGTTTCAAGTGCTCACAATCCATCTTTTCAAAACCTTAATCCTCACCCCAAGGGAAGTAACTCCGGCACTGCTTTGCTTCTGCGATTGTCTTTATTCGGAGGTTCCGAAGATTTTCTCGGAGGTTCCGACCGTACGGGCTACGATGCAGAGTTTTCAAAAGTCGGAAGTTCCGAGATTTTTCTCGGAGGTTCCGAACTCTGGAATATAGCCGTTACTGTTCTGGATCTGGGGGTATTTATACCCCACAGTCCCCCAACGGTTATCTTCTTCCTCCCCTTGCGCAGAACACTGTTCCTCACTGTTTTCTCTCACCTTGCATTCACTCCTAACCTACTCTCATCCAAATCCTTGCCTAGCATTGATTGAGAGTGGATTCTTGAAGTGAGTTAGTGAGCCAATCCCTTCTCCCTTGGTACTTGAGCACTTGGAAGAACCCTAGCATGCTTGGTGGATCTATTACTCTTGGAGCTTTGCTCCTAGACGGATAGAGGTTCTTGGAAGCTCTCCAAACCGATTTGTGGAAGCTCCAAGGTGTTTGTATTACCCCTTGTGATTCTAGTGGAAAGCCTCCACCTATTACCCAAAGTGATAGGTGTGAGAGAGGAGTTGACCTTTGTGGTCCGAGCTTTTGGTGGCCTCCTCAACAACGTGGACGTAAGCAAGCCTTTGTGGCGAGCTGAACCACGGGATAAATCTTTGTCTCATGCGTGTTCTCATTTACTTACTTGTTCATGCTTGTGCTTGACTAGATCTATTAGGGTTTGCTCCCGATCTACTTTGTGGTGCCTTGCTAGCTTGTACTTTGCTTAGAAATCTTCTTGCTAGGTCCTAAGTACCTCCTAGAATTTAGTAGATCTGGTTTTCATCAAGTTCCTAGCAGCTCTTGTTATTTATGCTCTGTCCTAACAGCTGTCGGAAGTTCTGAGTTTATTCTCGGAGGCTGCCTCGTTCGGAGGTTCCGAGAATAATCTCGGAGGTTCCGAGGTCTGACAGTGATTTTGCAGAAAAAGTTTAAATTCTGTGTGCAGGCCTATTCACCCCCCCTCTAGGCCATATTGCCTCGATCCTTTCAATTGGTATCAGAGCAGGTCATCCTCGTAAACACCTAACCGTGTGAGGATATGGCAAGTGATGATGACAAGCACGAAGAAGAACAGTTTGAAGACATACCAAGCGAGGCTGAAAGTGATGCCTCGGAAGTGGGCGATACATCAGCTCAAGAGAAGTTTGAAAAGCTTAAAAAGGCTGTGAAGGAAAGCTCAAAAGATGGAAGCAAGAAAAGCAAGAAAGAGAACAAGAAAAAGGAAGAAGAGGAAGAAAAGAAGAAAGAAGACAAGCAAGCGAGAAAAGAAGAAGAAGAGAAAGAAAGAAGAAAAGAAAAGAAGAAAGAGAACACCTTCACCATCTCCATCACCATCCTCGTCATCCTCATCGTCGTCCTCATCTAGTGAGAATGGAGATGATGATGATGAGTACTACGGCACAAGAATTCCCAAGCGAACAATCAAGCCAAAGTCGAAGTCTAAAGCAAAGAACGACTACAAAAGCGTATCCTTTAACTATGATTCTTTGGATGTCAAATCCAAGGATGAAGTGACTATTCCCGTTGGCAAATTACCCCAATTCGATGGGACTAACTTTGCTAAATGGAAGCATATGATGAAAGCTTATTTAATTGGCTTAAGCTTGGAATTGTGGAATATTGTGTGTGTAGGTTTTGAAGATCCCAAAGATTTTAGGAACCTCACTCCAATTGACCGACGCAACATTAGAAGGAATGGTCAAGCTACAAGCATACTCCTTAGTGCCTTGAATGCCCAAGAGTATAACCGTGTTAGTGGACTTGAGATTGCCAAGGAGATTTGGGACATTCTCCACATTGCACATGAGGGTGTTGACAAGGTCAAGAAATCCAAGATCAACATATTGATGGCCGAGCTCAATAGATTTACTATCTTTGATGGAGAGGGGCCACAAGAGATGTTTGATAGGTTGATGGTTATTGTTGGAAAGATAAGAGGTCTAGGTGGTGATGAGCTAGATGACCACTTTGTTGTGAAGGTAATGTTGGAAGCTTTTGCACCAAGGAATCCTACTCTAGTCACCTTGATTAGAGAGAAGAAAAGATTTGAGGAACTCTCTCCAAATGATGTTCTTGGTAGAATTCTCACACATGAGCTCATGGACAAGGAAATTCAACATAGAAAGAAGATTGGGGAGTTGGAGGCTAAGTTAAACAACTTGAAGGTTAAAGAGGTGGCTCTCCACTCTCACAAGTCAAGCAAACCCTCCTCCTCATCCAAGCACACCACTTCTTCCAAGCCTCTCAAGTCAAAGACCAAAAGGGTGGAAGTAGAGAGCTCTACAAGTGATTCAAGCGAAGATGAAGATGAAGGTTCTCATGTTGAGATTGGGGACATGGCCTTGTTCATGAAGACCTACAAGAGAGGGTTGAAGAAGCAAGGGTACAAGTTTGCCAAGAGGAAGTTTCCCAACAAGAAAAAGAGAACTTGTTACAATTGTGGAAGTACCGAGCACTTTATTGCTGATTGTCCTAATGAGAAGAAAGAAAACAGAAATGACAAGGGTAAAGGGAGCTACAAGAAAGATCAAAAACCACACTACAAGAGAAGACACTATGGTGGTGAAGCCCACATTGGTCATGAATGGAACTCCGGGGATGAAAGCTCTAGTGAAGAGGAAGGGAAGAAAGTTGCAACCGTGGCTATCAAGAAGCTTCCCTCCACCTCAAGATTGTTCAACAATTTGACCGATGATGAAGAGAGCACTTCTATTCATTGTCTCATGGCCAAGGGTGAGAAGGTAAAAACTGCCCCAAAACCCTTTCCTCAACCTAGTGATGAGTCGGAAATGGACTCTAGTGATGATGCTAGTGATGAAGAAGCTAACCAACTTGTTCGTAAAATGGATGAGCAATCTAGGGATTTTATGGCTAAGCTAATAGTTGAGCTAGAGAAAAGCCAAGACACCATTATCTCCGATAGAAGTGAGATTGAGGCTTTGCGTTTGGAAATCAACCAAGCAAAGAGTGTCATAGCTACTCTCAATGAGGACCTTACTCGTCACTCAAGCTCAATGTAATTCTCTCAAGTTGAGGAATGAAGAGCTTGAGGAGCAATATAGCCTCCTTTGGAGTAGCACCTCACATCCCTCAAAGGTAAATGGCAACTCTAGTACTTCTACTAGCAAGGGCTGTGATAGATGTTATCATATTGATATTGAATCTTATGCCACTAACCTTGCTAACATGGAAGCTTTAAAGAAAGAAGTTGCTAGGTTGAACTCAATCATAGCTAGAAGGTGCATGGGTGAAGAAAACAAAAGGCCAAGATTCACCAAGAGGAAAGTGTTAGAGAAGAGCAAGAATCCGGGCTTTGGATATATTGAAGGTGGCAAGACCAATGAAAGAAAAATCATCAAAGAAAAAGAATGCCTTGAATTCAAGAGTTCTGGATTTCTCGTTCTCCCGCACCCGGAGGTTCCGACCTCCAAGCCCGAGGTTCCGAGTCTCGAAGCCCCGAGCAGCTCGACACCAACTCGGAGGTTCCGAGAAAATTCTCGGAAGTTCCGGGACCGCAAAGACAGACAAAGAAAAGGAGCAAAACTCGTAAGCAGCATGGTTCCGGGGCCCCTAACACTTGTGTGCAAAGTTGAAAATCATCCAATGGTGCCTAGAAGAAACTTGAGTCCCAACAAAAGCAAAGCCCATGCATCTAGAGACATACCTCCTAGCTATGTGTTGAGACGCAACAATGTTGGTAAAGTTGTTGCCACGTATGTTGGAAATGAGTCCAACATATATGTGAAAAGATCACTATGGGTTCCAAAAGTTTTGGTTGCTAACGTGGAAGGCCCCAAGTCAAATTGGGGACCTAAAAGAAGGAACTAAATTGTTTTGTAGGCATACTCCTCCGTGGTTCAAGTTGGGTGCTTGACGGCGGATGTACACATCATATGACCGGAGAAAAGAGTATGTTCTCATCCTATCTCCATTTGGAAGGACCAAGGGAAACCATTGCATATGGAGGGGATACTAAAGGAGAAGTCATCGGTGTAGGTGATATTCCTATATCTCAAAATTACTCAATTACAAATGTTCTTCATGTTGATCCGTTGGGTTACAATCTATTATCGGTTTCACAACTTAGTGAGATTGGTTTTGATTGCCACTTCACGGATAAGGATGTGTCCATCATAAAAAGGGAGGATTCCTCTATTGTCCTCACGGGTCGCTTGAGGGGGAGGCTTTACCTAGTTGATCTCAACAAAAGTAAAGTTTCTCCCAAGACTTGTCTAGTGGCAAAATCTAGCATGGGTTGGCTTTGGCATCGCCGTCTAGCCCATGTTGGCATGAGGAACTTGGCCAAACTTTTGAAAGATGAACACATCCTTGGACTAACAAATGTACATTTTGAGAAAGATAGGATTTGCAAAGCATGCCAAGCCGGAAAGCAAGTAGGAGCACCTCACCCACCAAATAGCATCCTCACTACTTCAAGCCCATTGGAGCTCATCCACATGGATCTATTTGGACCGGTGACCTACATAAGTATTGGCGGTAACAAATATGGCTTGGTTATTGTTGATGATTATTCTCGCTTCACGTGGGTGTTCTTTGTGTTTGACAAGAGTGAAGTTCAAGGAAAGGTGAAGACATTCATTAGAAGAGCACAAAGGGAATTCGGGCTACCAATCAAGAAAGTGAGAAGTGATAATGGCTCGGAGTTCCGGAACACCTATGTTGAAGAATTTCTTGATGAAGAGGGCATCAAGCATGAATTTTCAGCACCTTATACCCCTCAACAAAATGGGGTGGTTGAGAGGAAGAATAGAACTCTTATTGAGATGGCAAGAACCATGTTGGATGAGGACAAGACTCAAGACACCTTTTGGGCCGAAGCTATCAACACGGCTTGCCATGCAATCAACCGCTTCTATCTTCACAAGTTTCACAAGAAGACCTCCTATGAGCTTATTACCGGTAAAAAGCCCAAGGTGTCTTACTTTAGAGTGTTTGGGTGCAAATGTTTCATTCTAAACAAGAGGCCCCGAACCTCTAAGTTTGCACCAAAGGTTGACGAAGGATTTCTTCTTGGTTATGGTCCAAATGAGCATGCTTATCGAGTCTTCAATCTAACCACCGGGAGGATTGAAGTCACGGAGATTTGACCTTTGATGAATCTAATGGCTCTCAAGTGGAGCAAGTTGATTTGAATGTTGTAGGTAAAGAGAAGCCATCTTGTGAAGCAATCAAGCAAATGGCCATAGGTGATGTTAGACCAGGTTGAGGCACAAGAGGAAGATGAAAACCAAGCACAAGCCTCAACACCACTCGAAGGGCCGAAGCCACCGGTTCGGGAGCGCTGCGGACTTCGGAGGTTCCGAGAATTTCCTCGGAGGTTCCGGAACCGACATCGGAATCCAACCTCCGAGAAATTCTCCGAGGTTCCGGGTCCGGAAGTTCAACACAACAAGACACCCTGAACCAGCAGACTGATCAGCAAGGGGATGTCCAAGGAAGTACATCTGAGCCCCAAGCTGATGAAGATGATGAAGATCAACCTCTACACCAACCTCTTGGACCATCACATCCTCGTGTACATCAAGTCATTCAACGGGATCATCCCGTTGACAATATTCTTGGGAGCATACGGAGAGGGGTAACAACGCGATCTCATCTTAAGAATTTTTGTGCATTTTACTCGTTTGTTTCCTCTCTTGAACCAACCAAGGTAGAGCAAGCTCTCGAGGATCCGGATTGGGTGGTGGCTATGCAAGAGGAGTTGAACAACTTTGAAAGAAACCAAGTGTGGGAGTTGGTGGAGAGACCAAATACAAACATCATTGGCACCAAATGGGTCTTTCGGAACAAGCAAGATGAGTTTGGTATTGTGACTAGGAACAAAGCAAGATTGGTTGCTCAAGGGTACACCCAAGTTGAAGGGCTAGACTTTGGAGAAACATATGCACCGGTAGCAAGACTTGAAGCAATTCGGTTTCTACTAGCTTTCGCTGCCCATCATGACTTCAAGCTCTATCAAATGGATGTCAAGAGTGCATTTCTCAATGGACCACTCTCCGAAGAAGTATATGTTAAGCAACCACCGGGTTTTGAAGATCCCAAGCGTCCTAATCATGTCTACAAACTCCATAAGGCGCTCTATGGGCTAAAGCAAGCACCAAGAGCATGGTATGAATGCCTTAAGGATTTCTTGCTTAAGCAAGGCTTTGAGATAGGCAAAGCCGATGCTACTCTCTTTACTAGAAAAGTTGATGGTCATATTTTTGTGTGCCAAATATATGTCGATGACATAATATTTGGTAGTACTAATGAAACTTTTTGTGAAGAGTTTAGTAGGGTAATGACAAAGAGGTTTGAAATGTCCATGATGGGTGAGCTCAAGTTCTTTCTTGGATTTCAAATCAAACAAGCTAAAGAAGGGACGTTCATATGTCAAACCAAGTATACAAGGGATATGTTAAAGAAGTTTGACATGGACAAGGCAAAGCCCATCAAGACTCCAATGCCTACCAATGGACACATGGATCTCAATGAAGAAGGGAAATCCGTGGATCAAAAGGTATATCGCTCCATGATCGGTTCTCTTCTTTACTTATGTGCATCTAGGCCGGATATTATGCTTAGTGTGTGCATGTGTGCTAGATTTCAAGCTAACCCAAAAGAGTGCCATCTCATGGCCGTAAAGAGAATCTTGAGATATCTAGTGCATACCCCTAACCTTGGCTTGTGGTATCCTAAGGGCTCCACTTTCGATCTACTTGGCTATTCGGATTCCGATTATGCCGGTTGCAAGGTAGATAGAAAGAGTACATCGGGACTTGCCAATTCCTTGGTAGGTCTCTAGTGTCTTGGAGTTCTAAAAAGCAAAACTCGGTAGCCCTTTCCACCGCCGAGGCCGAGTATGTTGCGGCACGGCGCATGTTGTGCTCAACTACTTTGGATGAAGCAAACCTTAAAAGATTACGGATGTCACTTTTCCCATATCCCACTTTTGTGTGACAATGAAAGTGCCATAAAGCTTGCAAACAACCCCGTAAGCCATTCTCGCACAAAACATATAGACATCCGTCATCACTTCTTGAGAGACCACGAAGCCAAAGGAGATATCGTTTTAAGCCATGTGAGCACCGACAAGCAACTAGCCGATATCTTCACTAAACCTCTTGATGAGTCAAGGTTTTGTAGTTTAAGGAATGAACTAAATATTCTTGATTCTCGTTGCGTGGTTTGATCTCTAGCATGCCATGTTTGTTTGCTTCAATCTCGTTAGTTTCCTCTGAAAATTTTGTTTGAAAAATGTGTGTGAAAACTCTATCTTAAAGGTTTTTCAAAATCTATTTTCCTTATCCCTAACTTGTCTCAAGTGGCTATAGTTGTGTGTGTGAATGACCTATTTTCTAGCCACCTGAGTCAAGGGTACCATGACCTAAGAATCTCAATTGATAGTAAGTTCAAAATCTCAAAAGGAGTAGAAGTTAGTCGTCTCTCGGAATTCAATCTTCGGAAGCTCCGAGAAAATCTTTGGAGGCTCCGGGCCTCAGAAGTTCTGAGAAAATCTTCGGAAGCCCCAATCTTTTTAGACTTAGCGCTCAGTCTCAACCAAAGGGGAGTTAAAGGGAATAAAGCATCTTCGAAGGATATTCCTTTACCTAGGGTAAACCAACCTTCCCTTTCACCGCGGTCAAACGCTCAGATCTACTTTCACCGTTTTCCATTCACTCCCCCGACGCGAAACCGCAACACCCATCCTTCTCCACCGCCTCACCGCCGCCGCCTCCCTCGCCGCCAGTGACCACACCGCTTGCGGGCTACCCGCGCGAAGCCGAGGCGCCTCCCTCGTTCGTGGGTCGCCGCTGGAGAAGTGCCAAGGAAGGGCTCGCTCGGTTCCTGTACGGAGAAGAAGAAGAAGGCTCCAATCCGCATCCGTTCCTGTTGTTTCCCTGGCGTGTACAAGCCTTGAAGATCTTCGTCTTCCTACTCCTTGATCCCAATCAAGGTAATCAGAGGCCGTACTCCAACCCTAACCCTAATTCCTAGATCTACATGCTGTTAGGGCTCTAAATCTTGGAATTCGTAGAATGTTACCTATCTATCCTTGTCCTGAATGCCTGTGTTGCAAGTAAAGCTAGGTTTAGTTGAAAGTTGAATCAAATGTGAGAATGCAGTAAGGTTGACAGAGGCTCGGAGGTTCCGTGAAAATTCTCGGAGGTTCCGAACCCTGTAACCCACTGTAAGCTGACCTTGATTCAAAGTTCCACTGAACTTCACTTCACCTGTAACATCCTTTTTCACTTGTCCTAGCTAAATTGAATCAATTTTGCTTTATTGATCAAAATTCAGTTGAAAGTTGAATCAACGGCAACCGTACTCGTCGCACACCGACTTCGGAGGTTCCGAGAATTTTTCCGAGGCTCCAACCCCCGGAGGTTCCGAAAACTTTCTCGCAGGTTCCGATGTCCGTACTAACAAGTGACAATCCGTGATTCAAAATTCCACCGAAAAGTAATCAATTGAACAAGCATGCTAATCTTGTTCCTCCATCCTTATCGCCCCGATCCCACTCTTATCCGTCGCTCATATGTCTCTCTAACGTATGTCCGGCACTCCTGTGGACAAGACATACACCAAGAGGCAGAGGCCTCCTTTTGAGACACCTGCTGGTGAGAGGGCTTTCAAATTAGCAGCTAGAGCAACAGCAAAAAGTGGCGGTGGCAAGAGAGGAAAGGCCACTCCTAGGAGGGGCAGAGGTGGCAGTCTGTCAGGAGGCAGAGGCTCTGGGTCTACTGCCCATGTGGATGACAATGGAGGGACTGAAGGCAAGACCATCCCTATAGAGCTAGAAGATGACATGCCCCTAGGAGAGATAGACTCAACCTATCTCAAGTACCACAAGGGGCTGCTCAAAAGGCATCCTCCAACCAAGTATGACAATTCTGTGTATATTGAGCACACTAACTATGATGGAGCAGGATTCTTGGTCAAGAAAGCCAGAGAGGAAAATCCCTATGTGAACCCCAAGATGGCAGCTATTGATTACAGATTTTGGTCTGTCTTCCACTTCAAGTTCTATGAAACTGTCCTTAACACCAAGATGAAGCTAATCAAGATGAAGTGGATAGACTTCACCCATCTTGAGGCAGCAGAGGAACCTGTCAAGGAGGAGGTGCTGGATTTGGTTGACAAATATAAGATGAGGGACATCATGAGCTTCAAATATGATTGGAACATAGAGGTTTTAGCTCAGTTTCATGCTACATTCTTCCATGAAGACAACAAGGAGACCATCCACTGGATGACAGAAGGAGTGCATTACAAAATAGATTTCCTCACTTTTGCTAGGTTGTTTGGGTTCAGCAAGGAGGACAGGGAGGCTGATATTATTCATTTTGAGGCCCATATGAACCCCAATAAAATTGCTGCAACTTATGAGTATGAGGAGTTGGCTGATGGCTCTACCACAGCTCTCAAATCAGTATATTATGTGCTCAACAATATGTTCAGGGAAACAATATATCCAAAAGGGGGCAGTGACTCAACAAGTCTTAGGAGGTTTGCACCAAACCTGCCGGCTAGGCCGCCGCTCGGAGCTAGGCCATTCTCTGTGAGCAGATTCATTTGGTACAACCTGGTAGAAGTGACAGAGAGTGGGAAGTGCAATCTGCCTTATGCTCCTTACCTTATGTACATGATAGAGATGGTTTCGTGGGTCGCCTACAAGAAAGATGTTGAGCATGCATCCTACCAAGTAAAGCGTGGCGGCATCGAAGAAGCAAGACATTGTGGAAGAGCACATCCTTAAGAAGGCCAGCACCAAGCCATCCGGATCCGGTCCAAGCAGAGGAGAAGAAGGATCCAGCAAGGCTCCCATGCCCGCCGGTCCGCACAAGCCGAGAGGGATGGTTAGGGACACCCGGAGGTACTGCAGATGGACTTCCCATCGCCTTTTGAGCTCGGGGAAGATATGAACAGATTGCTAAAGCACCGTGGGGCCGTCCTTCGATGCCATGCATCATCCTCCTCCTCTCTTCCCCCGACTTTCCGCAGTACACTACCGGTGAGGATGAGGGTGAGAAGGAGCCTCGCTACTCCCATGGCCGAGGATACTCCCCGCCGCCCACTTTGCCGCGATGAAGAAGATGAAGAACCACTTGGTGCTAAAATGGCCAGCCGAGGAAAGAGGCCGGCCGGCAAGAAGGCAATGGGGTCCTCATCTGGTGCAAGACTCAGGAGAAAGGCCACTGCTGGGAGGCCTGTCAGAAGACCCATAGATCTGTCCTCATCTGGTTCTGACCTTGGCTCGACAAAGACCGTACCCTGGCGAAGATGAGGACTCTGATTTCAGTGATGAGGAGTGACTTCCCTAGGTTTTGTTCTCACTTCCTCTCTTCTTTTCTTTCCTTTTTGTTAAATTGTTGACAAAGGGGGAGAGATGAAGATTGAGAAGCATCTGAAGACCTGGAGCTCCTTCGGTGTCATCCTCGAGTTTCAATTCAAGCAATTTGGACTCTAACTCTCCTACTTTCTCACTAGCATTCTCAAGTTGAGCCCTAAGATCTTTCCTCATCTTTTTGGCATCTCTAAGCACACTATCGCGGTTGTCAATCAAGACATTCAACCTAGCGATCTCGGCAAGCAAAGAGTCGGGGTCACGGTTTACCTCATCCTCCGAGTCGGAGTCGCCGTCTTCCTTCTCGCTCTTCTTGCCGCTTGAGCTATGGGCCATGCCACAAAAGCCCTCAAGCGCCACACGCCTTAACCCGCCGAGGTTCCGGCTTGCACTCTTCTTGCCCTTGCGCCTCTCGGCATCTTCATCTTCGCTGCTTGAGCTTGACTGCTCGTCGCTTGAGCTTGAGTCGACGTCGCTCGCACCGGCCACCATCGCTCTTGCCTTGTTCTTCTTGTAGCCGCTCTTGCTCGGTCGCCGCTTGTCCTTGTCCTTGCTCTTGGACTTGTTGAAGTGCTTGCCCTTGGAGGAGTACTTGTCTTCACGCCTCGGGTGCGCCTTGTACTCGTTCACCTTGTACTTGTTCTCCTCCGCTTCCGGCACTCGGCGATGAAGTGTCCACGCTTGCCACACTTGTAGCACGTCCCTGAGCTCCGCCTTGCATTCCTCCGACTCTCGTGTAGTCGATCAAACCTCCTTGAGAGCAAGGCCGGCTCCTCCTCGTCCAAAGCACATCAAACTCCTCATCCGGAATGGACATAAGAGAAGACAAGGAAAACTCGTCGACGGAAAGGGTTAGATTTGCCCTTTGATCCGCCCACAAGAGCAAGACTATGGTCGGCCGAGCCCTCATGCTTGGATTGCAACTTCCCGTCAACCTCACCGACTTGAGCTTAGAAAAGAGGTCATCCAACTCAATAGTCAAATAATGCCCGGACTCCTTGATGGCCTCAACCTTAGCACCCCAAACATTTGGGTCCAAGACATGCAAGAGCTTCAAAGCCCGATCATGCTCGGTGTAAGGAAAATCCTCAACATTAGCTTTCATGTTGTTCACAATGGCGGTGAACCTCTCGAAACATCGCATCAATGTCCTCACCGGAAGTGGAGTGAAATTCTCATATTGCATCCGGTAAGAAACAAAGAGGCGAGCCTTCACATGGTTATCACCACCGTGAGCAACCAACAACTTCTCCCAAATTTGCCAAGCAAGATTCAAATGGCGAACACGCTCAAACTCAGGATCACACAAGCTCCGGACCAAGTGATCAACGGCTTTTGCATTAGCCTCATACTTGGCCTTAGCACCGGCATCGGTCACCATAAGAGTATGGATGTTGACCGGAATAGCATAGGTCTTGTCAAGCACAATGAAATCCAACAACTTGCCACGAAGAAAGATCATCATACGAGCCGCCCACTTGTGGTAACCCTTGCCATCGAAGTGCGGCGGACCGCCCCGCTCAACGTACGCCATCTTAGGATTCGAGACTTGTCAAAGTCGCAAAGAATCCGGCACCAAGCTCTGATACCAATTGAAGGATCAGATGGCGACTAGAGAGGGGGGGAGTGAATAGGAGCCGGTAAAAATTCTTTCCAAAGAACCCGGCCTATACCCTAGTCAAACCCCGGTCACACACGAGCGATGGATCTAATCACACACCAATCGCCAAGACCACTAGGTTATGGATCAACCTCTAGCCTTAGGAATGATTCCTTGAAGCACACGCGGAAGCACGAAAGAGGGAGAGGAGGAATCGAACCAAGAGGCAAAGCGCACAGCTCGCGACCGTCCGGCCAGAGGGGCGGACCGTCCGCACCGGCATCGCGGACCGTTCGGCTCGAAGCCGCGGACCGTCCGCGCCAACCCCGGCGATCGTCCGGCCCTACGCCGCGACCGTCCGTTAAAGCACACAGAACCACCGTAAGCGACCCGAGAAAAACGGACCGTCCGCCAAGGCCGGGCGGACCGTCCGCGCGGGTCGCGGACCGTCCACTACTCAAGCTCGGACCGTCCGCAAACCAGCCGCAACAAAAAACCAAAAACCAAACCGGATCGAAAGCAAAGACGCGCAAGAACACGACGAACACGCGACGAACACGCCACCCGCGGACCGTCCGCGACCACCCCGCGACCGTCCGCGCCGCACGGACAGAGCGGAAAACCGCTCGACCTCGAAGGTCAACTCCCCCAAATCATCATCGGATTTCCCAAACGGTTGAAGCTATGGAGACAAGGGTTTGGGCACTTGAAAAGCGTCACCCAAGGATGCTATAGCCCAAAAATCTTGCCTCCTAACTCCCTAAATCACCGCGAATCGCGAATCCTTTGAGCGCCACCAAAAGCTAGAGCACCGAACGAAAAACTTCGAATCCAAGTGGTTTCCGGCGTTTGAGGGCACAAGATCAATCACAAAGATGCACGAGACATCTATCCATGTATCCCTCAAAGAAATTCGGAAGAAACCCACTCAAATCCGCGGAATCGAACCGGAACAAAAGCACGAAAACAAGCACAAAAAGACCACGAGAAACACAACTCCGAATCTTCTATACAAACCAGAAAGATTCACAAGGTCTAGCATGCCGTCCTAGCATCCATCCCTCTCAACAAATCTCTCATGAAGCTCTCATGCTAGCCTAGAGAAAATGGAAGGAAAATAGCTACGAAAATGAGAAATGGGAGGGAGGAAATGAAACCCTAAGTCCCGAGAGAGAGAGAGCCATCCACACACACTCATGGCTTATATATCGAGTCCCGCCGGAGTGGTAAATGACTCGACTACCCCTAACTTAACTACTGGCGATACAACCCACGTAGGGGTATTTAGGTAATGTTTGTGGGTCTTGCCATCGGACGGCCACGCCTTTGCCACACCCGGCGTCCTCCCGACGCAAGCCATGCGATCCCGCCGCATGTCCTCCGCCTCGAAGCTTCCCGACACGCCCGGATCCCGTCTCCGTCGTGTTGGGCCCTCGGACTTGGTTTTGAGGCCCAAACCAAGAAACCGTCCGCCGATGGTTTTGTGGGCAAACCACCAAACCCCGCGTGCCCGGTCCGGCCTCCCGCCAAACCACTTGACTTGACCGCCACCGTGCACCGGCTCGCTTGTCCATGACTTCGTCTTGCTTGTGTCGCCACCATGTGGCCCGCACCCGGCCCCGCCGTCCACCGGGTCCCTCGAACCGAGCCTACTTGTCTCTCCATCTCCCGGAGGCCCCTCAAGGCCGAAGACCTTTCGCGCCCGTTCTTCACCCGCAACAACACGAACTAGGCCACAACCTACACCCGCGCACTAAGCCAAGAGTCGGTCCCAACACCCGTTGTCAATCACTCATCACCGAGGAGCGGTCATCCATCGACCACTAGGACGCTCCCGGTCCTCGGATGCTCGATAGCCTAAGAGGGGGAGGGGGTGAATTAGGCAACTTATAAACTTAACCTATGGCTTCACTATTTTTGCACAAAGGTAAACTAGAACATACTATCTAGATGTGCAACTAGGTTCGTTCTAGTGTGAAACTCCCATCCCAAAACAAGGTTTGCAACCTATAGCCAATCCTAGCATGATACTACTCTAGGAAAGTAAAGGCAAGCAAAGATTGCAATAGAGTAAATGCGGAAACGTAAAGAGGACGAGAGGAAGCAAACTCTTGACACGCGATTTATCCCGTGGTATCGGTAGGCACTAAGCCACCCCTAGTCCACGTTGAAGCACTCACACAAGAGTATTGCTTCCCGGTCACCAAGTCCCTCCCAAGAGTACCACTTGACTCGCCACAAAGGCTAGCCACTTAGGCACTTGCCAAGCTCCCTTGGTCACCTTGATGCCGCCTCCACTAAGGAGCTTCTCCACCATGGAAGGGGGTTTCCACGTCCCCCGCACAAAGTGTCTTCACCGCTCCACACCAAGCCGGAGGGTCGATGACGATTGCCGCAAGCCACATAGGCCCAAGGCTTCCGCGAACCTTGTACAACCGGATTCACTCAAGAATCACCTCACAAGGTTGGCACAACCTTGCACTCACTCGGCTCTAAGCTAAGCCTAGCACTAAGCACATACACAAAATATATGCAAGTCTAAGGATGAGCAATTAAGCACTTGGATGGATTGGATATGATCTTCAATGTGTCTTGAACTCCTCTCGCACCTCCACACAATCCAAAGAACCTCAAATGGGTGAGTGGAGGGGGTATAAATAGCCCAAGGCATCAAACTAGTCGTTGGCTAAAAGCTACCGAAAGTAGTACCGTCGGATGATCCGACGCTAAGCTTTTCCAGGGCGTCGGTTCATCCGGTGCCCCTCCCACGTCACATAGCTGTTGAGGTTCTTTGACACAACTGCTCCGATGCTATGCACCGACGGTGCGTCGGATCATCCGGTGCTGAAGACTCCGCGCTCAGGTCGCCTTTGTTAGCTCCCACTCGACCGTCAGATAGACCGATGCTTCACCTTGACCAAGGCGTCGGATCATCCGCGTGCCGAAGGCTTCGTCTTGGCGCATCTCTCGTATGAATTCAAACCGAGCGTCGGATAGACCGACGGTGTCCCCACTCGGACCGTCGGATCATCCGGTGCTACCGTCTTCGTTGCTCTTACTCGCAACTCGTCCGACGCTACTAAATAATGAACCGTCGGTTCATCCCACGCGTACCTAGGGTTTCACCCCGTGTACCAACTCGTCCGATGATTGCACCGACGCTTGCTAAATTGATACCGTCGGTTCATCCGACGGTGTCTTTTCTTTTCCTTTTCTTGCTCGGTTTTGACCCTTTATTTTCTCATTTTGGCATGTGGTTTTCTTGCATTCTTGGGACCTAGAAGTGTCTACAAAGACATGCTAAAACAGTATGGTTAGTCCCAATGATCATGATGTCATGAATCACCAAAATCAAACTCGAACTAATGGCATATGAGGCTTTGTTCTCTACATCATGAGGAGCAAGGTTTGGTTCCACAAATGTCCGAGTGGATTTAGAGATTTAGCAAGTCCCTTTTTTTTATGTACGTATCTCTTTTTTATTTGATATATAAGCAGGCCGGCTTTCTCCTCGCCCCTGCAGTTTCCTAAAAAAATGTTACAGCTAATATACCCTTGAGAAGATATAGCATGATTAGCGTAGGTTAGGTTATGATCTTTCTGCAAGTAGAAATTACAAAACCATTATTGAAATGAATATCGTTTTGATCTTTCTGCAGTTAGCAATTACAAAATCTATATTGAAATAAATATCAAGGCAACACTATCCTCCATGGCATATAAAAGGTCATCAATAAGGTGTAGCGAAATTTTGTCCATTGATAATATTTTTTGCTAATATATGTGAGACACTGCCGATTGGAATCATTAGAATAAATAGAACAAGTGTGCTATTTATAGTAAGGTGCAGAGTTGAGAAACTGGAAGAGTCCTACAAGCAAGTTGGAGAGAGTTGTAGTAGGAGGAACTGAAACAGGTCAGCCACAAATAAAAGTATTTTTTTATCCAATTCAAAAGCTTTCAATAATGCCTTTATGCTAAATTGCTAATGCATGGAAAATGAAGCAGCATCTTCATATATAAATATATATTTAAACCCTAGTGAACATCTTTTTGTTATATGTAAAATTACAATAATAACTATTATAGTTGTGCTATTGGGCTGGGCTCCACTGACCAGTGATAAACACATCTAGCGTGGTAGGGTGGCAGAATCCATCAACTCTTTCTCTAAACTACTACAACATCTCTGGTTGTGCTTAGGTGGTAAATTGACTCTGTTACCCGGTTCTGTGGCAAACGATTGGCAAGTAGCTTCAGCGCTCCGAGTTGGCGATATTGTTTTCTTTTGCTGGCGATTTCCCAGACCACTTTGGCTAGAGCTCTGCCGTTTATTTTGTAAGATCCGCAATTCCATCTCCACTTGTTTCATGGTAGGTCTTTCTTCACCACGTAGTCTTAAGCACCTCTCCGCAAGAGAAGCAACACTGCTGATCTCCTCCTCTGTTCCTTCCTTGATAACCTCGGAATCAACTATATCTGTGATTTGATTCGCTGCCAATGCTTGAAGAAAGTAGTTTGACAAGTTCTGTACTAAGCCAGAATTACTTGTGAAAACAGGCTTCTTTCTAATAAGCAGCTCCAGTAGTACCACACCGAAACTATACACATCACTCTTCTCATTTAACTGTCTTGTATGGAAATACTCTGGATCTAAGTAGCCAAATGTACCCTGTACATTCGTGACAATGTGTGTTTGATCAACTGGAACTAATCTTGAAGCACCAAAGTCTGAAACTTTAGCTGTATAGTTCCCGTCCAAGAGTATATTTGAGGATTTCACATCACGATGGAAGATAGATGTTGAAGCTGCGGAGTGGAGATATGATAGAGCTCCTGCAGTTTCCACGGCAATTCTTATGTAATCATCCCAAGACAGAGTAACATCACGTCTTGAGTAAGAATGAAGAACTTGAGACAGTGATCCATTGGAAATATAGTCATACACCAGCAGTGGAACCTCAGATTCGAGACAACATCCATAGAGCTTGACAATGTGTCTGTGATTTATTTCAGAGAGTATTGCAACTTCATTGATGAACTGCTTGATCTCTCTGTACTCGATGGCTATAGACTTCTTTATTGCAACAACACGTTGGTCAGCTAAGATGCCTTTATAAACCATCCCATGACCACCATGTCCAACTATACGTGTGGGGTCAAAGTTATTTGTTGCCTTTTCTAGCTCTTCTAGAGAGAAAATATTTGTTCTGTCTGGTGAAATCAATTGTTCTAGGAGAAGACCTTGGTTCTTGCGGAAGTAATTCCTGCGTAGTTGCTTTTGAACATTTCTTTTCCATCTACGGAAAAGGAGTACTGCAACAAAGCTCAAGACTAGAATGCCGAAGCCAGTAGAAAGTCCGATAATTATACCTATATAGACATGATTTCTTTATATACATATTGTATCTTATTTAAAGCACAAATAACAACAATTAGGCATACCTGCGAGCATACTCAGTCTTGCGAGGGCATTCAGTACACAAGAAGCCTCCTTCAACATTACTGCAGACTCTGCCCTTACAAATATCTCCTTGAAGAAGGCACTCATCGATATCTGCAAATTAGATATATATATAGGATGTGACAACACAGTACGAGAGAACGATGAAACGAGGGAGAGAGAAAAGGAGATACCTCGACAACCACTTTGAATGTACGGATTTCCTTGGAAGCCATCTGTGCATTTGCAGCGGTATCCAACGTAGATGTTAAACATGTTCACTTCCAAACACGTGCTGTTGTAACTCACACAAGCATACCCAGATGCATTCCGTTGAGCCTCAAGGCAACTTAGATTAGCAACAACCCACTGCACAGTGTTGAATAACCTATAACCAGCAAACAGATTGCGTCCTGCGGTGAGGGCATAAATTCCTCCCCTATCCTGGTATAGGTTGGTGAAATTTATTGTCCCTTTGTTAACATCTATATCGTTCACCTGAAAATCTTGCAATGCAAGGACAGGCAATGATGTCGCATTTTCACAGACGAGGCGAAATTGTTCCCTAGCGAAGCAACCCTCTTCTAATCCAAATGGGAATTGCACACTGACGTTTCCACAGTGACGGGTACAATCATCATCTCTGCTTCGTTTAGGATTATACCCTAGTAGGATCAGTAATAAGAATAATATTAGCATGCACTCAAGTTCCAGATGCCATATAACCGTGTCCATACCAAACTTGTAATTTTGTAGGCAACATTATCCCTACTCTTTTGAATCATGTTAAAATGCTGCCTTTTAAAAGTAAAAAACGAGTAAAATTCACAAAGTTCTTGGGAAAGTAGGGCAAATCCATGAGGGCAAAGCTCTCTTTTCACAACAGAATTGACACCGTTGAGTCCTTTTTAACAGAGTAGGGGTAAACCAAATCTTCAGTTTCAAAAACCAAGGGTAAAATCACAAAGTTGAAAAAATACAGGTAAAATCACCACTAACCTTCAAAAACAAGGGTAAAAACACAAAAGCTCCTTAATAATATTCTTTTCAGGAAATCAGGATAGTATATATTATAAAATAAATGAAAAAAGAAATGAAACAAAATTACCTTTATCGTTGGTGCAACCGTCCGTAACGTAGGGGTTGCCTGTGAAGCCCATTTCGCACTCGCAGACGTAGCCAGTGATGCTTGATGCTATACCATTGTCGGAGCAAATGGAATGGTTGCTGATACAAGCATACTTTGTCCTGTTTCTCTTGGCGGTGGGGCAGTTGGGTTGATCAATGAGGTTCCAAGTAAGGGAGGCCCATTGACTGGCTACTGTGATTCTTTCCCGCAATAGAGAGGTCTGGTTGGATCTTGAGGTGCCAATAAAGTTTATTTTCTTGTGGATGAAACTAAGCTGAATAACATTAACATCCTGGATGATGCCTCGCACCTCAACAGGGCAACATCCCATGTCGCTACAGTTGTATCTAGCCTCCATCTCGGTGAATTCTTCACTAGGGCTGGGGCACCAAGTTGAGCAAGCCAACTTGTTGATGCCGGTCATCTGGTCGACGAAGTACACATCCAGGTCGCAGCCGGTGACATTTAGAATAAAAGTGTAGAGATTTGTGAAGGACCTCCCAGGGGATAATGCCAGGGACAACTCGTACACGCGTACACCGGGATTCAAGTGGATGGCACGCCAAATGGAGATTCTGATGTAATTTTTAGGGCCGTAGTAATTACCATCGAAGCCAACGTCGATGCTGTCGGTCACCTCGGTGATGCCGTCTCGCAAGAAGAGCTTCGGAGGCCGACTGGTCTCGTCGCAAATCAGCCTGAAATCGGCCCCCCGGTAGCACTCTGCCGGTCCGATGCCGAATGGGTAGGCGAAGCTCAGATTGCCGCAGCTCAAGAAGCAGCCGTCCACGGTCTTGTTCCCTCCGGGCTCGGTGCTTCTTACAGCTCCGGAGGCTGCTAGCACGGTCGTCGACGTCTCTGGAGCCGCAAGGGTCACCAGAGACAGTACTAGTGCTGCTGCACAAAGCATCGTTGCCGTTCGCCAGGATAAGATCATATTCATCATCTCGCGAAGCTTGATCTGATCACACCAGAATTTTTGGAACCTATAAGAAGCTAACTAGAGCATTAGCAGTGCAAGTTCATGGAGGAGATGAACGACAGTAATCGTAGCATGGAACGTGCCTCCGGGAGGGCCACGCTTCTATTATCCTGACTGCTAGGCATCCCGTGCCGTACACTTGTGTGGCGCAGCTTCAGCACCTCGTTTTTGACTGTCCTTTGGCGCCGTTGGTGTGGAATACAGGTAGTAAAACAAACCTGCTAGCACAACTAGTCTTTTGGATTCTTGGCTCAGGAGCTTCCCTTTAAGCAAAGAAAACTGGTACTGCTTGGGGCTGCGGCTGTATGCTGGGCTCTTTGGCTTAGTAAAAATGATGTAGTTATAGATTGAAATCTAACTCGTGTTCGCAGGTGATCTTTAGAGAAACATTTGGATTAGGAGCTGGTCCATATTGTCAAAAGAGGAAGAACAGAGAGGCCTGAAGGAAGGAAGCCGAAGGCTAGAGATAACAGCTCTTAAAGTTTTCAACAAATCTGGGTGAAATGTTTTGAAGAGAATCAATAACTAGTCTGAGTCTTGCTTAGCAGTAGGAGGCCTTGTTTTTCTTGATTTTTGGATCTTTGGGAATTTTTCTCTGGTGACAGTGGCTTCGTACCGCTGGGATGTTATGTCTTGTAGGTGATCAAACTTTGATAGCTGAGGTTGGGTTTAATCCTATTTCTACTCCTAAAAAGCTCGTAAGGGCAACGCCACCCCCTGGTTCTGCCCGCGCGTGGTTCTGCCGGCAGAACCATGCCCTCCCGCGTTGTATCTTATTGAAAGCATAAATAACAACAATTAGGCATACCTGCGAGCAGAACTTGCTGCTTTGTTCTAGTACACTGGTTTTTTGCGGGATCATACTCAGTTTTGCGAGGGCATTCAGTGCATAAGAAACCTCCTTCTATGTTATCGCAGACTCTGCCCTTACAAATGTCTCGTTGAAGAAGGCACTCATTAATATCTGCAATATATGAAGTAGAGAACAAGAGGGCTATTGGCACTATTGCTTCGTATTGAGAGCGAGAAAAAGTGGGATCAACGGTTGGTACTTCGACAACCACTTTGAACGTACGGATTTCCTTGGAAGCCATCTGGACATTTACAGCGGTATCCAATGTAGCCACCGGGTGGAATGTTCACTTCCACACAACTGCTGTTGATACTAACACAAGCATACCCAGATGTATTCTGTTTAGCTTCAGCACAACTTAAATTAGCAGCAACCCATCGAGCAGAGCTGACTGAACCATAATTGACAAAAAGATTGCGATCTCCACTATAAATGGGAGTTATTGCCGGATATGTTTCGCCAATGTAGTTCACTGTACCTTCGTTAACATTCAAATCGGTCACCTGCATATTATACTGTGCATCTCCAAATTCGAGGACAGCTGATGCTGTTGCATTGGTGCAGACGAGGCCAAATTGTTCCCTAGCGAAGCAACCCTCTTCTAATCCAAATGGGAATTGCACACTGACGTTTCCACATTGACGGGTACAATCATCTCTGGTTTGTTTAGGATTATACCCTAATAAGACAAGCAATAGTAACAATGTTAGCATGGATTCAAGTTTCATATGCCATATATAGTGTACACATCAAGCTTGTAATTTTGTAGGCCACATTTACATTACTAAGTGAACCTTAAAATTTTGCATATTTTCGATCCCACAGGTAGCTGAGGCCGGCCGGGATTGCTATTTGGCAGCCAACCACTAATTGTTGTTGGTTCCCCAAGTAAATTATGGTTTTTTATTTCAAAAATATTCATCACTAAATGCTTGATTCAAGAAATCTATAAAAACATGTCATTGAATGACTAAATCTCCTTTTAAAGTTGAATTTAAAAATGTTAAGCCAACATATATAAGAAAGTTGCAACTAGGAAAATATTGAATCAACAATACAAAATGTTACCCCCGACAAAAAGTAGACATTGATGTATGAACTAGCGCCAATGATGAGCAGTTTATGCTTTATGTTTAACAAGGGTCGTACTGTGTGCTTCAAGTTCTTTATGCACAATCATATCATAGTAGTCTTCAGGTTTGGACTTCAGTGCAACTCCAATCTGTAGCGAACATGACCCCATATGCCATTAGTTCGAGTATGATTTTGGTGTTTCATGACAACATGATCAATTGGACTAACCATATTGTTTAGCATGTATTTGTAGACATTTCTAGGTCCCAAGGATGCCAAAATACCACATGCCAAATTGAGAAGCTATTTTTCAAGGGTCAAAAACGAGAAAGAAAAGAAAAAGAAAGGACACCGTCGGATGAACCAACGATACCTAGATAGCAAGCGTCGGTGCAATAGTCGGACGAGTTGGTACACTGGATGAAAACCAAGGCACTGTCGGATGAACTGACGGTCCATTTTCTAGTAGCGTCGGACGAGTTGCAGAGAAGAAGAAGAGAAGACAGCAGCGTCGGATGAACCGACGGTCCATTAGAGGGAACTGTCGTTCTATCCGGTGGTCAAGTTTAAACAAGATAGAGACGCGCTAAGATCAACACAGTAGCACCGAATAAACCGATGGGTCAGCTGCGGTTTATCCGACGGTCACATGAAAGCTAACATAGACGATTTGGCTGCGGGGTCTTCAGCACTGGATGAACCGACGGTGCGTCGGTGTATAGCGTCAGAGCAGTTCTGTCAGAGAACCTTAACGGCTATGTGATGTGGGGGGGCACCGGATGAACCGATGCTCCTGAAAAGTTGGTGTCGGTTCATCCGACGGTCAACTTTTTCGGTGAGCCGTTAGCAAACGGCTAGCCGAGTGCCTTGGGCTATTTATACCCCCTCCACTCACCCATTTGAGGCCGCCGGATTGTGTGGAGGTGCGGGAGAGTGCAAGACACCTAGAAGATCATATCCAATCCATCCAAGTGCTTATTTTCTCATGCTTAGACTTGCATATGCTTAGTGTATGTGCTTAGTGCTAGGCTTAGCTTAGAGCTGAGTGAGTGCAAGGTTGTGCCAACCTTGTGAGGTGATTCTTGAGTGAATCAAGGTGTACAAGGTTTGCCGGAAGCCCCGGGCCTAAGTGGCTCACCGGCAATCGTCATCGACCCTCCGGCTTGGTGTGGAGCAAGCGATGACACTTTGTGCGGGGGACGTGGAGACCCGCTTCCTTGGTGGAGAAGCTCCTTAGTGGAGGCGGCATCAAGGTGACCAAGGGAGCTTGGCAAGTTCCTAAGTGGCTAGCCTTTGTGGAGAGTCAAGTTGTGCTCTTGGGAGAGACTTGGTGACCGAGAAGCAATACTCTTGTGTGAGTTCTTCAACAACGTGGACTAGGGGTGGCTTAGTGCCTACCGATACCACGGGATAAATCGCGTGTCAAGAGTTTGCTTCCTCTCATCCCCTTTACGTTTTCGCATTTACTCTATTGCAACCTTTGCTTGCCTTTACTTTCCTAGAGTAGTATCATGTTAGGATTGGCTATAGGTTGCAAACCTTGTTTTGGGATGGGAGTTGCACATCTAGATAGTATGTTCTAGTTTGTCTTAGTATAAAAATAGTGAAGTCATAGGTTAAGGTTTTAGATTGCCTAATTCACCCCCTCCCCCTCTTAGGCTAACGGGCATACAATTCCTTACATGTGGTATCGTAGCCGGGACTCACTTCCTTCACAAGGAAACACCAATTCGATTAGTAAATTGTGAGTTTCTCTATAGAGGTACGAAAGGGGTGGATACCTTAGGTTTGGCTCCACATTTCGATGGCACGGGCTATCCTCGGTGGAAGGTTCTCATGGAGGCCTATCTCCAAGCAAAGGACCTTGATGTTTGGAGAGTCACCGATGAGGGCATGAGAAATGGTACTAAGAAGGAAAAGCAATTTGATGTGATTGCTAAGAGTATCATTTTGTCCTCACTAGATGTAGCGCTTTCAATAGAGTTTTTAATTGTGAAAATGCTCATGAGCTATGGAAAACCATCAAGGAGCAAAATGAGGGTTCAAAAGAAGTTGCTAATGAACACTACGGTTGTCTCCTTGAGGAATTCAATTGCTTTAAGCAACTTGCAAATGAAAATGTCGAATCTATATACTCACGCCTAAATGTGCTTGTCAATGAGATCAATGCTTTAGGTGTGAAGAACATCACGGACTTGAACATCAACCGCAAGATCCTTCGAAGTCTCCGGAAGCCCGATTATGACTTGGTGAAGGCAATCATCTATGAGAAGAAGCTCGAAGATTTGATGCCATCTCATATCTTGAGAAAGATCATGGCACATGAGCTTCAAATCATGCCCAAGTCAAAGGAGGCGCCCCAAGAAAAGCCCCAAGAACCATTGTGACGCCCCAGGTTTTTAATTACCGTCATTAACGCTAACGACACGATTATCCGGTCAAATGGTCAACCCTAGGTCAACCTGGGCCCTCACCCATGAAAACTTCCTAACATACCCCTAAGTGACCCTAGTGAATAGTAAAACACTTGTGGGGCCAACCCTTGGTCAAAGGGTGGGTCAAAACCCCCTTGCCACCCAGTGTCCACAGGTGTCTGCCGGAACTTTTGCCGCGTTCCCCAAAATTCACCTAAACACTTAAAATTCTACCTTTGGGAAAGTTGTAGGTCTTGTTGAGGGACACAACTTTCATGTAGAGTGGCATTGCTGATTTGGAAGGGAAAATTGTGAAAAAGCCCTTGCAAGCCAAAGATCACTTGTTGACGAACCATGTTGACATTCAAAGTTGACATTCCTCTAGATTCAAATCTAAACAAGAAAACCCCATACAACCTTTGGGAAAGTTGTAGTTGGTACTTAGATCTACAACTTTGGTATTCATTGTTTGGTCGAGTTGTATTCAAAATTTTGGAGAAATCGTGGCTTGAACACGGCACCGGTGCCACGCCAAACGCGGAGCGCGTCGCGCCGCGACGTCGCGCGCGCGCGGCGCCGCCGTCGCCGCCCGCCGCCGGCCTTGCCCCGGCAGCCGTGCCCGCGCCGCCCGTAGCCTAGGCGTCCGTGCCGTGCCGCGTCCCGATGCGCTCCGTCCCGAGGCGCCTTGGCGTCCGCGCGCGCCGTACGCGCACGCGCGCCACGGACCGGCGGTCCGTCGGCCGGCGTCGCCGCCGTACGCGCGCGCCTCGACGCGCGCGTAGCACGGCCGCATCTTCCGCCGTCACCAGCGCGTCACCCACGGGCCGCCCGAGCCGGGTATAAAAGCCCCCCTCGCGCCCCTTCGCGCGCCACCCGAGCGCCCCGCCGCCATTGCCGCCGCCACCGGTGCCGAGCTCGCCGCTCGTGCTCGCCGCCGTCCAAGCCACTAGATAGCCTCCTTAGCACCCGTGCAAGCTCACGTGCGCGCTTGTTCGCGTAAATTTGGCCTCCACACCGCAAGTACACCGAGCCGCCCCGAGCGCCGCCGCCGCCGCCGCCGTGCGCCGTCGCCGGAGCACGCTCCGCCCTCGCCACCACCGCCAATAGAACCGTGGTGAGCCCAATCGCACCCCCGTGCCGCTTGTTGTCGTGGCCGGGCCCCACATCGCCGCCGGCGAGCCCTCCCGCCGCCGCCGAGGGCATGGATGTGAATCCACGGGCCGTTTGCAAGGATTCTTAACTTAGTTTATTTGCGATTCGGTCCACAGTCTTAGAAAATCCCTAGAAATTCACAGAAAATTCCAAAAATTCTCAAACAAATTTTGTAGGTCTCAGAATGTTAAACCCCACCTACTTGATGTATACTTGTGACTAGATTCAAAGTAGTTTTGGCAGGAAAATTACAAATGTGTTATGCTTGAATCTGTTATAACTTGAAGTGTACAGCTTCTCTGTAGCTAAGCTTTGGATATGTTGTGTGTTAGGGTAAGACTAGATGCTGTGCCAAAAATTTCACAAAGTTATCATGTGAATCTTGTTATAAAAATGTTTTTCCATCTCTGGCAGAGCTATATAGATGATTTTTCATGTTAATTTTATTTATGATCTTGACCCCAACTTGTGCACACTGTTTTGGGATGCCAAAAGGCACCTCTTGTGAATTAATCATGAATTTAGGAGAAACAGAAATAATTATTCTTGTTTAATGCATGTTTTCCTTTGTAATTTAATAAACCAAATCCAGTAGAGGTTCCGTGTGAACATGCTAGCTTTTTAGACTTGTTTAGGACCAGAGAGCATCCACCAGAAAGTTTGGGTGATTTTGATGCTTATTTATTTTTATTTGCATTTAAGTTGAATCACTAGATAACCTTTGTTATTTTCAATAATATTTAATTTTCTAGCATCCAACACTTACTTGTGGGCCCAATGGACCAGAATAGGTACTGTTAGGCTTAAGAAACACTCATTTAATTTTTGGTAATTTAATTGTTTAAATAATGGCTTAAATGCCCTTTTAATATTAAAGGGAAATTAAATAAAGAAAAACCCTTAATTAAATCTTTTCCTTTTTGAAAGTATTATTTAATATAAATAAAAGAAATTTAATTAACATTACTGATAAGAAATTTAATTCATAACTAAAATATTAATTACACCATGTTGGTAAAAATAATATGAAATAAAGCTTTCACATGAAATGATAAGCTTAAATAAAACCTTTATTCAAATAAGGAATAAAAGAGTAATCCATGTACCACCAATGACTTCCTCAAATAGAAACCTTAGATAGATGCTTGTTAAGGTGAATATGACCAACTAGAGTTGGATAAGACAACAAACTATCACATCACCTAAAGTGCATTGCATTCCGTGTAGATCTTCCGGACGGAGATTACTCCCTTGTCCCGAAACCGAGGAAGGAGGAGCGGAAGGTTCTCTCAAAGACGTGGACGTACTCGACACCGAGGGTGCCCAAGCTAACCTAGTCGACGAAGGCAAGCTCCGGTGCATCTAACCCAGTTTTAGAAGTTCTTTATGCAATTATCTATGATTGATTGTGCATTTACGTTCAAGAGTTGAATGAAACCCTAGATGCATGATCCATAGGTACCTTTGATCTCTACTAGTATGATAGGTCGATAGCTGCTAAGCTATAGGGCCGTTACAAGTCGAGTGATGACCTCACTCGCGAGAATAGGTTCCTAGATAGGAATCATACTATATCCTTAAATGGATTGCTCACGTGGTAAGAGCATGGGATCTGGGCTCCGGTCCAGTGGTTATGTGGGTTAAGTTTTTGAACGTACTAAGCACATGCCGGTTATGGGGCCGGTAAACCTAGTACCATAATGAGGCGGCTAGGGATCCTACCGTTACTACTCTTGGGATTCGCTCTCACGGCTCGCCACCGGTGGTGTATGGTGACTCCGGTATCTCGCGGGGTATGCCGGATAGCCCGCACCAAAGACCGTAAGATTCGATCCCGACCCGAGGATTTATGGGGACGGTCGGGGAGTTGTCCTCGCGGGGCGGCCGACCGTGTGTTTGGGTCCCCCTTGCAAGGTTTATAATCAATCGATTGTCGGCCTCTCACCGTTATCCGAGACTACTTACTCCACTAGTCATATGATCCCTAGTGATGGAAGTTGATAAAGATGATGATTGATTAATTGTATTGTACAACTTTGTTTGTGCTAGTTGGCTAATGTAGTAATGACTAAACCACTAGAACTTGTGCTAAAATCTTGAAAATAAGGACCTACTCTTTGTTACTTTTTAGCAAAGGCAACCCAAGAGCCAAAAAGCCTTTCATGGTCTAGATTTGGTGAAGTAGTTATCACCGACGGGTAAGTCTTGCCGAGTATTAGTATACTCGACCTTGCTATAATGTGTTGATCCAGGTAATGCCTTCAGTGATGTGTGGCCCGGTGAGATCCCGCCCGGCTGGGAGCTGGAGTGGGTGGAGGACGACTACTGAAGCATCATGGATGGCCTCCCGTGGTGACTTGCTTCCGCTAGTTAATTTCCGTTGTGTCTTTTCAAAACTCTGAACTATTTCTTCATGACAAAAACTATGGTTTGTAATAATTAAACCCTTCGGGGTACGAATTTGAATTGGAATGTTGTTGTATCTCTGGACTCGCCTTCGAGTGAGTTTTAATGCATATATTCGATCCTTGTTCTCTCAAGTGATTTACCGGGCGTTAACCCGGCAGCTTACGACAGGATGGTACTTTATTATTGCTTAATGACCAAAGTGGATCGGTCTTAGGCGATAGTACGGTACTTTCTGGGCGGGTTGTCACAACCATCCTCTCCAACTACAAGCCATGGTCTCTCAAGCCAACAAGAGAAGATGTTGAGTAGAATGGCTACTCATGGAAGCTCAAGCGAGGATGATGGTGATGATGGTGACGATGAAGATTCCTCAAGTTATGAAGAGGTTGAATCCATGGTGGTCGAGTACGTGAAGAAGATCTTCAAGTATGTGAAGAAAGTCAACATGTACGGCTACAACGTCCACTTGAGAGAAGGGTGTCATCATCAACACATTAAGTTCACCAGGATTGAGCACAAGCCCAAGAAGAAGGTGGTCAAAGAGAGGATACTAAGGTAAGAAGCAACTATCACCGTCCGTGAGTGGACAAGTGGTGGAGAATCAAGTTCTTCTAGCTCAAGTGATGAATCAAGAAAGAACTTCACCACCCGCTTCATGCAAGGCCCTTCATCATCACTACACATGTGCCTTATGGCCAAAGGTATGGAAAGCAATGTAAGTGATGACGAATCGACACCACCTCTCTTGATGATCTCATTGAGCTATTCCATGAGCAAAAAGGAATGCTTAAGAAACAAGCTAATGAAATTAAAGAACTCAATGCTCTCAATGATCTTAGTGCAACCCTTGCTACAAATTATGAACCTTTGTTGTGCAAATTCAAATTGCTTAGCAAGGAGTGTGATGAGCTAAAATCTAAGCTTGAGATCAATGAGACTAAAACAAGTAATTCTTTGAGCTTGATGAATCATCTATCACTTGTGCTATTCCTATCTCCAAGGTAGATGCTTCAACTTCTTGCATTGATTTAATTGATGAATCTTGCTCACCATCTTGCAATAAGAATGTTGCTGTAGAAACATGTGATTCCCTCATAGGCAAGAAGAATGATGAGCTTAAGCAAGAAGTGATATGGCTCCGAGAGAGGTTGGCAAACTTGATGGGCAAGGGCAAGAACGATGAAGAACATGTGGACATCTCTCAAGACATGAAGAGCAAAGTCCAGCCTTCTCAAGATAACTGTGATCCCATGGTGAAAAATCTTGAGAAGGGTGTAACGTGACTTGCTACAAGTGTCATGGAGAAGGGCACAAGTTCTACAAATACCCTCAATTTGTCAAGAATATGGACAAGGGTGTAAAGAAGAAGTTGAATCCCACCATCAAGAGCTCTCTCATCTACACCAAGCCCAACCGCAAGAACAAGACCAAGAGAAACACCTATGTCATCAAGAAGAAGGCTAATGGCAAGGTGGCTGCACACAAGGTTGGAATGATGAAGGAGGACCGGGGTTGAAACCAACCCATTTGGGTACCCAAGGAAGTCATCATCAACATGAAGGGGCCTCAAATGGTTTGGGTTCCGAAGACCATTTTAAGTTCTTGAGAGCGGGGACTTGGGAGGTTTGACACAAAGAAGATGAGAAGATTCAAGCCTAGAAGCCAAGCTTGCAAATTGGACATGTGATCCCCAAGTTCCCCGCCTTGAGGTAATGGAAACTAGAACTTGTCTCATGTATCATTGTTGCTCCATTGCCTTGTCTAGGTTTGCATTTGTTGCTTTGCCTAGTTGTTTACATATGGTAGGTTGCTTGTGTCATGTGCTAACCCATGAGCAACCTACATGGTTTGATTAGTGTGTAGGAAAGCTACACTTGTTCTTTCATGGTGCATGTTTTCATATATATCTTTGTGCATCATGAGCAAGCTATAGGGTTAGCTTCTCTTTTGTTGTCATAAACAATGTGCATACATTTGGTTGGTGATTCAAACACTAAATGCACACATTTAAGGGAAGCTCATCCTATGGTTTGGTTATGGGACTAACATTGTTTCAAGCTTATTTTATGTAGTCCCTTGGCGTCGCGTTCGGTGCGGCATTTCATTCTAAGAGAATGCTATTTCACTCTCAACGTGATCTAACATCTCTAAAAGAGTGAATATAGCAATATGAGCTTCATGCTACTGAGTCATGTCCTTGCGAGCTTATGTCTATATATAAGTTCAAAGGCAATGCACTCATACATTCCTAATCCTTGTGGTACCCCAAGTGTCTCCTATGCAAGCCTCTTTCAAGTGGTGTCATCTAGTGATATCATTTCAAAGTGGCTCATCTCAATGTGGTGCCAACAAGGTAGAGAGGAATCATCCCCCGGAGGTATGCAATGATCAAAAGACTACAAGTGATATCTGCAAATGGTAATGTAACAAGAACCCATTTGTCTTATCTCTTGTCCTATAAGCTACCTCCTTGCATGATATGCTCTAAGCCTCCTTGCCTTACAAGTTTGTAGTTGTGCACTGGTTTTGTGCACACTCTTGGGGGGGCTTAGTTTGTATCATGCTAGTCTCATGAGCTTGTGATCCACCTTAGTTATTCGCACATGTGGTATTTTCATTGATATCATACATATGGATCATGGTTCATGCGGCTTTCTCCCTTGTATTTAACATTTTTCTTTGAGCTATGTTTGTTAGGTCTTGCTAGTTTCCTTGGATCCCTTTTGTTTTGGACTTTTTGGAGATTTTATTCCAAAGGGGGAGAATGTGGGACAAAAGCAAGTTAAGTGGTTCCAAAGAGGGAAGAGGCAAGCTACGAGTGAACATAGGAAGAGAAGATCAAAAAAGGGGGAAGTTTGATCAAGGGGGAGTTTGGATGATGGTAATCATCCAAGCAAGTGTAAGTGGCTCTAATTTTGTCAATTTGTGCTAATTTATGCTTACTTTGCTTGTGTTGTCATAAATCACCAAAAAGGGGGAGATTGTAGCGAACATGGCCCCATATGCCATTAGTTCAAGTATGATTTTGGTGTTTCATGACAACATGATCAATGGTACTAACCATATTGTTTAGCATGTCTTTGTAGACATTTCTAGGTCCCAAGGATGCCAAAATACCACATGCCAAATTGAGAAGCTATTTTTCAAGGGTCAAAAACGAGAAAGAAAAGAAAAAGGAAGGACACCGTCGTTTGAACCGACGGTACCTAGATAGCAAGCGTCGGTGCAATCGTCGGACGAGTTGGTACACTGGGTGAAAACTAAGGCACCGTCGGATGAACCGACGGTCCATTTTATAGTAGCGTCGGACGAGTTGCAGAGAAGAAGAAGAGAAGACGAGCGGCGTCGGATGAACCGACGGTCCATTAGAGGGAACCGTCGGTCTATCCGGTGGTCAAGTTTAACAAGACAGAGACGCGCCAAGATCAACGCAAGAGCACCGAAGAACCGATGGGTCGGCGGTGGTTTATCCGGTGGTCACGTGAAAGCTAACGAGAGACGATTTGGCCGCGGGGTCTTCAAGCATCGGATGAACCAACGGTGCGTCGGTGCATAGCATCGGAGTAGTTCGTTAGAGAACCTCAACGGCTAAGTGACATGAGAGGGGCACGGATGAACCGATGCTCTGAAAAGTAAGTGTCAGTTCATCCGACAGTATACTTTCCAGTGAGCCATTAGCGAACGGCTAGCTGGGTGCCTTGGGTTATTTATACCCCCTACACTCACCCATTTGAGGCAGCTTGATGGTGTGGAAGTGTAGAGAAGTGCAAGACACTTATAAGATCATATCCAATCCATCCAAATGCTAAATTGCTCATATATAGACTTGCAGATGCGTTGTGTTTGTGCTTAGTGCTAGGCTTAGCTTAGAGCCGAGTGAGTGCAAGGTTGTGCCAACCTTGTGAGGTGATTCTTGAGTGAATCAAGGTGTACAAGGTTCGCCGGAAGCTTTGGGGCCTAAGTGGCTCACCGGCAATCGTCATCGACCCTCCGGCTTGGTGTGGAGCGGCGAGGACACTTTGTGCGGGGGGCATGGAGACCCCCTTCCTTGGTGGAGAAGCTCCTTAGTGGAGGCGGCATCAAGGTGACCAAGGGAGCTTGACAAGTGCCTAAGTGGATTGCCTTTGTGGAGAGTCAAGTGGTGCTCTTGGGAGAGACTTGGTGACGAGAGAAGCAATACTCTTGTGTGAGTGCTTTAACAACGTGGACTAGGGGTGGCTTAGTGCCTACCGATACCACGGGATAAATCACGTGTCAAGAGTTTGCTTCCTCTCATCCCCTTTACGTTTCCGCATTTACTCTATTGCAATCTTTGCTTGCCTTTACTTTCCTAAAGTAGTATCATGCTAGGATTGGCTATAGGTTGCAAACCTTGTTTTAGGATGAGAGTTTCACACTAGAACAACCCTCGTTGCACATCTAAATAGTATGTTCTAGTTTATCTTTGTATAAAAATAGTGAAGTCATATGTCAAGGTTTTAGATTGCCTAATTCACCCCTCCCCCTCTTAGGCTAACGGGCATACGATTCCTTACACAATCACGATGATTCCATGATCGAACGGTTCTAATGTTTCACTCAAGGATGCATGTGGTGATGACTTGGGATGAAGAATGAAAGCCCGGATACGGCTTAGGATTTCCTTTTGTCGTTTAGCCTAAGGAGCTTGTAAAGGTTCGCATTCCACATTATTATGGATATAAAGAGGTTTTTTACGGTACACAATATGACCTAACGGTCGTACTGTCGTATTGTCGGTTTTTCTTTATGGGTAAAACAGTAATTTGATAGATATATATTATTTGGAAAAAAATTCTCCGCTGCCCACTTATACTATCTAAAACATTTCATATATTTAATTTTCTATATTGCAACAATATCATTTTACATTTTCGATAATACCCTTATACTAACCATACGACCTTTGAATATTACCATACGACAGCTTTAAAAACTAGTCGTATAGAATTAATCTCAACCATCGGATCCTTACATATAGGTCCTTTTCTATTACATATGAATCCTTTTCAACCGGTTGTACAAGTCGTATCGTGTACCGTAAAAAACCTCGGATATAAATATTCAATATTGTACTATATATTTGTTGTATGTAAATAATATCACGCTGGGATAAGTTTAGCTTGCGGAAGTCTTCTCTAGATATATTCATCTTGTAATGTATATAGACATAAATATATATCTAGGTGCATAACAAAAAGATTTTATGTAGAAAAGTCAAAATGACACAAGCAATTTGAGACAGGAGGAGTAGAAGCGATCACCTTTATCATTGATGCAGCCGTCCCGAATGTAAGGATTGCCTGCGTAACCTACTTTGCATTGGCAGACGTAGCCATCGTTTGCCATGGCATTGTCGTAGCAAATGGAGTTGTTGCTGATACAAGCATAGTTACTCTGGTTTTTCTTGGCGAAGAGACAGTTGGGCTCATCGACGATGTTCCACATGAGCACGGCGGCATCATTGGTTATGGTGATTCGTTTATGCAATAGCGAGGTCCGGTTTGATCTGGTGGCGGGGATGCTGCTGTTTTTCCGGTGGACGAATAAGAACTTAAAAACATCGTGCAGTCCATCGTAGTCCACATAAGCAGTGCAACATCCGATGCCGTTGGCGCTACGACAGTTGTTCCTGGCCGCATTCTCTGTGATCTCTTCGCCGGCGGGGCACCTAGTCGAGCAACCCAACTTAGTCCCGCCGTCTATCTGCTGGTTGACTCTATACACATCTAGATCGCAACCTGTAATCTTTAGAGGAACATTTGTATATGACAAGGACCTCCCAGGGGGTTCCAGGGAGAAGTTGTACACGCTGACACCGGATTTCAAGTTGAGGGCACGCCAGATAGACACGTAGATGGTATTTCCGTTAACGCCCGAGCTGAAGTCCATCACGTAGTAGATCACCTCCGTGATGCCGTCGGGCAAGAAGAGCTTCGGAGGCCGGCTGGTCTCGTCACAGATCAGCCGGAAATCAGGCCCCCGGGAGCACTCCGGCCCGATGCCGAACGGGTAGGCGAAGCTCACGTTGCCGCAGCTCGTCGGGCAGCCATCCACCATCTTGTTCACTCCGGGCTCGGAGCTTCTTCTTGTCGCAGCTCCGGATGCTGCTGCGAACACGGTAGTCGTCGGCGTCTCTGGAGCGGCAAGGGTCACTGCCGCCGGAGACAGTAGCAGTGCTGCTGCACAAAGCATCGTCATTCTTCGCCGGGTGATGATCATATTCTCACCACACCTCGCGATCTTGATCACGCCAGAATTTTTGGAACCTAAGAGCTAAACTTGCAAGTGCATGGAGGAGTTGAAGGACGATAGCATCATATAGCATATACGGGACGACGTGCCACCGGGAGCGACGAGAGTCTTTTCTGCAGTACTACGAACGCCTCCACTCTTTACCGCTACAACATCCCGTGGCGTGCACTCACTGGTAGGGAGAGGGGCTTTAGTCCCGGTTGGAGAGGGGTACAGGTCTCTCAAGTCCAACCGGGACCGAAGTTCGAGACAAAAAAGCCCCCTTTAGTCCTGGTTGAACCAACCGAGACTAAAGGATCCTTTAGTCCCGGGTGGTATTATGAATCGAGACTAAAGGGGGGCACGCCAACACTGCGCCCACCCCTTTAGTCTCGGTTGGTATACCAACCGAGACTAAAGGGTCTCGTTTATCTTTTTTCAAGTTTTCGATTTGAGCGTATATTATAATTGTTGTCTAACCCGTATATGCACGTATACGTATTTGAACATTTATATAGGTATATACCTGCCTATATATACCATATACGCAGTTAGACTTATATATAAACTTACATAAACTTAGGAATATACACATCAAAATAGATAGTATTTATACATCATAATATTGTTCACTTCAAATTTCTAGTCTCTATTTGATTTTTTGGATGCATCATAATGATGTTTTCCTGTTGGCATAACCACCTCCTCATGGATAAATCTCAAGAGACTTTATTGAATCGCCGAAAGATGATCCTTCTAAATGACCTCGTCCTTAACCATATTCATCTGTATAATGTCCAAATATGTTGATATATTACACACAACAATTAGATATAGAAGCATCTGTATAATGTGCAAATATGTTAATATATTAGGAAATGATGTATTATTAATAGGTTTATTTCATTAACTTACCTCATAATTTCTGGACTTTGCACTTGGCAAACATCGTATGTGCTCACAGACATAGTATCCACATAAATTATTTCCTTGTTCCTGTCTCAAACACTAAAGTGGATAGGAGAAAATGTTATGAAACATAAGTGTGATAAATTTAAATTTTCTCAAATCTGAAGTTGTTATTTGGATTACGTACCGGATAATCGGTATAGAATGTAATTGTTGGGCTAAATTCACCTTCTTTGTCCGCAATGAATTTTTGCTAAACTCGAGGAAAATTAATGAGAAATAATGTGTTAGTAAAAGCATATCTTGAAAAAAATATTGAAGGTTTTGGTAACTTGCGGGTGAAAATATAAATAAATAAATAAATAAATAAATAAATAAATATTGCATTTAAAAGAATGTCTTAGGTAGAATTATTATACTTGAAACATATCTTGAAGGTTTTGGTAATTTGCGGGGTTTTCTTCTCAATGAATCCCACACCATGACGCTGCTATTGTCGACTTGAATGATCATAAGAATCTAGTGAAAATCGTACATACATGGTCATAATAGTCATACACATTCGAACTAAATAGAATCGGCAAAGACAATTAGATGACAATTGCACATACTCGCAGTTGTAAGGTACTAGTATGAGATCCTTGTCATGAAACTTAGACAAGGTCCTATATATTGTCGCGATTGTTGTGTCTCGGTTGATGCTTGACCTCAAACTCGTTGACTTTTGATGGGTCCATGAAACAAACACGAGGCAATATTCATTTTTTGCATCTCATGTTTTTCCAGGCTACCAAAAATGAAATACAAATTTAATTAGTAATTCCACATACGTAATAATTTAATTAATAAATATAAAAAAGACGCCACTTACGGACACCAAGCGACGATAAGATCGGTATTCATGGCGGCTTGATGGTAAACTTCATAAATATCTTTGAATTCCGGCCCGGATCACCTTGTTGCCTCCGGTGGCAAAATCTTCGGGTGCGGCAAGCATAGCTATGCTACGTACGCCTTTCGGTGATTGCCGCATGTACCACTCATGAAATTTGTACATCTTAGTTGAGAGCTTAAGTCCTAGTTCCGGCCTTGATAAGAGGTTTTCCTAGCCGAAAGGGCCATCTATACTCGAAACTTGGATCCCGGGGTGGTTCTTCATGGCCGAGTGCAACACCTAAAGGCATCCTTGTTTCTTCCATGAAACCAAGGAGCCTCACTACTTCTTGTGTAGGCATTTCTACTACGGCTTGTTTCTGTGCATTGAGGTGAAGGGAACGTAAGTCTATTTCCTCATCGACGCATCTTCTTTAGACGACGTCGACGCCGGTATGGGCATCAATTTCTTGTTGTTTTCACTTATTAGTTTGAAAAACCCAAGTATGGACGGATCTACTTTTTTGGTCTTCTCTAGCTCCCTCCGTTGTTGTTTTGTATTCAAATTGTTGAAAAAATTCATGGACATGTTGGGCACGGATCGTTGTTTTTCCTTCTTTTTCTCGTCGTCTCCCATGCTAGCTTCCTTTTGCCGATGGGCTCAACTATTTTTTTTATCGTTGGTGGTTTTGGTGGTTGCACTGGGATGGAAGATTGTGCTCCGATGGTTTTTTCAGTTGTGCTTTCGTGGCTAGGTGCTTTTTTCCGCGGTGGTTTCCTCTGCGATGGTTTCTTCTGCGGTGGTTTCTTCTGCAGTGGTTTCGCGGTTTTTTCTGATATGCTTTGGTGGGTCGGCGCGGTTTTTCGATGTGCTTTCGTGGTCGGGTGGTTTTTTCGCGGTGCTTTGCGGTGTTTTTTCTCTTTTGATGGCGCTTGCTTTGCCGCCATTGGTTTTTTCTGCTTTTTTGGAGGTGATTCGGGATTGATGTCAATATCATGGCTAGAGCTCGCACCTCCGGAATTGAATAATGGTTCTTGTGTAGACGGTGAGCGAGGTGATATTGAAGGTCGTGAGGGCGACCTAGGATCCGTAGGAGGGATTACAATGTAACGTTTGGGCCACAATATGATACCGTGAACCGCATCCTTGAGTGTCCTTTCCCCGTCACCCCCCGGGATGTCTAGCTCTAAATCTTCAAATTGTGGATGACAAATCTCCTCCACAAAAACCGAGGCGTAGCCTCGGTGGAATCAACATGTCGTGGCTAGTCTTTCCGGAAAATGCGCAAAAGCACTTCCGTACGTCACCCGCATTGTGATGTTGCCGAATGGCTTGTGCATCTCACATGAAGTGCACCGATAGAGAAAATCCACCGGGTATTGTTGGTTGTCATCCAACGGAACTCGTTCGATTGCCCTCGGCTCTTCAGGGCCTTTTGTGCAAGCACCCGGTGCGTCCTCTATGCAAGCACCTGGTGCAACCTCAATAGAAACACAACTGCTTTTCTGAGCGGAAGGGCTAATGACGGAATCCAGAGGTACTTCGGGCAGTTCTCCAGTTTTGGCTATTTGAGATATCGTTACGGCCAGTCGCCGTTCAATCTCTACCGCATCTTTTCTTCTTGTTCTTTAAGTCTTTGCACCATCATTTGGTGCCAATGATCCTCTTCGCGCTCTTTTCTTCTTTTGCGGCTTTTATAGCTATCAAGGTTTCCCTTGAAGGCATACTTCCATGGCACCACCTCGTAGCCCCTGCAACGTCCTGGGTGTTCTGGATTCCCGAGTGCCATAGTGAGCTCATCCATTTCTCTGTCAACCTTCAATCTACCAGCTTTGACATCTTCTATTTTGTTCATTAACTCAAGTGCCTTCTCTCGTAACGTGGGCGGGAATTCAAGGGTACCATCATCCGGGTTCAATCTGCCTCCATGCGCATAATACCAATTCTTCGATCTTTCGGGCCAGTGAAAGACTGCTGATATGATACCTTTGGTGATCTTTCGGGCCATGCGTCGAGGGAGGCGGTGGGGAGCCCGGGCGAGTCGTCGGCGGGATATTAGGTGCGTCGAGGGAGGCGGTGGGGAGCCGGGGATTGATGACGGTCGGCGATGCTTTGGGGAGAAACATATTTAATTAGAATTATTATAGACATATTTAGTACAATTTTATACATAAATTTATTCTTCAAAAGAAATTAAAAAATGTTGAGGCAAATAATTAATTTGCTTGCGTCGGCAAGACCCAATTTGGGGGCACGGGGTCGGTGTACGCCGACGGGCGGGGGGGGGGGGGGGGGGGGGGAGGGGTTGGTGCGCCCCTACCGATGTTGGGGAGGACAACGCGAGGTGCCCCTACCGGCGGGACGAGGTGACGACACTCGGGACGGCCGGGCGGCAAGGCGCGCGGCGGCGGCGGAGGAGCCCCCGAGGCCGGGGAGGACGGCGCGAGGGAGGATGGGATGGAGGACGACACGGAGGAGGAGGTCGGGGAGGAAGCCGCCCGTGTTCGGGGGCGATGGCGGTGGACCGGCGGCGTGGCGGGGGGCGAGGGTGTCGGCGGATTTCGGGAGGGCGGCGGCGGCGGGAGAATCCCGTGGGGCGGAGAGGACGAGGGCGCCGCGGAAGGCGGCGGTCGGGGAGGATGACGGCGGCGGCGGAGGAGGAGGATGACGACGACGATGGCGGCGGATCGGGATGAAAAAGTGGCTAAGTGCTGGAGGGGGAGGGTCGCTGCTTTTATATATAGACACACCTTTAGTCCCGAGTCGTGTAACGAAACGTGACAAAAAGGGGGTATTTTTTCACGGTTGGTGATACCACCGGGACAAAAGGGTGATTTCACGCGGGAGTCTCAAAAGGGAAAATTTCCCTCTTTAGTCCCGGGTGGTTTTACGAACCATGACAAAAGGGGGGGCCTTTTGTCTCGGGTCGTAAAACCACCGGACTAAAGGTCTATTTTGAGCGGGACTTTAATTCTTTTCCCATTTTCCCTCCTCATTTCTCAATCATTCTCTTTGCAACATTTTTTAAAAATGGTAAGTTTAATATTTGAACCATGCAAAAGTATATTTCGTTAAGTGTTAACGACCTTAACTTTTCAATATAAAAAATAATTTGATAGTTGAAATAATTACTTTCTTTTCGGACTCGACAATATTTGTCTCCTAAGACATAAGAAAAATGCTCAACTAATTCAGAAAAATGTCAAACTTTGTGGTTACTTCTCACGAGGCATCTGAAAGGCTTTAACAAGTTTCAGTTCAAATAACTAAAGGAATACACTCATAGAACATTACACAAATGATTTGAACATTAATCATTACGAGACGAGAATGAAGTTTCTTTTCTTGACGAAAGTTCCTTGGTCATGGTCATGACGTAAGTACGGTGTCTCTTCATTTCCTAGCGGTATGCTTGGGTCAACTTCGACGAGCGAATGGAGGCATGCCATCGAACCGATCATAGTCATCTCGATTTGTCTATTCTCGTCCTTAACTCCCACAATTACTCTTTTACCTAGAAGAACAATGTGTCGCTTTGGCTCTTGTGGTCCTTCAGAATTTTTATTCTTCGGTTTGCTAGTCATATCCTTGACATAGAAAACTTGATGCACATTTTTGGAAAGGACAGATGGTTGATCTTTGAAACCAATCTTGGTCAGGTCGACTATTGTCATTCCATATCGATCTTTCCTTAGGCCAATTCCAGTTAGTTTTACCCATTGGCAAAGAAACAGAGGGATGTCAAGTGGCTCGTACTCAAGCTCCCATATCTCTTCTATGACACCATAATACAAGTTGTAGTCCATGGCGTCTATACGGACACCACTATTTTGGTGTGTGGTTCTCCGATCTTGGTCTCTTGTGTAAAAAGTATAACCATTTATATCGTAAGCTTGGAATTTGACAATTGTGCTAGAAGGTCCCCTGGCTAACAAAGCGAGTTGTGGGTGAAATGTGGATTCACCAATAACTTGTTCAATCAACCATGAGGGCAAATTTTCCAAGTGATGGCGTCTAACCCATGCTTCGGTTTTGGTTGGATTTTGTGAAGAAATATTCTGCTTGTGTTCCTCAATGTGTGGAGTCACCAAGGTTGATTGTTGCGGAACAGCTAGGTGTACTTTATTGAACAAATCAGTATCATTGCTGAAACATGCTTTCCTTCCAATGGTGCCCTTTCCTAGAAGCCTCCCCTTGTGTCGTGATACCGGAACCCCAATCGAGTCAATTAAGTCGACAAAGTCCACACAAAACTCAATGACCTCCACAGTTACATATCCTTTGGCGATGCTTCCTTCCGGACGTGCGCGATTAAGAACATATTTCTTGAGGATTGACATGAACCTCTCAAAGGCCACATGTTGTGCAGGAATACTGGTCCAAGAATAGTAATCTCTTTCACAAGGTGCACCAGGAGGTGAGTCATAATATCGAAGAATGAAGGTGGAAATGCCAACTCAAAGCTGACAAGACATTGCAGAACATCATTCTGTAGCTTCACTAGGTTCCTTAGATCGATTGCCTTTTGTGAAATTGCATTTGAGAAATGCACAAAGCTTTACGAGCGCTAATCGTACTTTCTCTAGTAGAACACCCCCTCAACACAACCGGAAGTAAGCGTGTCATCAACATGTGGCGATCGTGGGCATTTAGATTTGTGAACTTTTTATCTTTCATACTTATTATCCCTTTTATATTCGATGAGTAGCCGATGGAACCTTCATACAATTTAGGCAATCAAACATGATTTCCTTCTCTTCCTTGCTCAAGGTGTAACTAGCGGGACCTAAGTAATCTTGTTCTTCCTCCTCAACCTCTTCAAGATCTGCTTCTTCCTCATCAACCTCTATCGGAGGTGCTTCATTCCTATAGATATTTTTTAGATCCCGTCGTGCTTCTAATGTCCTTAGAGTTCTTGTAACAACCCAAGAATTTTAGGACATTCGGACAAAGATTCTTCGTCAAGTGCATCACGTCAATAGCATTCCGACCTCAATAATTTCCCAATAAGGTAACTCCCAAAATATAGATTTCTTCTTCCACATTGGTGCACGCCCATTAGCATCATGTGGAATAGGTTCACTACTGTCACCCTTTCCAAACACAACCTTTAGATCCTTTACCATCTCAAATATCTCCTCTCCTTTAAAATGGGGCGGGGCTTTGTACGATGATCAACCTTTCCTTTCCAGTGCAAACCTTTCTTCCTTAAGGGATGCTTGCCAGGAAGAAAGCGACGGTGACCCATATACACAACCTTCTTACAATTTTTCAGATGAATACCGTCTGTTTTATGTAAACAGTGGGTGCAGGCCCGATATCCCTTGTTTGAGTTCCCAGATAGGTTACTTAAAGCAGGCCAATCGTTGATGGTAATGAATAACAATGCTCGTAGGTTGAAGTTCTCTTACTTATTCTCATCCCACACGCGTACACCTTCTTTCTTCCATAGCAGTAATAGTTCATCAACCAATGGTCTTAGATACACATCAATGTCGTTGCCAGGTTGTTTTGGACATTGGATTAGCACTGACATCATAATGAACTTTCGCTTCATGCACATCCAACCAGGAAGGTTGAACATGCATAGTGTCACAGGCCAAGTGCTATGACCACTGCTAAACTCACCAAATGGATTGAAACCATCTGTGCTTAAACCAAATCTTATGTTTCTTGCTTCCCCAGCAAAATCTTTGTATTTTCTATCAATCTTTCTCCATTGAGACCCATCTGCCGGATGTCTCAGCATGTGGTCTTGCTTACGATCGCTTTTGTGCCATGTCATCAACTTAGCATTTTCTTTGTTCCTAAACAAATGCTTCAAACGTGGTATTACAGGAAAATAGCACATAACCTTCGCCGTTACTTTCATCATCTTGGGAGGTGTCCCCTCGGGAGCACCGGGATCATCATCTCTCCGAATCTTATAACGTAGCGCTTTGCACACGGGATAAGCTTCTAAACTTTCGTGTTCCGTGCCTCGATATAGGATGCAATCATTAGGGCGAGCATGGATCTTCGAACCTCCAACCCCGGAGGGCACACGATCCGTTTCGCTTCATATGTTGTCGACGGTAATTCATTGTTCTCCTTCACAATTTTAGCAACCCCTCAAATGCTTCATTAGACACACCATATTTTGCCTTCCATTGCAACATTTCAAGTGTAGTACCAAGCTTTTTGTGACCCTAATTGCAATCTGGGTACAATAGTTTTCTATGATTTTCTATCATACGACACAACTTTGCCTTTTCATTATCATTTTCACAGTCCCCTTGTGCAGCTTTTAGAACTTGACCAAGATCATCAACATGCCGTCTTCCGAGATCTCTTCTTCGTCGCATCTTCCATTAAAGTATCCGCAAAATCTTGCCCTGCGCCTAGTCGGTAATGTTATTATCATCCTCCTCATCTTCGTTCTCTTCCATCACAACCCCTCTTTCACCGTGCCTGGTCCAAAGCACATAGTTCGCCATGAATCCGTTTTTAATCAAGTGGAGGTGAAGAGTCCCCCGCTCGAGTAGTCATTGTCGTTTCGCACAAAGAGCATGGACAACACATGAATCCGTTTGGGTTCTTGTTGGCTTTGTCCACTTCGACAAAAGCTTGCATGCCAAGCAATGTACTCCGGGGATCGTCCGTCGGCATTCATCCATTGTCGATTCATCCGCATCATATTAAGTCCAATTTTTATATTAAAAAGTAAACAAAGAGAAAGAAGAAGGGTGAATTCGATGATGTATTCCGTTATGAACTAGATGATGAGAACTAGAGGCCTACCTATATTCTTCCTTAACATGTTGATCATCTCAACACAATACGTCAATTCATAAATGTGTTTGAAGCGAGAGGTTCAAAAGCTAGAAGCCGACTAGTTTTTAGCTTGGGGACTTGTGATACAATGACATACGAGAGGTCACCGCCATTTTGATCTCCATTATCAATGACCATACTTTTTATAAACTAACTTCTATAAAATTAGCTAAACACAAAATTAAGATTAGTTCTATGTTTCATTATATTAACAAGTAAACAAAGAGAAAGATGAAGAAGGGTGAATTCGATGATGTATTCCGTTATGAACTAGATGATGAGAACTTGAGGCCTACCTACATTCTTCCTTAATATGTTGATCATCTCAACACAATACGTGAATTCATAAATGTGATACAATGACATACGAGTCGCCCGATGGCCATTTTGATATCCATTATTAATGACTATATTTTTTATAAACTAACTTCTATAAAATTAGCTAAATGTAAAATCATAATTAGTTATATGTTTCATTATATCAAAAAATAAAATTCAATTTTCTCTACATCAATATAAAAGATAACAAGACAATGCTAGTGTTTAGCCAACCACATTTTTCTTAATCTAAAGTATATAAATAATAACCTCATCTCTCATTACTTCCTCCCACATAGGATTTAATATTTCTATTTTCTCCATCTCTAAAATATATCAAAACAATTAATCACAACAAATGATGGGAGGAAGAAGAATCAAACCTCGAAACACTTTAGGGGAGAGAAATCTTCACAAATACATGAAGAAAAAATTCAGCAGAAGACCTCTCGAGGTTGAGGCGCCATGGAGGAGGAGCTTGAGCTCTTGGTGAAGAATGGCTCGACAAGAGACAGGGGAAGAAGAAGGCTGGATTTATAGGGCGCTCGCTATTAGTCCCGGTTGGAGTTACCAACCGAGACTAAAGGGAACACTTAGTCCCGGTTGGTTACTCCACCCGGGACTAAAGAATTAGCACCGGTGGAATTACCAACCGAGACTAAAGGGTTGTTGACGGTGTATTTTGGTGCACCTAGCATGTTCATTAAACTTTGGTTTGGATTCGATTATGGAACTAACCCGCCACTAGGCACACTAATCATATAACAAGTTCATCTTTGTGCATGCATTTGGAAGTGTTGTGTTTATGTAGGAAAACATGGACATAAAGGACGGATTCGCAACAAGTTCAAAGGAGCATTTATGGAGTCTTGTTCGTGTTCATGAGCTTGATGAAATCACTTCCAATGGTGGCGAGGACCGAAGTGCTACGAGGAACACCCCCGGGGATTGAAGCGTAAAAGATCGAACTTCATGCGAAGAAAACCTCCATCTTGATCGCGAGGATAACATCATCAAAATCATGCAAGTGGAGGGGGCAAAGTACATAAGTGCATGAGGACCCACGGAGCAAAAGGGCGACCGAACCGGCCGGGCCGGGCCCGGGCCGGTCGGCCCGGCCGACCGGCCCGGCCCGGTCCCGGCGCCGGTTCGGTCCCGTTTTCCTTGCCCTCGAAGGATCTTCAACCCTAAAAGCCCCGAGGTGCCGCCAACACCGAAAGGAGGAGTCATTCGCACCAGAAGGCCATCCACAAGCTAGAGAGAGAGGAGGAGGATCTCCGGCGGGAGATCAACCACCTCGAAGGAAGCACCCTCTCGTGGAGAAGAAGGAAGACACCGGCGGAAGGGAAACCATGATCAACGGTGCCATGATCAGCACCTTGATGGGGTAATCTTCTCATTCGTCCATGGGTTGTAATCGATCTTGAGATGTAATCGCACTTTGTCGGATTTATCTATCTATCATCTTGTGTTGAATATACTTTCATGCTTAAGGTTAGCTACCATGCCGTAAAGGGAGTATAGGCCTCGATGCTTCCTTGGATCCATTCAATACGCGGTGTCCATCAAAGGTCTAGTCATGAATACCTTCGCGTAGTGACGAAGTACGAGAGGAGGGAAAGGGCGAAACCGTGGTCACAACACCGATAGATTAGATTGGTCTTCATGTCTTTAAGCGATTGCATGCTCTAGTATCGTAGACCCGTGGGCGAGTGTCTTTTATCTTGATATCTTAATCATTCTCTCTAGTGTAGTTTAGTTGTTTTCTAGCGTAATAATAGTTAGGGTTTTAGTAGCTAGTGTGTCGTTGTAGATTGAACGCTTGTAATCCCCTTGCTCCGCGAATTGACAAGAACCTTGGGAATCCCGTCGTGAAAAGGTGTGGGGTCCGTACGCTTGCGGATCGTAGAGGGATACGTCTTTTATCCGTCAACAAGGGTACAACTTTAGTCTCGGTTCGTAATTCCACTCCGGTTCGTAATTCCACTCGGTGCTAAAAGCCCGCGTCAATCATTGCGGGAAAATGCCGTTGGGACACCCCCTTTAATCCCGTTGGTTATACCAACCGGGGCTAAAGGAGGTGTCTCCGCGAGCATTTCGAGCCACATCGACGAAAGGCCTTTAGTCCCAACGCAAATTTGAACCGGGACTAAAGGCCCGAACCAAAGCCTCCCTCGGTGACTTGTGTGGCGCGGATGACTTGCGGTGGACCGAGCGGCACGACCGCACGATAATGCGCTAGCTTCTTCGCGGACTAACACGGCATATGGGTGTGGTTGTGATGAACTCGACCAGCTGCAAGTTTTGACTTTTTTTTGCAACTATGGAAGTTTTGTCCTTGTGCGTTGGTGAAAACTACGCGTCTTTCACCTACCGGACGGAGACTCCACAAACATAACAATATATATACTACCTTTACTAGGTTTGACACGGATGAAAAACAATAATCGGAAAATCTAAACGGAGAGGCTCTCCATTTAAGGTTTAAATGGAGAGTCCACTCAAGTTACTTCTGTAATATAAAGTTACTTCCTCTTGCGGAAGTAATGCGGGAGGGCTCTCCATGCATAACTAAAAGTTACTTCCTCCTATGTGCTTCTTTACGTTGAAGAATATAATTTTGTCGCAAGAAGTAACCCGGGAGGGTTCTCCATGCATAACTAAATGGATATGCCTCTTCATGTAGCCACCTTTTAAAAATACTAGCAAAATGCCCGTACGTTGCTACGGTAACATGCTAATTGTATTTTAACAAAATCATATTTTTTCTATTTCGTTGCTTTATGTTTATTGCATACAATGGATCCGCACACACATCTTTATACTCAAGTAATCATTTTTGTTTATAAAAGAGATTAGCTAAAATGAAAATTAGATACAATAATATGGCACCATACAACTCTAACTAAAACGGTTGCACCTCATTAACAATCATTAATTACATATCTCTTAACATACATATCTCTATATCCAAGTCATCGTGCACTAAGGCCACCTATTTATGTCTCCTATCGATTTTAACATAGCGAGGTCAATTGCTTAAGATATGTTCTTTCAAATAATGAATAGGTTTTCATGTATAATGTCATCTATATAAATATTTTTTTAAGGGCAATCATCCGTACAAATAATTAGGCAAGAACAATTGTTCATAGTTTATCGAAAAACTCTTTCAAATCCCACATCAATGTGCGGGGGGTCACTTATGGTTTCATACATGGTCGAGCCTAACAACGGGTAGTTGAGTGCAATGTACATGTCTCCGTACGACGTGAATTTGTTTCTCAATGCACATGAGTAACATGTCCCGATCCGCTATTACATAGTTTGACATGTGATATTTTATATCGTCTTGTATAACTTTATACTCCATTATGTTGAATTTTCGAAATAGGTCAATTCATTTTAAACTGATGATCCTTCATGTTTGAAAACTAACATATAGAAAAACAAAATTAACATAAGCATGAATACACAATATTTATGAATCAAGGAATTTTGGTAATTTGCAAAATATATAATGCTTGAAGTAAAACATATTTTCTTTGCCAATGTGACCCAACGTAAGCCGCCGGCCATTTAACTAATGAGTATCTACACTATTGTAGCAATTAATTTGGGACAAATTTGAATCTTCCGGTGGCACTTAAAATGGGACGGATTGTTGAGTAACACACACACACACACACACACACACACACACACACACACACACACACACACACACACACACACACACACACACACACACACACACACACAATATTAAAATGAATTAAACAATAAACGTGATATCGACGTTATAATCAAAATGTTCAATAAAACGATAAACGTGATGTAGCGGAGATGACTCGTATCTTTTCTTCGAAGGTGGAGACGTGGGTTCGAATCCCACATGCGGCCGCCGAAGGGCCTCGGGGGGATTGGCTTCTCGGGGTTTTTTTGTTTCGAGGTGTGGAGTCCCGTTTGGCTAGTTTGACCGTTATTTAAGCTCCGGTCCGGGTGTTTTCCCCGTTTTTCTCTCGGTTCGGTATGGTAGGTGCCGCTCGATTTTTTCCTCGGTTCCCTCGTTGGACGAAAAAATAGGGCGAGAAGCGGTCCTTGCTTTAATATTATATATATAGATAGAAATATAGCCGAATAGCTATAGCCGTTTCAAACTGCGGTTGGGCTCTGCCATCATGTATTAACTACTAAGGTAGCTAAATAAGACAAAAGGGGAAAGAGCTCAAAAATTCTTGTTAATGACCTGGATTTCTGTCAAACCCACCGTCACGTGCTTGCATGTGGTTTTTGTGGTAGCCAATCTAGTTGAATCATGCACATCAAGTCATCAACAACTATTACACATATGCCTTTAATCATGAATTGCAATGGTTATCCATCATGCGGAGCAAGGTTTGGTTCCACAAATGTCCGAGTGGATTTAGAGATTTAGCAAGTCCCTTTTTTTATGTACGCATCTCTTTTTTATTTGATGGTAAAGACTTCAGAACAAGCGGTTGTAATCTGGGCGGCCGAAACAGTCGGCCAAATCCGTCGTGCGTGTAGGATCCAACAACGCAGATGACCAGCACGTGTTCACAACTGGCTCTGTCTCCCCCTCACACGTTATCCTCTTCCTCTCCTCAGTCCTCTCTCTCTCTCTCACCTCGTCCTCTCACCTAGTCACCTTCACCTGGGTGGGGGAGGCCCGCCGATGAGGCAACGCGGCTGCGGTCCCCCGGCGGGGAGATTGCGGCGGCGTCCCCGCGGCATCCGGCGGCGGATCCAAGGGCACGCGTGCGGCGGCCCTCCCCGGCGAGGGAACGCGGCGGCGTCTTCGGCGGGGATCTCGCGGCGGCGCCCCCTCGGCCAGGCGGCGGCTACTAGGCGAGGGTACGCGGCGGCGGCTCCCCTCGCGAAGGCTCATGCGGTGCCCCCAAACCCTAGCTCCACTTTTTCCCATTCCCGTCGCCACCTCTTTGGGTGTGCCGCCATTACTGGCAATTAGCTGCCCACGACTCGCCTCCGCTCGATTCCCTGCACCAGAAGCTTCCCCACACTATCTCGCACTCCGAGCCTCATACCCTCTTCTACACTAATACGATGGGCCTCATGTACTGCAAGGATCTTCACCGCTGGCATGCGGGAGGCTGTCAACATGGTCCTTGGTATCTAAAGGTACCACCACATTCACTGTTTTACTCCTCTCAATTCAGCTCCAGGGGTTGATACTCCATTTTTTTGTTTGCTCATCACTGATCTATTTGTGCCTTTTGCAAGTATCCACAGCCATTGTGTTTGATGCTGGGGTGCTATGCTGCACCTTTGGAACTCGAAGGTTGGAGAGGTGCCCAAGATGGTGTCCGGAATTGGCCCCCTTTCCACCATGCTTGAGAGGAGACAAATATAGGGGAAATTGCGGCGATAGTGGAAATGCTTTGGAGGTGGCGAGGTGTTGTTGAGGCTTCTACAGGTTGTTGTCCTAGAAGGGAAGGATGAAAAGGCAAGGAGAGAGGGGAAGGGGCTGGTTGCCAAAAATGCTTAGGGAGAAGAGCACTTCACTAAATAATATTGATTTATTGGTGATTAGGGGTGGGTGGGTGGTGCGAGATCTTTATTTTGATTTGGTTCTTTTGGCATTATTCATCTTGCCTTTTTCCAATTGTAGTAGATGGGGCGGCAGAAAACTATCCTAGACTGCTCGAGGAGATTGTGGATTTTTTGGCAGATGCCCAGCTGGAAGTCACATGTTGTACGAGTGAAATTCATAATATAAACACCATGCAACTGAAGGTGAGATTAAATTTAATTCACTTTTGGTCAGCAGCACACATTCCTGAAATTCAGGAATATATTTTTACTGTTTAAATCCTTTGTTAGAATAGATTTGCAACATTTAGAATTTGGAGTAGCAGGCATTTGTTGCTTTGTCGATTTGCATTGTTGAACTTCATTATAGATTGTGTAGCTCAAAAATGTTGAGTACCAACATTTTTTATAGTAATTTTATTCGGGTTTTTATTGGTAGTGTTTTTTATCTATCTATCTATTAAGTTCTTGTAATCAATTATACCGTATTGTCCTTCCTTTCTTGAGCTTTTCTCTATCTCGTTTTCAAATTGTACATTGGAAGCATAAAATGGGCTACAATGTTCTTTAAACAACGAACTTTGCATTTTCTATTACTCAACTTACAAGTATTTTACCCATAATTGTAGTAGTATTTCCACATATATAGGAACCTAATTCTTATCATTGGCATGCTTCGTTAATCATTGGACAAACTATTGTTCTTAATCGGGCAAAGTTTGTACTTCAGATAGCAAAATATTGCTATTGGTTAGGCAAAATACTATAATTATTAGTTAGTCTAAGTATATTTTGTAGATAAGCAAATTACTCTTCTTCAGTTTAATTTAGTAGGCAAAGTACTAAACCTTTAGCAGCAGTTGGGCCCTATATTGTTATGTTAACATAACCTTCTTTTGTTATTGTATATTAGTTCAAAAGCATGTACCTTTATGTATTATTATCTTAATGCTTGTCGCCTTTTGCCACCCTCGCCGATTTACCTTGTCACGGCGGTTTCCCCCGCCCACACTGTAACAATTTCTCTCTTGTCACCAATAATATAGATACTTTGCATTAACATACTTTATCTCTTTTTGATGTGTATTACTATTAGTAATTTCAGTTACTTTTGAGTTAAGGCAATCATAATAGTATTTTTGTTTCCATCCCAAATAGATGTATTGATCATATGTTTTAAAATATGATTGGAGGATCATGCCCACTTGTGACTGGATATTTTTGTTGTGGTATGCAGAAGTCATGCAATCTATGCGCTGCTCTTGTCTTCCATTTCCTAATTTGACATTAACTTGCATTGATCCATCTATATGTTTAGTTCAACACATATGGTCTTGGCATTTGTGTCTCAAAAAATGTACGTCATTAGGCAATAATCTATACTTCGTCAAGCAATAATTTGTATTTTATTAGCCAATTCTACCATTTCAGTTAAGCAATAACACTGTACTTGATTAGTTAATACTATTGGCGTGTTGGGTTTCTATGCAAGAGCGACAGCTGCTGCATACCGCTGCCCACGCAAGGGCGAAAGACCAAGCCTTTACCTCCACCATTTTTTCGTTATAGCAACATTTGTTTAGTTGAAGATAAGCATATTTTTTATCATTCCTTATCTATTTAGTATTTATCCTAGGCAGTTATATTAAAAAAGTGATTTTTCAGGTAGCCAATATGTTTAGTAGGCAATTGTTGTTATAAGAAATCAACTATAGTGTTACAGTCTTACATACTTGCATCAAAATGGTAGTGTTTGTTTGTCTCCTGGCACTGACTAACACCATGTTTCGACTGTTCGACATTAACCATTCTGAACTAAGTCATTTATACCAATTGATACAACAACTTAGCATTTGGATTTAACCAATTTAGTTGTCGATCGCTGCTAATTTTTGTTGATCTATGCCTGTAAAACAATGTAATTCATTAGGAAAAATATGCTGCAGAGGTAGGCAAACCAATATACCTATGTAGGCAATAATATAGTTCTGAATTAGCAAGAACATGTGGTATACGTTATGCATCCATTCTGTGACACGCAAAAGTATTGTTCTGCTAGGTTCTTACTTTAGGCAATTTTTATAATTTTATTACTAATGTAATCAGTCATGGTGATATCTTACTCCTGATATTAATTCACTTGCTATTATCTCACTCATCTATACTCCCATTTTGTACATCGCATGTGTACCTGAGCACTTTATTATGAACTCTGTTGTACAATATCTCTAATTAGTTATATGAACTTATGTCTTTCCTTTTTTTCTTACTCATCAAGTGCAGTTTTGATGACGGCTACAAGACATAGATGTTACACAACAGTGTGTCATCATCCAATGTGGTATGTATCACTATACTAGTGTGATGCAATGATTGTGTTTTTGCAATTATAGACATGTGCCCTCGAACATCCCTTGAACCTGTCATATGTTATATGTATGCTTCCCCACATGCAACTAGGTTTCACGCATTTCATTTCTCAAATTTAGTAGGCAATTATATACTCATGTGGTCGGTAATAAAATGGGTAGGAGCAAACAAAATTTTATCTATTGTATATTTATGCAAAGTAAGTTTCATTGGCAATTATAAGACTCGCATCATGCAATTTTTCGTTAGCAACAAGCAAAGTAAGGCAATTGCCAGGCGCTTCCAAGAATGTGTGTAAATAATACACTTGAACAGGCATTATGCATCATCAAGCATTGAGAATACAATTTTTTTTGTTTGGTGGTTATAGTAACATACAAAGTAGTTGTTAGTAGGTCAAGTAACATTTAATCCAAACACTAGTTATAGTAACATGTGCATGTAATAGCATTTTTTTCTAATTATAATCCAATTGCTTTCGTTTTAAAAAAATTAGTTAGAACACCATCACCATAGCTAGCAGGAGATGTGGCTGCCTGATGGCCATTTAGTTTTTAACTGCCTCTAAATTTTGTTTTGACATTCAGTAATAAAACACTATTTTTTTAAGCTACATGCACCATAATGAAACTCCAACACCTTCTGGCTTTTTTCTTTTATCTTGTATCATTTTTCAATTATCACCCTCTCTCAAATACTTTGAACAGACACTTAACATTCTTCCATACTCAAATTAGCAACAATTAGTCATCATTTTAGCTGATTCCAAAAAACGAACTCAATCAACCAGAGAAAAAACATAGTATATAGGAGTATGTCTAAAATGTTTTTTTTTGCATATAGCAATATGCACACCAAGCCCGTGGTTTTTTTAATGTTTATACAGTCACAACAAGCTTTGAAATCAAATATAATTTGACCATTTTCTTGCAGTGTCTCTTTCTTGCAGCAGGAAGCCACCATTTCCTTGTGATATATTTTTCTACTCGATGGTATATTTGCATTGACCTCTGCAACTCAGTTCAATACTTCTGTGAAATATTAGTGTGTTGGTCAGTTTACCTACATGCAAGTGCTCTAATCATTTCAATTTTGAACACAAGTTATTAGCATGTTTATTTGCTCAATATCATGTCTTTATATCATCCTATCATAGTGTTGGTTTGTTTTCTATTTTAGTTCAGGGGTTTGACAGTAGCAGGTTGATAGCAACAACTCATCATAAAAAAAAGGTACCCGGCAGTATGAAGCAGATCAAGTAAATAAGGAGGCAAAGTATAGTTCAAGGACACCATAATCAATGCATATTTGTGTATTTATGCCACTTTTCCCCACTTTTCGTTGTAGCATTGAAAGTTTATGTTGCATGCTGTTATGGCTTTTGCTTCAAATTACATAGCTCGATTATTTCATTGTGTGTCCCCTGCCTGCTTAATTTGGTTGGACAAATTGGTTGCCATTGTCATCGTCCAGGCAGCAGGCATGTTGATTTTGCCGTTTTGTTTTTTATGAGGATGCGAGGAACCTAGCTTGCCTAGGCGGAAGACTGAGGAGGAACAAAACCTTGCAACAGTGTTGCCTGTTTTTATTTCGGACAATGCTAGAGCCTGAATCCCACAACGAAACAACGCTTAGCAAAGTCCCAACCAGAAAAGGCACGTGCGTTGCTTTTACTAATATTTCCAAAAAAGGAAGCGGCTGTACGGTAGGCTATTTTACATGCGGCTGTAAAATAGCCATGTCCTTATTTGATATATAAGTAGGCCGGCTTTCTCCTGCCCCTGCAGTTTCCTAAAAAAAATGTTACAGCTAATATACCCTTGAGAAATAGCAATTACAAAACCATTATTGAAATGAATATCGTTTTGATCTTTCTGCAGTTAGCAATTACAAAATCTATATTGAAATAAATATCAAGGCAACACTATCCTCCATGGCATATAAAAGGTCATCAATAAGGTGTAGCGAAATTTTGTCCATTGATAATATTTTTTGCTAATATATGTGAGACACTGCCGATTGGAATCATTAGAATAAATAGAACAAGTGTGCTATTTATAGTAAGGTGCAGAGTTGAGAAACTGGAAGAGTCCTACAAGCAAGTTGGAGAGAGTTGTAGTAGGAGGAACTGAAACAGGTCAGCCACAAATAAAAGTATTTTTTTATCCAATTCAAAAGCTTTCAATAATGCCTTTATGCTAAATTGCTAATGCATGGAAAATGAAGCAGCATCTTCATATATAAATATATATTTAAACCCTAGTGAACATCTTTTTGTTATATGTAAAATTACAATAATAACTATTATAGTTGTGCTATTGGGCTGGGCTCCACTGACCAGTGATAAACACATCTAGCGTGGTAGGGTGGCAGAATCCATCAACTCTTTCTCTAAACTACTACAACATCTCTGGTTGTGCTTAGGTGGTAAATTGACTCTGTTACCCGGTTCTGTGGCAAACGATTGGCAAGTAGCTTCAGCGCTCCGAGTTGGCGATATTGTTTTCTTTTGCTGGCGATTTCCCAGACCACTTTGGCTAGAGCTCTGCCGTTTATTTTGTAAGATCCGCAATTCCATCTCCACTTGTTTCATGGTAGGTCTTTCTTCACCACGTAGTCTTAAGCACCTCTCCGCAAGAGAAGCAACACTGCTGATCTCCTCCTCTGTTCCTTCCTTGATAACCTCGGAATCAACTATATCTGTGATTTGATTCGCTGCCAATGCTTGAAGAAAGTAGTTTGACAAGTTCTGTACTAAGCCAGAATTACTTGTGAAAACAGGCTTCTTTCTAATAAGCAGCTCCAGTAGTACCACACCGAAACTATACACATCACTCTTCTCATTTAACTGTCTTGTATGGAAATACTCTGGATCTAAGTAGCCAAATGTACCCTGTACATTCGTGACAATGTGTGTTTGATCAACTGGAACTAATCTTGAAGCACCAAAGTCTGAAACTTTAGCTGTATAGTTCCCGTCCAGGAGTATATTTGAGGATTTCACATCACGATGGAAGATAGATGTTGAAGCTGCGGAGTGGAGATATGATAGAGCTCCTGCAGTTTCCACGGCAATTCTTATGTAATCATCCCAAGACAGAGTAACATCACGTCTTGAGTAAGAATGAAGAACTTGAGACAGTGATCCATTGGAAATATAGTCATACACCAGCAGTGGAACCTCAGATTCGAGACAACATCCATAGAGCTTGACAATGTGTCTGTGATTTATTTCAGAGAGTATTGCAACTTCATTGATGAACTGCTTGATCTCTCTGTACTCGATGGCTATAGACTTCTTTATTGCAACAACACGTTGGTCAGCTAAGATGCCTTTATAAACCATCCCATGACCACCATGTCCAACTATACGTGTGGGGTCAAAGTTATTTGTTGCCTTTTCTAGCTCTTCTAGAGAGAAAATATTTGTTCTGTACGGTGAAATCAATTGATGACTAGAGACTTCTTTATTGCAACGACACGCTGGTCAGATAAGATGCCTTTATTGAAGTTATCTGTTGCCTTTTCAAGCTCTTCTACAGAGAAAATATTTGTTTTATCTGATGATATCAATTGTTCTAGGAGAAGACCTTGGTTCTTGCGAAAGTAATTCCTCCGTAGTTGCTTTTGAACATTTCTTTTCCATCTACGGAAAAGAAGTACCGCAACAAAGCTCAAGAGTAGAATGCCGAAGCCACTAGAAAGTCCGATAATTATACCTGTATAGACATCGTTTTCTCCTTATTATGTATACGCTGCATCTTATTGAAAGCATAAATAACAACAATTAGGCATACCTGCGAGCAGAACTTGCTGCTTTGTTCTAGTACACTGGTTTTTTGCGGGATCATACTCAGTTTTGCGAGGGCATTCAGTGCATAAGAAACCTCCTTCTATGTTATCGCAGACTCTGCCCTTACAAATGTCTCGTTGAAGAAGGCACTCATTAATATCTGCAATATATGAAGTAGAGAACAAGAGGGCTATTGGCACTATTGCTTCGTATTGAGAACGAGAAAAAGTGGGATGCGACGGTTGGTACCTCGACAACCATTTTGAACGTACGGATTTCCTTGGAAGCCTTCTAGGCATTTACAACGGTATCCGATATAGTTATAGACACTGAATGGAATGTTCACTTCCACACAGCTGCTGTTGATACTCACACAAGCATACCCAGATGTATTCTGTTTAGCTTCAGCACAACTTAGATTAGCAGCAACCCATCCCGCAGAGCTGACTGAACCATAATTGACAAAAAGAAAGCGATCTTCTCCACTATTATAGATGGGAACAACTAGTCTTTCTAAATTTTGCTGGCTGTAGCTCATTATACCTTCGTTAACATTCAAATCGATCACCTGATAATACCCTGAAGCTCCAAATGTGAGGACAGATGGTGTTGTTACATTGGTGCAGACGAGGCGAAATTGTTGCCTAGCGAAGCAACCCTCTTCTAAGCCGAATGGGAATGGCACACTGATGTTTCCACACCGACGGGTACAGTCAGCTCTGCTTGGCTTTGGATTATACCCTAGTTTGAGTAAAAAACTTGTTACCATGCATTCAAGTTCCAAAATGTGGACATGCTAGATTTGCAAACAGCAGAAAAGTTTACCTGCCAAACATGAACAACATTTGATGATAGATCGCGTTATACTTATTTTACTAACTAATCGAGTAAGTAAATATGTTTGATCAAATTTAAGCTATATTGAGGGAAAATCCGGCTATGAGAAAATAAAGTGTGATTTCTTGCAGTAAACTTTAAGAATGAAAGGGTTCTCATAAACATGGTGTAACTGGAGTACATGCTTCCTATTTACTCAAGGAGGAATAAAGGTCCCTTATCACCGTTACTCCTCCTTGTTGATATATATAGTGCTACTGCTAGATATTTTTTTTGATGAAACAGGAGGGGTGAGGACTGCCCCACCTATATGTTGTGCTCCCCCACCATCAATTCCCGATGTGGGACTAACGTTATCTAGGCCCCAAGTCCAACTCTCCAGTCACAACCATCCATGTGACCCTCCGGAGACATTCACAACATTCACAGGCTCCCCCGTCACCGTGTGACCCGGAGATATTTTCTCAGGTTTTTCCGACCTTCGGCTCTGATACCACTTGTTAGAGAGTGGCGCAGCGGATTCTGGCCCGGCCCGCTGTGCCCACGAGCCGGTGCCTCATCAGGCCTTAGGTCCACCGGAGCCCACAATAACAGGCTCTTGGCCTAACTCAACCCAAAAGACTAGCCTGATGGGTGAGGACTGCCCCCACCTATATGTTGTGCTCCCCCACCATCAATTTCTAATGTGGGACTAAACCCAACATCTTCCACTGAGAAATGACACAAGACACAATCATAAGAGGGTAAAACACGATTTTTCCTCTTGAGCAGATTTCTAGTGCTGAGCCTATAGTTGAGGAGGAGCCAAAAGAAGGCTTTATGTTTCTTTTGGGTCGAACATTTCCAGAGCCAAGTGAAGCTAATATGAACCTGTCTTGTGCCAATCAAATGTTTATAAGCATTGGTCGGTGCAAATAAGGGAGATCCCCAACTATAGGTCCAGGCGTCTGACTGATCTGAGTCAGGAAGCTCATCAAGTAGCTAAGCCAGAGCGAGGAGCTGATCAAAGGCCTCTTGAGAGAGTGGCAGCTGAAAGAGCTGATTAACATCGGGGACTGATCTTGCCTTTAGAACTGAAACATTTTTGGACTTAGCAAAGGAGAACAGATGGGGCATAGTGAGGCTGAGGGTGGTTCCTCCCTAGGAGTCATGCCATAAAAAACAAGTATCCCCTGATTGAACTTTTACTGAGGCCATATTTTTGAACTTTCCAAGGAGCCTTAGAATATCCCTCCACCATAAGGATCCTTTTAAAGTGTGATTGGGCAATTTTCCACTGCTGTAGTATTTTTCCCAAACCAGAGAGGCCCAAGGAATATCAGCTTTGTTGAAGAACTTCTGCAGGAATTTTAGCAGCAGAGCTTCATTCTGTGATTCCAACTGCAGGACACCAAGACCACCCTCCTTTTTTGGTAAACAGACCATTTCCCAAGCAGCTTTTGGTGGCTATCATCACTGCAAGGAAAGGAAGATTGGCAAGTGCAAGGCCAAGGAGTACACTTGGTAGAAGATGACTTGTCTACATTGTAATATGCAGATGGCACTATGATTTTCATGGACCATGATATTAAAGGCAAAACAATATGAAACTGCAATTATGCTTTTTTGAACAATTATCACATATGAAAAATTAACTTTCATGAGACCAATTTCCTGCTTTCATGAAGCTAAACAACAAGGGACAATATAAAAGCTGACCAACAAAGATTGGAAGGCAATAGGAAGGTTTGGAGAAGAGATTAAGTATGTGGAAAGGAAACTTAATATCTGCAGGAGGAAGGCTAGTGTTGATTAACTCGGTGTTATGAAGCCTATTAATGTTCATGTATCCTTTTTTCGAGATCCGTAGGGGTGTTCTAAAAATAGATTAATTAGAGGGTGTTTGGACCCCTTTAGTCCCCAGAGTTTAGTCAAACTAAAACATTTTAGTTAGCTCCCTGTTTGGAGGGTGACTACAATTAGTGAGTACTAATTGTTCTCTCTCACTCCCCTTTTCTCTCCTCTCCCGCGGCAATTAATGAGGATAGAGAGACATTTTAGTCACCTTTAGTTGGGTCACCCATGACTAAAGATTATACTAATTTTAGCCACTTTTAAGTCTCTGGTGTTTAGAAGTTTAGTCCCTAAAGTGACTAAAATTAGTCTGACTTCTTCTAGTCATTGGACCCAAACACCTACTTACATATCGAGATTTTTATGGCAACGATTAACATAAAAAATATAGATTAATAAAATGGAGTTTTTGGTGCTAGTTAAAAGAACAAGGAGGGATGAGAATACAAAACTGTGTAGAGGCTTTTGAAACTGTGTACAGAATAAGATTTACTCAAGTGGCTTTTGAAACTGTGTACAGAATAAGAATTACTTAAGTGGTTTTTGAAACTCTTTACTGAGGATGGAATATGGCAAGTGTTTCTGAGAAGTAAGTTCTCAATATAAGACTTTAGGTCAGGTTAACAAGAAATCAGGAGACTCACATTTTTGGATGGGTCTCATGAGTGCAAAGGATAAGTTCCTTAGTCTAGATAGTACTACAAACTCTATTAATACATTTTCTATGCCGCCCCGTGCATGCGCCATAATGGTGCGGCCTGACCCGAATCTATGGTAGCGCAGGTACGTCCCATCATGTCGCAGATCTGACGGGAGAAATGTGGCTACTTTTGAGAGCTAAATCAATGTCAATGCTCGTCGACATTAATTTATTACTGTTTAGGTCAGTTTCCGTGGGGAAGTGTCATCACACATTTATCAAGACCGGAAACTTAAGAACTGTGTCGCATAGTGTCACGGTGCTGACACATATCTCATCCCATGACACTTCCCCTCCTCTCTCCTCATAAATTTGCCGATATGGTGTGATATTTAATGCTCATGACACTCCTATGACACTCCCCACTAAGACTAGCCTTCGATGATGGTTCCTTCTTGTAGCGTCAGCATGATGCCTTGTTTCAGTCATTTCCACTCTGATGATGGAAACTGATCAGCCTCAACCATAGAAAGAATCTATCCTACCAGTTTTCGATGAATTGTCGGAGATAAGTTATCATTGTTGCATTTTTACATAACCCGACAATGTAAAATGAAACCGGTGATGATAACTTACCATCACAGCCATTTTGTAGCCATCACCATTGGCTTGTATCCAAACTGGTGGTAGCCCCCACGCACTTCGCGCTCCACACCCATCCGCCTCACCCCCAGTTGTTTCGCCTCCCCTCCTCTCATCTCGTCATCAACTGAGATAACACCTTCTCTCCCCATTACTCCGTCTCTCCTAGCAATGAGCTCCATGGCTCCATTTCTTGCTTGCTGCACCTCTTCTCCCCCTCTGCTCGCCCACACTAGTTGTAGTAGGGAGCGATGACAGGGTGAGAGATGGTGGTGGCGATGGACGACAGAGCCAGGTGCGACGGCGGTGTGGCTTGACGGCACAAGGAGTAGCAACAAGCGATGGTGAGCGCCATGAGTGGATGGAACAGGCGAAGTGGATACAGTGGGCGTGAGGGGTCTAGCAATGCTAAATCAGATCTGGCAGTGATGGCAGGCCCAGCGGCGGCAGCGACGATGGTGAGTCTCTCTCTCTCTCTCTCTCTCTCTCTCTCTCTCTCTCTCTCTCTCTCCCTCTCCGTCTCCCTCGGTTGGGTAGGGCAACCCATGTGGTGGCACCATAGATCCGACGTTGTTTGTGGTGTTTTGGGCTCTGGCGGAGGCCGAATCTAGTGAATCAACAGGGTGATGGTGGCGGCGGAGCAGTAGAGTGGTGGCAGTGGGGATTTTTTATTTTGTAATAAGGGTACCCCTCATGGGAAAATTTCAGATGATGGATTTGACACATTTGACACCGGTGGTGAAGGGGGGGGGAGGGGGAGTTGTAGCTGAGGATATGAAGTTTATGGGGAGTCGTAGAGTAGTGTTTGTATCATTTGATCTACTATAAAACCATTGATAAATCAAATTCGAACTATTGATTATGTATTTGCATCCAATAATATTTGTATTCATATTTAAATGAAAATATAATACACTACTCCACAAGTGGATATCACCACCCGTTCTAAACCTCTCATCACCACTAGTTTTCAAAACGCCGTTGCATCACAAGTGGTGGTGATGGGGTGTTTCATCACCAACGGCTAAGAGCCAGCGGTGATAGCCTTTCCAAAAAAAGCAAAAAAATCTCGTCGAGCCGACCATGCCTAACCCTGTCGCCAGTGCCACCACCACTGGTGCCGCATTAGAGAGAGAGAGACACAGAGAGAGAGAGAGGCATACCAGAGGAGACCCATGGCTGTCAGAGCCCCATCGCCGCCTGTGCCACATGCCTGTAGCTCTTGTTCACGCAGATCGATTTGTGTGGTTCTACACCGCACCTCGTCCCGCCGTCGCTTCTTTCTGTGACGCTGAGAGGCAACAAGTGGTAGGAGAACTAGAGGAGGGAGGGGCGACGGTGGGAGAGGTAGGAGAGGGAAGGGCGACAACAGGAGGTAGAAGGTCGAGAGGGAGGCGCTTGGTGGAGAGAGTGAGGGACGTATGTGGTGGCCAGAGAGGATAAAATTGTTGATCGGAGAGAGAAGGGAGTGAGTGCAATGAGTGTGGGTGCCAGTTTAATTCCATTAATAAGTCTTTTTTTGGATCTGCATCCTATATCACCTCTAGTGAACCACCATCAGTTTTTTACATGAACCGGTGGTGAACGGAGGCATCACCATCGGTTTTTATACGAACCGGTGGCGAAGAGAGGTATCATCACCGGTGCTAAATTAAATTCTGACACGTGCACTATCGCGCGTAGCCATTAGAACAGGAGGTGATTTTGTAGAAACCGGTGGTGATAGCGATTTCTGTAGTAGTATAAATAGTGCTATCAAATTCAATTTTCAAACCAAATTCATCCCTATCATTTTGCCAAAAAAAATTCTAGGTGCAGTCCTTTATAAAATTATCAAGGATAGGAAAGGTGGTACCTTTGTCGTAGGTGCAACCATCCAGAACGTAGGGATTGCCTGTGTAGCCTAGGTCGCATACGCAGCTGTAGCCAGCATGGCCTGATCTAGCATATGAATCGTAGGCGTCGTCGCAGCGGGAATGGTTGCTGATACATGCATACCTTATCCTGTCTTCCTTTGCGGTGGTACAATTGGGTTGATCGACGATGTTCCAGTTAATGGTGTCAACACTGGCTACGGTGATATTATTGTGCCGCAGTAGAGTGGTCTGGTTGGATCCCCAAGGGTCGACAGTACTGGTTTTGCGACGGACAAAATTAAGCTTTAAAACTTCCATGGTGCCTCGCCGCACATTTAGTGGGCAACATCCCATGCCGTTACTACAGTTGGACCTTGCCATCTCTGTGTCTGTGGTGGTTTCTTTGCTGGGGCACCAAGTTGAGCAACCAAAGTTGGTGGTGCCTGTAATCTGCTCGGTCCAGTACACGTCCAGATCGCAACCGGCAATGATAAGCGTGCCGATGCCGAAGATACCATATGAAAAGGACCTTCCAAGGGGTTCCAGCGAGAAGTTGTACACGCTGACACCGGATTTCATGGGGATGACATGCAATATAGAGACGAAGATGGAATTTATAGGCGGGAGGCCATTAGAGCTAGTAAAGTCGATATTGCGCGTCACCTTGGTGATGCCGTCTCGCAAGAAGAGCTGCGGGGGGCGACTGGTCTCGTTGCATATCAGCCTGAAATCAGGGCCCCTGGAGCACTCCAACCCGATGCCGAATGGGTAGACGAAGCTCAGATTGCCGCAGGTCGTCGGGCAGCCGTCCACCGTCTTTTTGTTCCCTCCGGGCTTGGAGCTTCTTGCAGGTCCGGGTGCTGCTGCTAGCACGTTTGTTGGCGTCTCTGGAGCCGCAAGCGTCACCGCCAGAGACAGTGGTGCTGCTGCACAAAGCAGCAGCAGCATGGTCGTCGTTTGCCGGGTGATGATCATATTCACCACGCACAGCTCGCGAAGCTTGATCACACCAGAATTTTTGGAACCTAAGAGAAGCTAACGGAGGAGATGAATAATGACAGTATATATGTATAGCATGGGACGTGCATGCCTCCGCCGGGAGGGCCTTCAATTCATCCTATTATTATAGATTCCTGACCGCACCCGTGTGGCGCAATGGCGGTGGTGATTTGTCTGTTTTAGAAAGTTCGGGGGGGTAAAAAATTCATTTTCATAGGTTGGGGGTGAAGTGGACGTTTTCCGCCTTGCATTGGTGGCGTTGGGGGTGTGGCTGTGATAAACTCAACGTCAACTTGAAGTCTTTGCCGACTGGAATTTTTGTCCTTAATGCGTTGGTGAAAACTACATAAAATAGGCCGAACCGCGCAAGACAAAACTAGGCGACCATGCAAGTCTTCCGCAACAGGGACATATACTGCGACTTTCCCAAGCTCGGCAGAGCCGCAAAAAATAATTGTACGGTCAACAAAAGAAGATATACGAGACGACTTTTTTTAGATTGACGAGTAAGCGTGCTTGCTACCACTACTACAGAAACGGTTTGTAGCAGCTAGTAGAATGATATTTCCATGGAGAGGGTACGAGTAGAAAAAATATCTATTAAAGGAATGGAGAGGGTATGGTGTGGGGAGGGTATATACAGCCTCTTCGTTTGACTCGGTGGCGATAACCGATCTTGGTTTGTTACGAGAGAAAATCTTGTTAACTAATTCTTTGGTGGCTGGTTTGTTCGAGAGAAAATCTTGTTACCATGGTGGGCTGATAAGCCAAGCGAACAGGGCTATATAATCAATTAGGTATGTATAAAATCTAGTACAAAATCTTTACAAGACCTAAAGTGGTGGGGGGGGGATTTTGCCCCCACATTGAGCCACGTCATCAACAAAACGAGAGCCGTCGGATCGTGCGTGGATGGCTCGGATCATCCACGAGTCTTGTTTCATGAGGGACCCATATTATGTTTAGGTGGGACCCACGTGCGGGACCCACATGGATTCATGAGATATTCGTATGGGACCCACATTAGGTGGGACCCACACATTTTTGTTTTGTGGGACCCACAATTTTATTGTGAGATTCATGATTAAAAATTTATGTTAACTTATTCCCGATCCCATTCATTATTTTCCATCGGACTTTGTTAATTAACAAATGACTTCTCAAATTATATTATTCAATCAATATTTCCATCGAATTTGTGTTCTAAGTGCTCTCAAAACTATATATTTACATAATTATATATAATATTTTACGAACTTCTTATTTATTTTATTTACACAAAATTATGATGGGTCAGCCTATGTAGTATGTAATTCAGCCATCACTCAGGTAATTTTACAAAGACCCCCTCGAACTTTGTGAAAATGTTATTTGAAAAACCACCTCTCAGCTTTTGTGGAAATCACCTCGAGTTTTGAAGGAATGTCAACAGGGTTGTCACTTTTACAAAGTCACCCTAAAACTTTATCAAAATTAATATGTAGTTCGGCCCACAAAGATAATTTTATGGAAACCCCCTCAAACTTTGCAAAAATATATTTTCATTCTAACCGCCTCTCAAATAGCTTTATGAAACCCCCTATAGAGCTTTGAAGGAATGCTAAGAGGGTTGCTAATTATATAGAACCCACTCAAACTTTATCGAAAATAAACGGTAGTCCAACCACATTTTAATTAAGCCCCTCAAATTTAAAAACTAACATTTCTTTAAGCCACCTATTAGAAATTTTGACGACATCAACCTCACTCAAACCACCTCTCATGTAATTTTATTATAATAATTAACCCGCGATCCACGCATCTCCAACAAACTTGAACTTTATAGGAAGTAATATATGGTCCACACAATTTTATGGAAAAGAACATAAACTATCTACAAATCTAACCACAACTCTAAATTTTGCATAAAAGTCTCCTAACTCTATCATAATGAATCCATAATCCCTTCTTTTTAACTAAAAAAATAGCATAAACTCTTAAGGAGTTAGCCGAGAACCTAAAATGTTGTAAAATATCCACAACCTTCCTACCAATCACTGGGCTACATGTCATGGAGCGGCAACGCCGCGCCAGTCTTTCTAGTTAATTATCTATTGGGTATGGATGGAATCGGAAAGGGTAAGAAGTGGATAATAATTATTTGGATTTGGGTATGAACAAGAGTGGATTGCCCAATGCCCACGCCCTCCCAGTGGCAGCCTTACGAGCGCACCACACCAGCTCCTAAGTCTACTCGCTACAAATAGCAGTTTCTAGGAGAGGGTACAAGGCTCACCCCATTTCCTGGAGTGGGTGACTCCATCATCCTCCCCTGAAAATGATGTTTCTAGGGGTGACTGACGCCATCGCCCACCCCTGGGAAAGCTTTCCAGGGTCGGTGATGACCTTCTGACGTCGTTGGAAATATCGTCCTGCAAAAAATTTCACACCAAATTTGTATAATGTGGTCCCCAATATTGATAACCCATTCTCGTCATAGATCTTATAATAGTAGCAATATCACCGGAGAAAAGAGTAGGGGTACATCCTCATCATAGATCTTATAAGGTCAGTCTCAGTGCAAGTTTGATGGACACAATTACCTAGACTAAAAACTAGGTAACTATGTCAGTGGAGTTTCATGGTGATGAAACTCTCCTAACATCCCATGAAACTCTCGCATTCTCTCTCTTCGCCATGTCAGCATATTTAATACAGTAAAACTCTCCATGAAACTCCACTGAGACTGGCCTAATAGTTCGTACAACATCACTACTTAAGTTTGCACAAGTTCCAATGGGTAACAATCTCAACGGGAGTTTCATAAGGGATTTCATGAGCATTAATTATCATGCCACATCACCAATTTTGCTTATGTGGCACGCAAGATATTTATGAAGAGAGAGAAACGAGAGTTTCATCACATGTGAGAGGAGTTTCATCATCATGAAACTCCTATGGCACAGTTACCTAGTTCCCAAACTAGGTACTCGTGCAATGAAACTGTGCACTGAGACTGACCCAAGTTTCATGAGCACAACTACCTAGACTGAAAACTAGGTAACTGTGCCAGTGGAGTTTCATAGTGATAAAACTCTCCTCACATCCCATGAAACTCACATTCTCCCTCTTCGCCACGTCAGCCTATTTAATGCAATGAAACTCTCCATGAAACTCCAACTGAGACTGGCCTAAGAAAGGGTAGAGTGTGCATGTGCATCCATGCATGTTACATATTTCCTAATCCGGCACGCAGAAGCAGAAATGGAAGATGGTTGATGTCTGCAATCGTCAACCTAGAACTTCATCAAAACAAGTTAGAGCATAGCTGAATGTGCTCTTTTACGCTTGCCAATGATGATCACATACACTACTATAGATATTATACAATGGAATATTGGGTTGTCTTGACCTGAAAAAGGTTATATTTTCTTGGTTCTTCCAATCTCTTGTGAAGAACGGCTCTCCACTATCATAATCCAACTCAATTCTTTTCACGACTTGATTAAGGATTGCACAAAAGCTCATGGATGCTAAGGTTGAACCCAGATCCTATAAGAGAGAATAACCTTATCAAAGTTAAAAAAAGATGTAACATACACAGAGTTAAGAATGAATAAAAATGATATATCTTATACCACGTCTTCTTGTTGATGAACCCTACAAAATCTCTCATTAGTCACAATCACATTGCTTCCTCTCGCCTCAAGTTGCTTTATTCGACCGGAAATATGAAAAGTCTAGCACAATGCACCCAACAACATTATGAAGCTCCTTTAGACAAGCCTTCACGACGGTCCTCTCTCGGGTTAACCTAGTAGGTGATGGTTAACCCATTGTTGCAATTGGAACAATCGGATGTGGCATGCCTAATCGAGAGGTAATCTACCTCGAGCACGGACTTGAAAAGAGATATGCAGTCTTGGGAAGTTTTGAAAGGAATTTACACTAAAAAAATACCACACATATCCTCGACAATCTCTCTGGGCCATCTAACATTATTGATTATGATGAGTCCGGCCCAGGCGTGGGGTTGGACTCTAGCGCACCCACTCGGGAAAAGGCCCAATCACCCTAAAAGACTAGTCCAATAAGGGAAGGGTGACTCTCCCTTTTAAGGTGGCTTTCTACTCCCAAGCTAAGCAAGATGGGATAATTCAGACGTGCACGGTGTCGGTGTTTTAGACCGGCAAACCTACCAAGGGGGTACCCGAGGTAGTAGATTGTGTGGTGAGGATCGTGATCGGGAGACCGAGAACTCAAAGGTATGCACAAGGACACGGGACACAAGATTTATACAGGTTCGGGCTGCCAAGGTGGCGAACCCTACGTCCTGTTTGGGGGTCAAGTATGGCGCCCGCGCTTGGTGTTGGGTTGTTCGGGTGCCGGCTAGGTACCCGGCCCTCCTTTATATAGTCTAGGGGGCGGGTTCCTAGTCGGTTACAAGGCAGGAGTCCTAGTAGGATTACACAGAACGAGTCCTAATAGGATTACATGGGAATTCTAGTAGGAGTCCGTCTTCATCCTTCCTTGCATGAGTACCCGGGGTGTATGCCCGACAAGCCCCCGAGCACGTTGTAGTCGAGAGTAGTAGTTCGAGTAGTCTTGAAGCCTCTTCGAGTAGTTCCTAAGCGCCCTCGAGTACTGCTTGGAGAAGTCTTCAATAGTACTTGAACTGCCGCGAGGCTGGAAGGTGGTCCAGCTCATCGGTCTTGAAGTCGAGATTATATGGAAGTGCGGTTGCAAAATCGCACTCCATATGGAGTAGCCCCCGAGCCTTAGGTTGAGTTGTAGACTCTAGCTGATGGTCAATTTTGATTTTGAATCTTCCGTCTTGAAAATTTTGAATGATGGGTGTAGCATAGCAGCCCCAAAGCCTTGAAATGATTAGGTAATCGATCCAAGGGTCTTCAGTGTTCGCGAAAACCATCATTCGAGTACTCTTGCAGGGTGTAGCCTCCGAGATAAGAGAATCACATGAGCCACATCGAGTAGTTGTTGGTGCAGAGCCCCCGAGCTTGAGAGCGAGCGAAGCATGCTGAAGTTATCCTCGAGTAGTAATTGAAGTGCAGCCCCCGAGCTGGAGAGATTCCGAGTAGTAGTTTGGCATCGAGCCGTGGAGCTTGAGAAGTAGTCGTGCCGTCTTAGCAGACTTTAGATGCAACCGAAGTCGGCTTTAGATGCTGGCAGAGCAGATATTAGAATGCGACTTGAAAATCGAAGTCGACTTTAGTTGCCGCGCGGAGCGGACTTTAGAATGCGACTTGAAAACCGAAGTAAACTTTGTGCCGCGCGGAGCAGACTTTGAGATGCGACTTGAAAAGTCGACTTTAGATTGCCGCGTGGAGCAGACTTTAGATGCGACTACATTAGCCAACTTTGTGCCACACGGGGTGGACTTAAGATGCAAAAAACAAAAAGCACTTTCCTGAAAACCAAAGCGAAAAATTAGAGAAAAATGAGTAGTTTTGCTGCTAGAGCGGGCTTGAAGGTGCAACCGAAGTCGACTTGTGTACTTGGGCCATGGATTTCAGACCTAAGGTACGGTTGCCACCATAGTGGACTTGAACGTGCGATCGGAGTCGTCTTGTGTACCTGGGCCATGGATTTTAGACCCAAGGTACGGAGTGCGAATACTTAGGGTACTTGGACCCATGGTACAGAGCGTGAAGACCACGTGCAGCTAGGTTCCATCGTCGCCAGGACCCGAGGGCCACTTACAGCTAGGTTCCATCGAAGCTTACACACGTAGTATGCCACTGAAGCAGGCGAAGATGCGACCAGAGTCGACTTTAAGTTGCTGCACGGAGCAGACTTTAGAATGCGACTTTAGAAGTCGACTTTAGATTGCCGCGCGTAGAGGACTTTAGAAACTGCCTCCTTGGGATAGCCCCCGAGTTGATGAAGTAGGCTTGTCGGTGCGGAAAGTAGTCCCGACACTAACTAGTAATAAGCGCTGAGATCTGTCTCTCGATGGTCGGTGCTAGGCAACTAGAGACGCTTGGTTTATCCTGGTTCCGGCCGGGGCCGTACGTCGAGCAGGGGTGTGCTCGGGGCACTGTATTGCTTGCACCGGGGTGCCTGTAGAGGGGTGGCTACAAGCGTGGTGGGAGAGGAGGCGTGGCCTCCAAGTCCCAAGCGGAGTGATTGAGGCGAGTGCAAATATCGTGGGGGAACGGAGAGCGCTTGAGTGTCTACGGTCCGTTGCCCGATGCCCCTGCAGTGGGGGGATCGCCTCCCTTTTATAGACCAAGGAGAGGGCGATTTACAGACATGCCGCACTATTTAGCTACGTGCGGTGGCATGGCACACAGTGCCGGGGAGTTGACGGCCGTTCGGGCGAATCTTGCCCCGGTCATGGCGTCGTGGCGTGCCCTGTGCTTGAACAGGGGCGGCCTCGAGGGTGAAGGCGTTGCAGTTGACCGGGGCGTCCCTAGGTGAACTCGGGGGAGCCGTTAACGACGATCCTTACGTGGTGCAGTAGCAGGCGTGGCGGCGTCCTGTTCCCGCATGCCCAACAACGCCGGAGTGGTTGCAGCAGTGCGCGGCGTGGCGCAACAGGGGCGGTGATGGCCGCACGGGGTCGGCGGCCGACGGGGGTGGCGCTTCCGCCGGCCTGACGTCATGGTTTGACCCTGCAGAGTCATGAGAGAGGGGTTCGAGGGTGCAGCCGGCCCCCCTTCGAGGGCGCGGCGCGTTAGCCGTACGGGAGTGGGCGGCATAGTGTCACGGAGGGCGACACGGTGGCGGGGATGGGCTTCCCCTAGGGTGTTGGCGGAACAGTGATGGGGCGCGATTCCCAGGCGCGCAGCGGCGTGGCTCTGCGGTGTCAGGGCATTAAATGCCCGTACGCGTGCGGGAGCAGGTGCGCTCGTGAGGGATCCTCGAGCGAGGCGGAGCCCGCTCGAGGGGGGCGTGAGCCCTCGAGCGAGGCGGAACCCGCTCGAGGGGGTGCACCTTGCCGGGCCGCCGTGGTGGGCCGCGAGGGGCCACCATAGCGTGGGTCATGCCCCGTGTGCGTGTTTAGATAAGGGGTGCGTTTTATTTTTGTTTTTTGCGGGTTTTAAGCAGCCCCCCCGGCTTTTTAGGGGACCCCGTGGCTGTCCCCGACGGTGGCCCCCGAGCATCCGTGGGTGTACCGTTAGGTTCCCGCGGATGATAGAGCCCCGGCGATAGGACGTTCTTCCCTCCCCGGTTGCAAACGCCTTCGCGGGGCCGCGTCGGCGGACCCGCGGGTCTAGCCCCCGAAGCCCCGCGGAGCGTGAGTGCTCCCCGTAGGGGTTTTATTGTCTTGTATCTCGTCAGTGGGTGTGGTACGTATTCCAACCGGCATCGACAATGTTCCAGCCGGCTTCGGTGACGCACGCGCGACCGACACCACTCGCGTTCGGTGCATCCTAGGAGGTGTAGCTGTGCGCCGAGCCCGGGCCCATTCGAGGCGATCGGGGCGAGCTCTTCGTCTTATCTTAAACGCGCCCTCGCCGTCTCTCCGCGGGACGGAGGGTGAGGTCCTCGCAACCCCCATCGATCGGGTCACGGATTGCGGATTCCTCATTGAGCTATTGGCGGGTGGTTCGAGTGGACGCCCATGCCCCGTTCGATAAGGGTAGGCTGCGTGGTCCGGAGACTCGTCCATTAAAGCGCTTGTGTGGGTTTGCTAGGTGGGGCTCGGTCCCATTCGCTAGGGACCGAGGGCACGGAAGCTCTCCCTCGAAGGGATCCCCCCGGCTAGCTGCCCTCGCTGGCTCTCGAACACGACATGTGGGGCGCCCTCGAGCCGACGGGCTCGAGGAAAGGCTCGAATGCACGCGCCCTCGTTGTTCCCGACTCGGCGACCGGGGGTGCTCGTTTGAACCCCTCGAGGGTCGGGCTTCGAACCTCGATCGGTAGGGCCGTGCGGGGTCACGGCTCGGTGCCCCCGTCTTTTGCATCCGTGGGTTTCGAGGGGTCTCGGCCGTGTCGGCCCTCGAGTCGCCGATCGGTACGATTCGTGGTCGGGGGCACCCGTGGCGCCCGTCTACTCCGGACAAGCTTCGAGGCCGCCGGTCGGTATTTGCACCCTTTGAGGGTCGCTCTTATTTCGATCTCGGGGGCTCGGGCCGCTTGAGAGTCTTCCTTACTTGGTAAGGGACCAAGCCATTTAATGCCGCCGGTCGCGGCTATGGTCGGGCGCCGCGGCCGCGCGCGTAGTGGGCGGGCGGATGTGACCGCCCGCCGCGGCCCTCCGGTTACCGCGCCATGATGATGGCGCGCGTGCGGTCGTGCGGCCACCGCGATCGTGGCGAGTCCCGCTCGTTAGTGAGAAAAACCTACACTGCCGCTTAATGCACGCGGGGTTGAAGAGTATCTTGGCCCCCTAAGTGGGTTTTGGTGATATAATGACACACACCTAAGTGGCTAATGAATTTATCTAGTCCATGAGCGGTATTAAAATCATGTATGGCATGAAGCACGGCTCGTTGACTACACAAAAAGAAAGTGGTGCTCTAAAAAGGATTCCTAAGACGGCTTATTTATTTTTACTTTTGAATTTGAGTCCTAGGAATGCCGTACTATCAAGAGGGACGGGAATCATGTCTTCCAAGAGTCGAACGGTGCTCTAGTTGCTAAAACAAAACCTATGGGAGACACCTTTGCACCAACACATTCACGGGGATCTTATCTTGGGTGCGGCCTTGGAAGGCCGGAGTGTCGGGTTTTTGCCGGGAGACTTCGGACTTCCGGATAGTCCGGGTTTAACCCGGATACTCCGGGTCATAAAGCCTCAACGGCTATATTCTGGGTGAGGGGGTATAAAAGCCCCCTCCACCCCTTCATTTACTCCTCTCCCTGCCATTTTCGTCCTGAACTGTTGCAACCCTCATTTACTCCTCCCCTCTCTCCCTTTGGCTCAAAGTTGGTGAGATTTGTTGTGGGAGTTAAGAGGATTTGAGAGCAAGGGCTTGGAGAGTGCTAGTGAGCTGATTTCCCATCTCTAGAGCACCTAGTTCTTCGCTTGGTTGGCAAAATTCGTGTTTGTTACTCTTGGAGCCTTGAGCTCCTAGCCGGCTAGGCGTTGCCTTGGAGCATCCAAAGTTTGTGGCTGCCCAAGGAAGTTTGTATTATCCCGACATTGAGTAAGTAACTCTAGCTTGATCTTCGTGGTCGCTAGAGGGAGGAAAGTGACCTAGGTGTAAAGGTCCACCCTTTGTGGGTACCTCAACGGAGACGTAGACCTCAAGGTGTGAGGTTGAACTCCGGTAACAAATCCTGTGTCTCTTGTGCTTGTTCATCTTGTTGCATGCTTGTATCTTGCTTGAACACTTATCTAGGGTTTGGTGCCGATCTACTTTGTGTTGAGGTTCCTACAGGTTTTAAGCGGATAAACGAGGCTTGTATCACTTCGGTGCATAACCTATTTGCACGGATTTACTTTTGAGCAAGTTTAAATCCTGTCGATTTAATTCTCCCCTAGCAGGCCGGACTATCCGGACATTTTCCCGGATTCTCCGGATTTCCCGGAGTATCCGGAAAAATATCCGGAGTCTCCGGACCTGGTCTAACAGCTGCGAAAAAGTTTGTGATTTTCAGGTTCGACTATTCACCCCCCCTCTAGTCGACATCTTGATCCTTTCAATTGGTATCAGAGCCTGGTGCTCCGTGTTTGAAGCCTAACCGCTTGGAGTCAAGAAGATGTCGAATCCAAATGATCAAGCCACGCCTCTCGCCGAAGGTGATCCCGTCAACAATGTTGTTGGCATGCCTCCTCCCCTTCGAGGAGACAACACCCGTGGTGCAAGCACTAGTCATCAAGCGCCAGGAAGAGGTAATGAGTCCTCCGATAGTGAGGATGAAGAATTCGATGATGCAAGATCCACCCGCTCCGCTCGTCGACCATCAAGGGATTACACTCGAACCTCTTTCGATTATTCTCGCTTATCCTTTAACCATCCATCGGGTTCTAGCCACATTGGGAAGATACCCCAATTTGATGGAACCGGCTATTCCAAGTGGAAGAACTCGATGGAGGAGTATTTGATGGCGGTGAATCCCGCACTTTGGACTATTGTGAACAGGGGGCATTACATTTCCAAGTGGTGATGTGACGCTAACTCAAGATCAAGCAAATGAGATACAAAGAAACTATCAAGCCATCCGCATCATCAAGAGTTCACTCACGGCCGAAGAATATGACAAGGTAGATGGATTGAAGTCCGCCAAAGAAGTGTGGGACACCTTGTTCATCAATCATGAAGGGACAAAGCAAGTAAGGGAAGGAAGGATCCGAGCCTTAGAAAGTGAGCTCAACCGGTTTGTCATCAAGGACGATGAATCACCACAAGACATGTACAACCGATTGAACAAGATCATCAACAAGATCAAATCACTTGGAAGTACAAGATGGGGAAGAAGAGAAGTGGTTGACAAGATCCTCTCCGCGTACATGGCAAGGGATGTTCAACTCCCTACTCTCATAAGGGAAAAGAGAGGATTCAACAAGTTCACTCCGCTGGATGTGATAGGAAGAATGGAAGAACACCTTATCACCGTCAAGGAGTCCAAGCTCTCACAAGAGATGTCAAAGATGCATGAACAACTTGAGAAGAACAAGGGAGTGGCCCTCAAAGCATCTAGCAAGGAGAAAAGGTCAAGCTCATCAACCTCAAGAATCATGGCCGAGGAAGATGATGATGAAGATAGTGACATGGACATGACCCCCGAACAAATGGCTCTTTTTGTAAGAAAGTTCAACAAAATGTTCAAGAAGAGTGGCTTCTTCAACAAGAACAAGGACAAGGACAAGATTAAGACCAAGAGAACCTCAAAGAGACCATGCTTTGGATGTGGCAAGGAGGGACATTTCATTGCGGAGTGTCCTAACATAAAGGTGAGAAGAAGAGACACCAACAAGTTTGACAAGAACAAGAGAAAGGAAGTTGGTGAAGCTCATTTGGGGGAAGAATGGGATTCAAATGATGATAGCTCCGATTCCGACATAGAAGCCGGTCTTGCTACCATAACCATTAAGGAACCAATCAACAAGTCATCATTATTTGAAGATCTCACCGATGATGAAGATAACTTCACCCACACTTGCCTCATGGCTAGGGGCTCCAAGGTAGACACTCCTACCCCTCCCCTAGATGATGATAGTGAAAATGATTTCGATTTTGAAAAAATGATCACTAGCTTTGGTAAAAAGGCAACTAAGAAAATTATGTTTTTAATGAAAGAAATTGAGAATAGAGATGGGACTCTTGAGGTGCAAGAAGAACTCTTTAGACTTGAGCGGGAGAAAACCATTGCCATTGAGGATGCCCTTGTAATTGAAAAGAAGGGTTTCAAGGTGCAAGATGACTCACTCAAGGAAAAGGAGAAAGAAATTCTTAGCCTCAAAAAATCCCTAGCTAAAGATAAGTTGTTGGTAGATGAATTAACTAGGGAATCTTTCCTAGCTAAGGATGCTTGCAAGAAACTTGAGGATGAAAAGCTTGAACTTCAAAAGAGCTTTGATAGCTTAAAGACTAGTCACATAGCATTAGAAGTTCAACTTGAAAACCTCAAGAACAATGCTACAACTTCATCTAATGATGCTCTCTCAAACTCTCAAACATCAACAAGCAAAGGTTGTTCTAGATGCTATAAATTTGATATAAATGCTTGTGCTACTAATGTTGCCGAGATGAATGCCATGAGAAAGGAAATTGCTAGGTTGTCAAACTCACTTATAATTGAAAAGAAGAAAGAACCCAAGAGAGGTGAGTTTGAAAACCACACCAAAGGTTTTGGGTCAAGCTACATGAAGAAGTTGGCTTTGAGGATGGGAAGGGGCTTGGTAAGCAAGAACAAGGTACAAAAGACCACATCCCATTCATCAAGAACCACCACACCAAAGGTATGGGAACAAGGAATGTGGTGCACGGGATGAAGCAAATGGGTGTCAAGAAGCATGACAATCAAGTGAGATACAACACTCCAATCAAGTTCAAGAGCACCCAAGCAACCTCACAAGCATCACATTCAAAGCCAAACAAGTCGATCAAGAAGCCCAAACCTCATGCCTCACAAGATAGCTTCTATGCCGATTATGTGTTGACTTGGAACCACAAGGGTAAGGTGGTTGCCAAGTATGTAGGGCCTCGCACAAAAGGAACAATGATAAAAAGGAGTGTGTGGGTGCCCAAAATTCTTGTGACTAACACTCTAGGACCCAAACCCACTTGGGTACCTAAAACACAAGCATAATTTGTTTTGTAGGCATACTCCTCCGGTGGAACAAAATGGGTGATTGATAGTGGATGCACAAATCATATGACCGGAGAGAAGAAAATGTTTACATCTTGTGACATCATTGAAAATCCTACGGAAAGAATTTCCTTTGGAGGCAATGGTGGAGGAACGGTTGTTGGTCTTGGTAAAATTGCTATCTCAATCAATCATTCAATTTCCGATGTTTATTTGGTTGAATCTTTGGACTACAACTTGTTGTCCGTCTCACAACTTTGCGAGATGGGCTACAATTGTTTGTTCACTAATGAGGGTGTGACCGTCTTTAGAAGGGGCGATGACTCCGTTGCCTTTAAGGGTGAACTCAAGGGAAGGCTTTACTTAGTGGATTTTTCATCGGATAAAGCCCAACTTGATACATGCTTATTGGCAAAGTCTAGCTTGAGTTGGCTTTGGCATCGCCGACTAGCTCACGTTGGGATGAACAATCTCAATAAGCTTCTAAAGGGGGAACACATCCTAGGACTAACAAACGTTCATTTTGAGAAAAATAGAATTTGTAGTGCTTGTCAAGCCGGAAAACAAGTTGGTGCCCCTCATCCCGCCAAGAACATTGTATCGACCACAAGACCATTGGAACTACTTCACATGGATATCTTTGGTCCGGTAGCCTATGTTAGCATTGGAGGAAACAAGTATGGATTTGTCATTGTTGATGATTACTCTCGGTACACTTGGGTATTCTTTATGAAAGACAAGAGCAAAGTTCATGAAATTTTCAAGAAATTTGCAACAAGAGCCCAAAATGAGTTTGATGTGAAGATCAAAAGAGTAAGAAGTGACAATGGCACCGAGTTCAAGAACACCAACATTGAAGAGTATCTTGATGAAGAAGGCATTGGTCATGAGCTCTCCGTCCCATACACTCCACAACAAAATGGGATTGTAGAGAGGAAGAATAGAACTCTTATTGAAGCCGCAAGAACCATGCTTGACGAGTACAAGACTTTGGATAGTTTTTGGGCGAAAGCAATCAACACGGCATGTCATGCTATCAACCGTTTATATCTTCATAAGCTTCGCCACAAGACCGCCTATGAGCTCCTAATTGGTAAAAAGCCTAATGTCTCTTACTTTAGAGTTTTTGGTTGTAAGTGCTTCATTCTCAACAAGAAGCCCAAAATCTCTAAGTTTGCATCTAAAGTTGATGAAGGTATCTTTCTTGATTACGCCTCAAACGCTCATGGCTATCGTGTCCTCAACAAAACCACCGGTTGTGTTGAAGTCACGTGTGACTTGACGTTTGATGAATCTAATGGCTCTCAAGAGGAGAAAGTTGATGAATTGTGTGTAGGCAAGGAAGTACCCGCAGAAAAGGCTATAAGGAGGATGGCCATTGGAGAAATCAAGCCTCAAGAAGAAGATGATGAGGATCTGCATAATTGAAGATGCGACGGATACCACCACTGTTGCGCAACCCGAGTATCCGGGCAAAAACCGGAGACTCCGGATTTTCGGAGAATCCGGAGACTCCGGACCTGCTGTTGAAATTTCACAATGCAGTCAAGAAGATGAGGACTTGATCCAACAAGAAGTGTCTGACCCACATCCAAGAGTTCGACAAAGTGTTCAACGAGATCATCCCGTTGACAACATACTTGGAAGTATTCGTAGAGGGGTAACAACTCGTTCAAGATTAGCAAATTTTTGTGAATATTATTTGTTTGTTTCCATGTTGGAACCTCTTAGGGTTGAAGATGCTCTTGGAGATGCTGATTGGGTGATGGCCATGCAAGAAGAGCTCAACAACTTCACTAGGAATGAAGTCTGGTCCTTAGTGGAACGCCCCAAACAAAATGTGATTGGAACCAAGTGGGTGTTTCGCAACAAACAAGATGAAGACGGCGTGGTGACCAAGAACAAAGCTAGATTGGTAGCAAAGGGTTATACTCAAGTGGAAGGCTTAGACTTTGGAGGAACTTATGCACGGTGACAAGACTTGAAGCAATTCGTATACTCCTAGCCTTTGCCACTCATCACAACTTCAAGCTACATCAAATGGATGTCAAGAGTGCCTTTTTGAATGGTCCAATCTCCGAAGAAGTATATGTTGAGCAACCACCGGGCTTTGAAGATCCACAACTCCCAAACCACGTCTACAAGCTCCATAAGGCGCTCTATGAGCTCAAGCAAGCCCCTAGAGCATGGTATGAATGCCTTAAGGATTTTCTCTTAAAGAAAGACTTTGAAATAGGCAAAGCCGATCCTACTCTCTTCACTCGTAAACAAAGCAATGATTTGTTTGTATGTCAAATATATGTTGATGATATCATATTTAGATCTACTAATCAAATTTGGGTTGATGAGTTTAGTAGGATTATGACTAAAAGATTCGAGATGTCTATGATGGGCGAGTTGAAGTTCTTTCTCGGTTTTCAAATCAAGCAACTCAAGGATGGCACATTCGTAAGTCAAACCAAATACACCCATGACATGCTTAAGAAGTTTGACATGAACAACGCCAAGCCCATCAAAACACCTATGCCATCAAATGGACATCTTGATCTAAATGAAGAAGGCAAAAGCATTGATCAAAAGGTATATCGCTCCATGATTGGTTCTTTGCTTTACCTTTGTGCATCTAGGCCCGATATTATGCTTAGTGTGTGCATGTGTGCAAGGTTTCAAGCTAATCCTAAGGAGTGCCATCTATTGGCCGTTAAGAGAATTTTTAGATACTTGGTTCATACTCCTAACCTTGGTTTATGGTATCCTAAGGGCTCCACTTTCGATCTACTTGGCTACTCCGATTCGGATTATGCCTCGTTGCAAAGTAGATAGGAAGAGTACATCCGGGACTTGCCAATTCCTTGGAAGGTCCTTGGTGTCTTGGAGTTCCAAGAAACAAAACTCCGTTGCCCTTTCCACCGCCGAGGCCGAGTATGTTGCAGCCGGCGCTTGTTGTGCTCAACTACTTTGGATGAGGCTCACTTTGAGAGACTTTGGTTGCAAGTTTAGCAAGGTGCCACTCTTGTGTGACAACGAGAGTGCCATTAAGCTAGCAAGCGTCGGGGACAGCCCTAGGGGTCCCCTTAAACAACGGGGAAATCCTCACTTAAAACCCGCAACAAGGCCAAAACACAATTTGCCTAACCCCGCAGAAACGGCCCACGCCACGGGGGACCCCGACGGCCCATCAAGGCGGCCCTCTTAGAGATCCCCTCGAGCGGGCTCCGCCTCGCTCGAGGATGCGCGCCCCCTCGGGCGGGCTCCGCCCCATTCGAGGGCGGCACTTCCCCTCGAGCGGGCTCCGCCTCGCTCGAGGGCTCGCTCCCCCTCGAGCGGGTTCCGCCTCGCTCGAGGGTACGTCCCCACCCTCGACCGGGGTCCGCCACGCTCGAGGGTGTCCCTCACGCGTGCGCCGGCCCCCGTACACGGGCATTTAACGCCCGACACCGGCGGGACGACGCCATCATGCGCCGGGGGCTCGCGCCCCGTGCCGCCGCACCAACTCCCCGGGGGAGGAGCCCATCCCCATCCCTGTGGGGAGGGAGCGTGCGGCGCGGCCGGTGTCGGTCCGTGACACCGTGCGCCCGCTCCCGGTCCGGGCCGACGCGCCGAGCCCTTGAAGGGGGGCCGGTTGCACCCTCGATTCACTTTCTTGTGACCCTACGGGGGTTAGGTGGAGGCGCTAGGCCGGTGGATCGCCATCCCTGCCACTGTAACAGCATGGCCGCCGTCCCCGCGCGTGCAGGCGCACGCCGTGCGGCGTAGCAACAACCCCGGCCTTTGTGAAGCGCGTCGGGGAAGGGACGCCGTTTTACCTACTCCTGTGCTCCGTACGAGCCAACGTCAGCACCTCCCTCGAGCCTATCAGAGGACATCACCGCCATCCGCTGCTCTCCTACCCTCGAACCGCCACTGTTCGGGTGTAAGATAGGCCATGATGACCAGATCGCTGCAAGGATCGCCCGGACGGCCGCCCACTCTACAACATAGCACGTCATGCTTCCCCACGTAGCTAGATAGCGCGGCGCGCATGTAATCCGCCTCCCCCTTGATCTATAAAAGGGGGGCGAACCCCCCTGCGCGGGGGGACATGGACGGACGGACGAGAAAAAACCCGAAGCATACGAGACGAGACACACCGCACACCACGTACTCATTCTCCAATTCTCCCGCAATATCTTCGACCACTCCTCCGGGGACTTGGAAGCCACGCTTCCTCTCCCGCCTTGCTTGTAGCCGCCCCACTACGGGCACCCCCGGTGCTAAGTAATATAGTGCCTCGAGCACGCCACGCGCTGGACGTACGGCCCCCCCGCGGGAACCGGGATAAAACTCGTGTCACTTGTTGCTTAGCATCGACCATTGAGGGACGGACCTCGGCGCTTTCTCTTTGGTTAGTGTCGGGACCATATTCCGCACCGACGGTTGGCGCCCACCGTGGGGCTATCAAGCGCCTAAGGTCATTTCGTCAACTCCCTCCATGGTGATGCGCACCGAGTACCGTGGTGCACGCTCTTGCATGGGTAGCTCGGACCCCCCTCCCGGCCGGGTTCGAAATTCGCTTCGGGGACACGAACTTTCGGGCCACGGGGAGCGGCTATCTCATGCGCCTCACCAACCGTGAGGAGCTCCGCGCGCGGCACCGGAGCCGGGTCGGCTCGGCCCCCGCCGCACGCACCACCACATCACGGGCGCCCGCGGGCACGGATGCCGCGGGCCCGTCGACGCCACGACGTCGTCGTCGCTGCGGGCCGGCGTTCGCGCCGGGCGCGGTACGGCGGCGGCACGCCGAGCGCGCCGCCACTCGGCGCGGCGCGCCCGCCGTCCACGACCGCCACCGCCCCGGCGGGGCGGCGCACGGTCTCGGACCACGCATCCCCGTCGGGGGCCGCGTGGCGCTACGTCGGCCTACAACGCCAACGTCAACACCGCGATGCGCGAGGGTTCCGCCCGGCCGCCACATCTTCGTCGCCGGGGACCCGGCGCCTCGGCGAGGGGACGAGTCGTCCCCGGGTTCCATCGACGCATTGCCACCCGCCAACCGCCACGGGTACGCGGAGTGGGACTTCTCCGCGTGCGGGACCCGGTCATGTTCGGGCGTTTCCTCGACGCTACGGACTGCGGGTTCGGCCGCTCCGACGACTCCAGCACCGGGAGCTACGACCCCACGCGGGAGTGCTACGCCGTCATCACCAACGACCCGGCCAATGCCGGCGGCGCGGGTGGGCACCGGAGACGGGGAGATCACCCCCGCCCCGGGGATCGCCACGCGCCCGGCCGCGGGGGCCAAGCGCTCTCGCCGGGGGGCGACGCCGACGCACGGTGGCCCAAGCCCGCGAGCTCGAGGCCAAGGGCGGCGGAGGAATGCGGACGGTGCGGGCGCTCCGCGCCTCAATGGCGAGAGGAAGCCTCCGCGCGCGCGGCGAACGCGCACGGGAGGCGGGCGGCCGGTCCGCGACCGCATCAACACCGTCCCCAACGTCGACAACGCGGACGCGCCCCGCGGGCGAGCCAAAACTCATCGCCGCCGCGGCCTGCCGCCGGGCCATGCCGCACCCTCGACCCCCGAGGCTCGAGACCCGCACCGCGAGGTGCAAACTCTCATCGAGCAAGCGGACGTCCGGCGGGCCGAGAGCTCGGCCTCGCGCATCCGCCAACGGGGGGATGCGCGGGACGACGAAGGCGCACCGGGAGGCGAACGCTCGGTGCACGCGAGAGGGATCGGCGGGGGCGACCCGCCGACCAAGGACGCACGCCGGCCAAGGAGCGGCTCCTTGACGCACGCGGGGCGCCGGATGGCGACGCCCGCAACGTCATCAATGCCGGGCGCACGAGCGGGGGCGGACGCGCGAGCGACAAGGGGCTACCACCCTCGACGGGGGTGGACGCTACGACGGCGGCGAGGACCGCTCCCCGACGCCGGAGCCCCCGGCACCCGTGTGTTCGGCGGGAGATCCGCGCGGCGGCGTTCCCCCAACGCTTCCGCCAACTCTCGACCATCGTGAAGTACAACGGGGAGACGAACCCCCGCGTGTGGCTTAACGACTACCGCCCCGGGCTTGTCGGTGGGCGGAGCCACCGGCCGACGAGGTCATCATCCGCAACTTGCCCCCGCATCTCGGCGACGCGGCCGGACATGGCTCGAGCACTTGCCCCGCCGCCCAAATCCACAACCGGGACGATCCGGTCCGCACGTTTGTGGGCAACTTCCGGGGCACATACGTGCGCCCGGAAATTCGTGGGACTGCGCTCCCGCACATAGAAGCCCGGCGAGTCGGCTGCGGGACTTCATACGGCGCTTCTCCAAGCGCCGCACGGAGCTCCCTAGTGCGGCGCGATCCGAGATCGTGCATGCTTTCCTCGAGGGCACCACGTGTCGGGACCTTGTGCGGGAGGCGGGACGCGGCCCGCCGCGGACTCCAACGAGCTGTTCGACATCGCCACCAGCTTCGCCTCCGGAGAAGAGGCCGTGGGGGCGATCTTCGACGGCAAGAAGGGCAAGCGCTCGGAGGATGCGCCCGCGGAGGGCAGCAAGTCCAAGGAGCCCCACCGCAACGACAAACGGGGCAAGAAGGGAAAGAAGCCGCGCCGCGAGGTGCGCGAGCAGGGGCGCGACGGCGGCAATGCCGAGGCCCTTCTTTGTTGACCGGCTCGACGGGGCCCTCGGCCGGCCCCTCGAGGCCGGGGGTGTTCGACGACATGCCGAAAAGCCATGTCCTTACCACAAGACCCCAGTGAACCACACCCTTGAGCAGTGCGATATGCTCAAAAAATTCTATGGCCGTGCCGCCGCGAAGGAGGCAGAGGCCAAGAAAGACGGAGGCGACGGCGACGCGGGCGGCTTCCCCGCCGTTGAAAATGTGTTCCTCATCTTTGGGGGGCCAACCGTCGACATGTCGACCCGCCAGCGCAAGAAGGAGCGGCACGAGGTCCTCACCGCGGAGAGGGGCGCCTCCGTCCTTCCTCAATTGGTCGGAGGACGCCATCACCTTCAGCCGGGAGGACCACCCGAACCGTGTCCCCAACCCGGGCCGGTGCCGGCCGGTGGTCGACACCATCATCGGGAACGCCCGGTTCTTGAAGGTCCTCATGGACGGAGGCGGCCAGCCTCAACATCCTCTACGCGCATACGTTGCGCCTCATGGGGATCGGGTTGGACCAAGCGCGGCCCGGCCACGAAGCCGTTCCACGGCATCGCGCCGGCAAGCGGAGGTCCGGCCCCTTGGGCGGATCGACTGCCGGTTTGGTTTGGCACCCACGAAGAATTTCCACAAGGAGATCCTCACCTTCGAGGTGGTGGGGTTCAAGGGGTCCTACCACGCTATACTTGGGCGACCCCGTTACGCCAAATTCATGGCGGTCCCCAATTATACTTACTTGAAGATGAAGATGCGGGACCGAACGGCGTCATCACCATCGGCTCATCCATCGAGCACGCGTTCGACTGCGACGTCGAGTGCGTGGAGCACGCAGAGGCACTGGCGCTGGATGAAGCGCTGGTGAACACGTTGGAGAAGATGGTCAACGAAGACCTCGACTCCGCCGCCAAGCACGCCGGCACCTTCGAGGGCGTGGAGCCGGACCAAGGGGGTCCCCCTCGACCCGTCAGCCCCCGAGGGCAAGGCGTTGAGGGTCAGCTCCACCCTCGACCCCAAATAGGAAGTGGTGCTCGTCGACTTCCTCCGCGCCAACGCCAACATCTTCGCGTGGAGCCCCTCGGATATGCCAGGCATCCCGAGGGAAGTCGCCGAGCACTCCCTTGACATCCTGCCAAACGCCCGCGCCGTGCAGCAACGGCTGCGCCGCTTCGACGAGGAGCGACGACGGGCAATCGGAGCGGAGCTGCGGAAGCTTCTCGAGGCCGGATTCATCAAGGAGGTGTTCCACCCTACGTGGCTAGCAAACCCCGTGCTTGTAAAGAAAAAGAATGGGAAGTGGCGGATGTGTATAGACTACACTAGTCTTAATAAAGCATGTCCTAAAGTTCCTTTTCCTTTGCCACGCATTGATCGATCGTTGATTCAATGGTCGGGTGTGAATTGCTTTGCTTCCTTGATGCTTACTCCGGATACCATCAAATAAAAATGAAGGAGTCCGACCAGCTCGCGACTTCGTTCATCACGCCGTTCGGGACGTTCTGCTACGTCACGATGCCGTTTGGCCTCAGAAATGCGGGTGCAACATATCAGCGTTGCATGCAGCACGTTTTTGGGGATCACATCGGACGGACGGTCGAAGCATACGTAGACGACATCGTCGTAAAAACCAGGAAGGCGGACGACCTGGTTGGCGACCTTGGCGTCGCGTTCAACGCCTACGAGCCAATAGGGTCAAGTTAAACCCCGAAAAAATGTGTCTTTGGAGTGCCGCGAGGCATGCTCCCGGGATACATTGTCTCCCGACGGGGAATCGAGGCCAACCCGAAAGGTCGCGGCCCTCGAACGAATGGGTCCGATCCGGGACCTCAAAGGGGTGCGAAGGTGCTGGGGTGCCTCGCCGCCTTGAGCCGCTTCATCTCGTGGCTCGGTGAGAAGGGCACCGCCCCTCTACCGCCTACTTAAGAAGCACGAGCGCTTCTCCTGGACCACCGAGGCCCAGGATGCGCTCGACAAGCTGAAGGCGTCTCTGACGCATGCCCCGATCCTCACGCCGCCGCAAGATGGCGAACCCTTGCAGCTCTACGTGGCCGCAACCACCCAGGTGGTCAGCGCCGTGATCGTCGTAGAGCGCACGGAGGAAGGGCACGCCCTGCCTGTACAGCGGCCGGTCTACTACATCAGTGAGGTCCTGTCAGACACGAAGATGCGCTACCCCCGGGGTCCGAGAAGTTGCGTACGCGGTAGTCCTTGCGCGGCGCAAGCTCCGCCACTACTTCGAGGCCCACCCCGTCACGGTGGTTTCCTCCTTTCCGCTAGGAGGAATCATCCGCAACCCCGACGCCGCGGGAAGGATCGCCAAGTGGTCCGTAGGGCCGGTGGGCGAGACACTCGCCTACGCCCCGCGCAAGGCCGTCAAATCCCAAATTTTGGGCGATTTCGTCGGCCGAGTGGACGGATACACGGCCCTCGCCGCCGCGGATCCAAGCGGAGTCTTTGGACTCGTTCTTCGACGGCTCGGTGATGAAAACGGGGGCGGGCGCGGGCTTGCTCTTCGTGTCACCCCTTGGGGAGCACATGCGCTACGCAGTGCGCCTCCACTTCCCCGCGTCTAACAATATGGCTGAATACGAGGCCCTTCTCTGCGGCCTCAAAATCGCCATTGAGTTAGGCGTCCAAGCGCCTCGACGTGCGGGGGGGACTCGCGGCTCGTGATCGATCGGGTCATGAAGAACGCGAGCTGCCATGACGACAAGATGGAGGCCTACTGCAAGGCCGTGCGGGCCCTCGAGGACAAGTTCTATGGCATCGAGCTCAACCATGTGCCCCGCCGGTACAACGAGGAGGCAGATGAACTGGCCAAGATTGCGTCCGGGCGGATCACCGTTCCCTCGAACGTTTTTACGCGCGACATCGCGCAACCCTCGGTCGTCTTCGAGCCCTACCCCTCGAGTCACGACGGACCCTCGGGGGCTCCCTCGAATCCAGCGGGTACGGAACCCATGGACGAGGACCCCTCGAACGAGGCGTACGTGCTCTCCCTCCTCGAGGGGTACGGCTCTCACGAGGCCGACGTGATGGACATCGAACCGGCTCCTGCCCAAGAGGACCGGTGCGAAAAATACATCGCCCGGATCGCTCGAGGGGAACTCCCCGTGGACCGGGCCGCGGCCAGGTGCATCGCCAGGATGGCCAAGTCTTTTGCCCTCGTTGACGGCGAGCTGTACAAGCGCGCCGCCTCCGGCATCCTACAGCGGTGCGTGCCCATTCCCGAGGGGCGCGAGCTCCTACGGGACATTCACGCGGGGATCTGTGGCCACCACGCCGCGCCCCGCACCCTCGTCGGCAACGCATTCCGCCAGGGCTTTTACTGGCCTACCGCGGTCACGGACGCCAGCGAGATCGTGCGCACCTGCGAAGGGTGCCAGTTCTACGCCCGCAAGTCCAACTTGCCCGCCCATGCCCTACAAACCATCCCCGTGACATGGCTATTCACCGTGTGGGGGCCGGACATCGTCGGGCCCCTGCGGAAGGCGCCGGGGGCTTCACCCACTTGCTCCGGTCGCGATCGACAAGTTCTCCAAGTGGGTGGAGGTGCGCCCCATCACGAATCTAAGAGCGAGCGGGCGGTAACATTCTTCACCGACATCGTCTACCGCTTTGGAGTACCAAACTCCATCATCACGGACAATGGGTACCGGTTCACGGGCGGAAGTTCTTGGAGTTCCGCGACAAATTCCACATCCGCGTGGATTGGGCGGGTCGTGGCACACCCACGGACCAACGGCCAAGTAGAGCGTGCCAACGGCATGATCCTACGGGGCCTTAAGCCCGAAATTTTCGACCAACTCAACAAATGCGGACGAAAATGGCTCCAAGAACTACCGAGCGAGTTGTATGGAGCCTAAGGACCACCCCGAGCGAGCCACCGGGTTCACCACATTTTTTCTAGTCCACGGCGCGGAGGCCGTCCTCCCCACGGACTTAGAATACGGTTCGCCCGGGGGTTCGAGGCTATGATGAGGATGCCAACCGGCGGGCCCGCGAGGACTCGGCCCGGACCCGTGGACGAGGCACGCCTCGCGGCTTTAATGCATTCCGCAAGGTATCAACGAGTCCCTAAGACGCTACCGAGGCACGCAAGATACGTCGACGGGATTTCGGTGAAGGGGATTTGGTCCTAAGGCTGCGCCAAGACAACCGAGGGCGCCATAAGCTATCGCCCCCATGGGAGGGACCCTACGTCGTGGTGAAGGTACTCAAGCCCGCACATACAAGGCGGCCAACGAGGACGGTGAAGAGCTCACCAACGCTTGGAACATCCAACGGCTACGTCGCTTCAACCCTTAGCTAGGATTTCCAAGTATTTTTGTTGTAAAAACCGTACGACCAACGCCCCGGTTGGTAAACAACTATGTAAATGCTTCAAGTCTAATAAAAAGGGCAACTCGGCTTTCCCCCCGAAACCCAAGTTACCCTCGGGGGCCTCTTGCGGGGGGGGGGAGGGGGGGGGGCACCCCCCCCAAAGTGGTCCCATTTTTCGTGCAAAAACAAAACAACTCACACGCGCTAAGTTTGTTTTCTACTTCAACTACGAGCAACGATTCGAACGGGCGCGGGCGGCCCGGCGGGGAGGAGCGTGCGAGCCGAGAGATAGCCTACGCCGCGTGGATATGGCCCTTCTCTCTCGCCTCCAACCCAGCGGGCCCCCAGCGAAAATCGAACTCCCCTAAGTAAAATCTACTCAGGAAGAAGGAGAAACAAAAAAAGCGCAATAAGCAAAAGACTTCATTTCGTATCATCAAATGTTTACGATTAAGATAATGTGCTTATTTACAAGGGCCCCATGGCCGGAATGCGATGCTCGAACAAAAAAAAACGGGCCTAGCGCCCAGCGTTTTCGAGGGCGGGAGGAGCGGCGGCGTCGGGGCGGCGTCCGGGAAGAGGAACTCCTCGAAGGCTTCGGCGAGCGACCGGTGGCGTCGGCGATGAGCGCGTCCACACGCTCCATCGCCACCTCGTCCTCGACACCCTCGGGGACAACGTAGCCCCTCCGCCAGCGCCTCGAAGTTGACCTCGTAGTGGGACTGCACCACTCCGCGGGCCTTCTGGATGCCCAGATGCAGCGCCCGGCGCATCCGCTCGGTGACGTGACCACCAAGGGCGCACAGGCGGCTGGCCAACGAGCTGCCAGCCTGAGCCTCGCCCTCCTCCAGGACTTGGCAGGTCTCGAGGGCCGCATCACGCAGCTCCTGCAGCTCCCGCTCAGAGGAGTCATAAGAAGCCTGCAGCGCCTCAGCCCGTTCAGCGGCATGCCCCAGAGCGGTGCGCAAGCCTAGAACCGCCAAGACAGGAAAGAAATCAGAAAGGGGGAAGCGAGCCCTCTAACAGAAAAACCAACAAGGCAAGAGCCAAGCGGCGGCTCACCTTCGACTTGCTTCCTCTCCGTCTCGAAGTCGCGGCGCACGGCCTCGACCCGTCGGCTCGAGGCGCTTGACGGTCTCATCTTGCTCCCGGAGGGCCGGCTCCCGATTGGTGTTGGTGATGCCGAGCATAAGCGCCTCGCCCTCGGCCTTGGAGAACGCGGTGTTCCGCTCCTCCAATGACCCCTCGCGCCGCCTCATGTGAGACGCGCTCCTGCTCCCCGCGCCGCCGGGCGTCGACGAGGGCGGCTTGCTCCTCGCTGGAGCCGCCCCTCGGCTCCTTCGGCGGGCGGTGTGCTCCTCGCTGAAGCCTCTCCTCGGCGATGGCGAGCGCCGCAACCTTGGCGTCGAGGGCGGCCTTCAAATCGTCGGCCTCCTTGGCCGGCCCGCTCCCGGCCGCGCGCCCGCTCCTCGGCTGGCGGCGCTGCGCTTGCGCCCCCTCGAGTGACGTGCGGAGCTCCCCGGTTCTCGCCGCGGACGTTGGCCACCTCCCGCCTCCCGGTTGGCGGCCGGCGTCCGCGTCTTCTCCAAGTCCGAGCGTGCACCGCCGCGAGCCTCATCACGATCGATGAGGGCCGTGCGGACCCGCTCGAGGCTCGAGCGGCGCGGCGGGTCTCCGCCTTGAGCTCTCGGGGAGCTCGTCGCGCCACGCCATGGCCCGTACGCCGGCCGCTGTCCGGCGTCCCGAGGGCGTCGGCAAGCGCGTCGAAAGCGGCCGCACCGCTCCCGGAGCCGGGTGGACCTCGGCGTTCACCCCGGTCGAAGGCGTCGTACTTGTCGTGGGCGCGGCGCTCGAGCTCCCGGCACCCACAAAATCAAAACCCATAAGCGGCGCAACACGGGGGGGGGAGCACACAAAAACGAAAGAAAGAAGAGAACGAGCAACCACGGCCTACCCGGAAGATGCACCATGCGGGGCCGCCATGGACCCGCGGCGCTTCGTTCGGCCGCGCGGTCGAGCGTGGCGCCGTGGCTCGGAGCTCGCCCCCGCAGCTCCTGCTCCCCCGGGCGTCGGCAAACACGGGGGGGATCGTCGGCAACTCCCTCCACCCCGGCGAAGCGACCGGCACGGGAGGACGAGGCCTCGGCGCCGTGTCCTCGGTCCCCCGCCACCATGTGACCCTCGTGCCGCCTCACGAGGGCCCCCTCCTAGGGCTCGGGGGGAACGCGTGGGGGAAGCTAGCCCACCGATCCCACCCCGGGCGGCGGGGAGTCGTCCGAGATCTCCACCACCTCCGCCCGCGGATCGGCCGGCGGGCGCCCGCGCTTGTGCCGCCTCCACCGCGCCTCCACTCGCGCCTCGGTGGCCGCGGGCGCCCGGCACGGCGCCGCGGCCACCACCTCCGGCCGCGCCCCGCAACCACGGGCGCCGCCATGGGTTGCACCACTTGCTCCGCCTCCTCCGCGGTGGCGCCACGGATAGCGCCTCGCGGCCGAGCCGCCTCCGCGGGGCTGCGCCTCCGCCACGACCGTCGCCGCGGCTCGCACCCCCACAATGGCCGGCGGCGGCCGCTCCTCGGCGACCGCCGGCCGTGCGCGGCGGGCCGATCTGCCGGCCGAAGCCTCGAAGCCTCGGCCCGAGCTTTGCGAGTTTTCGCCCGCCGCCGCGTGCTTGCCCCCGCCCGCGACGCCCTCGACGAGCGCCGCCGGGTGGGGATGGACGCGTCCGTCCTCAGCACCTTGGCCGGTGCGAGAGGAGGCACGGTTGGCACCACCTGCGCTGTGCACAAACAGAGGGTTAGAACGCCTGATCATCAACAAATCAAACCAAGCAAAGGATCGAACCCCTTACCTCGAGGAGGGAAAAGGCGCGCTTCCTTTTCCTCGAAGCCTCAGCGGACGAGGCCGGCGCGGCTGGCACGCCCGCCGCCGCGCCTCCCGACGGCCGGCGCGCCGCGCGCGGGCACGCGCGGCCGCCGCGCCTCCCGAAGGTGCCGCGCGCGCGGGCACGCTCGCCCCGCGTGCGGGCACGCCCGCCGTCGCGGCTCCTCGACGACGCCGCCACGCGCGCGAGCGCATGCTCGCCCCCGCGCGCGCACGCTTGATGCGCGCGCATAGGCGCGCTTGCTGCGCGCGCCCCCGTGGCGCGCGCCGGCACGCCTCCGCGGCGCGCGCCGCCCGCCGATGTTGATTGCCCGGCGGCGGGCGCCGTTGCGCCCGCCCCGCCGATGCCGCCCTTGCCGCCGCGCGGTTCCCGGCGACGGGGGGCGCAGCCGCCACCTATCGAGGGGGTCCTCCCCCTCGGCCTCTTCCTCTTCATCCTCCTCCGAAGATGAGTACTCCTCGGTCCCGGGAGGAGAGCCCCCGCTCTTCGCGCGCGCCGGTACTCCGCGTTCCGCCGGTCGCGGCGCGCTTGATGTCGCCTCGCGCGCTCCCTCTCCCCGCGCGCCGCCCGCTCCTCGCTCCCGTCGGCCGTGCCGCCCGGCCGAGCGCGCGGGGCCTGGGGGTGGGCGGAACGGACTTTGAAGCGGTAAAGCTCACCGGTGCATGCGGGAACATCAAGGACGCGTCGGGAGGTAGAAGCAACACCAAGAACTAAAACAAAATCAAGAATCAAACTCACCCGCCGGGCCGGTGGGGAGCATCTCGAGGTCCCATGGGGTCGGTCCGGATGCATCGGCATCCGGGTGTCGACGGCGCTCCGCGCCGGGTGAGCGCATATGGCCGCTCGAGGGGCGTCGGGAGCATCCGCGACCTCGCTAGATCGACGGGGTTGGCCGCCTCGTCATCTCGAAGATACGCGCAGCGGCCTCTCCATCGGGGGCACGACCCGGCCCTGATGGAGGAAGGCGAGGACGCCCATCGCGGTCGGCCCTCGCGCCGCCGGGCTCGCAGGGGCGGCCGGACCGAGTCCTCGCCACCTCCCGATGCTTGAGGCGTGGACACCCCGTAGCCCCAAGAGCCGGGCTTCTCCTTGAACACCCGACCGGTGTAGGGGGGGAAGGCCGGGCTCGGCGTTGCACAAGTAGAACCATCCCCGCTCCCGGCCCTGCGTTGTTCGTCGTCATGGTGCGGGGGATGTAGACGTTCTTGAATTGCCCCCGCGGGGGTAGCGACATCCCGCCGGCGCGCACCGCGCGGCGGGGTCCTCCGCTCCGTCGTGGGGGCCGCGTGAAGAGCTCCGCGCGAAAAAGGTGTACCCGCAGCTCCCAATTGACCGGGATCCCCGGGGTACCCTTCGCGTACGCCCACGAACGTAGCCGCCGCGAAATCGCGTTGGGCGCGAAGTTGTGCAACTCCACTTCGTAGTGGTGGCACATCGCCCGCATGAAGCGGCTCGCCGGCGCGTTGAAGCCTCGCTCGTGGTAGCGGATAAAGCTCACCACGTAGCCCTCCGGCGGGTTGGGCGCGCGGTCCCCGGCCGGCGGCACTATCCACTCCGCCGGCGTCCATCTTCATTGGCCGCCGGTGGCCGGCGGCGACCGGCCTCGCCAAGGGCCCGGCGGGTCACCGACGACCTCTCCCGTGCGTACGGGTCCGGGATCGTGAGGGCTCGAGGCGGCGCCATGAGAAGAAAGGCAAAGGAAAGCGAGAGCGGAGGACGAGAAACGGAAGAAGAGCTCTAATGGCGACACCGCACGGTGGCAAAGGCGAGGCGAAGACGAAGGGGCAGGGGGCTGAAATGGTGAGGCGTTAAGGTAAAAAACCGCCGTCTCCCCCTCCCCTCAGATTTATAAGCCGCGGGCGAGCTCTCCGGGGCGGATGTCCCGTGCGCATTAAGCAGGGGAATCTTTTCTTCACGCCGACGAACGGGCCCCACCACGACCGCGCCGGCCACATCACCGCGGACGGGCCATCATCACGGCGAAGACATGCGGGGACCGAGGCGAGCGGTCACGTCCGCTCGCCACGCCGCCCACTACGCGCGCGCGCGCCGCAACGCCTAAAAAGGCGCGCCCGCGTTGCAAAACCGCAGCCTCGACGCGTGAGGCATTTAATGACCGGTCCCTTGCCAAGTAAGGAGAACCCTCGAGCAGGGCGAACCCCCCGCTCGAGACAAAGACAACCCTCGAAGGGATATCGGCGTGAGAAGGCCGCCGGGGCCCGCTTGAAGTAAAGCGAGCACCGCGGGCACCCATGCCACGCAAAACCCTCGAGCGGCACGAGCCCTTGGCTCTAGCACGATGTCGGCCCTCGATGGGACACTACAAGGTTTTCCCCCTATTGCAACAAATCCCTTAGGCAACACCACTATTTCGGTTGCAATAGTGGATACTATTGCACCGAAACGGTGATTTGGTTGCAATTTGTGTGTCTATTGCAACACAAAATTTGAATTGCATTATTTATTTGTTCGGTTGCAACATGTTGACGCTAATGCACCCTTTTTAGGATTTCTGTTGCATTTGGTTGGAAATAATGCCACCCCAATTTTGTGTTGCATTAGCATTTCTTACGTTGCAACGAAAAGTTGCTATAGCCACCATACTAGGGATGGTTGCGTTTGAACAAGTATGTCGCAACGTAGAATTTTGGTTGCAAATATATCTTTGCGATGTTGCAACAAGTTGGCGCTAATGCACCCATTATTCAGCAATTGTGTTGCATTTGGTGGGAAATATTGCTACCCTACTTCGTTGCACTAGAAATTCGAGTGTTGCAATATAAACTTGCTATGGCTACCATACTAGGGTTGGTTGCGTTTGAACGGCCTTACGCAACGTCTTATTTGGGTTGCAAATATCTCTTTGCGTTGTTGCAATACAAGGAAGGCTACTCGCTTCGTTTCTAGCCTCAAGGAGGAATATTGTGTACGTATTGCCACAAAATTTGTTTAGATGAAAAAAAATGCTGCTATGGGGTTGTAGCAAAATTTAAAATGCGATTTAATAAATAAATTTTATTATGAAAAATCTGAATTTTAACAATATGGTATAGACTATATGTACCATGAAAAAAAAGGAGGAAAAAAAATTGTGTTCTATGGGGATGTGGGCTAAGCCAGACCACAATAGGCTCAACCGGCGAGCGTAAAGCCCAGCGAGCGGGAGCCCGAGTGGACCAGCCAGCCCATTAAGCCCCAGAGCGCAAGTAGCAAGCATTAGTTGATGATGGTAATACGGAGTTCGAAAGCGCAGGCACGCCTCTTTTTTTAAGGCCGGGATACCCCTTCTCGGTTTACGGGGTGGCACTAAAGGTACTGGAGACTAGGATGTGAAAATGTCAAATGGGCCGATGAGAGTAATAAAAACAAGGATATGCCGGCCCAAATCGTCTATAACTTACGGCTCCCCCCCACCCCCAATAAACCGTTGCTCCCAACCATCCCCCTCGTCGGCTCCGACCGTCGCGTCCACATCGAGATGCCCCGCATCGCGGTTTCCCCCCGCGGCAAGCGGCGACACGCGGCCGGAGTGGCCGCATCGAGCCTTCCCGGACCGGTGGCGGGCGCGGACGAAGGGGCGCGGCGCGCCGTAACACGGCCCGAGCGGCCGCCACGGCAGCGGGGCCGCATCGAGGGGATCCCGGAGAGCGGCGGCGCCGGACGGCGGGGCCGCACCGAGGGTTTTCGGGCGGCGGCGGCGGCGTACGGAGGTGCCACTACTCCACCACGCGAAGCGTGATGCACGCGGGCGGTTCAAGTGTTCCACACCACCTACCTCGTCGTCCTCCCGGTATGGTCGGCGGCACCCCAACCCCCGTCGTCCTCTCGGTACGGACGACACCGCCACCTCGTCGTCGTCGTCGACGGCCCGCATCGCCAAGTCGATCCACTCCGGGGGGTAAGCGAGCCCTAGTCGGATGCAAGCGTTCCCGAAGAGAAGTGAGGTACACCGCGCCCTACCCTCTTTGATTTTCCAGGAATCGTGTGACTCCTTTTGCAATTAGAAAAATGTTAGTAGTTCATAGTAATCAAAATTTCATACTAGATAATGGTAATTGTGTTTTTGTGTGCATCCATCTCACCCCATACTAGATAATGATAATGATAATTGGCTTGATTTCTTGCCATCTTTTGCTGTGAATTTGACCTGTGTACATTTGATCACAATCCTAAAAACAAAGCCATCCAAATGAACGCAGGCTGTCCCATTTAGTAGGTTAGGCCTTTTCTGGCAGGTAGTCGGGGGATCACGGGTAAATTGGTATACATTATGAGTCAAGAGATTGAATAGGGTGTTTAAAACCGAAAAACAGCAAATTGTTTTGTTTCCTCAAAGCTAGTGAACACCTGCTAATGAGGTGAGGATCATCATTCCGGACTCGGATGCTGAGCGGGACAATAGCAAGAAACCGTCTCCATCAAAAGCTTCGGGATCATCGAAAAGAAAGGTGCATTTTTTTGACTAATTTGCTTTGCATTGGCCACAAATTTGTTGTAACACATTTCATGTTAGTAACTTGTGTTTGTTGTCCGCCATAGCAAATGCCCTTGCGCCAAATGGTTCAACGAATCTGAAGGAGCGCTATGATGATTTGCGGGAGCGATTGAGAACCGAAGCGTCGACATTGCCTTGGAACGCGAGGAAGACATGGAGATGACCCCGAAGGAATTCATGGAGGCTTGATGGCGACAAGTTAGAAGTGATGGCGAAGAAGATCCGCAAGCTTCGGGATAAAGTCAATCGCAAGTAGTAGTAATCTAGCTTAGTACGTAACATAACCGGGTCCTAGGTGAATGTTATGCGGATCTTTGGTGAATGGTCTAAGAATGGATGTGTATGTGGCAACATCTAAGTAATAACTTTGAACATTTATACATGCATCTTCGTATGTCTATGTGTTTGGATCTGGATGAGCCCTTGCAAAATATTTGAACTCATGAGTGACACAAATTGAAATCTGTTGGGTCTGTCATGCATATTTGGACTAACCATCATGCCGTTTTCGGAATTGCGTCATGCTATTGTTTATGCTATTCATGTGAATGTTCACAAAGCATTGTGATCAACAATTTGGAGACTCTTCACTAGAACTCTCGAATTTTGTGTATTATTGTTAGCCTCTATAGCGGCCGATCGAAAAGAAAAATAATGAATTACGCATATGTTGAAAACCACCGAGAAAGGTCATACTACGTACAACCTCGTAAATATTGAAACCGTGTATTCCTTGGTTGTACTAAAATTTTGTCTATCGTGTATGTATTGCCACGATCGAGATAGGGGCTCTTCCGATCCGGACCATTCCAAAATTCCGTCTTCGACAACCCGGTTATTGTTGCGGAGATCTCCACGAGGGCCTCTAGGGGATCGATCTCCACGGCGATCTCCACGTGATTATTGTTGCGGAGATCTGAGCGGCGCTACGGCCACGGCCGGTACGTACCGATGTCTTGATCTCGTATATATATCCAATCGTTCGCTGCATATATATGCATATTGGTATATATATCGTGATCAAGGTCGATTGAAATTAAACATGAACAATGCGGATTAACTAATGGCATCAGACGAAGATCGAAGTTGGATGCGCTTGCCTCGACACTCGGCGGATTGGCGAGAACAATTTTCGAATTTTTTTTTGCAAAAATTTACGGACTCATCGGCGCGAGGTGGATCTATTGCGTGTCCATGTAAATTGTGTGATGCATGATCGGACATTCCACCGTGGGTCGCATTCAAATTCATTTACTCAATAGAGGGTTTCTTGATTGTTTCATAGATGCCGGTAACATTCAAGACCAAACTAATACTTCTTTCTCGGGGTCCCGTGAATCAAGATGTTACTGCTGATCTCAATAATCATGATGCACTACCTACGACTCGATGATACAACACATTTATTTGTAGAAGACGATGAAGAAGATGGTTTGGATGATAACCACTGCGCCACCAATACTCGATTAGAAACATTATCGGTGGCACTATACATCATGGACAAGCCGGAGATGAGGAAGAGGCGGATAAGCGAGCGAGAGATCTTTTTGAAACTATTAGAGCGGCAAAGAAGGAATTGTATCCAGGATGCAAAAATGCAACGAAGGTCTCTTTTATTGTGGAGCTTTTTCGGATAAAGTGCATGTATGGCTTAAGTAACGCGTCATTGGAGGCCATACTTAAGCTCTTTGGAAAGGTTCTCCCCGACCGCATTGTATTCTCGACTCCTTGGATAAAGTGCAAAGGGTGATTCGAGACACAGGGCTTGGACTATGTCAAGATACACGCATGCCAAAATGATTGTGTGTTATTTTTTGATAAATACGCAAATGGAAACATGTCCCATTTGTAAGGAGTCAAGGTGGAAAGTAGTAGATAAAACCTCGATAATAATTGTAGTGCGATGGGTGCTACTTCGTTAAGAAAGCGGTTACCAGTTAAGATCCTACGCTACTTTCCTCTTATTCCTCGGCTTCAAAGAATGTATATGTCAAAGCAAATGTCAAAGGATATGCGGTGGCACAAGAATGAATTGGTGAATGATGGGAAAATGCGTCACCCTGCTGACTCAAAGGCATGGAAGCACGTGGATTCAGAGTTTAAATGGTTTTCAGAAGGAGGAGGTCGTAACGTTAGGTTGGGTCTTGCTTCTGATGGGTTCAATCCCTTTGGCATGCAAAGTCTTACGTATTCCATTTGGCCTGTCATCCTGGTTCCTTACAATTTGCCTCCATGGATGTGTCAGAAACAATCTAACTGGATTTTGTCAATGTTGATTCTGGTCCAAAATCTCCTGGAATGGATATTGATGTATATTTGAGGCCCACGATCCTTGGAGCTCAAGGAGCTTTGGAATAATGGTGTTAAAACAAGAGATGCGAGGGACTAAGAAGAATTTTAGATTGCGTGCTATACTTCTTTGGACAATTAATGACTTCCCGCCTATGCTATGTTGTCTGGTTGGAGCACTAAAGGAAAGTTTGCATGTCCATACTGCCACAAACATACTGAGTATTTGTGGTTGAAACATGGGCGGAAGCACTGCTACATGGCACATCGACGTTTTTGGCCCCTGACCATCCATGGCGCAACAATGCGGTCAGCTTCAACAACAAGGTCGAAACCAGGGAGGCACCAGAACCACTATCTGGTGCACAGGTACTTGAGCAGTATTCTACTTTTGAACAAGTAGAATTTGGAAAGACATTGTTATCAAAAAAAAGGAAGCGTGACGAAGACAACAGATGGCACAACTGGAGGAAGAAGAGTATTTTTTTTTGAGCTCCCTTACTGGTCTTCTTTGCTCATCAGGCATAATTTGGACGTGATGCACATTGAGAAAAATATATGCGAGAGCATACTAGGCACTCTGCTTAAGTTGGATGGCAAATGTAAGGACGGGGAGAATGCTCGGCTTGACATGGAGCATCTACGGATACGACCAGATCAGCACCCTGTGATTAAAGATGATAAGTATACCTTGCCATCAGCCTTGTACGAGTTAGATAAGGATGCCAGGGAAAGTTTGTGTGAATTTCTATATGGAGTGAAGATGCCTGATGGGGTTTCCTCGAATATAAGAAGATGTGTTGATGTAAAGTCACGTAAGGTGTCAGGCTTGAAAACGCATGACTACCATCTAATTCTACGAAACTTTTACCCTTAGTGGTGCGTAGGATTTTGCCAGAAGCTGTTGTCATTGGATTGATTCAGCTTAGTAATTTCTTCGATGCACTATGTTCAAAGGAGTTGGTGGAATCAGAATTGGACAGGCTCAGTTGTTCAATTAGGGAGGCTATTTGTCGACTTGAGATGTTATTCCCACCCGCATTTTTTGATATCATGATCCATTTGCTGTTCATCTAGCTGAAGAAGCTAAACTTGGGGGGCCAAGGGTGTTACGGATGGATGTACCCGGTGGAACGGTACCTACGCACTGTGAAAGGATATGAGGAACAAGGCTCACCCCCGAAGGTTCAATTGCCGAGGGATACATACTCGAGGAGTGCCTTACATTACTCGCTCAAGATTCTTGGACGTGGACACCAAAGACAATCGTGTTGATCGACATGAAACGGTTATTGTTAATGAGCCACCATCCGGTTTGAGCATTTTTTCAGTAAATGGATTACAAGAGGAGAGGACAAAACGGTTGAAGAAATACCACCAAATGAGTTTCGGAAGATGAGGCACTACATAATTTGCAATTGTGATGAAGCTAGACCATATGTCGAGTAAGATGCACTACCGAACATCATTATTGCTTTTAATTTTAAATATCAAACTAACTAATATTCTTTTGTGTGCGGCGAGCATTTGGAAGAACTCGAGGGCACATGTGTTGACGGTTAATAGTTGTATCAAAGTTCGTTTGTGACTTGCAAGCGGACAAGTCTCCCGTCGTAGTCAAGGGACCCCTTCTTCCCTCGAGTGGTGAACCCAAGGTATCGAATCCGTGGAACAATGTGCAATGCAAGGATTCAATCTAGTAAAGCAAGGTAAAGCTATCTAATGAAGACAAGTTGCATCTAATCTACTAACTCATAAAGAAAACGAATCTAATCTAATCTACTAAAGAGGTAGCAAGAGAAAGCAAGAGATAACCAATCTAGAGAATCTAGATCATGCTTATGTTGTAGCTCCAAACAAGATAGATGAAGATAGAAAAGCGAATCTCATTAAAAGCATCTTTAAATCGTGGCCTTCCCATCCGACTCCGAAAACATCCGCCTTTCGAGACCCCCGTTCGTCACAACGTATCCCTATTCATGCGGGGAGCTTAGGGCGAGTTCGATAGAACAAGTTGAAATCACTTGGCCGGTCCGTATGCACCTCTAGCCACCGCGGCTACAAGAGCACCCTATGTAATCTAGCTATAGACTAGATCGTAGAAGAAGCAAAACCAAGAAGAAAACAAAAATCATCGAGAAGGCACTTGATCGCTAGAAATCGGATTCACTTACAAACTTCACCATGAATGATTACATGAACAAGATCACCACCGGGGCCCTCCCTCGATCTTGATCCTCGCTCCGAGCTCGACGTGGTCTTCCATGCAAGGTTCCCACGTCGGCTAGGGAAACCCTAGACAACTAGCACGACCCTCATCTCCGAGATGGTGTCCCCTCGCTTTCTCTCGCTCCTCGGCGGCGGAATACGACTTCGGTTCTGCGTGGCTCTCGGTCGTGGGGCTATTTATAGCCCGAGAAGCAATTAGGTCAAAGGAGAGGCCGATTGGGCCCCGAATCGGCCGGCCGTCCGCCCGGGCCCAATTCGGCCGATCCCGCGCCTGCTTCGCCGGTGTTGCTTCCCATGTCTTCTAGATGTTCTCCCCTTTTACATGTGGGCCCTTGACGTCGTTTCTCTCCGAATTGGACTCAACTCCTTGTCTTGCAAGATTCGGAAGACTTTTCGGTTGCGCCTGGGAGTTTATCATCTTCTCGGGCTTGGTCCTTGGGCTCTTGGAGTCATGTTCACTTCATTGCTTCGACTTGTATCGGGCTTCAAGGTCTTGTCATGAGGTGCTTAATGAACTTATCCCGAAGTCTTGCTTTATCGTTAAACCCCCGTAAACACATAACTCCAAAACCGACATGCACAAGTGAACTTGTTATACCACGGGGGTTAGTACCAATGAATAAGATACAAAAGTCATGCCAACACCGAAGGTAAACTCATGGCTAGGTTGACGGATTTTCACCGTCAACAACATGGATCCAGTAATCTTGATAAGCGACATGAGGCTCAACTCGTAAGATGGTTTGAAAGCAAGATCACGAGGTTTACATGCTAGAGGGGAAGTAAGTTCGTATTTGTTTGCACTTGCTCAAGGACCGGATCCCCGACCTCGTACATTGAATAGATGTCATATCAACAATTGGTGTTTCGTACCGATAACATCGAGAACCCTTGTGACACAAAACGGTGGTGTGCTTGTCAAGGGTGAGGCAGAAGGCACAAATTGGTATGGGGTGATTAAAAGAATGATCTCAATCGAATTCCCTAGACAAAAAGAAGTTATTCTGTTCCGGTGTGGTGGTTTGATGTTCCTCTTGTCACAAGTACCAACAGAGGCGAGGATACAAGAAAGATAAATATGGGGTCATTGACATCGATACTACTCGACACAAGTTTAGCAATGAACCCTATATTCCGGCAACACGAGCAGAAACGGTGTTTTATGTGAATCCGGTGAACAAACTTCCGTTTGGAGCAAGGGTGTTATTTCAATGAAACCAAGGAACTTGTTTGCCATGCTCGAATTAGATCTCGAGGACTCACTTGCCGTGGGTATCGAAGGTATTAATTTGCGTCGGGTGAACACCAGGTTTGACAAATTGGTCTAGATCGGACAAGGAAGGCACAACCGGTGATGTCTCGCTTATTAATCGCAGTTCGGCCGAGGCGGTTGACGAACCGCACGACGAAGTATTTGATGTTGATGATGAACATGATCCGGATGACACGTACATTGATGATGGAATTGTTGCACCAATAGTTCAAGATGCCCAAGATGATGAGTTTTTCAATTGATACTTACTCGAATTAGGGTCATGACTTCTATGTTGCCATTATTTACTACTTCGGGAAGACTTTTGCATAAATCTTAATATTTAAAAATATGAATCTAAAAATTGGTATGACAAACAAAAATAGGGGGCAGTAGGGCAGGCCAGTCACCAACAGTTTCAGCGGGGAGCGTGAAGCCTACCGGGCGGGAGCCCGATGGCCGGCTTGTACCCCCAACAAGCCCTGAGGTTAGTAGAGAGGAAGCGGTGTTCGGAGGAGTCTCGGGATGGCAAGCACGCCGCCTTTTTGTTGTGGTGCGCCCGCTTGAGGTAGCGGTGTGGCACTAAAGATTATGCCGATGTGCCGTGCGCCGCGCACACACCGGAAGTAATAAGGACAAAATGGGTCGCCCAATTCGACCGCAACCTTTTCTAACAAAAGGGCACATTGATAATTTGCAAATGTGTCGTTGCTTTTAATATGTTGATATAGAAAATAAAAAATTGACTAACAAATGATACAAATTAATCTTTAGTAAATCAACAAATAATTAGAATAATATGGAAGTTATCTCGTCAAAATTGCCCAAATAAACAAGGCCTCCTAGTTTCAATCCATCACCGAATTAGCTACTAATATGTGCACATATACTCGTTCCGAAAACCAAGAAATTCTACTGCTACTTTTGGTTAGTACATTATTTACATGATTCTACAAATGAGCATCTCGGCGTAAATCGGTAACCATGCTTGATCTCAAGCCGATTAGCAATCTCAAAAGACAGTAATGCATCTCGCGCGTATTGCACCCGCCATTCGTGCAACACCCTCAAACCCCAAAAGCTCGTGGTTCACATTTCTGCCCTTGTACAGAGGTAGCTCCAACATCGATTTCCAATCTTCTCCAAAGGACGACCCCGTAACCATTTCGGTACAGATGGCTATACTTCTCATCAACGCGCAAGAACAATCGCCTGAAGGTCTTTCCAATTAGAAATCTTGATGCCGCAACTTCTCCCGTAGGCGTTCGACATCGTTGGTGATATGCGCTCCCACAAAGATGTGGGCTTCCTCGCCGAGAAACTTGCTCATGACATCATGAAGCTTGTAGCCGGCATGGTGCACCCGGTAAATAAGGCAGCCTCGAACCGACACACAATTGGCAAAGAATGCGAGCTTGTACCCGCCAATCGCGAAGCCGAATCCACTCCTGTCCAATCCAACGAGCAAACGTTCGGGAGGAGGGCTACCTTTGATTTCGTCGATGTACTCCGCCACTACTCCTGCCGCAAGTGACGATGGTCTTGATGCTTGGTACCGCTCCCTGAAGAATTCAACCTCGTGCATGGTAGTTGCGGCGGTCCCCGGTCCTCCAAAAGGGGTGGACGGACGACGGCGAGCGCCATTCGTCCCACTCCCGCCGCTCCGACTCGAACGTCGGGCGGACTAACTCGCGGCCTCCCACTCAAGTTGAGGCGCGACACGCTTGCCACCGCAGTTAGCCCCAAACCAAGAAAACAAAGTCCCCAATCTTCAACCTCGTGACAAATCCACGACTAGCTAGCAACCGAATGTGCTGGCAGACTAACCTTCGAAGCGACGTCTCGCCGACGCGGCCGGGATTGCTCTCGCCCGCATCACCCAGGTTGTCGAGAGGGCGGGCCGGGCGACGGCGGCCTCACGAATCCCCCTTCATTTGTGGGGCGCCGCCGTCACCCGATGCGTCGCTTCTGGTCATCGCCGCCGTTTCGAGGTCGCTTGCGATGGCGGCGGAGATTGCAAGCTTTGGGGGGGTCGCCCGCAATGGCGGCAGCAAAACCCCTTCTCCTTCGATGCAAGGGGGGAGCGCAGGAGGGGGGGGGGTAGGGAAGAGGCTAAACTAGTATATTCTATGCCGTCGTTTCGCCTTCATAACAGTCAATCGACGTGTTGGTTGCCGAAGCAATGGGCATGGCAAGACTTGAAGACAACCTATGAAGACGAAGGGGCGGCTGCTCCTACCCAATCACACGCACGCGCGCTCTCGGGGAGTCGTGGTCCGGCCGCAACGCTTCACCGCACGGATAGTTGTATGCAAAATCACACTAAGGGTTTGATGTATGAAAAGGTTTGCGTAAAGCTCGTATCGCAAAGTAGATCCAAATTATTTATGTAGTTTTAGATTTCATCTACATTACTACTCCATGGAGGTGCACCATTAATTACAAGTATTATAGTAAGTTATTTTCAAAACTACTTTCAAAATCTCGTAGCTAAACATCGGATTAAGTAGGTTCATTAGATTCATCACAAATGTTACGCCGACACGTTAAAGGTTTTACAAATAAATTATATTTAGTGTTCCATTTATGAAAGATTCTTGGGGCTAATTTTATTTAGATGCGAACGGAAGAAGAAACGCAACCGCTCGCGCCTCGCGATCTCCCACGCGTTCGGGCCCTACGTACGCTACTCGAGTGCCCCGGACGCTCGTTCAACGAAGCTCCTAGCCTCCCACCGCGCACGCGCGCTCGGCTCGCTGTGACGGTGACAAGACGGGTACCCGGGGCCGGAGTAGTTTGCTTCGTACACCCGACCACGCCCCCTGCAAGAGGAACAAAAATCGCAATGGCAAATAAGGAACAATGCGAAGTTCGATTTCGCCACGAGGGGCCGGCATGCATTAATCTTAGAAAAGGTGAGTTACGTGCCGCCAATGTCGGCGGCGGCGCGCTCGTCGCTACACGCCGTCGATGTCAACCCCCGCGGGCGGCGCATCGGCCGCAATGGGGAAGTGCCTGCGTAGTGCCCGTGCCGGCCTCCCACGGAACGGCCACTCCGGGCCGCGCATCGGGCCCATGGGAAAGTCGACTTGCGCCGTCCGTCGTCGCGAGCGCCGCCGGCGGCTCCCCTCGGCGCGCACCGCACGCACCGCCCTCCTTGACACGCCTTGGGAGCGCACGGTGCCACCCGGCCGGCGGCCACCGGGAGCCCCCGGCCGAGCCCGCGACCGTGACCGCGACCCTCCGCCGCGCGCGTAAGTTCATCGGGCGATCCCTCCGCATCGTTCGGCGGCAACAGCCCCTCCCTCCGCCTCGCTCGCGCGCAAAGACGCTTCCGCCCCCCCTGGCCGAGGCAAGAAACAATGGCGACGCGTCAAACAAGATGCCCCTTGCGCGCCGTGCACCGACGCCCGAATACAGATCCTCACCAGCAACACGGCTTCCACACTTGCCCTCGCGCCGCGAACTTCGGCCGCCCCCCGCCCCCGGCCCGCCCGGCGGGCGGGCAGTATCGCATCCCGGTCCTCCGTGTCCCGCACCATGCTAGCCGTGTCGCCTAGACGCACGCCGCGTCCTCGCCAGCTTCCCTCTCGCCAAGTCCCCGCCCCCCCCGACGAACGGGGCGTCGCCCCGAGACGAGGAAGAAGACAAGCTCCGTGATTCCGACGACGAAGATCCACCCGACGGAGGCGCCGCGCCGGGCCGAAGGACTCAAACCATATGTCGGACTAGGAAACGAAGAAGAATGACAAGAATCGGATCCTCGGCGAGCACGCCAGAAATTATGGAGACAGGAAGACACTCACCCCCGCGAGAAAGCAACCGACGGAGACGCGCCGGACCGACGCGCGACGAACCCCCGTGGGCCTCTTCTCTCGCGGGCGCTTCTCTCCGCCATAGATGCGCGCAGGGAGTCGAGGGGGCCGGAGACGAGCGCTACTCAAGATCGACGAGAGCGGCGCGTGCAAAGGAGCGGGATTGGAAAACACAACACAGGTCTCCGCTGCTATATAACTCGCGTCGTGGCAACCGCATTCGCACCACCGCCGTGTGGGGCCCACAGATCAATGACTAAAAGGCAGGACTATCCCATTGCATTGGACGCCGACCCCACCAACCCCATGGGGCGGTGGGGCGGCAGCCAAGGGTCAATGACGGGTCTACCCAGCCTACCTTGTTGGCCTACACAACCGTGCCTCCGACGGAACCTTGATTGGCTGATCCCATCTCGTGGACGTAATTAAGTGGACCCACTGGGGGCCATTGGCGGGGGGCCACCTGCGGGGTCCACGCCAAACTGGGGGGCCCGCGAGAAATTTCCGGATTGTTTAGTTTTAGCCCCCACTGCGTCCACATCCCGTATTGGGATGTGTTCTTTATTTTTTCATGTTCATAATGAACTTGATCATTTGTATCGCTTAATCATAACTTCAAAGTTGTTTATATTTGTCAAATGATGTCTTCAAATGCAGAAATTTTTCTGCTATTTTTATGACAACATAATCTAGATCATGGTGTCCACTTTATATTTTGGCACATAATACCCGAGCAATAATAATTTTCCAATAGAACATTTCATACTAGATGCAAGATTTCAACATTTGATGACGCCAATTTGAAATGAGATGCATACCAGTTGTTTTCATCCCGCCGAGATGAACAAACTTTATATTGGTTGGATTCTCATTTGAAGAAGGGGTAATGACCACCCAGAACAAAAAAATGACATACCTCCGACCAAGTTTTCTAAAACCCTGAGTGAACCTAGGATTATTCAACAATGTGTAGGACTACTCCCCAAGAAACTTAAAATGACATGCACTAAAGTTTCTTAAAATGACATTTGAAGAAGTGGTCCTACACATCGTTGGGCTAATCCTAGGTTCACTCTCATTGTTTAAGAAACTTGGCCTGAGACATGTCATTTTTGTTCTACGGATCGCATTCCCTTCTTCAAATGAGAATCCAACCAATATAAAGATTTGCTCATCTCGAATTTGAGTTTTCATGAAACTTCGGTATTCATCTCATTTCAAATTGACGTCGTCTCATCGATTGAAAATCTTGCATCTAGTTATGAAATGTTCTATTTTCAAATTATTATTGCTCGTACGCTCGTGACACGATATGGGAGTGGACACCATGATCTAGATTATGTTGTCATAAGAATGTAGGAAAAAAATTTCCCGATTTGGACGTCATTCGACAAATATAAACAACTTTGAAGTTATGATTAAACGATACAAATGATCAAGTTCATTATGAACATGAACAACTCAAGAACACATCCCAACTGGGTGCCGACAGTGGGGCCCACAACTCTGCCTAATGGGGAAATCTCTCATGGGTTCAGCCGACAGCTTGGCGCAACAATCCTGCTGTGTGGAAGGTCCCGCAACTCCGTCACCGTATGGGGTCATCCGTATCAAATTTCCGTAAAGACTGATTTGTGGGCCAACAAGTGCTCGGGTACACCCGTCATTGACCCCGTGATTCCGTGTCCTCCTTATGAAAGCGTGAAGCTTTAAACCCAATGAACCCCGCGACCCCCAAATTCAATCTACAACATGATCTCGAGGCGTGGTTCTTTTCCATCTCCCCCCTCATCCTCGCCGGGGATAATTGCCGCACATCCAATTACCCACCGCGTGTGACGAACTCGGCAACCACTCCATGGAAAAGACCTCGGCGGTCGCTACGAGGCGCTATCGAGGTCGCCGGAATCGGCTGACCCGAGCCGACGATTGATATCGTCTCCGTTGCCGCCGCGCGTCGAGGATGCCATTGTGGATCTCCACAACCTGCGCGCAACATGCAAGGCAATGTGCGTGGCGGGTGGCGCCGCCATGGCCCGGACGACGCCTAGCCCCCGAAATGCGTCCCCCGCGTCGATTCTACCTCGGCCACGAGTATCGCGCGGCGCCGGCCAACACACTCGGCCAACGTCGGCAACCCGAGGCCTTGTTCCATAGCATCTTGCGCAACAAGCAAGACCGGGAACACACGGGCGTCATCACGCCGTGCCTTGACCAGCACGCGCGCGCCGCTGAGGCGGGTCACAAGGAATCGATGTACGCCCTCTCCCTCTTCCTCTGGCTGCATCTACGCGGCGAGGCCGACGACGACGAGGCTGTGCGGCCTCGCGCTTGGTCGAGGCACCCCAAGAGGGGGCGACGTGTGCTTCCCTTGACAAATTTGACTTGCACAAAACGCCGCTCCAGATCATTGCGTCGACGTGGGACTATCTACTTGCTGCATGCGAATGCGATTGCCGTGTCGGCCGTGCGCCCGCGCTCTCGTACCTCGCCACGACGATTTGCGTGTGCGGGTCGCGTGTGGCGACCACGCAGATGGCATGCTTGGTACTCGTGGCGTAGGTTTTGCAAATGAGGAGTGTAGGATCCGAAACGCAGTGTGATTGGTTCTTCTACACACTCAAGGAAGCCTTAATGATCCGAAAGAAGGTATAAAAGTTGTGATTGCTGATATTTTCGATAAATTTGTTCCACACATGATGCACCCTAAAAGACATTCTGGATTTCATGTACATGTTTGCGTTCTTTTCTGTGTTTTACAAGTTCACCGATTGCTAAACATTGTTTCAAAGGCACGTGATTTCAGCTTATCATTTGTTCTCGACAAGCTCGTCGAATGCTTTCTTCATTTTCGTGGAAATTTATCCGCGACCGACGAGGGACCTTGCAGAGGCTCGGCGTCATTTCAGTCACATCTTTGAAGAAATCCAGCTAATAAACACAAAGCATGTCTCTCAAGTTGTGTCTTTCGACTATGTATGTGTCTACAATTTGTGTCCTTGGGAGCATGTTGTTGATGATCCTTAGTTGGTGTGGTGTCAACGTGACTCCTGGGGCTAGCTCCGGTGGTAAAATCGCGCTGTCATAAATCTACCCATTGCTACCCGATCTTTATGTTTGTTACACATATTTGTGTGATGCATTTTACTCTAGTACGAATTTGATAAAGGGTTTATGGTAGTCTCGCTAAAGTTTATACAAATATGACATTCGTAAATTTACCTCCGACCACATCAAAAAATGTGTAACCAATATACAATAACTCGTGGTAAACAAGAAGTAAACTTTGTGGGACCCACCCGTCACTAGCCACACCAAAACGCATCCCTCAAATACGCCAACCGTTCGCATAAATGGGTACAGCCGCCGATTTGGAATGTGGTGCCGCTTTTTTCCCCATCCGAATTATTTAACTTTCGCCCAAACTACCGCGCAACCATGACCGGGGCCACCACGCCGGGTTACAAGAGTAAAAAGTCGCGCGTCTTTACTTTCCCTCCCCGAATCCCCTCGCAAAACAAATCTACAATCCTCGGCCGCTAGGGGCCGGGCAGACGATACCGACTACCGCCGCCGCCGCCAAGCCGGCCGCCGCGCGTACACGAGGATGCCGTCGGCCGAGGAGCCGCAAGGGTGACCCCTACGTCCTCTCAAGCGCAGCGCACACCGTCGCTTCGCCATGCTACCTAGAATGTTCACAACCCCTCGGTGCGGCGATTAGTGAACCTACCGCGACCATGCAGGCCCCCGTGCCTAGGGCGACGGGGGCTCTTTTTGGGTCATCATCACCTTTCGGCGACGATGAAGCACGCGTCGACGTGACATAGGTGCGCACCGATGTTTTACCTTCATCTTAGGACGAGACGACCGAGGCCAGTACGCCGTATCGTGGTTCCATCTTTCTCCGTTCGTACCGCATCCAACATCTCATGCATTCGTGCACGCATCGGTACCCTAGATTTCATGCATTTGATCACGCGATTTGCACACCAAATTTCTTCACATGTTATTGATATGACATCGTAATGAATGCGCATCATTAGATGATCACTTTGGACCGTATATATGATTGAGAAGGGTATAGATGGGGAGCCGATACAACACATACTTGTCACTCCCCGTGGTTCACAAATCACCTACAAACCATAAACAACCTCGAAACAAAAACTCGGGGTACAGGATGCCAGGGACATTGTTTACTACAAGACTAGAATTCCCGACTCTACCGGCGGGAAGCAACACTCTTACCGAGATCGACTACTTACGCCGACGTAGAAAGAATGAAACAAACATTCACGAGGAGGAGATGGTGATTAGATTAGTTATCTCCAAAGAGAGCCAATACCTATAAACCATACCATGGCCATAACACCTTTGGAAATCCAAAAGTGCTTACATACATGCCGATGATGAAGAAGAAGTAGAAGAATGTGACTTAGATGAATACAAACTTTGGCTAGCCGATTTGCATCAAGAGAAGAAAGCCTTGGGTAAGATATGCTTCAGCCAAATATTTGTGTACTTATACTCCCGAATTTGCATGTTCAACACATGAATGAAATTAATTATGGATTATATTTCGTAATTAAAAGACATTTTCAGGGATGACACAATCGATACATACAGAGAATACCCGAACAAGGTGACTACTTGAAGACATCGGTAATATCCTCTCCTAATTTGCAAGCAAATTACCATTTTTTGTCATACTACAAAATATGATCGGTCATCATATGCCACTAAATTCTCTCGCGTAATCCGTACGTGGACCCCACCTTCATTTTGCAACACAGGAATGAAATGAACCCAATGTCAGTGTTTTAGACCGGCAAACCTACCAAGGGGGTACCTCGAGGTAGTAGATTGTGCGGTGGGGATCGTGATCGGGAGACCGAGAACCGAAGGTATGCGTGCTGACACGGACACAAGATTTATACAGTTCCTGGCTGCCAAGGTGGCGAACCCTACGTCCCGTTTAGATCAAGTATGGCGCCCCGCGCTTGGTGTTGGATTGTCCCTGAGGGATTGGGATGTGTGGCTAGGTACCCGCCCTCCTTATATAGTCCAGGGGGCGGTTCCCAGCTCCGGGTTACAAGGCAGAGTCCTATAGGATTACATGGAGCGAGTCCTAGTAGGAGTACAGGGGAATTCACTAGGAGTCCGTCTTCTACTATTCTTCTTTTCCTTGCACGAGTACCGGGTGTATACCCGACTCAGCCCCCGAGCACGTTGGAGTCGAGAGTAGTAGTTCGAGTAGTTCAAGCTCTTCGAGTAGTTCTTGAGCGGCCCTCGAATACTGCTTGGAGAAGTCTTCAATATTACTTGAATCGCCGCGAGGCCGGGCGGTGGTCCACCATCAGCCTTGAAAAAATTTGAATGATGGGTGTAGCATAGCGCCCCCGAGCCTTGAAATGATTAGGAAATCAATCCAAGGGTCTTCAAGAAATTCGCGAAGCCATCCGAGTACTCTTGCGCGTGTAGCCCCCGAGATAAGAGAGTCGTATGAGCCACGTCGAGTAGTGATTGGTGAGGAGCCCCCGAGCTTGAGAGCGAGCGAAGCATGTCGGCTATCTTCAAGTAGCCCCCGAGCTGGAGAGATTCCAAGTAGTAGTTTGGTGTCAAGCCGTGGAGCTTGAGAAGTAGTCATGCCGTCAGAGCGGACTTTAGAATGCGACTTAAAAACCGAAGTCGACTTTGTGCCGCGCGGAGCGGACTTTGAGATGCGACTTGAAATCCGAAGTCGACCTCTTAGTTGCCGCGTGGAGCGTACTCTTGGAGATGCGACTACAATAGTCGACTTTGTGCCACGCGGGGTGGACTTAAGATGCAAAAAACGAAAAGCACTTTCCGGAAAGCCAAAGCGAATGAAAAATTAGAGAAAATGAGTAGTTTTGCCGCCGGAGCGGGCTTAAGATTGCGACCGGAGTCGGCTTGTGCCACCGGAGTCGGCTTGGGTGCGACCGGAGTCGGCTTGTGCCACCGGAGTGGGCTTGCTACCCGAGCCATGGATTTCTGTGACCCAAAGTACGCTTGCCGCCGCAGCGGGCTTGTGCCACCGGGAGTGGGCTTAAGTACCGAGCCATGGATTTCGTAATCTAGTACGATTGCCGCCGCAGCGGGCTTGTACACCGTGAGTGGGCTTGTAGGTGCGACCGGAGTCGACTTGCGCACATGGGCCATGGATTTCGGCACCCAAGGCACGAGCGCGAGTACTTAGGGTACTTGGACCCATGGTACGGAGCATGAAGACCACGTGCACTAGGTTCCATCGTCGCCGTACCCGAGGGACGCCATGCCTAGGTTCCATTGAAGCTTACACACGTAGTATGCCACCGAAGTAGGCGATGCTATGTTCTGCTACGACTTTAAGTTGCCGCGCGGGAGTGCACTTTTTTTTAGAATGCGACTTTAGAAGTCGACTTTTAGATTGTCAAGGCAGAGGCGGACTTAGAAGCCGCCCTCTAGGGATAGCCCCCGAGTTGATGAAGTAGACTCGTGGTGACTCTGACCGATATGCCCCAAGAGCCGCGCAGTGTAGTGCCCCGTGAAAACCCGCCGAGAAGCATACACAAATGAGTAGCTCAAGTAGTCCTACTTGATGAGGAGAACAAGCCAAGAAAACAAGAATCATTTAGATAAATGACTTAGCCGTTGCCGCATGGGCGGACCGATGATGAACCCGTGGCGATCGGCGATGGGAGCCGCGACCGCTAAGCTGTTGAAGCCGACTAGTCGCAGTTGATTCCGACTAGTTGTTGGGGGCTCGATCGCCGTTCTCGACTAGTTTGGAAAAACTAGTCAAGATGAAAGGTCGACGCTGGCGACCGAAGACGACGCCGTGGCGGCGCACGGAATACTTGAAGTAGAGCCGTTGTTGCCACGAGACAAGTAGCTTCCACGCACGGCGTGGATGAAGTAGAGCCGCCGTGGCCGCAAGACGAAGTCGTGGCGCACTTGTAGTCGACGACGCAGCCTGGGATAGTCGACGACGAGTGGCGCGACGAGCCGTGTGACGAGCCGCACGACGTGCCGAGGGCACCGCACGCGGCGTAGGCGAAATAGTCGACGACGAGTCCGGAGTAGCCGGCCGACGAGCCGCGACGAGCCGCATGACGAGCCGCGCGACGTGCCGAGGCACCGCACGCGCGGCGAAGACGAAGTATTCGACGACGAGCTCGCGCGAGGCGGAGAAGTCGACGGCGAGCGGCGTGAGGAGCCGCGTGACGAGTCGCGCGACGTGCCGAGGGCACCCCGACGCGCGGCGAGGGAGAAGTAGTCGACGATGAGCTCGGGAGTAGTCGACGAGCGCGCGAGGAGCCGCGCGGACAGCCGCGCGACGTGCCGAGGCACCCGGGACGCGCGGCGTAGGATGAGTGGTCGACGACGACGAGCGGCGCGATGAGCCGCGTGACGAGCCGCGCCGCGACGTGCCGAGGCACCTCGACGCGAGGCGAAGATGAAGTGTCGACGACGAGTTCGCGCGAGGCGCGAGTAGTCGACGACGAGCGGCGCGACGAGCCGCATGACGAGCCGCGCGACGTGCCGAGGCACCGGGACGGCGGCGAAAACGAAGTAGTCGACGACGAGCTTCTCCGTGAGGCGGAGTAGTCGACGATGAGCCGCGAGGCGCAGTAGTCGACGACGAGTAGTCGACGACGAGCGGCACGACGAGCCGCGTGGACGAGCCGCGCGACGCAGCCGAGGCACCCGGGACGCGCGCATAGGCGACAGTCGACGACGACGAGCCCGCGCGAGTGCGCAGTAGTCGACGACGAGAGGCGCGAGGGAGCCGCGTGGACGAGCCGCGTGACGTGCCGAGGCACCCCGACGCGCGCGGCGTAGGCGAAGTAGTCGACGACGACGAGCCTCGAGCGAGGCGGAGAAGTCGACGACGAGCCCGAGTAGTCGGGGCCGACGAGCGGCGCGACGAGCCGCATGACGAGCCGCGCGACGTGCCGAGGCACCCCGACGCGCGGCGAAGACGAAGTATTCGACGACGAGCCCTCGCGCGAGGCGGAGCAGTCGACGACGAGCGGCGTGAGGAGCCGCGTGACGAGCTGCGCGACGGCCGAGGGCACCGCGGACGCGCGGCGTAGGAGAAGTAGTCGACGATGAGCCCCGAGTAGTCGACGACGAGCGCGCGAGGAGCCGCGTGGACGAGCCGCGCGACGTGCCGAGGGCACCCCGGGACGCGCGGCGTAGGATGAGTGGTCGACGACGCACGCAGCGGCGCGATGAGCCGCGTGACGAGCCGCGCGACGTGCCGAGGCACTCCTGGACGCGAGGCGAAGACGAAGGTCGACGACGAGCTCGCGCGAGGCGAGTAGTCGACGACGAGCGGCGCGACGAGCCGCATGACGAGCCGCGCGACGTGCCGAGGCACCCGGGACGTGCGGCGAAAACGAAGTAGTCGACGACGAGCTCCGCGTGAGGCCGAGGAAGTCGACGATGAGCCGGCGCGAGGCGCAGTAGTCGACGACGAGTAGTCGACGACGAGCGGGCACGACGAGCCGCGTGACGAGTCGCGCCGACGTGCCGAGGCACCCCGACGCGCTTGCGCATAGGCGAAGTAGTCGACGATGACGCAGCCTCGCGCGAGGCAGAGTAGTCGACGACGAGAGGCGCGAGGAGCTGCGTGACGAGCCGCGTGACGTGCCGAGGGCACCCGTACGCGCGGCGAGGGCGAAGTAGTCGACGACGACGAGCCTCCGAGCGGCGGAGTAGTCGACGACGAGCCCTCGAGTAGTCAGCGACGAGCGGCGCGACGAGCCGCACGATGAGCCGCCGCGACGTGCCGAGGCACTCCGGACGCGCGGCGAAGACGAAGTATTCGACGACGAGCTCGCGCGAGGCGGGAGTAGTCGACGGCGAGCGGCGTGAGGAGCCGCGTGACGAGCTGCGCGCGACGTGCCGAGGCACCCGGACGCGCGGCGAGGGAGAAGTAGTCGACGATGAGCCCGGAGTAGTCGACGACGAGCGGCGCGAGGAGCCGCGTGGACGAGCCGCGCGACGTGCCGAGGCACCCCGGGACGCGCGGCGTAGGATGAGTGGTCGACGACGACGAGCGGCGCGATGAGCCGGTGGGACGCAGCCGCCGCGCGACGTGCCGAGGCACCCTGACGCGGCGAAGACGAAGTAGTCGACGACGAGCTCGGCGCGAGGCGGAGTAGTCGACGACGAGCGGCGCGACGAGCCGCATGACGAGCCGCGCGACGTGCCGAGGCACCCTGGACGTGCGGCGAAACGAAGTAGTCGACGACGAGCCCTGCGTGAGGCGAGCAGCTCCACCACCCAGCCCCGCCGCCGAGGCGCAGCAGCCTCCACTCACCTGGCGTCGACGACGAGCGCACCCACGGCCGCGTGACGAGCCGCGCGACGGCCGAGGCACCTCGGACGCGCGGCATAGGCGAGCAGTCGACGACGACGAGCTCGGCGCGAGGCGCAGTAGTCGACGACGAGAGGCGCGAGGAGCCGCGTGAGGAGCCGCGTGACGTGCTGAGGCACCGACGCGCGGCGCAGGCTAAGTAGTCGACGACGACGAGCCTCGAGCGAGGCCGGGAGTAGTCGACGACGAGCTCCGGAGTAGTCGGCGACGAGCCGCGCGAGGAGCCGCACGTGCCGAGGCACCCGACGCGTGGCGCAGGCGAAGTAGTCGACGACGAGCCCGCGCGAGGCGGAGCAGTCGACGACGAGCCCGGAGTAGTCGGCGACGAGCCGCGCGAGGAGCCGCGGACGAGCCGCGTGACGTGCCGAGGCACCCGGACGCCGCGGCGAGGGTGAAGTAGTCGACGACGATGATCCTCGCGCGGCGGAGTAGTCGACGACGAGCCCGGAGTAGCCGGCGACGAACCGCGCGAGGAGCCGCACGTGCCGAGGCACCCGGGACGCGCGGCGTAGGCGAAGTAGTCGACGGACGACGAGCTCCGCGCGAGGCGGAGCAGGGGTCACGACGAGCCCGGAGTAGTCGGCGACGAGCCGCGTCCATCCATTCGCTCCCTCCCGATCGAGCCACGTCACCGTCCAATCCCGCAAAATCAGCTCTCTCGTTCCTTTGCCGAACCGGAGCGTATAGCCGACCGCGGATCCTTCTGCCGAAAATCTCCGAAGATGCCTTTCCTCCCACCGTACGGACTCTTTTCCGAATTGGACCCACATGTCATACTCCTTACCAAATTTTGGTGTTAACAACTTCTTCAACGGATCTCGGCGAGTCGACGAGTAGATTGATCTTGTTGACGAGGGTCCTTCGAATTCGCCCGGTGGTGATGATTACCCCTACCTGGCGCGCCAGCTGTCGGTGTTTTAGACCGGCAAACCTACCAAGGGGGTACCCGAGGTAGTAGATTGTGTGGTGAGGATCGTGATCGGGAGACCGAGAACTCAAAGGTACGCACAAGGACACGGGACACAAGGTTTATACAGGTTCGGGCTGCCAAGGTGGCGAACCCTACGTCCTGTTTGGGGGATCAAGTATGGCGCCCTGCGCTTGGTGTTGGGTTGTTCAGGTGCCTGGCTAGGTACCCGGCCCTCCTTTATATAGTCCAGGGGGCGGGTTCCTAGTCGGTTACAAGGCAGGAGTCCTAGTAGGATTACACGGAACGAGTCCTAATAGGATTACATGGGAATTCTAGTAGGAGTCCGTCTTCATCCTTCCTTGCATGAGTACCCGGGGTGTATGCCCGACACATGGCTGCCGCCTACACTATCGTGCGCTTGGCCAAACTGTGCTCCATGGCTGCCGCCTACACTGTCGTGCGCCTGGCCAAATCGTGCTCCTGTTGGGCCATGACTGCCGCCTACACTATTCTGTGACTGGCCAAACCATGCTCCCGCTGGGCCATGACTGCCGCCTACACTATCGTGCGCCTAGCCAGATCGACTGCCGCGTACACTATCGTGCGCCTAACCAAATCGTGCCTTGCGATGTACTCATCATCTTCCCCTTCTTAACAAGGGCCCAACTCTGATACCAAATGATGAATTTGGCCCAGGCGTGGGGTTGGACTACAACGCACCCTCTCATCAAAATGTCTAATCACCCCAAAAGACTAGTCCAGTAGGGGAATGGTGACTCTCTCTTTTAAGGTGGATTTTTTGTTGGGGGGTCCGAAAAATCAGATGTAGTCCCCGAACATAGAAGTTCAGAACACAAATCACGCACGTCACGAAAGCTGCAAAAGGGAGACTAGGAATCTTCGAAAGTATGCACTCGCCTCAAAAGTTGTGAATCCCTTTACACGTGCCCTCGCGCCCCCTTTTATAGGGAGATGAAGGGACTTTTTACATTCTGAAAATACCCTCGAATCTAGGGAATATACCTAGTGTGAACATGTACAAAAATGTCTTTTACATCCCGTGATTTGCGGGGCCGATTTCATACATTTACAAGCCTGCCACTAGTTCACACGCCAAACCCGTACTTTTCGAGGTAGCGTCTTTGACTTGGCTTCTTTCTGATTTCCGAACTTCCCCTCCGTGATTCCCGAATTTCTGGGATTCACACCCACAATTTCGCAGGTTCGAGATTCTGGATCTTCGCAGGTTCATGATTCCAGATCTTCGCAGGTTCAGGATTCCAGATCTCCGCAGGTTTATGATTCCAGATCTTCGCAGGTTCATGATTCTAGATCTTCGCAGGTTCATGATTCCAGATCTTCGCAGGTTCATGATTCCAAAGTTTCGCATGTTTCAATCTTCCTGAAATAGACATTAGATTCACGCGAAGAAGCCAGATTTGGCTGCTATTCTCGCACATTACCTGAAAACTTATCTCATGAACTTCAACAAATCCGACGTTCCGTGGGTGCTAGGTTTTCTCCCAAATTCCCCAACACTAGCCCCTTGGGGAAGCGGGTTGACTCTGACGATCCATTTCCACGAGAACTCTTGAATTCTGGTGAAACATGTCACCCTCGGAACGTCGGAGTGGACACGCATCCTCCGGAAAACTCGCAACGGTCGAATCGAGGCGACTTCTTGAAACTGCCCCCTCGCCCCTATAAATAGAGAACTCTCACCGTAAATAATTTCACCGTTCCCTTGCTTTTCTCCAAACTTATGATTGCGTCTTCGTAGAAAGGTTCTTCGTGACAAAGGATCTGAAGATTCAAGGATTTGTCAACTTTCGAAGGTACTATTTTTCTGTTGTGCTCTTCTTTCTTTTAACATTCAAATTCATGAATTTTGTTTTGCACATTTTGACTTGCAAAAAATTATCTTAGATTTTATTCTCGTATTATTGTGTATTAGGTGGCCCACGTTAAAAATACCGCCAGACCCATGACTTTCGAAGAGTTGGCTGCTGCTGGCTTGTCGCCGAACAGAGATGAAGCTCATGAATCTGAGGACATTCATGTTCGGGAGAGTGACTTGGACAATGCCAGCGCCCATGATTCAGAAACTCATGAAGAGGGGGGGGGGGGGTCGGATCAGAAGGTGAAGATCTTGAAAATGTTGAAGCTGACCTCAAAGATCTTGTTACAACTAAATGATCAAAATCCATGTCTGCCTCGTTTGTTTTTGGCGAACCCAAGGTCACTACAAATCTAATTCGGGAGTAGGAGGCTGCTGGTTACTTTCCTGCAAGTAATGGTTGTGCTCCTCTCGACGAGCAAGTCCCCACTCCTTGTTGACGGATAAAAGACGTATCCCTGTACGATTCGCAAGCGTACAGACCCCACACCTTTTCACCACGGGATTCCCAAGGTTCTTGTCAATCCACGGAGCAAGGGGATTACAAGCGTTCAATCTACTTCTACGCACTAGCTACTCAAACCCTAACTATGATTATACTAGAAAACAACTAAACTACACTAGAGAGAATGATAAGCAATCAAGATAGAAGACACTCGCCCATGGGTCTACGATACTAGAACATGCAATCGCTTAAAGACATGAAAACCAATCTAATCTATCGGGGTTGTGACCACGGTTTCGCCCTTTCCCTCCTCTCGTACTGTTACTACGCGAAGGTATTCATGACTAGACCTATGATGGACACAGCGTATTGAATGGATCCAAGGAAGCATTGGAGCTCTTACTCCCTTTAGGACATGGTAGCTAACCTTAAGCATTAAAGTATATTCAACACAAGATAATAGATAGATAATCTGACAAAGTATGATTACATCTCAAGATCGATTACAACCCATGGACGAATAAGGAGATTACCCCATCAAGGTGCTGGACATAGCACCGTTGATATGGTTTCCCTTCCGATGGTGTCTTCCTTCTTCTCCACGTGTGGGTGCTTCCTTCGAGGTGGTTGATCTCCCTCCGGAGATCTTCCTCCTCTCTCTCTAGCTTGTGGATGGCCTCCTGGTGCGAATGGCTCTATCCTTGTCGAATGGCGGCGCCTCCAGGGTTTTAGAGTTTAAGATCCTTCGGGTGCAAGGAAAGGGGGGCCGAACCGACCTCCGAAGTGGCCTGGGCTGACCGGCCTGGGCCCACCTCGGCCCGGTTCGGTCGCCCCTTCGCTCCCGTGGGTCCTCATGCATTTATGCACTTTGCCCCCATCCACTTGCATGATTTTGACGATGTCATCCTCACGTCCAAGATGGAGGTTCTCCACGCATGAAGTTCGATCTTTTACGCTTCAATCCCCGGGGGTATTCCTTCGTAACACTTCGGTCCTTGCCACCATTGGAAGTGATTTCATTAACCTCATGAACACGAACAAGACTCCGTAAATGCTCCTTTAAACTTGTTGCGAATCTGTCGTTTATGTCCATGTTTTCCTACATAAACATAACACTTCCAAATGCATGCACATAGATGAACTTGTTATATGATTAGTGTGCCTAGTGGCGAGTTAGTTCCATAATCAAATCCAAACCAAAGTGTAATGAACATGCTTGGTGTACCAAAATACACCGTCAACATCTTCCCCACGCTTAGCTCTTGCTCGTCCTCGAGCAAGTACTCGTAAAAGAACTTCGTCCAAAGCGTTGTAATCGTGTACCTCTAATCCTTCTTCACAAGTTAGTCAATCCTTTCATCTTTAATACATAAACATAAAGTAATGATCATCAAACATAAACATGGGCGTTTAGAATCTTTACCACGTCAAGATTTACCCCACAACTCAAACTCTTCACTCGAAGCCTTCAATCTCAGCCATGCTTACTTCTTTGCTTCAATTGGAGGGTTTTTTACGATTTTCAAACAAAATTCTTGCAATAAGTATTAGACAAAAACCTTTCTCCAAGCTATCTCAAGTCACTCATATGAAGTGGCTATCTTAACCAAATTTTATAAAACTCTCACCTCCCATGAATCTCTCATATAACATGTAAAGTGGAGCTATAGGTAGGGCTAGTGCAATCAACACAAATGTTGTCAAACTAAGAACTTCCTCTAATGGTTGTTTACCTTTCAAAGCCAATGATCATGAGAATTAACCATATGTAGGGATATCAAGGATGAGAAGATTTAGAATGGTGGACATGTGCAAGGGCAAAAGAAAATTATGACTACAAGGCACCGATGACGTCCTCATTGTCGGATTGCACATGGTTGGAAAAAGAGTGAAAGTTTCGTCTCTCAACAACGTGACATCCTTCCTTGCACTTTATTTTTCTTTTCTTTTACTTGATTCATCCCTCTCATCTCTTTATTGCCACTCCTCTTTTCTCTTTTTTAACTTTCTTTAATTTTCTATTATATATTTTTTGTCTTTCTTTCTTTTCCATACTCATACTTTTCTCTTTATTTTTCCTTCTCTTGACAACTTTTCAAAGATCTCAACTCCTCTCCTTCTTGCATGCATACAATCTGAAATTTTAAATAAACCATGCTAGACACGAGACGAAACTTTGAGAGTAGGTTGTGTTCAAGGAATGCGATGTACAAAAGAGATGTATAGGGTTGGGTATGGAATTCGGCGATGTACGTGACTTCCGATGTGAAAGTCACGTTACCAAATGCATGACGAGGCTAGCAACAAAAGATATGCACAAGAACATGATCATTGCTCAAAATTAAAACTCCCAAGAGAGAAGGGTCCTAGCCCAACTCATGGTGGAGCAAAAAAAATAAATTTGGCTTTGTATAGGATTTTTTTCTCAACTTGGAAAAAAGAGATTTTGCTAACCTTTATTACAAGGTTTTTTAGATAATTTTCAGAATGAAATCCACCAACTTTTAGCATTGAACATAGCACAACTAATCATGTGAAGCTCAAGATCGAATTGTGGTATGGATACTTTAAGTAGTAGCAATTCCACTAAGCACCACGGTAAACGTTTTTCAAACCACACACTTATGTTCATATATCAAAAACTAAAGATGAACGAACGAGTAAATTAAGATAAGCAATACACAAGACACAAAAATTAAAGGACTCTTTTTATTTGATTTTTTTTACTCAACACTAATTTAAGACACTTGCAAAAATTAAAAAACATACATAAAAACTAAAGACTCATTAAACTCTAAGACTCTCACTCGAAGATCAAACCAAACCTAAAGTTGAAGCTCAAAAGCTAAGGCTAGCTAGCTAGCTCTCCCCCACACTAAAATCATACGACGTCCTCGTCGTATCTTACAAAATTCTTAAGGGGAAAACTAAACCTTGTGGTACTTCCCGCAACTATTGCACCACTTGCCTCTCATGTTCCCAACCATGCCAAAAAGTTTGTGCACGTTGCGGTTTAGGAACTTGTAGTCATCTTCGACTACGCGCTCCATATCCTCCATACGCTACCTCATCGCCTCCATGGCTTGGAAACATTCGTCGACCATTGCATAGAGATCCGAGATGGAGTGACGGCAAGCCGCACAACACATCGGATGCAACCCAAAAGGGTCGTCATTGCCAGGGTCTCCGCCATCATCACCGCCGTCGTCACCACCACCATTGTCGTCGCCGTCGTTGCCGCCGCCGTTGGGGCCTTCGGGAGTCCTGTCCTTGGGCTCCTCATCCCAAATGTAAAGATCGTTATCATCTCTTCCGGCGGCCGCCCACGAGCTCGGGCTGCGATCGTCGGAGTAATCGCTACCCCCGTAGTCCTTAGGCTCGGGCGACACCTCCTTGTAGTCTTTCCGCTTCATGCCACGGATGCGCGTCGACCTACGAATGGGAGGAGGGATGTTCTCCTTCTTGACAGAGTTGCGAGATACGATAGCTCCGGTCGGGACACGTCCTCCACAATGGATGCGGGTGGTCCTCTTGATCTCGACGGGTAGCTTGAGCTCGCATCGCTTCGCCTCCTCCATCGATGGCTCCTTGGCTTCTTGCTTCAACTCTAAGCTTCTCGGGGACACAATGGCTGCTGCAAGGGTGCAAAATATTGCTTGATGGGATTGATTCCCGAGCTCCCAATTCGGCCAAATAAATAGTCCGAAGAGGAAAACCCTAGGAACCTCATTTTCCTTTTTTAAACTTCCCTTAAAATTTTCTGACCGAAGAAGGAAGTCGAGAAGGAGCAATTCGGGCAAAAACCGGGATCGACCACCGTCGGAACCCACCTGGGCCGGTCGGACTGGGCCGGCTGGCCCACCCTGTCTCGGGGGCCGGGCCGGTCCGGTTTTTCGTGTACCGCCCTTTTTTCGCCTTCTTAGCCCATGGGAAAAAGTTGGCCCAGTAAATCTTCGCGAGAAACTCTGGAAAATTAAAACAAAAACTATTTACAAAAATCCATGCCTTATTTTTCATCCTAGGCGGGACGTTCGGGCTCTTCTTCCATGGTGAAGACATCAACATGGTGAAGGGGCACAACGTCGGGTTCGTAGTAAACCTTAAGCCGTTGACCATTCACGATATATTGGTCGCCTTTGACATCCATAATGGTTACCGCTCTGTTGGAGAGCACCGAATGCACAACATAAGGTCCGTCCCACTTGCTTTGCAATTTCCCCTTTCCGAAGGTTTTAAACCTCGAATTGTAGAGGAGGACCTTATCTCTTTCTTTAAACTCTTTATTTTTCAATCTTTTATCATACCACCTTTTGATTCTCTCCTTGTATATGCTTGCATTTTCATACGGCTTCAACCTCATCTCCTCTAGCTCGCTTATTTGAATTCTTCGTTTCACCACCACGGCATCGAGATCAAGGTTCATCTCTTTAATCGCCCAATAGGCTTTATGTTCCAACTCAACCGGAAGGTGGCAAGCCTTTCCATAGACGAATTGATAAGGGGTCATACCTATCGGTGTTTTGAACGTCGTTCGATAAGCCCATAAAGCTCCGTCTAATTTCTTTGACCAATCCTTGCCTCCCTTCTCTATGGTTTTGTTGAGGATGCTTTTTAATTTCCTATTTGACGTTTCCGCTTGTCCGTTGGTTTGTGGGTGATAGACCGTAGAGACCCTATGTTCGATTCCCAACTTGGACAAGCACTTTTTGAAATTCTTCCCGGTGAAGTGAGTTCCTCCATCACTTATCAAGATTCTCGGTGTACCGAAACGAGGAAAAATCACGTTCTTGATCATAGTAATGGACTCCTCTGTGGAAGCTTTACGACATGGCATGGCCTCTACCCATTTGGATACATAATCAAGCATGACTAGAATATACTCATATCCACATGAGTTTTTGAAAGGCCCCATGAAGTCTATACCCCATACATCGAATATATCAATTTGTAGATTGTATTTCCAAGGCATAGAATTTCTTTGAGAGATGTTTCCGGTTCTATGGCATTCGGAGCATGATGCAACATATCTTTTATTATCTTCATGCATCTCCGACCAATAGAATCCGCTCGACCATACTTTTGCTTGGGTTCGAAAATGGCTATAGTGTCCACCGTACTCCGCCGAGTGGCACTTTCTCAGAATTTCTACCCTCTCTTCTCTTGGCACACATCTTCTCATGACTCCATCATTGCCAAGTTTGAAGAGGTATGGTGCATCCCAAAAGTATTTCCTACTTTCGGAGATTATCTTCTTTTGAGAGTTTTTATCTAGATGATCGAGAGGCATCTTCCAAATCGCTCGAATGATATCGATCATCCAAGTGTCTTTATCAAGCACTCGATAGAGGTGGTCATCTCTCATCCTATCTTCTATGGGCTCTTTATCATCTTGTCCACGATTCATCCTAGAAAAATGATCGACCACAACATTCTCCACCCCCTTTTTATCACGAATTTCAACATCAAATTCTTGGAGAAGAAGGATCCAACGAATCAAACGTGGTTTTGCTTCCTTCTTAGCCAAGAGATACTTGATGGCTGCGTGATCGGTGTAAATAATGACCTTCGAGTTCACGATGTAAGATCTGAATTTTTCGAAAGCGAATACCACCGCTAGCAACTCCTTTTCCCTAGTGGCATAATTTAATTGTGCCCCATTAAGAGTTTTGCTAGCATAGTAAACGGCGTGAACTCGACCTTCCTTTCTTTGACCCAAAACCGCGCCTACGGCGTAGTCACTTGCGTCACACATGATCTCGAAAGGTTGGCTCCAATCCGGAGGTTGAATGATGGGAGCACTCACCAAAGCACTTTCAAGGTCCGGAATGCCGCTCGGCACTTCTCATCAAAGTCAAAAGCCACATCCTTTTGAAGGAGATGCGTTAAAGGCTTAGTGAGCTTTGAGAAGTCCTTAATAAATCTTTTATAAAATCCGGCATGGCCTAGAAAGCTCCTTAAGGACTTAACATCCGTCGGAGGTGGGAGTTTCTCAACCGTCTCTACCTTAGCCTTGTTCACTTCAATTCCTCTCTCGGATATAACATGTCCGAGCACTATGCCTTGCTTAACCATGAAGTGGCACTTTTCCCAATTTAACATCAAGTCTACCTCCGCACACCTCGTGAGGACCTTTTCCAAGTTTGCCAAGCGATCCATGAACGTCTTCCCATAAACGGAAAAATCATCCATGAACACCTCGACAATTTCTTCAATGAATTCCGAGAATACGACCATCATGCAACGTTGAAAAGAGGCCGGAGCGTTGCATAGACCGAAAGGCATCCTTCTATATGCAAACATTCCGTAAGGGCATGTAAACGTTGTTTTGTGTTGATCATCCGGGTGAATGGGAATTTGCATGAACCCCGAGTACACATCGAGAAAGCAAAAATAAGCGTGGTTTGCTAACCTCTCGAGCATCTTGTCAATGAACGGTAGGGGGAAGTGATCTTTCTTCGTCGCTTTGTTTAGCTTTCGATAATCGATACACATCCGCCACCCGGTCACGGTTCTTTGCGGTATCAATTCGTTCTTTTCATTCTTCACCACGATCAAACCTCCTTTCTTTGGTACACAATGTACCGGGCTCACCCACTCGCTATGCGGAACCAGGTAGATGATTCCGGCATCAAGTAACTTGATGACCTCTTTCTTTACTACCTCTCGCATGGCATGAGTTAGCCTCCTTTGGTGGTCCACTACGGGCTTACATTGGTCTTCCATTGGTATACGATGAGTGCAAAAGGGTCTCTAAGGGTTTCAACAAAACAAAGGCTATCTATCTCCTCTACTTCTTCGTCTTCGGGAGGAAAGGGTGTAGGGTGTTTAGAATCACGAAGAAAGTTATATGTGTACTTTGTTCCATTAAGGTTCATTGTTACTTTGCCTTGTCCGGCATCCAACACGGCATCAACCAACTTAAGAAAGGGCCTACCTAGGATTATGTGATCATGATTACTATGGTAAGCATCCATAACAAAGAAATCGGTTGGTATACATTTTCCAGAGATTTTTACTTTCATGTTGCAATCAATACCTAGATGTTTGACAGTTCTACCATCTCCCATAATTAATTTCATTGATGTTGGAGCTAAGTCTTGGTTGTGGTCTTGAACTTTATCGTAAATTTTAGAAGATAGGACACTTACTTGGGCTCCGATGTCGCATAAAGCTCTGCATTGAACTCCGTTGATCTTGCAACTCAAGCGTGGTGCCATGTTCTCTTGTTCTTCGGATCCTATCGCGTAAATTTCGGCAAGGCGAGCGTATGGTGATGCTTCGGGCTTGATCCCCATGATTCTCTTCACCTCGGCTATGTGTTCCGGATCCACTTCATCATCTCCAAAGAGTTTTTGAAAGATCTCACCGGTGGTTTCAAAGTCGTATGAATCTTCCGCTTTCTTTTCTGGTGGGAAATCCACTTCCAATGCTCTTGCCATCCCCTTTTGATTAGGGAACAAGATCTTCTCTTGTCGAATACTTCTCCGTAATCGATAGAAACCCAATCCATTGGTTCGAACTCCCTTAGTGGCTTCGCGCTTGACATGCTTCTCTTGTTTGTCTCATTTGATATGGCAAAGTCAACGCTCGGGGTAGTTCTTGACTTGATGTGTTCTTCCTCAAGCTTTTCCGGGATTGGCTCCTCTTTTGTGACTTCCGGGGTTGCCTCTTTAGAAAATTCAGCACACTTCTTCTTCCTTGAATTATATTCCGTCTCTTCCGCAAGTCTTGTTTCCCAATCTCTTCGCATGGCAGCCGCTTTACTAATTTTTTGTAGAAGTTGGGCGGCTTCCGTGAGTGTTTTCTCCATGAGATCCCCACCTGCACACATTTGGACGTGTTGCATGCAACTAGGGGTTAGGGAAAAGAAAAATGTATGCAAGAGTACGTCACCGTAGAAGCCGAGTCTTGGTCCTTGTTCGATTAACTCATTAAACCTATCCCAGGCTTGGTCTATCCCTTCCTCTTCTCCTGGCATGAAAGTGATCACTTGCCTCCTTAGCTGTTGAACCTTACTAATTGGAAAGAACTTCTTGCAAAACTTCTTTGTCAACTTGTTCCAATTGCCTTCAACTTCAAAGGACACAAACGAGTACCATATCTTTGCATTACCGGCAAGTGAGTAGGGAAAGAGATTCCATTTGAACCATCCATCGGGAACTCCCTCTTGACGCACCGTGTTGCATAGCGTCGTGAAATGCCTTATGTGTCTATATGGGTTCTCCGTAACCATCCCTTCAAACGGGTTTGCCGCCACCATCTCGATGATCTTGGATTTAATCTCATACTTGGTCGCTTCGAGCTTTGAATCCGACTCTTGTACTCTTATGTCTTCACATCGAGGGCTAGCGTAATCCCTAAGTGATTTCTCCGGTTCTTCCACGGGTTGATTGATGAACGCCATCTAGACAATAAGATAAAAACAAAAACAAAAACAAACAAAGCATTTTTCTAGATAATATGTGTTAGATAAAACAAACAAATGATAAACTAAATATAAAACTAAGTTAGATGCAAACCAAACAATGTAAACTAGCTTGCTCCCCGGCAATAACGCCGGAAAAAGGGGCTTGTCAACGGATAAAAGATGTATCCCTCTACGATCCGCAAGCGTACGTGTCGGGGACAGCCCTGAGGGTCCCCTAAAACAACTGGGGAACTCCCGCATAAAACCTGCAAAAAACCAAAGCTAACCGCATCTCGCTTAAAGCGCACGCACGGGGCGCGGCCCACGCTGTGGTGGCCCTCGCGGCCCACCAAGGCGGCCCAGTCAAAAGCCCCCTCGAGCAGGCTCCGCCTCACTCGAGGGTGCACGCCTCCCTCGAGCGGGCTCCGCCTCGCTCGAGGCTCCTCTGCACGCGCACGCCCGTTCCCGCACACGAGTACGGGCATTTAATGCTCTGACAACGGCGGGGTGGCGCCATCATGCGCCTGGGACTCACGTCCCGGCCCTATTGCACAAACTCCCAAGGGGGAACCCATCCCCGCCACTGTGGGGGACTGTACGACATGGCCGGTGTCAGCCCCGTGACGCCGCGCCACCTACTCCCGCACGGCTAACGTGCCGAGCCCTCGAAGGGGGGCTGGCCACACCCTCGAAATGCTTTCTCGTGACCTTGCAAGGCCAGGTCGTGACGCTAGGCCGGCGGGGCGCCATCCCTGCCACCGGTACTGCGGGTGGCCGCCCCTGTGCGTACAACACCACGCTGGGCACTGTGGTAACAGCTTCGGCGCTGTGAGGCATGCGTGAATGGGACGCCGCCACACCTTCGCCACCGTATCCCGTACGGACCGTCGCTCGCAACCTCCTCCAAGCCCGCTCGGGGGACATCACGGCCAACCACCGTGCCCCTACCCTCGAAGCTACCACTTTGCTCGGGTACAAGATATGCCATGATGGCCGGATCGCGGCAAGGACCGTCAAGGCGGCCGCCTACTCTACGGCGTTGCACACCATACTTCCCCATGTAGCCGAATAGGCGGCATGCTTGGAATTCGCCCTCTCCTTGGCCTATAAAAGGAAGTTGAATTCCCCTCGCCCAGGGAGGGACACGACACGGAGCACAAGACAACAGGCAACATACAACACACCACACACACGCTCCCCAATTCTCCCACAACATCTTCACCACTTCACCGGGGACTTGGAGACCACGCCTTCTCTCTTGCCTTGCTTGTAGATGCCCCACTACGGGCACCCCGTTGCCTGAGCAAAATAGTGCCCCGAGCACACCACTGGCCGGGACGTACGGCCCACGGCCGAACCGGGATAAATCTCGTGTCTTTAGTTGCTTAGCATCGACCATTGAGGGATAGACCTTGGCGCTTATTATCGGTTAGTGTCGGGACCACATTCCGCACCGACGCTTGGCGCCCACCGTGGGGCACGCGAGCGCCGAAGGTCAACCCACCGTCAACTCGCTCCATGGTGATTCGCACCGAGTACCGCGGCACGCGCTACTCTATGGGCGGCTCGGACCCCTTCCCCGCCGGGTTTGAAATCCGGTTCGGGGGCCCGAACTTTCGGGCTACGGGGAACGGCTACCGATGCGCCTCACCAACCGTGAGGAGCTCCGTGCGCGGCGCCAAGCCGGTCCGCCCCCGGTCGCCGCGGCGCGCGTCGCCACGACGCAAATGCCGCGCCGGCGCGGACGCCGCGGGCCCGCGGCGTCTCGGCGTCGCCGCCTCTCCGGTCGGCCGCTCACGCCGGGCGCGGTCGGAACGACGGCAAGCCGAGAACGCCGCCTCCCAACGTGGCGCGCCCGTCGGCCACGACGACCGCCGCCCGGCGGGGGGAGCGCGCGCGGTCTCGGGCCGCGCTTTCCCATCGGTCCGCGCGGCGCTACGATGGCCTACAACGCCAACACCAACGTCACGATGGGCGGGGGTTCCCCCCCGGCCGTCATGTCTCACGTCGCCAGGGATCCTAGCGCCTCCGCCGGCGAGGAGTCGTCTCTAGGCTCCCTCGACGCGTTGCCACCCGCCAACCCCACGCGGCACGCGGAGTGGGACTTTTACCGGCGTCATCGGACCCGTGATGTTCGGGCGATTTCTCGACACCACGGACTACTGGTTCGGTTGTTCCGACGACTCCAAAGACCGGGAGCTACGACCCCGCGCGGGAATGCTACGTCGTCATCGCCAACGACCTAGCGAATGCCACCGGCGCGGCGGACGCCGGCGACGGTGAAGTTACGCCCGCCGCAGGGATCGCTTCGTGCCCGCGCGCGGGACCAAGCGCCCTGCTCCTTCACCCCCGGCCGGGGGCCGACATCGACGCGCGGCTAGTCCAAGCCCGCGAGCTCGAAACCAAGCCGGCATAGGAATATCGGACGGTGCGGTTGCTCCCGCGCCTCTATGGCGGGGGAAGCCTCCGCGCGCGGCGAGCGCGTGCGGGAGCTGGGCGTACAGGCCCGTGACCGCATCAACGCCGATTTCAACGTCGACAACCCAGACACGCCCCCGCGAGCGAGCCAGAAGCTCATCACCGCCGCAACACTGCTGCGGGCCATGCCCGCCCCCTCGACATCCGAGGCGCGGGAACCTGCACTGTGAGGCGCAGGCGCTCATCGAGCAAGCGGCCGTCCAGCAGGCTGAGAGCTCGGCGTCCCGCATTCGCCGGCATGGGGACGCGCGGGGCGATGGGGGCGCGCGGGGGGGGGCGAACCCTCGGTCCACGCGGGTGGAGCGGCGGAGCGACCCACCAACCCGGACGCACGCCGGCTAAAGAACGGCTCCTCGACACGCGCGGGCAAGCACGGGACCGCAACGCCCGCAACATCATCAACGCTCGGCGGACGAGCAAAGCGGATGCGCGAGCGGCAACAGGCTACCACCCTCGGCGGGGTGGACGCTACGACAGCGATGAAGATCGCTCGCCAACACCGAACCCCCCGGGACCCGTGTGTTCGGCGGGGAGATCCGCGCGGCCGGCTTCCTTCCCCGCCTTCCGCCGGCCCACGACCATCGTCAAATACAACGGGGAGACGGATACCCGCGTGTGGCTCAAAGATTACCGCCTAGCGTGCCGGTGGCGGGGCCACCGCCGACGAGGTCATCATCCGCAACCTCCCCCCCCGCACCTCGGCGACTCGGCCGGACGTGGCTCGAACACCTGCCGGCCGCCGGATCCACAATTGGGATGACTTGGTCCGCACGTTCGTCGGCAATTTCCAGGGCACGTACGTGCGCCCTGGGAACTCCTCGGACTTGCACTCCTGCACCCAGAAGCCCGGCGAGTCGCTCCGGGACTTCATACGGCGCTTCTCCAAGCGCTGCACGGAGCTCCCAAGCGTGGCGCAATCCGAGATTGTGCATGCCTTCTTCGAGGGCACCACGTGCCGGGACCTCGTGCGCGAGTTGGGGCGCAGCCCGCCGGCGGACTTGAACGAGCTGTTCGACATCGCCACCAGCTTTGCCTCAGGTGAAGAGGCCGTGGGGGCGATCTTCGACGGCAAGAGGGGAAAGCGCACGGACGACGCGCCTGCGGAGGGCAGCAAGTCCAGGGAGCCCCACCGGAAGGACAAGTGGGGCAAGAAAGGGAAGAAGCCGCGCCGCGAGGCCCGCGAGCAGGGACGCGACGGCGACGATGCCGAGGCCCTTGCTGTTGACCCGGCTCTACGGGCCCCTCAACCGGCCCCTCGAGGTCCGGGGGTGTTCGATGACATGCTGAAGAAGCCATATCCATATCACAAGACGCCGGTAAACCACACCCTCGAGCAGTGCGATATGCTCAAAAAGTTCTATGGTCGCGCAGCCGCGAAGGACGCCGAGGCCAAGAAGGACGGAGGTGATGGTGACGCCGGCGGATTCCCCGTCGTGGAGAACGTGTTCCTCATCTTCGGGGGGCCAACCGTCGACATGTCGAGCCGCCAGCGCAAGCGGGAGCGGCACGAGGTTCTCGCCGCGAAGAAGGCGCCTCCCTCCTTCCTTGACTGGTCGGAGGACGCCATCACCTTCAGCCGTGAAGATCATCCGAACCGCATCCCTAACCCGGGCCAGTACCCACTGGTGGTCGACCCGGTCATTGGGAACGCGCGGTTCTCAAAGGTCCTCATGGACGGAGGCAGCAGCCTCAACATCCTCTACGCGCACACGCTACGCTGCGCGGGGATCGGGTTGGACCGAGTGCGGCCCGGCACGACGCCGTTCCATGGCATCGCGCGCGGCAAGCGCGTCCGGCCCCTCGGACGGATCGACACCGCCCGTTTGGTTCGGCACTCCAAGCAACTGCTTGTCGGTGCAAAATGTGGTCCCGACACTAACCGGTAATGAGCGCCAAGGTCTATCCCTCAATGGTCGATGCTAAGCAATCGGAGACACGAGTTTATCCCGGTTCCGCCGAGGGGCCGTACGTCCCGACGATGGTGTGCTCTAGGCACTATATTGCTCGGCACCGGGTGCACTCGTAGTGGGGCGGCTACAAGCAAGGCGGGGAGAGGAAGCGTGGCTTCCAAGTCCCCGGTGAAGTGGTCGAAGATGTTGTGGGAGAATTGGAGAACAAGTGCGTGGAGTGTTGCGTCCGAACTTGTGTTGTCTCATTCGTCCGTGTTACTCGTCCGTCCGTCCTTGCGGCGGGAAGGGGGTTCGTCTTCCTTTTATAGGCCAAGGAAAGAGCGAATCACATGCATGCCGCGCTATTTAGCTACATGGGAAGGCGTGGTGTGTCGTGCGCGTAGAGTAGGCGGCCGCCCGGACGGTCCTTGCTGCGATCCGGCCATCATGGCGTATCTTGTACCCGAGCAGGTGGCGGCTTCGAGGGTAGGAGTGCGGCGGACGGCCGTTATGTCTTCGGGCGGGTTCGAGGGAGTTGCGCGACATCGGTCCGTACGGGGCACGGTGGCGGGGTAAGGCGGCATCCCGTTAATGCACGCTCCACGGCGCGGGAGGCCGCCACGGCGCCGGCGTGGGTTCGTACGCGCGGGGCGGGCGCCATGCCGTTAACGGTGGCGGGGATGGCGCCCCGCCGGCCTAACGCCTCCACCTAACCTGCCGCAAGGTCACAAGAAAGCAAGTCGAGGGTGTGGCCGGCCCCCTTCGAGGGCTCGGCGCGTTAGCCGTCCGGAGTAGGCGGCGCGACATCACGGGGCCGGCACCGGCCACGCCGCACAGTCCCCCACAGTGGCGGGGATGGGTTCCCTCCCGAGGAGTTGGTGCGGCGGCACGGGCGCGAGCCCCGGGCGCATGATGGCACTTTGCCCCGCCGTTGTCAGGGCATTAAATGCCCGTGTACGGGAACAGGCGTGCGCGTGCGGAGCGCCCTCGAGCGAGCGCGAGCCCGCTCGAGGGCGGAGCGGACCCTCAAGCGAGGCGGGCACCGCTCGGGGTGGCGCACCCCCCTCGAACGGGGGCGGAGCCCGCCCGAGGGAGGCGTGCGCCCTCGAGCGAGGGCGGAGCCTGGCGAGGGATCTTTGAGTGGGCTGCCTTGGTGGGCCGTCGGGGCCACCGCGGCATGGGCCATGCCCTGTGGGCTTAAGTGAGGCGTGTTTGGTTTTGGCTTGTTGTGGGTTTTAAGTGTGGATTCCCCAGTTTGTTTAAGGGGACCCCTAGGGCTGTCCCCGACAGTAGCCCCCGAGCATCTGTGGGTTCGCCATTGAGGCTCCCGCAGATGCTGGAGCCTGCTGATAGGACGTTTCTTCCCCCTGGTCTTGCGAACACTTTCCGTGGGGCCTCGTCAGCGGACCCACGGGTCTAGCCCCCGAAGCCCTACAGAAGCGCGGGCGCTCCTGTAGGGGTTTTACCGTGAGACTTGGTCAGAAGGCGTGGTACATGTTTCCGCCGGCTCGACAATGTCTCGGCCGGCTCGGTGACGCACGCGGCTGCGGCACTATCCCCGGGGGGTGCAATCCGAGAGGTGTAGCCGGTGCATCGAGCCCCCGAGCACGGGCCCGTTCGAGGCGATCGGGCGAGCTCTACGACTTGTTTTTTAACGCGCCCTTGCCGTCCCTCCGCGAGACGGAGGGTGAGGCTTCCGCAACCCCCATCGGTCGGGTCGCGGATTGCGGATTCCTCGTTGAGGCGTTAGTGGGTGGTTCGAGTGGACGCCCATGACCCGTTCGATAAGGGTAGGGTGAGTGGTCCGGAGACACGTCCATTGAAGCGCTTGCGTGGGTTTGCTAGGTGGGGCTCGGTCCCGTTCGCTAGGGGCCGAGGGCGCGGAAGCTCTCCCTTGGTGGGATCCCCCGGCTAGGCCGCCCTCGGCCGGCTCTCGAACACGACATGTGGGACACCATCGAGCCGGCGGGCTCGAGGAACGGCTCGAATGCGCGTGCCCTCGTCGTCCCTGACTCTATTGATGCGGGGCGCTCCCAGTTCGAACCCGTCGAGGGTCAGGCTTCGAACCTCTGATCAGTAGGGCCGTGCGGGGTGGCACCTAGGCGGCCCCGTCTTTGCATCTGCGAATCCTCGAGGGGCACAGGCGAGCCGGCCCCCCGCGGCGCCGATCGGTAAAGTGGTGCGGGGGCGGCGGCTAAGCGCTCCCGGCTCGGCATCTCGCGGACCATCGAGGGGCCCAGGCGAGCCGGCCCTCGAGGTGCTGATCAGTAAAGTGGTGCGGGGCGGCGGCTAAGCGCTCCCGGCCCGTTATCTATGAACCATCGAGGGGCACTGGGCGAGCCGGCCCTCGAGGCGCTGATCAGTAAAGTGGTGCGGGGGGCGGCGGCTAAGCGCTCCGGCCCGGCATCTGCGAACCATCGAGGGTCTGGGCGAGCTCCGCCCTCGAGGCGGTTAGTAAAGTGGCCTTGCATTGGTGCTTGCGGTGCTGTTTTATCCGGGCCCCGAGGTGACCGTCTCATGCCTCGCACCCTTTCAAGGGTTGAAGTTTTCCGAGCCGAGGAGCTCGTGCGCTCGAGGGTCCTCCTTACTTGGTAAGGAGCCGGGCCATTTAATGCTCCACGGTCGAGGGCGTGATTTCTCGTCACGGGTGCGCCTTTTTAGGCGGCTGCGGCGCGCGCGTAGTGGGCGGCGTGGGCGAGCGGACGTGACCGCCCGCCACGGCCCTCCCGGTTCTTCGCGTGATGATGGCTCTGTTTGCGGTGGCGTGGCCGCCGCGGTCGTGGTGGGGCTCGCCGTCGGCGAGAAAAAGACTCCCTGCGGTTAATGCGCGCGGGGACGTGCGCCTCGGAAGAGCACGCCCACGGCTTATAAATGCGAGGAGAGGGAAAACGGTGGTTTTTACCTTAGCGTTTCTCCATTCTCGCCCCCTGCGCTCTCGCCTCTGTTTTGTTCTTGCCACCACGCCCCTTCGCCGTTGGGGCTTCTTCTTCCCCGTCCTCCGCCCTCGGATCCCTTGCATTTCCTCATGGCGCCACTCCCGCCCCTCACGATCCTCAACCCGTACGCGTGGGAGCGCTCGTCGGTGAACCGGCTAGCCCTCGGCGACCTGGTGTCCGCCGGCCAGCTAACGGCGAACGAGGAGGGCCGGCCGGCGGAGTGGATCGTGCCGCCGGCGGGGGACCACTCGCCCAACCCACCGGATGGCTACGTGGTGAGCTTCACCCGCTTCCACGAGCGCGGCTTCGCCGCGCCGGCGAGCCGCTTCATGCGGGCGCTGCGCCACCGCTAAGGCGTGGAGTTGCACAACTTCGCGCCGAATGTGATTTCGCGCAGGCGGCCACGTTCGTGGGCGTGCGAAGAAGGGTATCTAGGGATCCTAGTGAGCTCGGGATCTCTGGGTACACCTCTTCCGCACGGAGGCTGTTCACGCGGCCGACGACGGAGCGAGAGAACCCGCCGCGCGGTGCGCGCCGGCGGCATGTCGCTCGCTTTGCGGGGCGCGAGACAAGGACAACTACATCCCTTCGTACCATGACGACCAACAACGCCGGGCCGGGGAGCGGGGGTGATTCTACCTTCGCAACGCCGAGCCCGGCCTCCCCCCCCCCCTACACCGGTGCGGTGCTCCGGGGAGAAGCCCAATTCACCGGGGCCACGGGGTGTCCACGGTCCAGCATTGGAGGCGGCTGGACTCGCTCCTGGCCGCGGCGAGGAGCCCGGCGGCGTGCGGGCGGCCGCGGCGGCCGGTCCTCGCCTTCCTCCACCACCAGCGGATCGTGCCTCTGCTGGAGAGGCCGCTCTGCATCTTTGAGATGACGGAGGCGGCGGACCCCGTCGCGCTGGCGAGGTCGCGGATGCTTCCGAGCCCCCTTGAACGGGGGTATGCGCTCACACGGGCACGGAGCGCCGTCGACACCGGATGCCGCGCGGCGGCGGTCCCCGTGGGACCTCGAGATGCTCCCCACTAGTCCGCCGGTAAGTAAAATTCTCGGCCACGTTTTTTGATCTTGATGATGCTCCACGGTTTCGACACACCCTTGACGTTTTCGCCTGCGATGGTGAGCCCGAGCGCCACGAAATCCGTTCCGCCCACTCCCCGACTCCCGCGCGCTCGGTCGGGCGGCGCGACGGGGAGCGGGAGCGGGCGGCGCGCAAGAAGGAGCGCGCAAGGCGGCACCGCGAGCGCCGCGAGCGGCGGAGCGAGGAGTACCGGCTGCGTGAGCGACGGGGCTCTCCTCTCCGAGGGACCGAGGAGTATTCGTCCTCGGAGGAGGATGAGGAGGAGGAAACCGGGGGGGGGGCCCCTCTGATAGGTGGGAGCCTGCGCCCCGTCGGCCGGAGCCGGCTCCGGCGGCAAGGGCGACATCGCACAGGGCGGGCGCGGCGGCCCCGCCGCCGCGGCAACCATCGACGAGAGCGGCGCGGGGCTGCGGAGGCACCGGCGCGCGCGCGCGGGCGGCGCGCGCGCAAGCGCGCGCCGCGCGCGGGGGTGGGGCCCACGCGCGCGGCGGGGCCCACGCGCGCGGCGGAGACGGCGGGGAGGCGCGGCGGCGGCCGCGCGCCGGCCGCGGCCGGCCGTCCACCGAGGCCTCGAGGAAGAGGAAGCGCGCCTTCTCCTCTTCGAGGTAAGGGGCTTGCTCTTGTGCGGGGGGTTGGGTTTTTGGCGACCAAGTGTTCGATTATTTGTTTGTGTTTATGCGGGGGTGGTGCCGACCGTGCCTCCCCTCGCACCCGCCAAGGTGTTGAGAGAGCGAGACGCGTCCGTTCGCACCCGGCGGCGCTCGTCGAGGGCGCCACGGGCGGGGGGCGAGCACGGAGGCCGCGGCGGGCGAGAGCTCGCGGGGCGCGGTTGAGGCCTCGAGGCCTCGGCCCGGTGGATCGGTTCGTCGTGCGCGGCCGGCGGCCGTCGAGGAGCGGTGGGCGCCGGTCGTGGCGGAGGCGCAACCCGCGGCGGCGGCCGTGGTGGAGGCGTAGCCCGCGGCGGCGGCGGCCATGGTGGAGGCGCAATCCGCGGCGGCCGGCCGCGGTGGAGGCGTAGCAAGCGGCGGTGGCCGAGGAGGGCGGTCGGGCGCCCGCGGTCGTGGGGGCGCTGCCCGAGCGGTGGCCGCGGCGCGCGGCGGCGGCGCCGTGGCTACGGAGGCACGGGCGGAGGCGTCGACGGAGGCGACGCGAGGGCGGCCCGCCGGCGGCTCCCGGGCGGTGGTGGTGGAGATCCCGGACGACGACTCCCCGCCGCCCGGGTGGGACCAGTGGGTGAGCTTCCCCACGCTCTCCTCGAGTCCCGGGGAGGGGCCCTCGTGAGGTGGTGTTAGGGCCACATGGTGGCAGGGGGCCGAGGGCACGGCGCCGAGGCCTCGTCTTCCCGCGCCGGCCACTCCGCCCGGTGAGAGGGGATCGTCGGTGACCCGCCGCGTTCGCCGACGCCCGGGGGGAGCGAGGAGGGCGTGGGGGGGCTCCGCAACTACGGCGCCGCGCTCGACCGGGCGTTGAATGAGGCGCCGAGGATCCACGCGCGCCCCCGCGTGGCGCGTCTTCCGGTGGGGCGCCGTTGCTTGTTTCTCTTTTTTTCCCTTGTTTCCGCACGCTATCTTTGTAGCATGATGCTTACGGGTCTTGACTCGTTGGTGACGAGGAGCTCGAGCGCCGCGCCCGTGACAAGTACGGCGCCTTTGATCGGGTGAACGCCGAGCTCCACCCGCCCTCCGGGAGCGGTGCGACGCCTTCGACGCGCTCGCCGATGCTGCGAGGACCCCGGATGGTGGGCGTCGTGCGGGGCCATGGCCCCCGCGCGATCAACTCCATGAGAGCTCAAGGTAGGACCCGGCGCATCCTTCCGGCCTCGAGCGGTCCGCACGGCCCTCATCGACCGGGATGAGGCGGCTGCGGCGGCGCGCTCGAACCTCGGATAAGATGCGCACGGCGGCGGCCAACCGGGAGGCGGAGGTGGCCGGCGTCCGCAACGACAGCCGGGAGCTCCGCTCGTCGCTCCGGGGGCGCGAGGCTCGGCAGCGCCGGGCTCGGGGAGCAGCGCGCGCGCTCGAGCAAAGGGCCAAGGAGGCCGACGACTTGAAGGCCGCCCTCGACGCCAAGGTCGCGGCGCTCGCCTCCGCTGAGGACCGGCCTCTGCAAGAGCGTACCGCCCGTCAAGGGGGCGAGGGGGCGGCTCCGGCGAGGAGCGAGCCGCCCTTGCCGACGCCCGGTCGGCCCCCGGGAGCGGGAGCGCGTTGCTCGCGAGGGCGGCGCGGATGTCGGCCGGAGGACCGAACACCGAGTTCTCCAAGCTCGAGGGCGAGCTGATGGTGCTCAGCATCACGAGCGCGAGCCAGGAGCTGGCCCTCCGGAGCAAGGCGAAACCATCAAGGGCCTCGAGCGAGGCGGTCGAGGCCGGGCGCCGCGCCTTCGAGGTGGAGAAGAAGCAAGTTGAAGGTAAGTCACCTGTTTGACTCTTGTTTTGCCGATTTTCTCTTAGAGGGTTCGCGCCCCTTTCGACTTCTTTCTTGCCGGGCAACTTCAAGCTTGCGCACGCCGCCGGGGCACGCGGGCGAGCGGGCCGAGGCACGCTGTGGACCTCCTACAACTCCTCCGAGCGAGAGCCGGTGGAGTTGCGCCTTGCGGCCCTCGAGACCCGTCGGGCCGTGGAGGAGGGTGAGGCGCGAGTCGGGAGCTCGTTGGCCGGCCCGCTCGCGTGCCCTTGGCGGCCACGTCACCGGCGCGTGCGCCGGCGCCGCATCTCGGCGTCCGAGAAGGCCCTCGGGGTGGTGCGATCTCACTACGAGGTCAACTTCGAGGCGCCGCGGAGGGCTACGTCGTCCCCGAGGGTGTCGAGGACGAGGTGGCGATGGAGAGCGTGGACGCGCTCGCCGCCGACGCCGCCGGGACGCTCGCCGAGGCCTTCGAGGAGTTCCTCTTCCCGGATGTCGCTGATGCCGCTGCTCCTCCGGCCTGAAGACAACCGGGCGCTAGGCCCTTTTCGTTCATGTATCAGTATGCTGGCCATGCGGCCTTGTAAATGAACATGTCACTTTGCTATGAACATTTGTCAATGTAAAATGATGTCTTTTGCTCATTGCGCCTTTTTGTTTCTCCTTCTTCCTGAGTAGATTCTAGTTAGGGGAGTTCGATTTTCGCGGGTGGCCTGCTGGGTTGGAGGCAAGAGAGAAGGGCGTATCCTCGCGGAGGCGTAAGCTATCTCGGCTCGCGCGCTCCTTCCGCTAGGCTGCTTGCGCCTGTTCGAATCTTTGCTCGAGGACGAAGTAGAAACAAACTTAGCGCGCATGAGTTGTTTCATTTTTGCGCAAAAATGGGACCATTTTGGGGGGGGATGCCCCCGCAGTGAGCCCCCGAGGGTAACTTGGGTTTCGGGGGAAAGCCGAGTTGCCCTTTTTTATCAACGATGGTGTTTACACGGTTGTCACCAGCCGGGGTGCTGGTTATGTGATTTTACAACAAAATACTTGGAAATCCTAGCTAGGGGTAGAAGCGACGTAGCTGTTGGATGTTCCAAGCGTTGGTGAGTTCTTCACCGTCCTCGTTGGCCAGCTTGTACGTGCCGGGCTTCAGTACTTTCACCACGACGTAGGGTCCCTCCCACGGAGGTGATAGCTTGTGGCGTCCTCGGTTGTCTTGGCGTAGCCTTAGGACCACGAGGCGTGCTTCGTCTAGGCCGGTCCGGTGAGTCCTCGCGGAGCTCGGCCTGGTTGGCGTCCTCGTCGTAGCCTCGGACCCTGGGCGACCCGTACTCTAGATCCGTGGGGAGGACGGCCTCCGCGCCATGGACTAGAAAAAACGGGGTGAACCCAGTGGCTCTGCTCGGGGTGGTCCTTAGGCTCCACACGACCGCTGGTAACTCTTGGAGCCACTTCCGACCAGATTTATTTAGCTGGTCGAAAATTCTGGGCTTGAGGCCTTGTAGGATCATGCCGTTGGCACACTCTACTTGGCCGTTAGTCTGCGGGTGTGCCACAGCTGCCCAATCCACACGGATGTGGAAATTGTCGCAGAACTCCAAGAATTTCCTTCCCGTGAACTGGGACCCGTTGTCGGTGATGATAGAGTTGGGCACTCCAAAGCGATGGATGATATCAGTGAAGAACGTCACCGCTTGCTCTGCCCTGAGATTCGTAATGGGGCGCACTTCTACCCACTTGGAAAACTTGTCGATCGCGACCAAAAAGTGGGTGAAGCCTCCGGGCGCCTTCCGCAGGGGCCCGACGATGTCCAGCCCCCACACGGCGAACGGCCATGTTACGGGGATGGTTTGTAGGACATGAGCAGGGAGGTTGGACTTGCGGGCGTAGAACTGGCACCCTTCGTAGGTGCGCACGATCTCGCTGGCATCCGCGACCTCGGTAGGCCAATAAAAGCCTTGACGGAAAGCGTTGCCAACAAGGGTGCGGGGTGCAGCGTGATGGCCACGGATCCTGCATGGAAGTCTCGCGGGAGCTCGCGCCCCTTGGGGATGGGGATGCACCAGCTGCAGGATGCGGGAGGCGCGCGCTTGTACCGTCGGCCGTCGACGAGGGCGAAGGACTTGGCCATCCCGGCGATGCGCCCGGCCTTGGCCCCGTCCGAGGGGGAGTTCCCCTCGAGCCATCCGGCGACATATTTGTCGCGCCGGTCGGCCCTGACAGGGCGGCTCGATATCCATCACATCGGCCTCGTAGGCGCCGTACCCCTCGAGGAGGGAGAGCACGTACGCCTCGTTCGAGGGGTCCTCGTCCATGGCCTCTGCGCTCGCCCCGGATTCGAGGGAGCCCTCGAGGGTTCCGCGTTGCTCGAGGGGTGAGGCTCGAAGACGACGGAGGGGCGCGCGATGTCACGGGCAAAAACGTTCGGAGGGACGGTGATCCGCCGGACACGATTTTGGCCGGCCTCGTCCGCCTCCTCGTTGTACCGGCGGGGCACGTGATTGGGCTCGATGCCGTAGAACTTGTCCTCGAGGGCTCGTACGGCCTTGCAATACGCTTCCATCTTGTCATCGTGGCGCTCGCATTCTTCATGACTTGGTCAATCACGAGCCGCAAATCCCCCCGCACGTCGAGGGCGCTTGACGCCTATCTCGATGGCGATCTTGGAGGCCGCGCAGAGGAGGGCCTCGTACTCAGCCATGTTGTTTGACGCGGGGAAGTGGAGGCGCACCACGTACCGCATGTGCTCCCCGAGGGGTGACACGAAGAGCAGGCCCGCGCCCGCCCCTGTTTTCATCACCGAGCCGTCGAAATACAGAGTCCAGCACTCTGCTTGGATGCCGCGCGGTGGCGGTGCGTGTCCGTCCACTCGGCGACGAAATCCCTCCGGGATGCGGGACTTGATGGCCTTACGCGGGGCGTGGCGAGCGTCTCGCCCATCCGGTTCCACCGACCACTTGGTGATCCCTGCCGCCGCGTCCGGGATTGCGGATGATCTCCCCTAGCGGGAAGGAGGACACCACCGTGACGGGGTGGGCCTCGAAGTAGTGGTGGAGCTTGCGCCGCGCGAGGACCACCGCATACGGCCAGATTTTGGACTTGAGGGTAGTGCGTCTTGGTGTCGGACAAGACTTCGCCGATGTAGTAGACCGGCCGCTAGGGCGGCGGGGTGTGCCCTTCCTCCGTGCGCTCTACCACGATTACGGCGCTAACCACCCGGGTGGTCGCGGCCACGTAGAGCGCGGGGGGTTTGCCGTCCCGCGGCGGCGTGAGGATCGGGGCGTGAGTCAAAGATGCCTTCGCCTTGTCGAGCACGTCTTGGGCCTCGGCGGTCCGGGAGAAGCGCTCGTGCTTCTTGAGGAGGCGATAGAGGGCGAGGCCCTTCTCGCCGAGCCGCGAGATGAAGCGGCTCAAGGCGGCAAGGCACCCCGGCCACCTTTTGCACCCCTTTGAGGTCCCGGATCGGGCCCATTCGCTTGAGGGCCGCAACCTTCTCGGGGTTGGCCTCGATTTCCCGTTGGGAGACGATGTATCCTAGGGAGCATGCCTCGCGGCACTCCAAAGACACATTTTTCGGGGTTCAATTTGACCCCATTGGCCCGTGGCGGCCGAACGCGATGTTAAGATCGCCAACCGGGTCGTCCGCCTTCCTGGTCTTTACGAAGATGTCGTCTACGTACGCCTCGACCGTCCGCCCGATGTGATCCCCGAAAACGTGTTGCATGCAGCGTTGATACGTTGCACCCGCGTTTCGGAGGTCGAACGACATCGTGACGTAACAGAACATCCCAAACGGCGTGATGAACAAAGTCGCGAGCTGGTCGGACTCTTTCATCTTTATTTGGTGATTCCCGGAGTAGGCATCAAGGAAGCAAAGCAGCTCACACCCAGCCGTTGAATCAACAAATTGATCAATGTGTGGCAAAGGAAAAAGAACTTTAGGACATGCTTTATTGAGACTAGTGTAGTCTATACACATCCGCCACTTCCCGTTCTTTTTCTTTACAAGTACAGGGTTTGCAAGCCACGTTGGGTGGAACAACTCCTTGATGAACCCGGCCTCGAGAAGCTTCCGCAGCTCCGCTTCGATAGCCCGTCGCCGCTCCTTGTCGAAGCGGCGGAGCCGGTCTTGCACGGCGCGGGCATGAGGCGGGATGTCAAGGGAGTGCTTGGCGACCTCCCTCGGGATGCCCGGCATGTCCAAGGGGCTCCACGCGAAGATGTCGGCGTTGGCGCGGAGGAAGTCGACGAGCACCACTTCCTATTTTGGATCGAGGGTGGAGCTGACCCTCAACGCCTTGCCCTCGGGGGCAGCGGGGTCGAGGGGCACCTCCTTGGTCTGCTCCGCGGCCTCGAAGTTGCCGGTGTGCTTGGCGGTGGAGTCGAGGTCCTCGTTGACCATCTTCTCCAAGGTGGTCACCAGCGCTTCATCCAGCGCCAGCGCTTCCGCGTGCTCCACGCACTCGACGTCGCAGTCGAACGCGTGCTCGACGAACGAGCCCACGGTGATGACGCCGTTTGGTCCCGCATCTTCATCATCGGGTAGGTGTAATTGGGGACCGACATGAACTTGGCGTAGCAGGGCCGCCCAAGTATGGCGTGATAGGCGCCCTTGAATCCCACCACCTCGAAGGTGAGCGTTTCCTTGCGGAAATTCTTCGCGATCCGAACCAAACCGGCAGGTCGATCTGCCCGAGGGGCTGGACACGCTTGCCGGGCGCGACGCCATGGAACGGCGTCGTGCCTCGGGCCGCGGCGGTCCAACCCGATCCCCAACGGACGCGGCGTATACGCGTAGAGGATGTTGAGGCTATCGCCCCCATCCATCAAGACCTTTGAGAACCGCGCGTTCCCAATGATCGGGTCGACCACCAGCGGGCATCGGCCGGGTTGGGGATGCGGTTCGGGTGGTCTTCCCGGCTGAAGGTGATGGCGTTCTCCGACCAGTCGAGGAAGGAGGGAGGCGCCTTCTCTGCGGCGAGGACCTCGTGCTGCTCCCGCTTGCGCTGGCGGGTTGACATGTCGACGGTGGGTCCCCCGAAGATGAGGAACACATTCTCCACGGCGGGGAAGCCGCCGGCGTCGCCATCTCCTCCGTCCTTCTTGGCCTCCGCGTCCTTCGCGGCGGCGCGACCGTAGAACTTCTTGAGCATGTCGCTTTGCTCAAGGGTGTGGTTTACCGGGGTCTTATGATATGGACATGGCTTTTTCGGCATGTCATCAAACACCCCGACCTCGAGGGGCCTGGTCGAGGGCCTCGTCGAGCCGGGTCAACGGGGAAGGGCCTCGGCATCATCGCCGTCGCGCCCCTGCTCACGCGCCTCGCGGCGCGGTTTCTTCCCCTTTCTTGCCCCGCTTGTCCTTCCGGTGGGGGCTCCTCGGACTTGTCGCCCTCCGCGAGCGCATCGTCCGAGCGCTTGCCCTTCTTGCCGTCAAAGATCGCCCCCACGGCCTCTTATCCCGAGGCGAAGCTGGTGGCGATGTCGAACAGCTCGTTGGAGTCCGCGGGCGGGGCGCGTCCCGGCCTCTCGTACGAGGTCCCGCACGTGGTGCCCTCGAGGAAGGAGTGCACAATCTCCGATTGCGCCACGCTGGGGAGCTCTGTACAGCGCTTGGAGAAGCGCCGTATGAAGTCCCGCAGCGACTCGCCGGGCCTCGAGTGCGGGACCGCGAGTCCCGGGGAATTCCCCGTGGCGCACGTATGTGCCCCCGAAAGTTGCCCACGAACGTGCGGACCGGATCGTCCCAGTTGTGGATCTGGCTGGCGGGCAGGTGCTCGAGCCACGTCCGGGGCCGAATCGCCGAGGTGTAGGGGCGAGGTTGCGGACGATGACCTTGTCGCCGGTGGCCCCACCCGGCTGGCACGCCGGGCGGTAATCATTGAGCCACACGCGGGGGTCCGTCTCCCCGTTGTACTTGACGATGGTCGAGGGTTGGCGGAAGCGTTGGGGGAAGGCCGCCGCGCGGATCTCCCGCCGAACACGCGGGTGCCGGGGGCTCCGGCGTCGGGAGAACGGTCCTCATCGGCCGTGCCGTAGCATCCACCCCGTCGAGGGTGGTAGCCTACCGCCTCTCGCGCATCCGCCTTGCTCGTGCGCCGGCGTTGATGACGTTGCGGGTGTCGCCGTCCGGCGCCCCGCACGCGTCGAGGAGCCGATCCTAGGCCGGCGTGCGTCCCCAATTGGCGGGTCGCCCCGGCCGCTTCACCTGCATGGACCGAGGGTTCGCCCCCCTGTGCGGCCCCGTCGCCTCGTGCATCCCCCTGTTGGCGGATGCGTGACACTGAGCTTTCGGCCTGCTGGACGGCCGCCTGCTCGATGAGAGCCTGCACCTCGCGGTGCAGGTTCCGCGCCTCAGGGGTCGAGGGGGCCGGCATTGCCCATAGCAATGTTGCGGCGGCAATGAGCTTCTGACTTGCCCGCGGAGGCGCGTCCGGGTTGTCGACGTTAAAGTCGGCGTTGATGCGGTCGTGGGACTGTTTGCCCAGCTCCCATGCGCGTTCGCCGCGCGCGGAGGCTTCCCCAGCCATTGAGGCGCGGAGCAGCCGCACCGTTCGATATTCCTCCGCCAGCTTGGCCTCGAGCTCACGAGCTTAGGCTAGCTGTGCGTCGACGTCGTCCCCAGCAGGGGTGCTCGGCCCTGCAGCCTGGCGCGGAGCGATGCCCGGGGCGGGCGTGACCTCCCCATCGCCGACGCCCACTACGCCGGTGGCGTTTGCCGGGTCGTTGGCGATGACGACGCAAAGCATTCCCGCGCGGGGTCGTAACTCCCGGTGCCTGGGAATCGTCGGGAGCGAGTTGAACCGCAGTCCGTGGCGTCAAGAAAACGCCCGAACATGACCGGGTCCGGCACGCGGAGAAGTCCCACTCCGCGTACTCGTGGAGGTTGGCGGGTGGCAACGCGTCAAGGGGAGCCCGGAGACGACTCATCGCCCGCGGAGGCGCCGTGGGTCCCCGGCAACGAAGACGTGACGGCCGGGGGAACCCGGCGCATCGTCGTGTTGACGTTGGCGTTGTAGGCCGTCGTGGCACCGCGAAGACCGATGGGGAAGCGCGGCTCGGAGAGACCGTGCGCGCCCGCCGGGGCGGTGGTTGTTGTGCCGACGGGTGCGCCGCGTTGAGAGGCGCGCGCGTTCGGCTTGCCGACGCTCGGACCGCGCCCCGGCGTGAGCGCCGGCCGGAGCGGCGGTGACGTCGTGGCGCCGACCGGCCCGCGCATCCGTGCCGGCGGGCGCCGCGTTGTGGTGGTGCGTGCGGCGGGGACCGGAGCGGACCCGGCCCGGCGCCGCGCGCGCGGCTCCTCACGGTTGGTGAGGCACATCGAGTAGCCGTTCCCCGTGGCCTGAAAGTTCAGGCCCCCGAACCGGATTTCAAACCCGGCGGGGAGGGGGTCCGAGCTGCCCATGGAGTAACGCGTGTCGCGGTACTCGGTGCGAATCACCATGGAGGGAGTTGACGGTGAATTGACCTTAGGTGCTCGTTGCCCCACCTGGTGGGCGCCAACCGTCGGTGCGGAATGTGGTCCCGACACTAACCGCAATGAGCGCCAAGGTCTATCCCTCAATGGTCGATGCTAAGCAATCGGACACACAGAGTTTATCCCGGTTCCCGCCGAGGGGCCGTACGTCTCCGCGGTGGTGTGCTCTAGGCACTATATTGCTCGGCCGGGTGCCCGTAGTGGGGCGGCTACAAGCAAGGTGGGAGAGGAAACGTGGCTTCCAAGTCCCCGGTGAAGTGGGCGAAGATGTTGTGGGAGAATTGGAGAACAAGTGCGTGGAGTGTTGCGTCCTAACATGTCTGTCTCGTTCTATCCGTGTTCGTCCGTCTGTCCCCTCCCGGCGGGGGGGGGGGGGGGTTCGTCTTCCTTTTATAGGCCAAGGAAAGAGCGAATCACATGCATGCCGCGCTATTTAGCTACGTGGGAAGGCGTGGTGTGTCGTGCCGTAGAGTAGGCGGCCGCCTGGACGGTCCTTGCCGCGATCCGGCCATCATGGCGTATCTTGTACCCGAACAGTGGCAGCTTCGAGGGTAGGAGTGCAGCGGACGACAGTTATGTCTTCAGGCGGGTTCGAGGGAGTTGCTGACGTCGGTCCATACGGGGCACAGTGGCAGGTAAGGCGGCGTCCCGTTCCCGCACGCTCCACGGCGCCGGCCGCGCGCGCGGCCCGGCGTGGGTTCGTACGCGCGGGGGCGGGCGCCATGCCGTTAACGGTGGCGGGGATGGCGCCCCGCCGGCCTAACACCTCCACATAACCCCGCAAGGTCACAAGAAAGCAAGTCGAGGGTGTGGCCGGCCCCCTTCGAGGGCTCGGCACGTTAGCCGTACCGGAGTAGGCGGCGCGGCGTCACGGGACTGGCACCGGCCACGTCGCACAGTCCCCCACAGTGGCGGGGATGGGTTCCCTCCCCGAGGAGTTGGTGCGGCGGCACGGGGCCCGAGCCCCAGGCGCATGATGGCGCCGCCCCGCCGTTGTCAGGGCATTAAATGCCCGTGTACGGGAACAGGCGTGCGCGTGCGGGGCGCCCTCGAGCGAGGCGGAGCCTGCTCGAGGGCGGAGCGGACCCTCGAGCGAGGCGGAGCCTCTGCTCGAGGTAAGCGCACCCCCCTCGAACGGGCGGAGCCCGCCCGAGGGAGGCGTGCGCCCTCGAGCGAGGCGGAGCACTCGCTCGAGGGGATCTTTGAGTGGGCCGCCTTGGTGGGCCATCGGGGCCACCGCGGCATCGGCCATGCCTCGTGTGCTTAAGTGCGGCGTGTTTGGCTTTGGCTTGTTGTGGTTTTTAAGTGGGGATTCCCCGGTTTGTTTAAGGGGACCCCTAGGGCCGTCCCCGACAACTACCGCAAGGAGATGCTCACCTTCGAGGTGGTGGGGTTCGGGGCGCCTATCACGCCATACTTGGACGGCCCTGCTACGCCAAGTTCATGGCCGTCCCCAACTACACCTACCTCAAGATGAAGATGCCGGGACCAAACGGCGTCATCACCGTGGGCTCGTCCATCGAGCACGCCTTCGACTGTGACATCGAATGCGTAGAGCACGCGGAAGCGCTGGCGCTGGATGAAGCGCTGGTGACCACCTTGGAGAAGATGGTCAACGAGGACCTCGACTCCACCACCAAGCACGCCGGCAACTTCGAGGCCGCGGAGCAGACCAAGGAGGTGCCCCTCGACCCCCGCCGCCCCCGAGGGCAAGGCGTTGAGGGTCGGTTCCACCCTCGACCCGAAATAGGAAGTGGTGCTCGTCGACTTCCTCCGCGCCAACGCCGACATCTTCGCGTGGAGCCCCTCGGACATGCCAGGCATCCCGATGGAGGTTGCCGAGCACTCCCTTGATATCCTACCTCACTCCCGCGCCGTGCAGCAACGGCTCCGCCGCTTCGACGAGGAGCGACGGCGGGCGATCGGAGCGGAACTGCGGAAGCTTCTCGAGGCCGGGTTCATCAAGGAAGTGTTCCACCCTACGTGGCTAGCCAATCCTGTACTAGTAAAGAAAAAGAATGGGAAGTGGCGGATGTGTATAGACTACACCGCGTCTTAATAAAGCATGTCCTAAAGTTCCTTTTCCTTTGCCATGTATCGATCGATTGTTGATTCGACCGCGGGTGTGAACTACTTTGCTTCCTTGATGCCTATTCCGGGTACCACCAAATCAAGATGAAGGAGTCCGACCAGCTCGCGACTTCATTCATCACGCCGTTCGGGATGTTTTGCTACGTCACGATGCCGTTCGGCCTCCGGAACGCGGGTGCAACGTACCAACGGTGCATGCAGCACGTTTTCGGAGACCACATCGGGCGAACCGTCGAGGCGTACGTAGACGACATCGTCGTGAAAACCAGGAAGGCGGACGACCTGGTTGGCGACCTCAGCATCGCGTTCGGCTGCCTACGGGCCAACGGGGTAAAATTGAACCCCGAAAAATGTGTCTTTGACGTGCCGCGGGGCATGCTTCTAGGATACATAGTCTCTTAGCGAGGCCAACCCCGAAAAGGTTGCAGCCCTCGAGCGAATTGGTCCGATTCGGGACCTCAAAGGGGTACAAAAGGTGCTGGGGTGCCTGGCCGCCTTGAGCCGCTTCATCTCGCGGCTCGGCGAAAAAGGCTTACCCCTCTACCGCCTCCTCAAGAAGCACGAGCGCTTCTCCTGGACCACCGAGGCCCAAGAGGCGCTTGACAAGCTGAAGGCATCCTTGACTCACGCCCCGATCCTCACGCCACCGCAAGACGGCGAACCTCTGCAACTCTACGTGGCCGCGACCACCCAGGTGGTCAGCGCCGTGATCGTGGTAGAGCGCACGGAGGAAGGGCACGCCCTGCCGGTCCAGCGGCCGGTGTACTACATCAGCGAAGTCTTGTCCGACACCAAGACACGCTACCCTCAAGTCCAGAAGCTGCTGTACGGGCTGGTCCTTGCACTTCGCAAGCTTCGTCACTACTTCGAGGCCCACCCTGTCACTGTGGTCTCCTCCTTCCCGCTGGGAGAAATCATCCGCAATCCGGACGTGGCGGGCAGAATCGCCAAGTGGTCGGTGGAGCTGATGGGCGAGACACTCGCCTACGCCCCGCGCAAGGCCATCAAGTCTCAGATCTTGGCAGATTTCGTCGCCGAGTGGACGGACACGCAGCTACCGCCACCGCGGATCCGGGCGAGTGTTGGACTGCGTATTTTGACGGCTCGGTGATGAAGACCGGGGCGGGCGCGGGCCTGCTTTTCGTGTCACCCCTTGGGGAGCACATGCGGTATGCAGTACGCCTCCATTTCCCCGCGTCAAACAACATGGCTGAGTACGAGGCCCTGCTCTGCGGCCTCAAGATCGCCATCGAGATAGGCGTCAAGCGCCTCGACGTGCAGGGAGATTCACAGCTCGTGATTGACCAAGTCATGAAAAACGCGAGCTGCCACGATGACAAGATGGAAGCATACTACAGAGCCGTGCGAGCCCTCGAGGACAAGTTCTACGGCCTCGAGCTGAACCACGTGCCCCGTCGGTACAACGAGGAGGCGGACGAGCTCGCGAAGATCGCGTCCGGGCGGATCACTGTCCCCCCGAACGTTTTTGCCCGAGATATTGCCCAGCCCTCCATCGCCCTCGAGCCGCACCCCTCGAACCACACGGAACCCTCAGGGGCTCGCTCGAATCCGGCAGGCACAGAGCCCATGGATGAGGACCCCTCGAACGAGGCGTACGTACTCTCCCTTCTCGAGGGGTACGGTGCCAGCGAGGCCGAGGTCATGGACGTCGAGCCGCCCCCCAGTAGGGCGGACTGGCGTGACAAATACATCGCCTGGATGGACCGAGGGGAACTCCCCACGGACCAATCCGAGGTCAGGCGCGTCGCCAGGATGGCCAAGTCTTTTGCCCTCATCAACGGCGAGGCGGGGCAGAAGAAGCGCGCGCGCCTCGGCATCTCGCGGCGATGCGTGCCCATCCCCGAGGGGCACGAGCTCCTCCGGGACATTCACGCGGGCATCTGCGGCAATCACACTGCGCCCCGCACCCTAGTAGGCAACGCGTTCCGCCAGGGCTTTTACTGGCCCACCGCAGATGTCGGCGAGATCGTATGCACTCGCGAGGGATGCCAATTCTACGCCCGAAAATCCAACCTCCCCGCTCACGTCCTACAGACCATCCCCATTACATGGCCTTTCGCCGTGTGGGGGCTGGACATCGTCGGGCCCTTACGAAAGGCGCCCGGGGGCTTCACCCACTTGTTGGTCGCAATCGACAAATTTTCCAAGTGGGTAGAGGTGCACCCCATTACGAATCTCAGGGCAGAGCAAGCGGTGACGTTCTTCACCGACATCGTCCATCGTTTTGAAGTGCCAAACTCCATCATCACCGACAACGGGTCCCAGTTCACGGGAAGGAAATTCCTGGAGTTTTGCGACAAATTCCACATCCGTGTGGATTGGGCAGCTGTGGCACACCCACAGACCAACGGCCAAGTAGAACGTGCCAATGCCATGATCCTACAAGGCCTTAAGCCCAGAATTTTCGACCAGCTGAATAAGTCTGGTCAGAAATGGCTCCAGGAATTGCCTGCGGTCGTGTGGAGCCTAAGGACCACCCCAAGCAGAGCCACTGGGTTCACCCCGTTCTTTCTAGTCCATGGCGCGGAAGCCGTCCTCCCCACGGACTTAGAATATGGGTCACCCAGGGTGCGAGGCTATGACGAGGATGCCAACCAGCGGGCCCGCGAGGACTCACTATACCAGACCGGATGAAGCGCGCCTCGTGGCCTTGATGCACTCCGCAAGATACCGGCGGTCCCTCGTGCGCTACCGGGCATGGAAGATACGCCGGGGGACTTCGCCGAGGGGGATTTGGTCCTAAGGCTACGCCAAGACAACCGAGGACGCCACAAGCTATCACCTCCGTGGGAGGGACCCTACGTCGTGGTGAAGGTGCTCAAGCCCGGCACATACAATCTAGCCAACGAGGACGGCGAGGAACTCACAAACGCTTGTAACATCCAACAGCTACGTCGCTTCTACCCATAGCTAGGATTTCCAAGTCTTTTGTTGTAAATCACATGCCCAACACCCCAGTTGGCGACGACCATGTAAACATCACCGGTTCAATAAAAAGGGCAACTCGGCTTTCCCCTGAAACCCAAGTTACCCTCGGGGGCTACCGCGGGGGCATTCCCCCCCCCCAAAAAAATGGTCCCATTTTTTTCGAAAAAAATCCACGCGTGCTAAGTATGGCTCGATCTTAGCCTTGAGCATAAATTCGAACAGGGCGCAGACAGCCTAGCAGAAAGGACGCGCAAGTCAGAGATAGCCTACGCCTCCGCGAGGATACGACCCTTCTCTCTTGCCTCTGGCCCAGCAGGCTGCTCGCGAAAATCGAACTTCCCTAACTCGAATTTACTCAGGAAGAAGGAGAAACAAAACAGCGCAATAAAGTAAAGGGCACCATTTCGCTTTCACAAGTGTTTGAAACAAAATGATTTGTTCATTTCCATGGCCACGCGGCCCATACACTAACATACAAACAAAAAAGGGCCTGGCGCCCAATAGTCTTCAGGCCTGAGGAGCATCGGCATCAACGGCATCCGGGAACAGGAACTCCTCGAAGGCTTCAGCGAGCGCCTCGGTGGCGTCGGCAGCTAACGCATCCACGCGCTCCATCGCCACCTCGTCCTCGACGCCCTCGGGGACGATGTAGCCCTACGCCACGGCTTCGAAGTTGATCTCGTAATGAGATCGCACCACTCCGAGAGCCTTCTGGACTCCAAGGTGCAGAGTCCGGCGCATGCGCCCGGAGACATGCCCGCCAAGGGCGCGCAGGCGGCTAGCCAGAGAGCTCCCAGCCTACGCCTCACCCTCTTCCACAGCCTGGCAGGTCTCGAGGGCCGCAGAACGCAACTCCAGCAGCTCCTGCTCGGAGGAGTTGTAGGAGTCCTGCAGCGCCTCGGCCCGGTCGGTCGCGTGCCCCAGCGCGGTGCGCAGGCCTGAATGTTGCCAGCAAGAGAGAAATCAGAAGGAGAAGCGAACCCTCTAAGGGAAGATCAACAAAACAAGAGACCAAACAGTGACTTACCTTCGACCTGCTTCCTCTCCACCTCGAGGGCGCGGCGCTCGGCCTCGACCGCCTGCTGCAGGCTGACGACGGTGTCGCTCTGCTCCTTGAGGGCCTGCTCCTGGCTCGCACTCGTGATGCTGAGAACCAACAGCTCGCCCTCGAGCTTCGAGAACTCGATGTTCCGCTCCTCCAGCGACTTCTGCGCCGCCTCGCGAGCAGTGCGCTCCCGCTCGAGCGCCGACCGGGCGTCGACAAGAGCGGCCCGCTCCTGCTGGAGCTGCCCCTCAGCCCCCTGGCGGGCGGTACGCTCTTGCAGGAGCTGGTCCTCCGCGATGGCGAGCGCAACAACCTTGGCGTCGAGGGTGGCCTTCAGCTCGTCGGCCTCCTTGGCCCTCTGCTCGGCCGCGCGCGCCCTCTCCCTCGGCCCCCGGCCTCGCCGGGCCTCGCGCCTCCGGGAGCCACGCGCGGACCTCCTGGTTATCGGCCGGACGGTGGTCACCTCCACCTCCCAGTTGGATGCCAACGTGCGCATCCTCTCCAGATCCGACCGCGCTCGCCGCCGGCGCCTCATCCCGATCGATGAGGGCCGTGCAAACCCGCTCGAGGGTGGAGGGGCGCGCCGCGGCCTGCCTCTCGCACTCTTGGAGCTGGTCGCGTAGGGCCTCAGCCTGATACGATAGCCAGCTGTCCGGGGTCCCCAAGGTGTCAGCGAGCGCGTCGAAGGCGTCGCACCGCTCCCGGAGCTGGCGAAGCTCGGCGCTCATCTGGTCGAAGGCGCCATACATGTCACGGGCGCGGTGCTCGAGCTCCTGCCACCAGTAAACCAAAACCAGTGAGCGTTGCGACGCGAGGATCAAGCGTGAAGACGACGAAATCAAAGAAAGTGGACAACGACGCCTCACCTGGAAGACGCGCCACGCCGGGCCGCCATGAATCCGCAGCGCCTCGTTCAACGCTCGGTTGAGCGCGGCACCGTGGTCGCGGAGCTCTCCCCACAGCTCCTGCTCCCCCTGGGTGTCGGCGAAGGCGGGCGGACCGTCAACGCGCCCCTCTCCCGGAGCGGAGCGGCCGACGCGGGAAGAAGAGGCCTCGGCGCCGTACCCTCGGCCTCCTGCCACCATGTGGCCGTCCCGCCGCCCTCACAAGTGCCCCCTCCTGGGACTCAGGGGACGGCGTGGGGAAGCTCACCCACTGGTCCCACCCGGGTGGCGGGGAATCATCGTCCGGAATCTCCACCACCACCGCCGGGAGCTGCCGGCGAATGTGGGCTCTCGCCGCGCCTCCACCGCCGCCTCCGCCCGCGCCTTTGCGGCCGCGACCTCCTCATCGCGGCGCCACGGCCGATGCCTCCGGCCGCGCCTCTACGACCGCGGGTGCCGGGCGGCCCCCCACGGCGACGCCGCCGGCAACGCCACCGCGACCGGCGCCGCCGGGCCGAGCCTCCACCACGACCGGCGCCCCGCCGCTCCTCGACGCCCGCCGGGCCGCGCACGGCGGCGGAACCACCGGCCGTGGCCGTTAACACCAAAATTTGGTAAGGGGCCCGACCCGTGGGTCCAACGCGGTGAGGAGTCCGTCCGAAGAAGGAAGGTTTCTTCAGAAGAATTCGGCAAAAGAGTCCGCGGTCGGCAATTTGCTTCCGTTCAGCAAGAGAACTGTTGCGCTGATTTTGCGGGATTGCGTGGTGACATGGCCCGAGCGGAAGGGACGAATGGATGGATAAGCGATCACACTTAGAGATAAATTAGGTATCGAATCCATTCGAGGTCATGCTTAACAGGGTATAAATATGGACCCTGAATGTATGTAACAGACATTCGAAACATTCTCAATACAAACCGGCTTTACGCCAAACCCTAGAGTCCTTTGTCGTGTCGTCGAGTTCTTCGAGAGGGTTCATCAATCCGTCGACCTCCGTGAGTACCGCAACCTTGTATCATGTCTAGTATCATGCGGTGGATTTAGATCTGATGCAAGTAGTCTTGTTACCATGCTTAGTGTCATGCGGTAGATTCAAGCTTGGTTCAAGAGGGTTTCTTGTTAGGTCATGAGTCATGCGGTAGGCTAAGATCTAGCTTGAAGCTAGTTATCGGCTCTATTGGATTTTGGCAAGATTCAATAGATTCATTAAGTTACCCCGTGTTGCTTTGAGTTTTTACTTTATGTTTAAATTCATGTAACACCTCTTTGCCCAATCTAGGTTGGTTTGGATCGGCTCTATCTTTTTGATGATCCTTATGTGAATCGAGTTCGAATCCTTGGCTTAAATAGCACGTGGATCACATGCTCCCCAATAGCCGAAACCGAATCGATCTAGGTTGTTACGTGTTGCGGGTTCAAGCTTGCCAAATCTTGTATAAATCTTGAAAGAACTAGGTATCATGCGGGAGATGCAGGTTTTTAGGTTGTTTTGGAGCTAGTCATCCGGTGGACTAGATTTCAATCCAATCTGATAGATTTATCTTGTTTGGTAATGCTCATTCCTTCTTCATGGACCCCGATTCGGCTGTTCAGCCGTATTAGGTTATACTTTCACGAGTGAAATGTGTTTATAAGTTATGCTTTAAATTTTGTATGCTTTTAGCTTTCCACATTTAGATTGTATTATGCGGTGGATAGATCTATTTGTGGACGGTGGTATGATTTCAAACAAGTCGTATCATGCGGTGGATAGATTTGTTTGGTATCATGCTTGACGGGTTTTAAAGTACCTAGACTCGCGGTAGACTAGTGCTTTGGACCTATGTGTGCTTGTTTATTGCATATTTATGATCATCCTTTTACTTCATTTATTGTTTAATATTATTTACCACGGGGATCGGTCATGGTTTTGCGCACGTGCATTTTTATCCAAATAAAGACCGATCTATCGTCATGCTTACATCATCTATTCGGCTATGTTGCTTTTTGCACTTTAAAGATCCCGAATGGTTTCTAGTTTGCTGGCAGATAGCTCTTTATAGCTATATGTCATCTCACTTGGCTTTCTAGCCGTAAATATGGAACTGTCTGGTACCACCCAGCAAGTTCCAAGCTTTGGAATTTAACTGCTTTATCTTTTGTTAATTTTCAGGGAAAATTGACTGGCACGTCTTGTGTGTGAAGCTAGCTTGTTCGGCTTGCTGTGTGCTTGGCATGAGGTGCAGATTTTATGTCAACACACTTTTTGGCACGCCTGGTGGGACCAATAGCCGAAAGTCAAGATGCCTGACATCGGTGACATTATGGATGTCAACATCGAGGACCTCTCTCCGCAACAACAGCAACAGCTAAAGGATGCTACGGATCAGTTCCAACAAAAGTGCTTGCTGTCATTTAAAAAGAACAGGAGTGGCGTCCCATACCTCAAAAATGAGATGCCTAGGGTTCTATTTCCACGAGAGAGTGACGCTACAACTCGCGGAGAGGGAGGAATGCATGCAAGCGTTTCGAGACGCCGCGGATGACGTGCTAAGAAGGCACCATAGAGCTTTCCCGGGTGCGTTCAAACGGATGATGGTGGTCGTTTTCGGCCGGGCATGGAGCAAGTATTCAATCGAGCACCCCTTCAGGGAGGCAGCGTGGAGATTGGAGAGTCCAGTTCTCAGCCGCCATTGCGAAGCCAGCCAGCCCAGCCTCCTCCGCAGGGCGTTGGAAGCCAAGCCATTCAGCCTCCTCCACAAGGCGCTGGAGGTCAACCAGTCCAACCCCCTCTCCGCAGCCGCGAGAGGGCAGCCAGTCCAGCCACCTCCACAGGGCAGCACAGGTCAACCGATGCAACGGCCGAACCCATATCGGCCCCACGTATGGGGAGTTGGCATTTGGCTCGTCGGAGTTCCACTTGCTTCCGCTTACGGGATTGCCCCGGCCTAGCAACGGATCGCGAGAAGAATCCGTACGGTGGAGGCTACCACGAAGTGATGAATTATGGTGCCATCGATGCTCTCCCGAATCCAGGCTACGGCCCAGCTATAGGCGTACAGGAGGACGATATCCTAGTTCAGAAGATGGCCGACTTGATGCAGAATCAATTCGGCCTCAAACCTAAAATGCAGGGACCTACCTACACGCCTCCGTTCCCGGAGTGGTATTACAATGTGATCCTGCCGCCAAGAGTAAAACCTCAGACGGAATTTACAAAGTTTTCCAGGCAGGATGACATGAGCACGGTGGAGCATATTGCTCGCTATTTGATGCAGCTCGGAGAGGCCTCATCTGAAGAGGCGTTCAGGGTCAGGTACTTCCCCATGTCACTGACGGGCCCAGCGTTCCAGTGGTTCTCATCTTTGCCTCCCCAATCAGTTGGCACATGGAGGGAGCTGGAGCGAAAATTCCACGCCCATTACTTCAGCGGTAGCACGGAAAAGAAGCTCATCGACCTCGCCACTCTGAAGCAGAGACACAGTGAGACGCCCTTGGAGTTCCTCAGGAGGTTCAGGGAAATCAAAGGCATGTGTTTTTCGTTGAATCTGCCAGATGATCAGTTGGCCGACATGGCCGTTGCAGGGATGCTGCCGGCCGTACGAGAAAAGCTGTTTGGTATGGAGTTTGATAACCTGGGTCAGCTGTCCCAAAAGCTGTCATTGATGAGCAACCAGGCCTACGGGTTTAAGAAAGACACCAGGTTCGGCAAACAGCACGATGTAGCTGATATCTACAATCAGTTCCTGGAGAAGGCCGATCAAATGGAGGACTCTGACGATGATCAGGAAGTGGCTGCTGCTGAGATCATGTGGGGGAAGGAACCGTTGACCATGAATCAGCGCTGGGTCAAATAGACTAAAGGCACATACGACTTTGACGTCACTAAAGCTGATAAGCTGTTTGAATTCCTGGTGAAAGAAGGCCGAATCAAATTGCCTGAAGGGCATTCCATGCTTCAGCCTGATGGAGTAAAGGAGAAGCATTACTGTGGCTTCCATGACAGGAATTCTCACTCCATCAACGACTGCAGGGTCTTCAGAATGAGGATCCAGAAGGCTATCCAGGAGGGTCATCTCAAGTTTGACAACAAGATGAAACTGGACGGCCACCCTTTTCCCCAGAACATGATAAGCTTTTCTGTCAACATGGTGACAGCCGAGGAAAAGGGCAAGGTCAAGGTCTTGACTTCAGCCAGGGCAAGGCAGGATGGAGCAGTAGACCCAGAACGTCAAGTGACCTTGGAGCAGGTTCATGGTGAAGCCCCTCGCGTTCTCAAGAGCCATGTCGAGATCGGGGAGTCGTCCAGGGCCAAACCCAGGGTGACTACGCGCATCCTCCTCAACAAGTGGCAGTGCCAGCTAGAGAAAGAGCGCTACCAGAAACGAAAGCACGAGGAGGAGAGACGCAGGGCCGAAGAAGAAGCGCGCATGAGAGATTTGGAACAAGACACGCGCGAGCGAGGAGCACGCACATTGGGGGTGCACATTCTTCGAGCACCGCCGGAATGAGGGGTTGAAGCTTCCTACGCCGAGAAACCGCCCGAGTGCGGTGACGGGTACTTAGAGTATAGGCGGGAAACCGCCAATCGCCGATCCGTCCATGAAAGAATCGGGGTATTGACAATTTCTCGGGAAAAGACCGGGGAGAAGGTCTCGTTGAGCCTATCGGCGGCGATCGGCGGCCCGATTCAAGCAAGTCGGCTCTTATAGCAATTTTTAAATGGATAATCCCGTCGATGGTACCGACGGCAAGTTGGGGCGAGGATTCATGTCGGCTGATAAATTGGAGGAAGTTGACATTGGAAGTGGTGACAAACCAAGGCCGACATTTATCAGCGCAAACTTGCAATCAGACTTCAGCGAGGAATTGATCAAGTTGCTTAGGGAATATAAAGATTGCTTCGCTTGGGATTATTTGGAGATGCCTGGACTGGACCGTTCCATTGTTGAGCATCGATTGCCAATCAAATCTGGTTTTAAACCATACAAGCAACCTCCCAGAAAATCTACAAAGATAAAGTATTGGCCGATGTGAAGAAAGAAGTTGAAAGATTACTTGATGCAAACTTCGTTCGGCCATGCAGATATGCGGAGTGGATCTCTAATATTGCCCCCGTCTACAAGAAGAATGGAAAGATGAGGGTCCGCATAGATTTCGGGGATTTAAACGAGCTACTCCTATGGATGGTTACCCCATGCCTATTTCGATTTATTGGTTGACGCCGTTGCTTTGGACACAAAGTTATCGGTTTCATGGATGGTAATGCGGGATACAACCAAATTTTTATGGCAATAGAAGATATATCAAAGACTGACCTTCGGATGTCCCGGTCATATAGGCTCGTTTGAATGGATAGTCATGACATTTGGGTTGAAAATGCCGGTGCAACTTATCAGCGAGCCATGAATTACATCTTTCACGAGTTGATCGGCAAAATTGTTGAAATTTACATTGATGACGTCGTGATCAAGTCTTTGAATCATGACACACATCTGGAAGACGTGAAGAGAACCTTGGAATGCACCCGGAAGCATGGTTTGAAGATGAATCCAAACAAATGCGCTTTTGGGGTATCAGCTGGAGAGTTCTTAGGATTCTTGGTCCACGAGGGGGGGATTGAAGTTGGCAAGAAAAGCATGAAGGCCATTGATGAAGTTGTCCCTCCAACTAATCTCAAGGAGTTGCAGTCACTGCTGGGCAAGATCAATTTTGTAAGGAGATTCATCTCAAACCTGTCACAAAAGGTTTTGCCATTTTCTCCATTGCTGAAGCTTAAGAAAGACCAGAAGTTCACGTGGGGCGATGAACAACAAAAGGCTTTTGACGAGATCAAGCAATATATGAAGGAACCACCAGTACTGGTCCCTCTGCAGTTGGATAAGCCTTTCAAGTTGTACGTGGCGGCCGATGCCCAAACCATTGGATCGGCCCTTATTCAAGAATTCGAAGGAAAGGAGCGGGTAGTAGCATATCTTAGCCGAAAATTACTTGATCCTGAGACCAGGTATTCGGTCAGAGAGAAACCGTGCTCGTGTGTGTACTACTCGTGTACAAAATTTCGGCACTACTTGCTGAATGCCGAATGCGTTGTATACTCCAAGTTTGATGTAATAAAAAACATGTTATCTATGCCAATTTTGAATGGCATGATTGGCAGGTGGATCTTGGCTTTATCAGAGTTTGAGTTGAAGTTCGAATCGGCAAAAGCTATCAAAGGTCAGATCATTGCCGATTTTATAACTGAGCACCGTGATCCATCGGTTGATCTGCTTGAAATCACTCCTTGGGCCTTGTTTTTCGATGGATCATCATGCGGTAAAGGTGGGGGAGTAGGGATTCTGTTAATTTCGCCCAGAGGTGAGATGTTTGAGTTTGCTATCCCTATCCAGCCCACTGTCACAAACAATCAGGCTGAATACGAGGCATAGCTTCGGGGGCTTCAATATTTGAGAGAAGCCGGGGCCATTTCGAAGTTTATGGAGATTCAGAGTTGGTAATAAAACAATTGAACGGCCAGTACGAATGCAAAAGTGATGCGCTGAGGAGTTACTACGAAGAATGCAGGGAAATCTTGAAGAGTTTTCAGTTGGTAATTCTACAGCATATTCCTAGGGAGCGCAATGAAGAAGCAAACAGGTTGGCTCAAAGCGCTTCCGGTTATAAAGAAAGTCAAGAAGCGTTCGCCACAGAGATATGTGCGCTCGGAATGGATCTTGCAGAGGATGATTGGAGAAAAGAGATTGTTGATTATTTGAAGGATCCATCCCGAAAAGTCTCTAGGAAGCTCAGGTACAAAGCCATAAAGTTTGTTCTTCTGGATGATAGTTTATTTTACAAATAATTAGATGGGGTATTGCTGCGATGCCTGGGTCCAGAAGAAGCAAAGAGAATGATGAGTGAGGTACATGATGGGATATGTGGAGCTCACCAATCGGCCTACCGTATGAAATGGGTTATCAGGCAAGCTGGATGTTTTTGGCCGACGATATTGGAGGACTGCTTTGGGTATTACAAGGGATGTCAAGATTGTCAGAGGTTTGGAAATATTCAGAGAGTTCCTGCATCAGCACTGAATCCCATTATCAAGCCGTGGCCATTCAGGGGCTGGGGTATAGACCTGATTGGCCAGATTAGTCCACCATCGAGCAAGGGGCATAAGTTTGTGCTTTTGGCAACAGATTACTTTACCAAATGGGTTGAGGCAATTCCACTGAAGAAAGTTACATCAGAAAACATGGTTGAGTTTGTTAAAGAGCATATTATCTATCGGTTTGGAATCCCTCAAACGATCACAACTGATCAAGGAGCCCAGTTTTTGTCCTTAGAGTTCAGAGAGTTTGCCGAAAGCATGGGGATCAAGCTGTTCAATTCTTTCCCTTATTATGCCCAAGCTAATGGTCAAGCAGAGGCTTCTAATAAGATCATGATCAAGCTTATACAAAAGAAGATCGACCAGAAGCCAAGAAGGTGGCATTCGGTACTCAGTGAGGCTTTATGGGCTTACCGAATGGCCCCTCATGGAGCTACAAAAACATCTCCTTACGAATTGGTTTATGGGCACCATGCGGTTTTACCTTGGGAAGTGCAATCAGATGCTAGGAGAGTAGTTTTGCAAAAGGATTTAAGCTCCAAGGATTACAGTGGCTTAATGATGGATGAGCTAGAAGATTTGCACATGATCCGTCTTAGGGCCTTGGAAAATATCGAAAAGAACAAGCTGCGGGTCGCCAAGTATTATAACAAGAAAATAAAAGTCAGGCAATTTGCAGAGGGGGATTTGGTTTGGAAAGCTTTACTGCCGATTGGAACCAAATACAGTGAATTCGGCAAATGGTCCCCTAACTGGGAAGGACCCTTTCGAGTGGTCAGATGCGTGCCTGGCAATGCCTACATGTTGAAAACTTTACTAGGAGAAGAATTTTCCGCTGCAATAAATGGAAGATATTTGAAGAAATATTATCCTAGTATTGAAATCGATCGGTGATCACCAGCATTGGGATTACATGCATCTGATACAGGAATAGCCGGCGCTCAAGAATGAGGCCGCCTTCAGAACAAAAATTCCCAAACAGAGGGAATGGCCAGTGCCTAGATGCATTGCCCTTAGCGCAAAACTACATTACAAATGCTTCTTGCAGGTTTACATCTAACAACCCTGGTGATCAGGACTACGAGGAGGTGGGAAGCAGAAGGCCTGGCGTAAGAAGCGAAAGTATGATTCAATCTTTTCTTTGCTTCTTCGTGCGCTCCCTCTTCGGTTGCTCCCGGGACCACCGTGACGACAACTTGGAACGCGTGGGGATGACCATGATTTGCTGCCTCCACCAAGCTGTCCCAAGCCGCTTTCAGGTTATTGTACCTATCAGAGACATCTGAGACAGAGGAGTGGTCATTAGGGGCAGAGATCCAGATGTGAGCACGGGGTCAGAAAGAAGTTGAAGATGTTTACCTCCTACTAGTGCCTCCAGAGCCATGCGACGTTCGCGTTCGGCCTGACAACGAGCGGTGATGTCCTGGAGGTCATGCTCCAAGTGTCGAACGCGGCGCCGTAGTTGGTGGTTGATCCTCTGTTCGGGCGTGGCGTCCTCTGCTTCGAGGGAAGAATCAGAGGAGATGTACTCAGGCATATCTTCGGTCCCTATGATTTCTTCAGGAAGCAGATCAAGGCTAATGGAAAAAATAAAGAGGAGGTAAAATGTAAGATCACGCGAAAAAGCAAGAAGAAAGTCAAAGGGAAACTCACTTTCGAATCGTGCGTTTCTTGGGGGAGTTGTCCTCCTTGGGTTGCTTGCCCTTGTCCATGGCTTTGGGGTTTTCTTTTCTGGAGCAGGGGATAAGATGAGAAGTGATGGATGAGTGTGCGAGTGGATTTGCAGGGCATCTCGGCAGGCTATTTTATTGACTGAGAGAGTGCATTGGGAGTGATGACTGGCTGGCGTGCATTATTGGAATACCAAGCGGCAGGGTTTTCTTCCCGGATGCGAAGGGTTTTCATTTGAACAGTGCTTACGGATTGCCGAATCAAGGATTTTCTGCGGATTTTGCGCCAAGGGGCATCTGACTACATCCAAGTTGTCGAGCCATCATATTGGGCTGGTAGTATTCATAAGTGCTGTGGTTTAGCCTCCCTCCACTAAATTCGGTGGCGGCGTAATGCATGGATGGATGAGGATATTGAGGATTTCCAGAAATCTTCCATCTTGGCGTCCAGCTTCAAAGGAGAACTCACAAGGGAGAGTTAAATTATCATTGTCCAAGTAAGGAAGCCAGAGAGGGTTGGGGAAGCCTTTGAAGAAGAGCTCAAAGAGCTGGCTGATATTCTGGTTGATGTGAACAGTTGAAGCAGCTTCTCCATAGGTGTGGCATCCTCTGGTGACCTGGATTTCCCCTTCATGATAGTTGGATGAAGGAAAAAACCGGGTGTTGAGGTCAATACCAATGATCTGGTGCATGTGCAGTTGCAGCCACATCTGTACAAACCACCAAGGGCCATTGACGCATGCTATCTTCTGGCTGGTGTACATTTGGGTGACAGTTCGATGAAGCATGTGGTATACACCGCCCAGAGGTATTTTCCAAGGGTAATGCGCTTACCACCAGCCAATTGTGTAGCCATTACAATATGATTCAGAGTAGGCTCATTGGCTTTACCACAGAAGATGAACCTGCACAGCCACATGTTCAGGAATGCCCTATATTCAACTTCACCAAGGGGGCCATCTTTCATGTGGTTCTGAATATAGTTTTTATATCCACTCCCTGACTTCATTCCCGTTTGTCTTGTGGAACTTCTGTAGTCCCAGGGATGAAGGAATCCTGAAATATCAAGGCTGGTAATCATGTATACATCAGCCAGAGTGGGGGACATTGGGCCATGACCAAAAAGGAAGGCATTGACACCATTTGACCAAAAATGACAGGCGGCAATCAGGAGGTCTTCGTTTTTTGGGGTCTCGGCCAAAGAGAGCTCCAAACATTGAGCAATTCGGAGGGTGTCCCAAAGTTGGGTCTTAGCACTATTGTCCTCAAGGATCCTCTTATACCGGTTCCTCCCGGCCCGCAATTGGGGGCAAATGCCGCTTCTTGAAAGCATCCTGCCACAGGGAAGGCTCGGTTAAAGCCGCTTTGAAGGGGATTCTTTGGGATTCGGCTGCGATGAATTCACGGGGATCAGAAATTCCCACGGGACCAAGGAAATAAGACGTCGCATTGGCGTCAGTGCGAATCAGAAGCTCAGTGGAGAGTTCCTGCTGGAAGAAGGTGGAAAGGAAATCTCAGGTAAAATCAAAAAGTTGAGTGCCGGATGAAGTTTATGGGGGAGGAATTTACCTGAGCAGCTTGATTTTGACCTGCCATTGAGGATTTGAGCTCAGGAAAAGGTGATCTAGGGTTTGGATCTAGACGAAGATTCCGGCGGATTGCGAAGAGAGAGAATAGGTGTTGAACAGATTCAAGACGTTGGTGGCTGGAGTCAATTCCGGAATAAAATTACTTTTATCCCGTAATTGAAGGGGCATATGTTAACACCAAAATTTGGTAAGGGGCCTGACCTGTGGGTCCAACGCGGTGAGGAGTCCGTCCGGAAGAAGGAAGGTTTCTTCAGAAGAATTCGGCAAAAGAGTCCGCGGTCGGCAATTTGCTTCCGTTCGGCAAGAGAACTGTTGCGCTGATTTTGCGGGATTGCGTGGTGACGTGGCCCGAGCGGAAGGGACGAATGGATGGATAAGCGATCGCACTTAGAGATAAATTAGGTATCGAATCCATTCGAGGTCATGCTTAATAGGGTATAAATATGGACCCTGAATGTATGTAACGGACATTCGAAACATTCTCAATACAAACCGGCTTTACGCCAAACCCTAGAGTCCTTTGTCATGTCGTCGAGTTCTTCGAGAGGGTTCATCGATCCGTCGACCTCCGTGAGTACCGGCAACCTTGTATCATGTCTAGTATCATGCGGTGGATTTAGATTTGATGCAAGTAGTCTTGTTACCATGCTTAGTGTCATGCGGTAGATTCAAGCTTAGTTCAAGAGGGTTTCTTGTTAGGTCATGAGTCATGCGGTAGGCTAAGATCTAGCTTGAAGCTAGTTATCGGCTCTATTGGATTTTGGCAAGATTCAATAGATTCATTAAGTTACCCCGTGTTTCTTTGAGGTTTTACTTTATGTTTAAATTCATGTAACACCTCTTTGCCCAATCTAGGTTGGTTTGGATCGGCTCTATCTTTTTGATGATCCTTATGTGAATCGAGTTCGAATCCTTGGCTTAAATAGCACGTGGATCACATGCTCCCCAATAGCCGAAACCGAATCGATCTAGGTTGTTACGTGTTGCGGGTTCAAGCTTGCCAAATCTTGTATAAATCTTGAAAGAACTAGGTATCATGCGGGAGATGCAGGTTTTTAGGTTGTTTTGGAGCTATTCATCCGGTGGACTAGATTTCAATCCAATCGATAGATTTATCTTGTTTGGTAATGCTCGTTCCTTCTTCATGGACCCCGATTCGGTACTGTTCGGCCATATTCGGTTATACTTTCACGAGTGAAACGTGTTTATAAGTTATGCTTTAAATTTTGTATGCTTTTAGCTTTCCACATTTAGATTGTATCATGCGGTGGATAGATCTATTTGTGGACGGTGGTATGATTTCAAACAAGTCGTATCATGCGGTGGATAGATTTGTTTGGTATCATGCTTGACAGGTTTTAAAGTACCTAGACACGCGGTAGACTAGTGCTTTGGACCTATGCGTGCTTGTTTATTGCATATTTATGATCATCCTTTTACTTCATTTATTGTTTAATATTATTTACCATGGGGATCGGTCATGGTTTTGCGCACGTGCATTTTTATCCAAATAAAGACCGATCTATCGTCATGCTTACATCATCTATTCGGCTATGTTGCTTTTTGCACTTTAAAGATCCCGAATGGTTTCTAGTTTGCTGGCAGATAGCTCTTTATAGCTATATGTCATCTCACTTGGCTTTCTAGCCGTAAATATGGAACTGCATGTCGGTACCACCCGGCAAGTTCCAAGCTTTGGAATTTAACTTGCTTTATCTTTTGTTAATTTTCGGGGAAAATTGACCGAGCACGTCTTGTGATCTCTTCGCGTGTGAAGCTAGCTTGTTCGGCTTCTTGTGTGCTTGGTGTGAGGTGCGGATTTTACGTCAACGGTGGCCTCAAGGCCTCGGTGTACCTTGCGGGCTCTCGCCGCTCGTTGCCGCCGTGCCCGCTCCCGCCCGCGGCGCCCTCGATGAACGCCGCCGGGTGGGGATGGACGCGTCCGCCCTCAACACCTTGGCCGGTGCGAGGGGAGGCACAGTTGGCACCACCCTGCGCAAGCACAAGCAAACCGTCAAGTCCCCGCCCATCAGGCACGCAGCCTCTCGAAAGGACAAATCTCTCACCTCGAAGAGGAGAAGGCACGCTCCCTCTTCCTCGAGGTCCCGGCCGACGACGCTGGCGCGGCTGGCGCGGTCGCCGCCGCGCCTCTAGCCGTCTCCACCGCGCGCGCGCGGCCCCGCCCGCGCGCGCGCGCATCCGCCGCACGCACCTCCCGGGCGCGCACCGGCGCCTCCGCGGCCCGCACCGCCCCCGTTGTCGATTGCACCGGCGGCGGGCGCCTCCGCGCCCGCCCCGTGCGATGTCGCTCCCCGCCACCGGAGTCGCCTCCGGTGACGGGGGTGCAGGCTCCCACCTATCGGGGAGACCCTGCCCCCCAACCTCGTCCTCCTCTTCCTCCTCGTCCCATGACGAGTACTCCTCTGTCCCCGGTGAGAAGAGCCCCTGCTGCTCGCGCAGCCGGTACTCCTCGCTCCTCCGCTCGCGGTGCTTCCGATGTCGCGTCGCGCGCTCCTTCTTGCGTGCTGCCCGCTCCCGCTCTCGCTGCTGCGCCGCGCGACCAAGCGCGCGAGAGCGGGGAGTGGGCGGGTCGGACTTCGCGGCGCTTACGCGCACCAGCTGTGAGCGAAGTAACGAAATGCGTCAACAACCCGAGGAATTGGCAAAATCAAAAACGGAATCAAGAACTCCACTCACCAGCCGGTCGGTGGGGAGCATCTCAAGATCCCACAGGGGCCGGTCGTTGCGCGCGGACTTGGGGTCGATGGCGCTCCGCGCCCGGGTAGCCGCGTACTCCCGTAGGAGGGGGCTATGCAGCGTCCGCGACCTCGCCAGCGCGACGGGGTCTGCTGCCTCGGTCATCTCGAAAATGCGGAGCGGCCTCTCCATCAGGGGGACGATCCGCCGGTGGTGGAGGTGGGAAAGGACGGCCTCCGCGGTCAGCCCATGGCCCGCCAGATCCCTCAGCGCGGCCAGGAGCGAGTCCAACCGATCCCGGTGCTGGGGCGGGGACACCCCGTGATGCCAGGAGTCGGGCCTCTCCAGGAGCACCAAGCCGGTATAAGGGCGAAGGTCGGGCTCGTCGTTGCGGAGATAGAACCACCCCCGCTCCCAGCCTGCATTGTTGGTCGTCATCGTGCAGGGGATGTAGTCGTCCTTGCGCTGACCCCGCAAGGCGAGCGACATGCCGCCGGCGCGCACCGCGCGGCGGGTCCTCTGCTCCGACGTCGGCAGCGTGAATAGCTACGCGCGGAAGAGATGAATCCAGAGATCCCAGTTCACCGGGATCCCTAGGAAACCCTCGCAGACGCCAACGAACATGGCCGCCTGCGAGATTGCGTTTGGCGCGAAGTTGTGGAGCTCCACGCCGTAGTGGTGGCAGAGAGCCCGCATAAAACGGCTCGCCGGCGCCATGAAGCCCCGCTCGTGGAAGCGGACAAAGCTGACCACGTAGCCGCTCAGAGGGTTGGGTGCTTGGTCCCTTGCCGGCGGCACGATCCACTCGGCCGGCCGTCCATCCTCGTTCGCCGCCAGCTGGCCAGCGGTTACCAGCTGGCTCAGGGCCAGCCGCGTCACCGTCGAGCGCTCCCACGCGAACGGGTCGACGATGACGAGAGGCGGTTGGGGCGCCATGCGAGCAGACGAAGGGGCGAGGGACGAAGAACAGGAAGGGAGAGAAGAGCTCCGAGAGGAGAGAAATGCAATGGCGAGAGCAGCTCGGAGGCTAGAGCGCAAGAACGGCGAGTGTTAGAAGCAAAGGTAAAAACAGCCTGCTCTCCTTCAATTGGATTTATAGGCCGCGGGCACGCTCTCCGGATCGCACGCCCCGCTCGCATTAATTGCAGCAGGAAATATTCCCTCGCGGACGGACGGGCCCCACCACGAGCGCGGCGGCCACGCAACCGCCCACAGGCCATCATCACGGCGTGGTAACCGCAGAGCCGTGGCAGGCGGTCACATCCGCCTGCCCACTCCGCCCACTACGCGCGCGGCCGCAGCGCCTGAAAAGGCGCGCCCGCGGCGCGAGATCTCAGTCGCAACTACGAACATTTAATGGCCTTGTCCCTTACTGAGTAAGGTAGACCCTCGAAGCGGCCCGAGCCCCTGGCTCAAAATTAACATGACCCTCGATAGGTACAAACGTCGACTGGTGGCCTCGAAGCCAGTTTGAAGAAAGCGGGCGCTACAGGTACCCTCGATTCACAAAAAGTTACTGATTAGCGGCTCGGGGGCTGGCGCGGCCATGGACCCTCGAACCCTGCAGATGCGAAAGACGGGAGCGGCCAGCCGCCACCCCGCACGACCCTACTGATCAACGGTTTGAGGGCTAATGTAATCAGGGGCCCTCGAAACCTGCAGATGCAAAAGACGGGGGCGGCAAGCCGCCACCCCGCACGGCCCTACTGATCAGGCGTTCGGAGCCTGACCTTCAATAGGTTCGAACAGGCGCCCCAGATCACCCGAGTTAAGGACGAAGAGGGCACGCGCATTCGAGCCTTTCCTCGAGCCCACCGGCTCGAGGGTGCATCACATGTTGTGTTCGTGAGCCAGCGAGGGCAGCTAGCCAGGGGATCCCACCGAGGGAGAGCTTCCGCGCCCTCGGTCCCTAGCAAACGGGACCGAGCCCCACCTAGAAAACCCACGCAAGCGCTTTAATGGACGCGTCTCTGGACCGCACAGCCTACCCTTAACGAACGGGGCATGGGCGTCCACTCGAACCACCCACTAACAGCTCAACAAGGAATCCGCAATCCGCGACCCGATCGATGGGGGTTGCGGAAACCTCACCCTCTATCCCGCGGAGGGACGGCGAGGGCGCGTTAAAAACAAGTCGTAGAGCTCTCCCCGATCGCCTTGAACGGGCCCGTGCTCGGGGGGCTCGACGCACGGCTACACCTCCCGGGTTGCACCGGCCGCGGATAGCGCCGGTTGCGCGTGCGTCACCGAAGCCGGCCGAAACATCGCCGGCACCGGTTGGAATATGTACCACGCCCTCCGACCAAATCCCACGGTAAAACCCCCCCGCAGAGCACACACGCTCCCGCGGGGCTTCGGGGCTAGGACCCGCGGGTCCCCTGACGCGGCCCCACGGAAAGCGCTTGCAAACCAGGGGGAAGGACGTCCTATCAGTAGGCTTCAACATCTGTGGGAGCCTGGACGGCAAACCCGCAGATGCTCGGGGGCTACTGTCGGGGACAGCCGTGAGGGTCCCCTAAAACAACTGGGGAACTCCCGCTTAAAACCTGCAAAAAACCAAAGCTAACCGCATCTCGCTTAAAGCGCACGCACGGGGCGCGGCCCACGCTGCGGTGGGCCCCGCGGCCCACCAAGGCGGCCCGGTCAAACCCCCCTCGAGCGGGCTCCGCCTCGCTCGAGGGTGCACGCCTCCCTTGAGCGGGCTCCGCCTCGCTCGAGGCTCCTCCACACGCGCACGCTCGTTCCCGCACGAGGGTACGGGCATTCAATGCTCGACAACGGCGGGGCGGCGCCATCATGCGCCTGGGACTCACGTCCCGGCCCTATTGCACCAACTCCCAAGGGGGAACCCATCCCCGCCACTGTGGGGGACTGTGCGACATGGCCGGTGTCAGCCCCGTGACGCCGCGCCGCCTACTCCCGTACGGCTAATGTGCCGAGCCCTCGAAGGGGGGGCCGGCCACACCCTCGAAATACTTTCTCGTGACCTTGTAAGGCTAGGTCGTGATGCTAGGCCGGCGGGGCGCCATCCCTGCCACTGTTAATTGCGGGCGGCCGCCCCCGTGCGTACAACACCACGCCGGGCACTGTGGTAACAGCTTCGGCGCTGTGAGGCATACGTGAACGGGACGCCGCCACACCTGCCACTGTATCCCGTACGGACCGTCGTCAGCAACCTCCTCAAGCCCTGCTGGGGACATCACGGGCAACCACTGCGCCCCTACCCTCGAAGCTACCACTGCTCGGGTACAAGATATGCCATGATGGCCAGATCGCGGCAAGGACCGTCAAGACGGCCGCCTACTCTACGGCGTTGCACACCATACTTCCCCATGTAGCTGAATAGTGCGGCATGCTTGTAATTCGCCCTCTCCTTGGCCTATAAAAGGAGGGTGAATTCCCCCGCCGCAGGGGACACGACACGGAGCACAAGACAACAGGCAACATACAACACACCACACACACGCTCCCCAATTCTCCCACAACATCTTCAGCCACTTTACCAGGGACTTGGAGGCCACGCCTTCTCTCCCGCCTTGCTTGTAGCTGCCCCACTACAGGCACCCCGGTGCTGAGCAATATAGTGCCCCGAGCACACCACTGCTGGACGTACGGCCCACGGCCGCAACCAGGATAAATCTCGTGTCTTTAGTTGCTTAACATCGACCATTGAGGGATAGACCTTGGCGCTTATTACTGGTTAGTGTCGGGACCACATTCCGCACCGACAGTACGGACCCCACACTTTTTCACCACGGGATTCCCAATGTTCTTGTCAATACGCGGAGCAAGGGGATTACAAGTGTTCAATCTACTTCTACGCACTAGTTACTCAAACCCTAACTATGATTATACTAGAAAACAACTAAACTACACTAGAGAGAATGATAAGCAATCAAGATAGAAGACACTCACCCATGGGTCTACGATACTAGAACATGCAATCTCTTAAAGACATGAAAACCAATCTAATCTATCGGGGTTGTGACCACAGTTTCGCCCTTTCCCTCCTCTCGTACTGTCACTACGCGAAGGTATTCATGACTAGACCTATGATGGACACGGCGTATTGAATGGATCTAAGGAAGCATTGGAGCTCTTACTCCCTTTACGGCATGGTAGCTAACCTTAAGCATTTATATTCAACACAAGATGATAGATAGATAATCCGACAAAGTATGATTACATCTCAAGATCGATTACAACCCATGGACGAATAAGGAGATTAGCCCATCAAGGTGCTGGACATAGCACCGTTGATCATGGTTTCCCTTCCGATGGTGTCTTCCTTCTTCTCCACGTGTGGGTGCTTCCTTCGAGGTAGTTGATCTCCCTCCGGAGATCTTCCTCCTCTCTCTCTAGCTTGTGGACAGCCTGCTTGTGCGAATGGCTCTCTCCCCGTCGAATGGCGGTGCCTCCAGGGTTTTAGGGTTGAAGATCCTTCGGGTGCAAGGAAAGGGGGGCCGAACCGATCTCCGAAGTGGGCTGGGCCGGCCTGGGCCGACCAGCCTGGGCCCACCTCGGCCCGGTTCGGTCGCCCCTTCGCTCCCGTGGGTCCTCATGCATTTATTCACTTTGCCCGCTCCACATGCATGATTTGGACAATGTCATCCTCGCGTCCAAGATGGAGGTTCTCCGCGCATGAAGTTCGCTCTTTTACGCTTCAATCCCCGAGGGTATTCCTTCGTAACATTTCGGTCCTTGCCACCATTAGAAGTGATTTCGTCAACCTTATGAACACGAACAAGACTCCGTAAATGCTCCTTTGAACTTGTTGTGAATCCGTCCTTTATGTCCATGTTTTCCTACATAAACATAACACTTCCAAATGCATGCACATAGATGAACTTGTTATATGATTAGTGTTCCTAGTGGCGGGTTAGTTTCATAATCAAATCCAAACCAAAGTGTAATGAACATGCTTGGTGTACCAAAATACACCGTCAACACTCCTGCACCAGGCGAAGTTGTGGTTTTTAGAGACTACTTTGCCTGCGGGCTTAGATTTCCCTGTGACCCTATGCTAATTGCTATTTTGGATAAGTTTTCAGTGAAGATCCGTCAGCTATCACCGAACTCATTTCTGGAATTATCAAAGTTCTTCTGGATCATGAGAACCTTCAGGTGTAACTTCAGTGCCGATGTTTTCGCAAGATTATTCGAGTTGGTCATTGAGCCCAAAATCATCAAACTCAGCGATGGCCAATACCGTGAATCACACTTCAGTTGTTGTACTTTCAACACTCGCCGATAGAATACGCGACGAGGGCTCACATAGATTCAGATTGCGCCTTACTGTAAGACGAACTTCACCAAAGATTGGAATTCCTACTGGTTCTATGTGAAAGTAGACATGTCAAAGATTACTGGTTATGAAGGGCCGACTTTTCCTCTCTCTTCGCCTATTGAAGAGTTGACTGCTACTTGCACCGCTACCTATAATCATCGCGCAGTTGGTTTCAGGAACTGCAAAAGTACTTTTCACTTGGCTAGCAAATATTCTTGGTGACCGGGACATTGTCGAAGAATTCGTCGTTGCTAACATTTGGCCGATTTCAGACTGACGGGCTCCTATTGAAATCTTATTTTATAACGTAAACTGGGCAGCACAAGAGGTTCCCTTTCCTCGATTCGGCATTCAACTTCCTGAAGATCAGAGCGCTGACAACTTCATGGATGAAGTTGAAAAGAAAGTGAACGCCATGATTGGCGAATCTACTATGAACGAGTACAAAGCTTTCATGAATCTGGTGAAGCACAAGAAAAGAATAAATCGTGTCTTTTTTGAAGTTTGTGGTGACAAATCCTTATGCTCTCGCCGCTCAGGAATCAAGATGAAAGCCCCAACCGTTGCTGTTGCTAGCTACTCGTCTGGACCTCCAAAGACTTCTAAGAAATCCTCTTCAAAGAAAAGGAAAGGGTGTGATGATGGAACTTCTTCTGCTACTGTGTGCCCTGAAAAGACCAGATCTCTTGAATCTAACAAACGAAAGCATAAATCAAGTGAGGTTGTTTCAGACGCTGAACTTCGGGCTACCACTGGTATTACTAGACTTAGCCGAAAGAAGATGAAGAGAGCTATGAAGAATGTTGCAGCTGCTGAAGTTCGCCGTGTTCCTGCTGCTTTTGATGACTTGGTCGATGAACCTGGAACAGGTTTTTTGGCTTTGCCCTAATTTGAGATTCGATGTTTGTAGATATTGTACTCCAAGTTCTGAGAATGAATTCATGAATGTTGAAACCTTTTCAAATGACATTTTCGAAGTTCAGAAAGAAGTCGCTACTGCTGCTGTTGCTACTGATGCAGTTGAAGTTGCTGAAGCTCGAGCCTCCCCCGAGGCATCTTCTGAATTCGAGGGAACTTGAGCTGACTATTCACAAAGGTGAAGATCCCGTACAAAATGTTCCCTTGATTTAGACTCGTGTAGATCTCGCTGAAGGCCAAGACTCTTCTCCTTCTGTAGCTGCCTTCAACAAAAGCTTTGGTACTTCATATCGCGGTGAATTGCTAAGTGTTGGTTATGAGGTGGCTGGTATCGGAGATGGCGCATCCATGATTTTAATACTTTGGAAATCACCTACGCTTATTAATGAAACAGGAGAAGGAGCTCTAGAACAAACGACTCGCTCGCTCGGACAAAATGTTCGTGATTCTAGAAAAGAACCTTGCACTTCCTTGAAGAAAACTTCCGTTTCTTTGGACAAGGGTTCGATAAATAAAGTTACTGTAAAAGATCTTAGTAAAAAAAGGTTCGTTACTCTTGCTTGTCCTTTAGTCTTAAACTTCACGATTTTCCTCTTATGGCTTTGTCTCACGATTTTTCAGAATTTGAGGACCTTTTCCGATCGTATCCAGCCTCCAAAATCACGAATTACCAGTGGGATTATGCCTTGAAGGCCTCTATAGTTGGAAGAATTGCTTCTGAATGCTTGATTGAGCAAGCAAAAGCTACCGATTAACTGTCCAAAGAATCTAGGAAGCTGAAGCGCAACTTTGATCTGGCCCAAGCTGCAAATCTAGATTTGGAAAATAAGGTGGCTGAACTGGCTGAGGCCCTTAAGCGGTGCCAAGACGACAAGAAGATTGCTGAAGATGGCAAGAAAATCACCGAAGAGGCCCTTGAACAGTCTAAGAAAGATCTTGAGAAACTTCAGAAGACCCATGATGATGATCTGCGATTAATTGAGAATCTTCGTAAGGATCACGATATGTCCTCGAAGGTTGCCGAAGATCTTCGGACTAACAACGCTGATCTCGCCAAGACACTGGGCAGCAAGGAATAGAAGATCCAAGATCTTGAGAAAGCCTTGGCTGACCAGAGAGAAGTTTCGGGGAAAAATATTTTTGAAATCAACAACAAACTAAAGCTTTTGTTTAAGGAGTACGAGAAATCTTTGATGAATTTTGGTGTTTGTCCCGCTCCATTTCCTACTGACATAAGAATCTCTGATTTCATGGAATGGATCTACACTGAGTTCAAGGCACTTCCTGAAGTCATCTCTAGTGCTAGTGGTTTCGCTGCGGCCTTCTCGATCGAAAGTATTTTGAAGCTGCTTCATGATTTTGACTGTGCGGATCTTGTGAAGTTTCGTGAGAAACTTCCACAATTTCCCGATGCTTCGAGCTCTTCAAGACTTCGTCCCAATGAAGATGTCCAAGTTATTAAGGCTAAATTTGCGAGAGAATTCTGGCTTACCAGCGGAAGGGAAGTTGTCAAGAACATCGCTCGTGCTAAGCTTGACCAGGTTGATTTCTAGAAGACATTGTTGATTTTTGTCAATTCACGAAATTTTGTCTTTTGGTTTTTCTTAGATTTCTTCCTTTGTTCTTTTTAGTTAATCGAAGGGGAGAAGAGAGGAAAGAGCATCGCACTGCTAGAGTCTTGTTCGGAAGATGAGGATGATGAAGGCATTGACACAAACGGGGAAGATTCTGGCGAAAATGGTGGTGACAGCATCGATAGTGGCAGCGACGCTGAAGAAAATTCTGAACATGAAGAAGGTTCTCCAAAAGTTGACATCACCTGCTGAGATTGCCGAAACACTTGCCCTTTGTGGCGATTTGTATAAATATGTAAATTCATGGGGTTGCGATATCTGAACAATTTGCTTTGTAAACTTTAACCTGCGTAGGTCCTGCAAGTTGGGCCTGCGCAGGATGTGTTGCCGTTACGAATTCATCGTGGGAATGTGATTGTCAGCGGATTAGCATGGCGATTGCTCAAGGAAACTCACCCGGAATGAGATTTCTCCGATTTTTGGCTTGAAGTCCCACTTAAATTTTCAATGAATTATTTTGATCTTTATTCATTCTTCCTTCTTCGCGAAGATGAGAGCCCCACTGCTGCGAATTCAAGTTCTTCAAATATTCTGAAGACGGAGCCCCTTAGCCCCATCACCACTAGACTCGACTTCGCCTACGCTAGTGACGTTGCAGAGAAAAATAGCCGCGATCCAGGACATATTGTTAAACTTTCGTTCTAGAGAGTGTGGATTCCTGATGTAATTGTAATAACACTTTATTGAAATTTTTATGCAACTAAGGCAATAAAGACGTTTTCTTGAGAAAAAACGTCACCCTTCCCCACCTTGCCGTTTTGCATGAAAATTTCGAGGCAAGTTAAGGAAGTTAAAGTTCTTTGTTAATGTTTTGATCGTCGAAACTTTTGTGAATTGTTCACGAGCTTTGAAATCACAAGTAATGTAATGCAAGTCGACAAAATTTTTTTCACGAATTTTGTGGACTTAACTCGCTTGGCACACTTGCCCTGGTTGATATTGCAACCCTCAGTTGCTTCAACCATTATTATTTACGAATCTTCACTCGAGCCCCTTGCCTCTTCAACGTAAATATTCATCGTGAACGTAATTCATGAACTTTACAAAAAAATTTAACAGGAACATATACATTCGACTGGTCGTAATTCTCATTAATTTCGAAACTTTTGGCAAAACAACCCTTCATGGTGGAGATTAGGCCACAACTTATTGTTGTCTCGGGCCTTTCGGTGGGAATCCCTTTAATGATGGGATTTAGGCCACAACTTGTTGTTGTCTCAGGCCTTTTGGTGGGAATCCCTTTGAGGTGGGATTTAGGCCACAACTTTTTGTTGTCTCAGGCCTTTCGGTGGGAATCCCTTTGACGGTGGGATTTTAGGCTTTCATGGAGCCTCTGGCTATCACAAAGCCTTTTCACAAACTCTTCCTCTTTCACGATGGAATTTCAGCTATCGCGGAGCCTTCCATGGATTTTTCTTCCACATGATGGAATTTCTGCTATCAAAGAGCCTTTTCACGAATTTCTCTTTCAAACAATGTAATTTCGGCTATCAAGGAGCCTTTTCACGAATTTCCTTTCACAGGATGAAATTCTGGCTATCACGGAGCCTTTTCACGAATTTCTCTTTCACACAATGGAATTCTGGCTATCACGGAGCCTTCTCACGAATTTTTCTTTTTCACGATGGAATTCTGGCTATCAAGGAGACTTTCACGAATTTTTCTTTTTCATGATGGAATTCTGGCTATTAAGGAGCCTTTCACATGAGCATTTCTTTTTCACGATGGAATTCTGGCTATCAGGGAGCCTTTCACACGAACTTTTCTTTTTGACGATGGAATTCTGGCTATCAAGGAGCCTTTCACACGATAAAATTCACAAAATTCACAAATCGGGGGAAGACTCTTTTCATATATATCACAAATAGTATTTACATAGGATCCGCCTCGTTAAAAACCTTGCCTCTTGATTTAGAGCCCCCTTTGCAAGGAAAAGAGTATGGTCCTTCTTATTGGAATGAAATTGCGGAAAGGAAAGCAAATGTTTTTGTTCCCGAAATCACTTATAGTTTCGTGACTCGGATTTTGTTTTTCTATTATGTAAACTTGCGAAAAAAGAAAATACCCTAGAGTAAATCTACCTAACTCTGGAATTCTCAAGGGTAGTACCTTTTCAGGCTGTCAGCATTTCACGAATATGGTAACTCTTCACCGGTTTGTTCTAGCAAACGAAAAGCCCCTGGCATGTCTGTTTCCTTTGCTATGTATGGCCCTTCCCAAGATTCATGAAGTTTCCCAGGTTTCTCCCAGTTCTTCTTTCTTTTCAAGACAAAATCGCCAGTTTTGATATCTTTTTTGACTACTTTCTTGTCCTTCCATGCCTTTGTTTCCTTTTTGGTACTTCTCGATGTTTTCAGCAGCTTCAAGAATTGTCAATTCAATCATATCCTTTTCTATTTTCTGGTCAACCTCTTCGATTTCTTTTGCTTTCAGCACTCTCATGCTTTCATTCTTGATTTCCTTAGGTATCATTGCTTCGGTGCCAAAGAGTAGGCGAAAAGGTGTGAAACCTGTCGCTCTCGATACAGTGGTGTTATGGGACCAGATTACTCTCGACAATTCATCAACCCATTTGCCCTTCTTTTGATCAAACAAGCAATTTTTGATTCCTGAGAATATTAGCCCATTTGCCCTTCCAACTGCTCCGTTGGACTGCGGATGATACACTGATGAGAATTTCGCATGAGTGCCCAAGGACTTGCAATATTCTTTGAAAGTGTAACAATTGAATTATTTCCCATTGTCAATAGTCAGTTCTCTCGGAACTCCAAATCTGCAAATTATGTTTTGCCAGAAGAACTTCTGAATTGTTGGTGCCTTGATGTTCGCGAGTGGTTTTGCTTCCACCCATTTCGTGAAATAGTCCACAACGACAGTTGTGAATCAGCAGTTTCCTTGAGTTGTTGGTAGTGGTCCAACTAGATCCATTCCCCACCTTTGCAAGGGCCATGATGGTGGAATTAGATGGACTGGCATGGAAGGTAAGTTTTGTTGATTCGCCATTTTCTGACATGCTTCACATTCTCGAACTAATTTTTTCGCATCTATGTTTATGGTAGGCCAATAGAACCCTTGCTTTATTGCCTTGCCTGCTAGAGCCCTAGTGCCTATGTGTGCACCGCAGAATCCAGTATGGATTTCCTTGAGAAGTTCCAGACCTTTTTCGAAGGTGATGCACCTTACCCGTGGCTCTGTAACCCCCGATTTGTACAACTCTCCATTAACTACCACATAGTCCCTTGCCCTTTGCCTTAATCTTTTTTTTCCAGCAATTCATCTTGCGGTTCGTAATGACCTCTTAAGTATGCCATGATTTCTGCTCTCCAATCGGGTGTTTCCACAATACTCACGATTCTTGCCCTTTCTTCCTTAATGGACGGTTCTTTGATGATTTCGAAGAACACATCTGGAGGCATTTCTTGATTTCTGACTGCTGCCTTTGCTAGTTTATCTACTTCATTATTGTCATCTCTTGGAATGTGCTGTATTGTGTAACCCTTGAAATGCCTTTCCATTTCCCTAACCTTTTCAAGATACTTCATCAAAACAGGGTTTTTTGCTTCGCTGTCTTTCTCAACGTGTTCTTGGATAACTTTGGAATCCGTCCTGATGATAAAGTTTTGCTGGCCAAGAGCTTTCATTTTTCTCAAAGCCAAGAGGAAGGCTTCATACTCCATTGTGTTGTTCGTGGAATGTTCTTCTTTCGCGAAAATGAGTCGGGCTGCATATCTTATCACAACCCCTGTTGGGGATGTTACGATCGCTGAAATTCCAACTCCCTTGTGACACCAAGCTCTGTCACACTGTACTATCCAGGGTGTAGGAATTTCTTCACCAAAGTTATGTGTCAGCGAAGTCCAATCTACGACAAAATCTGCCAGGACTTGCGATTTTATCGCGCTTCTTCTCTCGAAATCTACGATATATTCTGAGAGTTCAGCGCCCCATTTGTTGATTCGAGTGGATGCTTCTTTATTTCCGAACAGATCGTTCAGTGGTTGGTTTGTGATGACTCTTATTCTGTGCCCCTCGAAGTTGTGTCTTAGCTTCCTCGCAACCATGACGACTGCGTAAGCTATTTTCTCGAGCTCAAAATAGAAGATTTTCGAGCCTGAGAGAGATTCTGAAGCAAAATACACTGGGATCTACTTGAATTTTCCTTCTTCTTCTTTGTCTTGCACTAGCATGGCACTTACAGCCGAATTTGATGCAGACACATGTAACAGAAGCGGTGATCTTGACTCGAGAGGGCACAATTTTGTTATATTGGACAAGTAGTCTTTGAGCTCTTGGAAAGCTTGCTTATGTGTTTCGGACAACTGAAAGTTCTTGGAACTTATGAGAACTTGAATGAATGGCAGGTTTCTTTCCGTGGCCCTGGGAATGAATCTGTTGAGCGCAGCTACTCTCCCTGTCAGTTTTTGCACATCCTTCACAGAAACTGGGTCTTGAATTTTTATCAGTGCTTTGATTTTATCAGGATTCGCCTCTATGCCCTTTGTTGAGACTAGACATCCAAGAACTTTCCCTTTGTGAATGCTGAAGACACACTTCTCAGGATTCAATCTCAGGTTCGCTGCTCTCAGGTTCGCGAAAGTTTTTGCCAAATCACGGATATGATCTTTTCTTTGGACACTTTTGACAACTATGTCATCCACGTATGCCAGAATGTTTCTCCGAAGCTGGGGATGAAGGACTATTTCTATCATTCTCGAAAATGTGCATCCTGCGTTCTTCAGCCCCTCTGGCATTCTCACGAAACAAAATGTTCTAAAAGGGGTGATAAAGCTTGTCTTCTCTATGTACTCTTATCTGGTGATATCCTGAGAACATGTCCAGGACTGAGAGCATTTCACTGTTGGCTGCATCATCTATGATTTTATCTACCCACTCCAAGGGAAAATCGTCCTTCTTGCATGCCTTGTTCAAAACCGTGAAGTCTACACACATTCTCCATTTTCCATTTTTCTTTCTCACTGGTACAGTGTTGGCCAGCCAGACTGGATATTTCACTTCTCTGATCACCTTCGCGTCTTGCAGTCTTTGAACTTCAGCTTCAACTACTTTTATTTTTTCTTTAGACATTTTCCGAAGTTTCTGCGTTTTCGGTATTACCTTTTCATCTGTTTCCAGGGTATGTTCGATGATGTCTCTGTCAACACCTTGCAAATCTTTGGCTAACCAGGCGAAGACATCCTTATTCTTGTTCAATAATTGTATAAGCTTTTCCTTTTCTTCGGGGTTGAGGTGAGCCCCAATTGTGACCCCTCTATAGGGCATATCGTCCAAGTACACTTTCTTGGTTTCACCATCAGCCGCTACTTGATGTTTTCTTTGTCTCGCTTGGCCTCTTTGTAAGGTTCTTTTCTTTCTTCAGATGTTTTCACCTGATACACGTTGGTTTGACCCGGAGTATGGCCCTTTTCTATGTTTCTGGCCTCTTGCTGATCACCAAACACTGTGATAACCCCTTTGGGTGCTGGTATCTTCATACACAAGAACTGTTGTCTTATGACTGCATTGAATTTGTTCATGAAACCTCTGCTGAAAATCGCGAGATACGGATGATAGATGTCAACCACATCAAAGGTGAGGGTTTCTGTTCTGGCGTTGTCAAGGTCTCCGAAAGATATGGGAAGCGATACTTTTCCAACTGGCTTGATTGGTTTTCCTCCGAAACCTTGCAATGGGTACTCTAGCGAATGCAACATGTGCTGACTCAGGTTCATTTTCTCGAAAGTTTTTCAAGAATAGGATGTCTACCGAGCTTCTATTGTCTATCAAGATCTTTCCGATAACCCATCCAGCTATGTTCACTTCGATGACCATGGCATCATTATGATTTGCGGATTTCAGTTTGAAATCCTCTTCAGTGAAAGTTATTGGCACCTTGGCCCATCTTGGTCGCGCAGCTGGACCATCGTTGATGATGGTGTTCACAGACCTGAAGTAGTTGTTTCTTTGCCTCTTGGCTTCGAATTCCATGGCTGACCCTCCTGTGATTGGCATGATTGTTCCGAAAGATGGCAAGGCTTTCGAGTTCTAAGGTCTTGAACTTGATTCTGGTCTTGACGAACTGCTCGGTGGTGGTGGCAATATTTCTCGAATTGAACGCGGTTGCTGGATTGACTGAATTGCCTACGACTAAGGGTAGAACAACTGAGAGGGTTGCCAGGATGGTTGTGGTTGTTGAAATTTCTGCAATGCAACTGGATTTGGTTGAGAGTTCATGAAATGTGGCTGCCAAAAGTTCGGGCGAAGTTGTTTCGGAATTGAGGAGGCAATGCTCATCATTGCCTTCTCTTGCTGAATTCTTGCGATATTCTTCTTGGTTTTTGGGCACCCTTCGGTGCTATGTCCTCTTCCATGATACTGGTAGTAGAAGTACGGATGTCTTGGATTGTGATTTGTGAGTTTCCGGGGTCCTCTCCCCCTTCCCCTTCCCCTGGGTGCAAATCCTCCTCTTGTGCTTGTTCAGTTGTTCTGGTTAGGCTGAGGATTTTCCACATTGATGATGTTTCGTGGATTTTGGAATTGAGGTCTCCATGTCATTTCTCTATTGCCTTGTCATGCTTCATTTCGTTCAGCTACTATTTTGCGATGATCGTCATCAGACAAGATGTACTCTTCAAGTTCATGAAAAAGTTTATCAATTGTCTTTGGTTTCTTCCGCGTCAAATGTGAAGCTGTTGGTCCTGGAGTCATACCTTTGATCAGTGCCTTGATCATTGTTTTGTCACCAGCCTTAGGAATCTGTGATCTCTGCTGCATGAATATTCTCACGAAGTTCCGTAATGGTTCCCTGTCTTTCTGCTTGCAGTTGTACAAATCTGATGATTCGACTGTTGTGTCATTAAACATCTGAAATGCTTGCATGAATTTCGTCTTGAGGTCGACCCAACTGCAGACTGAGTGCGGTTGTAGCAGAGAATACCAATTTAGAATTGATCCTTCACAGGCAATGATGAAAGATTTGGCCAGTGCAACATTATCTCCTCATGTTGAATTCACCGCTGATTTATACCTCATGAGGAATTGTCTGGTGTTTCTGAAACCATTGTATTTTTGTAGAGATACTGGTTTCAACTTTGAAGGCCATGGTGCAGTTTGCAGGCCTATGGATAGTGGCAATTCTAGATCCACGAATTGTGAGATTCCATTACCCGCGAAGATATTTTCTTTCGGGGTTCCTCTGTACGGACCAGAGTCCCAGTGTGGTGAGTCTTGCCATAGCGAACTATTCTCTTGTTCTTGCATTTCTTTGATTTCTCTTTGTATTACCTCAATTTTTTCTTTTGCTTGATTGAGTTTTTCTTGCTTTTCTGAGGCCTTTCTTTTTGCTTGCAGTTGGTTCGCAAATTTTTCTTTTTCTTTCTGCAGCTGCTGTATTTTCTGCTGAACTATTTCTAGTTCTTTGTCTATGGCCTCGTCATCATCATCATCATCATCATCATTTTCATGTGTTTGTTGTTCTGTAGGCTGTTCTTGAATGTGTGCTGTCTTCTCAGCTCTTGCTCTTTGGAGAGCCTCAAGTTTTGCTCTTCATTCCTGATCTATGATGTTTGAAGGTTCAGGGGTGAGAGAGATTTCATTGCCCTCAACATGGTGGTGCTCTTCTTGATCAGTTTCAGCGAGGGTGCTCTTCTTCGACATCATTTGCGGTGACATCGTAAGTTGTTTTTTCGGTTGAAACACGGTGGGCGCCAATGTTGGGGGGTCCGAAAAATCGGATGTAGTCCCCGAACACAGAAGTTCAAAACACAAATCATGCACGTCACGAAAGTTGCAAAAGGGAAACTAGGAATCTCTGAAAGTATGCACTCGCCTCAAAAGTTGTGATTCCCTTTACACGTGCCCTCGCACCCCCTCTTATAGGGAGATGAAGGGACTTTTTACATTCTGAAAATACCCACGAATCTAGGGAATATACCTAGTGTGAACACATACAAAAATGTCTTTTACATCCCGTGATTTGCGGGGCTGATTTCATACATTTACAAGCCTGCCACTAGTTCACACGTCAAACTCAGACTTTTCGAGGTAGCGTCTTTGACTTGGCTTCTTTCTGATTTCCGAACTTCCCCTCCGTGATTCCCAAATTTCGGGGATTTGCACCCACAATTTCGCAGGTCCGAGATTCCGAATCCTCGCAGGTTCATGATTCCAGAGGCCAGAAACATAGAAAAGGGCCATACACCGGGCCAAACCAACGTGTATCAATTGAGAACATCTAAAGAAAGAAAAGAACCTTAGGAAGAGGCCAAATGAGACAAAGAAAAGATCGAGATAGCGGCTGATGGTGAAACCAAGAAAGTGTACTTGGACGACATGCCCGATAGAGCGGTCACAATTGGGGCTCAGCTCAACCCCGAAGAAGAGGAAAAGCTTATACAATTCTTGAACAAGAATAAGGATGTCTTCGCCTGGTCAACCAAATATTTGCAAGGCGTTGACAGAGACATCATCAAACATACCCTGGAAACAGATGAAAAAGTAATGCCGAAAAAGCAGAAACTTCGGAAAATGTCCGAAGAAAAAGTAAAAGCTGTTGAACCTGAAGTTCAAAGACTGCAAGACGCAAAGGTGATCAGAGAAGTGAAATATCCAGTCTGGTTGGCCAACACTGTACCAGTGAGAAAGAAAAATGGAAAATGGAGAATGGGTGTAGACTTCACGGATTTGAACAAGGCATGCAAGAAGGATGATTTTCCCTTGGAGAGGGTAGATAAAATCGTAGATGATGCAGCCAACAGTGAAATGCTCTCACTCTTGGACATGTTCTCAGGGTATCACCAGATAAGAGTACGCAGAGAAGACGAAGAGAAGACAAGCTTTATCACCCCTTTCGGAACATTTTGTTTCGTGAGAATGCAGAGGGGCTGAAGAAAGCAAGATGCACATTTTCGAGAATGATAGAAATAGTTCATCATCCCCAACTTCAGAGAAATATTCCGACATACGTGGATGACATAGTTGTCAAAAGTGTCCAAAGAAGAGATCATATCAGTGATTTGGCAGAAACTTCCGCGAACCTGAGAGCAGCGAACCTGAGATTGAATCCTGAGAAGTGTGTCTTCGACATTCACAAAGGGAAAGTTCTCGGATGTCTAGTCTCAACAAAAGGCATAGAGGCGAATCCTGACAAAATCAAAGCACTGATAGAAATGCAAGACCCAGTTTCTGTGAAGGATGTACAAAAACTGACAGGGAGAGTAGCTGCGCTCAACAGATTCATTCCCAGGGCCACAGAAAGAAGCCTGCCATTCTTTCAAGTTCTCAGAAGTTCCAAGAACTTTCAGTGGTCTGAAACACAAAAGCAACCTTTCCAAGAGCTCAAAGACTACTTGTCCAATATGACAAAGTTGTGCCCTATCGAGCCAAGATTAGCGCTCCTGTTATATGTGTCTACATCAAATTCGGCTTTAACTGTCGTGCTAGTACAGGAGAAAGAAGAAGAAGGAAAATTCAAGAAGATCCCAGTGTATTCTGCTTCAGAAGCTCTCTCAGGCTCGAAAATCATCTATTCTGAGCTCGAGAAAATAGCTTATGCAGTCGTCATGGCTGCGAGGAAGCTAAGACACTACTTCGAGGGGCACAGAATAAGAGTCATCACAAATCAACCACTGAACGATCTGTTCGCAAATAAAGAAGCATCCACTCGAGTCATCAAATGGGGCGCCGAACTCTCAGAATATATTATAGATTTTGAGAGAAGAAGCGTGATAAAATCGCAAGTCCTGGCAGATTTTGTTGTAGATTGGACTTCGCTGACACATAACTTTGGTGAAGAAATACCTACACCTTGGATAGTACAGTGTGACGGAGCTTGGTGTCACAAGGGAGTTGGAATTTCAGCGATTGTAACATCTCCAACAGGGGTTGTGATAAGATATGCAGCCCGACTCATTTTCGCGAAAGAGGAACATTCCACGAACAACACAACGGGGTATGAAGCCTTACTCTTGGCATTGAGAAAAATGAAAGCTCTTAGCCAGCAAAAGCTTATCATCAGGACAGATTCCAAAGTTATCCAAGAACACATTGAGAAAGAGAGCGAAGCAAAAAACACTGTTTTGATGAAGTATCTTGAAATGGTTAGGGAAATGGAAAGGCATTTCAAGGGTTACACTGTACAACACATTCCAAGAGATGACAATAATGAAGCGGATAAGCTAGCCAAGGCAGTAGTCAGAAATCAAGAAATGCCTCCAGACGTGTTCTTCGTCCATTAAGGAAGAAAAGGCAATAATCATGAGTATTGTGGAAACACCAGATTGGAGAGCAGAAATCATGGCATACTTAAGAGGTCATTATGAACCGCAAGATGAATTGCAGGAAAAAATATTGAGGCAAAGGGCAAGGGGCTATGTGGTAATTAATGGAGAGTTGTACAAATCTGGGGTTACAGAGCCATGGCTGAGGTGTATCACCTCTGATAAGGTCTTGAACTTCTCAAGAAAATCCACAGTGGATTCTGCGATGCACACATAGGCACTAGGGATCTAGCAGGCAATGCAATAAAGCAAGGGTTCTATTGGCCTACCATAAACATAGACGCGAAAACATTAGTTCGAGAATGTGAAGCATGTCAGAAAACGACGAATCAACAAAACTTGCCTTCCATGCCAGTCCACCTAATTCCACCATCATGGCCCTTGCAAAGGTGGGGAATGGATCTAGTTGGACCACTACCAACAGCTCAAGGAAACTGCAGATTCGCAGCTGTCGTTGTGGACTATTTCACGAAATGGGTGGAAACAAAACCACTCGCGAACATAAAGGCACCAACAACTCAGAAGTTCTTCTGCAAAACATAATCTGCAGATTTGGAGTTCCGAGAGAACTAACTATTGACAATGGGAAACAGTTTGGTTGTTACACTTTCATAGAATATTGCAAGTCCTTGGGCACTCATGTGAAATTCTCATTAGTGTATCATCTGCAATCTAACGTAGTAGTTGAAAGGGCAAATGGGCTAATATTCTCAGGAAACAAAAAATGCTTGTTTGATCAAAAGAAGGGCAAATGGGTTGATGAATTGCCGAGAGTAATTTGGTCCCATAACACCACTGTATCGAGAGCGACAGGTTTCACACCTTTTCGCTTACTCTTTGTTGACGATGTGTTTTGGTACACCAAACATGTTCATTACACTTTGGTTTGGATTTATTTATGGAACTAACCCGCCACTAGGCACACTAATCATATAACAAGTTCATCTATATGCATGCATTTGGAAGTGTTGTGTTTATGTAGGAAAACATGGACATAAAGGATGGATTCACAACAAGTTCAAAGGAGCATTTACGGAGTCTTGTTCGTGTTCATGAGCTTGATGAAATCACTTCCAATGGTGGCAAGGACCGAAGTGCTACGTAGGAACACCCCCGGGGATTGAAGCGTAAAAGACCAGACTTCATGCAAAGAGAACGTCCATATTGGACGCGAGGATGACATTGTCAAAATAGTGCAAGTGGAGGGAGCAAAGTGCATAATCACCTGAGGACCCACGTGAGCGAAGGGGCGATCGAACCGGGCCGAAATGGGCCTGGGCCAGTCAGCCTAGGTCGGTAGGCCCAACCCACTCTGGGGGTTGGTTCGGCCCCCCTTTCCTTGCACATGAAGGATCTTCAATCCTAAAGCCCTAGAGGCACCGCCATTCGCAGGGGGGAGAGCCATTCGCACCAGGAGGCCATCCACATGCTAGAGAGAGAAGAGGGAGATCTCCGGAGGGGGATCGACCACCTCGAAGGAAGAACCCACAAGTGGAGAAGAAGGAAGACACCTTCGGAAGGGTGAACATGATCAACGGTGCTATGTCTAGCACCTTGATGGGGTAATCTCCTTATTCGTCCATGGGTTGTAATCGATCTTGAGATGTAATCGTACTTTGTTGGATTATCTATCGATCATCTTGTGTTGAACACACTTTAATGCTTAAGGTTAGCTACCTTGCCGTAAAGGGAGTAGAGCTCCAATGCTCCATTGGACCCATTCAATACGTCGTGTCCATCATAGGCCTAATAACGAATACCTCCGCGTAGTGACAGTACGAGGGGAGGGAAAGGGCGAAACCGTGGTCACAACCCCCGATAGATTAGATTGGTTTTCTTGTTTAAAACGATTGCATGTTCTAGTATCGTAGACCCATGGGCGAGTGTCTCCTATCTTGATAGCTTAATCATTCTCTCTAGTGTAGTTTAGTCGTTTTCTTGTTTGATCATAGTTAGGGTTTGAGTAGCTAGTGAGTAGAGGTAGATCAAACACTTGTAGTCCCCTTGCTCCACGGATTGACAAGAACCTTGGGAATCTCGTGGTGAAAAAGGTGTAGGTCCGTACGCTTGAGGATCGTAGGTGGATACGTCTTTTATCCGTCAACAAGCCCCTTTTTCTGGTGTCGTTGCCGGGGAGCAAGCTAGTTTACATCGTTTGGTTTGCATCTAACTTAGTTTTATATTTAGTTTATCTTTTGTTCACTAATATCTAACACATATTACCTAGAAAACCACTTTGTTTGTTTTTGTTTTTTGTTTTTATCTTGTTGTCTAGATGGCGTTCATCAATCAACCCGTGGAAGAACCAGAGAAATCACTAAGGGATTACGCTAGCCCTCGATGTGAAGACATAAGAGTACAAGAGTCGGATTCGAAGCTCGAAGCGACCAAGTATGAAATGAAATGTAAGATCATCGAGATGGTGGCGGCAAAACCGTTTGAAGGAATGGTTTCGGAGAACCCATATAGACACATAAGGCATTTCAGGATGCTATGCAACAGGGTGCGTTGAGAAGGAGTTCCCGATGAATGGTTCAAATGGAATCTCTTTCCCTACTCACTTGCCGGTGAAGCGAAGACATGGTACTCGTTTGCATCCTTTGAAGTTGAAGGCAATTAGAACAAGTTGACAAAGAAGTTTTGCGAGAAGTTCTTTCCAATTAGTAAGGTTCAACATCTAAGGAGGCAAGTGATCACTTTCATGCAAGGAGAAGAGGAAGGGATAGACCAAGCTTGGAATAGGTTTAATGAGTTGATCGAAGAAGGACCAAGACTCGGCTTCTCCAGTGACGTACTCTTGCATACATTTTCCTTTTCCCTAACCCCTAGTTGCATGCAACACGTCCAAATGTGTGCAGGTGGGGATCTCATGGAGAAAACACTCACGGAAGCCGCTCAACTTCTACAAAAAATTAGTAAAGTGGCTGCCATGTGTCGGTGCGGAATATGGTCCCGACACTAACCGATAGATAACGCCTAAGTCTATCCCTCAATGGTCGATGCCAAACAACAAATGACACAAGGTTTATCCCGGTTCCGGCCGAGGGGGCCGTACGTCCCGGCGATGGTGTGCTCGTGGCACTATATTGCTCGGCACCGGGGCGCTTGTAGTGGGGCAAGTACAAGCAAGGTGGGAGAAGAAGCGTGGCTTCCAAGTCCCCGGTGAGTGGCCGGAGATGTTATGGGAGAGTAAGAGAGTGAGTGCACAATGCGTTGTGTTCCTCCGGATTCGTCCCCCGCGGGCGGGGGCTCGCTTCCCCTTTTATAGGCCAAGGGGGGCGGCGAGTTACATGCACGCCGCGCTGCCTAGCTACGTGAGGGAGCACGTCGCGCTATGGTGTAGAGTGGGCGGCCGTCCGGTCGATCTTCGCTGCGATCCGGCCATGATGGCCTACCTTGTACCCGAACAGTGGCGGTTCGAGGGTAGGAGGCGGCAGATGGCGATGGCGTTCTCTGGTAGGCTTCGAGGGAGGTGCTGATGATGTCCGGTACGGGGTACAGGAGCGGGCAGAACGGCGTTCCTTCCCAATGAGCTCGCGGTGGCGGAGTGGTTGCTTTGCGGTGCTCGGGCGTGCGCTGCGGAGTCGGGCGTGCGCCTGCGTGCGTGGGTACGGCGGCCGCGCCGTTCCGGTGGCCGGGATGGCCGCCCACCGGCCTAGCGCCCCTTACCTAACCCGCAAGGTCACGGGAAAGTGGAATCGAGGGTGCGCCGGCCCCCTTTCGAGGGTCGGGCGCGTTAGCCGCATGTACGGCGGCGTGCGCACGGTGTCACGGGACGACACCGGCCGTACCGCACGGTCCATCCCACGGTGGCGGGGATGGGCTCCTTCCCCGGGGAGTTGGTGCGGCGGCACGGGCGTGAGCCCCGGGCGCATGATGGCGCCGCCCCGCGGCGTCGGGCGTTAAATGCCCAAGTACGGGGCCGGCGCACGCGTGCGGGCGCCCGTGAGCGTGGCGGGCCCCGGCCGAGGGCGGAGCGAACCCTCGAGCGAGGCGAGGCCTCGCTCGAGGGGGAGCGGGCCCTCGAGCGGGCGGGACCGCTCGAGGGAAGGGTCGCCCCTCGAACGGGGCGGAACCCTGTTCGAGGAGGGGGTTGCCCCTCGAGCGGGGGCGGAGCCCGTTCGAGGAGGAGCGTACCCTCGGGCGAGGCGGGGCCTCGCTCGAGGGGTCTCGCGGTCGGGCTATCTTGGCGGGGCCTCCGAAGTCTGCTTGCGTGGGCCACGTCTCGCATGGTTAGTTCCCCGCATGGTTAGGCCCGAGTTCATTTGATGCGGGAATTTAAGTGAGGGTTCCCCCATCGTTTGAGGGGGCCCCTAGGGCGGTCCCCGACGCAGCCCCCGAGCATGCGGGTTTGCCATTGAGGCTCCCGCAGATGCTGGAACCTACTGATAGGACGTTCTTCCCTCCTTGTTTGCGAACGCTTTCCGTGGGGCCGCGCTAGCGGACCCGCGGGTCTAGCCCCGAAGCCTGCGGGGAGTGTGGGCTCTCCTGCAGGGGTTAACCGCGAGCAATTCGGTCAGAAAGGCGTGGCACATATGCCAACCGGCATCGGCGGTATTTCAGCCGGCATCGGGGGTGCACGCTCCCCCTTCCTTTGTCTCGGGCGGGTGCAATTCCAAGGAGGTGTAGCCGTGCGTCAAGCCCCCGAGCCTTGGCTCGTTCGAGGCGATCGGGTCGAGCTCGACGACTTGTTTTTTATCACGCCCTCGCCGTCCCTCCGCGGGTCGGGAGGTGAGGTTTCCACGACTCCCATCGAGCGGGTCGCGAATCGCGGATTCCTCTTCGAGCCGCTAGCGGGTGGTTCAAGTGGACGTCCATGCCCCGTTCGATAAGGGTAGGGCTGCGCGGTCCGGAGACACGTCCATGGAAGCGCTTGCGTGGGTTTGCTAGGTGGGGCTCGGTCCCGTTCGCTAGGGACCGAGGGCGCGGAAGCTCTCCCTCGGTGGGATCCCCCCGGCTAGGCGCCCTCGGCCGGCTCTCGAACACGACATGTGGGGCACCCTCGAGCCGACGGGCTCGAGGAACGGCTCGAATGCGCGTGCCCTCGTCGTCCCTAACTGCGTGATGCGGGGCGCCCGTTCGAACCCGTCGAGGGTCGGGCTTCGAACCTCGATCGCAAGGCCGTGCGGGGGCCGTGCCTAGGCCGCCCCGTCTTTTCGCGTTTGCGGCCGTCGAGGGGTGCGGGCGTGCCGACCCTCGAGGTGTCTTGGTTGGTGGCATGGCGCGGTATGAGTGCTTTCGGTGTCGCTCTATTTCAAGCGTGACACCGGGCGATCCTCTTACGCGCGTGCCCCTTTAGGGGGTTGACGTCGTCTCGAGTTGGGGGTCATGCCGCTTGAGGGTCCCACGTGGCATGGGTGCCCGCGGTGGCTGCTCTACATCGAGCGAGGTCCGGGCGACCTTCTCACGCCGATATCCCGTCGAGGGTCGCCCGTTTCGAGTTGGGGGTCATGCCGCTCGAGGGGCCCACGTGGCATGGGTGCCGCGGTGGCCTGCTCTACATCGAGCGAGGTCCCGGCGACCTTCTCACGCCGATATCCCATCGAGGGTCACCCTTGTCTCGAGCCGAGGATTCGCCTCGCTCGAGGGCTCTCCTTGCTTGGCAAGGGGCCGGGCATTTAATTGCCTTGCGGTCGTGGCCGCGGTTTTGCGGCGGCGGCGCGCTTTTTTGGCGCCGCGGCCGTGCGCGCGCGCGCGTGGTGGGCGGCGGCGCCGGCGGATGTGACGGTTTCGCCTCGGTCGCCGCCGGTCTCGCCGTAATGATGACCCGCTCGCGGTGTTAGAGTTGCTTTGCGGTCGTGGTGGGGCCCGCCCGTCGACGCGATGGAAAGATTCCTGCCGATTCTTGTTGGCGAGGCGTGCGCTCGGAGAACTCGCCGGTTGCCTATAAAACTGCGGTGAGGAAGGGACGGTGGTTTTTTACCTTGGCTCCTCACCGTTTTCGGTCCTCCGTCCCTTCGCCTTCGTTCTTGCTCTCGCCACCGCGCGGTTTCGGCCCCGCTAGAGCTTTTCTTTCTCGCTTCCTCGTCCTCCGACCTCGCACTTTTGTTCGTCCTCCCTTATGGCGCCGCCTCGGCTTCCGATTAGGGTCCCGGAGCCGTACGCATGGGAGAGGTCGACCGTGACCGGCTCGCCCCGGGCGGCCGGTCGCCGCCGGCCGGCTCTCGGCCAACGAAGAAGGGCGCCGGCGGAGTGGATCGTGCCGCCATCGTCGCACCTTGAGCCCAATCCGCCGGAGGGGTTACGTGGTGAGCTTCCTCCGCTACCACGAGCGCGGCTTCAATGCGCCGGCGAGCACGTTCATGCGGGCGTTGTGCTACCACTACGGGGGTGGAGCCGCACAACTTCGCCCCCAACGCTATCTCGCGGGCGGCCACATTCGTGGGCGTCGCGAAGGGTACCTGGGGATCCCCGATCAATTGGGAGCTGCGGGTACACCTCTTCCGCGGGGGAGCGCGATCACGCGGCCCACGTCGGAGCGAGGGACCCGCCGCGCGGTGCGCGCGGCGGGGGATGTCGCTTGCCTGCGGGGGGCGGCCTCAAGAACTTCTACATCCCCCCGCACCATGACGACGAACAACGCCGGTCGGGAGCGGGGATGGTTTTATCTCGCGCAACGCCGAGCCCGGCCTCCCTCCCTACACCGGGCGGGTGTTCAAGGAGAGGCCGGACCGGCGGGGCTACGGGTTGCCTACGGCCAACCACCGGCGCGCGGGGAGTCCGTCCTCGCCGCCTGCGGCGGCCGGCGAGGGGAAGGGCTCAACGCAATGGGCGTCCTCGCCTTTCTTCATCACCGGCGAGTCGTGCCGTTGATGGAGAGGCCCCTCTGCATCTTCGAGATGACGGAGGCGGCCAACCCCGTCGACACGGCGAGGTCGCGGATGCTCCCGACGCCGCCGGGAGCGGCCGTACGCGCTCACCCGGCGCGGAGCGCCGTCGACACCCGGACGCCGGCGCCTGCGGGTCGGACCCCGTGGGATATCGAGATGCTTCCCACCGGCCCGTTGGTGAGTGTGGTTTTCTACTCCGTTTTGGTCCTTGTTCTCGTTTATGTTTCTTGACGCGCCATTGTCACTCTTGCGCGCAGTTGGTGCAGTTCAGTATCGCCAAGTCCGTTCCACCCACCCCCGACTCCCGTGCGCTCGGCCGGGCGGCGCAGCGGGAGCAGCAGGAGCGGGTGGCGCGCCGGAGGGAGCACGCAAGGCGGCGCCGGGCGCGTCGCGACGCACGGTCCGCCGAGTGCGGCGGCGGGAGGAGCTAGGGCTCTCCTCCCCCGACATCGAGGAGCCCTCGTCCTCGGATCGGGACGAAGAGGAAGAGTCGAGGGGGAGGGCCCCTCGAACGGTGGCGGCCCGCGCCCCCCGTCGCCGGATCTCGCGCCGGCGTCGGGGGCGGCTTCGTCCGGGGCGGGCGCGTCGGCGTCCGCCGCCCGAGCGGTCGTCGTCGGGGGCGGTACGCGCCGCGGAGGTGCCGGCGCGCGCCGCGGGGCGCGCGCGGCGGACGTGCTGTGCGCGCGTCGAGCGTGCCCGCACGCGGCGGGGAGCGCGTCCGCGCGGCGGCGTCGTCGTCGAGGGGCGCGTCGGGAGGCGTGCCCGCGCGCGGGACAAGCGTGCCCCCGCGCGCGCGTGGCGCCGTCGGGGGGGTGCGGCGTCGGGTGCGCCCGCGCACGGGGCGGGCGTGCCCGCGCGTGCGGCGGCGCCATCGGGGAGGCGCTGCGTCAGGCGCGACCGCTACGCCGGCCCCGTCCGAGGCCTCGAGGAAAAGGAAGCGGGCCTTTTCCTCCGCGAGGTACGTAGCCTCGCCTTCCTCCGTGTGGCTTTGGTGTGCTGGTGGTTAGATGTTCTAACTCTCCGTTCGTGATTGCGCAGGGCGGTGCCGACCGTTCCTCCTCTTGCACCGGCCAAGGTGCTGAGGACGGACGCGCTGATCCCCACCCGGCGGCGCTCGTCGAGGGGGGTCGCGCCGGGGGAACGAGCGCGGCGGCGGGCACGAGCTCGCAAGGCCCGGCCGAGGCCTCGGGGGCCCGGCCGGCGGATCAACCGCCGCGGCGCGGCCGAGGGGTTGCGGGGGCGGCCGGCGCCGGTCGCCACGGAGGCGCGGCCGCGGCGGCGGTTACGGTGGAGGGTGCCGCCCGCGGTGGCGGCCCCCGCGCGGAGGAGGCGGAGCGGGCGCGGCCTGCGGGAGCGCCCGCGGATGTGACGGCGCGGATGGTGGTGGCGGCCACGGCGCCACGACGGCGCCCGTGGTCGCGGAGGCGCGGGTGGAGGCGCCGGCGGCGGGCGGCGCGGGCGGCTCCGCCCGCCGGCGGTCCCCGGGCGGAGGTGGTGGAGCTCTCGGATGACTCCCCGCCGCCCGGGTGGAACCGGTGGGCCGGGCGGCCCGCGAACTCCCCCGAGCCTCGGGGAGGGGGCCCTCGTGAGGCGGCACGAGGGTCGCATGACGGCGGGGGGCCGAGGGCACGATGCCGAGGCCTCGTCCTCCCGCGCCGGCCGCCCCCGCCCGGGTGGGGGGGGGGCCGTGGAGGATCCCCGGCGTTTGCGACGCTCGGGGGGAGCGAGAGCTGCGGGGCGAGCTCTGGGCCATGGCGCCACGCTCAACCGCGCGTTGAACGAAGCGCCGCGGGTCCACGGCGGCCCGGCTCTGGACCGTCTTCCGGGTGAGCCACGGTTGCTCGTTTCCCTTCCTTTTTTCGTTTTCGCGTGCCGCACCCAAACTTTGGCGCTTACGGGATTCGATGTGTGTTATGCCGGGAGCTCGAGCGCCGCGCTCGCGAAAAGTATAGTGCGTTCGACCGGGTGAACGCCGAGGCCCGCCGGCTCCGGGAGCGATGCGGCGCTTACGACGCGCTTGCGGATGCCCTCGAACGCCGGACGGTGGGCCGGTGTGCGGGCGATGGCGTGGTGCGACGTGCTTCCCGAGAGCTCGGGCGGGGACGCGGCGCGTGACCCGAGCCTCGGGCGGATCCGCGCGACCCTCGTCGATCGTGACGAGGCGCCGTGGAACGCGCGCGAGGACACGGAGAAGACGCGGACGTTGGCCGCCACCCGGGAGGCGGAGGTGGCCACCGCTCGCGCCGAGGCCCGGGAGCTCCGCACGTCGCTCGAGGGAGCGCGGGCGCGGCGGCGCCCGGGGGCGAGGAGGCGGCGCGCGGGCCGGGAGCGGCGCGCGCCAAGGAGGCCGATGACACGAAGGCCGCCCTCGACGTGAAGGCTGCGGCTCTCGTCGCCGCCGAGGGGCGGCTTCGGCGGAGCGCATCGCCCGCCGGGGGGGCGAGGGGCGGCTTCGGCGGGGAGCGAGGGCGCCCTTGGTGACGCCGGACGGCGGCGGAGCGGAACGCGTCGCGCGCGAGACGGCGGAGAGGTCGGCCGGAGGAGCGGAACGCCGCATTCTCCGAGGTTGAGGATGAGGCGTTGGCGCTCGGCATCGCAATGCCGCCCAAGAGATGGCCCTCGTCGAGCAAGGCGAGACCGTCCCGGCGTCTCGAGCGGCGCTCGAGTCCGCGCGCCGCGACCTCGATGCGGAGAAGAGGCAAGTCGAGGGTAAGTTACTTGTCGACCTCGCTTGTTAGTTTTTGCTTTTAGAGGGTTCGTTTCCCCCTTTCGATTTCTTGTCGTCTTGTCGCTTCCGGAGCTGCGCACGGCTTTGGGGGCACGCTGTTGGGCGGGCCGAGGCCTGCGCAGCCTCCTACAACTCCTCGAGCGGGAGCCTGCGGGAGGCGCGGGACGCGGCCCTCGAGACTCGTCACGTCGTCGAGGAAGGCGATGTCCGGGCCGGCGGCTCGGCGGCCGGCCGCTGCGCGCGCTCGGTGGCCACGTCACGGAGCGGGTGCGCCGGACGTTGCACCCCGGGCGTGCGAAGGCCCTCGGAGTGGTGCGATCCCACTACGAGGTCAACCTCGAGGCGGTGGCGGAAGGCTACATCGTGCCCGTGGGCGTCGAGGACGAGGTGGCCATGGAGCGCGCGGACGCGCTTGTTGCGACGCCGCCGAACGCTCGCCGAGGCCTTCGAGGAATTCCTCTTCCCGGACGCCGCCGACGCTGCCGCTCCCTCTACCTGAAAGCATCTGGGCGCTAGGCCCGTTTTTTTTGTTTATGTGTATCAGAACTCTGGCCTCGTGGCCTCTTGTAAATAAACAAGTAGTTTCGTGAACATGGTCAGTTTGTAAATGAAATCGCTTGCTTATTGCGCTTTTTGCTTCTTCTTCTTCTCCGAGTAGATTCTAGTTAGGGAAGTCCGCCTTTCGCGAGGGCCCGCCGGGTTGGAGGCGAGAGAGACGGGCCGTAGCCACGCGGCGTAAGGCGTCTCTCGGCTCGCGCGCTCCTTCCGCCGTGCCGCCCGCGCCCGTTCAAATCGTGGCTCGTGGTTGAAGTAGGAAACAAACTTAGCGCGTGTTATTACGTTTTTTGCACGAAAAAATGGGACCATTTGGGGGGGGGGTGCCCCCCGCAGTGCCCCGAGGGTAACTTGGGTTTTCGGGGGAAAGCCGAGTTGCCCTTTTATTGGATTCGGAGTATTTACATAGGTGACGCCAAGCCGGGGCGTTGGCCGTGCGTTTTTACAACGGAAAATACTTGGAAATCCTAGCTAAGGGTAGAAGCGACGTAGCCGTTGGATGTTCCAAGCGTTGGTGAGTTCTTCGCCGTCCTCGTTGGCAAGCTTGTACGTGCCGGCTTGAGCACCTTCACCACGACGTAGGGTCCCTCCCATGGGGGCGATAGCTTGTGGCGCCCTCGGTTGTCTTGGCGTAGCCTTAGGACCAAATCCCCCTCGCTGAAATCCCTGCGACGTATCTTGCGCGCTTGGTAGCGTCGTAGGGACTGTTGATACCTTGCGGAGTGCATCAACGCCACGAGGCGTACTTCGTCTAGCTGATCCAGTGAGTCCTCGCGGGCTCGCTGGTTAGCGTCCTCGTTGTAGCCCCGAACTTTGGGTGAACCGTATTCCAGATCCGTGGGGAGGATGGCCTCCGCGCCATGGACTAGGAAAAACGGGGTGAACCCGGTGGCTACTTGGGGTAGTCCTTAGGCTCCACACGACTGCTGGCAGTTCTTGGAGCCATTTTCGGCCAGATTTGTTGAGCTGGTCGAAAATTGCGGGTTTGAGGCCTTGTAGAATCATGCCGTTAGCACGTTCCACTTGGCCGTTAGTACGCGGGTGCGCCACGGCCGCCCGGTCCACTCGGATGTGGAACTTGTCGCGAACTCCAAGAACTTCCGCCCGTGAACGGGACCCGTTGTACGTGATGATGGAGTTTGGCACTCCGAAGCGGTAGACGATGTCGGTGAAGAACGTAATCGCCCTGCTCGGCCCTCAAATTCGTAATGGGGCGCACCTCCACCCACTTGGAGAACTTGTCGATCGCGACGAGCGGTGGGTGAAGCCCCCCGGCGCCTTCCGCGGGGGCCCGACGATGTCCAACCCCCACACGGCGAACGGCCATGTGACGGGGATTGTTTGTAAGGCGTGAGCGGGCGGGTTGGTCTTGCGGGCGTAGAACCGGCACCCTTCGCGGGTGCGCACGACTTCGTTGGCGTCCGTGACCGCGGTAGGCCAATAGAAGCCCGGCGGAACGCGTTGCCAACGAGGGTGCGTGGCGCGGCGTGGTGGCCACGGATTCCCGCGTGTATGTCCCGCGAGAGCTCGCGCCCCTCGGGGATTGGTATACACCGGCCGGAGGATGCCCGACGCGGCGCGCTTGTACGGCTCGCCGTCGACGAAGGTGAATGACTTGGCCATCCCGGCGACACGCCCGGGCGTGGCCCGGTGCTCGGGGAGCTCCCCTCGAGCAATCCGGGCGATGTACTTCTCCCGCCAGTCCGCCTGGACGGGAGCCGGCTCGATGTCCATTGCGACAGCCTCGTGGGAGCCGTACCCCTCGAGAAGGGAGAGTACGTACGCCTCGTTCGAGGGGTCCTCTTCCATGGGGTCCGCACCCGCTGGATTCGAGGGAGCCCCCGAGGGTCCGTCGTCGCTCGAGGGGTAAGGCTCGAAGGTTACCGAGGGCTGCGCGACGTCGCGCGCGAAAACGTTCGGGGGAACGGTGATCCGCCCGGACGCTATCTTTGCCAGCTCGTCTGCCTCCTCGTTGTACCGGCGGGGTACATGATTGAGCTCGATGCCGTAGAATTTGTCTTCGAGGGCCCGCACGGCCTTGCAGTAGGCCTCCATCTTGTCGTCGTGGCAGCTCGCGTTCTTCATGACTTGGTCGATCACGAGCGCGAATCCCCCTCGCACGTCGAGGCGCTTGATGCCCAACTCAATGGCGATCTTGAGGCCGCGAGAGGAGGGGCCTCGTATTCCGCCATATTGTTAGACGCGGGGAAGTGGAGGCGCCCTGCGTAGCGCATGTGCTCCCCGAGGGGTGACACGAAGAGCGAGGCCCGCGCCCGCTCCCCTGTCTTCATCACCGAGCCGTCGAAGAACGAGTCCGGCACTCTGCTTGGATGCGAGGGGGCGGCGGTGCGCGTGTCCGTCCACTCCGCGACGAAATCGGCAAGGATTTGTGATTTGATGGCCTTGCGCGGGGGCGTAGGCGAGCGTTTCGCCCATCAACTCCACGGACCACTTGGCAATTCCGCACCGCCGCGTCGGGGTTGCGAATGATCTCTCCTAACGGGAAGGAAGAGACCACTGTGACTGGGTGGGCCTCGAAGTAGTGGCGGAGCTTGCGCCGCGCGAGGACTACTGCATACAACGGCCTTCGGACACGGGGGTAGCGCGTCTTCGTGTCCGACAGGACCTCGCTGATATAGTAGACCGGCCTCTGCACGGGCAAGGCATGCCCTTCTTCCGTGCGCTCCACGACGATCACGGCGCTGACCACCTGGGTGGTTGCGGCCACGTAGAGTTGGAGGGGTTCGCCGTCTCGCGGCGGCGTAAGGATTGGGGCGTGCGTCAGCGATGCCTTGCCCGGCTTGTCGAGCGCTTCCTGGGCCTCGGCGGTCCAAGAGAAGCGCTCGTGCTTCTTGAGCACGGCGGTAGAGGGGCGAGGCCCCTCTCACCGAGCCTCGAGATGAAGCGGCTCAAGGCGGCGAGGCACCCCAACACTTTTCGCACTCCTTTGAGGTCCCGAGTGGACCCATTCGCTCGAGGGCCGCGACCTTTTCGGGGTTGGCCTCGATCCCCCGGCCGGGAGACGATGTATCCTAGGAGCATGCCCCGCGGCACTCCAAAGACACATTTTTCGGGGTTGAGCTTGACCCCGTTGGCCGCCGGCGGTCGAATGCGATGCCAAGATTGCCGACCGGGTCGTCCGCCTTCTGGTTTTGACGACGATGTCGTCTACGTAAGCCTCGACCGTCCGCCCGATATGGTCCCCAAAAACGTGCCGCATGCGGCCGATATGTTGCGCCCGCGTTTCGAGGCCAAAGGCATCGTGACGTAACAGAACGTCCCGAACGGTGTGATGAACGAAGTCGCGAGCTGGTCGGACTCCTTCATTTTTATTTGATGATATCCCGAATAGGCATCAAGGAAACGAGTAGTTCACACCCGGCGGTGGAATCAATGATCCGATCTATGCGCGGCAAAGGAAAAGGAACTTTTGGACATGCTTTATTGAGACCGGTGTAGTCAATACACATCCTCCACTTCCCATTTTTCTTTTTTACAAGCACGGGATTAGCTAACCATGTCGGGTGGAACACTTCCTTGATGAATCCGGCCTCGAGGAGCTTCCGCGGCTCTCCACTCCGATCGCCCGTCGCCGTTCCTCGTCGAAGCGGCGCGGCCCGCCGCCGAACGAGCGCGAGCATTAGGCGAGGATATCAAGGGAGTGCTCGGCGACCTCCCTCGGAATGCCTGGCATGTCCGAGGGGCTCCACGCGAAAACGTCGGCGTTGGCGCGGAGGAAGTCGACGAGCACTTGCTTCCTATTTAGGATCGAGGGTCGTGCTGACCCTCAATGCTTTGCCCTCGGGGGCCGATGGGTCGAGAGGGACCCCTTTGGTTTGCTCGGCGGCCTCGAACGTGCCGACGTGCTTGGTGGCGGAGCTGAGGTCGTCGTTGACCATCTTCTCCCGGCGCGTTTACCGGCGCTTCATCCGGGCCGCTAGCGCCTCTCGCATGTTCCACGCACTCGACATCGCGAGCCGAATGCATGCTCGATCGATGACCCGACGGTGATGACGCCGTTTGGACCCGCATCTTCATCTTCGAGTACGTGTAGTTGGGGACCGCCATGAACTTGGCATAGCATGGTCGCCCAAGGATGGCATGGTAGGCCCCTTTGAATCCCACCACCTCGAAGGTGAGGGTTTCCTTGCGGAAATTCTTGGGGGTCCCGAACCAGACGGGCAGATCGATCGCCCGAGGGGTTGAACCTCGCTTTCGGGCGCGATGCCGTGAAACGGCTTCGTCTTCCGGGCCGCAGCTGGTCCAGCCCAATCCCCATCAGGCGCAACGTATGCGCGAAGAGGATATTGAGGCTACGCCTCCGTCCATAAGGACCTTCGAAAACCGGCGTTCCCAATGATGGGATCGACCACCGAGGGGTACTTGGCCCGGTTCGGGATGCGGTTTGGGTGATCATCCCGGCTAAAGGTGATGGCATCCTTCGACCCGCTTGAGAAAGGCCGGAGGTGCCCTCTCTCGCGGCGAGGACTTCGTGCCGCTCCTTCTTGCGCCGCCGGGTTGACATGTCGACGGTGGGTCCCCCCAAAAATGAGGAACACATTTTCGACGCCAGGGAAGCCACCTGCGTCGCCGTCGCCCCCATCCTTCTTGGCCTCTCGCCTCCTTCGCGGCGGCACGGCCGTAGAATTTCTTGAGCATGTCGCACTGCTCAAGAGTATGATTCACGGGGGTCTTGTGGTAGGGGCATGGCTTCTTCATCATGTCATCGAACACCCCCGGGCCTCGAGGAGCCGGTCGAGGGCCCCGTCGGGCCGGGTCAACAGCGAGGGCCTCGGCGTTGCCGCCGTTGCGCCCTCGCTCGCGCGCCCTCACGCGCGCGGCTTCTTCCCCTTCTTGCCCCGCTTGTCGTTGCGGCGCGGCTCCTTGGACCCGCCGCCCTCCGCGGCGTGTCCTCGGAGCGCTTGCCCTTCTTGCCATCGAAAATTGCCCCCACGGCCTCCTCTCCGGAGGCGAAGGCGGGTGGCAATGTCGAACGGCCTCGTTCGAGTCCGTGGGCGGGCTGCGTCCCGGCTCGCGCACAAGGTCCCGCACGTGGTGCCCTCGAGGAACGCGTGCACGATCTCGGATTGTGCCACGCCGGGGAGCTACGTGCGGCGCTTGGAGAAGCGCCGTATGAAGTCCCGCGGCGGTCGCCCCGGCTCCCGCGTGCGGGAGCGCGGATCCCGGAGTTCCCGGGGCGCACGTATGTGCCCTGGAAGTTGCCCACAAAGGTGTGGACCGGATCGTCCCGGTTGTGGATCCGGGCCGGCGGGCAAGTGCTCGAGCCATGTCCGGCCGCGTCGCCCGGATGCGGGGGCAAGTTGCGGATGATTACTTCGTCGTTGGTGGCCCCGCCCACCGGTCCGACGGGCCGGGCGGTAATCGTTGAGCCAAACACGAGGGTCCGTCTCCCCGTTGTATTTGATGATCGTCGAGGGCTGACGGAAGCGCTGGGGGAACGCTGCCGTGCGGATCTCCCGGCTGAACACGCGGGTGCCGGGGGCTCCGGCGTTGGGGAGCGATCCTCACCGGCCGTCGTAGCGTCCACCCCTTCGAGGGTGGTAGCCCCCGGCCGCTCGCGCGTCCGCCTTGCCGGTGCGCCCGGCGTTGATGACGTTGCGGGCGTCACCATCCGGCGCCTGCGTGTGTCGAGGAGGCGTTCCTTGGCCGGCGTGCGTCCTCGGTCGGCGGGTCGACCCGCATGCACCGAGGGTTCGCCCCCCGGTGCCGGATCATCACCCCGCGCATCCCCCCCGTTGGCGGATGCGTGAGGCCGAGCTTTCGGCTTGGCCGGACGGCCGCTTGCTCAAGGAGGGTCCGCACCTCGCGGTGCATGTCTCGAGCCTCGGGGGTCGAGGGTGCGGCATGGCGCGCGGCGGCTGTTGCGGCGGCGATTAGCTTTTGGCTCGCCCGCGGCGGAGTATCCGCGTTGTCGACGTTGGGGACGGGGTTGAGGCGGTCTCGGACCGTCGGCCCGGCTCCCCGCGCGCGTTCGCCGCGCGCGGAGGCCTCTCCGGCCATCGAGGCGCGGAGCGCCCGCACGGTCCGTACTCCTGCGCGCTTGGCCTCGAGCTCGCGAGCTTGGGCTAGCCGCGCATCGACGTCGGCCCCGGCCGGAGCGCTTGGCCCCCGCGGCCGGGCGCGTGGCGATCCCGGGGCCGGCGTGACCTCCCCATCTCCGGCGCCCGCCGCACCGGCGGCGTTGGCCGGGTCGTTGGTGATGACGGCGCGGCATTCCCGCGTGGGGTCGTAGCTCCCGGTCTTTGGAGTCGTCGGAGCGGCCGAACCGCAGTCCGTGGCGTCGAGGAAGCGCTCGAACGCGACCGGGTCCGGCACACCGCAGAAGTCCCACTCCGCGTACCCATGGCGGCCGGCGGGTGGCATCGTGTCGACGGAGCCCGGGGACGACTCGTCCGTCGCCCGGAGTGCCGGGATCCCCGGCGACGAAGATGTGCCGACCGGGCGGAACCCCGCGCATTGTAGTGTTGACGTTGGCGTTGTAGGCCGTAGTGGCGCCACGCAACCCGATGGGGACGCGTGGTCCGAGACCGCACGCGGTCCCGCCGGGGCGGTGGCGGTCGTCGTGGACGGTGGACGCACCGCGTTGGGCGGCGGTGCGCTCGGCCCGCCGCCGCTCGGACCGCGCCCGACGCGAGCGCGGCCCGGAGCGACGACGGCGTCGCGGTGTCGACGGTCCCGCGCATCCGTGCTGCAGTGCCTCGCGCCGGTGTCGTGCGTGCGGCGGTGACCGGAGCGGACACTGGCCTCCCGCCGCGCGCGTAGCTCCTCACGGTTGGTGAGGCGCATGAGATAGCCATTCCCCGTGGCCCGGAAGTTCAAGTCCCCGAAGCGGATCTCGAACCCGGCGGAAGGGGGTCCGAGCTACCCATGTTGTAGCGGGTGCTACGGTACTCGGTGCGAATCACCATGGAGGGAGTCGGCGAAATGACCTTAGGCGCTCGTAAGCCCCACGGTGGGCGCCAACCGTCGGTGCGGAATATGGTCCCGACACTAACCGAGTAGATAACGCCTAAGTCTATCCCTCAATGGTCGATGCCAAACAACAAATGACACAAGGTTTATCCCGGTTCCCGCCGAGGGGGCCGTACGTCCAGGCGAGGGTGTGCTCGTGGCACTATATTGCTCGGCAAGACCGGGCGCTTGTAGTGGGGCAAGTACAAGCAAGGTGGGAGAAGAAGCGTGGCTTCCAAGTCCCCGGTGAGTGGTCGGAGATGTTATGGGAGAGTAAGAGAGTGAGTGCACAATGCGTTGTGTTCCTCCGGATTCGTCCCCCCGCGGCTGGGGGCTCGCTTCCCCTTTTATAGGCCAAGGGGGCGGCGAGTTACATGCACGCCGCGCTGCCTAGCTACGTGAGGGAGCACGTCGCGCTATGGTGTAGAGTGGGCGGCCGTCCGATCGATCTTCGCTGCGATCCGGCCATGATGGCCTACCTTGTACCCGAACAAAGTGGCGGTTCGAGGGTAGGAGGCGGCGGATGGCGATGGCGTTCTCTCGGTAGGCTTCGAGGGAGGTGCGATGATGTCCGGTACGGGGTGCGGGGCGCGCGGGCGAACGGCGTTCCTTCCCAATGAGCTCGCGGTGGCGGAGTGGTTGCTTTGCGGTGCTCGGGCGTGCGCCCGCGGAGTCGGGCGTGCGCCTCGCGCGCGTGGGTACGGCGGCCGCGCCGTTACGGTGGCCGGGATGGCCGCCCACCGGCCTAGCGCCCCTTACCTAACCCGCAAGGTCACGGGAAAGTGGAATCGAGGGTGCGCCCCGGCCCCCTTTCGAGGGTCGGGCGCGTTAGCCGCTGCGGCGGCGTGCGCACGGTGTCACGGGACCGACACCGGCCGTACCGCACGGTCCATCCCACGGTGGCGGGGATGGGCTCCTTCCCCCGGGGAGTTGGTGCGGCGGCACGGGCGTGAGCCCCGGCGCATGATGGCGCCGCCCCGCGGCGTCGGGCGTTAAATGCCCAAGTACGGGGCCGGCGCACGCGTGCGGGGCGCCCGTGAGCGTGGCGGGCCCCGGCCGAGGGCGGAGCGAACCCTCGAGCGAGGCGAGGCCTGCTCGAGGGGAGCGGGCCCTCGAGCGGGGCGGGACCGCTCGAGGGAAGGGTCGCCCCCTCGAACGGGGCGGAACCCGTTCGAGGAGGGGGTTGCCCCTCGAGCGGGGGCGGAGCCCGTTCGAGGAGGAGCGTACCCTCGGGCGGGCGGGGCCTGCTCGAGGGGTCTCGCGGTCGGGCTATCTTGGCGGGGCCTCCGAAGTCTCGCTGCGTGGGCCACGTCCCGCATGGTTAGTTCCCCGCATGGTTAGGCCCGGTTCATTTGATGCGGAATTTAAGTGAGGGTTCCCCCATCGTTTGAGGGGGCCCCTAGGGCGGTCCCCGACACCATGCGAAGAGATCGGGAAACAAGAATTGCGGGGGAGCCGGAACACAATTCAAGGATGAAAGAGTTTGCTGAATTTTCTAAAGAGGCAACCCCGGAAGTCACAAAAGAGGAGCCAATCCCGGAAAAGCTTGAAGAAAAACACATCTAAGTCAAGAACTACCCCAAGCGTTGACTTCGCCGTATCAAATGAAACAAACAAGAGAAGCATGTCAAGCGCGAAGCCACTAAGGGAGTTCGAACCAATGGATTGGGTTCCTATCGATTACGGAGAAGTATTCGAGAAGAGAAGACCGTTCCCTAGTCAAAAGGGGATGGCAAGAGCATTGTAAGTGGATTTCCCACCGGAGAAAAAAGCGGAAGATTCATACGACCTTGAAACCACCGGTGAGATCTTTCAAAAGCTCTTTGGAGATGATGAAGTGGATCCGGAACACATAACCGAGGTGAAGAGAATCATGGGGAATAATCCCAAAGCATCACCATACGCTCGCCTCGCCGAAGTTTACGCGATAGGATCCGAGGAAGAAGAGAAGACGACACCACACTTGAGTTGCGAGATCAACGGAGTTCAATGCAAAGCTTTGTGTGACATTGGAGCCCAAGTAAGTGTCCTATCTTCTAAAATTTACGATAAAGTTCAAGACCACAACCTAGACTTAGCTCCTACGTCAATAAAATTAGCCATGGGAGATGACAGAACTATTAGACCTCTAGGTATTGCTTGCAACATGAATGTAAAAATCTCTGGAAAATGTATACTGTCGGGGACAGCCATAAGGGTCCCCTAAAAACCGGGGAAAACCCATCTCCTTTCGTAAAAAACGCAAACGCAAACAAATCTGCAAGCCCAAAACACGCAAACATAATCGCAACCCCGGTGGCCCCCGCGGCCCACCTAAATAATTGGCCCAGTCGCCCCCTCGGGTGAGGTCCGCCTCGCTCGAGGGCTGAACGCCCTGTCGGATGAGGTCTGCCTCGCTTGAGGGCTGAATGCCCCCTCAGGTGAGGTCCGCCTCGCTCGAGGGATGAACGCCCCCTCGGGTGAGGTCCGCCTCGCTCGAGGGCTGAACACCCACTCGGGTGAGGTCCGCCTCGCTCGAGGGCTCCCACAAGCACATCGCCCCCGCACCTGCTCCCCCGATCGAGCCATTTAATACTCTGACACCTACAGGTTCACACCACGCCCCTGACACACCTGAGAATCACACCCCGACGTTGTTCCGCCAACTCCCCCGGTGAGGACATCCCCGCCACTATGCAGCGTTGTGCGACGTGGCTGGCGTCAGTCCTGTGACACTGTGCCACCCACTCTTGTACGGCTGACGTGCCGCACCCTTGAAAGAGGACGGCGGAACCCTCGAAGGGGGAACGAACACCTATTCCATGCTTGCCCAGGACTACACCGTGACGTTAGGCCAGCTGGACCGGTCACCTCCATTGCCGTCGGTCCTGTGCGGCCATCCTCGCCATCACGACACCATCCTGGGCACTGCATCGCCATCCCTGACGCCGTGGAAGTACGCGGCGACAAGACATCTCCACACCCACTACTGTGCCCTGTACGGCCTCCTGTCAGCGGCACCCTCGAATCACCACGCGGGCGGCCACCGAACAGGCAACCCATACACCACCACCCTTGAAGTCGTTCCTGGATGGATACAGGGCACGCTATGACGTCCCGCCGGAAGCAAGTGTTGACGGTGAATTTCCGTCAACCTAGAGTACTTGTTATACATTGGTTTCGATTATGATTTGCAACTAACCCGCCATTAGGCATACTAATGATGTAACAAGTTCACACTTACATGTCGATTTTGGAGTTTGTTGTTTACGCAGGAAATTAACGTGAAAGAAGAGGCTTTTGGGATAAGTTCATCAAGCACTTTAAGAGAAGATCATGAAGCCCGTCACAAGTCAAGACACGCGATGAACATGACTCCAAATGACCCGAGGACCGAAGCGTCAACGTGCAAGTCTTCAGGGACTCAACCAGAAAACAGCGTAGCTTGCATAGCAAGGATTCAAGCCTTAACTGTGAAGGAAATGACATCAAAGGCCCACATGCAAGTGCACACAAATAAGGGATCACTCGAGAAGCAACCGGGGAGGAAACCGGGGCCAAACCGGGCCGAAAAGGGCCTGGGCCAGACGTCCTGGGCCGACCGGCCCAGCCCACTCCAGGCCCGGTTCGCGTCCCCCTTTTGCCCTAGGTGCTTATCTATTTATTGCCTCTGCCTCCGCCGGCCGCCACATCCATCTATTCATCAAAGAGCCGCCGAGACGAAGGAGAAGCACCGGGAGGAAGCCGACGGCCGCCGCGAGTCCTCGAGTTTCCTAGGAGATGGCTTAGGCCATGCCCTAGCCGCCATGGTTGGCCCTGTGTGGTGAAGCCATGGTGGAGTTCCGGAGCCGCGACTTGAATTCGTCAAGTCGTTTGTACCTTCAACATTCGGTGATGTAACTATATCTTGTCATACTTTGATCTACTACGAGTTATGCTTTTTCATATGTGTAGCTACCATATGCCTTTAGTAGGACTAGATCGAATCATGGTGATTAGTCTTGTCTTGCGGATACACCGTAGTAGTGCACGGACCAAGGTTGTTGCTCGGTGATGATTATCCTCGCGTAGTGACAGTACGAGAGGGGAGAAAGCGGCGAGTGAACGTGCATCGGACCAGTCCATATCGGGTTACTCCATATCGAGTGTAATCCTTATCATAGTATAGCTTTAAGATTGGTTTATCACCTCGGCCGGAACGGCAACAAGAAGACGATAGGCTAGGTTTACCTTTGGTTTGCTTACCTTAATGGCTAGGTGGATGTGATCCATACATCCCTTCGTGTTTGTATGTTACCTTTATGCAATCAATGCTTCACATAGGGTTAGACCGGTAGGTTAGATAGAGATCCTTGGTGGTTTGTGTTGATGGTAGATTATCGTATCAAAGTTCATATGGATTTGCAAGCAGACAAATCCCCCGTCGTAGTCAAGGGACCCTTCTTCCCTCGAGTGGTGAACCCAAGGTATCGAATCCGTGGAACAATGTGCAACGCAAGGATTCAATCTAGTAAAGCAAGGAAAGCTATCTAATGAAGAACCAAATTGCATCTAATCTACTAACTCATAAAGGAAACACATCTAATCTAATCTACTAAAGAGGTAGCAAGAGAAAGCAAGAGATAACCGATTTAGAGAGTCTAGATCATGATTATGTTGTAGCTCCAAACAAGATAGATGAAGATAGAAAAGCGAATCTCATTAAAAGCATCTTTAAATCGCGGCCTCCGGTCCGACTCCGAAAACGCCCACCTTTCGGAACCCCCGTTCTGTCACAACGTATCCCTATTCATGCGGGTAGTCTAGGGCGAGTTCGATAAGAACAAGTTGAAATCACTTGGCCGGTCCGGTATGCACCTCTAGCCACCGCGGCTACAAGAGCACCCTATGTAATCTATCTTAAGTATAGATCATAGAAGAAGCAAAACCAAGAAGAAAACAAAATCATCGAGAAGGCACTTGATCGCTAGAAATCGGATTCACTATAAAAACTTCACCATGAATGATTACATGAACAAGATCACCACCGGGATCCTACCTCGATCTTGATCCTTGCTCCGGAGCTCCAACGTGGTCTGCCATGCAAGGTTCCCACGTCGGCTAGGAAGACCCTAGACAACTAGCACGACCCTCATCACCGAGATGGTGTCCCTCAAGCTTCTCGGCTCCTCGGCGGCGGATGACGAATTAGTTGATGCGTGGCTCTCGGTCAGGGGGCTATAAATAGCCCGAGATGCAACTAGGTCAAAGGGGAGGCCGACTGGGCCCCGAAACAGGCTGGGTCGGCCAGCCTGGGCTGACCGGCCTGGGCCCATCTCGGCCCAGTCCGTGTCCTCCTTCGCCCGGTGTTGCTTCCCGCGTCTTCTAGATCCTCTCCCCTTTTGCATGTGGGCCCTTGACGTCGGTTTCTCTCCAAATTGGACGAAGCTCCTTATCTCGCATGATTCAACACTTTTCTGGCTAGGTCCTTGGAGTTTGTCCTCCTCTGGGGCTTGGTCCTTGGGCTCTTGGAGTCATGTTCACTTCATTACTTGACTTGTACCAGGCTTCAAGGTCTTGTCTTGAGGTGCTTAATGAACTTATCCCGGAAGTCTTGCTTTCAACGTTAAAACCCTGCGTAAACACTTAACTCCAAAGCCGACATGCACAAGTGAACTTGTTATACCACGGGGGTTAGTACTAATGGATAAGATACAAAAGTCATGCCAACACCGAAGGTAAAGTCATGGCTAGGTTGACGGAATTTCACCGTCAATAGATCCCCCGTGCTTAAACCTTGATCGTCCCCGAGTAAGCCTTCGATTGATATCATCGTTGCCCTTCATTGTTTAAATCTTGCACTTGATCATACATGAGAAAACATAATGCTCTCAAAAGTTTAGTTCGTTAAAGTTCCATAATGTACTAGCCTTCATCCTACCAAGGGTAGATATTTAATTAAGCTTATCCCACAAGTATTAACATGCTCCCAAAATACAAATGGATCTCAGAAATTTTGAAATAAAGAACAAGATGAAAAAGAGCTAAACAAAGTTCACAAATTTAAACCACCTTGCATCTTGCTCATGAACTCTCATCTCATCTTGTATCTCAAGCCTATTTTTTCTACTCCTTTCCCTCTCATAACACATATACATGTGGTAGGCTTTATATGGAGCTTTTTGGGAAAGTTTAGTCCTACCAAGATATTATAAATGAGATGTTGTCAAAACAAGACAAGCTTCTCATGGTCTTACCGAGACTCGTCAAAAAGGTCATTGGAAAATAATGTTAAATCAAGGAGGGGAAAGAGAAAAATACACACACTTGAGATAGGTGGACATGTGCAAATGGCAAAGAGTGATCCCGAGGCACAAATGAAGTCCTCGTTATCGGATTGCACATGGTTGGAAAATGATTATGGATCTTTTAAATCTTGAGTCCTTGAAACTCCTAATGCACTTTAGAGAACCGGGGAGTTCACTTTATTTTATTTTTATATCATACATACTCACATATTTTTTCTTTTCTCCTTTTTTTTCTTTATACTCACTTTTTTCTTTCTTTTTCTTTCTTTTTCTTTCTTTCTTTTTTCTCATTTTTTCTTTTTCTTTCTCAAATTTTTTTATTTGCTCCCCTTTAAACTATAAAATTGCATTGTACCTACCTCCTCCCCCATGCTTAGATGTTGCTCGTCCTCGGGCAAAGAGGTGATAGAGATAAGGTAGGTACCGGAAATACTTGTCCTTTGGAGAGATACTTGAAATCTTCAATGTTGGCACCATCTTGCGATCTTCCTTGAATTGATGATCCATACTCAATGATAGGTTGTGGTCAAGGAGGTAAACATAAAAGATGATATTTGGTTTTAAGGATGGATATCCGGCGAGGTTTGTGGGATCTCCGATGTGGGGATACACAATGCACGGATAAGAGGCTAGCAATAAGATAGATACGCAAAAACGGAATGACCAGCTTCTTAGTCTCGGGCCAGAGAAATCAAGGCCTGAAATAACTCACCCAAAAATAAACCTTGTATACCAAGTTTTTGCAGTCAAATATATATATATGGCTCTGGATAGGTAGAGCAACACGCAAGTGGTATTTATGATAAGGTTAGCATTACTTTTAAGAACAAAAATAAATCATCTTTAATCGATCTAAAACTTGAAAGAACATAAAACACTATGAGTCTTTATTTTTATCATAACCTCCGCTAAAGATTAAGCTAGCATTTAGATAAATTCAGATTTGTATTTTAAGAGAGAATTAGCTTAATCATGCATAAAACAATTACAAAGATAAACAAAGTGGCAATATAATCATATATCATCATGGCACAAACTTTGTAACTTTACGAAAGGTAAAAACTAGGTGGTGACATTATTCATGATGAAAATAAAAACTAACACACATGCTGCAAATTAAAGTAAAAACTAAAAATTAAAGTAAAAGCTGAAAATACTACGTATACATAGGTGCAAACAAGCTGAAAATTAAAGAAAAAGGGGGTAAAGGAAAGATAACTAAAGCTCCTCCTTTCTCTAATCTTCCGCCGATGGATGATATTAATAAACATGGTTGTTGTACCCTTGCTCATAAAAGGAATGCACTACTCCTCCTATGAATTGTCCGACGGTGCTAGGTGATGGTGTCAAAGCTCATAAGCGATGTTTGCATTTCCTTCACCCATTTGGTTTCCATTGGTTTGGATGGCTGCAATAATTTGCATGTTTCTTGCAGCGTATCTTCCAATGATGGCCACATTTTGTTGTGGTTAAGGAAGGTGTGCATATGGCTCCGCAAAGGCTAATTTGGGCACCGCAAAATTTGTTGAGGGTATGGCTACACCACTCCCCCATGCTTGCATTGGTACACCAACGTAGTAACTTGGCGGCGCCGGAATTCTTCCAGATGATGGCACATAATTTTGTTGCGCACCTCCTTCTTGGGCCATAGAAGATCCTTCTCCTATAATCCTTCTCTTTCATCTTTCTTCGCCGGCACAAGAAGTCCTTCCTCTAACCAATCTTCTTTCCCCTCAAGAAAAAGTCTTAATCTTCCATATGATAGGGGAAAATTTACTTCGGCCACTTTGAAGCCTCCTCTCTCATCTTCACTTATATATTTGCTTTTCTTCATATACTCAAATCCTAGGGAAGTCCCGGGTAGGAGATGATTCGGGTTCCTTGCAATACCCGGTCTTAAAGAGATAGCCAACATGGAGAGGTAACACCCCGAACCAATATCTCCCGAATCCGATGTTGCTCACAACACCACCGGTTGATCATAAGGTGAGTGGGGTTGATTGGCTTCTTGGCAATCAAAGCCGAGTAAAGCCAATTCAACTATGTGTTGGTTATATTTGTCTCTCGCATTCTCCCCAAAATCCTTTTGCACATCCATGAGTGAAACTCTTGGATGATGGGGTTCCGGATAAAATTTCTTCGTTGATGGTCTCCTCCCGTGCTCATACTCCAAAAAACCTTCCCATGTGCCTCCTTGCACATCCACTTGTTCTGGGGCTCCCTTTTTGAAAACCGAGTCATTCCCTAATACATAGGGAACCGCTTGTTCAATCAAGATAGGAGACACTCGCCCATGGGTCTACAATACTAGAACATGCAATCGTTTCGAACATGAGAACCAATCTAATCTATCGGGGGTCGTGACCATGATTTCGCCCTTTCCCTCCTCTCGTAACTACGCGAAGGTATTGGTGACTAGACCTATGATGGACACGACATGTTGAATGGATCCAAGGAAGCATTGGAACTCTACTCCCTTTACGGCATGGTAGGTAACCTTAAGCATTAAAGTATATTCAACACAAGATGATAGATAGATAATCCAACAAAGCATGATTACATCTCAAGATCGATTGCAACCCATGGATGAAAGGAGATTACCCCATCAAGGTGCTAGACATAGCACCATTGATCATGGTTACCCTTCCGACTGTGTCTTCCTTCTTCTCCACTTGTGGGTGGCCTCCTGGTGCGAATGGCTCCCTCCAAACGGAATGTGAGATTCAGCACTTCTTCATCAAGGATATGTGCCATGGTCATGAATTTCCTAGGCGAATTCCTTGTGGGTGTTTGCCGACACTCCGTTAGAGAATTGCACCCAACCTCGGTGTCCCGTATGAAAACCCAATATGCAGAGAGCTTGGTCGTCCAAGTCAACGTTCGCTACAAGCCTCTAATCAAGGTGAGCGAGCTTCTCCTCCTCCTCCGTCATGATGATAAACCCATTGGAATACCATGGAGAATGTGGAGGTGGAGCGGATGATCGTGTCGAGTGGTGAGGTTGGACGGGCGGCTCCTCCATATGTTCTTGAGGTTTGGTAAACCTCATAAACGAGTTTCGTGTGGCCCTCATGCCACCGAGGAGAAGAGTGTGGTTCCTCCTCGGCGGTGTCGTGTCCTCCTCCATACTCCGAGGAGACTCGGAAACCGAGTGCCAACTCAAAGATGTTGTTGATGACTTAGACGACGATGATCCCTTCTTCTTTGGTGAAAAGGCTTGTAGTTTTCTTCCATAGTTGCAGCACTCTCCCTCACAAATAAATCTCCGGGGTTTTCAACCGGTAACAAGGTACACAAATATTATTTTGGAGTCTGGACATTGAGTGGATTAAGGATGTGATTTGTTGCACGAAACAAGCGGGGTGGATGGCTAAGTCTAAGGTGGTTCCGCACTACAAACTAGAGCACACAAACAAAGAGCTAGATGGGAGACTTACCTCTCTCCTCCTCTTGACTCGGTTCTTCTTTAGCGCACTCATTTTGCTTCGTGACCGCGTGCTCCATGGGGTTGCACCTTCCAAACGTTTTCGTCCACTTCTTTGCTTGCATTATTGCTCCTTCCACTTGATGTTTTCGCTTTGACTCACTTCCATGCTTGGTTCACATGCCTCCATGATATTCCTACAAAACAAAGCCTTGTCTGCCCCCCATGCTTGTACTTTGCATGTGGTTTGATAAAAGATGTTGGAGGGGCATCCCGTGATGTATCATGGTGCATGTACGGTTAAGTTAACTAGATTGCCTCCCTCTAAGCATGTTTTAATGTTAAGCACTCCTCTAATTTCGAAAATTAAAAATAAATTCAGAGCTATGGGAGAGCCCAAGCATAAATTTAGAGAAGGTTTTAAAGCATTAAAAACAAATGTAAGTCGAAAAATATTTCAGACTACTTTTATGTTGGTCTCACCGGTATTGTTTGCCTTCATTAGTTGAGAGCAAACTTTTCCCGGCTTGATCATGGGGGCATAGGTTTAGGTTGTAATTTTGATTAGATAAGAGAGATTTTGAATTAAATTAAATTAAATGAGGCTTAGAAAAATTCTAATCTTAGAGAAACCAAGGATATGGATTTTTAAAACAACCAAAAGTTGAGTTTCTAGGTTCACGCGAGTCCTACCACGTGCTGAAATTTAAATAACATCTAGATACAAGTCGTGGCTCTATTCGTGTGTTTTTAGCATGTAAAACAAGTCAACCACAACATCATAAAGGGGATGAATGGTTGAGTTAGGTTCTGAATTTATTTGGTTGTGGATTCTCGAAAAGAAGCAAACAATCACATAGGATGGTTCAAGTAAAGGGTTTATGATCAAGCAAAATGTTCAACCAAGAATTATGTCTCTAATATTGTTCAACCATTCTAAGTCTAATGTTTTGCGTAGTAAAATTCAAAACTGAATTATTAAAAAGACTCGAAAAACCTGGAATCGGGTTGTCCTCCCGGTAGCTTATTCTTGACTTGACGAAACGGGTTGCCTCCCGCCTAGCGCTTCGTTTATAGTCCATGGCTAGACTTCTTCACTTGATTACTCCGGATCAACGCTCTTTGCGGGCGTTGCAATCTTGGGTACCCACTTCCGCACCATCTTGGGCACGGGCTAATTCTTCGGCTTAGTCTTATTTTTGGTCTTCACAGGCTGGCTTCGTCCTTTGGTCTTGACGGATGCAACAACTTCCTTCATGTAGTGGCTCGGCATCTCAAACTCCGGTCCTTCGGTCGTGATCTTCATGGTCTCCTTATTGTGATCCTTCATCTCTCTCGAATGAGTTTGAGTAGCCTTCGCTGTCTTGGGACCTTGGAGTTGTCTTGGAAATTCTTCTTTGTTACCCATCGGGCGCCCGGCAAGTTGTCCCACTTGCGTCTCTAGCATCTTCATCACAATGAACACTTCACGTATAGAGCTTCCGACCTCCATCACCTTTCCATCTAAATTCTTCAATATTTTCTCCATAGCCTCGAACTTAGTGACGGCGTCCTTGTTGATCTTTGCTTGCTCGTCCATGAAGTCCTTGAATTGTGTACAAAGAGGAACCAAATCTTGGATGGACGAACTTGCATTAAATCGGGGTTACCTTGGACATGGTCGTGCTCCACACACTCCTCACATGTGGATCTTGCTTCGGCAGCTTTTAGGTGTTGAGCTTCTTTCTCTCTCTCCATATTCTCCATCCTCCTCTTAAGTAAACCGATATGCCACTCAAGGAATCCGACTCGTATGCATTCAGCTCTCGTAATCGTCATGCGGATAGTTAAGACCTTGATCTTGAACAGCCTTCCGGCGTTTTGAAGGTTTATGATAGGTAGATCAACGATGTCTGGGGTGCATAGCTCTTGCGCTCCGGTGGTTGAGGTTGATCTTCCTTTGGACTTGGAGGTGGTGATTCCCTTGGAGATTTTGACGGTCCTTCGACTTTGGCTTTTGGATCTAGAGTTTCCAACCCTTTATCTTGTGTTGCACATCTCCTTTGCCTGTAAAGTTTTCCTGGATCATCCACAAAAAAGTTTGGGTTTCTTGGAGGGGTAGCCAACCATCTCCGATTAGGGTTAGCAAAAACAAAAATCTAAAAAGAAAAATTAGGGTTAATCAAAACTAGATTAGATTGATTTTTTTGAGGATGATCAAACTTAAGAGATGCAAAAGAAAATCAAAGGAAAGTTGAAAGATAAGCGATACTAGATTGGATCTTGATTGCTTGTTCCCCGGCAACAGCGCCAGAAAAAGGGGCTTGTTGACAGTAGATTATCGTATCAAAGTTCATATGCATTTGCAAGCGGACAAATCCCTCATCGTAGTCAAGGGACCCTTCTTCCCTCGAGTGGTGAACCCAAGGTATCGAATCCGTGGAACAATGTCCAACGCAAGGATTCAATCTAGTAAAGCAAGGAAACCTATCTAATGAAGAACCAAATTGCATCTAATCTACTAACTCATAAAGGAAACACATCTAATCTGATCTACTAAAGAGGTAGCAAGAGAAAGCAAGAGATAACCGATCTAGAGAGTCTAGATCATGCTTATGTTGTAGCTCCAAACAAGATAGATGAAGATAGAAAAGCAAATTTCATTAAAAGCATCTTTAAATCGTGGCCTCTGGTCCGACTCCGAAAATGCCCGCCTTTCGAAACCCCCGTTCTGTCACAACGTATCCCTATTCATGCGGGTAGTCTAGGGCGAGTTCGATAAGAACAAGTTGAAATCACTTGGCCGGTCCGGTATGCACCTCTATCCACCGCGGCTACAAGAGCACCCTATGTAATCTATCTTAAGTATAGATCATAGAAGAAGCAAAACCAAGAAGAAAACAAAATCATCGAGAAGGCACTTGATCGCTAGAAATCGGATTCACTATAAAAACTTCACCATGAATGATTACATGAAAAAGATCACCACCGGGATCCTACCTCGATCTTGATCCTTGCTCCGGAGCCCCGATGTGGTCTTCCATGCAAGGTTCCCACGTCGGCTAGGAAGACCCTAGACAACTAGCACGACCCTCATCTCTGAGATGGTGTCCCTCAAGCTTCTCGGCTCCTCGGCGGTGGATGAAGAATTAGTTGATGCGTGGCTCTCGATCAGGGGGCTATAAATAGCCCGAGATGCAACTAGGTCAAAGGGGAGGCCGACTGGGCCCCAAAACAGGCTGGGCCGGCCCGCCTGGGCCGACCGGCCTGGGCCCATCTCGGCCCAGTTTGTGTCCTCCTTCGCCCGGTGTTGCTTCCCACGTCTTCTAGATCCTCTCCCCTTTTTCATGTGGGCCCTTGACGTTGGTTTCTCTCCGAATTGGACGAAGCTCCTTATCTCGCAAGATTCAGCACTTTTCTGGCTAGGTCCTCGGAGTTTGTCATCTTCTCAGGCTTGGTCCTTGGGCTCTTGGAGTCATGTTCACTTCATTGCTTGACTTGTACCGGGCTTCAAGGTCTTTTCATGAGGTTCTTAATGAACTTATCCCGGAAGTCTTGCTTTCAACGTTAAAACCCTACGTAAACACTTAACTCCAAAACCGACATGCACAAGTGAACTTGTTATACCACGGGGGTTAGTACCAATGGATAAGATACAAAAGTCATGCCAACACCGAAGGTAAAGTCATGGCTAGGTTGATGGAGTTTCACCGTCAACAGTTTGCTTCCGATCCTTGGATTGACAAATCTAGGGAGAACCCTCCTTGGTGAAAAAGGCACCAAGTCACCCGTAGGCTTGCGGTGAACTTGAGCACGGTTTTACACCGTCAACAAGCCCCTTTTTCTGGCACCGTTGTCGGGGATCGGCAACTCGAACCTTAATGTGATATATCTTTCTTTTAACTAACCCTAATTTTTATTATTGCATATATGCTTGCTTTCTTGTTTGTGTCCTTGAAAGTAGGTGAAAAGCTAGACACAAGACGTTCGGGAAGTTCACATCCACTCTGACAAGATGATACATCAAGATTCACTCTTTAGTGGTAGGTGCTAACTTTTATTAGTGTCCCATCATCCGCTATTGAGTGCACACCCTACACGAGTGATGTTGAACAAGGTATGTCAATGTGTCAATTAATGTTTTAAGACTAATGTTTCGTGGAGGTTTGTTTGTCCAAGCAATAGGTGTTGGAAGCAATCACGAAAGAAGCACCCGTCACTTTGGCTAAAGCAAAATCATGAAAAAGACACACCATTTCCATCATGCTACTCGGCGGTCCAAAGCAATGGTGACGACTTAAAGCCAAAGGAGACGCGATGTAATGCCCCGAAAACCATAAGATCAAGGTCGTCAACATATTCGGATCAATTCACAAGAAGTTTCGTTCCCATCAATTTCGCACAACCTCAATGGAGAACCGAAGGACCGATACGGCGAACCGAGAGGGGGGAGTGAATGGGAGCCGATAAAAATTCTTCTCGAAGGAGATGAAAACTCCAACAAGACGAACACGACTTCCAACACACGTCTCCGACTCACTACCCAAGTTGGCCAAGCCCACGTAGCCACCGGAGTGCCACCTGGACCTAGGAACCAATACACACGGCCTTCCGACTCGAGAACGCGGCGGAACAACAAACCCCGAGTCTACAGACCCACACCGGTCAGACCGGTGAGCACCACCGGTCAGACCGGTCCCCGCCGGTGAAACCGAGCAACTTTCACTAAGTGGCTCTACACCGGTCGACCGGTGAGACGCACCGGTCGGGCCGATGGGAGCCCGAAAGCCCCCAAGGCACCAAACAGGCCAACCGACCACCAAACGGACCCAAACTCGAAACGGCGGCAACACGGGACAACAACGAACACACCAAGACGTTTACCCGAGCAAAAACCCACAAGGGCTCGCACCGGTCGGACCGGTCGGGAGCACCGGTCGACCGGTGTAGCTCGGGCGGCTCGGGATGAACAAGACACCGCGGGTCAACTCCCCCAAATCCAAATCTCGATCTCCCGAATCGCTCCACGGACTTGAACAAGACTTTGGGGATATCAAGAACACCTCATGAGGAGTCCATAGCCAAGTTTAATCCCACAAAAACTCGTCCAAAAAGGAGGAATCGAAGAAATCCCGCCGAGAGCACTTCCAACCCAAGAACTCAAGAAACCCCAAAAACGTGTACCTTTACTCACGGATTTGGGAGGGGAATCACAGCCCAAAGAACCACGAAGGGTTCCCACAAATTTCCCCCATCAAATCCCCAAGAGAAAGGCCCCGAAAACAACCCAAAGAAATCACCGAGAGAGGGCTCCGAAAATCACCACCAAGAACAACCGGGGAAAACACATCCAAACCTTGAGGAACCACGCCGAATCATCTATACATGAAACAAAGGTTCGTACAAGGTCTAGCAAGCCGCCCGATCATCCAACCCTCTCTACAAGATCTCTCCGTGAAGCTCTCTTGCTAGTCCTAGAGAAAACCTAAGGAAAATAGGTGGAAAATAGGAAAACTAATGAGCTAGGGTTCCAAGAGTTGGCTGCCATCCTCTCACCTCTTGGGTTATATGGAGGCAACCGAATGTCAAAAATGCCCTTCTCTACTAACTAGGGATACAAGCCCCTCAAGGGCGGATTTGGAATTTTTGATGTCTTCACCATCGGACGGATGCCCGGCGACCGCACCTCGCGTAGCCTCGACGCAAGCCATGCGATCCCGACGCGTGTCCTCCGCTTCGAAGATTCGGGACCGCGTCGTCGCACACCGCCGGACCGGTGCTCCTCACCGGTCGGACCGGTCCCCTCCGGTCGGACCGGTCCGCGCCGCTGCACCTCCGTCTTCGGTTCTCCGGTCTTGGCTTTGTGGATCAACCAAGGAACCCGGTGGTTTTCCGGTGAACCACCGAAACCCCCGCGAACTCGGTGTAGCCTCCGCCAATCTCCACTCATGACTCGGCTCCCACGTAGTCCCGACTCGATCTTGGTTTTGAGGCTCAACCAAGAAACCGTCCACGACTTCATCTTGCTTGTTCATGCCACCATGCGGCCCGCACTTGACCCCGCCGGCCACCGGGTCCCTCGAACAAAGCCTACTTGTCTTCTCCACACCCGGAGGCCTCACCGCAACGACCTTTCGCGCTTGTTCTTCACCTGCACCAACACGAGTCAAGCCGCAACCTGCACCTGCAATACTTAGCCAAGAATCAGTCCACACAACGTTGTCAATCACTCATCACACAAGGAAGCGACCATCCACCGGTCCTTGAACCACACATGGTCCTCAATCTCCCCCTTGATGAGTGCATTGACAACACCCACACGAAAGTAACAAGAGAGAAAAGAAAAGAAAAAGAAACGAACAAAAAGAAACTCCAACAAGTGATCGAAAGCCAAACAAAGGCAAAGAGCAAGATCACTTGAAGGAAACAAGTCTCGGACCCCTTAGGCAAGGGCAACGGCTCGACACATCCGAGACAAAGCAAAGCTCAAGCAAAGAGCGCAAACCACCAAAACAAAGCTTGAACACCACAAAGAGCTCCCCCTGCACACATGCAAGCTCCCCCTGAACCAATGCACCTCCCCCTGGACGAATGCATGCAAGACACCACTTGAAACAGGGCAGCTGCAACAAAACAGCCCTGACCGGTCAGACCGGTCCACACCACCGGTCAGACCGGTGTGCAACATGTGTACAGAACCAACACTCACACCGGTCAGACCGGTGACCCTGACCGGTCAGACCGGTGCACAACAGAGCCCAGAAATGGCTCGAAACCACCTGAAAACCTTCTAAACACGTCCAGCAAGCCATTTCAAGCTCAAACTTCTCCCCCTTGTTGGCAATGCATGAATCAAGCCAAAAATGCAAAACTTTCAACCTAGAGCTTCTCAAATAGACAAAATTCAACAAAGAAAGCTACACATGTCCAAATGAGCAAGTTAGATACTCTACGGCTTCGAATCGATCTCAACTACATGATCACCAAGTTTCACAACCATTGGACGAAGCTAAGATGGATTTTGGCAATTTTGCGAAAAACTTGCCTCTCATGAGCAAAGTCCTAAACATGATCAAAGCATATCAAAATGGCAAAGCCACACAAACTTCATGCTAGGACAACCATTCTAATCATAAGACCATCACAAACACCCACAAGCACCTCATGTCATGTCAAAGCCACCGAGCCATGTGCCTACTTCTATTTATGAGACTTCTCATTGGTAGGCATCATGCAACGGTTTAGCACCCAAAGCAAATTAAATTCAGCACATATGACATGGGAGCATATTTTCCAAGCAATTTTCATTTCATTTTGAGATTTGTAAATGGTACATGAAATGTCTTTGCGACAAAAAGGAACTTATGCCCCTCCACAAGATGAAGCAAGAGGGCTAAACATTCATGATGGCAAATGAGCCTTTGGCCCCATGTGATCAATAAACTAGCTATCCAACCACAAATTAAGCATAGCCAAGCCACTAAAACATGTCAAGATCATATAAAGGCATTTACACATGAGAGAGCATACATGTGACAATTTTTCAAAAACATAGCCATCAACCATGGATTATTCATCAAGATCATCAAGAGCTAAGCCAAACTAACCGTAGCATACCAAACAAGCTCACAAAGACATATATCTCATTCCATGGTGAACAATGTATATGAGAGAAGCTTTTCCTAAGCATGCAATCTAAGATACAAGGATGCCTATACATCATGTTACATATGCCATGCCAAATGCAAGAAATGCACAAAGGAAAGCTATACATATGCTACAAAGGAGCTCCCACACACAAAGCTCACAAACCACCGGTTCCTCGAGGGGAGGCAAAAAGGGCTCGACACCACCGGCAAAAGAGCAAAAGAGCACAAAACTCACAAGCTCCCCCTAAACACATGCACTAGGGCCAAAGAGCATACAAAACTCACCCTACACACATGAGATAGAGAAGGAGCAAAACAAACAAAGTGGCTTGACCAAGGCCACACACTCGAAGGTCTCAAATACACTTACCTTTATCATTTCTTCACAATTCACTCATCCTTGTCCACCATCCTCGAAAGTGATGCACCTACATGTCACCACCGGGATATGAAGCCGAAGAACCACCTCCCAATATCAACCAAATGTTCTCCGGGCTATCCACCTGCATCTCAAAACAAAGAACGAGAGCGAGCAAACGACTCAACACTGGGGTTAGTTCCAAATGTGTAAAACCAGTGCCTAGCCATTTGCTCGAAAGTGGGGTTAGCACAAACAAAACCATCTTTCCTACCAAAGCTACCTCCACGAACACCACCACGGTAACCACCATGAGGTAACCAAACCTCTCTACCTGGAGGAGGACCAAAACCACGAAAGAAAACCCGTGGACTGTCCCTCCTCTCCTTCTCAAAACTACGGATCCTCCCATCCCCGTATTGAGCACGAGGAGGAGAATGCCTAGAAAAGCCGACCTCCCGCAAACTCTCCAGCCCCACCACCGTAACCACGAACTCCCGGAACCAAACCTCGCACCCGTACGAGCACGAAACCCAAGCTGCCGCCTATCCGGGCTCGCACCGGTCCGACCGGTGCCCCTCACCGGTCGACCGGTGTAGCCCAGGCGAGCAACACCTCCAACAACCTTCCGCTCTCCCCAAGCCCGAACTGACCTCACACTCGCCTTGGCCCTGGGCAACTGCACACGAGGCTCAATACACCATCGGAAGGGTGGTACTTGTCCTTGTTAGCCCACTCATTCGCCATTCTCTCCTCACGCTTCCTCTTGAAGCAAAACGCTCTCTTGTGACCATCCTTTCCACAAAACTCACAATGGAAACGGATCGATCTGGGCTTAGGCTTGGGATGAGGCTCTTCACAAGGCTTCTCACTTGGTTTCTCACTAGGCGTTTCACTTGCCTTTTCACTCGGTTTTTCTCTTGGTTGGTTTGGCTTGCATGCAAACTTGTCTTTGGGTGTGGGTTGTGGTGGAACTGAAACATTCCCAAATTTCCTTTCTCTCTCACCACTACCCTCACCAACCTTATCCAATCCCAAAGCCCAACCGTCAAAGCGCTTACAGCTAGCAATCATCATACCAAGCTGAGGTTCTTGACTCGACAACCAACTCAGCGCTTCACGCAACTTATCATTCTCATCTTGCAAGTGACCAACACATTTTGCAAGATCCAAATTCTTCATAGCATGCAACTCACATGTAGAGCAAGAAGTAGGAATAGGCACTTTCAAATCAGCCTCAAGTGAAACAATGCGAGAACGGAGCTCAGCAATTTTCTCATGCAAACTAGGGCAAGAAGTGCAAGCACCAAGCAAAGTGGGTCTAGATTGTAGCTCAGCCAACTCAACCCTAAGCACATCTAGTTCCTCACACTTGGAGGCATACTTCTCCCTAAGATCAGTCAAGTCAGCTAGGAAAGCAGAGCAATCAGCACAATCATTTTCATCAGAAACAACAGGGCTAGCCTTGAGCGAATCAATTTCAAGCTTGCTATCAAGAACCTGTGTTTCTAGCTCAGCCACTCTAGTCCTAGCATCCTCGAGCAAAGATCTAAGCTCCTTCCTAAGCTTCTTAGCCTCTCTAAGCATGTGATCGCGATTATCAAGCAAGTCAACCAACTCCTCATTCTCCTTGCGCAAAGAGGAGAGCTCATCACATACCTCATCCTCGGAATCCAAGTCCGAGGCGTCCTTCTGGCTTCTCTTGCTGCTCGAACTGCGAGCCATGCCACAGAAGTCGTCCTTGAGGCTTAGGCCCGTCACACAGAGGCCGTTGAGATACTTGCCAAAGTTCTTCTTCTTCTTCCTCTTCTTCTCATCCTCTTCGTCTTCATCACTCGAGCTTGAAGACGTGTCCTCGGAATCGGACTCGATGTCGCTCGATCTCTTCATCTTCTCTCGAGACCAAGCCTTCTTCCCATGTTCATGATCCTTCTTCTTGGACTTCTTCCTCTTGTCCATGAACTTGTGCTTGTCGTGGTTGTTCACCTTCGGACACTCGGCGAAATAGTGTCCAGCCTTGCCACACTTGAAGCATGTCCTCGTGTTCCTCCTCTTGTTCACTCGGTTCTCGTGCAGCCTCTCGAACTGCCTCGTCAGAAGCGCCAGCTCGTCCTCTCCAAGCACGTCGAACTCCTCATCTGGCATAGACATCAAAGAGGAGAAAGAGAACATCCTGGTGGATGGGTTAGAGTTAGCCTTTCCTTTGGAACCACCAATGAGGGCAAGACTATGGGAATCGGTCGGTCCCTCGAGCTTGGCGATCATGCCCCTATCCACCTCGGCCGACTTGAGCTTCGAGAACGGCTCGTTCACCGTCGAGTATCATACCTCTCCGACTCGACTATGGCCTCGAACTTTCCGCCCCATATCGTACGATCCAAATAGTGTAAAATCTTGACCGCTCTATCATGATCATCGTACGGGAGCACGTCCACATTGGCCCTCATGTTGTTCACCACCACCGTGAACCTCTCGAAACAAGGCATCGATGGACTCACCGGGGAGATGAGTGAAGTTCTCGTACTCTCTCCGTAGGTCGCATACAACCGTGCTCGAACCCGGGCGTTCCCAACATGAGCCTCCTTCAACACCGCCCAAATCCTACAAGCCAAGTGCTCGGTGTGCACCCGATCGAACTCGGGCCGACACAAAGCACGAAACAAGTAGTCGACCGCCTTATTGTTGGCGTCGAATCCGTCCCTCGACCCCGGAGCAAGGAAATCCATCGAGTGGACATAGCCCTGTGTCCACCGTGACATCCCAAAGCGGCCTCGACCCTTCCCACGGAGGAACGCACCCATCCGCTTGCTCCACATCCGGTAGTTCTTGCCATCGAAGTGTGGAGGACCCGAACCCCGTTCTCCGGTACGCCATCCTTGGATCTTAGACTGGTTAGAGTCAACAAAGACCCGAACCGGCTCTGATACCACTTGAAGGACCGATACGGCGAACCAGAGAGGGGGGGGGAGTGAATGGGAGCCGATAAAAATTCTTCTCGAAGGAGATGAAAACTCCAACAAGACGAACACGGCTTCCAACACACGTCTCCAACTCACTACCCAAGTTGGCCAAGCCCATGTAGCCACCGGAGTGCCACCGGACCTAGGAACCAACACACACGGCCCTTCCGACTCGAGAACGCAGCGGAACAACAAACCCCGAGTCTACGAGACCCACACCGGTCGGACCGGTGAGCACCACCGGTCGGACCGGTCCCTCGCCGGTGAAACCGAGCAACTTTCACTAAGTGGCTCTACACCGGTCGGACCGGTGAGACGCACCGGTCGGACCGATGGGAGCCCGAAAGCCCCCAAGGCACCAAACAGGCCAACCGACCACCAAACGGACCCAAACTCGAAACGAGCGGCAACACGGGACAACAACGAACACACCAAGACGTTTACCCGAGCAAAAACCCACAAGGGCTCGCACCGGTCGGACCGGTCGGGAGCACGGTCGGACCGGTGTAGCTCCGGCGGCTCGGGATGAACAAGCACCCGCGGGTCAACTCCCCCAAATCCAAATCTCGATCTCCCGAATCGCTCCACGGACTTGAACAAGACTTTGGGGATATCAAGAACACCTCATGAGGAGTCCATAGCCAAGTTTAATCCCACAAAAAACTCGTCCAAAAAGGAGGAATCGAAGAAATCCCGCCGAGAGCACTTCCAACCCAAGAACTCAAGAAACCACAAAAACGAGCACCTTTACTCACGGATTTGGGAGGGGAATCACAGCCCAAAGAACCACGAAGGGTTCCCACAAATTTCCCCCATCAAATCCCCAAGAGAAAGGCCCCGAAAACAACCCAAAGAAATCACCGAGAGAGGGCTCCGAAAATCACCACCAAGAACAACGGGAAAACACATCCAAACCTTGAGGAACCACGCCGAATCATCTATACATGAAACAAAGGTTCATACAAGGTCTAGCAAGCCGCCCGATCATCCATCTCTATCTACAAGATCTCTCCGTGAAGCTCTCTTGCTAGTCCTAGAGAAAACCTAAGGAAAATAGGTGGAAAATAGGAAAACTAATGAGCTAGGGTTCCAAGAGTTGGCTGCCATCCTCTCACCTCTTGGGTTATATGGAGGCAACCGAATGTCTAAAATGCCCTTCTCTACTAACTAGGGATACAAGCCCCTAAAGGGCGGATTTGGAATTCTTGATGTCTTCACCATCGGACGGATGCCCGGCGACCGCACCCTGCGTAGCCTCGACGCAAGCCATGCGATCCCGACGCGTGTCCTCCGCTTCGAAGATTCCGGACTGCGTCGTCGCACACCGGTCAGACCGGTGCTCCTCACCGGTCGAGCCGGTCCCCCTCCCGGTCGGACCGGTCGGACCCACCGGTCGGGGCCGGTCCGCGCCGCCGCACCTCCGTCTTCGGTTCTCCGGTCTTGGCTTTGTGGATCAACCAAGGAACCCGGTGGTTTTACGGTGAACCACCGGAAACCCCGCGAACTCGGTGTAGCCTCCCGCCAATCTCCACTCATGACTCGGCTCCCACGTAGTCCCGGCTCGATCTTGGTTTTGAGGCTCAACCAAGAAACCGTCCACGACTTCATCTTGCTGTTCATGCCACCATGCGGCCCGCACTTGACCCCGCTGGCCACCGGGTCCCTCGAACAAAGCCTACTTGTCTTCTCCACACCTGGAGGCCTCACCGGCGACGACCTTTCACGCTTGTTCTTCACCTGCACCAACACGAGTCAAGCCGCAACCTGCACCTGCAATACTTAGCCAAGAATCAGTCCACACAACGTTGTCAATCACTCATCACACAAGGAAGCGACCATCCACCGGTCCTTGAACCACACATGGTCCTCAAGAACAATAGGATATATTTGGATATTTATAAGCCCCATGAAGTTACGCTTCCAATGAATCAAGAATCAAGTCAATCGGAGGTTCCTACAAGTGGGTATGACCGAATTAGCGAAGGTTGCACGTTCTGAAATTTTCTGGACAGCATGCAAGAGCGGAAACAAAACGGCCATAACTCCCTCATTTGGGCTCCGATTAAGATGAATGAGTACCCGTTGGAAAGGTAATTTTATAAAGTTTTCAATGGAACAATATTTTAGTATATGTTCTGTTATGTACACATGGGAAAATCCACGAAAAAGAGGAAGCAACAACATGATGAGAACAAGATAGTGGAGATGAGGACGACGACAACAAAGAGAAGCTTGGGCAACACTTCCATTAGACCACACGAGATGAAATTCAGAAGTTTGGAACAAAACAAAGACTCCAAGAGCATTGGCAAAAGAAAGCACAAGTTGGCAATATCCGACGCTAGGAGATGCTAGAAGCAAATCACCATGGATTACGCATAGATGATGGCATCCAATGGCGCAGATACTCTGGGCTCTCACACGAAGGATCATGGAGTTACATGAAGATATTTGAGACATGTGTGAAGTCCTAAAAATGAATAAGAAGAGTGAGTCCACACAAGGCAAACTTGATGATGTGTGGCATGAACGAAGGAATTGCGAAAAGACAATGCAAGCCACTAATTATTGAAGATTGTTTGCTTTCAACTCCGAGAGACCACTCATGATGAAAAGCTCGAAGGCCAAGGTACAAATTAACCTCTCAAGAAACTTTTGGAGCTGATAATATTCCTTTGATATATCTATGATTCATATCCATTAGTGAGGTTGATTCAATTCTATGCCTTGTTCTTATGATAATCATGATAGGCTAGAATTTCTTAAGAGTGATAAAGAGGCTTTGTTGTGCTTAAAATTTGTTACATGCCTAATAAACCTTTGCCTAATGAGAGCTTAGTGCTGAGCAAGAAAACCTATGCTATAATTAATCACAACTTACTTTGTCATAAATTGTGGTTATGGAAGCGTTTATTTGCAATATGATTTGTAAATCTTGGACTTGCTTTGTGCTCGGTCAAGCTAGTGACCTTAAAAGAGCAAACTGTGGGAGAAATCCCAAGTTTCACTAACCATGCAGGGCATTAAATATAAATTAAGATGAGAGAAGTCATACCCTAAGGAATTGCAAACCGGTGCATCACCATCACCCAACCTCAAAAACAGACGTCGTTGTTTTCATCAATTTTGAGGACCTGGTCAGACATGTTCAAGGAAGAAAAAGTTGAAAATCAGAAGCTCCATCAAGTGCCGGTTCCAACGCATCCAAGATCGATGAATTTGAAGACCCGTTCAAGGAGATATGGCAAAAACATTGAGGGATGTGCAGTCTGGAATCAGCTTTGGACAGATTGCAGCGCCGGAGTAGAACGGACATAACTCACTCGATCGGAGTCCGTTGGGGGTGAATAAATACTTGATGGAAAGACAATTTCATGCACCACACATTGAAGCTATTTTTCTCTACATGGTCTGATCTGGACAGAGAGGAAAATTCGTGAAAGAAGAGGCAGCGATAAAGTGCGATGGAGAAGGTGATGATGATGATGCAATGAGATGATTGGGCAAGTTTCTCATCGAGCATAAGTGATCGTGTCAAGCATGGAGAGTGGATCAAGGCTGCATGAACACCTTAAAATCTTGCATGAAGGATCATGGCTCCGCAACAATAAGAAGGTATGTGAGAAAGTCGAGCTCTTTGACTTTAAATGAAGCGCTTTGCGGGAGGCAACCCGGTTTTTATTTATATATATACATGACCGTCTACATTGTGCTCTTTAATCGAACCATCAAGTAACATTGTACCATTGCTCTAATTAAAAAAACCACAACACCATGTTGTATGATCTAATTGCTATTGAGGGAGCGCTTTGTTATTTGATCTCAAAACCTTGTAGACCTTTTTTGTGTGCCTATTAGAGTTTAGAGTCTTTTTCTTTTGTTTTTTTAGAGAGGTATATGAAGTTGGCACCATCCTTTGATTCTAAACTTGTGGCTAGTTAATTTAGGCTAACTTTTATTTTAGACAACCTCCTTATCATGTTGTTTGGTTCATCCATGTTATATTGCATTGCATGTTGTGTTAATCTAACTTTTTGTCCAACCAACCTAAGCCTTCCTATAACCCCCACCAAAAACCATAGCCTATAGAGGAAGGATTTCTTGAGTTTACCGAGGGCTCTCACCCTCCGGGTTGAACAAGTCTACCCCTTTCCTCTTTTCTGATTAAAAACTTTGACTAGCCTCACCATAAAATCCTTAGGAAAACTTCCCCTACCAATAGACATCCTAAAACCATAGGTTTGTAGAAAGACTCTAAAACCACCGTAGTTAGAATTTCTATACTTGACTTTCTCTCTTCAAAATCCTTGTTTGAGCCAAAAAAGATACCCATAACCTACCCTTAAACCTTGTTAATTTGGTTGATTGATTCTTTTCGATGGGTGACTTCCTTGTTGACAATGCTTACTTTGTATGAAGTGTGAAATCAAGCTTTGTCCTTTGCTTATTATAGACCACATCGAAAGTGTTTTTCAAACCTTGCTTATGTTTGTTTGTGCTAACTTTCTGCATTTGTATTTTACATCCATCTCTTTGTCATCATCCACTTTATGTTAGCTTGGGACCTTTTGTAAAACTTTATGATGAATGCTTTCATATCCATGTTAATGCTTGCCGGCATGCGTTACTACTTTTTGCAATCTTGTGTAAACATGGTGTTTGGACATGATTGGAGACCACCATCATTTAGTCTTATATCTTGAGATATCATGTTGCATTAGTTGGTTTATAAACTTAGCAATGTGCCATACTTTTCTTGTACTATAAAGAATTATTGATCTTGGGATGAACATGGTGTTTTGACCTTGGTTAATAAATCTCTATCGGAATAGAAAGTTTGGCAACAACTTTGTAAGCATGGAGCTTAGAATTTGGTGTAAACATTGTTGTGTTTTTATACCATCCTATCATTTGCATGCACGCTTGTACTCACGTACACCCATTAGGATTTTCGCTAGATTAACTATGCCACAAGTGAAGATCGTAGGGATGTCATGGTTTGTTGGCATAGGGTGAGTATTCCCGACCGTCACCTCGGGGTACTTTGTGCATTATAGTTATTTTGCAGGCATGGTGAATCTCTCCCATGAGTTCGTGATAAAAGTTCAAATCAATATCATCAACACCTCCAAAATCCAGAAGGGAGCACTGCTGTTTTCATCAAGATTAAGCACATGTTCAGAGATGTACAAAAGGGAAAAATCAGATATTCAAGTGCTCCATTAAGTCTACTTTCCAATGCATCAAGAATCAACATTTTAGGAGACCTGTGCAAGAAGTTACCATCAAATCTTTGGGCGTCACACATTCTGAAATCAGCCTGGGACAGCTTGCACCGACAAAGTAAAAAGGGCGTCACTCTCTTATTCAGAGTCCGATCGGGATGAATGACCACTCATTGGAACGATAATTTCAAGCACTGTGCAATGGAGCTATTATTCAGTGCATACTCAGTTCTGGAAGTAGAAGAAAAACTCGTGGAAGATGAACCAGCGGTAAGGGACAACATGGAAGGAGGAGAAGATGAGATGAGAAACATTTGAGAGCAAGGCTCGTGGCAAAGGGAGGACATTGAAGGACGAACAAAGGCAACAATGTGATGATGATCTCCACGCATGGCGGTGGGACTTCAAGAATTTTAAGATTGTTCATCATCTTCCGTGCCTAGCAACATGCTAAGCATGGGGGGAGACTTGGTGGACGAAAGAAGACCGCATGGAGTTCAAGGATCACGATTGCTACTGATGCCGATCTTCCTTCTTCCATGCTAGGCATGATGCTTAAGCATGGGGGAGGGCATGCTACATCACAAGCATCAAAGGACGGTAACAATTCCTCAACCCTCTCTTTGTCCTTGTCTTTCTAAATGCTTGTATATATGTATATGCCTTCAACAACCTTAGATGCAACCTTTGTATGTCTCTCTCGTTAAATAACATGGCTTCTATGAGTACAACCTAGTTTTAGTTTTTGTTTATTGTCATTACCTTGTGCTCACCATGATGAAATAATTTTGGATTGATCTTGCTCGTTGATATATGATGATTGTTGCCACTTTGTTTAAAATTTGTGCTTGTTTATGTATGATTAAGCTATTGCTCTCTCTAATACAAATCTGAAATTAATCAAATGCTAGCTTAATCTTTTGTGGAGGTCATGATAAAAATAAAGACCCATGGTTTCTTTTATGCTCTCAACTTTGGATGGGTCGAAGAACATCTTACTTTTTGCTTTTAAAAGTCATGCTAACCATGTCATTAATACCTCTTGCATTTTGCTCTACCTATCCAAAGCCTTATATTGAGTGCAACCATAGATTACAAGAGTTATTGTTGGGTGAATTGATTCAAGGCTCAATTTTATGGCTCGTGACTAAGAAGCTGGTCATTCCGTGTTTTGCGTAACTTATCTTTTGCTAGCCTATTCTATCCGTGCATTGTGAGCTCCCCCATTGGAAGCTTTGCAAATCTCGCCAGATATCCACCCTTTAAACCAACATCATCTTTTGTGTTAACCTCCTTGACCTACCTACCTATCACTTGAGTATGGAAACGACACGTCACAAGAAGGTGCTTCAAAGGGAAGATTCAAGTTCCCTCTCATCAAACATCCGGTACCTACCTTAACACCACTTCCTCTTTGCTCGGGGACGAGCAAACCTCTAAGAATGGGGGAGGAGGTAGGTGTCGGTGTTTTAGACCGGCAACCTACTAAGGGGAGTACCCGAAGTAGATGAATGTGGCCTCGCCGAGATCGGTAACTCGAAGGAAGAGACACGTGGCACACAATTTAGACAGGTTCAGGCCGCGAGGTGCGTAATACCCTACGTCCTGTATGCTACGTAGCTTTGGATTGATTGGGTGCGATTACAGGATGGTGCAATCACAAGTCGTGAGATTAGATGATAGAGGAAGGGTCCCTGTCTCGCCTTACATAGTCCGGGAGGCAGGGTTCCAAGTCGGTTCAGGGAGAGAGTACTAGTCGAGTATGTCTAGGAGTCCTCTATACAGTGCGGAACATGTACAGCTTCCTATCCGAGTACTTCTCCTCTGTAGTCCTTGTGCTTCACGCCAACAGGTGTCGTGCAGCGCAAGTCGGGTAGTCCCAGGGGCCCACCGAGTAGTCGGTGCTGGTACCCACCGAGGTAGTGGGCCCAGGGAGGTCCATACGACAAGCCCCCGAGTACTTTGTAGTTGAGAAGGATAGCTTCGAGTAGTCTTGACGGCCTTAACGAGCAGTCCCCAAGCGTCCCCGGGTACTACAAGTCAAAAGTCCTCAAGAGTAGTTGAAGCATCCCGAGGCTGGAATGTACTCCAGCTGATGCTTGAGCAATCCTGGAGTCTTCTCGAGTAGTCCCAAGCGTCCTCGAGTGCTGCCCTCGAAGGTCTTCAACAATGCCCACGTTGTCTTGAAGCCGAAGCTGATATGGAAGTGCGATTGCAAAATCGCACTCCATATGGAGTAGCCCCCGAGCCTTAGGTTGAGTTGTAGACTCTGGCTGAGGGTCCATCTGAAGTTTTGGCAAGAAAATCCCAAAAAAATCCGGAGAAAAAACCGAAGGACACGTGGCACGGAGCCCCCGAGCCTTGAGTCGAGTACTTCCTCTCGAATTGAAGGGTCATCTTGTAGAATGTGTCCTGAGATGCTTATGAGTCTTGCCGCTTCCCAGGAAGTCGAGTAGAAGTAGCCGAGCCCCCGAGGTGAAACGCGTCGACTAGTTGAAGTTGAAGGGTCATGCGCGGCCGCTGAGTCAGCCGAGCACAGACTTATCCATCCGGCCGTTGAAGGGTCGCGTTGACTTATAAATAGAAGCCAAAAACCCTTAGGGTTTTTCGCCCCACGAAGCTGCAGTCATTCCCAGCAGATCTAGCCAAGAATCGCCACTGGTGCACACCGCCGCCACTGAGTAGAGCTTAGATCCAGGTGCGCCGCCGTAGGAAGCAACCACTGCAGCCCCGAGCGAATGCGCGTGAAGACACCGTGCACCTGGAGGATGAAGCCGTCTCCATCGAAGACCACGAAGGCCGCCGGCGGAAAGAAGAGGGGCCGTGAAGAGGCCGCCGGATCTGCCGCAGGGACATCACCACCGGTGTCCCCGCCGCGGCCAAATCCAAACCATGAATGGAAGAAATCCAAGGTGAAGACTGAAGACTTGCTGGCCCTTCTCAACAGTGGATTCCTGCGAGAGAAGGAGGTTGACATTTGGAGGGCCGCCGCCGGGGATCCGTACCCCATGGAGAAGAATCTAGACGAGATCCAGATGTTTGTGCGGTTCGTGGAGCGCGGACTGTCTCTCCCGGCGAGTGACTTCTTCAAGGGGCTCATGGGGTACTACGGCATCGAGTACCTCAACCTCAACCCCAACGGTATCTTCCACACCGCCATCTTCGTACATTTTTTTGAAGCCTTTTTGGGGATCAAGCCCCATTGGATCTTGTTCCGGAAGTTCTTCCGGGTGAAGTCGCAACCCAGCGCTAGCAACCCGCGAGTAGTCGGAGGAGCGGGGATCCGGATGAGGGAGGACGCCGCCGAGCAGTACCTCTCCTACAAGTTGATAGATTGCAACCAGGACTGGAAGGCCAAGTGGTTCTACGTCACAAACCACCACCCGGAGCTGCCGAAGCCCAGCGGGAAGTAGCCCAAGCATTGTCCTTGGTGGAACTCGGAGCCGACGATGCAAGAAGGGATCCAGCTTCCCGAGTTGTTGGCGCGGATCAAGGCGTTGAGGGAAGCCGGGCTGAGGGCCGAGCACGTGGCCTTCAGCTTCATGAAGCGCAGGGTGTATCCACTGATGGCTCACGACACCCTGGGGTACGAGTACACCGGCGACGACGACACATCGTGGATGCCTGGAGACAAAGTCGACGACGATGACATTGTTGACAGGCTGTCCCGGATCTTCAAGGATATGCCGGCGTACACGCCGTGCCCCGTACCAGAGTTCTCCGCCGTGCGCCCACCAAAAGAGGTTAGTAGCCACATCTGTGTCGAGTACTCATTGCATGAGAGTAGTTGCACTGATGATTTGTTCTTCTTGCAGGATGACTTGAAGAAGTTCATCTCTGAGCCGTCGTCGCCTCCTCAGCTAGTCGAGGTCCCAGAGGAGGGGAAGCCAAGGCCAAGGAGCTGCGTGAAGTCGTCGAAGGAGACGACACAGTTGTCGTCGAAGACACGTCCGATGAGAACGATGACGAGGAGACGCTGCAGGACCGCTTCCAGCTGCGGTCGAGGTTTAGCCGTCCTGGCTTACCTCACATCCCTCTCGTTCAGGATCAGCCGACTAGCCTAGAGGCTAGTCTGCCCGCGCCGCCGAGGAGGCCGCGCAACGTGGCCTGCAAACGTGTGGCCAAGAAGTTGAAGGTCACGGAGACCACATCCCAGAAGGTAAGTCGTCCTCGCTAGGGTAGTCGAGTACTGATGTCTCGAGTTTGTGTGTTGATGACGAAGTTTCCTTGCTTGCAGGAGATGCCGCCTTCCGATCCCGTTGAGCAGGGTGACGATGGCGGCTGGGACACAGTGGGGGAGCTGGCTGGGGGTAGCCGCAGCCCAGCCCCCACTGTAGAAGAGCTCTTGGCGCAGATGGAGTGCCAGCCCCCTGCTGCCCAGGAGAGCATGGAACCCGCCGCTGCTGCTACGGAAGAGGCAGCGGCTAAAGAGACGCAGGAAGAGGCGTCTGCCGAGGAGGGACTGGTCGACATCACCAGTATCCTCGGCGCCCCAACCGTGACTGTGGTCCGGTCGAGCTTGTAAGTGGTGATTCTTCCCGAGTAGTACTTGATGTGGTAGTCGTACTTTATTTGACAACCGGCTTGTGTACTCTGCAGGAGATCGACGAACCTGTCCGGGGAGGGGGATGAACCCACTGCAGAGGTGGCGTAGGAAGAAATCGCACCACCTGCTGAGGAGTCTGCTCCCGCCTCTCAGGCAGAACCCGAGGCGCCGACCGCTGAGGCTACGTTGCCCGAGGCCAGCATCGTTGAAGGTGAATACTCTCTCAAGCGCATTTAGCCCCGAAGAGAAGTTGTAGTCTCCATGTTGACTGATACACTTGTCTTCTTGTCGACAGGTGCTGAGGTCGAAGGAAGCGATATCCCGTCGGCAGTGTCCGTAGAAGACGTGGCACCGGGAACTCAGGAGGCTGCCGTAGAAGCCCCCGAGCCGATGGAGATGGCCGCCAGAGAAGCCACCGCGACGACTGGAGGAGGAGGGGACGACGTGCTGCCAGAACCCGCTCTAGAGGTGGTCGTTCGCTCGCCGGAGATCCAGGACGCGGAGCCAATCCGCTCAGCGTCGATGACCGAAGCCGCTACGAGTAGTCATGGCGGGATCGAATTGTTGGCGGACGATCTGGTCGACCCAGCAATGGTGGCTCGGCACCTGGAAGCGGTGCGCCAAACCGAGCAATGGATGAAGGTGAGTAGTAATAACCCATTGAGTATTCAATCCTTTAGCGTTGAGTACCCATCTGATGTGTGCTGTCTGCACAGGACGTCGCTGAGAGATCCCGCCTGAAGTCGGAGATGCTTCAAGGGTACGGCGACGCGGTGCTTCGGGCGGAGACATTGGCGGATCAACTCGTGAAGTCCCAGAAGCACGCCGCCGCCATGCAGTCAAAGCTGGACACCGCCTTCGCCAAGTACCATAATGACATCCAAGAGATGCAGGCGAAGAGCGACGATTTGGCGCGGAAGAACAAGTCTCTCCGCAACAAGAACAAAGGTACACCTTGGTCTTGTTGAGTACTTATTGGAGGTCGAGAGGTAGTCTAACCTGCTGTGCCTTGTTGGTTGCAGAGCTTGAGACTCAGGTAGATCAGCTGAAGGCTTCGGAGACTGATCTGAAGAACATCTTCTACCGAGAGCGGGAGGCCCACCAGGTACTGGAGCTCGATTATAAGGAACTTGCTTACGAGTGTGACAAGCACATGGAGCTCTGTATTGCATCAAACCGTGACCTCGTCAACTGCTACAAATCCTTGCAGAAGCTGAACGAGGATTGCGAGAAGCTGCGGGCCTAGCTCAAGGAACTTGAAGAAGCCGCGCTCCCCATTGCGAGGCTGCTGGTGCCTCATCCTGGCGGTCCCAAGATAGCACCCCTGGTGGACTGGTTGAAGGAAGCCCCCAGCTGGTTGGCGACCTACGTGAAGCATTTGGCGAAGTCGATCCCGAACCAGGTGCTAGCCTTCATGAAGTCGTACTTCCCGAAGGCTCCCGTAGATGTAGTCGCCGGCGGGCTAGCCGCCAACTGCACAGACGAGCAGTACGCGGAGCTGCTGGAGCAGATGGCGCCTATTGCAGAACAAGTCGTCGACAACCTTAATCTCCAGTAGTCCTGTAATAGTTAGCTCGCAGCAGTAGTTGTACAAAAACAATTGTAATGAAATTTTTTAAGTATGAATGAAGAAAAACTTCCATCAATGAGTACTTGTTGCCGCGATCTTGGAATGCGGAGTCCCATCGTGGAGTTGTCGCGAGTAGTTGTACTCGGCAGTAGTCCTGTTGAGGGAGGAAGACAGTAAAGCAGTTGATGAATAATCAAACTTTATTACTGAAGAAGTACACCTGGATGGCCAGGGCCATTGGTACAAGGTAGTCGCAAGGACCCGGAGGCCGCTTACGGCTAAGTAGTGCTAGGGCGTAGAGCCGCTTACAGCAGTAGATCCGTTAGTAGCCGTGTGGGTTGGATCTAAGAGTACATGGTCTCTCGGTAGACCGCTGCTAGAGTCCTTTGTCGCTCGTCGCAACCCAGGATCCGTAGGTAGCCGCATGGGCTGGATTCTGGAGGGCAGTAGTCCGGAGACGGGTGCCTGGACCCAGAGGCCGCTTACGGCGAAGGGGTCTTGAGTAGTCGTGTGGACTGGAGCCCCCGGAGTAGTCGTGTAGACTAGGCGTAGAATCGACAGAGCTGGTCGACGTTCCATGAGTTGTTGACGTCTTCGCCTTCATGTGTCTGGAGGCGGTAGGAGCCCGGTCCAGTCACCTTTGCAACTGTGAAGGTACCTTCCCAGGGCGAGCTGAGCTTGTGTAGTATTTCTGTGTTCTGGATGCGACGGAGGACAAGATCACCAACGTTGAAGGAGGGTTCCTTGACGTTGCGATCATGATAGCGTCGGATACCCTCCAGGTACCTTGCTGATTGGACGAGGGCAACGCAGCGAGCTTCTTCGAGTCCATCGATGTCAGCTCGTCTGCTGTCTTCAGACGCCTTCGTTGTAGTGCTCCACTGCTGGTGAGTTCCACATGACATCGGCAGGGAGGATTACTTCGGAGCCGTAGACCAGGAAGTACGGGGATTGTCCCGTTGGATTGGAGGGCTGAGTACGTAGCCCCCAGAGTGCATTGGGTAGTTCCTTGATCCACTTGCCTCCTTTAGAGTTAGCAGCGTCGTGTAGCCGCTTTTTCAGGGCGTCGAGCACCATCCCGTTGGCGCGCTCGACTTGTCCGTTGGCCCGAGGATGGGCAACTGATACATATCAGACGTCGATCCCGCTGTTCTCGCAGTATTCCCAGAATTGGTGGTTATTGAAATTGGAGCCCAGGTCTGTGATGATGCGATGGGGTAGTCCGTAGCGATGTACGAGTTCGTCCAGGAAGTCGAGTACTCTATCAGCCTTGGGGCATATAACCGGCTTGACTTTGATCCACTTGGTGAACTTGTCGATGGCCACCAGTACTCTGTTGAATCCAACTGGCGCAGTTGGTAGTGGCCCAATCATGTCAAGCCCCCAGCAAGCGAAAGGCCAGGTTGGCGGTATGGTGACTAGCTTGTAGGCTGGGACGTGTTGCTTCTTGGCGAAGTATTGGCACCCTTGGCACCTTCTGATGAGTTTTTCGGCGTCGCCCAAAGCCGTGGGCCAGTAGAAAGCTCGTCGGAAGGCCTTGCTGACCAGTGTGCGAGAGGACGCGTGGTTACCGCAGACGCCTTTGTGGATCTCCTCCAAGATGTCCTTTCCTTCCTGTCGAGGAACGCACTTCATGAGTACTCGGGAAGATGCGCCTCGCCTGTAGAGCTTGTCTTCGACGAGGACATAGGACTTGGCTCGGCGGATGAGCTGTTCGGCCAAGTTCTTGTCCGAAGGAACCTTCTGCTCGTTGAGGTAGTCAATGAAGGGTTGCCTCCAGTCCACGTCGATCACCATGACCTCCTGGCCAGCCGCGGGGTGCGCTGGGTCAGTGGTCGGTGGCGCCGGCTCCGGGATGGATGGCGCGTGAAGCTCGTGGACGAAGACACCCACTGGTACTTGAGCGCGAGTAGAACCAAGCTTCGACAGGACGTCCGCTGCAACGTTGTTGTCGCGGACGACGTGGTGGAACTCGAGACCATAGAACTTGTTCTCGAGCTTGCGGACTTCTAGGCAGTAGGCGTCCATGTTCTCCTTGTTGCGGTCCCAGGACTTGTTGACTTGGTTGATGACCACTGCGGAGTCGCCGCAGACTAGTACCCGCTTGATGCCCGGTGAAGGCCGCGAGGCGGAGCCCGTGTAGCGGTGGCTTTGTACTCGGCTTTGTTGTTTGAGACCTTCCGGAAGATGCGGGACGTACTTGAGTTGTTCGCCCGTTGGAGAGATCGGGGAGTACTTTGCGCTGCGCCCTCGAGGTTGAGTGAGCCGTCGAAGTACATCACCCAATGCTCGGTCGCTCGGTTGGAGTAGGTAGCCGATTCTCCCGCCACTCCGCCATGAAGTCGACTAGCGCCCGCGACTTGATGGGCGTGCGTGGCTTGAAGTCGATGTTGAGGGCGCCGAGTTCGACCGCCTACTTGGAGATTCTTCCGGTAGCATCTTGGTTCCGCGAATGTCGCCGAGCGGGTAGTCGGTGACGACGGAGATCGAGTACTCCCGGAAGTAGTGTCGTAGCTTCCGCGAGGTGATGAGTACCGCGTACGGGAGCTTCGTATAGGCCGGTAGCGTGCCTTGGACTCGACAAGACCTCACCGACGAAGTAGACCGGGCGCCCGGACTCGGGTAAGTGTGGCCGTCTTCCCGCCGCTCAACGATGATGGCGATCGACCACATGAGTAGTTGCGGCGAGGTAGAGCAAGATGGCGCTCGCCTTTGCGAGGAGCCGTGAGGACTGGTGGCTTTGATAGGAAGTCCTTGAGCTGGGAAAGGGCTTGGTCCGCTTCTGTGGTCCACACGAACTTCTCTTGGTGCTTGAGTAGTTTGAAGAAGGGGAGCCCCCGTTCTCCAAGCTTCGAGATGAATTTGTTCAAGGCCGCCATGCACCCGGTCAGCTTATGTACGTCTTTGATGCACGTGGGAGCTTTCATGCTGGTGATGGCGGAGATCTTCTCGGGGTTGGCTTCGATGCCGCGATGGTTGATGATGAAGCCGAGTATTTTGCCCGAAGGTACGCCGAAGACGCACTTGTTTGGGTTGAGCTTCCAGCGGTACTCGCGCAGGGATGCGAAAGTCTCTTCAAGATCGTCGATGAGGGTACTGGAGTTTCTGGTCTTGACGACCACATCATCCACGTAGGCTTCGACGTTCTTGTTGAGTTGCCTCTTGAAGTAGGCCTGGATAGCTCGTTGGTATGTGGCGCCGGCGTTCTTCAACCCGAAGGACATGGTCGTGTAGTAGTACGCGCCAAACGGGGTGATGAACGCAGTCTTCTCCTGGTCTTCTTCTTTGATCGCGATCTGGTGGTACCCGGAGTAGCAGTCGAGGAAGTAGAGCGAGTTGCAGCCCGCCGTAGAGTCGATGACCTGGTCAATCCGCGGCAACCCGAAGGGGTCCTTGGGGCAGTGCTTGTTGGGTCGGTGTAGTCGACGCACATCCTCCACTCATTCGAGTTCTTCTTGCGGACGAGGATGGGGTTGGCGAGCCACTCAGGATGGAAGACTTCTCTGATGAAACCAGCCGTGAGTAGTTTGGCGAGTTCCTTCTTGGTGGCATCTCGTCTATCGTCGGCGAAATGGCGGAGGTGTTGTCGCTTGGGGGTAGCTTTAGGATCGACGTTGAGGGAATGCTCGATCAACTCCCTGGGCACCTTTGGCATGTCCGCTGGCTTCCACGCGAAGATGTCGCGGTTAGCTCGGTGGAAGTTGATGAGCGCGTCTTCCTATTTGGGGTCGAGGCCGGCCCTGATGGTGGTGGTCTTGCTGTTGTCGCCTGTCCCGAGGTCGATTGTCTTGACCCGGACCTCCTCAGCTGGCTGAGGCTTGTTGGTTTTGTCCGGCTTCTCAGGAATGTCGAGTTCACTTGGGGCAAGCTTCTTCGACGCTGCGTAGACATCCATCATAGCGTTGGGTACTTGGTTTGTGGAGGCGATCTCCACAGCTTCCGCGTCGCAGTCGTGCGAGATCTTCAGGTCGAGTCCCCTTGCAGTGAGAGTACACCTGCTAGACTTGGCATCATGAGTACCAAGTAGGTGTAGTGGGGTACCGCCATGAACTTGGCGATAGCCGGTCTGCTGAGGATGGCGTGGTAGGAAGTCTCGAAGTCCGCGACTTCGAACTTGATGTACTCGGTATGATAGTTGTCCCGAGATTCCCCGAAGGTAACTGGCAGGACCACTGAGCCTAGTGGGATAGCCGCGTTGCCGGGGACGATGCCGTAGAAGGGCGCGGTGCTCTTGGTGAGCATGTTGGTGATGTCGAGCCCCATCTTCTTTAAGGTCTTAGCGAAAAGGACGTTGAGCCCGCTTCCACCGTCAATGAGGACCTTGTTAAGCTTGGAGCCCGCGACCACCGGCTTCAGGACTAGTGGGAACCGTCCTGGTTCGGAGAAGCTTGTCCATTGATCCACACGGGAGAAGGTGATGGGTACCTCCGACCACCTGAGAGGGGTCGGAACCGCTGGTTCAATGCTCATGACTTCTCAACGGGTAGCCTTTTGTTCCCGTCTGTTGGGCAGTCCACCGAAGAGGACGTTGACCGTCTTGTCGGGTTCCTGGAAGTCAGCATTGCCTCGTCGTGCTTCTTCTTGCCTTTTTTATCACGAGGGTTGTGTGGCTCCGGAGTATCCTAGAGTGCTCGCCTGAGTTGGTAGCACTGCTCGGTGGTGTGATTGCCGTCCAGATGCCACGGGCACTTCTCTTTCAGCAAGTCTTTGAAGCCGCCAGAGGTCTTCTTCGAGTTCTCCTTCGCAGGGCGCTGGATAGCCGCGACAGTGTTGTCTGGCTTGCGCTTGCGGTTGGGACCCGAGTAGTTGTTGTTGTTGCGACCGCCTTGGTTCCCGTTGTTGCTGCTGCCACCGCCCGTGTTCTGTTTGCTCTTGCCACGGATGGCATCGTACTTGGCGTTGGCTTTGTCTTCTTCATCCGCCCAGGACGTGATCATGTCCTTGAGATGGGGGATGGACTTGGGGCGGCGTCGACCGAAGTCTTCGAAGGTGCGACGGTGGTAGAGACCGTCTTGGAAGAGGTCGATGACCTCCTTGTCGGTGACGTCGACTACGGTGGCGCGCTTGTCGAAGAAGCGCCACATGTACTTGCGAAGGGTCTCGCCCTGTTCCTGCTTCACCATGGCCAGGTCCATGCGAGTACCCGAGTGGCCCATGATGCCCGTGAAGTTGCTTTGGTGAACCGCTCCTTGGCCGGTCTCACTTGTTGATCGAGTGATTGTCCAACGACTCGAGCCAAGTGAGCGGAGCCCGGTCCGAGCGAAGGGGAAGTATAGGCACTTTGTGTCATTGTTGCCGCCGCATTCTCGATGGAGAGGGCGTAGCACCCGAGCCATTGAATGGGGTCCTGCTTCGCGTCGTACTTGGTGATTCCCAGAGGCTTGAACTTGTCCGGGAGAAGTAAGTTGTGAAGCCGAGGAGAGGAGGCAGGGAAGCCATCGTTGTCGCCTGCGCTGGCAGACTTCTTCCGCCGCAGCTCTTCAATCTTCTGGCGGGTGTCGTAGCCGCCTTGCGAGGCTCCGGAGGCGTGGCTGTTCGCGTGGTCTCGACCGCCGCGACCGCCTCCGCCACCGGGCCTCCTATTGGCTCCATGGTTGGAGCTTCCGCCATCGCTGCCGCCGCCGCCGGGGTCGCGGTGAGGGATGATCTCGCGGTTGCCGTCAGCGGCCACAGCGCTGTTGCCACCCTGAGAGGGTCCACCGGCGTTTGCACGAGTGCGGTTGGGATTAGCCGGCAGCTCAGCTCGAGTACGATTGCGGCCGGAGTCTGCGCTGCGACTTGTAGCTTCGTTGTCGTGGTTCCTGGCGGGGGCGGCTGGGTGACCCTGTTGTCGACTCGCATGAAGTAAGCGTCTTCCGCGAGCTTGGTGATGACTTCTCCAGCGCGTATCCCCTGAGCTTGGCACGCGATCGCTGTGATCAACATGAGGCATTGCTCGGGGGTGGTGTGTACCCTGCTCTCGACGGCCTCGAGAGCTTCTGCGAGGTTGCGTATGGGGAGGTTGTCTCGCAGACGCCGGCGCCGTTCGTTGCGCCTTCTATTACGCTCACGTCGAGCATCCCTGTTGGCGTCGTTCTCATCCGCGGGTGCTTCAGCAGACAGCTCGTCTACGGAGATGTCTTCAAGGTACCGGTCCTGCGCCCCTGAAGTTCCTGGCGTGTCGCCGGTGGCCATGAAGACTTGGCGATCAAGGTTGCCAAGACTGGAGTCAGAGCTCGCCTCCTCAGTTGGGGAGTACTCCTAAGTTCGAGTGAGTGGTGTTCACTCCTAGAACGGGAGCGAGTCGAGGTAGGCGACGTAGCGTGAGTCCCCCTTATCAGGTCGGTGGGCTTGCGATTCGGCCAGTAGACGCATCTCCCGTCAGGTGTGGACGTTATAACCAGCCCGGAAACCGGCCCTGATAAGGGTTGCTCAGTAGTGTTGTCCTCGGACTTGGGGTCCTCAGGGTCCAACCCGAAGTCGAACTCGTACGCAGAGTCTGAGAAGAAGCCAAAGAGGGGGTTGGAGTCCGAGGCGCGACCGGGAGCGGTGTCGGAGTCCGAGTTGTACTCGGGTGCGGGCTCCTTGCCGGCCCGGCGCGAAGAGGGAGCCTCCGTGCGGGCCCTGCTGAGGTTGCGGGGGCCATGCGTGGAGCGCTCACGGGGTGGTGAAACCACATGCGATGGCTGAGTAGCTGGCTCGCATGCGATAGCCCACAGAGACGTCGAGTTCGAGTTGGAAGCGGATCCGAGCTCGAAGTCGGCGTGTTGGTCGAAAAGCGAAATTTCGCCGAACTTGCCGGCGAGTTCCCCCGTGACTACTTCGGGAAGTGTCACGAAGCCGGTCTCCGGGTTGGGCGGCATGGTGAGGCGGCGTTGGAAGGATCCAGCGCGTCGTCGGCGGTGCGGCACCCGGCACCGAAGACGAAGGTGTCACCGCGGTTGAAGGCGACGGTTGACTTGATGCGGATTGGAGCCGTTGAGTTCGCCATGTTATCTCGGGCGAGATCCCCTACTCGGCGCGCCGGTACCGTTGGTGTTTTAGACCGGCAACCTACTAAGGGGAGTACCCGAAGTAGATGAATGTGGCCTCGCCGAGATCAGTAACTCGAAGGAAGAGACACGTGGCACACAATTTAGACAGGTTCGGGCCGCGAGGTGCGTAATACCCTACGTCCTATATGCTGCGTAGCTCTGGATTGATTGGGTGCGATTACAGGATGGTGCAATCACAAGCCGTGAGATTAGATGATAGAGGAAGGGTCCCTGCCTCGCCTTACATAGTCCGGGAGGCAGGGTTACAAGTCGGTTCAGGGAGAGAGTACTAGTCGAGTACGTCTAGGAGTCCTCTATACAGTGTGGAACATGTACAGCTTCCTATCCGAGTACTTCTCCTCTGTAGTCCTTGTCCTTCACGCCAGTAGGTGTCGTGCAGCGCAAGTCGGGTAGTCCCAGGGGCCCACCGAGTAGTCGGTTCTAGTACCCACCGAGGTAGTGGGCCCAGGGAGGTCCATACGACAGTAGGTACTATGCAAATTAGAGTTCTAGGGGAGATAAAAAATGAATAAGATAAGAGGATAAAAAATAAAAAAATCCAAGTGCCTCACATGTCAAAAAAAGGAAGAAAAAAGGAGGAAAATAAGAAAAAGAAAAAGAAAAAAATAGAGTAATAATAATCTCCCCCGATTCTCTAGTTGCTTAAGGATTTTCTAAGGACTTCAAGATCAAGACCCAAACTCATTTTTCCAACCATGTGCAATCCGATAACGAGGACTTCGTTGGGGCCTCGGGATCATTCTTTGTCATTTGCACATGTCCACCTATCTAGAAGTGTGAGTTCTTTCTCTTCCCCCTTCTTGTGAACATTATTTTTCCAATGACCTTTTTGGTGAGTCCTGATAAGTCCATGAGAAGCTTGCCTTGTTTTGATAATAGTCTCAACTTTAGCATCTTGGTAGGATAATTCCTATGAGCTCCAAATAAAACCCTTCCACCTACAAACATGAGAGGGAAAGGATATAGATCAAGTAGGCTTGAGAGTGTTGTGAGATGAGAGTTCATGAGCAAGATGCAAGAAGGTTTAAATTTTTGTACTTGGTTTAGCTCTTTTATTCACCTCGTTCTTCACTTCAAAAGTTTCTAAGACCTATTCGAATTTTATGGAGCATGATTGATTACTTGTGTAAAGAGCTTAAAATATATCTACCCTCCATAGAGATGAAAGATAGTTACATTATAGAATTTTAACAAATATAAATTTGGAGAGCATTATGCTTTCTCATGTGTGATCAAGTGCAGGGTATGAACAATGAAAGGCAATGCTGATATCCATTGAAAACTTACTCGAGCATGGGGCAGATGTTGACGGTGAATTTCCGTCAACCTAGAGTACTTGTTATACATTGGTTTCGATTATGATTTGCAACTAACCCACCATTATCCATACTAATGATGTAACAAGTTCACACTTACATGTCGATTTTGGAGTTTGTTGTTTACGCAGGAAATTAACGTTAAAGAGGAGACTTTCGGGATAAGTTCATCAAGCACTTCAAGAGAAGATCATGAAGCCCGTCACAAGTCAAGACACGTGAAGAACATGACTCCAAATGACCCGAGGACCGAAGTGTCAACGTGCAAGTCTTCAGGGACTCAACCAGAAAACAGCGAAGCTTGCATAGCAAGGATTCAAGCCTTAACCGTGAAGGAAACGGCGTCAAAGGCCCACATGCAAGTGCACACAAATAAGGGATCACGCGAGAAGCAACCGGGGAGGAAACCGGGGCCGAACTGGGCCGAAAAGGGCTTGGGCCGGCCGGCCTGGGCCGACTGGCCCAGCCCACTCTGGGCCCAGTTCGCGTCCCCCTTTTGCCCAAGGTGCTTGTCTATTTATTGCCTCTGCCTCCGCCGGCCGCCACATCCATCTATTCATCAGAGAGTCGCCGAGATGAAGGAGAAGCACCGGGAGGAAGCCGACGGCCACCGCGAGTCCTCGAGTTGCCTAGGAGATGGCTTAGGCCATGCCCTAGCCACCATGGTTGGCCCTGCATGGTGAAGCCATGGTGGAGTTCCGGAGCCGCGACTTGAATTCGTCAAGTCGTTTGTACCTTCAACATTCGGTGATGTAACTATATCTTGTCATACTTTGATCTACTACAAGTTATGCTTATTCATATGTGTAGCTACCATGTGCCTTTAGTAGGACTAGATCGAATCATGGTGATTAGTCTTGTCTTGCGGATACACCGTAGTAGTGCACGGACCAAGGTTGTTGCTCGGTGATGATTATCCTCATGTAGTGACAATACGAGAGGGGAGAAAGCGGCGAGTGAACGTGCATCGGACCACTCCATATCGGGTTACTCCATATCGAGTGTAATCCTTATCATAGTATAGGTTTAAGATTGGTTTATCACCTCGGCCGGAACGGCAACAAGAAGACGATAGGCTAGGTTTACCTTTGGTTTGCTTACCTTTATGGATAGGTGGATGTCATCCATACATCCCTTCGTGTTTGTATGTTACCTTTATGCAATCAATGCTTCACATAGGGTTAGACTGGTAGGTTAGATAGAGATCCTTGGTGGTTTGCTTCCGATCCTTGGATTGACAAATCTAGGGAGAACCCTCCTTGGTGACAAAGGCACCAAGTCACCCGTAGGCTTGCGGTGAACTTGAGCACAGTTTTACACCGTCAACAACAAGATTTGCCATGACGGCCATCTACTCCACGGCATTGTACGTCGTGCCTCCACAAGTAGATAAAATAGTGTGGCACGCCTGTAAACTGCCTCCTCCTTGGCCTATAAAAGGAGGGGCAGTCCCCTAGCCGCAAGGGGGACGATAGATAGCACTCACTCGCACACTTTCCGCCTTCACCATGATATTGGCACTCCCCTTAATCTGAAAAACCTCTAGGACCTGGAGGCTCGACCTCTTCTCCCGCCTTGCTTGTAGCCCCCTCTGCAAGCACCACGGTGCAACGCAATACAGTGCCTCGAGCACACCACTGCTGGACGTACGGCCCCGGCCGGAACCAGGATAAACCCTGTGTCACCTTGCTTAGCACCGGCCATTGAGAGATAGATCTCAGCGCTCTTACTAGTTAGTGTTGGGACTACTATCCGCACAGACAGTTGGCGCGCCAGGTAGGGGACCGCACGCTGAAGATCAGCTTTCACAAGCCATCTCGATGGTGATCCGCACCGAGTACAGGGGCCAGAGGTACTCCATGGGCAACTCGACCCCCCCAGCCGGATTCAAAATCCGGTTCAGGAGCCTAAACTTTCAGGCCACGGGCAACAGCTACCTCATGCGCATCACCAACCGTACTGAGCTCAACCCGTGGCGGTCGACCGGGCCAGGACCTGTTCTCGCCACGCCTGCTACTAACGCCCTGGCGCCCGCCCAAGCGGACGCTGCGGGCCCCTCGGCACCACGACGCCGACGACGCTCCAGCCAGCGCTCTCGTCAGGCGCGGATGGAACGACGTCGGGCTGCACGCATCGCCTCACAATGCGACACACCCGCTAACGAGATAGCGACAGCACCCGCGGGGGAGCGTGATGTTCCTGAGTCGCAGTTCCCCCACGGAATGCACAACGCTACGACGACGTACGCCTCGTCCGCAAGCACTGATGTGGCGGCGTACGAGGACCTCCCCTGCCATCACCTCCTGGCGGCCAGGAACCTCATCGCCACCACCAACGACGAGTCCTACCACGACTTCGCTAGTGAGTTGCCGCACGCCACCTCGCACGGGTATGTGGAGTGGGACTTCTCTGGTGTACCGGACCCAGCGATGTTCCGGCGGTTCCTCGACGCCACGGACTACTGGTTCGGCTACTCTGACTCCTCGAGCGTCGGTAGTCATGACCCTGCACGTGAGTGCTTCGTGGTCGCCATTGGTGACGAAGTCGATGGCGCGACCTCGGCAGGAGCAGTTGACGGAGAACCCCCCGGGACCTAGGAGCGAGCGCGCCCCAAAACCCGGGGCTGAGCGCGCCCCCACCTCGCCAACGGGTGGCACCGACATCAATGCGCAACTAGCCCAGGCACACGAGCTCGAGGCGAAGATCGCGGAGGAGTACCGCGCAGTACGGCTCCTGCATGCCTCCATTGCTGGGGAAGCCTCCGCTCGCGGCGTTCATCATTAAGTTCATTTAACCACTATAACCCAAGTAGAGCAACTAGCATAGCTACCCAACATGAATGTAAACCTATGTTAACAAGAAATGATCATAAAGACTAGGCAAACCTTAATAGGACCCATCAATATTAATGCAAAGCAATGCAAAGTGATTAATCATAGTTATTGGGACAAAAGATCAAGGACACACTTGCCTTTAACCAGAGGGTAGTTGCTCAGAATCTTCACTTCTTGCTCTTCAAAGCTTCTCGGACAATGTTCACTCTACTCGCATCAATCATCGGGCACAAGCATACAAAACAAACAACAAGCATATACTAAGAACAAAGCATCAATCAAAAGAAAAGCTTTTAAAGAACGCACTAAAGGATAGGCTTGATTAGATGGACCACTAAAGCACACAAACCATGCTTAGAGGAACAAAGACTTGGTTAGCTTTAAAGAGATGGTTGAGGAAGATTGAGCAAGAACCGGAAAGATCACACTGAGATAGAGCTCGATCTTATTGGTTACGCAAGCGCAAGGAACGCTGAAAACAGAACTAAGCTCGAAACTATCATGAGATCATTATCAAACAACAAGAGACTACGCTTGGCATATTTTAGTTAAGAAATCATGTGAAAGAATATTTTAGAGAAATACTCTATGTTACCATTAAACAAGTTACATTTAATTAAAGAAATCACGATAAACCTAATCATGTTTTATTTATAACATTCAAGTGGAAGTTATGCAAGTTTGGCAAGACACAAGAAAAGGGATCTAGGGTTACTAAAAAGGACAGGGGTCTAAGTGCAAAATTGCCACTTCATCTTCTTCCTTAGATCGAACAGAGGACAGGGGAGGGGCGGTGGCCGATCCGGCCAAATCACCGGCGACTCGGGGGCCAGGGGCTCGATTGAGTTTGGGGGAAGGAAGAGGAGTGGATGGGAATCAAGCAGGAGTGCTCACCGACGTGGAAGACGGCGGGGAGCAGCTCAAATCCGGCGACGGGCAGGAGGTCGCTGTCGGCCTGCTCGGTCCACGGCGGTGTCTTGCGCAGGTGGTCTTTCGGCGACGGAAAAGGAGCGGTGGCGTGCGGGTCGACAACCCAAAGTAGCTTGCTCCTTCGGTTGCTCCACGGCAGCGAATCGAGGCGCGGCGGTCGGTGAAGCGCGACCCCAGGCGGCGGCGTTGGGTGGCCGGCGGTCGGCGGCGCGGGCACGGGACACGGGCGACGGCGCGTGCTAGGCCGCGCGCGAGGAGACATGGACCCACCTTAAATAGGGGTGGACCCGCTCGCGTGGCACGCACGCGGGGGTGGCGGCGCCGCCGGCCGTGAAGGCCACGGCCTTCTCGGCCGCGCGGGCTCCGCCGGGCCCCAATGGGCTTCGGCGGGCCCGGCCGGCCGGGCGGTGGGTAGGGTCGGGCCCACGGGCTCGGCCCAATCCGGTAGGATAGGTTTTCTCTTTTTTCCGAATTTATTTTTAATGCCAGAAACAATTCCATAAAATCTAAAAATTGTTTTAAAGGCACGAAAAATACTCGAAAAAATCACAAAAAATCCAGGAAAATTCCTAGAGACACATTAGGACATGAGCTATCCAAATAAAGTGTTTGGAGCTCATGAAAAAGATTTTAGATCCTTTTAATAAATAGAAAATGCTCAGAGAAAATGAGAATAAATTCCAGAAAAAACCGGAAAATTCTCGGGAGAGTTAGGACAGCTCTTAAACGCATTTTTGAAACCTTTTGCACTCAAGAATCACTAGATGCATTGGCATGAATGCAACACTCACAACTTTTTATTTGATTCAGAAAATCAAACAATGGATTTCCCTATACTATATTTCCTGTAAAGAAAAATAAATGTTGGAAAAATTTTAAAATTATGAGAAAATCGTTATTTAATTATTCTCACTATTCACATCCTGAAATTGGAAATTTCAGGGTGTGACAAATCTACCCCCTTAAAAGGAATCTCGTCCCGAGATTCGAAAAAGACAAGAAAGAGACAAGGGTTTATTCCGAACTCTTTTCATATCCTTCAGCAATATTCTTCCTTTCATATTACAGAAAAACTCTCCACAACCTAACTTATCTTAACATCTTTAGGTATCGGGGGTCTTGTTATGCTTGTGTCGTTGTCGTCATTCCTTCTTAAAATGACGATCTACAAGTTTCTTCGAGCACCTGCTGATAAAGTGTCCACCAGCTTTGCAATAGAAACAAGCTTTACTTTCCCTAATGTTTCGACGATTCTATGGTGTCTCATAAATTACTGGCACTGTGACACCATGAGGATACTCTAGATATGCATCTTCGTAGTGTTCTTCAGAACAATCTTGGGCTTGAGGCATGTGATGTAGGTGAGAATTGTTATTGACTTCCCCTAGGAATTCCCTTTTTCTATTCTTACTCATGATCTCATGTAGTTTGCTTTCTAGCTTTGTTGACGGTGAAAATCCGTCAACCTAGCCATGAGTTTACCTTCGGTGTTGGCATGCGTTTTATACCTTATCCATTGGTACTAACCCCCGTGGTATAACAAGTTCACGTGTGCATGTCGTTTTTGGAGTTTAATGTTTATGCGGGATTTAGTGTTGAATGCAAGACTTTTGGGATAAGTTCATCAAGCACCTCATGACAAGACCTTGAAGCCCCGAACAAGTCATGCAATGAAGCAAACTTAACTCCAAGAAGCGGGGACTTGATCCGAGAAGACGACGGACTCCGGGGACCCGACCGGAAAAGTCTTGAATCTTGCGAGACAAGGAGTTGAGTCCAATTCGGAGAGAAACCGACGACATGGACCTACATGCGAAGGGGGAAGCATCCGGGAAGCAAGGGAACCGACCTCGGGCAAAGGAGCCCACGGGGCCGGGCCTAAATGGGCCCGGGCCGGCCGGCCCCCGGTCCGGTCGGCCCGAGCCCATTTAGGGCCCAAACCCGTCGCCCTTTGCCCTAGCCGCCAATCGGGCTATTTATAGTCCCCTGACCGAGAGCCACGCAGAGAAGATTTCGTCTTCGGCCGCCGAGAAGCGAGAGAAGAGAGGGACACCATCTAGGAGAGGAGAGGGTCGAGCTAGTTGACTAGGGTTTCCCTAGCCGACGTGGGAACCTTGCAAGGAAGACCACGTCGGAGTTCCCGGAGCTAGAAGCAAGATCAAGGAAGGATCCCGGTGGTGATCTTGTGTATGTATCATTGTTATAGTTGAATTATCAAGTTGAATCTTTTCCCAGCGATCAAGTGTTTCCTCGAAGATTTTGTTTTTCGATCGGCTTTGCTTATTCCAATTCTATTCTCGAGATAGATTACATAGGGTGTTCTTGTAGCCGCGGTGGCTAGAGGTACACGCCGGATCTTCCGAAAGAATCTCGACTTGTCTTTTGACTCGCCCTAAGCTCCCCGCATGAATAGGGATACGTTGTGACGAACGGGGGTCTCGAAAGGCGGATGTTTTCGGATTTGGACGGGAAACCACGATTTAAAGAGGCTTTTATTAAGATTCGATTTGCTACTTCTTCTTTTGCTTGGAACTTCAACAAAAGGCTTACCCCGATCCCTCTAGATCGGTTTATCTACCCAATCTTACTTTGTTTTCTCCGGTTTTTAGTAGATTAGATCTGTTTTGTGCCTTTAACTTAGATGCATTAGGTTCTTTATTGAAGATTGCGGTTATTTGGCTTTAATAGATTAAGTCTTGCGTCACACATTTGTTCCACGGATTCGATACCTTGGGTTCACCACTCGAGGGAAGAAGGGTCCCTTGACTACGACGGGAGACTTGTACGCCCGCGAGTCACGAACGAACTTTGATACAAACATTAACCGTCAACAAGCCCCTTTTTTCTACGGCGCCGTTGCCGGGGAGCAAGTGATCAAGATTTGATTTTTTATCGCTTTTTTTGTAATTTTCAGTACTGATTTTGTTTTATTTTTGCATCTATTAAAATTTGATCATCATCGAAATACATCTAATCTAGTTTGTCTAACTCTAGTCTTTATAGATTTGTTTTGTTTTCTAGTTTTTTTTTGCATACTTTGTTTATTGCTAACCCTAACGGGAGATGGACGGCTACCTCTCCAACAAACCCAATAATTTTGTGGATGATCCGGAAAAAAACTTTACGAGGCTAAGGAGACGCGAAGCACATCAAGCTAAAAAGCTGGATTTTGTAGATTCGGAGTCGGAAGACAAAGGATCGCGGGAATCTCCGAAGAATTCACCACCTCAAAGTCCGCGGGAGAACCGACGTCCACCAATGGGTGACCAACCACCGGAAGAACGCAAGATTGGGGAGCTATGCACCCCAGACATCATCGACCTACCAATCTTGAACCTCGAGGAGATCGGAAGACCATTCGAGATCAAGACCTCAACAATCCGCATGGTGCAACATTCACCCTTCACCGGCAAAGAGGATCCGAACCTTCACCTCCAAGCATTCATTCAACTATGTCAGACTTTCAACATGGATGGGGTGACTCAAGATCGATGAGGGCAAGGCTTTTTCCGTTTTCACTACTCGGGAAGGCTTTGCAATGGTTCCACTCTCAACCGGCGGAGACGGTGCAAAATTGGAACACGCTGATGAAGGCTTTCATGAAGGAATACTACTCACCGGGTAAAACTCAAAGCTTGCGTAATAAGATTGCCACCTTTGTTCAATATCCTACAGAAACTATCTCGGAGGCATTCGAGCGCTTCAACGAGTACACCGGGCGGTTCCACATCACAAGTTCCCGAAAGAAGACCTCGTGCAAAAGTTCTATCAAGGACTCACCATGGCGTCAAGGACGATCATCGATGCATCGGCGGGAGGATCTATCATCGAGCTTACACCGACGAAGCTTTCACGCTATTCAAGAAGGTCGCGGATAATGACACGTGGGCGTCATCCGGGCGCCTACACCCGGCTCAACCCATGGGGAACGTCAAAGGAGTCTTGCAAGTGGAGAAGGAAGACATACTTGAAGGAAAGATCGACTCGCTCATGAGGAGGTTGGAGAAGATGGAGATGGAAAAGAAAGAGGCTCAAGACTTGAAGGCCGCCGAAGCAAGGTCCACATGCGAAGAATGTGGAGAGTATGGCCATGTCCGCAAAGATTGTCCGGAGGAAGCCAAAGTGCTCGACTACATGAGGAAGGGAGAATTGCCGAACTTCCGCTACGGGCAAGGTAGGCCTCAATTTAATGCAAGCTCATCTATTCCTAACGCGGTTCCGCTTCGTATACAATTGAAGGAGTTCATGGATGAGCAAGCTAAGATCAACAAGGACACCATCACCAAGTTCAAGACCATAGACAAGGTGTTGGAGAACATCGATAGCAAAGTGACGGAGGTCGGAAGTTCCAATCATCAAGTGCTCAACATGATGAAGATGCTCGAGACGCAAGTTGGACAACTTGCGGGGCGCCCTCACTAATGATGAAGGGAAGCTTCGGGACAACCCAAATGTCCCGAATCGGCGAAGGCCATTCAAACACGTTCGGGGAAGGAGACCGAAGATCCGGAACGTTCCGCGGGAGCAAGGAAGCTTAAACCATCCACCGAGGTGGAAGGAATTGCTAAAGAGAAGGTTACGGGGATCGTCACCGAGGAACCCGAATTCGAGATGCCGGAGGATGACACGAGGATACCGCAACTCAAGCCACGCTACTTCCGAGGTAAACTTGACAACCACTTTGAGAAGTTTGTGGAAGTTGTGCGTAGACTTAGCATCAACATGCCGTTACTAGATGCCCTACAAGTACCTACATATTCTCGTTACTTTAAAGACATACTTGCAAATAAATATGAGATAGCAACACTCGGGGTAGATCATGTCAAGATGTCCGAGGAGTGTAGTGCAGCTATTGCTTATGGGCTAGAGAAGCAAAAAGACCCCGGGTGCCCTACAATTCCATGTTCAGTTGGTTCTTTCAACTTCGAGAAGGCGTTATGCGACCTTGGAGCTAGTGTGAGTGTCATGCCGAGGGATGTGTTCGAGAAGCTACGCCTACCAATGGAGCCTACGGGAATATGTTTGGAGCTGGGTGACAACTCCATTCGCTATCCCTTGGGCATTGCTGAAGATGTACCCGTGAAGATTGGACACCACTTCATCCCCGTCGACTTCGTTGTGCTCGAGATGGGAGAGTGAGAGAAGTCGCCGCTCATCCTAGGGAGGCCGTTCCTCAAGACCGTGGGAGCTACTATTGATGTTGGCAAGGGGGAGATCATGTTCGATATCAACGGAGAAAGGAGTTCCTTCAAGTTCCGTCCAAGGATTGAGGCATGCAACATGATTGGAGTGAAGGTAGAACCAAAACAAACGGAGGGGCTGAAAAAGAAGAAGGAGCCGAAAAAAGTGAACGTAACGAAAATTAAAGAAGGTGTTGCATCCGTCAAGACAAAGGAAGAGAAGCCGCCCGTGAAGACCAAAAAAATGACTAAGCCGACCAAGCCAAAAGACAAGCCCGCGCCCAAGATGGTGCGGAAGTGGGTACCCAAGATTGCAACGCCCGCAAAGAGCGTTGATCCGGAGTAATCAAGTGAAGAAGTCTAGCTATAGACTATAAACGAAGCGCTAGGCGGGGAGGCAACCCGTTTCGTCGAGTCAAGAATAAGCTACGGGAGGACAACCCGATTCCGGGTTTTTCGAGTATTTTTAATAATTTAGTTTTTGAGTTTTACTACGCAAAGACATTAGACTTAGAAGTGGTTGAACAATATTAGAGACATAATTCTTGATTGAATGTTTGCTTTATCATAAACCCTTTGCATGAACCCTCCTATGTGCTTGTTTGATTCTTTTCTTTTCGAGAAACCCCCCAACCAAATAACTTGAGAACCTTAACTCAACCTTTCACCCTCATTATGGTGCTGAGGTTGACTTATTTTTCATGCTAAAACCACATGAGTAGAGCCACGATTTATGTTCAAAGTGTTAATAAAATTCAGCACGTGGTAGTACTCGCGTGAACCTAGAAATCAAAGCTTTTGGTTGGTTTTAAAAATTTTTATCCTTGGTTCTCTAGGATTAGAATTTTTCTAAGCCTATTCTAATTTTGTTTCATTCAAAATCTTTCTTATTTAGCCAAAATTAGAACCTAAACCTATGCCCCCATGATCAAGCCGGGAAAACGTTCGCTCTCAACCGATGAAAGCAAACTTTACCGGTGAGACCAAAATCGACGTAGTCGAAAAATATTTTCGACTTACATTTTGTTTTTAATGGTTTAAAAACTTCTCTAAAATTATGCTTGAGCTCTTGCATGGCTCTGAAAAATATTTTAAATTTCGAATTAGAGGAGTGCTTAACCTTAAACACACCTAAATGGAGGCAACTAGTTTGAATTAATCATGCATGCACCATTGGATCCCCTTTTATCAACTTTCACCAATTCCACATGCAAAGGACAAGCATGGTGGGCAGCAAGCATCAACTTTGCAGGATTTTCATGGTGGCATGTGAAGCAAGTGAAGCTAGGGAGCATGGACATGACCCAAAGCATGGAGCATCAAGTGGGAGGACCAATAATTCAAGAAAAGGAGTGGACAAGAGCGTTTGGGCGGTGCAACTCGTGGAGCACGCGAGCAGGAAAGTTGCGAGGCGAAATGATCGTGCTAGGAGAAAGACGCGCCGAGGAGGAGCCGGAGGACCCCGGGCCGGCCGGCCCGGGCCGGCCGGCCTGCCCTATAAAAGCAGCCCCCCCGGCGCCCGTTTTTACGCGAGCAAGCTTCTCTCTCCTTCCCTTGTTTGTGTGTTCAAGTTTGTGTGCTCGGAACCTCCGTAGACTTAGCCAACCATCCCAAGCTTGATAGCTCAAGAAAAATCCACATCCTTAATCCACTCAAAGTCCACATCCGAAGCAAAGAGTTTAAGTGCCTAGTTTACCGGTTGCAACCCGGAATTTTTAGTTGAAGAAGGAGTGCAGCAACCATGTGGAAGAAGACCACAAGTCTCTTCTCTAAGAAGAAGAGTTCGTCGTCGTCCAAGCCGTCATCAACCACGTCTTCGAGGAGGCACTCGGTTTCCGAGTCTCCCCGGAGCATGGAGACGGACACGGCACCACCGAGGAGGAACGATGCCCTCCTCCTTGGTGGTATGAGGGCTGCGAGAAGCACTTCCATGAGGTTCACCGAACCTCGTGGGCACACGGAGGAGCAGCCCGCGCCACCACGACGATCGACTCGCTCAACCGCACCACCTCCTTACACCCCGACACAATCTTCGTACGGCTTCATCATCTTGTCGGCGGAGGAGGAGGATAGGCTCGCCAATCTTGAGAAGAGGCTTGTGCCAAACGTCGAGTTCGACGACCAAGCACTCTACACCTTGGGTTTTTGCACCGACATATATTACATGTTGGGGCACCTCGGGTGGGTTCAGTTCTCCAACGGAATATCGGTGGATACCCACTTGGGTTACGCCTTGGAAATTTTGATGACTATTGCACCCATCGTTGATGATGATGGGGTGCAAAGCTTGTCATTCCGTTTGGAGGGAATCGAGCAAGTGGTTCCCTACGAGCACGTAGGGAGCTGCTTGGATTCCACAAGGGAGCTCCGGAGAAAGTTGACGTGCCACCCGGCATGTTGGCGGAATTTTGGGGCATGATCTCCGGAGAAGCCCATCAACAACGCAATTGCATCCGCAACCCCATTATCCGGATATTTCACTCTTGGATGTGCAAGAGGGTATTGGGGAGGATGAGGGAAACAAAGGTGACCGACACGGAGTTGAATTGGCTATACTCGGCTTTAATTGCCAGGCAGCCAATTGACCCCTCTTACCTCATGATCAACCGTTGGTGTTGTGAAGCAACATCGGGGGGCGGTAATATTGGTTCGGGGTGTTACCTCTCCATGTTGGCCTTTTCCTTGCGGCCGGGGATCGCAAGAAACCCCGCTCACCTTTTGCGTGGTACCTCTCTCGGTTTTGAGTACTTGCGGCAAGGCAAGTACATTAGTGGAAATGAGAGAGGAGGTTATCGGTTGGCCATAGTGAACCTCCCCCTTCCGAATGAGAGGCTTAGGCTTTTCACCGAAGGAAGGGAAGATTGGTTGGAAGAGGGACTACTTGTCCCCGCAAGGAAGAACAAAAGAGGAAGAATCATAGAGGAGGGAACATCCTCCGCACAAGAGAGTGGAGCACAACCCAATGTGCAACCATCCGGCGGGGTTCCTCCTCCGCCAAGTTATTACGGAGGGTCACAACAACAAGCATGGGGGGGTGGTGCACCGGTACCCCCACAAAATTATGTTGTGCCCAACGCTAACTTCGCGGAGTCCTACGCTCATCATCCCCAACCACAACAAAGCATGGCCATTATTGGAGGGTATGCTGCAAGAAATGCTCAAAACATCGCAGCCATCCAATCTAACGCAGCTCAACTCGGTGAAGGCAACGCAAATATTGCCTTTGAACTTGGACGCCTTCACCTTGTGGAGCCAAATCAATTCGACGGAGGAAGCGTCCAACCATATTATGAGCAAGGGTATTATTATCAAGACTATCAACATCAACCACCGGCGGAGGACTAGAAGATTTAGGAACTTTAGTTTTCTTTTCGTTTCTTTTTCTCCGTAATTTTCAGCTTTTGCTTATGTGTGTTTGCGTAGTATTTTTCTGTTTTTATTTAAATTTCAGCAAGCATGTATGTTTATTTTCAGTGTGTATTTCAACTTGATATCATCATTAATAAAGTCACCACCTTGATTATACCATTGGAGAAGTTGCAAAATTCGTGCCATGATGATATATGATTAAAATTGCAGCTTTGTTCATCTTTGTAGTTGATTTATGCATGTTTAAGCTAGTGCTCTCTTAAAAATACAGATCTGAATTTATTTAAATACTAGCTTAATTTTCAGCGGAGGTTATGATTAAAATAAAGACCCATAGTGTTTTATGTGCTCTCAAGTTATGAATAGATTGAAGATGTCTTTTATGCTCAAAAATATTGCTAACCTTGTCACAAATATCACTTGTGTGTTGCTCAACCTATCCAAAGCCTTATATATATTTGAGTGCATAAACCTTAGTGTACAAGATTTATTTTTGAGTGCGTTATTGCAGGCCATGATTTCTACGGCCCGAGACTAAGAAGCTGGTCATTCCATTTTTGCGTATCTATCTTTTTGCTAGCCTTTTATCCGTGCATTGTGTATCCTCGCATCGGTGATTTCACAAACTTCGCCGGATATCCACCCTTAAACCAAATATCATCTTTTTGTGATTACCTCCTTGACCACAACCTATCGTTGAGAATGGATCATCAATTCAAGGAAGATCGCAAGACGGTGCCAACGTTGAAGATTTCAAGTATCTCTCCAAGGAAAAATATTCCGGTACCTACCTTATTTTTCGCCTCTTTGCTCGAGGACGAGCAACGTCTAAGCATGGGGGAGGAGGTAGGTACGGTGCAGTTTTAGAGTTCAAAGGGGAATATTTTTAAAAAAATGATGAAAGAAAAAAAAAATCCAGTGATATTCATGACTTTCAAGGTATAAAAATTAAAACTTCGTTGTGAAAGTCATGGACTGAATATATGACGAGAAAAAAAAATGAATGAATGAAAGAAAGAAAAGAATGAGAAATATGAGAAAGAGAAAAAAATATATATTTGTGCGTAAAGTGAACTCCCCGGTTCTCTAAGAGTGCATTCAAGGCTTCAAGATAAAAGATCCATTCTCATTTTTCCAACCATGTGCAATCCGATAACGAGGACTTCCTTTGTGCCTCGGGATCACTCTTTGCCATTTGCACATGTCCACTCATCTAAAGTGTGTGTATTTTTCTCTTTCCCCTCCTTGATTTAACATTATTTTCCAATGACCTTTTTGACGAGTCTCGGTAAGACCATGAGAAGCTTGTCTTGTTTTGACAACACCTCATTTATAAAATCTTGTTAGGACTAAACTTTCCCAAAGCTCCATATAAAGCCTACCACATATATATGAGAGGGAAAGGAGTAGAATATATAGGCTTGAGAGACAAGTGAGATGAGAGTTTATGAGCAATACACGAGATGATTTAAATTTGTGAATTTGGTTTAGCTATTCTTATCTTGTTCTTCATTTCAAAAATTCTGAGATCTATTTAAAACTTTGTGAGCATGTTAATACTTGTGGGATAAGCTTAATAAGAATCTACCCTCCGTAGAGATGAAGGCTAGTACATTATGGAACTCTAATGAATTAAAATTTTGAGAGCATTATGTTTTCTCATGTGTAATCTAGTGCAAAGTTTAAACATTGTTTAGCAATGATGATATCCATCGAAGGCTTACTCGAGGACGAGCAAGGTTTAAGCATGGGGGAGATGTTGACGGTGAAAATCCGTCAACCTAGCCATGAGTTTACCTTCGGTGTTGGCATGAGTTTTATACCTTATCCATTGGTACTAACCCCCGTGGTATAACAAGTTCACGTGTGCATGTCGTTTTTGGAGTTTAATGTTTATGCGGGGATTTAGTGTTGAATTCAAGACTTTTGGGATAAGTTCATCAAGCACCTCATGACAAGACCTTGAAGCCCCGAACAAGTCATGCAATGAAGCAAACTTAACTCCAAGAAGCGGGGACTTGATCCGAGAAGACGACGGACTCCGGGGACCCGACCGGAAAAGTGCTCGAATCTTGCGAGACAAGGAGTTGAGTCCAATTCGGAGAGAAACCGACGACATGGACCTACATGCGAAGGGGGAAGCATCCGGGAAGCAAGGGAACCGACCTCGGGCAAAGGAGCCCACGGGGCCGGGCCTAAATGGGCCCGGGCCGGCCGGCCCGGTCCCGGTCGGCCCGAGCCCATTTAGGGCCCAAACCCGTCGCCCTTTGCCCTAGCCGCCAATCGGGCTATTTATAGTCCCCCGACCGAGAGCCACGCGAGAGAAGATTTCGTCTTCGGCCGCCGAGAAGCGAGAGAAGAGAGGGACACCATCTAGGAGAGGAGAGGGTCGAGCTAGTTGACTAGGGTTTCCCTAGCCGACGTGGGAACCTTGCAAGGAAGACCACGTCGGAGTTCCCGAGCTAGAAGCAAGATCAAGGAAGGATCCCGGTGGTGATCTTGTGTATGTATCATTGTTATAGTTGAATTATCAAGTTGAATCTTTTCCCGGCGATCAAGTGTTTCCTCGAAGATTTCGTTTTTCGATCGGCTTTGCTTATTCCAATTCTATTCTCGAGATAGATTACATAGGGTGTTCTTGTAGCCGCGGTGGCTAGAGGTACACGCCGGATCTTCCGAAAGAATCTCGACTTGTCTTTTGACTCGCCCTAAGCTCCCCGCATGAATAGGGATACGTTGTGACGAACGGGGGTCTCGAAAGGCGGATGTTTTCGGATTTGGACGGGAAACCACGATTTAAAGAGGCTTTTATTAAGATTCGATTTGCTACTTCTTCTTTTGCTTGGAACTTCAACAAAAGGCTTACCCCGATCCCTCTAGATCGGTTTATCTACCCAATCTTACTTTGTTTTCTCCGGTTTTTAGTAGATTAGATCTGTTTTGTGCCTTTAACTTAGATGCATTAGGTTCTTTATTGAAGATTGCGGTTATTTGGCTTTAATAGATTAAGTCTTGCGTCACACATTTGTTCCACGGATTCGATACCTTGGGTTCACCACTCGAGGGAAGAAGGGTCCCTTGACTACGACGGGAGACTTGTACGCTTGCGAGTCACGAACGAACTTTGATACAAACATTAACCGTCAACATAGCCCAATGGCTTTGTTGATTACATCTTGTAGACTGGAATAATCATGTAAGCTTAGTATACTTTGAAGATCTTCATTCAACCCTTTGATGAAATGCTCTCGTTTCTTCTTATCACTTTCAGCTGATCTTGGGGCATAGAGAGATAATAGAATAAACTTATCCCCGTACTCAATTACAGTCCTTTGTCCTTGCTTTAAGTTAAGGAACTCCTTCCTTTTGAGCTTCATCGCACTTACAGGAGTATGGTGTGAGATAAAGTTGTGCTTGAATTCCTTCCACATAATACTCTCAGGTTGCTCATGTCCATTGATGTAAGAATTCCATCATTCTAAAGCTGCTCCTATAAGTTGCCCAGATGCATACAAAGCTTTCTCTCTATCATTACATTGTACCATATCTAGCTTCTCTTCAATTGTCTTGATCCAGTCATTAGCTTCTAAGGGATATGTGGTACTAGAGAATGTTGGTGGCTCAGTCCTCATGAACTTTGCATACTAATCGTCTGAGGGTGGAAATGATAACACATCTTGGTTGTAGCCATAGTCATCCTTGTTCTCATAGCTTTCGCCTTTGTTGGGGGTATCCGAAAATCCGGAAGGGATCCGCGAACACGTGAGAAGGTACAGTGAACACGTTCAAGCACAGTGATGACGCGGGAGGAGACAAAGAATCTCCCAAAGACTGATCAAACCTCAAAAGTTGTGAATCCATTTACACGTGCCCTCGCACCCCCTTTTATAGGGAGACAAAGGGACTTTTACATTCCGAAAACACCGTCGAGCTCGAAGAATATTCCTAATGTGAACATATACATGAACGTCTTTTTCATCTCATACATTTACAAGCCTTCCACTAGTTCACATGCTAAACCTAGACTATTTGAGATGACGTCTTTGACTTTGCTTCTTACTGGTTCGCGAATCTCCCCGTTCGGGAAATCTTCGTGCGCCATGACTCCCGAACTTGACCTTCAGCAGATTCACGAATTTCACAGACTCCCGAAGTTCGTGGCTCTGCAGGTTCATGGCTTCATGTCTTTACGAGTTCGCGACTCTGAAGCTTCGCAGGTTCAAGATTCCAGATCATTGCGCGTTCACGACTTCGCAGCTTCGCAGGTTCAAGATTCCAGATCATCGCGCGTTCGCGACTCCGAGACTTCACAGGTTCAAGATTCCAGATCTTCGCGAGATCTTTGCCCCTGAAAACTTATTTCACGAACTTCATTAACCTCGACGTTTCGAGGGTGACAAACCTGAATTCCCCAACACTAGCCCCTCGGGGAAGCGGGTTGACTCCGACGATCCGATTCCATAAAAATCTTAGAATTTCAGTAAAAAATGTCACCCTCGGAACGTCAGAGGGGACACGCGTCCACCGGAAATCTCGCAACGCTCGAATCGAGGCACGTTCGTGGAACTGCCCCGCTCGCCCCTATAAATAGAGGGTTGTCACTGTTAAAAATTTTTCACCGCTCTCATGCTTTCTTCCGAACTTTAGCTTTTACTTTTCGTAGAAAAGGGTCTCGCGATCGAGTGTTTGCAGCTTCAAGATTTCCTCAAACTTTTTATGGTATTGCTTTCTATATTTTCAGCCATTGTTTTTACTTTTCATCGTATTCGTACTTTTTGTTTTGTGAACTTTATTCACGAATGTCGTCTTGTTATTTCTTACGAATGTCAGCTTTATTGTTTCTTACTTATATTACTGTCGAATAGGTGGCTCGGACTAAAAGTACCGCAAGACCCATGACGACTGAAGAGTTGGCCGCAGCTGGCCTTCCGGCCGAGCCAGCAGTTCATAATCCTGAGGTCGCGCAACCTTCAGATGGGCACCCATCGCCTGCTGCTAGCGAGTCTAGGAGTCACGAAGATGGGGAGGTCAGAACGGACGATGAAGACGTCGGGGATGTAGATGCCGACGTCAAAGATCTGATCAGAACAAGGCCGACGGGACCTCTTCCTCCGTCTTTCGTCTTCGGGGAATCCAAGGTTACCACGAACAGGATCAAAGATTATGAAGCAGCTGGATTCTTCCCTTCGGGCACCGGGTGTGCTCCACTGGATGAGCAAACTCCTACTCCTGAAGATGGAGAAGTAGTTGTGTTTCGCGACTTCTTCACCTGCTGGATGAGATTTCCCTGTGATCCTGTTCTCCCCGCGATTTTGGATGCTTTTTCGGTGAAGATCCATCAGCTTTCGCCGACGTCTTTCCTGGAAGTGTCCAAGTTCATTTGGATCATGAAGACCTTCGGGTGCAACCTTAGTGCTGATGCTTTCGCGCGATTTTTTGAGTTGGTCATCGTGCCAGATGTCATTAAATTCGACGACGGGCAGTTCTACGAAGCTCACTATGCGTGTTATACTTTCAACACCCAACGACAGAACACCCGAAGAGGTATCACGTGAATTCAGATCGTGCCCTGTTGCAAAACAAACTTCACGGAAGACTGGAGCTCGTATTGGTTCTATGTCAAGGTTGACATGTCTACAATTTCTGGGTACGAAGGACCGGCTCATCCTCTATCCTCGCCTATTGAAGCCTTAACTGTTGTAAGCACTGCGGACTATAATCATCGGGCGGTTGGAATCAGGAGCTACGAAAATGCATTTCACCTTGTCAGTACTATCCTTGGAGGCCGCGACATCGTTGAAGAATTTGTTGCTGCCCGAATCAGGACGATCTCTTATGGTTGGGCCCCAAATGAGATTGCGCACTTCAACGTTAACTGGGCAGCACAAGAAGTTCCTTTCCCGAAGTTCGGTATTGAACTGAGGGACGGCCAGAGCGCTGATGATTTTATGCTCGACGTCAAAAAGAGATTGAATCTTATGACCGGTGAATATACCATGAATGAGTACAAGGCGTATAAGAGCTTGGTGAAGCACAAGAGGAGGATAAATCGTGTATTCTCTGAAGCCTATGGGGATAAGTCTTTTAACTCTCGACGCCCGGGTCGCAAACTGAAGATACCCGCGGTTGCCGTTGCCAGCTGTTCGACTGCTCCCCCAAACGCTCCGAGAAGAAGATCTTCGAAAAGCGGCCTTTCGATTGTCGACGAGACTACGTCCTCTGGTGTTCAGCCCTCGAAAACAAAGTCTCTTGAGTCGTCAAAACACAAGCGCAAGTCTTCCGAACAAGTTTCGGACGCCGAACTCCAGGCAGCCTCCAGCCTTGCTCAGATGAGCCGCAAGAAATCTAAGAAGGCTGTCAAAAAGGTTGTCTTTTCTGAAGTTCGGCGGGTTCCCTCTGCTTTCGACGACGACCTCTTCATGGAGCCAGCCAGCTAGAAAGGTTCTTTCTTCTGGCCCTTGTTGAGATTCAATTTTCGTGAGCATTGCCCATCGAGTTCTGAGAATGAGTTCATGGATATTGACTCCATTTCAGATGCTGCTCCCGAAGTTCAGAAGGAAGTGATTCCCAACGTTGCTGCTGAGCCCCCTGTTGCTGCTACTGATACTGCTGTTCCTCAGTCTGTCCATCCTCACGATGAAGCATCTCTTGAATTTACCAAGGAGCTTGAACTCACTATTCACAGAGGTGAAGGTCCCGTCTAGGATGCTCCCTTGCTCGAAATTCGCGAGAATCTCCCTGAAGGGCAAGCTCCCTCTCCATCCCTAGTTGCATTTAACAAGAGCTTTGGTACATCTTACCGTGGTGAACTACTAAGTGTTGGTTGTGAGGCGGCTAATATCAGGGATGGCGCATCCAAGATTTTAACTCTCTGGAAATCGCCTACACTTGTTGACGAAACAAAAGGAGTCTCGGAACAAACGTCTCGCTTGCCTGGAGAGGCCGTTCAAGATTCTGGAAAGAAGCCTTGTAGTTCCTCGAAGAGAACTTCTACAAGTTCGGAACAGACGCTCTTCGCTAAGGATAAAAAAGGTTCGCTATTTTTTACAACTCTTTTCTCTTTGTATTTCTTGACTTTCTTTTTATGGCTTTATTTTGCGATTTTCCTGAGTTTGAAGATCTTCTTCGATCGTTTCCCGCATTCGAGCTTGCCGTACAACGCAGGGATTTTGCGGCGAAAGCCTCCATATCTGGAAGAATTGCCTGCGAATGTTTGATTGAACAAGAGAAAGCAAACAAAAAGTTGATAGAGGATCATCAGAAACTGAGTCATAACTTCAAGTTGTCTCGAGCGGCGAACTCAGACTTAGAGAAGAAGGTGGCTGAGCTGGCTAAGGCCCTAAAGAAGTGCCAGGACGAAAAGAAGATTGCTGAGGAGGCTGCTGATAATTCCAGAAAAGATCTTCGAAAACTTCAGAAGACACATGACGATGATTTGCGACTGATCAAGAATCTTCGTAAAGATCATGACAAATCCTTGAAAACTGTCGAAGATCTTCGCTCCAACAACGCTGATCTAGCTAAGTCTTTGAGCAGCAAGGAACGAAAGATTCAAGATCTTGAAAGGGCATTGACTGAGCAGAGGGAGGCTTCGGGGAAGAAGGTTTCTGACATTATCGACAAGTTGACGATTTTATTTGAAGAGTACGAGAGATCTTTGAACGAATTCGGCGTTCGTCCCGCGCCACTCCCTGCTAACTTAGGACTTCCTGAGTCCATGGAATAGATCGACCCTGAATTCAAGGCGCTCCTCGAAGTTATCTCCGGTGCCAACGATTTTTTGGCGGCCTTCTCTATAGAGAGCATCCTGAAGCTTCTTCACGACTTCAACTGCGTGGATCTCGCGAAGTTTCGTGAAAAACTCCCGCAGTTTCCCGACGCCCTGAGTACCTCAAGACTTCGGCCAAATGAGGATGTTCAAGCTCTCAGGTCCAAATTCGCGAGGGAGTTCTGGCATGCTAGTGGGAAGGAAGCTGTCAAGAGCATTGCGCGCGCTAACCTTGCCCAGGTTAATTTCCGAACGATTTTATTTGCTTCTGCTAATTCGCAAAGTTTTGTCTTCTGATTTTTCTTACATCGCTCTCTCTGCCTCTCTTAGCTAATCGAAGAAGAAAAACGGGGAAAAGGCACCGCGCCTCCTGAGTCCTCTACCGAAGACGAAGAATCAAGCGACTCGGATGAGGAGGACTCTGGCGACAGCAGCGACGATGGCAGTGATGGCGGCCAAGCCTCCGAGCGAGAGGAAGACTCTCCGAAGGTTGACATTACGGGCTAGATATCGCTGAAACATTCACCCTTCGTGGTTGTTCGTGTATATTTGTACATTCATTCAGTTGTAGTGTTTTGCCTGAACAAGTTGTTTTGTAAACTTTAACCTGCGCAGGTCCTGCAAGTTGGGCCTGCGCAGGACGTGATTCCACTGCGAATTCATCGCGATAAAATGCTCGTCAGTGGCGAAGCATGGCGTTTGTTCCAAGAGGCTCATCCCGAAGAAGATTTTTCCGATTTTTGGCTTGAGGTTTCGCTTAGGTTTTCTATGGGATGTTTCGATCTTTCTTCTTTCTTCCTTCTCCGTAAAGGTGCGACTTCCACTGCGGAGAATTCATGCTCCTCGAGGATCCCGAAGATGGAGCCCCTTAGCCCCACCACCACCGAGCTCGATTTCGCTTATGCTAGTGACATTGCAGAAGATAATCGCCGCGAACCAGGACATGTCGTTGAACTTTCATTCTAGGAATTGTATTTCCTGATGTAATTGTTCGTGAAACTTATGTCGAAATTTTTATGCGACTAAGGCAATAAAGACGTTTTCTTTGAAAAAACGTCACCCTCCCCCACCTTGCCGTTTTGGTCATCTTGATTATACATGCTTTTGAGAAAGTTTCGCAAGTTTTCAAAATTACAAAAACTACGATGCAAGTCGACAAAATTTGTTCACGAATTTTGTGGACTTGACCCGCTTTGGCACACTTGCCATGGTTGATATTGCAACCCTTAGTTGCTTCAACCATAATTTTCTACGAATCTTCACACAAGCCCATTGCCCTGTTAGGGGAGCACACTCTTCGCGAAAAACTTTCATGAACTTGTGCTAAGAAATTTTTAAACAACTGACAGATACATTCGCCTGGCTACAGTTGCTATTAATTATCATGATGGAAACTCAGGCTACAACTTATTATTGTCTCGAACCTTTTCGATGGGAATCCCTTTGACGATGGGATTTAGGCCACAACTTGTTGTGGTCTCAGGCCTTTCTGTGGGAATCCCTTTGACGATGGGATTTAGGCTTTCACTGAGCCTTTTTCACAAACTCTTCCTTTTTTCACAATAGAATTCTGGCTATCAGGAAGCCTCTGACACGAATTTTATCTTTTCAATGGGATCTCATCTATCACGAAGCCCTTTTCACGAATTTTCTTTCACAATGGAATTTCGGCTATCACGAAGCCCTTTTCACGAACTTTTTTCTTTTTCACGATGGGGTTCTGGCTATCAAGGAGCCTTTCACACAAACTTTTCTTTTTCAATGGGATCTCATCTATAACGAAGCCCTTTTCACGAATTTTCTTTCACAATGGAATTTCGGCTATCACGAAGCCCTTTTCACGAACTTTTTTCTTTTTCACGATGGGGTTCTGGCTATAAAGGAGCCTTTCACACAAACTTTTTCTTTTTCAATGGGATCTCATCTATAACGAAGCCCTTTTCACGAATTTTCTTTCACAATGGAATTTCGGCTATCACGAAGCCCTTTTCATGAACTTTTTTCTTTTTCACGATGGGGTTCTGGCTATGAAGGAGCCTTTCACACAAACTTTTTCTTTTTCACGATGGAATTCTAGCTATCAAGGAGCCTTTCACACGAACTTTTTTCTTTTTCACGATGGAATTCTGGCTATGAAGGAGCCTTTCACACGAACTTTTTCTTTTTCACGATGGAATTCTGGCTATGAAGGAGCCTTTCACACGAACTTTTTCTTTTTCACGATGGAATTCTGGCTATCAAGGAGCCTTTCACACGAACTTTTTCTTTTTCATGATGGAATTATGAAAATGCACGATTTGGGGGAGACTTTTTTCATATATATATATATATATATATATATATATATATATATATATATATATATATATATATATATATATATATATATATAAACAAAAGAGTATTTACATAGGATCCGCCTCGTTAAAAACCTTGCCTCTTGATTTAGAGCCCCCTTTGCAAGGAAAAGAGTACGGTGCTCCTCTTTCTAATGCATCCACAAAAAAGGAAAGCTATTGTTTTTCCCGAAATCACTTATAGACACGTGATTCGGCTTTTTTGAATTTTTAGAATGTAAACTTGCGAAAAAGGAAAAGTACTCTAAATTACATCTAGTTACAACTGGAACTTTCAAGGGTAGTACCTTTTCAGGTTGTCGGCATTCCACGAATATGGCAACTCTTCGCCAGTTTGTTGTAGCAAATGAAAAGCCCCTGGCATGTCTGTTTCTTTTGCTATGAATGGCCCTTCCCAAGATTGATGAAGTTTTCCCGAGTTTTCCCAGTTCTTCTTTCTTTTCAACACCAGATCACCAGTTTTGATGTCCTTTTCAACCACTTTCTTGTCTCTCCATGCTTTGGCTCTTTTTGGTACTTCTCAATGTTCTGAGCAGCTACAAGGATCTTCAGCTCAATCATATATTTTTCCACTTTCTGATCGACTTCTTCAATTTCTTTTGCTTTCAAGACTCTCATGCTTTCATTCTTGATTTCCTCTGGTGTCATTGCCTCAGTGCCGAAGAGTAGGAGAAAGGGTGTGAAACCTGTTGCTCTTGACACAGTAGTGTTGTGGGACTAGATCACTTTCGACAATTCATCTACCCATTTACCCTTCTTCTGATCGAATAAGCACTTCTTGATTCCCTAAAATATCAGGCCATTTTCCCTTTCAACTGCTCTGTTGGACTGCGGATGATACACTGATGAAAATTTCGTATGAGTACCCAAGGTCTTGCAATACTCTTTGAAAGTGTAACAGTCAAACTGTTTCCCATTATCAACAGTCAGTTCTCTAGGAACTCCAAATCTGCAGATTATGTTCTGCCACAAGAACTTCTGAATTGTTGGTGCTTTGATGTTCGCGAGTGGTTTTGCTTCTACCCACTTCGTGAAATAATCCACAGCAACAGCTGCGAATCGGCAATTCCCTTGAGCCGTTGGCAATGGTCCGACTAGATCCATTCCCCACCTTTGCAGTGGCCATGATGGTGGGATCAAGTGAACTGGCATGAAAGGTAAATTTTGTTGATTCGCCATTTTCTGGCATGCTTCACATTGCCGAACCAGTGCCTTCGCATCTATGTTTATGGTGGGCCAATAGAATCTCTGCTTTATTGCCTTCCCTGCTAGAGCTCTGGTGCCTATGTGTGCACCGCAGAATCCACTATGGATTTCTCTGAGAAGTTCAAGGCCTTTCTCGGAAGTGATGCACCTTAGCCACGGCTCAGTAACTCCCGATTTGTATAGTTCTCTATTCACCACTGCATAACCCCTTGCCCTTTGTTTTAACCTTTTTTCTTGCAACTCATCCTGCAGTTCATAATGGCCTCCCAGATAAGGCATGATTTCTGCTCTCCAATCGGGAGTTTCCACTGCATTCACGATTTTCGGCCTTGATTCCTTGATAGAAGGTTCTCTGATGATTTCGAAGAACACATCAGGGGGCAATTCTTGATTTCTGGCTGCTGCTTTCGCCAGTTTGTCTGCTTCATTGTTGTCATCTCTTGAATATGTTGCACTGAGTAACCTTTAAAGTGCCTTTCCATTTCTCTGACCTTTTCCAGGTACTTCATCAGAACAGGATTCCTTGCTTCACTTTCTTTTTCAACATGTTCTTGAATAACTTTTGAATCCGTTCTGATTATGAAGGTCTGCTGTCCCAAAGCTTTCATCTTCCTCAATGCTAGAAGTAAAGCTTCGTAGTCTGTTGTGTTGTTCGTGGAATGTTCATTGTTCGCGAATATGAGCCGAGCTGCATATCTTATCACTACCCCGCCGGGGATGTTACCACTGCCGAATTTCCAACTCCCTTGTAGCACCAAGCCCCATCACACTGGACTATCCAAGGCTCAAGTATCTTTTCATCGAGGTTTTGAGCTGGTGAAGTCCAATCCACGACAAAATCTGCCAAGACTTGCGATTTTATTGCGCTTCTTCTCTCGAAGTCCACAATGTATTCTGAGAGTTCAGCGCCCCATTTGATTATTCGGGTAGATGCCTCTCTATTCGCGAACAAATCACTCAGTGGTTGATTGGTGATGACCCTTATTCTGTGACCCTCGAAATAGTGCCTTAGCTTCCTTGCGGCCATAATGACTGCGTATGCAATCTTCTCCAACTCAGAATAGAAAATTTTTTAGCCAGACAAGGCTTCGGAAGCAAAATATACTAGAATCCGTTTAAGCTTTCCTTCTTCCTCCTTTTCTTGCACTAGTACAGCGCTCACTGCCGAATTTGATGCAGACACATATAGAAGAAGTGGCGATCTTGGTTCGGGAGGGCACAGCTTGGTCATGTTGGACAAGTAATCTTTCAGTTCTTGGAAAGCTTGCTTCTGGGTTTCGGACCACTAGAAATTCTTAGCACTTCTGAGAACTTGAAAGAATTGTAAGCTTCTTTCTGCAACCCTAGGAATGACTCTGTTAAGCGCGGCCACTCTCCCTGTCAATTTCTGCACATCCTTCACTGAAACTAGATCTTGCATTTCTACTAATGCCTTGATTTTGTCGGGATTCGCCTCTATGCCCTTTGTTGAGACTAGGCATCCGAGGACTTTCCCCTGGTGAATGCCGAATACACACTTCTCCAGATTTAGCTTCAAATTCGCTGCTCTCAAGTTCGCGAATGTATCTGCCAGATCACTGATGTGATCTCTTCTCTGAACACTTTTGACGACTATATCGTCCACGTATGCCAAGATGTTTCTCCGGATTTGAGGATGGAGGACTATTGCTATCATTCTTGAAAATGTGCATCCTGCGTTTTTCAGCCCCTCTGGCATTCTCACGAACCAAAATGTTCCGAAGGGAGTGATGAAGCTTGTTTTTTCTTCGTCCTCTTTGCGAACTCTGATTTGATGATATCCCGAGAACATGTCCAGGAGTGAGAGCATCTCACTGTTGGTTGCATCATCTACGATTTTGTCTACCCTCTCCAAGGGAAAATCGTCTTTCTTGCATGCCTTGTTCAAATCCGTGAAGTCTACACACATTCTTCACTTTCCATTCTTCTTCTTTACTGGTACAGTGTTGGCTAGCCAGACTGGATACTTGACTTCTCTGATCACTTTCGCGTCTTGCTGTCTTTGAACTTGAGCTTCAACTGCTTTCACTTTTTCTTCAGACATTTTCCGAAGTTTCTGTTTCTTAGGAGGTATTCTTTCATATGTTTCCAGGGCATGTTCAATGATGTCCCTGTCGACACCTTGCAGGTCTTTGGCTGACCATGCGAAAACATCCTTGTTTTTGTTCAGGAATTGTATGAGCTCTTTCTCCTCTTCGAGATTGAGGTGAGCCCCTATTGTGACTGCTCTGTCGGGCATGTCATCCAGATACACTTTCTTGGTTTCACCATTAGCTGCTATCTCAATATTTTCTTTATCCCGACTGGCCTCTTCATAGGGTTTCTTCCTTTCTTCAGCTGTTTTCAGCTGGTACACATTTGCTTGGCCAGGGGTATGGCCCTTTTCTATGTTTCCGGCCTCTTGTTGATTGCCGAACACTATGATAACCCCCTTGGGTGCAGGTATCTTCATGCACAAGAACTGATGCCTTATGACTGCGTCGAATTTGTTCATGAAGCCTCTGCCGAAAATCGCGAGGTATGGGTGATAAATGTCAACCACATTGAAGGTGAGAGTCTCTATTCTGGCATTGTCGAGATCTCCGAATGAAACAGGAAGCGATATCTTTCCAACTGGCTTAATTGGCTTGCCTCTGAAACATTGCAATGGGTATTCCGGCGGGTGCAACATGTGCTGGCTCAGGTTCATCTTCTCGAAAGTTTTCAAGAACAAGATGTCTGCCGAACTTCCATTGTCAACTAGGACCTTTCCAATGATCCACCCAGCTATGTTTACCTCGATGACCATGGCATCATTGTGAATAGCAGATTTCAGTTTGAAATCCTCTTCTGTGAAAGTGATTGGCACCTTGGCCCATTCCGGCCGTGCAGTTGGACCGTCATTGATGATGGTGTTCACAGACCTGAAATAATTGCTTCTCTGCTTCTTAGTTTCGAATTCCATGGCCGGCCCTCCTGAAATTGGCATGATTGTCCTGAAGGATGGCAATGCTTTCGAGTTCTGAGGTCCTGAACTTGATTGTGGTCTTGATGAACTGTCGGGTGGTGGTGGTAAGATTTCCCGAATTGGCTGTGGTTGTTGGATTGATTGGATTGCCTGCGACTGTGGGAAACATTGTTGAGATGGTTGCCATGACGATTGTGGTTGTGAAAATTGTTGTATTGCGACTGGACTTGGTTGAGAGTTCATGAATTGTGGCTGCCAGAAGTTCGGGCGAAATTGATTCGGCATTGAGGACGCGATGCTCATCAACGCTTTCTCCTATTGGATTCTTGCCATGTTTTTCTTGGTTTCTGGGCACCCTTCAGTGTTGTGTCCTCTTCCATGGTACTAACAATAGAAGTACGGGTCTTTTGGGTTGTGATTCGTGAGTCTCGGGGGTCCTCTTCCCCTTCCCCTAGGTGCAAATCCTCCTCTTGTGCTTGGCCTGCTATTCTGATGAGGCTGAGGATTTTCCACGTTGTTGACGTTTCGAGGATTTTGGAATTGTGGTCTCCAGGTCATTTCCCTGTTTCCTTGTCGCGTTTCATTTCGTTCGGCCACTCTTTTGCGATGATCATCAGCAGACAAAATGTATTCTTCTAGTTCGTGAAAGAGATCTTCGACTGTCTTGGGCTTCTTTCGCGTGATGCGAAGCTGTTGGCCCTGGGGTCAGACCTTTGATAAATGCCTTGATCATTTTTTTGTCATCGGCTTCTGGGATCTGAGATCTCTGCTACATGAATCTTCTCACGAAGTTTCGCAACGGTTCTCTGTCTTTCTGTTTGCAGTTGTACAGATCTTACGATTCAGCTGTTGTGTCATGGAACATCTGAAATGCTTGCATGAACTTTGTCTTGAGATCCACCCAGCTGCAGACTGAATGCGGTGGCAACAAAGAATACCAATTCAGAACTGGTCCTTCACAGGCGATGATGAAGGATTTGGCCAGTGCAACATCGTCTCCTCCCGCTGAGTTCACAGCCGATTCATACCTCATGAGGAACTGCCTGGAGTTTCCGAAGCCATTATACTTCGGGAGAGAGACCGGTTTGAACTTTGGTGCCCATGGTGCAGTTTGCAGCCCTATGGACAATGGTGATTCAGAATCTACGAACTGTGAGATTCCATTTCCCGCGAAGAAGTTTTCTTTCAGGGCTCTTCTGGTTCGTCCAGAGTTCTGATGTGGCGATTCTTGCCACAGTGAACTGTTTTCTTGTTCTTTCATTTCATCTGTCTCTCTTTGTGTAGTGATGGGTCATCAACCTGGCATAATGCTACCAACTTCATTGGAATTTAATATGTATCTGCCTGTCTCCGGATTCGTATTGTGATTGTGATCTTGTTCTTTTCTTTCAAAATAGATTTCTGGTGTCGGCTAGGCATTTTCATTGGAATCTAATGTGTAGTTATTGTTCAGTCTCCGGGTTGTGATTGTGATCGTTTTCTTAAAAAATGTTTCTGAATCTGAACTACTTTATCTGCGGTGTCGTCGGGGGAGATAGCCCGATTCAGATCTTCTGCACAGCTGACCACCAGTATGTAATGCTTTGAAAACTATTAGTCTAAGAGCAACTCCAGTGGGGGCCTCCAAATTAAGGCCTCCAAATCTCTTTTGCAGGCCCAACTTCAAAATATGAAGGCTCAAAATTGTTACCCAACTCCAGCAGGGATATCTATTCAGACCTCTATTTTGAGGTGGACCCCATCTGTCATCCAAAGATTCCAATCGCCACGATGCCGCCGCCGCCCTCCTCATCCAGGTACACCGGCCCGCTGCCGCCCTGCTCACCGCGTCACCAGGCTCATCGCCCGCGACCCAATCCGATCCTAAGCGGACGGAGAGAATCGGCGCGCGGCGGCGCCGAGGGCTCGCTCCGGATCCCTTCCCACCCCCCGAGCCCGAGGATCGGCTCCCCCATCTTGTGATGCGCGGATCCGGCTGACGGCGAGCCATGCCGAGCATCGGCGTGAAGATCTACAGCGTCTTCTTCAAGCTGCGGCTCCGCCACCGCCTCCGGTCGCTCGCCTCGGCCGCCGCGGGGGCCGACCCCGACCCCGCCGCCGCGGCCGCCGCCTTCGGGGTCTCCTCGCCGCCCCAACGAGGCCACCGCGCCGGCCAACCCGGCCTTCTCCGCCGCCGACGGCGTCGCCTTGAAGGACATCCACATCGACCCCAACTCCTCCCTCTCCGTCCGCATCTTCCTCCCCACGCCCCCGCCCCCCGTCCCACTCCCACCACGCGCACCACCACCTCCTCGCCCCCCCACTCGCGCGCGCGCCGCCGACCCGACCCCGGCACCCGCCTCCACCAACGGAGGCGCGCGCCGCGCCGCCCTACCACGGCTACGTCCCGCACGCCGCCTCCTCGCCGCGCGCCCCGATGACCTCATCACCGCGCCGCGCCCGCTCCTCCGCGCCGCAAGCTCGGTTCTCCGCCGCACCGGCCGGCGCCAAGGAGGGCGCGCTCCACGCCGAGCAGCCCCAGGCGCGACGACGCAGGAGCAGGGACGGCGCAGGGAGCTCGAGGGAGGGAGGACGGGGGTGTGGCAGGGGAGGAGATGGAAAAAAAGAAATGATGGGGCCCACATTTGGAGGGGGAATGGAGGGCCTCCAGAAATGGAGGGTGGGAGGGGGAATTTGGAGGGGTATGCAAAATGGAGGCTTGTTTAGAGACCCTGCTGGAGATGGATTTTTACACCAAACCTCCAAATTTTGGAGTAGAGGCCCATATGGAGGCCCCCGCTGGAGATGCTCTAAGTAACGCAAAAGGAGATGAGTAGTATCGAATTCATGCCTCCTCAACCGAAGACAAAAAGGACAAATTCTCGCGGAATGGAATGGTGAGTGCTAAAGTTTGGAACAACCCACAACCTCGAAGTTGGCAGTATTTGAAGAAGCATACAAGGAGTAAAGAATTTACGGCCAGAGCCCCTCAAGTTTACTCAAGAAGAGACATGAAAAATAACTATGCTATGGGTCGAGAGATTTTAAGATCAAGATCAACCTTACCTCAGAACATTTCCAATTGCAAAAGGTTTTGTTGCATACACACTATTGGAATTGACAAGTGAGCAACTACGATGGAATTGAAGATACTCGAAGCATCGCGAGCTCTTAAAAGCCCATCGGTTTTGGCCTCACCACGGCGCTCCACGCCGTCGTGGCTCCTCCGCGGCTCGACACGTAGCGGCCGGGGCGACCGCGCGCGCGAGCGCCCGCGCGCGCGCCGTGCGCTTCTCCTCCGCGCCAGTCCGCGCACGGGCCGGCCGCCGGCCGCAGAGGCCGACGGCCGGGTCCGGATGAGTGGTGGCCCCGCTTGCATAGAGACGTGGGTGGCTCGCAGCATGGTGGCTCCCCGGCGCTCGGCCGCCGCGCGCCGCTTCTTCCGCGCGGGTCCGCGCACGGGACGCTCCTCGGTTGCGAGGGCCGACGGCCGGGTCCGGCGGAGAGGTGGCCCCGCTTGCACAGAGATGTGGCCGGGTGAGAGCGGGGTGCCTCCGCGGAGGCTCGGCGGGTGGAAGCCGGGTCCCTCGGTTTCATCATTGCGTGCGCGCCGTCCGCCCGTCCCGGTCTTTTGCTGCCCGTTCTCTCTGTGCGGTGGGCCATGCGGGTGTTCCCGGGGCCCGGATGTCATTGGTTTTGCCCTCGGTGGAGTGGGAGGTCGGGGGAGGTCGGGCACCGCACCCGCGGACGCGGAGTCGCCGACGCTATGATTGTTGCCGCGACCCGCGACGCCTCCCCATCCCGTCCGCGCGCGCGCGCGGCCTTTCGCCGTTCCCCCGCCGGAACGCTCCCGAGCGGGGGGGGCGGACGTGCGCATCGCGCCACTCCCCTCGCCGCGCGGTGATGCCGAGGCAGCCCGTCACGTCGGAGCGTCGGGAGGAGAGCGGCGCGTCCCTCGCGGGCCTCCGGCCTCCGCCGAGATAAGTGTGCCTCCCTCCCCCCTTTCTTGCCCTACCTCTCCTCTCTCATCTTCTCCTCGCATTTTGCTCCCGGTCTCGGATCTAGACTCTCTCTCCGTCCCTCTCTAGCTCGCTCGGCCGAAACCCTAACCCTCAAACTGCGAGGTTTAGATCCATGCCCTTCCGCCGGTTTATGTGACTTCGGCTCTCCCTCTTCCCCGCCGCTGTGCTTTGAGTCTACCTAACCCGTGGATCCGGTGCGGGCATGTGCGGTGGCCGCGGCGACATGGCGGTGACCGAGTTCGGAGAGATCTCGTCGTCGTGGGAAGAAGGTGAGATTCGCGGCTGCGATTTGTCCGATCTCCTTTGTTTTGTGGTGATTGATGGCGCCGTCTTCTTTTTCTTGTGGTTCCGGTGAATTTCATAACATCGGTTGGCGATATTTCACGTGAGTTATTCCTTCCTTGTCCCTTTCCTTTGTATTTGCAGCCAAGTGAGATGTGGTTCCCGTCTCTTGGTGTGTTGTGCGTGCCTCTTGTCAGGAGCAGTGTGTATATTCGAGAGCCTTGCTTTGCTTTGGTTGCCTGCTCGCGTCTTTGCTAGCATGATGTGTAGTTGGTTCGGTAGCGTTTGCTATGACAGGATATGTTAGGACATCCATCTCAGATTCGTGATCGTAGAGCAGCCTAATGTTAGATTATGCGCTTTTATTTAGTGCTCTATTGCTTGCCTTTGAACAAATCGATCGTTCGGGGTCCTAGAGCAGTATGTTGTATAATAGTTTGTTTTGCTCTGTTACTTGGCTTTCAGTAAGGCTAGCTGTTCGGTTATGACTGCTTGTTCGTGGTCATAGAGGAGCCTAATATTAGATTATGTGCTTTTATGTAGTGCTTTGTTGCTTGCCTTTGAACAGATCTACAGATCTGTCTGTCCAGAGTCATAGAGCATTATGTTGTGCAATGGTTTATTTTGCTCTGTTACTTGCCCTTGAATAAGGCTAGCTGTTCGGTGTCTAAAGTTTTGTGAGCATCTTGGCTGCATCCAAGATTTGTAGGTGCACTGATGTGGTTTTGTGTTTTCCTTGGCAAGGTTGAAGGTGTTCTTGGCCTGATCCGGTAGGATTGTATCCAATATTTGTTGGCTGGTGTTTTCCATCTTGTCTGGTCATTACTGTTGGGTGGTGTGTTTACTTTGCTGAATTTTGGTTAGAAGCTTCGAATTTACATGTATGTATATATAGTCCGGTGTTCTTTGCCTAACAGTCCAGTGTATAGCTTCTTGATACATTCCTCTTTCCTTGCTAATTGAATTATTAATGCTCTGGTATTTAAATATATGTACATGTGCCACTTTCGAGTCACAAGTTGGATATATTGGTCTTTCCGAAGAATTAAAAGCCACCTGTTATATAGTCGGACTCAGATTTCTGTTACACTGAGTGACAGGTCATTGTGGGTTTTTTTACTTTGGCTTCACCATATTTGCTGGTTTGTTTTGTTCCTGAAACATGAATCTTTCTTAGTATGACACTAGATGACTAGAACCAAGGAATTATCGTTTCCAGTAGTCCTATTGCAGTTGGTTTCCTATGTAGTTCTACTGCACTTAATTTTTACTTTCCCAGCTTGCGGTGGCACAACTTCCATTCGGAGAAACAATAGTTTCCTTCTCTTAGTAGTTAATTCCTACATGATATATAGATGGGTTTAAATCTGTCTATGAGGAAAGCCATTTAGTTCTGAAATGATATGCTACTCTCGAGATGTTTGATCTGCACTAAAATTACTGCTGAGCCTTCTCTCAAGTAGTGGTATTTAAATTGCTATGATACTTGGAAAATATAAGTTTGAAAGTGCATATACGAATGCTGAATGAGGTTTGTCACTATTTTATTTGGTTCCTGCGACATGCTAGCTTAGTTATGTGAGCAGTTGTTTGTTCTGGAACTTATCGTTATTTCTTTTTTGCAGCCCTGGCACTGATGCATGAGCAGGGAGCTCATGCCCATTTTGCTGCTCCGTGTTGAACCAGCATGTCCAGTACCGTTCGGGTTCGTCGACATGTCGTCTTCATCTACTTCCACTTTCAACACGTCGAGTTTTGTGTTAGTATCAAAAGCTACCAACTATGATGTTTGCAGCTCGTGGGAACTTGTCTTTGTGGTGATCGGATGTGCTGTAATAGCGCTTATGTTTATGCCGGACAGACACCTAAGTCTTTGTTGATGCAGCGCTTGGTAGCTAGGGATACTATTCTTAGTGTTTAGGATTGGTGATTGGATGTGTAAACCGTAATCTCCATTTGCCGGACAAACACCTCATAGCTGCTCTTGAACGATGCTGCCTTGGTAGGATGTGATCTGATGTGGTCTATGAAACCATGGAATGGACATTTCGTGCAACAATGTGCTGCTGTATGTTATTGTTATTTCTTTATGTTATGTTTTTTTTCTTACCTTTTCTTCGCTGACATAATTGTAGGGCGCGCATTGCGCGCCCGCGCGTTCTAGTGCAGACAACTGGCCTACGTGCAGGTGACGGCTGCACTCTGCAATCGACTGCTGAAGGATCCTTTCCAGAGATAGCCAGCGCGGTCGCAATTCTCGACTTGTTGGTACCGGATTCCAAAAAGTGTGCAAGTAGACTTCGATGAATAACCAGCTGCACTTAACGGAGGCATTTTAACCTCTCCAAAAAAAACAAAGGCATTTTACTGATGCACTGCAAAGTTAACCAAGCCCGGTTAGGGAGTAATGCAAAAGATGATATCCAACCAAAATATTTTTCTTAATTAATAATTGAAGAATTGCCTTAGAAATAGCATACAGGTATAGGACCCGACAAACTTTTACTAGGATTCCTGTGTATTCCAATATTGCTTCCTGCCATGATTTAAAAAACATTTAAGGACTACATGATGTCATGATTAATAGGAATACAGCAGATAAGGATCAAATGGGAAATCAGAAAATAGAATATTGATTTTGCCATTTTGGAAAGAACATTAACTTCACCCAATATACAGCATCCGTTTCAAAAGGATATTAATGCCATATGAAGGTTCATCCAAGATCTGAGTGGATCAGGAGTCACAAGACTTGCTGAGCACAAGTTTTAATGTAAGAAAGAACAGATAAGATATGGCTACAGGCACATGAATCACCTCAAAGTACAACCGGGATCAAAAGGTTTTGTGCAGAAACTTCATTAAAAACATACATATTAGCTTTTCTCTGCCACCAAAAATTGAACCATTATAAATGGAAGCAATCAAAATTTAAACCTTTAATTTATATTGGAACACTAGGCCAGAAACGATTTGTCCTGGCACTAGCAAATTAGCGTGCTGGCGGGTGCAACTATCAACCGCTAGCAAAGTGGGGCGAGGGGCGCCGGGACAGCAACCGCCAGCATTGAAGCATCACTGCTGGCGGGCGACATAAGCGACCCGCCAGCACAAATGGTACCATTTATGCTGGCGGACGAGTTATGTCGACCGCCAGCATAGAAGGTTTAGTGGGGGCGGCCTACATAAGCCAACCGCCAGCACAAATGGTCCCATTTCTGCTGGCGGGTGGCTTATATCGACCGCCAGCAGGGATCTTTACTACTGGCGGCTTTCATATGCACCCGCCAACACAGTGAAGCTGAAAATAGCTTGAAATTGATACAAGTCACCAATATTTCAACATGCATGGACAGCAACAACAAGTAAAATTCAAACTGAAATATCAACACAAACAACACCTTAGAAAGGTCTATTTCACACAAACAACATGCAAGATGAAAAATGTTTCAAAGCACACTTAAAACCAACACAAATTAAAGTACACTACAATAGGGGTCTCACTCACAAATCAACACAACTTTGCCTCACTCAAATTTCTTAGACAGTCCGGCTGTGATATAACTACGAAGCACTAAACCTATTATCAAGACCACAACAGCGATGATGGTGCCCTGCATGCAGAATCTTTGATTTTTGTTTCGCTTCTTCTGATAGCCAATTTCCGCCATAATGTCATTAAGTTGCCCTCTATGGTCCGCAAGTTCAAGCCTGTTTCATTACTCGCTATCTTCAAATCACTCATCCCCACCTTCAGATAAGAAATGACACACTTCATCCGATTCCATTATTCCGAAATTCCGAATTTGCTTGTGGTGGCTCCCCGCACTGCCCCGACGGATACACAACACTAGATAGTTGTCTTGCTCCCGGTGCCGGCGTTGCACCAACTAAACTCTTTGAACAACCGATAGTTTGGCGGCAGCAAATGAGGGTGAAATTTTTTCAAATGGTTGATGTATTGATTTTCATAATAAACTTCCTAACATGATTTAGGGTCCTCCTACAAGAATAAACAACAAATGTGGCTTCCATCAATAAATTAGATAATTCTATAGACATAAAATTATATCAACCAAATCATTAATAATCAACAATTGTGGATAATTCTATATCTACCGAATCACTAATAATCAACAAATCCTACTACTATTATATCAACTGAATCAATAATAATCAACAAATACTACTAATATTATATCAACTGAATCAATAATAATCAACAAATCCTACTAATATTATATCAACTAATAATCACTAATATTATATCAACCGAATCAGTACTAATCAAATGAATTAGGGCATGAGATGAAAAACAAACCAAGAGGTTGTTCGGGCACTTGTAGATGATGCTATTTACCTTGGTCTTGTACCAAATTAACCAGAGCTGACACGATGAGCAGATTAGCAGGGAGAGAGGCACGAATTGGCTAAGGTTCGGCGCGACGGAGCTGCTTGCCATGCGACGGCGGTGAACCTGCTCGACGTCGGTCGAGGAACTGGAGGTTGAAGAGTGGGTCGATAGTTTGCCGACGACGGCTGAGTCGCGGCGGCGCGCGGGCGAAGCTCATGAGCGGCGGTGGCGGGGGCAGGGTCGGTTGCGGCTGCTTGCGGCGGCGGCTAGGATTGGGAGCAAGTGTGCGAGTGAGTGAGTGAGTGAGTAGTTGAGTCAAACCGCGTCCCGACCAAAGATATTCAGACAAGTGTGTTGGCGGTTGGTTTAATAGCCCGCCAGGAGAGGTATCAGTGCTGGCGGTTGGCTTAATAGCCCGCCAGGAGAGGTATCAGTGCTGGCGGGTGGCATAAGCAGACCGCCAGCATAAATGGACACAGTACTGGCGGTCAACATAAGGCACCGCGGCGCGCAGAGATTATCGTTGGCGGTTGCCTTATGCTAACCGCCAAGATCGTGTCTTCTATAAATATAGATCGGCCCCTTCTTCCCGCAACCTTCCAATGGCGTTGTGCCCGAGAGGAGCTTGGGAAAAGCTCCAAAAACACCAAATCTAGGGGGGAAGGTTTTGCTCTTGATTTTCTTGGAGGAGGTGGCTATATAAGGTGAGTTTGTGCTATTTTAACCTTAGTTTTCTCCTTTTATTAATGATTTCTATGTAGATAGAGATCTAGATCTAGACCTAGGGTTAGCTAGGAGAGAGAGGGGAGTGAAGAGAGATATTGATTTAGAGATTTATTTTTTAAATAGCTTTAGATTTAAATTATTAGTTTGTCAATGCAAAATATTTAAATGTTCATAATATAGAAGCAAGTTATATTAAATTATATAAGTTATTAGTTTGTCATTAATAGCAAGTGTACATTATAGAAGCAATTATATTAAATTATTATTGCAATTATAGAAGCAAGTTTACATATTAAATAATTAGTTTGTCATTAAAATTATTAGCTTCAATAATTAAAATTATAGAATTTAGTTTTGTTTCCGTTTTTTACATATTAAATGAAGCATAGAGCATACGAAGTTTATAATAGAATTACTTTTATAGGTTAGATGGAACATATAGCGTGGATGTATGGCATACGGAGAAATTCGTCTACATTCTTGACAGAGTTAATAAACTTTCTTGAGGTTGCGCAGAAGCATGCCCAAATTTCTAGGACAAAGCAAATACATTGTCCATGTTGTGATTGTTCCAACAAAATTGTGTGGGAAGATATTAATGCCATCAAGATGCATTTGATAAAGCGTGGTTTTGTGAAAGGATACAAAACTTGGTCCCACCATGGTGAAGCGAGAAAGTACTTTCAACAATGCGGACATCGGCACCGTGGTATGATGAAGTGGGTGATGAAGATGCGGATGAAAATGATCATGTCATGATGGATGATGCTTTTGGCCGTGAAGATCAAAATGATGATCAAACAGATGCACCACAGGTGTACAAGGAATATGATGTTGATATGGAAGAAATGTTGCGCCACATTGAACCGGAGGTGTTGCTAGGGAGTGCTAAAGGGTTAGAAAATTTTGAGACACTAAAGAAGACAGCAAAGGACTGTATGTATGAGGGTTGTGGGAAGGAGTGGACCGTGTTGCGTTTCATGCTCCATCTTCTGATTGTGAAGGCAAAATTTGGATGGTCGGACAATAGTTTTAACGAACTCTTTACTTTGTTGGCCAATCTACTCCTGAAGCCTAACTTGGTCCCAAGAAACACATATAAAGCAAAGAAGATTATCAACCCATTGAAGATGCGAGTGCAAAGAATACATGCATGTAGGAACCATTGCATATTGTACCGCGGTGACTATGCAGAACTGGAGAAGTGTCCAAATTGCGATGCTAATCGTTACAAAAGTAATGCCGATTTTGCTGTGGAACGGGTCATTGCATCTAAAGGCACGAAGAGGAAGGTGGGTGGAAAGAAAAGTGTATTTTCTCAAGTTGAGGAGAAGTATAGTATTGGTACTGACACTACTACTCAACGTAAAGTCCCTGCATTGGTGATGTGGTACTTGCCGGTGGAGGATCGTCTAAAGCGATTGTTCTCGAACCCAAAGACCGCTGAACTAATGACTTGGCACGCAGATCGCCCAGAGAAGTCTGATGGGAAGCTTCGACATCCTTCTGATGCTCGACAGTGGAGGACCTTTGATTCCAAGCACAAAGAGTTTAGAGAAGAAAAAAGAAATATAAGGTTCACGTTAAGTACAGATGGTATGAATCCATTTGGTGAAAGAAGCAAGACGCACAACACATGGCCGTGTTGATGACCATATACAACCTCCCCCCGGCTATGTCACGGGAGAAAGTTCATTTTGCTTACCATTCTAATCCAAGGATCGAAGCAACTTTGGTATTGATATAGATGTCTTCCTGGGGCCATTGATGGAAGAAATGGAGAAGTTTTGGAAACATGGGGTTGAGATGTGGGATGAGTACAGAAGGGAGACATTCACACTTAAGGTAATTATCTTTGTTACCATTAATGATTACCCTGCCCTATTTTCTTTGTCTGGTCAGAAAAAAGGAAAAACAGGTTGTGTAGTTTGTTTGAATGGTACAATATCTGTGTACCTGAAAGGATCTTAGAAGATAGTGTATATGGGGCACAAACACTGGCTACTAAGGACTCACAAGTACCGTAAGATGGCAGACTATTTCAATGGAAAGATTGAGAAAGGCTCTTTTGCCCCACAACCAGCCACCGGTAGAACCGTATTTGAAATGTGTCAGAAGGTCAAGTTTAAACTTGGTAAGAAATCAAAAGGTGATGTTGATGATAATTCAAAAGGGGGAAGGAAGGAGGCTGAAACTACAGAAAATATTGACATGCCTTTCAAGAAGATGTCTATATTTTTGAAGTACTTGCCATACTGGGAAGATTTGACAGTGCGCCATGCCATCGATGGGATGCATCTTCAGAAGAATGTGTTTGAAAGCACAATGGGATTCTTATGCTTAACAGGAAAGGTAAAGGACGGACTAAGTCGCGTAAGGATCTTGTAGACCTAAAAATTAGGCAAGAACTCCACCCACAACCATGTCCTAATGGTAAGCAGTACCTTCCACCTGCTAGCTTCAACTTAACACAACATGAGAGGTTGGCTATCTGCAAATGCTTGCGCGGGCTGAAAGTGCCAACTGGATTCTCATCCAACATCCGATCATTAGTCTCGTTGAAGGACATGACGCTTACTGGTTGTAACTCTCATGATCTGTCATGTGATGATTACTTGTTTTTCTCACGATTGCAATCCGAGCCGTCAAACCGGTATTCCTTAAGATGGTCATCACAAGGATGTGCTACTTTTTCAACGTCATTTCGCAGAAAGTGGTAGATTGTGTAGAGTTGGCAAGGCTTCAGTTGTTTATGTCAGAAACTCAAGCCCAGCTCGAGATGTGCTTCCCTCCGTCATTTTTTGATATCATGGAACATCTAATGATACACATGGTTGAGCAAATTACTGAACTAGGACCTATGTACTTTCATCAGATGTGGATGTACGAACGGTTCATGTCGATTCTCAATGGATACATGAGAAACAAGGCATTTCCAGAGGGAAGCATGATCGAGAGCTACCATACAGAAGAGAGTGTTGATTGTTGCATAGACTACATAAAAGATAAGAGAGCGATCGGTTTACCGGAATCACGACATGAAGGCAAATTGTCAGGGAAAGGGACCATTGGAAGGAAAAGATTCATTGATGAGTACAACCAACAACTGGAGAAAGCACATGCTAGTGTTCTGCAACAACTTGCAATAGTGGAGCCATTTATCGTGCAACACAAAAATGAGATTCGTGAGGAAAATGATAGTCGGACCGAGGATTGGGTCATCAAAGAGCAAAAGCGTCATTTCCCATCATGGTTAAAGGAACATAGGCATCTATTTCAAGGAAATTCCATAGATGACACAACGTTGACCAGGTTGGCGGCTGGTCCATCAAGCAATGTTACCTCATGGAAAGCATATGAAATTAATGGGTACACCTACTATACGAAGGTGAAAGACAACAAGAGTGTTGCGTATCAAAATAGTGGTGTTCGCATAGATGCGATTGATAAATCCGGAAACAACATCACTTACTACGGGTTCATAGAGGAAATATGGGAACTTGACTATGGAGAGAATATCAGGTTCCCCGTGTTTCGGTGCCAATGGGTCAAACACTTGAATGGCGTCACAGATGACAATTATGGGTTGACACTTGTAGACCTTACCAATGCAGATTACAAAGATGATCCATGGGTACTCGCCAAGCGTGTTGCAAAAGTTTTCTACATAGCTGATCCTATGAATGTGAAGAAAGACATTGCCGTCTCCGGAAAACAAAGAATCCTAGGAGTAGAAGGTGTAATTGATGTTGAGGATTACAATCAGTTCGAGGAACTAATCTTGTTCAAAGATCATGAGAAGAGAATAAAAAAATGAAGCCAGCATTCCTAAATTGGAGAAGCCATGGTTACGTACAGACTGTGAAGGAAGAATTGTTAAAGGATAAACTTGCACTTCTTATTAGTCGGGCTTGATGTATCACTTGTACGACTTTATATAATTAGTGTTGTTGTAAGACTTTCAATCAATTCAGGAGATTTTTGGAAGTTTTGATGAAATGATGGAAATTATGGTGTCAATTAGTGTTTGAATATTTGAATTTATGTATATGAGGTGTTTTGTCATAAAAAAAGTTTGCATTTGAAAAGGTTAGTTCAAATGAGGCTCTAGGGTTAAACAACCTATAACTCATTAGGTGTATGAACCTATTTGAACTAACCTTTTCTAACTAGGACTTCTTTTACAAAAAACACACCCCCTATACTTAAATTCAAATATTTTATGATACCTTGGGAAGTTTCAATGAAATTTGAACAATTTAAGCCCATGTTTCAAATTTTGCAAATTATGGAACACTATGCTGGCGGGCATCTTAAGAAACCGCCAGCGGTGAGACACACCACTGGCAGTTATCATAAGTCAACCGCCAGCACAGTGGTTTGCCAAAATTTGAAAATTTGAAATCCTGGCCTGAAAATGTTTAAAATTCTTTGAAACTTCAGAAAATTATCATAAAATATTTCAATTTATGTATATGAGGTGTTTTGTTATAAGAAAAGGTTTGAATTTGAAAAGGTTAGTTCAAATGAGACTTTGGGGTCAAACAACCTATAACTCATTAGGTGTATGAACCTATTTGAACTAACCTTTTCTAACTAGGACTTCTTTTACAAAAAACACACCCCCTATACTTACATTCAAATATTTTATGATACCTTGGGAGTTTCAATGAAATTTGAACAATTTAAGCCCCTGTTTCAAATTTTGCAAATCATGGAAAACACTATGCTGGCGGGCATCTTAAGTCAACCGCCAGCACAGTAGTTTGCCAAAATTCGAAAATTTTAAATTCTAGCATGAAAATATTCAAAATTCTTTGAAACTTCCAAAACTTATCATAAAATATTTGAATTTATTAATAGGAGGTGTTTTGTCATTTGAATTGCAAAGGTTTGCATTTGAAAAGTTAAGTTTAAATTCTTTCAAATCACAGCGCTGGCTGGCGCTTATGATAACCGCCAGCGGGAATTCTCACCACTGGCGGTCGCTTAAGTCACCCGCTTGTGGTAAGGATCACCGTTGGCGGTTGTATAATGTGACCCGCCAGTGGTGGTCTACCGTTGGCGGTTGCCTTATGTGGCCCACCAGTGGTGATTCCACCTATATATACACGAGACGCGGTCTCAAAAATTTTCTGAGTCTGGCGCGAAAATGAAATGACGCCGTCATGCTGCCAAATTTTCCCACCAAGCGCCGCCATCATCCCCGACCACCGCCGCCCCTCCGACCACCCCGCTGTCCTCCAGAGTGCCCGGCCGACCTCCACGAGCGCCCCGCCGTCGTCGGCGAGGGCCCCGCCCCTTCTCCCCGTGGACCACCACCGGTCTTCCGCTAGGGCGCCGCCCCTTCTCCCGTGGACCGCCGTCACGCCGTCGTCCGTAGGCGCCCCGCCGATCGACGACCTCCTCCCCGAGCGCCACCGCCCCTCTTCCCTACCGGGATGATATCCACCTCCCCGCGGGCCACTTCCCCAACCGCCGGCCGGGAACCGCCGCCGATTGCTCCGCCGCCGCCGCCTCCGCTGACAGCTCCGCCACCCCCGCTCGCCACCGACACCTCATCTCCTCACCGCTCGGCACGCATGGAGGCCGGGGATGGGGCCGGCGGCGCAGCAATGACAGCCCCGGCTTGGTTGGTTTTTTTTTCTTTTTTTTCAAAATGCAATTACATGTGTTAAAAATGTGGATAAATAGATTGTGGATAAATGCAATTACATGGGTTGTGGATAAATAGATTTAAAAATGTTACATATGGACTATGGATTTAATTTTATTAGTTTTGTTGTATAAATAATTAAATATGGACTATGGATTGTGGATAAATAGATTTATTTTATAAAAATGGATTATGCATTTTGTATAAATAGATTTATTATAAGTATGGACTATGGATTGTGTCTAATTTTTAAATAGATTTATTATATAAAAATGGACTATGGATTTAATTTTATTAGTTTTGTTATATAAATAATTAAATATGGACTATGGATTGTTGATAAATAGATTTATTTTATAAAAATGGATTGTTGTATAAATATGGACTATGGATTATTGTATAAATATGGACTATGGACTGTGGATTATCTATGATCAAATGTTAACAAGTGAACAATCCGGTGAGGAGGAATCTAGTGAGAGTGGTATAATTGGAGACTATGAAACTCCCTCTGAGTACGAACCAAGCGAACCACGACCTCGTAGGCGTCCCGAAGACGATGATGTTGATTACGAACCAAGCGATAATGAGGTCTGCATGCACATTCACTCAAATTAATGTTTGTTTATTCAATTAAGATATACTTTAAATAGTGTTTTATGTGTAGAACAATGACCGATCCCCACGATGACGTCGTAGAGCATCTAACATTCGTGCCCAAGAGGCATAAGTCATTTCAGAACCACAACCTTTGGGTACTACTAGTTCTAGTAACCTGAAAAGGAAACATGGTCATAGAAGAAGAAACCAGATCCCTGAAAGAGGACAACTTGTGATAGAATGGTTGGGTGACAAAGGTGAGCCCGTTGAACCTAAGGGGATAGCTGCTAGGTTTCGGAACATCGTCGGTGCAATTGTCAGAGACCAATTGGCGTCATGGATCACAACTACTAATTGGAAGACAGTCCATAAGGCTACGAAGGATGTATTATGGGCCAAAGTGAAAGAAAAATTTGTTTATCCAGAAGGTACAGAAAATGCAGGTAGAACTTTTGCCGAGGGCCTTTGTGGAAGAGCTTTTAGGAATTGGAGGTCTACACTTAATACTGAATTTGTCCATAAAGGAAAGGATGATAGGGATGTGTATGGTAACATTCTACTAGCATTCTGGGAAGAATTCGTAGATCAGAAGAAGACGGCAGAAGCAGTAGCTCTGAGCGTCCAACAAAAGTAGAAGGCTATGAAAGCTGCTGAAAACCCCCATCGCTTGGGTTCGGGAGGATATGCTGCCAAAATGGCAAAATGGAGGAAGGAGGAAGAAGAAAGGAGGGTAGCTGGTTTACCAACTATTTTTGAAGGCATGGATGAGCGTAGCAGGAATTGGATCCTTGCTCGAGTTCCAGCTATAGCACCTGACGGTAATGTTTCATTCCAGAAGCCCTCAACAGAACAAATTTATCAGAAGCAGGAAGAACTTGCGGAAATGCAAAAGAAAGGTCTTTTCATGCCCGACAGGGAGAAAGATATGTTAACCGCCACGATCGGAACGCCTGAGCACCCTGGCCGTGTTCGAGGGATTTCTTCTACCTTGCCCTGGGGTAAAGCATTTCGTGAACACCGATCAAGTTATAAAAAGCGAGATCGCTATAAGAAGAAGCTTGAAGACAAGATGAGAGAAATTTCCAAGCAAGAATTGATAGGCTTCTTCATACAACAACAACAACAACAAGCTTCGTTGGGCCAAGTGCGAGAGAATCTAATATCCGGTGGTTCCGGACAGTTTCCTACAAACCCGATGCTTGCCCGGATCGGAGCCATCCCGACTCCAAGTAGTGTTGGTTCTATTGCTAACGCCAAGCATCCCGTGGATGGCATTGTAGAGGATACACCATGCAAGTTGGTTATTCCATATGGAAGAAAACTAGATAAGTTTCGAGAAGTTGGGACGACCATGGCACTAACGGGTCGTGTGTTTCCGAATCCACCACCACCGCAGTATGCATGGGTTCAAGTTGTTTCGGTTTCCGATGAGTCGTGCGAGATTGATATCTCTACCGAGGATGGGATCGAGCTTCTCGGTGATGTGAGGAACCAATACATACCGTGGTATCATCGAGATATCATACTTAATGCATCACCAAGTCCCCGCTTGCAACCTAGCCAAGAACGAGTACCCCCGGGATCCGGATGCGCAATGGTCCAAGACACAATTGGTGGGGAACATGGAGGCGGTAACAATGAAAACAACATGATGATTGTGGAGCAGGGAGTTAACAATAATGACAACAACATGCCACAAACTCCTCCGGCATCAGGGGCAGGGCAGGGACATCATCATCTCCGAAATCTGTTCCAAGACCACAAACTCCTCCGACATCAGGGGCAGGGGCAGGGGCAGGGACATCATCTCCGAAATCCGTTCCAAGACCACAAACTCCTCCGACATCAGGTACAAGGGCAGGGGCAGGGGCATCATCATCTCCAAAATCTGTTCCAAGACCACCGTCTCCTCTGCCATGTCCAAGACCACCATCTCCTCCTCCAGCAACCAAGACGCCAACAACAATACACCGGATGATAAACTCATATGAACCAAAGACGAAATCATCTGATGTTGACTTGTTCTTGAAAGTACTGAAGAATAAACCTAAACGGGCTCCAACATTCAGTAAAGAATCACCTAATGTTCAAGTACTCAAGAAGGCACCAGATGAAAAGTCTTTATCTCGCACCTCTTTACAAAAACAAAAGGTGGAGCACATAAGTATGTTTTCGTCGGATGAGGTGCCCGACAAGTATGAGCATGGCAAACCATTCTTGTTTAGGTGGCAACTGAACGAAGGGCCGTCAGAATTGATGAGGCTGCATACTTGGATCATGCACGCCATGCAACAAGGCATTCACACTATCACCGCCAATCTCCCGAAATGGGTGTTCAGTAGCTCTTTTGACCGGAAGGTTGCAATCGATTTCCCAGATTTGCATGCGATGTTCCGTCGTGAAAAACTTGACATCAATCTCGTCACCATTTGGTCCATGTAAGTAGATCAACATCCCTATACGACATCCAAATCTATTCAATTCCATATGTATTGTTATTACCATCCAAAGTAAACTTTTTTGCAGGATGCAAGCGTCTGATGAAAAGAAAACATATGGGAGGTGGAAGGTAGCATATATTGACCCGCAACAAGTAACCAAATCACAACACACGTTCATAATGAGGGATCAACTAAGAAAGAAAATAGAGAAAGAAGCAAAGACACCAGAAGAGAAAGAAGAATTAATAAAGAATTACCAGAAAGCTAAACTTCACGAGGTGTCTGTATACATTGCAAGGGTCATGAGGATAAACCAACATAAGGATTCTATCAAGTTTGCTTACAATTTTGAGTAAGATCCTATAAATAACTATTTCATCATTTTCCTTCATTTTTAGTCTATTTATATTAATTATTTTAATTGTATGCAGTGATCACTTCATTTGCTTTCACATGTGTCCGAAGTTGGGAACAGTGGGGGTCTTCGACTCATTACACATTTAGCGGCTTCTTACAAGACAATCATTGATATTATAAGAAAGTAAGACAACTAAGTGCAATATATAATCACTAATGCGTGTATCAGCTATATTTCAAATTGTATTACTAACTTATGTTTTTATATCCTTAAAGTGCGTATGGGCTATACATACTCAATGGCGGGGAGCACAAGAAGAAAAAATTGGTGATATGCCATGCCAAATGGGTAAGAACACTTCTATTTATAAGTACCAATCATTTTTATCAGAGTTGGTACACTTCTGTTAATTAGCACCGATCATTTTTTATTTGGTTGTAGTGCTACAAACAACCTCCGCTATGTGGATATTATGTGTGTGAGGTTTTAAGAAATAATGGGAGGTACCGGACGAATCCTGAAGACGTAAGCCTCTTGTTTGTACACAACTATGTATGTGCTAATTAAGGTCCTGATGGTAATGCATAACAATCTTCATTTATTGTGTTTACGTGCAGATGCCTACCATTGACAAATCATGAGGGCAACTTGGTGACAATCACATCACCAACATTTGTGCGGACATGGCGAGATTCATCCTATGTGAGATTTGCCACGAGGATGGAGAATTCTTCGATAAAGAAGGAGTTTTGTCATTAGACAATGCAGAAAGGTTACGAAGATGGGTGTCTTAGGGTTATCTATTATGCACAATGTTTTGTAATGTGACTTATGTATACATTTTTTATTTTAGTTTGGATTATGTGTTTGTGAGACATATATTTGGATTTGGCGGTTAAATACAAATTAAATTACAATAAATTAAAGTGAATTTAGCATACAAATGCTAATGTGAAAAAAATAATAGACGAAAATGACAAATTATCTACAAATAATAAACAATTATGGGGAATTATATAGGAAATGGGAAAAATGCTTTCTGTGGCGGGCGGTCTAAGCAACCGCCAGCAAAGATGACCCTTGTGCTGGCGGTTCTCTTAAACGACCGCCAGCAAAAATGGCATTTGTGCTGGCGGGCTGCTTAAGTAACCGCCAGCACTGATGACATTTGTGCTAGCGGTCGTTTAAGTGACCCGCCAGCACAAATGGCTCTGTGCTGGCGGGCCGGCTACCCGCCAGCACAAAGGGCCATTTCTACTGGCTCAAAGTTGCTGGCGGGTGCCGCGCCCGTCAGCAAAAACCGGTTTTAGGTGCCAGGACAAATCGTTTCTGGCCTAGTGGAAGCCACCTCCTTAAATTCACACAGCTAGCATTGACAATTTAATGTCATTTTGCCTCCTGGAACCAATGGTACCAGAAATTCAGACCAAACATTACACTCGCATTAAAGAGAAGGCATCTATAAAGGAAAAGAAAATAGGTACCATGTTTGGTTTAAGTTGACAGACGTGCCATTCTCGTATACCGAAAGCAAGAAAACTGCTATGAGATGTACCAATGAACTAGACTTTCTGGTAACCAATTGAACTAAGACTTTCTGAAACTAAATAAAAAAGTGCAGTTATTCACTCAAATCAAACCAGATGCACTAAGGCACAGAACAAGTCTCAATGTAGGGATTCAATTTACTCTACAAACAAAAAAGACCATTTAAATACCTTGCCTGTTCCAGAGTTCTAATAGTTCAGATAACTGGATTTAAATAAATATTAAAACAACTGATAGGGGCAATGTTTTAGTGCAGCTACACAGTAACTGAGAGAAAAGTAAATGATAAATCAGGTATCAGTCTCAGAAGAAAAAGTGTGGAGAGATGCTCATAATTGCCGCTCAAGCTTGACAGGAACAACACCAATTATCACCCATACCCATCAGCCACTTCACAAAATGAAGCATCATCGGCAGAACTAGGATGAGCCCGGATTCGCAGCCATTGCCGAGAGCAGCATGCTCTCGGCACAGGCTCTACCGAGAGGAACCTCTCGGCACAGGACACTCGGCACCATCCGGTTGGCAAAGAGCTCTGTGTCGAGGGCCCCACCAAATCCTCTCGGCACAGATGTGCCGAGAAGCATATAAAACTCTCGGTAAAGACTTTACAAAAAGAATAAAAAAAGCAAAACACCACAACGCGGGCCCATCGGCCGTCCGTCGTGGCCCACCGCGGCCGGACCTCCGCCGCCCCGCCACCACTTCATCATCGCCGCCACGCACGCTCCCGGACCACCACCGCCGCCGGAGGCGAACACCACCACTGGAGAAGGAGTACCAGTCGCCGCCACCACCCGGGAGACCGGAGGTTGCCACCACCACCGCCGGAGGCCGCCACAACCACCGCCGCCACCACCATCGACAACCGCCGCTCCGGCCACTGTGAAACCAAAGAGGAGTGAGACACAAACACACACAGAGAGACATCCAAACCACCACCACCTCGAGTTGTGCCGCCACCACACCTCACTATGTCGCTGCTCCTCACCACCGGTGAGGGGCGCGCAGAGGGGGGAGGGGTGGGAAGGAAAAGGAGGGGGCGGTGGTGTGGCCGAGAGAGATGAGGGGGAGGTGACGCGACCATCGGATGTGGAACAGAGGCGGCGCCGACCAGCCGCCGTCTCCTCCACTGTGAGTGCCGGGAGCCATCGGGAGCTGGGAGCCACGAGCTTGGACCTCCACTGCCGGATCTGAGAGGAGGAAGGGGGCGGCGCCGGGAGGGAGGAGGAAGGGGCGGCGCCGGGAGAGAGAGAGAGAGAGAGAGAGAGAGAGAGAGAGAGAGAGAGAGAGAGAGAGAGAGAGAGAGAGAGAGAGAGAGAGAGAGGGGGAGAGGGGAGAGGGGGGGAGAGAGGGGAGAGAGAGAGAGAGGAGGAAGGGCGGCGGATCTGAGGGGAGACGGGGAGAGGAAGGAGAAGGGGGCGGCGGCGGAGGGAGGAGGGGTGGGGTGGGGAGAGGGGTGGTGTTGATTTTATAGGGTTAGGGTTTGGTTTTTTGGGTTGGCCGAACGGTTAATGGGTCGCTAGCTCAATTGCAGCTTTGCTGAGAGCCCAATGAACGGCTCTCGGCAGAGATTTTCTTGAAATGCATTTAAGTGCTTAATAACAAATAAATTCAAAAAATTACAAAATTTTAGTTTGGAGTAACACATGTTGAATATTACCTATAGAAAAGTTTTCTCTAAGACTTCGAACCTAATAATGTTAGTTCAAATTCTTAGAAACTTCTCGTGAGATGTTCTGGTTTGTAAACAATGTACATTTCGAAGTGTTCAAAACATTATCAATTTTTTTTCACAACCCTCTCATATGATATCATGATGACTTGACAAATTTTGTGATTTCAAACTTCATTTGAATTCTATACAATTTTAAAACCTTTGTACCTCACGATCTACATCACGATCAGAGAACCAAAATGCTGGAAATTTAGCTTCATTTCATGTACATGGTCTTAGACATGTCTCATGGACATGAATATCATTTTTCCAACAACTTTACTCTATATGATATGACTTCATGCATTTGCAGTTCATATCAGACGTATACAAAAAATACCTAGAAAATAGTAAAAGTTTTAAATATAGCAAATAGAGCTGAAGTTGTGTCAAATTTGAGCATAAGTTTTGTATAAGTGTATGTTGATGATAGAAAAAATTTGGAAGTAAAAAGGTGAATTTTTAAAATTTCTTTGCCGAGAGCCGAAAAATTGCACTCGGCAAATAAATTCTTTGCCGAGAGCCATCTTGTTGGCTCTCAGCAAAGAAATCTTTGCCGAGAGTTTTTAACTTGGCTCCAGGTAAAACCTTCTTTGTCGAGAGTTTTTATTTGCCTCTCAGCAAAGCTTCGGGCTCTAGGCAAAGCCTGCGATTCCGGTAGTGCAGGGCAAGAGAATGAACAACAAACTTATTGTATGCACTTCATAACTAGTTCCGTCACAATATCAACCCACCACCATATACACCTCTGTTAGCCAGAATGGCATGTCGCTCAGATTTGTGTAGACAGGACAGGGGAAGATGCATGGGGGTAACTTGCTGCTCAAGAGCAAAGCATTTACACTTGTGTGGCCATTAGCATCATAATTCATAGTACGTGGTGGAGTGGAATATATATCAAATGAACCAAAGTGACATCTCAGCTTAGGTTTAACAGTAAACGCAGGTTTGGCTAAAAATAAAGCTGGACTGCTATTAGTGAAGTGTATACTCCTATCCACGTTCCCATCACAAAAGGAGCTTGAACAGGGGGTGCCAATGTCACAATGTGGAACATGGTGCGCAGGCAGTTAGCTGTGCTCGTGAAATCACAAGAACTACAGAAACACAGGTTTCGCCTAATCCTTTTTCTCTGAATTGCTCCGCTTGACGGAATGGCACAACTCTGAAGAGAAGAGAGACAACACCAGGGAACGAACCTATCAAACGAACGCGAAGATGCAGGCGACTTGGACATCGATCCCTGCAGCCACCGGTCCCGCGAGAGCCCAAATCCTCCGCAGCTGCTGCGGCCCTTCTCCCGTCGCCTACGCCACGCGGACAGAGGACGGCGCCGAGCCCGGCGGCGGCGGAAGCGCTTCTCCTCTTCCCTGTGTGAGACGAGAGGACATGCAGAGTCCGAGTTGGGGAAGGAACCCGATAGCGCGCGCCTAGGGTTAATTGCGGCCTTGCGGGGCTTTATATAGCGACACCCCGGGCTCCCCCCTGGACCAATACAACTGCCGCCGCCGCGTTCTTGCAATCTTGATCTAGGGTTCCAGAGAGAGAGAGAGAGAGAGAGAGAGAGAGAGAGAGAGAGAGAGAGAGAGAGAGAGAGAGGCGGAGGGAAAGAGCTGCCACTGCGGCGATGGATTCGGCAGCGGCGGCGGCAGAGGCCGGAGCAGCCACTAATGCGGTGGCAGAGGCGGGAACGACCAAGCCGGAGGGGGGCAAGAAGAGGACGGTGACGATCCGGCTGGAGCAGGCGTACATCGACTCTCTCCTGAAGGAGTATCCTATGAAGCCCCTCCCATTTTACCCTGGAGAGCTCGAAAAGAATGTCAAGGATCCCGTGTGCAGGGAGATCATCCGTGAGGTTTTGGGCCCAGCTTTGGCCGTTCTGAAGAATATCGAGGACCGGGACGAGGCCATCATCAAGCAGTACCACGAGCAGGGCTACGCGGAGCAAGAGATCGAGGTCGATGACGACGACAATGATGAAGAGGCGTATACGTAGGAGGGCACACCGGAGGGAAACTTCTGGCGCAAAGGGAAAGGAGAATCGTGCAAGAATTGTATCTAGTAACTATCTTTTTAAGTTAAGTCTATTTATCATGTAGGATCTGTCGTGTGATCCAACTATCGAAGCAAGTACTAGTGCTGTGCCAGCTTGGCGCGAATAATCTTGTATGAGGTTAAGAACCTACCCCTGAAGCTGCAGGTTGCTTCAGAAACTAATGTTCTGAACTTGCATTGCCGGCGGCCTCCGTGCGATTACTGGTGGCTTCATGACACCGTCGCCTACAAGCCGTCAGATGTGGACGGCGTGGACGACACGACCCGTCGACGGCGGCAGTGGACGCGCTGCACGTGTCGTCGGAGCCGCCGCACCCGCGCGCTCCCACTCGCACCGGCGGCGGCGCACCGCTATTAGCTTTTGCAGGAACTCCGTGATCGCCATGCCCAACACGCGCGCCGTCACGCGACCGAGCACGCGCGCGACGAGAGAGCCGCCGTCCAGAAAACGACCCCTGCTGGCCTCGTGGATTCGTCTGCTGCCTGCTGATGAGAGAGCATTCGTCCACCCGGCGCCTTAAGCTTGCATGTGGGCGGCCTGCAACTTGCGCGGCCGTCCCAAGCTCACATTGCCACCCTGGCACTAGTCATCGCACGGAGGCCTTCACCAAAGCTGGCAGCGGCAGCCGGCCAGCACGCTAGCTGCTCCGGTCACGCACCAACGCCGCACCGCACACGCACGCATGGCCGGTCGACCTCTCGAGTCCCACCCAGCTGGTCAGGCATGCTGCATGCCTACCATGCATGTTTGACTGTTCAACGCTAGACGACTCTCTCTGCTACTTTTGACTTTTCCACGTAAACAGGTTAGAGACAATACCGTTCACGCCGCCGTGGGCCCCACGAGCGCAGCATTCTTCCCGCGTTGGCCGGTGCAATCCGGGGTTCGCAAAACCGGTGGGAACCGGTCCGGTTCGGCCGGTTCCCGGTGAAACCGGTCCGGCCCGGTACATGAACCGGTCCGGTTCCCACCCCTAAACCGTGTCTACATTTTTTACCTCCCAGTAAACCGGCCGGTATTTTTGAACCGTGGGTACCGGTCCACCCACGGTTCGGTTAACCCTGGTGCAATCGTCGCCGGCCATCGCGCCCAGCAAACTCAAGGAGGGTGCCAACATTGTCCTTACTGCCAAAAAGGAGATAATTAACTGATTTTCACCCGATCAGTTTAATTCACTCTAAAGATAATTGCAAAGGCAATGACACTGCGGCTCGCCACACATATGAACGAGCTTATCTCAATCGATCAAAGCGCCTTCATTAAAACAAGGAGTATCCATGACAATTTTATGGCAGTGCGAAATATGTCAAAACGGCTGCATCAGCACTTTTTTTCAAGTTGGACATCGCCAAAACTTTTGACTCTGTACGTTGGGATTACCTACTCGCCTGTTAGCCACCGACGGCAGCGTGGCCAAGGAGCGGTAGGCGGCGGCGCGGCAGTGGAGAGAAGGGAGGGGCACAGATGTAGATAGATAGATAGATAGATAGGTAGGTAGGTAGGTAGGTAGACGGATAGAACATTCGAGAGGAAGACGAGCCACTAACTTTCACACTGCGCTTCCTGATACTCCGAGGTCTTGGGCCTGGTTCAGAAAACCAACGACTCGGGCATCCCATGGAGTCTATACACATTGTCTAGATACACCTGTGCGACGGACATATCTGTGAATGGGTGCTTGAGAGGTAGAAAGTGAGCGAACTTGGAAAACTTATCGACCACCACCAATATGCAATTGAAAGGACCAGAGCGGGGAAGACCCTCAACAAAATCAAGAGAGGCCATTTGCCAAGCTGGGATCGGCAACGGCTGGAGCAAACCTGGGTAGCGAGCGTGGTCTTGGCCTGTTGACAGACTGAGCAGCTTTGCACAAACGCTGTGACTGCTGAGCATACCAGGCCGGCAGGCCATAGAAATATTGCTTGAGTCGAGCATAAGTTTCTGGGATCCCGGAGTGCACCCCCCCCCCCAGGCAGAGCTGTGAATTGCAGCCAGCAAATTCTGTTTTTGAAACGAAGCTAGCCTGGAACAGCATCCTGCTGCAAAGACAGCTTAGTTACTGTTGGGGAAGTTGGCCTTCGGAAGCCTCGCCCTCGTCCGGCCACGCTGACGACTTTCGGTCCGCGTACGGCTTCGGTCTCGCAGGGAAACCTTCGCGGTACGGGTGTTAACAGAAGCGCTAACACTGCTCATGTTACGTGAGGATTGTTGTGCAGGGATGGTCCCATATGGCTGCGCCTGCCTTCGGTGCCGAAGGCCCGGATGGTTGCACTCCGGTGATGAAGGTTCGAGAGAGCCCGGAGCGCGCTGTGCTGGCCGGGAACGTCGCGTCCGGGACCAGCAGCGACACGGGCGGGACGCCCGGAGTGGCGCGATATGTCCAAGGCGGGATCGCACTTCGGCGCCGAAGGCGCGGCGATCCTGGACATGTGGCTGCTGCCGACGTGTAAAGAGGGCTCCGTGCGAGGCAGAGACAAGAAGTGTCGCGTGTAAAGGCATTTCAGCCGTACAAAGACACGCTGGAGGCCTGTACGACGCGGGGACTTACTGTTATACCCTTGTAAAGTGCTTAAAGCCGTTTGTCAGGAACGGAAAAGGTGTAATTGAGGCAAATGACTATGCTCAGGGGACTCCTATAAATAGTGAACCCCTTGTAACGAAACAGACACACTGTAATGAGAAGAGAGTACCGAAGGCGTCTGCAGTTCTTTCGGTCTTCGGTCTGCTAAGTGTTCCCTTGTTTCCTTTTCGTGTCGTTAAGTTTCTGCATCTTCCTTCTTAGCGCAAGTAGTAGTAGCACCCTTCGCGGTAGCGAGCTGAGGGAGAGAGAGCTCAGGGGGTTGTTGTGTCGGCGTCCACCGTTCGGGCCCGATCTCCACCAACAGTTTGGCGCCCACCGTGGGGCTCGAACAAGCTATGCTACCCCCTTGAGGGGGGCCTAGTCTTCGAGGTAGCCTTCGGCGGGGTAAGTGACAGCCTGGGCACGGATCGCCTTGGGTGCGCGCGGGCCAAGCCTGTCACTTATCGTCGTGACCGAAGGAAAAGACCGCTTGACGCGGTGCGAGGCCACGATTCGGCCAGAGTAAACGCACGCCTAGAGTGATGCGTCGGTCCTGATTTGACCGAAGAAAAAGACCGCTTGACGCGGCACGAGGCCACGATTCGGCCGGAGTAAATGCACGCCTGGAGCGATGCGTCGGTCCTGATTTGACCGAAGAAAAAGACCGCTTGACGCGGCACGAGGCCACGATTCGGCCGGAGTAAACGCACGCCTGGAGCGATGCGTCGGTCCTGATTTGACCGAAGGAAAAGCCGCTTGACGCGGTGCGAGGCCACGATTCGGCCGGAGTAAACGCACGCCCGAAGCGATGCGTCGGTCCTGATTTGACCGAAGGGAAAGCCCGCTTCACGCGGCACAAGCCCCCGAGTTGGCTTGAGCAGGCGCACGCCCGGGGCATCGCTTCGGCCTCCACTTGACCAAAGCTAAAGGCCTCTCGGCGCAGCACGAGACGACGATGTGGTCAAAGAAAACGTGTGTCCTGGACATAATGATGTTTTTTAACCCGAGCGAGTGAGTTTTACGAAAACATTCTGAAGACGGCGGGTTCGATGCAAGTTGCACCCAGAGGGGAAGCGCGGTGCCGCTTCGTCTCAACGTGTTCAGGGGCACAAACAACCTCGTTTCTTTCCCTTGTCACATTCTCAACATACAATGTACTTCGGCACAACAATACAACTTTACAAGGGAAAAAGCAATGCAGTTACAATACACATCGTCACGAACACAAAATTTACAAATCCGTGGGCAAAGATTCGCTCCGGGCATACCGCGAACACTTTCGGGGGGAGTTCCGAAGTCCTCTGCTTCAAGTCTTCGCGGCAGTCCGTAGCTACACCGAGCGATCAATCTTCGTTCAGCACATCTTCACAGATCTCGTCGATCAACCGAAGATACGCCATATCTATAATCTCCAGCGCCATCTCCCGAAGCTCGCTGTCGGTAGGCATCCGTCCTGCGCCGAAGTCGGGATTAGAGTCAGTGCGCCGGCGGTCATTCCGTTTCCACCTTCACAGTCGCGAAGCTCTCCGACGGGGCGTCAGGAATTAAATATACATACTCGGGCGGTCCAAGGACCCCCTCCTCGACCGGCTCTACTTTTGGAACGACCCCTTCGGTCACGAAGGGGACTGCTGAGTTTCGTTTAGCCGCCCTACGGGCGGCTCGCTCTCTAAGAATGGCATCCCGACGCGCGGGATCCTTCAAAAAATCTGCAAAAAAATGTTTAGCGACTTCATTATGAAGGCGGTAGCGCTCCGCGCGATACGACAAAAACTCGGAGTACGAGACATCGGGATGGCGAATGCTAAACTTCGTCCAAACAATCGGGGCGACAAAAAGAGAGTTTAAGGGCAGAGACGAACTGCTCGCACCTTCGGACCTCTGCGCAGGAACCACCGAAGGAACCTGCGCAGAGATACCTTACATTAGTTTTACTTTACAAAAATTCATCACCCCAAAAGGAGCACGTTTCGTTTGTTTACAAGGCCAAGCCTGGTGCGCTTCAGACCACGGCTCCTTCGGTGACGACGGGGGTTTCACTCAGCACAGCACTTGCTTCGGGGGCCTCGACGGACGCGACGGCTGCGTCGACCGCAGGCTCCACAGGCACCTCGCCGCCAGGACAGCTGGCAGCCAGCAGTGCAGCCTCAAGCTCCGCTACGTGTGCCGCCTCCGAAGCGTCTGCCGCAGCGTCTTCCTCCATGGGGGCAGCGGCTGCAACGACGTCGCCTTGGGCAGGCGCGACCTCCACTTCGGGAACAGGAGCAGCCTCAAGGGCGGCAGACGCAAGAGGGGCAGTCCCATCGGCAGCTTCGGCACGCTCGCCCTCAGTTGCGGGTTCCGACGCGCCCCCCGCGTGCCCTTCTTCGGTAGTGGGAGCCGTCGTGTCCTCTAGCAACTTGATCTCGAACGAAATGGAAGTCAATGGCAATGCGCTTCATACGAGAATGGAACACGGGGTTGGCGCAAACATAAGTGGCACTTACATTGTCACAATAGATGACTGGAGTGGGTGAGATTGGAACTTTCAGCTCTTGAAGAAGATTCATGATCCAATTGACTTCAGCGGCTGTGGAGGCAATGGCCCGATATTCGGCTTCGGTGGAGGATCGAGCAACTGTCTTTTGCTTTTTATAACTCCAAGAGATAGGATTGGCTCCAAGGAAAACAACATAAGCTGAAGTGGAAGTTCGATCATTAGGATCACCGGCCCAATCGGCATCCGCAAATGCGTGGCGGCGCCAGTTTCGTCGTCAGGAACACCGGTGGCCTCGCCTTCCTCTCTCGCCGCAGCTTCGGGACCCCCAGCGGTGATAAGAGGAACGCCGGGCATAGCGATCCAGTCCCCCTCTGTCATGAACTGGGGCAAAGGTGGAGTGCCGCCAAACCGAACCCGGATGCGGTCATAAACACGCTCTTGTAGACGAGGTCTTATCTGCAAAACAACGGGGGCAACGTGTCAAAATAGGCGTGAGAATATACCATTAACGCAACCTTAAACGAAGGGCAGAGGTAGCTTCGGTGTACCTGAGCACTAAGACGAGCGGACTCGTCCAAAGTGAGACGATACCCGCACTGGGCGAAGAAGGCGTTCATGAAATTTTTGGCAAGGTTCTTGGGGAGCACCGGGAGCTGTCCAACGTCGAGGTCCGCGTCGGTGGGCCATTCGAAGTTTTCCTTGGTAAGCCGACGAAGGTCACTCTTGCTGATCGTCTTCTCCAACGATGGACGATCCGAGGGCACCAACGAGCACACGGAATACGCCAGCGTGCGAACCCCCACCGCGGCCCTGAGCTCTCCGAAGATTTTCGTATTCGTAGAGATGAGGTCGAAGCAGGCATTCACCCACTCATAATATGACTCAACGGTGCACCGGGGGAATGGGATAGGCGGCGCGCTGAGATTGCACTGGTCCAGCAGCTGCAGTATGTCGTTCCGAAGGGCCTCCGCGCTCCGAATATGATCTGCCCGGTACCGCTCCAGCGTCCCGCTCAGCTCGCTCGCCTCTTTCTGCGCTTCGGCCAACTTCGCCTCCTTGTCGGCAAGCTGAGCGTGTAAGTCCTCCTTGGCGCTGCTCAGAGTCTCCATGTCGTGGCGCAACGTTTTGAGGACAGCTTCGGAGGACTTCGCCGCGTCTTCTTTCTCTTGCTGCAGCCTCCAGGTGCGCTCTTGTTCCGTAGCCAATCGCCCCTCCAGCTCCGCCACACGGTTTTCAAGCGAGGAGACGGCGTCCACTGATCTCTCCTTCGACTCCTTGCTCTCCTGCTCCAGCCTTCGGGCGAGGCATCGGGACGCGATGAAGGCTTTCAGGGACAGATCCCCGCACGCTGTTGTGAGCTCAGCTGCGGTAAGCTTCCCGAAGTGTTCCTCTTCATGAGGTATGGCGAAGCTTGCCCCGGCCTTCTCCAGGAACTGGCGTTCATGCCCGCCACTCGTCAGGCCCAAAAAACGGATCGTCATCCCGCCAATCAGCTTGGCTTCGGCGGGAACTTGGAGACGGACAGCGGCGGCACGGGGCTCCTCAGGCGTCACCCGATAGCTGCTGCTCTCGGGCTCCTCGTCCTCTCCTTCCTCTCCTTCCTCCGCTTCGGCGACGACATCATCCTTCTCGGTAGCAGGGGCCGAAGGGGAGGCGGACTGCTCGGTGCCACCGGAGGACGTGTCGGACGAGCTGGTGGAGGTGGAGCTGGAATTATCCTTCTCTTGAGGGGCTTCGGCGCCAAGGGCGACGGGGCTCGGCTTGCGCGGAGCGTCACCAACGGAGGACACAATGCGAACATCACTGTCGTCATCACTGTCTTTCTCTTGCGGGCTGAGGGGGACAAGCAGCGGCCCGGCGGCCTCTTTCCCGGCTCTCGCCGAAGGCGCGTCCGAAGGCACAGCCGCGCGCAGCGGCACGGCGGCGATCACATCCTCGACGAGGCTTGTCTCAACGTCGACAACGCGAGTCCTCTTGGGTGATGGGGGCGAGTCCGCCGACCGCCCGTCCCGCTTCTTCTGGGCCTTCCCTTCGGCAGCAGCAGTGGCCGCGGCAGGGGCGCCCCTCCCCGCCGGTCTTCGCGGAGCGGCGCGCGGTGAAGTTGCCGTCTCCTCGGCGTCCGCTTCGGCGGCCGCAACTGCCGCGGCTTTCTTCTCGGCTGCCTCGCAGTGCTTGGCGAAACCGACGCGCTCAGGAGGAGTGATCTTGAAGAACTCGAATACTCGGTTCGTCCGAGATCCGTTCAGCTCTGCGACGGTGTCTTTATACTCCTTCGGCGAGACGGGGCCGAGGATGAAGTCCCCGTGCGCCTCCACTTTTCTTCTCCTCAGCACTGCGGGCAATAATCTTAATCGGTCAGCATTTTATTTACCCGGAATGTAGCTAAGAAAAAACCCTCCAAAGGACGCCAAGTAACTTACGTTCGGCTGTGAAACCGAAGACCTTCGTCCAGTCAGGGCAGGGAATGCCCCCGATATCATCCGCCCACTCGTCGTCGGCCACGGACCAGCCGTCCACCAATGGGCACACAGGGATGCTGCAATACTCCTCCACGATGTCGCGCGTACCGTACTTGCGCGCGAACCGGCGCAGCATTATCACGAACTCGTCGCCTTCGGGGCACGAAGGAGTCTTGGCATAGGACTCGTGGAGGGGCGGGAGCTCCTTCGTGGCCAGCGGGTGAGACTGTAACACCCCGCCCACCAAAGCCGCACCGCCCAGCCCTTCCGTAGGGGCGAGCACGCGTACACATAGCACCCTGCTTACACTTTCGTCCTCGCTTCATGTAAAAGGGTTAACCCGAGGGTGGTATGGCTGGTGGACAAAGGCTTATAAGTTGGCTCCACCCTTGCTCTACTAGCAATGTGGCACTAAACACGCGCACCGCGCTCATGGGCCACTCATGGGCCATCCAAATTGGGCCGGGTGTGACATTCACCCCCCCTCAAAGAACCCGACGTCCTCGTCGGTCCAACTCACCCGTCCAGTGCCGACCCATACGCCATGTCGTGTGCCCCATCCCAGGCCCACACGCACATGCATATGTCCGCACACTGACCCGAGCAAATGTCCAGGAACCTTCCCTCTTAGCGCACGACCGTACGTCCAGTGCCGACCCATATGCCATGCCGTGTGTCCCATCTCAGGCCCACACGCGCCATGCGCCCTATGTCCGCACACTGACCCGTACGCGCAACCGCGAGGGTCGGCTCTGATACCATTTGTAACACCCCGCCCACCAAAGCCGCACCGCCCAGCCCTTCCGTAGGGGCGAGCACGCGTACACATAGCACCCTGCTTACACTTTCGTCCTCGCTTCATGTAAAAGGGTTAACCCGAGGGTGGTATGGCTGGTGGACAAAGGCTTATAATGTCACATAGGGCGCATGGCGCGTGTGGGCCTGAGATGGGACACACGGCATGGCATATGGGTCGGCACTGGACGTACGGTCGTGCGCTAAGAGGGAAGGTTCCTGGACATTTGCTCGGGTCAGTGTGCGGACATATGCATGTGCGTGTGGGCCTGGGATGGGGCACACGACATGGCGTATGGGTCGGCACTGGACGGGTGAGTTGGACCGACGAGGACGTCGGATTCTTTGAGGGGGGGTGAATGTCACACCTGGCCCAATTTGGATGGCCCATGAGTGGCCCATGAGCGCAGGTGCGCGTGTTTAGTGCCACATTGCTAGTAGAGCAAGGGTGGAGCCAACTTATAAGCCTTTGTCCACCAGCCATACCACCCTCGGGTTAACCCTTTTACATGAAGCGAGGACGAAAGTGTAAGCAGGGTGCTATGTGTACGCGTGCTCGCCCCTACGGAAGGGCTGGGCGGTGCGGCTTTGGTGGGCGGGGTGTTACAGAGACCCTCCGGAAGAAGGAGGGTTCACGGTGTAGTAGAACCAGTGCTGCTGCCAATCCGAAGGCCATTTATTCCGATATGCGGTCACTGGGCTCATCACGCCAGACTTGTACGAAAAGTTCAGACAGCCGAACTGACAGTCCTTCTCCACAGACTGGTCCCCTTCCTCCTCGAAGACCGTCCGCCGCTGGTGGTGCACTTGATGCGCCGAAGCGAATCCCTCGGCGGAAGGCTTGATCTTCGTAGTCCGGCATATCCACATGTACACCGACAGCCGCAGGATGGCGTTTGGAGTGAGTTGGTGCAAGTAGATGTCGAAATACCGGAGGATGTCAACGACGGCGGGGTGCAGCGGGAAACGAAGCCCCTCGTACAGCAGATCGCGGAAGATGACGACTTCGTTGTCCCGTGGCCGCGGCACAGTTTCTCGGCCAGGGGCTCGGCCGGCCCCGACCATGCGGTTCTTCACCAGCGACTCCACGTCGGTCTTGTCGATCTGGCTCCGGCCGAACGTGTATGTCTTCGCAATCTCCCTCGCGACAGCATCGCGTCTCCGCTTCGGCGCCATGAGTGCTAACTAAGCGCGGAGTGAAAACGGAAGCAAGGGGGCTGGAGGAACTCTTACAGTAGACCTTCGGAGCTCTCGAGCGTCGTAGCTTTAGGTTGCGGCCGCGTTGTGGGGCAACCCAAAGGGCGGCCCCCTTTTTATAGTAATGAGCCCCGATAATCGCGCCGATGATGACCGAAATTACCGTTTTACCCAGTAACAACCCCTCACAACGGTAAAGTTTTCAAGGGGCAATGCACGTCTTTTTTCAGGTTTCCGCGTCAGCGTGGGCCGTCCGGGGGAGTTCCGAAGGCCATTCTTCACCCCAACAAAGGTTCATCGTAAGTTCGGCCCATCATGGGTTCAGGACGGCCCTCACTGACGAGGGGCTGCTGTTGGGGAAGTTGGCCTTCGGAAGCCTCGCCCTCGTCCGGCCACGCTGACGACTTTCGGTCCGCGTACGGCTTCGGTCTCGCGGGGAAACCTTCGCGGTACGGGTGTTAACAGAAGCGCTAACACTGCTCATGTTACGTGAGGATTGTTGTGCAGGGATGGTCCCACATGGTTGCGCCTGCCTTCGGAGCCGAAGGCCCGGATGGTTGCACTCCGGTGACGAAGGTTCGAGAGAGCCAGGAGCGCGCTGCGCCGGCCGGGAACGTCGCGTCCGGGACTAGCAGCGACATGGGCGGGACGCCCGGAGTGGCGCGATACGTCCAAGGCGGGATCGCACTTCGGCGCCGAAGGCGCGGCGATCCTGGACACGTGGCTGCTGCCGACGTGTAAAGAGGGCTCCATGCGAGGCAGAGACAAGAAGTGCCGCGTGTAAAGGCATTTCGGCCGTACGAAGACACGCTGGAGGCCTGTGCGACGCGGGGACTTACTGTTATACCCTTGTAAAGTGCTTAAAGTCGTTTGTCAGGAACGGAAAAGGTGTGATTGAGGCAAATGACTATGCCCAGGGGACTCCTATAAATAGTGAACCCCTTGTAATGAAACGGACACACTGTAATGAGAAGAGAGTACCGAAGGCGTCTGCAGTTCTTTTGGTCTTCGGTCTGCTAAGTGTTCCCTTGTTTCCTTTTCGTGTCGTTAAATTTCTGCATCTTCCTTCTTAGCGCAAGTAGTAGTAGCACCCTTCGCGGTAGCGAGCTGAGGGAGAGAGAGCTCAGGGGGCTGTTGTGTCGGCGTCCACCCTTCGGGCCCGATCTCCACCAACAGTTACCAACTCCGAAGCATGAGGATCAGGAACATAGGAACTGATCACTTCTTCCAACCACTGTGGGGTGGCCACTGAGATAGATAGCACTTCATCAGCACAACCCCTACGGAACAGGCATCAGCCACTCGGTTCTCCGACCCTTGTTTGTACACCACCTTATATTGAAGGCCCAACAGCTTTGTAAAGCCTTTCTGCTGCCATGGGTGTGCAGACGTTGTTCATTAAGGTGAATGAGACTTCGCTGATCCGTATGGATGATGAATTCCCCTAACTGCAAATAGTGACACCATTGATCAACAACACTAATATAGCAAGGTACTCCTTCTCGTATGTTGACAGACCTCTGTTCTTGGGCCCCAGCGAATTACTAATGAAAGCCAGTGGGTGACCTCTTTGAGTCAGCACAACACCAACACTAGATGCACATGCGTCTGTCTCGATGGCAAAAGGAAGAGCAAAGTCCGGCAAGGCCAGCACTGGAGCTGAAGATAGTGTTGTCTTGAGTGCAGAAAAAGTTGTTTCCTGATCTCGAGTCCAAACAAACATGGAGTTCTTCTTAAGCAAATTGGTCAGAGGTCGAGCAAGAATCCCAAAATGTTTTACGAATTTCCGATAATAACCAGGGAGCCCCAGAAAACTACGAAGCTCCTTAACTGAAGATGGTACAGGCCACTGCAGGATAGCTTGAACTTTTGTTGGGTCGGTTAGCTTGAACTTTTGTTGGGTCGGTGGCAACACCCTGAGCACTGGCCAACAAACACCGTCCCAATACAGTTTCAACATGTATTTTCAGAGACAATTCACCGGATGGGGAATCACAATTGCACATTTTCAACACATCACACACATTCTATTTATTTTCATGCACAGGTTCATTACATAGGATGGACATTACAAAGGAATACAGTTTTGCTGCTAGCTGTCTTGCTTGAGTTGATGTCTCCCTCAATTTTGACACTTGTTTTCTTGCTTGTCATCTACTTCAGGCGCTAGGCAGCAGCCAAACCAAAACCCAGACGCTCGTCACATTGCAATACCCAGACACTACCGGAAACAGAGCCTCTGCCGAGCGCTCGAATCTGTGCCGAAAGCGAAACTCTAGGCTCACGGCACAGGGCCTCTTTGCCGAGAGTTATATAGAGAGCTCTCGGCACAGAAAGTACCCACGGTGCATACAATCTGAGCCGAGAGGAAAGGTACCAGGCTCTCGGCACAGAAGAAAACTCACGACACAGAGGATCTACAGCGAGAGCCACTAGAGTAGGCTCTCGGCACAGGTAGGACCTCACGGCACAACTGGACGGCCGTGACGGCCGTTGGCCCGTCCGTCAATTGTGCCGAGAGCCGACCCACTGGCTCTCGGCAAAGACGTCTGTGCCGAGTGCTTTTCCAAGGCTCTCGGCAGAGAATTAAAAAAAATCAAATTCACACATCCAAACCTTTTGCTTCATCAACCTACACCCCTGCAAAGCATATGCTCAAATTTCACATAAATATAGATATGTATGTTGTATTTAACAATTTTATTTCATTCTAGGTAATTTTTTTCGTGTATGTCTCATATGAACTGGAAGTACATGAAATCATGAAGTAAAGTTAGTGAAAAATGATATTCATGTTCATGAGGCATCTTTAAGACCGTTTACATGAAATGACGCTAAATTTTCGACATTTGACTTTCTCATCACGATGAACATCGTGAGGTAGAAGAATTTAAAAATTGTATAAAATTCAAATAAAGTTTGAAAATCACGACTTTTGTCGAGCACTCATGATATCATCTAAGGAAGTTGAGAAAACAAATTGACAACATTTTGAACACCGGGACACGTACGTTGTTTAGAAACTCGAACATCTCACAGAGAGTTTCAAGGAATTTAAACTAATGTCACTAGGTTTGAGTACAAGAACATTTTTATAAGTAATGCACATCATCAGTGGTGACATATTGAATTTTGGAAAACTTTCGTGAGCTTGTTGTGAGCGCTGATCGAGATGAGGCAAGTTCTAATCTGGTGATGATTTTTCATGTTTCCCTGAACTTGGGTTACTGAAGATGGTAAAGCAAAGAAAATGAAATGAAAGCGTCAAATTGTTTGTAATAGAAAACAAGTTTGGCAACGAAAGTCTTTACAGACACCAATCCAGAGCATCAAAATGGGAGGTCAGCAAGGGCCAAAGGAGCCAATGATAGTTACATACAGTAGCAGAATGGTTCTTGCTCTGCTCTCTAGGTTAACTTACTGCTAATGACAAGCCTAGACAGTAGACTCTACAAGTGATTAGTACGGGTTAACAACTTAACACCACTACTAATTAAGCTTTGAGACGGATGAAACTTGGCCATCACACAAAATTCCTATGGCCAAACCTGCAGCTGAACAAAATCCAAGAGACCAGAATCTGCAAGCAGTCATCTTTCACTAGGTGCCATGGGCCATGATGAGATGCCTCCTCTTGAACCTCTCCTTGAAGCACATCTGCCTCAGCTCCTTCATCCTCTCATCCAACACCATATTAGGCCTCTCCTCTATCATCTCTTTCTCGTGCTTCAGGCTTTCCACCACCATCCTCGTTAGATTTCCGTCCTCTTGCTCGGTCAGCTTCCCAAGCTCCTGCTGGACATGCACTCCATCACTCCATGTTTGTCCGTTCTTCCAGACAAATCTTATTCTAGTAAAAACTCTCAACGAATTGAATTCCATGAAAATATGCTCCAACGAGAGAATAAGCAGAAACCTGGATGTTGTCGATGAGCGTATTCAGGCTCTTCACCTTGCGGTGCGGCCACCGCGCGATGCCGAGCTCCCTGCACTGCTTCTTCAGCATCGTGACCCCGACTTTGAGCTCCTGCACCGCCTGCTTGATCGGCATGCAGAAGTGTCGCGACACCAGCTCGAACGTTAGCGGCTTCTTCCCTGGTCCAATTCTCGGATGTCCAACTGCACCCTTCTGCACACTGCTAGTGCTGTGCTCCAGCTTGATCAGTGCCTTCTCGCAGTCGCCGTCCTTGCTCTTGCGGCGCACTTCCTCCTCCTCCACCTGAGCCCAAAAACTCGCGAAGTCGACCTCAAAGAGGCAGCCAAGCTCGTCTGCATTTACATGAGAAAGTAACTGAGAACATGAATTAATTCAAGAAATATTTGTATTTGTAGGGAAAGATATCTGTCGGTACCTTGATAGAAGCTTCTCTTTGAACATGAAATGGCAGGGAAACACTGAGATGAGAACCACGCTTCCTCTTCGAGCTGGTAGTGAGAGCTAGAGTGCGAAAGAAATTGGAAGTACATGAAATCATGAAGTAAAGTTAGTGAAAAATGATATTCATGTTCACGAGGCATCTTCAAGACCAATTACATGAAATGACGCTAAATTTTCGACATTTGACTCTCTCATCACGTTGAACATCGTGAGATAGAACAATTTAAAAATTGTATAAAATTCAAATAAAGTTTGAAAATCACGACTTTTGTCGAGCACTAATGATATCATCTGAGGAAGTTGAGAAAAAAATTGACAACATTTTGCACACCGGGACACGTACGTTGTTTTGAGATAAACTTAATTGAAGAGATCGAAATGGAAGTAGACAATGAATTGGACGTCAACGTCGATGATGCAGAAGAGGTTGATAATGAAGAGGACTTACAATTACTTGAGCGATTACAATTAGGCATTGTCACTGATGATGATGACATTGATCCTCCTTTGGAGCACGGCGTTGAGTTTTTCGAGATGCGTGATAGTGATGACGAGACTTATGATATTGATATTCCTGATCGTGATGAATATTTCTAAAACATGTAAGGTCCCACTAGGCCAGAAACGATTTTTACTGGCGGCTAAAACACCTTTGTGCTGGCGGATGCAACACCCGCCAGCAATCTTGTGCCAGCACAAATGGCTATCTTTGCTGGCGGGTGTCCGCCCGCCACCCCTGACCACGATCTTTGGCGGGTGACATAAGCACCCGCCAGCATAGTGGTTTTTCAAAATCGGCTCGAAATAAATAGCAAAAAAATTTATTTAGGAGAGGAACCCCACTCGCCAGCCACCCACCCGTCCTCCGTCAAGTCGCAAGTCGCGCATTTTTTCGCGTAAAGTCGCGCGCTCCGCGGCTGCCGTGATTCGAACCTGTGACCTCTTCCTCGCGCGAAGCCTCCTCTACCACTACACCACACACTCATATGCGTCCATATGCAGTTTTGATTCTACTCATATTATACTACACCGAGTGTAAATCGGTTTTTTGAGGCACTAAACGGATTCAAATTAAAAACTTGTCAACTACAGAGTTTCATAACTTTTTGAGATCTACAACTTTCATGTTGGGCGTTTTCCCATTTGAGGTCATTTACGAAATTTGAATTTCAAATTTGAGAGATTCAAATTTGGATTTCATTGACAATATGATTTCAAATAAAAAAATTGTAAACTACGAAACTTCATAACTTCTCAGGATCTACAACTTTCATGTTGAGAGTTTCTCCATTTGAGACCATTTGAAAAATTAAAATTTTCAAATTTCAAAAATTCAGACGTACTTTACTTCAACAAAAGTCATTCAAATAAAAAATGGTTCTACTACAAAGTTCTATAACTTTTGAGGATGACCAATTTTTATTTTGGTCATTTGCTCATCCGGAATAGTGGTAACAACATTCTTCACAAATCTTATACACCTCTCACATAGTTTCTTCAAACTATATAAGAGATATAGATTTTGTGAACATAATTACTACCACTTTGTCAAATGAAGCAACAACCCGAATAAAAATTGTACATATTGACAAGTTATGGAAGTATGGAACTTTGTAGTTTACAACTTTTTTATTTGACAAGGTTTTACTACTTTAAAAAGGGATTGTTGGTTTTGCAAAGCCACAGTGCTGGCGGGCGACATAAGGCACCCGCCAGCACAAATGCTTCCATTTGTGCTGGCGGGTGCCTTATGTCACCCGCCAGTATTGTGCATTTGTGCTGGCGGGTGACATAAGCACCCGCCAGCATTGTGCCCCCACCACTATGCTGGCGGGTGATAGTTACATGTGCCAGCAATCTATTTTTCATGTGTCAGCACAAATCGTTTTTTGCCTAGTGTCTGTAGTAATTGAAATTATGCTTCTAACTTTCTAGGATTCTTAATTACTACGATAATTCGTTTCTTATTTACTACGATAATTTGTTTCTTATTTACTAGGATAATTGTGTTTCTAATTTTGTAGGATAATTTGTTTCTTCTTTAGTACGACATTTGTTTTCTTATTTACTAATTGGTATTTACATTTAATTATATACTAACTGGTTTAATCTTTTCTATTTCAAGTGATTGATCAAAGATGCCAAAGCAGCCTCCTCGTCGCGGCCCTACGGTGAGGAGCATCAATGAGTTGTACCAGGCTGGGATGGCGGCTGTTAGGAGGGTGACGAGGTCCCCGTCTGAGGCACCCACCTCGTCGTCTGGATCCAAGCCTCGCAAAGGTGCACCCACTTCAGGGCCGTCGTTGTCGGATGACGGGGATGAGGAGGATGAGGTGCAGCAGGAGAGTAATGAGGAGGAAGAGTTGCGGCAGGAGAGTGATGAGGGGGAGGAGGCTGAGGGGGAGGAGGCGCATCAGGATGAGGGGGAGGCCCATCAGGATGAGGAGGCGTATGAGCCTGAGGAGGAGGATGGGGAGCTGGGGTGCGGGGCAGGGGCTGTGCCGAAGGTCTATATCCGAGGCCCTGCTCGGCTTCCGGATCGACCCATACCTCTTGCGAACCGACCGGTTATTAAACTAGAGGGACTACGGTAACTTATCACAACTTTTTTCATACGTTCTGTTCAAACTCACGATTGAAACTAATAATTTGTGTGAAATCATTTTGGCAGGGGGTGGGAGGTCGTGAGTCTAGGTTCTCATAACCGTCTTCCCAATGGCATCTTGGGCGTTTTGTGCAGGCAGCACTACCCCGGGTTCGTGACAGTTGGGGAGGGAGAAGACGCTCGAGAGGTGTTGGTGACGACGTTTGACCACTACACCCTCATGATCGATTTGCCTGATCCGACACAGAGGACGTTCCAGAACATGGCCCGTCGGGTGGTTGGCGAGTTTTGGGTGAGTCTTCCTTGCAACAAATTGTATTTATCAATAAATCGAATTAATTGGATATCCTTCAAGTATTAACATTGCTTCTACATGCAGGATTTCTATAGAGTCCTTGAGGGATATGAGGACCGAGCGGCTGAGTGTGCGATGTTTACGTGTCGGAAGCTTGTGACAGATATGATTTACAAGTCACGTATCTCGCAAAAATGTTGCCTACAAGGCTAAGTATGGTGAGAAAGTTAAAAAAAAGGGACATTGGAAACCTGCGCCTCACTCGAGAACAATACATGGAGGTAAATGCAGAAAAATACTATTATTCATTCTTCTCATATTAAATATGCCAACCTTTATGTTCTTGTATGGTATCCACTTGATGACGTGCAGGTGCCTCCGTGGTGGCTCGTCGAGATGCCTCGGGCTTGGAGTGCGATTGTGGACTTGTGGTTTGCGCCCGATTGGAAGGCAAAACACCTCGAGCGTCGGGAGAGACGTTTGAAGATGGCAGGACCGCCACACCATCAAGGCCCCCTTAACATCTGCGAGTATGCTCGTAGATGGGTATGTTAATCTATTTCTTTATTCTAACTCTCGATCTTGCATAATTTACTGTTTTCTAACTCTCGATTGTTTTCCTGCAGTCTAAGTCACATGAGAATCAGTTTTGCTCTAAGCTCGAGGCATATGGTATGGCACACAAGGGTAGGGCGACGTCCGACGTCACCTTCAACCCCGACGACCCGCCCGAGGCATACACCAACCCGACAATCCAGCCCCGCATCGCAAAGTACACCATGGTGGCGAGGCAGGTTCGTGGGCCAGACTTCGATCCGGTGAGAGAGCCTCTGGATCCAGAAACCGTCGTCAGGATTGGAGAAAGCAGGAAACATGGACGGTACTTTGTTGGCGACTCTCTCCTGGTTCCGCGCAATGTTCCGACTCTCTCGCAGGTTTGATCTTGAGACAGGGCCATGAGCTCAGCCCCGCCCATAGAACGACGACCCAGTGTTACGGAGACCTTAAATGCTACCTTCCAGGTTATTTCTGTTCTATCCATCCTTCATTGACGTTTACATATGTTTCCTTGTATTCTAATGTTTGGATCAAATATTGTAGGCCCAACTTGCAGCAGAGAGGGCAGAGCGGGAGAGGCAGGCAGAAGAGTCGCAAAGGCAGATGCAGTATTGGCACGAGACTTACCAGAAGCAGTTAGATGCGATGCAAGAGGCCAACAATCAGCAGATGGCCGCCGTGCTCCAGTACATGCAGAACCTTGGCCACGTGGTAGCGCCACAGGTGCAGCTCCCTCCACCACCGCAGGTGTTGGTCGCTCCACCTCCTCGACCGGCTTCTTTTTCTCCTGTGAGTTGCTTTCCAACCTAGCTTGCTCTTTTGTTTCTCGTATTGAGCTAGAATGACTTGATATAGATGCTTAAACACTAGAATGACCTAGAATTACTCGTAGTGACTTATACACTTGTATATAACTTATAATGTTAGCGAAACCTAGAATGACGTAGAAATTGAAAATGACTTGGTATACATGCTCATAATCTTGTATTATCATTTCTGATTTTCAATCATATGCAGAATCTGTCGGCGGCATCAAATGACGAGCCTACGGGGGACGACATGTCGCCGCCAGCTCCGTAGACTTAGTGGGGGATGCCGCGTGGCCTGTGGGGGATGCCGCATGGCCCGTCGACAGGACACGACATGTCGCCGCCAGCTCAGCAGACTCCGTGGGGGATGCCGCGTGGCCCGTCGACGACGGCTGGCGCTCAGCCCCCACCTCACGGATCGTCCTTCTCTTGGCCTGGGGTGCCACAACAGCCACCTGGGTCTGGGTGGGGGTCGTGGCCACAGCATCAGCCACCGCAGTGAGTTCCTGGACTTAGCAACTTTTATTTGCATTTCGACCGCCAAACTTGCCTGTGCCATGTGATGACTATGTACCTTCGTGAATTGTACGTGCATTTGGACCTTCGTGAATTGAACTTTGATTTGGACCTTTGTGTGGATGTGGTGGTTATATTTTATGTGCTTGTGATGGATATTACCTGCCTGTGATGAATATAATATGCCAGTGATGAATATTAAATGCCTGTGATGATGTATAAGTGATGAGGGTAACTATGTGGTTGCTAAAAAAGGAAGTTGTGCCAAGAGCCAAAGCCCAGGCTCTCGGCAAAGCGGTCTCTGTGCCGAGAGCAATGGCTTTAGCTCTCGGCACAGAGGGCCTGACTGGCGGCCCAGATACGCTCTGTGCCGAGAGCCTGTTGACCCAGCTCTCGGCATAGGAGCCATCCTCGGGCCCGCTTGTCAGCTCTGTGCCGAGAGCTGAGTCAACGGCTCTCGACACAGAAGTGGGGCCCACCTCCAATAGGGGCCACCTGACGCCCCGCCTGTGCCGAGAGCCGCCCATAGGCTCTCGGCAGAAATCCCTTCTGTGTCGTGAGCTTTTTCCTCGACTCTCGACACAGCGGTGGGGCCCGCAACTCACGCCGTCAGCTGCGGATGGGCCTGTGACGAGAGCTAAGTGGGCTCTCGGTACAGCTGTGCCAAGAGTTGGGCCCCTGGCTCTCGGCAGAGCGGCCTCTGCCGGCCCAGCGGTGCCGGGAGCGCTCTGCCGAGAGCTCCCTCTCGGCACAGGCTGTGCCGAGAGCAATCAGCCTTGTGCCGAGAGGATCACGCTCTCGGCAGAGGCGCGGATTCCGGTAGTGAGACACTCATCGCATTGCAAAGATTTGCACAATTTTGCACGCATTACACAAGCTCACACATTTCAGAGATTTGCACTGCAGCAGACAACAACCCAAAAATTGTCGGCGTGACCTTCCTGCTGCTGACCGACCTCACCTCGCCGGCTCGCCTCGCGTTCAGGAGCCTTGCCACTCTTTGTCTGGTCAACCATGCACCAGCCCCGTCAAGGCCGGCGCGGCGCCGTCCTTCCCTCAGTGGCACCGACATCGACCTTCTGGCCCACCCAACCGCCGTCCCTCGCCAAGGTCAAGGGCGTGCTCGCGGCCATGGCGAGGGCGCTGGGGCTCGCCGGGGCGTTCTTCCTCGACCACATCGACGACAGCGCAGCGAGAGGGGGAGGCAGCAGCAGCGTGGCGAGAGGGAGTCGGCGGCAGCGTGTTGTGAGGGAGACGGCAGCAGCACTGCGAGAGGGGGCAGCGGTGGTAGTGCGGCGAGAGGGGAAGGCGCGCAGGGATCCTCACTGCCGCTGGGGATTTGGGTGGTGGATCAGAATTCAGAAGGGGGTGGTGGATCGAAGGAGGGCGAGGGTTTAATTGCAAATGTTACCTTCTGAGGGCCCCTTTGGAACCCATAATCCCCCTGGGTTCCTTTTTTTCCCAGGGTCGAGCCCCCGCGCCATTTTCATCTCCAGGCTAAATCGTTCCGTCATTTGGCAGCCCACAAACCAGGGCGCGACAACCCGCAGCCTCCCCTTTTCCCCATGGCGAGCCTCCCCCACCTCTCAGACTCATGGCGGCGGCGCCCCGTTCTTTCCCCTCCTCGTCGCGACAATTGATTACCACTCCCGTCCTCTCCACCGTGCTGCCGCCGCACCACCAACCCCCTACCCGTCCTATCCACCGCGCCGCCGCTGCTCCACCACGCCCCCTGCTGCCCGTCCGCTCCACCACATCGCTGCCGCTCCACGTCGTCGTCAAGGCGTTGCACCGCGCCGCCTCCCTGTCCGCTCCACCACATCGTCGCCCCTCCTCGTCGTCGTCCAGCACTCCAGCCACTGCCGCTCCTCCGCGTCGTTATCTTCGTCCTGACCCTCCATCGTCAACGTCATCGCCGCTGCCGCTGTTTTTGCTCCTCTTCACCGGTCTACAACACCTTTTTTTGTCGCCGACACAACCTCCCGTGCCCCTCCCCCTCTTCGTTTTTTTTCTTGATTTGATCTTGGTTTATTAGCTCCAAGATTGAGGTGTTTTGATTGGCATGGAGTAATGGAGAATTTGGATTTGGTACTTGTGTGGTTGTGGTTCCCCAGACTAATTGGATTGAAAGTTGGGTACTTTGCACTGATCTCCGCCAAGGGCCTCGAGGACAACGATTTCCTCAGTAAATGAACCTATCTCTCTTGATCTCTTCTTCTCCAGATCCGTGAGCTTTGTGAGATGTCTAATTCCTTGCTGCATCATGTTTCGTCGTCATTGGTTAGGGTAGATCTTTGATCCACACAATAGATTCCATGAACAACTCCTGTGGTCAACAGCTACATACTTGCGTTTCTTCAATGTTCAGCTACCCACAGAAACGACTTTTGAAATTTTCATGTACTAGTGACTAACCTGCAGGCTCGCATCGTCAAAACCATATGTGATTTTTCTGATGCTATTGTAGACTGTAGTGTGCTGCACTTAATACAATTAAGTTCCTTACTTATTAGCAGTTATTAGCGTATTTAATCTCGAACCTGAAACATGTCTCTGTTTTTTTTTGTGTGCCGTTCTTCTCCTGGTAACAAAAAATGCACTTTAATTTCGATTCCACTATAGCCGGCTTCGATTGAAAGTTGGGTACTTTGCACTGTGAAGACGGCGTGCTAGTTTCGAGTATATTTGGTAATTATTTGCCTGATCGAATATGGAGATCTGATGTTTATAATAAGTGGAAATACCAATTGTTTAGCAGCCTAGCAGCTTCCTGAATATAAGCGGGTCCCTTACTAGAAAAACAGTTTCATTCTGGTTATAGCCTTCTGGTCGTTGGCAGCCTTGGATCAGCAACAACAGTTCTACCCTGGTCCTGTTTTGTCCAATTTGTGTCTCAATTTCTTTACAATATGCAACTTATTTTTGTGATATTGCTTTGATTACACTGGCCATAGATGAGGCACATCCACTCTAATAATTATTCAATCTTCTACTGTGCTTATATAAGGTATGTGTCTGTTTCAGTTCAATTTGTGTTTATGTAGTTCAAAAGTTGGCCGCCTTTGAATGGCCCGTAGATCAACTGTATCCAAAGTGCTAACTGTTGTGGCTGATCTGACACCATGCCAACTGTGCTTATATACTTATTGTAGTGCATATTTTGTCCTTTTTTGAGGAATTACTTACCAGATGGAATAATGCTACTGCCAAAAAACATGAGAAGGTTATTGAATTGTGCTAATGGAGAAGCGTATGCCTATTAAACCTTGAGCTTAATTGCTAGTTTTGCTATGTATAAAAAAAAATACAATTGTACCTTTTCTTGCTTGACAACCTGAATCTGGCAGGGAATTATAAAAGTTGTCAGTTACAAGGAAGCAAATATGTTGAAGTGTTGCTCACATTTAGGTCTGATCAAGCTGATCAACTTGATTTGTCACTTTATATATTTAGAATGATAAAAATCAGGAACTGAATGACTAGTGTTTTCAGGTCTACTACTGTTTTTGATGTCAACGATTAAGGTAGATCGTTCGGGAGACCAAATGGAAGGGCCGGAAGGCGAAAGAAGTGGAGAATACGGCTTCAAACTTTGGTACACGGGGACAACATCGGGTAGGAATGGTGTAGGTATCTTGATCGATAGGAGCCTTAAGGATGGGGTTGTTGATGTCGGGAGGCAAGGTGACCGGATTATCCTTGTTCGGTTGGTAGTTGGTGATTCGGCTGCGAACGTGATCGGTGCTTATGCACCTCGGGTAGGTCTTAGCGAGAGCATCAAGAGGCAGTTTTGGGAAGATCTGGATAGCATGGTTAGTACCGTGCACTCGTCGGTGAGAAACTCTTCATAGGAGGAGACCTCAACGGCCATGTGGGTGCGACTAATGTGGGATGGGAGCGGGTGCATGGGGGGTTCGGGTATGGTAGTAGGAATCAAGAGGGGGAGGATGTCCTGAACTTCGCATTAGCCTACGACCTATTGATATCGAACACCCTCTTTAGGAAGAGGGAATCCCATCTAGTGACTTTTCGTAGTGGTCAACACTCTAGCCAGATCGACTTTATTCTTGCAAGGAGGGAGGATAGACGTGCGTGCTTAGACTGTAGGGTGTTCCCTGGGGGAGTGTGTTGTCCCTCAACACAAGCTTGTGGTGGCGGATTTTCGCTTTCGGGTACGTGTCCTCCGGGACAAACAGGCCAAGATTGCAAGAACGAAGTGGTGGAAACTTAGAGGAGAAGAAGCGCAAAGGTTTAAGGAGAGGATGCTAGTCGAGGGGCCTTGGGAGGAAGGCGAAGATGCGAGAAGACACGTGGCTAAAGATGGCAACATGTGTTCGGAAGGTGGCTTCGGAAGTGTTTGGTGTGAGCAAGGGAGGCAAACGGGAAGTGAAAGACACCTGTTCGGTGGAATGACGAGGTGCAAAGGACTATCAAGGAGAAGAAAGAGTGTTACAAGCGCCTCCATCATGACAAGAGTGCAGCCAACGTTGAGGGATATAAAATAGCAAAGAGGGGCTGCAAAGCGAGCGGTGAGTGTAGCAAAAGGTCGGGCGTATGATGACCTTTACCGGCGGCTAGGCACGAAGGAAGGGGAGAAGGACATCTATAGGTTGGCTAAGATCCGAGAGAGGAAGACAAGGGACATCAACCAAATCAAATGCATCAAGGACGGAACAAATCGACTTCGGTGAAGGATGAGGAAATCAAGGACGGATGGAGAGAGTACTTCGACAAGGCTTTGTTTAATGGAGAGAATGAGGATCCTACCCTTGAGTTGGATGATTCATTTGATGATACCAACGGACGCTTTGTGAGGAGAATTCAATAGGCGAGAGACCGCAGAGGCCTTGAAGAGGATGACGGGAGGCAAGGCATTGGGACCCGATGGTATCCCCATTGAGGTGTGGAGATGCCCGGGTGCCGGAGCGGTAGTTTGGTTAACTAAGCTTTTTAACCTTATTTTTCGGTCAAACAAGATGCCTAAAGAATGGAGGAGAAGCATATTAGTACCGATCTTCAAGAACAAGGGAGACGTTCGAGTTGTACGAACTACCGTGGAATTAAGTTGATGAGCCATACGATGAAGCTGCGGGAGAGGGTTATCGAGCATCGCCTAAGAAGAGGGACGAGTGTGACCCAAAATCGGTTTGGGTTCATGCCCGGTAGGTCGACCATGGAGGCGATTTTCTTAATACGCCAATTGATGGAGAGATATAGGGAGCGAGAAGAAGGACTTGCACATGGTATTTATTGACCTCGAGAAGGCATACGACAAAGTGCGAGACACGTCATGTGGTGGGCACCGGAGAAGCACAAGGTCCCAACTAAGTATGTTAACCTCATCAAGGATATGTACGGGGATGTGGTGACGTGTGTCCGGACATGCAATGGCGATACTAGTGATTTCCCAATTAAAATAGGACTACATCAAGGGTCGGCGTTGAGCCCTTATCTATTTGCTTTGGTGATGGATGAGGTCACAAGGGACATTCAAGGTGATATCCCCCGGTGTATGCTCTTTGCCGATGATGTGGTGCTAGTTGATGAGAGTAGGGCGGGGGTAAATAGGAAGTTAGAACTGTGGAGGCATACGTTAGAATCGAAAGGGTTTAGACTTAGTAGGACCAAGACCGAGTACATGAGGTGCGACTTTAGCGGTACAACGCGTGAGGAGGGAGACATCACCCTTGATGGGCAAGTGGTGACCAAGAAGGATACTTTTCGGTATTTAGGTTCGATACTACAGAAGGATGGCGACATCGACGAAGATGTTAGGCATAGAATTTCAGCTGGTTGGTTGAAATGGCGTCAAGCCTCTGGCGTCCTCTGTGACAAAAGGGTGCCTCAGAAGCTAAAAGGTAAGTTTTATAGGACGGTGATTCGCCCGGCGATGTTATACGGTGCGGAGTGTTGGCCTACAAAAAGGCGACATGTCCGGCAATTGAGTGTGGCGGAGATGCGTATGTTGCGTTGGGTCCGTGGGCACACGAGGAGGGATAGAGTACGGAACGATGATATTCGGGACGGGGGTCGGGGGTGGCGCCAATTGAGGAGAAACCGATCCGGCATCGGTTGAGATGGTTTGGACATGTCCAACGAAGGCCTCCCGAGGCTCCGGTGCGTAGTGGGGTCCTAGAGCGGGACGACAATGTGAAGAAAGTTAGAGGTCGACCTAAGCCGACCCGGGATGAGTCGGTTAAGAGAGACCTTAGGGAGTGGAATATCTCCAAGGACCTAGCTTTGGATAGGGGCGCTTGGAGACTAGCCATCAACGTTCTCGAGCCATGACTTCTTCTACGTGTCTTTATGTTGATGGTACCTTTGGGTTTCATATCTAGCCTACCCCGACTTGCTTGGGACAAAAGGCTAAGTTGTTGTTGTTGTTGTTGTTTTGTACGAAATATACAGAACCTGAATACATATTTGTGCGTTGATGTTGACTATGTATGGTTAGCATCAAATTGTGCACTAATGATAATTATGCATGCCTTGGAGATTGAGATAATTTTTACTATGGAATAAGATTGATTAGGGAGCAGGATTTTGAAGCTAGTCTTCCACTTCCCAAGTGCAAAGAATTTTCATTTCATATTTGCAAAGTTGTTGAAAGGATGGCAAAGGTTATGTAAGGATCTTTTTGGAAGGGAAGGACCATTTCTAGAAACTGTCTGTGTGCCTTTCGCTGGTTTGTCCATTATACTATGGTCACTTGCTAGCAGCCTAGCATCCTACTTGATAATGTCACTGACGAGTTACATTTTTTCTGCAGTTGTCTGCTTTCTGCCTCTCTCTCCAGTGCTACTCCAAATGAAAATCAGGCCACTTGTCTCCACTTCGCTTGATGAATACAAATTCTGTTTCAGTTAGACTGCCTAAGTTATCTACTTTATTGATATAATGTTGTTGAGATTTAAACTTCAAAGTTGTTTTCAACTATTTTTTGATCGTTGAGATTCATATATCGTTCTTTAAACATCAGGTGTGTGACTTATGTGGCTAGGATGTTTGTATATAAAACGTGTTTAGCATATTCTACATGTTGCTCGTTCTGCTTTCAATTATTCTGTATGTTGAGGATTGGCTTGTAACTCAAAGCTTTAAAATTGGGTATATTCCAAGATGTTTTGTACCGTTGCTAGATTTTTTTCTTTATTTTTTGAGTTTTCAAATTTTCATGTGCCTTGGCTTGATAATTTTTTCTCCTGAATGCCACATGTGTTGAACGAGAAGCACCAATGCCTGTTTCATGAATGACAGCAACTCATCTAATGTGTCTGATGTCACATGCTGAATTGAAAAAAAAATCATGTGCCTTTTATCCTTTGCTGCCAAACGGTAACGAGGTTGGGGGGGCCGCGCGGTGCTAGGAAATCACGAGGCATCTACTTCCCACGAAAAGCCCTGTCGGGCCTCCCCTTCCCTGGGTATCTTGCCCTTGGCTCCCAAAGGAGGCCTGATTGTGCTGGCCATATAATCTAGATCCAGTGGTTGAGATTGAGGTTTACATAGTTTGCACTGGTGGGTTGTTTTCCACCTGATACGCTCCCTTGCATCTTTTGCTTTCAATTATGGGTCTCATACTCTCATTATGCTAACCCTTCATGTAACACTGTGGCTCTCTTCGTAGTTCTATTGATTAGGTTTTCTGTTTATGTATATGTGAGAATAAGTATGCTTGCTTTCTTCCCCTCAAAAAAAAAAGTATACTTACTTTCTCTAGCTTATATCCATATTTGAATATATGTGAACTGCATGGGTTTTCAATCAACTGATTTAGTGATTTTCTTCTATATTTTTATTATGATACATATATATTTCTTCGTTTGGATTCTGCTGTTTTCAACCACGACGTGTTTCATTTCATCCTTTCAACAGTATGATAATCTAAGTTATAATTGATTATATGTTTATCCATATAGTTCAGTCTCGCCTTATATAAGGATTGCTAGATTGATGTCTCAACTCTCTGTGACAAGAAATGTATCAAACGTCAAAATATGCACCACAGTATATTTTGCCCATTCTGAAAAATATTTGGGTAGCCAAACGGCCAGTTCAGTTCACTATTAGGGCCCCTTTGGCAGGGCTTCGGCTGTGGCTAAATCGGCTGTGACTACTCTACTAAAATGGCTTCTTTGATGAAGCTGAAGACATTTTGTAAAGTGTTTGGCAAAATGGCTGTGGTTGTGGCTTCTATGTCACATGTGGGGAAGAAGTCGCGGGAAGCCACTATTTTTGGCTTCACCTCCGTAGTACAAATTGCAAAATGGCTTCTCCATGGCTTCAGCTTGGAAGCCGTTTTTTGTTAGGGGTTTGGCAGGGCTTCTGTAGAAGCCAGTGGAGAAGCACTTGGAAAAGCCCTGCCAAAAGGCCCCTTAGTTACACCGGCGGCTTCATGTTATATCGGGTGAGAAACAACCTCTCACGTAGTTTGTTACACAAGACAACTAGAGATTGACTTGGCTTAGATTTACAACGGACCTATTCTCTAATATCTAGCCAAGTACTCTCGAGTTGGTTACATAATATGTGCATACACGTTTACACTGGATACTAGTCTATCTAACATTCCCCCTCAATTTAAAATTTTCTAATTGCCTGACTGTTAAAGGCTCGGTGAAACCATCTGCAACCTTATCTCCAGAAGGCAAAGTTTATCTGCAGTAAATTTCTTGCAACTCGCTCACGCACAAAGTGATAATCTACTTCAATGTGCTTTGTCCTCGCATGAAAAACCGGATTAGCAGATAAATATTTAGCACCCATATTATCACACCAAAGCTTAGCCATAGCTGGACACTTAATCCCAAATTCCTCGAGCAAAATTTGTATCCACATAATTTCAGCTGGAGCATTAGCAACCGCCTTGTATTCCGCTTCCGTGCTCGACCTTGATGCAGTAGCTTGTTTCTTTGCAATCCAAGAAACTAAATTTGAGCCCAGAAAAACTGCAAACCCTCCAGTAGACCTACGATCATCCAGAGAGCCTGCCCAGTCAGCATCTGAAAAGCCTGTTACTAGCACTGATCTTGACTTACTAATTTTTAACCCAATCTTAGTGTCCTGCTTGATATATCTCAAAATTCTCTTAACCGCAGCCCAATGAACTGTTGTAGGAGAGTGTAGAAATTGACAAACCTTATTGACAGGGAAGGAAATATCAGGACGGGTCAAAGTTAAGTACTGAAGGCCTCCAACTATGCTTCTATACTGAGTAGCATCATTAGGTCCCAACACCTCTCCTTCAAAAGCTGACAATTTCTCACTTGTTGAGAGTGGTGAACTAGCAGACTTGCAGCTAGCCATATTTATCTTTATTAACAAATCAGTGGCATATTTTTCCTGATTCAAAACAATACCATTACCTGACTTGTGTACCTCAATTCCCAGAAAATAATGTAGTTCACCCAAATCTTTCAAAGCAAAATCTTCCTTCAAACCGGCCAGCAGTTTCTCTGTAGCTTTCTGATTAGAGCTAACAACAATTATATCATCAACATACACCAAGATAAATATTGTGACTCCATTTTTGTTGAGATAAAACAAAGATGTATCAGCTTTAGACGAACGAAAACCAAGTTGTATCAACTTTGTACTAAGATGTGCATACCAGGCCCTCGGGGCTTGTTTCAAACCATATAGGGCCTTATCAAGTTTACATACAAAATTTTCCATACTTTCTTTGCATACCCTGGTGGTTGTCTCATATAGACTTCTTCTTCAAGTACACCGTGAAGAAATGCATTTTGCACATCTAATAATTGTCGTAAGCTCCAACCATTTGAAATAACAATTGCAAGAATAATTCTAATAGTAGTCATTTTTACCACAGGACTGAAGGTGTCCTCATAATCCACTCCATACCTTTGCTTATAACCCTTTGCAACAAGACGAGCTTTGTATCTATCTAGAGTCCCATCAGCCTTCCTTTTTACTTTAAAACCCCATCTACAATCAATTATGTTGATGCCTTTTGTGGAGGAACAAGATGCCATGTTTTATTTTGCATCAATGCATCATACTCTAAATCCATGGCATGTTTCCAATTTTTATCATGCAAAGCTTCATCTAGATTTTGCGGTTCACCACTAGATGCAAAACAACCATAACAGATAGTGCCATCATTATATACCTTGGGACGTCGGATACCATCTTGAAGTCGTGTACGAGGTCGTTCAGGAGCCTCAGGAGCCTCTGGAGGCAGTGATGATGACGGCATAGGAGGTTCAATTGGTGTAGAAGACGACTCTACGTCCACAGAAGATCCGCCGGGCGCATGCACCTGTTATGACCGGCAAGACCTTTGGGCTGCGGCCTCGACGTGGCTAGGTGCGTGCGCTGGCTTAGGCACAGGGGCAAGGGCTCAGTCTTTAGTTTTCAATAAATCTTAGGGGGTTCGTTAGAAAATCGTGTGCTCATAAATACTCATGTAAACTCTTGGTTTTGATCAAGCAGAAACAATCAATTGTTTCCGTCTTCCCTCGGGGGACCGGGAAATTTATCTGCGCCCAAACCCTAGCCGCATTTCTTCCTCCTCCCTCGTGCCGCGCGCCCCTCGCACTCACGGTGCCCCGGCGTCGCCCTCGTCCTCCAAACCCTAGTCACCCGTACGTGGTGCGAGAGATTCCCGGTAGGATCCGCACTCCTATCAACCTGGTATCAGTGATGTTAGGCTCCGAATCTTCCGCTTCCGCGCCGCCGCCAGTCTCCTCGGCGCCGCCGCCGGTCTCCTTGTTGGCGCCGCTGCCGATTTCCTCGGCGCCGCTGATCTCCACCACGATGGCCATGCAGCCCACCTCGACGGGCTGGCTCTACACGCCGCCAAGCTCCGCGGCCACGCTCGCCCGCCCCTTCAACCGGTTCGAGATGACGCGGATGCTTCTCAGCCAGGGCGCCGCCATCACTGGAATCCACGAGGAGCTGGCGCTCTTACGCGAGTTTCCCATGGGCAGGTCATCCCAATCGCCGCTGCCGCCGTAGGCGCCCCCTGCCAACCACACAGGCAGCGCTCCCCGCGCCATCCGCAGCGCCGACACAGGCGGCCTTCCTCGCGTCGTCCGCGCCGTCCTGGACCACCTCCGACGCCCCGTCCATCTCCGCAGGTGTGCCCATCCACCGCGTCCCCTTCCCGCCTTCGTCGTCGCCGCTTCCACCGTGGCTCGCGGGCACCCCTTCGGAGCCTGTCTTCTCGTTGCCGCCGTCCCGGACGACGCTTCCACTGCCGCTTGGGTCGGCCACCGCTTCGCATGGGGGACCGCGGGTGCCCCCACATCCTCTACGGGGGGATCGACAGAGTCCTCTTTCCGCCCGACGTGGGCGCCACCACCGGCGCCGCTTCAGCATCCTCCAGGCCGCCTCTGAGGTTGGAGGGTGCCAGTCAGGCTGTCCCACGCTTCTACAAGCTGGAGTTCCCTACATACGACGGCCTCAATGATCCGCTGAACTGGCTCAACCATTGAGAGCAGTTCTTCAGTGGTCAGCAAACCCCTTCGGCGGACTACACATGGCTAGCGGCCTACCACATGCGTGGGGCGGCCTGACGTGGTACTGCACCCTCATGCAGGACGAGGGCCAGCCTTCGTTGGAGCATTTCAAAGAGCTGTGCCACCTCCAGTTTGGGCCGCCGGTGCGCGGCTCCCGCTTGGTGGAGCTGAAACGCATCTAATTCCACTCCACCGTCCAGGACTACACGGACCGCTTCAACGTGGTCCTCTGCCACGCGCGGAACCTCGACAGCTCCCAGAAGGCCGACTTGTACGTGGGGGGATTGCCGGATCATATCCGGGTTGACGTCGAGCTTCGCGCTCCCCGCGACCTACCGACGGCAGTCTACCTCGCTCGGTCGTTTGAGCTCCGTGCCCGCTCCTTGCTGGCACAACGACCGTCGGAAACGTCGCGCTTCAGCCACTAGTCGCTCCCCGTGCGGGCGACATGGACGCCTCTGCCACCGCCGGTGCCACCAGCAGTCGGCGCTCCCCTCCCAGGCGCACAGCAGCCGGCAGCATAGCCACCGATCCACCAGTTTCGCCGCCTCACGCCCGCGGAACAGCTGGAACGACGTCGTCAAGGGCTATGTTATAACTGTGATGAGCCCTTCGTCCGCGGTCACCAGTGCAAGCGCCTGTTCTACCTCGAGTCGAGCGACTACGCGAACGACGACGACACCCCCCAGACCCCGAGGCGACCGGGGACGACACGGCGGCACTCCTGGACGCGACTGCTAATGCTCTGGTGGTCTCCCTACATGTTGTGGCAGGCTTACAGATGGAGAACAACATGGTGATCTACGTCACGATCAAGGGCGAACCTTCTGGACACTGGCTCGACGCATAACTTCATCCAGGGGGCTACATTACGGTGACTCGGAATCCTGTTGTCAGGGGGCGACCAACTCCGGGTCACGGTGGCCAACGGCGACCGCTTGCCGTGCGCCGGGATCGCCCGGGGCGTGGAGGTCTCCATCGCAGGCGTGCCCTACACCATCACATGCGTCGGCATCAACCTGGGCTGCTTCGACTTCATCCTCAGCATCGACTTCCTGCGCACGTTGGGTCCCATCACCTGGGACTTCGACGCATGGACGCTCACCATCCAGCGCGATGAGCGCCCAGTCGTGTGGCGCGCGGCCCCGGGCCTGGGCGCACCGCGGCCTACGGCGGCAGTCGCGACCACCACCGCCGAGTGGCCCATGCTCAACCGGCTTCTCCAGCACCACGCCGCCATCTTTGAGGAGCCGCAGGGCCTTCCACCAGCCCGGCCGTACGACCACCGCATCCACCTGCTACCGGGCCTTGCCCCCATCGCCGTCAGGCCGTACCACTACCCCCAGCTGCAGAAGGACGAGCTGGAGCACCAGGTCACGGGCATGCTCGCGCAGGGCATCATCCGCCTGAGCACGTCCCCGTTCTCTGCTCCGGTTCTCCTCGTTCGCAAGCCGGACGACTCCTGGCATTTCTGCATCGATTACCGCGCCCTCAACACGCGGACGTCCAAGGACAAGTTCCCCATCCCGGTGGTGGACGAGCTTCTGGATGAGTTGCATGGCACCTGCTACTTCACCAAGCTCGACCCGCGCTCGGGCTACCATCAGGTGCGCATGTTCACGGGAGACATCGACAAGACGGCGTTTCGCACCCATCACGGCCACTACAAGTTCCTCGTCATGCCGTTTGGCCTCAACACCCCGACCACGTTCTAGGCTTTGATGAACGACGTGTTGCACCCGTACCTACGGAGGTTCATCTTGGTATTTTTTTGATGATATTCTCATCTATAGTTCGCCGTGGGCAGAGCATCTCCAGCACATCAGCATCGTCCTCAACGAGCTTCAGGCGCACAAGCTACACCTTAAGCGCTCGAAGTGCTCGTTTGGGGCGCCTTCGGTGGCCTACCTGGGCCACGTCATCTCCGAGGCGGGGGTCGCCATGGATGCGGACAAGGTTGAGGCGGTCTCCGCTTGGCCGCAGCCTCGCTCCGCCTGAGGTCTTCGCAGCTTCCTAGGGCTTGCAGGATACTACAGGAAGTTCATCCGCGACTTCGGCCTTATCGCGGCGCTGCTCACCCGCCTCCTGCTCCGCGACGCCTTCGCCCGGGACAAGGAGGCGGAGGACGCGTTCCAAGCACTTAAGCGCGCCCTCACAACGGGACCCGTTATACAGATGTCGGACTTCAACAAGATCTTCATCGTCGACTGCGACGCATCCGACGTCGAGTTTGGTGCTGTGCTCCACCAAGGCGTCAGACCCGTCGCGTTCTTCAGCCGCTCGTTTCCCGCTCAACATCTAAAGCTGGCGGCTTATGAGTGGGAGCTCATCGGCCAGTTGCAGGTCGTGCGCTACTGGCGCCCCTACTTGTGGGGACGCCAGTTTCTCGTCCGGACTGACCACTTCAGTCTGAAGTACCTGCTGGACCAGCGCTTGTCCACCGTGACGCAGCACCAGTGGATCAGCAAGCTGTTCGGGTTCGACTTCACAGTAGAGTACCGACCGGGACGGCTTAACACGGTGGCCGACGCTCTCTCTCACCGCGACGCTGAGCATGCCCCGGAGGTCGCTACTGAGCTAGGCGCTATGTGCGTCTGCTCGAGCCCGACCTTTGCCTTCCTCGACGACGTGCGCCAGGCGACGGCACGGGCGCCCGACGCATAGGAGATGCTGAGGCGCCTGGGCACTGGTGAGCTCCAAGCGCCCTGGCGCTTCGACGGCGGCCTCCTCCTTCATGGCAGTCGCGTCTTCCTCCCCGACCACGACGACCTGCGCCACCAGGCGCTGCAGATGGCGCACTCCGCAGGCCATGAAGGGGTCCAGAAAACCCTGCATCTCATGCACTCGGACTTCTACATCCCCGGTGACCGGGCCCTGGTCCAGGCCTGGGTTCGTACATGCACCACATGCCAGCGTAACAATACCGAAACGCGCCAGCCGGCCGGCCTCCTGCAGCCACTCGAGGTTCCCTCCCAGGTGTGGGCAGGCATCTCCATCGACTTCATCGAAGGCCTGCCAAAGGTGGCAGGCAAGTTGGTGATCCTGATGGTGGTTGATCGCTTCTCCAAGTACGCCCACTTCATCCCGCTTGGCCACCCCTACACTGCGGCATCGGTGGCCCAGGCGTTCTTCGACGGGATCGTTCGGCTGCACGGGTTTCCCTCGTCCATCGTGAGTGACCGGGACCCCGTCTTCACTGGCCACGTCTGGCGCGACCTGTTTGGCTTGGCGGGAGTTAAGCTCCGCATGAGCACGACGTTTCATCCATAGACGGATGGGCAGTCTGAGGTGGTGAACAAGGTGATTGCTATGTACTTGCGCTGTGTTACAGGTGATCGGCCGCGTTCGTGGGTGGATTGGCTCTCGTGGGCGGAGTACTGCTACAACACCTCCTTCCATACTGCACTCCGCGCCACCCCGTTCGAGGTCGTCTACGGGCGCCCGCCCCCGCCGATCCTGCCTTACACGGTGGGGTCGGCCAAGATGGAGGCGGCAGATGCGCTCCTCCGCAGCCGCGACGAGATGCTGGCAGAGGTGCGCCAGCAGCTTCTACAGGCGCAACAGCTCTCCAAGAAGTACTATGACGCGAACCATCGTGATGTGGAGCTCGATGTCGGCGCTTGGGTGTGGTTGCGCCTCCTCCACTGGACTGCACAGTCGCTCGACCCGCAGGCTCGGCGCAAGCTGGGTCCCCGCTATGCTGGCCCGTTCCAGGTGTTGGAGCGCGTCGGCAAGGTCGCCTACCGACTATAGCTTCCAGCCGGCGCCAGGATCCATGACGTTTTTCACGTGGGGCTGCTCAAGCCTCACCGTGGAGAGCCACCGACTGCACCTGGGGTCATGTCGCCACTTCTCCATGGCCGCATCCTTCCGGAGCCGGAGACTGCTGTGCGTGCCGAGCAGCGGCGTGGGGTCTGGTATGTCCGCATCAAGTGGCGCGGGCTGCCCGACGAGGACGCCACATGGGAGCAGCTGGAGGAGTTTCGCAGCCACTATACCCCGGTTTCCAGCTCGAGGACAAGCTGTTTGCGCAGGCGGGGAGAGATGTTATGACCGGCAAGACCTTTGGGCGGCGCCCTCGACGTGGCTAGGGGCGCGCGCCGGCTTAGGCAGGGGGCCAAGGGCCCAGTCTTTAATTTTCAGTAAATCTTAGGCGGATTCATTAGAAAATTCTGTGCTCATAAATACTCATGTAAACTCTTGGTTTTGATCAAGCAGAAACAATCAATTGTTTCCGGCTTCCCTCAGGGAGTCAGGAAATTTATCTGCGCCCAAACCCTAGCCGCCTCTCTTCCTCCTCCCTCGTGCCGCGCGCCCCTCGCACTCACGGCGCCCCGGCGTCGCCCTCGTCCTCCAAACCCTAGTCACCCGTATTGCTGCGAGAGATTCCCGGTAGTATCCGCAATCCTATCAGCACCCCTGCGTCCACAGAGGATCCACCGGGCAGCTGCGCCGAGGAGGATTCACCGGACTGATTTTCTCCCCTGCGTGATGAATCTGCATGATGGGGCTTGGACAGCTGCTGCGTGTCAGCACTTGATTGCTCCTCAGGCGCATCTGCAGGTGCTGCTGTCGCTGGCAAATTCCCTTGGAACAGTGCACCTGCTCCCTCCTCTGCAACATTTGTTATCTCCTGTGTATCTTCATGAAAATTAGCTGAATTAGAAGCATTAGTAACGTGACCATCTACAAATTCGTTCCCCAGTGAGCTGTTTAGGAGATGTGTAGGAAGGAGAAGGATTTCTTTGCGAAGACGTGCTCCAGCATTAGGATGTAGGTTAGAGAAGGGAAAAACATTTTCATCCAAAACAACATCACGGGAAATATAAACCAGTCCTGATGAGATGTCTAAACACTTGAAACCTTTGTGCAGGTTGCTATATCCAAGGAAGGCACACTGTTTAGATCGAAAAGCAAGCTTATGTTTATTGTATGGTCGGAGATTGGGCCAGCATGCACAACCAAAAATTCTCAAGGACGTGTAATCAGGTTTCACATGAAACAAGCGCTCCAAAGGAGATGAATAATTAATAATTTTGCTAGGAGATTAATCAAATAGGTCGCTTCGTCCCAAAATTTTAGTGGCATACTAGCGTGAGCAAGAAGGGACAAACCAACTTCGACGATGTGTCGATGCTTCCTTTCCGCCGCACCATTTTGTTGATGGGCATGAGGACAAGAGACCATATGCATGACACCAATTTTGGTGAAAAAGGAATTCAATTTTTCATATTCTCCTACCCAGTCACTTTGAATAGAGATAATTTTGCGATCAAAGAGTCTCTCAACTAGGAGCTGAAATTCACAGATTTTTTTTGGAAAAACTCAGATTTAAATTTGAGAAGATAAATCCAAATGAATTTGCTAAAATCATCAACAAAACTAACATAGTATTTATACCTACCCACATATTCAGGTGTCGGCACCCAAACATCAGAGAAAACAAGCTCAAGAGGATGAGTAGAAACACTGGTCGAAGTGGGATAAGCCAACGGATGGCTCTTAGCTTGTTGACACGCATCACAAACCGAACCTTTATTAGAATCTGAAACGAATGGAAGTTTATAATCTCTAAGCACACACTCCACAATGGGAGTTACTGGATGACCTAAACGACTATACCATCGATCAAGGGATGGTTTATTGACTCCAAAAGCTTGCTTTCTAGCTGACGTGGATGGAAGGGGGTACAGTCCACGCTGGCACTCTCCTTTAAGCATAACGTTCTTCGTGTCCCGATCCTTAATAAAAAAGAAATCAGGGTGAAACTCTATTGGCGGTCGATTTCCGTCAACCAAGAACACTTGTTATGTTATGGTTTGAACTTCATTTTGGAACTAACCCGCCACTAGGCATGCTAATGATATAACAAGTTCACCATTGGATGTGCATTTTGGAGTATAGTGTTTTTGCAGGAATTCACGTGTTAAATAAGGGAAGATGCAACTAGTTCAGAGAACGTTTTGCAAGACAATTAAGGAGCTCCGACCATGTGCGAACTTGCCCCCAAAGGTGGCAAGGACCAATATGCTGGAATGGAGAACTCCCGAGGACCGAGATGAAAAGACCAGAAGTTCATGCATAAAGATCCCTCAACTTGATCACGGTGATGATGACCTCAAAATGACACAAATGAAGGGGGCCAAGTGCAAAATGTCAAGATGAGCCGCGGGGAGAAGAACGGGCCCGAACCGACGCAGAAAAGGCCTAGGCCGGTCGGCCCGTTCAGACCGACCCAGCCCACTTTTGTGGCGGTTCGGGTCCCCCTTTGCTCGGTGTTAAGTAGATGCAACCCTAATCGCGTGTGCAAGCCGCCATTCGCCAGAAACGCCGTCTAGTCCCTCAGAGCCGCCGAGAAAGAGAAGATCGACTACGAGAGAGACCCTTGGGGGAGGATACTCGGGAGAAATCATTGCCAAGCCCAAGAGAGGTCGCCACAAGGAAGGAGGACGCCGAGAGCTTGCCACGACGCTGCCGGAGTTGAAGGATAACGAAGATCCATCTTCATCGGAGGCATCCACCATCTCAACGGTGCCATGCCTAGTGTCATGATGGGGCAAACCTTTCGTTTGTCCATGGAGTTGTAATGGAACTTGAAGTGTAGTCACCTATACATCTTGTTTGGATCATATGTCTATCATATCTTTTGTTGATGATGCTTAATGTTTTAAGGCTAGCTACCATGCTTTTGGGGTTGCTCCCGAAGATCGCGTCAACATACCGTGTTCATTAGGGTTAGTATCGATTACCTCCGCATAGTGACATGTACGAGGGAAGGGAAAAGTGTGACGCCTCAGGTTTTCGGTCGGGTCCATTAACCCTAATGATCCGGTCAAACTCGTTGACTTTGGTCAAACGACGGTCAACCTGGGCCATCACCTCGAAAACATCACCAACCACCCCTAATGACCCACTTTGGTCAACCTTGGTCTACCTATGGTCAAACCCTAGTCAAAAACCCCTTAAACACCCTTTGACCCTCCTATGTCATCCAAAACTTTTGCCGCGTTCTCCAAATTTCACCTAAACACTTCAAATTCTCTCAATACGAAAGTTGTGTAGTTTTTCATGGGACACAACTTTCATGTTGAGTGGCATTTGAGATTTGGAGCAGAAATGTGTGAAAAAGCTTGGTCAACACCTCTAGGTACTATTCACTGGAGCCGAGAATTCTACAAAGTTCCACTGCATTTTATGCAAAATCTGTTGATCAAAACCCTATACGGCCTTTGTAAAAGTTGTAGAGGGTCAGCTGATCTACAACTTTCCTATTCAAACCTTGGTGCACTTTAGTTCAACTTTTTGGAGAAAAACTCGGTCAAAGCAGGCTAGGCTGAAACGGTTTTGCATCGTGGTGTCCAGAGTGCGCTGCCCGCGCCGGCGTCGCGCATCGCCGCGCCGCGGCCCCCACGAGGCCCGACGCCGAGGCATCTCTCGCGACCGCCATTTTCCCACGCCCCGCACCAACGTCCGCGGCCAATCCCCCGTCGCCACGCGCCGCACGCCCACGGGCCGAGCGAACCGCCGCACGCCGACCATGCCGCCGCCCGACCACTGGTGTAGCCGTCGTACCCCTCCTCACGTCACCGCCATACTGCGTGCCCATGCTGCGACTTCGCCTCCGCTTGGACGTGCGCAAACCGCATTCAACTCGCCTACCTCTAAAAGAGCCGGAGCTCGTCGGCCGCGGCAATGCGCCGGTGTCCAGAGCCACGGCGGGTCGCCATTGACGGTCGCACGGTGAGCTCCTCCTTCCGGCTAGCACGGTCTCCCTAGAGTGCAGTGCGCCCTTCCTCCTACACCACCTAAGCTCCTCACGCCGCTTGTTGGCTAGGCCGAGCCGCCGGTTCGCCGGAGCTAGAGCCCCAGCGGCACTCGCCGCCCTACTCCGCCGGTCGTGCCCACCGGTCACCTCTCTACCGCAACTAAGCACCTAAATCGAGCCCTTGTGAACCCTAGACCCTTCCCAGCCCCTTCCCTGGCCAAGACCGCCGGCGAGGTCACTGGATCCCGGCCGGCCGTGCCGCCCCCATGGCCCAAGGGCCACATTGCGAGGCCTGGACTCTTGCTGAGGAGTTTTGTGCAAGGTCAAAACTTTCCAAGGGTCTTCTCGCAAAAAGATTCGTTACCCTTTCGAGTGTTTCGGCTGAAGCTTATAAAATTCATATAAAATCATAGAAAATCCTAAAATTGCAAAACCAATTTTTTTGTGCTCCTTGTGACTAGAACTACAACTTTTGAAAAGCTTGTATATACTTTTAAGCTATTGTTTTTTACATGAAAAATTGAAATGTGTTTTACATAGATCTGTTGTACTGCCCAATCCACACATGTTCATGAGCTGAGTTTTGGATATTGTGAGTACTAGCATGTGTAGGTCCTGTGCAAAAAGTTGCACAAAGTTACTAAAGGAATCTTTATTTATGATTTATCTTGTGTTTATGCCTTTTCTTCCTTAATGATTTTTGTAGCAAAAAGTAAATATATTTTGGAGCTCTACTTCTGGGAATAGTCATATTATGCCTAGATGCACCTTTATTGAATTAATAATGATTTTTGGACTGCTAGAAATATTTATCCCTGATTTATGCTTGTTTTTAATCATAAATGTGTAGATCAAGATCTATAATGGCTATACATGTGTTTGTTGGTTTCCTAGGCTTGTTTTATACCAGAGAGTGTGTAGGAGAAAAGTTGGCTCCAGAAGTGCTATAGTTATTTTTTGTGTGCATTTATCCTATTATTGCTAGCTAGAAATGATATTAATTGTGTAGTTTATTTTCAAAAGCTCCAACTTGTGTACTTGATGTCCTAATGAAGTGTTCCTGGTCAGAGAGACCAGTGGGTGTTAGTCTGGTTGTTTATAAAGCCTTTTTGTTGATTATTAGTAGAGGGTCCTTAATAGGATTGCTAGTAAAATAAATGGGAAAATCATTCCTTATATGCTTGAACATTATGGATGGATTAAGATAGGGATTTGAGAGATGAAAACACATTTCCTTGCTGTTTGTGCATTTAAGTAAATTATTCTTTTTGATGTGTACACAATCACCATAAAGAGGAGGATAAATAAGCCTTTGTAATAATCTTTAAAAGGAAAAGTGTTTGTTATTGTTCTCAAGGTAAATATGGTCAACCATATGCTCATTGTGGACTTTTGCTACTGTTTTGATTAAATTAAATTAATTACACTCTAATTAATGCATGTGCATCCTCTGTATAGAAGTCCCTGACAGTAGCTACACGCTCGTGCCGGCTGACGAGGACGAGGGAGCAGGAGGAGACGTGCACTACGTGGCCGTAGAGCAAGACCCGGACCAAAGTCCGGAAGGTTGTGTGTCTGCTTGTGCTGATGAAGGAAAGCCCCGGTTTAATCATTAACCTATGTGTTTCATTTAAACTTCTGAATTTTTCATTGTTATTTTATGTGCATTTACGTTCAGGAGTTGAATTGAAACCCTAGTTGCATAAATCTTAAGTACATATGATCTTTTACTAGCATGCTAAGTCGCTAGTTACTATGCCCTAAGGATCTGGTACAAGTCGAGTGATGTTCGTCACTCGCAAGAATAGGATCTCCTTTATGGAATCACCATATTGATTAATGGATTGCTCATGTGGTAAGAGCATGGGATTTGGGCCCCGGTCCAATGGCTTCATTGGTTAAGTGTTTGAAAGTACTAAACACTTGTCGGAAATGGGCACGGTAAGCCTAGTACCTAAGTGAGGCGGTACGGGGTTTTACTATCACTACTCTTAGGGTTACGGCCCCGGGCTCGCCACTCGAGTGCATGCGTGAGGCTGGGTGACCTTAATGGCCTAGCCCAGTAAACCTTGTGAGGACCATGTGTGGTTCGAGGACCAGTGGATGGTCGCTTCCTTGTGTGATGATTGATTGACAACATTGTGTGGACTGATTCTTGGCTAAGTATTGCAGGTGCAGGTTGCGGGTTGACTGGTGTTGGTGCAGGTGGAGAACAAGCGCGAAAGGTCGTCGTCGGTGAGGCCTCCAGGTGTGGAGAAGACAAGTAGGCTTCGTTCGAGGGACCCGGTGGCCAGCGGGGTCAAGTACGGGCCGCATGGTGGCATGAACAGCAAGATGAAGTCGTGGACGGTTTCTTGGTTGAGCCTCAAAACCAAGGTCGAGCCGGGACTTCGTGGGAGCCGAGTCATGAGTGGTGATTGCCGGAGGCTACACCGAGTTCGCGGGGTTTCCGGTGGTTCACCAGAAAACCACTGGGTTCCTTGGTTGATCCACAAAGCCAAGACCGAAGAACCGAAGACGATGCTTTGCGACGATGCACCGCACCGGTCGACCGGTGGGTCCGACCGGTCGACCGGTGGGTACCCCGTCCGACCGGTGAGGAGCACCGGTCTGACCGATGTGCGACGACGCAGTCTGAAATCTTCGAAGCAGAGGACACGCGTCGGGATCGCAAGGCTTGCGTCGAGGCTAAGCAGGTTGCGGTCGCCGGGCATCCGTCCGATGGAGAAAGCTTCAAGTCTTCCAAAACCGCCCTTGAGGGGCTTGTATCCGTAGTTGTTAGAGAAGGATAGTTTAGACTTTCGGTTGCCTCCATATAACCCAAGAGGTGAGAGGATGGCAGCCAAGCCTTGGAACCCTAGTTCATTTGCTTTCCTATTTTCCCTTCCTATTTTCTTAGGATTTCCATAGGACTAGCTTGAGAGCTTCATGGTGAAGTCTTGTTGAGAGGGTTGGATGATCGGGCGGCAAGCTAGACCTTGTAAGAACCTTTGTTGCATGTATAGATGATTCGGCGTGGTTCCTCAAGGTTTGGATGTGTTGTTCCCGGTTGTTCTTGGTGATGATTTTCGGAGCCCTCTCTTGGTGATTTCTTTGGGTTGTTTTCGAGACCTTGCTCTTGGGGATTTGATGGGGGAAATTTGTGGGAACCCTTTGTGGTTCTTTGGGTTGTGATTCCCCTCCCAAATCCGTGAGTAAAGGGGCTCGATTTTGGGGTTTTCTGGGTTCTAGGGTTTGAGGTGTTCTTGGAGAGATTTCTTCGATTCCTCCTTTTTGGACGAGTTTTGGTGGGATTAAACTTGGCTATGGACTCCTCATGAGGTGTTCCTAATATCCCCAAAGTCTTGTTCAAGTCCGTGGAGCGATTCGGGAGATCGAGGTTTGGTTTTGGGGGAGTTGACCCGCGGGTGCTGTTCATCCCGAGTCGCCCGAGCTACACCGGCTCGGCCAGGTGCTCTTGACCGGTCTGACCGGTGCAACCCTCGGTGGGTTTTTGCTCGGGTGAACATCTGGGTGTGTTCGCTTTTGTCCTGTGTTGCAGCTGTTTCGAGTTTGGGTCAGTTTGGAGGTCGGTTGACCAGTTTGGTGCTTTGGGGGCTTTCAGGCTATGACCGGTCTGACCGGTGCGTCTCACCGGTCTGACCGGTGTGGAGCCACTTAGAGAAAGTTGCCCAATTTCACCAGCAGGGACCTATCTGACCGGTGGTGCTCATCGGTCTGACCGGTGTTGGTCAGTGGACTCGAGGTTTGGTGTTCTGCTGCGTTCTCGGTCGGAAGGGTGTGTGTGTTGGTTCCTAGGTCCAGTGGCACTCCAGTGGCTACGTGGGCTTGGCAAACTTGGGTAGTGAGTCGGAGACGTGTGTTGGAAGCCGTGTTCATCTTGTTGGAGTTTCCATCTCCTTCAAGAAGAATTTTTATCGGCTCAATTCACTCCCCCCTCTCTGGTTTGCCGTATCGGCCCTTCAAGTGGTATCAGAGCCGTTTCGGGTCTTTGTTGTCTCTAACCAGTCTAAGATCCAAGGATGGCGTACCAGGAACGCGGTTCAGGTCCTCCACACTTCGATGGCAAGAACTACCAGATGTGGAGTAAGCGGATGGGTGCGTCCTCCGCGGAAAGGGTCAGATCCTTTGGGATGTCACGGTGGACATAGGCTATGTCCAACCGATGGACTTCCTCGCTCCATGATCGAGGGACAGATTTGACACCAACAATAAGGCGGTCGACTACTTGTTTCGTGCTTTGTGTCAGCCTGAGATCGATCGGGTGCACACCGAGCACTTGGCTTGTAGAATTTGGACGGTGCTGAAAGAGGCTCATGTTGGGAATGCCCAGGTTCAGGCACGGATGTATGCGACCTACCGGAGAGAGTACGAGAACTTCACTCATCTCCCCGGTGAGTCCATCGATGCCTTGTTTCGAAAGGTTCACGGTGGTTGTGAACAACATGAGGGCCAATGTGGACGTGCTCTCGTACGATGATCATGATAGAGCGGTCAAGCTCTTACACTCTTTGGATCGTACGATTTGGGGCGGAAAGTTCGAGGCCATTGTGGAGTCGAGAGAAGTATGACACTCGACGGTGAACGAGCCGTTCTCGAAGCTCAAGTCGGGCCGAGATGGATAGGGGCATGACCGCGCAAGCTCGAGGGTCCGACTGATTCCCATAGTCTTGCCCTCGTTGGTGGTTCGAAAGGAAAGGCTAACACTAACCCATCCACCAGGATGTTCTCTTTGTCCTCTTTGATGTCTACGCCAGATGAGGAGTTCGACGTGCTTGGAGAGGACGAGCTGGCGCTCCTGACGAGGCGGTTCGAGAGGCTGCACGAGAACTGAGTGAACATGAGGAGGAACACGAGGACATGCTTCCAGTGCGGCAAGCCAGGACACTTCGTCGTCGACTGCCTGGAGAAGGTCGAGAACAAGGACGGCTACAAGCACAAGTCGAGGATGGATGGCAAGTACCGGTCGAGGCGCGACCACAAGAGCAAGCACAAGAACAAGTACAAGGACGAGCGACGATCGAGGAAGAAGGAGAGCCGAGGCAAGGCCCGAGCGATGGTTGGAGCGAGCGACGTCGACTCCAGTTCCGCGTACTCCACGTCGAGCTCGAGCAGCAGTGAAGATGAAGGTGATCGTCGCAAGAGCAAGAAGTCATCGAAGAACCTGAGCAGGCTGAGCTGCTTCGCTAGAGATGGCTTCTGCACCATGGCGCTGAGCTTCGGCAGCAAGAAGAGCACACAGAGCGACTCGGACTCTGATTCCGACGACGAGGTGCGTGATGAACTTCCCTTCTTGCGCCGGGAGAATGAGAGTCTTGGCACTTTGCTTGATAACCGTGATGACATGCTTAGAGAGGCCAAGAAAATGAGAAAAGAGCTTAGGGCTTCACTCGAGGATGCTAGGACTAGAGTGGCTGAGCTAGAAACACAGGTGCTTGATAGCAAGCTTGAGATTGATTCCCTTAAGGCTAGCCCTGTTATTTTGGATGAGGTTGATTGTGCTGATTGCTCCATCTTTCTTGCTGATCTTGCTTTGTTTAAGGAGAAGCATGCCTCCAAGTGTGAGGAACTAGATGTGCTTAGGGTTGAAGTGGCTGAGCTCAAGTCTAGACATGCTTTGCTAGGTGCTTGCACTTCTTGCCCTGTTTTGCATGCTAAGATTGATGAGATGCATGCTTACACTAGTTCTCTTGAGGCTAAGCTGAAAGAACCCATGCCTACATCATGCTCTACCTGTGAAATGCATGCTTTGAAAAATTTGGAACTTGCACATTATGTTGATCGTTTGCAGGATGAGAATGATGAGCTGAGGAAGTTGATGGGTTGGTTGTCTGGTCATGAGCCTCAGTTGAGGATGATGATCGAGGCATTTAAGAGGCAGGATGGTGAGGGACTTGGGGCAAACAAGGTTGGTGAGGGAAGTGGAGAGAATATCCCAGAACCACCAAAAACCCACCACAAAAATGATTTCCCCCCAAAACCTAACCATCTTAGGAACCGACTAGACACAACCCCAGCTCCACCCATGTTTCCTACACCCACAAATGATCTACAAAAGCCTATCAAGTTTGTGAGCACTTCGGGGAAAGTGTTCTTTGGGAAAGAAAGTGAGAAGGCTAGTGAGGGGAAACCGGTGGAGAAGTTGAGTGGAGAGAAAACAAGTGAGCAGCCACAACCCAAGCCTAAGCCTAAGCTTGTGAGGTTCCATTGTGGCTATTGTGGGAGAGATGGCCATAAGGATGAGTTTTGCTTTAAGAGGAAGCGAGAGGAGAGAATGACGAACGAGTGGGCTAACAAGGACAAGTACCACCCTTCCGATGGTGTACTTGAGCCTCGTGTGCAGATGCCCAGGGCCAAGGCGAGTGTGAGGACAGTTCGGGCTTGGGGAGATCGGAAGGCTGTTGGAGGTGCTGCTGCCCAGGTCACACCGGTGTGGGGCACCGGTCAGACCGGTGCAGGCCTGGACAGGCAGCGGTTTGGGTTTCGTGCTCGTACGGGTGCGAGGGTTGTTTCTGGAGGTCGTGGTTTTGGTGGTTGGGCTGGAAAGTTTGCAGGAGGTCAGGTTGCTAGGCATTCTCCCCCTCGAGTTCATTACGGGGATGGGAGGAGTCTTAGCTTTGAGAAGGAGAGGAGGGACGGTCCACGGGCTTTCTTTCATGGTTTTGGTCCTCCTCTAGGCAGAGAGGGGTGGTTCCCTCGGGGTGGTTATCATGGTGGTGTTCGTGGAGGTAGTTTTGGGAGGAGAGATGGTTTGGTTTGTGCTAACCCCACTTTCGAGCAAATGGCTCGGCACTGGTTTTACTCTTTTGGTACTAACTCCAGTGCTGAGTCGTTTGTTCGCTCACGTGCTCATTTTTGAATTTCAGGTGGGAGACTTGAAGAACATTTGGTTGATTGACTCCGGTTGCTCGAGGCATATGACCGGAGACGGGGGTGGTTCTCAAGTCTCGTCCCGTGGTGACGAAGAGGTACATCACTTTTGGGGACAATGGGCGTGGGCGTGTGCTTTCGAGAAGGTGAGATTAAGGTGAGTGACAAGATCACTGCGAGCCGTGTTGCTCTTGTTTAATCGCCGGGGTACAATCGCTTTCGTGTCCCAGTTGTTGGATGAGGGCTTTGAAGTGTTGTTTCGGCTAGGTGGTTCTCGGATTTTGGACTCTCGAGGGGACCTTGCCTGTATGGTCGTTCCCGAGGGTCAGGTGTTTCGTGCTGATTTTTCTCAGTCTTCGGGTGTGGAGCGTTGTTTCTTGGCTGGTTCTTCGAGTGAGTTGTGATAGTGGCATAGGAAGTTGGGTCACTTGAGCTTTGACCTTTTGTCGCATTTGAGTAAACTCAATTTGGTCCGAGGATTGCCACGGTTGAGGCTTGAGAAAGAGTTGTTTTGTGCGCCGTGTAGGCATGCCAAGATGGTAGCCTCTTCTCACCCGCCTCTCACCGATGTGATGACTGAGCGTCCATGCGAGCTGCTCCATATGGACCTTGTTGGTCCAGCTCGTGTGCGATCTGCGGGTGGGAAGTGGTATGTCCTTGTTGTGGTGTGTTGACGGTGAAAATCCGTCAACCTAGCCATGAGTTTACCTTCGGTGTTGGCATAACTTTTGTGTCTTATTCATTGGTACTAACCCCCGTGGTATAACAAGTTCACTTGTGCATGTCGGTTTTGGAGTTATGTGTTTACGCAGGGTTTTAACGCTGAAAGCAAGACTTCCGGGATAAGTTCATTAAGCACCTCATGACAAGACCTTGAAGCCCGATACAAGTCAAGCAATGAAGTGAACATGACTCCAAGAGCCCAAGGACCAAGCCCGAGAAGATGATAAACTCCGAGGACCGAACCGGAAAAGTCTTGAATCTTGCAAGACAAGGAGTTGAGTCCAATTCGGAGAGAAACCGACGTCAAGGGCCCACATGCAAAAGGGGAGAACATCTAGAAGACGTGGGAAGCAACACCGGCGAAGCAGCCGCGGGATGGGCCGACCAGGCCCAGGCCGGCCGGCCCCGGCCGGCCGGCCCCGCCCAATTCGGGGCCCAATCGGCCTCTCCTTTGACCTAATTGCTTCTCGGGCTATAAATAGCCCCCCGACCGAGAGCCACACGGAACCGAAGTCGTAATCCGCCGCCGAGGAGCGAGAGAAGCTTGAGGGACACCATCTCGGAGATGAGGGTCGTGCTAGTTGTCTAGGGTTTCCCTAGCCGACGTGGGAACCTTGCATGGAAGACCACGTCGGAGCTCCGGAGCGAGGATCAAGATTGAGGGAGGGCCCCGGTGGTGATCTTGTTCATGTAATCATTCATGGTGAAGTTTGTAAGTGAATCCGATTTCTAGCGATTAAGTGCCTTCTCGATGATTTTGATTTCTTCTTGGTTTTGCTTCTTCTACGATCTAGTCTATAGCTAGATTACATAGGGTGCTCTTGTAGCCGCGGTGGCTAGAGGTGCATACCGGACCGGCCAAGTGATTTCAACTTGTTCTATCGAACTCGCCCTAAGCTCCCCGCATGAATAGGGATACGTTGTGACGAACGGGGGTCTCGAAAGGCGGATGTTTTCGGAGTCGGATGGGAAGGCCACGATTTAAAGATGCTTTTAATGAGATTCGCTTTGCTATCTTCATCTATCTTGTTTGGAGCTACAACATAAGCATGATCTAGATTCTCTAGATTGGTTATCTCTTGCTTTCTCTTGCTACCTCTTTAGTAGATTAGATTAGATTCGTTTTCTTTATGAGTTAGTAGATTAGATGCAACTTACCTTCATAAGATAGCTTACCTTGCTTTACTAGATTGAATCCTTGCGTTGCACATTGTTCCACGGATTCGATACCTTGGGTTCACCACTCGAGGGAAGAAGGGTCCCTTGACTATGACGGGAGACTTGTCCGCTTGCAAGTCACAAACGAACTTTGATACAACTATTAACCGTCAACAAGCCCCTTTTTCTGGCGCCGTTGCCGGGGAACAAGCAATCAAGATCCGATCTAGTATCGCTTATCTTTCAGTTTTTCTTTTGATTTTCTTTTGCACCTCTTATGTTTGATCATCCTCAAAAAGAAAAAAAATTCAATCTAATCTAGTTTTGATTAACCCTAGTTTTTATGTTTAGATTTTTGTTTTATTACTAACCCTAACCGGAGATGGTTGGCTACCTCTCCAAGAAACCCAAAACTTTTTTTGTGGATGATCCAGGAAAACTTTACAGGCAAAGGTGACGTGCAACACAAGCTCGAAGGACCATCAAAATCGCCAAGGGAATCACCACCTCCAAGTCAAGACGTCGGAAGGCCGTTCAAATCAAGAGGAGGATGGAGAAGATGGAGATGGAGAAAGAAGCTCGACACCTAAAGGCCGCCAAAGCAAGATCCACATGCAAGGAGTGTGAAGTGTTCATCGTGATGAAGATGCTAGACGCAAGTGGGACAACTTGCCGGGCGCCCAATGGGTAACAAAGAGGAATATACGAGACAACTCCAAGGTCCCAAGACGGCGAAGGCTACTCAAGCTCGTTCGGGAGAGATGAAGGATCACACTAGAGACCATGAAGATCACGACCGAAGGATCGGAGTTCGAGATGCCGAGCCACAAGGAAGATGTTGCATCCGTCAAGACCAAAGGACAAAGCCGACTGTGAAGACCAAAAAAAAATTGACTAAGCCAAAGTGGGTACCCAAGATTGCAACGCCCGCAAAGAGCGTTGATCCGGAGTAATCAAGTGAAGAAGTCTAGCCATGGACTATAAACGAAGCGCTAAGCGGGAGGCAACCCGTTTCGACGAGTCAAGAATAAGCTACCGGGAGGACAACCCGATTCCAGGTTTTTCAAAGTCTTTTTAAATATAATTCAGTTTTGAATTTTACTACGCAAAACCTTAGACTTAGAATGGTTGAACAATATTAGAGACATAATTCTTGGTTGAATATTTTGCTTGATCATAAACCCTTTACATGAACCATCCTATGTGTTTGTTTGCTTCTTTTCGAGAAACCACAACCAAAAAAAAATTCAGAACCTAACTCAACCTTTCACCCTCATTATGGTGCTGTGGTTGACTTGTTTTTCATGCTAAAAACACTCGAGTAGAGCCACGACTTGTATCTAGATGTTATTTAAATTTCAGCATGTGGTAGGACTCGCGTGAACCTAGAAACTTGATTTTTGGTTGGTTTAAAAATCCATATCCTTGGTTTCTCTAAGATTAGAATTTTTCTAAGCCTCATTTAATTTTATTTCATTCAAAAACTCTCTCATCTAATCAAAATTAGGACCTAAACCTATGCCCCCATGATCAAGCCGGGAAAAGCTTGCTCTCAACTAATGAAGGCAAACTATACCGGTGAGACCGAAATCGACGTAGTCGAAAAATATTTTCGACTTACATTTGTTTTTAATGGTTTAAAAACTTCTCTAAATTTATGCTTGAGCTCTTGCATGGCTCTGAAAAATACTTTTAAATTTTGAAATTAGAGGAGTGCTTAGCCTTAAAAGGGAGGCAATCAAGTTAACTTGACCATACATGCACCATGATACATCACGGGATGCCCCTCCAACATCTTTTATCAAACCACGTGCAAAGTACAAGCATGGGGGGGTAGCCAAGGCCTTGTTTTGTAGGAATATCATGGAGGCATGTGAGGCAAGGGAGTATGGAAGTGAGTCAAAGCGAAAACATCAAGTGGAAGGAGCAATAATGCAAGCGAAGGAGTGGACGGGAACGTTTGGAAGGTGTACGCGATCACGAAGCAACATGAATGCACTAGAGAAGAACGAGCCAAGAGGAGGGGAGAGGTAAGTCTTTCATCCAACTCTTTGTTCGTGTGCTCTAGTTTGTAGGCCGGAATCACCTTAGACTTAGCCATCCACCGCGTTTGTTTCGTGCAACAAATCACATCCTTAGTCCACCCAAAGTCCAGACTCCAAAATAATATTTGTGTACCTTGTTACCGGGTGAAAACCCCGGATATATATTTGTGAGGGAGAGTGCTGCAATCAAGGAAGAAAACTACAAGCCTTTTCACCAAAGAAGAAGGGATCATCGTCGTCTAAGCCATCATCGACAACCTCTTCGAGGAGGCGCTCGGTTTCCGAGTTTCCTCGGAGTATGGAGGAGGACACGGCACCGCCGAGGAGGAACCACACTCTTCTCCTCGGTGGCATGAGGGCCACACGAAGCTCGTCTACGAGGTTTACCAAACTTCAAGGACATATGGAGGAGCCGCACGTCCAACCTCACCACTCGACACGATCATCCGCTCCACCTCCATACGCTCCGCGGTATTCCGAGGGGTATGTCATCATGACGGAGGAGGAGAAGAAGCTCGCTCGCCTTAAGTAGAGGCTTGTAGCGAACGTCGACATCGACGACCAAGCTCTCCACATATTGGGTTTCACACGGGACACCGGTGCAATTCTCTAGCGGAGTGTCGGCAAACACCCACAAGAAATTCGCCTAGGAAATTTTCATGACCATGGCGTATACCCTTGATGAAGGAGTGCTGAGTCTCTCATTCCGTTGGAGGGAGCCCACAAGTGGAGAAGAAGGAAGACACCGTCGGAAGGGTAACCTTGATCAGTGATGCTATTTCTAGCACTTTGATGGGGTAATCTCCTTTCATCCATGGGTTGCAATCGATCTTGAGATGTAATCGAACTTTGTTGGATTATCTATCTATCATCTTGTGTTGAAAATACTTTAATGCTTAAGGCTAGCAACCATGCCGGAAAGGGAGTATAGGCCTCAATGCTTCCTTGGATCCATTCAACACAATCCCCGATAGATCAGATTGGTTTTCATGTTCGAAACGATTGCATGTTATAGTATCGTGGACCCATGGGCGAGTGTCCCCTGTTTTCAAAAGGGAGCTCCGGAACAAGTATGTGCATGAAGGCACATGGGAAGGTTTTTGTAGTATGATCACGGGAAGAGACCATCAACAAAAAAAAAATACTATCCGGAACCCATTATCCAAGTGTGTCACTTTTGTGCAAGTGGATTTTTGGGAGAACAAGAGAGACAAAGATAACCAACACGGAGTTGAATTGGCTTTACTCGGCTTTGATTGCCAAGTGGCCAATAGACCCCACTCACCTATGATCAACCGGTGGTGTTGTTGCAACATCGAGTTCGGAAGATATTGGTTCGGGGTGTTACCTCTCCATGTTGACTATCTCTTTAAAACCGGGTACTACAAGGAACCCAAATAATCTCCTACCCGGGACTTCCCTAGGAATATATGAAGAAAGGAAAATATAAGAGTGAAGATGAGAGAGGAGGCTTCCAAGTGGCCTAGGTGAATTTGCCCCTTCCGGATTGAAGATTAAAACTTTTTTTTTGAGGGGAAGAAGATTGGTTAGAGGAAGGACTTCTTGTGCCAGCGAAAAAAAATATAATAGAGAAGGATTAGGAGAAGGTTTTTCCACGACCCAAGAAGGAGGTGCACAACAAAATTATGTCCCACCATTGGGAGGAACCCCGGCGCCGTCAAATTACTAAGGTGGTGTACCAATGCAAGCATGGGGGAGTGGTGCAGCCATACCCCCACCATTTTTGCGGTGCCCAATGTAGCCTTTGCGGAGCCATTTGCACACCTTCCTCAACCACAACAAAAGGTGTCCACCATTGGAGGATACGCTGTAAGAAACATGCAAAATATTGCAGCCATCCAAACCAATGCAAACCAAATGGGTGAAGGTAATGCAACATTCGCTTATGAGCTTTGACACCTTCACCTAGCACCGTCGGACAATTCATATGAGGAGTGGTGCATTATGAGTAAGGGTACAACAACCAAGACTATCAATATCAACCACCGGCGGAAGATTAGAGAGAGGAGGAGCTTTAGTTATCTTTCCTTTACCCCTTTTCTTTAATTTTCAGCTTGTTTGCACCTATGTATGCGTAGTGTTTTAAGTTTTTATTTAAATTTCAGCAAGTGTGTTAGTTTAATTTTTCAGCATGTGTCTTAGTTTTTATTTTCATCATGAATAATGTCACCACCAAGTTTTTACCTTTGGTAAAGTTACAAAGTTTGTGCCATGATGATATATGATTATAATTGCCGCTTTGTTTATCTTTGTAATTGATTTATGCATGTTTAACCTAGTGCTCTCTTAAAAATACAAATCTGAAATTATCTAAATGCTAGCTTAATCTTCAGCGGAGGTTATGATTAAAATAAAGACCCATAGTGTTTTATGTGCTCTCAAGTTATGAATAGATTAAAGATGTCTTTTATGCTCAAAAATATTGCTAACCTTGTCACAAATATCACTTGTGTGTTGCTCAACCTATCCGAGCCTTATATATATTTGAGTGCATAAACCTTAGTGTACAAGATTTATTTTTGAGTGAGTTATTGCAGGCCATGATTTCTCTGGCCCGAGACTAAGAAGCTGGTCATTCCGTTTTTGCGTATCTATTTTTTGCTAGCCTTTTATCCGTGCATTGTGTATCCCCGCATCGGAGATCTCACAAACCTCGCCGGATATCCACCCTTAAACCAAATATCATCTTTTGTGATTACCTCCTTGACCACAACCTATCGTTGAGAATGGATCATCAATTCAAGGAAGATCGCAAGACGGTGCCAACGTTGAAGATTTCAAGTATCTCTCCAAGGAAAATTATTTTCGGTACCTACCATATTTTTTTCGCCTCTTTGCTCGAGGACGAGCATCGTCTAAGCATGGGGGAGGAGGTAGGTACGGTGCAGTTTTAGAGTTCAAAAGGGAGTATTTTTTTAAAAAAAATATATATAGTGATGAAAGAAAAAATTCGGCGATGTACGTGACTTCCAAGGTGAAGAAAGAAAAAAAACACATATATATATATATAAGAAAGAAAGAAAGAAAGAAAGAAAAGAATGAGAAATATGAGAAAGAAAAAAATATATATGAGCGTAAAGTGAACTCCCCGGTTCTCTAAGAGTGCATTCAAGGCTTCAAGTTAAAAAGATCCATTCTCATTTTCCAACCATGTGCAATCCGATAACGAGGACTTCTTTTGTGCCTCGGGATCACTCTTTGCCATTTGCACATGTCCACTTATCTAAAGTGTGTGTATTTTTCTCTTTCCCCTCCTTGATTTAACATTATTTTCCAATGACCTTTTTGACGAGTCTCGGTAAGACCATGAGAAGCTTGTCTTGTTTTGACAACACCTCATTTATAAAATCTTGTTAGGACTAAACTTTCCCAAAGCTCCATATAAAGCCTACCACATATATATGAGAGGGAAAGGAGTAGAATATATAGGCTTGAGAGACAAGTGAGATGAGAGTTTATGAGCAATATGCAAGATGATTTAAATTTGTGAACTTGGTTTAGCTTTTCTTTATCTCGTTCTTTATTTCAAAAATTCTGAGGTCTATTTAAACTTTGTGAGCATGTTAATACTTGTGGGATAAGCTTAATAAGAATCTACCCTCCGTAGAGGTGAAGGCTAGTACATTATGGAACTTTAACGAATTAACTTTTGAGAGCATTATGTTTTTTTTCATGTATGATCAAGTGCAAGGTTTAAACATTGTTTGGCAACGATGATATCCATCGAAGGCTTACTCGAGGACGAGCAAGGTTTAAGCATGGGGGAGATGTTGACGGTGAAAATCCGTCAACCTAGCCATGAGTTTACCTTCGGTGTTGGCATAACTTTTGTGTCTTATTCATTGGTACTAACCCCCGTGGTATAACAAGTTCACTTGTGCATGTCGATTTTGGAGTTATGTGTTTACGCGTGGTTTTAACGCCGAAAGCAAGACTTCGGGATAAGTTCATTAAGCACCTCATGACAAGACCTTGAAGCCCGATACAAGTCAAGCAATGAAGTGAACATGACTCCAAGAGCCCAAGGACCAAGCCCGAGAAGATGATAAACTCCGAGGACCGAACCGAAAAAAGTGCGTCGAATCTTGCAAGACAAGGAGTTGAGTCCAATTCGGAGAGAAACCGACGTCAAGGGCCCACATGCAAAAGGGGAGAACATCTAGAAGACGTGGGAAGCAACACCGGCGAAGCGAGGGCCGCGGGATGGGCCGAGTGGGCCCGGGCCGGCCGGCCCGAGCCGGCCGGCCCAGCCCAATTCGGGGCCCAATCGGCCTCTCCTTTGACCTAATTGCTTCTCGGGCTATAAATAGCCCCCCGACCGAGAGCCACGCGAACCGAAGTCGTAATCCGCCGCCGAGGAGCGAGAGAAGCTTGAGGGACACCATCTCGGAGATGAGGGTCGTGCTAGTTGTCTAGGGTTTCCCTAGCCGACGTGGGAACCTTGCATGGAAGACCACGTCGGAGCTTCGGAGCGAGGATCAAGATCGAGGGAGGGCCCCGGTGGTGATCTTGTTCATGTAATCATTCATGGTGAAGTTTGTAAGTGAATCCGATTTCTAGCGATTAAGTGCCTTCTCGATGATTTTGATTTCTTCTTGGTTTTGCTTCTTCTACGATCTAGTCTATAGCTAGATTACATAGGGTGCTCTTGTAGCCGCGGTGGCTAGAGGTGCATACCGGACCGGCCAAGTGATTTCAACTTGTTCTATCGAACTCGCCCTAAGCTCCCCGCATGAATAGGGATACGTTGTGACGAACGGGGGTCTCGAAAGGCGGATGTTTTCGGAGTCGGATGGGAAGGCCACGATTTAAAGATGCTTTTAATGAGATTCGCTTTGCTATCTTCATCTATCTTGTTTGGAGCTACAACATAAGCATGATCTAGATTCTCTAGATTGGTTATCTCTTGCTTTCTCTTGCTACCTCTTTAGTAGATTAGATTAGATTCGTTTTCTTTATGAGTTAGTAGATTAGATGCAACTTACCTTCATAAGATAGCTTACCTTGCTTTACTAGATTGAATCCTTGCGTTGCACATTGTTCCACGGATTCGATACCTTGGGTTCACCACTCGAGGGAAGAAGGGTCCCTTGACTATGACGGGAGACTTGTCCGCTTGCAAGTCACAAACGAACTTTGATACAACTATTAACCTTCAACATGGTGGACGACTATTCTCGGTATGCGTGGGTGTTCTTTCTCGAGGATAAGGGGGAGACATTTGGTTTTGTTCGAGATCTAGTCTTGAGGTTGAGGAACGAGAGGCACGGAGATGCCATACGAGCTATCTGCAGTGATAATGGCTCGGAATTCAGAAACTCTCGTTTTGAAACCTTTTGCCATGACTTGGGTCTTGAGCACCAGTTTTCGAGTCCGTATACGCCTCCCCAGAATGGTGTTGTGGAAAGGAAAAATAGGACCTTGTGCGAGCTGGCTCGGACGATGCTTGATGAGCATAGGACTCCGAGGAGGTATTGGGCTGAGGTGGTGAATACCGTGTGCTATGTGTCAAACAGGATCTACCTCAAAGTGCACAAGAAGAAAACATAATATGAGTTGATGCATGGTCGCACACCCAAGGTGAGTCACTTCCATGTCTTTGGTTGCAAGTGTTTCATCCTGAAGAAAGGCAGGAAGTTGGATAAGTTTGAGGCTAGGTCTGTCGATGGTATTTTCTTTGGTTATGCATCTCATTCTAGAGCATATTATGTGCTCAATCTTGAAACTAACCAAATCGTGGAGACTTGCGAGGTAACCTTCGACGAGACAGAGCCACGTAGTCAGCTTGTCTTTGAGTGTGCAGGTGATGATGAGCTTGGCGAGGAGATCTTTCAGGAGGAGGAGCATGAACACGGAGATGATGAAGATGGCGGTGTGGTGCCCTCGGCTGAACATGTACCCACTACTTCGACTACGGTGGTGGACGGACCCTCTCCTACACCTACGACGACAAATCAAGAACGAGGAGAAGCTGATGTTGAGGGGGAGGTAGCATCGAGGCGACAACCTCCCCAGCGAGTACAAGTGGATCACCCAGCTTCGAGGATCATCGGCAACATGTATGAATGCACTACACGGTCGAGGGTTCGGAACAATTCTCATTTCGCTCATGCTGCATTTGTTGCTACTTTTGAGCCCAAAGACATTGGACACGCACTATCTGATCACAATTAGGTTAATTCGATGCATGAGGAGTTGGAGAACTTTGAGAGGAATCAGGTTTGGGAGTTGGTTGACCCTCCCCCAGGGTGTAAGCTGATTGGTACAAAGTGGGTGTGGAAGAACAAAGAGGGAGAGAAAGGTGAGGTTGTGAGAAACAAGTCGAGGCTTGTTGCTCAGGGGTTTAGTCAGAAGGAGGGGATCGACTACGAGGAGACCTTTGCTCCCGTAGCCCGTTTGGAGGCGATAAGGATCCTTCTAGCCTTTTCCGTGGCTAAAGGGTTCAAGTTGCACCAAATGGATGTGAAGAGTGCTTTCCTGAATGGTGTGTTGAAGGAAGAAGTGTATGTGAGGCAGCCTCCGGGGTTTGAGAGTGAGAAGTACCCCCACCAAGTGTACAAGTTGAGGAAGGCGCTGTATGGGTTGAAGCAGGCGCCTAGAGCTTGGTACGGCAGGTTGAGGGGGTTCTTGTTTGAGAGAGGTTTTGAGATGGGAAAGGTCGATCAGACCTTGTTTTTGCTGAGGCGAGGCGGAGATATCCCGATTGTGCGGGTGTACGTGGATGATATTGTCTTTGGTGACTCGTCTAACTCTCTTGTTGCAAGGTTTGCGGATGATATGAGCGAGGGAGTTTGAGATGAGAATGATGGGTGAGTTGCGCTTCTTCCTCGGGCTACAAATCAAACAATCAAAGGAAGGAACATTTGTGCACCAGGCTAAGTACACCAAGGACATTGTGCGGAAGTTCAAGATGGAGGACTCCAAGGCTATGACGACGCCGATGAGTACGACTACAGCTCTTGATGCGGACGAGGAAGGTGAACACGTGGACCAGAAGGAGTACCGAAGCATGATCGGGTCACTCCTCTACTTGACGGCGACGAGGCCGGACATCCAATTCTCGGTGTGTCTGTGCGCTCGTTTTCAAGCGTCTCCGAGGACTTCGCATCGGCAAGCGGTGAAGCGAATTTTCAGGTACTTGCGTCACACTCCCGACTTCAGCCTTTGGTACTCCGCATCCTCTTCTTTGGCGCTTCATGGTTTTTCAGACGCGGATTTTGCCGGGTGTCAGTTGGATAGGAAGTCCACTTCTGGGACTTGCCAGTTTTTGGGTTCTTCTTTGGTGTCTTGGTCTTCCCGCAAACAGTCGAGTGTTGCTCAATCCACTACCGAGGCCGAGTACGTTGCCGCTGCTAGTTGTTGCTCTCAGCTCCTTTGGATTTCATACACCATGAGTGACTTTGGTGAGGAGTATACCCATGTCCCACTTCAATGTTATAGCACCAGTGCCATAAGCGTTGCAAAGAACCCAGTGCTCCATTCCAAAACCAAGCACATAGAAGTGAGGTATCATTTTCTGAGAGACAACGTAGAGAAAGGAAAGATAGCTTTGATCCATGTACCCACACATGACCAACTAGCCGATATTTTCACCAAACCCCTAGATCAAGCAACTTTCACTTGTTTGCGGGGGGAACTTGGTGTGTGTTTGATTTCTTGAGTTGGGTGTGTGGGAGCTCTCTTTGTAGCATATGTATAGCTTTCATTTGTGCATTTCTTGCATTTGGCATGGCATGTAACATGATGTATAGGCATCCTTGTATCTTAGATTGCATGCATTTTGTATCATATGCATTGGTTAGGAAAAGCTTCTCCTATATACATTGTTCACCATGGAATGCTATTTATGTCTTTGTGAGCTTGTTTGGTATGCTATGGTTAGTGTGGCTTAGCTCTTGATGATCTTGATGAATAATCCATGGTTGATGGCTATGTTTTTGAAAAATGTCACATATATGCTCTCTCATGTGTAAATGCCTTTATATGATCATGACATGTTTTAGTGGCTTGGCTATGCTTAATTTGTGGTTGGATAGCTAGTTTATTGATCATATGGGGCCAAAGGCTCAATTGTCATCATGAATGTTTAGCCCTCTTGCTTCATCTTGTGGAGGGGCATAAGTTCCTTTTTGTCGCAAAGACATTTCATGTACCATTTATAAATCTGAAAATGAAATGTAAAATGCTTGGAAAATGTGCTCCCATGTCATATGTGCTGAATTTAATTTGCTTTGGGTGCTAAACCGTTGCATGATGCCTACCAATGAGAAGTCTCATACATAGAAGTAGGCACATGGCTCGGTGGCTTTGACATGACATGAGGTGCTTGTGGGTGTTTGTGATGGTCTTATGATTAGAATGGCTGTCCTAGCATGAAGTTTGTGTGGCTTTGCCATTTTGATATGCTTTGATCATGTTTAGGACTTTGCTCATGAGAGGCAAGTTTTTCGCAAAATTGTCCAAATCCATCTTAGCTTCGTCCAATGGTTGTGAAACTTGGTGATCTTGTAGTTGATGTCGATACGAAGCTATAGAGTATCTAACTTGCTCATTTGGACATGTGTAGCATCCTATGTTGAATTTCGTCTATTTGAGAAGCTCTAGGTTGTAAATTTTGCATTTTTGGCTTGATTCATGCATTGCCAACAAGGGGGAGAAGTTTGAGATTGAAATGGCTTGCTGGACGCATTTAGAAGGTTTTCAGGTGGTTTCGAGCCATTTCTGGGCTCTGTTGTGCACCGGTCTGACCGGTCGCGGTCACTGGTCTGACCGGTGTGAGTGCTGATCCTGTGCACATCTTAGGCACCGGTCTAACCGGTGGTGATGACCGGTCTGACCGGTGTGAGCTGAAGTTGTTGCAGCTGCCCTGTTTTCAGCCGGTTTGCATGCATTCATCCATGGGGAGGTGCATTGGTTCAGGGGGAGCTTGCATGTGTGCAGGGGGGCTCTTTGTGGTGTTTGAGCTTTGCTGTGGTGGTTTGCGCTCTTTGCTTGAGCTTTGTTTTGTCTCGGATGTGTCGAGCCGTTGCCCTTGCCTAAGGGGTCCGAGACTTGTCTCCTTCAAGTGATCTTGTTCTTTTCCTTTGTTTGGCTTTCGATTGCTTGTTGGAGTTTCTTTTTGTTCGTTTCTTTTCTTTTTCTTTTCTCTCTTGTTACTTTCGTGTGGGCGTTGTCAATGCACTCATCAAGGGGGAGATTGAGGACCATGTGTGGTTCGAGGACCGGTGGATGGTCGCTTCCTTGTGTGATGAGTGATTGACAACGTTGTGTGGACTGATTCTTGGCTAAGTATTGCAGGTGCAGGTTGCGTCTTGACTGTTGTTGGTGCAGGTGAAGAACAAGCACGAAAGGTCGTCGTCGGTGAGGCCTCCAGGTGTGGAGAAGACAAGTAGGCTTCGTTCGAGGGACCCGGTGGCCAGCGGGGTCAAGTGCGGGCCGCATGGTGGCATGAACAGCAAGATGAAGTCGTGGACGGTTTCTTGGTTGAGCCTCAAAACCAAGGTCGAGCCGGGACTTCATGGGAGCCGAGTCATGAGTGATGATTGGCGGAGAACCGAGTTCGCGGGGTTTCCGGTGGTTCACCAGAAAACCACTGGGTTCCTTGGTTGATCCACAAAGCCAAGACCGAAGAACTGAAGACGGTGTTGCAGCAGTGCCAGACCGGTCTGACCGGTGGGTCTGACCAGTCTGACCGGTGAGGAGCACTGGTCTGACCGGTGTGCGACGACGCAGTCCGGAATCTTTGAAGCGGAGGACACGCGTCGGGATCGCAAGGCTTGCGTCGAGGCTAAGCAGGTTGCGGTCGCCGGGCATCCGTCCGATGGAGAAAGCTTCAAGTCTTCCAAAGCCGCCCTTGAGGGGCTTGTATCCGTAGTTGTTAGAGAAGGGTATTTTAGACTTTCGGTTGCCTCCATATAACCCAAGAGGTGAGAGGATGGCAGCCAAGCCTTGGAACCCTAGTTCATTTGCTTTCTTATTTTCCCTTCCTATTTTCTTAGGATTTCCATAGGACTAGCTTGAGAGCTTCATGGTGAGATCTTGTTGAGAGGGTTGGATGATCGGGCGGCAAGCTAGACCTTGTAAGAACCTTTGTTGCATGTATAGATGATTCGGCGTGGTTCCTCAAGGTTTGGATGTGTTGTTCCCGGTTGTTCTTGGTGATGATTTTCGGAGCCCTCTCTTGGTGATTTCTTTGGGTTGTTTTCGGGACCTTGCTCTTGGGGATTTGATGGGGGAAATTTGTGGGAACCCTTCGTGGTTCTTTGGGCTGTGATTTCCCTCCCAAATCCGTGAGTAAAGGGGCTCGATGTTGGGGTTTTCCGGGTTCTAGGGTTTGAGGTGTTCTTGGAGGGATTTCTTCGATTCCTCCTTTTTGGACGAGTTTTGGTGGGATTAAACTTGGCTATGGACTCCTCATGAGGTGTTTCTAATATCCCCAAAGTCTTGTTCAAGTCCGTGGAGCGATTCGGGAGATCGAGGTTTGGTCTTGGGGGAGTTGACCCGCGGGTGCTGTTCATCCCGAGCTGCCCAGGCTACACCGGTCTGACCGGTGCTCTTGACCGGTCTGACCGGTGCAACCCTCGGTGGGTTTTTGCTCGGGTGAACGTCTGGGTGTGTTCACTATTGTCCTGTGTTGCAGCTGTTTCGAGTTTGGGTCAGTTTGGAGGTCGGTTGACCTGTTTGGTGCTTTGGGGGCTTTTAGGCTGTGACCGGTCTGACCGGTGCGTCTCACCGATCTGACCGGTGTAGAGACACTTAGTGAAAGTTCCCTAGTTTTACCAGTAGGGACCGGTCTGTCCGGTGGTGCTCATCGGTCTGACCGGTGTTGGTCAGTGGACTCGAGGTTTGGTGTTCCACTGCGTTCTCGGGTCGGAAGGGTGTGTGTGTTGGTTCCTAGGTTCAGTGGCACTCCAGTGGCTACGTGGGCTTGTCCAACTTGGGTAGTGAGTCGGAGATGTATGTTGGAAGCCGTGTTTATCTTGTTGGAGTTTCCATCTCCTTCAAGAAGAATTTTTATCGGCTCCCATTCACTCGCCCCTCTCTGGTTCGCCGTATCGGTCCTTCACCTTGTATTTTAGATTGTGAGCTATTATCCCCAAACCGAAGAATGACGGGAACCTCCTGGCTGGTGAACTCTTAGTGAGGGCACCTCCCGTGTGTTTAGGTCCACCTTGCAAGGTTTAAATCAATCAATTGTCAGCCTCTCATCGTTATCTGAGACTACTTAATCTACTGGCCATGATATCCCTTTATGATGGAACTTTCTGAAGATTATTGTTTGATTCGTTGTTTGTACAACTATGATTGCAATAGTTGCTTATCTAGTAATGATGACTTCTACTAGGGCATGAGCTAAAATGTGAAAGTAAGGATTCACTACTTAGTAGCTTTTTGGCAAACAAACCCACTAGCCAAAAGCCTTGCATGATTAGAGGTAAAGTCTTTCTTTTAGACGGGTAAGCCTTGCTGAGTATTAGCATACTCAGCCTTGCTATTTAAATGTTGTTTCCAGGTAATGCATGTGATGTTTGGCCTGGAGAACTTCCACCTGGCTGGGAGCTGGAATGGGTGGATGATGACGAGTGATTGCATCATGGACAGGCCTCCTATGATGTTGATCGTACCGTTTAGTTATCTTCCGCTGTTTTCATAAACTCTGAACCATTTACTTTCATGTCAAGAACCATGGTTTGTTATAATGGACCCTACGGGGAATATGATGTTAATTTGTAAGGCACTCCGGACTCTCCTTCGTGGGAGTTTTAATGCATACGTTCGATCCTCTCTGTGTTTTCAAGTGATATACAGGGTGTTAACCCGGCAACACTCAACGGGATGATTCTTTATTATCGCTTAATGACCAAATGGAGTGGTTTAGGCGATAGTACGGAATTATCTCGGATGGGGTTGTCACAGTCTAATCCTTGATCACACACCTAGATAGATTGGATCGGGGCTTTACCTGTTTTGGGTGATTGCATCTTCAAGTGCCTAGACTCCATGGGAATATGTTCTTCATACTTGTGCATCTTTAATCTCTCTTTAACGTAATCTAGGGTTAGTTTGTCTTTATTTTATAGATTAATCTTTCTATCGTAAGTCTTCAATCAACTAGATTAGTGTTAGGTTAAACGCTAGTAATCCCCTTGCTCCTTGGGTTGATAAAAACCTTGGGATCTCCCATAGGTGAAGAAGGGCATAGGAGATTTGTACACTTGCGGATCGAAACTTCATACAAGTTTTACCTATCAATAAACTCAAAGAAGACATTGTTATCGGTGGCAAGACGATGAACAGATACAAGATTTTTTGTGGCATCAGGTACATGAAGAATATTATTAAGACCAAGATTACAAACTGAGGTACGAATAATAGATTGGCCAACATGACTAATGTTCATACCAGTGCCGCTAGCTGTGTGGATCTGTTCACCACCATTGTACTTCTCCCGGAAGGAGAGCTTCTCCAATTCTCCTGTTATGTGATCAGTAGTTGTTGACGGTTGAAACACGTAACAACCTTCGATCCCCAAGCTTACAGACCTACACCTTTTTCACCACGGGGTGACCCCCAAGGTTCTTGTCAATCCGCGGAGCAAGGGGATTGCTAGCGCTTAACCAAGCACTGATCTAGTTTATTGGAAAGCCTTGAAAGAAAGGATACTCTAAGGTAAAAGCAATCTAACCTAAGTTAATCTAAGAAGTCTAAGGTTAAACTAGATGGCAAAGGGTGGACACAAGAGAGAGAGAGGTTAAGATAGATAAGCGTTCCCTCCCTAGGGTTTAGGAACACATGAAGATGCATCTACTACATGAAAAGGGTGTTGCCTACACTAGCTTCATGGCGGTTATGTAGCCGCTAAGCCTTTTCCCTCCATCGTACTGTCACTACGCAAGGTAATCAAACACTTTCACGTATAACCGCATCTATACCTAAGCATCCATAGGGTTAAGCTAATCACCACGATTACCACAAACCCTACTAAAACCACATGTTGTGCAAACATATGTAAACAAAGCATACGCGAAGACATAGACCATAAATCATTGATTGGCATAAGGTTCATGTATAGATTACATATCATGCATCCATCTAACCCTAGGGACGAACAGAGACATTACCCCATCATCTTACACGGATTGAAGCACATAGGGGTGATGGAGACTCCGGAGAACGTCGTCGATGAATATGGCGGCTATGAAGCTTGGGAACACCCCTAGGCCAGCAGCTTCGAGTCCTCCTCTTGCTTCCTTCCCTCCGCCGGCGTCGATCCTTGCGACGAGCTCATCCAACTCTCTCCCTCATCTTGCGGCGGCGGTTTTCTGGTGAATGATGTCGGTAGAATGATTTGTTCTATGTGGCGGAGGACGGAGGAAGAGGCAATAAATAGACGAACACCTAGGGCAAAGGGGGCGTCGAACCGGGCCCGTAGTGGGCTGGGCCGGTCAGCCCAGGCCGGCCGACCTAGGCCCATTTCGGCCCAGTTCGGCCCCGGTTTCCTCCCCGGTTGCTTCTCTCGTGATCCCTTACTTGTGTGCACTTGCTTGTGGGCCTTTGACGTCGTTTCCTTCACGGTTAAGGCTTAAATCTTTGCTATCCAAGTTTCGCCGTTTTCTGGTTGAGTCCCTGAAGACTTGCACGTTGACTCTTCGGTCCTCGGGTCATTTGGAGTCATTTCATCGCGTGTCTTGACTTGTGACGGGCTTCATGATCTTCTCTTGAAGTGCTTGATGAACTTATCCCGAAAGTCTCTTCTTTAATGTTAATTTTCTGCGTAAACAACAAACTCCAAAATCGACATGCAAGTGTGAACTTGTTACATCATTAGTATGCCTAGTGGCGGGTTAGTTGCAAATCATAATCGAAACCAATGTATAACAAGTACTCTAGGTTGACGGAAATTCACCGTCAACAGTAGCACCTGTACCGGTGTACCAATTCGGGTCGATGTTGTATGATGTGGACGCCGCTGCTGCTACATGCCTCTCCTCAGGAACATAATCTTCATCATAATGATGCCAACAGCAATCTGCAGTATGCCCAATTTTTAAACAAACTTGGCATAAGGGACGAGAATTGTTGTTACCACGACCAGTGTTGACTCGTCCGCGGCCTCCTTGGCGAGAACTGTTGTTCCCACCATTGCCATTGTTGTTGTTGCTTGCACCACGTCCACGTCCACGTCCAGGAGGAGAGCCATGACTGCGGTTGAAACCGCGACCACGACCACCATTGCCGCCACGTCCACCCCGGTTTGCCATATTGGCAGAAGACCCAGAGTTGCCACCAGCAAGGAGCTCCGTGCGTGTTTCAAATGCAAGAAGCTGCGAGTATACTTCATCGACGGTGATCGTGGCCTTCTGAGCGAGAAGAACAGACACAATGGGGTTGAAGTCGAAGTCCAGACCCGTGAAGATGTACTCCACGAGTTCTTCTTCTTCAAGACGTCTTCCAGCTGCAGCCATCTCATCTCCAAGAGACCGCATCTTGCCGACGTATTTTGCAATGGATTGATTGCCCTTCTGGGCTGTTGCGAGGGTGACACGCATGTTGACTGCACGCGCCCTGGTCCGCGATGAGTACATGACTTCAATTGCCGACCACAACTGAGTCATCGTCTCCTTGGTGGATACTTGCGACATGATCTCCCTCGATAGGGAGACGAAGACAAAGCACAGAACTTGTTGATCCTGTGCATACCACTCGTCAAACTCCGGGTTGGGAACCTTGATTTCTTTTTTAGCCGAGTCCTTGCCATTGATCTCTTCGACGGGTGGAGGTGTGGTGCCGGTCAGATGCCCGACAAGACGAGATCCACGGGCAAAGTGAATTTGGTCTCTCCACATGGCATGGTTGGATTTGGAAAGCTTCTCGATGATTTAGATGCCAAAGAAGGGATTGATGGGGTGGATGAGGAAGCCATGGGAGATTTTGGATGGGATCTAGGCTCTGGTTACCATGTAAAACTTAGAGGCACGATTGGAATGGGTGGAACCTCGTACCTCGTGCTAGTGTCGGCGGCTTCGTATTATATCGGTTGAGAAACAACCTCTCACGTAGTTTGTTACACAAGACAACTAGAGATTGACTTGGCTTAGATTTACAACAGACCTATCCTCTAATATCTAGCCAAGTAATCTCGAGTGGTTACATATATGTGCATACACGTTTACACTGGATACTAGTTTATCTAACACGTCTTCCACCTCGACTTCCTCCTCCGCGTAGCCCTAAGCGAGGTACTACTTAACAATGGCTTCCTCCTTGTCCCACAATGCCTTCATGGTGGCTGTTGCCGGGGCCAGTGCGATGTAGAGCTTCTATCTTCTGATGGGATCCGGGATATTGTTCTCGAGCTCTTCCGGGTGACCGGGGAAGGGCCAGAAAGGATACTCCCCCAGGAGATAGTTGATGTACCCCTACTTCACCCGCATCGTCTTCGTCCTCTTCTTGATCCTGCCCTCTTCTGTCGCCGCCACCGCATCCATCGCCGCCGTGGCAGCTCTTTCCCCCCGCCTCTTTCTCTCTGGAACCCTAGGTCTAGCTTGCAAGGACGCAACAGCTGCGGTTGTGTTGGTCCAGGGGAGGGCCAGGGTGTCGCTATATAAAGCCCCGCAAGGCCGCAACCCTAGGCGCTATCGGGTTCCTTCCACACCTAGGACTCTGCATCCAGCACGTCCGCTCCTCCTCTCTGTTACATGAAGAGAAAACCCCCTTCTGGAACAGTGCATGTGTAGGATCTAAGGCACATAGAAGGGGGGTGAATATGGGACTTCTTTTCAATTTCTAAGGAACGAAGAATCCTTAGCCTATTAACTAGTGTTGCCCATCTAAAACAGTTTTTCTCTACTACTAGAGCACACTAACAAAAGTTTCCTTAGCAAATAACACACTAGGAGATAAGAAACAACCTAGGAAAGATATGAAGCACACAAGCAAATAAACAAGAACAGAGACAAGGAAACTTAAGTGTGGAAGTTAGGTGCCGAATTTAAATGCGAGAAAGTAAATAGAGATACACAAGAGACAACCAATTTTTTTCCCGTGGTATCGAGAAGTTGACGCTTCCCCCTAATCCACGTTGGAGCAATCACTTAGAGTATTGCTCCCCCTTGAGTCACCAAGACACAAGTGCTCACTAAGAGTACCCGTTCTCCATCTCTGGAACGGTGGGTCTCGAACCGTGTACACCAAGCTTGTCTTGAGGCTCCCACAATCTCCAAGAGCTCACCAAGAACCCCCAAATCACCGAGATCGTCTAGAGTAACAAGCCATGTATGCACCTTGAAAACTCTTGATCACTAAGAAAGAGGTCCTCAAAGAAGAGGAAGAGAATCCCAAATGGCAAGAACACACTCTCCTTCTCTCCTTGGCTGCAATGGATCATCAGAATAGCAAAGGCAGCTCAAGAGAGGCGGGGGGTCATACTTATAGGCCTAGCAAGGGAGGCTAGCCGTTGGAAAAGGATTCCTGAGAAAGTGGTACCGTCGGATGAACCGATGGTCTCCCCCTGCACAAGCGTCGGATCATCCGGTCACTCACATACTCCAATATAGTTGTTGAACCAAGGAACCTAAACAATGCACCGATGCTATACACCGACGCCCCGTTGGACCATCCGGTGCTGAAGACTTCTCGCTCGGGGCGGTACTGTATGTTTCAAATATAACCGTCGGATGAACCGTTGAGTCAACATCCAAGTGACGGTCCATCCGATGCCGAAGCAGAAGTTTTGGCGCGTCTCTGTATGTTTTAAATGCAACCGTCGGATGAACCACTGGTCGAGGCATTGGATCGTCTGGTGCTGAAGGTGCAGAGCCTTGACCGTTACTATTGCCAAACCCTAAGGCATCGGATAAACCGTTGCCTACACCGTCGGTTCATCCGACGGTCCGTTTTGAATACTTTGGCCACAGAACTCATCCGACGCATGTAGAAATGAGGGCATCGGTTCGTCCAACGCTATGATTTTGATTTTAACTTGTCCAATTCAAGTGCCTTTGAGTTTTCCGTCGATTCTTTTGCTTCAACCTTGCTTCCATGAACTCTCTGAGCTAGATGACAACCAAGGAACTTGAGTGTGCATACTTTCATGGCTTTTGGTGCATGGTCAAGCTACTAGTGCACGAACCCCTCTTAATAGTACGATCAAACACTACAAACTAGCAATCCAAGTATCCTTCATCTCCTTGTGACACTTGGAACTATCAAAGTCCTTAGCCTTGTAGTATTCATCCATTTATCGTCCATGAATTCAAATTGAGGGGTCTCTTTTCATTCAACACTTGTGACAGTAACCCAATATAAAATCCATTACAAAACAAAGGTTAGTCACAAGCATATGGTTGTCATTTATCACCGAAACACACTCTTACCAAAGGTGCGAAAGGGCCTAGATGGTTACAATCTCCCCCTTTTTGGTGATAGATGACGACACGAGTAGAGATATACCAAAATTTGAATTTAAAAACATATAAACTCTACTTCTAATGCATGAAACAAGATAAGCAATAAGCACACATGCATTAAGGTAAACGAGCACCACAAACATGTGTAGACATGTAAACCAAAGACAAGCACAAGATCCAAATACATGTCTCATCATGAAACTCCACAAAAACGAGAGAGGCTACACAAGCTCAAAACCCTGCACTCTCCCCTAACTCCCCCTATCTCTACTCCCCCTATCTGTCTCCCCCTTTGGCAACAAGCACCAAAAAGGAAACTAAGCCTAAGGCAGAGAGGAAGGATCCGGCGGCGAGGTAGAGACGGTCCTCGAAGGGCGAATGGAGAAGCCGGAGGCGTCGTCATCGTCGGAGTCGTCACCGAGACCGGACCAAGCTGGAGAGGAGGAACCCGGAGCTGGAGGAGGTGGAGTTGTAGTCGTCCCGGCACCTGAATTCGAAGCCTGAGTGGCCTCGAGACCTGTAACCTCTGGGTCGGAGGCGATCACTGAAGAGATCTGCCCGGAGATAACACGAAGGTAGTGATCCTCCTGACCCAAACCCTCTGTCTGTGGTGTAGTGAAGCTCGAAAGAGGTGAAGACACCCGCGGGCTGGGTAGTGAGGTACGAGTTGGCGTCTCAAACACAAGTGCTCCTGTGGTGAGTGGACATAGCAGCTGTGACGATGTCGGAGTGGCCATCTAAAGCTGGTCAAGGAAGGTGGTAGAGGCCACTGCCTGAGGTGTCGTCGTCTGAGGTACAGCGAACATCCCTGTCTGAAGTAGAGGTGACTGTGGAAATGACGCGAGAGGGATGTTCACGAACCCACCGGCGGGAGGTAGAGGTGCAGTCAGGTCGGCCTGGATCTGCTGAGCGGTAGAAAACTGAGGAAGCTACATCCCCGACTGCTGAAAAAGCTGACCAAGGCACCCAGACATGAACGTGAACATTTGTGTAGTAATCATCTGGTGCTGGAGCATCTACTTCCTCTGTGCCTCCTACTGCTGTCGGATCCCCTCAAGGATCACCTGTTGTGCCTCCTGGTGTTGCTAAAACTGAGCCTGCATCTGCTGCTACACCTGGAGGGTGGCCTGAATCTGAGCTGCTAGATTCTGTATCAATGAAGTGAGCTGGTCTGGCTGGGTCACCTGAGCTGAGGTAATCTGAGGAGGAAGCGGTGACTCAGCCTCTCTCTGGCTTGCAACGAGGAACCACCTGCCTCGTCGTCGTGAGTACGACGAACTCAGGACACTGGTGTCAGTGTCTTAGACCGGCAACCTACTAAGGGGAGTACCCGAAGTAGATGAATGTGGCCTCGCCGAGATCGGTAACTCGAAGGAAGAGACACGTGGCACACAATTTAGACAGGTTCGGGCCGCGAGGTGCGTAATACCCTACGTCCTGTATGCTGTGTAGCTCTGGATTGATTGGGTACGATTACAAGATGGTGCAATTGTACGCCGTGAGATGAGATGATGAGAGAGGGGTCCCTGCCTCGCCTTATATAGTCCGGGAGGCAGGGTTACAAGTCGGAATAGGGAGAGAGTACTAGTCGAGTACGTCTAGGAGTCTTCCATACAGTGCGGGACATGTACAGCTTCCTAACCGAGTACTTCTCCTCTGTAGTCCTTGTGCTTCACGCCATCAGGTACCGTGCAGCGCAAGTCGGGTAGCCCCAGGGGCCCACCGAGTAGTCGGTCCTGGTACCCACCGAGGTAGTGGGCCCATGGAGGTCCATACGACAAGCCCCCGAGTACTTTGTAGTCGAGAAGGATAGCTTCAAGTAGTCTTGATGGCCTTAACGAGTAGTCCTCAGGCGTCCCCGAGTGCTACAAGTCCAAAGTCCTCAAGAGTAGTCGAAGAATCCCGAGGCTGGAATGTACTCCAGCTGATGTTTGAGCAATCCTGAAGTCTTCTCGAGTAGTCCCAAGCGTCCTCGAGTCCTGCCCTTGAAGGTCTTCAAAAATTCCCGTATTGTCTTGAAACCGAAGATGATATGGAGGTGCGATTGCAAAATCACACTCCATATGGAGTAGCCCCCGAGCTTCAGGTTGAGTTGTAGACTCTAGCTGAGGGTCCATCTGAAGTTTTGACAAGAATATCCCGAAAAATCCGGAGAAAAAACCGAAGGACACGTGGCACGGAGCCTCCGAGCCTTGAGTCGAGTACTTCCTCTCGAATTGAAGGGTCATCTTGTAGAATGTGTCCTGAGATGCTCCTGAGTCTTGTCACTTCCTAGGTAGTCGAGTAGAAGTAGCCGAGCCCCCGAGGTGAGGCGCGTCGACTAGTATAATACGAAAGGTCACGCGCGGCCGCTGAGTCAGCCGAGCGCAAACTTATCCATCCGGCCATTGGCGGGCCGTTTTGACTTATAAATAGAAGCCGAAACCCTTAGGGTTTTTCACCGTACGCAGTTGTAGCAATTCCGAGCAGATCTTGGCCAGAAATTGCCATCAGCGCACGCCGCCGCCGCTGAGTAAAGAGTAGATCCGAGTGCGCCGCCGCAGAGAGCCACCGCAGTAGCCCCCGAGCGAATGCGCGTAAAGACCCCGTGCACTTGGAGGATGAAGCCATCTCCGTCCAAGACCACGAAAGCCGCCTGCGGGAAGAAGAGGGGCCGTGAGGAGGCCACCGCATCTGCCGCAGGGACAACACCGCCGGTGTCCCCGCCGCGGCCAGATCCAAACCGCGAGTGGAAGAAGTCCAAGGCGAAGACTGAAGACTTACTCGCCCTCCTCAACAGTGGTTTCCTGCGCGAGAAGGAGGTCGACATGTGGAGGGGCGCCGCCGGGGATCCGTACCCGATGGAGAAGAATGAAGATGAGATCCCAATGTTCGCGCGGTTCGCGGAGCGCGGACTTTCTCTCCTGGCGAGCGACTTCTTCAAGGGGCTCATGGGGTACTACGGCATCGAGTACCTCAACCTCAACCCCAACATTATTTTCCACACTGCCGTCTTCGTACATTTCTGCGAAGCTTTCGGGGATCAAGCCCCATTGGAACCTCGTTCCGAAGTTCTTCCGGTGAAGCCGCAACCCGGCGCCGACAACCGCGGGTAGTCGGAGGAGCGGGGATCCAGATGCGGGAGGACGCCGCCGAGCAGTACCTCTCGTACAAGCTCATAGACTCCAACCAAGACTGGAAGGCCAAGTGGTTCTACGTCACGAACCACCATCCGAGGTTGCCGAAGCTGAGCGGGAAACAGCGCAAGCATCGCCCTTGGTGGAACACGGAGCCAACGATGCAAGAAGGGATCCAGCTGCTCGAGTTGTTGGCGCGGATCAAGGCGCTGAGGGAAGCCGGGCTGAGGGCCGAGCACGTGTCCTTCAGCTTCATGAAGCGCAGGGTGCAGCCGCTGATGGCTCGTGACACCCTGGGGTTCGAGTACACCGGCGACGACGATACATCGCGGATGCCTTGGGACGAAGTCGACGACGACGACATTGTCGACAGGCTGGCTCGGATCTTCAAGGAAAGGCCGCCGTACACGACGTGCCCCGTACCGGAGTACTCCGCCGCGCGCCCACCGAAGGAGGTAAGTAGCCGCACCCAGAGTCGAGTACCCATTTCATGAGTAGTCGCACTAATGAGTTGTGTCTTGCAGGATGACTTGAAGAAATTTGTCTCCGAGCCGCCGCCGCCCCCTCAGGAAGTCGAGATTCCAGGGGAGGGGAAGACGAAGGCCAAGGAGCGGCGCGAAGTCGGTGAAGGAGACGACACAGTTGTCGTGGAGGACACGTCCGACGAGGACGACGACGAGGAGACGTTGCAGGACCGCTTCCAGCTGCGGTCGAGGTTCAGCCGTCCTAGCCTACCTCATGTCCGTCTCGTTCAGGATCAACCGGCTAGCCTGGAGGCTAGTCTGGCCGCGCCACCAAGGAGGCCGCGCAATGCGTCCCGGAAGCGCGTGGTGAAGAAATTGAAGGTCACTGAGACCACGTCTCAGGAGGTAAGCCGTCTTCACTGATGTGGTCGAGTACTCGTGTCTCGAGTTGATGTGTTGACGACTGAGCTTCCTTGCTTGCAGGAGTTGCCGCCTACGGAGCCCGTTGATCAGGGCGACGAAGGTGAGTGGGACACGGTGGGGGAAGCCGCTGGGAGTCGCAGCCCAGCCCCCACTGTCGAAGAACTCTTGGCGCGGTCCGGAGCGCCGGCCCTCGCCGCGCGGAGAGCACGAGAACCGGCTCGCTGCCGCTGCGGAAGAGGTGGTGGCCGCAGAGGCGTAGGAGGAGGCACCCGCCGAGGGTGGACTGGTGGACATCGCCAGCATCCTCGGCGCCCCGACCGTGACGGTGGTCCAGTCAAGCTTGTAAGTGTTGAGCCTTCCCCAGTAGTACTTGATGTGGTAGTCATGCCTAATTGACAACCGGCTTGTGTACTCTGTAGGAAATTGACGGATCTCTCCTGGGAGGGGGATGAACCTGCTGCAGCGGTGGCGAAAGAGGAAGCCGCGCCGCCCACTAGGGAGTCCGCTCCCGCCCCTCAGGCGGAGCCCGAAGCGCAGGCCGCTGAAGCTACTTTGCCCGAAGCCAGCGTAGTTGAAGGTGAGTACTCTACTCAAGTTGAAGTACCCCTGTAGAGTAGTCGTAGTCGTTAGACATGACTGATGCACTTGTCTTCTCGTTGACAGGCGCTGAGGCCGAAAGGAGCGATATCCCAGCGGCGGTGCCCATGGAGAACTTGACACCAGAGACTCAGGAGGCTACCGGAGGAGCCCCCGAGCCGATGGAGATGGCCGCCGGAGGAGCCGCCGCGACGACTGGAGGGGAGGAGGCTACCACGCTGCCAGAACCCGCTCTGAAGGTGGTCGTTCGCTCCCCGTAGATCCAAGACGCGGAGCCCATCCGCTCTACACCGATGACCGAAGCCGCCACGAGTAGTCGTGGCGGGATCGAGTTGTTGGCGGACGACTTGGTCGATCCGGCAACGGTGGCTCGGCATCTGGAGGCGGTCCGCCAAGCCGAGCAGTGGATGAAGGTGAGTAGTCGTAACTCTTGAATAGTCAATCCTGTAGCGTTGAGTACCCATTTAATGTGAATTGTCTGTGCAGGACGTCGCTGAGAGGTCCCGCCTGAAGTCAGAGATGCTTCAGGGGTACGGCGACACTGTGCTTCGGGCCGAGGCGTTGGAGGATCAACTTGTAAAGTTCCGGAAGCACGCTGCCACCATGCAGTCCAAGCTGGATACCGCCTTCGCCAAGTACCACAACGACATCCAGGAGATGCAGGCGAAGAGCGACGACTTGGTGCGGAAGAACAAGTCGCTCCGCAACAAGAACAAAGGTACACCACTTGACTTGTTGAGTACTTGGAGGTCGAGAGGTAGTCTAACACGATGTGCCTTGTTGTTTGCAGAGCTTGAGACTCGGGTAGAGCAGTTGAAGACTTCAGAGATGGATCTGAAGAATCTCTTCTGTCGGGAGCAGGAGGCCCGCCAGGTACTCGAGTTAGATTGTAAGGAGCTTGCCTATGAGTGCGACAAGCACATGGAGCTCCGTATTGGATCTGATCGTGACCTCGTCAACTGCTACAAATCATTGCAGAAGCTGAACAAGGATTGCGAGAAGCTGCGGGCCCAGCTCAAGGAACTCGAGGAGACTGCGCTCCCCATCGCGAGGCTGCTGGTGCCTCACCCCGGCGGTCCCAAGATAGCGCTGCTGGTGGATCGGTTGAAGGAAGCCCCCAGCCAGCTGGCGGCCTACGTGAAGCACTTGGCGAGGTCCATCCCGAACCAAGTGCTAGCCTTCATGAAGTCTTACTTCCCGAAGGCGCCCATAGACATAGTCGCTGGTGGACTAGCCGCCAACTGCACCGACGAGCAATATGCGGAGCTGCTGGAGCAGATGGCGCCCATTGCGGAACAAGTCGCCGACAAGCTTAATATCCAGTAGCCCTGTAATAGTTAGCTCGTAGCAGTAGATGTACAAAAACAATTGTAATTGTTTAAGTATTAATGAAGAAAAGTTCCACCAATGAGTACTCGTAGTCGCGATCTCAGAGTGCGGAGTCCCATCGTGGAGTTGTCGCGAGTAATCGAACTCGGCAGTAGTCCCGTTGAGGGAAGTAGATAGTAAAGCAGTTGATGAACGATCGAACTTTATTACTGAAGAAGTACACCTGGATGGCCAGGGCCGTAGTTACAGAGTAGTCGCCAGGACCCGGAGGTCGCCTACGGCTAAGTGGTGCTAGGGCGAGTAGCCGCTTACAGCAGTAGATCCGTAAGTAGCCGTATAGGCTGGATATAGAGGTACATGGTCTCTCAGTAGACCGCTGCTAGAGTCCTTTGTCGCTCGTCGCAGCCCAGGATCCGTAGGTAGTCGCATGGGCTAGATTCTGGAGAGGAGTAGTCCGGAGACTAGTGCCTGGACCCGAAGGCCGCTTACAGCGAGGAGGTAGTCTGGAGACTAGTGCCCAGACCCGGAGGCCGCTTACGGCGGAGGGGTCTTGATGTAGTCATGTAGACTTGAGCCCCAGGGTAGTCGTGTAGACTAGGCGTAGAACCGACAGAGTTGGTCGACGTTCCACGAGTTGTTGACGTCTTCGCCTTCAAGTGTGCGGAGGCGGTAGGGAGCCGGCTCGGTCACCTTTGCGACTGTGAAGGGACCTTCCCGGGGGGAGCTGAGCTTGTGTAGTCCTTTCGTGTTCTGGATACGACGGAGGACGAGATCGCCAATGTTGAAGGAGCGTTCCTTGATGTTGCGGTCGTGGTAGCGTCGGATACCCTCCAGGTACCTTGTTGATTGGACGAGGGCGGCTCAGCGAGCTTCTTCGAGTCCGTCGAAGTCAACTCGTCTGCTGTCTTCAGAGACGCCTTCGTCGTAATGCTCCACTGCTGGTGAATCCCATATGACATCAGCAGGGAGGATTGCTTCGGAGCCGAAGACCAGGAAGTAGGGGGATTGCCCCGTTGGCTTGGAAGGCTGAGTACGTAGCCCCCAGAGTGCATTGGGTAGTTCCCTAATCCACTTGCCTCCTTTAGAGTTAGCAGCGTCGTGTAGCCGCTTCTTGAGAGCGTCGAGCACCATCTCGTTGGCGCGCTCGACTTGTCCGTTGGCCCGAGGATGGGCAACTGAGACATATCGGACGTCGATCCCGCTGTTCTCGCAGTACTCCCAGAACTGGTGGTTGTCGAAGTTGGAGCCCAGGTCTGTGATGATGTGGTGGGGAAGTCTGTAATGATGCACGAGTTCAACCAGGAAGTCGAGTACTCTGTCAGCCTTGGGGCATGTGACCGGCTTGACCTCGATCCACTTGGTGAACTTGTCGATAGCCACCAATACTCTGTTGAATCCACCTAGCGCAGTTGGCAGTGGCCCAATCATGTCGAGCCCCCAGCAAGCAAAGGGCCGGGTTGGCGGTATGGTGACTAGCTTGTAGGCTGGGACGTGCTACTGCTTTGCGAACTATTGACATCCTTGGCACCTTCTCACTAGTTCTTCAGCGTCGCCTAGAGCTGTGGGCTAGTAGAAGGCTCGCCGGAAGGCCTTGCTGACCAGCGTACGAGAAGACGCGTGGTTGCCGCAGACGCCCTTGTGAATCTCCTCCAAGATGTCCTTGCCTTCTTGCCTGGGGACGCACTTCATGAGTACTCCAGAAGATGCGCCCCGCTTGTAAAGCTTGTCTCCGACGAGGACGTAGGACTTGGCGTGGCGAATGAGCTACTCAGCCAAGTTTTTGTCCGAGGGAACCTTCTGCTCGCTGAGGTAGTCGATGAAGGGTTGCCTCCAGTCCACGTCGATCATCATGACCTCCTGGCCAGCTGGCGAATACGCTGGGACAGTGGTCGGTGGCGCCGGCTCCGGGATGGATGGCGCGTGAAGCTCGTGGACGAAGACACCCGCTGGTAATTGAGCGCGAGTAGAACCAAGCTTCGAGAGGACGTCTGCTGCAACATTGTTGTCGCGGACGATGTGGTGGAACTCGAGACCGTAGAACTTGTTCTCAAGCTTGCTGACTTCTAGGCAGTAGGCGTCCATGTTCTCCTTGTTTCGGTCCCAGGACTTGTTGACTTGGTTGATGACCACTGCGGAGTCGCCGTAGACTAGTAGCCGCTTGATGCCCAGTGAAGCCGCGAGGCGGAGCCCGTGTAGGAGAGCTTCGTACTCGGCTTCGTTGTTTGAGACCTTCCAAAAGATCTGCAGGACGTACTTGAGTTGTTCGCCCGTTGGAGAGATCAGGAGTACCTTGCACCTGCGCCCTCGAGGTTGAGTGAGCCGTCGAAGGACATCACCCAATGCTCTAGTCGCTCGGTTGGAGTAGGTAGTTGATTCTCCCGCCACTCTGCCATGAAGTCGACTAGAGCTTGCGACTTGATGGCTGTGCGTGGATTGAAGTCGATGGTGAGGGCGCCGAGTTTGACTGCCCATTTGGAGATTCTTCCAGTAGCATCTTGGTTCCGCAGGATGTCGCCGAGAGGGTAGTCGGTGACGACGGAGATTGAGTACTCCTGGAAGTAGTGTCGTAGCTTCCGCGAGGTGATGAGTACTGCGTACAGAAGCTTCTGCACAGGCTGGTAGCGTGCCTTCAACTCTGACAACACCTCACTGACGAAGTAGACTGGGCGCTGGACTGGATAGGCGTTGTCGTCTTCCTACCGCTTGACGACGATGGCAGTACTGACCACATGGGTAGTCGCAGTGAGGTAGAGTAGTAGCTGCTCGCCTTTACGAGGAGCCGTGAGGACTGGTGGCTTCGATAGGAAGTCCTTGAGCTGAGCAAGGGCTTGGTCTGCCTCTGGGGTCCACACGAACTTCTCTTGGTGCTTGAGTAGTTTGAAGAAGGGGAGCCCCCGTTCTCCATGCTTTGAGATGAATCTGTTCAAGGCCGCCATGCACCCGGTCAGCTTCTGGACGTCTTTGATGCACGTGGGAGCTTTCATGCTGGTGATGGCGGAGATCTTCTCGGGGTTGGCTTCGATGCCGCATTGGGCGATGATGAAGCCGAGTAGTTTGCCCGAAGGTACGCCGAAGACGCACTTGTTCGGGTTGAGCTTCCCGGCGGTACTCGCGCGGTATGCGAAAGTCTCTTCAAGGTCGTCGATGAGGGTACTGGAGTCTCTGGTCTTGACAACCACGTCATCCACGTAGGCTTCGATGTTCTTGTTGAGTTGCCTCTTGAAGCGAGCCCAGGACGACTCGTTGATAGGTGGCGCCGGCATTCTTCAACCTGAAGGACATGGTCGTGTAGCAGTACGTGCCAAACGGGGTGATGAACGCGGTCTTCTCTCGGTATTCTTCCTCGATCGCGATCCGGTGGTACCGGAGTAGCGATCGAGGAAGTAGAGCGAGTCGCGGCCCGCCGTGGAGTCGATGACTTGATCAATCCACGGCAACCCGAAGGCGTCCTTGGGGCAGTGCTTGTTGAGGTCGGTGTAGTCGACGCACATCCTCCACTCGTTCGAGTTCTTCTTGTGGACGAGGACGGGGTTGGCGAGCCACTCAGGATGGAAGACTTCTCTGATGAAGCCAGCCGCGAGTAGTTTGGCGAGTTCCTTCTTGATGGCATCCCGTCTATCGTCGGCGAAACGACGGAGGTGTTGTCGCTTGGGGGTGGCCTTAGGATCGACGTTGAGGCAGTGCTCAATCAACTCCTTGGGCACTCCTGGCATGTCCGCTGGCTTCCACGCGAAGATGTCGCGGTTAGCCCGGAGGAAGTTGATGAGCGCGTCTTCCTATTTGGGGTCGAGGCCGGCCCCGATGGTGGTGGTCTTGCTGCTATCGCCTGTCCCGAGGTCGATCGTCTTGACCAGAACCTCCTCAGCTGGCTGAGGCTTGTTGGCTTTGTCTGACTTCTCAGGGACATCGAGTTCACTTGGGGCAAGCTTCTTCGACGCAGCGTAGACTTCCATCATGGCATTGGGTACTTGATTTGTAGAGGCGATCTCCACGGCTTCGGTGTCGCAGTCGTGCGAGATCTTCAAGTCCCCCTGTAGTGAGAGTACTCCTGCTAGACTTGGCATCTTGAGTACCAAGTAGGTGTAGTGGGGTACCGCCATGAACTTGGCGATAGCTGGTCTGCCGAGGATGGCATGGTAGGACGTCTCGAAGTCCGTGACCTCGAACTTGACGTACTCGGTACGGTAGTTGTCCCGAGATTCCCCAAAGGTAACTGGCAGGACCACTGAGCCCAGTGGGATAGCCGCGTTGCCGGGGACGATGCCGTAGAAGGGCGAGGTGCTCTCGGTGAGCATGTGGGTGATGTCGAGCTTCATCTTCTTCAAGGTCTTGGTGAAAAGGACATTGAGCCCGCTTCCACCGTCGATGAGGACCTTGTTGAACCTGGAGCCCGCGACCACCGGCTTCAGGACGAGAGAGAAACGCCCTGGTTCGGAGAAGCTGGTCCATTGATCCGCGCGGGAGAAGGTAATGGGTACCTCCGACCACCTGAGAGGGGTCGGGACCGCTGGTTCAATGCTCATGACTTCTCGACGGGTAGCCTTTTGCTCCCGTCTGCTGGGTAGTCCGCCGAAGAGGACGTTGACAGTCTTGTCGGTTTCCTGGAAGTCGCTGTTGTCTTCGTCGTTCTTCTTCTTGCCTTTCTTGTCGTGAGGGTGCGGTGGCTCTGGAGTACTCTTGAGTGCTCGCCTGAGTTGGTAGCACTGCTCGGTGGTGTGGTTGCCATCCAGATGCCACGGGCACTTCTCCTTCAGCAAGTTTTTGAAGCCGCCGGAGTTCTTCTTCAAGTTCTCCTTCGCAGGATGCTGGATAGCCACGACAGTGTTGTCTGGCTTGCGCTTGCGGTTGGGACCCAAGTTGTTGTTGTTGTTGTTGTCATTGCGACCGCCTTGGTTCCCGTTGTTGCCGTTGCCGCCACCCGTGTTCTGCTTGTTCTTGCCACGAATGGCGTCGTACTTGGCATTGGCCTTGTCTTCTTCATCCGCCCAGGACGTGATCATGTCCTTGAGGTGGGGGATGGAGTTGGGGCGGTGACGACCGAAGTCTTCGAAGGTGTGGCGGTGGTGGATGACGTCTTGGAAGAGGTCGATGACCTCCTTGTCGGTGATGTCGACTATGGTAGCGCGCTTGTCGAAGAAGCGGCGCATGTACTTGCGGAGGGTCTCGCCTTGTTCCTTCTTGACCATGGCCAGGTCCATGCGAGTACCCGAGCGGCCCATGGCGCCCGCAAAGTTGCTGGTGAACTGCTCCTTCAGCTGGTCCCACTTGTCGATCGAGTGCTTGTCCAGCGACTCGAGCCATGTGAGTGGGGCTTGGTCCAGGCAGAAGGGGAAGTAGAGGCACTTGGTGTCGTTGTTGCCGCCAGCGTTCTCGATGAAGAGGGCGTAGCACCCGAGCCACCGGATGGGGTCTGCTTCGCGTCGTACTTGGTGATCCCCAAAGGCTTGAAATTGTCGGGGAGGAGCAAGTTGCGAAGTCGAGGTGAGAAGGCGGGGGAAGCCGTCGTTGTCGCTGCGGTGGGCCGACTTCTTCCACCGCGGCTCTTCAATCTTCGACGGGCGTCGTAGCCGCCCCGTGAGGCTCCGAGGCGTGGGCGTTCGCGTGGTCTCGACCGCCGCGGCCGCCGCCGCCGCCGGCCCTCTCGTTGGCTCCGTGGTTGGAGCTTCCGTCGTCGCTGCCGCCACCGCCAGGGTCACGGCCGCCGCCGCCGGGGGCGCGGTGAGGGACGACCTCACGGTTGTTGTTGCCACCCTGTGAGGGTCCGCCGGCATTTGCACGAGTACGGTTGGGCTGAGCCGAGAGCTCGGCTCGAGTACGGTTGCGGCCGAGATCAGCGCTGCGACTTGTAGCTTCGTTGTCGCGGTTCCTGGCGGGGGGGCTGGTTGACCCTGTTGTTGACCCGCATGAAGTAAGCGTCTTCAGCGAGCTTGGCGATGACCTCTCCAGCACGTATTCCCTGAGCCTGGCGTGCGATCGCTGTGATCGACATGAGGCATTCCTCGGGGGTAGTGTGTACTCTGCTCTCGACCGCCTCGAGAGCTTCCGCAAGGTTGCGGATCGGGAGGTTGTCTCGGAGACACCGGCGCCGTTCGTTGCACTTCCTGTTACGCTCACTTCGAGCGTCCCTGTTGGCGGCGGTCTCGTCTGCAGTTGCATCAGCAGACAGCTCGTCTGCGGAGATGTCTTCAAGGTACCTGTCCTGAGCTGTCCCTGAGGGTCCTGGTGTGTCGCCGGCAGCCATGAAGACCTGGCGATTAGGGTTGCCAAGACTGGACTCAGAGCTCGCCACCTCAGTTGGGGTGTATGAGTCAGCTCGGGCAAGTGGTGTTCTCTCCTGGAACGGGAGCGAGTTGAGGTAGGCGACGTAGCGTGAGTCTCCACTTATCAGGTCCGCGGGCTTGCGATCTGGCCAGTAGACGAATCTCCCGGCAGGTGTGGACGTTATGACCAGCCCAGAAGCCGGCCCTGATAAGGGGTGCTCTGTAGTGTTGTCCTCGGACTCGAGATCCTCTGGATCCGACCCGAAGTCGAACTCGTACGCGGAGTCCGAGTAGAAGCCGGAGAGGGGGTTGGAGTCCGAAGCGTGGTCGGGGGCGGTGTCGGAGTCCGAGTTGTACTCGGGTACGGGCTCCTTGCCGGCCCGGCTGTTGACGGTGAAAATCCGTCAACCTAGCCATGAGTTTACCTTCGGTGTTGGCATTAGTTTTATACCTTATCCATTGGTACTAACCCCCGTGGTATAACAAGTTCACGTGTGCATGTCGGTTTTGGAGTTTAATGTTTATGCAGGGTTTTAGTGTTGAATGCAAGACTTTCGGGATAAGTTCATCAAGCACCTCATGACAAGACCTTGAAGTCCCGTACAAGTCATGCAATGAAGCAAACTTAACTCCAAGAAGCGGGGACTTGATCCGAGAAGACGACAGACTCCAGGGACCTGACCAGAAAAGTGTTGAATCTTGCAAGACAAGGAGTTGAGTCCAATTCGGAGAGAAACCGACGACATGGACCTACATGCGAAGGGGGAAACATCCGGGAAGCAAGGGAACCGACGTGGAGCGAAGGAGCCCTCGGGCGGGCCTAAATGGGCCCCGGGCGGCCGGCCCATCCGGTCGGCCCAAGCCCATTTAAGGCCCAAATGCCCCCTCCTTTGCCCTAGCCGCCAATCGGGCTATTTATAGCCCCCCGACCGAGAGCCACGCGAGAGGAGAATTCGTGATCGGCCGCCGAGGAGCGAGAGAAGAGAGGGACACCATCTCGGAGAGGAGAGGGTCGAGCTAGTTGACTAGGGTTTCCCTAGCCGACGTGGGAACCTTGCATGGAAGACCACGTCGGAGTTCCGGAGCTAGAAGCAAGATCAAGGAAGGATCCGTGGTGATCTTGTGTATGTATCATTGTCATAGTTGAATTATCAAGTTGAATCTTTTCTTAGCGATCAAGTGTTTCCTCGAAGATTTCGTTTTTCGATCGGCTTTGCTTATTCCAATTCTATTCGCGCGATAGATTACATAGGGTGTTCTTGTGGCCGCGGTGGCTAGAGGTACATGCCGGATCTTCCGAAAGAATCTCGACTTGTCTTTTGACTCGCCCTAAGCTCCCCGCATGAATAGGGATACGTTGTGACAGAACGGGGGTCTCGAAAGGCGGATGTTTTCGGATTTGGACGGGAAACCACGATTTAAAGAGGCTTCTTATAAGATTCGATTTGCTACTTCTTCTCTTGCTTGGAACTTCAACAAAAGGCTTACCCCGATCCCTCTAGATCGGTTTATCTACCCAATCTTACTTTGTTTTCTCCGGTCTTTAGTAGATTAGATTTATCTTTGTTTTGTGTTCTTATCTAGATGCATTAGGGTTTCTCTTTTACCAAAGATTGAAGTCACTTGGCTTTACTAGATCAACTCTTGCGTCACACATTTGTTCCACGGATTCGATACCTTGGGTTCACCACTCGAGGGAAGAAGGGTCCCTTGACTACGACGGGAGACTTGTCCGCTTGCAAGTCACAAATGAACTTTGATACAATTATTAACCGTCAACAAGCCCCTTTTTCTGGCGCCGTTGCCGGGGAACAAGTGATCAAGATTTGGTTTTTTTTATTGCCTTTTTGTAATTTTCAGTTTTCTTTTTGTTTTTCTTTTTGCATCTGCTAAACTTTCATCATCCTCAAAATACATCTAATCTAGTTTGTCTAACCCTAGTTTTCATAGATTTATTTTTCCTTTCCAGTTTTTGCATACTTTGTTTATTGCTAACCCTAACCGGAGATGGTTGGCTACCTCTCCAAGAAACCCAAACTTTTTTGTGGATGATCCAGGAAAACTTTACAGGCAAAGGTGACATGCAACACAAGCTAAAGGGGTGGAAACCCTAGATTCAAAAGTGAAGTCGAAGGACCGTCGAAATCTCCAAGGGAATCACCACCTCCAAGTCAAGACGCCGGAAGGCCGTTCAAGATCAAGAGGAGGATGGAGAAGATGGAGATGGAGAAAGAAGCTCAACACCTAAAGGCTGCCAAGGCAAGATCCACATGTGAAGTGTTCATCGTGATGAAGATGCTAGACGCAAGTGGGACAACTTGTCGGGCGTCCGATGGGTAACAAAGAAGAATTTCGAAGACAACTCCAAGGTCCCAAGACGGCGAAGGCTACTCAAACTCATTCGGGAGAGAAGGAGGATCACACTAAGGAGACTATGAAGATCACAACCGAAGACCAGAGTTCGAGATGCCGAGCCACAAGGAAGTTGTTGCATCCGTCAAGACCAAAGGACAAAGCCAGCCTGTGAAGACCAAAAAAATGACTAAGCCAAAATGGGTACCCAAGATTGCAACGCCCGCAAAGAGCGTTGATCCGGAGTAAGATTCTGAATCAACTGCATCTGTGCCGTGAAGAACTGCTGCATGGTTGGATCCATTGCTAATCCCTGAGGTGGAGGTGGGGCGGGATTCTGCTGATTGGCGATGTGAGCACGTATCACAGGCGGTACGTCCTGTCCACCTCCGGACCTGGTGTTTACCATCTGATCGTTAGAGAAAGTCATTTCAGATAAGATCAATATCGATAAACATGAGTAAGAGAGAAAGGGGGCTAAGATTAAATTTAAACTTAATTATTTTATTAATGCATATGCGGCCATCACACCACAAAGCATTTCAGTCAAACAAAAACCCAAATCAAACATGTTTTCAATCAACAAGCATTATTACATCGATTACGTCCTCGCAGGGACGGGTCTAGCGATCTCAACTCAGGGTGGCATCCTAACCCATAAGACCCGTGGGTAGCGGACGAAGAGCCGTAACGAAGCCTCTTGCGGGGTGGTGACTCCGCAGGGAAAGGGGTCTCGTCAGGCTGGACGGGTGGCTCTCTACCGTCACGCTCGGCCTCCCCGCGAGCAATCCCGGCGTAGGCGTCCTTCGGCTCACCGTGGGTCCGCTCCCGGCCGGCCGTAGCACCCTCCGTGGTCGGTGTTGAGTGCCGTCGTGACCGGGCAAGAGTGTGGAGGCGTGGGTCCTCGGAGCCGGTCGGTGGTACCACCGTCCGCTCGGTGCCACTGGTACGACGAGGGATGTGGCGGTAGTCGCTGAGGCTCAACTCCTGGTCATGCCTGAAACGAAGAGAGAACAAGGCCCTCCTGGCGGCATTGCTGACAGATGCCTGGTAGGTAGAGTGAGGTGTAGTAGAATCATGGGTCGTGGGCGAGATATAACCTCCTCCGGCATGGTTGCGCACCCTGATGTAGACCCCGGTCGGGTAGTAGGTGCCCGGTGGCGGTTCGTTCCACCGTGTGAGTGACGTACATGGGGTACACGGTGTTCCCCGGCTCCGTAGAGTGTTCCGCGGCCAGCCAAGGGAAGTAGCCAAGTGCCACCTCAGACGAGTGCATGATGCAGTACGGGTCTCCCTCGCGAGGTCCCTCGTAGTAAGCATCGTCCCTCTCCTCGTTGTCGTCCTCCGTCGCCTCACTGTCCTCGGTGTCATCGCCAGAGTCGTTTGGATCTCCTTCCGCGGCATCTGGTGCAGGATCCTCAGGAGCGACGAGAGCCGCCGGTGAGGCGAGGGGCGCGGTGGTGGCGGCACCTCTCCGCCGGCGGGGGAAGGCGAGGGTCGCAGAGATCCTAGCTCTCCATCAGAGTACACCTCCAGGATCGCTCCATCCTCAGCCTCAACAAAGAAGTAGGGGTCTTCCGGTTCCTCCTCAGGCTGGACAGGAGGGGGCAGCTGTGCTCCGAACGGCTGAGTCCTGGCCATCTATGAAAAGAAAACTGAACTCAGAGCAGAATAAAACAATAAGGGGAACAAGGTTTTAACAAAAGCAAATAAGATAGATTTTTAGGTGTATTTAGGGGATTTTTTTTGAATGAGAGAGCTGAAATGTCTTTCTAGATAATGTCCTTATTTCGACCATTTCTATCTAAGGCTGCGTCCTACAGTCAGCATTGCTCTGATACCACTCTGTCAGACCCGTTTTCCGAAGAAAACCGAATGCATCTCATACGTGTGCCATAATCACAATTTCACACATATGATAGACAAATGAGTGTAATATCATAGTACAATGCTCAAAACGTACATAGAAAGGTTTATTAATTTATTACACTCATCGATAGACTCGAAGGTCTAAACACGAACATCGATAGCTAGACGATGGAACACCGTCTCCAACTTCACAAGCTCCTGACTGGGGGTAACGCGAGCCTCAGAATCCATCGAACTCGTCGAAGAACTCGGCCTCCGGCATCCTCCTCTCGAACACATATGGCAAGGGTGAGTACACTTATGGTTGGTACTCGGCCCGTGGGGGAAAATGCAAAGCTATCAAGGGTAGGCTAGGGTTTTCGAGCGGTAAGCATTTTAAGTTGGTCAAATTTTATTAGCAAGCACCTATTTACTAAGTGTAAGTGTATACCACTGTCGGTGTTTTAGACCGGCAAATCTACCAAGGGGGTACCCGAGGTAGTAGATTGTGCGGTGGGGATCGTGATCGGTTGACCGAGAACTCGAAGGTATGCGCGAGGACACGGGACACGAGATTTATACGGTTTCGGGCCGCCAAGGTGGCGAGCCCTACGTCTCGTTTGGGGGATCAAGTATGGCGCCCGCGCTTGGTGTTGGGTTGTCCCCGGAGGGATTGGGGATGTGCGGCTAGGTACCCGGCCCTCCTTTATATAGTCCGGGGGCGGGTTCCTAGTCGGTTACAAGGCGGAGTCCTAGTAGGAGTACACGAGCGAGTCCTAGTAGGAGTACAGGGGAATTCTACTAGGAGTCCGTCTTCTACTATTCTTCCTTCCTTGCATGAGTACCGGGGTGTATGCCCGACAAGCCCCCGAGCACGTTGGAGTCGAGAGTAGTAGTTCGAGTAGTCTTGAAGCCTCTTCGAGTAGTTCTTGAGCGTCCTCGAGTACGCTTGGAGAAGCCTTCAATAGTACTTGAACCGCCGCGAGGCCGGAAGGTGGTCCACCTCATCGCTCTTGAAAAAATTTGAATGATGGGTGTAGCATAGCGACCCCGAGCCTTGAAATGATTAGGTAATCAATCCAAGGGTCTTCGGTGTTCGCGAAGCCATCATCCGAGTACTCTTGCAGCGTGTAGCCCCCGAGATAAGAGAGCCGTATGAGCCACGTCGAGTAGTGAAGCATGCCGAAGTTATCTTCAAGTAGCCCCCGAGCCGGAGAGATTCCAAGTAGCGCTTTGGCGTCGAGCCGTGGAGCTTGAGAAGTAGTCGTGCCGTCGGAGCGGACTTTAGAATGCGACTTAAAAACCGAAGTCGACTTTGTGCCGCGCGAGCGGACTTTGAGATGCGACTTGAAATCCGAAGTCGACTTTAGTTTGCCGCGTAGAGCGGACTTTAAGGTGCGACCGCAAAGAGTCGACTTTGCGCCACACGAGGTGGACTTTGAGATGCGACTTGAAATCCGAAGTCGACTTTGTGCCGCGCGCAGCGGGCTTTGATATGCGACTTTAGAAGTCGACTTTAGGATGCCGCGCGGAGCGGACTTTGATATGCGACTTTAGAAGTCGACTTTAGTTGCCGCGCGAGCGGACTTTAGGTGCGACCGCGGTAGTCGACTTTGTGCCACGCGGGGTGGACTTAAGATGCGAAAAAAAGAAAAGCACTTTCCGGAAAGCCAAAGCGAATAAAAAATCGAAAAAAACGAGTAGTTTTGCCGCCGGAGCGGGCTTAAGATTGCGACCGGAGTCGGCTTGTGCCACCGGAGTGGGCTTAAGTACCTGAGCCATGGATTTCAGACTCAAGGTACGCTGCCGCCGAGCGGGCTTGAGTGCGACCGTTAGCGTCGACTTGTGCCACCGGAGTGGGCTTAAGTACCTGAGCCATGGATTTCAGACCCAAGGTACAGTTGCCGCCGGAGCGGGCTTGAGTGCGACCGTTAGCGTCGACTTGTGCCACCGAGGAGGGGCTTAAGTACCGAGCCATGGATTTCGGACCCAAGGTACGATTGCCGCCGCCGAGCGGGCTTGTGCCACCGGAGTGGGCTTAAGTACCTGAGCCATGGATTTCAGACCCAAGGTACGGGTGCCACCGTAGTGGACTTGAAGGTGCGACCGGAGTCGACTTGCGTACTCGGGCCATGGATTTCGGACCCAAGGTACGGAGCGCGAGTACTTAGGACACTTGGACCCATGGTACGGAGCGTGAAGACCACGTGCGGCTAGGTTCCATCGTCGCCGGACCCGAGGGCCGCTTACGCCTAGGTTCCATCGAAGCTTACACACGTAGTATGCCACCGAAGTAGGCGAAGATGCGACCGGCGTCGACTTTGAGTTGCCGCGCGGAGCGGACTTTAGAATGCGACTTTAGAAGTCGACTTTAGATTGCCGCGCGTAGCGGACTTTAGAAACTGCCTCCTAGGGATAGCCCCCGAGTTGATGAAGTAGACTCGTGGCGACTTGATTGATATGCCCCAAGAGTAGTCGGCGAGTGTAGCTCTCGTGAAAACCCGCCGAGAAGCATACAAATGAGTAGTCGGCAAGTAGTCCTACATGATGAGGAGAACAAGCCACGAAAACAAGAATCATTTAGATAAATGACTTAGCCGTTGTTCGCTCGGCGTACTTGTTGATGAGGCCATGGCGGTCGGCCGATGGAGCCACGAGGGTTGTTGTTGAAGTTGACTAGTCAGAGTTGATTCCGGCTAATCGCTGGGGGCGTGACTGCCGTTCTCGACTAGTTCTCCAAACTAGTCGAGATGAATGGTCGACGCGATGCGACCGAGGAAGATGACGTCGTGGTAGCATGCGGCATGCTCGAAGTAGAGCCGTGTTGCCGCGAGGCAAGTAGTCACCACGCACGCGCGTGGCCGAAGTAGAGCCGCGTGGCCGCGAGACGAAGTTGCGGCGCACGGAGTGGTCGATGACGACGAGTAGTCGTCGACGAGCGGCGCGATAAGCCGCGTGACGAGCCGCGCGACGTGCCGAGGCACCCGGACGCGCGGCGAAGGCAAAGTAGTCGACGGCGACGAGCCCGGGCGAGGCGGAGTAGTCGACAACGAGCGGCGCGATAAGCCGCGTGGACGAGCCGCGCGACGTGCCGAGGCACCCCGACGCGCGGCGAAGATGAAGTAGTCGAAGTCGACAACGAGCGGCGCGGCGAGCCGCGGACGAGCCGCGCGACGTGCCGAGGCACCCCGGACGCGCGGCGAAGACGAAGTAGTCGACGACGACGAGCCCGGGCGAGGCGGAGTAGTCGACGACGAGTGGCGCGACGAGCCGCGTGACGAGCCGCGCGACGTGCCGAGGCACCCCGACGCGCGGGCGTAGGCGAAGTAGTCGACGACGAGCCGGCGCGAGGCGGAGTAGTCGACGACGAGCGGCACGACGAGCCGCATAACGAGCCGCGCGACGTGCCGAGGCACCCCGACGCGCGGCGAAGACGAAGTAGTCGACGACGACGAGCCCGGGCGAGGCGGAGTAGTCGACGACGAGCGCGCGACGAGCCGCGTGACGAGCCGCGCGACGTGCCGAGGCACCCGGACGCGCGGCGAAGATGAAGTAGTCGAAGTCGACAACGAGCGGCGCGCGCGAGCCGCGGGGACGAGCCGCGCGACGTGCCGAGGCACCCCGACGCGCGGCGAAGACGAAGTAGTCGACGACGACGAGCCCGGGCGAGGCGGAGTAGTCGACGACGAGTGGCGCGACGAGCCGCGTGACGAGCCGCGCGACGTGCCGAGGCACCCCGACGCGCGGCGTGGGCGAAGTAGTCGACGACGAGCCGCGCGAGGCGGAGTAGTCGACGACGAGCGGCGCGACGAGCCGCGTGACGAGCCGCGCGACGTGCCGAGGCACCCCGGACGCGCGCGCGAAGATGAAGTAGTCGAAGTCGACAACGAGCGGCGCGGCGAGCCGCGGACGAGCCGCGCGACGTGTCGAGGCACCCCGACGCGCGGCGAAGACGAAGTAGTCGACGACGACGAGCCCGGGCGAGGCGGAGTAGTCGACGACGAGTGGCGCGACGAGCCGCGTGACGAGCCGCGCGACGTGCCGAGGCACCCCGGACGCGCGCGGCGTAGGCGGTAGTCGACGACGAGCCGCGCGAGGCGGAGTAGTCGACGACGAGCGGCACGACGAGCCGCATAACGAGCCGCGCGACGTGCCGAGGCACCCCGGACGCGCGCGCGAAGACGAAGTAGTCGACGACGACGAGCCCGGGCGAGGCGGAGTAGTCGACGACGAGCGCGCGCGCGACGAGCCGCGTGACGAGCCGCGCGACGTGCCGAGGCACCCGGACGCGCGGCGAAGATGAAGTAGTCGAAGTCGACAACGAGCGGCGCGGCGAGCCGCGGGACGAGCCGCGCGACGTGCCGAGGCACCCCGACGCGCGGCGAAGACGAAGTAGTCGACGATGAGCCCGGGCGAGGCGGAGTAGTCGACGAGCGGCGCGGCGAGCCGCGTGACGAGCCGCGCGACGTGCCGAGGCACCCCGGACGCGCGGCGGAGGCAAAGTAGTCGACGACGACGAGCTTCAATGGATCTCGGCGAGTCGACGAGTAGATTGATCTTGTTGACGAGGGTCCTTCGAATTCGCCCGGCGGTGATGATCACCCCCTACCGGCGCGCCGCCGGTGTCGGTGTTTTAGACCGGCAAATCTACCAAGGGGGTACCCGAGGTAGTAGATTGTGCGGTGGGGATCGTGATCGGTTGACCGAGAACTCGAAGGTATGCGCGAGGACACGGGACACGAGATTTATACGAGTTCGGGCCGCCAAGGTGGCGAGCCCTACGTCCCTGTTTGGGGGATCAAGTATGGCGCCCGCGCTTGGTGTTGGGTTGTCCCCGGAGGGGATTGGGGATGTGCGGCTAGGTACCCGCCCTCCTTTATATAGTCCGGGGGGCGGGTTCCTAGTCGGTTACAAGGCAGGAGTCCTAGTAGGAGTACACGAGCGAGTCCTAGTAGGAGTACGGGGGAATTCTACTAGGAGTCCGTCTTCTACTATTCTTCCTTCCTTGCATGAGTACCCGGGGTGTATGCCCGACAACCACCCCAAAACTTAGCTTTTCAAGACTATTCCTCCAAATCATAAGTAAACCACAATTTGAAAACCATTTCTAGTTAACTATCATGTGAGGGTCCAAGCCGCTCTTGACCGTGAGCACGGCCGATCGATCGGTTTTCACTCGCGGAGGTTGTACACTTTACCCACGGTTCGTGTTCCCCATCCCCGCCCGGTTTGCAAAGCCCTTAAACACTTCCGAGGTGAGTGGCAAGGGGTTCACTACGAAGCCTTTACAAAGGCGTGCAAAACACCAATATCCCACGACAAGCATGACTCGGGCGGACCATAACCCTCCCTAGTGGTCGGCACCTTAGCAAAGGCTACTACCCCAAAAGGACCGGGCTATACCCCCGCAACCCGAGCCCCCCGTGTTCCTTCCGACAAGGGCTATTAGATATTTTACACTCCTAATTAATTGGCTAAGCCGAGCCATGTGGACCGTGGTTGCACCGTTTTCCCCGGTGGTTCTCCGTGTTTTAATTTATGTGTTCTTGAAATTCCATAAACACAAATTCCATTTAAATTCAACATTTTAAAAGATAACTTCCATTCCCAAAGTATAGCATCTAAGCATTCATCTACCCAAACATTTATTTAAAACAAGGTATGCAAGGTATAAGGATTAAAATCTAGTCATTTCCTTAATAGGCATTTCCCATCAAAATTTATGCATAACGATTTAAATTTAAAGTGTGATATTATGCATGTTATTAGGACAAAAAGAGTATGCAGGGGGAGAAATCCACTTGCCTTCTTCTCCTAAAAACTGGGGCTCAAACTCTTCAAGAGATGGCTCCTGCTCAATCTCGAACGGCACGTCCTCTACGATCACACAAGAAAAGCAAACAATAAATAAAACAGTACATCAAACATTGCTAAAAGTCTAATACAAGCTTCTAAAACTATCGTGCTTGTTGAGACGATCGCGTGGACACCAAAAACGCCTAAATCGGAGCTAGGACGGAAAAGTTATGATTAAAACAAATTCCAGGGACTATTTTGTAAAAGAAAATGATCCTTAGGGGGTTTTCTATAAAAATTCAGGGGCTAAAACATAATTATAAATATAACCTAGAGGTCCTAGGTGCAAAAAGGGGCTTTTGGACTGCGGTTGTGTATTTTTGAAAGGCTAGGGGCTTATCTATAAAAATCAGGGGCTAAACTGTAAGGATTCTATGTGGTGGGAGGAACGGCTTGCAAAATATAGAAAAGACAGGGGCTCTTTAGAAAAATTGCCGGCGCAACCCTAGGTTTGACCGGTATGTTTCTGTTGACCGGTGGCTAAATTGAATCTGGGCCGTTGGATTTGATCCAAGGGCGGTGGCTGGCTTGCGGCTAGGGCGGCGGCGGCACAGTTCGGCGGCGGCGGCGCGCGGTGGCGGGCGGCGGCGCTCGCCGGCCGGCTCACCGGAGAAGGCCAAAACCACACTTCGGTGCTCTAAACAACAAGATGAAGGCACTAAAACAGAGAGGAGAAGAAGACTATTTCACCGAGCCGCTCGAAGGGGAAGAAGAGGCGGCGGCGGAGCGGATCGGCGGCGAGGCGCGGAGCTCCGGCGGGCTTCCTTGGGGGCGGCGGTGTAGAGGAGGAGATGAGCTCGAAGGAGCGGTGCAAGGTGGAGAGGAGCTCGGGGGCGGCCTTTTATAGGTGGTGAGGGGAGCGGAGGAGCCGCGGCAAGGCGGTGGCGCGAGGGCAACGGCGGCGGCCGCCATTAATGGTCGGGCTCGGTGGGGCGGCCGTTTCCGGGAGAGGAAGAGGCGCGGGGCGGCTTGAGGCGGCGCGGTTGAGTGCTCCGCGCACCGGAGGGAGGGGAGGCGGCGCGGGGAGGCGAGGGGGCGCGGGCGGTGGCGGTGGCCGGCGCGGCACGGAGGTGGGCGGCGCCTGAGGTTGAAGGTGGCCCTGACAGGTGGGCCCCACCTGTCAGCGGCGCGTGGGAGGAGAGAGGGGTAGCGGGCTGGCTTGTTAGGTGGGCCGGTTGCTGGTTTGGGCCGCGCGGGAAAAGGAAAATAAAAGGTGGGCTGGGCTGAAAATGGTGAGGGTTGGTTGTTTTGTTTGTTTGTTTTTTTTTCTTTCTTTTTTTTCAATTCCTTTTCTCTCATTCTTTTCAAACTTTTTACTCAAAATCTTTTCAAAAAAAATTTAAAACAAACTTTTGACCACACAATCAATTTAAAATCCATGCATTCAATCATGATGCACAAACACTTGGTTTCTCTAAATTAATTAATTATCATTGCATATATTTAAAGGCAAATTTGATTATTCAAATTCATTAACCTTAGAAAATAAAAATCTTAATTGTTGCTAGCATTTTTTTAAGTGATGGAGTTTTAGTTGAAGAAAAGAGTGCAGCAACCATGTGGAAGAAGACCACAAGTCTCTTCTCCAAGAAGAAGAGTTCGTCGTCGTCTGTTGACGGTGTATTTTGGTGCACCTAGCATGTTCATTACACTTTGGTTTGGATTTGATTATGGAACTAACCCGCCACTAGGCACACTAATCATATAACAAGTTCATCTTTGTGCATGCATTTGGAAGTGTTATGTTTATGTAGGAAAACATGGACATAAAGGACGGATTCGCAATAAGTTCAAAGGAGCATTCATGGAGTCTTGTTCGTGTTCATGAGCTTGCTGAAATTACTTCCAATGGTGGCAAGGACCGAAGTGCTACGAGGAACACCCCCGGGATTGAAGCGTAAAAGATCAAACTTCATGCAAAGAGAGCCTCCATCTTGATCGCGAGGATAACGGCGTCAAAATCATCCAAGTGGAGGGGGCAAAGTAGATAAGTGCACGAGGACCCACGGAGCAAAAAGGGCGACCGAACCGGCCGAAAGCCGGGCACGGGCCGGCCGGCCCGGCGGGCCGGCCCAGCCCACTTCGGGCACCGGTTCGGTCCCGTCTTCCTTGCCCTCGAAGGATCTTCGACCCTAAAACCCCCGACGCGCCGCCAACACAGGGAGGAGGAGTAATTCGCACCAGAAGGCCATCCACAAGCTAGAGAGAGAGGAGGAGGATCTCCGGCTGGAGATCAACCACCTCGAAGGAAGCACCCTCTCGTGGAGAAGGAGGAAGACACCGGCGGAAGGGAAACCATGATCAACGGTGCCATGATTGATGGGGTAATCTTCTCATTCGTCCATGGGTTGTAATCGATCGTGAGATGTAATCGCACTTTGTCGGATTCTCTATCTATCATCTTGTGTTGAACATACTTTATTGCTTAAGGCTTGCAACCATGCCGTAAAGGGAGTAAGGCCTCAATGCTTCCTTGGATCCATTCAATACGCCGTGGCCATCAAAGGTCTAGTCATGAATACCTTCGCGTAGTGACAGTACGAGAGGAGGGAAAGGGGCGAAACCGTGGTCACAACCCCGATAGATTAGATTGGTTTTTCATGTCTTTAAGCGATTGCATGCTCTAGTATCGTAGACCCGTGGGCGAGTGTCTTCTATCTTGATCGTTTATCATTCTCTCTAGTGTAGTTTAGTGTTTTCTAGTATAATAGTAGTTAGGGTTTTAGTAGCTAGTGTGTCGTTGTTAATCGAACGCTTGTAATCCCCCTTGCTCCGCGGATTGACAAGAACCTTGGGAATCCCGTGGTGAAAAAAGGTGTGGGGTCCGTACGCTTGCGGATCGTAGAGGGATACGTCTTTTATCCGTCAACAAGCCCCTTTTTTCCGGCGCCGTTGCCGGGGAGCAAGTTAGTTTACATCGTTTGATTTGCATCTAACTTAGTTTTATATTTTAGTTTATCTTTTTTCGCTATATCTAACATATATTATCGAAAAACACTTGTTTCTTTTTTGTTTTTGTTTTTATCTTATTGTCTAGATGGAGTTCGTTAATCAACCCGTGGAAGAACCGGAGAAATCATTAAGGGATTACGCTAGCCCTCGATGTGAAGACATAAAAGTACAAGAGTTGGATTCGAAGCTCGAAGCGACCAAGTATGAAATTAAATCCAAGATCATGAAGATGGTGGCGGAAAACCCATTTGAAGGGATGGTTACGGAGAACCCATATAGACACATAAGGGATTTCACGACAATATGCAACACGGTGCGTCAAGAAGGAGTTCCCGATGAATGGTTCAAATGGAATCTCTTTCCCTACTCACTTGCCGCAAAGCAAAGACATGGTATTCGGTTGCGTCCTTTGAAGTTGAAGGCAATTGGAACAAGTTGACAAAGAAGTTTTGCGAGAAGTTCTTTCCAATTAGCAAGGTTCAACATCTAAGGAGGCAAGTGATCAATTTCATGCAAGGAGAAGAGGAAGGGATAGACCAAGCCCGGGAAAGGTTTAATGAATTAATCGAACAAGGACCAAAACTCGGCTTCACCGGTGACGTACTCTTGCATACATTTTTCTTTTCCCTAACCCCTAGTTGCATGCGACACGTCGAAATGTGTGCGGTGGGGATCTCATGGAGAAAACACTCACGGAAGCCGCCCAACTTCTACAAAAAGTTAGTAAAGCGGCTGCCATGCGAAGAGATTGGGAAACAAGACTTGCGGAAGAGCCGGAATTCAATTCAAGGAAGAAAAAGCTTGCTGAATTTTCTAAAGAGGCAACCCCGAAAGTCACAAAAGAGGAGCCAATCATGGAGAAGCTTGAACAAGAACACATCAAGTCAAGAACTACACCAAACGTCGACTTCGCCGCGCCAAATGAGACGAACAAGAGAAGCATGTCAAGCGCGAAGCCACTAAGGGAGTTCGAGCCAATGGATTGGGTTCCTATTGATTACGGAGAAGTATTCGACAAGAGAAGACCGTTCCCTAATCAAAAGGGAATGGCAAGAGCATTGGAAGTCGATTTCCCACCGGAGAAGAAAGCCGAAAATTCATACGACCTCGAAACCACCGGTGAGATTTTTGAAAAGCTCTTTGGAGATGACGTGGTGGATCCGAACATATTGCCGAGGTGAAGAGGATCATGGGGATCAAGCCCGAAGCATCACCATACGCTCGCCTTGCTGAAATTTATTCGATCGGATCCGAAGAAGAAGAGAAGATGACGCCGCACTTGAGTTGCGAGATCAACGGAGTTCAATGCAAAGCTTTATGCGACATCGGAGCCCAAGTAAGTGTTCTATCTTCTAAAATTTACGATAAAGTTCAATACCACAACCTAGACTTAGCCCCAACATCAACGAAGTTAATTATGGGAGATGGTAGAACTATCAAACCTCTAGGTATTGCTTGCAACATGAAAGTAAAAATCTCTAGAAACTACATACCAACTGATTTCTTTGTTATTGATGCTTACCATGGTAATTCTGATCATATAATCTTAGGTAGGCCTTTTCTTAAGTTGGTTGATGCCGTGTTAGATGCCGGAGAAGGCAAAGTAACAATGAACCTTAATGGAACAAAGTACACATATAACTTTCTTCGTGCTTCTAAACACCTTACACCTTTTCCTCCCGAAGATGAAGAAGTAGAAGAGATAGATAGTCTTTGTTTTGTTGAAACCCTTAGAGACCCGCTGCAAAGGGCGATGGAAAATCAAATTAGTAATCAACAAGATGAAGAGCTAGAGGAAGCAACAAAAGGCTTAGAGCCGCATGATGGTAGTGTGGAGGAAGAGAAGTTCGAAGACATAGGTGAAATCAAACCCGAGGAGCCACAAGTGCCCGAAGTAGACCTTAAACCTTTGCCCAAGGGATTAAAATATTGTTGACGGTGAAAATCCGTCAACCTAGCCATGAGTTTACCTTCGGTGTTGGCATGAGTTTTATACCTTATCCATTGGTACTAACCCCCGTGGTATAACAAGTTCACGTGTGCATGTCGGTTTTGGAGTTTAATGTTTATGCAGGGTTTTAGTGTTGAATGCAAGACTTTCGGGATAAGTTCATCAAGCACCTCATGACAAGACCTTGAAGCCCCGTACAAGTCATGCAATGAAGCAAACTTAACTCCAAGAAGCCGGGGACTTCATCCGAGAAGACGACAGACTCCAGGGACCTGACCAGAAAAGTGCTGAATCTTGCAAGACAAGGAGTTGAGTCCAATTCGGAGAGAAACCGACGACATGGACCTACATGCGAAGGGGGAAACATCCAGGAAGCAAGGGAACCGACGTGGGGCAAAGGAGCCCACGGGGCGGGCCTAAATGGGCCCGGGCCGGCCGGCCCAGTCCGGTCGGCCCGTGCCCATTTTGGGCCCAAACACGCTCTCCTTTGCCCTAGCCGCCAATCGGGCTATTTATAGCCCCCCGACCGAGAGCCACGGAGAGAAGATTTCGTCTTCGGCCGCCGAGGAGCAGAGAGAAGAGAGGGACACCATGTCGGAGAGGAGAGGGTCGAGCTAGTTGACTAGGGTTTCCCTAGCCGACGTGGGAACCTTGCATGGAAGACCACGTCGGAGTTCCCGAGCTAGAAGCAAGATCAAGGAAGGATCCCGGTGGTGATCTTGTGTATGTATCATTGTCATAGTTGAATTATCAAGTTGAATCTTTTCTTAGCGATCAAGTGTTTCCTCGAAGATTTCGTTTTTCGATCGGCTTTGCTTATTCCAATTCTATTCGCGCGATAGATTACATAGGGTGTTCTTGTAGCCGCGGTGGCTAGAGGTACACGCCGGATCTTCCGAAAGAATCTCGACTTGTCTTTTGACTCGCCCTAAGCTCCCCGCATGAATAGGGATACGTTGTGACAGAACGGGGGTCTCGAAAGGCGGATGTTTTCGGATTTGGACGAGAAACCACGATTTAAAGAGGCTTCTATTAAGATTCGATTTGCTACTTCTTCTCTTGCTTGGAACTTCAACAAAAGGCTTACCCCGATCCCTCTAGATCGGTTTATCTACCCAATCTTACTTTGTTTTCTCCGGTCTTTAGTAGATTAGATTTATCTTTGTTTTGTGTTCTTATCTAGATGCATTAGGGTTTCTCTTTTACCAAAGATTGAAGTCACTTGGCTTTACTAGATCAACTCTTGCGTCACACATTTGTTCCACGGATTCGATACCTTGGGTTCACCACTCGAGGGAAGAAGGGTCCCTTGACTATGACGGGAGACTTGTACGCTTGCGAGTCACAAATGAACTTTGATACAATTATTAACTGTCAACAAGCCCCTTTTTCTGGCGCCGTTGCCGGGGAACAAGTGATCAAGATTTGGTTTTTATTGCCTTTTCGTAATTTTCAGATTTCTTTTTGTTTTTCTTTTTGCATCTACTAAACTTTGATCATCCTCAAAATACATCTAATCTAGTTTGTCTAACCCTAGTTTTCATAGATTTATTTTTCCTTTCTAGTTTTTGCATACTTTGCTTATTGCTAACCCTAACCGGAGATGGTTGGCTACCTCTCCAAGAAACCCAAGCTTTTTTGTGGATGATCCAGGAAAACTTTACAGGCAAAGGTGACATGCAACACAAGCTAAAAGGGTGGAAACCCTAGATTCAAAAGTTGAAGTCGAAGGACCGTCGAAATCTCCAAGGGAATCACCACCTCCAAGTCAAGACGCCGGAAGGCCGTTCAAGATCAAGAGGAGGATGGAGAAGATGGAGATGGAGAAAGAAGCTCAACACCTAAAGGATGCCAGGGCAAGATCCACATGTGAAGTGTTCATCGTGATGAAGATGCTAGACGCAAGTGGGACAACTTGCCGGGCGTCCGATGGGTAAAAAAGAAGAATTTCGGAGACAACTCCAAGGTCCCAAGACAGCGATGGCTACTCAAGCTCATTCCGGAGTGAAGGATCACACTAGAGACCATGAAGATCACAACCGAAGACCAGAGTTCGAGATGCAGAGCCACAAGGAAGTTGTTGCATCCGTCAAGACCAAAGGACAAAGCCAGCCTGTGAAGACCAAAAAAAATGACTAAGCCAAAGTGGGTACCCAAGATTGCAACGCCCGCAAAGAGCGTTGATCCGAGCTAATCAAGTGAAGAAGTCTAGCCATGGACTATAAACGAAGCGCTAGGCGGGAGGCAACCCGTTTCGTCAAGTCAAGAATAAGCTACCGGGAGGACAACCCGATTCCAGGTTTTTTCGAGTATTTTTAATAATTTAGTTTTTGAGTTTTATTACGCAAAGACATTAGACTTAGAAGTGGTTGAACAATATTAGAGACATAATTCTTGATTGAATGTTTGCTTTATCATAAACCCTTTGCATGAACCCTCCTATGTGCTTGTTTGATTCTTTTCTTTTCGAGAAACCTCAACCAAATAATTTCAGAACCTTAACTCAACCTTTCACCCTCATTATGGTGCTGAGGTTGACTTATTTTTCATGCTAAAACCACACGAGTAGAGCCACGATTTGCGTTTAAGTGTTAATAAAATTCAGCACGTGGTAGGACTCGCGTGAACCTAGAAATCAAAGCTTTTGGTTGGTTTTAAAAATCTTTATCCTTGGTTTCTCTAGGATTAGAATTTTTCTAAGCCTATTCTAATTTTGTTTTATTCAAAATCTTTCTTATCTAGCCAAAATTAGAACCTAAACCTATGCCCCCATGATCAAGCCGGGAAATGTTTGCTCTCAACCGATGAAGGCAAACTATACCGGTGAGACCGAAATCGACGTAAAAAGAAAATATTTTCGACTTGCATTTGTTTTTAATGGTTTAAAAACTTCTCTAAAATTATGTTCGAGCTCTTGCATGGCTCTGAAAAATATTTTAAATTTCGAATTAGAGGAGTGCTTAACCTTAAACACACCGTAATGGAGGCAATCTAGTAATCATGCATGCACCATTGGATTCCCTTTCATCAACTTTCACCAATTCCACATGCTAAGGACAAGCATGGTGGGCAGCAAGCATCAACTTCGTAGGAATTTCATGGTGGCATGTGAAGCAAGTGGAGCTAGGGAGCATGGACATGACCCAAAACATGAAGCATCAAGTGGAAGGACCAATAGTGGACGAGAGCGTTTGGGCGGTGCAACTCGTGGAGCACGCGGGCGGGGAAAGTTGCGAGAGGTGAAATGATCGTGCTTGGAAGAAAGACGAGACGGGGAGGAGCACCGAGGCCGGCCTCACCTACATAAGGAGCCCCCCCCGGCTCCCGTTTTACTGCAGCAAGCTTCCCTCTCCTTCCTTTGTTTGTGTGTTCAAGTTTGTGTGCTCAAAACCTCCGTAGACATAGCCAACCTTCCCAAGCTTGAGAGCTCAAGAAAAAAAATCCACATCCTTAATCCACTCAAAGTCCACATCCGAAGCAAAGAGTTTAAGTGCCTAGTTACCGGTTGCAACCCGGAATTTTAGTTGAAGAAAAGAGTGCAGCAACCATGTGGAAGAAGACCACAAGTCTCTTCTCCAAGAAGAAGAGTTCTTCGTCGTCCAAGCCATCATCAACCACGTCTTCAAGGAGGCACTCGGTTTCCGAGTCTCCCCGGAGCATGGAGACGGATACGGTGCCACCGAGGAGGAACGATGCTCTCCTCCTTGGTGGTATGAGGGCTGCAAGAAGCACTTCCATGAGGTTTACCGAACCTCGTGGGCACACGGAGGAGCAGCCCGCGCCACCACGACGATCGACTCGCTCAACCGCGCCACCTCCTTACACCCCGACATACTCTTCGTACGGCTTCATCATCTTGTCGGCGGAGGAGGGGGAGAGGCTCTCTAATCTTGAGAAGAGGCTTGTGCCCAACGTCGAGTTCGACGACCAAGCACTCTACACCTTGGGTTTTGGCACCGACATATACTATATGTTGGGGCACCTCGGATGGGTGCAGTTCTCCAACGGAGTATCGGTGGACACCCATTTGGGGTTCGCCTTGGAAATTTTAATGACTATTGCACCCATCGTTGATGATGATGGGGTGCAAAGCTTGTCATTCCGTTTGGAGGGAGTCCAACAAGAGGTTCCCTACGAGCACGTTAGGGAGCTGCTTGGATTCCACAAGGGAGCTCCGGAGAAAGTTGACGTGTCACCCGGCATGTTAGCGGGATTTTGGAACATGATCTCCGGAGAAGCCCATCAACAACGCAATTGCATCCGCAACCCCATTATCCGGATATTTCACTCTTGGATGTGCAAGAGGGTATTGGGGAGGATGAAGGAAACGAAGGTGACCGACACGGAGTTGAATTGGCTATACTCGGCTTTAATTGCCAGGCAGCCAATAGACCCCTCTTACCTAATGATGAACCGTTGGTGTTGTGAGCAACATCGGGGGCGGGTAATATTGGTTCGGGGTGTTACCTCTCCATGTTGGCCTTTTCCTTGCGGCCGGGGATCGCAAGAAACCCCGCTCACCTTTTGCGTGGTACCTCTCTCGGCATTGAGTATTTGCGGCAAGGCAAATACATTAGTGGAGATGAGAGAGGAGGTTATCGGTTGGCCATAGTGAACCTACCCCTTCCTAATGAGAGGCTTAGGCTTTTCACCGAAGGAAGAGAAGATTGGTTGGAAGAGGGACTACTTGTCCCTGCAAGGAAGAACAAGAGAGGAAGAATCGTAGAGGAGGGAACATCCTCCGCACAAGCGAGTGGAGCACAACCCAATGTGCAACCATTCGGCGGGGTCCCTCCTCCGCCAAGTTACTACGGAGGGCCACAAGAGCAAGCATGGGGGGTGGTGCACCGGTACCCCCACAAAATTATGTTGTGCCCAACGCTAACTTCGCGGAGTCCTACGCTCATCATCCCCAACCACAACAAAGCATGGCCATTATTGGAGGGTTTGCTGCAAGTAACGCTCAAAACATCGCAGCCATCCAAGCTAACACAGCTCAACTTGGTGAAGGCAACGCAAATATTGCCTTTGAACTTGGACGCCTTCACCTCGTGGAGCAAAATCAATTCGTCGGAGGGAATGTCCAATCATATTATGAGCAAGGGTATTATTATCAAGACTATCAACATCAACCACCGGCGGAGGACTAGAAGATTTAGGAACTTTAGTTTTCTTTTCTTTTCTTTTTTCTCTGTAATTTTCAGCTTTTGCTTATGTGTGTTTGCGTAGTATTTTCTGTTTTTATTTAAATTTCAGCAAGCATGTTAGTTTATTTTCAGTTTGTATTTCAACTTGATGTCACCATTAATGAAGACACCACCTTGATTATATCATTGGAAAAGTTATAAAAATTCGTGCCATGATGATATATGATTAAAATTGCAGCTTTGTTCATCTTTGTAATTGATTTATGCATGTTTAAGCTAGTGCTCTCTTAAAAATACAGATCTGAATTTATTTAAATACTAGCTTAATTTTCAGTGGAGGTTATGATTAAAATAAAGACCCATAGTGTTTTATGTGCTCTCAAGTTATGAATAGATTAAAGATGTCTTTTATGCTCAAAAATATTGCTAACCTTGTCACAAATATCGCTCGTGTGTTGCTCAACCTATCCAGAGCCTTATATATATTTGAGTGCATAAACCTTAGTGTACAAGATTTATTTTTAAGTGAGTTATTGCAGGCCATGATTTCTCTGGCCCGAGACTAAGAAGCTGGTCATTCCGTTTTTGCGTATCTATCTTTTTGCTAGCCTTTTATCCGTGCATTGTGTATCCCCGCATCGGTGATCTCACAAACTTCGCCGGATATCCACCCTTAAACCAAATATCATCTTTTGTGATTACCTCCTTGACCACAACCTATCGTTGAGAATGGATCATCAATTCAAGGAAGATCGCAAGACGGTGCCAACGTTGAAGATTTCAAGTATCACTCCAAGGAAAAATATCTCCGGTACCTACCTTATTTTTCGCCTCTTTGCTCGAGGACGAGCAACGTCTAAGCATGGGGGAGGAGGTAGGTACGGTGCAGTTTTAGAGTTCAAAGGGGAATATTTTAAAAAAAATGATGAAAGAAAAAAAATCCAGTGATATTCATGACTTTCAAGGTATAAAAATCAAAACTTCGTTGTGAAAGTCATGGACTGAATATATGACGAGGAAAAAAATGAATGAATGAAAGAAAGAAAAGAATGAGAAATATGAGAAAGAAAAAAATGTGCGTAAAGTAAATTCCCTAGCTCTCTAAAAGTGCATTCAAGGCTTCAAGTTAAAAAGATCCATTCTCATTTTCCAACCATGTGCAATCCGATAACGAGGACTTCCTTTGTGCCTCGGGGTCACTCTTTGCCATTTGCACATGTCCACTCATCTAAAAGTGTGTGTATTTTTCTCTTTCCCCTCCTTGATTAACATTATTTTCCAATGACCTTTTTGACGAGTCTCGGTAAGACCATGAGAAGCTTGTCTTGTTTTGACAACACCTCATTTATAAAATCTTGTTAGGGCTAAACTTTCCCAAAGCTCCATATAAAGCCTACCACATATATATGAGAGGGAAAGGAGTAGAATATATAGGCTTGAGAGACAAGTGAGATGAGAGTTCATGAGCAATATACAAGATGATTTAAATTTGTGAATTTGGTTTAGCTTTTCTTTATCTCGTTCTTTATTTCAAAAATTCTGAGATCTATTTAAAACTTTGTGAGCATGTTAATACTTGTGGGATAAGCTTAATAAGAATCTACCCTCCGTAGAGATGAAGGCTAGTACATTATGGAACTTTAATGAATTAAAATTTTGAGGGCATTATGTTTTCTCATGTATGATCAAGTGCAAAGTTTAAACATTGTTTAGCAATGATGATATCCATCGAAGGCTTACTCGAGGACGAGCAAGGTTTAAGCATGGGGGAGATGTTGACGGTGAAAATCCGTCAGCCTAGCCATGAGTTTACCTTCGGTGTTGGCATGAGTTTTATACCTTATCCATTGGTACTAACCCCCGTGGTATAACAAGTTCACGTGTGCATGTCGGTTTTGGAGTTTAATGTTTATGCAGGGTTTTAGTGTTGAATGCAAGACTTTCGGGATAAGTTCATCAAGCACCTCATGACAAGACCTTGAAGCCCCGTACAAGTCATGCAATGAAGCAAACTTAACTCCAAGAAGCCGGGGACTTCATCCGAGAAGACGACGGACTCCGGGGACCCGACCGGAAAAGTGTTGAATCTTGCAAGACAAGGAGTTGAGTCCAATTCGGAGAGAAACCGACGACATGGACCTACATGCGAAGGGGGAACATCCGGGAAGCAAGGGAACCGACGTGGGGCAAAGGAGCCCACGGGCCGGGCCTAAATGGGCCCGGGCCGGCCGGCCCGGTCCGGTCGGCCCGGCCCATTTTGGGCCCAAACACGCTCTCCTTTGCCCTAGCCGCCAATCGGGCTATTTATAGCCCCCCGACCGAGAGCCACGGAGAGAAGATTTCGTCTTCGGCCGCCGAGGAGCGAGAGAAGAGAGGGACACCATGTCGGAGAGGAGAGGGTCGAGCTAGTTGACTAGGGTTTCCCTAGCCGACGTGGGAACCTTGCATGGAAGACCACGTCGGAGTTCCGGAGCTAGAAGCAAGATCAAGGAAGGATCCCGGTGGTGATCTTGTGTATGTATCATTGTCATAGTTGAATTATCAAGTTGAATCTTTTCTTAGCGATCAAGTGTTTCCTCGAAGATTTCGTTTTTCGATCGGCTTTGCTTATTCCAATTCTATTCGCGCGATAGATTACATAGGGTGTTCTTGTAGCCGCGGTGGCTAGAGGTACACGCCGGATCTTCCGAAAGAATCTCGACTTGTCTTTTGACTCGCCCTAAGCTCCCCGCATGAATAGGGATACGTTGTGACGAACGGGGGTCTCGAAAGGCGGATGTTTTCGGATTTGGACGGGAAACCACGATTTAAAGAGGCTTCTATTAAGATTCGATTTGCTACTTCTTCTCTTGCTTGGAACTTCAACAAAAGGCTTACCCCGATCCCTCTAGATCGGTTTATCTACCCAATCTTACTTTGTTTTCTCCGGTCTTTAGTAGATTAGATTTATCTTTGTTTTGTGTTCTTATCTAGATGCATTAGGGTTTCTCTTTTACCAAAGATTGAAGTTATTTGGCTTTACTAGATCAACTCTTGCGTCACACATTTGTTCCACGGATTCGATACCTTGGGTTCACCACTCGAGGGAAGAAGGGTCCCTTGACTACGACGGGAGACTTGTACGCTTGCGAGTCACAAATGAACTTTGATACAATTATTAACCGTCAACAAATATGAATTTTTGGGCCCAGACAAAACTTATCCAGTCATTGTGAGCGACGAGTTGAGCCCCGAAGAAAATGAAGCGTTGCTGATTTTATTAAAAAAACATAGGAAGGTGATTGGATATTCAATTAATGATCTCAAAGGTATTAGCCCAGCCTTTTGCACTCATCGTATACCAATGGAAGACCAATGTAAGCCTGTAGTGGACCATCAAAGGAGGCTAACCCATGCCATGCGCGAGGTAGTAAAGAAAGAGGTTATCAAGTTACTTGATGCCGGAATCATCTACCGGTTCCACATAGTGAATGGGTGAGCCGGTACATTGTGTACCGAAGAAAGGAGGTTTGACCGTGGTGAAGAATGAGAAGAACGAATTGATACCGCAAAGAACCGTGACCGGGTGGCGGATGTGTATTGATTACCGTAAGCTTAACAAAGCGACGAAGAAAGATCACTTCCCCCTACCGTTCATAGACGAGATGCTCGAGAGGTTAGCAAACCACGCTTATTTTTGCTTTCTCGATGGATACTCGGGGTTCATGCAAATTCCTATTCACCCGGAAGATCAACATAAGACAACGTTTACGTGTCCTTATGGAACGTTCGCATATAGGAGGATGCCCTTCGGCCTATGCAACGCTCCGGCCTCTTTTCAACGTTGCATGATGGCCGTGTTTTCGGAATTCATCGAAGAAATTGTTGAAGTGTTTATGGATGATTTTTCCGTTTACGGGAAGACGTTCATGGATTGCTTAGCAAACTTAGAAAAGGTCCTTACAAGGTGTGCGGAGGTAGATTTGGTTTTAAATTGGGAAAAGTGCCACTTCATGGTTAAGCAAGGCATAGTGCTCGGACATGTTATATCCGAGAGAGGAATTGAAGTGGACAAGGCTAAGGTAGAGACGGTTGAGCAACTCCCACCTCCTACGGATGTTAAGTCCTTAAGGAGCTTTCTAGGCCATGCCGGATTCTATAGAAGATTTATAAAGGACTTCTCGAAGATAACTAAGCCTTTAACGCACCTTCTTCAAAAGGATCTGGCTTTCGACTTTGATGAGAAGTGTCTAGCGGCATTCCGGACCTTGAAAAATGCGTTGGTGAGTGCTCCCATCATCCAACCTCCGGATTGGAGCCAACCTTTCGAGATCATGTGTGACGCAAGTGACTACGCCGTAGGCGCGGTCTTGGGACAAAGAAAGGAAGGCCGAGTTCACACCGTTTACTACGCTAGCAAAACTCTTAGTGGGGCACAATTAAATTACGCTACTACGGAAAAAGAGTTGTTAGCGGTGGTATTCGCTTTCGAAAAATTCAGATCTTACATCGTGAACTCGAAAGTCATTGTTTACACCGATCACGCAGCCATAAAGTATCTCTTGGCTAAGAAGGAAGCTAAACCACGTTTGATTCGTTGGATCCTTCTTCTCCAAGAGTTCGATGTTGAAATTCGTGATAAAAAGGGGGTGGAAAATGTTGTGGCCGATCATTTGTCTAGGATGAATCGTGGGCAAGATGATAAAGAGCCCATAGAAGATAAGATGAGAGATGACCACCTCTATAGAGTGCTTGATAAAGATACTTGGATGATCGACATCATTCGAGCAATTCGAAAGATGCCCCTCGATCATCTAGACAAAACACTCAAAGGAAGATAATCTCTGAAAGTAAGAAATATTTTTGGGATGCACCATACCTCTTCAAGCTTGGCAATGATGGAGTGATGAGAAGATGTGTGCCAAGAGAAGAGAGGCTTGAGATTCTAAGGAAGTGCCACTCGGCGAGTACGGTGGGCACTATAGCCATTTTCGAACCGAAGCCAAAGTATGGTCGAGCGGATTCTATTGGCGGAGATGCATGAAGATACTAAAAGATATGTTGCGTCATGCCCCGAATGCCAAAGAACCGGAAACATCTCTCAAAGAAATTCTATGCCTTTGAAATACAACTTGCAAATCGACATATTCGATGTATGGGGCATAGACTTCATGGGGCCTTTTAAAAACTCATTTGGATTCGAGTACATACTTGTTATGGTTGATTATGTATCCAAGTGGGTAGAGGCTATACCATGTCGTAAAGCTTCCACGGAAGAGTCCATCACTATGATCAAGAACATGATTTTTCCCCGTTTCGGTACACCGAGAATCTTGATAAGTGATGGAGGAACTCATTTCACCGGAAGAACTTCAAAAGGTGCTTGTCCAAGTTGGGAATTGAGCATAGGGTCTCCACGGCCTATCACCCACAAACCAACGGACAAGCGGAGACGTCAAATAGGCAACTAAAAAGCATACTCAACAAAACCATAGAGAAGGGAGGCAAGGATTGGTCAAAGAAATTAGACGGAGCTTTATGGGCTTATCGAACGGCGTTTAAAACACCGATAGGTATGACCCCTTATCAATTTGTCTATGGAAAAGCTTGCCACCTTCCGGTTGAGTTAGAACATAAAGCCTATTGGGCAATTAAAGAGATGAACCTTGATCTCGATGCCGCGGTGGTGAAACGGAGAATTCAAATAAGCGAGCTAGAGGAGTTGAGGTTGAAAGCTTATGAAAACGCAAGCATATACAAGGAGAGAATCAAAAGGTGGTATGATAAAAGATTGAAGAAAAAAGAATTTAAAGAAGGAGATAAGGTCCTCCTCTATAATTCGAGGTTTAAAACCTTCGGAAAGGGGAAATTACAAAGCAAGTGGGACGGACCTTATGTTGTGCATTCGGTGTTCTCCAACGGAGCGGTAACCATTATGGATATAAACGGCGATCAATTTGTGGTGAATGGACAGCGGCTTAAGGTTTACTACGAACCCGATGTCGTGCCCATTCATCATGTTGACGTCTTTACCATGGAGGAAGAGCCCGAACGTCCCGCCTAGGACGAAAAACAAGGCATCAACTTCGTAAATAATTTTTCTTTTAGCTTTACGGAGTTTTTCGCGAAGATTAACCGGGCCAACTTTTTCCCATGGGCCGAGGACGAAAAAAATAGGGCGGTGTGCAAAAAACCGGACCGGCCGGCCCCGAGGCGGGGGTGGGCCGGCCGGCCCGATCGGATCGGCCCGGGGGTGGCCCGACGCCCGATGTCCCCGAATTTCGCCCGGATTGCTCCTTTTTGACTTCCTTGTTTGGTCGGAAAATTTTAAGGGAAGTGTAAAAAAGGAAAATAAGGTTCCCGGGGCTTTTCTCTCGGGACTATATATTTGGCCGAATTGGGAGCTCGAGAATCAAACCTTTCAAGCAATGTGTTGCACCCTTGTAGCAGCCATTGAGCCTCCAAAAAGCTTAGAGTTGAAGGTAGAAGCCAAGAAGCCATCGATGGAGGAGGCGATGCGATGCGAGGTCAAGCTACCCGTCAAGAGGACCGCACGTATCCGTTGCGGAGGACGTGTCCCGACTGGAGCCCTTGCATCTCGCAACCCCGTCGAAGGAGAGAAGGTCCCTACACCCATTCGAAGGTCGGCACGCCTCCAAGGCATCAAGCGCAAGGATTACAAGGAGGTGTCGCCGGAGCCTAAGGATTATGGGGATAGCGACTACTCCGACGATCGTAGCCCGAGCTCGTGGGCGGCTGCCGGTAGAGACGATGACGATTGGGGCGAGCAGCCCTATGAAAGGACTCCCGAAGGCCCCAACGGCGACGGCAACGGCGGTGGCGAAGGCGACAACAATGGAGGTGGCGACGACGGTGGTGACAACGGTGGAGATTATGGCGACGACGACCCCTTCGGATTGCATCGGTGTCTTTGTCGAGTTTGCCGTCAATCCATCGCGGATCTCTACACGTCGGCCGACGAATGTCTCCAAGCCATGGAAGCGATGAAGCAGCGTATGGAGGACTTGGAGCGCATAGTTGAAGATGACTACAAGTTCCTTAACCGCAACGTGCGCAAGCTTTTCGGCATGGTTGGAAACATGAGAGGCAAGTGGTGCAAAACTTGCTTGAAGTACCACTAGATCTAGTTTTCCCCTTAGGATTTTTGTAAGATACGACGAGGACGTCGTATGTTTTAAGTGTGGGGGAGAGCTAGCTCGCTAGCCTTAGCTTTTGAACTTCAAGTTTAGGTTCGGTTTAATCTTCGTGTGAGAGTCTTAGTGTTTTAATGAGTCTTTAGTTTTTTGTGTCCGTTTTAAAATTTTTGCAAGTGTCTTAAATTAGTGTTGAGTCAAGAAAACCAAATAAAAAGAGTCTTTACATATATCTTTGTGTTTTATGTATTGTTTATCTTTATTTACTTGTTTGTTTAATCTTCGATTCTTGATATATGAACACAAGTATGTGGTTTGAAAATCGTTTACCGTGGTGCTTAGTGGAATCGCTACTACTTAAAGTACCCATACCGCACTTCGATCTTGAGCTTCACATGCTAGTTGTGCTATGTTCGATGCTACAAATTGGAGGATTTCAGTTCTGAAAATTATATTGAAACCCTTGTAATAAAGGTTAGCAAAACCTCTTTTTCCAAGTTGAGAGTAAGAAAAAATTCCTATCCAAAGCCAAGTTTATTTTTTTCGCTCCACCATAAGTGTGATTAGCACGATGAGTTAGGCTAGGACCCTTTTCTCTTGGTGAGTTTTAATTTCGAGCAATGATCATGTCCTTGTGCTTATCTTTTGTTGCTAGCCTCGTCATATATTCAGTCCATGACTTTCACAACGAAAGTCATGAATATCGCTGGATTCCATACCCAACCCTATACATCTCTTTTGTACATCGTATTCCTTGAACACAACCTATTTTCAAAGTTTCGTCTCGTCTCTAGCATGATTTGTTTAAAAATTTCAGATTGTATGCATGCGAGGAAAGAGAGAATTGAAAGCTTTGAAAAGTTGTCAAGAGAGAGAAAAATAAAGAGAAAAAGTATGTGTATGGAAAAGAAAGAAAGAAAGAAAGAAAAATCATATGTGAATGAAAGAAAAAAAGAGAAAGATGAGTTAGCAATGAAGATATGAGAGGGATGGATCAAGTGAAAGAAAAGAAAAAAATAATAAAGTGTAAGGAAGGATGTCACGTTGATTGTGAGACGAAACTTTTACTCTATTTCCAACCATGTGCAATCCGACAACGAGGACATCATTGGTGCCTTGAAGTCACAATTTTCTTTTGCCCTTGCACATGTCCACCATTCTAAATCTTCTCATCCTTGATATCCCTACATATGGTTAATTCTCATGATCATTGGCTTTGAAAGGTAGACAACCATTAGAGGAAGTTCTTAGTTTGACAATACTTGTGTTGATTGCGCGGCCCTTCCTATAGCTCCACTTTTACATGATATATGAGAGATTAATGGGAGGTGAAAGTTTTATAAAATTTGGTTAGGATAGCCACTTCATATGAGTGACTTGAGAGAGCTTGGAGAAAGGTTTTTGTCTAATACTTGTTGCAGGAATTTTTGTTTTGAAAATCATAAAAACCCTCCGATGGAAGCAAAGAAGTAAGTATGGCTGAAATTGAAGACTTCAAGTGAAGGGTTTGAGTTGTGGGGTAAATCTTGACGTGGTAAAAATTCTAAACGCCCATGTTTATGTTTGATTATCATTACTTTGTGTTTATGTATTAAACATGAAGGGATTAACTAACTTGTGAAGAAGGATAAGTGATACACGATTACACACCTTGGACGAAGTTCTTTTACGAGTACTTGCTCGAGGACGAGCAAGAGCTAAGTGTGGGGGAGATGTTGACGGTGTATTTTGGTGCACCTAGCATGTTCATTACACTTTGGTTTGGATTTGATTATGGAACTAACCCGCCACTAGGCACACTAATCATATAACAAGTTCATCTTTGTGCATGCATTTGGAAGTGTTATGTTTATGTAGGAAAACATGGACATAAAGGACGGATTCGCAATAAGTTCAAAGGAGCATTCATGGAGTCTTGTTCGTGTTCATGAGCTTGCTGAAATTACTTCCAATGGTGGCAAGGACCGAAGTGCTACGAGGAACACCCCCGGGGATTGAAGCGTAAAAGATCAAACTTCATGCAAAGAGAGCCTCCATCTTGATCGCGAGGATAACGGCGTCAAAATCATCCAAGTGGAGGGGGCAAAGTAGATAAGTGCACGAGGACCCACGGAGCAAAAAGGGCGACCGAACCGGGCCGAAGCGGGCTGGGCCGGCCGGCCCGGGCGGGCGGCCCGGCCCACTTCGGGCACCGGTTCGGTCCCGTCTTCCTTGCCCTCGAAGGATCTTCGACCCTAAAACCCCCGACGCGCCGCCAACACGGGGAGGAGGAGTAATTCGCACCGAAGGCCATCCACAAGCTAGAGAGAGAGGAGGAGGATCTCCGTGGAGATCAACCACCTCGAAGGAAGCACCCTCTCGTGGAGAAGGAGGAAGACACCGGCGGAAGGGAAACCATGATCAACGGTGCCATGATCAGCACCTTGATGGGGTAATCTTCTCATTCGTCCATGGGTTGTAATCGATCGTGAGATGTAATCGCACTTTGTCGGATTCTCTATCTATCATCTTGTGTTGAACATACTTTATTGCTTAAGGCTTGCAACCATGCCGTAAAGGGAGTAAGGCCTCAATGCTTCCTTGGATCCATTCAATACGCCGTGGCCATCAAAGGTCTAGTCATGAATACCTTCGCGTAGTGACAGTACGAGAGGAGGGAAAGGGCGAAACCGTGGTCACAACCCCGATAGATTAGATTGGTTTTTCATGTCTTTAAGCGATTGCATGCTCTAGTATCGTAGACCCGTGGGCGAGTGTCTTCTATCTTGATCGTTTATCATTCTCTCTAGTGTAGTTTAGTGTTTTCTAGTATAATAGTAGTTAGGGTTTTAGTAGCTAGTGTGTCGTTGTTAATCGAACGCTTGTAATCCCCTTGCTCCGCGGATTGACAAGAACCTTGGGAATCCCGTGGTGAAAAAAGGTGTGGGGTCCGTACGCTTGCGGATCGTAGAGGGACACGTCTTTTATCCGTCAACATCGTCCAAGCCGTCATCAACCACGTCTTCGAGGAGGCACTCGGTTTCCGAGTCTCCCCGGAGCATGGAGACGGATACGGCACCACCGAGGAGGAACGATGCTCTCCTCCTTGGTGGTATGAGGGCTGCAAGAAGCACTTCCATGAGGTTTACCGAACCTCGTGGGCACACGGAGGAGCAGCCCGCGCCACCACGACGATCGACCCGCTCAACCGCGCCACCTCCTTACACCCCGACATACTCTTCGTACGGCTTCATCATCTTGTCGGCGGAGGAGGAGGAGAGGCTCTCTAATCTTGAGAAGAGGCTTGTGCCCAACGTCGAGTTCGACGACCAAGCACTCTACACCTTGGGTTTTGGCACCGACATATACTATATGTTGGGGCACCTTGGATGGGTGCAGTTCTCCAACGGAGTATCGGTGGATACCCACTTGGGGTTCGCCTTGGAAATTTTAATGACTATTGCACCTATCCTTGATGATGGGGTGCAAAGCTTGTCATTTCGTTTGGAGGGAGTCCAACAAGTGGTTCCCTACGAGCACGTTAGGGAGTTGCTTGGATTCCACAAGGGAGCTCCGGAGAAAGTTGACGTGCCACCCGGCATGTTAGCGGGATTTTGGAATATGGTCTCCGGAGAAGCCCATCAACAACGCAATTGCATCCGCAACCCCATTATCCGGATATTTCACTCTTGGATGTGCAAGAGGGTATTGGGGAGGATGAAGGAGACAAAGGTGACCGACACGGAGTTGAATTGGCTATACTCGGCTTTAATTGTCAGGCAGCCAATAGACCCCTCTTACCTCATGATCAACCGTTGGTGTTGTGAAGCAACATCGGGGGCGGGTAATATTGGTTCGGGGTGTTACCTCTCCATGTTGGCCTTTTCCTTGCGACCGGGGATCGCAAGAAACCCCGACCACCTTTTGCGTGGTACCTCTCTCGGCATTGAGTATTTGCGGCAAGGCAAATACATTAGTGGAGATGAGAGAGGAGGTTAACGGTTGGCCATAGTGAACCTACCCCTTCCTAATGAGAGGCTTAGGCTTTTCACCGAAGGAAGAGAAGATTGGTTGGAAGAGGGACTACTTGTCCCTGCAAGGAAGAACAAGAGAGGAAGAATCGTAGAGGAGGGAACATCCTCCGCACAAGCGAGTGGAGCACAACCCAATGTGCAACCATTCGGCGGGGTCCCTCCTCCGCCAAGTTACTACGGAGGGCCACAAGAGCAAGCATGGGGGGTGGTGCACCGGTACCCCCACAAAATTATGTTGTGCCCAACGCTAACTTCGCGGAGTCCTACGCTCATCATCCCCAACCACAACAAAGCATGGCCATTATTGGAGGGTTTGCTGCAAGTAACGCTCAAAACATCGCAGCCATCCAAGCTAACACGGCTCAACTTGGTGAAGGCAACGCAAATATTGCCTTTGAACTTGGACGCCTTCACCTCGTGGAGCAAAATCAATTCGTCGGAGGGAATGTCCAATCATATTATGAGCAAGGGTATTATTATCAAGACTATCAACATCAACCACCGGCGGAGGACTAGAAGATTTAGGAACTTTAGTTTTCTTTTCTTTTCTTTTTTCTCTGTAATTTTCAGCTTTTGCTTAGGCTTTTCACCGAAGGAAGAGAAGATTGGTTGGAAGAGGGACTACTTGTCCCTGCAAGGAAGAACAAAAGAGGAAGAATCGTAGAGGAGGGAACATCCTCCGCACAAGCGAGTGGAGCACAACCCAATGTGCAACCATTCGGCGGGATCCCTCCTACTCCAAGTTATTACGGAGGGCCACAAGAGCAAGCATGGGGGGGTGGTGCATCGGTACCCCCACCAAATTATGTTGTGCCCAACGCTAACTTCGCGGAGTCCTACGCTCATCATCCCCAACCACAACAAAGCATGGCCATAATTGGAGGGTATGCTGCAAGAAATGCTCAAAACATCGCAGCCATCCAAGCTAACGCGGCTCAACTTGGTGAAGGCAACGCAAATATTGCCTTTGAACTTGGACGCCTTCACCTTGTGGAGCCAAATCAATTCGTCGGAGGAAGTGTCCAATCATATTATGAGCAAGGGTATTATTATAAAGATCATCAACATCAACCACCGGCGGAGGACTAGAAGATTTAGGAACTTTAGTTTTCTTTTCTTTTCTTTTTCTCTGTAATTTTCAGCTTTTGCTTATGTGTGTTTGCGTAGTATTTTCTGTTTTTATTTAAATTTCAGCAAGCATGTTTGTTTATTTTCAGTTTGTATTCCAACTTAATGTCATCATTAATAAAGACACCACCTTGATTATATCATTGGAAAAGTTACAAAATTCGTGCCATGATGATATATGATTATAATTGCAGCTTTGTTCATCTTTGTAATTGATTTATGCATGTTTAAGCTAGTGCTCTCTTAAAAATACAAATCTGAATTTATTTAAATGCTAGCTTAATTTTCAGCGGAGGTTATGATTAAAATAAAGACCCATAGTGTTTTATGTGCTCTCAAGTTATGAATAGATTAAAGATGTCTTTTATGCTCAAAAATATCGCTAACCTTGTCACAAATATCACTTGTGTGTTGCTCAACCTATCCAAAGCCTTATATATATTTGAGTGCATAAACCTTAGTGTACAAGATTTATTTTTGAGTGAGTTATTGCAGGCCATGATTTCTCTGGCCCGAGACTAAGAAGCTGGTCATTCCATTTTTGCGTATCTATCTTTTTGCTAGCCTTTTATCCGTGCATTGTGTATCCCCGCATCGGTGATCTCACAAACTTCGCCGGATATCCACCCTTAAACCAAATATCATCTTTTGTGATTACCTCCTTGACCACAACCTATCGTTGAGAATGGATCATCAATTCAAGGAAGATCGCAAGACGGTGCCGACATTGAAGATTTCAAGTATCTCTCCAAGGAAAAATATTCCCGGTACCTACCTTATTTTTCGCCTCTTTGCTCGAGGACGAGCAACGTCTAAGCATGGGGGAGGAGGTAGGTACGGTGCAGTTTTAGAGTTCAAAAGGGAGTATCTTAAAAAAAAATAATATAATGATGAAAGAAAAAAAAATTCGGCGATATACGTGACTTCCAAGGTGAAGAAAGAAAAAAAATATATATATAATGAATGAATGAAAGAAAGAAAAGAATGAGAAATATGAGAAAGAGAAAAAAATATATGTGCGTAAAGTAAACTCCTTGGTTCTCTAAGAGTGCATTCAAGGCTTCAAGTTAAAAAGATCCATTCTCATTTTCCAACCATGTGCAATCCGATAACGAGGACTTCCTTTGTGCCTCGGGATCACTCTTTGCCATTTGCACATGTCCACTCATCTAAAAGTGTGTGTATTGTTCTCTTTCCCCTCCTTGATTTAAGATTATTTTCCAATGACCTTTTTGACGAGTCTCGGTAAGACCATGAGAAGCTTGTCTTGTTTTGACAACACCTCATTTATAAAATCTTGTTAGGACTAAACTTTACCAAAGCTCCATATAAAGCCTACCACATATATATGAGAGGGAAAGGAGTAGAATATATAGGCTTGAGAGACAAGTGAGATAAGAGTTCATGAGCAATATATGAGATGATTTAAATTTGTGAACTTGGTTTAGCTTTTCTTTATCTCGTTCTTTATTTCAAAAATTCTGAGATTTATTTAAAACTTTGTGAGCATGTTAATACTTGTGGGATAAGCTTAATAAGAATCTACCCTCCGTAGAGATGAAGGCTAGTACATTATGGAACTTTAATGAATTAAAATTTTGAGAGCATTATGTTTTCTCATGTGTGATCAAGTGCAAAGTTTAAACATTGTTTGGCAATGGTGATATCCATCGAAGGCTTACTCGAGGACGAGCAAGGTTTAAGCATGGGGGAGATGTTGACGGTGAAAATCCGTCAACCTAGCCATGAGTTTACCTTCGGTGTTGGCATTAGTTTTATACCTTATCCATTGGTACTAACCCCCGTGGTATAACAAGTTCACGTGTGCATGTCGGTTTTGGAGTTTAATGTTTATGCAGGGTTTTAGTGTTGAATGCAAGACTTTCGGGATAAGTTCATCAAGCACCTCATGACAAGACCTTGAAGTCCCGTACAAGTCATGCAATGAAGCAAATTTAACTCCAAGAAGCCGGGGACTTGATCCGAGAAGACGACAGACTCCAGGGACCTGACCAGAAAAGTGTTGAATCTTGCAACACAAGGAGTTGAGTCCAATTCGGAGAGAAACCGACGACATGGACCTACATGCAGAAGGGGGAAACATCCAGGAAGCAAGGGAACCGACGTGGAGTGAAGGAGCCCTCGGGCTGGGCCTAAATGGGCCCAGGCCGGCCGGCCCAGTCCAGTCGGCCCAAGCCCATTTAGGGCCCAAATGCCCCCTCCTTTGCCCTAGCCGCCAATCGGGCTATTTATAGCCCCCTAACCGAGAGCCACGCAGAGGAGAATTCGTGATCGGCCGCCGAGGAGCAGAGAAGAGAGGGACACCATCTCGGAGAGGAGAGGGTCGAGCTAGTTGACTAGGGTTTCCCTAGCCGACGTGGGAACCTTGCATGGAAGACCACGTCGGAGTTCCCGGAGCTAGAAGCAAGATCAAGGAAGGATCCCGGTGGTGATCTTGTGTATGTATCATTGTCATAGTTGAATTATCAAGTTGAATCTTTTCTTAGCGATCAAGTGTTTCCTCGAAGATTTCGTTTTTTGATCGGCTTTGCTTATTCCAATTCTATTCGCGCGATAGATTACATAGGGTGTTCTTGTGGCCGCGGTGGCTAGAGGTACACGCCGGATCTTCCGAAAGAATCTCGACTTGTCTTTTGACTCGCCCTAAGCTCCCCGCATGAATAGGGATACGCCGTGACGAACGGGGGTCTCGAAAGGCGGATGTTTTCGGATTTGGACGGGAAACCACGATTTAAAGAGGCTTCTATTAAGATTCGATTTGCTACTTCTTCTCTTGCTTGGAACTTCAACAAAAGGCTTACCCCGATCCCTCTAGATCGGTTTATCTACCCAATCTTACTTTGTTTTCTCCGGTCTTTAGTAGATTAGATTTATCTTTGTTTTGTGTTCTTATCTAGATGCATTAGGGTTTCTCTTTTACCAAAGATTGAAGTCACTTGGCTTTACTAGATCAACTCTTGCGTCACACATTTGTTCCACGGATTCGATACCTTGGGTTCACCACTCGAGGGAAGAAGGGTCCCTTGACTACGACGGGAGACTTGTCCGCTTGCAAGTCACAAATGAACTTTGATACAATTATTAACCGTCAACACCGGCGCAAAGAGGGAGCCTCTGTGCGGGCCCTGCTGACGATGTGGGGGCCACGCGTGGAGTGCTCATGGGGTGGTGAGACCACATGCGATGGCTGAGTAGCCGGCTCGCATGCGATAGCCCACGGAGACGTCGAGTTCGAGTTGGAAGCGGACCCGAGCTCGAAGTCAGCGTGATGGTCGAAAAGCGAAATGTCGCCGAACTTGCCGGCGAGTTCACCTGTGACAACTTCAGGAAGCGTCACGAAGCCGGTCTCCGGGTTGGGCGGCATGGTGAGGCGGCGCTGGAAGGATCCCGCGCCGTCAGCAGTGCAGACCCAAGCGCCGAAAATGAAGGTGTCGCCACGGTTGAAGGCGACGGTTGGCTTGAAGTAGACAGGAGCCGTCGAGTTCGCCATGTGATCTCGGGCGAGATCCCCTACCTGGTGCGCCAGCTGTTGGTGTTTTAGACGGGCAACCTACTAAGGGGAGTACCCGAAGTAGATGAATGTGGCCTCGCCGAGATCGGTAACTCGAAGGAAGAGACACGTGGCACACAATTTAGACAGGTTCGGGCCGCGAGGTGCGTAATACCCTACGTCCTGTATGCTGTGTAGCTCTGGATTGATTGGGTACGATTACAAGATGGTGCAATTGTACGCCGTGAGATGAGATGTTGAGAGAGGGGTCCCTGCCTCACCTTATATAGTCTGGGAGGCAGGGTTACAAGTCGGAATAGGGAGAGAGTACTAGTCGAGTACGTCTAGGAGTCTTCCATACAGTGCGGGACATGTACAGCTTCCTAACCAAGTACTTCTCCTCTGTAGTCCTTGTGCTTCACGCCATCAGGTACCGTGCAGCGCAAGTCGGGTAGCCCCAGGGGCCCACCGAGTAGTCGGTCCTGGTACCCACCGAGGTAGTGGGCCTAGGGAGGTCCATACGACAACTGGCTCAGGAGCTGGTGCAAAGTTCTCGTCGTCGCTGGAAGACTCATCGTCTGTGGCAAAGTACTGTGGGAGAGGTGCCTCAGCTGCTGCAAGTGTAGCGTCCTGTCGGGCTGCCTCGTCCATCACAGTCTCAACTACTGCTCGTGCCTGGAGGGTCTCCTCTACTCTCCTCAAGCCTCTCGGGCCTCGCCTCCTGTCACCTAGCATCGGAGGTCGGTAGGTAAGGAACACAAACTTAGACTACTCAAGCATCCCTACGTATCGCTGAGCCTCGAGTCGGGACAACATCCAGCTGATCCAGTGAGCAAACAGCTGCTGACGTGTCATCCCCATCCCATCCATAATAGCATCCTCAGTCTCACTGATCATGATATCAACTATATCGAAGGGGCACTTCGCCATCACGTACATCAGTAACCACTGTTGCACCCCTGTCAACGACTCGGTGTTCCCCATCCTGTAGAGAATGGACCTCCGAAGCGCGTAGTGAACAACGTACGCCTCACAGATCAGACGGTCCGGTGTCCTGGGAGTACCGGGGAGGAACGGCTGGAGGAACAGAAAGCTGATCTCCTCGTCCGAGGGTAACACAGGAGAGTGAGCACGACGTGGAGGCTCGATGTCAGGGTAGGCCAGGTAATGAATCGAGTCGTCGTGGAGGTCAACCTGAAGCAACTCTGCTATCCCCTCTCTGGTGAGCCTCTACTGCTGACCCATGAACATGAACCTGAGTGAGAGTCTATCAGCCTCGATGTACACAGTGGCGTAGAACACCCGAACCCAGTCAGGGACGTAACAGAACCTCCTGGTCACCAAGTCTACCAAGCCCCTCTGGTAGCCAAAGAACAGCAGGATGGCCTCTCCGGCTGCAGCTGCTCTAAGTGTTGTGAACTGTAGTATCCTGTGCTGACTCAGTTGTGAACCCTGTGAACGTAGGAAGCGTAAAAGCTCTCCTGCATTATGGTCTAGAACCTGGGGTCACAGTCCTCACGCCCACGCGGGAACCACTGCTCCTCTGGCACACTCCTCAAGCGTCGAATCTTCTTCCCGGGCAAGTGTCGCAGATCACGGAGGTATACACCGAAAGCCTCTTCCCGTGGACCTCTGGGAATCTGTGGGTCGAGTGCCTGCTGCTCTCGCTCGACAAGCTCCTCAACTGCATCTCTCCTCTATCTCGGAGTCGGCTGTGGCTGGGTGTGTCCTCCACGAGTCTGAGGACCGGATCTGGCAAGTGAAGGAGGTGACTCTGCCTGCTCTGCCTACTGACCCCTGCCTGACCGTCGTAACTGCTGCTGCTGCTAAGACTGTTGTTGCTGCTCACCCTGGGGCTGCTCCCCCTGACTCTGTGCACTCTCTCTAATACGAATGCCCCTCTATGGCTGACCCTGTGTGTCTGGCACTGATAGTACATGGTCCCACTCCTTCTCCTGGCGAGTCTTCTTCTTCAGCTCGGCTACAGCCTTACCCTTCCTCTTGTCGCCTGCCATCTGTGAAAGAAATAATAGAAGATTATAGAATGGCGAGATACGAGTAACGAGATATGTAACTAAGGGTAAGAGTCCTTAAGCATAGCAAAAGAGTAGATTTTTTAGCCTAATTATGAGAAAGCTAGGAGAGTTACTACCACAAATAAAGGAAAGTGCTAATGAGGTCCTTAGGTGAATAGGTTGTGCAATTGTGTGGATAAAATTTGAACTTGCCATTTGAATAAAATGCTCAACACATGAAGATATCACGGGATATAGGGCATGGAGCATATAGGAGCATGGCAAAATTTCTACTGAGGTATAAAAGCCAAGTGTGCTTAATTTGCTTAACTGCACATGAACAAAGAGCAAAAAAAACTAGGCTTCTAATTGAAGGAACAGTGCACCAATGGAGGGAAGGAGCACATGGTCTCACCACAGCGAGGGATTGACGGCGAGAAGCGGCTGTGGGGAGAGGACCAGTCCTTGCGCACCCCTAGATGAACACCGGCGAGCCGAGGCGGCAGCGCCTGGCCGGAATCCGTGGCGCGGGCGAAACCCTAGCTCAGGTTAGTGGCGGCACGCGCGCAGATTGAGAGTGGAGGGGCAGCGCAGGCGGCCGACGGCGGAGGCGGAGGACCGGCGGCGGGTGCGGCACGCGCGCGTACGCGAGGGATTCGCCGGAGACGAGCGAGACGACGGCGTACGGGCGAAACAGCCACGGGCAGCGGCAGGCTGAGGTTAGGATTAGGGTTAGAACGTCGCAGCCGCCAACTGCTTCAGAGTAGCGTCGGATGAACCGACGGCAAGAAAAAGAGAGCGTCGGTCGAACCGTCGGAACAGTTCTGCTCCTGCGTGAAAGTAGGCATCGGATGATCCAACGACCTGCAAAATGAACGTGTCGGAGCAGTTGCGCGTGGGTCTGTGAAAATTTGAAGTTTCCTTCAGCACCGTATGAACCGCTAGTGAAAAACGCATAGGCATCGGTTCATCCAACGGTAGAAATTTTCTAATAGAGAAGAACTGAGTGCACAGACCCCTTCACCGGATGAACCAACGCTAGAACCTACTGGGCAGCGGTTCATCCGACGGTGACAATTCAATTTTGTTGCACTACTTCTCTTTTTTGATTCGTCGAATGTCCTACACAAGCCAACACAAGCACATTCTTGGATCAATCCTGAGTGACAACCTCACCCCTCAAGCACTCCTTTGTAAAATACTTATAGATACACAAATAGCTCCCTAAAAAGGGATAAACTATAGATAAAATAGGCAAATTAAGAACCAAAGGAGGGAGGGAACTCCAAAAAGGGAATGTATGAGTTAATTGCCTTTGAACTTAGAGATTGACACCATAAGCTCGTTAAAACTTAACTCAATAGGCATTAAGCACACTCATTTGTCTCACCACACCTTAAGAGTTGTTGATTTGCATTGAACGCTAAGCAACTTTCTCATAGTGTGAGTTTCCTTTGTGACTTCTTTCACGCAATGCTATGCAAGAAAAAATGCATGAAATTAAACATGAATGCATCCTACATGACAAGCATAAGTGCAAAGCGAAAAGGTAAACTATCTTGCCAAGTTTGAAACCTTGATAAGCTTATTCATGGTGAGCCTTTCAACATGCCTTGAGCGAAACAAGAGAACTACCGGCTCAAGCAAGACCCATACTCACCACTATCTCATCAAGGTTAGACAAGCCCCTAATCATGTAAATATGCAAATGCAAACTATATGACAAGCATTACATGATGTTGGACGCATCAAGCACATTTAATTCACTTCGAAGCCTACAAAAGGTGTTTTCATCAAGAGGCTTGGTGAATATATCCGCCAATTGCTCCTCGGAGCGAACACCACAAAGGACAATGTCCCCTTTAGCAACATGGTCTCGCAAGAAGTGATGACGGATATCAATGTGCTTGGTCCGTGAATGTTGAACCGGGTTGTTAGCAATTTTTACAACACTTTCATTGTCACAAAGGAGGGGAACCCTATCTAGAACCACACCATAATCCAAGAGGCTTTGCTTCATATAGAGGATTTGAGCACAACAAGCCCCTGCAAAAATGTATTCTGCCTCCGCGGTGGATAAGGCCACAGAGTTTTGCTTCTTAGAGGACCAAGCAACCAAAGAGCGACCTAGCAAATGGCACCCACCCGAAGTACTCTTACGGTCTACTAGATATCCAGCAAAGTCCGAATCCGAATAACCCAAGAGCTCAAAACAAGCACCATGGGGGTACCACAAGCCAATGTTAGGTGTGTATTTTAAGTATCTAAGGATACTTTTCAAAGCACTTTGGTGAGATTCTTTAGGGTTGGCTTGAAACTGAGCACACATACAAACACTAAACATGATATCGGGCCTAGATGCGGTAAGATAAAGAAAAGAACTGATCATAGAGTGGTAAAGCTTTTGGTCAACCGATTTACCTCCCTCATCTAGGTCGAAATGTCCATTGGTAGGCATTGGAGTCTTGATCGGCTTACAATCATCCATCTTGAACTTCTTGAGAATATCATTAGTGTACTTCTGTTGATGGATGAAAGTCCCTTCCTTCATTTGCTTGATTTGAAACCCAAGGAAGAAGTTGAGCTCTCCGATCATTGACATCTCGAATTCCCTAGTCATGAGATCACTAAAATCCTTGCACACTTTGAGGTTAGTAGAGCCAAAGATAATATCATCAACACAAATTTGACAAATGAAAAGCTCATTGTTGATTATCTTTGTGAATAACGTGTTGTCCACTCTACCAATCATGAATCTCGCTTCAATGAGAAAATCTCAGAGCCTCTCATACCATGCCTAGGAGCTTGTTGAGTCCATACAAAGCCTTGTGCAACCTATAGACATGGTTAGGATATGTAGCATCCTCAAAACTGGGAGGTTGCTCCACATAGACTTCTTCATTGATGAAGCCATTCAAGAAAGCACTCTTTACATCCATTTGAAATAATTTCATTTTATGACTAGATGCATATGCAAGGAGGATACGGATAGCTTCAAGACGTGCCACCGGAGCGAAGGTCTCTCCATAGTCTAAGCCTTCTACTTGAGAGTACCCTTTGGCGACAAGTCTTGCCTTGTTCTTCACCACAATGCCATGTTCATCTTGCTTATTCCGGTAGACCCACTTAGTGCCAATCACATTCTTATTCTTGGGGAGATCTACCAACTCCCACACTTGATTTCTTGTGAAGTTGTTGAGCTCATCTTGCATAGCCAAGATCCAATCTGGTTCCCCAAGAGCTTCATCTATAGTTGTGGGTTCTACAAAAGAGACAAAAGCATGATGTTTACAAAATGAGGCATATTGCTTGCGGCGAGTCCTTGTACCCCCTTTGGGATCACCCAATACAAGATCAATTGGGTGGTTTGTTGAAGTCCTTGTACGCCTTCCAAAGATTGTAGAGGTGGGATCATCTTGAGATTGAACTTCCCCTGTATCCTCTACTTGATCTTGAGTGTCTTGTGATATAGGAGGTGGTTCTTGTGAGGAAGATGGACTATCTTGTCTTGTGGGTGATGATGGTGGACGCGTTGGTTGATCATCATTGTCATCATCATCAGAGGAGGAGTCTTCATGAATGGAGTGAGAGTCGTCATCCTCCTTTGGCTTGATGTCACCAATAGCCATCTTCTTCATTGCCTCTCGAAGAGGTTCTTTTCCTACATCATCACAACAAAAACCATCTCCTTGGGAGCCATTAGATTCATCAAACTCCACGTCACATGTTTCTTCAATCACTCGTGTAGAGTTATTGAATACTCTATATGCCTTGGAGTTAGATGCATAACCAACAAACATGCCCTCATCTACTCTACTCTCAAACTTCCCTAGATGCTTCCTCTTCTTGAATATGAAACACTTACAACCAAACACATGGAAGTAAGAGATGTTGGGCTTTCTCCCAATGAGTACCTCATATGGTGTATTCACTAATAGTCAGTGGAGATATACTCTATTTGAAGCATGGCATGCCGTGTTGATAGCTTCCGCCCAAAATCTTTGTGAAACCCCATAGTCATCCAACATAGCTCTTGCAAGAGTGATGAGTGTCTTGTTCTTTCTCTGTACCACACCATTTTGTTGTGGTGTATAGGTTGAAGAGAATTCATGCTTGATGCATTCATCATCACAATACTCTTCCACTCTTGTGTTGCGGAATTCCGATCCATTGTCACTCCTAATCTTCACCATGGATGACCCAAGCTCATTTTGGGCCCTAGTAGAAAACTTCTTGAAGATGTCAAATGTCTTGCCCTTGTCCTCCAAAAAGAATGTCCAAGTATAGCGTGAGTAATCATCAACAATGACAAGACAATAGAGATTACCACCAAGACTCTTGTATGTAGTTGGTCCGAAGAGGTCCATGTGAATGAGCTCCAATGGTCTTGTGGTAGATACATAAGCCTTCATAGGATGATGACTTGTGACTTGCTTGCCGGCTTGACATGCACTACATAACTTGTCCTTCTCGAATGTAACATCCTTCACACCAAGTATCATACCCTTCTTCAGAAGCTTTCTTGAGTTGGCTCATGCCTATATGTGCAATGCGACGATGCCATAGCCAACCCTTGGATGTCTTGGAGATGAGGCAAGTAGTCAAGTTTGCTTCATGGGATGCAAAATCTACAAGGTAAAGATTGCCATAGCGGAATCCCTTGAAAACAACTTCATTAGTTTTCTTGTTAGTGCTTGTGACCCCTTCATCATCAAATGTGCATGAAAGACCAAGGTCACAAAATTGAGCAATGGAAAGCAAGTTATAACTACAAGAATCCACAAAGAGAACATTGGAGAGGGATAGACCATTTGTTAGAGAGATATCACCCAATCTGGAGATCCTTCCTTTAGAGTTATCACCAAATGACACTTGTTCATGATCTCCCGCATCATCCACTAGTGAGGTGAACATTTTTACTTGGTCGGTCATGTGTTGAGTGCAACCACTATCAAGTATACAATGACTCCCTCCGGCCTTATAGTTCACCTACACACAAGAAATTAGCATTGACATTTAGGAACCCAAGCTAGTTTGGGCCCCTTTATGTGAGTGACAAGAGCTTTAGGAATCCATAAGCTTCTAGGTGGCTTGAATTTTGGTTTGGCCCCAATGAACTTGATCGCAACCTTGCCATTGTTCTTCTTCATCAACAAGAAATGATTATCATTGTACATGGACTTGTAATTGTTATGCAAGGTGGGCAAAGGGCGAGTAGGTGTTGGACACTCCCTTGTGTGATGACCGGTGACCTTGCAATGTTGACAATAAGATCCAACTTCATTGATGAAACACCCATATAGCTCCTTAGACCTAGGAGTTTCCTTGATGGGATTAGGGAAAGCACCAAGTCCCTTGTCCCATAGTCTCTTGCATTGTAGTAGAGTATCTCCTTGTGTAACTCCTCACCCTTGGCTAAAGTCTTCACACAAGACCTTAGGCTTCTCACTTCTTCTTCAAGAGCTTTCACCCTAGCATGGTTATTCTTGGAGGAAGATGCAATATTTTCATCATTAAGCAAGACCTTAGGTTCATCAATTAGATCATCACATGAGGTAGAGGCATTGGTTTTAGTGACTTCTCTAGCATTTGCATGCCCACTAGAGCCAATGTCCTCACTAGCAAGCTCAAGTTCTTGATATTTCATCTCTAAGAGCACATGTTCTTTCTTAAGTCTCATATGATTTGACTCAAGAGACTTGTTAAGCACGGTTATGTCATCATGCTTGACGATTAGCTCATTGTGCTTATCAAGCAACTTGTTGTGGTCATCTCTAAGTGACTTGTTGGACACTACCAAAGCATCATGTTCTTTGCTAAGGTCATTGTGCTTCACAAGCAACTCATCATATGATAGCTTAAGTTTCTCATGAGTCTCATCAAGTGCTTTGAGCTTACTCTTTTGTTTCTTAATCATGGAAGTGTATTCATCAAGAAGACCCTTAAGAGCAAGTGGTGAGAGATCATCATCACTACTAGAAGAACCACTACTATCGCTATCGCTCACCTTGGAGTGCTTTGCCATGAAGCACATAGGTGGAGGTAGGAGTGGAGGCTCTTCATCATCCATGATAGCGATACCGGCGATCTTCTTGTTCTTGTCTTCTTCACTCTCACTTGATTCACTTCAAGTTTCACCACCGGTTACCCATTCATTGACCAAGAGAGAACAATGTTCACCCTTCTTATGGTAGGGCTTATTGTGACAACCCGCCCAGGAAAATACCGTACTATCGCCTAAGACCGATCCACTTTGGTCATTAAGCAATAATAAAGTATCATCCTGTCGTTAGTTGTCGGGTTAACGCCCGGTAAGTCACTTGAAGAGCTCAAGGATTGAATATAGGCATTAAAACTCACTCGAAGGCGAGTCCAGAGATACAACAACATTCATATCCAAATTCGTACCCCGAGGGGTTTAATTATTACAAACCATAGTTTTTGTCACGATGAAATAGTTCAGAGTTTTCGAAAAGCAGCGGAAATAAACTAGCGGAAGTGAAGACACCACGGGAGGCCATCCATGATGCTTTCAGTAGTTGTCCTCCACCCACTCCAGCTCCCAGCCGGGCGGGATCTCACCGGGCCACACATCACTGAAGGCATTACCTGGATCAACACATTATAGCAAGGCTGAGTATACTAATACTCGAAAGCAAGTCTTACCCGTCGGTGATAACTACTTCACCAATTCTAGACCATGAAAGGCTTTTTGGCTACTGGGTTGCTTTTGCTAAAAAGTAACAAAGAGTAGGTCCTTACTTTCAAGATTTTAGCACAAGTTCTAGTAGGTTTAATCTTTACTACATTAGCCAACTAGTACAAACAAAGTTGTACAATACAATTACTCAAACATAAAGTTCATCAACTTCCATCATTAGGGATCACATGACTAGTGGAGTAAGTAGTCTCGGATAACGGTGAGAGGCCGACAATCGATTGATTTAAACCTTGCAAGGTAGACCCAAACACACGGTAGGCTGTCCCCGCGAGGGCAACTTTCCCAGGCCGTCCCCATAAATCCTCGGGTCGGGATCGAATCTTACAGTCTTTGGTGCAGGCTATCCGGCATACCCCGCGAGATACCCGGAGTCACCATACACCACCGGTGGCGAGCCGTGAGAGCGAATCCCAAGAGTAGTAATGGTAGGATCCCTCGCTGCCTCATTAAGGTACTAGGCTTACCGGTCCAATTCCCGGCAAATGTTTGGTACGTTCAAAGACTTAACCCACATAACCACTGGACCGGAGTCCAGATCCCATGCTCTTACCACGTGAGCAATCCATTTAGGATATATTGTGATTCCTATCTAGGAACCTATTCTCGCGAGTGAGGTCATCACCCGACTTGTAACGGTCCTATAGCTTAGCAGCTATCGACCTATCATACTAGTAGGGACAAGGTACCTAGGGATCATGCATCTAGGGTTTCATTCAACTCCTGTACGTAAATGCACAATCATTCATAGATAATGGAATAAAGAACTTTAAAACTAGGTTAGATGCACCGGAGCTTGCCTTTGTCAGCTAGGTTAGCTTGGGCACCCTCGGTGTCGAGTACTTCCACGTACTGCAGAGAACCTTCCGCTCCTCCTTCCTCGGTTTCCGGGACAAGGGAGTAATCTCCGTCCGGAAGATCTACACGGAATGCAATGCACTTTAGGTGATGTGATAGTTTGTTGTCTTATCCAACTCTAGGTTGGTCATGTTTACCTTAACAAGCATTCATCTAATATTTCTCTTTTAGGAAGGTTATTGGTTGCACATGGGTTACTCTTTTTATTCCACATTTGAATAAAGGTTTTTAATAAGCTTATCATTTCATGTGAAAGCTTCATTTCCTTTTATCTTCACCAACAAAGGTGTAAGTAATATTTTTATTATGAATTAATTTCTTATCAGTGATGATAATTAATTATCTTTTAATTATATTAAATAATACTTTCAAAATGGAAAAAGGATTAATTAGGGATTTTTCTTTATTTAATTTCCCTTTAATATTAAAAGGGCATTTAAGCCTTTTATTAAACAATTAATATTACCAAAAATTAAATGAGTGTTTCTTAAGCCTACTAGCACCTATCCTGGTCCATTGGACCCACATGTAAGTGTTGGATGCTAGGAAATTAAATATTATGGAAAATAACAAAGACTAGCTAGTGATTCATCTTAAATGCAAATAAAAATAAACAAGCACCAAATTGATCCCAACTCTCTCGTGCAAGCTCTCTGGTCCTAAACAAGCCTAAAGAACCAGCATGTTCACATGGAACCTCTACTGAACTTGGTTTATTAATTAGCAAAGGAACACATGCATAACTCAAGAATAATTATTTCTGTTAATCCAAAATTCAAGATTAATTCACAAGATGTGCATTTTGGCATTACAAGACAGTGTGCACAAGTTGAGCTCAAGAACATAAATATATTTAACAAGAAAAAACATCTAAGCAGTTACTGCAGAAATGGAAAAGAATTTATCTAGAAAGATCTACTGCATAACTTTGTGCAATTTTTGTCACAGCATCTAGTCATGACCTAACACACAACATATCCAAAATTGGGCTACAGAGGAGTTATGGATTTCAAGTTATGACAGATCTAGGTTTCACACATTTGTATTTTTCCTGCTAAAACTATTTAGAATCTAGCTATGAGTATATAACAAAAGAGGTGGGGTTTATCATCCTGAACCCTACAAAATTGGTTTGGGATTTTTCTGATTTTCCTGTGAATTTCTAGGCATTTTCAAGTCACTGGACCAAACTGCAAGAAAAGCTAGTTAGGTTTCTTCACAACTAAGTCCCTGGATTTTACAACCGTGCCCTCGCGGCGGCGGGAGGGCTCGCCGGCGGCGATGTGGGGCCGGGCCAGGACAACACGTGGCACGGGGGTGCAATTGGCCTCACCACGGGTCGATGGGCGGTGGTGGCGGGGGTCGGGGCGAGCTCCGGCGAGGGCGCACGGCGGTGGCCGGCGGCGGCACCCGCGGCGGCTCGGGGAAAGGTGGCAAGGAGGCGCGGTGCTGGGCACCGGGCAAGCGCGCTAGCTACACCGGGAGCTAGAGAAGCTAGCGGGGGCGGCCGGACGGCGGCGAACGCGAGCGGAGGGGGCTAGCACCGAGCGGCGGCGGGCATGGCGGGGGTGGAGCTCGGGGTGGCACGCGGAGGGCGCGAGGGGGGTTTAAGTAGGCACGCGAGCACCGGGTGACGAAGGGTGATGGCACAAGATGCCGGCCGTGCCCGCCCGGCTCGATGCGCGCGCGTACGGCGGCGGCGGCGCCGACGGACCGCCGGTCCGTGGCGCGCACGCGCGTGCGGCGGCGTGGCCGGCGCGCGACTCGGCGTGCCTCGGGGGCGGGGACGTGTTGGGGCGCCGGGGACCTCGGGATGGAGCGCATTGGGGTGGGCGCGGCCTTGGAAGGCGTGGGCGCGGACGCCGGGGCCGGCGGCGCGCGCGCGGCGGCGGGCGGCGCACGGGCGCGCGCGACGTCGCGGCGTGGCGCGCTCTGGCCTCGGTGTTTTGCTGGTGCCCTGTTCCAGTTAACTTTTCTCCAAAAATTTGAATAGAAGTCAACCAACTAATGAATACCAAAGTTGTAGATCTAGGTACCAGCAACATTTTCTACAAAGGCTATATGGGGTTTTTCTGCCTAGATTTGAAATTATTTGAATGCCAACTTTGAATGTCAGCCTGTTTTGACCAACAGTGTTTTCTGCCTTGCAAGGGGTTTCTCAAGATTTTCCTCTCCAAATTTGAAATGCCAATCTACATGAAAGTTGTGTCCCTCAACAAGACCTACAACTTTCCTAAAGGTAGAATTTTAAGTATTTAGGTGAATTTTGGAGAACGCGGCAAAAGTTCCGGCAGACACCTGTGGACACTGGGCTGGCAAGGGGTTTGACCCAACTTTTGACCATGGGTTGGCCCCACAAGTGTGTTTACTATTCATTTAGAGTCACTAGGGTGGGTTAGTGAGTTTTTCGAGGTGAGGGCCCAGGTTAACCTAGGTTTGACCACGGTTCACCATTTGACCGGCTGATTCGGTCATTAGCGTTAATGACTGTAATTAAAAACCTGGGGCGTCACACTTATTTGATGATTTCTTCTTGGTTGAGCTCTTCTTGTAGTACTTGGAATCTTTATCATCTTCATCATTCTTGTTGCTTGAGCTTGCAACTCACTTGTCGGGCTTGGGGCAATCATATGATAGATGATCATAGCTTCCACAATTGTAGCACTTCCGATTGCTTCCCTCACCACTTCTTCTTAATGCCCGAAACTTTTGCTTCTTGGGATCATAGTTATAGCCCTTCTTGCCAATCTTGGAGAGCATTCTTGTGATTTTCTTCATGAGGAGAGCAAGCTTTGCATTATCACTCTCTGCTTCACTTGAATCACTTTTGTCTTTGCTCTCACTTGAGGAAGAAGGAGGATTTTCATTGGTCTTCTTGGACTTGATCTTCTCACTAGCATTGAGTGCAAGATCTTTCTTGGTGCTTGAGTGAGAGGTAGATGATTCCATGTCTTCCATCATAAACATGTCGTGGGAGCGGATCTTGTTCACAACCTCGGTGATGGAAAGAGAAGTGCTTTGACGATGCTGTATCTTGGCTTGGGGAGCATTTGGAGGATTTTTCGAATGATTTCCTGCTCGGAAAGGTTAGCAACATCGAGCGCATTGATACTTTGAATAAGCACCCCCATCCTAGAATACATTTGCTCTACCCCCTCATCATCCCTCATTTTGAACTCATTGAGTTCCACCTTGAGCAACTCATATTTTTCCTCACGAATCTTTTTGTTACCCGCATGGATTTCTTTGAGTTGCATCCACACTTCATGGGCGGTTTCCAAAGCAAAGACCCAATCAAACAACTCATCGTCTAGCGCCTCAAAATATGGTTTCTAGCACATGCATTCCACTTAGCCTCACTCTCGGTGGGAACTGTAGGCAACGCATACATGGTAGTGTGCCACGCATCATGGTGTTGAGCTTGAAGGTAGCTAGCCATTCTATGAGCCCAAAAGGTAAAGCGTTTCCCCGCCAACTTAGGAGGGCCATTGCCGCTTCCTTTCCCCATCTCCCTAGGCGGTTAAGCCAGGCAAAAGGGAGCCTCTAGCTCTGATACCACTTGTAGGATCTAAGGCACATAGAAAGGGGTTGAATATGGGACTTCTTTTCAATTTCTAAGGAACGAAGAAACCTTAGCCTATTAACTAGTGTTGCCCATCTAAAACAGTTTTTCTCTACTACTAGAGCACACTAACAAAAGTTTCCTTAGCAAATAACACACTAGGAGATAAGAAACAACCTAGGCAAGATATGAAGCACACAAGCAAATAAACAAGAACAAAGACAAGGAAACTTAAGTGTGGAAATTAGGTGCCGAATTTAAATGCGAGAAAGTAAATAGAGAGACACAAGAGACGACCGAATTTTTTCCCGTGGTATCGAGAAGTTGAAACTTCTCCCTAATCCACGTTGGAGCACTCACTTAGAGTATTGCTCCCCCTTGAGTCACCAAGACACAAGTGCTCACTAAGAGTACCCGTTCTCCATCTCCGGAATGGTGGGTCTCGAACCGTGTACACCAAGCTTGTCTTGAGGCTCCCACAATCTCCAAGAGCTCACTAAGAACCCCCAAAACACTGAGACCGTCTAGGAGCCATCAAACTCCAAGAGTAACAAGCCCACACACCTTCACTTGACCTGAGCACTCAGCTAAGCCATGTATGCACCTTGAAAACTCTTGATCACTAAGAAAGAGGTCCTCAAAGAGAAGAGAATCCCAAATGGCAAGAACACACTCTCCTCTCCTTGGCTGCAATGGATCTTCAGAATGGAAAAGGTAGCTCAAGAGAGGCAGGGGGTCATATTTATAGGCCTAGCAAGGGAGGCTAGCCGTTGGAAAAGGTTTCCTGAAAAAGTGGTACCGTCAGATGAACCAATGGTCTCCCCCTGCGCAAGCATCGGATAATCCGGTCACTCACAGACTCCAATATAGCCGTTGAACCAAGAAACCCAGACAATGCACCGACGCTATACACCGACGCCCTGTCGGACCATCCGGTGTTGAAGACTTCTCACTCGGGGCGGTACTGTATGTTTCAAATATAACCGTCGGATGAATTGCTGAGTCAACATCCAAGCGTCGGTCCATCCGGTGCTGAAGCAAAAGTTTTGGCGCATCTCTGTATGTTTTAAATGCAACCTTCGGATGAACCGCTAGTCAAGGCATCGGATCGTCCGGTGCTGAAGGTGCAGAGCCTTGACCGTTACTGTTGCCAAACCCTAAGGCATCGGATGAACTGTTGCCTACACCGTCGGTTCATCCGACGGTCCGTTTTGAATACTATGGCCACAGAACTCATCCGACGCATGTAGAAATGAGGGTGTCGGTTCATATGACGCTATGATTTTGATTTTAACTCGTCCAATTCAAGCGTTTTTTAGTTTTCTGTCGATTCTTTTGCTTCAACCTTGCTTCCATGAACTCTCTGAGCTAGATGACAACCAAGGAACTTGAGTGTGCATATTTTGATGGCTTTTGATGCATGGTCAAGCTACTAGTGCACGAACCCCTCTTAATAGTATGGTCAAACACTACAAACTAGCAATCCAAGTATCCTTCATCTCCTTGTGACACTTGGAACTATCAAAGATCCTTAGCCTTGTAGTATTCATCCGTTTATTGTCCATGAATTCAACTTGAGGGGTCTCTTTTCATTCAACACTTGTGACAATAACCCAATATAAAATCCGCTACAAAACAAAGATTTGTCACAAGCATATGGTTGTCATTTACCAAAGGTACGAAAGGGTCTAGATGGTTACAGCATGGGATCAGGGACAAAGGCCAAGAGACATTGCTCCCAGCCTCCCACTGTTTACAAGATTTCAAAGAAGAAGAATAGATCGTTGGGGTAGGCCATTAGGGGAGGAAACTGGATCAGAGATCTTGACTTGCAGCACCCATCCTTCACGGCAAGGTTGCTTGATGAATATGTACAACATTGGACAATAGTCCAACTGCTCCAGCAGGTCGAGCTGAGGTCAACAGTACTCAGCAAGTTCCACCTACCATGCACAGTTCCTTGGGGCCACTACATCAAATTTCAATGAGATCATTTGGCAACCTTGGGCTCCACCAAAATGCAATTTTTTTGGATGGTTGGCAATTCAAAATAGGATTTGGACAGTGGATCACCTAAGCTCTGGGGGATGGCCACATTGTTGACCGAAAGGTGCCAACACACACAATCCAGTTTGTGCTTTGTGTCATCGGGTGCCTGAGTCTGGGCAACATCTCTGTGCAGAGTGTCGATTCATAAGGTATATTTGGGCTCAACTGGCTGAAGGGCGAGAGAACACCTGGGAACGGAAAGGAATGAGGTCGTTTACTATCCATGATTGGAAGAAGTCCATTTTTGACCATTGAACTATAGCCGAAGTTTGGTTTTGGCCATCGAACTCGAAAACCAGGAATCTTTGGCCACTCAACTCTTAAAACCGTTCATATTTGACCATCGAGTGGTTTCGCTGAGTGGTTTTGGTGACGTGGATGACATGTGGCGATGGGCCTATATGTAGGAACTCCTCTCTCCTCTTCCTCTCTTTCTTCCCTCACATTCCACTCTTCTCAGACCCTTGCACGCCGTCACCGGCTGCCGCCAGCCCCACTCCTCCCCGCGTCCCACACCTGGTCGCTGTTGGAGCCCCCGCATCACAGTGCTCCGCTGCATGTGCTGAATCTTCCAAGGAGGGAGGACCCTACTACTCCGCACCGCCGCCGGTGAGGGAGGCGCCATCGACACCTCCATGGTCGCCGCCACCCTCGTCGAGGCCACACGCCTGCGTCCACCACTACATGCGCTAGCCCGCAGAGCTCGCCGGGGATGAATCGGTCTCAGACCTCGACGGTGGGAGGGGGAACCTCGGCAACGAGGTGGAGCTCAATGGGGACGTCGGACCAAATCCACCACAGCGAGTTGGCCTCCAGCGTCCTCGGCGGCGCGTCGAGCTTCCTTCAATAGAAAAGGGAAAAGACTGTACAAAAGCACCAGAGGAGCAGCAAGAGGGACTAAATAGAATTCAGCCAAGCAACAATAGGGCGGTGCAGCACAGTCTTGAATCTGACCAGATGATCAAGTATTTCAGCTGTGAAAGAAGCTATCCAAGATGCCACATTAGGGGGTCGACGGTGGAAGACAAAATCATCTCTCTCTTTCCAAAGAATCCAGGAACCGATCATAAAAACCTCCATGAAAAAAGGCATGGAGAAATAATGCCCATTCCAGGAGATGCCAAGAGCAAGCCATCTAGTGGTCGCTGAGGGGCAAGAGAAGAACAGATGTTCCATAGTTTCTTCCACATTCATGTGGCACAGGGCACAATTATACCCTTCCTCCAAAAATTTATTTCTTCTCCTTAAGATATTTCTAGTGTTTAATCTGTCATTAAGGAGCAACCAAGCAAAAAAATTGATTTTAGGGACACAGTTGCTATCTCAGATCCAAATGATGGCTTTCTCTGGATGGAGCTCTCTAAACTGAAGCTGATAAAAATTACTTGAAGAGTAAAAGTTTGAGCCCCAAATGAAAGACCATGTATCCTTGTCATCAAGATTAATATGAGGAAGATCAGCAAGTTCATTTTGTAGGGAGAGGAATTCATTGTAGGCAGCTCTGGACATGGGAATGTTGAAACATCCAAGCAGATCAGTGGTCTGTCAAAACTTGTACAGGGAGATAGAGGGGTTCTTTGCAAAACTCAAAAGGTTTGGATATGAGATGGAATGGATAGTTCCAGAAAACAGATCATCCCATAAGCCAATTGTGCCCCCTTAGCAGGATGGCAAATGGCAATCCTTCTGTGAATTACATTGAACCCAAGGATATCCTTCCACCATAAGGAGCCTTTTTCTTTAGCAAGATGAGGAACCACATCAACATAATACTTTTCCCCGGATCAGCTTGACCATTGAATATTGTCTTTTCTATAGAAATTATCCAGATGTTTTAGTAAGAGCTCATCATTATGAACACTTATGTTTTTTTTATCATTTTGAGGAACTCACCATGATAGTTGCCACGAGGATTAGAGATGAGGCCGCAAACTTGGATTTTGGCGGGAGCAAAGCACTTAGCGAGGCTTGTAAGTAATATGTAAGGTTTTTTTGGGTTCTTTTTTTTTTTGGTAGCTCTCAAATTTTGGCCTTGTGGCACTCTTTTGGATATATAACAGATTCGTTTTTTAAAAAAAAGAAACACCCAGCTGCTTGCAGCTTGCTTCACAAACAGGGCAGAAAGCACAGTAACCAAAACTCCAGGTTCCACAAGAAATTGTAGCGAAACCAGAAACGGCATCATCTATATTTCAAGGGAGGCAGGACACCTCCAAAATCAACATGCTAAAAATTCATGTTGCAGCCATTTCATGCAGCATTTACATTTGTCCGGAGCGGAAAAGGACAGCACGCTGCAGTAGAGAATGAACACCAAGGCGCACGGTACAAGGAAACATCTTTTTTCTTTTTAAGCTAGACTTTGCTCAAAACCATTTTGAGCTTCACAAAAGCGACAAACTGAAATGGCTCCAGTTCAGCTTCAGTTCGGTACAGCCTATACACTCCTACATGTATAAGGACCATCTAACTCGGTCAGACATCACAAAAGTTTTACAGCTACAGCTAGGCTTCAGCAGATGGAGCACCATTGTCGCAGGTTAGTTCTGATCCTACAGCACTGGAGGTCTAGAGCCTTACAGGACCGGGCTTCACCAACCCCTTCACAGCAAACACCACTGCGCCTTCGTTTTCCAGCTCCTTGATGAACTGCTCCGATCTCGGCGTCTGTGCGACGACAAGGCCAAGCAACTTGGTTGGGGGACCTTCTGAATTTGCTTGGGGCTTTCTATGATCGTCGAGATCAGTCCCGGTGCCAAGGTCATGGACAGCATCTGGCATCTGTTGGCTCTCATATGGCACGGTACCCTTGGAAACAGGCATTTCTTGGTTCTGGGCACGACTTTGCATCTTGTCTGGATGATCTTTTTCCTCCACAGATTGTGAGCTGGAGACTGTAGAGACTTTTTGTTTCACTAGGGTAGCCGGTTTGCTTGTAACTGACGTGCGTCTGAACACTCCCCACAGATAGTGTTTCCTTCCTTGGAACACTACAAAAAACAGCAGGATTTAATGTCAACTACAATAGCCATAGATGACAAAACTCTAAATCGTAAGAACTAAACTGCAAGGAAAAAAGTAGCTTTCAAAGTGTGGTAGGGGACTAGGAGAAGCAACAGTATTGCCAAATGTAAATGCAAGACAGGTGCAATGCCATATCTTATCCACTGCTCTAGTAAATTACATTGTGAAAATGAAATCCAATACTTACTTTGACAATGCTCTGGTAGAAGAACAGAAGGGAAGATTAGCAGCTTGGAAAATCCAACAGCATATCTGAGAACTATGTTTCGATCAGTGACATACTGCACTAGTCGATCCAGCTCTTTATTTGGCCTACAAATGCAATAAGAACATTTAAACTAACATGTAGCTGGAAATATAATACAAACAATTATGCATAGGGTAGGTCACACACCTCATATTATCTGAAAAGAAATACAAGTTGATGCTTTCAGCAGTAAGTTCTGATGCCTCCCACCTACTTTGCCAGGCTTTCAACTTCGAATGCTTGGTTACTTTCATAATTGGTGGTAATGAAAGTGATAATTCCTGCACCTTCTTGGATGCTTGATTTGACAGGTACACAGCCAATGGAATATACTCCTGGCCAAACCTCATGATCCCACTATCAGCATAAAATGTGAAAATATTAGCCACCACAGAGAGAAAAATATCAAAATTCTTTTGAATGAATAGGATTAAGGGTGTCTAACATACGTCCACTTAGGTATACCAATGGGCTGCGCACAAATAAAGCTTTGTTGATCAGTAGGTGCCGAAACAACTGGCATCCTGGATAGGCTGCAGCGGCCGAGGGCCACTGCAGCTTCTGATGCCAACTGCTCAGTATCATCTGGTGCAGACCGAACACTAGGATTCCCTAGAGGTGCTTTTTTGTCTTTATTAGTGGCCCTTCTCTGCTTCTTTGTCTGCGTATGATTATTGACATGTTGATCATTTGGATTTCCTAAACGCAACATTTCCTCACGGTTTCCTGCAGATCTTCTCCGGTTCATCACAGCTTCTGATGCCAACTGCTCAGCATCATTCGGTGCGCACCGAACACTAGGATTCCCTAGAGGTTCTTTTTTGTCTTTAGTGACCCTTCTCTGCTTCTCTGTCTGTGTATGATTATCGATGTGTAGATCATTTGAATTTCCTGAACCCAACAGTTCCTTGTGGTTTTCTGCAGATCTTCTCTGGATCATCACAGCACTTTCTACATGTCTCTTATCCATCCTTACTTGCTCCTCATTCTCACTGGATGGAGGGTTCAAATCTTCCACACGCATAGCCTCAGCATCTTCCCTATGTGGTAAAATAAGTCGTTTTCTTTTCTTGGGCACAACATTCTCAAAAGTTTGAGAAGATATAGAACATCTTGGCACTGCATCATTTAATTCCTTAGCCTCTGAAGACAACTCCAAGGAAGCACTTAGGCAAGTATGATCAAGCTGCTTTGATGGCCTACAATTTTTCAGCTGTGCAGGATCAGCGCTCCTATCTTTAACAATGAGCTTGGTGTTCTGATGTTTGGTATGATGTTGAGTGTCGCTTGGTTGCTTTTTAAAGCTACTTTGTGTTGCCTTGCATGGACTAACATTATTGGGAGGCAATGTGTCACTGTTAACATCTTCCATTTGTGATAATTGGCTACAAACCACATTTTTTACAGCAGAAACTGAAGCCTTGGGTACATCATTTTGAGTATCCCTTCCCTTTAGCCCTGACTTGGGATCAAAACTTTCATTAAGGTCACCGTGACTGCAATAGACCTCCAATTGCCCTCTCTCATTTTCTATGGTGCACAGAAAATGTTTAGCCGATCTATTTGCTTCATCTGAGTTGTCTACCTCAGAAACTAAGAAATCTTTTGCTGTAGAGGTACTTAATCCCTGGTCATTATTTAGTGCAAGGGTGACAGTTTCCATGCCTGACAAGCATTCAGTTCTTTCAGTGCTGTTTTTCTCAACAGCAGGTTCTCCTCCCCCATTTGAGGAACTTGATGGTTCTGCCAAGGGACTTGAACCCTGGATGTTATCCAGTGCAGGGGTGATAGATTCTGTGCCTAACAAGCATTCTGTTTTTTCAGCATGGCACTTCTCGACGGCTGAGTCTCCCCCATTTGAGGAACTTGATGGTTCCACTGCCTCCACAGTCTTTGACATTGACTTCAAGTCCAAGTACTCCTTAGAAGGATCCAAGACATCTGTATTCTCATCTTCCAGATCTGATACTTGCACTGGCTGTGAGTAATTTGATGGAGGTTTGGATCCTATGATACTCTCTGGCGCATCATTCCATGGTTTAACCACCTCCAAAGCCTCAGGTTGTTCCCAACTTTCCGATGTAGAACTAGAATCATCACACTCCTCACTTAGCAATGTAGGAGCAGTTGCATCAGTAAACGATGGACAAGATTGCTCAACATTATTAACTGAAGCAAATAAGCCTGCCTCTGTTCCTTGTTCTTCAATTTTTAATGCAGGGTCCAAGGGTGCACAGCTTGAAGCATCTGGGTTAACCACCTCCAAAGTATGAGACTGTTTTGCAATTTCCGATGCATGACAAGAACCATCTTCCTCCTCCACAATTGGTACTGTACGACAAGAATCATCCCTAACAAATTGATGGGGTCTCTCAACATCACAGTTTAAAAGAATGAAACCAGCTTTGCTCCCTTGAGGAATAGACCCTTCAACATAATTCAGTGACAAATAACATCTATCCTTTTCTTTTGAGAGGTCTCGACACTCCATAGTGTTCATAGTAGGTTCAACATCAACCGTCATCTTCGGTATTTCTGCAGCAAGGTCACAAGCTGAGTGACTTGAACCATCAGCATTTTCCAGTTGATAAATTAAGTGATCCTTTTTACTCTCCCCTTCCTTTTCAACATCATTGTGCTTTGCCTTTTCCTCGACGAACATTTCGGAAGAGTTGCATGTACCTCCACTTGGAAAATTCTCCTTTTCAACATCATTGTGCTTTGCCTTATCCTCGACGAACAATTCGGAAGCGTTGAATGTACCTCCGCTTGGAAAATGTTTAGTGCAAGCATCGGTACTACCTCTTCTTGCCTTGCGCGATCTATGCTTACGGCACCCCCAAGGACTAAATATTTTTGCCTTGTGCGATCTACGCTTACGATGCCCCCATGACCATGGTTCCTTGGTCACCTCCACTCCGCCCACATTTGTTTCGTTAATTATAGATGAACCCAATTGAATAGGGTGGTGGTCATCGCATATCCACTTCAATGATTCGACAACTTCATTGGGTATAGGGAGGCAATCTTCACACAACCATTCAATGGATGATCCATCATAAATAACAGGATTCAAACAATATCTACAAAAAACCACAAACCACGCTAGTTAAGGATAGGTTGTTTAATGTTCAAGAGCCATAGAGGTATACAATTAGGGATACATGATATTATAATTTTTTCTCATGACACATTTTTACTTATCTTCGAGATATGTCATTACTTACACCTTCAATGCATTCATCAACTTACACCTTCAATGCATTCATCAAAATTTTTAGACTAACTGCCCATATCATCTTCCTTCCCTCCTCTCTCTTGTTCACCTATCTCCATCTCCTCTTCCAACATGTTGTGGATGTGCTATGGTGTCGTGCCCACATATCCCCTTGCATTGTTGCTCTCACCAAAGGATGTAACAACAATTGTAACAGCCCAATTTCACCACACGGACAGTCCGCACGTGCGACGCGGACAGTCCGCCTGTTGCATGTTGTGCGTGTCACGCGCGCAGAATTTCCTCGCCACATTGCCCCCGCGGCCCCACTCGTCAGGTCGTGCGTCCCCACCCTGGCCAGCACCCCTGGCTGCCTCTCTCTCCCTCCCATTCACTCTCTCACACACTCTCTCTTCTATCCAAGAAACCATGGAGGAGCTCCCAAGGTGATCCAACCTAGGAAGGCCCTCACCTCGCCGGAGCTTCGCCGGAGGACTGCCGGAGCTCGACGCCGGCGAGCTGCACCACCTCCCCTTCATCTTCTTCCTCAAGGTTGGAGCTAGTAGCCTCCCCAAGCTCTTCTTCCTCCACCCCAAGTTTCCCCCTCAAGGTCAAGTGAAGGACAAGCTCAAGCTTCACCAAGGCCACTCTACTCCAACTTGTGGCACCTCACCAGAGTTTTACTCATTGACGGTGAGCTATCTCTATTCCCGATCCATCTCCATTGATTTGGGATTTAGGATCTTGAATCCTCCCATGAGCCAATCACCATTGATGGGCCAAAGCTTTCAAACCCCAATGCATGTCGAATATATCACTTGGAATCACATCTAGGCACTCCCAGGAACCCATAGAAACAAACCCCACCCAAAACCGAGGTCGGAGCCGCCGCCGGCGAGCTCGACGGCGATTCTCGGCCGAGCCGCGGACAGTCCGCCCAACGAGGTCGGACGGTCCGTTACCCACGGTCAAAAACCTCCAAAAACATGTGTTCTGTTCCCTACGGTCCGTTATTGACTCAAATCCATACAGAACCGTTGTTGTTTCTTCGAGCTCTCGCGGACAGTCCGTACCTTCAGTTCGGACGGTCCAAGATTCCCCGGCGGACAGTCCACCATTTCATCACGGACGGTCCGCAGTTACTATTCATCCCATCATGTATCATCTTGTATAATTCATATAAAATTGCATATAGCTCGAAAAATTATGAAATAAATTTTGTTGGTTTCCAAATTATGTCGAATCCTATTAAAAATAAGTTTGCCCTCAAATTATATAATTAATTATCTGAAATAATTATATGCTTGTAAATCATATTAATTGCATAGTTAATTAATTGTTAATCCAAAAATTATGAAACCAATTTTGCTAGTTCACTTATAATACAAGTGACCCAATGAATATTTTGTTTAGCATTCTATTCATGGTAAATCATATCATTTACCATATCCCATCATGGCACTCATTCATAGCATATTTATTACAAAGCATCATTGCATTTCGTGTAGAGATCGAACCGTCGGAGCAAGAGGTTGAGACCGAGCAAGAGCCCGTGAGCGACGACCCTTCTTTTGAGAACCAAGGCAAGCACCTAAGCATACTTTAAACCTATTTTGGATCCATTGGAGTATATGTGTTTTGTTTGTGCATAAGTAATATTATGTATATGATTGTTTAGCTAGCTCCTATTTGATGCATATCCATCCTTGATCTAGAAGAACCCTCCTTAGATGAGTATGCTTGTTTAGGTGTCACGAATTTAATTGCTTATACATGCTTAGCTTCGGTAGAAGTCAAGAGGTGGTAAGGTCACTACCACTTGCGAGTTATAGAATGTTTGCTTAATTATACTTGTGGCTAGCTATGAATGACTAAAATTGAACTCCATGAAACATGATTCGAGACTTGAGCAAGAGTGGTAGGGCCATTGAGATTGGAGCTCATTGACTTAGTCTTGCTTGAGTTGATTAAGGCCCGAGTCTTGAAGGTTGAGTTCTTGAGCACATTTTCGTACAAACCACATGCTTACAATGGGCATGGCAAGCTAGGTAGCATAAGTCGCACCGTACCTTGACCGGATTCGGTGCGGGGTGGGATGAGGTGTGATCGGCCGTGTCCGATGCACCTATACACTCCCGGCCGTTCATTCATAGTAGGGTGCGGGTATGTGAAAGGTTGATGACATGAATTAACACGTATCCTCGATCAAGGGTATGGTCGTTGGTCTTGTGCTTCGTGTGCGAAAAGTTGTACACCACTGCAGGGTAAAATCTATTGCAATAGCCTCGCTCCCGGGTTAAGGAGCACGCTCTTGAAATTTGCGTTCAATGTAGAGTTTCGAATGGAGTTCTCGAAAGATTGAGCTTAAGATCATGATATCACTTTACTTATTGCAATTTACTTGATGCTTGATGTAGAGATCATAGAATGCTATGTCTTTTGCTTATTACAACTTGATAAAAATGTAGATGCTTTTATGCAAAATAATTACCCATGTCATTCCTTGCTACTTAACCAAATGCATACTCCTTGAGAGTCGGGCAAGTATATACCCATATGTGGATAAGTCCTGTGGAGTACCTCTGTACTCACGGTGCTGCCGATAAGTTGATTGCAGGTGAGGTGCAGTCAGAGCCCATCTTTGGGTACTTCCTTGCCGAGGACAGAGGTCCGGGGAGGAAGTAGGTGGCCATGGTTTAGGAAGGGCAATAGGCATATAGTGCTACCTTCTTATTTTGTTATGTATCGTATGAGAGCGATGATGGAACTTTCCGCTGCAAAACTCTAAGACTTATTGTAATGTAAACTTGAACCTATCCTTGTAATGTGATGGACTATGTTTGGATTGCTATGTGTTGATGATGTTCATTTTGTTGTGCTTAGTGGGGTGTGTATAAATCCTGGGCATTGCTCATGACACATCTCAAGGACGACCGGGGTTATTCCTCTTTAATTGAGTTGGTCAATGGTGATGACTCGATTAAATGGGATTAACTTGGAGGTTCCTCACAACAATTGTGGTGGACGGGGCGGGTGGTGGCACCGATGATGGTGGGAACTGAGAAGAACAAAGTCACCTTCTCTGATGCACGGCTATTCGCAAGGCTCACAAGCAGCAGCCACGAGCATGGTAGAGGTTTTGAACCCCAACAACATTCTTTCGCTAGGATAGAATTAGGTCAGTGTCATTAGTGTTTTTACGGTAGATGAACAAGAGAGGGGTCAAGGTGCTAGACCCAACAACGTTCATGGTCAGGTGAGAATTAGATCAGTGCCTTCAACACCAATACAGAAGATGAACATAAGAGGAGGACCAAAGGAAGATTACAGGGCAATTTGGTCCAATTTTTTTAACAAATCCATCAAATGGTAAGCATAGCATATCTCAAAGATGTGTAAATTGTAGTGGCACATTTCAATTGTCACAAGTAGTAATTGTATCTATCCACACTAGAGAAATTATAATGGCACGAATCCAATTAACACAAATAAGTTATACAAGGACGAATCACAATCAATCCTACCAATTTTTTTCTCCCAACATTTACCTTACAAGGTGTATTTCATCGCAAGGACAAGTTTTTGGCCCACAATTACTCAACTAGCTTTCGTTTGTGGTACAAAACTATAACCATATGAAGATTTTTGCAAATACAAATATAATCACATTAAGTTTGTATAAAAACAATTATATAATTGTTGACCAAAGGCTTGCCGTAACGAAATGATATCAGCCTTATAAATCAAGAGTAGAATGCACTAGAGGACCATCAACTTATAAGGTTAGTCACTTAGGACAACAAACTCTAAAAGTACAATATCCGGTGCATAAACTTTTCAAGTTATCACAATCAGTGTTCATCTTCTCGCTCATACTTCAATTGCTTGCTAGAGTTAGAGTGTGCATACCTGGTGGTGTTTGTTGAAGAGGAACAAGGGAAAGCATTTGTTTGTCCAACTGTTTTCTCTCCCTCAATGCATAACTCAGTTCATCAATTTCATTTGCCAAAAGCATCAAGTCATTAAGGTATCTTCACTCCCTCTGGTCCCCTCCACCTCCAAACATCGTGCACATTGGGTGGTGTTGACTACCAAGCAAGGGAAAAGGCCAAGAAACGCCAAGGAAGTGATGTACAGGCCCTAACTTCTGAGCGGTGGCTCGTGGCAGTGTTGCCGCTACTTCTACCGGTGGCCGCGACGAGCCAGCGACAGGGCGTAGCACTGGTGGAGGGGGCCAGTACAACACCCCCGCACATACACTCTGATGATGTACATGGGCATGCCGCAAGACTACAAGTTGTAAATAGCCAAGTGTGCCATGATGCATGGCCTTACCTTGGTTTGTGTCGACGCCGACACCGGTGCTGACAACATCCTCATTGCCTCCACCGACATGCCCAGCTCAAAATGTGATCAATAAAATGCCATAACTAAAGACCATCGTAAGAGAGGAAGATAGAGGGTAGAGGAATGAAAGCATGTCATGAAAGCGCTAGACGCCCTGACGAGAGGTATGGACCTAGGCGACACAAGGGGTTCATGCATCTAGAGTTTGTGGACCTAAGTGATCCCTTAGACCGTCTCCAGCGGGTTGTGCAAACGCCGGTGCATCTGCAAAATGAGGCAACAGAGGCTACTGTTGCGGCTCCAACAGATTCTGCAGCGGTCGCTGCATTTTGCAGGTGCCCCTCCCCGTTGCTCATTCCTGGGCGCGCTGCATCCCAACCGCTGCCCCCGCTGGACCCACCCGCACCCCTCTTCCCTTCTTCCCGAGCCTGCTCGAGCTCCACCCAGGCTGCAGCAGATCGAGGGATCCAGTCCGACGGATCGACCTGCTCGAGCTCCGAGCTCCACCCCCGCGCCGCGGGGATCCGGGCCGGCGGGTCGAGGCCGTGGTAGATCAAGGGCGGCGGATCAAGGCCGGCGGATCGACCTGTTCGAGCTCCTCCGACGTCGACGCCTCGCCGTGGACCGCGCCCGCGCCTCGCCATCGACTACGCCGCGCCTCGCCGTCGACTCCGCCTCGCCGCCGACGCCGCCGCCTCGCCGTTGACGCCGAGGTTGAGGCGGAGGCGGAGGATCCGGAGCCAACGGCGACGCCCCCTTCTTCCCCTCCTTCTTCCCAAGCCGAAGGCGTAGGATCCGGAACCAAAGGCGACGCCCCCTTTTTCCTCCTCCTACCCCGAGCTCCTCCTCCAGGGTGCGCGCGGCCAACTGCCGCGAGTGATGCGCGAGGGGAAGCGCGAGACCACTGCAAGCCCTCCTCGTTTGCGCGACGGGAACGTCTGCATAAGGAGGATTTTTCGCAGATGCACACCGGGAAGCTCCTGGAGACAGTCTTACAAGTTAATGGACCTCTTGTGCATTTTATATATTAAATAAAATGGTGGTTGGTTAAGGGTGCTTGGAGTCCCTTGTTTCCTTTGTTAGCATCAAACATTTGATTATGGGAAAATCCATTTTTGACCATCCAACTCTTGCCTCAATTTGGTTTTGACTATCGAACTCTAAAACCGGGTATCTTTGACCATCCAACTCTTAAAACCATTCACTATTGACCATCGGGTGGTTTCGATAGGTGGTTTCAACTTTTTTATTTACAATTTAGTCCTTGGATCTTAAAATGATTATTACTTTTTATCCGTACAATCGATTTAGGTGATTTTACGGACACACGTTCATAACAGTGAGATTTATCTTTCAGAATGTTCAATATACTACTTTATCAGTGTTTGTTATAATATTCTTATGTTGTTGTCCAAAAACAACAATATAAGAAAAAGGTAAAATAAACAATTACGAAATATTATGAACATTAAAGTTTATTGTTATGAATGCGTGTGCAAGAATCACTTGAATCCGAGATACGAGAAAAAATAATAATCATTTTAAGGTTCAAGGAATATTTTGATCGTTTTATTTACAATTTAGTCCTTGGATCTTAAAATGATTACTATTTTCTCTCGTATCTTTGATATAAGTGATTCTTGTGGTCATTTGTTCATAACGATGAGCTTTATCTTTTAAAATGTTGTTTGTTGTTCATACTATTTTGTAATTGTTTATTTTTATTTTTCTTACATTACTGTTTTTACACAACAACATAAGAATAGTATATCAAATAGTGATAAAATAGTATAAAGAACATTTTAAAAGATAAAGCTCACTCTTACAAACGTGTGACCGCAAGAATCACCTAAATCGAAGGTATGGGCAAAACGTAATAATCATTTTAAGATCTAAGGACTAAATTTTAAATAAAAAAGTTAAAACCACCCATCAAAACCGCCCGATGGCTAATTGTAAACGGTTTTAAGAGTTGGATGATCGAAGATACCTGGTTTTTGAATTTGATTACCAAAACCAAACAAAGGCAAGAGTTAAATGGTCAAAAAATGGACTTTTTCCTTTGATTATCATAGGCCAAGTGGGACTGCAAATCAAAGATGAAAGAGTAGGGGTGCTAGGGCCATGAGGTTTAGGATGTAAAATGAATTTGGTCACCCTTCACCATATGATGAACAAGTGCAAAATTTACGCAGATTATTCTCTACAAGAACTTAAAAAAAAATCAAGCACCCAAGCAATTCCAAACTTCATCATGACAAAATAATCAAAATTCATGCATATTTGTTCCTTAGGCACTTAATATCAAAATAAAAGACATGAAACTAAAGTAGAAAGAGAAGTTAAAGCCTTACAGGTGCCTATTAGCATTCTTGCAGTTGTTACATTGTACTAAAAGATGCCTGAAGCCAACATCACCACACACTTCGCATACAACATCCTACACAAAAACACAAACATATTAAATGGGGTTGCTTTACAAAATCTCAATTAAAATAACAAGACAGCAAGGAGCAAATAAGCTCATCCACATTCAAAGAAAGGTTTTCTTGTACAGTGCTTCTCGCATTCCTATCAGTATGAAACTCTAGTCGATTTTGAAATTTGAAATGCAAAATCTAAAAGAATAGAACCTGGTTCTCTTAAGTGTTTCACATTTCTGTAAGGTAGATTTGTTTGGGCACCCACCTTAAGCTTCGAGTGTTTATAACCGAGCTAGGAATTGCTGTTGCCACTGCACCTCCTAAGCCTTTACAATGTCAGTGGGCTAGGAGGGGCACGCTGCTCACTGACTACTACTTGTAACCCCTCCCCACCCAAGAAGCCTGTGGCTCCACCTATGCATCCACAGACCACAGCTCCATCCTCGACTACGAATGAGGCTTCTCATCCGCACCTTCAGCCCAACCCCACCACCCTCATTCCATGTGGGGACCCCTGCCACCAGATCGACTACTGTTGCTACTTGCTACCACACTGAAAAAGTCATCAATCAATCGCCTCCGCATCAATTCTAAACAACCTGAACCCCGCTTAGATTCTCGGAAGTTGGAGAATACCTCCTAAGCAGAATTTAACCAGGTTGCCAGAAAATCAGTTAGGAGGGGGCACCAAATGCTCAAGTGACATTGCAAGGCCACTTGTCACATGCCCTGAGAAACATTTTCCCTCGTGACCTCCTCTAGGAATTCACCACTATCAGCCAATTTAACCATCCCGCACGCAGATATTCGGCCGCTAGAAATGGATTAACCCTAACCAAGTGCGAATCGATTCCATTCCCCTTCCAAACGAAAGACATGAACTTTGTTTCCTAAAGCCGAGCAAACGTAATCTCAATCCGCGATTTTCGACAAAGAAAGGAACACGCCGCACAAATCTAAGATGGCGGGGGAACTGGAGTGTGAGGACCCGTACCATCTCGCCGCCGCCGTCAGAGCTCAGAAGCTCCCCCTCTTCTCTGATGTCGAGCCCCATAGGGGCTCAAGGCCAGAAGGGATGCGGGGAAACCCTACCGAAACCTTGCGCTCTCCTCCCCCATGGCTTCAGCTTCGGCCTCAGCTCGCAAGTGAGCGCCGCCACTACCGCAAGTGAGCCTGCGGGCTTCGACTGGGGGAAAGGGGGAGAGAAACGGAAAGGCGAAGGGGTTTGCGGCGGCTGCGGATCTGGGGAACGAACTCGGAAGCATCAGCGCGCCACGTTGCCACCAGGCGCGAATCGATCGCCACGCGTAGCGCCGCGATGAGCACCAGCTGCAGCAACACCCGGCCGCCGCCGCCGCCGCCGCGGGGAAAGACGGCAGCTCCGTGCGAGTTCTCTGAGCAACCGTGGAGAGAGAGTGGCAGAAAGTGGAATTCCAGAAAGTGAAGCGAAAGGGCAAAGGAGGACATGGGCTTTTGGGCTGATATCTAGTAAAGCTCAACCGCCTAGCAATCTGCAGCTTGCCGTGTACAAATCAGCCCAACTACTTCACCATATACTCTCCTCCGGTTTGTCAAAGGAACACGTTTATGACAAATGACACGCCTTCAAAGTCTGGCTTCGACTTCATATTTTTACAAAAATAATTATTAAGTACTAACATATGTATACTTTTCTGAAAGTATTTTACAAGACAAATCTACTCATGTAGTTTTCACATTTTCAAACTCAACAACTTAAAAGTTATTCATGATTTATATTCCCAACGTTTGACTCAAATCTTGTCCAAAACGTCTTCTTTTACCAAACCGGAGGGAGTACGGAGTATGTAAGGATTTCTATTTTTTTTAAGTCAAACCATCTTGAATTTGACCGATTTTATATAGAAGAGTATTGACATAAAAATAAAATAAATAAGATATGTAAATATGGTCTAATAAATTATCAATTTAATAGCGCTCCTTTCATATCATAAATGTTACCACTTTTTTGTAATATTGGAACTTAAAGAGAAAATCAGATAGTCAAAGATTCCTAATTTTCGAGTTTGATGGTTGAAACCAAGCCACAGTTATAGTTCGATAGTTTAAAACAGACTTTTCTTTTCCTAAACATACATGACACTTCTTTTGCATTTTTTTATGTATTTTGCATTAGTTTATGGTGCAAAAAATGTTTACTTTACTACAATCTCCTTTTTCATGAAAGGTGCAAGAATGTTCGTTATTTATTACTATTTGTACACAACATGATGCTTGGATGCAATACAAATGTGGTATGGCTATGTGAGGTACTCCCATAACCACATTTGCAATGTAATATGCTTGAATATGCAAAGACAACTAATGTTAGGCCTTGTTTGGAACGGAGGAATTGAAAACTCAGGAATCGTAGGAAACGCAGGAATGGAGGATGAGTGAAGTGAGAAAACAGAGGAATGAAAAAACGCAGGAAAGATACAAGAAGTAGTGTTTGGAATGTAGGAATACAAAATCAAATACTCCAAAAGTTTAGGCTTTAAATAAGCATTGCAATCAAATAAAAACAGTTCTATTTATTAAAATAAATATTATAACAAATATAAACCAAATTAGCTGATTGACCGGTGAGCTCTATGAATGTGAGCCACACCTGTAAAGCTAGCTCTCTTTTACTCTTTCGGTCTCATCCTCTCCTTGTCGTTGTTTAGAGTGATTTACACACGTGCCATTACAAAAGATGGTGGTTACGCGTATGCCGCAAAAAATTTCGTAAACACCTATGTGTCATTGTTGACGGTGAAAATCCGTCAACCTAGCCATGAGTTTACCTTCGGTGTTGGCATGAGTTTTATACCTTATCCATTGGTACTAACCCCCGTGGTATAACAAGTTCACGTGTGCATGTCGGTTTTGGAGTTTAATGTTTATGCGGGGTTTTAGTGTTGAATGCAAGACTTTCGGGATAAGTTCATCAAGCACCTCATGACAAGACCTTGAAGCCCCGTACAACTACATTCGCTATCCCTTGGGCATTCTTGAAGATGTACCCGTGAAGATTGGACACCACTTCATCCCCGTCGACTTCGTTGTGCTCGAGATGGGAGAGAGGGAGAAGCCGCCGCTCATCCTAGAGAGGCCTTTCCTCAAGACCGTGGGAGCTACTATTGATGTTGGCAAGAGGGAGATCATGTTCGATATCAACGGAGAAAGGAGTTCCTTCAAGTTCCGTCCAAGGATTGAGGCATGCAACATGATTGGAGTGAAGAGAGAACCAAAACAAACGGAGGGGCTGAAAAAGAAGAAGGAGCTGAAAAAAATGAACGTAAAGAAAATCAAAGAAGGTGTTGCATCCATCAAGACAAAGGAAGAGAAGCCGCCCGTGAAGACCAAAAAAATGACTAAGCCAACTAAGCCGGAAGACAAGCCCGCGCCCAAGATGGTGCGGAAGTGGGTACCCAAGATTGCAACGCCCGCAAAGAGCGTTGATCCGGAGTAATCAAGTGAAGAAGTCTAGCTATAGACTATAAACGAAGCGCAAGGCGGGAGGCAACCCGTTTCGTCAAGTCAAGAATAAGCTACGGGAGGACAACCCGATTCCGGGTTTTTCGAGTATTTTTAATAATTTAGTTTTCGAGTTTTATTACGCAAAGACATTAGACTTAGAAGTGGTTGAACAATCTTAGAAACATAATTCTTGATTGAATGTTTGCTTTATCATAAACCCTTTGCATGAACCCTCCTATGTGCTTGTTTGTTCTTTTCTTTTCGAGAAACCTCAACCAAACAATTTCAGAACCTAACTCAACCTTTCACCCTCATTATGGTGCTGAGGTTGACTTATTTTTCATGCTAAAACCGCACGAGTAGAGCCACGATTTATATTTAAGTGTTAATAAAATTCAGCACGTGGTAGAACTCGCGTGAACCTAGAAATCAAAACTTTTGGTTGGTTTTAAAAAATCTTTATCCTTGGTTTCTCTAGGATTAGAATTTTTCTAAGCCTATTCTAATTTTGTTTTATTCAAAATCTTTCTTATTTAGCCAAAATTAGAACCTAAACCTATGCCCCCATGATCAAGCCGGGAAAATGTTTGCTCTCAACCGATGAAGGCAAACTATACCGGTGAGACCGAAATCGACGTAGTCGAAAAATATTTTCGACTTACATTTGTTTTTAATGGTTTAAAAACTTCTCTAAAAGTATGTTTGAGCTCTTGCATGGCTCTGAAAAATATTTTAAATTTCGAATTAAAGGAGTGCTTAACCTTAAACATATCTTAATGGAGGCAATCTAGTTTGAATTAATCATGCATGAACCATTGGATTCCCTTTTATCAACTTTCACCAATTCCACATGCAAAGGACAAGCATGGTGGGCAGCAAGCATCAACTTTGCAGGATTTTCATGGTGGCATGTGAAGCAAGTGGAGCTAGGGAGCATGGACATGACCCAAAGCATGGAGCATCAAGTGGGAGGACCAATAATGCAAGAAAAGGAGTGGACGAGAGCGTTTGGGCGGTGCAACTCGTGGAGCACGCGGGCGGGGAAAGTTGCAGAGGCGAAATGATCGTGCTTTGGAAGAAAGACGCGGCGGGGAGGAGCCGGGGAGGCCCCCGGGCCGGCCGGCCCAGCCGGTCGGCCTCCCCTACATAAGGAGCCCCCCGGCTCCCGTTTTCTGCAGGCAAGCTTCCCTCTCCTTCCCTTGTTTGTGTGTTCAAGTTTGTGTGCTCAAAACCTCCGTAGACATAGCCAACCATCCCAAGCTTGATAGCTCAAGAAAAAAATCCACATCCTTAATCCACTCAAAGTCCAAATCCAAAGCAAAGAGTTTAAGTGCCTAGTTTACCGGTTGCAACCCGGAGTTTTAGTTGAAGAAAGAGTGCAGCAACCATGTGGAAGAAGACCACAAGTCTCTTCTCAAAGAAGAAGAGTTCGTCGTCGTCCAAGCCGTCATCAACCACGTCTTCGAGGAGGCACTCGGTTTCCGAGTCTCCCCCCGAGCATGGAGACGGATACGGCGCCACCGAGGAGGAACGATGCTCTCCTCCTTGGTGGTATGAGGGCTGCAAGAAGCACATACATGAGGTTCACCGAACCTCGTGGGCACACGGAGGAGCAGCCCGCGCCACCGGACGATCGACTCGCTCAACCGCGCTACCTCCTTACACCCCGACATACTCTTCGTACGGCTTCGGCATCTTGTCGGCGGAGGAGGAGGAGAGGCTCGCCAATCTTGAGAAGAGGCTTGTGCCGAACGTCGAGTTCGACGACCAAGCACTCTACACCTTGGGTTTTGGCACCGACATATACTATATGTTGGGGCACCTTGGATGGGTGCGGTTCTCCAACGGAGTATCGGTGGACACCCATTTGGGGTTCGCCTTGAAAATCTTGATGACTATTGCACCCATCGTTGATGATGATGGGGTGCAAAGCTTGTCATTCCGTTTGGAGGGAATCCAACAAGTGGTTCCCTACGAGCACGTTAGGGAGCTACTTGGATTCCACAAGGGAGCTCCGGAGAAAGTTGACGTGCCACCCGGCATGTTAGCGGGATTTTGGAACATGATCTCCGGAGAAGCCCATCAACAACGCAATTGCATCCGCAACCCCATTATCCGTATATTTCACTCTTGGATGTGCAAGAGGGTATTGGGGAGGATGAAGGAAACAAAGGTGACCGACACGGAGTTGAATTGGCTATACTCGGCTTTAATTGCCGGGCGGCCAATAGACCCCTCTTACCTCATGATCAACCGTTGGTGTTGTGAAGCAACATCGGGGGCGGGTAATATTGGTTCGGGGTGTTACCTCTCCATGTTGGCCTTTTCCTTGCGGCCGGGGATCGCAAGAAACCCCGCCCACCTTTTGCGTGGTACCTCTCTCGCATTGAATATTTGCGGCAAGGAAAATACATTAGTGGAGATGAGAGAGGAGGTTATCGGTTGGCCATAGTGAACCTACCCCTTCCCAACGAGAGGCTTAGGCTTTTCAATGAAGGGAGAGAAGATTGGTTGGAAGAGGGACTACTTGTCCCCGCAAGGAAGAACAAAAGAGGAAGAATCGTAGAGGAGGGAACATCCTCCGCACAAGCGAGTGGAGCACAACCCAAAGTGCAACCATTCGGCGGGGTCCCTCCTCCGCCAAGTTATTACAGAGGGTCACAAGAGCAAGCATGGGGGGTGGTGCACCGGTACCCCCACAAAATTATGTTGTGCCCAACGCTAACTTCGCGGAGTCCTACGCTCATCATCCCCAACCACAACAAAGCATGGCCATTATTGGAGGGTATGCTGCAAGAAACGCTCAAAACATCGCAGCCATCCAAGCTAACGCAGCTCAACTTGGTGAAGGCAACGCAAATATTGCCTTTGAACTTGGACGCCTTCACCTTGTGGAGCCAAATCAATTCGTCGGAGGGGAACGTCCAATCATATTACGAGCAAGGGTATTATTATCAAGATCATCAACATCAACCACCGGCGGAGGACTAGAAGATTTAGGAACTTTAGTTTTCTTTTCTTTTCTTTTTCTCTCGTAATTTTCAGCTTTTGCTTATGTGTGTTTGCGTAGTATTTTCTGTTTTTATTTAAATTTCAGCAAGCATGTTTGTTTATTTTCAGTTTGTATTTCGACTTGATGTCATCATTAATAAAGACACCACCTTGATTATATCATTGGAGAAACTACAAAATTCGTGCCATGATGATATATGATTATAATTGCAGCTTTGTTCATCTTTGTAATTGATTTATGCATGTTTAAGCTAGTGCTCTCTTAAAAATACAAATCTGAATTTATTTAAATGCTAGCTTAATTTTCAGCGGAGGTTATGATTAAAATAAAGACCCATAGTGTTTTATGTGCTCTCAAGTTATGAATAGATTAAAGATGTCTTTTATGCTCAAAAATATTGCTAACCTTGTCACAAATATCGCTTGTGTGTTGCTCAACCTATCCGAGCCTTATATATATTTGAGTGCATAAACCTTAGTGTACAAGATTTATTTTTGAGTGAGTTATTGCAGGCCATGATTTCTCTGGCCCGAGACTAAGAAGCTGGTCATTCCATTTTTGCGTATCTATCTTTTTGCTAGCCTTTTATCCGTGCATTGTGTATCCCCGCATCGGTGATCTCACAAACTTCGCCGGATATCCACCCTTAAACCAAACATCATCTTTTGTGATTACCTCCTTGACCAACACCTCTCGTTGAGAATGGATCATCAATTCAAGGAAGATCGCAAGACTGTGCCGACATTGAAGATTTCAAGTATCTCTCCAAGGAAAATTATTTTCGGTACCTACCATATTTTTTGCCTCTTTGCTCGAGGACGAGCATCGTCTAAGCATGGGGGAGGAGGTAGGTACGGTGCAGTTTTAGAGTTCAAAAGGGAGTATTTTTTAAAAAATATATATAATGATGAAAGAAAAAAATTCGGCGATATACGTGACTTCCAAGGTGAAGAAAGAAAAAATATATATATGAAAGAAAGAAAGAAAGAAAGAAAGAAAGAAAGAAAGAAAGAAAAGAATGAGAAATATGAGAAAGAAAAAATATGTGCGTAAAGTGAACTCCCCGGGTCTCTAAAAGTGCATTCAAGGCTTCATGTTAAAAAGATCCATTCTCATTTTCCAACCATGTGCAATCCGATAACGAGGACTTCCTTTGTGCCTCGGGATCACTCTTTGCCATTTGCACATGTCCACTTATCTAAAAGTGTGTGTATTTTTCTCTTTCCCCTCCTTGATTTAACATTATTTTCCAATGACCTTTTTGACGAGTCTCGGTAAGACCATGAGAAGCTTGTCTTGTTTTGACAACACCTCATTTATATCTTGTTAGGACTAAACTTTCCCAAAGCTCCATATAAAGCCTACCACATATATATGAGAGGGAAAGGAGTAGAATATATAGGCTTGAGAGACAAGTGAGATGAGAGTTCATGAGCAATACACGAGATGATTTAAATTTGTGAACTTGGTTTAGCTTTTCTTTATCTCGTTCTTTATTTCAAAAATTCTGGAGATCTATTTAAAACTTTGTGAGCATGTTAATACTTGTGGGATAAGCTTAATAAGAATCTACCCTCCGTAGAGATGAAGGCTAGTACATTATGGAACTTTAATGAATTAAAATTTTGAGAGCATTATGTTTTCTCATGTGTGATCAAGTGCAAAGTTTAAACATTGTTTGGCAATGATGATATCCATCGAAGGCTTACTCAAGGACGAGCAAGGTTTAAGCATGGGGGAGATGTTGACGGTGAAAATCCGTCAACCTAGCCATGAGTTTACCTTCGGTGTTGGCATGAGTTTTATACCTTATCCATTGGTACTAACCCCCGTGGTATAACAAGTTCACGTGTGCATGTCGGTTTTGGAGTTTAATGTTTATGCAGGGTTTTAGTGTTGAATGCAAGACTTTCGGGATAAGTTCATCAAGCGCCTCATGACAAGACCTTGAAGCCCCGTACAACTACATTCGCTATCCCTTGGGCATTGCCGAAGATGTACCCGTGAAGATTGGACACCACTTCATCCCCGTCGACTTCGTTGTGCTCGAGATGGGAGAGAGGGAGAAGCCGCCGCTCATCCTAGAGAGGCCTTTCCTCAAGACCGTGGGAGCTACTATTGAAGCCCCGTACAAGTCATGCAATGAAGCAAACTTAACTCCAAGAAGCCGGGGACTTGATCCGAGAAGACGACGGACTCCGGGGACCCGACCGTAAAAGTGCTCGAATCTTGCAAGACAAGGAGTTGAGTCCAATTCGGAGAGAAACCGACGACATGGACCTACATGCGAAGGGGGAAACATCCAGAAGCAAGGGAACCGACGTGGAGCGAAGGAGCCCTCGGGCTAGGCCTAAATGGGCCCGGCCGCCGGCCCAGTCCGGTCGGCCCAGGCCCATTTAGGGCCCAAACGCCCCCTCCTTTGCCCTAGCCGCCAATCGGGCTATTTATAGCCCCCTGACCGAGAGCCTCGCAGAGAAGATTTCGTCTTCGGCCGCCGAGAAGCAGAGAAGAGAGGGACACCATCTCGGAGAGGAGAGGGTCGAGCTAGTTGACTAGGGTTCCCCTAGCCGACGTGGGAACCTTGCACGGAAGACCACGTCGGAGTTCCCGGAGCTAGAAGCAAGATCAAGGAAGGATCCCGGTGGTGATCTTGTGTATGTATCATTGTTATAGTTGAATTATCAAGTTGAATCTTTTCCTAGCGATCAAGTGTTTCCTCGAAGATTTCGTTTTTCGATCGGCTTTGCTTATTCCAATTCTATTCTCGAGATAGATTACATAGGGTGTTCTTGTAGCCGCGGTGGCTAGAGGTACATGCCGGATCTTCCGAAAGAATCTCGACTTGTCTTTTGACTCGCCCTAAGCTCCCCGCATGAATAGGGATACGTTGTGACAGAACGGGGGTCTCGAAAGGCGGATGTTTTCGGATTTGGACGGAAACCACGATTTAAAGAGGCTTCTTTTAAGATTCGATTTGCTACTTCTTCTTTTGCTTGGAACTTCAACAAAAGGCTTACCCCGATCCCTCTAGATCGGTTTATCTACCCAATCTTACTTTGTTTTCTCCGGTCTTTAGTAGATTAGATTTGTTTTGTGTCTTTTACTTAAATGCATTAGGGTTTCTTTATCGAAGATTGGAGTTACATGGCTTTAATAGATTAAGTTTTGCGTCACACATTTGTTCCACGGATTCGATACCTTGGGTTCACCACTCGAGGGAAGAAGGGTCCCTCGACTACGACAGAGACTTGTACGCTTGCGAGTCACAAACGAACTTTGATACAATTATTAACCGTCAACGGTCATGCACTAAACTTTTCTTTACACAGATGCCATTTTGGATGGATGGAAAGGTAACGAGTCACGATGGTGTGTAAAGACAACTTTGCCCTTCCGGCAATAATGGGTTATAAAAAATCAGAAAAGAGGAAAAAATTGAATAGGGGATTAAAAAACCAGGAAAAATAAAAATAGTTTTTAAAAAACGTAAAAAACAGAAAATGGGAAATATTTTTTAAAATCAGAAAATGGAAATAAATTACAGACAATGATTAAAAATCTGTGAAAATCGAGAAAATTGTGTAAAAGTTTTGGAAAAATGTGTGAAAAATAGGGAAAAGTTGCAAAAATTACATTTTCTTCCTGATTATTAATATTGCCTACACGGGAATTAATAATACATCTGTCTCTTTACCTCTGCTTCTACTTATTTAGGATTTTGATTCGCGTCTCTTTACCTCTGCTTCTGCTTATTTAGGATTTTGATTCACGGTATTGTGGTAGACGGAAGATGTTAGCTTTGCTCTTGCTGGATTACTTCATATGTGCTTAGTAGAAGCAGGCCAGCAGGTGTGACGCTGCTCTCCGACGCGTCCGCGGCGCACATCTGCGGCCCGCCCGCCGCATACTGCCCGGCATCATGAGCTTATGCCCTGCCGGCGTCGGTGCCCGATTTGCCACGCACGACTGCTGGAACACCTGTTGCTAGCCGTCGTCGGTGCCTTGACTGCTTGCTGACCGAGACCGTGTGCTCGACCTGGCGGCGAGCCGCGTCGGCCGCTGGCCCCTGGCCGCGAGCCTCGGCCGCGCCCCTAGCAGCACGCCTGGCTGTGAACCCCTGGCCGCGCGCCTGGCCGCGAGCACCTGCCTGGATCTTGCCGCCGCGGCGTGACAGCGGCGGGGGATCCCGGCGGCGGAGGGGGCTAGGGTTCTTCGAGAGGGAGGCGTTGTGGCATTTTTTTCATGGGATTGAGTTCTGCGCAGGGAGGAGAGCGGCACTGGTAGGGTTAGGCCGGTAGCACTCGTCATACTCCATTTGCATACCCTAAGGGTTTAATATTCTCGTCCAAATATCAAGTTTTTCCAAGATGCGGATCAATTTTCCCGCACCTGTCATCCCCTATATCTCATACCCCAAACCAACTCCCACCCGTGGGACCCACGTTTTTCTTATTTACCCCGACCGGTCTCACCTCCCTCCCATTCTCTCTCCTTTTCCCCTCCACTCACCCACGAGTCCAAGACCGTGGACTTCACGCCGCGCCCCCGATCCGGCGACCGCGGCCCTCCCCGCGTCGGCCTCTGCGCGCCGGCGAATCGGCGATCCGCGGGGCCGCGTCGCCCCTCCCCCCCGCTCCGTGTGGTGTGCGGCGGCGGGCCTCGAGGTCGAGCCGGCGGCGGCGGCAGCCCCCATCGTCCCCTCCTCCGCCCCTCGCGCGGCGGGACCGAGCGCCCCGGCGGCGAGAAGCCCCAGGACGGCAGATCAAGGGCGGGCCCGTCGATGGCGGGCGCAAGTGGCTCCAAGGCCGGCGGATCGAGGGACCCGACCTCCAGCCCGGCTCCACTCCTCCTCCCCATCTGGGGCGGACGCGAGGTGGGCCAACGCAGCGGCGGCCGGTCCTCCTCCGTCTTCTCTCTCTCCGTTCCTTCGACTTCACCGGTGGCGCGCCGCCATCTCCTCTTCTCTGCTTCCCCGCCATTCTCTCCTCTGTGATGGCGCGGAGCAACAACCGCTGGACGCGGTGGGGCCCAAGCGAGGGCGTAGCGCACGCCGTGGAGTGCGCTCTATTTGGCGCATGCGGGATGCAAACGGGACATCCCGTGCACCGTAGCGCACGGCGTGAAAAACGCTAAAGGCGTACTGGAGCACGGCGTCCCGTTCCCCTCCCAGTACCCAGTGCTACCAGCCTTAGAATGGGTTCGGGGCAAAAAAGTCATTTCGATCCGTGGGTCCCATATGTCGGTGGGTGCCGCCGTTAAATCCTAGCGAATGTGGACGGAATGTCATGTGTGTAAACAAAAGTTTAGTGCATGGCACATAGGTGTCTACGAAATTTTTTTTGTGGTATACGCGAAACCACCATCTTTTTTAATGCGCATGTGCGTAAATCACTCTAGGGTTAGAATGGGTTCGGGGGCAAAAAAGTCATTTCGATCCGTGGGTCCCATATGTCGGGTGGGTGCTGGCGTTAAATCCTGGAGAATGTGGACGGAATGGCGCGTGTGTAAACAAAAGTTTAGTGCATAGCACATGCGTGTCTACGAAATTTTTTTCTTTTTTAATGGCATGTGCGTAAATCACTCCGTTGTTTACCCGACGCATGGCTGTTGCGATTCTCTCGGTCGGCAGCTCCTGTTCTTCTTCTCCATCAAGATATTCCGCATCTTCTATGCTGCAATGGCGTCCTACCGCTTTCGGACCATTGCCGTCGTCGGGGAGGGCTGCGGAGGCGGTGCGGGGTATGCGGTGTAGTTGAGGTCCCGGTCTTCATGCGGGAGGGTGGGCTGGTGCCCCTCCGCATCGAGGGCTCCGGGCTCCGGTGAGGCTGCCCCGCTGGCGCCTTCACCCGCGTCGGGGGAGCCGCGCTTGTGGTCGAGCCGTCCTACGGCAGGGCGTGGGAGCCAATTCTTCTCTAGCAGGGTCCGAGCTGTGCGCCAGCCACAAGAAAGAACTCCAGCTCCAGGTGGTAGCGCTCATGGCTAATCCTCCCTCAAGCGCAGCTGCTGCAAGCTTCATGGCTAATCCTCCCTCAAGCGCAGCTGCTGCAAGCTTCAGCAGCACAAAGAGAAAACAAGGGATGAAAGTGGAGTTTTTCATTACAGTGGAATCGCACTGCATCTACAGTATTCCAGAGGAATGAGACGACCCCATTCCTTCATTCCATACGCAGTCTCAGGATTTTTTCCCAGAGGAATGGATTGCTCCAAAATTCCTGTGAGGTTCCTGCAATCCAGACGGGGCCTTATTGTTATTGGGGATCGAGCCCGAAGGTGGACACCGACACAACAGCCCCCCGAGTGTCCTCCTCCTTCCCCCGAAGGGGAAAGCGGCCGAAGGCCCCCCTCGGAGAAAGGCGGGGAAACTTAGTTATTAATGCTACCTCTGCTAATCCTGCTACTGCTACCTTCTAAATACTCCTACTTCGGCTACTTTTATTACGAAAGAGAAATGAAACACTTAGGAAACCGAAAGCCAAGAAACAAGCCTGAGCCTTCGGAGCTCTCTTCTCATTAATGTGTGTCCGTTCTATTACAAAGGGGTCACTATTTATAGGAGGCCCCGGGTATAATCATATACCTCAATTACACCTTTTTCGTTCCTGACAAACGGCTTTACACGCTTTACAAGGGCATAACAGTAACTCCCCGCGTCGTACGGCGCCTCCAACGTGTCTTCGTACGGCCAAGCCACCTTTACACGCGGCGCTTCTTGTCTCGGCCTTCGTACGGTGCCCCTTTACATGTCCGTCGTAGCCACGTGTCATGGCACCTTCTCGGCGGAGCCGAGGCCACCGCTCGCGTCGCGCCTTCGGCACCAAACGGCCCATGACTCCGCCCGGCCGCAACGGACTTCCGAGACGTCCCGCCGGACCGCCTTCGACCATGAGCACGGGCACAACCGACGCGTGGTGCCTCAAGCCCCTTCACACCTTCGGCGCCGAGGGTCATCAATCCACACCTTCGCACCGAAGGTCGCACCGTTCGGGATCGTCGAGGGGGGGGCCGTTCTCGCAAAACAACACTTACATAACTCGAGTAGCATCGGCGTTATCGTTAAATCACCGTTGCACACTTCATCCCACAAACCGAAGTCGCATGTGGACCGAAGCCAACCTCCTGGCCGGACGTGGCATGACGATTCCGAAGACCATTTTCCCCAATAGTAACCCTCGTCAGTGAGGGCCGTCCTACCCTTTAGATGGGCCGAACTTACGACCAATCCTTCACAGTGTGAAAAACGGGCTTCGGAACTCCCACGGACGGCCCACGCTGACGCTCGCCCGGGTAAAAGACGCGCTCCGCCCCTTGAAAATTTTACCGTTGTGAGAGGTGATCGTCGGGGTAAAAAGGTAAATCTGCGTGCTGCTTTCGAGATTAACGGGCGCTAGCGCCCTATAAAAAGGGGATTGACGCTTGGGTTACCCCACTCCACTGCCGTGACCCGCAGACAAGAAACTCGAAACTCCGAAGGTTTTGCTGTAAGGTTTCCTTCGCCCTCCTGTTTTTCTTCTACTTCGCATTTAGAGCGCATCCATGGCCCCGAAGCGAAGGCACGACGCTATCTCAAAGGAAATCCCGAAGACGTACACCTTCGGCCGGAGCCAGATCGACGGAACCGATGTGAGCTCTCTTCAGAAGAACCGCATGATCGGGACCGCGCGAGCCCCTGGCCGGGAGACCGTACCGAAGCCTCGCGACAATGAAGTTGTCATCTTCCGCGATCTCCTGTACGCTGGACTTCGGTTCCCCCTTCATCCCGCCGTTGTCTGGAGCAGCGTGCGTAGGCGCCACGTCCTGCTGCTGAGACGGCTGCGCCTGAGACGAAGACGGCCGCATCTCCTGCTCCTGTTGGGCCGCCACAACCTTGCCCGCGACGAGAGCCCGTATCCTTCATAGCCCTTCGATGTCTTGCGCCGAAGCCCCCAGCCCCTCGAGGCTAACCTCGAACACCCCCGAAGCGGTGTGCTCGACCTCCGGAACATTCGCCCCGGCACCGGTTCCCGCCGAAGGCTGGACGGTCGAAACCGAAGGGTTGGCGGGTTCCGGTGCTAGTGGTGGGGTTGACGCCTGAGCCGTGGTGGCTTCGACGCCTGCTGAACGCATCCTCGCCATGTGGCCTTGGATTCTTCTACGAGGCGGGCGCCAAATTGTTGGTGGAAATCGGGCCCGAAGGTGGACGCCGACACAACAACCCCCTAAGTGTCCTCCTTCCTCCGAAGGGGAGAGCGGCCGAAGGCCCCCCTAGGAGAAAGGCGGAGAAACTTAGTTACTAATGCTACCTCTGCTAATCCTGCTACTGCTACCTTCTAAATACTCCTACTTTGGCTACTTCTATTACGAAAGAGAAACGAAACACTTAGGAAACCGGAAGCCAAGAAACAAGCCGGAGCCTTCGGAGCTCTCTTCTCATTAATGTGTGTCCGTTCTATTACAAAGGGGGTCACTATTTATTGGAGGCCCCGGGTATGATCATCTACCTCAATTACACCTTTTCTGTTCCTGACAAACGGCTTTACACGCTTTACAAGGGCATAACAGTAACTCCCCGCGTCGTACAGGCCTCCAACGTGTCTTCGTATGGCCAAGCCACCTTTACACGCGGCGCTTCTTGTCTCAGCTTCGTACGGTGCCCCTTTACACGTCTGCCGTAGCCACATGTCATGGCACCTTCTCGGTGGAGCCGAGGCCACCGCTCGCGTCGTGCCTTCGGTACCAAACCGGCCCATGGCTCCACCCCGGTCGCAACGGGCTTCCGAGACGTCCCGCTCGGACTGCCTTCGACCATGAGCCTGGGCACAACCGATGCGTGGTGCCTCAAGCCCCTTCACACCTTCGGCGCCGAGGGTCATCAATCCACACCTTCGGCACCGAAGGTCAGCACCGTTCGGGATCGTCGGGGGGGGTTGTTGCTGCAAAACAACACTTACATAACTCGAGTAGCATCAGCGTTATCGTTAAATGACCATTGCGCACTTCATCACACACACCGAAATCGCATGTGGACCGAAGCCAACCTTCTGGCTGGACGTGGCATGAGGCTTCCGAAGACCATTTTCCCCAACAGTTATCACCTTATTAGTACGGTATAAAAGTTTCAACTAACAAAGATGCTTAAATAGGCCAAATCACCTTTATTTGTTACTAATTATCACATTGTATAGAAGAGTAAGCGATAACTTGAACACCTTATCTTACATGGTGAGAAAAAATATAGTTCCATTCAGAGCACAATATGGACAACATCTCGTCAAAGATAAAGATGTGTATATAGTCACACGACTGGTACATGCGGTTGAAGCTTAAAGCATTTCCGAGGGGTAAGTTTAGAGACCAAGCTCGAAACTCAATTAAAATCCACCCTTGGGTACATGAGTACAACATCGACATCACACAAAAAGACGGATGTACTCGATATTCTTTCCTATTAATAAATACATCAATAAATAATCTAGTAATCAGTAACCATGCACAAACTTTTGCCATCATCATATTAAAAAAAGATGTGCTTAGCAACACCGTTCACAGCATTGCGATTTGAGCATGAACAAGAGGGACGGAATGGGTGACCATGAACACTGAACCACGGTAACTCAATCCAGACATTTCTTGCATAGGATTCAGAAAGCACCAAGCTATTTGGATTCACATTCCATTTGCTGATGCGGTGTTGTACACTGCCTGAATCATCTGGCCGACCTGAACACAAGGCCTCCAGCCGCGAACCGTCTTGAGCAAGCACGCATCGATCAGCTTCGCCACGACAGGCATGCTCCAAGAAGGTAGTTCAAGCTCTTCAACCATCTCAGTAGCTACTGAAAGACTTGTGTCTTTCTTTAGATCAAATGCAAACTCAATGTTCTTGCACTTACCTAAAAGTAAAAAATGTAATTGAATATGCAGCGACAATATACTTGCATAAATGAAATTTATCTTGCCTAAAAATGAAATTTTGATGCTTTGTAACAATTACCATTAGGGACAGGAATTCTTAGTAAAAGATTGACAGGGTCCTTGACGCTCATATTTCCTTCCAGCACAAATCCACCCCTCCGAAGCACCAGGCTCAAAGACTCCTTCCCATCACAGACAGTTCCATTGGGTAACAAAGAGACGAAAATTGGTGTGATATCGAGATCTAGATCCAGATTTTGTGGGAATGCTATCGGTTCTTGTGCTGCATTACAGGTTTTATCATTGATGATGTCATCTTTTAGGAGAAAAGGACTCTTTAAGAGCTCATTTGCTGGCAATCTGTCTGCAGCTGAAGTCAGACAGCTCTCTATGAAACTTCTTACTTCGACATCTTTGATCTTGGAGAGAGCAACTGGTTTAACACCCTGCGATTGTAAAATTATAGCAGCATTCATATACAACAAAAAGGGCTATTTAGTATTTTCTAAGAAAATCTTGAAGCAGGTAGGTTAGGTAGTTTCTAGGTAACATGTTACTTACTTCAGAAATTTTCTTGTATATTTGAACAAAGCCCTGGCATTCACTGTAAGGGCACTCACCGGTCACCATTTCAAGCATACACATCCCAAAAGAGTATATATCCACCAACTCGTTGTAGTTTTCACCAAAGAGTTCTGGTGCCATGAATTCCAAGGTGCCTGCGTTTTAGGTAAACGTATAAACATCATGTTTGCATGAGAAAGATGTGGCATTGTGGCTTCTAGATGAACTGTACCTTGTATACTCTGTGTCTTCCTCTGTTGCATGACCATTGCAAGCCCAAAATCCCCAATTTTCACTTTTCCATGGTTCCCATTAATGAAAATGTTGTCGCACTTCAAGTCCCTGTGTATGATTGGTGGCTTCTGATCATGCAGATAGGCTAGGCCTGTCAGTATTTGTTTTGCCCATCGCCTCATTGCTTTCATATCAACTTTCTTGTGCTTTGTACGGTACCTAAACACAGCATAGCATGATTAGCATCCATGTTATAAAGGGGAAGGAGGAAGCTAGCTACTTCTTTACAGCTGTCCTTCTGAATGGAAGGCTGAAAGAACCAACTTTGTATCAAACAACATATTTCATTAGGATTCTGAATACTGAAACTATTATGAACTTGCTCAATTCTTATACTGGAAGGCAAAAATCTTTTTACATTGGTAATCAACTGAAACATTCAGCATGTAACCAGAAAGAAGCTAAAAAATGTACTGCCTCAAGTTGCCGGAGGTGAAGAGAGCTCAGTGATGATGTTATCTTATATTAGAACAAAAAAAAAGTTTGTACATTGGTAACTAACTGAACATTCAGCATGCAGCGAAAGATAAGCTTTGTGCAGACGTACTGTCTCAAGTTGCCGGAGGTCAAGAGCTCGGTGATGATGTTAACGGTCCTCTTCTTGTTGTCAACCCACGAAGCGTAGAGCTTGAGGATGTGCTTGTGCTGGAGCGACCGCAGCAGCTGGATCTCCGTCTTGAGCCGCTGCAGCTCCTTCGGGGATCCCATGATCCGGCCGGTTATCTCCACTTTGGCCCACGCCACCTCGATGCCGTCCACCGCATCGAAGCCTTTGTACCTGCCACCAAATCGATCACGTGATGCAACAACACCAAAACGACTATTCTCCTTTCCCTTCTGAACTAACAAAGCAAATGTTTCTTTTCTTTTTTTGACGAAACTAATGAAGCAAGTATTCAAAGCCTGAATTCTGTGATTGCTCGAGTTTATGAATGTTCAGTTTGAGTTCAGGAAATTAGTTACTGTGTCATTTGCTATTACTGAATTATACTACTACAGAACAGAGCAGCTGACGAGAGAAGAACGAGCGTTACACTGTCTTGAAGGCCCCTGATCCCACGATCTCCTTGTACTGCATAATGCACGCACGAAACCGCATAGATCAGGAAACGGGGAGGAAAAATTCAGTGGAAGGAACTCGCAATGCCAATGCGGCAAATATTCAGGAGCAGAGTGGGGAACTCTCCGTTCGCGGATCAAGAACCCAATTCCCAACCCCGACAATACGAGAAAACACCAGCAGCAAACGCGAGAGGCGGAACACGTACCCGGAGGTAACGGCCAGTGGGGTCGACCTCGTCGACGTCGGGGTCGTCCTCCTCGTCGGGCGGCTCCGCCTGACCGCCGCCCGCCGCCTCCGGATCGGGTGCCATCGTGCCGGCGCACTTCTTCTCTCCTTCTCCTCCGCCGCCTCCTCCCCGCCCGTGGTGAGATCGGAATCTGAGCCGGCAAATCGAGCAGCGCGAGACGGCGGCGCGCGAGCGGAGAAGTCTGAACTCTGAAACGCTTTGCCAAGTCCCGCAGCCCGCGGGGGCCGTGCCGCGGGTGTTTAGGAGTGGGGTCACGTGAGGCTGCGGGTGGGACCGGAGGCCTGATGGCAATTGGTTACGGACGCGATTGGCGTCCACGTCGGATGGCGAACCCGGATTCAGATAAACCAGTTCACAAAATATTCAGACTTATGGAAGTACGTCTCAATCTTCAGATAAGGATTTCCTTGAAATATTCAGGTAAGGATTTTACGAAAATCTTGGTGGATAGTAAGAGCAAACGACTCAGGAGCAGTGATTATCGGAATTCCCGTGTTTCCTTTCATCTAAACAATACTCGAATGCATTTGACACTACATCACATGTCCCCTGAATTTGCATGCTACCATTTTGTAAATTCAAACTTGTTGGAATATCTTTGGTCGGTTTTTTTGCTCGATGTAACCTTCCAAAATCCATTCTACCTTTTTATTTCTCTTTTTCTCCTGAAATATTTATCGAAATTACTACTCCTTTTCATCAAAATGTTTAAAACTGCCGGCAGAATTGAATACTTCTCCTCCTTTCCGTCAAAATGTTTAAAAGAAACTATTTGTTTTGGACAGAAGAAAAAGTTGTGGATTTTCTCCGGTAGAAACTAGTGGCAAAGGGACATATTAGAGAACACGTTTAATTTGTTTTTGTTTTGTTTTGTTTTTGGCTAAAAGAGAGATTATTTCGTAGCTCACCATCGTGAGAAATTTCTTATTATGACTCTCTAAACAATGCGCTTTTCTATTATAGGAATCCTAACGTGAGCATCGTTATAATAGGATTGCAAACATTGAGACCTTGTTACCATAGGATTTTAGCTTCATTTAATCCGATTTCGCAAGTGATACATGTATTTGGGACATGAAGTGACCGTAATGCCCCGGGTCTTTAGTACACCGTTCGTATGTTGTAACCAACCGGCCGCGCGAGATCCGGACGCGCGGTTGAAGTGACGCGACGCACGCCGCCGTCGTCGCGATCCCTTCGCCATGGATTTTACGTCGACGCCGCACCGGCATCGGGGAGACCATCGCCCGCCGCCAACCTCTCCCGACGCCCTAGACGACCTCACGGCGGGCGTCTAAGGGCGGACGACCCAACGTTGTATGTTATATGCAATTCTTCCATTTTCTTCCAAGTTCCGACGATCATACCACCATTCTTGCCGTATCATCAGGTGTTTCATCGGATCGGAACGTGCAGCCGCGTCGGCGGTCAAGACATGCGCGGCTCCCTCCCTGCCGGCGTCCCTGCCGGACAACGACGATCTCCTCCGTGAGATCCTCCTCCCGCCCGCCGCCGCTCCCCGTCCTCCCTCCCCCGCGCCTCCCTCGTACGCAAACGCCGGCGCCGCCTCGTCTCCGACGCCGGCTTCCTCCGCCGCTTCCGCCAACACCACCGGACACCTCCCCCGCTCGGCTACTTCTTCAACGACCATCGCGGGCCCGTATTCACCCCACGGCCGGCCCCGCCTAACGCCATCCCGCACGCGTGCTTCTCCCTCGCCGCGCGCCCGCCGGCGGCGAGCGCCTCTTCTTCCTCGGCCGCCGCCACGGCCTCGCCCTCCTCATCAACCGGAGAAGCCTACAAGCCATCGTATGGGATCTCGTCACCAACCGCCAGGCCACCATAGCATACCCGCCGGAGTTCACCACCGACAACGGGGCGCACCGCCGCCTTGTCCCCGGCGGTGATGACGGTCACCACCACCCGAGGCCGTTCAAGGTGATCTTGATACGCACGGAGATAAACCATGACCATGCGAGCGTGTTCGTCATGTGCGTCTACGAATCGAGGACCGGAAATGGGGCAACACCATCTCGACCACCATCCTATCTCCGTTCTCCAACCCGCCCAACGTCTTGATTGGAAAAGCCGCACTCTACGGGTTCTTCCCGAGTGGTCGAACGGCTTCCTCGAACTCGATTTAGATCGGCATCGCCTAGGTGTCGTCGAGACACCAATGAGCCTCCATTCCGTTGATAGCTCAATATTCGGGTTGTCCGGACACAAGACCGGGGGCTTGGCCTTGCAATTCGTCGAGGTTTAGCATCCGGATGTGGGGGAGGAACAAGGCCGATTCAAGCGGTGGTGTTGTTGGATGGGTGCTTTGCAGAAAACAATTCATGTAGACAAGCTCCTTTCGCTACCGCCTTCGATTCACACTTTTCCAAAGCAAGGATACCGGGGTATGATGAGGATAGCAATGCAATTCATCCGTCTCATCGTTACCCGTGCCTTTGCGGTTCAACTTGAGTCGATGCAAAAATCCATGGCGAAGGGATCGCGACGGCGGCGGCGTGCGTCGCGCGACGCTTCGATCGCGCGTCCGGATCTCGCGCGGCCGGCCGGATACGAGATACGAACGGTGTACTAAAGGCCCGGGGGCATTACGGTCACTTCATGTCCCAAATACATGTATTACTTGCGAAATCGATTAAATGAAGCTAAAATCCTATAGTAACAAGGTCTCAATGTTTGGAATCATATTATAACGATACTCACGTTAGGAGTCCTATAATAAGCAAAGCGTATTGTTTAGAGAGTCATAATAGCAAATTTCTCAGCCATCGTCATTCGTTGAAGTCAACACTGACTCTGACTAACATTCACCGTGGTAAAATGAATACATAACCCTCTCCTATGCTTTGTTCCTTCTTGTATTGACTGGGATAGATCCGCCCATGGACGAACCTCTTACTACTATTCGAATTGAAAGTCCACAAGGGCAATTTGCGCGCTCTAAATAAATACGAAGATTGGACATATAGTTTTATAGTGAGATGGATGTGGACATATCGTGTGGAACGGATCTAACCACAAGTCCACAATACAAGTTTATATGAGATTATTGTAACTGTCTCGCAAATAAAATCCCGGGATCATATGAAAACGTCAGAATGAACCTTATGAGTTGATGAAACGGGTACTGTTGTGGGCATTGGGTCACTGGCGGAGTTACGTTGGGGCGAGGTCTGAGTTTGCTCTAGTACCCCCTTTCTTCTCCGACGGCATTTCGAAGCTCCGCCGGTCGGGGCAGCCCAACGGGCGGCGGCTCCAGGCGGCAGTGACCTTTGTCGCTAGAGATCCGCCCTAGCTACGTTTTCTTTCTAGCTCTGCCACTTGTCGTTGGCACAATATGTAGCCACTGGCCACACTAAACATTTCCCTTTGGACACAAAATGGCAGCATTGGCAATGTGAGATCATGGAGATCCACCACCATGAGCAGTGAAAACTGAAAAACATGCCTGCCTGCCTAAACTTTCAGATAATGCATGTCACCTTCATGGAATCATGATCACACCAACAACCCATTACCGATGTAAAACATTTGAATCCAGCACTAAGCATGTAAAAGGGAAGATCACTACAAAATGTTCTAATACCAAACTCAGTTGAATCTCAAAATTCCACAAGTAAATAGTTTCATTTAACCGCTACCAACCCAGGAACACTAACCAATTTGCAGCGTATATAACCATGAGCACCCATGCACAATGCAATACGCAAACCCGAGTGATCTTGGCAACATGGCGCCAAGAACAGCTTCCACGCATGCGGAAGCACTCATCAGGGTGTCATACGTGGTGGCGCTCACCGTCGCGTTGCTCGCTCCGTGCTGCGTGGCATCTTCGAGGTCGCTGCTGCTCTACTCCTCCTTCGCCGATGCGCCGGAAGGCAGCGAAGCCACCGCCCCGGCGCCGGCGCCGGCGGTGCTAATAGAGTCGCCGCCGTTGGATGATGTGACCACCCCGCCGAAGCCGTCGCCGGAGTCCGCCCCTTTACCCGAATCCCCGGCTCCGGCGGTGCTGCTAGAGCCGCCGACTGCGGATACCGCCCCGCCGCTGCAACCGCCGGAGCCATCCCCGGTGGGCGCTGCGCCGCCGCCGTTGGAGGGCTCCCACGGCCAGCACGGCAAGAAGAGCAAGCACGGTGACCACGACAAGGCGCCGTCGCCCAAGGCGAATAAGAAGCACCACCCCCCGAAGGCGCCGGCGCCGCCCAAGCACCACGGGCGCCACCACGCTCCTCCTCCGGAACCGGACGTCTCGCCACCACCAGCTCCGCCGGCAGAGTCGCCGGACGACGGGCAGCCACCGGCCGCGCCGGGACCAGACGGTCCGCACGGCCAGAGCCCGCCGTGGCCGTTCCCGTGGCCGCACCCGGGGCCAGGGGGCAAGTGGCCACCGCTGCCGCCGTTCCCGTTCCACCCGCCGCCGGCCCCCGCGTGGCCATGGCCGTGGCCGCACAACCCGTGGCCACCGCTGCCGCCGTTCCACCCGCCGCCGACTCCGGCGTGGCCGCACCCCGGTCCAGACGGCAAGTGGCCGCCTCTGCCCCCGTTCCCGTTCCACCCGCCACCGACCCCGGCGTGGCCGCACCCGGGACCAGGGGGCAAGTGGCCGCCGCTGCCACCGTTCCCGTTCCACCCGCCTCCGCTCCCGGCGTGGCCGTGGCCGCACCCGGGCAGAAACCCGTGGACGCCTGCCCCGCCGTCCTTGCACGGCAACGACGGCGTCCCATCGACGACGGCGCAGCAGAAACCCGAGAACTGACGTGCCTGCGCGTGCTCTAGGCATCCAAGCTTTGGTTGGGTGATTGCTAGTTGCAACTACTACTCGAGATAACAGTAGAGTTAATAACAAATAAATTTGTGTTTCAGTAGGATGAGAGATTCGTGAGACCATTCATGATGATTTGGTAATTTGCGTGAGACGATTTGGTGTCACTCTGTGTTCAGGCTCGACAGCTCAAGAGGAATTTCATCACGCCATATCGACATGAATAAAATCACGCGGCAGATTCTACGTTTCCGCGGCGTATTACAGTGATTTTACACCTGTGTTTTGCCAAAACTACCCTTTTGAACAGAACTAGTGATGATGAACTAGTTAACTCAAAAACTCTGTTTTCTGTATTGCTCTGCTTCTGTAGCAAACTAGCAATGGGCCGGGTTCAGTACTGGGCCGGAATGACTCACTTACCGCTTTCTTCTTCTATTTCGATCTGGTGAAGTTGGGCTTTGGAGAGGAAGGCCCAGGCATATGGTTGGGTGCATTTGACTGACAGTGATATGCACCCACCACAGGCCACAGCGCAATTTGTTCAATCCGAAGGCCAGAGAGACCCTGAGTACTTGATTTGACCGGTCAATAACCCCAGCTGCACGTCAAGCTTACATAAACCCGGTCGGTTGTTTTTGCTACAGATGGCACTGTCACCGCAAAGTCATATACAGTAGTCTTTAATCTTCAGAACAGTACCTGTAGGCTACAGGAAGTTGACTCGGGAGTCCGTACGACGTGCGGAAATTTGCACGGTCGCCACAATGTGCACGTGTTTTGCTTTGATTTAAACAAAGGGCACGTTCAAGCTTCGCACCGCAGCCCCCCACCCACCCACGATGCGTCGACAAGGAAGTGTTGGTGCGGAGTCTTGAAAGCAAATTAAGAATGTTGCTTCTGCTGCTGCTGCTAATAGCTACCCAAGTAAATCATTTTAGCCTTTTTTTATATATATTTATCTATGTTGTGAAAAGCAGCAAAATGATCTATGACCGTTTCTTCGATCCTTCTGTCGTGATCTGACGTGCCTGTCAACTTGCATCTCCAGTGCATTGTATTGGCGAGGAGAGCCGAGCCGAGCCGAGCATCTTCTCGAGGCCGAGGAATCACTACCACAGCAAAAAAAAAAAAAGGTTTACTCTTTTTTTTCTTCCCCCTCCAAGATACAAATTTGTTTGTTTGGTGGTGGTCGATACTGATCTTTGGTTTGTTACGAGAGAAAGATCTTCTTACTTGGCATTCTTGGTGGTAGTTTGTTGTGAGAGAAAATCTTCTTTGACTACGGTGGTCGATAAAAGCGAACAATGCGCTGATAGTAAGATCCCGATCAAATAGACTGATCTCGAGTCAAGAGCTCCTGACATGACCGTGGAAAAAGGGGTGCATAATTTCTCATCACGACGAATTAATTAAGCGTCGTTTAGTTAGGAGATCTTTTTTTGACCCTTTTTTCACTCAAAATGTCCAATCAGGACTCAGGAAAGACTCAGGAGCCCCTGACGCGACACGCCGAAAAGGATGGCATATGATTTCTCATGGAAAAACTCAACATTGTTTTTTCTCTCTCTCTCTTCTCTTATTATGGACACGACGATTAGCGTGGCCAGGAATTTTCAATTTGGTGGCTTGCGTGGGGGGTGTCGCACCTGAAATATGTACGCAACAAGTAGATAATAAGACCAGCTAAATCCTACTCGCAGCTGATGATATGTTAATAATGACATGATGTTACGGCGCGGAAAACTGATCTCACCTTGCTCATTGCGTGGTGTAAGTGTAACTCGGTGCTAATCAGCCGTTTCGTTTAGGCTACTGATGATGGGCGATCTTTGGTTTGTTTCACGAGAAAAATCTTGCGACCAGTTCTTTTGGTGGTTTTTTTGTTACGAGAGAAAATCTTGTTGTTGGACGATGGCAATAAGCCGAAGCGAGCAGGCGGAAGGATATGCATGGGAGGCTTGTTAGGACCAAATTTAAACATGTGGTGTGCCAAGTGTAAACTGTTCATCAAAACTTAGGGCTCGTTCGGCTTATCTCGACTCGACTTATCTACTCTCACACAACACTATAGTTCAAACTTTATTCTTCGCATCCGCTGAACATGATAATTTCGCGTGTACAGGAATAAATCATTCTAAATGTTGATATGATTATGATCTTTTTGGGATCGAGATCGTCCGTATTCTTGTCCGGCGGGTCCTCAGTGCCAGTGTCCAGTCCACCACACAGACACCGTACACTAGTGGCTCTACCGGTCAAGTTCCAGCTGACACGTGCTGCCCGTGCCTTTCGGCGCCGTGCGACACCTGCTGCGGGCGCGCCCGGTGGGCCCCCCACCGGCTCCCGCAGCAACCGGCAGCTTCTTCCACCCGTGTGGAGTTACCGTTTCACCCCCTTTCCACCGCCGCGTGGTCCCACCACACCACCCGCTCCCTGCGCCCTCCGCGTACACCCAACCACCCACCCCACCGCTAAACCTCGCCTCGTGATTCGTTCGCGCTGGCCTAGCTCGTGCGCCGGGTCCACGCGGCCGTGCGCCGCGCCGCGCCGGCCCCGCCTCTCCTGCACCTGCACTACCCCTCCCTTCCACAGTTCCACTCCCACCGCGCGACCGCGACGGCTCGACGCGCACCTACCCAACCCACATCCCTCCCGGCATCGATCCCCCCGCTCCAGCTCCGAGCATCCATCCCCTCCGCCCCGCCTGCCCGACCTCCCCCAAGTCCCCACTATCACCCACTACCCGCCGCGCGCGCCACCGCAACCACCTCCCCAGCGCCGGCGTTGACCGCCGCTGACCGACCTACCGACGACCGGGCCGACCAGCCATGGACGCGCGCCTGCCCCCTCCGGCGCCGTCCTCGTCCTCCTCCTCCTCCGTCTTCGGCGGCGGGGGCGGGGGCGGGGGCGGGGGCGGCGGCGGCCTCCCCGCGCGGGGGCACCACCGCCGCGCCCACTCGGAGACCTTCATCCGGTTCCCCGACGCGGACCTCCTGCTGGACCCGGACGCCGACTTCGGCTTCTCCGACATCGACTTCCCCTCCCTCTCCGACGACTCCCCCGCGTTGTCCGACCCCACGCCGCAACCCCCGCCGCCGGCGGCCCAGTCGCTGCTGGAGCAGCAGGCGGCGCAGGCGCAGGCGTCGGCGGCCGCGGCGCAGAGGCCGCCGAGCGGGGCGCACTTGCGGAGCCTCTCCCTCGACGCCGCCTTCTTCGACGGCCTCTCGCTGCAGGGCGGAGGTGGGGGAGGAGGAGGAGGGGGCGTCGCGGGCCACAAGAGGAGCGGCTCCATGGACGGGGCCACCTCGTCGTTCGAGGGCGAGTCCGCGCCCCCCGGCGTGCTCCCCGACTACGCCAAGAAGGCCGTCCCCGCCGAGAAGCTCGCCGAGCTCGCGCTCCTCGACCCCAAGCGCGCCAAGAGGTGAGCACGATTTCTATGGTGTTAGCTTCTCTTCTCCCGTGTTTCGTTATTAAGTCCTGGCGTCGAGATTTTGCTTAATTGTCGTGCTTTCATTGAGTTTTCAAGTCTCGAATTGAGATGCAATTTGCGGTTAAAATCGTGGTTCCCTGGTGTTCCCTTGTGTGTAGGATTCTGGCGAACCGGCAGTCTGCGGCGAGGTCCAAGGAGAGGAAGATCAAGTACACCGGTGAGCTGGAGAGGAAGGTTCAGACGCTGCAGACGGAGGCTACCACGCTCTCAGCACAGCTCACGCTCCTTCAGGTAAGGAATGATGCTCGGTTCCTTTGACCGGTTATATACTACAATAAATCTTTAGTGTCGATCCCAACTCTGGAATCCGGGTTATCCGCAGAAAAGAAAAAAAATATCATCTTATGGTTGGTGCGTACGAAACGTATGATTGCCTCAGCCAGCACTAGTTATCTTATTGGAGCTTGTCTCGTGCTACAAGCACCACAGATAAGCTATTATTTTATACGACTGCTCAGAATTCTTTGTTCTCCTGCTGTGCTGGACAAGTGTGGCAACAGATATTAATCAAACCCTGTTTTGTTCTGCTTTGTTCAAACCCTGTGGCAGGATATTAATCAACTAGAGAAAACAAATGGTTTCCTTCAATCACATCCTCTCCTCATCATTAGTCACAATAATTGTTCACTATTTCGGTTTTATCCATTTCATTTAATCTGGGTTCTCATGCCTCCTCATTACTATAAGTTTTTTATGTTTTTGCGAGGGTTTCTTCAAATCAAACTACATCCTAGTTATTAGGATTAATAAGATTTCTCCTTGCTGGTTCATGGATAATGTTTTTCCTATGTCACAGGAGTTTTAGACATTCCATTATTTAAGCATTTCTAAACTATAAGGTATCAACCAAACTAGGCATTCTATGGATATTTGAACTTGGGGGTTTTTAAAGTTCTTTCCAAGTTTTGAGTTGCTGCCTATTTGTGCATTTTGGTATCACTGATTGTCAGTGCATTTTTTAATTTAGCTTTGTTTTTAGTTACTCGTTATCTTTTTAGACACAAACTTTATTTCTTCAGCACGCAAAAGATTTATGGCCTTACATTTGTCTGTCCTACCTTTCTGGTTTAGTTGAACAATTTTTAGGATACAGCCACCCAAGTTATGTTGTGTCTTTGCTGAAACCATCATGATTGGCCATCAGCAGAAAACATTACCCTCCAAGTTGTCTTGGTTTGCAAAATTCTTGCACGTAATGAATTGGATTATGTAAGCTAGTTACTCTAGAAGATTGATAATTCGGTACCCTATTTTGGGATAGTCAGCTAAAGAAATGCTGAACAAAGTATTTCTCCAGAGGTATATATTGTACTACGTATACTAGTAAGTGATGATTGAGCATACAGTGGCTTCAGATGTTCTCTATTACATTATGTTACTAGTTTTCCCTTCATCTTGTATGGTCATCAGGATGCAGATACCTTGTCCAGGGCTCTAGGCTCTATAATCATGGTAACTTTATTCTCTCAGTTCAAGGCTGGGGTGAATATTTGTGAGTTGAGACCAAAAGGTCATTTAATTGATAGGAAACTTCTACTTTTTGCTGCATGATATGGTGCAGAATAAGCTGATTCATGCAAGTGTAGTCTCATCTTAAACTATGGTCCAATATGGATTGTGAATGACAAGCTAGTGGACATGGCAAGTGCAGTTGCCATGTTATCTGTAGCCAAGCGACAATGGCAATCAATGTGTTGCATTTTTGTTCATGGCTAACACAGCTCTAAAATTGCACTAATTTTTTATCTTTCTATTTCACATCTTTTCTGAAAAGGTTGTTTAGTTGATGTGACTATTGAAGGATTTATTGCACCTAAAAGTAGGTTATAATGGAGATGCTTCTGTAGTTGATACTTGATAGGTAGGTCATGTCACAAACAGATGCTCTGTCTGAAAGCTGGACTGATTGGAGATGTGGAATCAAATGGGGTTGGTGTTAGGCTGAAGCTTTGGTTTTGGTGGGTCATGGATCTTAACACTACACTCTCTCCAAAAAATTAGGCTGAATTTCTGGAAAGTTTATTTAATAAGCAGGAAAGAAAGGTCAAAAACAAGATGATGTTCTTAAAAGTTTAACTAGATCTAAAATTTGTTGGCCACCAAGACTATCTTTTTATGCTTTTTTGGTATTTTTCTGATTTGACGCTATTTTAAATTATCGCTCCATTGGTCATCATCCAGAGAACAGTGCGTGGCTGATCTCCAGGCCTGTAGCTAGTGTATTTGCTTGTTTTATCCAATGTATTTTTTGTGCCCTTAGTGTATTTGGTTCAGAACATCTCTAATATTGTTTCCTTTACTCTGCTGAATGCAGAGGGATACCTCTGGTTTAACCACTGAGAACAGGGAGCTCAAACTCCGGTTGCAGGCCATGGAAGAACAAGCTAAACTTCGAGATGGTATGTCCTACTCTTCTTTGTGAAGTTAACCTACTGTCAATGACATAGAGGCCCAAAGGGAGACTGACTTTTTCCTGTTTCAAGAACATTACAAGGCAACTGATATAAACCAATCAGTGATATCAGCTGGCATTGACTATCAATCTACCTGTTGATACCCCTATTGCGTTTGTTGCAGCCCTGAATGACGCCTTGAGAGAAGAAGTCCAGCGGCTTAAGATAGCTGCAGGGCAAGTCCCTAACATGAACGGAAACCCCTTCAACGGAGGACTACCACAACAGCAGCAGATGGCATCCTATTTCTCACAACCGCAGCAGCAGATGCAATACTTCGGCGGCCACCAGGGCCAGCATCAGCATCCTAATCACCATCACCGGAGCCCTTCAAATGGTGGCGGACAGTCCCTGAGCGACTCCATGGATTTCATGTGAGGGCATGGACTCAGGCTCCTGGGGCCACATAACACCAACTGCAACTGAAGTACTGTAAAGGTAGCTGATGTATACCATATTCGTATGATATGTACCATTTCTCATGCTAGCTAGATGTTCTTTGTACCATTAATGGAAATGTCATCCGTGCATGACAACCCTATATCATCTCCTCGGTTTTGGGGGATTAAGATGCCTTGACTTGTTGACATGTTGCGTGCCCTGTAAAGATTGTTCCTATAGTAGTGAATGGAATGGTTTTGTGGTTGAAACTGTTGTTTCGGGTGGGTTGCTGGAAGACTGAACTGCTCAGGTTGGTCATCACATTTCCTGCGTCCCTGAATGTGGTTTGATTTTTCGCCAGTGAAGTATTCTGGGGCTGGAACTGGAAGGCAGCTGGAGGGATTACCAGTTGCCCTCTTTGTCCTACTCTTTACACATTGCGATATAAGATACGAACTCTACTGTACTCTCCAGTCTTTGCTTGCTAGCTGAACTACACTTCAAAGTTTATCATTCTCCTTTAATTATCTATTCGTCGTTCCTTTCCTTGATGTTTGACACTTTGTGCTTGCTTCCAGGGTGTGGATTAAGATAGTTCACAACGGCGTTGTGTAGTACTAGTAATTGAGTTCGCAACACATTGCACCGCTCAACACGATGAGGACTGAGGAGCACACAGGAATATGGAGCAAGTACACACGGAAAATGAAATAAGCAATTGACGATGAGGAGCATAGGATCGGAGTGAGTCAGAGCCTCCGAGGCAGTACTGGTGTCATGACCTCGATCTATCTCCCTCATTTATTCATGGTGACTATGCATCGACACGACGACGTCACTCGCTCACTTGTCCCGTCCCATGGCCATGCGTCTTCTCCACGGATTCAAGGAAGCTCCGCCATTGCTTGATCGCGTGATCCGCAGCCTGCATCCAAGATCGACACAGAATGAATGGGACCTTTACCGATATCGAATTCAAAAGAACGAATTCCTAGATCCATGTCGGACAGCAACTACGTGTACCAGGTATATGTGATGCTGCCTCGCTCGGTTGATGTTCCCCCGCAGGCCGCCGCCGGCGAGGTCGCCTTCTTCCTGACCCGACGACGGCGGCAGGTCGTGGTCCAGCTTGCACCAGAGCTCGAACCGCTTGTTGATCCCGTCCAGGAGCTCGACGGCGCGCTTGCCGACGACCACCGCCGTCCCGGCGTCCTGGGCGGACGCTTCCTCGGCCATCTGTCTGCGGGCTTCCCGCACCATGGCGTCCATCGCCGGCGTGCGGAACCGGCCGGCGGCTGCCGGCAATCCTGTCGCCGCCGTTGCGCGCTGCATCTGGCAGCTCGACAGCCACGAGTAGACGCACCCAACGCCCGATCCCTGCTTCAGGGCGCCCACCATCGCGTCGACGTCCCAGTCGACGCCTCCCAGGTCGAGGAAGCTCCTCGGGGCTTCTCTCCACGACTCGTCGGACTTCTTGAACTCCGCCCACTTCCTCTGCAGCGAGCTCGCCGCGACGGCCTGCAGGACAGGGTCGTCGCCGGCGCCCTTCCCGTGGACGAAGACGGCGCCGGCGGCCTCCTCCTTGAGGACATGGAACTCCTTGAGGACGCCCGTCAACAGGTCCGCCACCTTGGACCGGACCATCTGCTGCAGGGCCACCGGGTGTGGAGGGCATGGGTTCGCCGGCGGCGCTTTGCTGTCGGCGGCGTGGACCGGGAGCAACGCCGAGCAAGTGTCGGTAATGGATGCCGACAGCTTGCCGGTGCCGCCGGCCACATCCTTGTACGTCACGCCGGCGGTGATGCCGTTCGACGTCGTGTAGTAGCCTCGCGGCCAACTGCCGGTACGGTAGGAGAAGTGGACGACGAGGTCCTTCACCTCCCCGGCGTAGAGCGTGCCGATCAAGACGCCGCCGGATGTGCCCCGGAGCGTGTGGCCTCCGGCGTCGATCCTCGTTATCTGCAATCCGCTTGACTTGATGTCGACGCAGGCGTCGACGGCGACGGCAGTCTTGAACCCGGCTAAGCAGACGGCGAGGGCCTCCGTGATCTCGCCGCCGAGGTCGTCGCCGTCGGAGATGGCCGAGGAGTAGGTCCCGTAGGAAATCTTGGCGATGTAGTGCAGCGCCTTTGGGTCGTGAGACCTGCACAAACCCAAGGTGTGGACTGGGTACTTCCGGAGTGTTGGAAGACATGTATCTAGGCGTCCCCATCTCGCGTGATACGCACTGTGTCCGTTGCGTTCTGGCCGTTGCGCTCGCCCACCTCGCGCACGACGCGGACTTCGCCGCCACGCTCGGCTTCGCCCGCATGACGCGCTCTACGCGTGCATCGCCTGCGGCTCCCCTGTAATTTAGCAGAGTCCAGCAACTCTTGTGAAACATGTATAAATACCACACATGAGATCAATGGAAAGTCACGGTTGATCCAATTAGCTTCTACATGGTATCAGTTACCTTAGATCCTTGATCCTTGCTTCCGCCACCTCTCTCTGCCATGGCACACTCGCCGGCCAATTCCTCCTCTTCTGAATCCGGCGCCACCAATCCCTTCCACGATGCGCCGCAGCCTACTTCCCTTGCTGTTCTTCAACCTGTCAACATTCGCAATCATGTTCCAATCCATCTCGATCTCATCGAATCCAACTACAGCCAGTGGCGTTGTCTCTTTGACTCCGTGCTTGGCAAGTTTGGCCTCACCGGCCATGTTCGTTCCCCGCCGCCTATCCTCGACCGCGACGCGGAATGGCAGCAGGTCGACTGTTGCATCACAAATTGGATCTACACAACCGTCAGCAAGAGTGTCTTCGACCTCATCTACAAGCCCGACGCCACTGCATTCACCCTTCCGCGACAACGAGATGGAGCGCGCGGTCCTCCTGGAGGCCGAGTTCCGTAGCCTCGTCCAAGGAGACCTCTCCATCACGGACTACTGCACCAAGCTGAAGAAGCTCGCCGACAACTTGCGCGACGTCGGCCATCCCGTCTCCGAACCCAGCCAGGTGCTGAACCTCCTTCGCGGCCTGAACAAGAACTATCGCCATGTCAAGCCGGTTCTCACCTCCAAGACCCACACCTTCATGAGTGCGCGGTCTTACCTCCTCCTTGAAGAGCTCCAGCTGCGCCAGGAAGACAAGGCTGACGCCGGCCAGGCCTTCGTCGCCGGCCACAGCGACACCACTGGCTCTGGCGCATCAGCCTCCTTCGGCGGCTCCTCTGGATCCGGCGGGTCCACCGGCTCCAGCGCCCCCAACTCCGACGGAAATCGCGGCTCCCGCTCCAAGAACAAGCGACGCGGCCGCGGCAACTACGGCGGTCCTTCTTCCTCCGGCGGCGGCGGGCCCAGTGGCGGCGACCAACCCACGCGCCCCCCTGCTCCATGGTCTGGCCACGCCAATCCCTGGACCGGTCTCGTGCAGGCCTGGGGAATGCCTTTTCGTGCACCTGGCTACGGCGTCCTGGGCCCCAGACCACCGTTCCAGGCCCAACAGGCCATGCTGGCCCATCATTCGCCTCCATCCACACCGGGCGACGCTTCCTATACCTACGGCACGCAGAGCTGGGACAACAGCGCCCTGTACGCTGCACTGCAGAACGCCGGCGTCGCCACCCAGCCACCAAGCTCCGCCGACTGGTAGTTCGACACCGGCGCCTCCACCCACATGTCGTCGACCTCCGGTATCACATCCTCTCCCACCCCCCTTCCCTTTCAGTCCTTCATCACCGTTGGCAATGGTGCACGACTCCCTGTCACCCATACAGCAGCTGCCACCATACCCACTTCTTCCTCCCCGCTACAACTTAATAATGTCCTCATCACACCATCGCTTATAAAGAATCTTATCTCTGTCAAGCAATTGACTCGCGACAACAATGTCTCTGTTGAATTTGATCCCGTTGGTTTCTCTGTTAAGGACCTGGCTACTCAAACGGTGATTCTCCGCTGTAAGGGCGCCGGCGACCTTTATCCGGTGCGACTGCCACAGCATCAAGCCCACACCGCCTCGTCGTCCGTCTCCGTGGAGCTGTGGCACAATCGCCTGGGCCACCCGGGTTCTGATTCCTTGCGCAAGGTGTTGCAAAGCTTTAATTTTCAGTGTAATAAAACCAATGCTCACTCCTGTCATCACTGTCAGCTGGGCAAACACGTTAGACTCCCATTCTTCTCCTCTGATACACCTGTTTATTTTCCTTTTCAATTGGTTCATTCGGATGTGTGGACGAGTCCTGTTTACAGCAATTCAGGTTTCAAATATTATGTTGTGTTGATTGATGCCTTCACTCACTACATCTGGACATTCCCCATTCGTCACAAATCTGAAGTTCAGGCCATCATCCGCTCCTTCTTCTCGTACGTCCACACTCAGTTTCGCCTACCCATTGTTGCCTTGCAAACAGATAATGGCCGTGAGTTCGACACCAACGCCATGCGCCTCTTCCTAGCCGCTGCAGGCACTGCCTTCCGTCTCTCATGCCCTTACTCCTCTCAACAAAATGGCAAGGCCGAGCGGATCTTACGAACTATTAATGATTGTGTCAGAACATTGCTTATTCACAGTGCAGCACCTTACTCCTTCTGGGCCGAAGCGCTGAACACAACCACGTACGTCATCAATCGCCGACCGTGTCGCGCCACGGGCGTCGCGACGCCGCATGAACTTCTCCTCGGCACGCCGCCGAACTACGACGAGCTCCGCGTATTCGGTTGTCTTTGCTACCCCAACATCACTTCGACGACACCACACAAGCTTAGTCCTCGCTCTGTGGCGTGTGTGTTCCTCGGCTACCCTGGTGACCATCGTGGTTATCGGTGCTACGACATTGAGACCCGGCGCGTGTACACGTCGCGACATGTCACCTTCGTCGAGTCTGTCTTCCCGTTCCGGCGTCCCTCTTCGAGCTGTACCCCGACGGCACCGGCGCCCGAGCTCTGCGACGACAACGACGACGACCCCGCGCCTGCCCATGCTGCCCCACGACGCGCGCCTCGATTGTCCGGTGCGCCGCCGCGCGCGGCGGGTCACGCCGGCGCAATCATCCGCGCGTGCTCATCCATCGCCGCGGCCCGCGCCGTCTCCGCCACGCGCCACGACACCGATCTTTGTCTCCACCACACCCGGCCCGGCCCATCGCGCGCGCGCCGCCACGCCACCGGCCACCTCGCCCTCGGCCGTCGCCTGCGTTCGACACGAGCCCCGCCTCGGCTACCACGAGCCACGCCGCGGCCGCGCCGATCCTCCCGACAACGGCTTCGGCCACCACCACCGCCCGTGCTACCACTCGCTCCACCCCACCACCAAACCCAACACATCCCATGGTCACACGCGCGCGCGACGGGATATACAAGCCAAACCCCAAGTACGCCCTAGCCAGCACTGCACCGGCCATTTCACCAATACCTCGGTCTGTTCGTGAGGCTCTCAAGGACGAGAATTGGCGCCGCGCCATGCAAGATGAATTTGATGCCCTACAACGTAACCAGACCTGGACGCTGGTTCCGCGACCTCTCGGCGCGCCCGTGATCACTGGCAAATGGGTGTTCAGGCATAAGTTCAACTCAGATGGCACACTTGAGCGCTATAAAGCTCGGTGGGTGGTCCGAGGCTTCCATCAGCGACCAGGGGTGGATTTCGGTGAAACTTTCTCCCCCGTTGTCAAGCCGGCGACCATTCGCACCGTTCTGACGCTCGTCGCCTCTAAGAATTGGCCGGCGCATCAACTAGATGTGTCAAACGCGTTCCTGCACGGCAACATCACGGAACGCGTTCTATGCCAACAACCCGCGGGCTTTGAGGATCTTCATCAACCATCGGCTGTTTGTCTGCTGTCGCGCTCCCTCTACGGTCTTCGCCAAGCGCCGCGTGCATGGTTCACCAGGTTCGCAGACTTCGCCATCTCCATCGGCTTCAAGCAATCCCGCTCCGACTCATCATTATTCGTCTACGGCCACGGCGAGAACATGGCGTACTTGCTTCTGTACGTTGACGATATTATTCTATCTGCATCGTCGACAACTCTCCTTCGGCAACTGATCACCAGCCTCCAGTCTGAGTTCAAGCTCAAGGACATGGGACCGGTGCACTACTTCCTCGGCATCGACGTTCGCCGCACTGCTGCAGGCTTCACACTGTCCCAGTCCGCATACGCTCAAGAGCTTCTGGAGCGCGCAGGAATGGCGAACTGCAACCCTTCTCCCACACCTGCCGACGCCAAAGCCAAAATATCCAGCAGCGATGGCGCACCACTCAAGGATGCTGCATGGTACAGGAGCATGGCCGGGGCACTTCAGTACCTGACACTCACACGCCCCGACATCGCCTACGCCGTCCAGCAAGTCTGCTTGCACATGCACGCACCCAAAGACTGCCACGGCGCCATGCTCAAACGCGTGCTTCGCTACCTCAAGGGAACGACGACGCTCGGCCTCCACCTACACGCCGCCAGCACGCCGACGATCACCGCGTACACCGACGCCGACTGGGCCGGGTGCCCCGACACCCGCCGCTCGACGTCCGGGTTTGCGGTCTTCCTTGGCAACGCGCTCATCTCCTGGAGCTCTAAGCGCCAGACAACCGTGTCTCGTTCGTCTGCAGAGGCAGAATACCGGGGTGTCGCCAACGCGGTGGCAGAATGTTCTTGGCTCCGTCAACTACTCGGTGAACTCCACTGCGTCGTCCCGAAGGCAACGGTGGCGTACTGCGACAACATCTCCTCGGTGTACATGGCTCGCAACCCTGTACACCACCGGCGCACAAAACATATCGAGATAGATATCCACTTCGTCAGGGAGAAGGTCGCCATTGGGGAGCTCCGTGTCTTGCAGATCCCGAGTGCCCATCAGTTCGCAGATATATTCACGAAGGGGTTGCCGACAGCCATGTTCGAGGATTTCAGGTCCAGCCTCTGCGTTGGATCAACGAGCTGAGACTGCGGGGGGGTGTTGGAAGACATGTATCTAGGCGTCCCCATCTCGCGTGATACGCACTGTGTCCGTTGCGTTCTGGCCGTTGCGCTCGCCCACCTCGCGCACGACGCGGACTTCGCCGCCACGCTCCGCGCGCTACGCTCGGCTTCGCCCGCATGACGCGCTCTACGCGTGCATCGCCTGCGGCTCCCCTGTAATTTAGCAGAGTCCAGCAACTCTTGTAAAACATGTATAAATACCACACATGAGATCAATGGAAAGTCACGGTTGATCCAATTAGCTTCTACACGGAGGAGAGCTCGGACAGGGTCGGTGGCGGCGATGCTCTCGTCGCTCCACTTGACTTGCTTGTCTAGGCCATCGGAGATGAGCACGATGAACCCTACACGCTTCTTGTCCGCTCTGTCATCCAGGAGCTGAAACAGTACATGAGCTAGTATTTCAATATTTGGTACATATTATAAGTCAAATCAGTAAAGGATATGAAATTCAAATTGAATATTTTTGAATAAAAAGAAACAAAGTGAAGACCTTCACGGCATACTCCAAGCTTGGTTTAAAAGCAGTACCATCGTCACCCTTAGCCATGAGCCCATCCACCTTCCTTTCCACGGCTGCCCGACCGCCACCGGACATTTCCAAAATGCCGGTGGTATGCTCCTTGACGACCTGATCGTTGAATGCTACAATGGCGAGACGGTCGTCGTCGTCAAGCTGCCTCATAACGAATTTCATGGCCTTTTTCAGCAGATCCAGCCTGCTTGTTGACGACGGCGTCGGCGTCTCATCCGTTGTTGGAGGAGATGCCGCCGGCCAGCTCATGCTGTGGCTAGTGTTGATTAGGATGGCCAGGTCGATGGGGGCGTGGCTCTTGGTTGACGAGGGTGCTTCAACGCGCACCACTGCTGTTCCGTTTAGTGTCAACTCGCGTGAGTAGTCTACCAGAAGGATAGGAGGGTTCATGGCAACGCTCACTCTGACTTTCTCGGCCGGAGTCATGATCTTGGCCTGCATTCGCATTCCAGAATTGGAAGAAAGTTAATGAGCGAGACAACGAGTTTAATATTTCACTGCTACTACCTCCGTATCGAAATATTTGTCGCCGTTGGCTTTTTCTTATAACTTTAACCATTCGTCTTATTCAAAAAATTATTTCAAATGCGTAAAAGGGTAAGTCAAATTTAAAATGCCTACAATAATAAAGCATGTAACAAACAAAATAGATGGTATTTACATAATTTATTGAATAAGAGAAATGGTCAAAGTTGTAGAAAAAAGTCAACGGCGACAAGTATTTTGATACGGAGGGAGTATATATACTCGGTAAAGTAAAAACACTTCAACAAACTAGTAGTAAAATGGTTTGTCAAGTCAAATTTTGACTACTCAGTACCAAAATAGCTATCCAACAAATTAACCATCCAACTCATAAGTCACCTGGCTCTTCAAATTGCGCGCACTCTCTCTCTCTCTAGCTAAATTTGGCAAGCAGTTCGGCTAGCCAAACTAGCTTGCCAGGTGCTGGATGACATGTGCAGTGGAACCTACGCGTCAGTGTGTGAAGAGAAAGAGAAATTAGGAGTCAGAATAAAAAGCCTGTTGGAGTGAAATGTAATATGAAGTGAAATATTTATAACAAATAGACAAATAGAGAGTCAAAAAGAATGCTCTAAACAAGTGGTGTGTGTGTGCGGAACCAAATCTTTTAAAACTTAGGGTACATATATATAGTTTTGTGACTCTTGTGCATTATGCCGCCAATGTTGCGCATAGCGGGCTATAAGATTTTGCGGAGATCTCTAAAATTCCGCTATAGCGCTGCTAAATGCCGCTATTAGTACAACGTAGTTGTAGTGACAGATAAAAAAACGATATATCGTCGTTATAGGGCCACTATAACCCGCTATTCGCAACACTGATCGCCGCCCACACTGAAATAATGTCATGTAAAAGCAAGTTTAAATCTCTAGGGTTTCATTGGGTTGCACTCAGTGAATAATTCGGTGTGCATATTTTTTGGAATCTTTGGATTATATCCTGCGTGTAGGGTTGATTCCACATTTGCTTATTTACTTGTGCCTTATTCTCGAACCTTTAATTATTTTGGCCAAATATGGCTTAATTAAGCCATATTTATGCATCCTCCATGAAGGAGGCTTGACTAATTAATTGGCTGATCTCATGTGTGTCCTTGTGGGAATGTTTAACCAAATTAATAAGTTAGCAAAATAGTGAAGTGCTCCATTTAATTTCCGGATGAGATACATATACAGTGGAGTCAGGATTTGAGACTTCGGTATTCCCATTTGTCAAGCTATTTTTCACTAGAAAAAATGCTGTACCTTTGAAGTATAAATTGTAAACATATCTCGAGTAATAAAAGAACTACAGAATTTTCAAAAGGAAAAATATTTTCATCATGTAATAGGCAATACTACTAGCAGCCGGTTGCAGCATCGTGTTTATCCATTTGCCTAGATTCTAGCCAGTCGCGTTTGTGGAAGCGTGGGTTTATATGGGCCCCTCTTACCTCATGCTAGGTGATACCCCGCGCGTTGCTGCGAGAATTTTTTAAACAAAATTTTAAGGTGAAATGTGAAAGTAGTGACACCAAAGATATTACATGGCAATATTCGTTTGTAAACTCATTATATATGAAAGCATGTTATTTTGTTGAGAGTAAATCATTCTAAAATCGTCAGCAGGAATTTTGTGGTGTGATATACATGCTATAAGCCACAGAAAATCGATTTAAGACATAAATATGTGATTTGACGGATGATGACATGGCGTATAGTGGATGGTGACATGGCACATAGTGGATGATGACATGGAATGCTTGCATGTTGAGAGAAATCCAAACATGACTTGTAGTGGGTCTCACCTATATAAGTTTTATAGATATGAATACATACACTACAAGTCATATCTTACACACTTCTCGGTCGCAAATTGTAGATTGTTTTTGATTTTTTTTTATAAAATCTATAGAATTTGCTACGTATGATACGTATCTAGATATATGTTGTGTCTGTATGCATACATAGTAAAAACAAAGGTTATGAATCGAGGTATGACAGAAGCAGTTATTATCCGTATAGCATGAAGTAAGAGGTAAGGAAATTTATAAATCGATAGTACCTGCTTTAATTTCGAGTATGGCAGTAAACGGGAAGGATCGGAGATGATCTGCTGGTCGCTTGTGTCGGCGGGTAGTCCTAGTCACCGTGTTCCCGGGTCGCCCGGGGCGAGGAACGGGAACGTGGTACGCGGGACGACGGTTTTCAAAACTCCTCGGAACGGTGAGTACACAGAGGAAGGACGTTCCAAATCAATTTGGATCGTGATCCAAGAAAATTCGGGACGATGTTCCCGGGTCGGCAGAAGGAACGAGGGAGAGGGACGAGGAACGAGGAAGAAGTTCCGAAGCGCTGGAGCTGATTAATGGGATGATTAATGAGGGAGAGCGAGATTAATGTGCCGATTAATGAGGGAGGGGCTGGTGAGCAAACCGTTGCCGCGCATCCCGCTGATTAGGGACGATATTCCCGGCTGAATGCTTGCCCTTTGCATCCCTTCGCCACGCGATTTTCCTTCCCGATGCAGCGCCCTCATGGCCTTCCGTCCCAGGCGCGAGTTGGCCGAGATCCGGCGGCGGAGCAGTCGATATCCAGGGCAGGCGCGGTCGAGATCCGCGGGCGCCGCGGGCGGCGCCGGCGGGGTCGAGTTCCGCCGGCGACCCAGCAGACGACCCGGCTCGTCCCCGTCCCGCGTTTTGGGACGACGATCCCGGGAACGCGGATCGCCGCGTCGTCCCCGTTCCGCGGTGACTAAGGTCAGGACAAGACAAATAAAATTGTTTGATCGATTTAGTGAACCAATGCAAGTTCGAGTTTGGCAGTGAAGTAGTCTGGCCCCTTGTATGAGTCTTATATGCGACCAGAAGCACTAGAACAACGTCTAGAGAAACAAAAGGAATCACTAGATCGAGCAAGCTAGATGCTTGAGTGAGTCACTCGGGCAAGCAAAGGTGACAAAGTACAAACAGTTGAGACTTGACTTGAGACTCGGTGAAGGAAAGGAATAGCTTCGAAGCATATCAGTACCACACAGCAGTAATATATGTGCATGAAGGAAAGCACATATATTGTTCAATCCGGTCAGAATAATAGATACATCAAGAAAATTGTGATAGAGACTCAAATTTATTCAAGAAAATTGTGATAAGACTCGAATTTATTCCGGATTGAAATTTAATTTACTCATCATAATAGATAGAACAAGAGATCGAAGAGCCGGATTGAATCCACATCTCGTGACTAGTGGATCGATTCCAAGTCTTTTGGTGCATCTATCATGAGTAAATTAATTTTTGATTCGGAATAAATCCGGATCTCTTACAGTACCTATCATAATTTTCCTGTTACATTTATCAATCCGGTCGGAATCAATCCGGTGGAAATGAATGAGGTTATTATAAAAAGACCCAAAGTAATCCGATAAAAAGAAGTAAAATAAATGTTCCTCGTTGTCACTAAAAATTATCTTAAAATACATCTATATACTATGTTTTATATTAGCTCAAGCCGGATAGGATGACAGTCAAATTAGCAATTCTATTGGACCATAATTTTCTAGCAGACTTGCCAATTTTTAACGGGACTACTAGCGCCCGGACGTCCGAAGGAGAGGAAAAAATCGGACTCATGCGCACCCGTCAGATCAAGGTACTGTAGACCTCAGATCAACACTGTAGCACTAGAAAAAGTACAAATCCCATCGCAACATCAAGTCATCCCATCGCAACATCAAGTCATCCAGTCGCAACATCAAATCATGTTGCATGCAACATGGAGAACAAATTTGGCAACATTAAAAAACAACATACACAACATTTGAAAACAACACCCGCAACATCGAGATATACTTTTACAACATTGTAACATCAAGATCTTTTTGCAACATTAACATGAAACACTTGCAACATTCCCTCGAACCCTCGTAAACACCCAAAACATATATTTGCAACATACACCACACTCTTTCCCATGACCGCATCAGAACTCCCTAGACGGTGTGGCCGCCCTCGCCATCACCGGTGCCCTGCCTCCCCACTGGATCTCCACCGTCTAGGCGCCGCCGTCGCGATCCCGTCTGCGACCACCTCGGCAACTGCTTCTCCCCGACCGCCTCCTCGTCCTCCTCCTGCTCTGCCACCGTCGCCGCGGGGGGAGGGGCGCCGCCTACTCCCCGCCACAGTGCCTCTCACACTCAACATCCACAATAAAACACTTGAAACATACAACACAAATAGTTGAAACACTTTATGAGCACAACTATTGCAATATAAAAAAATCTCAAATCAACACCGCAACATTAGAACCTCAGGTACTGCAACATGAAAACAACACTGACGCAACATTGCCAGAAACAACACTGATGCAACAAAATGCACATCATTTGAGGGGAGGGATGGGGGCGATGGCGATGGCTGACCAGCGGCCCGAGGCGTAGAGCACATCGGTGAGGTGCATGGCCCGAGGAGAAATGGGAGGGGCGGCTCACGCGGTGGCCGACGCAGCTCGCCCCTGGCCACGGGAGAGGCCTTGGGGCGAGCGGCGCTCTGCCGGGATTCGACCGTGGAACCCGTTGGAGCAGGCGAATCTCCATGGAAGCAGCAGCACACAAGGGGCGCGCGCGGAGCTCCAGCTGGTGCAGAAGGCGCGCGGAGCCACAGAGAGCCTCCAGGCGTCGTGGTCCGCAGCTGATCTCGGCTCCTCTGGCCGGTGTGCAGCTGCAGAGGGCCTCCAGGCGGAGCTCCCACTGGGATCCGCGACTCCAGGCTCGGGGGTTGCAGGCTCCCTCTCCTCGCCGGCGGCCGACACGCGGGGGTGGAGGCGGAGCAGGCGGCGCGCACGAGAAGGCTGAGTCGAGCTCGTACGACGGCTGCTCGTCCTCCACGCACATGCAAGCCCAAGAGAGCTAGCAGCAGGAACGATGTGCACGGGGTGGAGCGAGTGGAGAAAAAAAAGGAGCAGCAGAAATGAGTGGAGAGAGAGCGCAGAGATGTGCACATGGAGATGTAATGAGTGGATAGAGAATTGCTCTATGAGAACGAGTGGACCAGAGACGATGTGGGTGGGCAAAGCAAGAGGGTGCTGGTGCGTCCAGACGTCAGCGCGCGCGGTGGGCCTGCCGCCTGCGGGATGGCGTCCGATTTTTTGTCCACGCTCCGGACGTCCGGTTTGAAGCATTACCGAATTTTTTACTTGGAGACTGGGACATCACTTCTGATACATTCTTTCTTAAGCCAATTTTTTAAGTTACATTGCATTGTTTAGGCCACATCGCAAGCGAAGAAACAAGCCCATAGACAATTAGAATAGTGAGCCAATAATATAAGCCCAGACTGTAACGCGCCATACCTGGATCAAATTGGCTTGGAAAAAGTCCATTCCACAACTCTCATCTATAGACGTTGTCAGAGTTTCAACCCCCAACCGCAAAACCAGTTATTGAACACCTATGAACTATCGAAACCGTCCGATTTACGCCCCTCGGCGGTTTCTGAGGTGGTTTTGTGCTGACGTGGCAGGTTTTGGGGTGGTATTTTGCTAATGTGGTTACACATCATTGATATATACTGCCACAGTGTACAAATATTTACCCATAACACCCAAAACATCTATTCTCCTCACAGAAAGGTCACTGGTCTTCTTCTACCTCCGGCTTTCGGCGCGGTGGAGGGACGGTGGTCGGATCCGGCCAATCATGGCGCTCTGGACTCCAACAGCGATTGGATCTGGGGCCCCACCGCTACTCCGCACTGCCTCTCCCTCCCTCTCAACATCCCTCGACCTCGTGCGCACCGGCATCGAAGACAGCCATACCGGCGACACCCTTCCCCTTCCCTCATCGATTTGGTCACCGACGAACACAAGGAAAGGGCCACGACGGCGGATCCGGGCGAGGAGCACGATGGACAATCTGTCATGGCCTCCTACACGCGTAGTAGGCCGGCAGCCCATCCCCCCGCGTCTCTCCTCCCTGACGAGGCTCCTGGCCGTCCTTCTTGCCTACCCCTACTCCACGTCGCCGTCCATGGCATCCACGCATGGTGTTAGCGAGTTTCTTCCTCCGCGGGGGTGCGATTGCAAAAGAGGGGCATGACGACGGAGGTGGGGGTGCGAGGGCAGCTTCCGGCACGGTGGAGGAATGATGTCCGGATCCGGCCAATCATGGCGCTTCGGACTCCGACGGCGGCCGGATCTAGCGATGCGGGGGAGGAGCAGGGAAGCAGCTCAAGCTCATCGCCAACGCTCGGACCTCTCTCTCCCCAACACGGCGCCCACGCGCTCGCTCTTCCTGATGGGCAGCCAACTCCCGCCTGCTCCCCAGCTCATTTTCCTCTAGGGTGGGAGGCGGTGGTTGGAGCGGAGGGAAACAAGCGGCGGCGGCTCATTCTCCGCCGCGGGAGGTGGGAGGCGGCAGAGCTCAAGCTTGGGGACGTGAGAAGAGCAATAAGGGGAGAGAGAGAGGGAATAGGAAGGGAGGGGAGCGGTGGATCGAGGGAGCTCGCCCCGACCAGAGAGGATGGGAGGCACCCAGCCGGAGGTAGAAGAAGACGAGGCACTTTTGCGAGGAGAGTAGGTGTTTAAGGGGTTATGAATAAATAATTGTAGAATGTGCCAGGAAAAATTGATGATGTCGCGCCACATCAGCAAAAACCACCTAAAAACGCCGCCAAGTCAGCAAAACCACCTCAGAAACCGCTGAGGGGGGTAAAGCGGACGGTTTCGATAGTTCGTATGTGTCCAATACCTGGTTTTGCGGTTGGGGGTTGAAACTCAGATAACGTCTATAAATGAGGGTTGTGGAATGGACTTTTTCCAATTGGCTTTATGAAACAAACAGTCCAAGTCCAACCCAGCGCTTCAACGGATAAGCCCAACAATGCGAGCCCAAGAGCGAGGCACGGTCGACACGTGTCCTCCTCGGCCCATCCACCCGTCACCCGCTCAGCCGCCCTTCCCGTCTCCGGCGCCCGCCGAGGCGGCGCTGGAGGCCGGAGTCCCACCTCCGATCTGACCCCCCTCTCCGCGCACCACCATCACCCGATCCGACGCAGCGCCGAGTCAGCCGCCGGCCATCGACAGCTACCGCCCCCAGCCCAGCTGGCTTCTCGCCTTCTCCGACCCCCGATCCAGGTAGCCCGTCCGCCCATGCTTTCCGCATGGAGATTCTCTCGCTTCGCGCCGCGTTCTCTCGTTTCGCGCTGGGTTCGTTGTCGCGGTACGGCGCGAACCGCGTGCGTGGCTCATCACGCGGTTGGTGGTCCGGCCGGCTGCACATGAGAAGACAGGAGTGGGGATCGAGGGTGCCCTGCGGTGCGCTCCCTGCTACCGTCCGTCGATCATGTCGCCGTGCGGTTGCATCTGGAGGTGCGAATCGAGCCGAATCGCACGCACAATCATGGCATTGCCATCGTGCTTCCTGACGTAAGGGTTCGCAACGTAAGCGAGTCGCGCGGCGCGATCATACATGGTTCGTGGCGTCGTGCTTAGTCTGTCCCAACACGTGCTTTATTTGTGACGGAATTATTTGATTAAATCATGGGTAGATGCGTCACCTAGAATGATTCATTGAATTGTGTTTTTTGGGTGGGGTGGGGTGGGGAGTTTTATTTACAAACTGTCTTCAAGCTGCAGAGAAAACATCACACTGTTGTACAGTTCTAGGCAGCGGTGTGAAGAGGTTTGAGGAAGGTAACAAGCAAGCAAGGGTGTATATTCTAGGAATGAGATGAATTTTAATAGCATGGTCCACATGATGTTTCCTCTCTACTCTTATAACAATCCTATTCTAGTCTTGTGTCACGAGTTATGGCCCAATCAAGCTAGCCGAGGTAATCAGATAATCTGATTTCAACTTTGGAGTGCTACTGCCTTGGACCTTAGCTTGCCAAGCATGTTAGCAGGAATCTACCCTGCAGCAACTTGCTACTCCTTTAGTTTTCAGTAGTTAGGCAACTAGGTTATGCAGCTGATTGTGACGATGTTCTTTTTCTTACCACCACTTTCCAAACTTCAATATGTTCTTCTTCTTCGTAGCCGTTGAAATTTTTTCCATCTAGCTAGGATAATCTTTCAATAATAGCCTAGTCTGCTGAAAGAGAAATCAAGCTGACTATGCATTGTCGCCCTTGGATGGTGACATGATGCTTGCATAGTCAAGACTGATATTTCTTGGTTCTGAGTGTGCTAGGATGAAAAGTTAAGACAACCTATTTCTCATCTAGGTAAATGTTGACAAGCACAATTGCACAAATTGCTATTTACCTAGACTAGAAATAAGTTGTCTTCTACTGCTGCTTTGTAATCCGTTTTACCTTTTGGAACCGGTGTTGGAATCTTTAGTAGGATTTCGCTGAAGTTTCAAATTGAGATTATTTTATCCACCATCAGCTCATTTATACTGCACCCTGTCACTAGTGGGGCCACGTGCAATCTTTTGCCCCCCCCTAGAAAATTTGTGACGACAGAACAAACTAAGGCTGATGTAATTGTTGGAGACTAGATGAACTAACCAATAAAACAGCAATAAAGATATAGCATAGCCTTTAACATGTGCCAATCTGAAAGTGCCTTTTATTTTACATTTTCACATAGAGGAAGATTGTCTTCTTGACTAAGAACTATGTTATATCTTTGATGAAGGCACTACTACCATGCAATGGAGACTACATTATTTTAACCTAGCTGCCTAATTGCTGGCATTGTGACATTGTGCTTGCACCTGTTTCGTATAAACCGAAAGGTAATGTGCAGTCTGTACTTGACTTGCCACTTGTTGATACAGTTTTCAGTTGTTGATGTAAATTGTTCTGTACTAAGATGATATTTTAAGGTACCTTCAGTCTTGCTGGTGATAAGGAGACCATACTGAGTTGATGCTGCCGAACACAAACCAACAGGTTGTTACGGTGCTCTCGTGCTGATGTCTTCTGCTACTGCCGGAGATGCTTCTCACAACGACTGAAGGCATTTTATTGGGGTCAATTCCTACTCTCACTTAAGCTGATTGGAGTAATGACAATGCTGACAAGTAGCTTATCTGCACGAGCTCTCCTCTCACCTTCATTCGATATCATTGGCACCAAACATGTTCAATGAGCATGGTAGGTTACTAATCTCCCAAAGCTATGTTTCGTAAAGTAGATTAAAAAGTCATTTCTTTACGTTGGTGATTAATTATAATCCCCTATGGTAAAACCTTGGTCCCTATGAAATTAAATGCACTAGAAATATATACTTACCGTACCAGGTTAATGATTTTCCCTTTTTTCTGTCTAAACATGTAGACTATTATGTTATATATGTTTGATTTTGAAGGTAGCGTCCTGTTATTATCCTAAACTGCACACCATTTCAGAATATATATTTTTTTGGATAACAGATTCTCCTTTTCACTACCTATAGTTCAATTATATTCTGAAATTCTGTTTGGTTGAGCATGATAAGAAGAGTACTAACGAATTCAAAATGCAGAGTTAATCTTTATGATGTGCAGGTGGCACCAGCTTAACTTGTCATTTTGTACCAAGTACATTTTGGGACAATGCATGGCCAATTCTTTACTTCGTTTTGGGAGGAAGAAAAATAGGTGCATTATTGCCAGTCAGCCTAAAGCCATGCATCGTTGCACTACATCCACAAGCTGCTGCCTCTGCCGAATGTCTGGCACCGATCATATTCCTTGCCATGTTAAAGTTCAGGAGAAAACTTTAGAAGTTCAGATTAATATATATCAAGGGTCAGCTTGGAGACAAGAAGCCTATTTGGCCCGCACTTCTTTTTTTTTTGTAAGTTCCCGTTCACAACAACTCTACTCCTTGAGACAATCAATCATTGTCCTCATTCAGTTCCACTGTAGTGGAGACATCTGATAACTATTTATAAGCGGTGAGAAAATGACTACATTGACTATGTTCAGAGTATGCCAACAGTTAGCTATATGATTGCCTAATAGGTATAAAATAAATGAATCTGGAAGCAACTTGGTGTCATGAGTTCATTGGGCAAATAACTAATAGTTGAACACACAATATGGGGTATAATAACTGTGTTTCCAGTGGTCATATCAAATATAAATTTTAGGTCATATACATTTTTTGGCTATCAGAACTGTCATATATAAATTTTTATATTTTTTCTGGATTAGATTAAATGAACTATTTCTTGTGCACAAAGTTGAGATCGAAACCTAAACTACAGCTTTGCTTTTAAATTGTAATTGCCACATGGCTGCATGCTGAGATCAACACACAATTACTTATCCATATATATAGTTGAGTCCAGTAAAGGATTTATGAGTCGATGCTGACACGTGGCCAGAAGCACTACAGGAATATGCCCTCAGCGCATTCTGAGTTCCATCTGCTTCTCCATGACAGGCCAACAAAAGCACTCACAATGTCTTTTGATTTAGTATATACACTCTGAAGTTGGTAGAGAGCCACGCAAGGAGACAAACGCCTTTGGATAGATCCATGTTGCACCAGGGCTCCAAGTTCAAGACAGTTTAGCTTGCATTAGCATTGAAGGTCCACAACCTATTCTCTATTTTCTCCTTCAGTGTTCTCTCTGCCCTTTGTCTCCTCGCTGTGTATATAAGTGGCACTAGAGCATATGGACCGAAGCAACTCTAAGGTAGGCAGTGAGTGAATGGAAACCATGTCATATCCTTGTTCTCCTCTTCTCTCCTTTCCTTTAAACGAAGACAGTTGCTATTCGCTATGGTCTCCTCAAGTAGCCCACCATGAGAATTACCCTGTTGATCCTCCCCCATATCTTCAAGAAGATTGTGAGTTTTTTGACACCATTGCTGTAGATTCTAGCTATACACATGGCCAAAATGGTTTTGGTGTTGATGTGTTCACCCATTTTCATGAGAGGCTTCTGCTCCAAGAGAGTGGTGACTTGGCGGCTATTCAAGAGGAGCTCATGGAGGAGAACAGTCTAAGTGATCTCCTTCTCACTGGAGCAGAGGCAGTCGAGGCTGGAGATTCAAGCCTCGCCTCGGTAGTGTTCTCAAAACTTGATGGTCTCCTGCCTGTCGCCTGTGAGAATGCAGCAAGCAGCTCTTTTGATCGCCTGGCCTACCACTTTGCCAAAGGCCTGCAGTCCCGGATGTCTGGTGCCTGCTCTCCATGCTACCCACCAGAACCAGTTCAGTCTGGTACCATGTCGGTACAGCAGATGATACAAGAGCTGTCACCATTTGTCAAGTTCACGCACTTCACCGCCAATCAGGCCATTCTAGATGCCACCACAGGCATCATGGATGTCCATGTCATCGACTTCAACCTTGGCGAGGGCGTCCAGTGGCCGTCACTCATGTCAGACCTTGCTCGCCAAGGTGGCAAGTCGTTCCACCTTACAGCAATCATAACAGATGCTGGTTATTGTAACAACACTGACCACATAGCTGCACGGTGTCTTGTGGAGTTTGCCGAGTCCTTAAACCTCCCCTTCCAGTACAGCTCTGTTTGTATACAAAGTGAGGAGGACCTGGAGGACTTTTCCAGGAACCTTGAAGGCTCAGTGGCTGTCTCATGTGACACAACGAATTTGTGTTACAAGTTGCGGAACAAGTTGCAGATGCTACTACTTGGATGCGTCAAGAAGTTGCAGCCTACATTGGTGGTCATCATAGAAGAAGAGCTGGTCGGATTTGGAAAGGAGACTTTTCTATCTCAAGGTTCCTTTGTAGAGTTCTTCTTTGAGGCATTGCACCATTTCACAATGGTGTTTGAGTCCCTGGCAAGTTGTTTCAGAAGTAACAACAACAGGATCTTGCTGAGGCTTGTGGAGAGGGACATGGTGGGACCAAAGATACTGGACTTTGTGGGGCACTACGGGTCTGTGACACTTGAGGCTCCTCCTTCTAAGGATTTGGAAGGGTTTATGCCTTGTGAGCTGAGTGCTCATAACATTGCGCAGGCCAGGATGCTGGCTGCGTTGTTCAATAAGAGCTTTGGTATTGCACATGAGAAAGGCAGGCTTCAGCTGTGCTGGAAGTCCAGGCCTTTAATTTCTGTGTCAGTTTGGACTCCTGTGTGATAATAAAATTAGTTTGTGATGGTCTTAGGGCTAAATTTATTTGCAAGACAGTAAGAGTTTGCACTGGAGAATTTTTCTTTTGGGTTGGAAGATATCTTGTAGAATGCAATTATGGGAATGCCAGTATTCTGTGGTTACATATATAATAATCTTTTTAGGCCCTTGCAATGCAACTTGTACACATGATAAGTGACAGTGTTTTATCCTTCTCTAGTCGGGTGTTTCTTCTAAATTGAGGTTGGTGATGGCTTTGAGTGCTAGGTTATAGGTAAATTTAGAAGGCCCACTGGCAAACTCAGGAACAAACGCATGGGCCTCTAGCCCAACGCATCACCAGCCTCTCAGTCTCAGGTCGGAAATCCTATATATCTTCCGGAAGGTGAGAAGAGATTGAAACTAACAATGTTTGAGATTCCTGCAAGTATGCAACCAACCACAGCCACTTAAACCCTAACCTCATATCCTCTCTCCTCCCTCCACCTACCTCCCGCCGACGCCACCATCCTGTGCGAAATGCAGACCCCCGCGCGACCCGCGGCCGCACGCGGTGCGCTGCTGCCCTGCTCCGCCGCCTCCATGGACGCGCCCCCGCGCTGCCCGCCATGGCTGACCCGCCGGGAGCTCGGTCATCGCCGCGCAGGAGCTCGCTAGCGTGCCGGACGCTGGTGCGTCGATGGGTGGCCGCGCCATGTCCGCCGGTGTGCCACCAGTTGGAGGTGGAAGAGAAGATGCGGAACATTCTCAAAAAAAAAATCTGCAAAATGTTGGTCAACATTTTTGCTGCAAAATGTTGGCAACACTTTTTTCTATAGAAATTTTGATCCAACTTTCTAAAAAAATGTTGGTCAACATTTTTGTTTTCAAAATGTTGAAAATATTTGTTATAATGGAAGCATTAGGGAAGAAGAGAAGAAAGGTTTAGATGGGCTTTAGTGGGCTGAAAGTTTCAACTCTTATCCATCTTCCGCAAGCCATATTCTCACACTCATGTCCGCCAGCGTATCCTGTCATAGGTCTCCTAAGAAAAACTTAAATAAAAAAAGAAAATCATGCAGTCTTGATGTAGACTCGCTACATCGATCACTGTTGACTGTCATTTCCCTTTGCGGACTTCCTAAATCTTACTGACCATATGTAATACTCCCACCGTATCGAAATATTCGTCGTTGTTGACTTTTTTCTTGCAACTTTGACCATTCGTCTTATTCAAAAAATTATCGCAAACATGTAAAACGATTAACCAAGTTTAAAATACATACAACAATAAAGTATATAGCAAACAAAATAAATTGTACTTGCACAATTTCTTGAATAAAACGAATGGTCAAAGTTGTAGAAAAAAGTCAACGACGACAAGTATTTCGATACGGAGGGAGTATGTTGGAACAGACAAGTCAATTTAGGTATACCATGTGAACTGTTTTCTGTCACTTTCAAAAACTGGCTACCTGGCTACTAAAAGTCCTGGGTACCTGGTTGGCTCTCTCTCCTTGCAGACTTCAACAACTTTTTTTTTCTCGAAAGACTTTGCAGACTTCAGTTTGATCACTTCATCCAGGGAGTTCTCATCATGGATGCACTGATATCTGCAGTTGCAGGTGATCTTATGAGCCGATTCATCTCTTTTGTAGCAGAGAATTATTGCAATCATACAGATAACGAGGATAATTACGGGAGGTTGGAGCATGTCTTGCTAAGGGTTCATACTATTGTTGAGGAAGCAGAGGGGCGGCACATCACAAATCAAGGAATGCTTCTTCAGCTGAAGATGCTCATCAAGGACATGTATGTTGGGCACTACATGCTTGACAGGCTCAAGCATCAGTCTATTGATGAAAAAAAGGTTGAAGGTGAGGCGAATCATCAGAACCAATCATTTTCTATGTCTGCTCTTAGTGCTGCCAAGCGCTTTCGTTTTGCTTATACTACCAGAAAGAACACACCAGTAGTTTCTGGTACTAGACCAAGTGCAGCAAAGCTTAAAAGTATGCTTGAAAGCTTAGAAACAAAGATTCAAGATATGAGGGAGTTCGTCATACTACTTGCCAGCTGCCCTCGACTGCCTCATCAGCCTTATAGTACATATTTGTTCATGGAGAGGTGCATGTTTGGTCGCTGCTCTGAGAAGCAGCAAGTCATTAGTTTCTTGGTATGCAATGATACTCACGACTCCCCAAATCTAGACATCCTTCCAGTCTTGGGTCCGCATAGAGTCGGAAAGAAAACACTTGTGCAACATGCTTGCAAGGATGAGAGGGTACGCAATTGTTTCACCGATATATTGTTCTTCAGAGGAGATGATCTAGAGAATGGAGAATTTGCAGCGAACTTAAAGGTTAACTCACGGAAGTGTTTGTTTGTTGTTGAATTCAGTTGGGGTGTGGATGAGGTAGCATGGGCCAACTTTAAATCCTATTTGCTGAACGTGGTAGGTGCTGGAAGTAAAATTGTCCTGATAGGAAGAACTCAGGAGGTTGCTAGGTTTGGGACGGTTCATCCTATCTGGATGAAGAATTTGTCTCAAGAAGAGTACTGGTACTACTTCAAGGCTTTATCTTTTGGAAGCATGGATCCTGATGAGCATCCAAGACTTGCATCCCTGGGCATGCAGCTTGCTACTGAACTAAAAGGCTCATTCCTGGGTGCAAATATTCTTGGTGAGATGTTAAGATGTAATCCTAATCCTCAATTCTGGCAGACCATCTTGTCAAGTGTCAGGGCACTAGTACAGGAACACCTGTTTTCCTCGGGCGTACATCCGGAAGACCTTCTCGAGAGAAATGCTCCTGTTGATTTCCCAATGGCCTTTGTGGGTGCTCATGGTCAGCGATGTCTGGTGTATGATCTTAGGGAGGCTGACCCTGGACAAGATGAGCTACCGTTACCGACTTCTCAAGAAGTGCTAGTGGGTGGCAAGGTTCCTTCTGAGGAGAAGTTTGATGTGCTGGTTTGGAAGTCTCGCATCCCACCATACTGCAGCTACGTAGCAACTTACAAGAAACAGAGGCCGGGCCGCATGGTTGGCAAGAGGAATCGTCTGGCACTGAGTGAAACATCAGTGTAGTTGTCTGCTAAAAAAGTTCTCAGGAAGGTATTTTGCATGCATCCTTGGGCATCTGTGCTCGTCTGCTCGTGTATGTATATATGATCTCAAGGCAAGGGAAGCCGGCCGTGTCCACAATGAGATTAACGTCAGAAGGACCACTGATGAATGGGTTAGAAATTTTCTGGTGATGGGGAAGTTTGATATGCCGGTAATGGAAGTCTGTCTGTGTCGTGCGCCTTTGAACTATGAAGCCAAAGCCCGTGCACATGATGTGTCAGCCTGGTATTTAACTGTATGTAGTAGCCATTGTGGACTGTATGTAACCCATTGTAATTTGTAAGCATGATTCTTGTTAGTCCATTGGAGCCTTGTAGGCTTCTCTTGTTACCGTATCGGGTTTTCTGCAATGCTGTCCAATGCTTTTGTATGAAGAATATGTTGTTGTGATAGTGTAATCCCCTCTACTTGCTGCCTGTCCATTTTTTCCCAGGCACTGTTTCTTGCTCTGGTTGTCATATGTTGGATGCTGTTCATTCTTGAGAGTTATAACTGAATCTTGCGTCGGATATTTGACTGTATCAGTGCGCAAAGATTGCAAAACCGGCCCGGCTGCAACTTGGGCCAGGATCAGAAAGCTGCGTCTCCCAATTTTTCGTTCGCATCGCATCACCCATGCAATGAGTAGGCCCAACAGAAACTACTTTTTTTTTAGATGTTGATGAACATCCATCCATTTGTCGATTCGGTGTCAAACTAGCTCGTGGAGTGCATTGCTGAACACGTCACGCTTACGACGAAAAGCACTAGACCTGTTGCCAATAAACATAAGAACATCTTGACTCATGTGAAGTCACGGCCTAATCATGCCAATCAAGTAGAAAGCATTTTAGAAGCTTCAAAAGCAAGTGTTGACGCTACACAGGAGATTGTAGTGTAGTGCCTGATCATGACGCACATTTTTGGGAGCAGAAAGTTGCCGTGCATCATTGACCACTAGCATCATGCCCGTGCGTTGCTACGGGCTGTAATAAAATTCTGAACATACAAATATGATACTAATGTACATCATGCTCCCTACTATTTCAACTCACTAAGACTCATAAGTATCAACGTTTTTAAGTGTCAAAATGAGCACGACACAATATTGATAATTTTTACTCTTGTTAAGCATGCACATAAATAGTGACAACAAAGCTAAATGACGTGCATGTGCTCTGCATGCAACCTCACTTTTGAAAGTGGTTGTGCGTTGCTACGGGCATCCAAATATTTAAAATGAATCCAATTTCCTTAGCGCAATGCAGGTTTTCATATTTTCCTAGTCATATTATGCATGGAAGAATGGCCATATTTCCGCTCTTTTTCCTTTTTTTATTTTCCCCTCTTTTAATTTGTTTTATTTTTATTAGTATAGATAGTAAAATGCACGTGTGACACACACATGTTTTCCAAATATTTGGTAAACAAAAGATTTTATTCATAAAAATTCCAATAAATAATTTACTACCATGTAAACAAAACATTTTATTTATAAAACATTCCTCCTCGATGCCACGCCCGTGGCTGCTGGCTTCGCGGTCGCCACCGCCGCCGATGCGCGCTGGTCTTTTTTGCCGCTGACGAACGACGGACTCTGGCGCCAAGAATAATCCTTTACGCTGTCGCACTGGATCCGGATCTCGGCGACGAACCAGTACAACACGGGCATCATCGTCCCTTCATGCCTCGGAGCACGAGCTGCCCTCGTTGCCTCATGAGACGACAAGCACGGTCGTCTCTTCGATCGCCCGCCAGGGGCTTTCTTACAAAAAGGACCATCAAGTAGACTGGCAAAAAGACATGATGTACTTGCCCAAGGCCTAAGGGCATGTACAACCCTTAAACATGAACTTGTTAGTAGGATCTCGGATTGCGTATACAGACAGATACACAGACAATTCATACAACTCATAGACAGGAAGGTCGTCTGTAAGCTGTTTAATGCTTTGTGTATACCATTGCATTTGTGTATACCATTGTGTGATCATTTGATAGAAAATGTATCAAACAAATAAATAAGGGAAACATGTTATAACATTTTTTCTTTATTTATTATTATTTTCATTCTTTGTTTTTCTTTTTTCTCCCCCTTTTTCCTTTTTTATTTTCCCCTCTTATACATTCACGGATTCACCACATCCACTTCTCCTCTGCCTCACAACACGCCACCGTGGGCGACGCATCCCCGACGAGGGCCGGCGCGCACGGGGGTCAACTGCGTCGGGGTGCACATCGTCGTCGTCGCCGTGCCCGCGCCAGGCACGAGGCTCAGCATCATGGCGCTTGACACCGCGAGGGACGACGCCTTGATTGCTGCCATGGCAGATTCCCCTCCCTCTCCTCTGTCCCTCTCCATATACACCGGCCAAATCCCTCCCTAATGCCTCCACCAGAATCAAACCCCCTCCACCCAAGCGTCCGTCACCTTCCCAACTCTGCCGTGAGCCACTCATCACCGCTGGCCATGCCCCATGCGGTTGGGGATTGAAGTCGCAGCAGAAGGCGGGGCTCAGCAGTCGCGACAGCGCTCGCGGCAGCCGGACCGGAGCTGCCGGCCAAGGCGCTCACGGTGGTGTCGCGGCACCCCTGGCCGGCTAGCAGCTGAGCCAGCCATCGTGACAACCGCTTCCAGCTCCTCCTCCTCGGCCTCGAGCTCCGCATGGAGCTCACGCGGAGGTCGGTGCAGCGCGCGGAGGCGGCAGGCCAAGTCAAACTAATGCTACAGTAGCCTCTATTGCACTTGTTCGAAAGAGTTTGGCATGGATTACAGGGATCATCCCGCTGGTTTCAACTCTCATAGGGGTGAGTCGGAAGCTTGTTTGTTATACATTATTACTTGTTTTGGCTACCTAAACTTATTTACCCTGAACCGTGTTTACTATTGTGCAGGTTTGCTTGCTGATGAACATGCCACTCACCAGGGACACCCTCCTGTATTCAAATGTCAAGATTGATTAGTTTGGAGGGAAGGGATGCTGCTATCGACATGCTTTGACTTGTGTAGTTATGGGCTGGTTTGGATAGAGAGAAAACGACCTTTTTTCATTTTTGTGAAGAAGAAAACTTGTATCGGCTGTTCGGCTGTTTTACGAACGCATCGGCTGTTTTACGAGGGCCCACGGGGTGCAACGGATTAAAAGAAGGGGGGAGGGGGGTGAACGACGCAACCATAAATTATAGATTGGTATAGAAAGCAAGAGAAGCTTCAATCGGCAAATATGTTTATTGTTAGGAGTAACGTGGATGAGTGTTTCATGTATACCACCCAATTTCAATTCAGGGGACCTTTGATATATTATCTCGTATTTCAAGTATTTTTTATAAAGTAATACGAAAATCTTTCTCATGGTGCACTGATAGTGGCCAATCGAAGTGCTCTTTTCTTGAGAATCTTAGCTTATCAACATCCAAAAGATTTCCCTTTTTGTGGGCTGGTCTTGGTGACGTTGATCCTAAGCCTGATCCAGTGGAGCCAACACACACACATCAGCCAGTTCCTTTCACCTTTTTTTTTGCAAAAAATAGTGCTTTGCACTGTTTTATATGCCAAGCAAGTTGACGACATGATAGACTCCATATAAGGTGAAGGCCTGAGCAATGAATTACATGTAAAATCTTGCTGGAGTACTGCCGCTATATATGAAATTACATTCTGATCCCTTCTTCTTGACCCAACTCTTTGGATTGATAAATAAGGTGGTTTGTTTTCAGTACAACTAAAAAAGATGTGCCTAATCCGTATCCATCTAAACAGTTTCGTAAGATACATCGCAGTATATATAGCATTCATATATATCTGAGCATGCCTTCTGCTAGAAAAAAAAAAGTTCAACTGCATCACATGAAAAACGATGAATTATCAAATATGTAGTAGCCCTCAGTAACAACTTTAGCTTTTTTATAAAAACAGTCCTTTAGGAAAAGGAACACAAAAGAAAAGGGTCCCTCGGGAGTTAAAAATTTGAGCTAATTTGAACAATAGAAAGAAGGACCATCCTATGTAGAATCCATTATTAGGATTCTTAATTTGGCCAATGGGAGATATGATAAGTGACGTGCCAATTGGGGAGCAATGGTTCACTTGGAGTTGGGCGTTGCAGACCCAGGCAGGATTTCATCATCCAGGTTACCTCACTCACATCATCCTTTTTCCAACTTGCACTTGTATGGCTTGGCTCCAACCCGCATTTTGGATAGAGCTGAGGAAGGTCAGTGAAGTCCGCATCAAGGGCATCTTGGTCTTTCCCTGTTCACCAAGAACCTGCTACCCCATTATTGCTGAACAATACACTATTGCCACATCAGCAAATTGGATCCTGAAAAACAGAGTTTTTGTTTTGACAGGAACACTGTTCAAAAATTAATGTCTGCAAATTCATTTTCGTGGACGACTTTGATGCTTTTCTACAAATCCAACAAGATGGCTTTGGAAGTGTGTGAGGAATTCTAGCTATCTTGCCGGTAATAATTCCATTACCACTTTGAAAAGTATGTTGAGTAGTAGTATGTATCTAAAATGTGGGCCGGATTCGACAAAATCTCTAGTAGTAGTACGTATCTAATTGGCAGCGCATGTCATTATATGCAAAGTGAGTCACTGGTAACAAAAATACTAGTTGCCGCCAAATCCCGATTTGTTAAACAAGTCATTGGCAAGCATATTCCATGACATCCCAAATCCCGATTCCTGACCCATTTTTAAGGGGACCTGCTGCCCACATGCAAGCCAAAAATGGTTATCACAGAAAGATAATTCGTTGGATCTGCAAATAGTTTTTTCACAACATATTGCGATTTGCTTGACATAAGGCTACGGCCTTCTAACGTGAAGTTTCCATGAACTTCACTGTCATGTGTCGCTTTTGTGACTAACTTCAACTATATAATACTAGGTGCCCCGTGAAAGCAACTTCGTACCTAAATGCCACACTTGAGGCAGCAAACTTCTCTTGTTTTCCTTCACATGGTGCTCACTGATTAATGAAGAACACGCACATCACTTGTCGCTACAATCCCATGGTAAACAAACACGCATAAAACACGTTTGCTGCAGTAAGGGAAAGTACACTAAATTGAAGCCTTTGAGTTTCAGTACGACGTTCAAGCCAATGTATATATACCATTTTCTCTAGATCGACAAGTCTAAATGACACCGGTCTTAGTACAGGTTGGATTAATTTGTAGTTTGAACACTAACAAAATATAAATGATCTAATAATTATATTTAATTCCAAATTACAAACGTAATGATTCATCTAGATTCCTTGGAGACACCATTACCATCTCCAAAGTGATCCAGTTTTTTTAAATATAAAACAAGTGCTATGCCAAAGTACGATAACATGTGCGAATTGGCTTGTACTCCAATGATAGGACGGTTTTCCAGGTTGGACGTTACCCACCAGAGTTCAAATCCTGGCGCTCGCACCTTTTCCTGCGAATTTCCCGGGATTTACCAACTTTATGCGTTAAGTGGTAGGCGACGTGTGCCGTCGACCCATTGGTAATTAGCAAAAAGATAGAAAAACTGTTTTAATTAATATAACACAAGCAAATATCATGTCTATTCCTTTCAAAAATGAATAAAAAGGAAACAGTTGGTTTATGCCTCCTTTGCTTGGTAACTGGCAAAAAGATAGAAAAACTGTTTTAGTTAATACTTATAAAACAAGCAAATATCATGTCTATTCCTTTCAAAAATGGAAAAAATAGGAAACAGTTAGTTTATGCCTCCTTTGCTTGAAGCAGCATGGAGCAACTAACAGGATCGTTCCAAATTACACTAGCACACGAAAAAACGGCATGCTTCCCATTTGCGATGCGACCTGTGCGTGTGACCCTATCCTCTTCCCCCACCTCCCTGCACCGCGTCCACGGGGTATCACCAGCTGACTCGCCGGTCCCACCAGAGCCGGTCACGAGGACGGAGCCCACCCGGAAACGCATTCGCAGGGAACCCCCCCGAGGGCCCCGACCCGCGGCGATCTTACCATTCTGCCCCCGCAACCCCGTCGTATTTCCGACCCGAGTCCCTCCCCTTCCCTCCTGCCCAAGTCCAGCGCCCGCACCCGCACCCGCACGGCACGATCCTTAAAGCTTCTTCCATTGCTCCCCCGGCCTCGCCTCCTTCGAGACTTGCAGTTCCAGCACGCTCCCACGCCCACAAACCCACCCCACCTCGCGACGAGCCCTCTCGGCGCGTGCGGGAGCGGGAGAAGAAGCCCTAGCCTCGGAGGAGAGGACGTACGGTGCGCGCGCCCCGGCGATGGAGGGAGGCGAGGGTGGCGGCGCGGAGGAGGGCGTCGGCGAGAGCTCGTCCCCGCCTCGCGCGCCCGCGCCAGCTGCATCGGGAGGGAGCGGTGGCCGCGGCGGCGGAGGAGGGGCGGGAGGCCGCGACCTCTGCCGCGCGGTGTTCGAGCGCCTCGTCGCCGACGGACACGTGGAGGCGGTGGGGGCGACGTCCGGCCCGGAGCTCCGCGCCCAGCTCGAGGCCCACTTCGCCAGGCTCCCCGTCAGGTGACTCCGCTCGTCCCCGCCTCTCCCTCCCTCTCTCTGCCCCGTCTCGCTTCTACACCCAGCCCGCGTCGTTTTGGGTTGGTACTGGGTCGGGAAGGTTTCCCAAATCGTTGGGGGGAATCCCACGAGTTCAGGGGGGCGGGAATCGCGGAATTCGCGTCGGCTCGTGCGCGGATTCCGCCTGAAATGTTCATTCCGTTTGCGGATTCCTTCGCACTGCAACGACCGTACTAGCCGTCAATCCGCCAAACCGTGCGTGACTGGAATTTGATTGGCCTGTGGCTTCAGGATTTATATCGAGTCAATGGAACAGTACTTGGTCCAGAGACCCCGCTTGTTGTTCAGCTGTGCTTGTTTGTTGGACTTTCGAAAAGGGGGTTTCCGGATTAAATTAAGTGCGTGTGTTTGTTTATTTGACTTTGGTGGGTGCGCTCTGCTACTTCTTCATGGGACGTGGTTCTGGATTGTCAACGACATTTCTGTTTTTCCTGTTGTGTCTGTAGCCTCGTTTGATCTCAGATTTGGAGTTTTGGACTAACTCAGAGACTAGAATATTTTCGATACAACTGTGGGATCAGGGGTCACAAAGGTGTGACACTGATGGGTGTGTTTCGCACTTCCACTTCTGTAAAGAATATTTGGTTCTGGTTCTGATGTATTAGACTTATTTGTTACCTCTGTATAAGTGTAGTCTTGTAGGGTGTTTAAACCTCGATTACATACTGTCACGAATTGTTTTGTTTCTGCCTCCAGTGTTTGATTTAATGTTATTCTTCTGCTCTTCCATCGCTATGTAGCTATCAGCTGGATGTGAATGTTGACAAAGCAGAGCAAGTGTTAATCCATCAGAAGGTTTTGGCAGAAGCAAAGGATCCTGATAGGCGTCCAGCATTTGCTGTCCGTTTCCTCAGGGTAATGATTCTTCATGCTTTTTTTTATGTCCTATGTGTTGGGTTTTGGTTACACTCAACAAGCAATTAAGGGTTCTATAGAATTCTGTGTAGTATTAGCAATTCAAACTGTCATAAGAAGTCACTGGGACATGCTAGTACCACCGCATAACATTTTGCCTTCATAGCAACTTAAACCATTGTATCTTTAAATTAAATTAGTCTTGTCACAAGAACCAATTTTTGATTGTTCTTTTTTAATTGATGTCTGTTTATATCAATATCACCAGTAAAAGTTAAGAGTAAAGTATTGACACTAAAACTTTGATCAAAGCTTGATGAGGTAAATGTGGACGAGACAACTAACTCTGATGCACATGAAGAAGGGGCTGATACTGGTGAAGCTCTTTCTACCAGGTACTCATGCACTGTGCTAGTGTGGTGCTTTTGTAGTTTGAGCGACCTTGACGAACAAGTTCTGTGCTGTTTTCAACCCAACCTTTGCTTCCAGACTGTTTGAAGATACTACCTATTGTTTGATTATAACAGATAATGATGCGGAGATAACAATGTAACAGCAGGACATGCATAAAACAAATGCAAAGCACACAAAATATGTGCATATTAAACGAATGGGAGTTGCTTCTGTAGTTTTAGTGCATATTTTCATATTCTCCTTGGAATCTGATAAGTTATGTACTTGTTGGTTAGGCTAATGGTAGAAATGTGCTGTTAATCTTATTATTTTCCTGGTGAGTTAAGGTTGGAAGTGTTCTCAGTCAATGACAACATGAACCAAAACAGGACAGAGCACCTAACCATAGTTACCTTATGCAGTTTAGGATTAATGTAGCGGCTATTTTATTTTACTACATAACTGCATGCTCTTTGTTTGTCTTCACACAAGAAACCAATTAACTTATACTTAGCTTGTTTTACTGTGCCTTAATTGAACTAACCAAAGAGGCTTAACATATTAACAGATTGAGGTTTATACATTATTACATAATATTCATGTAATTGTTTCAATACTCAACATGTTAAAAAAATTTAGGCATGTCACTCCACATTGCTTCTTGTTAAATTTAAAGCTATTTTTACTTTCAGTAGCTCAGCATTGGCACATGTGCACACAGATCTACCCTTTTTGGTCTACATAAAGTCGCAGTGCTCGAGCCTTTCATGATTGAACTGACCTTATCTCTGGTTCTCTGCATATTCTGTAGGTCAAAGGCATATACATACATCCATGAGATTCTATTCTCCACTACAGACAAACCCAAGCTCCTGAGTCAGGTCAGCAATACTACAGCTAGAAAACAAAAAATACTGGAAACCTAAAACATCTGTATTAGTTACTAGTTTCTATTTAAAAGAGCTTGGCCTTTTAGCTTTTATGCTTGTTGATAGGAACCTTTGTTGCAGACTTGCAGTTCTAGTTTTCAATCTTGTATGCTCTCAGATATTTTCATACTAACACTGACTAGTTTCTGAACCCACTTGTGTATTGTAATAAGATTAAATGGTCTTTTAATTAATTCATGTTTCAAAATGCTAATAAGTACTAACTGTCACTATATGTGCATTTTTAATTTCCTGGGGATCACATGGCCTCTAACTATGTATTTCTTTTTGTTCTGACAGCTGTCTGCTTTGCTTTCTGACATTGGACTGAACATTAGGGAGGCACATGTGTTCTCAACAACAGATGGTTATTCTCTTGATGTGTTTGTTGTTGATGGTTGGCCTGTTGAGGTAATCTTAGTTTCTTAGTGTGATGCGTTGAATTGCTAAACAACAAAGTTGTGGTTGTGGATCTGATCATCTGATGCGTACTGATATCTTGTTAGCTTTTACTTAATGTTCTCATTTGGGTTCGATGTTTTTGTGTTTATTTAATAAACTTCAAGATTCCAATGGATTTAGTTTTGGATGAGTATGGTACTTTCAGTTATAAGGTTACCTCTTCTCAGTTGTTTTCCTCTTTTGGCATGGTAACCAAATGAATTCTAGATTTGTAAGTGAGAATGATATCTTTGTTGGGTGCATAGATAAAAAATGATCGCATTTCTGTATGAACAACAACGATATATCATACAATGTTCAACCACACAACAAGAGCATTGTTGTCCTATGTATGATCAGTTCTCCGTTGCTCATGTTTGACAAGTCTGCATCATGTGATCAGGATACTGAGGGTTTGCATAAGGCACTAGAAGCATCGATTTTGAGAAATGAGGTATGTCCATAACTTTACAACATTTTGAGCTAGCTTAAGTATGATAACTTCAATTATATTCAATATGTACCATTCCAATATCCACAAGCTAACATGCTATTTTTATCTCTTTTGCAAAATAAAAAGGGTTCATGGTCTGGCTCTGATTCCTCAGCTTCAGGAAAGTCGATGCCATTCCTAGCACAAGATTGTGAATCAGATATTGACACAAGACTTCTGAAGATTGTAAAGAAGGTTGCTTCTGGATCTTGTGGGGATATGTGAGTTACTGTTATACTTCTGACTTTAGTTGCTGATGTGTCATATAAAGTAGTGCTTTCTTCATATAATGGATGTGTGCTTATGTGAAGGTATCTTGGGACTTATGGTGGTGAGGAGGTTGCTGTTAAAATCCTTAATCCTGAGAATTTGGACCAAAATGCATGGAATGAGTTTAAGCAAGAAATCTACATGTTAAGGTATTCCACATTTCTATGATAAGACTTGTTTGGTTCTTATTGTTGTGTACGCTTCTTGAAGTTATATATGGTAAGAAAATGAGCATAATTGGGCATGCTATTACCTCAAACATGTTGTAAGCACCATCAAGGATATATACCTAGCTTCACCTTCCACACTTCTTTTCAGGGAAGTTGATCATCCCAATATTGTCCGATTCATTGGCTCATGCACAAAGCCACCTCAGTTTTACATAATTACAGGTGAGGTTTCATGCAAGCAAGGACCAAATCTGTAAAGGGAAACAACTTAATTTACTCATTTGATTTTGTCATACCCATACCGAGAACCAGACTTGCAGAAAATTTTGTGCTATGTGCTATGTTCTATAATTTTGTAATTTGGTAGCATTGACTTAAAGTGAGAAGAAGCTACTGTTCAGCCTTGCCGTGTGTGAAATAGTGTTTTCCATTGATAAATATATGTTATTACTTCCTCCATAGGAGTATACAAATTATATTTCAGGTAGTGTAACATTAATAGCAAAGAGGGCTGCAAAGCGAGCGGTGAGTGTAGCAAAAGGTCAGGCGTATGATGACCTTTACCAGCGGCTAGGCACGAAGGAAGGGGAGAAGGACATCTATAGGTTGGCTAAGATCCGAGAGAGGAAGACAAGGGACATCAACCAAATCAAATGCATCAAGGACGGAACAAATCGACTTCGGTGAAGGATGAGGAAATCAAGGACGGATGGAGAGAGTACTTCGACAAGCCGTTTAATGGAGAGAATGAGGATCCTACCCTTGAGTTGGATGATTCATTTGATGATACCAACGGACGCTTTGTGAGGAGAATTCAAGAGGCGAGAGACCGCGAGGCCTTGAAGAGGATGACGGGAGGCAAGGCATTGGGACCTGATGGTATCCCCATTGAGGTGTGGAGATGCCTGGGTGCCAGAGCGGTAGTTTGGTTAACTAAGCTTTTTAACCTTATTTTTCGGTCAAACAAGATGCCTAAAGAATGGAGGAGAAGCATATTAGTACCGATCTTCAAGAACAAGGGAGATGTTCAGAGTTGTACGAACTACCGTGGAATTAAGTTGATGAGCCATACGATGAAGCTCTGGGAGAGGGTTATCGAGCATCGCCTAAGAAGAGGGACGAGTGTGACCCAAAATCGGTTTGGGTTCATGCCCGGTAGGTCGACCATGGAGGCGATTTTCTTAATACGCCAATTGATGGAGAGATATAGGGAGCGAGAAGAAGGACTTGCACATGGTATTTATTGACCTCGAGAAGGCATACGACAAAGTGCCGAGACACGTCATGTGGTGGGCACCGGAGAAGCACAAGGTCCCAACTAAGTATGTTAACCTCATCAAGGATATGTACGGGGATATGGTGACGTGTGTCCGACATGCGATGGCGATACTAGTGATTTCCCAATTAAAATAGGACTACATCAAGGGTCAGCGTTGAGCCCTTATCTATTTGCTTTGGTGATGGATGAGGTCACAAGGGACATTCAAGGTGATATCCCCCGGTGTATGCTCTTTGCCGATGATGTGGTGCTAGTTGATGAGAGTAGGGCGGGGGTAAATAGGAAGTTAGAACCGTGGAGGCATACGTTAGAATCGAAAGGGTTTAGACTTAGTAGGACCAAGACCGAGTACATGAGGTGCGACTTTAGCGGTACGACGCGTGAGGAGGGAGACGTCACCCTTGATGGGCAAGTGGTGACCAAGAAGGATACTTTTCGGTATTTAGGTTCGATACTACGAAGGATGGCGACATCGACGAAGATGTTAGGCATAGAATTTCAGCCGGTTGGTTGAAATGGCGTCAAGCCTCCGGCGTCCTCTCGTGACAAAAGGGTGCCTCGAAGCTAAAAGGTAAGTTTTATAGGACGGTGATTCGCCCGGCGATGTTATACGGTGCGGAGTGTTGGCCTACAAAAAGGCGACATGTTCAAGCAATTGAGTGTGGCGGAGATGCGTATGTTGCGTTGGGTTTGTGGGCACACGAGGAGGGATAGAGTACGGAACGATGATATTCGGGACGGGGGTCGGGGTGGCGCCAATTGAGGAGAAACCGATCCAAAGCATCGGTTGAGATGGTTTGGACATGTCCAACGAAGGCCTCCCGAGGCTCCGGTGCGTAGTGGGGTCCTAGAGCGGGACGACAATGTGAAGAAAGTTAGAGGTCGACCTAAACCGACCCGGGGATGAGTCGGTCAAGAGAGACCTTAGGGAGTGGAATATCTCCAAGGACTTAGCTTTGGATAGGGGCGCTTGGAGACTAGCCATCAACGTTCCCGAGCCATGACTTCTTCTACGTGTCTTTATGTTGGTGGTACCTTTGGGTTTCATATCTAGCCTACCCCGACTTGCTTGGGACAAAAGGCTAAGTTGTTGTTGTTGTTGTTGTTGTAGTGTAACATTAATATCTGTATTTTATCTTGCAGAAGTCATGTCTAGAGGAAGTTTGTTTGATTTCTTGCACAACGAGCACAATGTCTTGGACCTGCCAACAGTTCTGAAGTATGCATTAGACGTATGCAGAGGGATGTCATACTTGCATGAGAAGGGCATCATCCACAGAGATTTAAAGTCTGCCAACCTTTTACTGGGCAAAGATCATGTATGTACCTAATGTTTACTATTAAGTTTGTTGATAGGACTGTATATTTTGCAACAAGTGGATGTTGAAGATATATAATGGCACAGATTATATGTTTGGTTTTGTTGCTCATATTAGAACATGAGATGTCAGTTTATAGGTCTTTTTTTTTTGCTCATTTTTCTAGGTTGTGAGAGTGGCAGATTTTGGTCTAGCCCGTTTCCAGGATGAAGGGGGTGCTATGACAGCTGAAACTGGAACCTACCGATGGATGGCACCTGAGGTAGTATTACTAGCTATGCAACATTTATCTGTTCAAGCTACAATCTCTACGTTTTCCTTTGTTCGAAATTTATTTGCGCTCAGAATATATTTGAAAGTGTATGTATATTCACAACATAAGCATTAGGACAATTAATCGTTGTATGCATAAGAATCTGAATCAGTGGCTTACCAAACGTCATTCATATAGAAGTATTTTGTGAAGGTTATCAAAGCTGACAAATAAAACATGAACCTCTGATCACTTTTATTTTGCATGCTCAGGTTATCAATCATCAGCCTTATGATAACAAAGCAGATGTGTACAGTTTTGGTATTGTACTTTGGGAGCTCATGACATCCAAGGTTTTTATGTTATTTTATATGAGCTTGCAACTCCCTACAGACAATGAGATTATCAGTATCAGAACCAATCCTTATCTTTGAAACTGTTGCTTTTGATTCTTTCAGATTCCGTATACTACCATGAGCCCCCTCCAGGCAGCTGTCGGTGTGAGGCAGGTTGGTTCTTACGATCATAAATAGTGCTAAATACATCCATTCGTATGCTTTTCCACTTCATAAGTTACTCTTTGTTGAAACACAGGGTGTCGTTTGAGCAGCATCTATTTGTTAGAAACCGAAAGTGATTCATTGAAACATGGCTTTCATGCTAACATTCTAATGACTGTAACAGGGACTGCGACCACAACTTCCAGAAAATGCACATCCCAGGCTATTAAACTTGATGAAGAGATGTTGGGAAGCCCTTCCATCTGACCGGCCTCCATTCACAGATATCATTGCTGAACTAGAAGATATTCAGGTGCAAGCTCAGGTGCGACCACAAACCCTCATAGTTGCTTTCAAACGAATCCTACGTATTGCTCAAAAAATTAAAACCCCTAATCTAGCTGGTCCTGAGAATGTGACTCTCACGCACTCCAGCTGCTGTTGCAGGGAACTTCAGGGGAGTCGAGCCAGAAACAGAAGGATGGTGACGGTGACCACTAAAGATTAACACTCAGCACGGTACTTGACGGCAGTTTGGTGCTTCTAATCTGATTAACTTGAGTTAGGATCCAGGCCACTAACATTGGAGAAAGTATACATAACCCAGTTTTGTCTGCGCATCTTGGGGCCGATTTCTTGGTCCTGTTCTCGTCTTACGCGGTCCTAGTCTCATATTTCTTGCACGGAGAGGAGGAAACCAGGACCTTCTGACTGAGTTTTGGGGTTGCGGCTTGATATGTGAATATCCGAATGAGAGGAAATCTTCGCTGCCTGGCATGTAAAACTGCATGATTTTCTTGTATCATGCTTCTTATTCAGAAGCAATGGTGAATGAACAATTTCAGGAATGTGAAATGCTCAAATCAGCGCGGATTAAAGTTTTCATGATTATGTCAGGTGTTGCGGATGCCTGTAAGGTGACTGGTTCTTGCTCTCAGCTTCAGATCCTGCTGCAACCATGCTGGTTGGCCCATCTTTTTATTTCTGTTGCATCTTTCATACAAGAAAAAATGGTGCTTTCGCATCGGTGTTCACAGAAGTTGTGCCCTTGTGTTTTGGCATTGTCCTTGGATTTGAGTTGCCTCGATCTTTCAGTTCTGTTACATCTTCTTAAACATTGGTTCGAGAATTTCTTATAGCATCAGGCTCCTAGGGTCACACGCTTGCACTTTATTAAGAAATAAAAAGACAAAAAGGGTATCCGAGTCGCAGTGGATGTTTCTGACTGGATCGGAATTCCTCCGACCAGTACGTCCTGTTTCGCGGAGTACTTTAGAGAGGTCAACAACGTAGGTTTGCAGCTGTAGGATCTTCCCAACAGTGCTAAACCTGCCACAGGTGTTAAAATTGAGATCGTGTATACGAAAAGGGTACCAGGATTGAAATTGTCTATTACTCCGCGCACAAATATTTAATGGTTTAACAACCAAGATCGGATCTACAGCCTGTTCGTTTTGCTGGTGGCTGATGGTTGGTGCTGATTTGTTCTGAGAGAAAAGTACTGTTGCCTGATTTGTTCTGAGAGAAAAATACTGCTGGCTGGTGGCTGATAAGCCAAACGAACAGGGCGCTAGTCAATTATAAAAATGTATTTTTTGGTAATATGAAAACTCGTACGAATAGACTTACCTTGAGAAATGCTAATTTTTTTTTGATAAAGTTAATCACATATATTGTTACCATGCCCATAGCATTAGGTTTTTTTAACTATAAGGAAGTTAACTAGCACATCTTTTTCCAAATGTAGGTCGTTTTGGTTTTCTAGATACGTAGACAATTATATCCAGATACATAACAAAGTTTATGTAACTAGAAAAGTCAAAACACAATCTATAGTTTTTATAGAGTGAACACATCTTATTTTGCAAGAATTTGAACGCCATTTTAAGTTTTCATAATGTGGCAAGCAGTGTAAAATTACTAGCGTGCAACCGAGATGATAAAACACACTTCATGAACGCACGTTGTTGTCAGTTGTCACTTGTAAGTAGCCATCGGCGTGACCACATGAGAGACGTTAACTAACTAAGCCTCTCCCTCATCAATCGATTAATATAAGTAGGCGCTCTCGTGTTCTCCACACTCCTGCGCGCGTCGGCGTCGGAGTGGGTGTGCCCGGTCGCAAGCGTTTCTCTGCGTCCCCCTCGCTCGATCCGCGCTACATCCAATACAGGTATACTGTCAGTTCTGCCGGCGGCAATGGCCACTACTGCTGCCGCCGACGACGGCGACACCAAGCTCACCATCGTCCTCGGCCCGCGCACCGCCGCCGCGCCGGGGCCCAAGGATGCCTGCTGCGCCGCCTGTGGCGCGCTGCTGCCCACCGACGACTGCTACGACGCCGCCACAGCCACCATGTCGTCGTCGCCGTCGAAGTCCTCGGCGAGGTGTGACGTCCACCAGTGGCTTCGCGCCGCCGTGCTGGGCGCGAACGACGGGCTGGTATCCACGGCCGCGCTCATGCTCGGCGTCGGCGCCGCGCCGCACGAACAAGCGGCCGCCGTCCTCCTCGCGGGCCTGGCGGGCCTCGTCGCGGGCGCCTGCAGCATGGCCATCGGAGAGTACGTGTCCGTGCACGCGCAGCTGGACGTCGAGTTGGCCGAGCTCAAGCGCGGCGGCGGCGGGGGTCCGCCGGAGCCGGACCGAGCTGCGGGGCTGCCGAGCCCCGTCCAGGCCGCGGCGGCCTCCGCGCTGGCTTTCGCGGCCGGCGGGGGCGTCCCGCTGCTCGCGGCGTGGTTCGTCACCGGCTACGGGGCGCGGGTGGCGGTGGTCGTGGCGTCGGCGACCGTCGCGCTGGCGGTGTTCGGGTCGCTAGGGGCCGTGCTGGGCCGCGCACCTGGTGGACGGGCCGGGCTGAGAGCCGTGGTTGGTGGGCTGGTGGCCATGGGGGTCACGTATGGGCTCATGAAGTTGTTCAGGACCCATGGAGTTTGATGGGCTATGGAATTGTACAATGTGTGTTGTTTGTTATCGCTGTTGATTGAGTTAATGGCATATTTATTGTCCTGTTAGATTAGTAATGCAGTAAATATTGGTTGGCAAGAAGAGAGAAAACGTCTCGATCTTAAACTTGAACCAGATCTGTATGGCTTATGAGCCAGCCCAAATTTGGCTAGTTCCTTGCATCAAGTATCATATCATCAACCCAAAAATCAAACTTAACAACTTAGCCTTTTGTCCCAAGCAAGTCGGGGTAGGCTAGATATGAAACCCAACAAAAATCAAACTTAACCAGAACAAAAATGAACTCTATGGATGAACTGAACGTCCAAAACATTCATCACATTCCACGTTTTCAATGTGTGCACTCCAATTAAACATTTCAGCTTTACACAACCCAGCATCTGGGTCATCATCACAGGGCACCTGGATGGATGGATATATGTCGTAGCTTATACATATATATATAGCATATATATATATATATATATATATATATATATATATATATATATATATATATATATATATATATATATATATATATATATATATATATATATATATATATATAGGATAGTTGGTCGCGTCCTAGCAGCTACTTTGTTTCCAAAAACATCTCAGCAGCCACCAGCTACTTACGGAAAGTCGGGTAGCTTCTACTAGACTACTACTACTACTTATATACAGTGAGCTTTCGTCGTCATACGGTATGCTAAGGATCTCCATCTGCGGGTTTCTCCTCTAGCTTGGTATCGCGGGGGTGCCCTTTTCCGCGATTCAGTATCGATTCCCTAATCTCCTTGTATCTGTTCAGCTCCTCCAGTGCATCCGCTGCTGTCCTTGACTTCAGCAGAGCGCTAGGCACCCCTGCGGAGCTTGATACGCCGCTGCAATGTTCCTCAGTCACGACCCTCTGGAGCGAAGAAGGTTCTTGAGGAACTCGGGGAGCAGGCGGGGCCGTCAGTAGCCTTTCCCTCAGTCCTGGTGCATTCTTCAGGATGCGCATGAGAATACCTATTGCTGCATCTGGAGACCTTGTTAACGAACCCCCAGCTTCCTGACTCAAATCATGGTTCTCCTTGTCAGCGAGATCAACTCTGAAAAATAAATGACGACCTACATTAGCTTACGTGATGAAATATTGAAATCAAGAAGCAAATGCAAATACAAGAACATCTAAAAAAACTATAAAAAATTGTTTGCAACTGATTCCACTGTAACCTCATTGAATACAATCGGTACGTCCTGCACAGGCCTGATACTAATCTTTGCTGGGGAACAAACTTATTATTAATATGTATGTATCACTATCAGATTAATATGAAGTTCTCAAATTATCTCCACAATTTTGAAAGTAAGCCACTGTGATTAGTTTAACCTGTGAAAGTAGAATAAGTTTTATATTCTACTTCTCTTGCTTAACACAACATCTTCGACAAAGGGATGTAGCAACAAACTACAGAGGATGTTCATCTTGCACAGAATAAGCTCTAAGACTTAATACTAGAATATTTTTTAACCGGTATGCTTCCATATATTGATTTAGGAGAACTAAGACTGTAGTCTATAGTTTGAAAACAACACAGGGATACCAAGATTTTTCATGTGCAATTTGTATTTAACATGGAGGTAATAGAACTGTCTGGAGCATGCAAATAATACAGGAGTACTAAGGCTTCAGTAATCATTATGTAATACAACAATAACAGGGGTACCACGGCTGCATCGGTAGTTTGTACTTTGTATAAATAACGCATGATATATACACAGTAGAATACCTTTTAGCCAACTGATATTTGCTTTATCCAAATTCCCATATTCCTTGCTCTACCAATCACTGTTCTGAAAGGCAACCAACACCCACTTGGCCAGCCTAAGCACCCTAGATGCTCGGCAACACCCTCAAGCACAACACCTATTTTTCTTCTACCCACGTAGGTGCCCATTTAGCAGTGACTCCCCCCACCCACCCAAGCTTGTATAACCAAAACTGGGCTATTGTCCCTGTGGTTAATGAGAAAGATCCATTTGGGCCAACTGCCCAACACCACCCGCATACTGACACACAACCCCCTGCAAAAAAATTTCAAGACCCCTGCTTAAATCTCGACTTTATGGGTTCTAAGGATTACTGAGGAAGTATGTCTGTAGCTGCTGGATGGTAGATTCTAGTGACCACCCACCAATTTCTTCCTAAAAGTGTTCTTGTTTCAACTCAATGTCACAACCCACTGGTCCAACTGGAATATAAACCACACATAATTTAAGCAAAGAAAAGTCCTATTCAAAACAAGCTGATCCAGAGATCAGCAGAACCTAGTCTAGGACAGGGTTAATTTTAACCAGGCTTGTTTTACCCCCAAGCCTGATGATGTCTGACCCACATCCACTTATGTGTTTAGAACCAAACTAAGGACATCCAAAAGTACATTGGTGTTTCCAGAAGCTATACCAAAGCTACTAACAAAATGGTTTTGTCTACCCAATGCCCTCATGGTTTTAGAAATATGTTTCTCAGGTCTCAGCACATTAAAAGATATGGTAAATTCCATGATTCTACTATGTTTGCAAGGTCATGTTTAATCTAAATCATAAGTATAAACAAAAAAAAAATGCAACATATAGTGTGGCCCATCAGAGAACAGAGACACAACTGGGCATTGAGCAAGTCCAGAAAATTAGAAATCAAAGCAAATAACAGAACCAGGAAACAAAAAATACTCCCTCCGGTTTGGTAAAAGAAGTCGTTTTGGACAAGGTTTGAGTCAAACATTGGGAATATAAATCACGAATAACTTTTAAGCCGTTGAGTTTGAAAATGTGAAAACTACATGAGTAGATTGATCTTGTAAAATACTTTCATAAAAGTATACATATATTAGTTTTTAATAATTTTTTTTGTAAAAATAGGAAGTCAAAGTTGTACTTTGGAGACCGTGTCGCTGTCCTAAACGACTTCATTTACCAAACCGGAGGGAGTACCATCACATCTCAAATAGGTGGTTTCATTTGAAGAACAAAACAATAACATTATTTGTTTATCCTCCAGATGTACATCAATATAGACATGTCTGAACAATAAAATTGCAGGCAACAAACAAACAAACATATCTAAAAAAAAGGTTATCAAAAGCAGATCAATAAAAAAAAGACTGATAAATGAAATGCACATCAAAATGGAATCAGAAACAGTTATAAATCCTCCAATGTATTGTCAACTACACTGAACAAAACTTTTCTGACTCATACCACACATGCATGCACCTCCATAGCTACCCCAGCTCAACTAGTCTAAAAAAAACAATAGTGTCTTTTAAAAAAGAAAATATGTGTAGAAACGTACAAATCAACAACTCGATTGAATGAGCAATGAAAATCTGAAATTACTCTATCATCGAGGTATATAAAGGCTATGGAAGGTCAATCAGGCCACCTGAACTAATTAAGATACTTTTCTCCCATATGAATCCCTTTGACATTTATCATACTGAAACAAAACCAATACATAAACCACATGCATTCATGAGAATACACATGTAAAAGGGGATCAAACATAAACACTGAGGAACAGCAGGCAAAAGGATTGAAATTGTGACAGACTGTTAGGTGAGTCCTTTCAACAAAGATGTCATGGCATAATGCCACAAACTATACATTTTTTCATGAGTCAGAAAGAAACCTGCTCAGCTGATCAATGATGGTGTCTTTATCTTCCCATGCAAAAATCAACTCTCTCTCATCCAGTTCATCCATGATGAAAAGCTTACTGGAGGTCCGAGTCAACTTTAGTCCACGAAAATATACCAAATCATCTTTGCCAAAAGATAAAACCTGCAGCAAGAGGCCGAAGCAGGAATTCATAAGTCAGAAATGAGATCCAAATATCCAATCATTCAAGAGAAGAATCTCATAATATAATAACAGTGTTACTCGAGCTTCACATTTCGCTTGAGAAGATGAACAAACCTTTTGCAAGGACTTTTCATTCTGAACCTCACCTAGCCTGACCAAATTGCTTGTTACTATTGATTTATCATAGGGAGAATGTGCCGGATTCTCATTCTGAAATGAGCATTGTTGCTTATCCTTCCTATGTGGAGAAGGAGGCAGCCTGCTGGATGGAGCACTGTCATATCGGAGGAAAGGATTTCTCGGGTAGCTAGAAGGTGAATGGGATGGTGATGGTGAGAGAGGTGGCGATGGATAGCACTCTTCATTTACTGTATTTCTCTTCCTCCCAGATGATGATGTGTTATGTGGATGTAAGTATGCTGTTGGAGAATTATCGGTAGGCATGCGTGATAGCGACGCTGATGGCCCAGCTCCATGCTCAGTGCTCCAACTGTGCCGCCTGGTCATTGTAAAAGACGGGGGTGCAATGCCATCTGAAGGTAATGAATTAAACTTCCTCAGGAAATCTGTTGTGGGGCTTCCAACATAATCCATTATAAGCTCTGTTGCCACCGGTGCGGTTGGCTCTGGTGGTGCTGCCACCTCCAGCACTGGCACATATGACACTGACAAGCTCAAGCGACCAGACAGAGTTTCAATAGGAGCAAATGCATAGTGTTTCATCTCTGCATCCTCTGCACGGGTGAATGGCTCAACAAATGATGAAATCTTGTGTGAGAGGCTGAGGGGACGGATTCTTCCAGATGAATTGAGCTCCTGGAAGAGGTGGTATGCTGGCAAGAGCCTGACAACCAGATATAGCGACCGGAACAGCACTGTTGATCCATTGTACGCCCTCCTGTACAAGCTATGATCCTGAGCAGAGCTGCTCCTAGATTTCTTTCCACTGTTCTTGCTACCATTACCGCTACCACCACCAGACCGACAAGTTTCATATTTTATTACCCACCTCTCAATGATCCTGGCGACCCCAGCACTGGCGGATTTGGTATTGTCACGCTGCAGAAGGACAATGTCAATGACCAGAGGCTCAAGGTTGCTCTGCCGCCACAGGTCAAAGTTCTCGAGCGCGGCGGGGCAGTCCCTGAGAGCAAGGTTGAACCAGCGGTCACGCGGCTGGCTGCCGGACAGCGGCGATGAGGGTGGGGAAGGCCTCATGAAGTTGTGCGACGAATCGTAGGGCGACCTCGACTCCAGGATGATGTGGAGGCTCTTGGCGAAGAACTCAGTGATCACTTGCTCCACCATTGGCGACTCCGAGGCGCCTGTAGCCGCAGCCATGGCGGGCGTCTCCGTGTACTGCAGTTGCAGCGGCAGTCTAAACTCACAGGTTCAGTTGAACTTGAACCCAGCGAAATTCTGAAAAACAAACTGCACCGGCACCATGGCCAGATCGATCTTGCACCACGAAGAAATTAATCGAGCTGCCAATGGATGGAAGGATGGATTGAATCGATGTTAGTGGATATATAATACATGTATAAAAACTTGTAATTTTTGTGTCAGATCCGAATACAAGCAGCATACATTAGGGTTTGGAGAGCTCAGTATCGCACAACACTGGAAGAAAAAGGGGGGGGGGGGGGGGGGGGGGGTGGGCGTACCCAGAGGAAACTTGTCACCGGAGGTGGACCTGAAGTCCTCCTGGCGAAGGGCGGCGCCGCCCGAATTCCGGAAAGAAAGGCCCCGCCGGGTAGGCAGTGGGGAACGGGAGGAAGAAGCCGACTGCCGCGGTGGCTCGGCTCGATCAGAGAGAGTTGAGAGTTTTTTTTTTTAGAGAAAGAACGAGAGTTGAGAGGTGGGCCGTGGGAATGGCTTCCTGGGTTGTGGTGTGTTCTGGTTTTGGATTGGACCAAAACATTGATGTTGGCGTTTGTCAAAAAAAAAAACATTGATGTTGGCATATTTTGATGGGTTTTATAGTTGCATGCGGGTAACGAGCAGCACCCACGGGCGTGATTTTCTGCCTGTGGTGTGGCTGCCGGTGATAATCTTTACCCGTGCCCGCGGGTGAGAACCGATACCAATACCCTTACCCGTCGTGTCGGGTATCCGCGGATATCCGCGCCCGCAGGTAGAATCGTCATGCCTAGAAACGACGGCTCGCTCGGGCCGCTCGATGGCATCGGTTGTCGGCTGATTTTTTTTCTTTTCACCAATTATTAAAAGGTTATTAAGTTCGTATGAAACGTGTATTTTAGAGTTTCAATATAATCATTTTCAAATACGTATAGATGCAGCCTCATATGTACACTACACCCACACCTTATTGGTAGCTCTGTGAGAAATTGAGTGACGCGTCACACTCGGAAGGACACGACAAGTACCATTCGAGGTTACTAAAGTTTGTTACTCTATCTTCTTAATGAAATTTCCATTTTAGATATCCTTAATTCATATTTATTATTTATAAAAAATTTGTAGTTAGCATTTTAGTAAATGATATGCTTTTCTACAATTGAAGTGCATTTATGCCTTTTGTTAAAATATCTTCAAATTTGGAAGGAAAACATATCTTGGTTCATGGATTTGTGAAAAAAATAAATTCTAAAAAAATATGTAATTCAAAAAATCAATTATTGAATTAAATTATGGTTGCATTGTTGTATTTAATTGCTACGACAAGATCATTAAACAACACTTGAATATTGGTAGATAAAATGTTTTCTTTATTTTGTTCAAGAACAATTTCATTTCCTGAATTATATTTTGTTCTTTGAACATTTTGTTACCTTATTTTTTTATGGAACTTGTCTTGGTCTAGATTTTTTTAATCTTATCTACTAGTCGTTCCGTCTCAAATTACTTGTCATTTTGACTTTTTTAGACTAACAACTATGTATGTGTGTTGCAACAGGAGAAAATATTACTCACACAATTGATGATAAAAATATTTAATCTTTTTTAGGATGTGTTAGTTTTGGGATCAAGTGGAATGGATTTCCTCAAACCGACTTTTCAGGTTAGGTTCAATCTATCTCGTAGTTTAGTTGAGAGGGATGGTTGCGACGTAGTTTTTTTTTGTTTTGGTTATGATATCATGAATGCAATTGTTGTATTGTATTTAAATCATGCTTTAGTGTTTCAGATCAATACGATGTAAGAACTCATGAAATCATGCTTTAGACTTCCATGCAATCTTATCATGATACGTAGGTACGTGTTCTCTTCTTGTCATCATTGAAGAAAATTTTGGCATTAACAGTTAGAAAAACACAAAGTCGTCAAAGCATGAAACCTAGCTTGCATTGGGTGCTTGAGACAAATGATATGTTTTTCTACAATTGAAGTGAATTTACAATTGCTTTTCTACAGTTGAAGTGCATTTACGCCTTTTATTAGAATATCTTCAAATTTGGAAGGAAAACATATCCGGTGCATGGATTTGTGCAAAAACATCTTAAACATAAAAGGATGTAATTAAAAAATCAATTAGGATAAATCCATTCTACTCCCGAATGTAACTACTCCCACGTTAAAAATACCACTTTGCGTATGTATACATACCAATTTATCAATTGAAGTATGTAAACATACCTAAAATAAGATTTATCAAAGTGATAACCATGAAAAATTTTAGTGCAACTCGTAATTTTTTGCACCTTGTGATATATGTTATTTCCTATATAGAAACATGAGTATGTTCACAAACTATGTATTTCCTCATATATAAAAATGGGTATGTCCACATACCACTTTTAAAAATCAAGTATGTGTACATACTTATTTTAGAAACCTCAAGTATGCAAAGATACCCTATAGTTTGTGAGATACCAATATGGGAGTAGTTACTCCTGGGAGTAGAAAAAACTCGTCCAATCAATTATTGAAATTAATATATGGTTGCATTGTTGTATTTAATTGTTAGGACAAAATCATCAAAGAACACTTGAATATTTGTACATGAAATGATTTCTTTATTTTGTTCTGGAACAACTTCATTTCCTGAATTATATTTTGTTCTTTGAACATTTCATTTCCTTGTTTTCCATACTTTTTTACTTATGATATTTTTTGTAATCTCTACTACTCCTTCCGTCTCAAATTACTTGTGGTTTTGACTTTTTTATACATTCCATTTGTTATGCACCTAGATATATATTTTTGTCTAGATACATAAGAAAACTACAAAACTAATGTATCTAGAAAAGTCAAAACAACAAGTAATTTGAAACGGAGGGGGTATTCCACAACATTCTCATTTTTTATTTATATGTTGTGCTTACTAGTTGTGTGGTTTGTTCTTTTACCGAAGTTGCATGAGGATATGGCTACCCGTTTGCACACTCCGAGAGAATTGCTTTTCAACTTCCTAAGCTAAGTTTTAACAACTCACCATGAAAATCTTGCTCAAAGTGAGTCTCCATCTTCCTTGCTAACCCATATGATTGGCCAAAATTGACAAGCCAACCTAACATTCCCATCTACCTTGCCAAAGGTGGGGTCCCACAAGCACTCTGTCCTCTTGCAATGCCACCGCCGACCGGTCTCCTCTAGCACCGACCCGGTCTCCCTCCAGCATTGTTGACTGGTCTCCTACAACAACCTCTAACTTAGTGCTCTTAGTTTGTGTGATTGTGTAACCTCTAACTATCTCTAATATACTATTCCTTGTATGATATTGGTAGTTTTGATTTCTCGAGCACTAATTAAATCACATCAACAGAGATTTGCAATCGTCCAATTCCCATGCTACTTTGGATTAGGATGTTGAATCATAGGCACAAAAACTTGTGCCACCTTTCGATAGAGAGACTTCTCCGTTTAGACGAAGTTTCTAACGCCTCATTCCCTAACTAAAAGAGGTTCCTCTGCGGTTAGGTCACTAACATGTATATCCAAATCCACGTGACTCAACTCCAGGTGAAGCTATTATGAGTCTCGTTGCCTCTTTGCGAGGGCCACCACACCTACTTTGCTCCAACAAGCGCCTTTGAGGCCCTCACACCACCACTTGTCATGATGCAGATCCCTGAGGAAGCTTGTAACCACCCATGGACTCACCAGTGATATTAGGCCGAGAGCATGAGCAAGCACAGAGCAATCAAGAGAGATCTCAAGTATCTCGAGGAGGAAGATGAACTTCTTTCTATTTCTCAATTTCTTTTCTTCTTTCATGACCTTGTGCTTTGCTCTTCTTTTGTAGTATTGGTCTGGGCTATTTGGCTCGACTAGAGTAGATAAGCTAGACAACCTTGAGTTTCTTTTGGTCCACATCTGGGTTCATGATATTTCTGCCTCCGCAACACACAACTTGTCCCTAAGTTTTCATTGTATTCGAGAGTTCCTTACACTCAATCTCATAGCGTAAACTGATCCCTTAATAACTTTTAATGCAACACTAGTAGTCACAACCAATCCACTGCATGACAAGAAGTTCGATGATGCTTGGATCTCACTACCTTCGAAATGAGGAAGATATTTTGTGGTTCGGGTCAGACCACATCAACTTGAAGTGCAGGAAAAGCACCACAGCTAGTGACCACTCCATTTTGATAGAAATTGATTCCTCAAAAACATTACAATTTGCAAGTCTTAGTATCCTCTAGTTTCCATTGCATCATAATTTCTACAGTAATCCAACAAGTATCTTTGAGTGCAAATGAATGGGAATATGCCTGAGCATTTGGTAGCCAATACACAATCACTTCTTGTGCTACCATCGTGCCACCTGAATTGTTCTCTACATGCACCGTAACTTGATTGGTAGAACTGGAAAAAAATATTGAAACCCATGCACCCTCTAATGCAAAGCTCATTTGGATTAATCACTCCGGCACAAGGAATCCTTGCAGTTGGCTGATGTTCAGTTCCTTCAGGACTGAATTGCATATGATCCACCTGTCGGGCATACACCCCGGGTACAGCAAGGAAGGAAGCAGACAGACTCCTAGTAGAATTCCCCTGTAATCCTACTAGGACTCGTTCCGTGTAATCCTACTAGGACTCCTGCTTTGTAACGGATTAGGAACCCGCCCCCTGGACTATATAAAGGAGGGTCGGGTACCTAGCCGAAGATCCTCAATCCCTCCGGGGAAGAACACCAAGCGCAGGGCGCAATACTACTCTAAACAGGACGTAGGGTAGCTACTTCGGCTACCCGAACCTGTATAAATCTCGTGTCTTGTGTCCTCGCGCGTACCTTCTGTGACAACCCGCCCAGCAAAATACTGTACTATCGCCTAAGACCGATCCACTCTGGTCATTAAGCCATGGTAAAGTATCATCCTGTCGTTGGTTGCCGGGTTAACGCCCGGTAAATCACTTGGACATCGAACAGAGGATCGACACATGCATTAAAACTCGCGCGAAGGCGAGTCCAGAGTACAACAGGAATTAAACATTTTATTACAAACCATTGTTCCGATTATGGAGTGAAGATTCAGAGTTCGAAAATACAGCGGAAATAATTCAAACTAGCGCAACGGTAGACATCACAGGAGGCCATCCGTGATGTCATCACTTGTCGTCACCCTTCCGATCAAGCACACCCCACAACAAGCGGTTTTAAAGCAAGGGGTCGAGTATACTAATACTCAGCAAGACTTAACCGTCGGGTGATGACTACATCACCAACCTCTAGACATGAAAGGCTTTTGGCCGTTGGAGTTCCTTTTGCTAAACAGCTGCTAAGAGTAGATCCTTACTTTCAATCTTTTAGCACAAGTTCTAGTTGATTACCATTTCTAAGTGTGCCATCTAATCCAATCAAGAATTGGACAAGCAATTAATTCATACAACAATATTTCTCGAGTTCCATCATTATGGGATATCATGGCCAGTTGATTAAGCAGTCTCGGATAACGGTGAGAGGCCGACAATCGATTGATTTAAACCTTGCAAGGTAGACCCAAACACACGGTAGGCTGTCCCCGCAAGGACAACTTTCCCAGGCCATTTCCAAAAGTCTTCGGGTTGGGATCGAATCTTACAGTCCCTGGTGCAGGCTATCCGGCATACCCCGCGAGATACCCGGAGTCACCATACACACCCTTCCCGGTAGCTAGCCGGTTAGGAGATTTCTCAAGAATAGTAACGGTAGGATCCCGTGCCGCCTCATTAAGGTACTAGGCTTACCGGCCCCATAACCGGCGAATGTTTAGTACGTTCAAAAGCTTAGCCCACATGACCACTGGACCGGAGCCCAATCCCATGCTCTTACCACATGAGCAATCCAATTAAGGATATCTTATGATTCTTATCTAGGAACCTATTCTCGCGAGTGACGAACATCACTCGACTTCTATCGGGTCCTATAGCATAGCAGCTATCGACCTAGCATACTAGTGATAGATCATAGGTACCTAAAGATCATGCATCTAGGGTTTCAAATCAACTCCTGAAACGTAAATGCACAATCGTAGCAAACATAATTGCATAATTTTAAAAGACAGGGTTAATGATCCGAGGCTTGCCTTCGCTGGCAAGGTTGGCCTTGGGCCCTTCTAGACTTGGGTCCAGGTCTTGAGCTACGTTTACGCACGGCAGCTCTTTGTCGGCACCTTCGTCTCCTCCTTCCGGCACGAGCGTACGTCTACAGGCGGAAAGATCTACACGAAGATGCAAATGCAAGATTTATTCGACGGTTTTTACTTTAATCACTTACAAACATATTGACAATCAAGGGGTGTATTTGTTGGGCACATTCACCTATATAAGAATACATTTAGCGTACTCTTCCATAAAGGAACCATATGCAACTCTTACTAAATATTCTTTTTGATGGTGACTATGTACATATATATGTAAATAATTTAATTTAAATTCACGACAGTAGTGGGTAGGTGCATTTAGCTTTTTAAATCGATTTACAGCCACACATAAGTTAGCAATGGTGGTTTGGTGATTTCTCTTTTAGGAAGGTTATTAGTTGTACATGGGTTATTCTTTTATTGCACAATTGAATAAATGTTTCTTTGTACTTGTCATTTCATGTGAAAGCTTTAATCCTTTTTCCTTTCACAAGCAAAGATATGAATAATATTTTTATCCATGAATTAAATACTTATCAGTAATGAGAATTAATTATCTTTTAATTAAATTAGATAATACTTTCAAAAAGGAAAAAGAATTAAATAAGGGCTTCTATTTATTTAATTTCTCTTTAATATTAAAAGGGGCTTTTAAGCTTTTTATTAAGCAATTAAATTACCAAAAATTAAAGGGGTGTTTCTTATGCCTACTAGCACCTATCCTGGTCCATTGGACCCACATGTAAGTGTTGGATGCTAGGAAATTAAATGTCTTTGAAAATAACAAAGGCTAGCTAGTGATTCAACTTAAATGCATACAAAAATAAATAAGCATCAATTTGATCTAAACTTTCTCCTGCCTGCTCTCTGGTCCTAGACAAGTCTAAAGAACTAGCATGTTCACATGGAGTCTCTACTGAACTTGGTTTATTAATTTACAAAGGAACACATGCATAAATCAAGAATAATTATTTCTTTTAATCCAAAATTCATGATTAATTCACAAGATGTGTATTTTGGCATTACAAGACAGTGTGCACAAGTTGATCTCAAGAACATAAATATATTAAACAAGAAAAATCATTTATGCAGATCTGCCAGAAATGGAAAAACATATTTAGAAAAAGATTTACATCATAACTTTGTGCAATTTTTGGCATAGGAGCTAGTCATGACCTAACACACAACATATCCAAAAATTAGCTACAGAGGATTTATGTTTTTTGAGATATTGCAGATCTAGGGTTTTCACATTTGTATTTTTCATGCAAAAACTAAAAGGAATTAGCTCAGGCCAGAATAACAAAAGTTGTAGGATAATTCACAATGGATGCAACAAAATTGGTTTTGCATTTTTATATTTTTTTCTATGATTTTATACACAATTTACAAGAAACGGGGAAATGGCAAACACTATTGGAGTTACCCTTTTGCAAGAAGGACCCTGGAAAAAGTTTGGGTGTTGCAATGTAGCCCCTGGGCGCGGGCAGCGGCGGTCCGGCGGCAATTCCGGCCGGGGATCGCCGGATTCCGGCCGGGGGAGGGTGGGGGAGTGGCCTAGGGACCTTAGGGGCTCGATTTGGGTAGTCGTTTGGCCCTTGGAGACGGCCGCGCGCGCGCACGGCGGCCGGTGGCGGCGGCCGCCGCGGCGGTGCGTGCCGTGGCGCGGCGAGGCGCCCGGGCCGCGAGATTGGAGAGGCATGGTGGGTGTCTTAGGGGTCGGTGATTATGCCTGCGTGCTTGGCTTGGTGGCGGATGGCTTGGAGGGAGGAGCTCGCCGGAGTGCGTCCATGGAGAACTACGGCGTGCGACGGACGGCTCGGCCTCAGGCGCGCAGGGGGGAACCGGCCTTATAGGAGATGAGCAAGCATGGGGGGAGGGTCAGGCCTCGCGGTAAGGCGTCCTCGGCCACGTGAACCCGCGCGTACGGCGGCCTGCCCTCGGCCGGCGCGCCCGGCCGACGCGGCCGACGGACCGTCGGGTCGAGCGCGGTTTGCACGGGCGGCGCGGGGCACAAGGCACCTCGGCATGCGCGCGGCATGGGGAAGGGGTCCACGGCCTAGGAAGGCGCGCCTCGGGAAGGAGCAGTGAGGCCTGGAAGCCGAGGTGGTAGGACGCGGCGCGCGCGTGCGCGGGAGCGCGAGAGCGCCGTGCGACGTCGCGTTCCGGCCTGGAATTGTTTCGGACTGGCCTTGTTCAAGCGAGGTTTTCTCCAAAAATTTGAATAAAAGTGCACCAAACGATGAATAGGAAAGTTGTAGATCTAACTACCCTCTACAACTTTCGTAAAGGCCGTCTAGTGTTTTTCTCAACGGATTTTGCAGGAACGTCGTGCCAACATTGAATGTCGGCCTGTTCTAGAAACCAGGAGGTAGTGTCAGTCGATCGAGCTTTTCACCAATTTCCACTCAAAATTTGAAATGCCAATCTACATGAAAGTTGTGTCCCTCAACAAGATGGACAACTTTCATAAAGGTAGATTTTTAAGTGTTTAGGTGAATTTCAGAGAACGCGGCAAAAGTTCCGGACGACATTCGCTGACGTCAACGGTTAAGCCGGTTTTGACCGTGTCTTTGACCAAGGGTCCATTACGGGTGTGTGTAGTCTTGGTCAAGGGGTTCATTAGGGTTCATTGGCAGGGTTCTCCGGTGTGGCCCAGGTTGACCTAGGTTTGACCGGGGTTTGACTGGTTTGACTTGGCTGATCCGGTCATTAGCGTTAATGACGGTAATTAAAAACCTGGGGCGTCACACCTTCGGGTTCCAGATCATGGCGATCCCCACCTTCTACCTTGCTGCGGGTACCTCCCATGGAGGTCGAGAGTTTTAAACACCGACAGCTGGCGCCCACCGTGGGGCCATCGTCATGATCACCGGCGAATTCGAAGGACCTTGTCTTCGAAACCAATCAACCACAACGGCTGCTCGACATGAATTGGCGGAACAACTAGTCAAGTTCGGGCTCTGAGAAAAAAATCATCAAAGTCCGGCGCCAGCAAAATCGGCGACGTAGGAGGCGAAAAGGAAAAAAAATCACAACCGATCCGGTCCGCGTCCAGCGGACGTCTGTTCGTCGCTACCCCGGTATCCTAAACAGAGGCAAAGTCAATTTTCCTTTTCCGTCCGTGTCCTCCAGTTCAATTCGTCGAGCCAAGAAAATTTATGTCCGAGGAAGGCCAAATTTCCACTGCTTGTCTCGTGCAAATTAAATTGGACAACAATCATGCTATGTGCACACGAGGGCTACCAGGGGAAGCTTCAATATCCTTTGCTGCAAGTACACACAAGACGTACATGAGTACACCTACTTCAACTACTCGAGTACAACTACACAGTGCACCGCGATTACTCGTCACCCGGCCGCAGGGCTCTACGTCAACCTTGACGTGCTCCACGGGTACTCATCTCTCGGCCGCAGCGGCTCTACATCGACTACGCCGTACGCCGCCACGACATCATTTTCTGGGCGTACGACTACTTCGACTACTATCTCGACTAGTAAACTAGACGAGAACGGCTTTCGCGACATCAACAACTAGTCGGATCCACCTCCGACTAGTCGACTTCAGCAACAACCATCGCGGCTCCATCACCGACCGCCACGGCTTCGTCGACTCTCGTCCACGAATCAAGCTAAGTCACTTATTTCAATAATTATTTCTTCTTTGGCTTGTTTTCCACATACAGGAACCAACGCTGAAGACTACTTCGTGTACGCCTCTCGACGGCTACCTGCTAGCAGAGCTACACCGTGCCAACTATTCCTTGGGGACCGTTGACTGACTGTCACAGGCTTGGTACACCAAATTAGGAGGCTCTTGCCACGATGTTTCGTGTACTGAGTGCTAGAGGCGCACAACGACTACACCCTAAGGAGGCACTGCGCAATCCTGCTCTCCGCCATGCGGAACAACGAGCAATCGCGCTTTCTCTTGTCGCCATGTCGACTACTTTCGTCTACCTCTTAATGGTCTCGCTACAGTAGCACACGCCTTGATCCGCGCAAAGCCTTGGCTCTCGTGTCATGCCTCCACGCCCTCAGCGGCTATGGCTAAACAGGCTCCTCAGAGACCAGGTGCTTAAACCAGCTCTCCTGTCATGCCTCCACGCCCTAGCGGCTATGGCTAAACAGCGATCACAGAGACTGGGCACTAAACTGCATCAGGCTAACTACTCGACGCCTAACGACCACAACAAGAGCATGACACATGACATTTACATCTATATTCATATTTGTATTTGTCATTTGTAGATTCAATTTCTACAAAAATGCTACATAATGTACGCATCTCTACTTTCAGGTCAAGCTTCGGCGACGACTTCCAGTACGCTCCGCGTACCTCCACCAGCGCGGCTAGTTCCCAAACTCGGGGGCTACGCACCAAATTACTACTCGATGACAACTCGAGTAGTCTCCGCTAGCTCTCTAGCTCGGGGGCTCAGCACCAACAACTACTCGACGTGGCTCCTACGGCTCTCTTGGCGACGAGCTCGGGGGCTGAACGCTACAAGAGTACTCAGATGATGACTTCCACAAACACTGAAGACCCTTGGATTGATTCTTCAATCGTTCCAAGGCTCGGGGGCTACTAGGCTACACCCATCAGTTGTTTTTCAAGACGGAAGCAAAATCAAGATTGACCCTCAGCCAGAGTCTACAAGTCAACCTAAGGCTCGGGGGCTACTCCATATGGAGTGTGATTTTGCAATCGCACTTCCATATAATCTCGACTCCAAGACTGATGAGCTGGACCACCTTCCAGCCTCGTGGCAGTTCGAGTACTATTCAAGACTTCTCCAAGCAGTACTCGAGGACGCTCAAGAACTACTCGAAGAGGCTTCAAGACTATTCAGACTACTACTCTCGACTACAATGTGCTCGGGGGCTTGTCGGGCATACACCTCGGGTACCGCAAGGAAGGAAGCAGACAGACTCCTAGTAGAATTCCCTTGTAATCCTACTAGGACTCGTTCCGTGTAATCCTACTAGGACTCCTACCTTGTAACGGATTAGGAACCCGCCCCTGGACTATATAAAGGAGGGCCGGGTACCTAGCCGAGGATCCTCAATCCCTCCGGGGAACAACACCAAGCGCAGGGCGCAATACTACTCTAAACAGGACGTAGGGTAGCTACTCCGGCTACCCGAACCTGTATAAATCTCGTGTCTCGTGTCCTCGCGCGTACCTTCAGGTTCCAGATCATGGCGATCCCCACCTTCTACCTTGCTGTGGGTACCTCCCATGGAGGTCGAGAGGTTTAAACACCGACACCACCTAAGTTCTCTGCGCTTCTTGTTTTATATGATCTATGAAGCTTAATGTATCATGATATATATATACACCTTAATGTATCATGATAGAATATTTCACCAAGGTCCTCTAGGATGCGAGTATCAAACTGAGATCACTGCAAACTTATGGTACCATTCATGGACTACTCAAGAAATAGTGGCAAGCCACCAATATAGATAATAACCTTATCATCAGTAGCGTCAATTGCTAGATTTGTCTTTTCAATATATGTGAACTCACTATCCGTATCTAGTTGTTGTAGCAAGCCAACATGAGCATCGAGATTTGTTGGAACATAATTTATAACTATGAGACTTGATCATACGCCCGATTGTTCTTGTTGTTTCAGACCATCGACTTTTGTAGCACTACTCCACTGAATTCCTATGTGCTCTTGTTCTGGCCTCTCTCCAATAGTTGCTTAGCATCAACAACACTATCAGTCATGTTCTCAAACACTTGGTCTACGACATTCATATAATACTCCTCAGGAAATGATGAGCTGGATGCTTGACTAAGAACCTCATTGTCATCCAGTTCGACTTTCCCATCATCTAGATACCTTCCGCTAGAAGCTAATAGTTGTAACAATTTACTATTTGTGTCAAGCTTGATTGACATTTTCTCATCACATACAACCCTGCCAAGAATTTTATCATACACCACCTATTTGTCGCTTTTGAACAGCACCAGCTAAACTATTTGGTAGTCCATTGGTCGTCCATCCTGTGACCATGAGCTAGCTGATGCAACAAACCATCCTGGGCTCTTTGATCCATCGGTGGATGAGGCACCCACTAGAGGGTTAGAGGGGGCAACTTTGTCTACAATGGAGAAGCCGAGGGCTGGGATTATATCATTCGTGCTGGCGAAGCCATTAAATATCTACTCAAAGAAGGCCTTGAGCACCTCAAGTGTGAATCTCTTTCTTTCTGCTACTTCCTCGGTTTGTCAGGTTCGTAATGTGGCAAGCTTTTCATAGTGCTCATCTCCGTGTTGTACGCTCTTCTAACCTTGTGCTTGTTGTGTTGTGTTGTCTAGCAGCCGATGGGATTTGTATAGACCATCTCTATTCTCACATCCTATTTCTTCATTGGGAGATTCGATCCTCAGTAGCAATGGGTGTCGGTGTTTTAGACCGGCAACCTACTAAGGGGAGTACCCGAAGTAGATGAATGTGGCCTCGCCGAGATCGGTAACTCGAAGGAAGAGACACGTGGCACACAATTTAGACAGGTTCGGGCCGCGAGGTGCGTAATACCCTACGTCCTGTATGCTGCGTAGCTCTGGATTGATTGGGCACGATTACAAGATGGTGTAATTGTGCGCCGTGAGATGAGATTGCATGAGATGCTAGAGAAGGGTCCCTGCCTCGCCTTATATAGTCCGGGAGGCAGGGTTACAAGTCGGAGTAGGGAGAGAGTACTAGTCGAGTATGTCTAGGAGTCTTCCATACAGTGCGGGACATGTACAGCTTCCTAACCGAGTACTTCTCCTCCGTAGTCCTTGTGCTCCACGCCATCAGGTGCCGTGTAGCGCAAGCCGGGTAGTCCCAAGGGGCCCACCGAGTAGTCGGTCCTGGTACCCACTGAGGTAGTGGGCCCAGGGAGGTCCATACGACAAGCCACTGTTGACGGTTAATAGTTGTATCAAAGTTCGTTTGTGACTTGCAAGCGGACAAGTCTCCCGTCGTAGTCAAGGGACCCTTCTTCCCTCGAGTGGTGAACCCAAGGTATCGAATCCGTGGAACAAATGTGTGACGCAAAACTTAATCTAATAAAGCCAAGTAACTCCAATCTTCGATAAAAGAAACCCTAATGCATCTAAGTAAAAGACACGAAACTAATCTAATCTACTAAAGACCGGAGAAAACAAAGTAATATTGGGTAGATAAACCGATCTAGAGGGATTGGGGTAAGCCTTTTGTTGAAGTTCCAAGCAAGAGAAGAAGTAGCAAATCGAATCTTAATAGAAGCCTCTTTAAATCGTGGTTTCCCGTCCAAATCCGAAAACATCCGCCTTTCGGAACCCCCGTTCTGTCACAACGTATCCCTACTCATGCGGGGAGCTTAGGGAGAGTCAAAAGACAAGTCGAGATTCTTTCGGAAGATCCGGCGTGTACCTCTAGCCACCGCGGCTACAAGAACACCCTATGTAATCTATCTCGAGAATAGAATTGGAATAAGCAAAGCCGATCGAAAAACGAAATCTTCGAGGAAACACTTGATCGCTAGGAAAAGATTCAACTTGATAATTCAACTATAACAATGATACATACACAAGATCACCACTAGGATCCTTCCTTGATCTTGCTTCTAGCTCCGGGAACTCCGACGTGGTCTTCCATGCAAGGTTCCCACGTCGGCTAGGGAAACCCTAGTCAACTAGCTCGACCCTCTCCTCTCTGAGATGGTGTCCCTCTCTTCTCTGCTCCTCGGCGGCCGATGATGAATTGTATGATGCGTGGCTCTCGATCACAGGGCTATAAATAGCCTGATTGGCGGCTAGGGCAAAGAGGAGCCTTACTGGGCCCTGGACAGGGCTGGGCCGACCGGCCTGGGCCGGCCGGCCTGGGCCCATCCAGGCCCAGCCCGAGGCCTCCTTTGCTCTACGTCGGTTCCCTTGCTTCCTGGATGTTTCCCCCTTCTGCATGTAGGTCCATGTCGTTAGTTTCTCTCCGAATTGGACAGAACTCCATGTCTTGCAAGATTCAACACTTTTGTGGTCAGGTCCTTGGAGTCTGTCGTCTTCTCGAATCAAGTCCCTGGCTTCTTGGAGTTAAGTTTGCTTCGTTGCATGACTTGTACGGGACTTCAAGGTCTTGTCATGAGGTGCTTGATGAACTTATCCCGAAAGTCTTGCATTCAACACTAAAACCCTGCATAAACATTAAACTCCAAAACCGACATGCACACGTGAACTTGTTATACCACGGGGGTTAGTACCAATGGATAAGGTATAAAACTTATGCCAACACCGAAGGTAAACTCATGGCTAGGTTGACGTATTTTCACCGTCAACATCTCCCCCATGCTTAAACCTTGCTCGTCCTCGAGTAAGCCTTCGATGGATATCATCATTGCCAAACAATATTTAAACCTTGCACTTGATCACACATGAGAAAACATAATGCTCTCAAAATTTTAATTCATTAAAGTTCCATAATGTACTATCCTTCATCTCTACGGAGGGTAGATTCTTATTAAGCTTATCCCATAAGTATTAACATGCTCACAAAGTTTAAATAGATCTCAGAATTTTTGAAATAAAGAACGAGATAAAGAAAAGCTAAACCAAGTTCACAAATTTAAATCATCTTGTATATTGCTCATGAACTCTCATCTCACTTGTCTCTCAAGCCTATATATTCTACTCCTTTCCCCCTCATAACATATATGTGGTAGGCTTTATATGGAGCTTTGGGAAAGTTTAGTCCTAACAAGATTTTATAAATGAGGTGTTGTCAAAACAAGACAAGCTTCTCATGGCCTTACCGAGACTCGTCAAAAAGGTCATTGGAAAATAATGTTAAATCAAGGAGGGGAAAGAGAAAAATACACACACTTTTAGATGAGTGGACATGTGCAAATGGCAAAGAGTGATCCCGAGGCACAAAGGAAGTCCTCGTTATCGGATTGCACATGGTTGGAAAATGAGAATGGATCTTTTAAACTTGGAGCCTTGAATGCACTCTTAGAGAACCGGGGAGTTCACTTTACGCATACTCATATTTTTTTCTCTTTCTCATATTTCTCATTCTTTTCTTTCTTTCTTTCTTTCTTTCTTTCTTTCTTTCATTATATATATATTTTTTCTTGTGAGACTTTCACCTTGGAAGTCACGTACATCACCTTTAATAATTTTTTTCATTCATCATCATTTTTTTTAAAATACTCCCCTTTGAACTCTAAAACTACACTGTACCTACCTCCTCCCCCATGCTTAGACGTTGCTCGTCCTCGAGCAAAGAGGCGAAAAATAAGGTAGGTACCAGAGATATTTTTCCTGTGGAGAGATACTTGAAATCTTCAATGTCGGCACCGTCTTGCGATCTTCCTTGAATTGATGATCCATTCTCAACGATGGGTTGCGGTCAAGGAGGTAATCACAAAAGATGATATTTGGTTTAAGGGTGGATATCCGGCGAGGTTTGTGAGATCTCCGATGCGGGGATACACAATGCACAGATAAAAGGCTAGCAAAAAGATAGATACGTAAAAATGGAATGACCAGCTTCTTAGTCTCGGGCCAGAGAAATCGTGGCCTGCAATAACTCACTCAAAAATAAATCTTGTACACTAAGGTTTATGCACTCAAATATATATTAGGCTTTGGATAGGTTGAGCAACACACAAGTGATATTTATGACAAGGTTAGCGATATTTTTGAGCATAAAAGACATCTTTAATCTATTCATAACTTGAGAGCACATAAAACACCATGGGTCTTTATTTTAATCATAACCTCCGCTAAAGATTAAGCTAGCATTTAAATGAATTCAGATTTGTATTTTTAAGAGAGCACTAGCTTAAACATGCATAGATCAATTACAAAGATGAACAAAGCTGCAATTATAATCATATATCATCATGGCACAAATTTTTGTAACTTTTACAATGATATAATCAAGGTGGTGTCTTTATTAATGATGACATCAAGTTGAAATACAAACTGAAAATAAACAAACACGCTTGCTGAAATTTAAATAAAAACAGAAAATACTACGCAAACACACATAAGCAAAAGCTGAAAATTACAGAGAAAAAGAAAAGAAAACTAAAGTTCTTAAATCTTCTAGTCCTCCGCCGGTGGTTGATGTTGATGATCTTGATAGTAATACCCTTGCTCATAATATGATTGGACATTCCCTCCGACGAATTGATTTGGCTCCACAAGGTGAAGGCGTCCGAGCTCAAAGGCAATATTTGCATTGCCTTCACCAAGTTGAGCTGCGTTAGCTTGGATGGCTTTGATGTTTTGGGCGTTTCTTGCAGCATACCCTCCAATTATGGTCATGCTTTGTTGTGGTTGGGGATGATGTGCGTAGGACTCCGCAAAGTTAGCGTTGGGCACCACATAATTTGGTGGGGGTACCGGTGCACCACCCCCCATGCTTGCTCTTGTGGCCCTCCGTAATAACTTGGCGGAGGAGGGATCCCGCCGAATGGTTGCACATTGGGTTGTGCTCCACTCGCTTGTGCGGAGGATGTTCCCTCCTCTACGATTCTTCCTCTTTTGTTCTTCCTTGTAGGGACAAGGAGTCCCTCTTCCAACCAATCTTCTCTCCCTTCGGTGAAAAGCCTAAGCCTCTCATTGGGAAGGGGTAGGTTTACTATGGCCAAATGATAACCTCCTCTCTCATCTCCACTAATGTATTTGCCTTGCCGCAAATACTCAATGCCGAGAGAGGTACCACGCAAAAGATGGTCGGGGTTTCTTGCGATCCCCGGCCGTAAGGAGAAGGCCAACATGGAGAGGTAGCACCCCGAACCAATATTTCCCGCCCCCGATGTTGCTTCACAACACCAACGGTTGATCATAAGGTAAGAGTGGTCTATTGGCTGCCTGGCAATTAAAGCCGAGTAGAGCCAATTCAACTCCGTGTCGGTCACCTTCGTCTCCTTCATCCTCCCCAATACCCTCTTGCACATCCAAGAGTGAAATATCCGGATAATGGGGTTGCGGATGCAATTGCGTTGTTGATGGGCTTCTCCGGAGATCATATTCCAAAATCCCGCTAACATGCCAGGTGGCACATCAACTTTCTCCGAGCTCCCTTGTGGAATCCAAGCAGCTCCCTAACGTGACGTAGGGAACCACTTGTTGGACTCCCTCCAAACGGAATGACAAGCTTTGCACCCCATCATCAAGGATAGGTGCAATAGTCATTAAAATTTCCAAGGCGAACCCCAAGTGGGTGTCCGCCGATACTCCGTTGGAGAATTGCACCCATCCAAGGTGCCCCAACATGTAGTATATGTCGGTGCCAAAACCCAAGGTGTAGAGTGCTTGGTCGTCGAATTCGACGTTGGGCACAAGCCTCTTCTCAAGTTGAGAGAGCCTCTCCTCCTCCGACGACGACAAGATGATGAAGCCGTACGAAGAATATATCGGAGTGTAAGGAGGTGGCGCGGTTGAACGGGTCGATCGTCGTGGTGGCGCGGGCTGCTCCTCCATGTGCCCTCGAGGTTCGGTAAACCTCATGGACGTGCTTCTTGCAGCCATCATACCACCAAGGAGGAGAGCATCGTTCCTCCTCGGTGGTGCCGTATCCGTCTCCATGCTCCGGGGAGACTCGGAAACCGAGTGCCTCCTCGAAGACGTGGTTGATGACGGCTTGGACGACGACGAACTCTTCTTCTTGGAGAAGAGACTTGTGGTTTTCTTCCACATGGTTGCTGCACTCTTTTCTTCAACTAGAACTCCGGGTTGCAACCGGTAACTAGGCACTAAAACTCTTACTTCGGATGTGGACTTTGAGTGGATTAAGGATGTGGATTTTTTGAGCTATCAAGCTTGGGAAGGTTGGCTATGTCTACGGAGGTTTTGAGCACACAAACTTGAACACACAAACAAAGGAACGAGAGGGAAGCTTGCCTGCAGAAAACGGGAGCCGGGGGGCTCCTTAAGTAGGGGAGGCCGGCCGGCCTAGGCCGACCGGCCTGGAGGCCTTGGTGCACCTCCCCGCCTCGTCTTTCTTCCAGCACGATCATTTCACCTTTACAACTTTCCTGCCCGCGTGCTCCACGAGTTGCACCGCCCAAACGCTCTCGTCCACTCCTTTTCTTGCATTATTGGTCCTTCCACTTGATGCTTCATGCTTTGGGTCATATCCATGCTCCCTAGCTCCACTTGCTTCACATGCCACCATGAAATTCCTGCAAAGTTGAAGCTTGCTGCCCACCATGCTTGTCCTTTGCATGTGAATTTGGTGAAAGTTGATAAAAGGGAATCCAATGGTGCATGCATGATTAATTCAAACTAGATTGCCTCCATTAAGGTGTGTTTAAGGTTAAGCACTCCTCTAATTTGAAATTTAAAATATTTTTCAGAGCCATGCAAGAGCTCAAACATAATTTTAGAGAAGTTTTTAAACCATTAAAAACAAATGTAAGTCGAAAATATTTTTCGACTACGTCGATTTCGGTCTCACCGGTATAGTTTGCCTTCATCGGTTGAGAGCAAACTTTTCCCAGCTTGATCATGGGGGCATAGGTTTAGGTTCTAATTTTGGATAAATAAGAAAGATTTTGAATAAAATAAAATTAGATGAGGCTTAGAAAAATTCTAATCCTAGAGAAACCAAGTATATTGATTTTTAAACCAACCAAAAGTTTTGATTTCTAGGTTCACGCGAGTTCTACCACGTGCTGAATTTTACTAACACCTAAATATAAATCGTGGCTCTACTCATGTGGTTTTAGCATGAAAAATTAGTCTACCTCAGCACCATAATGAGGGTGAAAGGTTGAGCTAGGTTCTGAAATTATTTGGTTGAGGTTTCTCGAAAAGAAAAGAACAAACAAGCACATAGGAGGGTTCATGCAAAGGGTTTATGATAAAGAAAAACATTCAATAAAGAATTATGTCTCTAATATTGTTCAACCACTTCTAAGTCTAATGTCTTTGCGTAATAAAACTCAAAACTAAATTATTAAAAATACTCGAAAAAACTGGAATCGGGTTGTCCTCCCGGTAGCTTATTCTTCACTCGACGAAACGGGTTGCCTCCCGCCTAGCGCTTCGTTTATAGTCTATAGCTAGACTTCTTCACTTAATTACTTCGGATCAACGCTCTTTGCGGGCGTTGCAATCTTGGATACCCACTTCCGCACCATCTTGTGCGCGGGCTTGTCTTCCGGCTTAGTCATTTTTTTTGGTCTTCACAGGCGGCTTCTCTTCCTTTGTCTTGACGGATGCAATACCTTCTTTGATTTTCTTTACGTTCATTTTTTCCGGCTCCTTCTTCTTTTTCAGCCCCTCCGTTTGTTTTGGTTCTCCCTTCACTCCAATCATGTTGCATGCCTCGATTCTTGGACGGAACTTGAAGGAACTCCTTTCTCCGTTGATATCGAACGTGATCTCCCCCTTGCCAACATCAATAGTAGCTCCGACGGTCTTGAGGAAAGGCCTCCCAAGGATGAGCGGCGGCTTCTCCCTCTCTCCCATCTCGAGCACAACGAAGTCGACGGGGATGAAGTGGTGTCCAATCTTCACGGGTACATCTTCAGCAATGCCCAAGGGATAGTGAATGGAGTTATCTCCCAACTCCAAACATATACCCGTAGGCTCCATTGGTAGGTGTAGCTTCTCGAACACATCCCTCGGCATGACGCTCACACTTGCTCCAAGGTCGCATAACGCCTTCTCGAAGTTGAAAGAACCAACCGAACATGGAATTGTAGGGCACCCGGGGTCCTTTTGCTTCTCTAGCCCATTAGAAATAGCGACACTACACTCCTCGGACATCTTGACATGATCTACCCCAAGTGTTGCTATCTCATATTTATTTGCAAGTATGTCTTTAAAGTAACGAGAATATGTAGGTACTTGTAGGGCATCTAGTAATGGCATGTTGATGCTAAGTCTACGCACAACTTCCACAAACTTCTCAAAGTGGTTGTCAAGTTTACCTCAGAAGTAGTGTGGCTTGAGTTGCGGTATCCTCATGTCTTCCTCCGGCATCTCAAATTCGGGTTCCTCGGTGACGATCCCCGTAACCTTCTCGTTAGCAACTCCTTCCACCTCGGTGGATGGTTTAAGCTTCCTTGCTCCCGCGGAACGCTCCGGATCTTCGGTCTCCTTCCCCGAACGTGTTTGAATGGCCTTCGCCGATTCGGGACTTTTGGGTTGTCCCGGAAGCTTCCCTTCATCATTAGTGAGGCGCCCCGCAAGTTGTCCAACTTGCGTCTCGAGCATCTTCATCATGTTGAGCACTTGATGATTGGAACTTCCGACCTCCGTCACTTTGCTATCGATGTTCTCCAACACCTTGTCTATGGTCTTGAACTTGGTGACGGTGTCCTTGTTGATCTTAGCTTGCTCATCCATGAACTCCTTCAATTGTATACGAAGCGGAACCGCGTTAGGAATAGATGAGCTTGCATTAAATTGAGGCCTACCTTGCCCGTAGCGAGTTCGGCAATTCTCCCTTCCTCATGTAGTCGAGCACTTTGGCTTCCTCCGACAATCTTTGCGGACATGGCCATACTCTCCACATTCTTTGCATGTGGACCTTGCTTCGGCGGCCTTCAAGTCTTGAGCCTCTTTCTTTTCCATCTCCATATTCTCCAACCTCCTCATGAGCGAGTCGATCTTGCCTTCAAGTATGTTCTCCTTCTCCACTTGCAAGACTCCTTTGACGCTCCCCGTGGGTTGAACCGGATGTAGGCGCCCAGACGACGCCCACGTGTCATTATCCGCGACCTTCTTGAATAGAGTGAAAGCTTCCGTCGGTGTAAGTTTGATAATGGATCCTCCCGCCGATGCATCGATGATCGTCCTTGACGCCATGGTGAGTCCTTGATAGAACTTTTGCACGAGGTCTTCCTTCGGGAACTTGTGATGTGGAACCGCCCGGGTGTACTCGTTGAAGCGCTCGAATGCCTCCGAGATAGTTTCCGTAGGATATTGAACAAAGGTGACAATCTTATTACTCAAGCTTTGAGTTTTACCCGGTGAGTAGTATTCCTTCATGAAAGCCTTCATCAACGTGTTCCAATTTTGCACCGTCTCCACCGGTTGAGAGTGGAACCATTGCAAAGCCTTCCCGAGAAGTGAAAACGGAAAAAGCCTTGCCCTCATTTGATCTTGAGTCACCCCATCCATGTTGAAAGTCTGACATAGTTGAATGAATGCTTGGAGGTGAAGGTTCGGGTCCTCTTTACCGGTGAAGGGTGAATGTTGCACCATGCGGATTGTTGAGGTCTTGATCTCGAACGGTCTTCCGATCTCCTCGAGGTTCAAGATTGGTAGGTCGATGATGTCTGGGGTGCATAGCTCCCCAATCTTGCGTTCTTGCGGTGGTTGGTCACCCATCGGTGGAAGTCGATTCTCCCGTGGACTTTGAGGTGGTGAATTCCTCGGAGATTCCTGCGATCCTTTTTCTTCCAACTCCGAATCTACAAAATCCAGCTTTTTAGCTTGATGTGCTTCGCGTCTCCTTAGCCTGTAAAGTTTTTCTGGATCATCCACAAAATTATCGGGTTTGTTGGAGAGGTAGCCGTCCATCTCCTGTTAGGGTTAGCAATAAACAAAATATGCAAAAACTAGAAAGTAAAAATAAATCTATAAAAACTAGGGTTAGACAAACTAGATTAGATGTATTTTGAGGATGGTCAAAATTTAGTAGATGCAAAAAGAAAAACAAAAGGAAAACTGAAAATTGCAAAAAGGCAATAAAAAATCAAATCTTGATCACTTGTTCCCCGGCAACGGCGCCAGAAAAAGGGGCTTGTTGACGGTTAATAGTTGTATCAAAGTTTGTTTGTGACTTGCAAGCGGACAAGTCTCCCGTCATAGTCAAGGGACCCTTCTTCCCTCGAGTGGTGAACCCAAGGTATCGAATCCGTGGAACAAATGTGTGACGCAAAACTTAATCTAATAAAGCCAAGTAACTCCAATCTTCAATAAAAGAAACCCTAATGCATCTAAGTAAAAGACACGAAACTAATCTAATCTACTAAAGACCAGAGAAAACAAAGTAAGATTGGGTATATAAACTGATCTAGAGGGATCGGGGTAAGCCTTTTGTTGAAGTTCCAAGCAAGAGAAGAAGTAGCAAATCGAATCTTAATAGAAGCCTCTTTAAATCGTGGTTTCCTGTCCAAATCCGAAAACATCCGTCTTTCGGAACCCCCGTTCTGTCACAACGTATCCCTACTCATGCGGGGAGCTTAGGGAGAGTCAAAAGACAAGTCAAGATTCTTTCGGAAGATCCGGCGTGTACCTCTAGCCACCGCGGCTACAAGAACACCCTATGTAATCTATCTCGAGAATAGAATTGGAATAAGCAAAGCCGATCGAAAAAACGAAATCTTCGAGGAAACACTTGATTGCTAGGAAAAGATTCAACTTGATAATTCAACTATAACAATGATACATACACAAGATCACCACCGGATCCTTCCTTGATCTTGCTTCTAGCTCCGGAACTCCGACGTGGTCTTCCGTGCAAGGTTCCCACGTCGGCTAGGGAGACCCTAGTCAACTAGCTCGACCCTCTCCTCTCCGAGATGGTGTCCCTCTCTTCTCAGCTCCTCGGCGGCCGATGACGAATTGTATGATGCGTGGCTCTCGGTCAGGGGGCTATAAATAGCCTGATTGGCGGCTAGGGCAAAGGGGGGCCTTGCGGGCCCCGGACGGGCCGGGGCCGACCGCCCGGGCCGGCCGGCTCGGGCCCATCCGAGCCCGGCCCCGAGGCCTCCTTTGCTCTACGTCGGTTCCCTTGCTTCTCGGATGTTTCCCCCTTCGCATGTAGGTCCATGTCGTCGCTTCTCTCCGAATTGGACACAACTCCTTGTCTTGCAAGATTCGACGCACTTTTTCGGTCAGGTCCTCGGAGTCTGTCGTCTTCTCGGATCAAGTCCCTGGCTTCTTGGAGTTAAGTTTGCTTCGTTGCATGACTTGTACGGGACTTCAAGGTCTTGTCATGAGGTGCTTGATGAACTTATCCCGAAAGTCTTGCATTCAACACTAAAACCCTGCATAAACATTAAACTCCAAAACCGACATGCACACGTGAACTTGTTATACCACGGGGGTTAGTACCAATGGATAAGGTATAAAACTTATGCCAACACCGAAGGTAAACTCATGGCTAGGTTGACGGATTTTCACCGTCAACAGCCCCCGAGTACTTTGTAGTCGAGAAGGATAGCTTCAAGTAGTCTTGACGGGCTTAACGAGTAGTCCTCAAGCGTCCCCGAGTACTACAAGTCAAAAGTCCTCAAGAGTAGTCGAAGCATCCCGAGGCTGGAATGTACTCCAGCTGACATCTGAGCAATCCTGAAGTCTTCTCGAGTAGTCCCAAGCGTCCTCGAGTGCTGCCCTCGAAGGTCTTCAAAAATGCCCGCCTTGTCTTGAAGCCGAAGCTGATATGGAAGTGCGATTGCAAAATCACACTCCATATGGAGTAGCCCCCGAGCCTTAGGTTGAGCCGTAGGCTCTGGCTGGGGGTCCATCTGAAGTCTTGGCAAGAATATCCCAAAAAATCCGGAGAGAAAAAACAGAAGGACACGTGGCCAGGAGCCCCCGAGCCTTGAGTCGAGTACTTCCTCTCGAATTGAAGGGTCATCTTGAAGAATGTGTCCTGAGATGCTCCTGAGTCTTGTCGCTTCCCAGGTAGTCGAGTAGAAGTAGCTGAGCCCCCGAGGTGAGGCGCGTCCACTAGTAGAATACGAAGGGTCACGCGCGGCCGCTGAGTCAGCTGAGCGCGGACTTATCCATCTGGCCGTTGGAGGGCCGTTTTGACTTATAAATAGAAGCCAAAACCCTTAGGGTTTCCACCCATCGCTGCTGTAGCCATTTCGAATAGATCTTGCCCAGATTCATCTCCAGCGCATGCCGCTGCCACTGTAGATCTAAGCACGCCGCCACCCAGAGCTGCCAGAGTAGCCCCCGAGCGAATGCGCGTGAAGACGCTGTGCGCTTGGAGAATGAAGCCGTCACCGTCCAAGTCCGCGAAGACCGCCGGGAAGAAGAGGGGCCGTGACGAGGTCGCCGTGGCTGCCGCGGGGGCAGTGCCACCGATGTCTCCACCGCGGCCAGATCCGAGCCGCGAGTGTAAAAAGTCAAAGATGAAGACCGAAGATTTGTTGGCCCTCCTCAACAGCGGATTCATCCATGAGAAAGAGGTGGACAGTTGGAGGGTCGCCGCCGGGGATCCGTACCCCATGGAGAAGAGCGAAGATGAGATCCCGATATTCGCGCGCTTCGCGGAGCGCGGACTCGCGCTTCCGGCCAGCGACTTCTTCAAAGGCCTCCTGGGGTACTATGGCGTCGAGTATCTCAACCTCAATCCTAATGGTATTTTCCATACCGCTGTCTTCGTCCACTTTTGTGAAGCGTTCCTGGGGATCAAGCCCCACTGGATCCTGTTCCGGAAGTTTTTTCGGGTGAAGCCGCAGCTGAGCGCCAGCAACCGGTGAGTAGTCGGTGGAGCAGGCATCCAGATGCGGGAGGACGCCGCCGAGTAGTACCTCTCGTACAAGCTCATCGACTCCAACCAAGACTGGAAGGCGAAGTGGTTCTACGTCACGAACCACCACCCAGGATTACCGAAGCCGAGCGGGAAGCAGCCGAAGCATCGCTCCTGGTGGAACACGGAGCCCACGATGCAAGAGGGGATCCAGATCCCCGAGCTATTGGCGCGCACCAAGGTGCTGAGAGAAGCCGGGCTAAGGGCCGAGCACGTGGCCTTCAGCTTCATGAAGCGTAGGGTGCAGCCACTGATGGCCCGCGACACCCTGGGCTTCGAGTACATCGGTGACGACGACACGTCGCGGATGCCTGAAGATGAAGTCGACGACGACGACATTGTTGATAGGCTGACGCGCATCTTCAAGGACATGCCACCGTACACGGCGTGCCCGGTCCAGGAGTACTCCGCCCCGCGCGCCCGCCAAAGGAGGTAAGTAGTCGTACCACCCAGTCGAGTAGTCATTGCTTGTGAGTAGTCACGCTGATGTCTTGTGTCTTGCAGGACGACTTGAAGAAGTTCGTCTCCGAGCCGCAGCCGCCCCCTCAGGAAGTCGAGGTCTCGGAGGAGGGAAAAGCCAAGGCCAAGGAGCGGCGGGAGATCGGCGAAGGAGATGACACCGTCATTGTGGAGGACCCGTCCGACAAGGACGACGACAAGGAGACACTGCAGGACCGCTTCCAACTGCGGTCGAGGTTTAGCCGTCCCGGCCTACCTCATGTGCCCCTCGTTCAAGATCCGCCGGCTAGCCTGGAGGCTAGTCTGGCTGCGCCGCCACGGAGGCCGTGCAACCCCGCCCGCAAGCGGGTGATGAAGAAGTTGAAGGTCTCAGAGACCACGCCTCAAGAGGTAAGTTGTCTTGACTAGTGTAGTCGAGTACTAGTCGCTCGAGTTCACTTGTTGATGACCAAGCTTCCTTTGCTTGCAGGAGGTGCCGCCTACGGAGCCCGCTGATCAGGGCGACGAAGGCGAGTGGGCTACAGTGGGGGAGCCGGCTGGGAGTCGTAGCCCAACCCCCACTGTTGAAGAGTTATTGGCGCAGCTGGAGCGCCAGCCCCCTGCTCCTCAAGGGAGCACGGAGCCCGTAGCCGCTGCTGCTGACGAAGTGGTAGCCGCAGGAGCGCAGGAGGGCGCTGCACCGGCTGCCGTCGCTGCAGAAGATGCAGTGGCCGCGGAGGCGCAAGAAGAAACGCCCGCCGAGGGTGGACTGGTAGATATCGCCAGCATCCTCAGTGCCCCGACCGTGACGATAGTCCGGTCAAGCTTGTAAGTGCTGAGCCTTCTCGAGTAGTACTTGGCGTAGTAGTCGAGCTTGATTGACAACTAATTGTGTACTTCTGCAGGAGATCAACGGATCTGTCTTGGGAGGGAGATGAGCCCTCTACGGCGGTGGTGGAGGAAGAAACCGCGTCGCCCGCCGAGGAGTCCACTCCCGCTCCTCAGGCGGAGTCCGAAGCGCCGGCTGCTGGAGCCGCATTGCCCGAGGCCAGCGTGGTCGAAGGTAAGTACTCTACTGAGGCTTTAGCATTCCCCATAGAGTAGTCGTAGTCGCTAATGCACTTGTATTCTTCTTGACAGGCGCCGAGGCCGAAGGGAGCGACATCCCTGCGGCGGTGCCTATGCAAAACTTGACACCACAGGTGCCGGAGGCTGCTGAGGGAGGCCCCGAGCTGATGGAGGAAGCCGCCGAGGAGGCCGCCGTGGCCACCGGAGGAGAGCAGGCCACCGTGCCGCTAGAGGTTGCTCTGGAGGTGGTTGTCCGCTCCCCGGAGATCCAGGACGCAGAGCCCATCCGCTCTGCGCCGATGACTGAGGCCGCCGCGAGTAGTCATGGCGGGGTGGAATTGCTGGCAGACGACTTGGTCGACCCGGCGACGGTGGCCAAGCACCTGGAGGCGGTCCGCCAGGCTAAACAATGGATGAAGGTGAGTAGTCTTAACTCCTGAGTAGTCAATCCTCTATTGTTGAGTACTCGGTTGACATGTGTTTTCTATGCAGGACGTCGTGGAGAGGTCCCGCGAGAAGTCAAGCATGCTGCAAGGCTTCGGCGACACGGTGCTCCGGGCTGAAGCACTGGAAGATCAACTCTTGAAGTCGCGGAAGCACGCGGGCGCCATGCGAGTCCAAGCTCGACGCGCCTTCGCCAAATACCACAATGACATCCGGGATATGCGGGCAAAGAGCGACGACTTGGTGCGGAAGAACAAGACACTCCGCAACAAGAACAAAGGAACACCGCTTGACTTGTTGGGTAGTTGTTGGAGGTCGAGAGGTAGTCGACCCGCCGCGCCTTGTTGTTTTGGAGAGCTTGAGTCCCGGGTGGAGCAGTTGAGGACCTCAGAGACAGATATGAAGAATCTCTTCTACCGGGAGCAGGAGGCCCGCCAGGTACTCGAGCTTGACTATAAGGAACTTGCCTTCGAGTGCGACAAGCACATGGAGCTTCGGATTGCTTCTGACCATGATCTCGTCAACTGCTACAAATCGTTGCAGAAGCTGAATGAAGACTGCTAGGCGCTGCGGACCCAGCTAAAGGAACTTGAAGATGCCGCGCTTCCGATTGCGAGACTCTTGGTGCCTCATCCTGGCAGCCCCAAGACTGGAAGGCGAAGTGGTTCTCCGTCACGAACCACCACCCAGGATTACCGAAGCCGAGCGGGAAGCAGCCGAAGCATCGCGCCTGGTGGAACACGGAGCCCACGATGCAAGAGGGGATCCAGCTCCCCGAGCTATTGCTGCGCATCAAGGTGCTGAGAGAAGTCGGGTTGAGGGCCGAGCACGTGGCCTTCAGCTTCATGAAGCGTAGGGTGCAGCCACTGATGGCCCGCGACACCCTGGGCTTCAAGTACACCGGCGACGACGACATGTCGCGGATGCCTGGAGACGAAGTCGACGACGACGACATCGTTGATAGGCTGACGCGCATCTTCAAGGACATGCCACCGTACATGGCGTGCCCGGTCCAGGAGTACTCCGCCGCACGCCCGCCAAAGGAGGTAAGTAGTCGTACCTCCCAGTCGAGTAGTCATTGCTTGTGAGTAGTCGCGCTGATGTCTTGTGTCTTGCAGGACGACTTGAAGAAGTCCGTCTCCGAGCCGCAGCCGCCCCCTCAAGAAGTCGAGGTCCCGGAGGAGGGAAAAGCCAAGGCCAAGGAGCGGCGGGAGATCGGCGAAGGAGATGACACCGTCATTGTGGAGGACCCGTCCGACGAGGACGACGACGAGGAGATGCTGCAGGACCGCTTCCAACTGCGGTCAAGGTTCACCCGTCCCGGCCTACCTCATGTGCCCCTCGTTCAAGACCCGCCGGCTAGCCTGGAGGCTAGTCTGGGTGCGCCGCCACGGAGGCCGCGCAACCCCGCCCGCAAGCGGGTGACGAATAAGCTGAAGGTCTCAGAGACCACGCCTCAAGAGGTAAGTTGTCTTGACTAGTGTAGTCGAGTACTAGTCGCTCGAGTTCACTTGTTGATGACCAAGCTTCCTTTGCTTGCAGGAGGTGCTGCCTACGGAGCCCGCTGATCAGGGCGACGAAGGCGAGTGGGATACAGTGGGGGAGCCGGCTGGGAGTCGTAGCCCAGCCCCCACTGTTGAAGAGTTATTGGCGCAGCTGGAGCGCCAGCCCCCTGCTCCTCAAGGGAGCACGGAGCCTGTAGCCGCTACTGCTGACGAAGTGGTAGCCGCAGGAGCGCAGGAGGGCGCTGCACCGGCTGCCGTCGCTGCAGAAGATGCAGTGGCCGCAGAGGCGCAAGAAGAAACGCCCGCCGAGGGTGGACTGGTAGATATCGCCAGCATCCTCAGTGCCCCGACCGTGACGATAGTCCGGTCAAGCTTGTAAGTGCTGAGCCTTCCCGAGTAGTACTTGGCGTAGTAGTCGAGCTTGATTGACAACCAATTGTGTACTTCTGCAGGAGATCAACGGATCTGTCTTGGGAGGGAGATGATCCCTCTACGGCGGTGGCGGAGGAAGAAACCGCGTCGCCCGCCGAGGAGTCCACTCCCGCTCCTTAGGCGGAGTCCGAAGCGCCGGCTGCTGGAGCCGCATTGCCCGAGGCCAGCGTGGTCGAAGGTAAGTACTCTACTAGGCTTTAGCATTCCCCATAGAGTAGTCGTAGTCACTAATGCACTTGTCTTCTTCTTGACAGGCGCCGAGGCCGAAGGGGGCGACATCCCTACGGCGGTGCCTATGCAGAACTTGACACCACAGGTGCCGGAGGCTGCTGAGGGAGCCCCCGAGCCGATGGAGGAAGCCGCCGAGGAGGCCGCCGTGGCCACCGGAGGAGAGGAGACCACCGTGCCGCCAGAGGTTGCTCTGGAGGTGGTTGTCCGCTCCCCGGAGATCCAGGACGCAGAGCCCATCCGCTCTGCGCCGATGACTGAGGCCGCCGCAAGTAGTCGTGGCGGGGTGGAATTGCTAGCAGACGACTTGGTCGACCCGGCGACAGTGGCCAAGCACCTGGAGGCGGTCCGCCAGGCTGAACAATGGATGAAGGTGAGTAGTCTTAACTCCTGAGTAGTCAATCCTCTGTTGTTGAGTACTCGGTTGACATGTGTTTTCTGTGCAGGACGTCGTGGAGAGGTCCCGCGAGAAGTCAAGCATGCTGCAAGGCTTCGGCGACACGGTGCTCCGGGCTGAAGCACTGGAAGATCAACTCTTGAAGTCGCGGAAGCACGCGGCCGCCATGCAGTCCAAGCTTGACGCCGCCTTTGCCAAATACCACAATGACATCCAGGATATGCAGGAAAAGAGCGACAACTTGGTGCGGAAGAACAAGACACTCCACAACAAGAACAAAGGTACACCGCTTGACTTGTTGGGTAGTTGTTGGAGGTCGAGAGGTAGTCTGACCCGCTGCGCCTTGTTGTTTTCCAGAGCTTGAGTCCCGGTGGAGCGAGCTGAGGACCTCGTAGACGGATATGAAGAATCTCTTCTACGGGGAGCGGAGGGCCCGCCAGGTACTCGAGTTTGACTATAAGGAACTTGCCTTCGAGTGCGACAAGCACATGGAGCTTCGGATTCCTTCTGATCGTGATCTCGTCAACTACTACAAATCATTGCAGAAGCTGAATGAAGACTGCGAGGCGCTGCGGGCCCAGCTGAAGAAACTTGAAGAAGCCGCGCTTCCGATTGCGAGACTCTTGGTGCCTCATCCTGGCGGCCCCAAGATCGCGCCGCTCGTGGATCGCCTCAAGGAAGCCCCCAGCCGGCTGGCGACATATGTGAAGCATATGGCGAGGTCGATCCCGAACCAGGTGTTGGCCTTCATGAAGTCTTACTTCCCGAAGGCGCCCGTGGAAGTAGTCGCTGGCGGGGTAGCCACCAACTGTACAGATGAGCAGTACACGGAGCTGCTGGAGCAGGTGGCGCCTATTGCGGAGCAAGTCGCCGAAAAGCTTAACCTCCAGTAGCCCTGTAACAGTTAGCTCATAGCAATATGTGTACAAAAACATTTGTAATGTAATTGTTCAAGTGTTAATGAAAGAAAAGTTCCATCAATGAGTACTCGTAGTCGCGATCTTAGAGTGCGGAGCCCCATGGTGGAATTGATGCGAGTAGTCGTACTCGGCGGTAGTCCCGTTGAGGGAAGTGGACAGTAAAGATGTTGATGATCGATCGAACTTTATTACTGAAGAAGTACACCTGGATGGTCAGGGCCGTAGTTACAGAGTAGTCTCCTGGACCCGGAGGCCGCCTACAGCTAAGTGGTGCTAGGGCGAGTAGCCGCTTACAGCAGTAGATCCGTAAGTAGTCGTGTAGGCTGGATCTTGGAGTACATGGTCTCTTAGTAGACCGCTGCTAGAGTCCTTTGTCGCTCATCGCAGCCCAGGATCCGTAGTTAGCCGCGCGGGCTGGATCCTGGAGAGGAGTAGTCCGGAGACTGGAGCCAGGACCCGGAGGCCGCTTACGGCGGAGGGGTGTTGATGTAGTCGTGTAGACTTGAACCCCGGAGTAGTCGTGTGGACTAGGCGTAGAACCGACAGAGCTGGTCGACGTTCCACGAGTTGTTGATGTCTTCGCCTTCAAGTGTCTGGAGGCGGTAGGAGCCTGGTCCGGTCACCTTTGCCACGGTGAAGGGACCTTCCCAGGGAGAGCTGAGCTTGTGTAGTCCTTCCGTGTTCTAGATACGACGGAGGACAAGATCACCAACGTTGAAGGAGCGTTCCTTGACGTTGCGATCATGGTAGCGTCGGATACCCTCCAGGTACCTTGCTGATTGGACGAGGGCGGCGCAGCGAGCTTCTTCGAGTCCATCGATGTCAACTCTTCTGCTGTCTTCAGAGACGCCTTCGTCGCAATGCTCCACTGCTCGTGAGTTCCATATGACATCGGCAGGGAGGATTGCTTCGGAGCCGTAGACCAGGAAGTAAGGGGATTGCCCTGTTGGCTTGGAGGGCTGAGTCAGTAGCCCCCAGAGTGCGTTGGGTAGTTCTTTGATCCACTTGCCTCCTTTGGAGTTAGCGGCATCGTGTAGCCGCTTCTTGAGAGCGTCGAGCACCATCCCGTTGGCACGCTCGACTTGTCCGTTGGCCCGAGGATGGGCAACTGAGACGTATCGGACGTCGATCCCGCTGTTCTCGCAGTACTCCCAGAACTGGTGGTTGTTGAAGTTGGAGCCCAGATCTGTGATGATGCGGTGGGGTAGTCCGTAACGATGCACGAGTTCATCCGGAAGTCGAGTACTCGTCGCCCTTGGGGCATGTGACCGGCTTGACCTCGATCCACTTGGTGAACTTGTCGATGGCCACCAATACTCGTTAAAACCACCCGGTGCGCTTGGCGGTGGCCCAATCATGTCGAGCCCCCCGAGCGGGCAAAGGGCCAGGTTGGCGGTATGGTGACTAGCTTGTAGGCCGGGACGTGTTGTCGCTTAGCGAAGTATGCGGCATCCTTGGCACCTTCTGACGAGTTCTTCAGTGTCGCCCAGTGCAGTGGGCCAGTAGAAAGCTCGCCGGAAGGCCTTGCTGACCAGCGTGCGGGAGGATGCGTGGTTGCTGCAGACGCCCTTGTGGATCTCCTACAAGATGTCCTTGCCTTCTTGCCGAGGGACGTACTTCATGAGTACTCCGGAAGATGCACCTCGCTTGTAAAGCTTGTCTCCGACGAGGACGTGGGACTTGGTGCGGCGGATGAGCTGCTCGGCCAAGTTCTTGTCCGAGGGAACCTTCTGCTCGCTGAGGTAGTCGATGAAGGGTTGCCTCCAGTCCACGTCGATCATCATGACCTCCCGTCCCGGCGGTGGGTGCGCCGGGGACAAGGGTCGCGGGCGCCGCTCCAGGATGGATGGCGCATGAAGCTCGTGAACGAAGACACCCACTGGTACTTGAGCGCGGGTAGATCCAAGCCTCGAGAGGACGTCCGCTGCAACGTTGTTGTCGCGGACGATGTGGTGGAACTCGAGACCGTAGAACTTGTTCTCGAGCTTGCGGACTTCTAGGCAGTAGGCGTCCATGTTCTCCTTGTTGCGGTTCCAGGACTTGTTGACTTGGTTGATGACCACTGCGGAGTCGCCGTAGACTAGTAGCCGCTTGATGCCCAGTGAAGCCGCGAGGCGGAGCCCGTGTAGGAGAGCTTCGTACTCGGCTTCGTTGTTTGAGACCTTCCAGAAGATCTGCAGGACGTACTTGAGTTGTTCGCCCGTTGGAGAGATCAGGAGTACCCCTGCACCTGCGCCCTCGAGGTTGAGTGAGCCGTCGAAGTACATCACCCAATGCTCTGGTCGCACGGTTGGAGTAGGTAGCCGGTTCTCCCCGCCACTCCGCCATGAAGTCGACTAGCGCCTGCGACTTGATGGCTGTGCGTGGCTTGAAGTCGATGGTGAGGGTGCGCAGCTCAACCGCCCACTTGGAGATTCTTCCAGCAGCATCTTGGTTCCGCGGGATGTCGCCGAGCGGTAGTCGGTGACGACGGAGATCGAGTACTCCTGGAAGTAGTGTCGTAGCTTCCGCGAGGTGATGAGTACCGCGTACAGGAGCTTCTGCACAGGCTGATAGCGTGCCTTGGACTCTGATAGGACCTCGCTGACGAAGTAGACTGGGCGCTGGACTGGGTAGGCGTGGCCGTCTTCCTGCCGCTCGACAATGATGGTCGTACTGACCACGTGAGTAGTCGCAGCGAGGTAGAGCAGTAGTTGCTCGCCCTTTCGAGGAGCCGTGAGGACCGGCGGCTTCGATAGGAAGTCCTTGAGCTGGGCAAGGGCTTGATCCGCCTCTGGAGTCCACACTTACTTCTCTTAGTGCTTGAGTAGTTTGAAGAAGGGGAGCCCCCGTTCTCCAAGCTTCGAGATAAATCTGTTCAGTGCCGCCATGCACCCGGTTAGCTTCTGGACGTCTTTGATGCACGTGGGAGCTTTCATGCTGGTGATGGCGGAGATCTTCTCAGGGTTGGCTTCGATGCCGCGCTGGCTGATAATGAAGCCGAGTAGTTTGCCCAAAGGTACGCCGAAGATGCACTTGTTCGGGTTGAGCTTCCAGCGGTACTCGCGTAGAGATGCGAAAGTCTCTTCAAGGTCGTCGATGAGGGTACTGGAGCTTCTGGTTTTGACGACCATGTCATCCACGTAGGCTTCGATGTTCTTGTTGAGTTACTTCTTGAAGCAGGCTTGGATAGCTCGTTGGTAGGTGGCGCCGGCGTTCTTCAACCCGAAAGACATGGTCGTGTAGCAGTACGCGCCAAACGGGGTGATGAACGCGGTCTTCTCCTGGTCTTCTTCCTTGATCGCAATCTGGTGGTACCCGAAGTAGCGGTCGAGGAAGCGAGCGGTCGCGGCCGCCGTGGAGTCGATGACTTGATCAATCCGCGACAACCCGAAGGGGTCCTTGGGGCAGTGCATGTTGAGGTCAGTGTAGTCGACGCACATCCTCCACTCGTTCGAGTTCTTCTTGCGGACGAGGACGGGGTTGGCGAGCCACTCAGGATGGAAAACTTCTCTGATGAAGCTAGCCGCGAGTAGTTTGGTGAGTTCCTTCTTGATGGCATCCCGTCTGTCGTCGGCGAAGCGTCGGAGGTGTTGTCGCTTGGGGTGGCCTTAGGATCGACGTTGAGGCAGTGCTCGATCAACTCCCTGGGCACTCCTGGCATGTCCGCTGGCTTCCACGCGAAGATGTCGCGGTTAGCCCGGAGGAAGTTGATGAGCGCGTCTTCCTATTTGGGGTCGAGGCCAGCCCCGATGGTGGTGGTCTTGCTGGAGTCACCTGTTCTGAGGTCGATCGTCTTGACTAGGACCTCCTCAGCGGGCTGAGGCTTGTTGGCGCTGTCAGACTTCTCCGGGATGTCGAGTTCACTTGTAGCAAGTTTCTTCAACGCAGCGTAGACCTCCATCATGGCGTTGGGTACTTGATTCGTAGAGGCGATCTCCATGGCTTCTGTGTCGCAGTCGTGGGAGATCTTCAAGTCCCCTTGGAGAGAGTACACCCGCTGGGCTTGGCATCTTGAGTACCAAGTAGGTGTAGTGGGGCACCGCCATGAACTTGGCGATGGCCGGTCTGCCGAGGATGGCATGGTAGGAAGTCTCGAAGTCCGCGACCTCGAACTTGATGTACTCGGTACGGTAGTTGTCCCGAGATTCCCCGAAGGTAACTGGCAGGACCACTGGGCCCAGTGGGATAGCCGCGTTGCCGGGGACGATGCCATAGAAGGGCGTGTTGCTCTTGGTGAGCATGTGGGTGATGTCGAGCTTCATCTTCTTCAAGGTCTTGGTGAAAAGGACGTTGAGCCCGCTTCCACCGTCGATGAGGACCTTGTTGAGCTTGGAGCCCGCGACCACCGGCTTCAGGACGAGGGGGAACCGTCCTGGTTCGGAGAAGCTGGTCCATTGATCCGCGCGGGAGAAGGTAATGGGTACCTCCGACCACCTGAGAGGGGTCGAAACCACTGGCTCAATGCTCATGACTTCTCGACGGGTAGCCTTCTGCTCCCGCCTGCTGGGTAGTCCGCCGAAGAGGGCGTTGACAGTCTTGTCGGGTTCCTGGAAGTCGTTGTTGTCTCCGTCGTTCTTTTTCTTGCCCTTTTTGTCGTGAGGGTGCGGTGGCTCTGGAGTACTCTTGAGTGCATGCCTGAGCTGGTAGCACTGCTTGGTGGTGTGGTTGCCGTTCAGATGCCACGGGCACTTCTCCTTTAGCAAGTCTTTGAAGCCGCCAGAGTTCTTCTTCAAGTTCTCCTTCGCAGGGCGCTGGATAGCTGCGACAGTGTTGTCTGGCTTACGCTTGCGGTTGGGACCAGAGTAGTAGTTGTTGTTGTTATTGCGACCGCCTTGGTTCCCGTTGTTGCCGCTGCCGCCGCCCTTGTTCTGCTTGTTCTTGCCACGGATGGCGTCGTACTTGGCGTTGGCCTTGTCTTCCTCATCCGCCCAGGACGTGATCATGTCCTTGAGGTGGGGGATGGACTTCGGACGGCGACGACCGAAGTCTTCAAAGGTGCAGCGGTGGTAGAGGCCATCTTGGAAGAGGTCGATGACCTCCTTGTCGGTGACGTCGACTACGGTAGCGCGCTTGTCGAAGAATAGGCGCATGTACTTGCGGAGGGTCTCGCCTTGTTCCTGCTTAACCATGGCCAGGTCCATGCGAGTACCCGATCGGCCCATGGCGCCCGCAAAGTTGCTGGTGAACTGCTCCTTCAGCTGGTCCCACTTGTCGATCGAGTGCTTGTCCAGCGACTCGAGCCATGTGAGTGGAGCTTGGTCCAGGCAGAAGGGGAAGTAGAGGCACTTGGTGTTGTTGTTGCCGCCAGCATTCTCGATGGAGAGGGCGTAGCACCTGAGCCACTGGATGGGGTCCTGCGTACTTGGTGATCCCCAAAGGCTTGAACTTGTCGGGGAGGAGCAAGTTGCGAAGTCGAGGTGAGAAGGCGGGGAAGCCATCGTTGTCGCCTGCGATGGTCGACTTCTTCCGCCGCAGCTCCTCAATCTTCTGGCGGGCATCGTAGCCGCCCTGTGAGGCACCAGAGGCGTGGTTGTTCACGTGGCCACGACCACCGCGACTGCCGCCGCCGCCGGCCCTCCTGTCGGCTCCATGGTTGGAGCTTCCGCCGTCGCCGCCGCCGCCATCGGGGGTCGCCGCCGCCGCCGCGGCGGCGGGAGCACGGTGAGGGACGACGTCGCGGTTGCTGTTGCCACCTTGTGGAGGTCCGCCGGCGTTTGAGCGAGTGCGATTGGGCTGAGCTGGAAGCTCAGCTCGAGTACGGTTGGGACCGTTGTTGGCGCTACGACTTGTAGCTTCGTTGTTGCGGTGCGTGGCGGGAGGAGGTTGGTTGACCCTGTTGTCGACTCGCATGAAGTAGGCATCTTCGGCGAGCTTGGCGATGACCTCTCCAGCGCGTATGCCCTGAGCCTGGCGTGCGATCGCTGTGATCGACATGAGGCATTATTCAGGGGTAGTGTGTACTCTACTCTCGTCCGCCTCGAGAGCTTCCGCGAGATTGCGGATGGGGAGGTTGTCCCGGAGACGCCGGCGCCGTTCGCTGCGCTTCCTGTTACGCTCGCGTCGAGCGTCCCTGTTGGCGGGGGTCTCGTCTGCTGGAGCATCGGCAGACAACTCGTCGGAGGAGATGTCTTCGAGGTACCTGTCCTGAGCCGTCCCTGAAGGTCCTGGGGTGTCGCCGGCAGCCATGAAGACTTGGCGATCAGGGGTACCGAGGGCCGGACTCGAAAACCGCCACCTCAGTTGGGGTGTTCGAGTCGGCTCGGGCAAGTGGTGTTCCCTCCCCGGAACGGGAGCGAGTCGATGTAGGCGACGTAGCGTGAGTCTCCGCTTATCGGGTCGGCGAGGCTTGCGGTCCGGCCGCAGACGAATCTCCCGGCTGGTGTGGAGGTTATAACCAGCCCAGAGGTCGGCCCTGATAAGGGATGCTCAGTAGAGTTGTCCTCGGACTCGGGATCCTCTAGGTCCGACCCGAAGTGGAACTCGTATGCGGGATTCGAGTAGAACTCGGAGAGAGGGTTGGAGTCCGAAGCGTGGCCGGGGGCAGTGTCGGAGTCCGAGTTTTACTCGGGTACGGGCTCCTTGCCGGGCCAGCGCGAAGAGGGAGCCTTCGTGCGGACCCGGCTGAGGGTGCGGGGGCCACGCGCGGAGCGCTCACGGGGTGGTGGGTCCACATGCGATGGCTGAGCAGCCGGCTCGCATGCGATAGCCCATGGAGACGTCGAGTTCGAGTTGGAAACGGACTCGAGCTCGAAGTCAGCGTGATGGTTGAAGAGCGAAATTTTGCCGAACTTGCCGGCGACTTCGCCTGTGACAACTTCAGGAAGCGTCATGAAGCCGGTCTTCGGGTTGGGCGGCATGGTGAGGCAGTGCTGGAAAGAGCTCGCGCCGTCTGCCATGCAGACCCAGGCGCCGAACACGAAGGTGTCGCCGCGGTTGAAGGCGACGGTTGGCTTGAAGTAGACTGGAGCCGTCGAGTTCGCCATGTGATCTCGGGCGAGATCCCCTACCTGGCGCGCCAGCTGTCGGTGTTTTAGACCGGCAACCTACTAAGGGGAGTACCCGAAGTAGATGAATGTGGCCTCGCCGAGATCGGTAACTCGAAGGAAGAGACACGTGGCACACAATTTAGACAGGTTCGGGACGCGAGGTGCGTAATACCCTACGTCCTGTATGCTGCGTAGCTCTGTATTGATTGGGCACGATTACAAGATGGTGTAATTGTGCGCCGTGAGATGAGATTGCATGAGATGCTAGAGAAGGGTCCCTGCCTCGCCTTATATAGTCCGGGAGGCAGGGTTACAAGTCGGAGTAGGGAGAGAGTACTAGTCGAGTACGTCTAAGAGTCTTCCATACAGTGCGGGACATGTACAGCTTCCTAACCGAGTACTTCTCCTCCGTAGTCCTTGTGCTCCAAGCCATTAGGTGCCGTCTAGCGCAAGCCGGGTAGTCCCAGGGGCCCACCAAGTAGTCGGTCCTGGTACCCACCGAGGTAGTGGACCCAGGGAGGTCCATACGACAATGGGTTAATGTGATTTTCTTCCAGATTTCCACATTGCTCTGTTGTTCGTGGCTACATATATTCATGTTTTTTTTGGGTGCGAGCAGTTTTATTTTTGAACTAACTTCTATCTTGACGTAGTGCGGGCGGCTTCTCACTACTTCACTGGAAGTTTTGGCCCACAAAGGGTTTGAATAACGTTAAGATTTGGACACGAGGATATTTATATATTTATTTATTTATTTATTTTATGATTTAAAAATATATAGCCCAGTAAAAATTTTACAAAACTATACTAATGCCGCCATTTCAATGGTGGTTCGGAGCTACTGCTGTTTCAAACAGCGGTAGAAGTCGGTCTGTTCTCAAATAATCATATTTTTTTATAAACTCGGATGGAGATAAATTTTATATGTGAAAATTATAGCTTTCGTTGAGATCTACAACTTTGTATGTTCAATTTTTTTCATTTGAAGTTATTTTAATGATCTAACAATCAATACAAAATTTTCTTCTCTTGAAAAAATATTTTTAAAAATATATATATATTTGTTCATATGAACTGCAAATGCAGTAAGAGTTATATGAAAATTGTAGCTTTCGTTGAGAGCTACAACTTTGTAGTTCATACTTTTGTCATTTGAAATCATTTCGATGCTCAAATATTCGACATTATTCAGATCTAAAATTTGACGACATTTTTTTTGTCGACAACATATCTTCAAACAAATTTATAACGTTTTCATATAAACTTAGTGGTAAATTCTACACTAAAATTGTTTCCCAATTGTGTGTAGTCTACACGACTACAACTTTGTAGTTCAAACTGTCCATTTGAATTCATTTTGACGCTCAAATAAATGACACAATGTTTAGATTTAAAATTTAAAATTTAGATTTTGATAGTACGTTGATTATTCGAACCTCAAGATGATTTGAAATGAATAAACTTTGAACTACAAAGTTGCATACATAGATAAAGACTACAATTTTCATATAAAATTTATCTTCATCTGAGTTTTAAAAAAATTTATGATTGAAAACAGGTTAGCTCCCAGCTGCCATTTCAAACGCAGTTACAATGCTACTACCATTTGATATGGTGCTACTACCATTTGATATGGCGGCATCAGTATAGTTTTGCAAATGTTTCACTGTGTTGTATGTTTTTGAATTTTTTTTTAAAAAAATATAAAGCAAAAAAATCAGGAAATGTGCCGTTTGTCATTGTGACTCAGATATTGCTAGTATATTTTGCTTAGTGCATTTTATTATACGAGTTAGAATCAGTATTTGTAAACACATATTGCTAGTATATTTTGCTTAGTGCATTTTATTATACACTAAACAAATATTGCTAGTTACTTCTGCTATTATACGAGTTGGCCATTATCACTTTTATTTTCCATTTACTAGTGCGAGGGCAACAAATGTTTAATTTTGTGAAAGAGCCGCAACCAGCTTGAACACGCCATGCGACCAAACAAACCTTTGAGCGGAAGTTGATGTGCAGTCCTTCCATGACTGGAGATTCTCTTAATTCAGGAAAATCGTCGTTCCATAATAAGTTCACGGAAGTGATCGAGGCACAGGCACAAGAGTTTACGAGCCAATCCAGTTTCCAGAGAGCGGGCAAGGTTAATGCAAATGGTTTTTTTTTTCTAGATAATGGTTCAAAAATCCAGCTTTAACCACCTTGTAGAGGCAGAATCAGTCCAGAAAAGTACATCACTTGTTGAATGCAAATGGATAATTGTCACTTGTTGAAGTAGCATCATGCCATCATTTGGGGCACTCGGCAAAAGTACATCACTAGATACATCATTTGAGCTTCTTAAGGAGCTTCGGTGCCACCTGCAGATGTGTGTTGAACAGAAAATTGGTCATTACCTTGCTCAGCAAATGCCTTTCGACAACTAAATTTAACAAATATGCTAGGAGAAAGTACTTACACATTTGTCAATGCATGACCAGTAATCAAAATATTGACCAGTGCAGTGCTTGTGTCCAGTATCATCGTTCTCGACTCTCTTGACACATTTCTGAAAGCAAACAGACACCCTTTATTGGATGAACAGTTAAAATAATATCATCTGTAAAATGAAACTATATGAAGGCCAAAACTGTAATCCATTGCTTAAATTAAAAATGTTAATATAGGTACCATATCAAAGGAACCGCAATTTAAATTTATATGATTCCAAAACAGACAAATCTTACAGCAAAAATTCGCATATGTGAAGTTAAAACTTGAGACTGAAAAAGGAAAACATAAGAATTCTATTATGATACACCCTCAACCAGGGTTAAAAAACCCCTAACCGACCGGTTTTAGAAACCGGAAAAACCGGACAGGTTAACCGGAAAAACCGGGCGGTTACAGAGGCGGCTGGTTTTGTAGGCTCGGTTAGGGGCGAAAAAACCGACTGGTTGTGCTACCGGGCCGGTCCGGTATCACCGGTTACCGTGGAATTCCGGCCGGTAGCCACCGGTTTTTGAAACCCTGCCCTCAACACAGCAGTGGTTGAGCAGCAGTCAGAAGTTGATATTTAGTGCAGTTCATTAGTTCATTGTTTTTTACTTGATCAGAAAATAACTAGTTGGCATGACTGCAGTAGATTGGGAGCACAACTCTCAGAATGTCATTATGGTGTTGTCAGAACAGAATCTGAACATGTGTGTTCGTTTGGCTGGTGGCTTGAGGCGGGTGCTGATTTGTTCTGAGAGAAAAGGACTGCTGGCTGATTGCTAGAGAAAGTACTGCTGGCTGGTGGCTGATAAGCCAAGCGAACAGGGCCACTTGGTGAATGTAAACAATACACAACACTACCACTTGGTGGAAACTGCACCATGAATAAGCCAAGGCAATGTGCAGCATGCCAACACTCTGGCAAAATAGGTTGGCTAAAACACAAATGTTCACACAGGTCAATAATGCGCATTAGGCTGCCTATGATTGCACGAGAAATGTACCATGGCCACTACAAGCAACAAGCCACAGCTAATCTGTTCAGGGCGTCAGGCATCCAAAATGTGTTGTTTGTTGACAAAAGCTTAAAGTGCAATTCGCATTGGGTTCTATTCAAGCTCAGTGAGTTAATTTTGAAGTTCCATATAATAACAGAAACTCTAAAGTACCCTTTTACCAACTGAAGAAACAATAAACCATAAATGTGCAAATTGTGCTTCCATGATCCATAGAAGAAACTAAAAGAGAGCACAGACCTCATACTCATAGAGCGATTTTACACACTGTGGCTTGCATCGTTCCTCAAGATACTTCTTCTGATCAACAAGCTCTTCATCCTCCCTGAGATGTAACAACATTAGAAAACCATAAAAGGCATGACTCAACATTTTAATGCCAGCCAAATAAATGGCCCTTGTGATGCAAAGAGCACTTCAGCTTTTGCAATGTGGCAACTTACTAAGTTGATTAACATTATGATTTGTGAAACAAAGGATATCTGCAGAGTAATGCTGCCAGTGAACAGGATGCCTACAGTAATCTTATAAAGCTACAAAAATTAAGCTACAAGGCAAATAAATTTCAGTTCTCAACTTAACAGCGAGATGATGCGAATAAAGAGCCTGGCATTGGACATAATAGCATCATGGAGTCAGGTAAACCATACTAATAACTATTTACCCTGCTAGTCCTCAGAAAATCATGAATCCCTTAGGTGTTACTGTACGGGATGTACCAGCCTCTCAGGAGGAAACAGCCTGTTGTGTTGAAGTATTGATTAGAAGAACAAGGAGCCAAGAACCCCAGAGGATCAGGTGACAAACTGACAATTAAGCTAGTCCACAACAATCCTCCAACTATGATAAAAAAGACCATCTTTTTAAATGAATTTGCATAAGAAAGACCATCTTTTTAAATGAATTTGCATAAGGTTATGCAATGCTGTAGACAAGACGGAAGAAGTATACATAACCCTCCAAACTACATTCGCTGGACAACTCCCCCCGAGCACAACCCCAGTTCACAAAGTCAATGCTCCAATCCAGCTGCCACAACCAACAGTTATACGAGAACAAAAAAACACGAAAATTTAGCATTTAGCAGTTAGCACGGACCAATCCTACTCCACTCCACCATGGAGGAAGCTTTGTTCTTGGCGCAAAGATGCGGAGGTACACCCGCAACTAGCTCGACCCATCTCCGAATCGAAAGAAACAGCAACGCATACGAAATACACCGGACGCGCGCGCGCAGACGCAGGGAAACAAAGATTCCGAAGCTACCGACGAACAGGCTGGCAAAAATCAAGAAGAGGGCGCGGAAGAGAGAGCACTCACATGGCGACTGGTGGGGAGATCCGGAACGGACCTGGCCTTGCTCCGACAGGAAGGAGAGGAAGAGATAGGATCCGATCCGAGAGAGTGGGAGGATTAGGGTTGGGAGTGGCAAATTTGGGGGAAGCCGCTGGACAACACTGGGAAAGAGTAGACCACGAGGTTGACGACGCCGGTTCTCACTGGGCTCGGTATTGGGCCGTGGTCCTGGATTTATCAAATTGGGCCCAACATTTGTCAAACGGGCTATATTGATTAACCTTCGAGATCGAGCCTGAGCCCATCTTTCAAAATCTTTGAAAAAAAGGGTTTTGGACTTGTGCAAAACACTTTGGAAATAGAATTGCAAATATTTTAAAAATCTATCGAGTAGCCATATGGCCAAGAGCATGTATTGCTCAGATCATGTATTGTCCTGATAATTTGATGGGTACGTACACGCCAACGTGGCAGTACCATGGTCCATGGCCGGGAAAACGAAATCCCTGTTCCTTACTACAGTATCATTGCTGTCCATCACCGTCAGCAAACAGCATCAGCTGCAACAAGCTGCTGCATGCATCTAAATTAATGAGGAGGACCAGCTCTGATCTGTGATTCCTTGATCATGCCAATAATCCCCTTTTCTCAGGTTCTCACATGGGATCATCATTGCCACGGTTGGGGAGGCGAGGCGAGGGAGAGAGATCAGATCAGATCAGATCAATGAATGAAAGCCAGCCGGCCGGCGATCGGAGACGATCGAGGTCGGTCGGTCGAGGAGAGGAGAGGAAAGGAAGAACACGATCGGCCTACTTCAGTATCGATCGATGAAGATCGAATTATCAGCTAATTAAGCCCAAGATCGCATCGGGAACTCTAGCAAGCAGCAGCTGTTCTTTGCTGGTGCCCTGACGGAGGAGTGATTGAGGGGGGCGGCGTCCTGGTGTGGTGACCACTTGATTAGCGGCGCACAGATCGCCGATTAAACAGTGCCGTCCCCGTACGCCATTGATGATGGTGGTGGTGGTGGTGGCCCTGGCAGTAGCAGGCAGGTCCTGCTTCGAGTTTTAAATTAAAACCGGGCGGGCTATCTTTTGAGCATGGGCTCGTTCATTAATCGGTGTCCATCACGCGTGTGTGTGTGTATAGAACTGGTACTTATGAATTTAAATCACACCGAAACTTTCTGCAGCTGCCAAGTTGTTGCAGTTTTTAATAAAGAGTGAATGAATCTTACTCGAGTGATGGTTAGGATTTGAACACCGAAAAAGAAAAGAAGAAAGCGATCCAGCACCTGTTAATAGGGCGGCCCATGCGCGAAGAGGATCCAGCGATGAACGGGTTGGGCTGATTGTTGGGCCCACTGGACAGCCACACCGGTGGGCGACGGGTCCATTTTTGTCCACGTGGCCCTTCGCAAGGTCCACGCAGGCCCTTGCCTTTTTCCCCAAGTGGCCCTTGCCAGGTATTCTTATTCCCTTGCATCCAATCTTTGTGCATGCTTGGGGTGATTAATCTCAATTCTCAAGGACAAATCCTTCCCTGATTTCTCCCCTTTTTTTATTTTTTATCAATTTTAACCATGGACCACTACTAGTTTGCTTTAGTTGAAGGCATCAACCGAGATCCATCAGCTTTAGATGTGTAACTAATTCTTATGCACAAGTCATCTACGGGTAACTTGTTTTGAAAAAAAAAACCTTCTTGCAAAGGGGTAAACAAACCCTCCATCCGTAGGATACAAGCTATGTATAATCACACAGTATGCGGTTTTGGTAGTGTAGAAGCATCTTACGACCTATTCGGCGGTTCGTTGGCTGGTGCTAATTTCTTTCAACAGAAAAGTATCAGTGATTGGTGACTGATAATCAAAACAAACATGCTGTCAGCTGGCACCATATGTACCAGTTCGCGAGTTTTACTACTGTTTATTGGAAAAACACATTTTGAACGTCTATGGAAAAAGAGTGAATTTCTTTTACAAGAAAAAAACTTACTAATAAACAAATAAAGTAGGGTTATTGCTATTTTTGCTATCGGACTCACTGGACTCGGTATAATTTCCTTTTTCTTTTCTTTTATATTTGTTTTGGAAAGACCCATTTCGTTTTCTATTTTCTCCCAACCCAGCGCATATAAAAGGCGGTGCAGGGCGAACCCGAACCCTCGGCTTCTCTCCTCACTTCCACCACAGGTCCACAGCCACTCCCCTTCTCCTCTCCTTCCGCTCCGCTCGTGTCTTCTCCGTGGGAGGAGGACACGCGACCGGGAACAGGGGGCGGTTCCTCCCAGATCTCCGGGTAAGAGAAAGGAAAATGAGATGGGGATCCAAGAAATGGGTTCCAAATCTTTTCTCCATTGCGGATTTTAGTTGTGCTGAATTTAGTCTCGTTAGTCTGACAGCCGCCGCTCGTCCCATTCTCGGGGACATCAGATCCGATTTATTCCTGCGACATTGCGTTTGATTGGCCCGGTTGCCGGGTAATTATCTGCATAAATTGCGGTAAAAAAAAGTTCTTGCGGAGGGATGAGAAAGACGATTAGCAATTTGACCATCTCGGTTCGGAGAGATAACTGGCCTCTAGCCATTACTTGATTGCTGAATAATGCGTTTTATTCTTTTGATTCCTGAATAATAGATTGTTGTTACTCGATTCCTGAATAGTAATGATTTGTCATTAATTGGTCCCTGCATGGTATGTAATGCATATACCGTACTGCTTCTGTAGATTAAGCTGATAAACCGTCGTGTCTCAAAAGATTAGATCTTTTTGTTAAATCAGATTAGAAAACAGATAGACCAGATCCAAGATCCTGTATCTCTCAATGTAGATGGAGAGTCATTGAGATTATGTTTATCCTAAGTTCTCTGCTGAAAAATACAGTAACTTGTTTATGGCAAACTTTCTGATGATATCAAGTTAATTATGATGTTGCTGATTTGTGGCCTTTGTCTCTTTCTTGTTTTTAGAATCTGTAACAAATGGCTGACGGCGAAGACATCCAGCCTCTTGTCTGTGACAATGGAACCGGCATGGTCAAGGTTTGTCAAGCTCGTTAATATTTCTTTATAATCGGTACTCTTGTTTTTGCGATCTAAACATACACATCCTTGCAAACTGTTGGCAGGCTGGTTTTGCTGGTGACGATGCACCAAGGGCTGTTTTCCCAAGTATTGTTGGGCGTCCGCGTCACACTGGTGTGATGGTTGGCATGGGGCAGAAGGATGCTTATGTTGGTGATGAGGCCCAGTCCAAGAGGGGTATCCTGACCTTGAAGTATCCGATCGAGCATGGTATTGTTAGCAACTGGGATGATATGGAGAAGATTTGGCATCACACCTTCTATAATGAACTCCGTGTTGCGCCTGAGGAGCACCCTGTGTTGCTGACTGAAGCTCCACTCAACCCCAAGGCTAACAGGGAGAAGATGACCCAAATCATGTTTGAGACCTTCAATGTTCCTGCAATGTATGTTGCCATCCAGGCTGTGCTTTCCCTGTACGCCAGTGGACGTACAACTGGTAATAATCTGTTTACATGATGGTTCAATTTCATTAAGGGCACATTGTCCATCTTAGTTACGAATTGCTGTTCTTTCAGGTATCGTGCTGGACTCTGGTGATGGTGTCAGCCACACTGTGCCAATCTACGAAGGTTATGCTCTTCCACATGCCATCCTCCGTCTTGACCTTGCTGGTCGTGACCTCACTGACAGCCTGATGAAGATCCTCACTGAGAGAGGGTACTCCTTCACCACCACTGCTGAACGGGAAATTGTAAGGGACATCAAGGAAAAGCTCGCATATGTGGCTCTTGACTACGAGCAGGAGCTGGAGAGTGCCAAGAGCAGCTCATCTGTGGAGAAGAGTTATGAGCTGCCAGATGGGCAGGTGATCACTATTGGGGCAGAGAGATTTAGATGCCCTGAGGTCCTCTTCCAACCTTCCTTCATTGGTATGGAAGCTCCTGGCATCCATGAGACCACCTACAACTCTATCATGAAGTGTGATGTGGATATCAGGAAGGACTTGTACGGTAACATTGTGCTCAGTGGTGGCACGACCATGTTCCCTGGTATTGCGGACCGTATGAGCAAGGAGATCACTGCCCTTGCACCGAGCAGCATGAAAATTAAGGTGGTTGCACCACCTGAGAGGAAATATAGTGTCTGGATAGGAGGGTCCATCCTTGCCTCCCTGAGCACCTTCCAACAGGTTAAACTTACACCTTTTACATTCCACTTGCTATGGCAAACATTGCAGCTTTTCAGTAGATTCTGCATGTTCTTCATATTAAATATATGCTCCGGTGTTTATGCTACAGATGTGGATCTCAAAGGCGGAGTACGATGAGTCGGGGCCGTCAATTGTTCACCGGAAGTGCTTCTAAGCTCAAGGGCCTACTTCATTTTCATTCTCTGTATCTGTTCCTTTCCTTTATTCTGTTTCATGTAAGGTACTATGTTTGAGACTGCCAGCCTTTGAGCAGGCAGTGTTGTTGGATTTATTTATTTTGTGGCTCGCTACAATGCATGCATTGCTCCAGCTCCTTTCCATGCCAAGTTTGTTGCTATTGGTGAAAACAACAAAAAGAGGTTGGAAGTTACCAGAGTACCTAGGATCATTTGTTTTGGCTGTATGCGAGACACATTATTGGTTCTCTTTGTACATCCATCTCTGAGATATGCAATTCCTTTGATCGATTGCTATTCGTGCCAATGATTTCTCGGTGCTGGTTGCGCCATTGTCATCTTACATGTTGATGTCTGCTAACTAAGATGTGAATTGTGGTTACCTTTGGCTGCTTGTCAGTCCCCAGCGTTGCAGAGCGGTGTATAGTTCTTCTGCTGATGACTGAATACCTGATGTGAATTGTGAGGTTACTGGATTCCCAGTACTGAAAAAGGTGCCATTTGTGAGTGCATGAATTGAGGAACATGGGTTTGTCCTCTGTCAATCTGTCTGCATGTGCCTAACATGGGCTGCTGCCGTGCTTGAGGTTTAGGGACCAGGCCAGAGAACGAGACACAGGCAATTGCTTCCAACTTTCTTTCAGTACCCAAAAAGCGATTGGTTATGCTCCAAATGATACCTTTTAATTGCAAACCGTGGTAGCAAGACCAGCTTTATTCTTAGTGTTCTTGTTCTTGCTGCTGCTAATCCTCCGGTTCCAGCTGCTTCGCAGCCGTAGCTTAGAGTGGTTATGCACTGATAGGAATAGGTTTTGCTGGCAAAATGAAATGCCCATCATTTGCCCTTCTTTTATGTTTATAAGGCGAAATACGACATGACACGGTCTTCCAAATTAGACTTTGATCATTTATTTCTCTTATGTTATATTGTTTATGATTATAAACTTATAATCATTGGAAAATATATTTGATTACAATTCCAGCCATGTCATATTTACACTAAAAATGATGAGTAAATTATTGGTTAAAGATCGTAAAGTTTGAATCTTGATATAAATGTGCGTCTGGTGCGTCTGATAAATAGAAACAAAGAGAAAACTGTGTGAGTAATTCCGTGGTGGCACCTAGACGGCCTCCAAGGGTGTTGCAAACCCTATTTTTTGTTCCATAGACAACCTTGCCCCATTTTTCACAAAAGAAAAGGTAAAGTGCGCTAGGAGCCCCAAAACTTGTTCCAACATGTCACTTCAGTCCATTAATTTGCATACCTGTCTTCAAACAAGCAAAATGGTTCGCTTGAGGTCCAAACCTCTCCATAGTTACTCCCTCCGTGTTGGTATTAGAAGACGTTTAGGACAAAGTTTAAGTCAAACATTAGATTATAAATAATGAATAGTTTTTAAGTTATTGAGTTTGAAAACGCGAAAATCATATCAATATATTTGTCTTGAAAAATATTTTCATAAAAGTATAAATATATCATTTTTGAATAAATATTTTTTTATAAAAAACAAGTCAAAGTTTTTGAAGACTGTGTCAGTTAAAAACGTCTTGTAATACCAATATGGAGGGAGTAGTGTTGATTGGTCAACTTGACATCAGTGCAGGATCAATTTCACCAAAAAAACTCCAGTTCAACACTCATAACATGATACTCATCATTCTCATTCTCTCTCTCTTTATATATATATTTTTTGAATGTGTGTATCAAATGACCATGCTAAAATATCACGTCTTAAAAACATGCTATGGATATCTAATATCTTAGAAAAAAAACTACGCCACGCTAGCAATTATATGATGATTAGTGATATTTGGACTTTTAGTAGCACAATTAATAAGTTAAGGGTTCTATATTTGCACATCATTAGTACAGAAACCAATATGACACCCATAAACAATTACTAGTACAATTACTTAAAGAGATGATAAGAGTGTGAACTTTCGTCTTCAATAGTAGAAGGCGGATGTCAAGGTTCCATTAACGCGTAAATCTGAAATTTTATAGCCAGAAGACCTAGTAGTGGGCCTACAATTACACCGTCCAAGTCTAGTGAGTTATTGGGCAAAAAAACTAAGCCCACTAAGGGTGCTCAAGCTCAGCAAGCAATTGGTTCTCGAATTCAGCCCACCCTGACTTTAGCTTTATTGGTTGTCTAGTGTACCATTTGGGTTTGGCGGTTGAGCAAAAGTCGGTGGGCATATGCAAGTTTGGAAGATTAGGGTTACCAGCTCCGGTTTCGGATTACCACCCTCGAACCTCGGTTTAGAGGGTGGGTGTATCCAAACTGGAAGATTAGGGTTACCGGTCCCGGTTTAGAATCGCCGCTCCTGATTTAGAGTTTGCCGCCCCCAGTTTAGAGGTTACTACCCTCGGTTTTGTGCTACCCGCTAACTATATCGTCACCCCAACGGCTCCCACTTGCTCACACTCGACTTCCGCCATCACTTAGCTAGGTGAACCTCTCCTCTCCTTTTCCCTGGTAATCTTATCTTCAATCTCTATAGGCTCTAACCTCTCCTCCCACCCCTATTCTTTGTTTTACAGCGGAGATTTCTCAAGGATTTCGTTCGTGCAAGCGGCGACTTTGCCCTCCCCTTTGTTTTCTATCATCTCAAATATACAGCTCCGACGGGATATGAGTTTTTTGGTTATTTAAGGTATGTTTGCCATAGATTTGAAGTCATGTTGCTTTCTTGTCAATTTTCCCAAGATTCCGATTCCTACAATAAGTTCTTCGTTGGGCAGGGCAGCAGGATTGCAGATCTGCCGACCTCTTCTCCACCCCCTTCCCCTTTTTTGTCGGTTGACGCTTCCTATACTACTCGTATCGCGGTAAAAACTGCATGAACCCCTCATCTCTCTGAATCTTTAGATCACGCTTGCATAAGGTTGGGTGCCCTTGATGCTGTTTGCGTGACGAAAATTATGTTAGTTTCCTTTTATTTGTGAATGTACATTTCGATGACAACGCTCATTTATGTGAAAATCTGAGCATACATATGCTAATAATCTGTGGAAATCTTTGGCATACTTGTCTATACTGGTGTTGTCTTTTTAGTCTATGCCTTTATGCCTTTGCCGCAGTGTGTAAAATATGCTTTGTGTGGGAAGAGGTGTTATCAGCCGCGGGACCCACAGTAAAATAACAGCCCCACGACGCCACGAGCGCCACGCGCCCACGCCACACACCAGCCTGTATCAGATCCCCCACCACCGCCGTGTCTGACACTTCGTCCCCACGCCCCTGACCCCACATGGCAGCGAAAGCGATCGCAAGGCACACGGGTGCGCAGCACAGCGCGTCGCTTTCAGTTCGTGCTCCAGCCTTTCGGTTTAGTTTAATCGTGCTCCTCGTCTTGTGGCTGCCAACTCCAAGAACTGCCTGCCAAAGTGCCAATCCGAGGAGTGAGGGAGGAGGGAGGCGCGCGAGTGGCAGTCCGATGGCGCCGGCGCGCCGCCGCGGTTCTTCTCCTCATCGGTTGGGCGCGCTAGAGCTCCGCCGGTGAGCCATATCCCTTGCTTCCTCAGTTCCTCTCCTGGCCTGTAGTGTTGTGTTCATTTAGCTGCCGTCTCTGCTGGCGCGTTTATTTAGGCCAATGTGCTGTTCCTGGCGGGAGGAATCATCGATGTATTAGGCTTGATGGGCGTTCTTGCCCCGTCGGCAGTCTGTTTGATTGCACGACTGGCGCCGGTGGAGATTAGTTGTTGGCCCGCCTGTCTAGATTCTAGATGGGAAATCGATCGATAGGTGCTGAAGTTCGGTTCTGCACCAAGCTCGTGGATGTTAGCTTTGTGAATTTGATGCTTTGCTGTCTCAGTGATATCCTGCAATCATTAGATATACAGATAGCCTTTTGCGAAAGAATCCATGTCTGGGTTGAAGGGAAGAGCAGTTTGCCTTGTATGTTAGTTCTCGTTTGGATGGCAGATGGCTAACAGTTTAGGCATCCATTTCCAGTTTGCTGTCTATAAACCCATCGCTGGATGAAAAAGGAAAAATGCTATGCTAGCACTAGCTACCAATTAGTTACCGCCATAATAATTTATGGCGATTTCCAAATGGTGAAATAACTTCTTTAGGACTCATTATGTACCAAAATGGCATTTTCCAGAGCTAGGCGAACAGATGATTTTCTCGTATCAACTTAGTAGAAATGACTTGTCATCAAATCATATTCTGCCAGTATATTATCATGGAAGTGCCATCTTATCCCGGTCCTGGTTCAACTGTTATACGTACATTCAATGCTTGATGTCTTGGGTGAGAAGAATAGTAGTACCCTTTAATATTCTTTTTAGAAGACTACCCACTTTTTCAGTGAGTTTCAGTTTGCTGCAGAATTTGCTACCTCTGGCTACTGATTGGTTGCAGCCGCACCCACAAATTTATGAAAAAAATTCAGCAACCTAGGCTGATAAAATGGCTCCTTTAGAAGTTTAATTGCAACTATAGTTACTTTACTCATTGCAGTCACTGCAATATTTCCTTTTCGTGATGTGTTTAGGTATTTATGCAACTAGTACCACACCATTAATTCAGTGGCTACAGATTTTTGATGTCACAATATTCAATGCCATCAGAAATACTGGCGGGCTGAATTGTCTAATTTGTACACTGATGTATAGAACATCTCTAGAAATATATAGTAGTTGATTGTGTCTTCAAATTCACATTTTCCTTTGATCTTACATGATCCGAATAAAAATTGAACTCTGGCTGTGCTGTTGAAATTCCACACCTAAAATGTATGAAATGTGCATGAGATTGGTTTTAACACTTTATGCCAAGTTGCAATTTAATACTTTAATCCTAATTACATTCCAGGTCCTCCTTGTCCATTGGCTTCCAACCCCAAGAGTAACCACCAATCCAAGGAGTGAGTAAGGGGGTGCACGAGTGGTCTGCAAAGCATCAATCCAACAGCACCTCTGCTCTTCTCCTTGCTAATCCCAATGGTGAGATCATCTCATTGTAGCCTTTAGCCCTTTCCTGATCTCGAGTGTTTTTGTTTAGCTGTCATCCTTTTCTGCCATGGCATTTAGGCCACTCCACCAATGCACTGGTCCTGGTCCATAGATAGATTAGGCCTTGATGGACGGTTCTTGCTTCATTGGTAGTCTGTTTGATTGTTGGACCTGTGTCAGCAGAGTTTCTTCCTTGTTGCTTCTTGGGGAAAATCGATAGGTCATGAAAGTTCCACACTTTTGATCGAAACTTCCTAAAATTCTCAGTCATTTTGGGCTTAGCAGTTAGCACGAGATCTCTCGGGGATATGCAAAGAAATTGGATTCTTGTCCCAATCATGTTTGAATGTTAGCTATGTGAATATGATGCTTGGTGTTTCGTGATATGCTACAATCGTTAGATACATATAGCTCTTTGTGAAAGAATACATGTTTGAGGGTGATGGAAAGAGCAGTTATCTTGTATGTTCTGCTTTGTATGGCTACCCATTTAGACATCCAGTTCCAGTTTGTTATCGATAAATCCATTATTGAGCATGAAAAGACCATAATACCACTAGCTACCAATTAGTTACCACCACACTAATTTATGCAATTTTTCGAATGAAGTAAGTCATTTCTTTAGGGCTCAGTAAGATATCATGGAATATTAATTTTGAGTAATAGGTGAACAAATGGTTTTCTTGTTGTAAATCAACATAAGTGATTTGGCATTAAATCTCTTTTGCCCTGTATATTTTTAGTATGGAAGTGTCCACTTATACCAGTTCAGGCTGAATTTATTCCATGTGAATTCTATGCTTGATGCCTAAGGTGAGGAACAGAGCAGAGCCCCTGCATACTTCTTCTTTAGACAACAATCCACTTGCCACTTTAGTAGTGAGTTCCAGTTTGCTGCCAGTAAACCTACTGCTGAAGCATGATAAAGGTGGTATTTCCTAGCCCTGGCTACTAATTAGCTGTTGACACTAATTTATATAAAATCCCAACAACCTAGGTACAGTGTCTCTAGAAGTTTGATTATAGATCTGGTTACTTTCTTCAAGGTATTCCCTGCAATGTTTCCTTATCATATTGCTGCACTTGTTTGGTTCATTTGGCAACTAGTGCCACCCCATTAATCAAGTGGCTACAAATTTATGATATCATCAATGACATAAGGAAGATTTTTGGGCTGAATGGTTTCATTGTATACAGTGTACAATCCAGAAATAATCATAGTTAATTATGTCATCAAGTTCCACACTTAATTTTCTTTGATCATACTTACAAAAAAAAAATCTTTGATCATAGGTAATCTTGATTAAAATTTGAACTCTGGCTATGCTGTGTGGATTTTAATACTTCATCTCGAAATGCTTTCCAGGTGATAACATGATATCTACGTGAAGTTTTGTGGCACTTGTATCCCTTGTAAGTCTAAGTGTTTGGGTGATCCTTTTGAGAAAATGGAAGGCACTAACTGCCCCCCTGGAAGCAGGATGCAAGGGGTTCCCTTTGGCAGTTTAGATTTACACGGCAACTCTATGGAAACGCATGCTCCAAACTCAGGAAAGCAGATCTTTAGCAACTCTCAGATACCTGGGACCCTCACAATGACTATGAACAGGGCTTCAGAACCTGATGTCTTTCATGGGTTTCAGTTCAAAGATGGAAGGAGTGATAATAACCACCATCAGCACAGTCCTCACTCAAAGAACGTCATGATTGATGACGAGGGACATTATATGACTGAAGATGCAACCAATACACCAAGTGACAAAGGCATGAAGGCCTCTATGTGGCACCGCATGAAGTGGACAGATTCAATGGTGAAGCTTTTGATTACAGCAGTGTCTTACACTGGAGATGATCATGGTGCTGATTTAGGTGGTGGCAGGAGGAACTCTGCAATGATGCAGAAGAAGGGCAAATGGAGGGCCATATCGAAGGTCATGGGGGAGAGAGATTGCCATGTGTCACCACAACAATGTGAGGATAAGTTCAATGACCTTAACAAGAGATACAAAAGGCTGTTAGACATCCTTGGTAGGGGTACTGCTTGTGATGTTGTGGCAAAGCCGGAACTTCTTCGTAGCATGAATCATCTTTCTGATAAGATGAAAGATGATGCTAAGAAGCTACTTAACTCAAAACAACTGTTCTTTGAAGAGATGTGTTCCTACCACAACAAAAACCGTAGGAATTTGCCTGAAGATCCTGCACTTCAGCATTCACTGCTGCTTGCTCTTAGATCTAAAGAGGACCATGATCCTATAAGGGATGCAAGTGGAGATGCTGATGAAGATGATAAAAGTGTGGATTCTGATCATGAGAAGAATGATGATGAAGAGCAACATCCTGTGCATACAAACATGAGGGAGCCCTCCATGGACAAATGGGCGTGCCATGGCGATGCAGCTTTGCTCACCTCAAGCTCTCATGAAGGCATTAAGAGGTCTGATTCCCATGGCATAAAAGTGGACATCAACAAGGATTTCCCAGATGGAACCAACTGGGCTTTGTTGCAACAGGAGTTGGCTTCACAATCACTAGAGATTCGGAAACGTCTCTTGCAGATTGAAGAAAAGAACCTGGAACTCAAAACGCAGCGTGTAAAGTGGGATCGATTCAGGAGGAAGAAGGATAGGGAGATAGAAAGGATGGAGATGGAGAATGAATATATGATGATTGAGAATAAACAATTGGAACTTGAGCTAAGACAGAAGGAGCTAGAGTTAGAGCTTAAGCTAAAAGGCCAGGTCAATCATGCATGACCCTTGGTTGATCAAAGCTTGTAGTCTAAAGGTGTTAAACTAGTAAGTGACATCTCCAACTATCTTACCTCTAGGTTGTTGATATGGTGATACCTGTTCTAGACTTGTAGTACTGGAATCCCAATATTTGATCTAGGTGTAAGTGTAACACTATAACTAACATGGTTAGTGATTAATTAGTTCCAATATTGTTACTGAAAGTATCTTTGTCCTTTGTCTGTAAATTGCTGACTTTATGCTTGCTTATTGCCTAGTTTAATTCATCCAGTTAGTTTCGAAGGTTGTCTGGGGGGGCTCCAGCCCCCCCCCCCCCCGACCCACCGCTGTGCTTTCAGATTATGAGAATATGTTTACCCATTCTGTGTCGGTTGTTTCAGGTTGCAGATGGCTTCTGATTCAGAACGGAGTTGTGCTTCTGGATGAGTACTCGAACAACCATTTCTGTGCATATGCCTTAATTCAGGGTGGTGTACTGGTTGGGCCTCCTGCTTGTAACATTCCCCACTTGGGCAAATAGCAGTATCGTGCTTGATGTGATGTGCTGTGTCAGTAAGGTTGTAACGTGAACTATGTCGTAGTACCTTTTCTTCTTCAGTTTTTATGTCAAGGTGTTAAGAACCACAAGAGTAACAGTTTTAGCTGAAGAAAGAAACATGAGGTTCGATAATAGAGGAAAAAAAGGGAGGAATAATAATAAATAATCATGTGCCATTGCAATCTGTGGGTTTTCCTCAATTGACATTGCAAAGTTTCTTAGAAACCAAAATGGAAATTCCTTCCGTGTGACGAATTTGGTGCGTGCCTGTCTCATAGCCAGATGTCAAATGAGGAAAACCCGCGATGCCAAATGATATCATCAATTCTAACAGGAAAATTATTGGGATGAATGGTGCCATTTGTATACCTCTGTACAAAATCATGTTCCCTAACTTAAGCTGGAAGGCCAAGGGAACCATGCTCGCTTATACTTACATGGCAACTCTATGCAAAATCATGCTCCAAGCTCAAAAAAACAGATTGTAAGCGCGTGGTGGGGATCGAAGCCCAATTAAACCTAGATGTCACTTGAAGCCAACTCGGGGTCCATGAATCTCCCTTTTCATAAAAGACCAACAATTCTAGTATCCCATTTATATTATAAGTCTCTAGGAAATTTGTAAACCTGAGAGTAAGGATAGACTCTGACATTAATTTTTTTTACAATAAATGTTATCATATATGTTTGACTGGCTAAAAATCCAATAATTATATAAATATCCTCTTGACTAATACTAAAATCGGTCCGTTATGTTTTTAATTTTAGTATTATATATGTGTGTGTTATATATAATCCATATCGTGGGTTGGGCTGTGACTTTTGCAAATGCTGTAGTTAGTTGTTTTAGAAAAAGTAGAAAACCCTTTGGTGTGACAGTTGTGGCTTTTGGAAAAGTTTTCCTCACCAACGAGGAGACCCCACATGTCATAGACTGCATCTTCTTCCTTCTCTCATAAACACGCGAGGTTGGGGCCGGACCGGGAGATGATGCGAGCAGGGGGGTTTGCATGCGGAGGTGCCACCGCCAGGGCTGCTCCCACTGTCGCCCACCGAAGCAGGGGCCTCTCCTGCACGCCACCACGCACACCGGAGGAGCTCCCCGTGTTGTGGTGGAGCTCATCCACGCCCCAATGGAGCTTCCCGAGCGGCGGAGCTCTCCTGCGACCGGCGGAGCTTACGCGCGAAAGAACTCGCCCACCGCCTATTCCTCTTCGCAACCGGCAAACCTTATCACGCCAGAGCCATGAAAGGAGCAGACGGGGGCAGGGTCGCCGGGACAGGGTGGCTGGTGAGGGACGGGTGGAGCACGTCCATGAGCTACCGGAGCCGTGGTTGTGCCCACTCCCGCCAGGGCTCCCCCGCGTGCCTGAGGTTGCGGAGCTCCCATGTGCACCCACACTGGCGCCGGAGCTGCGCCCGCCGCCGGGGTCACACCCTCCACCGGCCGCCGGAGCCAGCAAGGAGCTCACAATGGGAGAGGAGACATGTGACGGGACGGAGTCTCGGAGCAAATAAAAACGAACCGGTATATTCATAACGGCAGGTGAGTAATTTTTTAGACCAAGAGCAGTTGAAAGGATCGAGATGTCGACTAAAGGGGGGTGAATAGTCGAAGTTGAAAAATCACAACTTTTTCGCAGCTGTTAAATCAGGTTCGGAGTTTCCGGACATTTTTCCGGATACTCCGAGAAATTCGGAGAATCCGGGAAAATGTCCGGATATTCCGGCCTGTCAGAGGGGAGTCAAATTCGACAGAAATTAAACTTGCTCAAATGTAAATCTGTGAAAATAGGTTATGCACTGGGATGAGACAACCGTGTTTATCCACTCCAATCTTGCAGAAACCTCAATACAAAGTAGATCGGCACCAAACCCTAGATATGTGCTCAAGAGAGGAACAAGCATGCAACAAGAAGAACAAGCACAGGAGACACAAGGATTTGTTACCGGTGTTCAACCTCACACCTTGAGGTCTACGTCTCCGTTGAGATAACCACAAAGGGTGGACCTTTACACCTAGGTCACTTTCCTCCCTCTAGCGACCACAAAGATCAAGCTAGAGTTACTTACTCAAATTCGGGGTAATACAAACTTCCTTGGGTAGCCACAACCTTTGGATGCTCCAAGGCAACACCTAGCCGGCTAGGAGCTCAAAGCTCCAAGAGTAACAAACACGAAGTGTGCCAACCAAGCGAAGAACGAGGTGCTCTAGAGATGGGAAAACAGCTCACTAGCACTCTCCAAGCTCTTTCTCTCAATCCCTCTTAAATCCCCACCAAATCTCACCAAACTTGAGCCAAGGGGAGTAAAGGAGGGAGTGAAAGTGTTCTGTAGCTTTGCAGGTCGAAATGGCAAGAGAGAGGTGAAAGGAAGGGGTGGAGGAGGCTTTTATACCCCCTCACACAGAATATAGCTGTTACAGCTTTAAGACTCGGAATATCCGGGGTAAACCCGGAAACTCCGGGAAGTCCGGAGATTTCGGGGTAAACCCGGATACTCCGGCCTCCCATGGTCAGCACCCAAGAAAAGTTCCCCGTGAACGTGCTGGTGCAAATGTGTCTCTCATAGGTTTTGATTTAGCAACTAGAGTACCTGTTCGACTCTTGGAAGACACATTTCTTGTCCCTCTTTATAGTATGGCGTTCCTAGGACTCAAATTCAAAAATATAAAATAAATAAGCCTTCTTAGGAACCATTTGTAGCATCACTTCCTTTTTGCATAGTCAATGAACTGCACTTTGATGCCACAACAATTTTAATACCTGCTCATACACTCGATAAGTCGGTAGGTACTGAAGTGTGTCATTAAACCACCAAAACCCACTTAGGGGGCCAAGATACTCTTCAGCAGCGAAAGCAGGTCCGCTCATGCTTTTAAAAATGAACTATGCAAAAGCTGCTTTTGGCTTTGGTTGACAACTAACCCCATTGGTTGGGCTTTTGGCTTTTGACCAAAGCAAAAGCAGGTAAAAACTCAACCAAAAGCACTCTAAAGGTTTCAACGGGTACATAAGGTCATTTCTATAGTAGTGAACTAGGTGATTCCCCGCGCGTTGCTGCGGAATTTGAGAGAGCATTTCGATAACTATGAACCAATATGGTTGTTTAATTCTTTGTATGAATGGTACACTTGAGATTATGTTGAAAGTCTGTGTGAACGAACTGCATCAATGCGCGTACCCAGCAATGGGGGTAAAGCATTCATAATGCAATCAAGCGACGGGGCACTCACCGACTGTGGAGGAGCGGAAGTGGTGGAGCCGTCGATGACGTTCCGGCTGGCCTTGATGATTGTCTTCCCGATGCTATCACCGCCGAACATCAGCCTCACGTGCTTCTCCGACCTCCAAGTTCTCCATGTATGCCTCGGCTTTGATGTTGATCACGTACCACCTCTTCGAGTTGGTCGACATCGCCGCTACTACCGTGAAGCTCCTGCTCCCGTCCTTATTCACCACCACCTCATCCGCCTTGATGCCCGCCGGCGAGGCCTGCAGTAGCCGCCAGTTCCAGGGATGTCGTCTCCACCTTCTCCTCCGCCTGCGCCTCCATGGTAGATGGCGACGGCGAGAGCGCGCCGAGCAACTTCTTGGTCGTGGCGAGCGAGTTAATGATCGCGCGGGAGATGTGGTGGAGCGTTGGCTCGATGTAGCGCCGCACCCACCTGCCGTTCTAGTACACGAGACAACACCGTCATCACATGGTCCAGCTTTGGTTCCTAGCGCCCGCCGAGTAGTTGCTGGAGGCGCTGTCGGCGGGGACCTTCAGGTCGGCGACGGTGGTCTGGAGGTCGTCCATGGTGGAGGTAAGAGATTAGGTGGGGTGGTGGCTTTTGATCTGCTAGGCTGCCGCGATCATGAGAGATGCTCGATTGCTTGCAGGCTGCAAAGCCAAATGTGTTCAGTTTGCACGAACACGTTGGTGATTTAAAGAGGGCGAGCACCGGTGGAATCCTAGCAAAATGCTGAGTAAATTTTGAGTTGATCAATACAACCTGCTGTTCCAGGTACCACTTCTCGGTGGCCGTTGGGCTGCACATTTGAATGTTGATGATGGTCATCAATTCATCGTCCGCGGGAGGAAAGCAAGAGATGCCGCGCTAACAGAAACCGCAGCAACTTCCATTGGCTTCCCCGAGAGACTTTTGGTTCGCTAAAAGGGCTAGGTGCTGACCAAGGGGCTCTTGAGCTACCGCTCATGACTTGGATCGTTGGTGGGCGATGATGTGGATGGCTGAGAGGCCAGAGAATGGTACCAAAAACTAAGTTTTGTATGATGCACAACTTGGTAGGTCATGTCAATTGCATGGTGTGCCACATTAATAATATGTTGACATTGTTTACATGACATCGTGATGGAGTTAACATCACAATTTACACACTTCATTATTGTTACCATAACTGTCAGATTATTTATTGGATTTGACCCATTTAATGATTAATAATCATAATATCTCTTTGGTTTAAAATAAATAATACCGGCATGATTATTGACCTGGTAAAGACTTGACTTATATACCGGAGATTATTCAGTCTATATTGAGAAGTTGAGAAAAGGACACAACGATGCCACACGCACGCGCGCGCGCCACCGCCGGCCGGGCGGCCGTGGGCGAGGCGTGGCGAGCGAGCGGCAGCGGGCGTGCGTGTCGGGACGGGACAGGAAAGGTTTTCCATACATCAATTACAGGAGTTTACTTCCTTTTTGATGGTGCACTATCCCGCAAGCACTTTAACCCCGTGAGTGCCCATAAGTGCGCAAGCACTTGAACTCCTGTCGCTGACGTCTCTTCTCCTCCCGTCTATTCGCTTACCCGTGAAGTCCTATATATTGTCCCCGTCAGGATTGGTCCGGTGATAGAACAACTCGTTGCACACCAAATCTTCCCGTCCCATGGCTTGCGTGCACAGGTCTGTGGGAGAGTAGGAGCCTCCGGAACGTTCGTCGGCGTCGAGTTCATCTGCTCTGGTGAAGACCGGTGATCACGTTTTTGGGAAGTGTCTTCGACACGTCTACTCGCACCGTGACGTCTTCTGCAACATGCTACTTCTCGGTGTCGTCTTCCTCTTCACGCAAGGTAGTGAGGATCGGCACTGCAACCTCTTTGCACGGCATCCAGCGGGACGACTACATCAACAAGCGCTATGTCGACTAGCGTCGGCTTGAATGCCTCTGGGCATAACCTCTTTCGAATCCTCGTTGTAGTTAATATTGTCTACATGTTTGTATATTCTGGTAGATCACACATGTTCATAAATTCGGTCACTAGTATGTTATTACTTTCAATTTTTTGAATTAAATTACTCTAAATTTGGCTAAATTTCCAACAATAACCAACAATACTCGGGCGACCGAGATCTACCGAGCAGGCTCAGAGTACACGAGTAGTGTTGTCGAGGACGAACGCAAGGATGGAGGACGCGACGCCGACCATGACACCGAACGCTTCGTTCTCCTTGGGCACCAGGACCTGCCGCACGACGTCGTCGACCATGCTCGAGCAGGCGTGCGTGACGAACCACGTCGCGTTCATCACCTCCCGCGCCCCGAGGTACCTCCCGGCCGCCACGGACTGTGCCGACCACCCCAGCGCCGGCACGGCCCCCGCGTAGAGCTCCAGGCAGAGGCGGAGCCAAGGGGGGGCCAGCGGGGGCCATGGCCCCTCCCAACGTAGCAAAAATGCTATAACCCCCCATACTTAATTAGTTAATCCTCAACCAAATCAAGTAGCTAATAACCGTGGGCACATGGGTTGGCTTGCCGAGTTGCCAGAGTTGGGCCAAATAACTAGTGATGGACCGTTGCCGAGTACAGATGAGCCCGTCCTTTTCATTTTGCCCCAACCAGAGAATACGTACATGATCCAATTGAATGTCGCCGCCACAGAATACGAACCGCGTCGATTCAGTTCATCTCTTGACCACGCCGCGCCGCCGCCTCACCTTCCCGTATCCGCCGGGCGCCGCCGCGCCGGACCTTCTCTCGTCGCCAGACGCCAGACCTGCTCGTCGCTCCGCACCAGACGAGTCAGGAAATCATCCGATCAAACCTTCAAGGCCAAGCCGCCAAGGTGAATTGCATCTACTTGCTATCAGCTATGTATTCTTGTCTAGTTCTAATCTTTTAGTCGTAGATGCTAATTTGACAATTAATTTTTGAAGGATATTAATGGTATTTAAACGGAAGACAATTGATTCTTTTTACAAGACGGTTGATATTGATCAAGCCGATCCAAACTTTGACTCCGAGATAGATGAAGCTGATGAGTGGCTTGCTGCACAATTAGAGGCTGAACAAGAGGAGGAAGCTCCAGAACAACAAGCGCCTATGGTTCAGCAAGTTAATTTTGCAGACACTAGTGTGCTGATTGTAGAACGAGATCCAGGTTTACGTTTCCAAATCCATACTTATCCCCCAGATAAGCAAGAACAAGTTATCAGAGCATACATGAAACATGGTCCATACCAATTTCTTAAGGATGTATACCCTTCTTCAGGTCCAGAGACTCACTTGCGAAGGTTTCGATCACAGTGGTTCAGTTCTTTTCCTTGGTTAGAGTACTCACCAACAAAAGATGCGGCCTTTTGCTTTCCTTGTTTTTTGTTTGCTAAGAAGCCGGTAGGGAAAGCAGGATCTGATGTGTTTACTGTGAAAGGTTTTAAGAATTGGAAGAAGGTTAAAGGGAAAGATTGTGCCTTCAAAACTCATATGGGAGAGAGTGGTTCAGCTCATCAATACTCGTTAAATGCTATGACAATTTGAAGAATCGATTGTGCCATATTGAACCTATACTAGAGAAGGAAACAAGTGAACAAGTGGTGGCAAATAGGTCGCGACTTAAAACAACAATTGATGTAGTCCGATGGTTAGCATTTCAAGCTTGCCCCTTCCGTGGACATGATGAATCTGCCGAGTCACCGAACCAAGGTAATTTTCTTGAGATGGTAAAGTTGATAGCTTCATATGATGAGGAGGTCAAGGTTTGTTGTACTAAGTAATGCTCCACAAAATGCTACATATACATCACCTCAAATTCAGAAAGAAATATTGGATCTCATAGCTTGTAATGTGCAAGCAAAAATTCGTAGTGAAATTGGAGATGCTAAGTTTTGCTTGATTGTTGATGAATCAAGAGATGAGTCAAGACGAGAACAAATGGCAATTGTTATTCGGTTTTTTGACAAAGGTGGTTTTATTCGAGAACGTTTTCTTGATCTTGTTCATGTTCATGATACATCATCTGCCACTCTTAAAGAAGAAATAGGCAATGTTTTATCAAATCATAATTTAGATGTTCAAAATATGCGTGGACAAGGATATGATGGTGCTAGTAATATGCTGTAACGCCCGCGTTTTTAGCCCTAAATAAATTACCTACTAAATCATGCGTAATTTCAAAAAGACCGATCCGCCGAGCTCAGTTACCATTTAAACCCTAGCCGTTGTTCTCTCTCTCTCTCCCCGACGCGCGTGCCGCGATTCCTGCCGGCACCGCACCACGGTCGCGCCCCTGCGCACCTTCCCAACGCCGCGGTCGGCCACCGGCCGGAATCCCGCGCACGCCGCGGTCCCGCCGGCCGGTCCGCCTCGCCGTCACCGCCGTCCCGAAAATCACGCCGACGCCCGGAAAGTCGGAAAAACCCCACAAAACCCTCCCTTAATTTCCCTAACAATTTTTCCTAATTTCCTAAACTTTCTCCCAATTTCCTCCCTATCTTTTCCATTTTTCTTTTCTTTTCTTCCTTTTTTCTTTCTTTTCTTCCTTTTCCTTCCCTCTTTCCTTTTCCTTTTCCTCTTTTTCTTTTTTTTCCTTCTCTTCTTCTTTCTTTTCCTTCCCCCTCCCTTCTCCTTCCTCCCGCGCGGCAGCACCCCGCGTTTCCCCCCGACCACCGCCTGGCACCAAGTTGACCCCGGGGCCCGCAACCGTCACCGCGCCGAGGGCCGGCCGAGGCCGGCGGCACGCCGGGCCCGCGCCGGCCGGCGACACGCCACCGCGCCGCAATCCCCCCCTCCTCCTCTCCTCCCGTCGGCCGCGCGCGCGCCCGGCGCCGTTGACCGGCCGGCCGGCGCGCGTGCCTTGCCCGCCGCACGGGCCCGCGTGGCCGCGCGCCGACCACGCCACCCACACAAGCACGCCACCGCCTCCCCCCCCCTCTCTTCACGTTCCGCACCGCCGCCCGCCGAGCCGTCGCGTCCCGCCGCGCCCGCCGCCCGCCGTGCCGCCTCGCCGCCCTCCGCCGTCGGGTCTCGTCCAATCCCCCTCCCTGCACAAATTGACCTACAGCAGGGCGACCCGTCGCATCGACAACGCCGCACGAGCCGGCCGGGCTTCGAGAAGGAGCCCGAGCCGCCGGCGACCCCCCCCCCCCTCGCCGGAAAAATCTAGCCCCGAACCGACGTGCGCCGCCTATAAATAGGCCCCGAGCTTTCCCCACGGCACCACGCATCACCACCAGCTCGCACAAGTCCTCCTTTGCTCCACCTCCGCCCCAAATAGCGCCGTCGCCATTTGCGCCGCCGCCGCTCTCTGTCCACCACCGATCCGCCGCCTCACTCCGCTATAACCGAAGGTGAGCACGGGTACGGGTTGCCCTGGCCCTCCTCTTTCGTTTTCCCCTACCCCGGGCCGCCCTCGACCCCGGGAGCGCGCTGCCCGGCCGCGGGACCGAGGCCCGCGCGGCCATGACCCGCGCCCCTACTCTCTGCTCTGAATCGAAAGGGGAAGGGGGAGGGAGAAGGCACATTTTGGCCAAAACCCCCCTGCCTCCCCTCTATTTCTTCAAACCGAGCCCCTTTGTCTTAATTCTCTTGATTCTTCCCAATTAAGTCCCTAGGTCAATAGTTAATTAAAGGTTAAACACTGTCAAACCTTAGAATAAATTACAAAACGACTCTAACTTAGTTTATATTAGCATAAATACCCTTCTTACCATTTGTATAAATTGCTAACAGGTCCCTAACCCCTATACCATCCCTGTGACCCAACATTTACGGTTAAACCCAGACCTCACCCCGCTATTCCCCTGTGGTACACCACTGAACCACCCCCCCCTAGGGTTTATATATACCCCTCCTCCGCTCACTTTCCCCCGAGCTCGGTCGGAAACTTGTGTGCTAATACTGCTTGCTTGCTTGTGTGTGCGCTATAGCCGACGGAGTAGACGGAGGAAGGTACCCCGAGCCAGAGATCGGAGCCGACTACTGCGAGCAGGAGCCCGAGGTCCCGGACGCCGAGCCGGCACTCCCCGAAGACTTCGAAGACGGCAAGTTCAACCTTCCCCTTTGATGCATGCTTCTGTCCTAGTTTTATAAATACACCCTATACCGTTTTATAAATTGCATATTGTTTTACTGCAAAACATGGTAGGATAGCCACCCTTGATTGCTATGATTGAACCTTGTTTTGGCCTAAACGAGTGCTTTGAAAATGTGTGTGTGCTTTCAAAATGTGTGAGTGCTTTAAAAACAAAAAAGGGGATATTTTTGGAAAATGAGTACAGATCTGGGTAGACAGGATGGACGTGTGTGTCAGGAGTATGGGTAAGCTCGTACCTGTGTGGTTGAGCGTGTTGGGAGTTGTCCATCTTGTCGGTTAAGGACCGGGTTGCGTGACATCTCACCTGACCCAAATCATCGTACAACCACTCGACCGTTGTATGTGGCAACGGCTTAGCATAAACCCCACTAGTTAATCTACTTGCCATCCGGTGTGCGGGTGAGCAGCGGGGAGACCAAGGAGTCGGGGTACGCTCCCGTGTGAGGTACGCCCTGGTTATGTGGGATAACCCCTTGGGTGCTTCCGTGGTGGCTCGTAGCGTTAGCTAAGGTGGGTAATGGCTTTGATAGGATCCGTACCGCACCGAGGTGTCCGTGTGACGCGTACCCTACTTGTGGGTAAAGATGTACAACCTCTCGCAGTGTCAAACCTATTCGAATAGCCGTGTCCACGGTATTGGATGAGTCACGGTGTGGTCACAAAAACTAGTGTTTGGGATGGGATGTTTTCTGGCGTGAGTTGTTTTCTGGGTGAAGTGTGTGGCTGTGTGCCTGGGCTACGACGGACGGGAAGTCCGGTAGATCCACAGTGGTTTTCCTAAAACATTTGAGTTACTCGGGTTATGGAAATGATTTGCGAAAACTTTTTTTGAACTAAACCCCTGCTTGTGTAAGTTTGCAAAATGAACCTTAACCTGATCCTTGTTATACCTCATGCATGGTTCTGCTTATAAGCCCCTCCTTGGGTGGGGTTGGATTTGCTGAGTACGTATGTGCTCACCCTTGATTTACTAACTGTTTTACAGAGGAGGATCCCGATTACATTTCCGAAGACGTTGAGTAGGTTGTGCCCTACACCCAACCGTGCCTGTGTACCAGGGCCCTACCGAAAGCTTCCATGGTGTGGTACTCTGAGGAGGCTATGGAAGCCTTTGCTATCGTAGTGTGGTCGCTAGCGTTTGTGTTGTTCGTTGTAGCGTTGGCACTTCCGTGCCCTTTTTGTAACCGTAATGTAAAAGACTGATTCCACCTGTTGTAATAAATGTGCTACCAGCCTCCTGGGACTGGTATTTGTGTCACATTTGGTCACCTCTGATGAGGGGACGCTTCATATGCGTGGAGAGTTGAATGGACTACGGGCAAAGTTTACAGAAGAGTGTCCATATGCATATTATATTCACTGCTTTGCTCATCAATTACAGAGCTCTTGTAGCTGCATCTAAAGAGGTACCCGAGGTTCATAATTTTTTTGAACATCTTGCTCTTATTGTCAATACAGTTGTGTCTTCTAGTAAGAGAAATGATGATTTACGTGCTAATCAAGTTGCTGAACTAGAGCATCTCATTGAGCTTAGCGAGCTTGATACTGGAAGAGGTGCTAATCAAATTGGAACACTACAACGCCCTGGTGAAACTAGGTGGAGCTCTCATTATAATTCAATATGCAGCCTTATAAAGCTTTACAAACCTACATTCTTAGTACTAAAAGATATAGCTACTGCTAAAGGTTCAGGAACCTCAGCTTCAGGGCGTGCAAAGGCTGCAGGTGCAGTTAAGTTGATGATGTCATTTGAGTTTGTATTTATTATGCATGTTATGAAAGAACTCATGGGAATCACAAACCTACTTTGCAAAAAGTTACAACACAAATCACAGGACATTGTGAATGCTATGGATAATGTAGCCACTACAAAAAAGTTGATTCAGAATCTAAGAGAACATGGTTGGGATAAGCTTATTAGTGAGGCGACATTATTTTGCAGCAAACAAGGAATTATAGTTCCAAATATGACTGACTTCTATGCAGACTACATTCGTCTCGTGCCGAGAATGAGATCACTGTTGAGCATCATTATAGATATGATATTTTCACAGTTGCAGTTGATCAGCAAGCACAAGAGTTGAATCAAAGATTCAGTGAACAATCTACGGAACTTATGAGATTATGTACTTCTTTGGATCCTAGGGATTCATTCAGCTCATTGAATATTGATGATGTGTGCTCTCTAGCTTCAAAATTCTACCCTGCTGATTTTCCAGGGGAAGACATAAGTAATTTAAGGCATCAGTTACAACATTATAAACTTGATGTGCCTACAAATTCTATGTTTGAGAATCTATCAACCATTGCTGATCTTTGTCGCTGTCTAGCAGAAACTAAGAAATCAGATGACTACTATTTGATAGACAGGTTATATAACATTACACTTTATTTAGTTGATTGCTCTATTTTTTATCATTACAGCAAATGCTAATTGTATGTATCCTTGCGAGTTGATTCGGCTTGTTCCGACTCTACCGCTTCAACGACGACAACGAGAGCGTGCCTTTTCAAGCAATGAAACTTTATAAGACAAGACTTCGTAGTAAGATGGAAGACGAGTTCTTAAGGAATTGCTTAATAATTTACATTGAGAAGGAGATTGCAATGGAGTTTACAACGGATGAACTTATTGATGACTTTGATGAAATTAAAGACCGTAGGGTACCACTGAGATGAACAAGTCAGTTCTTCTACCCACTACATTCTTGTCATTAGGTTTTATATATTGCAAAATTGTTGAACTTTTGAATTATATGAATACTTATTTAGTGATAAAAATTCTGGTTATATATCAATATGCTAATACCTATAATTCTTGAAATGTATACCTATATATATATATATACTTGGACTGCCTGGCCCCCCCTTTATCTTATTCCTGGCTCCGCCCCTGGCTCCAGGCACGACCGCAGGCCTGCCCTGGTCTCCTCCTCCGCGGCGGTGGAGTTGTCCGTCTCGTCAGCGAGGGAGGAGAGTGCGGCCTTGATGGTGTCCCTTGTCGCGGTCGCGTTGGCCACCGTGAGCCTCGCCGCGAGCGTGGCCGGTGGACGGCACGTCGCGCGCGGCGGCGCACGGCGACGACGGGTCGTGGCAGAGCGCCGACGCGCATTCCTCGGGCTTGACGTGGTACCTGCCCAAGGAACCGCACAGGTCGTCCAGCGCCGATGTCGTCGTCGTCATCGCCGGCGGCCTGGCAGCGGCGCTGGAGCCGCCATGGATGACGGTGCCCGCCAAGAGGAGGGAGAGGACAGCAGAGAGCATGGCGGTGGACGAAGTTGAGGCAGCCATGCTTAATTGATTCTGTCTTGCTTCTTCCTGCCTTAGCTTAATTCTCTCTGAAACTTTGTGTGTGATGGATGCTCTCTCTCTGTATATATAATATCCAAGATGCAAGAGGATTAATGATGTGGAACCCAGGATGTGGATGCCATCCCTAGCTTTTATTAACTGCCATTAAAGGATCAGAATCCCCTGCATCTCTATATGCATCAGTGCACTCCCAACTCATATTCTACCCATAAAGTCTATATATCGAAGACTTTATCAAAAGAAACTACTTGTCTTCAATGCAAATTTTATATAGTCTATCTAATATTGCTCTCGGATCTTCTGCTCCCGTTTTATTAAATAATCATTTCACATTGAGCATGTGGGCAGCCACACAGGATCCGCACAAGCCTCGTTTTTCGCATAGACTTGATGTCTAACTTAGACTTGGTTTCTTAGTTTTCACCCCTCTCTCATCATTAAATTGCATTGGAGAATATAGTTTCTTGTGATAAAGTCTTCGAGCTATAGACTCCATGGATAGAGTCTGGGTTGGGAGTACCCTCATGGACCGTGTCAGGATCTGTAGAGATGCATTATTATAAATGCATAGGAGCTTTAAGATACTTTCATATGTAAATACTGATTGATGACGTCGCTCTAGCTAGTACTGTAGATACAACAAAGATATACTTTTATAATACTAGCATAGACACACTTGCCACACACACGTAGTTTGAATATCACAAAGTATAATAATTATTTACATTATAATTTATTTTGTGATAAAGATGTAATTATAAGGATGTATTTTTGATAAATATAATATTTATTCAATTATACATAAACCTAACTTATTCCATAATAATCTTCCTCCGCTTGGACCATTTTGGTAAACTTATTCAATCATACCTTAATATTTTATAATGGTGAGCATGGCGATGATGGAGCCGAGGAGATTGAGATGGAGAGCAGGACCATGAGGGTCCGAGGGAGGCCTTGATGCTTTGGTTTAAAGGTTGAAAATTGTCGAGCATGGAAGCAGTACATGTTTTCACCAACTAAAAACTTGTACAGGATCATACGAGTTACATGACAATTTAAGAAACTTTTTAATGCTGCCTGAGAAAATTCAAGAAAACAATATAAGCATTCTATATCATGCAAATTTTGATGAAAGGTATATCAATCAAAGGAATGAAGTTTCCAATGAAAGGTATGTGATCTGAATTTTGTAGCAAAAAACATTATATAGTACTCCCTTCAGTTTGGTATTAGAAGTCGTTTAGGACAGCGACATAGTCATCAAAGCACAACTTTGACTTCTCTTTTCTATAAAAATATTTATTGAAAGGTTATATATGTATATTTTTATGAAGGTAATTTTTAAGACAAAACTATTTATATGATTTTCACATTTCCAGACTTAACAACTTAAAAGTTATTCATGATTTATATTTCCAATATTTTACTCAAACCTTGTCCAAAGTGACTTTTAAGACCAAACTGGAGGAAGTAGATTACAACATGTGTGTAACCCAGATCTGTTCTAATGTGGATTTCCTCTCAACAATTCTCCATCGTCCATTGATGAAGATTTACAACATCCTATAGCTTACACTTATCAAGTGAAACTAGGCTGTGGAGTTTTTTTTTTTTTTGCCTTGTGGAGGGACATTTGATCCAACTTGTCGGTGTAGGGTCATTTTCGAGTCGTATGCCAAACAATTGTGAAAGTTCATAGTGCATTTACAATATGAGTCTAACTAATTACTGGTTTGTGACAGCATGGCAGAAGCACAAAAGATGTTTATGATAGGTGAAATGTTATGCATCTAGCTTTGTTAGAGCATTGAGTAGCACTGAGTGGGTCTGAGTTCGATTCCAAGTGGAAGCAAATTACACAATGCATATCCATTATTGAAAATTGAGACAAGGAACCATGCTACACACAGCACACGGCGTTGTTCATGCAGAAAGCCAGAAAGGTAAAGCATGCCGCTGGCCGGCTACACCTAGCTGTCGAGAATCAAGTCGGCCATGGTGGATAGCCGGATGAACTCGTGGTTGACCTCAACCATCTTGCTCATCGGCGCCGCACCACCACCATCACCCTTGAGCGCCGCATGGCACCCAATCCCAACCTGATCCACGAGCCACGACAGGGAGCCCGCGGCCAAGAAGTCCCGCGCAACCGCGGACCCACGGTACATTCGCAGCGCGGGCATCGCCGCCGCCCAGTGCAAGTGCCCACACGTCTCCAGTGCGTCCCGCACGGCCGGGTGGTCACTCTCTTCACGAGCCATCCTTGTCGCCGTGTCCCATGCCAAGGCCGCATGCACTCACAGTTGCCAAGTCCGTGGCCATGAGGAAGTGAGTGTGCCTGTCGGCCGACGCGGACCCCGGCACCGACCGTAGTCGAGACACGCAGAAGTCGAAGTCCATGGATTTACGGATCGCGTTACATGTCTCGGCTACGGTGTCGATGACATTGGCATCCGCACCGCCAACGCCGCCGTAGAACGAAGGTTGCGGAGGTGGCTAGGAGGAAAGTTGTGGTGAGAAGCAGGCTCCTTGCCATGGCTTGTGTTACGATCTCTTGTTTCTCTCTAGCTTGCAAGTGAGCACTTCTTGGCACAAGGGCCTTGCCCTTTTATGAACCAAGATTATTAATTAATTAATTGTTGTTTTATTTGCTGAGTTTATTATTCGGTGGCCTAATGAATGCATAGTATCCATCTGTAGGGATTCCCTTCTATCTTTGAGAAGTTATACTTGCAATGCTACTAGCTATATGCTGGAGGTAAATCCTCCACAAATAATCAATGCTGGAGAAACTTTGTTACCTACTTTCTCCGTTCTAAATTATAGATCGTTTGACTTTTTCAATTCCAAGTTTGACGGTTCACCTTATTCAAAAAAATTTGTGCAAAAACATAGCTAAATTTATGTCACTTTTGAAGATTTTTTTTATTAATAAAGCAAGCCACAACATGCACATTATTTTTTCAAATAAGAAGAGTGGTCAAATTTGAGATCAAGAAAGTCAACCGAAGACTACGGTTTGAAACGGAGGGAGTACCTAGCTCGGAGTGTGTCTGCAACAATAAGTGACGAAAATATTTGCTACATGCAACGTTATAGATATTGCAACGTAGCTGCATCAATCACTACTAGAAGCAATATTGCATATTGTAGAGAGAGAGATAGGACTCGGGAAAACACCTCACACCCTAATCAGGGGTTGACCTTCATTATATAGTCTCGATGGTTTGTAGTCCGAATAGGAGGGTTAAACTTGAGGGGTTAATGTTTAACCCATTCCATAATTCTTAGCCCCAACAAGAAAGTAAACCATCGGGGCTAAACATTAATTAGAAAGAGTTATGTTTAGCCTCTCAGTCCAAACAGACCCAATATTCACACTCTGAGAGCATGCTCGGGCGGTCCATCTCCAATTCTCCATGAGATGTAGTACTATACCTTTTGTTTATTGCACAGTGGCATGTTCTCGTTGCTGTATTTTGACAATGATCAAAACGTCATATATATTGTCAATCTGCTCAGAAGAATGATCTCGAGTTGAATTACTTTAAAAAGCTGCCACATTTTTTTATACCGCTGCCATTTGTTATCTTATTGGAGTACTCAGTAAATCGGCATCTGTACCTCGTGGCCGGTGGCAGGATCATGAGTCAGCGGCGCAACAACCATAACAACTTTCGCAGAGCAGAGGCGGGGGCACCGGAGTTCAATCAGAGCATTCCACGTTAACATCCTTGCCAGAAGCAGGGAGGCTGAAACAACCTCTCAAAGAGGGGAAAGAAAAGAGGGCAAACACCTAGCAGCAGATGTGCCCAGAGGCAAATCTAGAGGTGACATCCTCGGTTCTACCCCAGACACCAGCAGATTTGGGCAAGTTGCGACGAACCACAAGCACTAGATTGAGAAAAGATGAGGGGATGGGGAGCTCAGATCTAGGGTGGGAGGGAGTAGATTTGAGCCATGGGGGAGCAGATTTATTGACTAACCTTGGACAAGACGGCAACGACGGCGAGGAAGCCGAGATGAAGGTCAGCAACAACGACGAAGATGGCGACGAACCCGAGGCTAAACGCCATACGGCGACTACTACTGGGAGCTACTACTAGGAGCTACAATTACTAAGAGTCCGGGGGGGGGGCGCTCCCTTCCCGCTGCGGCGAGACGAGTTCGCCGGAGTCGGAAGGGAGGGGGCCGAGGGAAGGAGGAGGCTGAGGACGAATCGACTCTCGTTTCCTTCCAAGTGAAGGCTGTGGACACAAGTTGGAATCTCCGGTTGGATCCGAGGACCTCATTCAACCTTTCCTTGCCTCCCTCCGGCACGTGGGGGGTGCTACACCGTGGACCTTAGTTTGTACTCACTCCATTCAAACTTTCAAATTATAGGTTGTTTTGAGCTTTCAAGTTTAACAGATATTATTATGCATTTAGATATAATGTATATTTTAAATACATCACAACATTTATAAATCTAATAAGGTCAAAACGATTTATAAATTTAGAATGAAGGAAGTAGAATCGAATGATTTCTACTACTCACGGATTTTTCACACGGTTGAATTTGAATCCGGTACAGAGGATTTCCTCCCCCCAGAAGTGAGTACAAAAATCTGCAGCCACATAGAGGCTGCAGTGGCCGAGTTGACGAGCACACTTGCTAACGGTTTGATGACACGAACAGTAAATGAAAGCAGACATGTCGCATGCGAAATTTTGACCGGATTTCGTGCTGGGAAATTTTCATATTGGCAGATTTCAACTGACCCGATCTCAACTTCTTCCATACAGTAGTTGTAAAAAAGGGTTTCACTCGTACAGCGAAAACTCACCCGAGCCAAACGGCTACCGCGCCAGCGAGGCGGCGAGTGGGCGAGCTCCCCGGCACGGCCACGGCACGGGGGACACGGTCACGCAGCCCACGCAGGCCTCTGCCCGCGTCCGCTACGCGCACACGGACCCACGCCGCTGCAGCCGCTTTGCTCTTCCCTTCCCTGCCCCCAAATCCCCCAGGCTCCCACCCACCAGCCACCAGCGCACTCCAAGGTCTCCCGTTCCTGCTGCCTCCAGCCTCCCCGCTCCGATCCGGATGGCGGCGCCGCACGAATCCTGCCCGGCCGCCTAGCGCAGCGAAGCTCGGGCTCGGCCGGGGCCAGGCGCTCCCGCCGCAGCGGTCGGCTCCAATCCTCCAGCCTGCAGCCCGAGGTGCGTGCCGCGCGGATCCCGTTTTCTCCTCCTGATTCCTGGGTACTAGCGTTGTTGCGTGGTTTCAGTTCGGTTCGCGCGGAAAGGAGAGGTTTTTAGCCCGTTCCTCCCGCGGATTCAGCTGGTCGTTTGTTGGTGGATACGATGGGGGACTAGCTCGTTTTGTGGGCGGCGAAAATTTGGTGGGATAAGTGTGCAAAAGAAAAGAGAGGCGCTTTCGACTGTTCGCGCGGTGAACTTTCGTAGGATTTGTCTGCTCCTAGAAAGGATTTTGTACTCACTTCTGGGTCAACCTTCGTAGAATGTTGTGAAACAGATGGTAGTAGATTTTTCCCCCTAACCTTTGCAAGATATAGTTGTGGTCGTTTTCGTGTGCCTCCTTGGATGCATCTGAATTTCTGATTCTTTCTCGTAGTGCAACAATCTGCGGTAGCAACTATATTCGGTTTTATTTGAACTATGTTGCATATGTTTACATATGCAATCTGCTATCGTTGTACTCTCTGTGTCTTTTTTCTTCTTGTGTAGTGGTTACTAGTGGAAGTTTAACATGTTCCAGTGGGATCATGGCCAAATCGAGTGTCCATCCAACCAACCCAACTAACTGTACTTAAGTCCCATTGCTTTTAGTATGGTACAACTTATAGTAGTAAATTGAGGTTGGTGGGTTGGTGGCCATACTCATACTAGGGAAGGTACACATGTTTGTTCTTTATCGATGGTGACTTGTATCAGCTTGAGTGTTTTGCCCTTGATGATAGGCTGTCGTAGGATTGGTGCACTCGAGCTATATGCTGGTTTCATCACCCCTCTGAGTGAATTCTAGTTGCTAATAGTAGAAACAGTCTTTGTCTAGTGCCACTTAGTGTTTTGACTCGAGGACTTCTTTTTGGGGATAAGCTGATATGATATGCTGAAATTGACATTGTGCTTGCTTTGTGTGGCACACTGTCCAATTACTACTTATAGGGGTTACTTCTTTTATTCAATTTTTACATGGAGGTAGGTTGCTAGATGTAGGAAAAGGGTATTGCTGGCCACATATTTCTCTTTGCAGAGGGAATTGCCATCCTTTGGTACTAACAGACTGATACATCTTGCAGGTCTTTCTGTTCAGCTAAGGGACATGCTTGTCCATCTCTAGGAGATCCTGTTTGGTACTTCAGCAGTGTTCTTTCCTTTTGGAGTAGATGTCATTTCGTACCATCGTGCGTGATGTGAGGGATGGCTTCGGGAGCTTATCTAGGAGGGGATTCGAGGTCAGGCTTCTGGGTCATCGCAGAGGGAAATCTCATGGCGCTGTCCATGAGCTGCACGACCCTGTGCCTGTAGTACAAAGCAGCTGCTGGGCTAACTTGCCTCCTGAATTACTTCATGATGTGATCGAGAGGTTGGAGGCCAGTGAGGATACATGGCCTTCTAGGAAGAATGTAGTTGTCTGTGCATCTGTATGCAGAACATGGAGAGAGATGTGTAGAGAGATTGTCAAGAGCCCAGAGGTTTCTGGGAAGATCACGTTTCCTGTTTCCCTGAAGCAGGTAATGATTTTGTATTATCGACTTTTCCTGCATTTGTTCTTGTTCATTGGCAATATCAAAATTCCTTTTTTCAATATTACTATACCACTTATGTTTGGATAAAATAAAAAGCTCATGTTTGTTCCTCTTGTTTGTGCAGCCTGGGCCTCGAGATGGAACTATCCAGTGCTTCATTAAGAGGGATAAATCTACACAAATCTACTACCTGTACCTTTGTCTTAGCTCAAGTAAGTTTATTGCTGTATGAACTAGTTCTTTTTGTTAAATAGTCTGGTATTTGTATTTCATTGCACTTAAAAGTTGAATTCATGGTGTTCTGTAGAGAGACTGCAAGTTCTTTTCTTACAAATTTATGCTTTAACCGAGTTATCAATCATGCTTTCTCCATAGTCCCTTTGTAGACATTGGGCATATCAGCGATCATGAAGCATGAAAAAAAATCTTGATACAATTCTTTTTCTCATTGGTTATTTGTTCTCATGTACCTACTATATCTGTATGCATGCACTGATGCACAGACATGTTTGTGTTGGGAACTGCATACTCATTCAGCAACCTTAATATTCTGTTCCCAGTTTCTTGCTTTCGCCTTTGGAACCCATATGTCACAAAGTTAGAACATTGTCAAGTATTCAAGTGTGCACTTACCTTCAGTATCTTTCAAACCAATAGGTTGTAAACTTGTCTAAGCGGAAGTAGTAGGATGCACAGTCATTACCTGTTCTTGTCTGGGCAGACTATTCATGCTGCTAGCATTTCTATTATCTCAATTCATCCACCTTAGATTAGAAGAACGCATTTTTATTCTTTAGCTCTGTGATCATTCCAGCATGTTATGAACTTAACTGACTGATTATCTGTCAGTGCATGACCTTGGTGTTTGTATCCACCAGGTTTGTAGTTGTCAGACTATCAGGCTCAGTATTCTGTAGAAAAAAGATGTGCCAGTACATGTTTTTTCTTGCTCATCAACTTGTAATATCTTGTTACCAGTATTGCTATTTGACATGTTATCGATGTTCATCTCTACAGCTGTGCTTGTCGAAAATGGCAAATTCCTTCTATCGGCCAAAAGAAACGTCCGTCCAACATGTACAGAATATATAATATCAATGAATTCTGGCAATGTTAGGTCTACCAATACCAGCACATACATTGGGAAATTGAGGTATTACTGTACTAGCTTGAGTAAACTTTTATCACATGTTCAGAATTGACAGTATTTTAATCTGACATATGTTGCTTTTTTTGAAATTTAGGTCTAATTTCCTCGGCACAAAATTTGTAATCTATGATACTCAGCCACCATACAATGCATCTAGTACTGCACAGTTAGGGAAAACAAGCCGGAGATTCTACTCCAAGAAGGCATCGACAAAGGTTTCTCGCAGCAGGTACAGCATAGCACAAATCTCATACGAGCTGAATGTCCTGGGAACTCGAGGTCCAAGGCGGATGAACTGTGTAATGCACTCCATACCAGCCTCATGCCTTGAGGCCGGTGGCAGTGTCCCTTGCCAGCCAGATAGCATCGTCGCCCACTCGCTCGGCGGATCTTTCAGCAGTGTCTCCTTGTCAAAGTCGTCCGGTATGGACCATTCAATGCATTTCAGCAGCGCCCGGTTCTCTGATGTTGCAACAGGCTTGGGCCTAGGCAGTGAAGGCCAGGCACTGTTCGACGATGAAGAGTCCAGCGACAGGCCTTTGATCCTCCGCAACAAGGCTCCAAGATGGCACGAGCAGCTTCAGTGCTGGTGCCTCAACTTCCGTGGCCGGGTGACCGTCGCCTCCGTCAAGAACTTCCAGCTGGTCGCGGCGACACAACCTGCCGCGGGAGCCCCGACGCCATCCCAGCCCGCCCCAGCACCTCCGCCGCCGGACCAAGACAAGGTCATACTGCAGTTCGGAAAGGTCGCCAAGGACATGTTCACCATGGACTACCGCTACCCGCTGTCAGCATTCCAGGCCTTCACCATCTGCCTGAGCAGCTTCGACACCAAGCTGGCCTGCGAATAACCGGTGCTTATCGCAAAGAGACCGATGTTTGGTTGTCTTTATTATCTACATTGGAAGTAGCAGAGTGCCCCCAAGTTTAGCTGGGGACTCCATTCTGCTGGCACAGGTGGGGGGTGGTGCCTTGTTACTGACTCAGAAACAGCCCCATAAACGCATGGGGCTTAGGCTGTTCAGTGTCTCAGCTGCTGGTAAATCTGTAGCTGCTGTTATTCCCATCCCATTCCCATCGGATGCAATAGCATGTTGTACTTCATCCCATTTCTCTTTCAGTTCTGTAACTTGCCCTGTGACAGTTGCTCTGTACTCATATTCGAATGATTTTAGAGCTTTTCTTCACTGGATCATTCATCAGGAAAACTTAAAATATAATCCTAGTGGATTCCATTCTGGATTGCTATTTTGGGGTTTCTGTGTGTTTTCTGCCAGTGCTGTCAGCATCAGTGGTGAGAAATGAGTGAGATCCAGGCGTTTGTTTGGCTTCCGAGTGAGCTCACCGGTCTTTTAGTTACTGACGGCCTTTATTTTTTCGCAAAGTGTGTTATTAGTGGATAAAAGTATGCAGATAACTACAGGTGGAGGCGCCAGCGAGATCTTGGGGGGGAAATTTAAAGATCCGAAAGGGAAAGGGACCCCATATTCTAGACGCAGAGGCGTCTCTTTCTAGGGTTTGGTGGGCTGATAGCGACGGGGTGCGATGCGATACGAGCGCGCTCGCTCGCTCGCTGATCTTGTTGCGTGCGGAGAAGGCAAAAGAATTGAACGAACGGAGAGATTGATTGGGCTTAATGGGATGACAGGGAGGAGAAGAACCCCCCCATACCTTTCTTTTTGTGTTGAAAATTGGTTTCGTTTCGTTCCAAGGCGATGTAAAGGCCATGTCTGTTCCAAATGCGGGGTTTGTTGTTTGTTTGTTTCGCCAAACTTCAGCAGGAATTCTACTGAAATTTGCGTTGAAGTTCTGGTGAAATTTGCGCGTTTTTGAATGCGCATCGGTTGCTGCTCGATCGGGGAATGCACACACGAAGAAGGTGGCTGAACATCAGCTGGAGAATACTGTTCCGATGCCATCCGTCAAGATGAGTCAGCAGGGTCCATCGGAAGAACCGACGGCCGGCTTGTGCGGCCGAAATTCCCTGCCGCGCAAGAAAAGAAAGGAACCGATTCATCAACCTGTTTGTTGCTAGAAGCCGACGTCTCTGTCAGGCTGTCAGCTCATCCCGATGGATGGATGATTTTCCTCGGGCCGGGAGCGAGTGATGCGTCCAATTGAGCGGGGAAAAGGCGGCAAAAAAAGGGGCGCCGCCGATTCATCAGTTCTAGGGCTTGGCGTTCTTCCAGGGAAGCATGCCGATGCAGCAGCGTGTGAATCCTTCCTTGATCCCCAAGCAAATGAAACGATCCGTCCATCCTCTCCGATCCACTCGCGGTGGCCGTCAGTGTCAGCTTAGAATCGTTTTTTTCGTTTTTGGGAGGAGTCCATGGGTGTTAATTTTCTTTTTTTCTTCTCACGACAAAAGCAAAAGTCACGGAACGCCAACAGAGGCCGGTACAAAGGGGAGCGGTGCCCAGAACAGCTAGTGTGTGTATGGATCATGTATGGCTTCTTGTCTATCTAGTTCTATATATGTCCAAATTTGAAAATTGGCAACGCTGCACGAGCCTGTTTTGCATCGTGCCGATTCCTTTTTAATCAAGATGGACGGATGAAGATGAGTAGGCAACTTTCTTTTATTTAAGGCATCATCACCATTCATCTTACAGTTGACAGACTTGATGTAATCGGACGAGAGACAGAGGCACAGAGCTAGAAAAAGTTTAGCAGCAGCGACATTAGTTACACCAGCAAGACAACGTAGTGGTATCTACAAGGCCCCCGCATCCTACTGAGATTATTTGTCTTGCCTCATCCTTGCTGATCTATTGGGCAGGTTTACAGAAGGATGAAAGTACTAAACAGGCATTGGAAGCAGGAGCAGAGGCGATGAAGGAAACGGCGCTTCATTTCCACCCAAGCCAAGATGCTGGAGCGGTCGACAATGGGGTTTTGCTTCTTTAGCAGTAGTCTTAAAAAGTCTGGAAACTTTTGCTGTAGTTGTTTCTTCTGCAATGTGGGTGATGGAATGGCTGTCTTTTGAAGGTCTTTTAAGTGAACTTGTTGGCGTCTTTGGGGTTTAGCGGTCCCCGTGTGACCGGTTGGTTGCTAGAAATGCGTAATAAGTACGTTTTCTCTCTTGGCGAGTCGGTGAACCGTGTAATTTCGTTGCGAAGTAATGAAATTCGGGGCGAGGCCCAGGTTGGAAAAAAAGGCCCCCGCATCGCTCCCGCGTGGGCGGCTCGGGCGGGCAACGCGTTGCCGCCTCCACCCCCTTCCTCGCACCTCACCTGCGCTGTCACCAGAGCCGGCCACCGGAAGTAAGGACGGCGGTGGCGGGGCGGACTCCCTCCTCCCTCGATCCAGGCGGGTGCAGCGGCTCACAGCGGCACCAGCGGGTCGGGGAAGGCCGGATCTGGTGCCGACGGTTGTGGATCCGACGTTGCCATGGTCGGATCTGGGGCCTTACGCGGCGGCACCACTTCCAGGCGTGGGGGCTCGATGGCCGTCCGCGTCAGAGCGCGGCTTGCTCTCTTCAGGCGCTCGGTCGGTTGGCTCGGCGACGCTTGGGCATCGCCGCCTTGTCTCGGGGTCTGGCGCCTGGCCTGCTGCGCGTGCAAGCGCGTCTCCCCTAACGAGGAGTTGAGGGTTTGTGGAACGACACACGAATCTCATGGCCTAGGAGCGGCGCGCGGCATGTGCACCGCGAGGATGCACGGTGCACGACGTGGAGACCACTGTAACACCCCAGGTGTTTATTAAAGATAACTAACTTAATTAGTTGCGTTAATCGTGTTTAAATTGGCTCATAAACATGTTTGACATGTTTTGTCATGAATTTGCACAAAAGACCTTGGTCAAAATCCCAAATCACGGTCAAACCCTAGATCTCCTTTAACGCTGAAATGGTTTTCTTGCGCGTTCTCCAAATTTCACTATAGAAGTTCAAAATCGGCCAATACAAAAGTTGTTTGTTATTTCCGGAACACATTTTTTGTAATTGGCGGACATTACAATTTTGAGTGCAAATTGGCCAAAAATCGAGTTGACTGCGCTGTGAACAGTAACTCGAGCCGTGGAAAAACTGCAACTTCGACCGGCGTTCCCGGACAAACCGTTGATCAAAACATATGTCACCCTTTGGGAAAGTGGTAGATCTATAGTTTCTCTACAATTTTCGTATTTGGAGATTTTTGACTTAGTTGTCACTTTTCGGAGTTATGCAATTTTGAAGTCGGGCAAACGGAATTGAAACGACGGTTCTTCGGCCGGGCCGCCCGCGCACCCGTGCGCCGGTGCGCCGCGCGCCCGCCGGCGTACGGCGCCGCCTCGGCCCATCCGAGCATGGGGCCGACCGCGTCGCCCCGCGGTCCCACGACCGGGACACGCGCCATCCTCGCGAATGCCGAATCCCGCCCGTGCCGCGTGCCGACCCGCCCTCGCGCCACCGCGGACGACGCAGGCGTGCCGCACCACTTGGCATGGCCATGGTCGAAGACCCCGCCTCGGAGGCCTCTCCCGACACCCCTACCTCGTCCTCGTCGTTTTGCAGGCGCAGTACCAAAAATCGCAAGTCCACAAGCCGCTGTGCCCTGTCTTGTGGACGTCGCCACCGTCCAGAGCCGGACCGCCGCCCCCTTCTCTTCCCTGGCCGGCTTTGCGGTCCCTCTCTTCTTCCCCTAGAGCGCCGCCTCATCTCCCTGAACCCCAAAGCACCAACACCAGCCTGCCAGGCCGCGCCGGCGCCGGCCGCGCCGAGCAAGCGCGGCGGGCGCCCGGCCGCGGCACGCGGCCGGCCGGCCGCGCGCCGCCGTTCCCGGTCCGCCGAGGCCGACCACCACCCTAGCAAGGCTAAAGGTGACCCCCGCCACCTTCCCCAGTGAGGACCGGCCGCCGCCGGCCGCCAATTCCACCGCCGGCGAGGTCCAGACCCGACGGAGACTACATTCCAAGAGAGAAGGTATTTCCAGGGAGATTTATGCAAGTTTTCAGGACCCGGCTGTAAAGGTCGTTTTAGGGTTACAACAGCAACTTCGGAAAATCATTAAAAATCTTAGAAAAATCAAAAAAAAAATGCAAAACCAATTTTGTTGGTTTCGTGGTGAAGAAATCTATCTTTTCTAGAAAACATGTATAGGGTTTTTCTGTACAGTTTTGAATTAAAAATTCAAACTCAGTTTGGAGTGTTTTTTGGTGTGATTTAAAATATACACATGCTATGGACTTTAATTTTGGATATGTTGCTCTTTATAACATGTCTAGGTCTATGGCAAAAGTTTGCATGATTTTGATGTATATATTTTCAGTTATGATTTATTTAAGCTTTATGCTAGAATAAGTTTGATGCTTTTTATGGCCCCTTTAATGAACTTTTCTTTGAGCACCAGTGCACCCTAGGACTTTGCCTTGATGATTAGTACCCCTGGTGTGATGGATATGAATTTAGGGAATTGTTTAATAGATGTTTTGGATTTAATCTTGTGTAGGACTTTTAATTCAAAATCTGAAAAATAATTTGAATCTGCAACCATGCTTTGGTCACAAGCTCATTTTTGGCATACATGACCTGCAGGAGAAAGTTGAGATCAAAAAGTTTATTAAATCTTTTTATATGAATTAATGTTGATTTACTAGGCTGAAATTTGTCTTTTTCATATAAATTAATTTATAAATGATCTTAAGCCAAATTTTGGTTTGAGAGCTTAATTTAAGCATATGTTGCTGTGTGCAAAAGATTAGGCTCATTTGAAGTGTTTTTGATTTAATTTGGATTTATGGTTGAAAGGCTTGTTTTAAGTAATTAAAGAAAGAAATGGAAATGAAAAGTGCTAAATTGTGAAATCATGTGTGTTTCTGTTTTTATTAATTTAAACACACCCCCTTGCTGTTTGGTGAAGTTAAGTAACTTAAATTGCTTAGATGTGCACACAATCACCATCAAAATAGAGTTTATTTTATTATCACACACCCTAATAAGTTCTGTGAGAAACTAATAATGTTTGGATGAATGTGCCCAACAAGAGTTGGTTTTGTGGTAATTCTCCCACCTTCACCATAATCTAATGCATGTGCATGTAAACATGTAAATCTTCCCGACGGGACATACACGCTTACCCAGGAGGAGGAGGGAGCAGCCAGCGGAGAGTTGAATCAAGTTAGTGTGCAGCAAGACCTGGACCAAAGTCCAGAAGAGCCAAATGCTTGTTTTGGTGTAGAGTCTGAGTAAGGCAAGCACCGGTGTCATCTAACCCATCTTTTATAAATGAAAACCATGTCTTTTACTTTTTCAGTACTTTATTGCTTTACTTGTGCATTTAAGTTTCAGGAGTTGTTTTGAAACCTAGTTGCATGATCGTTAGGACTCCTATGCTTTTTTACTAGTATGTTAGGAACGCTAGTGCCATGCTCTAAGGATACGGTAGAAGTCGAGTAATGACTCATTGCTCGCGAGATATAGGATGCTTATGTTGGAATCATAAGTTGGTTAAATTGACTCTCTCATGTGGTAAGAGCAATGGGTTCGGTCTCGACCGAGTAGCATGGTGCTGGTCCTAAGCTATTGAACGTACCAAGTACTTGTCGGGAATGGGACCGGTAAGCCTAGTACCTTCTGAACCGGGCGGGGAATCTTTCTAGCTACCCGCTTGGGATGTGTCTCCGGGCTAGCTACCCGTGGTATAGTGTGTGAGTCCGAACTGGTCGGGTTAGACCCTCCGGATAACCGTGTACCAGAGTTTGTAGCGTCTGATCCTAAACTGGGGGATGTTGGGAACCGCCTGGTTGGGGTAGACACTGCACTTGGTCTACCTCCTTCCGTGTATCTTGGGTTTACCTTGCAAGGATATAAATCGATCGATCGTCGGTCACTCGCCGTTATCTGAGTCGGCTTGACCACTGGCTACCCCATGTTTATTTATGGAACATTTTGGATTAATATTGTTACCTGTTTAATATTGTTTGCACAACATGCTTGTTTAGTACAGGTGCTCACCTAGACTGATTAACATACTAGAATATGAGCTAAAACTTAAAAATCAGGATCCACTCTTAGTCGCTTTTGGCAAAACAAACCCACAAGCCAAAAAGCCTTGCATGTCTTGTCGGGGACAGCCCCGAGGGTCCCCTAAAACAACTGGGGAAATCCCGCTTAAAATCTGCTAAAGAACCTAAGCTAAATGCATCTTGCTTAAGCGCACACACGGGGCACGGCCCACGCCGCGCTGGCCCCCGCGGCCCACCAAGGCGGCCCACTCAAAGGTCCCCTCGAGCAGGCTCCGCCTCGCTCGAGGGTACACACCTCCCTCGAGCAGGCTCCGCCTCGCTCGAGGGCGCTTCGCACGCGCACGCCCGTTCCCGTACGCGGGTACGGGCATTTAATGCTCTGACAACGGCGGGGGCGGCGCCATCATGCGCCTGGGACTCACGCCCCGGTCCTGTTGCACCAACTCCCTAGGGGGAACCCATCCCTGCCACTGTGGGGGACTGTGCGACGTGGCCGGTGTCAGCCCCGTGACGCCGCGCCGCTTACTCCCGTACGGCTAACGTGCCGAGCCCTCGAAGGGGGGCCGACCACACCCTCGAAATGCTTTCCCGTGACTTTGCAGGGCCAGGCCGTGACGCTAGGCCGGCGGGGCGCCATCCCTACCACCACACCGCGTACGGGCGGCCGCCCGCGCGTACAATCCCACGCCGGCACCGTGGTGCGGCTCCGCGGCGTGAGGCGTGCGAGAACGGGACGCCACCACGCACCGCCCCCGTATCCCGTACGGATCGACGTCGGCAACCCCCTCGAGCCCGCCTGGAGATATCACGGCCAACCACTGCGCTCCTACCCTCGAAGCTACCACTGTTCGGGTACAGGATACGCCATGATGGCCAGATCGCGGCAATGACCGTCAAGGCGGCCGCCTACTCTACGACGCGGCGCACCATACTTCCCCATGTAGCTGAATAGTGCGGCATGCTTGTAATTCGCCCTCTCCTTGGCCTATAAAAGGAAGGTGAACTCCCTCGCCGCAGGGGACAGGGGACACAACGCACAACACGAGACAGAGAACAACACACGACACACCACACGCATTCCCCAATTCTCCCACAACATCTTCAGCCACTTCACCAGGGACTTGGAGGCCACGCCTTCTCTCCCGCTTTGCTTGTAGCTGCCCCACTACAGGCACCCCCGGTGCTGAGCAATATAGTGCCCCGAGCACACCACTGCTGGACGTACGGCCCCCCCGGTCGGAACCAGGATAAACCTCGTGTCTCTGATTGCTTAGCATCGACCATCGAGGGATAGACCTTGGCGCTTATTACTGGTTAGTGTCGTGACCACATTCCGCACCGACAGTTGGCGCCCACCGTGGGGCTAGCGAGCGCCTAAGGTCAATCCACCATCAACTCCCTCCATGGTGATTCGCACCGAGTACCGCGGTACGCGCTACTCCATGGGCAGCTCGGACCCCCTCCCCGCCGGGTTTGAAATCCGGTTCGGGAGCCTGAATTTTCAGGCCACGGGGAACGGCTACCTGATGCGCCTCACCAACCGTGAGGAGCTCCGTGCGCGGCGCCAAGCCGGGTTCGCCCCGGTCACCGCTGCGCGTGTCGCCGGGACGCAAACGCCCGCCGGCACGGACGCCGCGGGTCCGTCGGCGTCACGGCGTCGCCGCCGCTCCGGTCGGCGCTCACACCGGGCACGGTCGGAGCGACGGCAAGCCGAACGCGCCACCTCCCAATGCGGCGCGCCTGTCGGCACAACGGCCGCCGCCCGGTGGGGGAACGCGCGGTCTCCGGGCCGCGCTTCCCCATCGGTCTGCGCGGCGCTACGACAGCCTACAACGCCAACATCAACACCACGATGCGCAGGGTTCCCCCTGGCCGTCATGTCTTCGTCGCCAGGGACCCTAGCGCCTCCGCCGGCGATGAGTCGTCCCTAGGCTCCCTTGACGCGTTGCCACCCGCCAACCTGCACGGGTACGCGGAGTGGGACTTTTCCGGCGTGCCGAACCCAGTAATGTTCAGGCGTTTTCTTGACGCCACGGACTACTGGTTTGGTTGCTCCGATGACTCCAGCACCGGGAGCTACGACCCCGCGCGGGAATGCTGCGTCGTCATCGCCAACGACCCGGCAAACGCCACCGGCGCGGCGCGCGCCGATGACGGGGAAGTTACGCCCGCCCCAGGGATCGCTCCGCGCCTGGCAGCGGGACCGAGCACCCCTGCTGGGGCCGACCTCGATGCGCAGTTAGCCCAAGACCGCGAACTCGAAGCCAAGCTGGCGGAGGAGTATCAGACGGTGCGGTTGCCCCGTGCCTCTATGGCAGGGGAAGCCTCTGCGTGCGGCGAGCGCGCGCGGGAGCTGGGCATACAGGCCCGCGACCGCATCAACGCCGATTTCAACGTCGACAACCCAGACACGCCTCCGCGAGCGAGCCAGAAGCTCATTGCCGCCGCAACGCTGGCCGCGGGCCACCCCGCCCCCCTCGACACCCGCGGCGCTCATCGAGCAAGCGGCCGTCCGGCGGCCGAGAGCTCGGCGTCTCGCATCCGCTAGCAAGGGGACGCGCGGGGAGATGGGGGCGCGCGGGGGCGAACCCTCGGTCCACGCGGGTGGACTGGCGGAGCGACCCGCCAACCCGGGACGCACGCCGGCTAGAGAACGGCTCCTCGACACGCGCAGGGCACGGGACGGCGACGCCCGCAATGTCATCAATGCTCGGCGGATGAGCAAAGCGGATGCGCGAGCGGCGGCAGGCTACCACCCTCGGCGGGGTGGACGCTATGACAGCGATGAAGACCGCTCGCCGACGCCGGAACCCCCGGGAACCCGTGTGTTCAGCCGGGAGATCCGCGCGGCGGCCTTCCCCCAGCGCTTCCGCCAACCCACGACCATCGTCAAGTACAATGGGGAGACAGATCCCCGCGTGTGGCTTAACGACTACCGCCTAGCATGCCAGCTGGGCGGGGCCACCAGCGACGAGGTCATCATCCGCAACCTCCCCCTGCACCTCGGCGATTCAGCCCGGACGTGGCTCGAGCATCTGCCGGCCAGTCAGATCCATAACTGGGAAGACTTGGTCCGCACGTTCGTGGGCAACTTCCATGGCACGTATGTGCGCCCTGGGAACTCCTGGGACCTGCGCTCCTGCACCCAGAAGCCCGACGAGTCGGTCCGGGACTTCATACGACGCTTCTCCAAGCGCTGCACGGAGCTCCCAAGCGTGGCGCAATCCGAGATTGTGCATGCCTTCCTCGAGGGCACCACGTGCCGGGACCTCGTGCGCGAGTTGGGGCGCGGCCGCCGGCGGACTCGAACGAGCTGTTCGACATCGCCACCAGCTTCGCCTCAGGTGAAGAGGCCGTGGGGGCGATCTTCGACGGCAAGAAGGGCAAGCGCTCGGACGACGCGCGCCGCGGAGGGCGGCAAGTCCGGGGGAGCCCCACCGGAAGGACAAGCGGGGCAAGAAAGGGAAGAAGCCGCGCCGCGAGGCGCGCGAGCGAGGACGCGACGGCGATGACGCCGAGGCCCTTGCTGTTGACCCGGCTCGACGGGGCCCTCGACCGGCCCCTCGAGGTCCGGGAGTGTTCGACGACATGCTGAAGAAGCCATGTCCGTATCACAAAACACCAGTGAACCACACCTTGGAGCAGTGTGATATGCTCAAAAAGTTCTACGGCCGCACTGCCGCGAAGGACGCAGAGGCCAAGAAGGACGGAGGAGATGGCGACGCCGGCGGCTTCCCCGCCGTGGAGAACGTGTTCCTCATCTTTGGGGGGCCGACCGTCGACATGTCGAGCCGCCAGCGCAAGCGAGAGCGGCACGAGGTCCTCGCCGCAGAAAAGGCACCTCCCTCCTTCCTCGACTGGTCGGAGGATGCCATCACCTTCAGCTGTGAAGATCACCCGAACCGCATCCCTAACCCGGGCCATTACCCACTGGTGGTCGACCCGGTCATTGGGAACGCGCGGTTCTCAAAGGTCCTGATGGACGGAGGCAGCAGCCTCAACATCCTCTACGCGCACACGCTGCGCCTGCTGGGGATCGGGTTGGACCAGCTGCGGCCCAGCACGACGCCGTTCCATGGTGTCGCGCCGGGCAAGCGCGTCCAGCCCCTCGGGCAGATCGATCTGCCTGTTTGGTTCGGCACTCCGAGCAATTTCCGTAAGGAGATGCTCACCTTCGAGGTGGTGGGGTTCCGGGGCGCCTATCACGCCATACTTGGGTGGTATTGCTACGCCAAGTTCATGGCCGCCCCGAACTACACCTACCTCAAAATGAAGATGCCGGGACCAAACGGTGTCATCACCGTGGGCTCGTCCATCGAGCACGCGTTCGACTGCGACGTCGAATGCGTGGAGCACGCGGAAGCACTGGCGCTGGATGAAGCGCTGGTGACCACCTTGGAGAAGATGGTCAACGAGGACCTCGACTCCACCGCCAAGCACGCCGGCAACTTCGAGGCCGCGGAGCAGACCAAGGAGGTGCCCCTCGACCCTGCTGCCCCCGAGGGCAAGGCGTTGAGGGTCAGTTCCACCCTCGACCCGAAATAGGAAGTGGTGCTCGTCGACTTCCTCCGCGCCAACGCCGACATCTTCGCGTGGAGCCCCTCGGACATGCCAGGCATCCCGAGGGAGGTCGCCGAGCACTCCCTTGACATCCTGCCTCACTCCCGCGCCGTGCAGCAACGGCTCCGCCGCTTCGACGAGGAGCGGCGGCGGGCGATCGGAGCGGAGCTGCGGAAGCTTCTCAAGGCCGGGTTCATCAAGGAAGTGTTCCACCCTACGTGGCTAGCCAATCCTGTACTAGTAAAGAAAAAGAACGGGAAATGGCGGATGTGTATAGACTACACCAGTCTTAATAAAGCATGTCCTAAAGTTCCTTTTCCTTTGCCACGTATCGATCAAATTGTTGATTCGACCGCCGGGTGTGAGCTACTTTGCTTCCTTGATGCCTACTCTGGGTACCACCAGATCAAGATGAAGGAGTCCGACCGGCTCGCGACTTCATTCATCACGCCGTTCGGGATGTTTTGCTACGTCACGATGCCGTTCGGCCTCCGGAACGTGGGTGCAACGTATCAACGCTGCATGCAGCACGTTTTCGGAGACCATATCGGCCGAACCGTCGAGGCGTACGTAGATGACATCGTCGTGAAAACCAGGAAGGCGGACGACCTGGTTGGCGATCTCAGCATCGCGTTCGGCTGCCTGTTGGCCAACGGGGTAAAACTGAACCCCGAGAAGTGTGTCTTTGGCGTGCCGCGGGGCATGCTCCTAGGATACATAGTCTCCCAGCGAGGCATCGAGGCCAACCCCGAAAAGGTTGCAGCCCTCGAGCGAATGGGTCCAATTCGGGACCTCAAAGGGGTACAAAAGGTGCTGGGGTGCCTCGCCGCCTTGAGCCATTTCATCTCACGGCTCGACGAAAATGGCTTGCCCCTCTACCGCCTCCTCAAGAAGCACGAGCGCTTCTCCTGGACCGCCGAGGCCCAGGATGCGCTCGACAAGCTGAAGGCGTCCTTGACCCACGCCCCGATCCTCACACCACCGCAGGACGGCGAACCTCTGCAACTCTACGTGACCGCGATCACCCAGGTGGTCAGCGCCGTAATCGTGGTAGAGCGCACGGAGGAAAGGCACGCCCTGCCGGTCCAGCGGCCGGTGTACTACATCAGCGAAGTCTTGTCCGACGCCAAGACACGCTACCCTCAAATCCAGAAGCTGCTGTACGTGGTGGTCCTTGCACGGCGCAAGCTTCGCCACTACTTCGAGGCCCACCCTGTCACGGTGGTCTCCTCCTTCCCGCTGGGGGAGATCATCCGCAGTCCGGACGCGGCGGGCAGGATCGCGAAGTGGTCAGTGGAGCTGATGGGCGAGACACTTGCCTACGCCCCGCGCAAGGCCATCAAGTCCCAGATCCTGGCGGATTTCGTCACCGAGTGGACGGACACGCAACTGCCGCCGCCGCGGTCCGGGCGAGTGCCCCGGACTGCGTATTTCGACGGCTCGGTGATGAAGACCGGGGCGGGCGCGGGCCTGCTCTTCATGTCACCCCTCGGGGAGCACATGCGGTACGCAGTACATCTCCACTTCCCCGCGTCGAACAACATGGCTGAGTACGAGGCCCTTCTCTGCGGCCTCAAGATCGCCATTGAGACAGGCGTCAAGCGCCTCGATGTGCGGGGAGACTCGCAGCTCGTGATTGACCAAGTCATGAAAAACGCGAGCTGCCACGACGACAAGATGGAAGCATACTGCAAGGCCGTGCGAGCCCTCGAGGACAAGTTCTACGGCATCGAGCTGAATCACGTGCCCCACCGGTACAACGAGGAGGCGGACGAGCTGGCCAAGATCGCGTCCGGGCGGATCACCGTCCCCCCGAACGGTTTTGCCCGAGATGTCGCCCAACCCTCCGTCACCCTCGAGCCGCACCCCTCGAACCACGCGGAACCCTCGAGGGCTCCCTCGTATCCGGCAGGCGCGGAGCCCATGGATGAGGACCCCTCGAATGAGGCGTACGTGCTCTCCCTCCTCGAGGGGTACGGCGCCGACGAGGCCGAAGTGATGGATGTTGAGCCAGCCCCCATCAGGGCAGATTGGCGTGACAAGTATATCGCCTGGATGGCCCGAGGGGAACTCCCCTCGGACCGGTCCGAGGCCAGGTGCATCGCCAGGATGGCCAAGTCTTTTTCCCTCGTCGACGATGAGCTGTACAAGCGCGCCGCTTCCGGCATCCTGCAACGATGCGTGCCCATCCCCGAGGGGCGCGAGCTCCTCCGGGACATTCACGCGGGCGTCTGCGGCCACCACGCCGCGCCCCGCACCCTCGTAGGCAATGCGTTCCGCCAGGGCTTTTACTGGCCCACCGCGGTCGCGGATGCCAGCGAGATCGTACGCACCTGCGAGGGGTGCCAATTCTACGCCCGCAAATCCAACCTCCCTGCTCACGTCCTGCAGACCATCCCCATCACATGGCCTTTCGCCGTGTGGGGGCTGGACATCGTCGGGCCCTTGCGAAAGGCGCCCGGGGGCTTCACCCACTTGCTGGTCGCAATCGACAAATTTTCCAAGTGGGTAGAAGTACGCCCCATTACGAATCTCAGGGCGGAACAGGCAGTGACGTTCTTCACCGACATCGTCCATCCTTTTGGAGTGCCGAACTCCATCATCACCGACAACGGGTCCCGGTTCACGGGCGGGGAAATTCCAGGAGTTTTGCGACAAATTCCACATCCGTGTGGATCGGCGGCTGTGGCACACCCACAGACCAACGGCCAAGTAGAACATGCCAATGGCATGATCCTACAAGGCCTTAAGCCCAGAATTTTTGACCAGCTGAATAAGTCTGGTCGAAAATGGCTCCAGGAATTGCCTGCGGTCGTGTGGAGCCTAAGGACCACCCCAGGCAGAGCCACAGGGTTCACCCCGTTTTTTCTAGTCCATGGCGCGGAGGCCGTCCTCCCCACTGACTTAGAATATGGGTCACCCAGGGTACGAGGCTATGACGAGGACGCAAACCAGCGAGCCCGCGAGGACTCACTAGACCAGCTGGATGAAGTGCGCCTCGTGGCCTTAATGCATTCTGCAAGATACCAGCAGTCCCTCAGGCGCTACCAGGCACGGAAGATACGCCGGCGAGACTTCAGCGAGGGGGATTTGGTCCTAAGGCTACGCCAAGACAACCGAGGACGCCACAAGCTATCACCTCCGTGGGAGGGACCCTACGTCATGGTGAAGGTGCTCAAGCCCGGCACATACAAGCTAGCCAACGAGGACGGCGAAGAACTCGCCAACGCTTGGAACATCCAACAGCTACGTCGCTTCTATCCCTAGCTAGGATTTCCAAGTCTTTTGTTGTAAATCACGTGCCCAACACCCCAGTTGGCGACGACCATGTAAACATCACCAGTTCAATAAAAATGGCAACTCGGCTTTCCCCTGAAATCCAAGTTACCCTCGGGGGCTACTACGGGGGGCATCCCCCCCAAAAAATGGTCCCATTTTTTCGCAAAAAAGCCACGCGCGCTAAGTATGGTTCCACTTCGGCCTCGAGCAAAATTCGAACAGGGTGCAGGTAGCCTAGCGGAAAGGACACGCGAGTCAGAGATAGCCTACGCCTCCGCGAGGATACGACCCTTCTCTCTTGCCTCCGGCCCAGCAGGCTGCTCGCAAAAATCGAACTTCCCTAACTAGAATTTACTCAGGAAGAAGGAGAAACAAAAAAGCGCAATGAAGTAAAGAACACCATTTCACTTTCACAAGTGTTTGAAACAAAATGATTTGTCCATTTACATGGCCACACGGCCCAGACACTAACACACAAACAAAAAGGGCTTAGCGCCCGGCAATCTTCAGGCTGGCGGAGCATCGGCGTCGGTGGCATCCGGGAACAGAAACTCCTCGAAGGCTTCGGCAAGCGCCTCGGCGGCGTCAGCGGCTAATGCGTCCACGCGCTCCATCGCCACCTCGTCCTTGACGCCCTCGGGGACGATGTAGCCCTCCGCCACGGCCTCGAAGTTGATCTCGTAATGAGATCTCACCACTCCGAGGGCCTTCTGGACGCCGAGGTGCAGAGCCCGGCGCATGCGCCCGGTGACGTGCCCACCAAGGGCGCGCAGGCGGCTGGCCAGCGAGCTCCCGGCCTGCGCCTCGCCCTCCTCCACGGCCGGCGGGGTCTCGAGGGCCGCGAGAGCGCGGCTCCAGCAGCTCCCGCTCGGAGGAGTTGTAGGAGGCCTGCAACGCCTCGGCCCGCTCGGTCGCGTGCCCCAGCGTGGTGCGCAGGCCTGAACATTGCCAGCAAGAGAGAAATCAGAAAAGGGGACGAACCCTCTAAGGGAAGATCAGCAAAACAAAAGACAAACAGCGACTTACCTTCGACCTGTTTCCTCTCCACCTCGAGGGCGCGGCGCTCGGCCTCAACCGCCTGCTGAAGGCCGTTGACGGTGTCGCTCTGCTCCTTGAGGGTCTGCTCCTGGCTCGCGCTCGTGATGCTGAGGACCACCAGTTCGCCCTCGAGCTTCGAGAACTCGACGTTCCGCACCTCCAGCGACTTTTGCACCGCCTCGCGAGCGGTACGCTCCCGCTCGAGCGCCGATCGGGCGTCGACAAGAGCGACCCGCTCCTGCTGGAGCAGTCCCTCAGCCCCCTGGCGGGCGGTACGCTCTTGCAGGAGCCGGTCCTCCGCGATCGCGAGCGCAGCAACCTTGGCGTCGAGGGTGGCCTTCAGCTCGTCAGCCTCCTTGGCCCTCTGCTCGGCCGCGCGCGCCCGCTCCTCAGCCTGGCTGTGCTGGGCCTGCACCTCCAGAAGCCACGCATGGACCCCCTGGTTCTCGGCCCGGACGGTGGTCACCTCCCCTCCCAGTTGGTGGCCAGCGTGCGCATCCTCTCCAGATCCGCCCGCGCCTGCCGCAGCGCCTCGTCCCGGTCGATGAGGGTCGTGCAAACCCGCTCGAGGGTGGAGGGGCGCGCCGCGGCCTGCCTCTCGCTCTCTTGGAGCTGGTCGCGTAAGGCCTCAGCCCGGTACGACAGCCAGCTGTCCGGGGTCCTCAAGGCGTCAGCAAGCGCGTCGAAGGCGTCGCACCGCTCCCGGAGCTGGCAGAGCTCAGCGCTCATCTGATCGAAGGCGCCGTATTTGTCGCGGGCACGGTGCTCGAGCTTCTGCCGCTAACAGATCGAAACCAGTGAGCGTCGTGCCGCAAGGATCGAGCGCGAAGACGAAGAAATTAAAGAAAGTAGACGACGGTGCCTCACCTGGAAGACACGCCACGCGGGGCCGCCATGAATTCGCAGCGCCTCGTTCAACGCCCGGTTGAGCGCGGCGCCGTGGTCGCGGAGCTCTCCCCACAGCTCCTGCTCCTCCTGGGCGTCGGCGAAGGCGGGCGGATTGCCAACGCGCCCCTCTCCCCGGGCGGAGCGGCCGGCGCGGGGAAGAAGAGGCCTCGGCACCGTGCCCTCGGCCTCCCGCCACCATGTGGCCGGTCCCGCCGCCTCACAAGAGCCCCCTCCCCGGGACTCGGGGGACGGCGTGGGGAAGCTCACCCATTGGTCCCACCGGCGGCGGGGGAGTCGTCGTCCGGAATCTCCACCACCACCGCCGGGGAGCCGCCGGCGGGTGCGGGCCCCCGCCGCGCCTCCCCCGGCGCCTCCACCCCGCGCCTCCGTGGCCGCAAGCTCCCGCCGCGGCGCCGCGGCCGCCGCCTCCGGCCGCGTCTCTCCGCGATCGCGGCGTCGGGTGGCCCTCCACGGCGGACGGCGCCGGCGGTGCCGCCGCAACCGGCGCCGTCGGCCGCGCCTCCACCACGGCCGGCGCACCGTGGCTCCTCGATGGCCGCCGGCCGCGGCGCGAGGGGTGAAACCACCCGCCGCGACCTCGAGGCCTCGGCCGCACCTTGCGAGCTCTCGCCCGGCCGCAGCCGCCGCGCTCGCCCCCGCCCCGCGGCGCCCTCGACGAACGCCACCGGGTGGGGATGGACGCGTCCGCCCTCAACACCTTGGCCGGTGCGAGGGGAGGCACGGTTGGCACCACCCTGCGGAAGCACGAGCAAACCGTCAGGCCCCTGCTTATCTGACACACAACCTCCTGAAAGGACAAATCTCTCACCTCGAAGAGGAGAAGGCGCGCTTCCTCTTCCTCGAGGCCCCGGCCGACGACGCCGGCGCGGCCGGCGCGGCCGCCGCCGCGCCTCCGGCCATCTCCACCGCGCGCGCGGCCCTGCCCCGCGCGCGCGCGCATCCGCCGCGGGCACCTCGGGCGCACACCGCCGCCTCCGCGGCCCGCGCCGCCCCCGTTGACGATTGCCCGGCGGCGGGGCGCCTCCGCACCCACCCCGGGCGACGGCGCTCCCCGCCGGCCGGAGCCGGCTGCGGCGACGGGGGCGCAGGCTCCCACCTATCGGGGAGACCCTGCCCCCCAACCTCTTCCTCTTCTTCCTCCTCGTCTGAGCACGAGTACTCCTCGGTCCCCGGTGAGGAGAGCCCCTGCTGCTCGCGCAGCCGGTACTCCTCGCTCCTCCGCTCGCGACGCTCCCGATGTCGCGTCGCGCGCTCCTTCTTGCGTGCCGCCCGCTCCCGCTCTCGCTGCTGTGCCGCGCGACCAAGCGCACGAGAGCGGGGAGTGGGCGGGTCGGACTTTGCGGCGCTCAACCGCACCAGCTGCGAGCGAAGCATCAAAGCGCGTCAACAACCCGAGGTATTGGCTAAATCGAAACAGAACCAAGAACTCCACTCACCAGCTTGCCGGTGGGGAGCATCTCAAGATCCCACAGGGACCGGTCGTTGCGCACGGACTTGGGGTCGACGGCGCTCCGCGCCCGGGTAGCCGCCTACTCCCGCAGGAGGGGGCTCTGCAGCATCCGCGACCTCGCCAGCGCGATGGGGTCCGCCGTCTCGGTCATCTCGAAGATGCGGAGCGGCCTCTCCATCAGGGGGACGATCCACCGGTGGTGGAGGAAGGCGAGGACGGCCCCCGCGGTCAGCCCACAGTTCGCCAGATTCCTCAGCGCAGCCAGAAGCGAGTCCAACAGCTCCCGGTGCTGGGGCGGGGACACCCCGTGGTGCCAGGAGTCGGGCTTCTCCCGGAGCACCAGACCGGTGTAGGGGGGGAGACTAGACTCGTTGTTGCGAAGGTAGAACCACCCCCGATCCCAGCCTGCGTTGTTGGTCGTCATGGTGCAGGGGATGTAGTCGTCCTTGCGCTGACCCCACAAGGCGAGCGACATGCCGCCGGCGCGCACCGCGCGGCGGGTCCTCTGCTCCGACGTCGGCTGCGTGAACAGCTCCGCGCGAAAGAGGTGAATCCAGAGATCCCAATTCACCGGGATCCCTAGGTAGCCCTCGCAGACGCCCACGAACGTGCCCGCCTTCGAAATCGCGTTCGGCGCGAAGTTGTGAAGCTCCACGCCGTAGTGGTGGCAGAGCACCCGCATGAAGCGGCTCGCCGGCGCCGTGAAGCCTCGCTCGTGGAAGCGAATGAAGCTAACCACGTAGCCGCTCGGGGGGTTGGGCGCGTGGTCCCTTGCCGGTGGCACGATCCACTCGGCCGGCCGTCCGTCCTCGTTCGCCGCCAGCTGGCCGGCGGCCACCAACTGGTTCAGCGCCAGCCGCGTTACCATCGAGCGCTCCCACGCGTACGGGTCGACGATGACGAGAGGCGGTTGGGGCGCCATGAGGTAAGACAAAGGGGCGAGGGATGAAGAACAGGAAGGAGAAGAAGAGCTCCGAAGACGAAAAGCTGCTTGGGCAAGAACGACTCGGGGGCTGCGGCGCAAGGAGCAAGAATGGCGAATGCAATGGTAAAAAACCGCCGTTTTCCCCTCTCGTCGGATTTATAGGACGCGGGCATGCTCTCCGGAGCGTGCGCCCCGCGCGCATTAACTGCAGGAGGAATATTCCCTCGCTGACGAGCAGGCCCCACCACGACCGCGGCGGCCACGCAACCGCTCGCAGGCCATCATCACGGCGTAGAAATGGGAGGGCCGTGGTAGGCGGTCACATCCGCCTGCCCACGCCGCCCACTATGCGCGCGGCTGCAGCGCCTAAAAAGGCGCGCCCACGGCGCGAAACTACAGCCGCGACTGCGGGCATTAAATGGCCCGGTCCCTTACTAAGTAAGGAAGACCCTCGAGCGGCGCGAGCCCCTGGCTCAGAAAAAATTCGACCCTCAAAGGGTGCAAACATCGGCTGGTAACCTCGGGGCCCGTTTGAAGTAAAACAGGCACCATAGGTACCTTCTATGCACTATTTTACTGATCAGCGTTTTGGGGGCTGACACGATCAGGGACCCTCGAAACCCGCAGATGCAAAGACGGGGGCAGCTAGCTGCCACCCCGCACTACTCTACTGATCAGCGTTTCGAGGGCTGACGCGGTCAGGGACCCTCGAAACCCGCAGATGCAAAGATGGGGGCACCTAGCTGCCACCACGCACTACTCTACTGATCAGCGTTTCGAGGGTTGACACGGTCAGGGACCCTCGAAACCCGCAGATGCAAAGACGGGGGCACCTAGCTGCCACCCCGCACGGCCCTACTGATCAGAGGTTCGAAGCCTGACCCTCGACGGGTTCGAACAGGCGCCCCAGATCACCAGAGTCAGGGACGACGAGGGCACGCGCATTCGAGCCGTTCCTCGAGCCCGCCGGCTCGAGGGTGCCCCACATGTCGTGTTCGAGAGCCAGCGAGGGCAGCTAGCCGGGGGGATCCCACCGAGGGAGAGCTTCCGCGCCCTCGGTCCCTAGCGAATGGGACCGAGCCCCACCTAACAAACCCACGCAAGCGCTTTAATGGACGTGTCTCCGGACCGCGCAGCCTACCCTTATCGAACGGGGCATGGGCGTTCACTCGAACCACCCACTAACAGCTCAACGAGGAATCCGCAATCCGCGACCCGATCGATGGGGGTTGCGGAAACCTCACCCTCCGTCCCGCAGAGGGACGACGAGAGCGCGTTAAAAACAAGTCGAAGAGCTCTACCCAATCGCCTCGAACGGGCCCAGGCTCGGGGGCTCGACGCACGGCTACACCTCCTGGATTGCACCGGCCGCGGATAGTGCCAGCTGCGCGTGCGTCACCGAAGCCGGCTGAAACATTGCCGACGCCGGTTGGGATATGTACCACGCCCTCTAACCAAATCTCGCGGTAAAACCCCTGCAGGAGCACTCACGCTCCTGCAGGGCTTCGGGGGCTAGACCCGCGGGTCCGCTGACGCGGCCCCACAGAAAGCATTCGCAAACCAGGGGGGAGGACATCCTATCAGTAGGCTCCAGCATCTGCGGGAGCCTGGCCGACGAACCCGCAGATGCTCAGGGGCTACTGTCAGGGACAGCCCTGAGGGTCCCCTAAAACAACTGGGGAAATCCCGCTTAAAACCTGCTAAAGAACCGAAGCTAAATGCATCTTGCTTAAGCGCACACACGAGGCACGGCCCACGCCGCGGTGGCCCCCGCGGCCCACCAAGGCGGCCCACTCAAAGGTCCCCTCGAGCAGGCTCCGCCTCGCTCGAGGGCGCTCCGCACGCGCAGGCCCGTTCCCGTACGCGGGTACGTGCATTTAATGCTCTGACAACGGTGGGGTGGCGCCATCATGCGCCTGGGACTCATGCCCCGGTCCTGTTGCACCAACTCCCTAGGGGGAACCCATCCCTGCCACTGTGGGGGACTGTGCGACGTGGCCGGTGTCAGCCCCGTGACGCCGCGCCGCCTACTCCCGTACGGCTAACGTGCCGAGCCCTCGAAGGGGGGCTGGCCACACCCTCGAAATGCTTTCCCGTGACTTTGCAGGGCCAGGCCGTGACGCTAGGCCGGCGGGGCGCCATCCCTGCCACTGTTAACTACAGGCGGCCGCCCCCGCGCATACAACCCCACGCCGGGCACTGTGGTAACAGCTCCGGCGCTGTGAGGCGTGCGAGAATGGGACGCCACCACGCCTGCCACTGTATCCCGTATGGATCGACATCGGCAACCCCCTCGAGCCCGCCTGGAGATATCACGGCCAACCACTGTGCTCCTACCCTCGAAGCTACCACTGTTCGGGTACAAGATACGCCATGATGGCCAGATCGCGGCAAGGACCGTCAAGGCGGCCGCCTACTCTACGGCGTGGCGCACCATACTTCCCCATGTAGCTGAATAGTGCGGCATGCTTGTAATTCGCCCTCTCCTTGGCCTATAAAAGGAAGGTGAACTCCCCCACCGCAGGGGACAGGGGACACAACGCACAACACGAGACAGAGAACAACACACGACACACCACACGCATTCCCCAATTCTCCCACAACATCTTGAGCCACTTCACCAGGGACTTGGAGGCCACGCCTTCTCTCCCGCTTTGCTTGTACCTGCCCCACTACAGGCACCCCCGGTGCTGAGCAATATAGTGCCCCGAGCACACCACTGCTAGACGTACACCCCCCCGGCCGGAACCAGGATAAACCTCATGTCTCTGATTGCTTAGCATCGACCATTGAGGGATAGACCTTGGCAGTTACTACTGGTTAGTGTCGGGACAACATTCATGGAACATTTTGGATTAATATTGTTACCTGTTTAATATTGTTTGCACAACATGCTTGTTTAGTACAGGTGCTCACCTAGACTGATTAACATACTAGAATATGAGCTAAAACTTAAAAATAAGGATCCACTCTTAGTCGCTTTTGGCAAAACAAACCCACAAGCCAAAAAGCCTTGCATGTCTAGTCTTAGTTTATTTTTGTCGGGTAAGTCTTGCTGAGTATTAGTACTCAGCCTTGCTTAATTTGTTGATTTCAGGTAATCCCATCTGGCCTGGTTCTATCCCAGATGGTTGGGAGCTTGATTGGGAGAACGATGATGAGGAGTGATATGCATGGATGGCCTCCCGTGTGTATCATGCGCTAGTTTCATTTCCGCTGTTTAAACTCTGATCATGTTTACTTTTATGTACGAAAAACCTAGTTTGTAATAATGTTAAACTTGTGAACCTTTTTATGTAATGTAATGTTGTACTCTGGTCCCGCCTTCGTGTGGGCTTAGCGCATATCAGCGATCCTGTTGTATGTGATTTACCGGGCTTTACCCGGCGGAAGCGATAGAATAGTTCTTTATTATTGCTTAATGGCCACGTGGACATGCTTAGGCGATAATACGGAACTATTTTGGGTGGTTCTGTCACAGCTGGTACCAGAGCGATGATATGCACCAGAGTAATTAAAATACCTTAACAAACTTGTTTTTGGAATAAAAGTTGCCAAGATTAATAGTCTTGCTAAAAGAGTAGGACGTTAAGGTTTAATCTAGTCCGAGAGGCCCTAGAGGGAATTTTGGGTTCTTTCAGGTGGCTAGTATTCTATGGTGTATTTAGTCTGACTTCCAGCACATTTATTTATGTCAAAACTTACTTTCTTTGACAACCAAACTAGATGAGCCACGTGTTTTATACGTGTGCTGTTCCGCATCACGGGAATTGCGAGGGTTGATGGAGTGATCGATTCCACGGATCCCATCTTCGCGTCTGTTTATGAGTTGTGTGTCGCCACGTGTTTCATACGTGTGCATTCCGCATGTCGCTCATGCGAGGCAAGGGTACACTCCATTCAAACGGAGGGTGTCCGAGGTTGGACGCTGTCCATGCAGCGGCTTGATGCATGGATACCTTTCTATAGTGAACGGTAATGAATGTGGACGCTTTCGTGAGTGCTGGCACGAAAGGTTCTGAATGTTCTGTGATTTTCTGCAGGTACACTAACCACGGTTGTTAGGCACGGTAATTAAGAAACGAATAGCTTCCGACTAGTTATTATAGGGAGAGACGTTTATATATGCCACCTTGCCAAGCATCGACTTCGTTTTTGAGCTTAAAAGCTTTGTGAGGAAGTTTAGGACGCTTTTTGCATCATGTAAAAGCTATCAAACCAAAACTGAACTTAATTCATGTGTTGCTTGGTCTCTATTTAATGTGTGTTTCTTAGGGACCAATCTTGCTAGTGTGATTGCTTTGATGAAGTGTTAAGCAAAAATTGTAACTTGATGATGTCCGAATTTTCTAAGGTTTATCTAGAAAATTTCTGGCTAGGTGCTCTTCAGGGAAATTGTTCATCACCTAGTTAAGTTTGCTCCCTGAATTTCTCATGATTTTAGGATGCTTAAAGCAGCAGTTAGGATTAAAATTGCTAGACAAGGTCATGCTGAAATGCTGTCAAAATCCTGAGTTAGGCAGAAAACTCGAATTTTTACCTATAGTTCCAAAAAGAATTTGACCAGAGAATCTAAACCAAAAATGTTTCTTATATAGCATACTTTGTGTTGTCAAAATCTCATGGTCCTCGGGTTCTTAATCTTTGAGATATGATCTTTTTAGTGAAGTGTTGCTCTGCTGAAATTTCTGGGCAACAACACTCTGAAAATGGACCTTTTGCACCCTTTTCCAATCTGATTTGATTCGACCTTTGAATACCAAAAATGCTCCTTAGGTATCTATCTATCTCCTGTAGAAATATCAAGGCCACTAGATTTTTAGTTTGGGAGTTATGCCCAAAACTTTAGGTCTCTGTCCTGCTGAATTTCAGAACTAGTGATCTCTGAAATTCAAATTTTTAGGTCATCTTCCTTTAGGGTATAGAGAAAACCTTGAATACCAAAATGGTTCATAATTTTGTGATGGAAATGCTCACAAAATTTCAGCACCTATGCATGTGTATATGGAAAGATATCGAAATTTTAGTAAGCCCCTGTTTGCTGTAAAAACTGCTTGACAGAGCTTTGGTAACGAACCTTTCGACCCCGGTAAAAGTTGAATCTGTCCTGGAGTTGAATACCAAAGTTTAAGCTTATGAAATTCTACACATGCTGACCAAAATTCATAATTTTTCGACGCTTTAGCTGAGAGATATGGAATTTTTAGTGACCATCGGCCTGCTATCCAACAACCCTGACAGCAAAGCGATATCTGGATTTTCGGGTATGATAGCCTCAGTTTTATCCTTAAGTTGAATACCAATATTGGAAGGCATGAGATTTTTACATCACCTGCCTAAAGCTGATGATACTTAGGTGGTGGAAGAATGCTACGTATGTTTTGAAGTTTCTATCCACATATGAACACAATCAGTGTGAGATCCATCTATCTCCATCTTCTTTTATGATGGCTTCTAAGAGAAGCATACTCATATCCTTGCCGAGTCAAGTGGAACCCCGTTGTACTCTCCTAATTGCTTATACGCCTTTTCTTCAATTTAGAGGCGATCCACCAACTTCCTATGTCTATGTAAAGGTGATCACTCTACTTTCCTTGCATCGATACTCCTACAATGATCACTATCAATTCTCAGCCCTCCTTATGCTTGCTCACAAATAAATAAAAGAGAACATGGTTACAAGGCATCAAAAATCTGTTGGTAAGCACATGGGCATCATCACCGCATGCATATCTTGCAACCTTAATAACATAAATCATGAGCATGGGAAATGCATTGCACCACATGTGCATTTGGGACATTGGATGAACTAACATGCATACGTCCTGACGGTTTTCCATCGTTCTACTCTATCGCCCTTTTTCTGGTGATGTTGTTGTTCCATAAACGAAGGTGCCGCGACGAAACCTAGGGTATCATGTGTGCTGCAGCCATGTGATTACCACTAGGAGCGCGCTAGGTATCTTGGTTTTTGAGAATGCGACTCACCGCACCTATTACTTCTCAACTCTATGTTTATCCTCTCTACCTTAACTAACCTCATGGGTGAAGCAAGTCATGCTGACATTGCATCATGAGCATCATATCTCATGAGCATATGCATCAACGCATTTCATCAACATGTGCATCAGCATGTGTGCACTACATCATGCACGCATCATGTGCATCACTCATTATGCATCATTACATAAGCACCATAAGTTGATGTGCATAAGCATCATATGCTCATGTGCATATACATCATACTATATGCACCTCATCATAAGCATCATTATGAGCACCATTCCACTGATGCACAACTCATCTATATACATTAATATTGCAAGCATGTCTCATTGGTGCACCACATATCCAGTTAAAAGTCATTGCACCACTAATGGGATGAAGGATGTCGCTAATACTCATAAAATAAGTGACATGTGAGCAAGCCTTTCTGAAATTCCTGTACTAGCCTGTCTTTGCATATCTTTCCCACTAAATATCTGTAAGAACTTCTGGTAACGGCTCTCTATGACTTTACCATCCTTAACTACTCTTATGAACTAACATCAGCTCTACGATGGTAGAACCCTTAAGCCATCATCGAACCCTTGTTATTCTCCAAAAATATTTCTTTTAGCAATCTTAGTATGATCAATTGCTAAGATTCCCATTCCTTATAGAGATCCTTATGAAAACTTTTCAACTCAGTCTTCTTTCGATTAATCACACAAGTTTGCCCGATATCAACTTAACTGAGTTAAGGTGAAGGTGTATAAACAGAGATGTTTCATGAGCAATCAAGGTTCTCCAAAAGTCAAGACATGAGGATCTTCTGAGAACTCAGTGATTTGTGATCCTTTTTAATGTTTCTTTCAAATTAATGGAATCAGGATATAAGAAAACACAAGTTTGGCAAATCCTTCGATCAGCCTTCTCAAAGCAATTTTGGTTCTAAATTGAGGACACCTCGAGCTCTTTTCGATTTCTCCAATACCTTGGTTAATTCTCTCGAGCCATTTATCTCATCCTCTTCAGAGCCGTGATGACAGTATGCAACATCATCGCTCTACCATCTCTTCTCAAAGCTACTGATCACCGCCTACGCCTTACTGTAGTGCCGTTGCCAAGTTGCCAAGGACATCTCGATGGTAGTGCACCCTCTCGTCGACATACCAATGGTTATCGCCTATGACAACTGTCAGATCACTGCCCCAAATGGGTGGCCTATGTATGACATGAATAAGATAAAGATAGAACCCTCCATCCGCCTTCTTCTTTGAGTTGGTTAAACTCGGGAAACAATTTTTTCTTTCTAAAATTCCTTTGGAGGATGAGGAATGTTCTCTAAGGATATGAAATGAATCAACCTTCTTATGGATGACCTGTACGACAATCTCCGCCAAAGAAAATCCCTTAAACCCACAACTGAATACTAACGATCTTTGGACTGCCTACATATCCGTGTTCCATCAATTCTGTGCCACTCCATTACCACCGTGTTTCACTACAGCGGCCAGCGCTGTATTAATCTACTGGTCCTGTCTCTAACGCCAAGCGTTCCATCATTACTACACTGTGGTGACCATCAGTAAAGAGGGGAGTATCGATCTTTAATCACCCCACCACCCTTTGTAGAACATGGCTACTAGCTTCTTTCTTAAAAACAAACTCCTATAAAACCTTTGGATCGAGTTCTCTAACTTTCTAACCTGTTGATATGCTTGTTTATCAATAACTACCATACTTGAATTTTTGTATTCTTAGGGAGTCTAATTGGATCGTCATGATCTTTCAGGGAAATGGAATCCACCACGGGAGATCCGGTCAATCTTCGACCCAATGAGATGTCCCATTCTCTTCCACCAACACAGGAGGTGGTGGATATCTTTGCCAACACCATGAAAATTTTGGAGGGCCAAAATTTGGTGTTAAGCCAACTAGTGCAAAATGTCATCCATAATCGTTATCAAGGGCTATCGCATCCGACAGTCTTTCCCAAGCAATTTCAGAATCTATTATGGAGCAAGTCTATCTATTCAATCTATTGATGAATCATGAAGCTCAAAATCAACAGAACCAAGATTCCAATCAGCAACTCCTAGATTCACTCATGCCACCGTCCCAACTTCCTATGGACCTTAGGGAGGAAGAAAGAAGGAGTAAGAGTCACAAGCGAGATTTGCCAAAGATTGACTTGAATGGATGGGAAATTACATGCACCGAACTTCCCTCCCGTGAGAAAAAGCCAACCAACCCAGCTAGTGTTGTGGATCAGCCCATCAAAACCCAGTGGGTCCCAAGGTCCAATACACCCACACCTCGTCTCTGCTTCAATTGTAGAGAATCGGGGCATTTTGCCAGGGAGTGCCCGAAAACTGAGCAGAACAAGCCAAAACGGCACGGTCGAAGCTCAAGAGCCAAGCAGGGAAGTCAAGGCAAACGACCAAAACCCCAAGTGAAACAAGGCAAACATAACTTCACGGGTATACATTTCTATTTGAGAACAACCTCCCCTAAGCAAGCTTTTAAATTCCTAATCTCGGGACGAGATTTCTTTTAAGGGGGGTAGACTGTAACACCCCAGGTGTTTATTAAAGATAACTAACTTAATTAGTTGCGTTAATCGTGTTTAAATTGGATCATAAACATGTTTGACATGTTTTGTCATGAATTTGCACAAAAGACCTTGGTCAAAATCCCAAATCACGGTCAAACCCTAGATCTCCTTTACGGCTGAAATGGTTTTCTTGCGCGTTCTCCAAATTTCACTATAGAAGTTCAAAATCGGCCAATACAAAAGTAGTTCGTTATTTCCGGGAACACATTTTTCGTAATTGGCAGACATTACAATTTTGAGTGCAAATTGGCCAAACATCGAGTTGACTGCGCTGTGAACAGTAACTCGAGCCGTGGAAAAACTGCAACTTCGACCGGTGTTCCCGGACAAACCGTTGATCAAAACATATGTCGCCCTTTGGGAAAGTGGTAGATCTATAGTTTCTCTACAACTTTCGTTTTTGGAGATTTTTGACTTAGTTGTCACTTTTCGGATTTATGCAATTTTGAAGTCGGGCAAACGGAATTGAAACGAGCGGTTCTCGTCGGCCGCCCGCGCACCCGTGCGCCGGTGCGCCGGGCGCCCGCTAGGTGTACGGCGCCGCCTCGGCCCATCCGAGTGTGGGGCGGGCCGCTCGGCCCGCGGTCCCACGACCGGGACACGCGCCATCCTCGCGGATGCCGAATCCCGCCCATGCCGCGTGCCGACCCGCCCTCGCGCCACTGCGGACGACGCAGGCGTGCCGCACCACTTGGCATGGCCATGGTCGAAGACCCCGCCTTGGAGGCCTCTCCCGACACCCCTACCTCGTCCTCGTCATTTCGCAGGCGCAGTGCCAAAAATCGCAAGTCCACAAGCCGTTGTGCCCTGTCTTGTGGACGTCGCCACCGTCCAGAGCCGGACCGCCGCCCCCTTCTCTTCCCTGGCCGGCTTTGCAGTCCCTCTCTTCTTCCCCTAGAGCGCCGCCTCATCTCCCTGAACCCCACCACGCCAACGCCAGCCTGCCAGGCCGCGCCGGCGCCGCCCGCGAGCAAGCGCGGCGGGCGCCCCGAGCCGCGCCACGCGGGCGGCCGGCGGCGGCGCGCGCGTTCCGGTCCGGCCGAGGCCGACCACCACCCTAGCAAGGCTAAAGGTGACCCCCGCCACCTTCCCCAGTGAGGACCGGCCGCCGCCGGCCGCCAATTCCACCGCCGGCGAGGTCCAGACCCACCGGGGACTACATTGCAAGAGAGAAGGTATTTCCAGGGAGATTTATGCAAGTTTCCAGGGACCCGGCTGTAAAGGTCATTTTAGGGTTACAGCAGTAACTTCGGAAAATCATTAAAAATCGTAGAAAAATCAGAAAAATGCAAAACCAATTTTGTTGGTTTCGGGGTGAAGAAATCTATCTTTTCTAGAAAACATGTATAGGGTTTTTCTCTACAGTTTTGAATTAAAAATTTAAACTCAGTTTGGAGTGTTTGTAGTGTGATTTAAAATATACACATGCTATGGACTTGAATTTTGGATATGTTTCTCTTTATAGCATGTCTAGGTCTATGGCAAACGTTTGCATGATTTTGATGTATATATTTTCAGTTATGATTTATTTAAGCTTTATGCTAGAATAAGTTTGATGCTTTTTATAGCCCCTTTAATGAACTTTTCTTTGAGCACCTGTGCACCCTAGGACTTTGCCTTGATGATTACTACCCCTGGTGTGATGGATATGAATTTAAGGAATTGTTTAATAGATGTTTTGGATTTAATCTTGTCTAGGAGTTTAAATTCAAAATCGGAAAAATAATTTGAATCTGCAACCATGCTTTGGTCAGAAGCTCATTTTTGGCATACATGACCTGCAGGAGAAAGTTGAGATCAAAAAGTTTATTAAATCTTTTTATATGAATTAATGTTGATTTACTAGGCTGAAATTTGTCTTTTTCATATAAATTAATTTATAAATGATCTTAAGCCAAATTTTGGTTTGAGAGCTTAATTTAATTATATGTTGCTGTGTGCAAAAGATTAGGCTCATTTGAAGTGTTTTTGATTTAATTTGGATTTATGGTTGAAAGGCTTGTTTTAAGTAATTAAAGAAAGAAATGGAAATGAAAAGTGCTAAATTGTGAAATCATGTGTGTTTCTGTTTTTATTAATTTAAACACACCCCTTGCTGTTTGGTGAAGTTAAGTAACTTAAATTGCTTAGATGTGCACACAATCACCATCAAAATAGAGTTTTGTTTATTATCACACACCCTAATAATTTCTTTGAGAAACTAATAATGTTTGGATGAATGTGCCCGACAAGAGTTGGTTTTGTGGTAATTCGCCCACCTTCACCATAATCTAATGCATGTGCATGTAAACATGTAGATCTTCTCGACGGGACATACACGCTTACCCAGGAGGAGGAGGGAGCAGCCAGCGGAGAGTTGAATCAAGTTAGTGTGCAGCAAGACCTGGACCAAAGTCCAGAAGAGCCAAAGGCTTGTTTTGGTGTAGAGTCTGAGGAAGGCAAGCACCGATGTCATCTAACCCATCTTTTATAAATGAAAACCATGTCTTTTACTTTTTCAGTACTTTATTGCTTTACTTGTGCATTTAAGTTTCAGGAGTTGTTTTGAAACCTAGTTGCATGATCCTTAGGACTCCTATGCTCTTTTACTAGTATGTTAGGAACGCTAATGCCATGCTCTAAGGATACGGTAGAAGTCGAGTAATGACTCATTGCTCGCGAGATATAGGATGCTTATGTTGGAATCATAAGTTGGTTAAATTGACTCGCTCATGTGGTAAGAGCAATGGGTTCGGTCTCGACCGAGTAGCATGGTGCTGGTCCTAAGCTATTGAACGTACCAAGTACTTGTCGGGAATGGGACCGGTAAGCCTAGTACCTTCTGAACCGGGGCGGGATCTTTCTAGCTACCCGCTTGGGATGTGTCTCCGTACTAGCTACCCGTGGTATAGTGTGTGAGTCCGGACTGGTCGGGTTAGACCCTCCGGATAACCGTGTACCAGAGTTTGTAGCGTCTGATACTAAATTGGGGGATGTTGGGAACCGCCTGGTTGGGGTAGACACTGCACTTGGTCTACCTCCTTCCGTGTATCTTGGGTTTACCTTGCAATGATATAAAAAATCGATCGATCGTCGGTCACTCGCCGTTATCTGAGTCAGCTTGACCACTGGCTACCCCATGTTTATTTATGGAACATTTTGGATTAATATTGTTACCTGTTTAATATTGTTTGCACAACATGCTTGTTTAGTACAGGTGCTCACCTAGACTGATTAACATACTAGAATATGAGCTAAAACTTAAAAATAAGGATCCACTCTTAGTCGATTTTGGCAAAACAAACCCACAAGCCAAAAAGCCTTGCATGTCTAGTCTTAGTTTATTTTTGTCGGGTAAGTCTTGCTGAGTATTAGTACTCAGCCTTGCTTAATTTGTTGATTTCAGGTAATCCCATCTGGCCTGGTTCTATCCCAGATGGTTGGGAGCTTGATTGGGAGAACGATGATGAGGAGTGATATGCATGGATGGCCTCCCGTGTGTATCATGGGCTAGTTTCATTTCCGTTGTTTAAACTCTGATCATGTTTACTTTTATGTACGAAAAACCTAGTTTGTAATAATGTTAAACTTGTGAACCTTTTTATGTAATGTAATGTTGCACTCTGGTCCCGCCTTCGTGTGGGCTTAGCGCATATCAGCGATCCTGTTGTATGTGATTTACCGGGCTTTACTCGGCGGAAGCGACAGAATAGTTCTTTATTATTGCTTAATGGCCACGTGGACAGACTTAGGCGATAATACGGAACTATTTTGGGCGGTTCTGTCACAACGACTACATGTTGCAGGCGGGCGTCGACGAGGCAGTGAGCTTCGCAGCAGAGGGGGCGACATGCAGCGCGGGGTGACACAACCGGCGACATTGGCTCCGTTTGGGCTCCCTTGGCCGTGGTTTTGAATAGTGTCGGGTCGGTGCAGTGGTGGAGGTGGACGCTCAGGGCGAAAGCCTTTGCCGGCATGCTGATGGTAGCAATAACAGTGACTCTATAGGGTGTTGCTCTCCCTATTGGGGGTGTTATCTTTGAGCTACATCTCTGTTGCACGAGGGTCTCTGGGCGAAAGCCTTGTTCTATCTAGACGTGTAACAGCGGCGCTTTTAGCGTCGTACTCGTACCCTCCATTGAGGCATCGTATCTTGAGACCCTACTTTGATGAGGACATCCTCCACTATTACCCGTTGGCAAAGACGCAATATGGGCCGTAGCCTAGTTGTAGTCGGGCGGCGACCGTGTGAGCCTCATTATCCCACCTTATTTAGCTTGGGAGGAGGAAGCCACCTTAAAAGGGAGAGCCACCCTTCCCCTATCCGACTAGTCTTTTGGGGTGATTGGGCCTTTCCCCGAGGGGCGCCCTTGAGTTGCGGTTCAGTGATTGCATTGACGCTACGGGCTTGCTCGTCGTAGTCGGGTCGTGAGGGTCGAAACCTCGGGTGTGCGAATGCTAAACTGAGTAATCAGTGCATCGGGCTTGCCATAATCCAATCCTTGCCTGGGCCGGATTCATCATTTGGTATCAGAGTTGGGCCCTTATTAAGAAGGGGAGAATGATGAGGACATCCTCCACTATTATCCGCTGTCAAAGACGCAATATGGGCCATAGCCCAGTTGTAGTCGGGCGCCGACCGTGTGAGCCTCATTATCCCACCTTGCTTAGCTTGGCAGGAGGAAGCCACCTTAAAAGGGAGAGCCACCCTTCCCCTATCAGACTAGTCTTTTGGGGTGATTGGGCCTTTCCCCGAGGGGCACCCTTGAGTTGCGGTTCAGCGATTGCATTGGCGCTTCGGGCTTGCTCGTCATAGTCGGATCGTGAGGGTCGAAACCTTGGGTGTGCGAATGCTAGTAATCAGTGCATCGGGCTTGCCATAATCCAATCCTTGCCTGGGCCGGATTCATCATACTTGGATTTGGCTTTCTTCATCATAATGGTTTGGGGAGGCTCCTTCGGCTGTGACTTAAGACGGCTTGGTGCAGGGGGGCGAGCTTCAAGGGGGATTCTACAACCACACGTCGACAATTGCTACTTTGCTGGCAGCCAAGGGTTGTCACATATCTTGTCAAGTTTGGCGGCTTGTAGCGGCCCACGGCGGCTGGCATTGCTTTTGACGGAGGCTATTGGAAGTAGGGAAATACCTCACACCTTTTCGATAGCGACCCTTGAGACGGATCCATGATGAGGAGTGTTGTGGTGGACATGGCAAGTCCCCCATGTGTGGTGTTTCTTTGAGGTGAGAGCATGGAGTCCAGGGGCGGGAGAGGTGAGCCCCCTGCTTGTTGTGAGGTTTGGATTCGGTGGTTTCACTCTGTCGGGTGATGTGTGGTGTGGCAGCGGCACTATGGAGAAGGGTCACACTTGGCGGTGATCTTCTTGGTGTAGTGTGGTCTGTTTCTATTAGGCCATTGTTGATAGGTGAAACTCGTATGAAGTTTCGATCCGCAAGTGTACGGATCTCCTATGCCCTTCTTTACCTATGGGAGATCTCAAGGTTCTTGTCAACCCAAGGAGCAAGGGGATTACTAGCATTTAACCTAACACTAATCTAGTTGATTGAAGACTTATGATAGAAAGATTAATCTATAAAGTAAAGACAGACTAACCCCAAATTACCTTAAAGAGAGATGAGAGGTGCACAAGTATGAAGAACGTATGTCCATGGAGTCTAGGTACTTGAAGATGCAATCACCCAAAACATGATAAACCCCGATCCAATCTATCTAAGCATGTGGTCAAGGATTAGATGTTTCCCTTCCCTCGTACATGTCACTACACGAAGGTAATCGGTACTAAACCTAATGAACACGGTATGTTGACGCGATCTACGGGAGCAACCCCGAAAGCATGGTTGCTAGCCTTAAACATTAAGTATCATCAACAAAAGGTATGATAGACATATGATCCAAACAAGATAGGTGACTACACTTCAATAAGTTCCGTTACAACTCCATGGACAAACGAAAGACTTTACCACATCATGGCGCTAGGCATGGCACCGTTGAGATGGTAGATGCCTCCGATGAAGATGGATCCTCGTTGTCCTTTAACTCCAGCGGCGCCGTGGTGTTGATGGTGAAATTCCGTCAACCTAGCCATGAGTTTACCTTCGGTGTTGGCATAAGTTTTATACCTTATCCATTGGTACTAACCCCCTTGGTATAACAAGTTCACTCGTGCATGTCGATTTTGGAGTTTAGTGTTTATGCAGGGTTTTGACGTTGAAAGCAAGACTTCCGGAAAAAGTTCATCAATCACCTTGTGACAAGACCTTGAAGCCCCGTTCAAGTCATGCAATGAAGCAAACTTGACTCCAGAAGCCCAGGGACCAAACCCGAGAAGATGACAAACTCCGAGGATCTATCCAGAAAAGTGCCGAATCTTGCGGGACAAGGAGCTACGTCCAACTCGGAGAGAAACTGACGACAAGGGCCCACATGCAAAAGGGGGAAGGATCTAGAAAACTCAGGAACCGACGTAGGGCAAAGGAAGCAGGCAACTGGGCTGGGGTGGGCCCAGGCCGGCCGACCCAGTCCATTCCAGGGCCCGGTCGCCTCCCCCTTTGACCTAGCCGCCATTCGGGCTATTTATAGCCCCGGGATCAAGAGTCACGCATCAACTCATTCGTCATCAGCCGCCGAGGAGCAGATAAGGGAGGGACACCATCTTGGAGAGGAGAGGGTCAAGCTAGTTGACTAAGGTCTCCCTAGCCGACGTGGGAACCTTGTAAGGAAGACCACGTCGGAGTTCCCGGAGCTAGAAGCAAGATCGAGGTAGGACCCCGGTGGTGATCTTGGTTCATTTATCATGTACTAGTTGATGTAACAAGTTGAATATGATTTCTAGTGATCAAATGTTTCTCTGAAGTCTTCGTTTTCGATCGGCTTTGCTTATCTTAGATCTATTCTCGAGATAGATCACATAGGGTGTTCTTGTAGCCATGGTGGCTAGAGATGCACGCGTGATATTTCGAAAGAACTCGACTTGTCCTCGAACTCACCCTAGACTACCCGCATGAATAGGAGTGCATTGTGACAGAACGGTGGCTTTGAAAGGCGGGCGTTTTCAGAGTCGAATGGGAAACCACGGTTTAAAGAGGCTTCTAATGAGATTAAACTTGCTACTTCTTCTTTTGCTTGGAATTTCAACAAAAGGCTTGATCCGATCTCTCTAGATCGGTTTATCTACCCCCTCTATCTTTGCTACCTCCGGTATTTAGTAGATTAGATTCGTTTTTGATATTCTTTGACTAGATGCATTATGGTTTCACCTTTCGAAGGTTGAAGTTACTTGGCATTACTAGATCATCTTTTGCGTCACACATTTGTTCCACGGATTCGATACCTTGGGTTCACCACTCAAGGGAAGAAGGGTCCCTTGACTACGACGGGAGACTCGTCCGCTTGCAAGTCTAAACGAACTTTGATACAAGTATTAGTCCTCAACACGTGGCAAGCTCTCGGCGTCCTCCTTCCTCGTGGCGACCTCCCTTGGGCTTGGCGATGATCTCTCTCGAGTGTCCTTCCCCAAGAGTCTCTCTCGTAGTCTATCTTCTCCTTCTTGGCGGCTCAGAGGAACTAGATGGCGTCTCTGCGAATGGCCGATTGCACACGCGATTAGGGTTCCACGTACTTAACATATTAGAAAGGAGGCAGCGAACCAGCACTAGAAGGGGGGTGGCCTAGTCGGCATGGGTCGGCTGGCCTGGGCCCTCATGGGCTCGATTTCGGCCCATTTTGCTTCACGCTACATCGTTTGCATTTTGGATCATTTGCTCCTTTAGTTGTGGACTTTGGACGACATTATCTCCGCGACCAAGTTGAGGGATCTTTATGCATGAATTTCCGGTCTTTTCATCTCGGTCCTCGGGAATTCTCCATTGAAGCACATTGGTCCTTACCACCTTTGTGGGCGAGTTTGCATACGGTCGGAGCTCCTTGATTGACTTGTAAAGCGTCCTCTGAACTAGTTGCATCTTCCCTCATTTAATACATGAATTCCTGCAAAAACACTATACTCCAAAATGCACATCCAATGATGAACTTGTTATATCATTAGTATGCCTAGTGGCGGGTTAGTTCCAAAATGAAGTTCAAACCATAACATAACAAGTGTTCTGGGTCGACGGAAATCGACCACCGACAGCCATCTGTCCTTGCGATGTCACAACTGGTTTTCGACGTCTGCTTAAGAGTGAATGTTGGTGGGCAGTGCACTTAGTCTTCGTATCTGCTTCGGTCCTTGTTGCCTCTTTGAGTGGAGTGGCGTGACTGTGTTGATGTGTCAATCCAACCAGTCCTTATTTGCGCAGTTGCCCGTGTTGATGTCCCAATCCAACCGGACGAGTTTAGTTTTCGTTTCGTTCTTTTTTTCCTATGGCCTCCTAGGGTTGTAATCTTGTATTTTGTCTACTATATTAATACAACACGCACTACCTAAATTAACACCAGCAAGACGTAGGCCTAGGGGACTCTTCTTTCATCCTCTTCCTTCCTCCCCTCCTTCCCTTCTTCCTCCTCAAATTTGTAGGAAGGGTTGGAGCTGCATGAAAATCCCAAAAATCCCGATGGTAGGAGGAGCTCAAGCACAACCCGCCTCCCCCGTGCTGGCTCTGACCATGACCATTGTTGGGAGGTTACCCGAAAAATTCGGATGATTCCCCTAACACGAGAGAGAGAGTTCTTAACACGTTCAAGCACAAAGTGAGAGCGCAGAGAGACTGTGATTCCCTCTGCAGATTGCACAAGTTCCCAAAAGTCTGAATGCGTTTACACGTGCCCTCGCGCCCCCTTTTATAGGGAGATGAAGGGACTTTTACATACCAAAAACACCCTCAAGCTCAGGGAATATTCCTAGTGTGAACGCATACAAGAATGTCTTTCTCGTCTAACATATTTACAAATCTGCCACTAGTTCACACTCAAAACCCGGACTATTTGGGACAACAACTTTGACTTTGCTTCTCCGTCGGTTCGTGAATGTCTTCACGTGTGACTCCCAAACCAGGCCCTCGACAGACTCCCGAATCGGCTTTCGCTTCTTCGAAGGTCCATGCATGTCTTCACGCGTGACTCCCGAACTGGATCTCTGACAGATTCCCGAATCAGCCGCCCTCTGAAGTTCGCGCCATCGCCCGCTCGAGGTTCCGGGCTTCTGCATGTTCGCGACTCCACGTCTTCACCAAATCATGATCCCCGAACTTCACGCATTCGCGAATTTGAGGCTTCGCAGGTTCCAGGCCTCCGAAAATCGTGAGCTCCCTGATCCTGAAAACATGCCTCAAGAACTTTGTCAAATCCTGACGTTTCGAGGGTGACGGGTTTTCCCGAATTCCCCAACACTAGCCCCTCGGGGAAGCCGATTGACTCCGACGATCCGATTCCACGAATATTTCGGAAATTTAGTAAAAAACGTCACCCTCGGAAAGTCGGAGGGGACACGCGTCGCCCGGAAACCCTAAAACGGTTAAATCGAGGCAGGTTTCGCGGAACTACCCCTCCCGCCTCTATAAATAGGAGGCTCCCGCTAAAAAATTTTTATGGCTCTCCTGCTTTTTAACGATTCGCGAATCTTTCTGCTTGCAGAATCTCGTCTTCTACTGAAAAGTTCGTGATCTTCCGGTTTTTTTAGGATCTCTCTAAGGTATTATCTTATTTTCTCTCTTTCAATTCTTACTTGTCATCTTTTTGCTGCAATGGTATCTTTGTTCTATGAACTTCAATCCCGGATATTGTTCTTATTGCTTCGTATGTGTAACTCTATTGGTTAGGTGGCTCGAGTTAAAAGCACCGCAAGACCCATGACTACCGAAGAACTCATCGCAGCTGGTCTCCCAGTTGATCCGATTGTCGAAGGTGCTGAGAATGCTGCACCAACTGAAGATGCCGGCTCTCCTAGCGGCTCCAGGAGTCGCGAAGACGGGGAAGTTCAATTAGATGATGACGAAGATATTGGGGATGTGGATGCCAGCGTCAGTGATCTGGTTAAAGCAAAGACTGCCGGACCGCTGCCACCCTCTCTTGCCTTCGGAGAGTCCAAGGTCACGACCAATATGATTCGGGAATATGAAAAAGCCGGGTTCTTTCCTTCGGGCGTTGGGCGAGCCCCACTTGATGAACAAATCCCTACCCCTGAGGACGGAGAGGTTGTCGGCTTTCGTGACTTCTTCATCTGTGGACTCAGATTCCCCTGCGACCCGATTCTGCCGGCTATTTTGGATGCCTTTTCGGTGAAGATCCACCAACTTTCGCCGACGTATTTTCTTGAGGTGTCGAAATTAATTTGGATCATGAAGACCTTCTGCTGTAACCCCAGTGTCGACGCCTTTGCCAGATTCTACGAACTGGTAATTATTCCCAAGGTTATCAAGGCCAGCGACGGGCAGTTCTATCACACTCAACATGCGTGTTGCACCTTCAACACCCGGCGCCAGAACACCCGAACAGGGATCACCCGAATTCAGATTGCTCCCTGCTGCAAGACCAATCTCACCGACGACTGGAACTCTCATTGGTTCTACTTGAAGGTCAACATGTCGGAAGTTTCTGGCTACTCAGGCCCGGCTCACCCCTTGTCCTGCCCCATCGCACCCCTGACCGTGGTGAACACTGCCGAATTCAATCACCGGGCAGTGGGGATCAGAAACTGTGAGAGTGCATTTCATCTCGCCAGTACTATACTTGGTGGCGGCGACATCATTGAAGAGTTCGTTGCTGCCCGGATTTGGCCGATTTCCAGCGGTTGGGCTCCCATTGAGATCGTATATTTCAACGTCAACTGGGCAGCTCGAGAGGTGCCTTTCCCGAAGTTCGGGATTAAGCTTCGTGAGAATCAGAGCGCCGATGCCTTCATGATCGAGATAGAAAAGAGAGTGAATGTCATGATAGGCGAATACACCATGAACGAATACAAGGCGTACAGGGCTCTTGTGAAACACAAGAAGAGGATCAATCGCGTGTTCGCCGAGGTTTGTGGGGACAAGTCTTTCAGTTCTCGAGGTCCGAGTCCCAAGCTGAAGGTTCCCGCTGTTGCAGTGGCCAGTTGTTCGGCTGCCCCTATCAATGCCCTACGAATAAGATCTTCGAAGCGGGGCTCATCGTCTGTCAGCGAGAGCACTTCCTCTGGGGTTAAGCCTTCCAGGACAAGATCTCTGGAATCGTCGAAGCGTAAGCGCAAGACCTCTGAACGAACTTCGGACGCCGAGCTTCAGGCGGCTTCGGGCCTAGCCCAGATGAGTCGCAAAAAGTTGAAGAAGGCGGTGAAGAAGGTTTCCTCTACCGGGGTTCGGCGAGTTCCATCTGCCTTCGACGATGATGTCTTCGTGGGAGCGGATAGGCAGAAAGGTTTTTGCTTCTGGCCTCTGTTTAACTTTCGAGACAATTGTCCATCAGGTTATGAGAATGAGTTCGTGGATATTGATTCTTTTTCAGATGCTGCTCCCGAAGTTCGCAAAGAGGTTGTACTTGCTGTTGCCGCTGAGACCACTGTTGCTGCTGAAGTTTACCCCTGTTGAAGCCCCCGCTTCTGCCGAAGCCCCTGCTGCCGATGTCCCTCTGTCCACTCGTTCCCGTGATGAAGCCTCCCCCAAATTCACCAAGGAACTTGAACTCACCATACAAAGGGGGGAGGATCCTACCGAACGTGCTCCCTTGCTCGAAGTTCGGGAGGTTGTTCCCGAAGATCAGGCTCCCTCTCCTTCTTTGGCTGCTTTCAACAAGAGTTTTGGTACGTCTCATCGCGGCGAGTTATTAAGTGTTGGTTTCGAGACAACTGGCGTCGGGAGCAAGATGTCCAAGTTTTTAACACTATGGAAATTTCCTGTAATTGTTGATGAAACAGGAGGGGAGAGCTCGGAACAACCCGAAGGAGCTGCTCGGGACTCTGAGAAGGGGCCTCACCCTACTCCCGAAGCCACCCCTTCGTCTCGGGGTAAGGCTTCTTCTGGTTCGACGAAACAGGTCACCATGCAGCACTTCAGCAAGCAAGGTTCGTTTCTTTTCATTACTTTTTCGCGCTTTTCCCGATTCTCGAATTTCGAACTGAGACTTTAATCTCGAATTTTTCAGAATTCAAGGATCTTCTCCATTCTTACTCTCCGTCGAAGCTGGCGCGTTTTCAAGAAGACTACGCCCTCAAGCATTCTATGCTCGGGAAAGTTGTAGTTGAGCGGCTTGCTGAACAGGAGAAGGCAAACAAGCAACTTTCCCCAGGAGTCCAAGGAACTCAAGCGCAGCTTCGCCCTCGCACAGTCCGCGAACATCGATCTTGAGAAAAAGGTGGCTGAACTGGCGGAGGCCTTGAAGACCAGTCAAGACGAAAAGAAGATCGCTGAGGCAGCACTTGAGCAGTCCAAGAAGGAGTTGGAAAAGGTTCAAAAGGCTCACAAAGACGATCTTAGTTTGATCGAAAACCTTCGAGAGAAACACGAGAGGGCTGCGAAAACTGCTGAAGGTCTTCGCATTAACAACGCCAGTCGCGCCAAGTCTTTGAGCACGAAAGATCAAAAAATCCTGGATCTTGAGAAAGCGCTGGCGGAGCAGGATGCAACCTCAAAGAAGAACACTTCCGAAATTCTGGAGAAGCTGAAGCTCCTTTATGAGGAATACAAGAAATCGCTGAACGAGTTTGGCGTTCGTCCAGCTCCTCTTCCGGATAATATTGAAATTCCCGAATTCATGGACTGGATGGAGACTGAATTCAAGGCCCTCTCTGAGGTAATCTCCGGCGCTAGTGACTTCGCGGCTGCCTTCTCTGTGGAGAGCATACGGAAGATTCTTCATGACTTCGACTGCGCCGATCTGGAGAAGTTCCGCGACAAGATCTCTCAATTCCCTAGTGACACGAGCACTTCGATAATTCGAGCTAATGCAGATGTTCAAGCCATCAAGAACAAATTTGCGATGGAATTCTGGTTCGCTAGCGGGAAGGAGACCGTCAAGGTCATCGCGCGTGCCAAACTTGCTGAGGTAAATTTTTGTACGATTTCATCACTTGTACCGGTTATCGATGTTTCAGTTTCTTGAGTTCCCTTTACATTTTGCTTTTCTCTCCTTCTCAGCTGAACGAGAAAGAAGATCACGAGAATATCGCTGCGTCTCCCGAAGGGTCAACTTCCGGCGAAGATTCTAGCGACTCAGGCGAAGGGGGTTTGGGCGGCAGTAGCAGCAGCAGCAGCAGTAGCAGCGATGAGGGCAGCAACGACGGGCAAGCTTCTGGGCACGATGAAAGTTCTCCGAAGGTGGACGTCATGGATTAGATGTTTTATCTGAACCTTGCACATTCTCAAGGCTGTCTGTATATTTTGTACATTCACTTAGCTTTTCTGAACAATTGTTTTTGTAAACTTCAACCTGCGCAGGTCCTGCAAGCTGGGCCTACGCAGGACGTGATGCCACTGTGAATTCATCGAGATAGGATGTTTGTTAGCGGCGAAGTGTGGCGCTTGTTTAAGCGAGCTCATCCCGAACAAGACTTCTCAGATTTTTGGCTTGAAACCTCACTTAAATTTCCTATGGGCTTCAATCTCTCTTCTTTTTTCTTGTTTCGTAAGAAGGAACGTTTCGCATCCGCTACTCCGTGCTCCGCAAATATTCCGAAGACGGAGCCCCTTAGCCCCTTAGCAGGCGCGTCCGACTTCGCTTACGCTAGTGATGTTGCCAAAGACAATATCTGTAAACCAGGACATGTTGTGGAGCTTTCATTCTAGTTTTCTGCACTATCTGCTGTAATCGTTGATGAACTATTTCAAAGTTTTTATGCAAATAAGGCAATGAATGAGTTTTTTTCTTGAAAAAACGTCACCCTCCCCCACCTTGCCATTTTGCATGAAAACTTGAAGGCAAGTTGACGAAGTTTACTATTCGAGTATTTCGATCGAGCATACTTTTGGGAAAAATCTTCGTTAGTTTTTGAAAATTTCAACCGTTGTTGCGCAAGTCGACAAAATTTGTTTTCGAATTTTGTGGACTTGATCCGATTGGCAGACTTGCCTTGGTTGATACTGCAACCCTCAGTTGCTTCAACCATGATTTTCTACAAATTTCCGCGGGAGCCCCTTGCTCTTTTATTTCAACAATATTATCACGAAAAACTTTTCAACAATTTGCGCTAAAGAAAAATCTGTAAGCAACTCCTTACACATTCACTTGATCGAAATCATCATGCAAAACTTTTTCGGTGGAAATCCCTTCGTGGATGGGATTCTAGGCCACAGCTTATTGCTGTCTCGGGCCTTTTTGGTGGGAATCCCTTCGTGGGTGGGATTTTAGGCCACAACTTGTTGTTATCTTTGGCCTTTTGTCGGTGGGAATCCCTTAGTGGATGGGATTTTTTAGGCCACAACTTGTTGTTGTCTCGGGCCTCTTTCTTCACGATGGAATTCAGGCTATCACGAAGCCTTTCTCACGAACTTTTTTCTTTTTTCACGATGGGATTCTGGCTATCACGAAGCCTTTCTCATGAACTTTTTTCTTTTTTTCACGATAGGATTCTGGCTATCACGAAGCCTTTCTCACGAACTTTTTTTATTTTTTCACGATGGGATTCTGGCTATCACAAAGCCTTTCTCACGAACTTTTTTCTTTTTTTCACGATAGGATTCTGGCTATCACGAAGCCTTTCTCACGAACTTTTTTTTCTTTTTCACGATGGGATTCTCGAAATACGCGATTTGGGGGAAGACTCTTTTTATACACATATCACAAAGAGTATTTACATAGGATCCGCCTCGTTAAAAACCTTGCCTCTTGATTTAGAGCCCCCTTTGCAAGGAAAAGAGTACGGTCCTTCTTATTCTAATACGACTAGGAAAAGGAAAGCTATTTTTTTCTCCCGAAATCAATTATAGACACGTGATTCGGATTTTTAGTTTTTTAGAATACAAACTTGCGAAAATTGAAAAACTACTATATATTACATCTAGCTACAACTGGGGTTTTCATGGATAATACCTTTTTAGGCTGTCAGCATTCCACGAATACGGCAACTCTTCACCAGTTTGCTCCATTAAGCGAAAAGCTCCTGGCATGTCTGTTTCCCTGGCGATGTAAGGCCCTTCCCAAGACTCATGAAGTTTTCCTGGGTTCTCCCAGTTTTTCTTCCTTTTCAACACAAGATCACCAGTTTTGATGTCCTTTCGACTACCTTCTTGTCTCTCCAAGCCCTTGTTTCTCTTTGGTATTTCTCAATGTTTTCTGCGGCTTCAAGGATCGTCAGCTCGATCATGTCCTTTTCCACCTTCTTATCGATTTCCTCTATATCTTTTCCTTTCAAGACTCTCATGCTTTCATTCTTGATTTCCTCCGGTGTCATAGCCTCAGTGCCGAAAAGTAGGCGAAAAGGCGTGAAACCTGTTGCTCTCGACACTGTGGTGTTGTGAGACCAGATCACCTTCGGTAATTCATCTACCCACTTTCCCTTCTTCTGGTCGAACAAGAATTTCTTGATTCCCGAAAAAATCAGGCCATTGGCTCTTTCAACTGCCCCATTGGACTGCGGGTGATATACTGACGAAAATTTCGCTTGAGTGCCCAAGGTTTTGCAATATTCTTTGAAGGTGTAGCAGTCAAACTGTTTGCCATTGTCAACAGTTAGTTCTCTAGGAACCCCGAACCTCGTACTATGTTCTGCCAAAAGAATTTCTGAATTGTTGTTGCTTTGATATTCGCAAGTGGCTTTGCCTCCACCCACTTTGTGAAATAATCGACTGCAACAGCTGCGAATCGGCAGTTGCCCTGAGCTGTTGGCAACGGGCCCACTAGATCCATTCCCCACCTTTGCAGAGGCCAAGTCGGTGGAATTAAGTGAACTGGCATTGAAGGCAGATTCTGTTGGTTCGCCGTTTTCTGGCATGCTTCACACTGCCGAACTAATGTCTTGGCATCAATATTTATGGTGGGCCAATAGAATCCCTTCGCTTTATCGCCTTTCCGCCAAAGCCCTGGTGCCTATGTGCGCCCCACAGAATCCGCTGTGAATTTCCTTTAGAAGCTCCTGACCTTTTTCGGAGGTGATGCACCGCAGCCAAGGTTCAGTGACTCTTGATTTGTATAGTTCTCCATTCACTACTGTATAGCCCCGAACCCTTTGCTTCAATCTTTTCTCTTTTAACTCATCTTGTGGTTCGTAATGTCCTCTCAGATAAGCCATGATTTCTGCTCTCCAATCAGGAGTCTCCACTACATTCACGATTTTGGCCCTCGAATCCTTGATGGACGGTTCTCTGATGATTTCGAAGAACACATCCGGGGGTAGCTCTTTATTTCTGGCTGCTGCTTTCGCCAGCTTATCTGCCTCATTGTTGTCATCCCTTGGGATATGCTGGACTGAATAGCCTTTGAAGTGTTTTTCCATTTCCCTTACTTTTTCTAGATACTTCATGAGAACGGGATTTCTTGCCTCGCTTTCTTTCTCGATATGTTCTTTGATCACTTTCGAATCCGTTCTGATTATGAAGGTCTGCTGCCCCAAGGCTCTCATTTTGCTTAATGCCAACAGAAGAGCTTCGTATTCCGTTGTGTTATTCGTGGAATGTTCTTTGTTCGCGAATACGAGCCGAGCTGCGTATCTTATGACTACGCCCGTTGGGGATGTCACAACAGCCGAAATTCCAACCCCCTTGTAACACCAGGCTCCGTCGCACTGCACTATCCAAGGTTCAGGTGCATTTTCCTCAAAGTTCTGAGTAGGTGAAGTCCAGTCCACGACAAAATCTGCTAGAACTTGTGATTTTATTGCACTTCTTCTCTCAAAGTCCATGACATACTCGGAAAGTTCCGCGCCCCACTTGATGATTCGGGTGGATGCCTCTCTATTTGTGAACAGATCATTCAGTGGCTGGTTTGTGATGACTCTTATCCCGTGACCCTCGAAGTAGTGCCTTAGCTTCCTTGCTGCCATAATGACCGCATATGCGATTTTTTCCAGTTCGGAATAGAAGATCTTGGATCCGGACAAAGCTTCAGAAGCAAAATAAACAGGAATTTGTTTGAGTTTTCCTTCCTCTTCCTTTTCTTGCACTAGCACCGCACTTACTGCCGAATTTGATGCAGACACATATAGCAGAAGTGGTGATTTTGGTTCGGGAGGACAGAGCTTGGTCATATTGGACAAGTAATCTTTCAATTCTTGGAAAGCTCGTTTCTGAGGTTCGGACCACTGGAAATTCTTGGCACTTCGGAGAACTTGGAAAAATGGTAAGCTTCTTTCTGCAGCCTTGGGAATGAACCTGTTAAGGGCAGCCACTCTCCCTGTCAGCTTCTGTACATCCTTTACTGAAACTGGGTCTTGCATTTCCACCAAAGCCCTGATCTTGTCGGGATTCGCCTCTATGCCCTTTGTTGAAACTAGACATCCGAGGACTTTCCCCTTGTGAATGTCGAATATCATTTCTCCGGATTCAGTTTCAAGTTCGCTGCTCTCATATTCGCGAATGTTTCCGCCAAATCACTGATGTGATCTTTTCTGTGAACACTTTTGACGACTATATCGTCCACATACGCCAAGATGTTCCTCCGTAGCTGGGGATGAAGTACTATTGCTATCATTCTTGAGAATGTGCATCCTGCGTTCTTTAGCCCCTCTGGCATTCTCACGAAACAAAATGTCCCGAATGGGGTGATGAAACTTGTCTTCTCTTCGTCCTCTTTACGGACCCTTATCTGATGATACCCAGAGAACATGTCCAGGAGTGATAGCATTTCACTGTTGGCTGCATCATCCACGATTTTGTCTACCCTTTCCAAGGGGAAATCGTCTTTTTTGCATGCCTTGTTCAAATCTGTGAAGTCCACGCACATTCTCCACTTTCCATTTTTCTTCTTGACCGGCACCGTGTTGGCTAGCCGCACCGGTACTTCACCTCTCCCGATTACTTGCGCGTCTTGCAATCTCCCGAACTTCGCCTTCCATCGTTTTCACTTTTTCTTCGGACATTTTCCGAAGTTTCTGCTTCTTGGGAGGTATTTTTTCGTCTGTCTCCAGGGCATGTTCGATGATGTCTCTGTCCACACCTTGCAGGTCCTTAGCTGACCATGTGAAAACATCTTTGTTCTTGTTCAGGAATTGTACGAGATCTTTGTCTTCTTCGGCGCTAAGGTGCGCCCCTATTGTGAATGCTCTATCAGGCATGTCGTCCAGATACACTTTCTTGGTTTCACCATCTGCAGCTATTTCAATTTTTTCCTTATCCCGCTTAGCCTCTGCGTAAGTTTCCTTCTTCTCGTCAGCTATTTTCAGCTGGTACACGTTCGTTTGGCCGGGCGTGTGGCCTTTTTCTATGTTTCTGGCCTCTTGCTGATTGCCGAACACTGTGATGACCCCTTTGGGCGCAGGCATTTTCATGCATAAGAACTGCTGCCTTATGACTGCATCAAACTTGTTTATGAAACCTCTGCCGAAAATCGCGAGGTATGGGTGGTAAATGTCAACTACATCGAAAGTGAGACTCTCCGTTCTGGCATTTTCGAGATCTCCGAAGGAAACCGGGAGTGATATCTTTCCAACCGGCTTGATGGGCTTTCCTCCGAACCCTTGCAGCGGGTACTCTGGGGGGGTCTAACATGTGCTGGCTCAGATTCATCTTTTCGAAAGTCTTCAAGAACAAGATATCCGCTGAGCTTCCATTGTCAACTAGAACTTTTCCTATGACCCACCCAGCTATGTTCACCTCAATGACCATGGCATCATTGTGAATCGCGGATTTCAGCCTGAAATCTTCTTCCGCGAAGGTGATTGGCACCTTTGCCCACTCCGGACGTGCAGCTGGGCCGTCATTGATGATGGTGTTTACAGACCTGAAGTCATTGCTTCTATGCTTCTTGGTCTCGAATTCCATGGCTGACCCGCCCGTGATTGGCATGATAGTCCCGAACGATGGCAATGCTTTGGAGTTCTGAGGTTGTGACGCCCCAGGTTTTTAATTACCGTCATTAACGCTAATGACCGGATTAGCCAGTCAAATGGTCAACCCTAGGTCAACCTGGGCCCTCACCCATGAAAACTCCCTAACACACCCTAGTGACCCTTAATGAATAGTAAACACACTTGTGGGCCAACCCATGGTCAAAGGGTGGGTCAAACCCCCTTGCCATCCCAGTGTCCACAGGTGTCTGCCGGAATTTTTGCCGCGTTCTCCAAAAATTCACCTAAACACTTAAAATTCTACCTTTAGGAAAGTTGTAGGTCTTGTTGAGGGACACAACTTTCATGTTGGTTGGCATTTCAAAGTTGGAGAGGAAAATTGTGAAAAACCCCTTGCAAGACAGGATTCACTCGTTCCCGTAAAACGCATCGACATTCAAAGTTGGCATTCACATAGATTCAAATCTAGGAAGAAAAACCCTATACAGCCTTTGTGAAAATTTTAGCTGGTACTTAGATCTGCAACTTTGGTATTAATTGCTTGGTCAAGTTTTATTCAAAATTTTGGAGAAAAAGTTGATCAAACAGCGCTCCAGCAACACCGTCGTGGCGGGGGAGCGCGCGCGCGCCGCGACGTCGTGAGCCCGCGCCCCGCGACACGCCGGGGGTCGGCGCCGCGCCACGCGCCGACGCGCCGTGCGCGCCGTGCGGTGGCCGGACGCCCCCCCTTTGGACCGGCGGTCCATCCGCGCCCCCTCGCCCGCGTGCGCCGTACTACGGCCGGGGATCACGCCGCCGTCATCGCCGTGCTCCCGGGAGTATTTAAGCGCCGTCCACACCCCCCCCCCCCCCCTCCGCGCACCACCGAGCTCCACCGCGCCATTGCCGCCGCCGCCGCTGCCGGAGCTCGCCGCTCGCTCTCCCCACCGGCCAACCGCATCACGAGCCTCCCTAGACCCCACTACACCTCCCAGGGCCACGTATTGGCCAGATCCCGCGCTCTCCTCACCCGCCGAGCCGCCGCGGACGTGCCCGCCGGCCGCCGCCGTGCGCCGCCGTGCGGGGTCTCCCCGTCCCAACCGCGCCTACCCTTCAACCCTAGGTGAGCACACACTTCACCCCGAGCCATCCCCCGACCCGGAGCGTCGCCGGAGCCGCCGGATTGCCGGCGAGCCCGCCGCCTCCCCGGCCAAAGGACCCAATTGCAGGGCCACCAATCTTGGCAGGGTGTTTTGTGTAAAATCCCGGACCTAGCTGCAATGAAACCTATCTAGTTATTCTTACAAATCAGTCCAGTGGGTTGTAAAATCCCTAGAAATTCACAGAAAAATCAGAAAAATCCCAAACCAATTTTGTAGGGTTCAGGATGATCAACCCCACCTATTTGTTGTACACTCATGGCTAGATTCAAAATAGTTTTGGCAGGAAAAATACAAATGTGTTATACATGGATCTGTCATAACTTGAAAAGTATGACTCCTCTGTAGCCAAATTTTGGATATGTTGTGTGTTAGGATATGACTAGATGTTGTGCCAAAAAATTGCACAAAGTTATGCATGAGATTTTGCTAGACAAATTCTTTTCCATTCCTGCAGTAACTGCCTAGATGATTTTTCCTGTTAAATATAATTATGTTCTTGCGCCCCACTTGTGCACACTGTCTTTTAATGCCAAAAGACAAATCATGTGAATTAATCATGAATTTTGGATTAACAGAAATAATTATTCTTGATTTATGCATGTATTCCTTTGTAAATTGATAAACCAAGTTCAGTAAGGTTTCCATGTGAATGTGCTAGTTCTTTAGGTTTGTTTAGGTCCAGAGAGCATGCCCAAGAAAATTTGGATCATTTTGATGCTCATTTATTTTTATATGCATTTAAGTTGAATCACTAGCTAGCCTTTGTTATTTTCCATAATATTTATTTTCCTAGCATCCAACACTTACATGTGGGTCCAATGGACCAGGATAGGTGCTAGTAGGCTTAAGAAACACTCATGTAATTTTTGGTAATTTAATGGATTAATAAATGGCTTAAATGCCCTTTTAATATTAAAGGGAAATTAAATAAAGAAAAAGCCTTAATTAAATCTTTTTTCCTTTTTGAAAGTATTATTTAATATAAGTAAAAGAAATTTAATTACCAAAGCACTGATAAGGAATTAATTCATAAATGTAAATATAAATTACACCATGTTGGTAAAGATAAAAGGAAATGAAGCTTTCACATGAAATGATGAACTTATTAAAAACCTTTATTCAAATGTGGAATAAAAGAGTAACCCATGTACAACCAATGACTTCCTAAAAATAGAAACCTTAGATGAATGCTGGTTAAGGTGAATATGACCAACTAGGGTTGGATAAGACAACAAACTATCACATCACCTAAAGTCCATTGCATTCCGTGTAGATCTTCCGGACGGAGATTACTCCCTGGTCCCGGAAACCGAGGAAGGCGGAGCGGAAGGTTCTCTGCAGTACGTGGACGTACTCGACACCGAGGGTGCCCAAGCTAACCTAGTCGACGAAGGCAAGCTCCGGTGCATCTAACCTAGTTTTAAAGTTCTTTATTCAATTATCTATGAATGATTGTGCATTTACGTTCAGGAGTTGAATGAAACCCTAGATGCATGATCCATAGGTACCTTTGGTCCCTACTAGTATGATAGGTCGGTAGCTGCTGAGCTCTAGGACCGTTACAAGTCGGGTGATGACCTCACTCGCGAGAATAGGTTCCTAGATAGGAATCATACTATATCCTTAAATGGATTGCTCACGTGGTAAGAGCATGGGATCTGGGCTCCGGTCTAGTGGTTATGTGGGTTAAGTCTTCGAACGTACCAAACATTTGCCGGTAATGGGACCGGTAAGCCTAGTACCATAATGAGGCGGCTAGGGATCCTACCGTTACTACTCTTGGGATTCGCTCTCACGGCTCGCCACCGGTGGTGTATGGTGACTCCGGGTATCTCGCGGGGTATGCCGGATAGCCTGCACCAAAGACCGTAAGATTCGATCCCGACCCGAGGATTTATGGGGACGGCCTGGGAAGTTGTCCTTGCGGGGGCAGCCTACCGTGTGTTTGGGTCTACCTTGCAAGGTTTAAATCAATCGATTGTCGGCCTCTCACCGTTACCCGAGACTACTTACTCCACTAGTCATGTGATCCCTAATGATGAAAGTTGATGAACTTTATGTTTGAATAATTGTATTGTACAACTTTGTTTGTACTAGTTGGCTAATGTAGTAAAGATTAAAACTACTAGAACTTGTGCTAAAATCTTGAAAGTAAGGGCCTACTCTTTGTTACTTTTTAGCAAAAGCAACCCAGTAGCCAAAAAGCCTTTCATGGTCTAGATTTGGTGAAGTAGATGTCACCGACGGGTAAGTCTTGCTGAGTATTAGTATACTCAGCCTTGCTATAATGTGTTGATCCAGGTAATGCCTTCAGTGATGTGTGGCCCGGTGAGATCCCGCCCGGCTGGGAGCTGGAATGGGTGGAGGACGAGTACTGAAGCATCATGGATGGCCTTCCGTGGTGACTTCGCTTCCGCTAGTTAATTTCCGCTGCTTTTCAAAAACTCTGAACTATTTCGTCATGACAAAAACCATGGTTTGTAATAATTAAACCCTTCGGGGTATGAATTTGGATTCGAATGTTGTTGTATCTCTGGACTCGCCTTCGAGTGAGTTTTAATGCATATATTTGATCCTTGTGCTCTCAAGTGATTTACCAGGCGTTAACCCGGCAACTTACGACAGGATGATACTTTATTATTGCTTAATGACCAAAGTGGATCGGTCTTAGGCGATGGTACGTTATTTTCCTGGGCGGGTTGTCACAGTTGGCATCAGAGCTTATATGCACCAGGAATTAATTAATAAACCTTAATCACTGATTTATGAATAAAATATGCCAAGATTTTCTGATTTCCAAAATACGTTGGTCCGCTAAGGATAAACTAGACCGAGAGGCCCTAGAGGGAATTTTGGGTTCTTTCAGGTGGCTTATTAACCTATGGTTTATTTTGCTAACTCCCAGCACATTACTTTACGTCAGACTTACATTCTCGCACAACCATACTAGTTCGTCACGTTTTGCCATACGTGGTGGTACCACAGGAAAGTCCTGTGAGGGACTAGTGGGACCTATTCCAATGGGTGCCACGTCGCGTTTGAGTCTCGTCACGTTTTGCCATACGTGATGGTACCACGGGAAAGTCCGTGAGGGATGAGTGAGGCCTCTTCCAAGTCGCGTCAGAGTCTTAAATAGGACGCTGTCCATGCAGCGGCTTAACGCATGGATACCGTTTCTATAGTGAACGGTAATGTATGTCGACGCTTTCGTGACGTGCTGGCACGAAAGGTTCATTTTCTGCAGGTACATAACAGCGCTTCGTTAGTTGTTAAGCAAGTACCGTATAGCTCTCGACTAGATATTATAGGGAGGGACGAATATAAGCCTTGCCACCGGCACTAACTTCGATTTTTGGCTTGATTGCCGTGTGAGGTCAAATAGGACGTCTTGCATGCATATTAAAAATCGAAATAACTAAAATGGACCCAAAAATCGGAATTCCATTTGTTCTCTAAGGAAGTTTATGCTAGTGTGTGCTTTTTATAAACTAGAGTACCTTCCATACCTAGCCGGCATGCTGCCGAAATTTTACAAAATTTGTTCACCATGTGATAGGTTAATTAAACCAAATTGTTGAATATAATGGCTCCTCAACCAAATTGTCTTGTAATAAGCAAATCTCAATCTTAGTTCGATGGGTTGGTTCACTTTTTCCCTAGGCACTTTAGGTTAAGAACCTTTCATCTTGTCTTCTTAATCGATGTTCGACCTTAAAAAGGGCTAATTAAAGGTATTAAAGGTTTCATTTAAAAACTTGGGGAAATTTTTGAGGTTTCTGGATTTTTAGTTATGAATTTATTTCACAGCTGCCAGAACTTCACCATTTGACATGCCGTTCTCTTTGAGATCTGACATGAGTTACATTTGTGTACAGATGGATTTCCCTGTGTTCCACCAGTTCGACGCTGACGGTACGATCCGTAACAACGGGTTGCACTGGGAGGGTTTTCCGCGCTTGGCGTGGGAAGCACTCAGTGCCGCAGGCTACCTTACCCCACCGACGTACGAGGTGAAGGAGTTTGAGCGCTTTGGCGTTCCCCGCTGCAGGGTGATCGTTACTGTGCTGCCGCACCCAGACCACGCCAACTTGTTTGACCTGAGCTTTATTTACTGGGGATTTATGACGCACGAGTCCGTGGAGTCAGCCGCCCTCAGAGTGCTGACAGACTTTTGTGACCACAACCCTACTGTGGTAGCTCTTTCCCCGTTTGGACTGTTTATGGCTGTGAGTCATCACGACCCAGCTTGGTTGGACCGTATGGACCATCTACGGGAGCTACTGACCCTAGCAGAGCCGTTGGATGTTACCCAGACACTTGCCCGTTGTCTGAACGTGGTCTTCACACTCCAGGGGCTGCGTTATAACACCGCAACGATCATTGCACAGCGCTTGGAGGCATCTAGGACCGATTGGGAGCAGCTTCCAGCAGCACACCAGCAGCTGAACTTCACGCTTACCCAGGTGCAGCAGGAGAACGACAGGCTGCGTGCTAGGAGGTTCCAGCTGGAGCTTGAGAGGGGTGACCGCCTACAGAGGATCGTAGACCTAGAGGCGGAGAACCATGCACTGGAGGAGGATGCCGACGCACACGAGATAGAGAGGCTGACACTGCTGCAGAACATTGCTGAGATGCAGGAGCACGTGCAGGAGGCCGACGTACAGGTGGCCGCCTTACAGGCTATAGTGGCCTTACGCCCATCGCCCCCGCACAGCACACCGGAGGAGCAGCGGGGGCGTGTCCGGTCCGGGATCGACGAGCCAGGCAGGACCACCGCTACCGACTCCCCCAGCTTCGCCTTCGTACAGTGGTGCTTCAGTGGGCAACTAGGTTGCCGACAGCAGGGAGCAGTAGGATATCGATCTTACCGAGTTGTCTTCGAGATGTTAGAGTAGTTGGCTTGACAGCACGTCTTCGTGCCAAGCAACTATTGTATCGTGTATTGTCATGGTGTTTCGAAATCGAGTTGTAATGTCGTTGAACCTTGTTCTGTCATGTTGTAATAAGAATGCTTAAGCTTGTATGCTTTAAGTGAATCTTGTTGTCTTCCAAATTGAAAATTTCTTGTGTTGAACACCAGATCCTTGGATAATTCGTTGCGACTGACCACGCTTGTCAAAGTTGCATTGTTTTTCTCCTAAAAACGTTGGTAAAACAAAGCACCTTTGCGAACATCACTCGTTGCCAGCAAATAAGTGCTCATTCGCATACCACCTTCTTTGGTATCCGAAATGACGATGACCGTTCGAAAGTGATTATGAGCCGCGCAATTGAGTAATCGCCGTCCTAACCATGTTGAGAAGAACGATTCTATGAATCTTGGTGGCTATAGAATATTGTTGCTTGTTGCTGTCCTCATTATTTAATTACTAATGAGATGTGATAATGCATGATCGTGCTTGTCATCATTTGGAGTAAGCTTTTGGTTATCTCACTAATAACGCTCACTTTTCAGATGGTGGGAACCACGCGCAGCTCTCCCAATGGTTTTGGAGCGAGTGGTAGTGGTGACTTGCCACCACCCCCGCCCATGACACCGACGGAGGCCTTCATGGCCACCCAAACCGAGGTGCTTTGCGCCGCATCCTGCCCGGACGCGCGCAGCGGATCGCCCGGCGGATGAATCGAGGGCCGCCACATGGGGCCAACCACGAGGGGCCTAACCGGGTCACCACGTACGCCCCGCTTCATCGCCATGAAGCCGCCAACCTTCGCTAAAGCGAAGACCCTCTCGGAAGCTGAGGCTTGGGTCAAGGCCATAGAGGAAAAATTCTCTGCCTTTGTGTTGCCTTGCTCCGAGGAGAACAAAGCGAACTTCGCAGCACTGCAACTGCGAGGGGAAGCTTTGATGTGGTGGGACCACTTCAAGTCCATGCAGCGAGGCCACGCTGTGACTTGGGAAGAGTTCAAGCAGGCCTTCAAAAGCCACCACATCCCTAAGGGTCTGATAGACAGGAAGATGAGGGAGCTGTTAGCCCCCCGTCAGGGATCTGACTCCGTGTACCGCTATGCTCAGAAATTCAATAGCTTATGCCAGTACGGTGGGCATCATGTTGATACTGATGCCAAGAAGATGGAGAGGTTCCGCGACGGGCTTGATGGCAAGCTGTATGAGCGCCTGAATCTGCTCGAGCCCGCAAACTTCCATGAGCTCGTGAATAAAGCTATCTCGCAAGAGGATGCTATGAAAAAAGCCCATGGGGACAACAAGAGGATGCCCGGTTTCACCCCAGGCAGCGGAACAAACAAGAAGTTTCACTTTGTGAAGAAGGAAGCCCCAGGCCCGTCCCAGCAATCTTCAACTGGACGCTAGACGATGAAGCCATTCCAGGGCAAACCTGCCGGGAACTTCCAGTTCCGCCGTGCCCAGCAGCAGGCTCCCAAGCCTATTGCACCCCCTCGTGAGGTTGGAGATCGTCGTTGCTACAACTGTGGCCAGCCAGGGCACTACATTAGTGAGTGTCCCAAGCCCAGGCAGATCAAGCCCAACCCGCAGAATCAGAGTACGGGAAACAAGCCTGCCACTCCGGCCAAGAAGCCGATGGTGCAAGTGCGCCAGAGCAAGCTGAACTTCACCACCATGAGTGACATTCCCGCAGGAGCTCCAGTACTCACGGGTACATTCTCTATCAATAACACTCCTGTTAAGGTCTTATTTGATTCGGGAGCCACCCATAGTTTCATAAATGAGAGTCTACTAGACAAATTGGGTTTAAGAGGAGTACAAACCAAATCTGCTTATAAAATTACCACACCCGGTGGAGACATCACGTCTCAATTGGTGACCTTCGAAGTTCCTCTGAGACTAGGAAGTAAGGTTATTCGATCTAATCTTATAACCATCAAATTGGGAAGCATGGATGTTATTTTGGGTATGGAATGGATGAATCAACATAAGGTGGTTCTAGATATATCAGATAGGGTCGTAGAGATTAACTCTCCTACGGTCGGGCACACTACCTTGTACCTACCTTTTCGGGACGGTACTGACTCTTGTGCCTATGTGACCATTATTTCCTCCCTTGATGAAATTCCAGTAGTGTGTGAGTACCCGGATGTATTTCCTGATGAGTTGCCTGGTATGCCACCAGACAGAGATGTCGAGTTTGTGATCGAACTCCAGCCCGGTACCGCACCCATTTCCAAAAGACCTTATCGCATGCCACCCAAAGAGTTAGCTAAACTAAAAACCCAACTCCAAGAATTGTTAGATAAGGGTTACATTCGCCCGAGCTCTTCTCCTTGGGGTTGCCCTGCCCTCTTTGTCAAAAAGAAAGATGGTAGCTTGAGAATGTGCGTAGATTACCGACCACTCAATGCAGTCACCATCAAAAACAAATACCCGCTTCCTCGAATTGATGTTCTGTTTGATCAATTGGCTGGTGCCAAAGTCTTCTCTAAGATCGACCTTCGTTCTGGCTACCACCAAATCAAGATTCGACCATGCGACATTCCTAAAACCGCTTTTTCCACTCGTTATGGTCTTTACGAGTTCTTGGTCATGTCCTTCGGACTCACTAATGCACCTGCCTACTTCATGTACCTCATGAACTTCGTATTCATGACGGAGCTCGATAAATTTGTCGTGGTCTTTATCGATGATATCCTCATCTATTCTAAGAGCGAAGAAGAGCACGCCAAACATCTCCGAGTTGTCCTTCAGCATTTGCGAGATCACAAGCTTTATGCTAAGTTCTCCAAATGCGAATTCTGGTTGAAAAGTGTCAAATTCTTAGGGCAAACCATTTCCCACGATGGTATCTCCGTAGATCCTAGCAAAGTTCAAGAGGTGATGGATTGGAAACCACCCAAATCCGTACATCAAATCCGCAGTTTCCTAGGATTGGAGGGATATTACCGTCGATTCATTCCTGACTTTTCTAGAATCGCAAAACCCATGACCGAATTGCTCAAGAAGGGAGTGAAATTCGTGTGGAGTGAAGCATGTGAGAAAGCTTTTCACACCCTCAGACAACATCTAACTTCAGCCCCGAGTGCTAGCTCAACCCGATAATTCCAAACCGTTTGAAGTCTTCTGTGACGCATCAGGCACCGGTCTTGGCTGTGTCCTTATGCAAGAAGGCCGAGTCATTGCCTATGCTTCACGGGCCCTTCGACCCCATGAGCTCAACTATCCTACCCATGATCTTGAGTTAGCTGCCGTTGTACATGCCCTCAAGATATGGAGGCATTATCTAATGGGCAATCATTGCAATATCTTCACTGATCACAAGAGCCTCAAATATATCTTCACCCAGTCAGAATTGAATATGAGGCAGAGAAGATGGCTTGAGTTGATCAAGGATTATGATTTAGAAGTGCACTATCATCCCGGCAAAGCAAATGTTGTTGCGGATGCTCTTAGCCGCAAGGATCATTGCAACCACCTAGAGTTAGAGCCAGTTAGTGAACCCTTGTGTGAAGAAATGAGAAGGCTCAACTTAGAAGTGGTACCGCAGGGAATTCTTTATGCCTTGACGGCAGAGTCAAGCCTTTATGACAGGATTGTCACTGCCCAGCGCAATGATGCAGATATTCAAACCATCAGGCAAAAACTAGTGGAAGGAGACCCAAAGTACACTTGTTTTCAGAAAGATCACCAAGATGTGGTCTGGTTTGGAAAACGTCTAGTGGTCCCCGTTGACCCAGAAATCAAGAAAATCATTCTAGATGAAGCTCACAAGTCCAAGTTCTCTATTCATCCCGGTAGTACCAAGATGTACCAAGATCTAAATCAGAACTTTTGGTGGTCTAATATGAAGGTGGATGTAGCCAAGTATGTAGCCGAGTGCGACACTTGCCACCGGATGAAAGCAAGTCATTTGAAATCGGCAGGAGTACTCCAACCCCTGTCGATACCTATGTGGAAATGGGACGACATTAGTATGGATTTTATTGTGGGTTTACCCCTGACCCCTAGAAAGAAGGACTCTATTTGGGTAATCGTGGATAGACTCACCAAGACCGCTCACTTCATTGTCGTGCATACCACTTACTCCGTACAACAATATGCAGAGTTGTATGTAGACCACATAGTTCGTCTGCATGGAATCCCAAAGACTATAATCTCTGATAGAGGGACTCAGTTTGTGGCCCGTTTTTGGGAGCAATTGCACGAGTGTTTGGGAACTCAGCTACTCCGTAGTTCCAGTTATCATCCACAGACCGATGGTCAGACGGAAAGGATAAATCAGATCCTAGAAGACATGTTGAGAGCAAACATCTTGCACTTTGACAAGAGTTGGGACAAGTGTTTGTCCTTGGCAGAGTTCTCCTACAATAACAGCTATCAGGCCAGCTTCAAAATGGCACCGTTCGATGCTCTATACGGACGTAGATGCCGCACCCCACTGAATTGGTCAGAGACCGGAGAAAGAACACTCTTTGGACCAGAGTTAGTTAGAGAGGCCGAAGAAAAGGTGCAAGTGATAAGAGAGAATTTGAAGATGGCCCAGATGAGACAAAAGAGTTACCACGATAAGGGAACCGCACCTCGACACTTTGAAGTGGGAGATCATGTATACTTGAAAGTATCCCCCACCAAAGGTGTGCAAAGGTTCGGAGTCAAGGGAAAGTTAGCCCCGCGCTACATTGGACCCTATGAAGTAATAGAAGTATGTGGACCCGTGGCTTACTGTATCCGATTGCCGTAACGGTTTTCCGCGGTTCACAATGTGTTCCATGTAACTCGGTTGAAGAAGGGACCGCCGTTCGGAGAACGAGATCATCACAGAAGCTAATGCTTGGATCGAGCCGGATTTCTCGCTCGTCGAGCATCCATTGAAGGTACTAGACCAAAAAGAGCGAAAGACCCGGAGGCAGACCGTGCGAATGTACAAGATCCAATGGAGCCATCACACGGAAGAAGAAGCCACGTGGGAGACGGAGGATTATCTTAACACCAAGTATCCGGGCTTCCTCCAATCCCGAAACAGTGAGTTCTTTTCCCCATCTCTTCGTTGTCAAATCGAATCTCGGGACGAGATTCCGTTTAAGGGGGGTAGGCTGTGACGCCCCAGGTTTTTAATTACCGTCATTAACGCTAATGACCGGATTAGCCGGTCAAATGGTCAACCCTAGGTCAACCTGGGCCCTCACCCATGAAAACTCTCTAACACACTCTAGTGACCCTTAATGAATAGTAAACACACTTGTGGGCCAACCCATGGTCAAAGGGTGGGTCAAACCCCCTTGCCATCCATTTGTGTCCATAGGTGTCTGCCAGAATTTTTGCCGCGTTCTCCAAAAATTCACCTAAACACTTAAAATTCTACCTTTAGGAAAGTTGTAGGTCTTGTTGAGGGACACAACTTTCATGTTGGTTGGCATTTCAAAGTTGGAGAGGAAAATTGTGAAAACCCCCTTGCAAGACAGGATTCACTGTTCCCAGAAACAGACTGACATTCAAAGTTGGCATTCACATAGATTCAAATCTAGGAAGAAAAACCCTATACAGCCTTTGTGAAAACTTTAGCTGGTACTTAGATCTGCAACTTTGGTATTCATTGCTTGGTCAAGTTTTATTCAAAATTTTGGAGAAAAAGTTGATCAAATAGCGCTCCAGCAACACTGTCAGGGCAGGAGCGCCGGCGCACCGCGACGTCGTGCGCCCGCGCGCCGCGCTCGCCGCCGCCACCGCCCGTGCTCCGGCGTCCGCGCCCCGCGCCTCCCGACGCCTCGCCGCCCGAGGACGACCGCGCCCCTAGGCCGCGCCCGTGCCGAGGCGACCCGCGCCCCGCGACACGCCGGGGTCGGCCGCGCGCGCGCGCGCGCGCGCGACGTGTCGCGCGCGCCGTGCGGTGGCCGGACTCCCCCCCTTTGGACCGGCGGTCCATCCTCGCCCCCTCGCCCACGTGCGCCGTACTACGGCCGGGGATCACGCCGCCGTCATCGCCGGGCTCCCGGGAGGTATTTAAGCGCCGTCCACACCCCCCCTCCGCGCACCACCGAGCTCCACCGCGCCATTGCCGCCGCCGCCGCCGGCCGGAGCTCGCCGCTCGCTCTCCCCACCGCCAACCGCATCACGAGCCTCCCTAGACCCCACTACACCTCCCGGGGCCACGTAATGGCCGCAGCCCGCGCTCTCCTCACACGGCGTCGAGCCGCCGCGGACGTGCCCACCGCCGCCGCCGTGCGCCGCCGTGTAGGGTCTCCCCCGTCCCAACCGCGCCTACCCTTCAACCCTAGGTGAGCACACACTTCACCCCGAGCCATCCCCCCGACCCGAGCGTCGCCGGAGCCGCCGGATTGCCGGCGAGCCCGCCGCCTCCCCGGCCAAAGGACCCAATTGCAGGGCCACCAATCTTGGCAGGGTGTTTTGTGTAAAATCCCGGACCTAGCTGCAATGAAACCTATCTAGTTTTTCTTACAAATCAGTCCAGTGGCTTGTAAAATCCCTAGAAATTCACAGAAAAATCAGAAAAATCCCAAACCAATTTTGTAGGGTTCAGGATGATAAACCCCACCTCTTTGTTGTACACTCATGGCTAGATTCAAAATAGTTTTGGCAGGAAAAATACAAATGTGTTATACATGGATCTGTCATAACTTGAAAAGTATGATTCCTCTGTAGCCAAATTTTGGATATGTTGTGTGTAAGGATATGACTAGATGCTGTGCCAAAAATTGCACAAAGTTATGCAGTAGATTTTGCTAGACAAATTCTTTTCCATTCCTGCAGTAACTGCCTAGATGATTTTTTCTGTTAAATATAATTATGTTCTTGCACCCCACTTGTGCACACTGTCTTTTAATGCCAAAAGACACGTCCTGTGAATTAATCATGAATTTTGGATTAACAAAAATAATTATTCTTGATTTATGCATGTATTCCTTTGTAAATTGATAAACCAAGTTCAGTAAGGTTTCCATGTGAATGTGCTAGTTCTTTAGGTTTGTTTAGGTCCAGAGAGCATTCCCAAGAAAATTTGGATCATTTTGATGCTTATTTATTTTTATATGCATTTAAGTTGAATCACTAGCTAGCCTTTGTTATTTTCCATAATATTTATTTTCCTAGCATCCAACACTTACATGTGGGTCCAATGGACCAGGATAGGTGCTAGTAGGCTTAAGAAACACTCATGTAATTTTTGGTAATTTAATGGATTAATAAATGGCTTAAATGCCCTTTTAATATTAAAGGGAAATTAAATAAAGAAAAAGCCTTAATTAAATCTTTTTTCCTTTTTGAAAGTATTATTTAATATAAGTAAAAGAAATTTAATTACCAGCACTGATAAGGAATTAATTCATAAATGTAAATATTAATTACACCATGTTGGTAAAGATAAAAGGAAATGAAGCTTTCACATGAAATGATGAACTTATTAAAAACCTTTATTCAAATGTGGAATAAAAGAGTAACCCATGTACAACCAATGACTTTCTAAAAATAGAAACCTTAGATGAATGCTGGTTAAGGTGAATATGACCAACTAGGGTTGGATAAGACAACAAACTATCACATCACCTAAAGTGCATTGCATTCCGTGTAGATCTTCCGGACGGAGATTACTCTTTGGTCCCGGAAACCGAGGAAGGCGGAGCGGAAGGTTCTCTGCAGTACGTGGACGTACTCGACACCGAGGGTGCCCAAGCTAACCTAGTCGACGAAGGCAAGCTCCGGTGCATCTAACCTAGTTTTAAAGTTCTTTATTCAATTATCTATGAATGATTGTGCATTTACGTTCAGGAGTTGAATGAAACCCTAGATGCATGATCCATAGGTACCTTTGGTCCCTACTAGTATGATAGGTCGGTAGTTGCTGAGCTATAGGACCGTTACAAGTCGGGTGATGAACTCACTCGCGAGAATAGGTTCCTAGATAGGAATCATACTATATCCTTAAATGGATTGCTCACGTGGAAAGAACATGGGATCTGGGCTCCGGTCCAGTGGTTATGTGGGTTAAGTCTTCGAACGTACCAAACATTTGCCGGGAATGAGACCGGTAAGCATAGTACCATAATGAGGCGGCTAGGGATCCTACCGTTACTACTCTTGGGATTCGCTCTCACGGCTCGCCACCGGTGGTGTATGGTGACTCCGGGTATCTCGCGGGGTATGCCGGATAGCCTGCACCAAAGACTGTAAGATTCGATCCCGACCCGAGGATTTATGGGGACGGCCTGGGAAGTTGTCCTCGCGGGGGCAGCCTACCGTGTGTTTGGGTCTACCTTGCAAGGTTTAAATCAATCGATTGTCGGCCTCTCACCGTTACCCGAGACTACTTACTCCACTAGTCATGTGATCCCTAATGATGAAAGTTGATGAACTTTATGTTTGAATAATTGTATTGTACAACTTTGTTTGTACTAGTTGGCTAATGTAGTAAAGATTAAAACTACTAGAACTTGTGCTAAAATCTTGAAAGTAAGGACCTACTCTTTGTTACTTTTTAGCAAAAGCAACCCAGTAGCCAAAAAGCCTTTCATGGTCTAGATTTGGTGAAGTAGATGTCACCGACGGGTAAGTCTTGTTGAGTATTAGTATACTCAGCCTTGCTATAATGTGTTGATCCGTAATGCCTTCGGTGATGTGTGGCCGGTGAGATCCCGCCGGCCGGGAGCTGGAATGGGTGGAGGACGAGTACTGAAGCATCATGGATGGCCTTCCGTGGTGACTTCGCTTCCGCTAGTTAATTTCCGCTGCTTTTCAAAAACTCTGAACTATTTCGTCATGACAAAAACCATGGTTTGTAATAATTAAACCCTTCGGGGTATGAATTTGGATTTGAATGTTGTTGTATCTCTGGACTCGCCTTCGAGTGAGTTTTAATGCATATATTCGATCCTTGTGCTCTCAAGTGATTTACCGGGCGTTAACCCAACAACTTACGACAGGATGATACTTTATTATTGCTTAATGACCAAAGTGGATCAGTCTTAGGCGATAGTACGGTATTTTCCTGGGCGGGTTGTCACAGAGGTCCCGAACTTGACTGAGGCCTTGACAAACTTTATGGAGGTGGTGGCAAGATTTCCCGAATGGGTTGTGGTTGCTGGATTGACTGGATTGCTTGCGACTGAGGGAAAAATTGCTGCGACGGCTGCCACGCTGACTGTGGTTGCGGGAATTGTCGAACCGGGGACGGAACTTGACTGTGGGTTCGCGAATTGCGGCTGCCAGAAATTCGGGCGAAATTGGCTTGGCATTGAGGATGCGATGCTCATTAGCGCCTTCTCTTGCTGAATTCTTGCCATGTTCTTCTTCGTTTCTGGGCACCCTTCGGTGCTATTGCCCCTCCCATGATACTAGCAATAGAAGTAAGGATCTTTTGGGTTATGGTTCGTGAGTCTCGGGGGTCCTCTGCCTCTCCCCCTTCCTCTGGGATTGAACCCTCCCTTGGTGCTTGTCCTGTTGCTTTGTTCAGGTTGCGGATTTCCGACGTTGTTGACATTTCGCGGATGCTGGGGTGGTGCCCTCCATGTCATCTCTCTGTTGCCCTGTCTTGCCTCGTTCTGCTCGGCTACTCTTTTGCGATGGTCATCATCTGACAAAATGTACTCCTCCAATTCGCGAAAAAGTTCCTCAACCGACTTGGGTTTCTTTCTTGTGAGATGTGAAGCTGTTGGCCCTAGAGTGAGGCCCTTGATTAACGCGTTGATTGTTGTTTTTTCATCAGCTTCGGGGATTTGAGACCTTTGTTGCATGAACCTTCTCACGAAGTTCCGCAAATGGCTCTCTGTCTTTACGCTTGCGATTATACAAATACGATGCTTCCGCAGCTTGTGTCGTGGAACATCTGAAATGCTTGCATGAACTTTGTCTTGAGGTCTACCCGAGTTGTAGACCGAGTGTGGAGGCGCAGTGAGTACCAATTCGAGATTGGTCCTTCGCAAGCAATGATGAAGGATTTGGCCAGTGCAACATCATCCCCTCCTGCCGAATTCACAGCTGATTCATATCTCATGAGGAATTGCCTAGAGTTTCCAAAGCCGTTGTATTTGGGGAGAGAGACAGGCTTAAACTTCGGCGGCCAAGGTGTTGTTTGCAGCCCAATAGACAATGGCGATTCAGAGTCCACGAAGTGTGAGATTCCATTTCCCGCGAAGAAGTTATCTTTCGGGGGTTCTTTTGCTGGCCTAGAGTTCTGGTGCGGTGATTCCTGCCACAGGGAACTGTTATCTTGTTCTTTCATTTCATCAATTTTCTTTGTATCACTTCGATTTGCTCTTTTGCTTTGTTTAGCTGCTCTAGCTTTTCAGAGATTTTTCTCTTCGCTTGCAATTGACTTGCGAACTTTTCTTTGTCTTTCTGCAGTTCGCCGTATCTTTTCTTTGGACCATTTTTAGCTCCCTGTCTATGGTGTTATCATCATCATCGACATTCTCAAATTCTTGCTGTTCAGCAGGTTGTTCTTGGGTATGAGTCGTTTTTTCTGCTCTTGCCTTCATCAGAGCTTCGAGCTTTGCTCTCCGCTCTTGGTCCGTTGTGTTAGAAGGTTCAGGAACGAAAGAGGTTTCATTCATTTGGGTAGGATGGTGATCGTCTCGATTTGCCTCTGCGGGAACGTTCTTCTTGGATTTCTTTTGAGGTGGCATTGTGAGCTTTTCTTCGGCTGGAACACGGTGGGTGCCAATGTTGGGGGGTTACCCGAAAAATTCGGATGATTCCCCTAACACGAGAGAGAGAGTTCTTAACACGTTCAAGCACAAAGTGAGAGCGCAGAGAGACTGTGATTCCCTCTGCAGATTGCATAAGTTCCCAAAAGTCTGAATGCGTTTACACATGCCCTCGCACCCCATTTTATAGGGAGATGAAGGGACTTTTACATACAAAAACACCCTCAAGCTCAGGGAATATTCCTAGTGTGAACGCATACAAGAATGTCTTTCTCGTCTAACATATTTACAAATCTGCCACTAGTTCACACTCAAAACCCGGACTTTTTAGGACAACAACTTTGACTTTGCTTCTCTGTCGGTTCGTGAATGTCTTCACGTGTGACTCCCGAACCAGGCCCTCGACAGACTCCCGAATCGGCTTTCGCTTCTTCGAAGGTTCATGCATGTCTTCACGCGTGACTCCCGAACTGGATCTCCGACAGATTCCCGAATCAGCCGCCCTCCGAAGTTCGCGCCATCGCCCGCTCGAGGTTCCGGGCTTCTGCATGTTCGCGACTCCACGTCTTCACCGAATCATGATCCCCGAACTTCACGCATTCGCGAATTCGAGGCTTTGCAGGTTCCAGGCCTCCGAAAATCGTGAGCTCCCTATTCCTGAAAACATGCCTCAAGAACTTTGTCAAATCCTGACGTTTCGAGGGTGACGGGTTTTCCTGAATTCCCCAACAACCATGTTTCTTTGTCAAGAACAGAGGCCATCCCCATGTGCATACAAGGCGGCAAGGAGCTTCATCGGCAGGCACCTTGATGCCACCTCAGCGAAGGACATTCAGCATATTGCGGCTGAGGCTATCGTTGATGCCAGCAGCATACTACAGAGCGGACCGACACGATCTTGGCCTTATGCGCTTCGATTGACGACACCATAAACGACTCACGACCTCAAGCTTCAAAGAAGTTGGTAGTTGCCAGCACCTTCACCATCGTTGTGCACGCCTACAACTCCACTGGTGTTAGACGCCTTCGACATCAACGCAGATCAACCAAGTGGTCACAAATACTCTATCATCCTCTATGATTCCACGACGCCTTCAAAAAGGGGCGTATGCCCCCTCTATGCTTAAACATTGTATTTCTTTTCAGATTTGCACCGCAGGTCCCTCACAAAAATGGTTATGAGGCCTCCTCCAATGGCAAGTTTATAATTGACTCATATATTATTTTATATGATTAAAAGTGTTAAACTTTAATAAGTACTATTCTGAATTTTTTACAATTGCTATGAGTTACTGCTATCTCGGATAGTCAGACCTTTGAAGTTGTCGGTGCAAATCGGCCGCAGAGGATGATGGATCCCATCGTGACGGAAATTCACTAAAGACCAGTGTTAGGAGAGTCTGGAAATTTGGCTTCCGGGATTTGGACCAGGCAGCGTACTACGGTACTAAGACTAACTCCAACAGAATGAGCAAATGCATTTTTGCCTTCCCGATACGCACTGTTCACGCGAGGCATGTGCTCCAACAGAGAGTGCAAACTGGGGAGGCAAATTGCCTTCGAGGAGAGAGGTGAGCCAAAATTGCATTCCCTCTCTCCTCGAATGCATACGGTTCCACGGTGGAGGAGCAGCGGAGGTGGGAGCGGAGCCTAGAGGAAAGCGGAGCGGGCCCCGCCCGGCCATGGATGCGCCGCCGCCATCGAGCTTGGTGAAGGCGGCGGCGGCAGTTGGCCCCCTGTCGCAACCGAAGCAGGGGAGGGGAAGGGGCTGGACCCGGCTGCGCGACGGTTGACGACTCCTCCACGTCGGCGGTCGCACGAGATCCGACGCTCGTCGCACTTCCCCTGCGCGCCATGGATCGAGCAACTGCGGCATTGGAGGTCTCTTGCGGAGCCTGCGAGGATGCGCTACTCCGTCGGCCGGTCGCCGGCCCCTCCTTTGCGGCGGAGGGAGGGAGGTGGGCGCTAGGTAGCTCGGCGAGGAGGGAGGCGGGTGACGCCTGCAGGAGGAGAGATCTGCCGCCGTTGACCTGCCCGGCGGAAGGGTCCCGCGCGGCCGAGCTATCGCGGTGGCGGCGGCCGAAGGAGTTTGCGTTGTGCAGATGCCTTCGTCTGTTGGAGTGAAGTTGTTTTTGCCTCTCCAATCTCTACTGTGGACAGGAGGCAATTCTCAGTTTGCCTCTGAAATCTGCCTTTCATTGTTGGGGTCAGCCTAAGGCCGTCCGCAATGGCTGGCTATTTGACTAGCTATTATGACGTGGACAGGCAAAAAGTAGGAGAGAGATTAGTCACTAGCGACGAGCAAATAGCCTATCTATTTCACGTAGTTCAAGCATTTGTGAGATGAACATGTGGGTCCAGCAATGTAAGATACTTTTTTCCTCATCTCTCACTGTCGGTGTTTTAGACCGGCAAACCTACCGAGGGGGTACCCGAGGTAGTAGATTGTGCGGTGGGGATTGTGATCGGTAGACCGAGAACTCGAAGGTATGCGCAAGGACACGGGACACAAGATTTATACAGGTTCGGGTCGCCAAGGTGGCGAGCCCTACGTCCTGTTTGGGGGATCAAGTATGACGCCCTGCGCTTGGTGTTGGGTTGTCCCCGGAGGGATTGGGGGTGCGCGGCTAGGTACCCGGCCCTCCTTTATATAGTCCAGGGGGCGGGTTCCTAGTCGGTTACAAGGCAGGAGTCCTAGTAGGAGTACACAGAGCGAGTCCTAGTAGGAGTACGGGGGGAATTCTACCAGAGTCCGTCTTCTACTATTCTTCCTTCCTTGCATGAGTACCGGGGAGTATGCCCGACAAGCCCCCGAGCACGTTGGAGTCGAGAGTAGTAGTTCGAGTAGTCTTGAAGCCTCTTCGAGTAGTTCTTGAGCGTCCTCGAGTACGCTTGGAGAAGTCTTCAATAGTACTTGAACCGCCGCGAGGCCGGAAGGTGGTCCACTCATCGCTCTTGAAAAAATTTGAATGATGGGTGTAGCATAGCAGCCCCCGAGCCTTGAAATGATTAGGTAATCAATCCAAGGGTCTTCAGTGTTCGCGAAGCCATCATCCGAGTACTCTTGCAGCGTGTAGCCCCCGAGATAAGAGAGCCGTATGAGCCACGTCGAGTAGTGATTTGGTGAGGAGCCCCCGAGCTTGAGAGCGAGCGAAGCATGCTGAAGTTATCTTCTAGTAGTATGTGAAATGCAGCCCCCGAGCTGGAGAGATTCCAAGTAGTAGTTTGGCGTCGAGCCGTGGAGCTTGAGAAGTAGTCGTGCCGTCAGAGCGGACTTTAGTTGCGACCGACGTCAACTTTAGATGCCGGCAGAGCGGACTTTAGAATGCGACTTAAAAACCGAAGTCGACTTTGTGCCGCGCGGAGCGGACTTTGAGATGCGACTTGAAAACCGAAGTCGACTTTGTGCCGCGCGGAGCGGACTTTGTGATGCGACTTGAAAACCGAAGTCGACTTTAGTTGCCGCGCGGAGCGGACTTTGATATGCGACTTTAGAAGTCGACTTTAGGATGCCGCGCGGAGCGGACTTTGAGATGCGACTTGAAATCCGAAGTCGACTTTGTGCCGCGCGGGGCGGACTTTGAGATGCGACTTGAAAACCGAAGTCGACTCTGTGCCGCGCGGAGCGGACTTTGAGGTGTGACTTGAAAACCGAAGTCGACTTTAGGGTGCCGCACAGAGCGGACTTTGATATGCGACTTTAGAAGTCGACTTTAGGATGCCGCGCGGAGCGGACTTTGAGATGCGACTTGAAATCCGAAGTCGACTTTGTGCCGCGCGGGGCGGACTTTGAGATGCGACTTGAAAACCGAAGTCGACTTTAGGGTGCCGCGCAGAGCGGACTTTTGAAATGCGACTTTAGAAGTCGACTTTAGAATGCCGCGCAGAACGGACTTTGAGATGCGACTGAAGAAGTCGACTTTGTGCCACGCGGGGTGGACTTAAGATGCAAAAAACGAAAAGCACTTTCCGGAAAGCCAAAGCGAATGAAAAATCAGAGAAAACGAGTAGTTTTGCCGCCGGAGCGGGCTTAAGATTGCGACCGGAGTCGGCTTGTGCCACCGGAGTGGGCTTGGGTGCGACCGGAGTCGGCTTGTGCCACCGGAGTGGGCTTAAGTACCCGAGCCATGGATTTCAGACCCAAAGTATAGTTGCCGCCGGAGCGGGCTTGTGCCACCGGAGTGGGCTTAAGTACCTGAGCCATGGATTTCAGACCCAAGGTACGATTGCCGCCGGAGCAGGCTTGAAGGTGCGACCGGAGTCGACTTGTATACCTGCGCCATGGATTTCAGACCCAAGGTACGGAGCGCAAGTACTTAGGGCACTTGGACCCATGGTACAGAGCGTGAAGACCACGTCCAGCTAGGTTCCATCGTCGCCAGGACCCGAGGGCCGCTTACAGCTAGGTTCCATCGAAGCTTACACACGTAGTATGCCACTGAAGCAGGCAAAGATGCGACCGGAGTCGACTTTAAGTTGCCGCACGGAGCGGACTTTAGAATGCGACTTTAGAAGTCGACTTTAGATTGCCGCGTGTAGCGGACTTTAGAAGCTGCCTCCTAGGGATAGCCCCCGAGTTGATGAAGTAGACTCGTGGCGACTTGATTGATATAACCCAAGAGTAGTCAGCAGAGTGTAGCTCCCGTGAAAACCCGCCGAGAAGCATACACAAATAAGTAGTCGGCAAGTAGTCCTACATGATGAGGAGAACAAGCCACGAAAACAGTAATCATTTGGATAAATGACTTAGCTGTTGCTGCCTGGGCAGACTTGTTGATGAAGCCAAGGTGGTCAGCGATGGAGCCACGAGGGTTGTTGTCGAAGTTGACTAGTCAGAGTTGATTCCGGCTAGTCGCTGGGGGCGTGACTGCCGTTCTCGACTAGTTTGGAAAACTAGTCGAGATGAATGGTCGACGCGATGCGACCGAGGAAGATGACGTCGTGGCAGCATGCGGCGCACTCGAAGTAGAGCCAGTGTTGCCGCGAGGCAAGTAGTCACCACGCACGGCGTGGCCGGGCGTAGAGCCGCGTGGCCGCAAGACGAAGTCGCGGCGCACGCAGTGGTCGACGACGACCCCGGGCGAGGCGGCAGTAGTCGACGACGAGCCCGCGCGAAGCGGGTAGTCGACGATGACAAGCGGCGCGACGAGCCGCATGACGAGCCGCGCGACGTGCCGAAGCACCCGGGACGCGCGACGAAGGCGAAGTAGTCGACGACGAGCGGCGCGACAAGCCGCGTGACGAGCCGCGCGACGTGCCGAGGCACCCGACGCGTGGCGCGACGAAGTAGTCGACGACGAGTAGTCGACGACGAGCGGCGCAAAAAGCCGCGGACGAGCCGCGAGACGTGCCGAGGCACCCCGGGACGCGCGGCGGAGACGAAGTAGTCGATGACGACGAGTAGTCGTCGACGAGCGGCGCGATAAGCCGCGTGACGAGCCGCGCGACGTGCCGAGGCACTCGGACGCGCGCGCGAAGACGAAGTAGTCGACGACGACGAGTAGTCGACGGCGCGCGGCGCGATAAGCCGCGTGACGAGCCGCGCGACGTGCCGAGGCACCCCGACGCGCGCGAAGGCAAAGTAGTCGACGACGACGAGCCCGGGCGAGGCGCAGTAGTCGACGACGAGCGGGCGGCGAGCCGCGTGACGAGCCGCGCGACGTGCCGAGGCACCCGGACGCGCGGCGGAGGGCAAAGTAGTCGACGATGAGTAGTCGACGACGAGCGGCGCGACAAGCCGCGGGACGAGCCGCGCGACGTGCCGAGGCACCCCGACGCGCGGCGAAGACGAAGTAGTCGACGACGAGTAGTCGACGACGAGCGGCGCGACAAGCCGCGTGACGAGCCGCGAGACGTGCCGAGGCACCCCGACGCGCGGGGGGAGACGAAGTAGTCGATGACGACGAGTAGTCGTCGACGTGCGGCGCGATAAGCCGCGTGACGAGCCGCGCGACGTGCCGAGGCACCCCCGACGCGCGGCGAAGACGAAGTAGTCGACGACGACGAGTAGTCGACGGCGAGCGGCGCGATAAGCCGCGTGACGAGCCGCGCGACGTGCCGAGGCACCCCGACGCGCGGCGAAGGCAAAGTAGTCGACGACGACGAGCCCGGGCGAGGCAAGTAGTCGACGACGAGCGGCGGCGAGCCGCGTGACGAGCCGCGCGACGTGCCGAGGCACCCGGACGCGCGGCGGAGGCAAAGTAGTCGACGATGAGTAGTCGACGACGAGCGGCGCGACAAGCCGCGGGACGAGCCGCGCGACGTGCCGAGGCACCCCGACGCGCGGCGAAGACGAAGTAGTCGACGACGAGTAGTCGACGACGAGCGCGCGCGACAAGCCGCGTGACGAGCCGCGAGACGTGCCGAGGCACCCCGGACGCGCGCGCGGAGACGAAGTAGTCGATGACGACGAGTAGTCGCCGACGTGCGGCGCGATAAGCCGCGTGACGAGCCGCGCGACGTGCCGAGGCACCCCGGACGCGCGGCGAAGACGAAGTAGTCGACGACGACGAGTAGTCGACGGCGAGCGGCGCGATAAGCCGCGTGGACGAGCCGCGCGACGTGCCGAGGCACCCCGGACGCGCGGCGAAGGCAAAGTAGTCAACGACGACGAGCCCGGGCGAGGCGAGTAGTCGACGACGAGCGGGCGGCGAGCCGCGTGACGAGCCGCGCGACGTGCCGAGGCACCCGACGCGCGGCGGAGGCAAAGTAGTCGACGATGAGTAGTCGACGACGAGCGGCGCGACAAGCCGCGCGACGAGCCGCGCGACGTGCCGAGGCACCCGACGCGCGGCGAAGACGAAGTAGTCGACAACGAGTAGTCGACGACGAGCGCGCGACAAGCCGCGTGGACGAGCCGCGCGCGACGTGCCGAGGCACCCGGACGCGCGGCGGGGACGAAGTAGTCGACGACGAGTAGTCGACGACGAGCGGCGCGACAAGCCGCGTGACGAGCCGCGCGACGTGCCGAGGCACCCCGGACGCGCGGCGGGGACGAAGTAGTCGACGACGAGTAGTCGACGACGAGCGGCGCGACAAGCCGCGTGGACGGGCCGCGCGACGTGCCGAGGCACCCCGACGCGCGGCGGAGGCAAAGTAGTCGACGACGACGATCCCGGGCGAGGCGCAGTAGTCGACGACGAGCGGGCGGCGAGCCGCGTGACGAGCCGCGCGACGTGCCGAGGCACCCCGGACGCGCGGCGGAGGCAAAGTAGTCGACGACGACGAGCCCGGGCGAGGCGGAGTAGTCGACGACGAGCGGGCGGCGAGCCGCGTGACGAGCCGTGCGACGTGCCGAGGCACCCCGGACGCGCGGCGGAGGCAAAGTAGTCGACGACGACGAGCCTGGGCGAGGCGGAGTAGTCGACGACGAGCGGCGCGACGAGCCGCGTGACGAGCCGTGCGCGGCGTAGGAAAATTGATTCCGCTTTGACAAGAGCAAGGCGACTTGCTTCAATGGATCTCGGCGAGTCGACGAGTAGATTGATCTTGTTGACGAGGGTCCTTCGAATTCGCCCGGTGGTGACGATCACCCCTACCTGGCGCGCCAGCTGTCGGTGTTTTAGACCGGCAAACCTACCGAGGGGGTACCCGAGGTAGTAGATTGTGCGGTGGGGATCGTGATCGGTAGACCGAGAACTCGAAGGTATGCGCAAGGACACGGGACACAAGATTTATACAGGTTCGGGTCGCCAAGGTGGCGAGCCCTACGTCCTGTTTGGGGGATCAAGTATGGCGCCCTGCGCTTGGTGTTGGGTTGTCCCCGGAGGGATTGGGGGTGCGCGGCTAGGTACCCGGCCCTCCTTTATATAGTCCAGGGGGCGGGTTCCTAGTCGGTTACAAGGCAGGAGTCCTAGTAGGAGTACACAGAGCGAGTCCTAGTAGGAGTACAGGGGAATTCTACCAGGAGTCTGTCTTCTACTATTCTTCCTTCCTTGCATGAGTACCCGGGGAGTATGCCCGACACTCACCTCCACGTCAGCTAACTATATAGCTAGTACTAACTATTATCATTGTGGATGCCCTAAGATGCAGGTAGAGTGGCAATCAATGGACGGAGTAGACCCTGTCCGTACACCCAGTCTCTCCCCAGCATGCCCAGCCCAGCCATCCTAAAAAAGAAGCATGTCTGGGCCCACGGGAGTCAACGCCGCTCGAGTGAGCTGTCCGTGTGGCCCGCGCCCAGGTCTCGCGCCCCGCGGCTGCGCCGCCCGCCACCCTCGCCCATTGGGTTTGAGGGTTTTACCTGTATGCCATTATAAAAGATTATGTCGACCTGTGTGCCACTAAAAAGTTTCCTCGCACCTGTGTGCCATCCACCTAAATTATTTTGCCCTCCAAGCCATTCCGTTCGATTTTTTGCCCAACGGTGTTAAATAGACATGTGTAATGGCCCTCTTACCCCTCCATCTTCTCCTCCCAGCAGAATTGAGCCCCGCAACTGCCTGGCAGTGGTGTCAGGTGTGCTTGTCAAGCCGCGACCCCGGTGAGCAGCGGTGGCGCGTGTGGGCCGGGTGAGCGGCAGCATGGAAAGGCACGCGGCGCGAAGGCGCGGCCTGGTGCCCCGCGGCTGTCCGGCAGGCCACAAGCTCGAGGATGGGCAACAATGGCGGCGGGGGAAATTTCAATCCCCGACAGAACCTGCCATGTTTTGCGATATGAAAGAAATCGAGGGTGGAGGTGTGTACAGTGGAGATGTAGGTGGCAGCAATTTGGATTTGGTGGAGGAAATTGAGCAGGTTTGACTTCAATTTCTCTGCTGCGCGAACCGGCGAGCTCCAAGGAATCTCTATGTGGTGACACAAAACCGGCCCTGGATTTGATAACGAGATCTCCCACAGGAAGGAACATTCCTGAGGAATCCATGGCTTTGGTTTGGTGTGTACTAGCCTGTAGTGCTCCTGCTTTGTCAGCGACGTTGAAAGCTGATGCCGCGCCGCACAGCTTTACATGGATGTTGGATTGTGGATCTTCCTTGTATGGAAAGCGGAGCACCACGCCTTGCTGGACCTGACCACCGCAGTCGGCGCACGGCTCGACCGCACCTCCCCCAACCATCACGGCAAGCTAGACGACGGCGACACGAGGTACGAGCACGACGAGACCGCCCTCGATGACAGCAATGACGAAGACGGCGACGGCGACAAGGAGGGCGAGGAGGCGTACCAGCACGCATGCTCGCAAGCACCGTGTTCCACGGGGACGGGCAGCTTGAACACGGTGACCGTCGGCGTACGGGCACGGGCGGCGCACTGCCACAACAACACGATTTCGAAGCTTGCGCCACCGCAGGGGCCGTGGATCGCCCAGAAAACATCGCTCCCCATGGCGTCCCTGTTGAGCAGCCTCTCCCTGCATTCACAAGCACGACGTCGAGGACAAGGTCCGCGTGACTCTGACCCAGCCGCTACTACCGCCGCGCGCGGGTGGGTGCGGACGAGTTGGACTCCGACCGCAGCCGCCGCGGTCGCGCAGGTGAGGTCAACCCCGACTATCGCCGTCGTGGGCGCGCGAGGGAGAAGATCTCGGCCGCCCTGCCGCAGGTGCGCACGGGAAAACGAAGAACAGAACACAGAACGAAGAGCAGAGGAGAAGAGGCAGGGGCATCCGGACATTTTCACTGACCAAGCCCACATGTCTGGTGGAGTTAACGGTGGAACACCAACGGAATGGCTCAGAGGTCAAAAGAGTTTACATGAATGGCACACAGGTGCGGGAAAATTTTTTAGTGGCACACAGGTCAACACCATCTTTTATAATGGCATATAGGTAAAACCCTCACTGGGTTTCCTGAAACTACCCCAGCACGGGGAGTTCCCTCCCTCCCTCCCCTCGCTCACTTTGCTTTCCCTTCACATCACCACCAACGCAACTCGGTTTCTTTTACTAATCCCCCCGCAGATGCAGTCCAAATAAGCTAATCCTCTTCTGCAGTGAGACCGGTCTCTCTCTCTCTCTTTCTCTCTCTCCCTACCTACCCTCCACACGCCCCGATTAGACCACATCAAACTACTAATTAATAGCAAATGCAAAATTAACTAAACAAACCAGTAGTAGACAGTGATGGATGGATACGCGAGAGGACAATTGCAGAACAGGCCCCCCGGGGATCCCTAATCTACTCGTACCGTAGTATCGTACTACGTGGTCCGTGGATACGTTGAGGCACACCCAATTATATATTGTGGGTTTTTTTTTGAAATTGTGGCAGGAGCGCTGCCTGTCATTTAAGTCGGAAGGAAGCAAGAGATGTACAGGGTTGCGATTGCAAGATAACCGGAAAAAACTCGAAGCTCGAAAAGCAATAACATTGCTAAACTAACTGAAGCACATCACCCCCGCAGGCATCCCTCCTAATATGAAAATCAGTCCTCAACATCTGGAAGACAGCAGCAGTACCCTCGAAGATCCTGCGGTTGCGCTCATTCCATATATGCCAAGCAGTGTACATGAGGATACCTTGCACAGCCCTTCTGATTCGCTTGGGAAGATTTCATGAGGCCAAGTTCCACCAATGCTCCATGGAGATGTTGATCGGTGGCACCTGCTTCTGGCAGCAAGACGGTCAGCAGTGAGTATTTTAGCAGCCATGCAAAAAGCTTGTGTTTGCCTTCAGCCTGCGCCTTCCATATCGCGTTGCTGTCAAACGAACAGAAAGAACCTTTGAACTGCACTTCATAGGCTGATTTACTAGTCGAGTAAGAACCATCTGCTGTCCAACGCCAAGTGATAGAATCCTCCCCATCAGTCAAATGAACATCTTGCACCACTCCCCACAGCATTATAAATTATGCAATCTCATCCGCAGCAGCCATCCGCCACAGCCCCCTTGTCCAATTATACTCCCTCCGTTCCTTTAAACCAGACGTTTCAGACAGGGTTACGGTAACCAAGGTGGAATTAATTAGGGGGTATTTTTCCATGTCTGCCCTCATTAAATAGAACTTCGGGTGCATTCCAACCGAGAAACTACAATAGTCCAGATGGCTTGTGCAAGGAAGCGAGAAGCCCATGCGCTTGGGTTCGACTCCTGGCAGCCTCAAGTTTTTTTTTTTGCTGGAGCTCCATTTTTGCATGGGGAATTTGCATGGCGCTGTTTTGGATGGCGTGGCGCGGCCGCGCGCTGTGGCCGCTGGGCGCGTTCCAATATCAATTTTTTTCACTGATTTGACCGGGAAACTTTTTTTTGCGATGGCGCCTTGGTACTCCGACGTTACAGATTCACCTGGCCTATTTAACTGCGGCTGCATTCCCTGCCGACGCCGCTTGATTTGCTTTGCTTTGCTGTTGCCGTAGACGCTTGCTTTTCTTTTTGCCTTGCTTGCTTCCGGTGCATTATTCCCTGTCAACACACATTCACGGCGCGATGGCTGCCTTTGACCTCAATGTTCGATTAGAAGAAGATGATGACGACGGCTTCGATCTGAACAATGGTACGGTAACACTTCTTTGCTTAGCCTCTTGCCGGCCTTGCTTGCTGATGGCGATGCTTCTTTGGTTTGCTTTTCCTTGCTTTGGTAGCATTTCTCCTCCCACTAATGACTCATTTCCTTCTTTGCCGTTGATCTCAATGTTCTTTAGAGGACGACGACGGCCGCGACAACATTCCCTTTGTCTCCGTCGAGCTTGAAAATGACGATGACAACGTAGTAGGTTTCGATCTAAACGAGCCTGTACATGATGAGCATGCCAACGGTACTATTACTTCTTCTCATCTAGCTGTTCAACTACAATGTTCTTCTAATTATGCTCAATTATTCATGTTATATTTTTTATAGGATTCGATTTGAACCTACCACTAGATGAATTTGGAGCGGTGATTTTGAGTATGTGCAAAGCCTAGCTGGTAAGAATGCCTATATTTAGATCATGAATAAGCTTGTTTTTTATTCCTGCATTTACATCATGCCGTGAGTATATATGCAATCCATGACATATTGTACACTTGTTATTTTAACCACGAATAAGCTTGTTTGTTTTTCCCATGAGTACTATGCTTGTTTTTATAGATCATGCCGTGAGTACCTTGAATAACCTTTTGTTTTCCCTTTTTTTAGATCATGATCATCAAACAGTCCAACCCAAGCATGACTATTGTGATACTGTTAGACAACAAGTTTATCAAGCACTATTGATGAGAAGTAAGAATGGACGTCTTGGTAAGCATGACACAACAATTGTTTCTCAACAATTTGGAGTGAAGATTAGAACGGTTCAACGCATATGGGAGAGAGGTAAAAATCAACTTGCTCAAAACATTCCCGTCAAGGTTCCTAATGTAAAGAAAGGTAGAAGTGGTCGTAAAGCAACCCCTATTAATTTGGATCATTTGAGGAACATTCCTCTCCAACAAAGAATGACCCTAGAAGATGTCTCTAGTAGACTTGGAGTTAGCAAAACTGTTATACATAGGTATTTGAAAAAGGGTATGCTTAGGCACCATTCTAGTAGTGTCAAACCTTACCTAACGGAGGATAACAAAAAGACTAGATTGAAGTGGTGCATTGACATGATTGACCAAAGTTTGCTTGATGATCCAAAGTTCAAGGATTTGTTTGACATTGTCTTTATTGATGAGTAATTATATATGAAGATCCTCAGCCACAGAGTTATGCTTTCTCCAAGCAAGCTTATAAAGGTTAGGAGCCAAATCTCTAGGGGCCTTCCCCTCCAACCAAGAGGATTGCGCCTTTTCTCCATTCCCAATGGTGATCACAGTGCTTGCCCTGAAGAGTTGTTTACCAGTTTCATCACATGGCACCTCGAAGCCGACCCAGGGGCGATCAACATCAGGCCATTGGAACCACAACCAGCGCAATCGCAGAGCCCTGCTGAAGCGCTCAAGGTCCATCACCCTTAAGCCTCCACCTTCTTTGGTTTCTTCACATTTTCCCAATGGACTAGACAGTGTCCTCCAATTACTGCTTCAGTGCCCTTCCATAAAAAGCCTTGTCGCATCCTATCAACTTTTTTGAGTAACCACTTTGATGGCGCAAAGACCGTTAGAAAATAGGAGTAAGTTGCCATTGCTGACAGGACCGAATTTAGCAACTTCAAACGACCTGCACGGTTCAAAATGCGTCCCTTCCAAGCCGGTATACCTCCACCCTACGCAGCGCCTTGTAGTGCAAAGGAAGTCCCAGGTAACTGCAAGGGAAGGCAGCAATGGGGCATCTAAGATCCTCCGTGACCTCATCCACGTTTATACCATCACATCGAATTGGATAAACCGCACACTTAGCACGACCAAAGATCCCCAAAATATCCGCCAGCACTGTCACAACTTGCTTGATTGGCTTGAGAAACACCGCTGCATCATCTGCATTAATTAAGGCCTACTCGAGCAGGAGCGAAAATCCAGGGCGCAGCCCGTCTCGTCACGTGTTCATGAGGGGTCGGGTGTGGTTACCATTGGCATTGATCAAGCAGGGCTCACACACGCTCTTTTGCACGCTGGTGAGTCGCCGTGCTCCTTTCGGTTTCGCCACTCATTTGCTGCCATAACAGCAAAGCAAAGTACGGGCCAACTTTTAAACTTCGTCGTACTACCACGTACCGCTGAGCAAAACGAAAGCTACTTGCCTACTTTGATCGCGAAATTCATCATGAAGGACTTGGAAGCAATTACAACACCATCCGAGGGACCTCATCCCAAACCATCACTGGAAAAAATTCTAAACAAAAAAAACCGGAAACATTCCAAAAACAGTGGTGGATAAAAGCATGCAGTACGATCTCGCTTGCCACCACTAAACTACTCCAGCCGGCCGTCTCGTCACGTGTTCATGGGGAGGCACAGGTGTGGTTACTTTTTTTTTGACATTTATACTGGTTTACTACATTATGAGAATAAATATGGAAAAATTACAACTGCCATCTGATTGGTGCGAGCAGCATTCTTGATGTTACGCCGACCTGTTTCGCCAAACTCGAAACTCTAAATCGACCGGCATGCAGCAGCCATCGCTCGGAGTAAGATTTTGTTGTCCGGACGGGGGTTCTCCTGTGCATTGGATTTGTGGGGTAGAGTGCATCGAGATGTGGTGGAGATGTCAGGCGGGTGTATTATGTCACATCCAGTGATCAGCTTTGTGTCAAGTCGTATACGAGTCGTATTATGTCCCCGGGTCAATTCGAAGTGTGCGCAGGACATAACGCGAGAGGGTGAAAATGGCCCAACTCTGCAGGACTCGACGATTCAAATTCATTTGAAACCCACTCCAATCTCTCTCCTCTCCCGTCTCTCCCCCCTTTCTCCTCCAAATCCGGCGGACGGCGAGTTGATGGAGCGGCGGCGGCAAGCCCAACATCGTGGCCGCCCTCAGCTTGTCCTCGTTCCGGTCGACCTCGGCTTGGACGCGCCGCCGACGCTATCCCCGTGGAGCAGTCGCGCTCTGGTGGCTGGATCTGGCTAGCGCGAGCGACGCTGCCGGATCCGCCCAGATCCGCCGTCTCCTTCCCATCCTCGATCCGGTGCTAGGCCGGATCTGGCGTGGTGTAGCGTAGGCACGGCTGTCGGGCATGACGATGGTGCGCGGCCACGGCGGAGCCGCCGAAGACATCCTCGCGCCGGAACCGCGGCGATGCCGTCTACCGACTGTTGGTGCCTACACATGATACTTGATATCGTGTGTGGGGTTGTCTGGGTTTGAGGGATCCGACGTCCCAACTTGCTCGAAATCTTCTCAATTCTTGCATACAGCCTCTACATGCTATAACATGACACCCAGACAAGTTTCATGATTTTCGGACTTCGTTTGGATTTTATATAATTTACAAACAATTTTCCTGCTAGTTGTTCGTCATGTTACGGCAAAAAGATGTTCGAAATTTCATGTGGCTTCCTAGATACGGCCTCAACATACACCAAATATAATGAATATCATTTTTTGAATTAAGAAATTTCATTACTTCATGCACCTGCAGTTCAAATTTGAAGTATGCTAAAAAATTCAACAAAATGAAAAAAACTAATGAAATATACCAAAAAAATTCAAAACAACCCCAAATTTGGCCAAGGAGTTTCAAATAATGTGGGATGGCTTCAAAAAATGAGGCAAAAACGAAAAATTATAAAAATTCTTCCCCGAGTGCCTCACCCTACCACTCGGGGAAGAGGCTTGCTTCCCCGAGTGCTTGAGGGTGAGGCACTCGGGGAAGAGGTTGGCTTCCCCGAGTGCTAGGGTGAGGCACTCGGGGAAGAGTGTTTTAAAAATATCTTTATTTTCCCACATCGTTTTTTGTTCGCGTGTGCCTCTCTTCCCCGAGTGTTGCACTCGGGGAAGGGGGTCTTCCCCGAGTGCCATGGACTATTAGGCACTCGGGGAAGACCCTCTTCCCCGAGTGCTTTTCTTCCCCGAGTGCAACACTCGGGAAGAGTTTCTTCCCCGAGTGCCTGATATTTGGCACTCGGGGAAGCCCGGAGCACTCGGGGAATTTCCATTCTCCCGTAGTGCCACTTGAATTAGGCTTCTAACCTCGTATACGCGTATCACTAAACCTCTCTCGTACCGGTAGAACCGCACTGTATGAGCATGACAATGTGAGGTATCCACGTTGTCGACCACAGTGGGCGCGAAGCGGACATGTATAACAAAGTGGATACGCGTCATCCTGTCGATGGATTTTAATTTTATTGCCTATCACGATACCATGTTCAGTGGTGGAGCCAAAACCTAAGCCTAAGAGGCTCTCCTTTCTTTCGTCCTCCTCGCCTTCCCTTCCTCCTCCCCTCGTTCCACAACCGGTGGCTCCACCCCTAACCATGGTGATGAGGCAAGTTAATTAGTGTGTGCGCCGGGGGGGGGGGGGGGGTGGTAACAGCGTGGAGGCAACCTAGAAAGGTCGGGATTGAAGTCTAGCATGACCGGTGCTTCTACATCGATGACACATCAACCATCGCAAGCGCCCAGCATTTCTGAGATGCTCGACGATGGCAAAATCTGAGCTGCTCGACGAGTTGGCTGACGACATTTTCGAGTCGCTTGAGGATGGCAACTTCTAAGTTGCTCGACGAGCGGGTTGATGACAGCTTCATCAATGAAGTGTCCTTCTACTTTACCATCCCCTACGACTCCACCGGTGTTGACGTTGGGACATTGGCGCATACTTCAAAAGTAAGGGAGCACAACCCCTCCTACCCAACCACCAAAAACAAATGGTACTAGGTTATACCTAGATGCTGTAATTTCTTTTAGATTTGTACTTAGTTACCCGTGCGAGATGAACGTACATCGAGAGAGATTATCTACCTGGCTAAGCACAATCCAATGGAGCTCAGAACGAGGCCAAACGTGTAGCAACTCGATCCGACTATTTAGTTAAGAACATGGATTTCAGATGAGGTTCCGAAATCTAAACCTCGAGCAAATTTCTGGATGGTGTTGTGTTTAGGGGCGGATCTATGTTGGGGCGGCCACCCTAGCTAAAGTTGGAATAGCACAAGAACCTACTTTTGTTGTCCGATGAGTTTCTGAGCTCCGGCAGGCGACAGCAGCCATGGCGGCGGCATTGTTTGTCGGTTCAGACAAAGACAGAGGTAGAAGTAGGGAAATTGGCCAACTGGGTCTTTAGCTTTTGACCCTTTGTTACCTCCTTCCGGCCCACTGGCCCAACAGCCTAAAACTGGCCCATCCGCCACACATAGACATGCAACGGGCGAAGCCATCCACCGCACGACAACACGGCGCGGTGCGACGCTGGTTCCTGGTGCGGCTCCGGTGGGAGTTTGACAACTTTATTATTACCTGCTAATTTATGTTTTTATTCTTCAAATTTGTGGTAAGATCTCAAAACTTTGCATGAAATTTCTAAAACCGGAATATGTGGATGTGTCAATGGGGTATGAATTGGTGTGTTTTCATTTTTGTTTAGTCTGTCAGCAAGATGCCGCCCCAGGCAGCTAGTTTTTTTCCCCCTGGCTACGCCACTAGCTGTATTTGGACGCGTAAGTCAAAACAACTTGTATGAATACAGAGAGAGATATGCTCGTTATGTGCCCCCGTTGCCAATTGTTGCTTAACGTGGTGGGAGGATCGTGCAATTGGTTGGAACGACGATCGTGAACAAAAAGGAAAGGGGTAATCGACTGACCGGAGGGAACCTGAGTCCTGACGGCAGTTCACCAGATGCTGCTGCACCACCACCGGGTGACCAGTAGGCAGAGCAGGGGACGAAGCAGAAGGCCCGGTCCGTAGGGGCGGCAACCCACACTGCCTGACCAAGCTCTGCTCCCCAGCAGCAGGATGCCCGGGGGGGTCAACACCCCGAGTGGGGCAGTAGTATCCGTGTCCGCGTGCGCCCAGGTCTCGCGCCCACCCGCGGCTGCGCCCCGCGGCAATTTTTCCCGAAACTAGCCCGGGTTGGCCGCCGACGCCCCGCGAGCCTCCCGGGGGCAGCGCCGTCACCTCGCCCTGCTGCCGCCTGCCGGTGGGAGGACGGAAACGCGGCGCGTGCGCGTGCGCGTGCGCCCCCGCGGACCGGGCCCCCTCCCGCCCGCGTCCCCCGCGGTAGGGTGTGGTGTGGTGGTGGTGGTGCGGTGCGGACTGCGGAGAGGTCGCTCAACTCAACAACACTCGCTTTGCCTTCCCCTCACAACTCGGTTTCTTTTACTAATCCGCCCCGACCCTGCAGTCTCTCTCCCTACCATCCGTGCACCGATTAGACCACATCAACGTACTACTACTATAAGCTACACGTACGTACACTAAACAAATAGCAAGCTAAACAAACCGTCGTGCGGGGGTTTAGGCACATTTGCGGGACAGACCCCGCGGATCCCCGGATTCGCCGCTCGCACGCGCCCACCCATCTTCTGTACAGCACCCGTTACGTTTTGTGGCACGCCCAATTATTGCGCGCCGGCCGGGAGCAAAAATCCGGGGAGGGGCGCCCCGTCTCGTCGTCACGTGTTCGTGTGTGGGCGTCCAGGTGTGGTTACGATTGAGCTGCACATGCTCTTGTACGCTGACTCACCGACGCTTTTCTTTGCTACTCATTTGCTGCTGCTGCTGCACCGCATCCGCATATATGGTACACTTGTCGTGTGACTGCCTCGTGAGGTTTGACACATTTTTGTTTTGGCCGCTACTAAAAGGTGGAAGGGTCATTGACTTGCATGTTTCAATTAGATGATTTTTATGCGTATTCATTACAAAATTTTAGATGATTTTTTAATGCACATTTGAAGATGCAATCAGCGAGAACGGTAGCACCCTACACCCGGGGCGTGCCCATGAATCTTTCTCCTTGGGACGCAATTACGACACCAACCAGGGACCTCACCGCAAAACGAGAAAAATCTAAAGAAAAACCGGAAACATTCCGAAAACCAGAGGAATATTTGCGCCCACAAAACAAGAGCGGAAGCAGTACGATCTCGCTTGCCACCACCACCACTAAACTAGTACTCCAACCGCCATGATTAGCTCAGGCTTCCGCGACCCTTTCTTCCCCAACCCCAAGAAATCACTAATCTAATCGCGCTCCCTAATCTCCCAATCCCCCCCGCACATATATACACGCCACCACCCCATCGCCATTCTTCCATCCTCCACCACCACATCTCCAACGCAATCTCAGCCGGCAAAGCAAAAAAAAAAAAAAAAGACGAAGTCGCTTGAGCCGCCGCCATGACCTCGCGGACCCGCTGAGCCCAAGCCCCCACACCTCTCTCGCCGTCCCGTCCCGTCCCGTTCCGTTCCGTTCCGTTCGTCCCAAGATCCGCGCTTTGATTCGCTCGCCGCCGAGACCATGCCGGCCGCGGATTTCCAGGGCTCATCCACGCCGTCACACTCCTCCTACTCATCCCCGTTCTCCTCCTTCGGCCGCTCCCTCCTCTCCCTCCGCCGCGACACCCCGGCCTCCGCGTCGGCGGCGTCGTCGTTGGCGGCCGGGATGCCGATGCCCGGCGTCGACCCGGAGATCGAGGAGTTCCACGGCCACGTCAACGCGCAACTCGCCGACCTGATGAGGGCTAGCGGCGCCGGCGGCGGCGGCGGTGGTGGTGAGGAGGAGGGGGAGGAAGGGGAGGAGTTCATGTCCATCGCGTGGATCCGGCGCCTGCTGGAGGCGTTCCTGCTGTGCCAGGAGGAGTTCCGGGTGCTGGTGGCCGACGCGCGCCGCCGCGGGGCGCTGCCTGCGGCAGCGGATAGGCTGGTGGCCGAGTTCGGGGAGCGCGCCGTCAAGGCGCTCGACGTCTGCAACGCGGCGCGGGACGGGGTGGACCAGGCGCGCCGGTGGGAGCGCCTGGCGGGCGTCGCGGCGTCCGTGCTGCTCGCGCCGCCCGAGGGGGAGATCCACGAGGGCCAGCTCCGCCGCGCGCGGAAGGCGCTCGCGGACCTCTCCGCGCTCCTCGTCGACGAAGCCGCCGCAGCGGGGGGCACCGCCGGCGGAGGGGTCGCGTCGTTCCTCGCCTCCCACCGCAACCGCTCCTTCGGCCGCGCGCGGGCGTCACCGTCCCGCTCCTCGTCCTCCTCCTTCTCGTCGTCCTCCTCCACCCACTTCCGCTCGTTCTCGTGGAGTGTGTCGCGCAACTGGTCGGCGGCGCGGCAGCTACAGGCCATTGGGGCCGGCCTGGCCGCGCCGCGCGGGAGCGAGGCGTCGGGCCTCGGCGCACCGGCATACGCCATGGGATCCCTGCTCCACCTCGCCGCGTGGGCGCTCGTTGCCGCCGTCCCCTGCCCGGACCGCGGGGGCGCGCTCCAGGCGAACCACCTCCCCGCCGCGCCGCCCCGGGCGGCGTTCCCCTGGGCGCCGCCGCTCCTCGCGCTCCAGGAACGCCTCGCCGAGGAGGGCAAGCGCAAGGACCGGCGCAATTCGTGCGGCCTGCTCAGGGAAATTCACGCGCTGGAGAAGAGCGTGCAGAGGCTCGCCGAGGCAATCGACGCTGCTCCTGCCCCCCTCACCGGCGAGCGGGAGACCAAGGTGTGGGAGGCTGCAGCAGAGCTCGCCGCGGTGTGCGCCGCCATGAAGGACGGGCTGGACCCGCTCGAGAAGCAGGTCAGGGAGGTCTTCCACCGCATCGTGCGCAGCCGAATGGAGGGTCTCGATTCGCCAATGCTCAATGCCGATTGAGCCGTCAAGACCTTCAAGACTCTGATCATGCAATGTGGCAGTGATAGGTAGCTTTCCTGTTCTTGGTTACTCCACTCTTGTGATCGGCTAGTTGCAAGTATAAAATGTGTATCCTTCTGTAAAGGATTACAGAAAGGGGAAACGGAAGGTGCCATCTTTTAGTAAAGATGATTCCTTATTCCCATGTTTTGATGCTGCATTTCGTGTATATGATCGCGTTTTTGTTAGCGTCACGTGTGCGCAGCTAGAACTCTGGTAACTTGTGTTGCAAAAATACGAGTCACTTTGGGATTTGTGACTTCCATTGACAATGCTAACAAGGATAAAAGACTATGAAAAACTACTAATGTGGGTTAACTTTGTAGATTTCTTGGTTCTTATCTTCGGATAATCATGACGTCCAATTTGATCGATCATTCTTGTGATCTACACTTTGTTGTATCGATAATTGTTGCAGAAATGTGGTGATCGATTTGTGACAAGCCAGCATTTTCAGTGTCCCATATGTGCTCATGCAATGCAATGCAATGCATGATTTTGGTTGTGTGAGTCTACCAAAATGTTTATGAGTGCTATATAGTGAATCACAGATTATGCGTTGATTGACTTGTGTGGTATTACTATATTTACGAGTTGCAAAGAGAATATCTGAAGAATAGGATCTACTAGATGGCATGTATCTTTCACATTAAATAAATTGATCTGGATGGTATATCATATTTCAGAATAGAAGCTGCAACCTCCTCGAGGAAAAATAGAAAACGACTAAACAAGTTGCAAGATATATTTTGCAGGCAATAACAATTAAATGCCCTGATCCTGGAGATAGCATATCATTTCGCGTACTTAATGAAATTATAGTATTTGTGTTAATGTTTATCCAACTTCAAAGTCATGCATTTTCTACAGCAGATAACATATCGTTTGTAATTCCCGAGTAATTCACTAAAAATATTTCTACGCAATTCAATCTTCTAGACTTCTTTGTGGCTGTTAGCTTCAGTGTCTCAGTGCTCTGCTATTTTGGTCAATAGCGCTCCAGAACTTTTACTTTGGGGTTTGTTCTTGGTACCATGTGTGCAAACTGCAAAGAAATTCGTCCATGGTTGTTGCAGGAATGCGATTGAATTTCGAAAGTCCAGTTTTTTCAGTGATGTACATGGATTCGTTGAATTCAGAGTTCAGTCCCGTCTCAATCTTGCAACAATGTCTACGAGTGGTGGTAGGTAGTGGATTGCTCAAGCGCACGATGAATCGATTTTGGCTCGTGTGATATGGCTGTATTAACGAGATGCAGACAGAATATCTGAAGGACAGGAACATGATTAGATATACCTAGCTTTCACATTAAATGATTTTTGTGTTACAACTCTTGAGGATAGATAGAAGCGGCGACTTTTTCTTCAGAAACAAAAAAAGGTGGAAGATATTTCGAAGGGCACTGACATTCGCGGCCATATCATATCATTTTCCGTACAGAATGAAGTGACAGGGTTTATGTTTTACTTTGTGCTTGTTATCCAAAGTGTCAGCAATTCAGGATCTTTGCCGGTTTTAGTCCGGCATTTGATTGTCTATTCCTTCTACGTAGCGCCGCCTGTAATTGTCAGACTGATGAGGCCAAAAAGCATGTGGCGCTACCAAATCAGTAGTTAATTAGGTTTGGTACCTGCACATTACTGATGTATTTTTTTTTTGCTGATCTTCTATAACAGTTTGGTTTCTAAATAGGGACAACATCAGCTTTCTACCTCCTCTCACTAACTGAAGAAAGTTCACACATTTTGACAGTTGACACTTGACAACAATGTGCAGAGCAGAGGAGGCACAAGCTGAGGAAAGATCTCATGCATGACCTATGATGATGCTATGGCCTTTTACTGTCTGTTACCTTCCCCCTTTTTTAAAAAAAAATTGCAGCAGAGTGAGCTCACATCATCATTAGACGCATGATTCATCATCAGCACTGTCATGTGCCCTCTGTAACCTCTCACTAACCTTTTCCTTTTTGCTAGCAGCAGCAGTAACTGTGATTGTGGCTTTGATCCTCTGGTTCACCTGCCACATGTCCTGCTGAAAGTATGGGGGCTCTCCTTTCTCATGACCCTATTCACAAGAGGCAACTAGCAAGCAAGCAAAGCCAGCCAGCAAGCAATCACCATCATTCTTCATCGGTGTCTGCACATCATCAGGAGAGTCACGGCCTGTGTTTTTTTTTTGGTTTGGATTGCGCTGCGTTGGCATGATGCCAGAGCTGCCTGTTCTTGTTGTGTTCTGCAGTGGTGGTCACCATGGCTGCTGACCTCTCGCTTTTCCAGATGGTGCCGAGGTAGAAGAGGACAGACCTCGTGCGATGCAGGTGAGGAGGTCGGTTGGCTGCAGCCTGCAGGCTCACCTGCCGCCGCCGCTGCTGCTTCGCGCGTGCGCGCGACGGCCCGCCCGCTCGTCCCATTCCCACATTGCTGGGGGCGTCACCGACGCGTCATGCTCGCGTCACCGAGCTTGGAAATTTGGGTCCCGCCTGTCATAGGATAAGCGCACTCAGACCAGTCTTAATGGTGAGTTTCACCGGTTTCCAAGAGGTGACACCCATCGTGAAACATATAATGGAATGAAGTTTCTTGATGCATGAGTTTCATTACACAGTTTCATATGCATTTTTCAGTCATTTGTGGGTCCCATCGTTTGATTATTCCCCTTCCGTCTTCTGAAACGAGCCAGAAATCACCATGGTGAGCACTGCGCTGGCGTTGTCGAGCCCGCTGTACTCGGTGTTGGCCTCCAGTTTCGATGTGATGGCGTTGGGCATCCACGGGCGGGTGGACTCCTGGAGACAATGAAGATGAGCACGAGCAGGCGGAGCACCGGCGTACGCTCCTCCGCCAATCATGACGGATCCACCCACTACGGAGCTTGCGACGGCGGCGGACGGCCCGCTCGGAGAAGCTCGTGCCCAACCTCCCATTGCCCGCGGCACGGCGGCGTGGATGGCCCGCGACGGACGAGTACGCGGCTTGCGATCGGACGGACTCGCGACACGGCGGCGCGGACGGCCCGCGACGGACTCGCGGCAGCGCAGACGGCGTAGATGTCCGACAGTGGCCTGCTCGCCCGTGGTGAAACTCTGAGCGCCTCAATGGCCGTTTCATCCGATTTCACGACCTGGGAAACGTCGCCCGACGAGTTTCAGCATGGTGAAACTAATCCCTTCTTTCTCCTCGTCGTTTCATGCAAAAAGTCCAGATTTGCTGATGTGGCACTGTATTAAATGTGCATGAAACGCACTGGTGAAAACCCGTTGAGACTGGCCTTAGGACCATGGGCAAAACTGCAAACGAGAAGAGGCCCACGGGCCAGCCGTAGATTCACGGAGATGGCCGCCGCGGCACCGCCACCGCACTACGTACGACGCGCCGACGAGCCGCCGCCGCCACCTAAGCTTCATCTTCTTCCGTGGCGGCGAGGCCCCCACATCCCTGGTTCCATCCATCTACGGTCGCCCGCCGCCGGCTGGTACCATTCAAGATTTTTTTTAAAAAAGAAAGCATAGGTAGTTCATTTTGTATTTTTGTTCGAGACCTGTAAAAGCGTTGTTACTTCCATTTGTCATCTGCAGTGCCGAACATATTCCTGAAGAGGTAGGAGCTTCAAAAGGTGCATTTTTAGAATTTTTGCACTGGCTAGATTCAACAGCTCAGATAATACCTTCTCGTTCCTGCTACCTTACCTTGTATTAGCGTAAATGATACTGATGTGATCTCTTTCCCAGCAAAAATCTAGTCTAGGGGACTGAGGTATAATTGTGACTAGGAGACCTGTGTTCGATTCTTCGTTTTAGTGAATTTACGAGACTGGTTTAAAAAAAATCCTCTCTCCGGTAAAGTGAGGATGTGGAGATTTTATAAGTCGCACATATGTTCCCAATTATGAAACGAAGTGGAACGGTTAGCTCTTACTTGTATACTACATCAAAAATTAAATTAATTCATATGACGTGTGGCATTCAATTGCGCAAATTTACGTGAATGAATAGTACATTAAGGTGGAAAGTTGTGGAAAATGTGCGTATTGATGCACATGATGTGAGAAAATATGTGACTCGATGGATGGATTTGTGTCACAAATTTACGAACCTAAACAGGCCTGCAGATGGACGCCGCATTTTGCGTCGATATCCTTTTCACATTGATCATAAGCAAAACTAAAAACAACTCGATTATTATGGACTAACTGAACTGACAGACGTGCATATACACTACAAAAAATCTTGTGGTCCTTGACGGTCGATTTTCGTCACAGATCATCAAAATTTCGTCATAAAACAACATCTATGACAAAATTTGAGAACGTCATGTATTGAGCGTCACGGATCCCTTCTCGTGACGTCCTTAAGTTTTCGTCATAGATTAACGTGATCCATGACATTCTCAAGCCGTCATAGGTTTGTCTAAAGCCCACTGAACCCAGCCCAAAGCTCAAATTCTGTGACAAAACTGACCGTCATGGATTAACTTGCCACATCACCCGTAGATGACATGGACAGTGAGTTGGCTGCTGACGTGGATGAGTACGTGTCAGATGATGTGGCAGTTGATGAGGTGGCAGCCACATGGTAGATGAGGTGGCAGCCGCGTGGCAAACGAGGTGGCAGCCACATGGCAGCTAACATGGTGATGATGACATCAGCACACGTCATTTGTTAAAATGGCCGAATGCAAAATGGGCCTAAACTTGGGCTGTCATTTCACTTTTTTCAAATCATGCGAAAAACATAACAGATACAAATTTCAGCCCATACAAATTTCAGAACAACACATAAATTTCAGCCCCAACCATAAATTCCAGCCCAACAGATTTGTCTCAACAGATTCAAAACAACTATTTCCCAGAAAACACAGAAATTCTGGGAAAAAATACATCCATGAATCGTGTTTATATCCAACATGACATCAAAACACCATATCACCAGCAGATCACCACAAACAACATCACTACATCCACCATTTGCTTGGTTTGTTGCAATAAGAAGCTACAAATTGCAGTGTTGATGTTTCTGTTCTAGAAGCTCTATCCAGCAGATGTGAGCCGCCAAGCTCTGGCCTACTTTACCAGGACCAAGAGCAGCATGCTGCTAGACCAATGATTCTCTCCTGCAGAGTAAAATAAACCAGGCAAGCAGAGTTAGCTAGTTAGAGATATGTAAATCAACATCAAGCCTATTTTCCTTTGCCCAGAAAATTTTTAGGACAATTTGAAAGCTACTATTGTCAGAATGCACGAAGCCAATGAGCAAGCTAATGGAAGCTAGCACAACTGCACAACATCTCATGTTTCCCCTCTATCCCCACTCCAGATATCGCAAGCAATACATAGAAAAGATGTAACGCCATTTAATTCAAAGCATAAGCTATTAGTGTATGAGATTATACAATGACATGCTTCAAATTATACTGATCAACAAATAAAATGTGGTCGATCTTCACTAACTCATTTATACACCCCACTAACTCATTGTATAGGTTTATATAAATAAGACTTAGTATTTGTAATAGGCATCACACATATTCAGATATACAAAGTGGCAGAAAAATCGAGGGGATCTTCAGCAGCTCACCCTGAGCAGAAAATGGAATAGACTTCGATGGCTGTAGTTGGACCTCGTTGACGTCGATCCACATTAGGATTCTGCTAGGAGACCTCCTCATCGAGCCGCCTTTCTGGAAGAGAGACAATTTTACATTATATGCTAAATACAACTACTGCACGCATCTCTAGACAGGGGATAGAATAAAATAACTAAATTGATACAATATGCATATACGTGCAAGGAGTAATGTTACTAAGTAGAAGCAACTACTACAGATTCAAAAATACTGGTGAATACTGGTGAAGCATGGATAGTGGTTTAGTTCAGCTAACACATATCATGAAAATAGGAAGCATTTTGATTTCTTTATGTGCATACATGCTAACAGGCACAAAATATTGAAAGGAAAGCTGAATCGAACCAATTGTTAACACATGAAACAATTATTAGTCCATCCAAATTTATATGATTTGATTCAGATTTAAAACACATATATGTACATGATCTTTTTCCCTTCCCTATTCAGCTAAGTGTCCATTTACAACAAACATTAGGCAACAAGGATCCAACTCTTTTTATCAGCTCCATGTTTTCTGGTTGTTAATTTTTTTTGCTGCATGATATACACAAAACATTAGTAATGACAGCTTGCAAAACATCTGTATGATACCTACAGAACCAAAACATAGATCTTTGCCAAATAGCCCTAACATAGGAAGAAATATACATCAGGATAAGAGAAGTATGAAAAAGGCATGACCTTGTCAAAGGAAATATCTAACAAGACTAAATCCCACTGAATAAGTAGATCCTATAGGTGGCCACGTGTCAGCTAAACATATAGGTGACAAACCCATTCTGGAGCTGCAGCATTTTTTTGGGCCGAACTGTACAGGAACAATAACTTGTGTTGAACCGTACAAGATCAGTAAAGAAGTAATGACTGATAAGCATAGCACCTAAAATACATGGAATTTGGAATACCGTAACCATTTGGAAAACCGTAGCTGCACACAGGAGTAACAACAGATCAATACTGGTACACAGATAAGAATTGGAAGCCACATTACAAATTTATAATGGATGCCAGGAGACATTGATTTGCATGAGGAGACATTGATTTGCACTCATCACCACATGCATAAATTAATTAAGACCTCACAATGTTAGCAGGCAAGGCTACTGAGCAAGTGTAAAGCTAAATTAAAAGGACTTAACATGTAGGATTAGCAAGTTAAATTACTGATCACTAGAAGCTATATAGGAAGGAAGGATTACTGTGCTATGCTACTCAAAATAAAACAACCAAGTTGTTGATCGTTACAAGCAAGCAAATACAATGATTAATCCAGAGAGCAATGATGACTCGATCATTAAAGAGTTGCCTCAATTTTTCCATACCTGCACAAACCAATTGGACATGTTGACTTGCTGATCCAAGAGCAGAACCGACCTGATGCAGAGCTGCCTAGTTCCCACCGTCTAGCTGCTGAACTGTCCCTGCCCGTGGCTGACGCCAGCCTGCACCCCTTGCTATTGCTCCATCAGCTCATGTGTCTGGATGCGGACGGCCTGGGCGGAAGGAACCGGACAGCAAGGCCTCCCCGTAGAGCGAGCTGGGTCACTAACTCGTGCTGACCTAGGCCTCTTCCCCGTGCTGTGCACACCCCTGCGCAAGCGTGCAGATGCGCTCGACCTTTCTTCTCACATGCACACAAACAAAACGATGGAAGGAAGAACAGGCACAGTCAAAACAAGGCCTCTAACTTCGATTCAAAAATCCGCCCGAAATACTTCACAACGCTGTGCAGCGCACTCTCACTGGGGGGGGGGGGGGGGGGGGCGCACCGGAGGCAGGGGCAGCGACCGTAGAGGGTAAGAGTGCACGCGGATCTCGTCGTCGTCCTCGATCTACTACGGCTGGAGGTGGATGCAGATGCGGATTGTGTGTGCCACCGTCTCGCTTTGACCGGAGCAGGAGGGAGGCGCCCGTGGGGAGGGGTGGCCACGGAGGAGAGGGAGGGTGGGGTGGCTAGCTGCGGCGGCCATGGGGGGCTTCGAGTGGATCTGGGGATGGTGAGGTGAGGATGCAGCGGCCGGGAGGACAGGGGATGCGGGAGAAGTGAAGGCAGGTGACGGGTGAGTGAAAGAGCTAGGGTTTCGGGTGCCTTTTATTTGTCTCGGGATCAATTTGAAACGTCTGATTGCCCACGAACGGCTGAGATGAGTTGGGCCATGTGAGTCAAAATGGGCCTGGTCTCTTTCCTTCTCAACTTAATGTTTTTCTTTTTCTTTTTCTTTTTCATTTTATTACACTATTGTGAAGTAACATACTCCCTCCAGTTTGGTAAATGAAGTCGTTTTGGACATGATTTGAGTCAAACATTGGGAATATAAATCATGAATAACTTTCAAGTCATTGAGTTTGGAAATGTGAAAACTACATGAATAGATTTGTCTAGAAAAATGCTTTCATAAAAGTATTAATATGCTAGTTTTTAACAAATATTTTTATAAAAATAAGAAGTCAAAGTTGTACTTTGAAGACCGTGTCGCTGTCCTAAACGACTTTATTTACCAAACCGGAGGGAGTATAAAATAAATATCTTTCATACACAAATTTTTTTTCATCTGATAGACTTCATGTTAGTTTTCTATTATAAATTTTAAAAAACAATAAACTTGTTTACCATTTTCTATATGTTAAATGACTTTCTGCATAATTTTCGAAATTAATTTTAAATTGAACTACATGTGCATCTAATAAAATTACAAAATTGAAAAATATTATTAGGCTCATATGTTTCATTCTAGCCTATGTACTAGAGATGTATGAAATGGTCAACTATCTTAGAGAAAATACTATCTTCTATTACAAAAAAATTAAATTTAGATTTTTAAAATTTTCACTGTGATTATCTTTAATTCTTTTCACACATTATATGAATTTTTTAAATTTATTAATCATGATGAAATGTTGAAATGCAATGTGGGTAGGATTATGAGGAAATTGGCGCAACGTCATAGTGTTTGGACTTCGTATCGGGCTTCATATCCAACACTGCTAATCTATGACGAAATTTGACTGTTGTCATGGATGTAGTGTGATCTGTGACGAAATCTGTGACGAAATTGGCACAACGTCATAGTGTTTGAACTTCATATCGGGCTTCATATCTAGCACTGCGAATCTATGACGAAATCTGACTATTTGTCATGTATGTAGTGTGATCTGTGATGAAATCAAAATACGTCATGGGAATTTCGTCATGGATCAAAGGATTTCTTGTAGTGATAGTTTCTATATCTTTTCACATTGATCATAAAACAAAACTAAACATGACACGATTATTATGAACTAATTGAACTGACAGGCTTCTGAACCTGACGAAGATGAAAACAGAATGCTTGCACCAAGCTCTAGTTGTTTTGTGTATGCAAGGGAACAGGTCGGTACGACACGAGTTAGTTTGGAATAGTGATCTACTCCTAATGATTGTCGCGGAAGGTACAGAACGACGTCCCATATTTATTGTCGTTCACTAGGAGAGTAGTAGATTGTAGATGTTGTGCCGCAACACTGCCGGGTTAAAAGAAAGAAAATCAAAGCCTCGTGACCTCTCAGTCAACACCACAAGTAAAATTAAAGATAGTAAAAAAAAACAACTTTACTGCCTCGACGATCCCGGACCGCCGGGGGCAGAGCTCGACACTTATTCCCTTCACCTCGGCGACCAACTACAGGCTCACCTCTGCCGCCCGTCCGGCAGACCACTTCGCCGGCTCCATATGAGGCAAGGCAATGCGGCTACGCCTCAGTCCAAGCACTTGCTCGCGCATCGTGGTAGGCTGCCATCGACCGTCCTGTTCGTTTGGCTTATCGGTACCCACCAAACAAGCCAGTATTTTCTCTCCCGAACAAACCATCCTATCGACAAGAATCGCCCAACAATACTTTTCTCTCGTAACAAAAAAAGCGACCGGGTACATCGCCACTAACAGAAACGAACAGGCTGGACAACTCTTCTCCATCACCGGCGCATCATTGAAGACCACGAAGACCAGGACTATCTCCTCCTCCGCTGCCCTGGTGCGCGCTCCGTCTAGCGTCTACTTGATGGCCCTCCGTGCCCTAGCTCAGCTCCTTCTGGGAACTCTGGTCCCTAACAGAGCTGCCTCAAGGCACTACGACAGCCCACAGTCGGCGATCATCACAGCCGTCCTCTGGAATGTCAGGAAGAAAAGAAACAACCTGGTATTCTCCGACCTTCACACTCCCCCGGCCCGGCCACCATGAATGCCGTTGTCGCCACTGACCTAGAGCTCTGGGTTCATCAAACTAAGCAATCACTCTGGGCGTTCGGGTTACCCGATCCGATCGGGTCGGGTAGTTCGGGTAATGAAAAGTTCGGGTAATTGAAACTGTTACCCGATGTCAGCCCCGAAATTGTATTACCCGAAATTGCGGGTACCCGTAATTTCGGGTTCGGGTTCGGGTATTCCCGTTCTACCCGAAATTTGTAAATTGATAAAAAACCTCAAACATTATAGAATTTTTCAGCAACATAATTGATATAAAGTTTTCAACCACAAACATGCAAGTACTAGTAGAGTAGCAGTACAGTAGTGCTGTACGTGTACGACACAGGCACAACAAAGGCAAATAAAGTTTACAAGCAGTAGTACTAGTAGACTAGTAGACGATGAGCCGTGCTTGATAAGAACCGGGCGGCGGCACACGGATGGCTGCTCATCATCTTCAAGTTTTGGTGCTTGGTGTATGTGACTTGGAGTAGGAGGTGCCAACAGTCAGGGATGGCTGCTCATCATCTTTTCCTTGCCACCAAATTCTTGTATCCACTCTGTAAATGCACATTCCAGATTTACATATAATATTAGCAAGAGTAAATTGTCACAAATGTGATACTAAAGAAAGTAAGAAAATATGATACCTTTTTCTATTATTGCCAATTCATCCGTACTCTCTTGTACGTCAACAGTAGGCCTTCGAAGCCAATCTTGCGTGCATACTAAAGCCTCTAACGTGAATGGAGTAAGAGAGGTACGGAAGTCATCCAAAATACGCCCACCTGTGCTAAAAGCGGACTCTGATGCTACTGATGTGATGGGTGTAGCAAGTGCATCACGAGCCACGTGACCCAAAATTGGAAACCTACTTGAGTTGACTTTCCACCAAGCTAGAATGTCTATTTTCACATCTGGATCTTCAGCTTCTTCTGCTAGATATTTCTCAAGTTCGCATTTCTTTGTTCTTTGCTAGAACAATGACTTAGCTTCATCCTCTTGGCAATTTTCTCTTTAAGCATTCCTCCTCCTGCTTCCTTAGACTGATCAACATCAACTACTTGAGTTGCTTCTTCACCTGAAGAATAGATGTTCTTGTATTCTTCAAACAACTCTCTCACACAATCATTAATTGCTGCCCAAACCAATTGACCTCTTTCCTCACCAAATATCTCTTCAACAGTAAGCTTTAGGTACATAGATAACTTGTACCTTGGATCAAGGAATGCAACCACAAATATCATTAAGTTGATGTTCTCCTTCTCCTTCTCCTTGTCCTTTCCCTTGCCCTTGCTACGCCCTCTATCCCTTTCTTGGTCTTGCTGTCCGTCCTCACTGTCCTTACTATTGGTGTGCCAAAGCCCCCAATATTTATCAAATTTCTCCTTCATTCTTCTCCCCATTGATACTTGCAAATCATCTTCACCTTTGTTCGACCATTGCTTGAATCAACACTCTTACTTCTCCAATCTCATGAAAGAAGGTGTTACTACTCACATGAAGAGTAGTAGAGATACGTTCAGTTAGGTCATGGAAATGCTTTAGAAATGCTGCCATCTTCTTTGCATTCTCCAATCCTCCTCATCGGGATGACCAAGACCATCTTTTTCTTCAGAGAGATCAACAACATAATTAGTATCCTCTTCAGCTAGCCTTAGGAACACTTTCTCATACCCAATTGCACCCTGCAACATCGAATAGGTTGAATTCCACCTAGTTGGACAATCAAGTTTCAAAAAAGCTTTGTCGCCCACTTTCTCTTCCTCAGCAATTTCTTTAAACTTCACCAACCTTGAAGTCCCATTTTTGATATATCTAATAGCAGCCCTAATCCGCTTAATAGATGGTGCCACTTCTTGCAAACCATCTTTTACAATAAGATTAGTAACGTGTGCAGCACACCTAAAATGCATAAACTTGCCTTTAGCAATATTGCTTTTTTGCAACAGCCTATGCTTCCTCAAGTAATCAACACCACTGTCATTGGCACTCGCATTATCCACTGTCACAGCCATTACTCTATGCAGACCCCAATCTTCTAAGCATCTCATCAAGTTCTTACCAATATCCTCCCCCTTGTGACCCTTTACCATGAAAAAACTGATCATTTTCTTATGCAAATTCCAGTTTTGATCAATGAACGTTCTTTATAACAGTCATATATCCATCTTGAACTTGAGAAGTCCAGCAATCTGTTGTTAGGCACACTCTCTGACAAGAATCTTTGAAAAACTTCTTTAGCTTGACTTTCTCTTCATAGTAAACACGTACAACATCCCTTGTAAGAGTTCTTCTAGATGGAAGGCCGAAAACGAGGACATGCTTTGGCTAGAAATTTCCTCAAACCAGGCTTCTCCCCTAAACAAAAGGGTTGCTCGTCTTCTATTACCATCTCAGCAAAGGCCTCTCTAAGTGCATCTTGATCAAACCTCCAAGTGGCAGGAGCTTCCCCACAAGCAGCTTGCAAGGTGCCTTGCTTCGGATCCTTGTCATTGTCACATCCGATTTTCCATAGAAAACCGAATGCATCTCATATGTGTGCCAGGATCACAATTTCACACATATGATAGACCCATGAGTGTAATATCACAAGACATTGCTCAAAACGTACATAAAAGGTTTATTAACTTTTATTACACTCACGAGGGTAGACACGGAGGTCTTTACACGAACAACGATAACTATGAAGACACGACTCCATCTTCATCTTCCACGAGCTTCGATCGGTTGATTGCATCCTCGGAACTTCTCGTAGTCGGTGAAGTACTCCACTCCGGATTCTTCTCTCGAACGGCGTAAGCAAGGATGAGTACACTTATGGTTGGTACTCGGCAAGGCCACGGAATAACCGGAAAGCAATATTAATCCATCTTTAAGTTCAATTAATCATGTGAGGGTCCGGCCGCTCTTGACCGTGAGCACGGCCGATCGATTAGTTTTACACTCTGCAGAGGGTTGCACACTTTTCCCACGGTTCGCGTAAAAGTTCCAAAGAACTTTGAACCCAACCACGCATGTGCCGATCGAGCACAATACCACACTTCCGAGGTGTGATTGCATAGGGACGCTACGAAGCCTTTACAAAGATATGCAAAAGCATCAACAACCCACGACGATTCTGACTCGGGCGGACCATAACCCTCCCTAGTGGCCAGCACCTTAGCAAAGGCCGCTACCCCAAAAGAACCGGGCTATACCCCCGCAACCCGAGCCCCCCGTGTTCCTTTCGGATAAGGTCGTCAATACAATCACACACCTAATTAATTGGCTAAGCCGAGCCATGTGGACTGTGGTTGCACTTTGTTTTCCGGGTGGTTCTCCATGTTCCGATTAATTTATAGTGTTCTTGATTAAAGCATAGGTAGAAGGGTGGTTAGGGTCACTTGCCTTTCTCCAACGATAAGCTACTTTCCTTATCTGCAAAGCTCTGCACTTGTTCTTCCTCGAACGGCGCGTTGGCTACGATCATGCAAGAAAACATGCAATAAATAAAACAATACATCAAACATTACCAAAATACTAAAACAAGCTTTTAGAAATGACGGGCTTGGAGAGACGATCGCATGGATACCAAGAACGCGTAAAACAAAGCTAGGATGAAAAAGTTATGGCTGAAACAAGATTCAGGGACTAAATTGTGAATATCTGAAAGTTTATGGAGTTTTCTGCAAGATTTCAGGGACCTAAACATAATTATGTGTGAAACTAGGAGGTCTAACATGTAAAAGATCAAGGATGGACTATAGAACATAGAAACTAAGGACTGCAGGGGCCTAAGCATAAAAGAAAAGACTTAGCTGAAAGGCTTTTATATAGGTGGAAGGCTATATTTGTGAATTCAGGAACGTGGGGGTTCTTTTCGCAAAATTGCCAGGGCGGCCGGCGGGTGAGCTGCAGTGGCGCCACGTGGCGAGCTGCGATTGGATGTGCTGACGCGAGCATGAAGCAGAGCTGACGCAAGCAGTGACGCAGCTGCTGACGCCAGCGGTGGACCGACGCGGTGGACTTGGTCCATCGGTCCACCGTGGACCAATCTAAGGGTTATGAGGCCCTTTTAATCTGGACCGCCCGCCGCGATCGGACGGCCCAGATGCCACACAGGCGGCAGCGGCGGCGGGAGGCGGCCGGCGGCGGCGAGCGCGGCGGCGGCGGCGGCGGGGCTCGCCGGAGATGGCCGAGAATAAGGCTCCGGTGCGCCATTTTCGACGGCGAGGGCATGGAGAGGAAGAGGAGAAGGAGAGGAAACTCACCGGTGGCTTGAAGAGGAGGGAGGGAGGCCGTAGGAGGAGATCGGGCGGCGCGGTGGAGCTCCGGCGGCGGCGGAGCTCCGGTTCCTACGCGCGCGGGTAGGGGCGGGGAGGTGGTGCGGGTGGAGCGAGGGGGGTGTTGCTGCCCCTTTATAGGGCGGAGAGGGAAGGGGAAGGGCGCGGAGGCGGTGGGTGGGGAGCTCGCCGGCCGGCCATTAATGGCGGCGGCGGGCGGCTCGGTGCGGCGCCCGTTACGGGGAGGGGAAGAGCCGAGGCGGCGGTGGGTGAGTGGGGGCGGTGCCTTAATGGCGTAGTGGAGGAGGCGGACGGGCGCGGGGGAGCCGGGGGAGGGCGGGACGGCGGCGCGGGAGGCGGCACGGCCGTGGGGAGGTAGGGGACGACCCCGACAGGTGGGCCCCCCTGTCGGCGGCTGTGTGAGGGGGAGAGAGGGAAGGAGCGCTGGGCCGCGGGATAAGTGGGCCGGGCCGCGATGGAACAGAAATGAGGGAGGAGAGGTGGGCCGCGGGGTTGGGGAGGAAGGTTTGTTTTGTTTTTTTTCAAATCCTTTTTCAAACCAATATTTTCAACACTTTTAAATTCAAATCTTTTACACAACTTTCTCCAAATTTTCCCCAACTATTTTAAAGACTTTTCAAAAACCTTTTTAAACAACTTTTCAAACATTTTTAAATTCAAACTTTTACACAAATTTTCACAAACTTTTTCACAATTATTTTAAGGACTTTTCACAAATATTTTTTTAAGACTTTTAAAACCACACCACAACCAAAACTCATGCATTTCAACATGATGCACAAACACTTGGGTGATTCTAATTATTAAATGATGTTTAATTTAATTAAAGGCAAATTTATTTATTCAAATTTATTAAATCCTTAGAAAATAAAAACTAAGCCTTATTTCTAACAATATTTTATTGTGATGGAATTTTCGGGTGTTACAGTCATGAACATGAGGATTACGCTTGCATGTCTTGAAGTGTTTATTCAATGCAGATGTGCCATGTCCCCTTGTGTCAGCCTTGATTTCACGGCTGCAATATTTGCACTTTCCAGCCTTCACAAGTCCTTTGTCATCCTTGATCTTGATAAAATGTTGCCACATCTCAGACCTTGATGCAAGCTCCTTCCTCTTGACATCTTGATTCACTGTCTTATCATCCACATCAATGACCACTTCGGTCCTGCCATGGTCCTGAGTCTCCACTGGCACCATATCCATGGCACCGAGTGCCGATGTGATCGGTTCAATAGTATCCCCCGGCTCGGCATCTACAAGAAAAAAAATTGAGCACTAAAATCAATATGCATGTAGGACATCAATCACATACAGATCAGTAAACAAAGGGATAGCAGTATAGACTAAGCCACTAAGGGATCAAAATTCAGATCAATAAACAAACGGATAGCACTTTAGACTAGCAGATCAATAAACATGAAAAAAATAAGCATGCGTCGGTGTCCAAACTGGTTACATCTAGTCATCACACTTCACACATAGACTAGTCACTAATCATAATCATTCAATAGTAGAACCGATAACAGAAGTTACAGAACAAAATGAACAAAGGGCTAGGGTTAGGGATCAAGGAACACATACATTGCATGACGATTCCAACGTGGCGGCCGTCCTCAATCTCCAAGTCTCCCGACGCCGGTGTCCAAACTTCGACGAGGTGGTGGCAGGTGGAGTCGACGAGCAGCGAACAACGGAAGTGGAGTGCGTACGGGACGCGGTGGTGGACTCCCTCCGGCTCGCCGCTCGTGGACGTCTTCGTCGACGAGGTGGCAGACTGGTGGCAGGTGGTGTCGCCTCGCCTACTCGCGGTCTCGCGCGCCGTCGCGATAGCGGTCGCGGCCTGTGGCGGCTGTCGCCTCGCCTCCCAGAGTTCCAGTCCCCACGAGTCACGACTCATGACTAAAGAAGCGGCGCTGGCTGCGTTGGGCGCCAGCGGACTAGGGTTTGGTGGGATGGGTCGATGGGATGCCAACTTGGGCCAATGTTGGGCCAGGCCAGCCGACCAGGAGTGGAATCATAGATGTTTGCAAAGTTCGGGTACTACGGGTAGTTCGGGTACCGGGACTCACTACCCGAATTACCCAATAAAACTTCGGGTAATTAGATTCACTACCCGAATTAGCATCGGGTAGTGCGGGTTCGGGTAGTTTGGGTTCGATTCCGGGTAGTTCGGGTTCGGGTAACGGGTAGCGGGTAATATGCCCAGAGTGACTAAGCAACAAGGAACCAAAGCCTCCCCTCTCTTTTGGAGCACCCTCTTTAGGAGCATTGTAATTTAACTGTATCATACTCCCCTCCTACCCCTTTTCACAAATCTCGTATGTACCAACTTCACATATCAATGAAATAGCTCATACCGACATCTTACCCACCCTAGTCCCTAAAACAATCAACTTTACGGGACGGATCTAGCCTCATCCACTGACCACTGGTGGTCGTTACCAGCCCACCCTCGAATAGCGGAGCGGTGTCACGGTCTTTTTCTTTTGCATCGGTGGCTGCACAACTTTTCAGCGACCGTCATTAGAGCAACTCCAAGAGCTTCTCTAAACATCACTAGCTAAAATTCTGATTTGGCTAGTATGTAAAATGAAATAGCTAGCAAAAAGTTGGTGAAATCCAACAGACACACTAAAATCAACTCTCCATATGTTCCACCGCTAGTGGGTCCCGCCTACCATACTCATGTACAAGGGGATATCTAGCGGGACTGGTTAGCCAAAGATGGCTAGCGAAACCTACGGTTTAGCTAGCGGAGGATAGTGTTAGCAATTCGCTCAATAGGTAGGAACTGAAGGAGAGGAAGGGAGGAGAAGAGCAACAGACAGGGGAAGGAGAAGGAAGAAAGAGTGGCGGCGGAGAATTCTTTTAGAGTTAGGGTTCATTTAGATACATCATATCTCTTCCTCCCTTCACTCCTCCTACTTATACTTGTTCATTACATCCATTCAGGACCGAATACATTAGCATTGGGCCGAGACGTCCGCTTGCTTTTGGGCCGTGCTTCTGGACGAGTCACTGTATCCTCTGGGCCGGCCTCTTGAGTAACTGTGCTAACATCCCCTGTCGGGCATACTCCCCGGGTATCCATACAAGGAAGGATGAAGACGGTCTCCTACTAGAATTATCATGTAAACCTACTAGGACTTGTACTGTGTAATCCTACTAGGACTCCTGCCTTGTAACCGACTAGGAACCCGCCCCCTGGACTATATAAAGGAGGGTCGGGTACCTAGCCGGGCACCTGACCTGATCTCAACCCAACACCAAGCGCAGGGCGCCATACTTGATCCCCAAACAGAACGTAGGGTTCGCCACCTTGGCAACCCGAACCTGTATAAATCTTGTGTCCCGTGTCCTTGCGCATACCTTCGAGTTCTCGGTCTCCCGATCACGATCCTCCACCGCACAATCTACTACCTCGGGTACCCCTTGGTAGGTTTGCCGGTCCAAAACACCGACAGCTGGCGTGCCAGGTAGGGGTGATCATCACCACCGATGAGCTCGGAGGACCTTCATCAACAAGATCAATCTACTGGACGTGATAACGTTGTTGTTCAGTATTATCTAGCGGCGATGCGGTGTGTAATCCGAGACGGGTTCAAGGGTTCTTGCCGAAATTTGAAATCAAGTCAATCTACACAGCCATCAGATCATCAGCAGTGACGCAGCACAAGACAAGTACTCTGTTCCCGAAGCAGAGTCGACGCTCCCAGGAAGACGCCTCCATCCAACACGCCGACTCAACTTGGTTCGAATACAATAAAAATCGGCGCAGCGCCAAATTCCTGCGAGGGTGAAAACTCCGTCGCCAGCAAAAAAAAATTTTGCCGCCATCATTACAAGTAGAAAAACAAACCGCACAAGGTGCCGATTCCACGTCCAGCGGTCACCAGCTCGAGGCTACCTCGGTCTCCTAAGCCGAATTGACGAGTTGCTTTTCCGTTTGAAGTCACCGAGTCGATTTACGGTGTCGGCCAGTACAAGAGGGGCATCTGTCCTGTCCGGTTCCGAGTCTGAGTCGAGCTACAGTCAGGGTTAGACTTACTGTTGGTAACCGACCGGTTTACCGCGGTAACCGGCCTGGACCGGTTACGGTACCGGCCGGTTACCAACCGTAAGGTTTACAAAATTTTGAATTTGAATTTCAAAAATTGAAAATTGTGGAAAATATCCCTAAAAATACTTCGTGATTTATTGAGTGTAATGGTGTCAAATTTGTTGCAAACGTAGTTCATTTAGTATAAATTTCAACCAAAAGAAGTTAAACCAAAAAAGAAAAAAGAAAAAAAACAGCCGGCCCAGCTCGGCCCACTAAGGCCCAACCATGGGGGTGTCAAAATAACCCCAAACCTACCCGAGGCTCACTTGGGGCTGCTTCCCAGCGCCGTCCGCCCCTATCCGCCCCCGTCCGCCCCCCGTGTGCCCGTCCCGGTCGCCGGCGGCACGCAACCGCTCCCCGGCCGGCGGTTTACGCGCGGTTAGCGCGGTAAGCCGGCGGAGGGCGGATCCAAGGCGGCGCGGTGGTAAACCGACGGTTGGGGTCGGTTTACCGACCCGGCCGCGCGGTAATCCGTCGCGAGTCCGCGGTTAGCCGAGCGCGAGTAAGTCACTTGTTTGTTGATAGGATTTGTTGTAGGATGTAGGGTGTAGATAGGATTTGTTGTAGGATGTAGATAGCATTTGATTTAGGGTGTAGATAGGGTTTGATTTAGGATGTAGATAGGATTTGATTTATGGTGTAGATAGGGTTTGATTTAGGATGTAGATAGGATTTGATTTAGGATGTAGATAGGGTTTGATTTAGGAGGTAGATATGATTTGATTTAGGGTGTAGATTTTAGGTTTGATTTTAGATATGTTATTTAAAACTTTATATGATTTATGTGATTGATTTGTGGATGTTTTCCATTTATGCAGATACAAAATGGCATCTGGAGATGTTGTGTGGGAACACGGTGAAAATCATCACCCCGGATGACGATGCAACTATTGTCATACTTACAAAAGTGGAGGTGGTGCGACTAGGTTCAAATAACATTTGGCTGGAAGAGGGACCCAGGTGGTCGATTGCAGGAATGTGCCAGCACCTGTGCGGGAGTACTTTCAACGTGAGATTGAGAGGACTAAGAAGGCAACGTATGAACGGAATAAAGAGAGGTTGAGAAAGGAGACGGTTGCAGCCGAGGGAAACTATCCTAATGCAGAAGATGATGAGGAGGCTCAATTGGAGTGTGCCATCCACCTATCGAGAGCTGAAGAATTGTACCGTCAGGGAGTGGAACAGAGAGGTGGTGCATATGAGCACGTTCGGTTTTCCTATGTTCAGCTTCGGCTTACCGGTTACCGGTCCAAACCGATCCCGTACCGATTGAACTGTCGTTTGATTTGAAAATTTGAATTTGCTCGGTAACCAGCGGTTACCGCGGCTTACCGAGTGGTAAACCGTTACCGAGGGTCGGCGGTTAGGGAGGCCAGACCGGTAAGGTTAACCCTGGCTGCGGTGCGGGCGAAACAATTTGCTGCCTCTCGCTGTGTACCCACGTGAAGACATGGATCGCGATATCCAACCGAGCTCCTGTATCGAGAACTCAAAGATCCTGTGTCAAGAATTCAATCATCAGCATGCACGTGTAATCCAAGGAGTGCATTTGCTCTTGGCTACGCGCACACCAGTTGTGTACCAGGAGTTATTAATCAAGATCTTTGCTTGGCGCACACGACAAAACGTATGCGAGTACAACTACACTCTGACAACACCGTGTTGCGACTACTCGTCTCCTTGTAGCATCGGCTCTACATCAACTGTGTCATGCGCCACGACTACTTGGCCGCACCTGTTCTACTGCACCTATGCCGTGCGCCCGGATGCGCCGTCTCGCCACTCGACTTCTCGTCGGTCAATCGCACTGGCTCTCGCCGTGCGTCCGGTCACTGCGTCTCGCGGCGCGACTACTCGTCGTCCGGATTGCACCGACTCTACTGCGCCTATGTCGTGCATCCGGACGCGTCGTCTCGCCACTCGACTTCTCGTCGGTCGGTCGCACTGGCTCTCGCCATGCGTCCGGTCACTGCATCTCGCGGCACGACTACTCGTCGTCCTGATTGCACCGGCTCTACTGCGCCTATGTCGTGCATCCGTACGCGCCATCTCGCCGCTCGACTTCTTGTCGGTCGGTCGCGCTGGCTCTCGCCGTGTGCCCGGTCATTCCGTTGTGCGTCGTGACTACCTGTCTCGCGGCCGCAATGGATATACTTCGACTCCGCCACGCATCTGGGTGCCTCGGCACGTTGCGTGGCTCGTCACGCGGCTCGTCGCGCTGCTCGTCGTCGACTACTTCGACTACGCTGCGCGTCCGGGTGCCCCGGCACGTCGCGCGCTCGTCGTTGACAACTTCGACTACGCCGCACGTCCGGGTGCCTCGGCACGTCGCGCGCGGCTCGTCACGCGGCTCGTCGTGCCGCTCATCGTCGACTACTTCGACTATGCCGCGTGTCCGGGTGCCTCGGCACGTCGTGGGGCTTGTCACGCGGCTCGTCGCGCCGCTCGTCGTCGACTACTCCGCCTCACGCAGGCTCGTCGTCGACTACTTCGCCTACGCTGCGCGTCCGGGTGCCTCGGCTCGTCACGCGGCTCGTCCTCGACTACTTCGACTACGTCGCGCATCCGGGTGCCTCGGCACGTCGCGCGGCTCGTCACGCCGCTCGTCGACGACTACTCCGTGCGCCGTGCCTTCGTCTTGCGGCAACACCGGCTCTACTTCGAGTACGCCGCGCGCCGCCGCGACGTCGTTTTCTGGTCGCATCGCGTCGACCACTCATCTCAACTAATTTTCCTAACTAGTCGAGAACGGTAGTCACGCCCCCCAAAACCAGTCAGAATCAACTCTGACTAGTCAACTTCAACAACAACCGTCGTGGCTCCATCGTCGACCACCACGACTTCATCAACAGTCTGCCCAGGCAGCAACAACTAAGTCATTTTTTTAAATGATTACTGTTTTCTATTTTCTTGGCTTGTTCTCCTCATCATGTAGGACTACTTGCCGACTACTCATTTGTGTAAGCTTCTCGGCGGGTTTTCCCGAGAGCTACACTCTGCTGACTACTCTTGGGGTATATCGATCAAGTCACCACGAGCCTACTTCATCAACTCGGGGGCTATCCCAAGGAGGCAGCTTCTAAAGTCAGCTCTGTGCGGCAACTTAAAGTCGACTCCGGTCGCACCTTCGCCTGCTCTGGCAGCATACTGCGTGTGTAAGCTTCGATGGAACCTAGCTGTAAGTGGCCCTCGCGTCCTGGCAACGATGGTCCCTAACTGCCCGTGGTCTTCACACTCTGTACCTTGGGTCTGAAATCCATGGCCTAGGTACACAAGTCGACTCCGGTCGCACCTTCAAGCCCACTCCGACGGCAACTGTACCTTGGGTCTGAAATCCATGGCTCAGGTACTTAAGCCCACTTTGGTGGCACAAGTCGACGCTAACGGTCGCACCCAAGCCCACTCCGGTGGCACAAGCCGACTTCGGTCGCAATCTTAAGCCCGCTCCGGCGGCAAAACTATTAGTTTTCTCTGATTTGTTATTCACTTTGGCTTTCCGGAAAGTGCTTTTCGTTTTTTGCATCTTAAGTCCACCCCCTGTGGCGCAAAGTCGACTACTGTAGTCGCATCTAAAGTCCGTTTCACACGGCAATTAATGTCGGCTACTGTAGTCGCATCCAAAGTCTGCTCCGCGCGGCAACTAAAGTCGACTTCGGTTTTCAAGTCACATCTCAAAGTCCGCTCCGTGTGGCACAAAGTCGACTTCGGTTTTCAACTCGCATTCTAAAGTCCGCTCTTCCGGCATCTAAAGTCGACTTTGGTCACATATAAAGTCTGCTCTGAAGGCACGACTACTTCTCAACCTCCACGGCTCGACGCCAAACTACTACTCGGAATCTCTCCAGCTCGGGGGCTGCACTCAAATTACTACTTGAGGATAACTTCAGCAGGCTTCGCTCACTCTCAAGCTCGGAGGCTCCGCACCAACAACTACTCGATGTGGCTCATACGACTCTCTTATCTCGAGGGCTACACGCTGCAAGAGTACTCGGATGATGGCTTTCGTGGATACTGAAGACCCTTGGATTGATTGCCTAATCATTTCAAGGCTCGGGGGCTGCTATGCTACACCCATCATTCAATTTTTCAAGACGGAAGATTCGGAATCAAGATTGACCCTCAGCTAGAGTCTACGACTCAACCTAAAGCTCGGGGGCTACTCCATATGGTGTGTGATTTTGCAACTGCACTTCCATATAAATCTCGACTTCAAGATAAATGAGCTGGACCACCTTCCAGCCTTGTGGCAGTTCAGGTACTATTGAAGACTTCTCCAAGCAGTACTCGAGGACACTCAAGAACTACTCGAAGAGGCTTCAAGACTACTTGAACTACTACACTCAACTACAATGTGCTCGGGGGCTTGTCGGGCATACTCCCCGGGTACCCATACAAGGAAGGATGAAGACGGTCTCCTACTAGAATTATCCTGTAATCCTACTAGGACTTGTACCGTGTAATCCTACTAGGACTCCTGCCTTGTAACCGACTAGGAACCTGCCCCCTGGACTATATAAAGGAGGGTCGGGTACCTAGCCGGGCACCTGTCCTGATCTCAACTCAACACCAAGCGCAGGGTGCCATACTTGATCCCCAAACAGGACGTAGGATTCGCCACCTTGGCAACCCGAACCTGTATAAATCTTGTGTCCCGTGTCCTTGCGCATACCTTCGAGTTCTCGGTCTCCCGATCACGATCCTCCACCGCACAATCTACTACCTCAGGTACTCCCTTGGTAGGTTTGCCGGTCCAAAACACCGACACCCCCTCCTGTTGAGAACGGGCATGTCCCCATGCCGGAGCAAAAGGAAAACGCTGCTTGACTGCAATCAGATTTTCCCAGGTGGCCAAGGTAACTGGCATACCTGACCATTTGATGAGAACCTGCTCCACTGGTCGAGCATCCACAGTACAACGACGTTGGAGGATTCTCTCTGGAAACTGGAGCTCTGAGTTATCTGCAGATAGACTTGGAGATACAGACTGAGTGCCCACCGACTGCTTGAGCTGAGAGACATGAAAAATGGGGTGGATAGCAGAAGTAGCAGGAAATTCAAGCTTGTAAGCGTCCGAACCAATGCGAGCAATAACACGAAATTGTCCAAAGAACTTGTAGGCAAGCTTCTGATTAGAGCGGCGAGCTAGAGAAGATTGTACATACGGCTGGAGCTTCAAATAACCCAACAGAGAAGGAGCGTTCTGACCTATTTTTGTCTGCCTGACGCTTCATACGCGCTTGAGCACGCAATAGATGTTGTTTCACCAACTCATGCATAATGGCACGCTCTTCCAGCCATTGAGACAATTCAGGAACAGAAGATGCCACTGAAGGTTCCAGCCCGAAGTGCCGAGGCGGAACTCCATACAAAACTTCAAATGGGGAACGCTGTAGAGCAAAATGAAAGCTTGTATTGTACCAAAATTCTGCAAGAGGCAGCCAATTGATCCATTTAGACAGACAAGGGTGAACAAAGCAACGCAAGTAAGTCTCGAGGCATTGGTTTACACGCTCGGTCTGGCCGTCGGTTTGCGGATGATAAGCAGAGCTCATACGCAACTGTACACTAGCCAGCTTGAACAGTTCCTGCCAAAGATTGCTTGTAAACACTTTATCTTTGTCAGAAATGATAGACTTTGGCAGACCATGATAGCGATACACATGATCCATGAAAGCTTTTGCCACTGTGGCTGCCGTAAAAGGGTGACGCAATGGTATAAAGTGGCTGAATTTGCTGAATTTATCAACCACCACGAGAATTGCACTAGCTGTTGCCGACTTGGGAAGGCCCTCTACAAAGTCCATGGACACCACTTCCCAGGATGCGGACGACACTGGTAAGGGCTACAACAAGCCAGGGTACTTGGCCCGGTCCGGCTTTGCCTGTTGACAAATGGCACAAGCTTGGACAAATGATTGGATATCTGCTTTCATACCTGGCCAATAGAACATATTCTTGATTTTACTATAAGTTACTAGAATACCGGAGTGGCCGCCAATGGGACTGTTATGAAGAGCCTGCATAACCTGCTGTTGCATGCTTCTGTTAGAACCCAACCACACCTTGCCCTTAAAGCGGATCAGTCCATTGACTAGTGAGTAAGGAGGTACAGAAGTGCCAGCTACAGAGAGTTTAGTGAGAAGATCCAATGCTTGAGGGTCTTGAGAGTAGGATGAAGTAATCTGCTCCAACCACCGGGGAGTGACCGTGGAAATGGCCATGGATTGATCTCCTGGTGCTCTACGAGACAAGGCATCAGCCACTCGGTTGTCAGAGCCCTTCTTGTACACTATAGAGTATTGCAGACCAAGCAGTTTGGAGAACACTTTCTGTTGCCATGGTGTGTGGAGGTGCTGCTCGTTGAGGTGAATCAAACTACGCTGATCAGTGTAGATATAGAACTGCCCCTGCAGCAAATAATGTCTCCATTGGTCCACTGCTACTAGTATTGCCAAGTACTCTTTTTCATAAGGAGACAGTCCTTGATTACGAGGACTCAGCGCCTTGCTGATGAAGGCTAGGGGGTGCCCATCTTGCATCAGTACCGCGCCAAATTCCCTTTCCACAAGCATCAGTCACAACATGAAATGGTTTGGCAAAATTGGGCAAGGCAAGAACCGTTGTTGTACTGAGAGCTTGCTTGAGCATATCGAAGGCATCTGAGTGTTCTGGCAGACATACGAACAATGCATCCTTTTTCAACAGATTGGTGAGAGGCTTTGCAATCAACCCGAAGTTGCGCACGAACTTCCTGTAATAACCTGCCAATCCGAGGAACCCTCTCAACTCTTTGACTGAAGTGGGAACTGGCCAGCTAGTCACAACTTGGATTTTGGCCGGATCAGTAGCTATGCCTTCCTCGCTAATGATGTGTCCCAAATAACTTACTGACCGCTGCGCAAACTTGCATTTCGATAACTTGACAAACCACTGGTCTTGCTGAAGCCACTGAAACACCAGCTCAATGTGGACCAAGTGCTCGGCATACGTCTTGATGTAAATCAGGATGTCATCGAAAAATACAATGACAAATTTGCGCAGACCCGGGGCTAATGTAACATTCATCGCCCCCTGGAAGGTTCCCGGCGCCCCGGTAAGGCCGAAGGCTACCACATGAAACTCATAATGCCTAGAATGTGTCTAAAATGCTGTCTTAAATTCCTCACCAGCTTTGAGACGAATCTGGTGAAACCCAGAACGAAGGTCCAGATTGGTGAACCAACTGGCACCGGCCAACTCATCCATCAACTGATCAAAGACAGGAACTGGGTACTTGGACTTAAGTGTCAGAGCGTTGAGGTGACGAAAGTCAACACAAAAGCGATATGTGTCGTCTTTCTTTTTGACCAACAGAACTGGAGAAGAAAACAGGCTAGTGCTGTGCTGAATAATGCCTTTGGATAACATGTCCTTCACTTGATTCTCGATTTCGTCCTTCAAGGCTGGAGGGTAGCGATACGACCGTATATTCACTGGCCTGGCGCCTGGAACAAGAGGGATCTCATGGTCACAAGCACGCGACGGAGGTAACCCATCTGATTCTTCAAAGAGAACACCAAACTGAGCTATAAGCGACTGCACTTCAGAGGGTAGAAAGGAGATTTGAGAGTCCACTGTCCCTTCCTGAGTCACACAGCATAACTGCAAGAGCACACTTTCTGGAGAATCTGGAAGTTCCCCTTGAAGCCACACTTAACTGCCCTGATGCGGAAGTTGCAACCACTTCTCCTTCCAATGCACCTTCATGGGGCTATGGGCTTCAAGCCAATCCATACCAATTATCACATCGTAGGCAGTCAGAGGAAGGACCCTGAGATCTGTCTGGAATATATGAGACTGTACAGACCATTCCGCTCGCTGGATAACAGCAGTACACTGAAGAATCCCACCCCCAGCCACCTGAACAGCAGTCGACACTGGTAAATAGGTAACTTGTGCTAGCTGTTGAGCCACCGCAGCACTGATGAACGAACTGGTGCTCCCAGAGTCAATTAAGATGGAGACCTTGTGGCGCTGAATAGTGCCCCACAGCTTAATGGTTCTTGCAACTAAAGAACCACTGACTGCAGACTTTGAAATAGCCAGAAACACATGGTTCTCAGTCGCTACATGTCTGTTGGGACCATATGATTCATCAGAGTCGTCATCGAGCTGGAACAATTCCCACAACTGCTGAACTGCGTGTAGCTGAACTGTAGGAGCACACCGATGCTCTTTAGTCCACTTCTCATTACATTTGTAACACAAGCCAAGAGCACGCCGATATGAGCGGAGAGCCGCAACCTTAGGTTCAGGAGAAGACACTGCTTGAGCAGATTCCACACCCCGACGGTCATCAGCGACTCCGGGCGCATGCTACTTGTCACCAACTGGAGGTGTGGGTAATGGCAGCAGATTTCTACTGTAAGTCTTGGAAGAAAATCCAGGCTCACGCTTCTTATAATCACGGCGCTTATAAGAATCTCCCACTTCTTCCTGCAAGGTAGCAAGAACACAAGCAATATCCAAGTCCGCAGGTCGTTGAACAAGCACTACAGACTTAATATCATCGCGAAGCCCATCAATAAATTGTAATGTGTAATAGAGAGGGTCAGTGGTAGTGGTGTAGGATGACAATTAATCTATTAACGGGGAAAATTCCTCTACATAATCAGCTACTGTGCCAGACTGTTTAATATGAAACAGTTGGCGAACAAGGATTTCTTGTTGATCCCGACCAAACCTATCATGAACTAGTTGGGTATAGGCCATGACGGACCCATACCCGTTCTCCCGGAGGTGGTTGTCGAAGCGGTGCCCTTCAAGGCTGATGGGTGATGGCTGGGTTGCCGGCGGATGGAGTCGCCGCAGCCATCTCGGGTGTGGGCAGGATGCCCGTAGCAGGTCCCGTACGGTCGAGAAGCACTCGATCGATCTTGTTGCTGAGGGTGGAGAGCTGCTGCTTGAGGTCGTCGACGCGCGACTCGAGGGAGTACTTGTGGTCTTCAAGGTAGCTTCATTTTTGGACATCTCTGTTTGCATCTGAATTGATTATTTTGCAATGTCCATTAAAGCAAGTGCTTAGCGGGCCCCTCCGCTGGTGAGTCGTGCAGCTGCTCCCTCTCCTGGCGAGCCACGCGGCGCCTCCCCTCCATCGGCGAGCCCCTCCGTGGTGAACCCTCGACGAGCACTGGCCTGTTCCAATGTTGTGAAAGAAGTGGTCAAATGCCAATTCTGTGCTTGTGTACATCCATACATAAATTGGATTTAATTCGTTGTTATGATTCATGAATTCAAAGAGGACCCGCTAGAATAAAGTCTACGAGAGGGAGGAAGCTTTATTCTCGGAGACAATATTTTAAAGGCTAAACTTGCCCTCGTCTTGCTTATTTTGAAGGCCAATGATAGCGAGTAGACGCGGCATTAGCCGAACTTGATAGGCTGTCTTCCATTCCTTGCTCATTTGCAGTAAGCTGCCGGTCCGTCCATTCTGGCTGCTTCTCCCATCTATCAAGGCGTCAAACATCCATCATGTTCGCTGCAATTATCAGGCGGCGCCCTAGCGGAGGTAGAGGCCGATCGACGGCTGCTCTCCCACCGCGCGCGCCGGCGGCAGCCACGGAGTCGTCGTCGGAGGCCAAACTGTCGTCCTCCGTTTCAGCCCGATATCTGATAACGGTATCGGTCAGTGGCGGCGCCTCAGGTAACTCCTCCTCGACCAACTACACATCCAGCCGGGGCTCTGTCTTGTCCTCCGACGAACTAGGTGTTCCGCTTCAGATTATCGACGATGAAGAAAAGCCAGAGAAGCTGGAGCACGCCAAGCACCTGGCCTGGCTGGCCAATGAATTCTGTAGCGGCGATGGCGCCCTGGAGAGGTGGCTCTCCGAGATGGGCGTCGGCTGGGTTCTTGACCTCGCCGACGATCCGTCCGCAGGGACGACCAGCTTGCTGCGAGCACAACCCCAACGTAATAACCTCACGGAGAGGTGGATCCGGGCTCTCACTGAGGTCACAGATACCGACCATCTCAAGCACATCGTGAGGGGAACGGACGTGTCGAGACGTGTCCAGTTGTTTCGAATTGTCGAGGCAACTGTGCTCAAGATGCTCCATTTCGTTGACGCCTTGTTAGCTGCCGCGGATCTTGATGCTACCACTGGCGGCACCGCTGGTGTTAGTGTTACCAATGGGGAGCAGCAGGCGCCGTTAGAGAACCTCCAGGAACTGCTCGACGTGCGTGATGCTCTGTCCAGCGCCTCACAAGGCATCCAGTTATGTTTGGATTCAGACTGCTCGGCGGAAGTAGACGCTCAAGGGAGGAAGTTGCCCAGCCTCTTGTCTGAAAAAGAGCCCAGGTTGGAAGAAGCCATATGGAACACCATGGAGATAGTTAGGTACAGTATGCTGAGCGACAACGGCGGCGGCGACAACGAGTGGATTCAGACTTCGCAAGGATCACCCGACATTAGCAAGGTCACTCGGTCCATCTTAACTTACATCAAATATCTGTGTGAAAATTACAAGAGGCTGAATTGCATTGTACGTGCAGCAGCAGAGCTTGGTATCTATGTCCCTAACCGTGACATAATAAGTAGTTTTCTTATCTCAGCGGAGCAAGACAAAGCTAGTCCTCTCATCACGCTGGCATTGGAGATTGTCTCTTCTCTGGAAGTAAAGCTTGCCAAAAGATTGGAATCCTTCCCAGATCACAGCCTCAGGCTCCTATTCCTGATCAACAATACACACTTCATACAACAGCAGCTCCATCCACTGTTCCGCATCAAACACAATATTGCAGTCCTCACTCCCAAAATCGAGGGCTACATACAACAATACCTGCAAGCGTCTTGGGCGCCGGTCATGTCATGTTTGTACAGTCATACACCTCCCCGTTGGTTCAGAAAAAACTCTGCACTGCCTAAATTTGATTTGGAGTTTCAGAAAACCTACTCTGCCCAGAAGCTCTGGAAAGTCCCTGACCCTGAACTGAGGACAAGGCTGCGGAAAGCCATCGTTGAGAAAGTCACTGCAGGCTTAACGGGATTCTTGGAGGTTAACAATGTCACCAGCCCAGGAGTCAGTACCCAGGAGCGGGAGAGGATGTTGCTAGAATTGTTCGAAGGATGAACAAAGGCACCGTATGCAGAAGACATGCTGCAATAGGTATGAAAACTCTGTTTTACTTTCGCCCACCTTCAATGGCAAATTCTGTTCATTTTAAATTTTGTTCGAGACTAGTAAGAGCGTTGTTACTTCCATTTGCTATATGCAGTGTCAAACATATTTCTGAGGAGCTAGAGGGTGGTGTTTTTTAATAATTTCTGCACTTGTTGGATTCAACAGCTCAGAATACCTTTCCATACCTAGTACCTTGTATATTAGCATAAATGATACTGGAGTGATCTTCCTCCTTCAATTCAAGGATCCTGGGATTGTTCTCTCTCCAGAAACTTGTGTCAGATTTATATTATTATTGTTCACAACTTATATTTCGTCAGTATAGATTTGAGGAGTAAATCTGATAAATAAATTCCTGTACTGTTTGCCTTTCGGAAAAAAATAGAATTGTTAGTTCTTACTTGCATATTACACAAAAAATAAATTTATTCATTTTCCTTATGGTGTGTCGGGGTGAGCACCTCCCCATACCAGCCAAGGATGTAGTTATCGATGACAGTGATACCAATCAGCCAGGCGGAGTTTGTGGACAGAGAGAGGTAGGCCCATAAATGTTTGCGGGAATGCAGCCACAGCCCACAGGGCACCCCATGGACGCCGCCATGAGCGCCGCTTGATCTTCAGCGATGGCAATGGGCACACAAAGGTGCTTTTGTCTGTGTAAACCGGTGAACATGGAGAACCCATCAAGGATGCACTTCAGGTTGAGCAGATGGGTGTGGTCGGCCTTGATGACAATGTGAGTATCATCAGCGTACTGCAATACCGGACACGGGAGGTCATTGATGAGCGGGTGTTGCAGGAGCCAACGGTCGGAAGCATCAAGGATCATTTGTTGGAGAAGATTAGCCACAAGGACTAACTGAACTGACAGACTTGTATATAGCGTCTATATCCTTTTCACATTGATCATAAAACAAAACTAAAAATGACACATTGTAATGAACTAACTGAACTGACAGACTTGTGAACCTCTGATGAAGATGAAAACAGGGCGCTCACACCAAGCTCTAATTCTTTTGTGTATGCAAGGGAAGAGGTCCTACTACATGCTCTACGGGAAAACTCACTTTTGCCGTGCGTCAAAATATTTACCGTGCGTTTTATACAGGGTGCACGTTAAAGAACAAACACACGGTAAAAAATAGTTTGTCGTGCATTTTTTTTGACGTACAACAAACCCATTAGTTTGCCGTGCGTTTTTTATGACGCACGACAAACTTTTTTTCCCAACATCCGTTTCCCCCGCTGGCACCGGGGGAGAACACCGTTAGCACCGAGCCGGGGTAACATTTTTTTATCTTTGTCGTGCATCTTAAAAAAACGCACAACAAAGTGGTGTCTTTGTCGCGCGTTTTTATTTTGGCACACGACAAAGTATTTTCCCTAAGTAATAAATGAAATTGCTCAAAAACAATTCTTGTCAACTTGAAATTTTTTCGACTATATACATACAACATGCCATACTTCATTGTAAAATTTGGATAAATTTTTTTGTTTGAATTTTCTATATTTGACTAACTAATTTGATTTCTATCAATTTTTTGAAAAAAATGAAATTTGAACTGCAAGAGATTCAAATAATAGAATAAAATGTGTGGAAAAATTATATTCATGTTATATATTCAAATTGTGTTTTGACTTCAAACTTGTTTTCTATAAGCAATAGACAACATAACTTATTTTGTTTTAATTTTTGAGAATTTTTCAAACTTGTTTCATGATTTTATGAATTAAGTATATTTACGAAAAATACTTTACGTCGCGCCTTGGTAAAACACACGACAAAGTTTTATGTTTGTCGTGCGCCTTAGTAAAACACACGGCAAAATTTTATGTTTGCCGTGCGTTTTGTGGAGGCGCATGGCAAAGTTTCATTTTTGTCGTGCGTTTTGTGGAGGTGCACGACAAAGTTTTTAAAAATGAATTCTTGGCTTCTTTCTATTTGTCCACTACAAATATATTACTTTGTAATATATATTTCAATTTGGTACTCATTTTGATCTTTTTGCTATTTTTAATGAATTTATTTCATTGAAAGAATTTTTCATTTAAGTCAAATTTGAACTATAAGTGCATAAAATTATAGAGTAAAGTTCGTGGAAAAATGATATTCGTGTAATTGGGTCCGTTGTAAGACCTTATCTATGAAATTTGTTGAATTTTTGAACATTTTATTCGCGAGACACAAAAATCTATGTGATTTAGAAATGTTTTTTAATTCTATAAAATGCAAACGAAGTTTGAAAATTATGAGATTCGTCGAGACCTCATGATATACTATGGGAAGGCTGTGAAAAATAGTAGAGAAAGGTTTTGAACATTTTGTCACACATATTGTTTAGAAACCGAAACATGTCACGAGAAGTTTTAGATTGTAGTCTTAGTAAAGTTCATAATGGGGTTTTCACTTCAAAACTTTTTCTCTGGTAAACACACAACTTGTATTGTCTCATCCTAATTTATGGTAATTTTTTAGATCCATTTGATAAAATTTAGTACGATAACTCTATTTATGAGGTGTAAAAAGGCATAAACGTAAAAATCCAATTGTCCCTCAAAAATGCAAGTGAAGTTTAAAAATTATGAAATTTGTCGTGCTCTAAAAAATTCAATGATTCCATTTAAAATTTGGTACAATTTTGTGTTTATTTGCTATATTTAACTAATGAAATCCATTTGCAGCAATTTTTTTAAAAAAATAAACTTTGCCGTGGGCCTTAACATGGGCGCACGACAAACAACCGCCCGGCCCACCCGCACCTCCTGGCCCATGACCGCCTCCCCAACCCAAAATCGCCCTTGCCTCTGGGGCCGTTGATCTCACGATCCAACGGTCAGAATTAGACGCAAGAATTATATAAAGGTCACCCCTAACCCTAACCCTCTCCCCTACCACCCGACCGCCCCCCTTCCTCTGTGTGCCGCGCCGACGGCTCTCCCCCCTCCCTCACCGACCGGCGCGCCCCTCCTCTCTCCCCCTCCCTCACCGGTCGGCGCCCCCTCCCCTCTCCCCCTCCCTCATCCTCTACCGGCACCAGATCCATTGGCCGCGGTGGCAGCCCGAGCTCGACGCGGCGCGGGCAGACACCGACCGGCACGGGCAGCTGTCCGACACGGGCAGTGGGCGGAGTTACTGGGCAACGACTCGTCGCCGGCGTGGGACCCTGTGCGCGCGTGGAGGCGGCGGTCCGAGCTCACAGCCATGGGAGGCGGCGGCTCGAGCTCCCGGCCGTGGGGGCCCGTGCTCCTTCAAGGTCCACAACGGCCTCCGCACTCAGTATCTCCGCGACATCTGGGATCGAGATAAGTTCCCCATCTGTATCCTTTCCCTGCTCCCTTCCTCCTCTCACCTTGGTTAACTCACCCTAGCTTTTGGTCCCCACCTCCCTCCCTCCCTCATCGTGTCCCCATCTCTTGTGATGCGTTGAATTTGTCATGCCTTGTCCTGATCTGCCTGTAATTTCATCCTGTTGTACTTTGCTGAAAGAGCAATTTTGAACATCTGTAGTTGCTGAAGCTTACCGTCTATGTTTGCAAGCAAACTGTGTGTCCATTTATAGATATAGCTAAATTCAGTAGAATAGCTTGACGCATCTACTGAAACCATGGTGGATTACATCAGTACTTGTTTTCTGTAGATATAACTTGTGTTGCTATATCAACCTTATTTAGATGATTCATTAATTAATTGTCTAATACAATTTTGACTATTTGCTATTTTGTGAACTTTGTAGAAAAATAAAGAGGCTGTTGGGTACAAGTGCAAGACTGTTTTGTATTGGGACTCGGATAGCTTGGTGTTTGGTAAAGATCATGCTACTGGAGATGCGGCAAAGACTGCAGCTGAGAGGTATGCCAATCTTCCTCTGAACTTTTTGGCTTGCTTCAAGCTCTCAACTGTCCATGAGTTTGGAATCTTGAATTAGTGTAATGTCCTCATATCCAGTTAATCGATGGGTGAATTGCTATATGTGTCGTATATGTTCGGTTGCTCTTTTATTTAGATCGTTTAGGTGAATGTTCTACGAGGAGGATCGTAGCAAGCTAATTTTCTGCTAGACCTCCAATTTGTTATTCCACGGTGGCTGAGTCATGATGGCTGGCATTGTTTTTAGTCCAATGATGCTTTGCATTGTTTTGTCATTCAGATAAATCTACCTTATGATGGAACAAATCATATTGTATTATACAACTTGAGAAACTTGGTCATAATGTTTACGTCAACATGTGAAGACGTGTTGGTCTTACAAATTCAATAACTAGGAGATATTTTTGTGCTACTCTACATTTATTTGTGTGTGATTATACACTTTTAACAAAGATTAAGTTTGTGTTTGTTGTTTAGGTCATACCAATTTCGTACAGGGTTTATTTTTTGTAGAGTGTTTATCACAAATATTTTAGCTCTGCTTTGTGAAAAGCATTGTTGTTCTCTTTGATAATCTATCTCACATCATGCTCCTGGGACGTGGAGACTTGTTTGAGGACAGAGACGGCATCTCAACATGTGTTTGCGTTATCCAATGAGTCAAGGAGAATCTATAAATTCTGTGAGAAAAAACTATGTGGTTCGCATCAGCCATGATGTGTTCTTTCCAGTGGAGGTCCAGGGTGGTTTTTTGCTTCCTCCATGACATGAGCACCGTCGAAGATGCCCAACCAGAAGCAGTGTAGTTAAAAAGAGAGAACCAGTCGTTTAAACCAGCATCATTAGTATACATGCCTTTAGATGTTGCTTAGCCTAGTCATAGGTTGGTGTCAGTTTATATGCTTATAATGTATCTCATGCTTGTAATATATCTCATGTAATGTTTATGCATTGTATCTTACTTATATACATTGTGGGGCGGGCAACATGAGCCGACTGTTCTAGTATTATGTTATATGTGAGCATGTGATGAATATTACGATATATATGATGACTGTGATGAATATTATGGAATGCATATTATGCTTGTGATTTTTGGTGATTTTTATACGTGCAAAACAAAAAAAATGCAAAGGACACTTTGCCGTGCGTTTTTGGGCAGGCTCACGGCAAAGTGACCAGAACTGCTGGCCGCAATAGGACCTTTGCCGTGCGTTTTCGGGGCAAGCACACGACAAAGGGCCAATCTTTGCCGTGCGTTTTCAGGTTGGCGCACAACAAAGCCCAATCTTTGCTGTGCGTTTTTGGGAGGGCACACGGCAAAGGCCGTTTCACGCCGTTTGCAACCAGCGCCGTGAGTTACTTTTTTTCACCGTGCGCCTCCCTGCGGCGCACGACAAAGATAGTTCACCATGCGTTGTCAGAGACGGTGCATGACAATGCAACTTTGCCGTGCAAAAATCTACCGTGTGCTCTTTGCCGTGCCCCGATGAAAAACGCACGACAAAGACTTTGTCGTGCGCCCGGGGCGCACGGCAAACCGCGACTTTCCCGTAATGATGAGTGTGTTTGGAATATATAGTGATCTACTTGTGGTCTTTAAGGTAGCTTCATTTTTGTGTATCTCTGTTAGCATTTTGTAGGATCAATGACCCGTAGGAGGGGGGGGGTGTTTTTGAATATGGGCCTTTTTTTTCAATTTCTAAAGCATGAAGAAAACCTTAGCCTATCAACTAGTGTTGCCCATCTAAAAAGGTTTTTCTCTACTACTAAGCACACTAACAAGAGTTTTCTTAGTAAATATCACACTAAAAGATATAAAATACCCTAGTCAAGATAAGAGGCAAACAAGCAACTTAAAGAGAACTAAAGCAAAGAAACTTTAGTGCGGAAATTAGGTGCTGAAAATAAATGCAACTAAGTAGAGAGAGGCAGCACAAGAGACAACCGGATCTTTTCCCGTGGTATCGAGAAGTTGACGCTTCCCCTAATCCACGTTGGATCACTCATTAAGAGTATTGCTCCCCCTCAAGTCAACAAGACTCAAGTGCTCACTAAGAGTAGCTATTCTCCATCTCCGTAACGGTGGGTCTCGAACCCGTACACAAAACTTTCTTGAGGCTCCCACAATCTCCAAGAGCTCACCAAGAACCCCCAAAGCACCGAGACCGTCTAGGAGCCGTCAAACTCCAAGAGTAACAAGCCCACACATTTTCACTTGACCTGAGCACTCAGCTAAGTCATGATATGCACCTTGAAACCCTTGATCACTAAGAAAGACCTCCTCAAACATGAGAAAGAGAATCCCAAATGAGCAAGAACACAATCTCCTTCTCTCCTTGGCTGCTGTAGATCTTCAGAGTGGCAAAAGTAGCTCAAGAGACGTAGGGGGGGTCATATATATAGGCCTCAAGGGTGGCTAGCCATTGGAAAATCTTCCCTAAAAAGTAGTACCGTCAGATGAACCGATGGTTCCCCCTTGCGCAGGCGTCGGATCATCCGGACTCACAGGTGCTGAAATAGCTGTTGAACTAAGCGACCCAGTCAATGCACCGACGCACCGTCGGTCTATCCGGTGCTGAAGAGCACCCACTCGGTGTGGTAATGTATGGTTTGAACACAGGCGTCGGATGAACCACTGAGGTGTACATGAAGCGTCAGTTCATCTGGTGCTGAAGCGAAATTCTTGGCGCATCTCTGTATGATTTGAATGAGGGCGTCAGATGAACCGCTGGTCAAGGCGTCAGATCATCCGATGCTGAATAAACAAAACTTGAAACCTTACTGTTACCAAACCCTAGGACACCAAATGAACCGATGCTAGGGCCGTCAGTTCATCCGATGGTCACTTTTGAAATCTCCAGCCGCAGAACTCATCCGACACAACTAGAAAAGCCGGCATCAGTTCATCTGACACTATGCTTTGAACTTTAACTCGTCCAATTCAATCGCTTTTGAGTTTTCCGTCGATTCTTTTGCTTCCAATGTGTTTCCATGAGTACTTTGAGCTGTTTAGCACCAAAAGAACTTGAGTGTGCATATTTTCATGGCTTTTGGTGCATGGTGAAGCTAATAGTGCATGTACCCCTCTTAATAGTACGGTCAAACACTACAAACTAGCAATTCAAGTGTCCTTCATCTCTTTGTGATACTTGGAACTAACAAAGTCCTTAGCCTTGTAGTATTTGTCCATTGTTCATCCATAAATTCAAATTGAGCTAGGGGTCTCTTTTCATTCAATACTTATGACAATAACCCAAGATATAATCCACTACAAAACAAAGGTTAGTCACAAGTATATGATTGTCATTTCTCACCGCAACATACCCTTATCAAAGATGCCTAAGGGCCTAGATGGTTACATATTGAGATGATTATTTTGCAATGTCCATAAGAGCAAGTGCTTAGCGGGGTCCTCTCTAATTTTTTAAGCTTGTGTTTTTGCTTCCGCATTGCTTTGAAAGGTGAGCTCATCACTTGCGTCACCATTACAGTTAGAAGAGAGACGCGTCACGTTGTAGTCGGAATATAAGCTTTATTCTCGGAGAGAGTAGTTTAAACACTAAACTTCACCCCTCGGGTTTGCTTATTCGGTCTTCCACCGAAAACACGGCAAACGGCATTAGCCGATCTTGACAGGCCGTCTTGCATTCCTTGCTCATTTGCAGTAAGCTGCTGGTTCGTCCATTCTGGCTGCTTCTCCCATCCAGCAAGGGTTCAAGGCACAAACATCCATCATGTTCGCTGCAATTATCAAGCGGCGCACTAGCGGAGGTAGAGGCCGATCGACGGCTGCTCTCCCACCGCGCGCGCCGGCGGCAGCCTCGGAGTCGTCCAAGGCCAAACTGCCGTCCTCCGTTGCAGCCCGAGATCTGATAATGGCCTCGGTCAGTGGCAGCACCTCAGGTAACTCCTCCTCGACGAACTACACATCCAGCCGGGGCTCTGCCTTGTCCTCCTCCGAACTAGGTGTTCCGCTTCAGTTTATCGGCTTTGAAGAAAAGCCAAAGAAGCTGGAGCGCGCCAAGCACCTGGCCAAGGAATTCTGTCACGGCGATGGCGACACCAGCGCCGCCCTGGAGAGGTGGCTCTCCGAGATGGGCGTCGGCTGGGTTCTCGACCTTGCCAACGATCCGTCTGCAGGGATGCCCAGCTTGCTGCGAGGCCAACCCCACCGTGATAACCTGACAGAGAGGTGGATCCGGGCTCTCACTGAGATCACGGAATCCATCCATTTCATGTCGCTGCTGGAAGGACGTTTCCTTGAGGAACCAGACATGCCAGACCCTGTCCAGTTGGTACGATTCCTCGAGGCAACTATCCGGAAGATGCTCCCTTTTTTTGATGCCTTGTTAGCTGCCGCGGATCTTGATACTGACCGTGACCATAACACTGCTGGTATTGGCAATGGGGAGCGGGTGCCGTCAGAGAAGCTCCGGGCACTGCTGAGCGTACGTGATGCTGTGTCCAGAGCCTCAGAAGGCATCCAATTATGTTTCTATTGGGAGTCCTCGGGGGAAATGGAAGCTCAACGGAGTAATTTGCTCAACCTCTTGTCAGAAAAAGATCAGAGGTTGGACGAGGCCATATGGAACACCATGGAGGAGGTTAGGACCAGTATCCTGAGCGACGACAACGGCGATGACAACAACGAGTGGAGTATCATTCAGACTCCGGAAGGATCATCCAGTATTTGCAACGACACTCGGTCCCTCATGGCCTACATCAAATCTCTGTGGAACAATTACTCGCGATTGGATCACACTGTATGTGCAGCAGCAGAGCTTGGTAGCTATGTCCCTAACCGTGACATAATAAGTAGTTTTCATCTCTCGGCAGAGCAGGTCAAAACCGATCCTTTCACCGCGCTGACATTGGAGATGGTCTCTTCTCTGGAAGTAAAACTTGCCAAAAGATCAGAATCCTTCCAAGATCAAAGCCTCAAGTTTCTATTCCTGATCAACAATACACACTTCATACAGCAGCAACTCCATCCACTGTGCCATATGAAATTCCACACCAAAGTCCTCACTCCCAAAATCGAGGACTACATAAAAAGGTACCTACAAGCGTCTTGGGCACCGGTGATGTTCGGTTGCTTCCGATCAAATCTGGCGCTGCCCGAATTCGACTCCGAGTTTCAGAAAGCATACACTGCCCAGATGCTCTGGAAGGTCCCTGACCCTGAACTGAGGACAAGGCTGCGGAAAGCCATCGTTGAGGAAGTCGTTCCAGGCTTAAGAGGATATTTGGAGGATAGCAACATCACCAGGAGATGGAGAAGATGTTGCTAGAGCTGTTCGAAGGATGAACAAATGCACAATGCACGAAAAGACATGTTGCCACAGTTAGGTAAACTCTGTTCTACTTCAATAATCTCTCTTAAATTTATAATTTCAGTTCGAGAATAATAAAAATGTTGTTACTTTTAACTTGTCATCTGCGGCGACAACAGAAGTACAAGCTTAAAATGGTGCGTCTAGAATTTCTGCACTTGATGGATTTCAACAGCTCAGATGATACCTTCTCGTACCTATAGTACCTTGTATTAGCATAATAAATGATAATGATGCGATCTTTCCTTCGGTTAGGAATAAACCATGCCATGGTGTTTGCCTGGCATGCGTCACGCCGTCACGGGGCGCGCGTGTGCGCGTGCGTTCACATTGAGTCGGTTTGTTTGAGGTTTGATCGAGTCCATGTGATCGATTTGGTAGCATGTCCAGTCATGTGCGGAGCTGGCGTGGATCACATCTTGAAGACCTTGAGAATGGAGTTCGAGCTCTAGGCGTGTCTGTGTTTCCAGATCTATAAAAGTCCATTATACTTTCTAGTGTATGTTGGTCTTCAAGTTCCTCTTGAGTTGAAGAAACAGCCAAGATGTAGGTTGTTCGCCGGCCGTGGCGTTCTTACCAAAATTGTACGTCTATGTCTATTGTTCATCATCTTCCTCCTTGTGTCTGTGTGAGCGGGAGTGATCAAAGAGATAGTTCCAACATCTAGACTCGGAAAATAGTAAGGCCTCGTTCGTTTCTATCGGATTGGATTCCGACCGGAATTGATAAATGCAGGAAGAAAATATGATAACCACTATAAGAGATCCGGATTTATCCCGGGTCAAAAATTAATGTACTCATGATAGGTACACCAAGAGACTCAAAATCAATCCACTAGTCAAGAGGTGTGAGATCAATCCGGCTCTTTGGTCTCCTGTTCCATCAATCATGATGAGTAAATTAGTTCTTGATCCGGAATAAATCCGAATCTCTATCAAGATTTCTTGATATATCTATTAAAACTAGCTGGATTGAATCCGATGGAAACGAAGAAGTGCTAAGTGAGGGCTAGTTCGTTTCCACGGGATTGGATCCGGTCGGAATTGATAAATGTATATAAAAAATTGTGATAGCTACTATAAGGGATCCGGATTTATTCCGGGTTGGAAACCAATTTACTCATGATATGAACATAAAGAGATTCGGAATTAATCCACTAGTCAAGAGGTGCGGAATCAATCCGGCTTTTTGGTTCCTTGTTGTGCTTATCATAATGGGTAAATTAGTTCTCAAACCGGAATAAATCCGGGTCTCTATATTATCTATATTGATTTTTTCTATAGTATCTGTCATTTCCGTCCGGATTGAATCACGTGGAAACAAACTAGCCCTGAGCCAGATTCAAACCATGCGAGTTCAACCCGCCCAAAATCAACCCTCAACCGTGCAACTGTTTTTCTATAGGTCGAATTTAAAACCGAGCACCCGATGGAACCTCATTCCCTCCCTTTCCGAAGTAACCGAAGCCTGGGGTCTCATTTAGGGGTGTTTGGGAGAGCTCCACGCAGCTCCAGATCCAAAAAAACAGCTTCACTCCAAATTTTCTCCACCAAACACACCCAACTCCAACAGCTCCACTGTGGATCTGCTCCAGAAAAAAGGTGGAGCAGACCCCCAACTCCATGGTTTTCATAGAGTGCCTCAAGAGGTACTCCACCAAATCCAATTTCGTGGAGTTGGGGTAAATTACCCACCACTGCCACTGGTAAGTGGAAAATGATCGGTTCGTTCTTTTTTTCATTCCCTCGGTCTTCCCCTGCCCCGCGAGGCCACTCCCTTGCCTGACCCCCGCGATGCGGCGTCCGCCCGACCGCCGGCGAGCCGCGCCCGCCCGCCACCGGTGAGGCCGTGCGCCCGCCAGCCGCCGACGCCGTGCGCCCGCCCGCCGCCGCCGCGAGCCCCGCCCGACCAACCGCGCACGAGGGCGCTCCCGTCCTGTCGCTCACGAGCCGCGCCCGACCGGCCACCCGCGAGGCCGCTCCCGCCCCCGCAACTAGCGAGCGGCGCCGCCCCGCCACCGGTGAGGCCGCGCTAGCCCGCCGCTAGCGAGCCCGCGCGCCCCGTCCCCGCCACCGCGAGCCGCACCCACCCTATCGCCGCCGCGAGTCCCGTCTTCCCGGCCACGCGCGAGGTCCCGCTCTTCCTCTTCCGCCGGATCCTCGAGCCTGCCCCGACGAGCTTTCCCCTGCCGAATTGAGGCTTGCCGACGGCGCATCTACCTCCGCCCCACTGGATTGAAGCTAGCCGGCCGCGAATCGAGCTCCACCTTGCTGAATCGAGGTCTGTCCCATCCGATTGAGGCCAAGCAGCAGCGCCGCAGAGGAGGGGTAGGAGATCAGGGCGCGGTCCGCCGGCTACCGGCGCGGCCTACCGCCTCCACCGCCGGCCGTCGTCGCGCGGCTCCGGTCTCCACCCGCCCGCCGTTGCGGAGCACAGAAGATGCAATTTTTCTTTTTTTTTCCTTCTGATGTGCGGGCCCTAATGTCAGTGACATGGGGACAACATTGGAGCTGTACCAAACACTTTCGAGGATCTGAGATCCACGGTGGAGCTGCTCCACGATGGAACTCCGTGGATCTGCAGCTCTGGAGCTATTTTTCAGAGTTGGAGCTCTCCCAAACACGCCCTTAGTTACATAGGATCCGCTTCGGGTCGAAAATAAAAATATAACAAGAAATTTATAATAGATATAACTAGAGATTGAGATTTATTTCAAGCCGGAGTCTAATCTACTCACAAAAGGTTCACTAAGAGATTGGGATAAATTCCACACCTCCCGACTCATGGATTGATTTCTGATGTTATGTTATATATATCATGAGTAAATTAGTTATCAACCGGGAATACATCTCGGTCTTTTATTGTATCTATTATGAATTTTGTATTATATGTATCATTCTCAACTGGATTGAATCCTATGTAACCGAACATGCTCTGAGTCAGAACTAAACCAGGGTGGTATTAGTTTGGGGTTGTAACTTGTCCAGTTTCAACATTTGTGCGGTGCGGAGTTGCCTAGTTGTGTGGTTTTAGTATGAAAATCGGATGAACATGATACTTGTAGGGAAAAAAGGTAATATAATAAATGATACTTGTAGGGAAAAAAGGTAATATAATAAAATATGTGATCAAGTACAACTAAAGAATATAATAACCAACAAGGCAACAAGAAAGGAAAAATAGAATGAAAATGAAAAGAAAATTAAGGTAAAACTAAAAACAAAATAATAAAATTATTATTACTGGGAAATTGGGAAAAGAAGAAGAAAAGGAAAAAATAATGAAATAAAAAATAAAAAAATGAAAAGAATACGCGGAATCTGGGCTGGCATAGCCAAAATGCAATGGCAAAAAAATAACTGCTCTAGCGGGTGGGCCGATGCCAATGGGACAATTGCTTTTTATTTTTATTTTGTTTTTTATATTTTTTAAAAATAAATGGTCCAAATGATAAATTTCAAAACTATACTATGCCGTCATATGATATGATACGATAGTTGCGGCCAACCGCAATATGACATGGCAATTGGAGGTTCTGCCAACGGTTGGGGCACGACTGGCATGGCAAAGGACCAGGCCAACCCAACCACCACGTGATAAGACGGTTGGCTGTCAAACGCCATACGACTGGCTGTTTACCGGCAACCGCTATATCATTTGGCGGTATGTGCCTCGGCTCCCGCACGCGGGCCCAACCGCCATATGATATGGCTTGGCAGGAGGCAAGAGACGCATGCAGCTGCAGGTTCGTCGTAGGTGGCGATAGTGACACCCCTCCCAACAATGCGTCGTCAGCCCATTGTGCCACGTGAACCCCTTATGTACCCCCAGGACTAGGCGAAGGCCGGTACCCGTGCACTAAAGGCGGCGAAGGGGATGTGGATTTAGATTTAGTTGTGTTATTTTGTGCAGCAACACTCTTTTTCTTGATGATGTACAAACTAGATATCTCCTACTACTTTTTATTTTTCTTTCTTTCGTTATGCAAACATTATTTTAATTATAAATGGAAAACTTAAGGTTAAATGAAAAATAAATGTAAAACCAACATTAATGAAAGAAAGATACCACAAGAAAACAAAGTAAAGGTAATCGGCCTATTGGGGATCTGGGGAGGGACCATAGGCCAGGCCACCACCGGGCACGGAGGAAGCACTGTCAGGAGGACCCCGCAACAAGGGCAATCGAGAGCAGACGCATGAGACATCCTGAAGGGAGAGGGGTTCTCCTCGGGGTCAGAAGGCATAAAGACAGCTCTGAGGAGCACCCTCTGAACGGAAGACCTCGTCAGGACGAGGAACAGAAGGCACCGGGGAAGCGAGGATGGCGTGGCGGACAATGAGGCCACGTGTTGAAGGCCCCCGCCCGCACAATAGAAGCACATGGGAGAGAGTTGTACAAGAGCGAAAATACGAGAATGCCCTTCCGTGGCCGGCGGTTGTTCCGAGTCCGTACCCGGGGGTACAACGGACATTGTACCAAAAGGGGTCCGAAAGACCTATAAAAGTGGAGTCATCCCCATGTATTTGAGTTCAACTATTACCCATTTAATATGCTAATCACTCAGTCCCCTAGTAACTTTTGAGCCATCCGTAGGACGCAAGAGCGTCACCTTTACTCTTTGGGCTTAGTAACCACCAACACTGTCGTTTCATATGGTGGTTGAGTTCAGCTGCCGTATGAAGTGGCGGCTGCCACCTTGCCTGGAACTGCCACACCCTCCGGCAACCGATCGATCGTGGGCCAGCTAATGCTGCGTCAAATCTTGCAATACATGGTCTCAGAAAAAACTGGCAATACAAATCAAGGAATTTTCTAGTCTAAAAAAAGTCAATGATTTTTTTATTTTTTATTTTTTATGATTTTACAAAAATAATGGAGTCCAACGAACATATGCAAAAACCAACCTTTCACGTTGTATGAAATGACAATAGAGACGGTTTTCTCAAAAATCCGTAGGTTGCCGACGATGGATAGACACTTCTTTGGACAGCACATCTTTTAAAAAATATACTATTTTATATTATATGAGATAAGATTTACACAAAAATTTTAGATCTCGACAAAATCAATAACTCTGTAGGTCAAACATTTTGAAATCATCTTCATGCTCAACTAATGAACACAAACTTCAAATCTAAAATTTGAATTTTAGATCTGAGTGTTATGTCAATTATTTCAGCACAAAGATGATTTTTAAGATCACAGGTTCGACGAGGCCATAAGGAACATATAGAGGAGGTTAGTACCAGTATCCTGAGCGAAGGCGATGACAACAATGAGTGGGGTATACAACAAACTCCGGAACTATCATCCAACATTTGTAAGGTCACTTGTGTTGGGGGGTTACCCGAAAAATTCGGATGACTGCCCTAACACAAGTGAGAGTTCTTAACATGTTCAAGTACAAAGTGAGAGCGCAAAGAGACGCGTGATTCCCTCTCGCAAGTAGCACAAGTTCGAAAAAGTCTGAATCCGTTTACACGTGCCCTTGCGCCCCCTTTTATAGGGAGATGAAGGGACTTTTACATACCGATAACACCCTCGGGCTCGAGGAATATTCCTAGTGTGAACACATACAAAAATGTCTTTTTCATCCAACGTATTTACAAATCTGCCACTAGTTCACACTCTAAACTCGGACTTTTTGGGACAACAACTTTGACTTTGCTTCTCTCCTGGTTCGTGAATACCTTCGCGTGAAACTCCCGAATTGGGTCTTCAATAGATTCCCGAACTTGCCTTCATTTCTTCGCCGGTTCGCGCGTGTCCTTGCCTCGCGACCCCCGAACTCAACCCTCGACGGATTCCCGAACCGGCCGTCATCCGAAGTTCGAGCCACCGACAGCTTCAAGACACCGAGCTTCCGCATGTTCGTGACCCCATGTCTTCACCGAATCAAGATCCCCGAACTTCGCACACTCGCGAATTTGAGGCTTCACGAGCTCCGGGCTTCCGAAAATCATGAATTCCCTGCTCCTGAAAAACATGTTTCGAGAACTTTGTTAAACTCAACGTTTCCGAGTGACGGGTTTTCCCGAATTCCCCAACACTAGCCCCTCGGGGAAGCGGGTTGACTCCGACGATCCGATTCCACGAATCCTTCGGAAATTTAGTAAAAAACGTCACCCTCGGAACGTCGGAGGGGACACGCATCGCCGGGGAACCAAGGACGATTAAATCGAGGCGTATTTCGCGGAACCGCCCCTCCCCGGCCCTATAAATAGCGGGCCGCCGCCGTTAAAAATTTTTTTTTACGGCTTTCCGGCTTTTCACGATTCGTGCATCTCTCTTTTTCGCGGAATGCGGTCTTCTCGTGAAAAGTTCGCGAGCTTCAGGTCTTCTTCGCACTTTTCTAAGGTATTCCCTCATCTTTCTCTTGTCAATTGTTACTTGTTATACTTTGGTACAGTGGTATCGCGATTTCGCGAGCCTTATTCTCGAATGTCATTTTCAACTTTTCGTATGTTCGTATATGTTGGTTAGGTGGCTCGAGTTAAAAGCACAGCTAGACCCATGACTAACGAAGAGCTTGCTGCGGCTGGTCTTCCGCTCGACCCAGTTGCCGAAGGTGCGGAGCATGCTGCACCAGCCGAAGATTCTGGCTCTCCCAGCGGCTCCCGAAGTCGCGAAGATGGGGAGGTTCAGTCTGACGGCGGCGAAGACCTCAGAGGTGTGGATGCCGGTGTCGACGATCTGATTAAACTAAGGACTTCCGGCCCGTTGCCACCCTCACTCAGCTTCGGAGAGTCGAAGGTGACAAGCAACACAATTCGGGGAATATGAGAAGGCCGGATTCTTCTCTCCCCGGTGCCGGGCGCGCCCCCGCTCGACGAGCGCATCCCTACTCCCAAGGACGGAGAAATTGTTGTCTTTCGGGATTTCTTTATCTGCGGGCTGAGGTTCCCCTGCGACCCCGTCCTGCCAGCTATTCTCGATGCATTTTCGGTGAAAATCCACCAGCTTTCTGCGACATCTTTCCTTGAAGTGTCGAAGTTTATCTGGATTTTGAAAACCTTTGGTCGCTAGCCCTAGCGTCGACGCCTTCACCGGATTCTACGAACGGTGATCATCCCCGAAGTTGTCAAGGGTGAAGACGGGCAGTTCTACCACAGTCAGCACGCGTGCTGCACCTTCAACACGCGACGTCGAATACCCGACAAGGAATCACCCGAATCTAGATCGCCCCTTGCCTGCAAGTCCAACCTTACCGATGATTGGAGATCTTACTGGTTTTATCTCGAAGGTCGATATGCCGAAGTCGTCATGCCCGATCGCGCCTCTTACCGCGGTGAATGTTGGGAAATTCAACCCGGCGGGCCTTGGGAATCAGAAGCTGTGAGAATGCATTTCACACAGCCGGCCGCACCATACTTGGCGGCCGTGACATCATCGAAGAATTCGTCGCCGCCCGGGTCTGGCCTATCTCGAACGGTTGGTCCCCTACTGAGCTCGTGTACTACAATGTCAACTGGGCAGACCAGAAGGTGCCTTTCCCGAAGTTCGGGATCAAGCTTCGCGAAGGCCAGAGCGCCAAGGACTTCATGGACGAAGTGGAGAAGAGGGTGAACGTCATGGTAGGCGAATATACCATGAACGAGTACAAGGCATATAAGGCCCTGGTGAAGCATAGGAAGAAGATCAACCGCATCTTTTCGGAAGTTTGTGGTGACAAATTTTTCAGCTCTCGAGGCCCTGGTCCCAAGTTGAAACTTCCCGCCGTCGCTGTGGCCAGTTGCTCAGCTACCCCTATCAACGCTCCCCGAATAAGGTCGTCGAAGCGAGGCTCGTCACCTGCCAGCGAGGGGGCCTCTTCGGGAGTTAAGCCTTCGAGGACTAGGTCCCTGGAATCGTCGAAGCGGAAGCGAAAGACTTCCGAACTTCGGACTTTGGACGCTGAACTCCAGGCTGCTTCGGGGCTTTCCCAGTTGAGCCACAAGAAATTGAAGAAGGCGGCGAAGAAAGTTTCCTCCGTCGGCGTTCGGCGAGTGCCATCCTCCTTCGACGACGACACCTTCACGGACATAGACAACCTCAAAGGTGTTTTCCTTTGGCCACCGTTTAACTTTCGAGACAATTGTCCATCCGGTTCCGAGAATGAATTCGTGGATGTTGATTCCTTTTCGCATGCTTTGCCCCCGAAGTTCAAAAGGAGACCGCTCCCGTCGCCGCCGAGAAGTCCATTGTTGCCGCCGACGTTCTTTGTCCCCACCGAGTCCCCCGCCGCCGCCGAAGCTCCCGTTGCTTCGAAGTCCCTACCGCCGACCAAGCCTCCTCCGACCCGCCCGGACCTTGAGCTCACTATTCAAAGGGGAGACAATCCTACCGAACATGTTCCTTTGGTTGAAGTTCGGGAGATTGTCCCCGAAGACCGAGCTCCCTCTCCTTCCTTAGCCGCTTTTAACAAAAGCTTTGGTACGTCTCATCGCGGCAAGCTATTGCGTGTTGGTTTCGAGACAACCGGCGTTGGGAGCAAGACGTCCAAGTTTTTAACTCGTGGAAATCGTCCGCAATTATTGATGAAACAGAGAGAGGAGGCCTCGGAACGACCCGAAGAAGCCGCTCGGGACTCCGAGAAGGGGCCTCTCTCTCGTCTCCGAAACCACTCCTTCACCTCGAGGGAAAACTTCTTCGGTTCGACTAAACAAGTCACCATGCGGCATTTTAGTAAGCAAGGTTCGTTCATTCTCACTACCTTTTCATGTCTTTCACGATTATTGAATCTTGGTCCGAGACTTACTCTCGAATTTTTCGGGAATTCAAGAATCTTCTACATTCTTACTCTCCTTCAAAGCTTGCACGCTTCCAAGAGGATTATGCCCTCTAGCACTCTATGCTTAGGAAGGTTGCCATAGAGCGGCTCGGCCGAACGGGAGAAAATTAACGAACAGCTTTCCCAGAAGTCCAAAAAACTGGAGCGTAACTTCGCCCTCGCGCAATCCACGAACATGGAACTCGAAAAAAAGGTGGCTGAGTTGGCGGAGGCTTTGAAGACGAGTCACGATGAAAAGAAGGTCGCAGAGGCAATGCTCGAGCAGTCCAAGAAAGAGCTTGAAAAGGTTCAAAAATCTCATGAAGATGACCTGGGGGTGATTGAAAAGCTTCGGGAGAAGCAAGAGCGAGCTACAAAAACCGCCGAAGATCTTCGTATTAACAATGCCGGTCTCGCCAAGTCCCCGAGCGCGAAGGACCGCAAAATCGTAGATCTTGAAAAGGCGTTGGCGGAACGAGAGTTAAGCTTCGAAGAAAAACACCTTAGATATTTTGGAAAGGTCGAAACCGCTCTACGAGGAGTATAAGAAGTCCCTAAATGAATTCGGCGTTCGTCCGGCCCCTCTTCCGATGACATTGAGATTCCCGAATTCATGTATTGGATGGAGGCCGAGTTCAAGGCCCTTACGAGGTGATCTCTCGGTGCCGGTGACTTCGCCGTCGCTTTCTCTCGTGGAGAGTATCTTGAAGATTCTTCATGACTATGACCGTGTCGACCTAGAGAAATTTCGTGAGAAGATCTCCCCAATTCCCCGGCGCCACAAGTGATGCGATACTTCGAGCCAATGCCGAAGTTCGGGCTATCAAGATCAAGTTCGCAAGGGAGTTCGGGCGACCGGCGGGAAGGAGGCCGTTAAGCTCATTGCTCGCGCTAAGCTTGCCTTGAGGTAATTTTTTGTTCGATTTCGTGACTTGTGCATGCTGCGAATGTTTCAGTCTCGCGAACTTTCTTCACGTTTACTTTCCTTTCTCGGCTTAACGAAGAGGAGAACCGTGAGGATATCGCCGCCTCTCCCGAAGGGTCGACCTCCGGCGAAAGTTCGAGCGACTCAGGCGGAGGTGGCTCAGGCGGTAGCGACGGCGGTGGCAACGAGTAGCGACGATGGCAGCGACGGCGAGCAGGCCCCCGAACAGGAGGACGATTCCCCGAAGGTGGATGTTACGAACTGAACAATATGTCCGAACCTTGGGTGAATTCGAGATTGCTTGTACATTCATGTAGTTTCGATATAAACTTCCCTGAACAAGTGTTTTGTATACTTTAACCTGCGCAGGTCCTGCAAGCTGGGCCTGCGCAGGACGTTTTGCCGCTGCGAATTCATCGAGATAGTATGTTCGTTAGTGGTGAAGCATGGCACCTGTTCAAGCGAGCACATCCTGAACAAGATTTTTCCGATTTTTGGCTTGAGGCCTCACTTCAATTTTCTATAGGTTGTTTTGATCTCTCTTCATTTTTCTTGTTTCGTAAAAAGAGTCGTTCTGCGTCCTCTACTTCGCGATCCACGAGAATTCCGAAGACGGAGCCCCTTAGCCCCTTAGCCGGTTCATCTGACTTCGCCTATGCTAGCGATATGGCTGAAAACAACGTTTGTAAACCAGGACATGGTGTAGAACTTTCATTCTAAACTTCGCACTGATTGTTGTAATTATTGAGGAACTATTCGGAAGTTTTTATGCGTATAAGGCAATGAATACGTTTTTTCTTGAAAAACGTCACCCTCCCCCACCTTGCCGTTTTGCATGAAAACTTGACGGCAGGTTCACGAATCTTACTATTCCCGGATTTCGAGCATATCTTTTAGGAGAGATCTTCGTTAATTTTTGAAAATTTCAACCGTCGATGTGCAAGTCGACAAAATTTGTTTTTCGAATTTTGTGGACTTGCCCCGATCGGCAGACTTGCCTCGGTTGAAATTGCAACCCTCGGTTGCTTCAACCAAGATTTTTCTACAATTGTCCGATGGAGCCCCTTGCCCTTTTCTTACAATGATGATACCCGAAAAATTTTCAACAATCTATCCGAGTGAGAATACGCGAGGCAAACTCTTAGGCATTCACTTTCTCGAAATCATCATGCGAACTTTCTCGGTGGGAATCCCTTCGTGGATGGGATTTTTCTAGGCCACAACTTGTTGTCTCAGGCCTTTTCGGTGGGAATCCCTTGATGGATGGGATTTTTCTAGGCCACAACTTGTTGTTGTCTCAGGCCTTTTCGGTGGGAATCCCTTGATGGATGGGATTTTTCTGGGCCACAACTTGTCGTTGTCTCAGGCCTCTTTTTCGTTGATGGAATTCTGGCTGTCACGAAGCCTTTCTCACAAACTTTTTCTTTTTTTCACGATGGAATTCTGGCTATCACGAAGCCTTTCTCACAAACTTTTTCTTTTTTTCACGATGGAATTCTGGCTATCACGAAGCCTTTCTCACGAACTTTTTCTTTTTTCACGATGGAATTTCGGCTATCACGAAGCCTTTCTCACGAACTTTTTCTTTTTTCATGATGGAATTTCGGCTATCACGAAGCCTTTCTCACGAACTTTTTCTTTTTTCACGATGGAATTCTCGAGACACGCAATTTGGGGGAAGACTCTTTTCATATATATATCAGAAAGAGTATTTACATAGGATCTGCCTCGTTAAAAACCTTGCCTCTTGATTTAGAGCCCCCTTTGCAAGGAAAAGAGTACGGTCCTTCCTATTCTAATACGACTATAAGAAGTAAAACTAATTTTTTCTCCGAAATCACTTATAGACACGTGATTCGGATTGTTATCTTTCTAAAGTACAAACTTACGAAAATCGAAAAACTACTACACGCTACATCTATCTACAACTAGGGTTTTCATGGATAATACCTTTTTGGTCAGTCGGCATTCCATGAATACGGCAACTCTTCGCCGATCCGCTCCATCGGGCGAAAAGCCCCCGGCATATCCGTTTCCCCGGCGATGTAAGGCCCTTCCCATGACTCATGAAGTTTTCCTGGGTTCTCCCAATTTTTCTTTCTTTTCAAGACAAGATCACCGCTTTTAATGTCCTTTCGGACCACCTTTTTGTCCCTCCATGCCCTTGTCTCTCTCCGGTATTTCTCAATGTTTTCTGGTTGCTTCAAGGATCGTCGGCTCTATCATGTCTTTTTCCACCTTCTTATCAATTTCCTCTATCTCTTTTCCCTTCGGACTCTCATGCTTTCATTCTTGATCTCCTCCGTGTCATAGCCTCAGTCCCGAAAAGTAGGCGAAAAGGCGTGAAACCTGTTGCCCTTGAAACTGTGGTGTTGTGAGACCAGATCACCTTCGGAAGTTCATCGACCCACTTTCCCTTTTTCTGATCGAACAAACATTTCTTGATTCCCGAAAAGATCAGGCCGTTGGCTCTTTCAACTGCACCATTGGACTGTGGATGATATACTGATGAAAACTTCGCCTGTGTGCCTAAGGTTCTGCAGTATTCTTTGAAGGTGTAACAGTCAAACTGTTTGCCATTGTCAACCGTCAGTTCTCTAGGAACTCCGAACCTGCAGACTATATTCTGCCAAAAGAATTTCTGAACTGTTGCTGCTGTGATATTCGCGAGTGGCTTTGCCTCCACCCACTTCGTGAAATAATCGACTGCTGCCCGCAAATCGGCGTTGCCTTGAGCCGTTGGCAACGGGCCTACTAGGTCCATTCCTCACCTCTGCAGAGGCCAAGTTGGAGAAATTAGATGAACCGGCATTGAAGGCGGTTCTCGTTGATTTCCCGTCTTCCGGCATGCTTCACATTGCCGAACTAACATCTTGGCATCGATGTTTATGGTGGGCCAACGAAATCCTCGCTTTATCGCCTTTCCGGCTAAAGCCCTGGTCTCTATGTGCGCCCGCGTGAATCCGCCGTGAATTTCTTTCGAAGTTGCCGACCTTTTTCGGAGGTGATGCGGTGCGGCCCAAGGCTCGGTGACTCTCGATTTGCATAATTCTCCATTTACTACCTGTATAGCCCCAAGCCCTTTGCTTCAATCTTTTTTCTTCCAATTCATCTTGTGGTTCATAATGTCCTCTCGGATAGGCCATGATTTCTCGCTCTCCGGTCCGGAATTTCTACTATATTCACGATTTGGGCCCTCGAATCTTTGATGGAGGGCTCTCCGATGATTTCGAAGAACACATCCGCGGTGGTAGCTCTTGATTTCCGGCCGCCGCCTTCGCCGCTTGTCCGCCTCATTGTTATCATCCCTTGGGATATCTTTGGACTCGAATACCCTTTGAAGTGTTTTTCCATTTCTCTCGACTTTTTCGAGATATTTCATGAGAACTCGGATTCTCGGCCTCGCTTTCCTTCTCAATATGTTCTTGGATCACTTTCGAATCCGTTACGATTATGAAGGTCTGTCGCCCCAAGGCTTTCATTTTTCTTAATGCTAGCAGGTAGAGCTTCGTACTCCGTTGTGTTGTTTGTGGAATGTTCATTGTTCGCGAATACGAGCCGCGCTGCGTATCTTATGACTACGCCCGTCGGGGACGTTACAACGTACCGAAATTCCAACCCCTTGTAACACCATGCTCCATCACACTGCATTATCCAAGGTTCGGGTATATTTTCCTCGAGATTTTGAGTGGGTGAAGTCCAGTCCACGACAAAATCTGCCAGAACTTGCAATTTTATTGCACTTCTTCTCTCGAAGTCTACCACATACTCGGAGAGTTCAGCACCCCACTTGATGATTCGGGTGGATGCCTCCCTATTTGCGAACAAGTCACTCAACGGCTGGTTGGTGATGACTCTTACTCTGTGACCCTCGAAGTAATGTCTTAGCTTTCTTGCTGCCATGATGACCGCATATCCGATCTTTTCCGGCTCGGAATAAAAGACCTTGGAACCGGACAATGCTTCGGAGGCGAAGTATACGAGAATTTGCCCGAGCTTTCCTTCTTCTTCCTTTTCCCCGCACCCGAAGATCGCGCTTCTTGCCGCCGAATTTGATGCGGACACGTACAACAAAAGTGGCGATTTTGGTTCGGGAGGACAAAGTTTGGTCATGGTGGACAAATAATCCTTCGGTTCGCGAAAGGCCCGTTTCGAGGTTCGGACCACCGGAAATTCTTGGCACTTCGAGGACTTGGAAAAACGGTAAACTTCTTTCGCGGCTCGGGAATAAATCTGTTGAGGGCAGCCACTCTCCCTGTTAGCTTCTGAACATCTTTCACTGAGATTGGATCTTGCATTTCCATCAGAGCCTTTATTTTGTCAGGATTCGCTTCTATGCCTTTCGTTGAAACTAGGCATCCAAGAACTTTCCCCTTGTGAATGCCGAACACACATTTTTCCGGATTTAGCTTTAAGTTTGCTGCCCTCATGTTCGCGAATGTTTCCGCCAGGTCACTGATATGGTCTCCCCTCTGAACACTTTTGACAACTATGTCATCTACATATGCCAAAATGTTTCTCCGAATCTGCTGGTGCAGCACTATTGCTATCATTCTCGAAAACGTGCATCCTGCATTCTTCAGCCCCTCTGGCATTCTCACGAAACAAAATGTTCCGAAAGGAGTAATGAAACTCGTTTTCTCCTCGTCCTCTCTGCGAACCCTGATCTGATGATACCGGAGAACATGTCCGGAGCGAAAGCATCTCGGCGTTGGTCGCATCATCCACGATTTTGTCTACCCTTTCCAAGGGGAAATCGTCCTTTTTGCATGTCTTGTTCAAATCGGTGAAGTCCACACACATTCTCCATTTTCCATTTTTCTTCTTAATCGGCACGGTGTTGGCTAGCCGACCGGGTACTTGACTTCTCTAATTACTTGGGCATCCCGCAACCTCGAACTTCTCCTTCCCCTTGCTTTGACTTTTTCCTCGGACATTTTCCGAAGTTTCTGCTTCTTGGGTGGTATTCTCTCGTCTGTTTCCGTGGGCATGTTCGATGATATCCCTGTCAACACCTTGCAAGTCCTTAGCTGACCATGCGAAAACATCCTTGTTTTTGTTCAGGAATCGTGTAAGCTCCCCTGTCTTCTTTGGCGCCGAGGTTTGCCCATATTATGACCGCTTCCGTCGGGCATGTCATCCAAATACACTTTCTTTGTTTCATCTTCTCGCGGTTATTTCATTTTTTTCCTTGTCGCGCTTAGGCTCTTCATGAGTTTCCTTCCTCTCATCGACCGCTTTCGGTGGTACATATTTGTTTGGCCGGGCGTGTGGCCTTTTTCTATATTCCCGGCCTCCCCGCCGATTGCCGAACACCGTGATGACCCCTTTGGGCGCGGGAATTTTCATGCATAGGAATTGTTGCCTTATGACAACATCAAACTTGTTCATGAAACCTCTCGCCGAAGATCGCGAGGTATGGGTGATATATGTCAACTACATCGAAAGTGAGGCTCTCCGTTACGGCATTCTCAAGATCTCCGAAAGAAACTCGGGAGTGATATTTTTCCCCACCGGCTTGATGGGCTTTCCTCCGAACCCCCGCAATGGGTATTCGGTGGATCCAACATGTGTTGGCTCGGATTCATTTTCTCGATTGTTTTCGGGAACGAGAATATCCGCCGAACTCCCGTTGTCAACCAGGACTTTTCCAATGACCTACCCAAGAATATTGACCTCAATGACCATGGCGTCATTATGAATCGCAGATTTCAACCCGAAATCTTCTTCTCGTAAAGGTGATTGGCACCCTTGCCTTCTCCGGCGCGCAACTTGGCCATCATTGATGATGGTGTTCACGCATCTGAAATAGTTGCTTCTCTCGCTTCTTTGTTTTGAATTCCATAGCAGATCCGCCCGTGATTGGCATGATAGTCCCGAACGATGGCAATGCCTTGGAGTTCTGAGGTCCCGAACTTGACTGAGGTCTTGACGAACTTTCCGGGGGTGGTGGCAAGATTTCCCGAATGGGTTGTGGTTGCTGGATTGACTGTATCGCTTGCGATTGAGGGAAAAATTGCTGTGATGGCTGCCATGCTGACTGTGGTTGTGGAAATTGCTGAACTGAGACAGAACTCGATTGTGGATTTGCGAATTGCGGCTGCCAGAAGTTCGGACGAAACTGGCTTGGCATGGAGGATGCAATGCTCATTAGTGCTTTCTCTTGCTGAATTCTTGCCATATTCTTCTTTGTTTCTGGGCACCCTTCGGTGCTGTGGCCTCTTCCATGATATTGGCAGTAGAAGTGAGGATCTCTTGGGTTGTGGTTTGTGATTTCGAGGGTCCTCTCGCCTCTCCCTCTTCCTCTCGGGATTGAATCCTCCCCCGGTGCTTGGCTCTTGTCTTGTTGTGGTTGAGAGTTCCCAACATTGTTGACGTTTCGCGGATGCTGGGGTGGTGCCCGCCAGGTCATGTCTCTGTTGCCCTGTCTTGCCTCGTTTCGTTCAGCTACCCTCTTGCGGTGGTCATCATCAGACAGAATGTAATCTTCCAATTCTCGAAATAGTTCCTCAACTGTCTCAGGCTTCTTTCTTGTGAGGTGAGAAGTTGTTGGCCCCGGGGTGAGACCTTTGATCGGTGTCTTGATCGTTGTCTTGTCATCGGCGTCGGGGATCCGAGACCTCTCGTTGCATGAATCTTTTCACGAAGTTCCGCGGTGGTTCTCTCGTCCTTCTACTTGCGCTTATACAAATACCGAGGCTTCGGTACGTCGTGTCATGGAACATCCGAAACGCTTGCATGAACTTTGTCTTGAGATCTACCCACCGTAGATTGAGTGTGGAGGCAAAGCGGTGAGTACCAATTCGATCTGGTCCTTCGCAAGCTATGATGAAGGATTTGGCCGCCGCGACATCATCTCCTCCCCGCCGAGTTCACGGCTGATTCGTATCTCATGAGAAACCGCCCGGAGTTTCCGAAGCCGTTGTACTTGGGAAGAGAGACGAGGCTTGAACTTCGGCGGCCAAGGTCTTGTTTGTAGCCCTATTGACGGCGGCGATTCGAATCCACAAAGTGTGAGACTCCGTTTCCCGCGAAGAAGTTTTCTTTCGGGGATTCTCTTGCGAGGCGCCGGGTTCTGATGCGGTGACTCTTGCCACAGGGAGCTGTTCTCTTGTTCTTTCATTTCGTCAATTTCTTTCTGTATTGCTTGTATCTCGCTCTTTTGCTTTGTTCGGCGCTCTAGCTTTTCGAAGATTTTTCTCTTCGCCCGCAACCGAGCCGCGAACTTTTCTTTGTCTTTCTCGTAGCCGCCGTATCTTTTGCTGAACCATGGCTAGCTCTCTGTCTATGGAATCATCATCATCATCCACATTCTCGAACTCTTCTTGTTCGGCGGGTTGTTCTTGGGTGTGAGTCGTCTTTTCTCGCTCTTGCCTTCATGAGGGCTTCGAGCTTTTCTCTTCGTTCTTGGTCCGTTATGTTCGAGGATTCGGGAACAAACGAGGTTTCATTCCCTTGGGTGAGATGGCGATCGTCTCGGTTGCTTCGTCTTTGAACGAGTCTTCTTGGACTTTTTCTGCGGTGGCATCGTGAGTTTCCTTTCGGCTGGAACACGGTGGGCCCCAATGTTGGGGGGTTACCCGAAAAATTCGGATAACTACCCTAACACAAGTGAGAGTTCTTAACACGTTCAAGTACAAAGTGGGAACGCAAGGAGACTGTGATTCCCTCAGCTAGTAGCACAAGTTCGAAAAAGTCTGAATCCGTTTACACGTGCCCTTGCGCCCCCTTTTATAGGGAGATGAAGGGACTTTTACATACCGATAACACCCTCGGGCTCGAGGAATATTCCTAGCGCGAACACATACAAGAATGTCTTTTTCATCCAACGTATTTACAAATCTGCCACTAGTTCACACTCTAAACCCGGACTTTTTGGGACAACAACTTTGACTTTGCTTCTCTCCTGGTTCGTGAATACCTTCGCGTGAAACTCCCGCATTGGGCCTTCAAAAGATTCCCGAACTTGCCTTCATTTCTTCGCTGGTTCGCGCGTGTCCTCGCCCTCGCGACCCCCGAACTCAACCCTCGACAGATTCCCGAACCGGCCGTCATCCGAAGTTCGAGCCACCGACAGTTCAAGACACCGAGCTTCCGCATGTTCGTGACCCCATGTCTTCACCGAATCAAGATCCCCGAACTTCGCACACTCGCGAATTCGAGGCTTCACGAGCTCCGGGCTTCCGAAAATCATGAATTCCCCGGTCCCGAAAAACATATTTCGAGAACTTTGTTAAACTCAACATTTCGAGGATGACGGGTTTTCCCGAATTCCCCAACAACTTGATGCCTGGTGACCCGAATCAAATCTCTGTGGAACAATTACTCGCAACTGAATCGCATTGTACGTGTGCACGAGAGCTTGGCAGCCACTCTCTCTGTCCTAAAATACTGTCGTTGTTGGTGTGCGTGTCACAAGTTTGATTCGATTGGTAGAAAACATGTGCAATATTTGTATCTCCAAATAAATTTATTAAAAACTGGATTCAAATGTCTTTCCAATGATATTAATTATATATCACTAGGATCATGTCCGTGCGTTGCCACGGACCAAAAAAATATATGTGATAATGTATATGTAAATATAAATTCAGTCAAAATTGCACCAAAACACATTAAGAAAGAGATGTTCATGAAATTTGGAGGCGTTATAGATCGACATATATAACATGCAGCACATAACTAAAAGAAATGATGTGTTATATTCCATAACCTTGTGACTCGGCACTAATGTTTTTTTGCTTTCCCAAAGAACTCCGAACCAGCCACAAGAAGACATGTTGGTAGATTCTTTTGTTAAGCTTTTGATGAGGACGACCTAAGAAGATTTTGCCCCCCCTTCGTCTCTTTTGAATTGTGTAGATGCTTCCGGCTTTGAGAGATTTACGGTAGCCTCCCAACTTTGCCTCTCTTTTTCCGAATAATTACAGAATTTTGATGAATTTTATTTGTTCCTCCAAGACATCATAAATGATCTTCTAGCAAACAGAAGCAAGAGTTGTTCAACAGTTTTCACAGCTTAAAATTATAAATTATCCTGTTCAAATTTTGAAAAGAACTTTAGAGTACTTGTAAAGTAACACCATGAACTGAGCCAACTCTTCTGCCTCTTCAAAAAATAATGAAACTGCTTTCTAACAGTTGTCCAAAACTTAATAATGCTAGAACTACACAACTGCAAAGGACCCTATGATTGAATTTAAATAACATGAGCAAATATAGACACAAAACTACAACTGCTAGAATTATGTCTGATCATATTTCGCATGCATATTTTTGCAATGCATCTATTTCTCTAATGTACTATACTATATCGTTTAATAACATGTTTGTTTTGACGGCAGACGGAGACCATGAGGATGACAACACAGACCAATAATACCTAAACATGTTCATATCCTATTTTAAGTAAGCAACAATAAAATCCCAAGAAACAATGCATATGACACCCCCGAACGGGTTACAACTAAGTTGGCAAGAACCATCAGTTAAGAATTACCTACAGCTTCATGCGGTACATACCCTGCGTCAGTGTCGTGTCGTGTGTGTAATGGAGGGTCCAAACTATTATTTGTTGCACCATATCGATCTAATTAGAGAAAATTAAAGAACTTTTAGAACTAAGATGTTTTTTTGGTGCATGCGGACATCAAATACTTAGCGCAAACCAAAACCACATACACATGTGATCCATCAAAAAATAAATGCATGATTTTTGACTAACCTGGTAGGTCATTGTTTTGAGTCAAATGTCCCCTATGGAGCCATTCATTTTCTTCATCTTTATCCATTGTTACACTAACACCAGGGTAGGATCGACAGTGTCGCCCTCGATGGCAGCGGCAGCGGCTAGTCTTGTTGCTGGAGATGATATCAGGATGAAATAATAAAATAGATATCTAGGATGTTAATGATATCCAAGATTGTTAAATGTTAAAAGAGCGAAATGTTCGCATGACAAGTTCCACAGCACATGCTTGCACATATTTCAAGACAAATGTTCGGAGCACTTATTTGTATGAATGTACATCAAAACTCAATGATCTATTGACCTTATCAAAACTCAATCCTCCCAAACAACTTCCAAAAGATTGGAGCACCACATTTCACATCTATATTATCTTATCTCTGTGTCCGGGGGTTTGAAAAAAGAAAATCTAAGCAAGTGAAAGTATAACCATTGATGGGTACAATTTTAGTGAAATAAGTTGTTTTCTAAGCTTGAAAACTGATCCACTAAATACTATGAAAAGGATAACTGAACCATATCTACGAAAGGTTGCCTAATTGTTCAGTTAGCTGCAACTGTCAGGGCAATCAAGAAATGGGATCAGAAATTCCATACTAACATCAAATGATACTGAACTGTACTCAACATTAGAAACTGATTCAAAGCTCCCTAACATGTTGAAGGTCAATAAATTAGCTGTAGCAACAATTCAAAACATGAAATTTCAGTTAGAATATTTAGAATCTCCAAACATAGCAATTGCAAGACAGTCCCAAACATTTCTCCTTTCTAAACACAAATTAAGCAAAGGTTGGCTAGCTACTGGCGCACACATTGAAGGCAAGGAAAAAGAGTGCTTCTGAGAACGGAGACAATTTTAGACATTAGCTTAAAAGCCTAGTGGAAGAGTACCTTAGTTGGACACAATTGCCTCACAAGCTCAAGTAATTTCAATTTAGAACTGCATCGACGCACTTTCTCTCATGAATGGCACCAGAATCTGTACCATGCCTATCCAACCAAAATGCATAGAAGCTTCATTTTATTTCATAGATGTTTGGTAGTGGAGCAAGAACACAATTTCACAATTGTCTCATATATGCAAGTACAAAGAAAAGGGAAACATATGATGGACCCTAATAACAAGTATTATGAAAAACAGTATAATAAACCATAAGCAAGCAAGACAGTATGAGTAAAAGAGAAAGGTGTACAGAAACATAATATTCTATGGTATTCAGGCAGTGATGGCTAATCTGGAACAAATAACCTAGTTAGATGGTCATATAAGGATGTGTGGTTGAATATTTAGAAGGCATAATTACCGGTATGAAAACTACAAAGAGGAACAAAAATTCGAACTTTACTTTTTTTGTGAGCATGGTGGTCGGCAGGCCAAAAAATGCTAGGTGATCGATGATGAGGAAGGTCGAGGAGTGGGCAAACAGTAGGTCTTTGAATGAAGTGTGTAATCTGATAACCATGGAACAAATATGCAATGCAAGCATCACCATTGCCTACTATTGCCAGATCCAACCTGATAGCTCGTACTCAATGTGGTGACCCATAGTTGAGAAAATTAAGTACCTGATCTTTTTGACTGACAACAGGGTGGTAAAGTTGTGGGAGAAAATAACTTGGGAAGTACACATCAATTGAAGAATAACTTTAGCACAATTGATACAGTTCTTCGAGAGTGATTTACCATCCCTTAATTTGTCCCTAAACAAACAAAGCATGAACATCACCATATCCAAAATTATAGCACAAAATTGAATGAATGCATTATGGTAAACATAAAAATGACTTTTACTTAGCATTTGACAACGAACTAAATGCAGAAATCAAAATGGTAAAATATAAATACAGGCATCCTTGACCTTACCATGAACACAGTCTCCCTTTTTAGTTTCCTGCAATAGTTGGTCTAGTGATTGGTGTTTATCATAGAGGAACATCAGTTTTAATTTTTGGTATCAATCCTACTGAAACTTATCAAAAAGCATCAATTCCACATTTTCGATCAGCCTAAACACATTTATTCAGCAAACATCAGAACAACCTCAGATCCAATATACACAATCTCGTGCACACATTCAATCGAGCATATCGAGGATGGAGACTGACTGGACAGAGGAGTGCTAGTGTGGCAGCGCACAGAAGAGGCACGGTCCAGGCGGAGGAGGACGCGGTCGCATGGGCGGGGCCGGCAGCATCCATGGGCGGGGCAGTGGCTGGCGGCGACCATCGGTGTTCACGGGCAGGGGCTGCCCGGACGACGTGAATAGACGTGGCCAGGCGTGGCGGTGGATGGAAGGGAGCAGATCTGAGGGAGAGGGGGGCGTCGTGCGGCAAGACGACGCCGGCGGCGGCGGTGGACGACACGTAGTGGACCGCCAGGACGGGAGAGTGTTGGTGGCCTGGTGGGGATCTGTTTGGAGGGGGGGAGGCGGTGGGTGTGGCCGCGTGTGGATGAAGGGGGGCGAAGGTGGAGGCGGCGTGCAGAAAAAGGGGGAGGCGGCATGCGGAGGTGCCCCTATCTTTTTGTGAACACGACTCCCACGGCGGCAGCGTCTTTACTCTGTTGAGATTGGGATTGGGCCACGGTGGAGTCCATGGACGGTGGTGGGTTGAGATTGGGATTGGGCCACGGTGGAGTCCATGGACGGTGGTGGGTTGTAATAGGAGGTTATGGCGGCCAGGGTCGTACACGGGTGCCGGGAGATGGGATCAGGCGATGATGGCGGTGGCGGTGTCGACATGCACCGGCGTCGTCGTCTATGGGCACCAGCAGATGGGATCAGGTGATGCGGAGTCCACGAATGCTGGTGGGATGTGGCTCGAGGTGGCGGAGGCGGATGGATCCTGTCAAGGGATGCGTGGGGATGTGGGGGCCGACACGGGGGTCGAGCGGATGTTGCAAGGAGCGGCGACGCAAGCGGGACGCCGGGAGGCGCGCGGCCAACAGAGACAGACGGCAACGGATGGAGGAGGGGACGGGACGGGATGCGATGTGGGCGGAAAGGAAAAAGGCGTGGGTGGAGGTGGAGCGGATAGACGCCGGCGGCGGCGTGCGTGCGAGGTTCGATGGATCGGGCGCGAGAAACGTCGGTTCGGGGAAAAAAAGATCGTAGGGGTAAAAATGGGAAAGGAAAAAATGACGGACCATGCGAAGGCGCGGAGGACGGCAGACTCGCGCGAGGGCAGTGAACGTACGTTCACCGGGGTGGGAAGTTCGACCGGGAAAAAATTCTCCACTTCGTACTTTTTAGTAGTAGAGATAAATATTAATAGTTTTAGTATATATTTAATTAAAGTTGTTTCACGAGAAACGCAAACGACAGTGTTTTACCGTGGCATGCCATAATACATAGTTTTCTGATTATGGTAATTAGTGAAATATGTTCACAGTTTGCTAACAGAAGGAATGGAGATGAACACATTTTGCTTTAAAACACTCATATTGTTTTACTGATAAAATAAACTTCACCAAACTAGATTATTTTTTGAAAATTTACAGCTCAAAAGTAGATTCCAAGATTATAGGAAATAACCAATATTCCTCACTTGGGATGCAACACCTTGTGAAATTATTTCGTATCATAAAGTACATATATATGGAACCATGACGATATGAATTTTATTTTTTGGGGGGATATTTGAGCTTATTTTTGTTTTTTCGTTCTTGCTATTTGGGTTGGATTTCTTGAGGGATTTTGGTGCTAGGACATGTGTGAGCAAGTCTAGCTTACTTCACCTCGGATTTGAAACGTTTCCCAATTTGTTCTTCAAGTACCTACCAATTTCTGAAATTGATGATAAATTCCATATTTTTTTGGGTCTTTTCTGTTCAAGTAGATTGCCTATGATCTAGCGAAGATATGGTCTAAGTTTCATGTGAATCGGACTTGACTTGAGTTGTTCTCAATAAGATCTTGTTTGGCTCGGCGATTTTCCTTGTGCTTTAAAAAAATGTATTGATCCGTAACAACCCAGGAATTTAGGTGTGTAGATTTTGCGAAAATTAAAAACTTTTTTTGACTGAAATTGAGTGCTATCAATTTTCGAGCCAAATTGCTAGCCCTCCTCTCGAATTCTCCACCGATTCACCCATTTATAAAAACATATATTCAAACTATGGTAAAATATGTGATTTGGACTTTTACGGTTTATTTGGATTTTATTGTGTGTGGTTTGAATTTGAAATTGATTCAAATTCAAATTTAAACTAAAGCTTTTAATCCAAGATCTTTTTCACTAAGCTTTGAACCTCTGCGGGCCGGCCTTCCAAAAGCCCGTTGCGAGCCCAACGGCCCGCGCCGGCCCGAAGCAACCCGCCCGGCCACAACAGCCCAGCAACCAAACCCTTTCCCTTTTTCTTGCTTCTCTCGCCTGCCGGGTAGGGCCCACTCGTCGGTCTCTGTTTTCCCTTTCCCCTCTTCTCTTTTCTCCTTCGCCCGCACCCGACGGCGGGTCAACCGAGCCGCATCGCGCGGGGGGCGCGCGATGGGACGGCCGCGCCGGCCGGGCGACCCGCACGCCGAGGGGATCGGGCGCGCTCGCGCGCGAGTCGAACCCGGACCGGGGGGGGAATCCTCTTTTACCCCCCGCGCCACACCCCCGTGACTTCGCCCGCGCAAAGGAGGAGGCGGCGCCGCCACGGTCGCCGGGCGGTCCAAGCCGGGGCGACAAGGGGATTTCGCCCGCCGTTGCGGCGCGGGGTTCAAAAGCGTGGGGGGGAGGCGAGAGAGCCGCTCGTCCACGCCACCAACCCCATTGGGGTTTTCCCTTTCCACTCCACCCGAGAGGGCGCCGTGAGAGGGAGGAGAAGGAGGCGCCGCCGCGCGCCGGGCCGAGGAAGGACGCGGCCGCACCGCACGCCGACGACGTGCCGGGGGAGAAGCGCACCGCCGCCGCGCCGCGCCGGAAGAGGAAGAGGCCGGGAACCGGGGAGCGGGAGCACGGACCGGAGCTGCGGGAGACGTACGCCGGCGTGAACACCTTCTCCACCGGGAACACCTACACCGCCGGGAACGCCTACACCGCCATGAACACCGTCGCCACGCCACCGACAAAGCCGGCCACGACTACACCGTCGCCCCCACCGTGAGCACCGCCCGGCCACTCTACTCTCTTCTCCCCCTTGGTCTTCTTCCCCGTGATGGCTCCGCGAATGTCGAGACGCGTCGGCGCGTTAACCTCTTGCACGGGTGCCGGCCATCGAGCCGCGAACTGCCGTGCCGCGACGGATGGGGCTCCCGGGCCGTTCGTGCTCTTGAGCGCCGCCGTCGCCGTGCGATGAGAGACGAGGTCTCGATGTTGCGAAGTGTTGGACGGAGGGAGGCGTCGCACCGCGGCTACCCCAAGCCGCGCGGACGCGCGCTCCTCGGTGCGGGCGTCACGCCGCACCCCGCCTTGCCGGGCCGAGGGGAAACCCCTCGACGCGCCGCCGTGCCGCGAGGTGGCGACGCGCCGAGCCCCCGGGCTCGGTTAACCGGCCGTCGAGCCGTGGATCTTCTTTACCGAGCTTTGGATGAGCGCGTGTGTTCGGGGCCGGCCCCACCCCGGCGCGCGCGGCCACGACCTCGCCGGTGGAACGCCCGACGCGCCGGCCCTCGACGTCGCGTCGCGCGCGGCTCGGGGAATCCCGGAATCCGGCCTTCGAGCCGTGGTACTTATCTTGCTGCGGGTTTGGGCAAGCGGGAGCCGGCGTCGAGCGCACCCCGGCGCATGGACCCGAGCTCGCCGCGCCACCGGCCGATCGACGGAGCCGTGGCGCCGCCGTATCCCCGCGCGCCGCGCGCCTCACGTCGCGCCATCGGCCCCTCCCCCCGCGGGCCGGTGTTTGGCTTGGCCTCGCCGTCCGGGGAGTGGGACGCGGAGGCGACCCGACCGCTCGCACCCCGGCCGAGATGAAGGGACGCCGCCGGCGGACGGAGCGCTCACCGGCGCAGGGACGCGCCGCGTGGCCGCAGGTAGGCTTGGCTTAACGTCGAGCACCTGATGGGCATTCTGTTTCCCTAAACGAGTTTTAACCTGAGATGGGCCACCGGCTGGAACTGGGCCTTAAGCCCAAATATTTTCCCTAGCAGGCCGTCGGCCCAGTGCAGAAGGAAGATGGAGGGTGAGATCCAGACTTTCGATATCTGATAGGTGGGCTGTGTTGCCCGGATATTTTTGGGCCGAAACCCACAATCGATCTGGAGCAAGTCCACTGGGCCCCCCACGGCCCAGTAGCGCTTCTGGCCCCTTTTCAGCCTGTCAGCCGCGGGCCGCCGACGTCATGCTGACGTCAGCGGCGACTTTTCTTAAAAATCCTTTTCTTTTCCTGGGTTAATTTCCAGAAATGTTTAATAAATGGTTTTAACCTTGAAAAATTCATAACTATTTCTTGGGAGCTCCGAAAAATATAAAACTAATTTCTATAAATCCGTAATTTCGAAACCTTGCTGATTGTAGGTAGTTTGGGTTCTTTTGGATCTTCTAAATTGGTTCTTATTTGGAGTTATTGCTTAGATGTGCACCGTATTCTTATTTTCGCGTCGAATCTCGTGCCGCAGACCCGAGCTTCGACCAGGAGGACGCGGAGGACCCCGAGTACACTGCTCCGGACAACGACTGCTTCAACGGCAACGAAGGTGTCATGTCACTCCCAACCATGTAGATCCCATGTTGTTAAGTATCCGCTAGCGCTTTCCTTTAAATGCATTGATCCGATGAATTGCATAACCAGTTTAATAGCCATGCCTTGATGCTTTATTATACCCTCGTTTCCTTGTATTACTTCTGCGGGACTAGCTACGGACCCATAGCTAGTCCCTTACCTCAACTATCCATACTTTTGTTGCTTGATTATGGATGGTACTGCGGGCTTGGACCGAGATGTGGATATCTCGGTGTGCTTCTAGCGTGCGTTCTGGGTGCGTATCTCCTTGCTGTGTTTTGGCGGGAGCGAGCCGCTTGGTTACTTGTGAACGTCTGCCGAGGGGAGATGCGATCGGCCTCTTACCCGAGGGACGTGTCGTGTGGGATGGAGATGGTGAGTGCTCTCTCTCGGCCCCTTAAGGACCGATCGTCGGCTGACCTTGTTTCGGATGACTATTTTCGTACAAACCGCCCGCCTTGTATTGGGCGGGGGTGCGAGGTGAGACTTGTAGTGGATAGCACCCCTCCTGTAGGCGGATCGGTGTGATCGTGTCGGGAGTGGTCTTTCCCTCCTTAGGAGACTTTGCCCCGGCGAGGCCGGGGAAGGGTTCCACAGCTTCGAGGGACCTCTCGTGGGTAGTATGAGCTCTGCCGCGGAGGCTGGGCCAGGCTCGGAGACGCAAGAGGGTACTATCCACTTACTTGGCCTTCAGCCGCATGGTAGGGTAGGGTACCGGTGACAGCCGGTTCCGGTCCTATTCGGGCGGGTACAGTTGTACCACCTCTGCAGAGTGTTAAACCTATAGCTATAGTCCGTGTCCACTGGTTATTGACAGTCTTTCGATCTCTCACCTGACTAGCTATTCTTCTCTTGTGCTTCTTCTCTCCCCCGAGTGCGTGAGCCGGCTTCGGCCGTTGAGATGTGGGGATAGGAGCGGTGGGCCCCACATCGCGGATGAGAGTTGGGATCCGGATCGGGGTTGAGATCCGGAGTTTTGGGTGTGGTTTTCCTTGAGCGGGGTGTGGACCCCGTGAGGTGTGGACCTCGGAAGCGGGAGCTTCCCCCGAGGTGTGGACCTCTCGGCGAATTCCGCTTACCTTATACGTTGCTATGTTCGCTTTGCTTAAGCCTTCTACGACGGAATAGGGATAACTCTTGCATAGTAGAATATACACCGCTTTTGCCTCTTTGTTGGGAAGGCGACATGACCTACCCGCTTATCGGGTAGACCCCCGGTGCCTCGACACGGAGCCGGACTACGACTTCGACAACGACGGATGGGTGGACTAGAGCTCTTCCTACACTCGAGCCGCTGCGGATATGGGAGTTTCCCGCGCTTTCATGGAGTCGGCCGCTAGACGTTTTATTTATGTTTGATTCGGTCCCGATGGACTTGTACCCGGCATGTGCCGAAGAGATGTACTCGATTAATGTAATAAAATAAATGTTGTACTCTACTTTCTTGTTTTTATCTTTCCGTATGGATTATGGCATTGTCGAGACGGGGATTGCACGTGGTAGCCCTCCCGGGACTACCACCGAGGTGCTAAGATTCGGGTTTCCGTTCGCGGAATTCCGGGTCGTTTCAGTTGGTACCGCAGCCATGCTTGACCGTAGGACGAGCCCCAGGATTGGTCGATAGTATAGGAAGCCGTTTTGAACCTTGGAACTTTATATAAACCCCCTTGGCTTCCGTATGTATATATCTATACTTATATATATGCATTATCTTGATTAACTTTCACTAACTACCTTACTAACTACGCTCTAACAACGTTGTGCGGATGGCGGAAGAAGCGTGGATCCCTCCGGGAGTCGAACGGCGAGGTGGGCGGAGGCTTCGCCACCCGCCGAGGGAGTGCCCGGAGGCGGTGGAGTGGGGACCGACCGGGTCAGCTACAAGGGGAGGACCGTGGGGCCCCTGGACCAGTCTGCCACTTTCTTGACCGTCACGGTACCGGTGGACCCACGGGTGCTAGAGTTCAAGGAGGTTAAGGTGCACTGTTTTGAGAGTTCGACCATGGAGGCACACCAGACTTGCGCACGCCGAGCTCTCAAGGAGGTTTGTGTCCAGCTTGGGGAGAAGCTTAAGGACACCCCGTTCAGCGTGCTTCCGACAGGGGTCTACGACCCGAGTCGCTGGGACATGAGCGACCGAGCGCAGTACCTTGAGGTGACTTCAGTGGAGGAGGACAAGAAGATGCACGCAGCCAGACGGTGCATCCTGGCCCAGGACCAGGCGCTTTTCTGGGCGGACAGTGAGATCGCTTACCTGAGGTGGAAGTGGGATGAGTGTCTCAGCTTGGCTCGGGACTCGGAGAAGGAGAGAGTGGACTTAACCGACCGGCCGGGAGGAGTCGCACCGGAGGAACGGTGAGCCGGTACGGCTCGGGCCGGCGGCGGCGGCCGCAGCCGGCACCGAGAGGGATGCCGGAGGGATCGCCACACCGGAGGCACGGTCCGAGGACGGCGCGGAGTTGCACCGGGCTACGGTGGAGGCCACGCGTGAGAACGAGTGAGGCTTGCGAGAGGCGAGGGACCGGTTGGAGTCGGTTGGAGCCGCAAAGAAGCGACTATCAAGTAAGGATGTGGGACCTACAGGAGGCGAGTCGACACAACTACCACCACTTGTGTTACCTCGGTGGGCTGGTCTACGAGGAGAGAGACCGAGCTGCCAGGACCCGCACGGCCTGGGAGCGTTCCGACCAGCAGAGGCTGAGAGAGTTGGAGGAGCTCTCCGCGCAGCTACCACCCAAGAAGAGGCCACGACCGAGGGCGAGAGACCTTTGAGCTACCCCCGACGCTCCTACCGCGTGTACGCCCGTACCCGAGAGGCTCCCAAGACACAGCAGAGATGGACCGTGCTCTTCAGGATACCCGAGACTACTACGGAGGACCGGCGATCAGGATGCCGGGTTACCCAGGGGCTTACTCACCGCCGTTCTACTCAGTTCCACCAGACTCCAGCCCAGAGGCACCTTAGAGTACCCAGTGATGAGAGTAGAGATCTAGCAGTAGATTCTGAGTCGATGTAATGAGTTAGATGTAATGCTGCCGCTTATGATGTCATGCCTGTAGTAGCTACCCCATGATGTACCATGCGTTAGCGTGATGTGTTGCCGTGTACCCTCGAAGGTCGTCGGAGTAAACCTCGAGGTGCACCCCTTTTGTATGGTGGCATTGATTGAGTGACATGGATCTTCATGGTTTTCTCTCGGATTTCATGCTTCTTTATGTCTGTATGAAATTCTTTGTTTGTTAGCAGGATTACTCCTTTATAGTTAGTAACCTTAATAATAATATTCTCCCTACCACTACTGACTCTTGCAACTGGAACAGATGTCGGGGGCTAGGAGGTCCGGGCGACTCCTGGCCCGTTTCGAGGAGGTCGCTGGGGACACCGGGGGGGACGATGCCCCTAACCCAGCAGGAGCGAGAGGCCGCGGGCGCCGTGGAGGTCACGCGCCACGAGGAGGGCTCCGTGGGGGCTGGCGGGCCGCGGAGGCCGAGTTGGCGGTCGAGGAATCGCGCACGACAACGAGGGAGCTCGGGAGCGAGGAGCTCGAGCACGAGCGAGAACCCCGGCCCGAGGGAGGAGCGAGGCCGGGCTCGGGGACACGAGGTGCCACCACCGCCACCTCCCCCCGAACTTGGCCGACGTGATGGCGGTACGGACCTAGGCGATGCGGACGATCACACGGTTGCTAGCTCAGAACAACAACAACAACAACAACAACCACAGGGGTCAGCACCGCAACGCGCCAGAGGGCTTCCAGAAGAAGGTTGAGAACTTCAACAAGCTGCGACCGCCTACTTTCGACCACTCAGCAGACCCGATGGACGCAGACAACTGGCTACGGGAGATTGAGAAGAAGCTGGAGTTGACTGAGCTCACTGAGGAGGAGTGTGTGACCGTGGCAGCGCACCAGCTGATCGGCACAGCCAGTGCGTGGTGGGACAGCTACTGTGACTCGCACCCGGACCCGTTGCACATCGGGTGGGACGAGTTCGTGGAGGCCTTCAGGAGCCACCACATTCCAGAGGCAGTGATGGACAGGGAAGGCGAGACGAGTTCGAGGCACCTCAAGATGGGAAGTATGTCGGTGCGGGGAGTACGCCAACCGCTACCAAGAGCCGATGAGGTACGTGCCGGACGACACCGACACGAGAGAAGAAGAAAGTCTACGGTTCGGGGAAGGGGCCGCACAAGGGGATGGCACACCACTTGTCCGCACACGACCGCCCGACACTTCGCTCCATTATCGACAAGGCACCGATCGTTGAGAGGTCGAGGCTTTCGTGGAAGCAAGTCCAAGCGCGCAGACCAGGCAGGACGCTCAGGTCCACCACAGAGGCAGAGGACAGGTTACGCTCAGGGCCACCAGTCACAGCAGAGGCACCACGTCACTCAGTCTCGGCCCGTAGAGCGAAAGCCAACCCAGGCGGGAGTGGAGGACAGAGCAACTGGAGGCCGAGACCACCACCGCAGTCAGCAGACAGAGCAAAGGTGACTTGCTTCAACTGCCGTCAGGTTGGGCACAAGTCGTTCGAGTGTCCACAGCAGGCGCCACCGGGGAGTCAGAACCGCAGCTCTCAGTTCCAGACCCCAGCCAAGCCACCAGCACCGGAGGACAGCCACCCCGTACACAGCAGAGGACCGCTCAGCTGCCCGCTACTCGAGGTCGTTTGAACCACCTCACCACCGAGGATGCAGCAGCCGCACCCGACGTCACACTTGGTGAGTTCCTTGTTGACTCGGTTTTGGCAACCTTGTTTTGTTCGATGCGGAGCTCGGTTGTCACACCCGGCCCAATTTGGATGGCCCATGAGTGGCCCATGAGCGCGGTGCGCGTGTTTAGTGCCACATTGCTAGTAGAGCAAGGGTGGAGCCAACTTATAAGCCTTTGTCCACCGGCCCATACCACCCTCGGGTTAACCCTTTTACATGAAGCGAGGACGAAAGTGTAAGCGGGGTGCTATGTGTACGCGTGCTCGCCCCTACGGAAGGGCCGGGCGGTGCGGCTTTGGTGGGCGGGGTGTTACAAATGGTATCGAGCCGACCCTCGCGGTTGCGCGTACGGGTCGGTGTGCGGACATAGGGCGCATGGCGCGTGTGGGCCCTCGAGATGGGACACACGGCATGGCATATGGGTCGGCACCGGACGTACGGTCGTGCGCTAAGAGGGAAGGTTCTGGACATTTGCTCGGGTCAGTGTGCGGACATATGCATGTGCGTGTGGGCCTGGGATGGGGCACACGACATGGCGTATGGGTCGGCACTAGACGGGTGAGTTGGACCGACGAGGACGTCGGGTTCTTTGAGGGGGGGGGGGGTGAATGTCACACCCGACCCAATTTGGATGGCCCATGAGTGGCCCATGAGCGCGAGTGTGCGCGTGTTTAGTGCCACATTGCTAGTAGAGCAAGGGTGGAGCCAACTTATAAGCCTTTGTCCACCGACCATACCACCCTCGGGTTAACCCTTTTACATGAAGCGAGGACGAAAGTGTAAGCGGGGTGCTATGTGTACGCGTGCTCGCCCCTACGGAAGGGCCGGGCGGTGCGGCTTTGGTGGGCGGGGTGTTACAAATGGTATCGAGCCGACCCTCGCGGTTGCGCGTACGGGTCGGTGTGCGGACATAGGGCGCATGGCGCGTGTGGGCCGAGATGGGACACACGGCATGGCATATGGGTCGGCACCGGACGTACGGTCGTGCGCTAAGAGGGAAGGTTCCCGGACATTTGCTCGGGTCGGTGTGCGGACATATGCATGTGCGTGTGGGCCCGGGATGGGGCACACGACATGACGTATGGGTCGGCACTAGACGGGTGAGTTGGGCCGACGAGGACGTCGGGTTCTTTGAGGGGGGGGGGGTGAATGTCACACCGGCCCAATTTGGATGGCCCATGAGTGGCCCATGAGCGCAGGTGCGCGTGTTTAGTGCCACATTGCTAGTAGAGCAAGGGTGGAGCCAACTTATAAGCCTTTGTCCACCAGCCATACCACCCTCGGGTTAACCCTTTTACATGAAGCGAGGACGAAAGTGTAAGCAGGGTGCTATGTGTACGCGTGCTCGCCCCTACGGAAGGGCCGGGCGGTGCGGCTTTGGTGGGCGGGGTGTTACATCGGTTTTCGTATATTTCAACCAAGTTTGTTAAAGAAAGGTCTTTACCAACTAAGCCTCGACCAAGGCCTATCTTGACTAGCTCTCCGCTAGGAGAGAAGAGGAGTACGTTAGAGTGCGGGGAGTGAGGATGGTGTTTGAGGGGCAACGGTTCACGGCGGACTTGGCAGCTTTGGAGTCTACCGGGATAGACGTGATCCTAGGGATGGATTGGTTGGCAAAGCACAACGGGATAGTCTCTTGCAACCCCAGAGTTATACAGCTAGAACACCCCAGTGGAACTAAAGTGCGGATCGAACCACAGAGTCCGAAGGCTGCTACGATGATGTGCAACATGAGTGGGAAAGAGATTGAAGAAATCCCAGTGGTCTGTGAGTTTCCGGACGTGTTCCCGGAAGAGCTTACAGAGTTACCCCCAGACCGAGACGTGGAGTTTGTGATTGAGCTGATGCCGGGAGCGGGGCTCATTGCAAAGAGTCCGTCTCGGATGTCGTCCAACGAGCCGGACGAGTTGAAGAAACGACTCAAGAAGCTGCTCGAGCAAGGGTTTGTTCGGCCGAGTGCCTCACCGTGGGGTTCGCCGGTGCTCTTCATGGAGAAGAAATACGGCACAAAGAGGATGTGCATAGACTACCGCACGCTCAACTCGATGACAATCAAGAATAAGTACCCGCTACCCGAAGCGAGGACCCGTTGGATAGGCTCAAAAAGGCAAAGTTCTTCTCCAAGATCGATCTGAGGTCAGGTTATCACCAGATGATGATCCGAGAGCAGGATATTCCCAAGACAGCCTTCACCACACGGTACGGCTTGTACGAGTTCGTGGTGGTTTCTTTCGGGCTGACCAACGCCCACGACTTACTTCATGAACTTGATGAACAAGGTCTTCATGGAAGAGTTGGACAGGTTTGTGGTGGTGTTCATCGATGATATCTTGATTTACTCTGAGACCACGGAGGAGCACGAGGAGCACCTGAGGGTCGTGCTAGAGAGGCTGAGGCAGCAGAAACTGTACGCCAAGTTCAGCAAGTGCGAGTTCTGGATGGAGAAGGTCGAGTTTTTGGGGCACGTGTTGTCAGCAGAGGGGATAGCCGTGGATCCGTCCAAGGTAGAGTCAGTAACCAAGTGGGAGCGGCCGGCCGAACGTGACAGATGTCAGAAGCTTCCTTGGGTTGGCAGGTTACTACCGAAGGTTCATTGAGAACTTCTCCAAGATCGCAAAGCGAATGACGGAGTTGCTCAAGAACAACACAAAGTTTGAGTGCTCGAAGCGTGTGAGAAGAGCTTCCGGGAGGCTGAAAAAGAGACTCACCACGGCCCCGGTGCTTGCCTTGCCGGATATCAAGAAAGACTTCGTGGTCTCTTGCGACGCTTCGAAGTAAGGACTTGGTTGTGTGTTCCGATGCGGGAAGGGAAAGTTGTGGCTTATGCTTCCGGGCAGTGAAGAAACACGAGGAAAACTACCCAACACACGACTTGGAGTTGGCGGTTTGTGCATGCACTCAAAATCTGGAGACACTACCCGATAGGAAACAAGTGCGAGTTGTTTTCCGACCACAAGAGCCCGAAGTACTTCTTTACCCAAACGAGAGTTGAACATGAGGCGAGGCGATGGTTAGAGCCGATCAAGGACTACGACGTCGAGATCAACTACCACCCGAGCAAAACCAACGTCGTGGCGGATGCACCGAGCCGGAAAACTTATTGCAACAACCTCATGGTGAGAGAAGAACAACCTCGCACTCTCGCATGTAGAGCTAGAAAAGGCGAGAATTGAAATTGTAGACCAATGCCAAGTTAACGAGATGCAAGTGACTTATGACCCGGAGGAACGAATCCGAACAGCCCGAAGTCGTGTGCGAAAATCAAAGCCTTGCGAGAACCGATGAAGCGAGGGTAAAGCGCAGAGGACTACGGGTAGATGAACAAGGCAATCGTGTGGTTGAAAGAACGGATCCGTGTACCTCAAGACAAGGCACTCTGGAGCGGATCATGAGGGAAGCTCACGATTCGAGGTACTCGATCCACCCGGGCGACACAAAGATGTACAAGGATTTGAAGACAAGATATTGGTGGAAGAGCATGAAGCGAGGATATAGCACACTATGTGGCTCATTGTGACACACGTAGCGAGTAAAGATCAAACATCGAAACCCGCTTTGGATTGTTGAAGTCGTTGGCTATTCCGGTTTGGAAGTGGGAGGACATTTCCATGGACTTTGTGGTGGGACTTCCTCGAACACCAAAAGGAAATGACTCGGTTTGGGTCATAGTGGACGGGGTCGACCAAGGTGGCTCACTTTGTCTTTGGTAAAGACCGTGCACGCAACCGAGAAGCTGGCGTAACTATACGTAGAGCACATACTCGGTGCGCACGGGGCACCCGTAAGCATTGTATCCGATCGAGGATCACGGTTTGTCTCCAAGTTTTGGCGAGTTTTCACAAACTTATGGGCATCACTCTCAACTACGGCCAGCCTTTCACCCACGGACGGATGGTCGGACGAGAGAGGGTCAACCAGGTGCTGGAGGATATGCTACGAGCATGTGCACTCACCTATGGTACCGATTGGGAGAGCAGTTTGCCGTTTGCAGAGTTCTCGTACAACAACAACTTTCAAGCGAGCCTTCGGATGGCTCCCTTTAAGGCCCTCTACAGGCGGAAGTGCAGAACCCCGCTAGCTTGGTCGGAGGTGGAGAACGGGCACTGTTTGGGCCAAAAATCATTGAGGAGGCAGAGGAGAAAATTGAGAAAGTTCGTGAGAACCTGAAGGTTGCTCAAAGCCGTCAGAAGAGCTATGCCGACAAAAGAAGAAGGGAGTTGACTTTTGCAGTTGGCGACCGAGTGTACTTGAAGGTCTCACCGCTCCAAGGAACTAAGAGGTTCTTGGTGAAAGGAAAGCTTGCACCGAGGTACGTAGGACCGTACCCTATCACCCGAAGGATTGGAAGTCTGGCCTACCAGCTTGCACTACACGAGACAATGGCGGAGTACACCCGGTGTTTCACGTGTCACGGTCGAAAAAGAGTGAGAAGGCAGTGGAAGCTAAGCAAGTGCCCATGGAGTTGCTTGACCTGCAAGACAACCTTGAGTATGCAGAATATCCTGAGAAAATCTTGGACCGAGCCGTCAAGGAGACAAGGAGAACAACCATTCCCTTCTGTAGAGTGTTGTGGAGCAACCATACAGAGCGAGAAGCAACGTGGGAGAAGGAAGCTGATCTCAGAAAAGAGTACCCTCACTTGTTCACGGAGGAGGTCGAGGACTAAATCTCGAGGACGAGATTCTCGGTGGTGGGGGAGAATGTAACAACCCAGGAATTTAGGTGTGTAATTTTTGCGAAAATTAAAAACTTTTTGACTGAAATTGAGTGCTATCAATTTTCGAGCCAAATTGCTAAGCCCTCTTCTGAAATCTCCACCAGATTAACCCATTTATAAAAACATATATTCAAATTATGGTAAAATATGTGATTTGGACTTTTCTCGGTTTATTTGGATTTTATTGTGTGTGATTTGAATTTGGAATTAATTCAAATTCAAATTTAAACTAAAGCTTTTAATCCAAGATCTTTTTCCCTAAGCTTTGAACCTCTGCGGGCCGGCCTTCCAAAAGCCCGTTGCGAGCCCAACGGCCGCGCCGCCCGGCAACCCGGCCCGGCCACAACGGCCCCGGCAACCAAACCCTTTCCCCTTTTTCTTGCTTCTCTCGGCCGGCCGGCGGGGGCCCACTCGTCGGTCTCTGTTTTCCCTTTCCCCTCTTCTCTTTTCTCCTTCGCACCGCACCCGACGGCGGGTCAACCGAGCCGCATCGCACGGGGGCGCGCGATGGGACGGCCGCGCCGGCCCGGGCGACCCGCACGCCGAGGGATCGGGCGCGCTCGCGCGCGAGTCGAACCCGGACCGGGGGGGATCCTCTTTTACCCCCCGCGCCACACCCCCCGTGACTTCGCCCATGCAAAGGAGGAGGCGGCGCCGCCACGGTCGCTCGGGCGGTCCAAGCCGGGGCGGCAAGGGGATTTCGCCTCGCCGTTGCGGCGCCGGGGTTCAAAAGCGTGGGGGGAGGCGAGAGAGCCGGTCGTCCACGCCACCAACCCCATTGGGGTTTTCCCTTTCCACTCCACCCGAGAGGGCGTCGTGAGAGGGAGGAGAAGGAGGCGCCGCCGCCGCGCCGGCCGAGGAAGGACGCGGCCACACCGGCACGCCGACGACGTGCCACGGGAGGAGCGCACCGCCGCCGCGCCGCGCCGAAGAGGAAGAGGCCGGGAACCGGGGAGCGGGGAGCACGGACGGAGGCTGCGGGAGACGTACGCCGGCGTGAACACCTTCTCCACCGGGAACACCTACACCGCCGGGAATGCCTACACCGCCCGAACACCGTCGCCACGCCACCGACAGAGCGGCCACGACTACACCGTCGCCCCACCGTGAGCACCGCCCGCCACTCTACTCTCTTCTCCCCCTTGGTCTTCTTCTCCGTGATGGCTCCGCGAATGTCGAGACGCGTCGGCTGTTAACCTCTTGCACGGGTGCCGGCCATCGAGCCGCGGAACTACCGTGCCGCGACGGATGGGGCTCTCGGGCCGTTCGTGCTCTTGAGCGCCACCGTCGCCGTGCGATGAGCGACGAGGTCTTGATGTTGCGAAGTGTTGGACGAGAGGAGGCATTGCACCGCGGCTACCCCAAGCCGCGCGGACGCACGCTCCCGGTGCGGGCGTCACGCCGCACCCTAGTTTGCCGGGCCGAGGGGAAACCCCTCGACGCGCCGCCGTGCCGCGAGGTGGCGATGCGCGCGAGCCCCGGGCTCGGTTAACCGGCCGTCGAGCCGTGGATCTTCTTTACCGAGCTTTGGATAAGCGTGTGTGTTCGGCCGGCCGCACCCCGGCGCGCGCGGCCACGACCTCGCCGTGGAACGCCCGACGCGGCGGCCCTCGACGTCGCGTCGCGCGCGGCTCGGGGAATCCCGGAATCCGGCCTTCGAGCCGTGGTACTTATCTTGCTTTGCAGGTTGGGGCGGGCGGGAGCCGTGGGTCTAGCGCACCCCGGCCGCATGGACCCGTGCTCGCCGCGCCATCGGCCGATCGACGGAGCCGTGGCGCCGCCGTATCCGGCGCCGCGCGCCTCACGTCGCGCCATCGGCCCCTCCCCCGCGGGCCGGTGTTTGGCTTGGCCCTCGCCGTCCGGGAGTGGGACGTGGAGGCGACCCGACCGCTCGCACCCCGGCCGAGATTAAGGGACGCCGCCGGCGGACGGAGCGCTCACCGGCGCGAGGGACGCGCCGCGTCGCCGCGGGTTGGCTTGGCATAGCGTCGAGCACCGATGTGCATACTTTTTCCCCGAACGAGTTTTAACCTCTGAGAAATGGGCCGCCGGCCGGAATCGGGGCGCGGGGGACGCGCCGCGTGGCCGCGGGTTGGCTTGGCATAGCGTCGAGCACCCGATGTGCATACTTTTTCCCCGAACGAGTTTTAACCCTGAGAAATGGGCCGCCGGCCGGAACCGGGCCTTAAGCCCAATTTTTTTCCCTAGCGGGCCGTCGGCCCGGTGCAGAAGGAAGATGGAGGGTGAGATCCAGACTTCCGATATCTGATAGGTGGGCTGTGTTGCTCCGGTATTTTTGGGCCGAAACCCACAATCGATCCGGAATAAGTCCACCGGGCCCCCCACGGCCCGGTGGCGCTCCCGGCCCTTTTCGGCCTGTCAGCCGCGGGCCGCCGACGTCATGCTGACGTCAGCGGCGACTTTTCTTAAAAATCCTTTTCTTTTCCTGGGTTAATTTCCAGAAATGTTTAATAAATGGTTTTAACCTTTAAAAATTCATAACTATTTCTTGGGAGCTCCGAAAAATATAAAACTAATTTCTATAAATCTGTAATTTCGAAACCTTGCTGATTGTAGGTAGTTTGGGTTCTTTTGGATCTTCTAAATTGGTTCTTATTTGGAGTTATTGCTTAGATGTGCACCGTATTCTTATTTTCGCGTCGAATCTCGTGCCGCAGACCCGAGCTTCGACCAGGAGGACGCGGAGGACCCCGAGTACACTGCTCCGGACAGCGACTGCTTCAACGGCAACGAAGGTGTCATGTCACTCCCAACCATGTAGATCCCATGTTGTTAAGTAGCTGCTAGTGCTTTACTTTAAATGCATTGATCTGATGAATTGCATAACCGCTTAATAGCCATGCCTTGATGCTTTGTTATACCCCGTTTCCTTGTATTACTTCTGCGGGACTAGCTACGGACCCATAGCTAGTCCCTTACCTCAACTATCAATACTTTTGTTGCTTGATTATGGATGGCACTCGGGCTTGACTGAGATGCGGATATCTCGGTGTGCTTCTAGCGTGCGTTCTGGGTGCGTATCTCCTTGCTGTGTTTTGGCGGGAGCGAGCCACTTGGTTACTTGTGAACGTCTGCCGAGGGAAGATGCGATCTGGCCTCTTACCCGAGGCACGTGTCGTGTGGGATGGAGATGGTGAGTGCTCGCTCTCGGCCCCTTAAGGATCGATCGTCAGTTGACCTTGTTTCGGATGACTATTTCGTACAAACCGCCCGCCTTGTATTGGGCGGGGGGTCTTTGGGTGAGACTTGTAGTGGATAGCACCCCTCCTGTAGGCGGATCGGTGTGATCGTGTCGGGAGTGGTCTTTGCCTCCTTAGTAGAGTTTGCCCGGCGAGGCCGGGGAAGGGTTCCACAGCTTCGAGGGACCTCTCGCGGGTAGTATGAGCTCTGCCGCGGAGGCTGGGCCAGGCTCGGAGACGCAGGAGGGTACTATCCACTTACTTGGCCTTCAGCCGCATGGTAGGGTCGGGTGCACGGTGACAACCGGTTCCGGTCCTATGTGGGCGGGCACGGTTGTACAACCTCTCGCGAGTGTTAAACCTATAGCTATAGTCCGTGTCCACTGGTTATGGACAGTCTTTCGATCTCTCACCTGACTAGCTATTCTTCTCTTGTGCTTCTTCTCTCCCCCGAGTGTGTGAGCCCGACTTCGGCCGTTGAGATGTGGGGATAGGAGCAGGTGGGCCCCACATCGCAGATGAGAGTTGGGATCTGGATCGGGGTTGAGATCCGGAGTTTTGGGTGTGGTTTTCCTTGAGCGGGGTGTGGACCCCGGAGGTGTGGACCTCGGAAGCGGGGAGCTTCCCCCGAGGTGTGGACCTCTCAGCGAATTCTCGCTTACCTTGTACGTTGCTATGCTTTGCTTTGCTTAAGCCTTCTACGACCCGGAATAGGGATAACTCTTGCATAGTAGAATATACACCGTTTTTGCCTCTTTGTTGGGAAGCGACATGACCTACCCGCTTATCGGGTAGACCCCGGTGCCTCGACACGAGAGCCGGACTACGATGGGTGGACTAGAGCTCTTCCTACACTCGAGCCGCCCGCGGATATGGAGTTTCCGCGCTTTCACGGAGTCGCTCGCTAGACGTTTTACTTATGTTTGATTCGGTCCCGATGGACTTGTACCCGGCATGTGCCGAAGAGATGTACTACGATTAATGTAATAAAATAAATGTTGTACTCTACGTTACTTTTTTTATCTTTCCGTATGGATTATGGCATCGGCGAGACGGGGATTGCACGTGGTAGCCCTCCCGGGACTACCACCGAGGTGCTAAGATTCGGGTTTCCGTTCGTGGAATTCCGAGTCGTTTCATGATCTTAGCACATCACACATGTACTATTACAAACGGATCCCACGAAAATGACAATTACAAAGAAGTCTAAAATTCATGTTCATCTTTCTCGAAGCCCTCGGGGTTCCGTTCGTCATCGCCACCGAAGCCGCTTCCCGATCGTTGCCGGACGCCGAGCCAAACTCTACCCAAGATGGAGGCCATAGAGGAGGGCTTACTTCTAGGCAAATATGCCGAGTACACTGCTTCGCAGGCTCATTGTTCAACTTCGGCACCCACGCCGCCGCCTTCGATTCCAGTGCTGGCAACCCGAGCACAGCTCGGATTTCCATCGTAGATCATCTTCCTTGAGATTAAAAGGGTCAACGATAGGACCGTACGAAAAGCTCGAAGCTCATTAGCTCGCTCAAACTCACTCGTTAGTGGCTCGACTAACGAGCCGAGCTCGGTTTTAGCTCGCTACGATAACGAGCCGAGCTCGAGCCGGCTCACGAGCCCTAACGAGCCAAGGTTGCAGCAGCCAACAAACAACCTAATAGGTCCAACTTCAAATCACAACCTAATAACTTGGAGTACTAAATTGTTTGTTGACTACTTGGTTTCATTGTTGGTTGTCTTGTAAACATGTTGCATTTTTATTCTATATTTACTTGTTAACTATGATTTTTAAATTTATAACTGTTAATGAGCTGGCTCGCGAGCTTAACGAGCCGGCTCGAGCTTCTTAACGAGCTGAGCCGAGCTAGGTTCCTAGCTCGCTAAGATAATGAGCTAAAATGATCCAAGCTCTAACGAGCCGAGCCATAACGAGCCGAGCCTTAATCCGCCGAGCCGGGCTCGATATCCAGCCCTAGTCGGCAACATCATCAACTAAAGAAGACGAAGATGCGCCGGCCCCGAACTCCTGAATAGGTCTCCACAGCTTCTCCGTTGACGTCGGAGTAGATCGCTACCGGAGAACAGAAGAAGTCGGGAGAAATTATTCCTCTGCAACACTGTCGCTTCCGTATCGCCAGTGCCACGAGGATAACCAAATAGCAAAGGAGCCATGGTCGTCCTGCAAACGCTAGTTCCACCGTCATACATCGGTAACGAACAAACCCTAGACCTAAGACTCGAATAATAACTCGATCTACTAAAAATGACCCCCGCTCCCCTTGTCCCTGGCTAGGAGGCAGGGGACGAGAGGAACGGGGCCAAGCGGCGATGGCAATGACGGTGCGCGACGGCGGCGTGGAAAAAGTTCCCCGTGTCGCGCGACGCGGGGGCAGGCGAGTCCTCGGTAACCTGGTCACAAGTAGAACGCTATGCAAGAGAAGAATGCAAGGAAAGATCATTTTTATTGGTGCTCTGTTCGTACGCGCGCGGCGCTCTCTCTTGCACAGCAGTGCATCCTCCACTACTCGACCCTTCACTAATTGGTCTGGTCAAATTCGATGTTGCTGCATACAGAGTGACTGAGTGACAGACAAAGAGGACAAGTCACGTCAACGAAACCTATTAGAAAAGGCATCAGCCGCACTTGATCACTGGCTCATTTCCAGGAAGCTGCTGGTTCCTCTATTCTGGCTGCTTCACCCTCACCCATGACCCATCCACCCATATATCCTGCCATCCACCAAATTAAAGCATCCATCATCCTCTCAGTTGGCTGCAATTCTCAGGCGGCGCCCTAGAGAAGACGACGACATCGGGGCCGATCGACGATGGCTCTCCCACCGCGCGTGCCGGCGGCAGCCTCGGAATCGGAGGCCAAACTGTGGTCCTCCGTTGCAGCCCGAGATGTGATGGTCTCGGTGGCCTACGCTTGCAGTACGGCCAGTGGCAGCACCACAGGTACCTTCTCCTCGACCGCCTACACATCAAGCCGGGGCACTGTCTTGTCCTCACGGTTTCAGTTTACCGACGATGAAGAAGAAAAGGCGAAGAGGCGCGAGCGCACCATGCACCTGGTCAAGGAATTCTGCCACCGCAATGGAGGTATCGCCGCCCTGAAGCGGTGGCTCTCGGAGATGGGCGTCGGCTGGGTTCTCAACCTCGACGGCGATCGCTCCGCAGGTATCAGCTTGCTGCGAGCCCAACCCGAACGTCATAACCTCACACAGAGGTGGATACGAGCTCTCACCGAGATAATGGAATCCGCCCATCTCGAGTACTCGCAGTGTCTCACAGAGGAAGGGTTTCGTGACAGGTTGTTACGAATTGTCTTTGCAACTGTCGTGAAGATGCTCCCTTTCGTTGACGTCTTGTTAGCCGCCGCGTATCCTGATTCCAGCAATGGGACGCAGGCGTCGTTAGAGAAGCTCCAGACACTGCTGGACGTGCGTGATGCTCTGTCCAGCGCCTCGGAAGACATCCAGCAGTTATGTTTCGATTGGGACTCCTCGGTGGAAATGGACGCTCTGCTGAGCCTCTTGTCAGCTAAAGATCACAGGTTCGACGAGGCCATATGGAACACGATAGAGGAGATTAGGACCAGTATCCTGAGCGACGGCGATGACAAGAATGAGTGGGGTATACAAACTCCGCAAGGATCATCCAGCATTTGCAAGGTCACTCGATCCCTCATGACCTGCATCAAATATCTGTGGAACAATTACTCGCGAGTGAATCGCATCGCACGTGCAGGAGAGCTTGGTTGTGGTAGCTATGTCCCTAACCGTGACATTTTAAGAAGATTCCTTCTCTCCGCGGTGGAGGTCGAAGCCAATCCTCTTACGATGCTGGCATTCGAGATGATCTCTTCTCTGGAAGTAAAGCTTACCAAAAGATCAGAATCCTTCCCAGATCACAGCCTCAGGCTCCTATTCCTGATCAACAATACACACTTCATATTGCAGCAGCTTCACGCATTGTCTCATTCAAAAAGAAAGCTTCCTCCAGTTCTATTGTGCCATAAGCGGCACCATGTTGAAGAACTCGCTCCCAAAATCGACGACTACATACAAAAATACCTGCAAGTGTCTTGGGTGCCGGTCATATCATGCTTGTACAATCATACAACCCGTTGGTTCAGAAAAAACTCTGCACCGCGTAAATTCGATTCGGAGTTTCAGAAAACATACACAGCCCAGAAGTTTTGGAAGGTCCCTGACCCTGAGCTGAGGACAAGGTTGCGGAAAGCCATCGTTGAGCAAGTCATTCCAAGCTTAACAAAATATTTGGAGGATAACAATGTCACCAGACCAAGAGTCACTCCCCAGAAGCGGGAGGAGATGTTGCTAGAGCTGTTCGAAGGATGAACAAATGCACCAAACACGACAGACATGTTGCCATAGGTAGGCAAACTCTGTTTTACTTTCACACGCCTTCAATGGCAAATTCTGCTCATTTTATATTTTTGTTGGAGACTAGTAACAGTGTTGTTACTTCCATTTTCCATATGCAGTGACAAACATATTTTTGAGGAGGTACAAGCTTCAAATGGTGCTTTATTATAATTTCTGAACTTGTTGGATTCGACAGCTCAGAGAATACTTCCCATACCTAGTACATTGTATTAGCATAAATGGTACTGAAGGGATCTCCCCGATTAAGGATCCTGTATTGTTCTCTCTCCGAAAACTACTGTCAGATTTTACTGTGAAACAACTTATATTTCTTCAGTATAAATTCCTGTACTGTTTGCCTTGCGGACAAAAATAGAACGGTTAGTTCTTACTTGCCTGTATTGTTCTCTCTCCAAAAACTACTATCAGATTTATTACTGTGAAACAACTTATATTTCTTTAGTATAAATTCCTGTACTGTTTGCCTTGCAGACAAAAATAGAACGGTTAGTTCTTACTTGCATACTGCATCAAAATGAAATTTATTCATTTTTCTTATGGCGTGCTGGGGTCAGTTACATTCGGAATGGTTCTGAGAGATAAAATGGACGCCGCATATATTGATCTGAAAACGACACAATTCTTATGTAGTAAGTGAACTAACAGACTACTAGACCTGATGAAAACGGAGTGCTTTCACCAAACTCAAGTTCTTTTTGTGTATTCAATGAAACATGTCGGGTACCACATGAACTAGTTTGGAACAGCGATTACAAAATCTTTTAGCATGGTCTGCAATGTGTTCTGGTCTGTCTATCTACATAAGTGATATTTGATACATAAACATTGTGCATATATCACTTCAAATGATCAATAATATCTTATCTTAATTAATTTTCATACCAATTTCGAACATGGCCAGTCTTATTACACATCAGTACACATATATAGAACTTTCGACAAACAAGTTTACTTAACAAGCTGAGTAACGATAATGAAAAAGGAAGTGAAATACAAAGTTTGACTCCACCATATAGAAGGAAGGGCATATGGCGATGCCACACAGTCCCTCTAGCTTGCCGACGATGTTCCTCTTCATCTTGATGTAGCCCTGGTCGCCCCACTCATCTCCCCACGAGTACTTGACGATCAAGTACTTGTCCCTGCCCTGCTTGTCGTACCCGACGATGGTGACGGTATGGTTGGGCTTGGTCCTACAGGGCCGTTGTAGACACCCTTCTTGTAGTGCTGGAAGTTGCTGCCGCCGGTCTCAACGGACACGGCAACAAGCTGCATCACCTCCGCGTTCTTTAGCAATGCCTCGTGCTCCGAGTGGCCAACGCCGGTACTCGGAGTTGGTGGCATTGTGGTGCCCCATCTTGGAGCGACCACTCTCACCCTCGCGGGCCTTGTGGTGATGCCGCCGTTGGAGGTGATCCACCGCAGGGCACAGAAGTGGATGTTGCTAGGGGCGGATCTAGCATTTGTGGATAGGGGGTGCTCTCAATTCTTCCTTCTCTTCCTTTTTTCTCCTTTTTCTTCTTCTTCTTCCTTCTTTTCTCCTTCCTCTTCTTCACTCATGGCTGAAAAATGTTGGGGGAGCTTGTGGGGGCTCCAACGGAGTGCATGGGGGGTAGGGGGCCTAGAGTCACCGTTGCCCCCACGCTAGATTCTCCCTTGGATGCCGCCCTTGTAGCCATTGTCCAGCTTGTCATAGTCCACCAGCTACTGCTCTGATAGGGACAATAGCTTCCCTATCTAGATCTTGGTGATCCCTTCCACTGCGAAGGCCCAGCACGACCCTGCACGACAAGTCTTGTTGGCTAACATAACGACCAGGCGATTATTTGTTACATATTACAAATTAACAATATATTGTGATTATTACCATACGAGCCCTAGTTCTTTGCCGACGTCACGGTGCCTCTCTTGCGCCAGTCCACACTCACCGACGTGGCAAACGACAGGTTTGTGTACACCGCCGAGTGCCTGGTGGCATCGACCGACCCAACACGCATTGTGATCAGCGCCATGATGTCTTCCTCATCTTCTTCAGCCAACACCTGTGTCTGCAGGTGCACAGTGTACAGGAACATGAACTCATCGTTGGTGAGGTTGGTGTATTCCGTCTCGCCGAGCTCGTACGTGAGGTCGACCGCCTCGGCGTCGGTGTTATAAATGATGGCCAATAATCGACAAAACCGCAAAGAAGACACGAGATTTAACTAATGCATATCATATCGGGGGGGGGGGGGGGGCAATGCCCCCTCCACCCCCAAGTCGCGATATGGGCAATGGGGCACGTTACAGTGGGGCACTTCTGCATCCACTCCGCTCCATCAGAAGTCTGTCTTTCTCATGTGCAACTTAATTTAGACCATAACTCAACAGCTGGTGCTCTCAATGTACCGCATGTTGCCGATGTAGACATGGAAGCGATGGCGCTCCTCCTCGGTAGTTGCGTACGACTTGCCGTACTCCCCTTCCACTGCTGGAACCTTACTGGCATCAGACCGTCATTGTTGTCGGCAGCGAGGCTATTGGCCGTCTCTACTTATAACAAGCAGTTGTTGAGGGAGAAGGCCATGAGGAGGAGTACTATGGAAGTAGGAAGCGTTTGGCGGAGGAGGAGGACGCTGTCGGTGCGGAAAGTAGTCCCGACACTAACTAGTACGAGCGCTGAGATCTATCTCTTGATGGCCGGTGCTAAGCAACTAGGTTGCACGAGGTTTATCATGGTTCCGACCGGGCCGTGCGTCCAGCAGGGGTGTGCTCGAGGCACTGTATTGCGTTGCACCGTGGTGCTTGCAGAGGGGGGCTACAAGCAAGGCAGGAGAAGAGGAGAAGCCTCCAGGTCCCTGAGGTTTGATTGAGGCGAGATGACAATATCGTCGTGAAGGCGGAGATCGCGTAAGTGTGTGGCTATCCGTCGTCCCTCGCGGCCAGGGGACTGCCCCCTCCTTTTATAGGCCAAGGGGAGGCGGTTTAAAATCGTGCCGCACTATTCTAATTACGTGTGGCGGTATGGCATACAACACAGTGGAGTTGATGGCCGTCCTGACGAATCTTTGTTCCCGTCGGGCGTCATGGCGTGTCCTGTTCTTGCTCAGGAGCGGCTTCGAGGGTGGCTGTATGGGAACGTCCCGTTTGGTCGTCGTCCGTACGCTAACTCGAGGGTGTGGCTTACGGATGGCCGTAAGGTGCACAACTGTGGGCGTGGTGATGTCTTGTCGTCCCGGATTCCCACAACACTAGGGATGGCCGCAGAGGGCCTGGGATGGTTGCACAACGACGGAGATGGCCGCACAGGGCAGCAGGTGATGGGGGAGACACGCCCCACAGGTCTGATGTCACGGCGTTGCCCTGCGCGGGCGTGGGGTAGATGTCCGTACCCTTTTCAAGGGTTCCGCCGTCCTCTTTCTAGGGTGCGGCACGCCGGTCGTACGGAAGCGGGTGGCATAGTGTCACAGAGTTGACACTGGCCTCACCACACAGCGTCGTACAGTGGCGGGGAAGGCCGCACAGGGTCAGAGGTCGGCGGAACAGCGCCAGGATATGATTCCCAGGCGGTATGAGAGGGCCGGCGTGGCGGGGATTCGCCCTTGACCCGGGCGCCCGCGGCATGTCAGAGCACTTAATGCTCTGGTCGGGGGAGTGGGCGCGGCGTCATGGGCCTACGCGAGCCTCGAGCGGGGCGGAGTCCCGCCCGAGGGTGCGCATAGCCCTCGAGCGAGGCGGAGTTTCATCCGAGGGGGCGTCTAGCCCTCGAGCGAGGCGGAGTTTCGCCCGAGGGGGCGTCCAGCCCTCGTCCGAGGCGGAGTTTCGGTGTTGCGGCGCTGGGCCCCTCGAGCGAGGCGGAGTTTCTCCTGAGGGGTGCCGGGGCCGGCCGCTTGAAGGACCGCTGGGGTTACCTGGGCCGTAGTCGCATGAGGTGTAATTTGCCATTGGCGGGTTCGTCTGCGTTTTCATTATTTTGCGAAGAAATGAGTTTTATCCTGGTTATTAGGGGACCCTTATGGCTGTCCCCGACAGTAGCCCCCGAGCCTTATGATGCTTGCTGATAGGACTTTCTTCCCTCCTAGTTGTTGTGTCCTTCCGTGGGGGCGCGCTAGCGGACCCACAGGTCTAGCCCCCGAAGCCTTGGAGGAGAGTGTATAATCCTTCAAGGTTTTTTTCGCAGCATTGTCGTTGTGCGAGGTGTTGGTTTCAGCCGGCATCGGCGGTGCCATGCGCACGTATCGACACCCGTCTGCATTTGGTGCATATCCAGGAGGTGTAGCCATGCGTTGAGCCCCCGAGCCTGGGCCCATTCGAGGCGATCGGGGTGTGCTCTCCGTCTTGCTCATGCGCCCCCTCACCGTCCTTCCGCGGGACGGGGGGGTGAGGTGTCCACGACTCCCATCGAGCGGGTCGCGAATCGCGGGTTCCTCGTCGAGCTGTTATCGGGTGATTCAAGTGGACGCCCGTGCCCCGTTCGATAAGGGTCGAATCGTGGTCCGGAGACACGTCCATGAAAGCGCTCACGTGGGTGTGCTAGGCAGGGCTCTGTCCCATTTGCTGGGGACCGAGGGCGCAGAAGCTCTCCCTCGATGGGATCCCTCGACTAGCTGCCCTCGTTGGATCTTGAATATGACATGTGGGGCGCCCTCGACCTGGTTGGTTCGAGGATAGGCTCGAATGCGCGCGCCCTGGTCGTCCCTAACTCAGTCCATCTAGGGTGCCTGTTCGAACCCTTCGAGGGTCAGGCTTCGAACCCTTGATCAGTAGGGCTGTTGCGGGGTGGCGGTTAGGCGCCCCCGTCTTACTTACATCTGCAGGACACGAAGGGTCATGGCCGTACCGACCCTCGAGCCGCTGATTAGTAATTATCTAAGTCTGAGGGCATCCGTGGTGCCCACCTCCGATGAGTGGGACTTATCACCACTGATCAGTAATCGCACCCTTCGAGGGTCTGTTTTTTCGAGCCGTTGGCTCGGGTCGCGCGAGGGTTACCCTTACTCGGTAAGGAACTGGGCCATTAAATGGCTGCAGTCGTGGCAGCGGTCGTGCGCTGTGGGCGCGCCTTTTTAGGCGGTGCAACCGCTAGCGTAGTGGGCGACGTGGGGGGCGGATATGACGGGGCGTCGCGACCCTTCGGTTGCCGCGCCGTAATGATCGCGCGTGCGCGCATACTCGGCCGTTTCGGCGTGGCGGGGCCCGGCTGTCAGCGGCGGACGGTGTCGCTTGCATTTAATGCGCATGACGCGCGCGGTTTCGGGAGCGCGGATCCCCCAGAACTATAAATCACAAGAGAGGGAGGGAGAAGTCCCTTACCTCATCACTTAGCATCTGCTGCCCCTTGCTTCTCGCCTCTGCTTCCTGGCTGCGCACCCCCTTGTTCTTGCCCCCTGCTCATTTCGCCTTTGCGCGCCGCCGCCTCCCTTGCTTCAGCTCTCACCCGCAGTGGCCCCACCTCAGCCAATCATGGTGCTCGACCCCCTGCCATGGACTCGGTCGACAGTGACGGAGTTCGCCTTGTACGAGCTTGTGAATGGCGGTCAGCTGGCGCCAAACGTGGAGGGGGCGCCCCTGGCGTGGATCGTTCCGCCGGCGACGGACCAGGAGCCCAACCTGCTGTACGGCTATGTCGTCAGCTTCATCAGGCATCACGAGCGTGGCTTTACCGCGTCGGTGAGCCGCTTTATGCGGGGGCTGTGCTACCACTACGGGGTGGACCTTCACAACTTCGCCCCCAACGCGATTTCGTAGGTGGCCACCTTCGTCGGTGTCTGCGAGGGGTTCCTAGGGATCCCGATGAATTGGGATCTTTGGGTGCACCTCTTCCGTGCAGAGCTGCACACTCTCACCACAGGCGAGACACGGGTGCGTCGGGCGGTGCATGCCGGCGGCCTGTCGATCGCGCTGCGAGACTCACGCAAAGAGTTGTACCTGCCATGCACGATGACATCCAACAACGCAGAGTGGGAGAGGGGCTGGTTCTACCTCTGCAACGATGGTGCCGGCCTCCCCCTACACTAGCAAGGTGCTGAAGGAGAAGACCGACGCCTGGCATCACGGCGTGTCTCCCTCCTCGCACCAGGAGCGGCTGGAGTCGCTCCTCAACACGCTAAAGGGTCTGGCGGACGCCTTCATCACTGGCGGATCGCCCCCCTCATGGAGAGGGAGCTCCGCATTTTCAAGATGACCGACGAGGCCGACCCTACGGTGTTGGCGCGCTCGCGTCTGCTGCATGAGCATTTTCCTCAGGAGTACGCGGCGACGAGGGCGAGGCGCGCGGTCAACCTTAGGTCCGTGCCGAACGGTCGTGACGAAATCTAGTCGTTCATCATGCTCCCCGACGCCCTGGAGGTGAGTGGGCTGCCCCTTCCCTTTCGATTTCTTGCGATGTATTGGCGCGCTCCTAATGGATGTTATTAGCAGAGGGTGACTGTGGACGCCGCGCGATCGAACCCACCAACACCCCGGGCCCGGGCGGCCGCCCACACCGCGCAGCAACAGGAACAGAAGCGGGCGGCGCGCAGGAAGGAGAGGAGAATCCAGCGGCGGGAGCGCCGGGAGCAGGAGAGTGAGGAGTATCGGCTGCGTGAGCAGCAGGGGATCTCCCCCCAGTGACTCCGGAGAACTCATCGTCGTCGGAGGAGGAAGAGGAGAGCGACGGGGGGCGCCGCACCCCCCTGAGAGGTGGATTGCCCCCGCCCCCGTCGCCACGGGCCGCAGAGGCGCCTGCCACCAAGCGGTCAGTGGAGAAGGCTGCGCGCGTCACGGAGGTGCGGCGAGCGCCACGGGGGCGCCTGCGAGCGTTGCGGCAGTGATGACGGGCACCACAGCGGTGCCTCCCGAACCCTCGAGGAAGAGGAAGCGGGGCTTCTCCAATTTGAGGTAAGTAGTGCTTTCCCCATACGCCCCTGATCTCGAGGGGCTGGTGCTCATTCTTGTGTTTCTTCATTCGTAGCGTGACACCGACTGTCCCCGCCCTTGTGCCTGCTAAGGCGCTCAGGTCAGATGCGTTCGTGCTGACGAGGCGGCATTCGTCGAGGGCGCCACGTGCGGCGGGAAGCGCCGCGGCAACGGGTGAGACACCGCGCGGCACGGCTGTGGCCACGGGGCCGCGGCAGGAAGAGGCGGCCGCGGGCCGTGGTCACGGCGGCGGCAACCACGGTGACGACGGCGGCACCGGCGTTTTCCCCCACCACGGGCGACCGCGCGGTCGCGGTGGACATCCCCGACGATGACGCTCCGCCTCCCGGGTGGGGCCAATGGGAGGACTGGCCCGTGCCACCCCTGAGCCTACGGCGGGGGTATTGGTGATGCGGGAGGATGGCTGCGTGATGCTGCGGCGCCCGCCGCACGGTGCTGAGGCCTCGTCGTCACGCACCGCACCGCCCACCCTAGACGCCGTCATCACGCGTCCGGAGTAGGAGCGGGGTCTCACCGGCGCGCGCGCCGGCCCACATCGACGAGGCCCGGGCCGAGCAGGCACCGTGGCAAGAATTTTGAGACCACGACGCTTCGCTCAACAATGCACTAAACGAGGCGTTGCGGATCCACGGGGTCCCGTGTGGCGGATTTTACGGGTGCATATTTGGAGTTTTCTCCCTTGTCTCTTCGTGTTCGCGTGTCTCCCCGACTTCGTTTTCTCCCGCACCTTGTCCGCCGTAACGGGAGCCGGAGGGTCGAGCTCGGGAGAGGTACGATCGTCTCGCTTGATTGAGCTCGGATCGCGGCCGGTACCGGGACCGCATGACGCCCTTGATGCCCCGGTCGAGGCCCCGCGAACCGACAACGGGTGGCCGGAGTACCGGGTGCAAATTGTGCGGGACGAGCTCCTGGACCGGGGTGCCTAGGCCGCAGAAGACGCCTCCGTGGTCGAGAAGGTGAGGTCGACGCTTCGGAGAGGGACGAGGCGCCGCGGAAGGCGTGCGAGACCCGGCTTCGGTGCGGGCTATGGCGGTGGAGTTTGAGACGGAGCTTGCTTCCGCTCGAGCCCGGCTCCGGCGGGACCGCGCGACCCTCGAGGGGGCACGATCCCGGTAGGGCCGGGCCGAGGAGAAAGCCAAGAAGGCCGAGCGGTCGAGGGTCGACCCGACGGAGAAGGTCACCTAGCTCGCCGCGATGGAGGAGCAACTCGGCGGGAGCGGGCGCGCGCGCCGGCGGCGGAGGTTTAGTTCCGGCGGGAGCGGACCGCCCTTGTTGAGGCCCGGGTCACCCTCGAGCGCGAGCGCATGGCGCGGGAGGAGGCGCGGGGTCTACTCCGGCGGGGAGCGCGCCGCGCTCGAGTGTGACACCCTAAAAATTCCATCACTAAAAATTACCTAGCAACCGTTAATTAGCCTTAAGGATTTAAAAAATTAAATTTGCCATTTAAAATTGAGCTCTAAAATATTGAACTGAATTTAATTATTATAGAGACAACAAGTGGTTGTGCATCATTATTTGACTTTGCATAGCTTTTGGTTGCTTGAGTGAAGTTTAAAAGTTTATAAAATTTTTGTGAAAAGTTTGAAAGAATTTGGTTTGAATTTGAAAGGAAAAGATTGTTTTAAAAGGAGTTTGAAAAAGAAAAGAAAAAGAAAAAAAAGAAACTTACCTTTCCTCCTTTCAGCCCGGCGGCCCAGCGGCCCATTAACCTCCTCCCCGCGCCAGCCCGCGCTGCCTCTTTCTTTTTCTTTTTGTTTCTTCTCGCTGACATGTGGGCTCCACCCGCCAGCCTCTCCCCTCCCCTTCCTTTCTTTTTCCTCACCCCGCCGACCCGGCGCCACCGCAAATCTCGCCGCGCCCGGCTGCCTCCCCCTCTTTTCCCTTCTAGCCGAGGACGCCAATTAAGGCAATAAATTGCCCACATCAATCCCCGGCCGTTTCCTCCCTTCCCCTTGCCCTCTTTACGCCCGGACGGCCCGCCGGCCATCAATGGCAAGTTTGCCGGCCGCCCCGTCCCCTTCCGCTTCCCCTTCCTCCCTCTGGCCTTATTTAAGCTCGCGCTCAAGCTCCTGCCCTCCTCTTTGCACCCTCGAAGCATATCTACACGCGTGCTTGAGCCCAAATTTCCCCGGCGCCACCACCTATGTTCGCCATTGCCGCCGGTGAAGCTTCCGTCGCCGGTGAAGGGTTCATCTTCTCCCTTTCTTCTTCTCGGTGTTTCAACCGGCGCTCGCCGAGCTTCTCTTGTCGCGGGTTCACGTCCTCGATGCCTCCCGGAGCTCCTACCCCCGTCCACCGAGCGCCGCCCAATCCAACGCCGTTGCCAAGTTTCCTCACCGAGATCTTCTCTTCGTTTTTGAGATCGCCTTCTTCTTCTACACGCAGTGAGCAAAACCCCCGCTCGATACCTTTACGTTCGGGCATTTTGGCGCCTCCACGAGCTCGCCGGAGCAGCCGCGCCGCCCCCTTCCGCGCGGCGGCCGCCGGTGACGCACGATTGCCCCCCTAGACTCCCCTCGTCACGTGCGTAAGCGTCCCCCGCTTCGTTTTGCACCGGCTCGTGGATGGAATGGTGGCCGGGAACGCCGCCCGGGGGCAACGCCGGCGAGCCCCCGTCGCGCGCCGCCACTCTCGGGAGACGTCGCCGCCGCCCTTCGCTTGCACGCGTCCCGGGCCTTTAGATCTCGCTCGGACGGCTTAGATCGCGTACCCCTTCGTGTTTAAGGGGCGGTCCACCGTGGACCCGTGAGCCGAGCTCACGGCGCGGTCCACGGCGCACGCGCGTGCCGGCAGCCGTTGGATCCAAGATCCATGGTGCAGCTCCGGCGATCTTGTTAAAGAGCCCCCGAGTAAATTTGTTTTCGCATGCCGGTCCTCCCACCTATTAAGATCCTTGCGCTTAGGTCCTCATATTTGTAGTTTAGCCCCCGTCTAACCTAGATTCTTTTAGCAAGGGTCCTTTTCATCTCTTTTAGCATATAAACCCCTCTGTTTTTATATATAACTATATTTTAGCCCCTGGTTTTGTTTATAAAAGGCTCTCGTAAATTTAGTTTTACTTTGCGGATAGGTCCCCGTATTTTGTTTTGAGCATATCTTTCTTGTTTTAACTCCGAATTTAGCGTTCTATATACCGAAATGATCGTCTCAATAAGTAGAATCATTTAAACAGAAACTTTCCACTTTTGCTACTGTTTGGTGTACTGTTTATTTATTGTTTGTTGTTCATGTTTGACTCGTAGATATCGTGCTCGTTTCGTCCGAGCTCCCCATTGGAGGTGATCGGGAAGAGCCCGTTTTCGAAGAGGACTTTACCTATCTTGTAGAGGAAGGAAAGTTGCTTTCCCCCTCTGCATTATCTTTTTGAACCTATGTCACCGCATGTTAAAACAAAGTTTACTATTCCCGTTGCTATGCATAAACTTGATGGGCAAACACCTAGTTAAGGACTTGACTAGATATTTTACCCCATTACCTTGATCAACCCCTGTTTAACAAATGCTTGGGTAGATAAATGCTTAGTTTGCTTTACATGGGTGCGATTATGCTTTGTTTATGAAATATAACTCGGTTCCGTTTATGTAATGTGTTTGTGCTTAAGACAAGATAACTTGAAATATAAATGGAACATGGAGAACCACCCAAGACAACGGTACAACCACAATCCACATGGCTCGGCTTAGCCAAGTAATTAGGAGAGTGGGTTAGGCGATAGCCTTCTTCCGAGAGGGGCACGGGGGGCTCGGGGGTTGCGGGGGTATAGCCGGTTCTTTTGGGGTAGCGACCTTGGCTAAGGTGCGACAACTAGGGAGGGTTATGGTCCGCCCCGAGTCAGAATCGTTGCGGGGCGTTGGTTTCTCTTCTTTCCTTTGTAAAGGCTTCGTAGTGGACCCCTATCCACTCACCTTGGAAGTGTTTAAGGTTCTAGCTAACCCGGGAAAATTGGGGAACACGAACTGTGGGTAAAGTGTACAACCTCTGCAGAGTAAAAACTGATCGATCAGCCATGCTCACGGTCAAGAGCGGCTTGGACCCTCACATGATAATCAAACTTGAAGATAAATATAAATCGTGGGTTTGTGGGTTTGGTTTGAGGTTTCTTTTAATGTTAAGTGGGTTGGTATACACTTACACCTAGTAATTAGGTGCCTGCTAATAAAATTTGATCAACTTATAAAATGCTTACCGCCGTGAACCATAGCCTATCCTTGTTAGCCTTGCATTGTTTCCCCCACTTGCCGAGCACCAACCATAAGTGTGCTCACCCTTGCTCACCGCCGTTCGAGAGGAGAACATTGGAGGCGAGGAAGAGTATTGGAGCGACTACGAGGAGTTCTAGGGCATGCGGATCCCCCGCTCATCATGCTCGTGGAAGTCAAAGATGGAGCCGCTCGTCGTTTAGTTATTGTTTGTGTTTGGACCTTCGAGTCCACCCCTCCGAGAGTAATAATGAATATTGTATCGGTTTAACTCTCGTACGTTTTGTTACCGCAATGGTATTACACTCGTTTTGTCTATCATGTGTGTGTAAATTGATCCCGACGCACACATGAGATGCATTCGGTTTTCCTTGTAAAATCGGGTGTGACAAAGTGGTACCGAGAGCCGTGATGACCGTAGGTCACGACCTTAGTTAGAAATGGACGAAATTAAGGATTCATGTTCAAGAAAACCTTATCATGCTTCAAATCATCTTATTTACGCATTAAAAATCTAATTTAATCTTGTTTACCATTTAAACTCTTGTCATTTTGATTTATTCTATACTCGAGATCAATTTTGCTTTAACGGATCGTCTAGAGGATGTTGAGAAGGAACCATAGGAGCTTCGGCCCGGAGGCCGAAATGGAGGAAGATCCGGAGGAAGTTCGGCGGAACCCGAGGAAGAAGATCCCGAGGAGATTGAAATGGAGGAAGAGCCATTGGAGCGGCCGCAACGTACGATGGCACCGTCTTTGGAGGCGGACGCCGATGGGGACATTGTGATTCCACCAGCACCCGTGGCAAATGATGAGACACCTCCTGCACATGTTGATCCTGCGCCTGATGCTGAAGGTGGTGACCTGGACGATTCTAGTGATGACAGTGGAGATGATGATGGTGGTAATAATGCTTGATGGAACTCTGTTGATGGTGAATTTCCGTCAACCTAGAGTACGTGTTATACATTGGTTTCGATTATGATTTTCAACTAACTCGCCGCTAGGCATACTAATGATGTAACAAGTTCACACCTGCATGTCGATTTTGGAGTTTGTTGTTTATGCACGAAATTAACGTTAAAGAGGAGACTTTCGGGATAAGTTCATCAAGCACTTCAAGAGAAGATCATGAAGCCCGTCACAAGTCAAGACACGAAGTGAAGAAGACTCCAAACAACCCAAGGACCGAAGCATCAACACGCAAAACTCCGGGGACTTGGATGTTTACCAACGAGATCAACTCGGACCGAGAGATATTCTCATGATCCAGGACATCATGATCTTTCGGTGTAGATTCGGAGACTTAAACGGCCTTTAATGACAAAAGTTTGACTACCAAAGTTGTGGGCCTTGACGATACCTTCGATTTGGACATGTGGAAGGCCCAATTTGGATAATGGAGCTAGGAGATATGGCCCCCGAAATCCCTGCTGCGCAGTTAGTCCGAAATCTGAACAGATTATCTTCCAAGGTCGATTTGGAGATCTTATCTTCGTTTTTAAGGAAAGAAATGAATACCAAAGTTGAAGATAATTTTATGGCACACAACCTGGACACCGAATTTGCATTATTTGGGGTCCGAACGTGGGAGATATGGCGTTGGTAAGAAAGGACTGCGAATCAGGAAAATCTGGCTGATTTATGGAAACCAAGTTTGCTTCTCTCCCAACGAGGATCTCGTGCAAGGCAAGGTGGAGCACGCCCCAAGGCACCCAAAGGACATAAATAAAACCGAAGGACCGATACGGCGAACCGCAGAGGGGGGGGAGTGAATGGGAGCCGATAAAAAATTCTTCTCGATGGAGATGAGAACTCCAACAAGACGAACGCGGCTTCCAACACACGTCTCCGACTCACTACCCAAGTTGGCCAAGCCCACGTAGCCACCGGAGTGCCACCGGACCTAGGAACCAACACACACGGTCTTCCGACTCGAGAATGCGGCGGAACAACAAACCCCGAGTCTACGGACCCACACGGTCGGACCGGTGAGCACCACCGGTCGGACCGGTCCCCGCCGGTGAACTCCGAGCAACTTCCACTAAGTGGCTCTACACCGGTCGGACCGGTGAGACACACCGGTCGGACCGATGGCACCGAAAGCCCCCAAGACACCAAACAGGCCAACCGACCACCAAACGGACCCAAACTTGAAACGGTAGCACCACGGGACAACAACGAACTCACCAAGACGTTCACCCGAGCAAAATCCCACAAGGGCTTGCACCGGTCAGACCGGTCAAGAGCACCGGTCGACCGGTGTGGCTCCGGCGGCTCGGGATGAACAAAGACCCGCGGTCAACTCCCCCAAATCCAAAACTCGATCTCCCGAATCGCTCCACGGACTTGAACAAGACTTTGGGGATATCAAGAACACCTCATGAGGAGTCCATAGCCAAGTTTAATCCCACAAAAACTCGTCCAAAAAGGAGGAATCGAAGAAATCCCGCCGAAAGCACCTCCAACCCAAGAACCCAAGAAACCCCCAAAATCGAGCACTTTTACTCACGGATTTGGGAGGGGAATCACGGACCAAAGAACCACGAAGGGTTCCCACAAATTTCCCCCATCAAATCCCCAAGAGAAAAGCCTCGAAAACAACCCAAAGAAATCACCGAGAAAGGGCTCCGAAAATCACCACCAAGAACAACCGGGAAAACACATCCAAACCTTGAGGAACCACGCCGAATCATCTATACATGAAACAAAGGTTCGTACAAGGTCTAGCAAGCCGCCCGATCATCCATCCCTCTCTACAAGATCTCTCCGTGAAGCTCTCTTGCTAGTCCTAAGGAAAACCTAAGGAAAATAGGTGGAAAATAGGAAAACTAATGAGCTAGGGTTACAAGAGTTGGCTGCCATCCTCTCACCTCTTGGGTTATATAGGCGGCAACCGAATGTCTAAAATGCCCCTCTCTACTAACTAGGGATACAAGCCCCTCAAGGGCGGATTTGGAATTCTTGATGTCTTCACCATCGGACGGATGCCCCGCAACCGCACCCTGCGTAGCCTCGACGCAAGCCATGCGATCCCGACGCGTGTCCTCCGCTTCGAAGATTCCGGACCGCGTCGTCGCACACGGTCGACCGGTGCTCCTCACCGGCCGACCGGTCCCCACCCGTCGGACCGGCGACCCACCGGTCGACCGGTCCGGCCCTGCCGTGCCGCCGCACCTCCGTCTTCGGTTCTCCGATCTTGGCTTTGTGGATCAACCAAGGAACCCGAGTGGTTTTCTCGGTGAACCACCGGAAACCCCGCGAACTCGGTGTAGCCTCCGCCAATCTCCACTCATGACTTGGCTCCCACGTAGTCCCGGCTCGACCTTGGTTTTGAGGCTCAACCAAGAAACCGTCCACGACTTCATCTTGCTTGTTCATGCCACCATGCGGCCCGCACTTGACCCAGTGGCCACCGGGTCCCTCGAACAAAGCCTACTTGTCTTCTCCACACTCGGAGGCCTCACCGCGACGACCTTTCGCGCTTGTTCTTCACCTCGCACCAACACGAGTCAAGCCGCAACCCGCACCTCGCAATACTTAGCCAAGAATCGGTCCACACAACGTTGTCAATCACTCATCACACAAGGAAGCGACCATCCACCGGTCCTCGAACCACACATGGTCCTCAATCTCCCCCTTGATGAGTGCATTGACAACACCCACACGAAAGTAACAAGAGAGAAAAGAAAAAGAAAAGAAACGAACAAAAAGAAACTCCAACAAGCGATCGAAAGCCAAACAAAGGCAAAGAGCAAGATCACTTGAAGGAAACAAGTCTCGGACCCCTTAGGCAAGGGCAACGGCTCGACACATCCGAGACAAAGCAAAGCTCAAGCAAAGAGCACAAACCACCAAAACAAAACTCGAAAACTCTCAAAGAGCTCCCCCCCGCACACATGCAAGCTCTCCCCGAACCAATGCAACTCCCCCCCGGACGAATGCATGCAAACCACTTGAAAACGGGACAGCCGCAACACTTTCGGCTCACACCGGTCGGACCGGTCATCGCCACCGGTCGACCGGTGCCTAACATATGTACAGGACCAGCACTCACACCGGTCAGACCGGTGTACAACAGAGCCCAGAAATGGCTCGAAACCACCTGAAAACCTTCCAAACGCGTCCAACAAGCCATTTCAAGCTCAAACTTCTCCCCCTTGTTGGCAATGCATGAATCAAGCCAAAAATGCAAAACTTTCAACCTAGAGCTTCTCAAATATACAAAATTCAACATAGGATGCTACACATGTCCAAATGAGCAAGTTAGGTACTCTACGGCTTCGTATCGATCTCAACTACATGATCACCAAGTTTCACAACCATTGGACGAAGCTAAAACAGATTTTGGCAATTTTGCGAAAAACTTGCCTCTCATGAGCAAAGTCCTAAACATGATCAAAGCATATCAAAAATGGCAAAGCCACACAAACTTCATGCTAGGACAGCCATTCTAATCATAAGACCATCACAAACACCCACAAGCACCTCATGTCATGTCAAAGCCACCGAGCCATGTGCCTACTTCTATGTATGAGACTTCTCATTGGTAGGCATCATGCAACGGTTTAGCACCCAAAGCAATTTAAATTCAGCACATATGACATGGGAGCACATTTCCAAGCATTTTTCATTTCATTTTCAGATTTGTAAATGGTACATGAAATGTCTTTGCGACAAAAAGGAACTTATGCTCCTCCACAAGATAAATCTAGAGGGCTAAACATTCATGATGGCAAATGAGCCTTTGGCCCCATATGATCAATAAACTAGCTATCCAACCACAAATTAAGCATAGCAAAGCCACAAAAACATGTCAAGAGCATGTAAAGGCATTTACACATGAGAGAGCATACATGTGACATTTTTCAAAAGCATAGCTATCAACCATGGATTATTCATCAAGATCATCAAGAGCTAAGCCAAACTAACCGTAGCATACCAAACAAGCTCATAAAGACATATATCTCATTCCATGGTGAACAATGTATATGAGAGAAGCTTTCCTAACCAATGCATATGATACAAAATGCATGCAATCTAAGATACAAGGATGCCTATACATCATGTTACATATGCCATGCCAAATGCAAGAAATGCACAAAGGAAAGCTATACATATGCTACAAACCGGCTCCTCGAGGGGAGGCAAAACGGGCTCGACACCACCGGCAAAAGAAAGCTCCCACACACCCAACTCAGGAAATCAAACACACACCAAGTTCCCCCCGCAGACGAGTGAAAGTTGCTTGATCTAGGGGTTTGGTGAAAATATCGGCTAGTTGGTCATGTGTGGGTACATGGATCAACGCTATCTTTCCTTTCTCAACGTTGTCTCTCAGGAAATGATACCTCACTTCTATGTGCTTGGTTTTAGAATGGAGCACTGGGTTCTTTGCAACGCTTATGGCACTGGTGCTATCACATTGAAGTGGGACATGGGTATACTCCTCACCAAAGTCACTCATGGTGTAGGTGATCCAAAGGAGCTGAGAGCAACAACTAGCAGCGGCAACATACTCGGCTTCGGTCGTGGATTGAGCAACACTCGACTGCTTACGAGAAGACCAAGACACCAACGAAGAACCCAAAAACGGCAAGTCCCGAAGTGGACTTCCTATCCAACCGACACCCGGCAAAATCCGCGTCTGAAAAACCATGAAGCGCCAAAGAAGAGGACGCGGAGTACCAAAGGCCGAAGTCGGGAGTGTGACGCAAGTACCTGAAAATTCTCTTCACCGCTTGCCGATGCGAAGTCCTCGGAGACGCTTGAAAACGAGCGCACGGACACACCGAGAACCGTATGTCCCGGCCTCGTCGCCGTCAAGTAGAGGAGTGACCCGATCATGCTTCGGTACTCCTTCGGTCCACGTGTTCACCTTCCTCGTCCGCATCAAGAGCCGTAGTCGTACTCATCGGCGTCGTCATAGCCTTGGAGTCCTCCATCTTGAACTTTCTCACAATGTCCTTGGTGTACTTAGCTCCGGTGCACAAATGTTCCTTCCTTTGATTGCTTGATTTGTAGCCCGAGGAAGAACTGCAACTCACCCATCATGCTCATCTCGAACTCCCCGCTCATATCATCTCGCAAACCTTGCAACAAGAGAGTTAGACGAGCCACCAAAGACAATATCATCCACGTATACCCGCACAATCGGGATATCTCCGCCCGCCTCGGCAAAAACAAGGTCCGATCGACCTTCCCCATCTCAAAACCTCTCTCAAACAAGAACCCCCTCAACCTCGCCATACCAAGCTCTAGGCGCCCGCTTCAACCCATACATCGCCTTCCTCAACTTGTACACCCGGTGGGGGTACTTCTCACTCTCAAACCCCGGAGGCTGTCTCACATACACTTCTTCCTCCAACACTCCATTCAGAAAAGCACTCTTCACATCCATTTGGTGCAACTTGAACCCTTTAGCCACGGAAAAGGCTAGAAGAATCCTAATCGCCTCCAAACGGGCTACGGGAGCAAAGGTCTCCTCGTAGTCGATCCCCTCCTTCTGACTGAACCCTTGAGCAACAAGTCTCGACTTGTTCCTCACAACCTCACCCTTCTCTCCCTCTTTGTTTTTCCACACCCACTTTGTACCAATCGGCTTACACCCTGGGGGAGGGTCAACCAACTCCCACACCTGATTCCTCTCAAAGTTCTCCAACTCCTCATGCATCGAGTTAACCCAATTGTGATCAGATAATGCGTGTCCAATGTCTTTGGGCTCGAAAGAAGCAACAAATGCAGCATGAGCAAAATGGGAATTGTTTCGAACCCTCGACCGTGTAGTGCGTTCATTCATGTCGCCGATGATCCTCGAAGCCGGGTGATCCACCCGAACTCGCCGGGGGAGGTTCTCGCCTCGAAGCTACCTCCCCCTCAACATCGGCTTCTCCTCGTTCTTGATTTGTCGTCGTAGGTGTAGCAGAGGGTCCATCCATCATCGTAGTCGAAGTAGTGGGTACATGTTCGGCCGGGGCACCGCACCACCATCCTCATCATCACCATGTTCATGCTCCTCCTCCCGAAAGATCTCCTCGCCAAGCTCATCATCACCCGCACACTCAAAGACAAGCCGACTACGTGGCTCGTCTCGTCGAAGGTTACCTCGCAAGTCTCCACGATTTGGTTAGTTTCAAGATTGAGCACACGATATGCTCTAGAATGAGATGCATAACCAAAGAAAATGCCATCGACGGACCTAGCCTCAAACTTATCCAACTTCCCCGCCCTTCTTCGAATAAAACACTTGCAACCAAAGACATGGAAGTGACTCACCTTGGGTGTGCGACCATGCATCAACTCATAGCATGTCTTCTTCTTGTGCACTCGAGGTATATTCGTTCGACACATAGCATGCGGTATTCACCGCCTCGGCCCAATACCTCCTCGAGTCCTATGCTCATCAAGCATCGTCCGAGCCATCTCGCACAAGGTCCCGTTCTTCCTTTCCACAACACCATTCCGGGGAGGCGTATACGGACTCGAAAACCGGTGCTCAAGACCCAAGTCATGACAAAAGGTTTCAAAACGAGAGTTCCCGAATTCCGAGCCATTATCACTTGCGGATAGCTCGTATGGCATCTCCGTGCCTCTCGTTCCTCAACCTCAAGACTAGATCTCGAACAAAACCAAACGTCTCCCCTTTATCCTCCGTAAAGAACACCCACGCATACCGAGAATAGTCGTCCACCACAACAAGAACATACCACTTCCCACCCGCGAGATCGCACACGAGCCGGGCCAACAAGGTCCATATGGAGCGAGCTCGCATGGACGCTCGCTCATCACATCGGTGAGAGGCGGGTGAGAAGAGGCCACCATCTTAGCATGCCTACACGGAGCACAAACCAACTCTTTCTCAAGCTTCAACCGTGGCAATCCTCGGACCAAATTGAGTTTACTCAAGCGAGACGAAGGTCAAAGCTCAAGTGACCCAATTTCCTATGCCACTTCCACAACTCACTCGAAGAACCAGCCAAGAAACACCGCTCAACACCCGAAGACCGAGAAAAATCAACACGAAACACCCGACCCTCGGGAACGACCATGCAAACAAGGTCCCCTCGAGAGTCCACAATCCGAGAACCACCGGGCCGAAACAACACCTCAAAACCCTCATCCAACAACCGAGACACGAAAGCAAATTGTACCCCGCCGATTGAACAAGAGCAACACGCCTCGCAGTGATCTTGTCACTCACTTTTATCTCACCTTCCGAAAGCACACGCCCATGCCCATTGTCCCCAAAAGTGATGTACCTCTTTGTCACCACGGACGAGACTTGAGAACCACCCCCCGTCTCCGGTCATATGCCTCGAGCAACCGGAGTCAATCAACCAAATGTTCTTCAAGTCTCCCACCCGAAACTCAAAAATAGGCACGTGAGCGAACAAACGACTCAAAGACCGGGGTTAGTACCAAAAGAGGAAAACCAGGCCGAGCCATTTGCTCGAAAGTGGGGTTAGCACCAACCAAAGCATCTCTCCTACCAAAGCTACCTCCACGAACACCACCACGGTAACCACCCCCGAGGGAACCACCCCTCTCTCGCCCGGAGGAGGACCAAAGCCACGCAAGAAAGCCCGTGGAACGTCCTTCCTCTCCAACTCAACACCTCGACTCCTCCAATCCCCGTATTGAGCACGAGGAGGAGAACGCCTAGCAACCGACCACCCGCACTCTTTCCAGCCCAACCACCGAACCACGACCACCGAAACAACCCTCGCACCCGTACGAGCTCGAAACCCGAACAACGTCTGTCTAGGCCTGCACCGGTCTGACCGGTGCCCCACACCGGTCTGACCGGTGTGACTCAGGCAAAGCAGCACCACTGCAGCCTTCTTCTCTCCCCAAGCCCGAACCGTCCTCACAATTGCTTTGCCCCCGGGCATCCGCATACGAGGCTCAAGTACACCATCGGAGGGGTGGTACTTGTCCTTGTTAGCCCACTCCTTCTCCATTCTCTCCTCTCGCTTCCTCTTGAAGCAAAACTCCTCCTTATGGCCATCTCTCCCACAATAGCCACAATGGAACCTCACAAGCTTAGGCTTTGGCTTGGGATGTGGTCGCTCACTCGGTTTCTCTCCACTCAAACCCTCCACCTAGGTTTCTCACCACTAGCCTTCTCACCCTCCTTCCCAAAGAACACTTTCCCCGAAGTGCTCACAAACTTGATAGGCTTTTGTAGGTCATTTGTGGGTGTAGGAAACACGGGTGGAGATGGGGTTGTGTCTAGTCGGTTCCTTAGATGGTTAGGTTTTGGTGGGAAATCATTCTTGTGGTGGGTTTTTGGTGGCTCCGGATATTCTCTCCACTTCCCTCACCAACCTTGTTTGCCCCAAGCCCCTCACCATCTTGCCTCTTAAAGGCCTCGATCATCATCCTCAACCGAGGCTCGTGGCCAGGACAACCAACCCATCAACTTCCTCAAATCATCATTCTCATCCCGCAAACGATCAACATAATGTGCAAGCTCCAAATTTTTCAATGCATGCATTTCACAGGTAGAGCAAGATGTAGGCATGGGTTCCTTCAATTTAGCCTCGAGCGAACTAGTGTAAGCATGCATCTCATCAATCTTAGCATGCAAAACAGGGCAAGAAGTGCAAGCACCTAGCAAAGCAGGTCTAGACTTAAGCTCACCACTTCAACCCTAAGCACATCTAGTTCCTCACACTTGGAGGCATGCTTCTCCTTGAACAAAGCAAGATCAGCAAGGAATATAGAGCAATCAGCACAATCATTCTCATCGAAACAACGGGGCTAGCCTTAAGCGAATCAATCTCAAGCTTGCTATCAAGCACCCGTGTCTCTAGCTCGGCCACTCTAGTCCTAGCATCCTCGAGTGAAGCCCTAAGCTCTTTCCTCATTTTCTTGGCCTCTCTAAGCATGTCATCACGGTTATCAAGAAAAGAGCCAAGCCTCTCATTCTCCTCGGCGCAAGAAGGGAAGTTCATCACGCACCTCGTCGTCGGACTCGCAGTCCGAGTCGCTCCGTGTGCTCTTCTTGCCGCCGGAGCTCGCGCCATGGTGCGAAGCCATCTCTCGCGGCGCGCCTCGGCCCCGCTCAAGTTCTTGGACGACCTCTTGTTCTTGCGGCGATCTCCCTCGTCTTCGCCGCCGCTCGAGCTCGAGGTGGAGTACGCGGAACTGGAGTCGACGTCGCTCGCTCCAACCATCGCTCGGGCCTTGCCTCGGCCCTCCTTCTTCCTCGACCGTCGCTCGTCCTTGTACTTGTTCTTGTGCTTGCTCTTGTGGTCGCGCCTCGAACGGTACTTGCCATCGTTCATCCTCGGCTTGTGCTTGTAGCCGTCCTTGCTCTCGGCCTTCTCCCGGGCGGTCGGCGACGAAGTGTCCCGCTTGCCGCACCGGAAGCGAGTCCTCGTGTTCCTCCTCATGTTCACGCGGTTCTCGTGCAGCCTCTCGAACCGCCTCGTCAACAGCGCCAGCTCGTCCTCTCCAAGGTCATCAAACTCCTCATCCGGCATAGACATCAAAGAGGAAAACGAGAACATCCTGGTGGATGGGTTAGAGTTAGTCTTTCCTTTGGAACCACCAACGAGGGCAAGACTATGGGAGTCAGTCGGTCCCTCGAGCTTGGCAGTCATGCCCCTATCCACCTCAGCCGACTTGAGCTTCGAGAACAGCTCGTTCACCGTCAGAGTATCATACCTCTCCGACTCGACTATGGCCTCGAACTTTCCGCCCCATATTGTACGATCCAAAGAGTGTAAGAGCTTGACGGCTCTATCATGATCATCGTACGGGAGCACGTCCACATTGGCCCTCATGTTGTTCACCACCACCGTGAACCTCTGAAACAAGGCATCGATGGACTCACCGGGGGAGATGAGTGAAGTTCTCGTACTCTCTCCGTAGGTCGCATACAACCGTGCTCGAACCCGGGCGTTCCCAACATGAGCCTCCTTCAACACCGCCCAAATCCTACAAGCCAAGTGCTCGGTGTGCACCCGATCGAACTCGGTGCCGACACAAAGCACGAAACAAGTAGTCGACCGCCTTATTGTTAGCGTCGAATCCGTCCCTCGACCCCGGAGCAAGGAAATCCATCGGCCGGACATATCCCGTGTCCACCGTGACATCCCAAAGCAAACCGACCCTTTCCGCGGAGGAACGCACCCATCCGCTTGCTCCACATCCGGTAGTTCTTGCCATCGAAGTGTGGAGGACCCGAACCCCGTTCTCGGTACGCCATCCTTGGATCTTAGACCGGTTAGAGTCAATAAAGACCCGAACCGGCTCGATACCACTTGAAGGACCGATACGGCGAACCACAGAGGGGGGGAGTGAATGGGAGCCGATAAAAAATTCTTCTCGATGGAGATGAGAACTCCAACAAGACGAACGCGGCTTCCAACACACGTCTCCGACTCACTACCCAAGTTGGCCAAGCCCACGTAGCCACCGGAGTGCCACCGGACCTAGGAACCAACACACACGGCCCTTCCGACTCGAGAATGCGGCGGAACAACAAACCCCGAGTCTACGGACCCACACCGGTCGGACGGTGAGCACCACCGCCGACCGGTCCCTCGCCGGTGAACCCGAGCAACTTCCACTAAGTGGCTCTACACCGGTCGGACCGATGGCGACCGAAAGCCCCCAAGACACCAAACAAGCTAACCGACCACCAAACGGACCCAAACTTGAAACAAGCGGCACCACGGGACAACAACGAACTCACCAAGACGTTCACCCGAGCAAAATCCCACAAGGGCTTGCACCGGTCGGACCGGCCAAGAGCACCGGGCGGACCGTGTGGCACAGGCGACTCGGGATGAACAAGACCCGCGGTCAACTCCCCCAAATCCAAAACTCGATCTCCCGAATCGCTCCACGGACTTGAACAAGACTTTGGGGATATCAAGAACACCTCATGAGGAGTCCATAGCCAAGTTTAATCCCACAAAAACTCGTCCAAAAAGGAGGAATCGAAGAAATCCCGCCGAAAGCACCTCCAACCCAAGAACCCAAGAAACCCCCAAAATCGAGCACTTTTACTCACGGATTTGGGAGGGGAATCACAGACCAAAGAACCACGAAGGGTTCCCACAAATTTCCCCCATCAAATCCCCAAGAGAAAAGCCTCGAAAACAACCCAAAGAAATCACCGAGAAAGGGCTCCGAAAATCACCACCAAGAACAACCGGGGAAAACACATCCAAACCTTGAGGAACCACGCCGAATCATCTATACATGAAACAAAGGTTCGTACAAGGTCTAGCAAGCCGCCCGATCATCCATCCCTCTCTACAAGATCTCTCCGTGAAGCTCTCTTGCTAGTCCTAAGGAAAACCTAAGGAAAATAGGTGGAAAATAGGAAAACTAATGAGCTAGGGTTCCAAGAGTTGGCTGCCATCCTCTCACCTCTTGGGTTATATAGGCGGCAACCGAATGTCTAAAATGCCCCTCTCTACTAACTAGGGATACAAGCCCCTCAAGGGCGGATTTGGAATTCTTGATGTCTTCACCATCGGACGGATGCCCGCAACCGCACCTCGCGTAGCCTCGACGCAAGCCATGCGATCCCGACGCGTGTCCTCCGCTTCGAAGATTCGGACCGCGTCGTCGCACACGGGCCGACCGGTGCTCCTCACCGGCCGACCGGTCCCCACCCGGTCGAGCCGGTCGGACCCACCGGTCGGACCGGTGCCGTGCCGCCGCACCTCCGTCTTCGGTTCTCCGATCTTGGCTTTGTGGATCAACCAAGGAACCCAGTGGTTTTCTGGTGAACCACCGGAAACCCCGCGAACTCGGTGTAGCCTCCGCCAATCTCCACTCATGACTTGGCTCCCACGTAGTCCCGGCTCGACCTTGGTTTTGAGGCTCAACCAAGAAACCGTCCACGACTTCATCTTGTTGTTCATGCCACCATGCGGCCCGCACTTGACCCAGTGGCCACCGGGTCCCTCGAACAAAGCCTACTTGTCTTCTCCACACCCGGAGGCCTCACCCGCGACGACCTTTCGCGCTTGTTCTTCACCCGCACCAACACGAGTCAAGCCGCAACCCGCACCCGCAATACTTAGCCAAGAATCGGTCCACACAACGTTGTCAATCACTCATCACACAAGGAAGCGACCATCCACCGGTCCTCGAACCACACATGGTCCTCAAAAACCCCCTAGGCTCCCCAAGATGGTTACCCATCGAACAAATCATCCTACCGACGCCAATCGCCGGAAAGCCGCCACCGCAAGATGAGGGAGAGAGTTAGATGAGCTCGTCGCAAGGATCAACGTCGGCGGAGAAAAGGAAGCAAGAGGAGGACTCCAAGCCGCTAGCCTAGGGGTGTTCCCAAGCTCCATCACCGCTATCTTCATCGACGACGTTCTTCGGAGTCTCCATCACCCCTATGTGCTTCAATCCGTGTAAGATGATGGGGTAATGTCTCCGTTCATCCCTAGGATTAGATGGATACATGCTATGTGATCGCTACTTGATTCATGGTTTCAATCTATTGTTTTCATGTTGATGATGCTTTGATGATTAATGTAGGCCACCGTGTTTTTCGGGCGTATGATATCCGCTACTCCCATAGATTCCATCAACATACCGTGTCCATCATAGGTCTAGTCACGAATACCTTCGCGTAGTGACATGACGAGAGGGGGGAAGGGCGAAACCGTGGTCACAACCCCCCGTAGATTGGTTTACCGCTTTCGTGTAGTAGATGTATACCATGTTATCCTATACCCTAGGGAGGGAACGCTTATCTTTCTTACTCACTCTCTTGTGTTTACCCTTTACCATCTAGTTTAACCCTAGATTTGTTTGATCAACTTAACTTAGATTAACTTAGGTTAGATTGTCTTTACTTTTAGTTTAATACTCTCTTTAAAGGTTTCCTTAGTCAACTAGATTAGTACTTGGTTAAGCGCTAGTAATCCCCTTGCTCCGCGGATTGACAAGAACCTTGGGAATCCCGTGGTGAAAAAGGTGTAGGTCCGTACGCTTGCGGATCGTAGGTGGATACGAGTTTTATCCGTCAACGAACCCGGAGGAAGAGGAGGATGAAGATCCTCGCTATCATGGGGCAGTGTATCACAAACACTCCACTGAAGATGAGAACGGGCAGTTTTGCATTCTCCTGCGGGAAGTTCTACAGCACCTGGGTTATACCATGAAGTCCCTCTATGTCACAAAACATTTCAGCGAACCAGGGATGAGGGATTACTACACCAGCAGAGTCTACATACGGATGCCTTTGAATGATGCAGATGGATGGAGGTACCGCTCATCTCACCACAAAGACACGCCCCATTTCTCCACGGATGATGCCGCAGTGAATGATGCAGCGGAGGAGAGCACTCGGGTCAATCCGCAATGCCAAGCGGGCACGTCCCGTTTAACTCGGAGTATTGTCATGTGCCTCGTCGTGCGAGTGGCACGAGAGGAGACTATAGTGCCACCGGTGGAGGTGATGATCACATTGATATCCCGGCTCGTGTGATCGTTCGCCTTGAACAACGATTTGGAGGGAGCAACAACCGAGATGGATAGGTACCACGAAGAGTTGCGGGGGCCCCCCCGGCGAAGATTGCACGTTTGGAAGCAAAGCCGGGGCGGCGGGGCGGCGACTCCCTCAAGAAGTGGTGCCATATCATACCACGAGCCTCCCCTTCGCGCAAGAGACTCCGCTACGGCACCGCCGAAGCTACTACTCATCTTGGCTAGGATCCTAGGATACTTTCCTTTACCATTTACCATTCCGTTAGATCGTTCCCCCGAGGACGTATTGCTTGTAATAAATGAATGTTGGTTGCAAACATGTTTGAGTTGGATCTTTGCTATGCATAAACTTGATGGGCAAACACCTAGTTAAGGACTTGACTAGATATTTTACCCCATTACCTTGATCAACCATGTTTAACAAATGCTTGGGTAGATAAATGCTTAGTTTGCTTTACATGGGTACGGTTATGCTTTGTTTATGAAATATAACTCGGTTCCGTTTATGTAATGTGTTTGTGCTTAAGACAAGATAACCCCGAAATATAAATGGAACATGGAGAACCACCCAAGACAACAATACAACCACAGTCCACATGGCTCGGCTTAGCCAAGTAATTAGGAGAGTGGGTTAGCCGATAGCCTTCTTCGAGAGGGGCACGGGGGCTCGGGGTTGCGGGGGTATAGCCCGGTTCTTTTGGAGTAGCGACCTTGGCTAAGGTGCCGACCACTAGGGAGGGTTATGGTCCGCCCCGAGTCAGAATCGTTGCGGGGCGTTGGTTTCTCTTCTTTCCTTTGTAAAGGCTTCGTAGTGGACCCCTATCCACTCACCTTGGAAGTGTTTAAGGTTCTAGCTAACCCGGCAACATGGGGAACACGAGCCGTGGGTAAGGTGTACAACCTCTCGCAGTGAAAACCGATCGATCGGCCGTGCTCACGGACAAGAGCGGCTTGGACCCTCACATGATAATCAAACTTGAAGATAAATGTAAATCGTGGGTTTGTGGGTTTGGTTTGAGGTTTCTTTTAATGTTAAGTGGGTTGGTATACACTTACACCTAGTAATTAGATGCTTGCTAATAAAATTTGATCAACTTATAAAATGCTTACCGCCGTGAACCATAGCCTATCCTTGTTAGCCTTGCATTGTTTCCCCCACTTGCCGAGCACCAACCATAAGTGTGCTCACCCTTGCTCACCGCCGTTCGCAGGAGAACATTGGAGGCGAGGAAGAGTATTGGAGCGACTACGAGGAGTTCTAGGGCATGCGGATCCCCCCGCTCATCATGCCCGTGGAAGTCAAAGATGGAGCCGCTCGTCGTTTAGTTATTGTTCGTGTTTGGACCTTCGAGTCCACCCCTCCGAGAGTAATAATGAATATTGTATCGGTTTAACTCTCGTACGTTTTGTTACCGCAATGGTATTACACTCGTTTTGTCTATCATGTGTGTGTAAATTGATCCCGACGCACACATGAGATGCATTCGGTTTTCCTTGTAAAATCGGGTGTGACAAAGTGGTACCGCAGCCGTGATGATCGTAGGTCGCAGCCTTAGTTAGAAATGGACGAAATTAAGGATTCATGTTCAAGAAAACCTTATCATGCTTCAAATCATCTTATTTACGCATTAAAAATCTAATTTAATCTTGTTTACCATTTAAACTCTGTCATTTTGATTTATTCTATACTCCGAGATCAATTTTGCTTTAACGGATCGTCTAGAGGATGTTGAGAAGGAACCATAGGAGCTTCGGCCGCAGGCCGAAATGGAGGAAGATCCAGAGGAAGTTCAACGGAACCCGAGGAAGAAGATCCCGAGGAGATTGAGATGGAGGAAGAGCCATTGGAGCAGCCGTAGCTGCACGATGGCACCGTGCCGGGAGTGCGTACGCCGATGGGGACATTGTGATTCCACCAGCACCCGTGGCAAATGATGAGGCACCTCCCGCACATGTTGATCCTGCGCCCGATGCCGAAGGTGGTGACCCGACGATTCTAGTGATGACAAGTGGAGATGATGATGGTGGTAATAATGCCGATGGAACCCGTTGATGGTGAATTTCCGTCAACCTAGAGTACTTGTTATACATTGGTTTCGATTATGATTTTCAACTAACCCGCCACTAGGCATACTAATGATGTAACAAGTTCACACTTGCATGTCGATTTTGGAGTTTGTTGTTTACGCAGAAATTAACGTTAAAGAGGAGACTTTCGGGATAAGTTCATCAAGCACTTCAAGAGAAGATCATGAAGCCCGTCACAAGTCAAGACACGAAGTGAACAAGACTCCAAACAACCCAAGGACCGAAGCATCAACACGCAAAACTCCGGGGACTTGGATGTTTACCAACGAGATCAACTCGGACCGAGAGATATTCTCATGATCCGTGACATCATGATCTTTCGGTGTAGATTCGGAGACTTAAACAGCCTTTAATGACAAAAGTTTGACTACCAAAGTTGTGGGCCTTGACGATACCTTTGATTTGGACATGTGGAAGGCCCAATTTGGATAATGGAGCTAGGAGATATGGCCCCCGAAATCCCTGCTGCGCAGTTAGTCCGAAATCTGAACAGATTATCTTCCAAGGTCGATTTGGAGATCTTATCTTCGTTTTTAAGGAAAGAAATGAATACCAAAGTTGAAGATAATTTTATGGCACACAACCTGGACACCGAATTTGCATTATTTGGGGTCCGAACGTGGGAGATATGGCGTTGGTAAGAAAGGACTGCGAATCAGGAAAATCTGGCTGATTTATGGAAACCAAGTTTGCTTCTCTCCCAACGAGGATCTCGTGCAAGGCAAGGTGGAGCACGCCCCAAGGCACCCAAAGGACATAAATAAAACCCCCTAGGCTCCCCAAGATGGTTACCCATCGAACAAATCATCCTACCGACGCCAATCACCGAAAACCGCCGCCGCAAGATGAGGGAGAGAGTTAAATGAGCTCGTCGCAAGGATCAACGCCGGCGGAGAAAAGGAAGTAAGAGGAGGACTCCAAGCCGCTGGCCTAGGGGTGTTCCCAAGCTCCATCGCCGCCATCTTCATCGACGACGTTCTCCGGAGTCTCCATCACCCCTATGTGCTTCAATCCGTGTAAGATGATGGGGTAATGTCTCCGTTCATCCCTAGGATTAGATGGATACATGCTATGTGATCGCTACTTGATTCGTGGTTTCAATCTATTGTTTTCATGTTGATGATGCTTTGATGATTAAGGTAGGCCACCGTGTTTTTCGGGCGTATGATATCCGCTACTCCCATAAATTCCATCAACATACCGTGTCCATCATAGGTCTAGTCACGAATACCTTCGCGTAGTGACGGACGAGAGGAGGGAAAGGGCGAAACCTTGGTCACAACCCCCGGTAGATCGGTTTACCGCTTTCGTGTAGTAGATGCATACCATGTTATCCTAGACCCTAGGGAGGGAACGCTTATCTTTCTTACTCACTCTCTTGTGTTTACCCTTTACCATCTACTTTAACCCTAGATTTGTTTGATCAACTTAACTTAGATTAACTTAGGTTAGATTGTCTTTACTTCTAGTTTAATACTCTCTTTAAAGGTTTCCTTAGTCAACTAGATTAGTACTTGGTTAAGTGCTAGTAATCCCCCTTGCTCCGCGGATTGACAAGAACCTTGGGAATCCCGTGGTGAAAAAGGTGTAGGTCCGTACGCTTGCGGATCGTAGGTACATACGAGTTTTATCCGTCAACAAGCCCCTTTTTCTGGCGCCGTTGCCGGAGAGCAAGCTAGTTTGCTACGTTTAATCTAGTATTAATTTTGTTGATTACTAACACCTAACCCTTATTTTCTAAAAAAAGAAAAATTCTTTTTTGTTTTTCTTTCTACTTTTCTTGTGCCTAGATGGATTTGTTCACCTCACCATTGGAAGACGAAGAGATGTCGCTAAGGGAGCTAGCAATGCCGTCAATGGAAGACATTGAGATGCAAAAATCAGATTTGACGTTTGCTACAACCCACTATGAAGTGAAGCCTGGAATCATCAAGTTAGTGGCGACAAAACCATTTAGAGGATTGGAGGATGACAACCCATATAGACACATTAAGGAATTCACGATGTTATGCAACACGGTGCAACAAAAAGGAGTTCCGCCGCTTGGTTCAAGTGGAATCTTTTTCCGTTCTCTCTCGAAGATGAAGCGCGAAGATGGTACACACTTGCGTCCGTTGAAGCAAAAGGAAATTGGGATGAGCTAGTGAAGAAATTTCTTTTGAAGTTCTTTCCCATAAGCAAGGTCCAAGACTTAAGGAGGCAAGTGCTCAATTTCAAGCAAGGAGAGGATGAAGGAATTGATGAAGCATGGGACCGATTTAATGAACTACTTGAGCGAGGCCCGAACTTGGGATTTTCCGGTGACTTGATGTTGCATACCTTTTATTTTTCACCAACCCCTAACTCGTCTCGTTTTGTAAGCATGTGTGCAAAGCGGTGATATAATGGATAAAACAATTAGTGAAGCCGCACAAATCTTACAAAGGATAAGCAATGGACAAAGGACACTACGAGATTGGCAAAGATGTTGTCGAGAGGAGCAAAATGACAAAAGCAAGCCCAAGGTGCTTGCTGAAATTTCTGAAAAAGATGAACCGAAGGTCAAGGAAGATGAACCGACCATATAAGAAAGTGAAGATCCACTTCCCAAGGTAAGAGAAGTCATTTCGGATGTTAAAAATGTTGAAACTAACATGAATGTAGGCCGAAGTATGTGGAATGCTAGACCATTGGCGGAGTCCATTCAATCCGGTTGGGTTCAAGTTGATTTCACCCCACTAATTAACTACCGAAGGAAGGAGGAACGCCGACACGTTGCCAAACTAATTGAAGATATATTTGATCAAGAGTTGAGTGGAGAGTCGATCCAAAAGATGTTTGAAGAAGAAAGAGAAGAAGGAGATGAAGGATGGATCGACCGGTTTGACAACTCAAAGATTTATGATGAAGGAAGAGAAGAGTACAACCGTGATGAGCCTAGTGACTCCAAGGATAAATGGGAGGAGATAGGACTCAAGCTAGATGATAGCTTGTGTGCTATTGAAGCCTGCACACTAGCAAATCAAGACATGGAAGTACTCAAGGATGAAGGAAAGAGTGAATCAACAATGAGCGATCTTGACGACATGTGGTACATGGAAGATAAAGAAAGCAACATACAAGTCTTTGAAGATGAAGATCTGGTTGATAAAGAAGACTTCAAAGAAGAGATGAATGCATACATAGTTGAAGGATTACATGTTCCACATGATGAGTTGAAGAAATTGCAAGATGGTGATGAAGAGGCAACTACACTTGTTGAGATCAATTCGCCTTCAACACCGCTTGATGAACCAAATATCACTCTTGTTGAAAAGGCTCTAAGGCCAAGGTACGCGCTGAAATCTCAAGACATTATTGGTATTTATGTTGATAAATTCAAATACTCATGCTCAACCAATAGTATGAATGATAGTTTAATGTCTATGCCTTGTTCCAATAGTTTTCATGTTGATAGGCTAGATTTTCTTGAGAATGAAAAAGAGGAAACATTTATGTTTGATCCAATTAATCTCACACCTAAAGAACCTTTGCCTAATGATGAGCTAAGTGCTATGCATGAAACATATGCTTCTTTTATTTACACCTTGACTTGTTGCTACAATTCACATGTGGTGTTAATTATGGACGCGTATGTTTACAATAAGTTTTGTAAATCTCGATCATGCTTTGCGCTTGGTCAAGCTAATGACCTTAAAGAATCATATGTCGGGAAAGGCCCGATTTTCACTAACCATGTAGACAAGGCTTGAATAATGAAAAAAGAAGTCATGCCTAAAAGAGTTGCAAGATAAATCATCAACCTCTCCGAATCCCGCGATGGATGCTGCTGTCTTCATCAATTTGAGAGCTTGTTCAGAGGTGTACAAATGAAGAAAATGAGATATTCAGAAGCTCCATCAAATTACCATTCCAACGCATCAAGAACCAACAAGTTTGAAGACCCGTGCAAGGAGTTATGGAGAAAACATTGAGCATTGCGCGTTCTGAAATTTCAGGACAGATTTCATCGCCGAAGTAAAACGGACGTAACTCTCTTGTCCGGAGTCCGATTTGGGCAAATAAAGACTTGTTGGAAAGAAAATTTTGTGCATTGTGCAATGGAGTAGAGCTTGGGTATACTTTATGTTCTGGACATTAAAGAAAAAAATTCATGGAGTGAAGGCAGCACCGAAGGATGATAAAGAAGGAGATAATGATGAAACAAAAGGATGCTTTGGGCAAGTCTTCTATAAGTGATCAAGCACAACATGGGAAGTAAATTAAAGCTGCATTGGTACCTTTTCTTCTTGCATGAAGGGCCATGGCTATGCAATGAAAAAAGGTATGTGAGAAAGTACAGCTCTATGACTTTAAATGAAGCGCTTTTCGGGAGGCAACCCGTTTCTTTATATTTTTACTACTTTCTTAGAGAAAATAAAGAATGGAACTATCTTATGATGATCAACTTGTGGTTATTAATCTAAGTTCAGTTTTCCTTTTTAGAACCACCATCATGTTCATGATAATATTTATTTGTATGCATTGCATTTTGTTATCAATGTGATGTTTCTTTGTGTCTACATGTTTTGCACATAGTTGACTTGGTTGTTTTATATACTTAATGATGTATGCTTCAGTTTTCATGTTAATGCTTCATAGGTACCTATGGGTGTTTTCCTTTTGTGATCTTGTGTAAACGTGGTGTTTAAACAAGATTGCGGACCATCATCGTTAAGTTCGATAAACCTAGCTGGTTTTTCATATGTTTTCATGTTGCTTTGGTTAGTTTATAAGCTTTGCAATGCGCTTAATTTTTCTTGTGCTATAAGAGTTATTGATTTAGGGATAGACATGGTGTTTTAACCCTAGATATATAAACCTTTATGGCTATGGAGAAATTCAGCAACCTAGTTGTAAACATGGTGTTTAGAACTAGGTGAAAACATTGTCTTTGTTTATATGCTTTCCTCTCATGTGCATACACACCTTGCACCACGTACACTCATTAGGTTTTTATTCTTCATTAGACTAATTATGCCACAAGTTAAGAATCTTAGGAGACATTGTTGGATTGTTGGCAATTCTATCTACTCCCAACCGTCACCTTGGGGGTAGAATGTGCGTTTAAAACGTCTTACGAGCAAGATAAAGACTCTCACTACAAGGAAATTGAAGGATGGCTAAAAAGTGTTTTGTCTTCTTCTTCCATGACTAGCAAAATGCTAAGCATGGGAGAGACCCTGAATCTTCAACACTGAAGTGCAACATGACACTCTAGAAGATAGAATGATCAAGATCATTAACATCTCCGGATCAATGTGCAAGAAGCCACCGATCTCATCAAAATTCTGCATGGTCTCGAAGGGAAAACACTGGATATTTTTGAATATTTAGAAGCCCCATGAAGTTAAGATTCCAACAAATCAAGAATCAAGACAATCGGAGGTTCCTACAAGCGGTTATGCCCGAATCACCGAGTGCAACACGTCCTGAAATCAGTTTTGGACAGCACACAGCGCTGAAGTAAAACGGACATAGCTCCCTTGTTTGAACTCCGTTTTCGATGAATGACCACACGTTGGAAAGGTAATTTCATAAACTTTTCAATAGAGCTATATTTCGATATATGTTCTGTTCTGGACAGGGGAAATTCATGAAAAAGAGACAGCAAGGAGATGATGAGAACAAGAAAGAGGAGATGGTGATGACAACATTGAAGAGAAGGGTGACCAATGACTCCATTAAGCATACAAGATCGAATTCAGAAGTTTAGGAGCATTAATAAATCAAGACAAAAGCAAAATCCTCATCGATACATGGAGATGTCGGAAGAAGGCAACGAAGAATTACAAAGGATGGTAACATCTCCATGGACCTTCTCTTTTCCAAACACAAATGCTTGTAAGTACCTTCAACCTCAACGAGGTGCAACCTTTTGTTTTTCTCTTCAAACAATAACATGGCTACTAGGAGGACAACCTAGGTTTCTTTTTACTTTCAATAGATAAGCATGACCATGTGTTCACCTCGATGTTCTACATTGCCTATGCTTACGGAAAGATGATGAAAGTTGCCGCTTTGTTTTACCTACATGAAGTTATACATGTCTTGGCTAATTGCTCTCTATAATATGATCTGAAATTAATTTAAATACCAGCTCTTTTATTTGTGGAGGTGAAATGACTATGCTCTAGACCCACATACATATCTTTGCTCTTTGATTTAAGTTTATGGATAGCCGGATAACTTGTTGTTTTTATGAAAACTTAACTTTTATGCTATCTACATATTTGTGATGCTCTTGCAAAGTTCTACCTACCAAAGCCATATACATATATGTTTTATGATAACAAAACCAGTAGATTGCAAACATATGTTTTGATGAGCTGGATTAGGATTGATTTCTATAGTTCGAGACTAAGAAGTTGGTCATTCCTTTGTGTGACTTTTTCATGCTAGCCTTTTTGTCCATGCATTGTGGGTTTTCACATCGAAAATTTCACAAACTTCGCTGGGCATCCACCCTAAACCAAAAACATCTTTTTGTGATCACCTCCTTGTCCACAACCCAATTTTAGTACGGAGTAAAATTCTCGATGGAGATTCAAATATTCCGCAAGATTATGGAATTTATACTTACTTTAGCAGCCATTTCCCCTCCCTTTTATGCTCGGGGACGAGCATCGTTCAAGCATGGGGGAGGAGTCATTCTCTCGACACAAATGCTATGCAAGTATTATGTTGCAAAAAGTTTTGAGGAGCAAAAGAAAAAAGAATAAAAATGAAAAATGAAAAAAAATATGATAAGAAGAAAAGAAAAGTAAGAAAAATAGGAAGAATAAAGTGAAAAAAGAGAAAGAGAGAAAAATGAGAAGGAAATAAAATAAAGAAAAAAATAATGATGCTCCTCGGTTCTTTTTGCTTCATAAGTTCTCAAGTGCCTTGATGACAAATCCATACTCAAATCTTCCAACCATGTGCAATCCGATAACGAGGACTTCACTCATGCCTCGGGATCATCCATTTGCCACTTGCACATGTCCACTTATCTAAATGTGTGTGTTTCGTCCCTCTCTCTTTCCAACATTTATTTTCCATGGCCTTTTTGACGAGTCTCGGTAATTCCAATAGACCTCTCTCTTAATTTGATAATATTTCGGATGTATGTTTTGCTAGGATTGTTTTTAACCTTCCAAGCTCCACATAAGCCTTCCACTATCACATATGAGTAGAGTAGGTTGAAAATAATTTAGTATAGCCTTGAGTGACTTGATGAGATGAGTGTTTCCATGAGCTTTTGCAAGAGATTTTCACTTATGTTCGATATGCATCTTTTTGAAAATCTTCTATGTGACAAGGTAATGGTTTGAAGTTCACTTAAGTTTGAGAGCATCGTGTTTATTAAATGTGGCTTGTTCTTTATTGTTAGTCTATCTTCCATGATGAAAAAAAAGCCGGTCACAACTTGAACTTTAAAATAAATTCTTAAGAGAGAGCAATTCGCCTCGTCATGAATGACTAAGTGCAGGGACAACATTGGAAGGCAACATTGATTTCCCTTTTAAGCAAGGATTACTTACTCGAGGACGAGCAAGGTTTAAGCATGGGGGAGATGTTGACGGTGAATTTCCGTCAACCTAGAGTACTTGTTATACATTGGTTTCGATTATGATTTGCAACTAACCCGCCACAAGGCATGCTAATGATGTAACAAGTTCACACTTGCATGTCGATTTTGGAGTTTGTTGTTTACGCGAGAATTTAACGTTAAAGAGGAGACTTTCGGGATAAGTTCATCGAGCACTTCAAGAGAAGATCATGAAGCCCATCACAAGTCAAGACACGAAGTGAACAAGACTCCAAATAACCCAAGGACCGAAGCATCAACACGCAAAACTCCGGGGACTTGGATGTTTACCAACGAGATCAACTCAGCCCGAGAGATATTCTCACGAAATCCGGGGCATCATGATCTTTCAGTGCAGATTCGGAGACTTAAACGGCCTTTAATGGCAAAAGTTTGACTACCAAAGTTGTGGGCCTTGACAATACCTTCGATTTGGACATGTGGAAGGCCCAATTTGGATAAGGGAGCTAGGAGATATGGCCCCCGAAATCCCTGCTGTGCAGTTAGTCCGAAATCTGAACAGATTATCTTCCAAGGCCGATTTGGAGATCTTATCTTCGTTTTTAAGGAAATAAATGAATACCAAAGTTGAAGATAATTTTGTGGCACACAACCTGGACACCGAATTTGCATTATTTGGCGTCCGAACGTGGGAGATATGGCGTTGGTAAGGAAGGACTGCGAATCAGGAAAATCTGGCTGATTTATGGAAACCAAGTTTGCTTCTCTCCCAAGGAGGATCTCGTGCAAGGCAAGGTGGAGCACACCCCAAGGCACCCAAAGGACATAAATAAAACCCCTTAGGCTCCCCAAGATGGTTACCCATCGAACAAATCATCCTACCGACGCCAATCGCCGTAAAGCCGCCACCGCAAGATGAGGGAGAGAGTTAGATGAGCTCGTCGCAAGGATCAACGTCGGCGGAGAAAAGGAAGCAAGAGGAGGACTCCAAGCCGCTAGCCTAGGGGTGTTCCCAAGCTCCATCACCGCTATCTTCATCGACGACGTTCTTCGGAGTCTCCATCACCCCTATGTGCTTCAATCCGTGTAAGATGATGGGGTAATGTCTCCGTTCATCCCTAGGATTAGATGGATACATGCTATGTGATCGCTACTTGATTCATGGTTTCAATCTATTGTTTTCATGTTGATGATGCTTTGATGATTAATGTAGGCCACCGTGTTTTTCGGGCGTATGATATCCGCTACTCCCATAGATTCCATCAACATACCGTGTCCATCATAGGTCTAGTCACGAATACCTTCGCGTAGTGACGGTACGAGAGGGGGGAAAGGGCGAAACCGTGGTCACAACCCCCCGTAGATTGGTTTACCGCTTTCGTGTAGTAGATGTATACCATGTTATCCTATACCCTAGGGAGGGAACGCTTATCTTTCTTACTCACTCTCTTGTGTTTACCCTTTACCATCTAGTTTAACCCTAGATTTGTTTGATCAACTTAACTTAGATTAACTTAGGTTAGATTGTCTTTACTTTTAGTTTAATACTCTCTTTAAAGGTTTCCTTAGTCAACTAGATTAGTACTTGGTTAAGCGCTAGTAATCCCCTTGCTCCGCGGATTGACAAGAACCTTGGGAATCCCGTGGTGAAAAAGGTGTAGGTCCGTACGCTTGCGGATCGTAGGTGGATACGAGTTTTATCCGTCAACGTAACCCGGAGGAAGAGGAGGATGAAGATCCTCGCTATCATGGGGCGGTGTATCACAAACACTCCTCTCGAAGATGAGAACGAGCGTTTTGCATTCTCTTGCGGGAAGTTCTACGGCAAGACAGGTTATACCATGAAGCCCCTCCATGTCACGAAACATTTCGACGAACCGGGGATGAGGGATTACTACGGCGGCGAGTCTACATACGGATGCCTTTGAATGATGCGGATGGCCGGAGGTACCGCTCATCTCACCACAAAGACACGGCCCATTTCTCCACGGATGATGCTGCAAGTGAATGATGCAGCGAGGAGAGCACTCGGTCAATCCGCAATGCCAAGCGGGCACGTCTATTTAACTCGGAGTATCGTCATGTGCCTCGTCGTGCGAGTGGCACAGAGGAGACTATAGTGCCAGCTGGAGGTGATGATCACATTGATATCCTGGCTCGTGTGACTGCTGCCTTGAACACTGATTTGGAGGGAGCAACTACTGAGATGGATAGGTACCACGAAGAGTTGCAGGTTGCCCAGGCTAAGATTGCACGTTTGGAAGCATAGCTGGCGGGTCAGCGACTCCCTCAAGAAGTGGTGCCATATCATACCACAGCCTCCCCTCCACGCAAAAGACTCCGCTATGGCACTGTTGAAGCTACTACTCATCTTGGCTAGGATCCTAGGAAACTTGCCTTTACCATTTACTTTTCCGTTAGATCGTTCCTGCGAGGACGTATTGCTTGTAATAAATGAATGTTGGTTGCAAACATGTTTGAGTTGGATCTTTGTTTGATTGTGAATTGTATGGTGGAGTGATGGCCACTATACAATCAGAAATTTGTTAAGTTAATTAAAAGTTAGTTTGAGTTTCTATTCGGTTGTCTTTGCTTAATCTCCTATGCAAGTTTGAAATGAATCAAATCTGTTCTCGCAGTCATTTGACATACCAGTGATGTTTTGTTTATATCTTGAGCTACAGAACTCCAAATGACATGAAACCAGTTGGGTTAGTTCACAAATTTAGAGGATAATCTCTGTAAAAAATTCAACGTTATACAGTATATATTCTGGGAGTTATGCACAAAGTAATGAACATGTCAGAGTCTGTAAATTTCTACTGATACAGCTGCACTGTTTGAATTTTATCTCGAGTTGTAGATGTCCAAATGAGGTTATTCCAGTTGGGATAGTTCCATAATTTTATTCATCATAATCTGGTAAAAATTCGTGGTCTTTAGATAATTATACAGAAAGTTACACATAATTCTTTGAGGTCAACAGAATCTGTCCTAGTGGGAGAACATGCTGCTATTTAATTGTGAGTTATCTTCTTATGCATTGATTCAAGTACATCTATCTGAAATATGATTTTTCTAACGGTCAAATGGTAAACACCAGGTCCGGAGGAGGTCAAGACGTACCGCCTGTGATCCGTGCTCATATTGCGAATCGGCGAGAATCTCGCACCACCCCCACCGGTTAATCAAGCAATGGATCCCGCAGCGGTTTCTTGCGGCGCAGATGCAATTGATTCAAAACCTCACCAACACCGTGCAACAGATGCAAGCTCAGCAGAACCAGCCACCACAGCCGATTCCTCCGCCACCTCCGCCACCCAGGGACAGGCACAAGGAGTTCATGAGCCACCATCCTCCTACGTTTTCTCATTCGTCTGATCCACTGGATGCTAACGACTGGCTGAAAACCATCACTAAGAAGCTGGAGATTGTGCAATGTACTGACAGGGAAATGGTCCTATATGCTGCTAGCAGACTTGTGGGACAGGCTGCAGATTGGTGGGATGCGTATTCAACTGCTCACCCCAACGGGCGAGAATATCACTTGGCGGGAGTTCCGTGACAACTTCCGTACTTACCACATCCCTTCGGGGGTAATCAAACTTAAGCGAGAGGGAATTCTTGTCACTGAGGCAGGGCAATATGTCAGTGACTGAGTATCTGGACAAGTTCACTCACCTGTCTCGTTACGCACCGGATGAGGTGAACACTGACCCAAAAAGGCAGGAAAGGTTTCTAGATGGCTTGATTGGGCCTTTAAACTATCAACTGCAGAGTAACATCTTTCCAGACTTTCAGACACTGGTGAACAAGGCAATTGGGATGGAAAGCAAGAGAAAGGAAATGGGTGAATAGAAACGTAAGTTTCAGTCGCATGGACAGTCTAGCAGCAACACCCATCCTCGTTTCAGTTCTCAGCAGAGCCTGACTCCGTACCGTCTTGGTGGTCATGGTGGGAGGTACCCACAGAACATGCGGTGCAGGCGTTCGTTTCAATCACAACGCTTCAACCCTCGGACACCCGGAGGCTCCTACCCCTCGGTCGAGTCATCCTAACAATAGCTCGGAGCGCTCGTCGAAACACCAACCCCGTTCGGCTCGGTGGATGCTTCAAGTGTGGTGAGTCGGGGCATTATGCTAACAATTGTCCCAAGAGAGTGATGCAAACTCCTCGGAGAGACAAGTGGTAACGGGGCCGGGGCGAGTCATCTTCACGGGCTCGTACTCCACGGACTTCTAGCAAGAGAGGCCGGCGAGAATCATGTGCGTGGCCGGGTTAATCATGTATCAGTGGAACAAGCTCAGAATGACGCCGGCGTGGTATTGGGTACATTTTTCGTCAACTCTGTACCCGCTACGGTATTATTTGATTCAGGAGCATCACATTCATTTATAACTGATCAATTTGTGACAAAATATAACTTATCTATGAGCTCAATGAAGAACCCACTGATAGTTAGCTCCCCGGGTGGAGAAATGAAAACTGGTCATATATGCCCATAAGTAAACATAAATATCATGGGGGTAGACTTTCTTGCTAATCTGGTAGTTCTAAAATCATGGGGAATAGATGTCATTCTTGGGATGGATTGGTTACAAAAGCATGATGGAGTTATCCAGTGCCGAAAGAAGTCAGTGTTGTTAACCAGTCCTCAAGGGGAGAGAGTAGAATATGTGAGTACACCCTCATCCAGCAGTGGAGTTGTGAACTCTGTAGAAGGCAAGGCCTTGGAGGATATAAGGGTAGTAAATGAATTCCCTGATGTATTCCCAGAGGATTTGCTAGGTATGCCACCTGACCGTGACATTGAATTTAGTATTGAACTTATACCTGGTACTTCTCCCATATCTAAAAGACCCTATAGAATGGATGTTAAAGATTTAGCTGAATTAAAGAAACAAATTGAAGAACTACTTAGTAAAGGGTTTATCCGTCCTAGTTCATCACCATGGGGAGCCCCCACACTCTTCGTTGATAAGAAGGATGGGTCTAGGAGTTTGTGTATAGACTATCGATCACTTCATGAGGTCACTATCAAGAACAAATACCCTTTACCTCAGATCGAGGATTTGTTTGATCAAATGAGAGAAGCTAAGGCGTTCTCTAAGATAGATCTTAGGTCGGGTTATCACCAGTTAAAAATCCGAGTGGAGGGCATACCAAAGACAGCATTTACGTCTAGATATGGATTGTATGAGTTCACTGTGATGTCCTTTGGCCTGACCAATGCACCGGCGTACTTCATGTATTTGATGAACAAGGTATTCATGGAGTATCTCGATAAGTTTGTTGTGGTATTCATTGATGACATATTGGTATTCTCTCGGAGTGAGGAAGAACATGAAGAACATCTGAGGCTTGTGTTGCAGAAGCTTCGGGAACATCAGTTGTATGCCAAGTTCAGCAAGTGTGCTTTCTGGTTGAAGGAGGTCTCTTTTCTCGGGCACATCATCACAGATGGAGGGATTGCAGTGGATCCAAATAAGGTTCGGGATGTATTGAACTGGAGTCCGCCTAAGAATGTACCGGAGATCAGAAGCTTCCTTGGACTTCCAGGGTATTATCGAATATTCATTGAGGGGTTTTCTAAAATCGTGAAGCCACTTACCACTCTGCTTGAGAAAGGAAAGAATTTAAGTGGGATGAGAAGTGTCAGGCTAGTTTTGAGGAATTGAAGAAGAGACTGACCACAGCACCTGTGTTGATTATGCCAGACATACACAAAGGATTCGATGTGTATTGCGATGCCTCTCGGCAAGGATTGGGTTGTGTGTTGATGCAAGAAGGAAAGGTAGTAGCTTATGCTTCAAGACAGTTGAGGAAACATGAGCAGAACTATCCTACTCATGATCTTGAGCTAGCCGCGATTGTTCACTCATTGAAGATTTGGAGACACTATATGATTGGGAACAAGTGTCGGATTTTCACCGACCACAAGAGTTCGAAGTACATCTTTACCCGAAGGATTTGAATGCGAGGCAAAGATGGTGGTTGGAGTTAATTAAAGATTATAATTTGGATATTCGGTATCATCCAGGAAAGGCAAATGTTGTAGCAGATGCCTTGAGTCGGAAAGGTCAAACCAACATGTTGATAGGACACTTGCTACCTCGGGAGTTATGTAGGGAGATGGCACGGCTCAACTTGGGAATAGTCACTTCGAGTGAGACCTTGACATTGGAAATTGAGTCGACACTTGAGTAGGATATTAGAAAAGGGCAGTTGACTGATGACAAGATTGCAGAGTATAGGAGGTTGATTACGTTGGGCAAAGTTCCGGATTTCAGAGAAGATGAGCAAGGAACCGTGTGGTTCAGGAATAGAATCTGTGTACCTGAGATTAAGGACTTACGAGAAACTATCTTGAAGGAAGCACACGATTCAGCTTACTCAATTCATCCTGGAAGTACCAAGATGTATCAGGACTTGAAACAGAGATACTGGTGGTACGGAATGAAGAAGGATGTAGCAGCTCATGTAGCATTGTGTGATGTGTGTCAAAGAGTGAAGGCTGAATATCAAAGACCGGCGGGATTGCTTCAACCTCGAAGGTACCCGAGTGGAAATGGGAAGAAATTGGTATGGATTTCATAATGGGCTTACCTCATACTCGTGATGGGTATGACTCTATATGGGTTATTGTGGATAGATTAACCAAGGTAGCACACTTTATCCCGGTGAAGACGACTTATACGGGAGTTAAGTCGGGCCGAGTTATGTAATTCAAGGATAGTGTGTTTGCATGGGGTACCGAAGAAGATAGTGTCGGATCGAGGCACACGGTTTACTTCACGGTTTTGGCGAAGTTGCATGAGTCGATGGATACAAAGCTAAATTTCGGTTCGGCATACCACCCTCGGACGGATGGGAAGACGGACGAGAGAACAAATCAGATTCTTGAGGATATGTTGAGGGCTTGTGCGTTGAAGAACAGTGGCAGTTAGGACAAGAGTTTGCCTTATGCAGAGTTTGCTTATAACAACAGTTATCAGTCTAGCATTAAAATGGCACCTTTTGAGGCTCTGTATGGAAGGAAGTGTAGAACACCGTTATTTTGGAACTAGACTGGTGAAAGTCAACTCTTTGGACCGGACGAAGATCCGGGAAGCGAGAAAAGAAAGTTGAGATTATTAGGGAGAATCTCAAAGCGGCACGATCACGACGGAAGAGTTATCTTGATCCTCGGAGAAGAGAGGTGGTTTTGGAAGTCGGTGATTATGCATATCTCGCAGTGTCGCCTATTCGAGGTCTACGAAGGTTTAATGTCGAGGGAAGTTATCACCTCGATTCATCGGACCTTTCAAGATCGTGGAACGGAAAGGAGAAGTAGCCTACCGAGTTGGAGTTGCCGGCACGGTTGTCGGGTGTTCATGATGTGCTCCATGTATCACGAGTTGAAGAAATGTACAAGTGAGGTTAACATAGAACCGGTACAATTGAAGAATATTTAAATGGAGAATGACTTGACATACAAGGAATACCCTATTAAGATCTTGGATACATCGGAAAGGGTTACCAGGAGTAAAATCATCAGGATGTGTAAAGTACAGTGGAGTCACCATACTGAGGAAGAAGCAACTTGGGAAAGAGAGGATGAACTTAAGGAAGACTTTCCTCAGTTGTTCTCTAAATCTTCTGAATCTCGGGACGAGATTCTCTTTAAGGGGGTAGGATTTGTGACACCCTAAAAATTGCATCACTAAAAATTTCTTAGCAACTGTTAATTTAGCCTTAAGGATTTAAAAATTTAAATTTCCATTTAAAATTGAGCTCTAAAATATTAAACATAACTTAATTAATATAGAGACAACAAGTGATTGTGCATCATCATTTGACTTTGCATAGCTTTTGGTTGCTTGAGTAAAGTTTAAAAGTTTATAAAATTTTGTGAAAAGGTTTGAAGAATTTTTGGTTTGAATTTGAAAAGAAAAGTTTGATTTAAAAAGGGTTTGAAAAAGAAAAGAAAAAAAAGAAACTTACCTTTCCTCCTTTCGGCCCCGGCGGCCCGGCGGCCCATTAACCTCCTCCCCGCGCCGGCCCCGCGCCGCCTCTTTCTTTTTCTTTTTTGTTTCTTTTCGCCGGCATGTGGGCTCCACCGTCGGCCTCTCCCCTCCCCTTCCTTTCTTCTTCCCGAAGGACCGATTAGGCGACCGAGAGGGGGGGAGTGAATGGGAGCCGATAAAAATTCTTCTCGAGGGAGATTGAAACTCCGACAAGACGAACTAGCTCGGTCGAACCCCCGAAATCACACGCTCCGCACTTCTACCTTCCGTTTGCCAAAACAACGTAGCCACCGGAGTGCTACCGGTCCTAGGAACAAACTCTACCAAAGCAACCACAACACACACGCAACGAACGACGGGAAACAACTCGAAAGCGGCTAACCGAGAGGGGGCGGTTAGGCCGGGTATAGGGGGCGGTTAGACCGCCTCCACCGGTAACCAAGAAATCCTCCGAAACGCCTCTTCCGAGCACCAAAACTCACCCCGGTTTCACCAACAAAGATCTCCGGTCAAAGCCATGCTAGCTACTAGAAAATCTTGGCGAAAACCAAAACTCCACCCGGGGGCCTAGGGGCGGTTAGACCGGCTACCGTGGGCGTTCTAACCTCCCGTACCCGCATCGAACTCCAACCAAGAACACCTAGCAAACAAGACGAGAACGACCCCAAATTTCACCCGGACACTCCTCCGATCAAGGCGAACAAACTCACGAGAGGAAAATTCGGCGAAACAAAACTTCGACACCGGGAAACACCCGGGGCGGTTAGACCGCCCCCTGCCGGGCGGTTAGACCGCTCCTTCCGGAAAATGAACCCGCGGGTCAAACCTCAACTTCCTCGCGCCCGATCTCCCGAATCACTCCACGGATTGCAGCAAAACTTCGGGAATAGCCGGGTTACCTCTCGGGCAACCTCTCCCTTAAAGGAATCGACCCGAAACGCTCATAATCAAGAGGAATCGAAGAAATCGCTTCTCTAGGTCAAGAACTCGCCCAACTCGAAAAACCACCAAATCGAGTCCGATTCAAAGGAGATTTGGGGGCAAAGTCACCAGCCAAAGAGGCACAAGAACCTCATACGTGACACCCACGAAAAACCCCAAGAAATCGTCCTCAAAACACCGCCAACAAAGAGCTCCGAAAATCAACACAAAAGAGACGGGAAAACCACCATGATGAACAACGCCGAACCATCTATACATGCCATGAAAGGTTCGTACAAGGTCTAGCTTGCCACCCAAACATCCATCCCTCTCTCTAGATCTTACATGAATCTCTCAAGCTAGTCCTCTAAAATCCTAAGGAAAATGGAGAACGAAAATGGAAAAACAAATGAGCTAGGGTTCCAAGAGTTGGTCGCCATCCACCCACTCAATGAGTATATATGGAGGCACCCGAAGACTAAACTACCCTTCACTAATAACTAGGGATACATGCCCCTCAAGGGCGGATTTGGAAATCTTCGGAATATCTTCATCGGACGGATGCCCGGCGACCGCAACCTCGCTTAGCCTCGACGCAAGGCTTGCGATCCCGACGCGTGTCCTCCACTTCGAAGCTTCTCGGCGCCGGCGGCCGGGCGGTCGGACCGCCCCCACAGGCGGTTAGGACCGGCCCGGGAGATCGACCGACCCCGGGCGGTCGACCGCCCTCCCGGGCGGTTGAACCGGCACGGGTGACCGCACCTCCTCGTCGAGTCTTCGGCCTCGGTTTTGTGGCTCAACCGAGTAACCCAGTGATTTTCTGGTGAACCACCGCAAACCCCGCGAACTCGGTGTAGCCTCCGCCAATCTCCACTCATGACTCGGCTCCCACGTAGTCCCGGCTCGACCTTGGTTTTGAGGCTCTACCAAGAAATCGTCCACGACTTCATCTTCTTGTTCATGCCACCATGTGGCCTCGCACTTGACCCCACCGGCCACCGGGTCCCTCGAACGAAGCCTACTTGTCTTCTCCACACACGGAGGCCTCACCGGCGACGACCTTTCGCGCTTGTTCTTCACCCGCACCAACACGAGTCAAGCCGCAACCTCGCATCCGCAATACTTAGCCAAGAATCGGTCCACACAACGTTGTCAATCACTCGTCACACAAGGAAGCGACCATCCACCGGTCCTCGAACCACACATGGTCCTCACTTCCTCACCCCCGCCGCCCGGCCGACTCGGCGCCGCCGCAAATCTCGCCGCGCCCGGCTGCCTCCCCCTCTTTTCCCTTCTAGCCGAGGACGCCAATTAAGGCAATAAATTGCCCACATCAATCCCCGGCCGTTTCCTCCCTTCCCCTTGCCCTCTTTACGCCCGGACGGCCCGCCGGCCATCAATGGCAAGTTTGCTGGCCGCCCCGTCCCCTTCCGCTTTCCCTTCCTCCCTCTGGCCTTATTTAAGCTCGCGCTCAAGCTCCTGCCCTCCTCTTTGCACCCGCAGCACACCTACACGCGCGCTTGAGCCCCAATTTCCCCGGCGCCGCCACCTCTGTTCCGCCATTGCCGCCGGTGAAGCTTCCGTCGCCGGTGAAGGGTTCATCTCCTCCCTTTCTTCCTCTCTGGTGTTTCAACCGGCGCTCGCTGAGCTTCTCTTGCCGCAGGTTCATGTCCTCGACGCCTCCCGGAGCTCCTACCCCGTCCGCCGGAGCGCCGCCCGATCCGCCGCCGTTGCCAAGTTTCCTCACTGACGCCTTCTCTTCGTTTTTGAGCTCGCCTTCTTCTTCTACACGCGGTGAGCAAAAACCCCTGCTCGATACCTTTCTGTTCTGGGCATTTTGGCGCCTCCATGAGCTCGCCGGAGTAGCCGTGCCGCCCCCTTCCGGCGCTGGCCGCCGGCGAGGCACGATTGCCCCCCTAGACTCGCCCGTCACGAGCGCAAGCGCCCCCCGCTTCGTTTTGCACCGGCTCGTGGACGGAATGGTGGCGGGAACGCCGCCGAGGGGCAACGCCGGCGAGCCCCCGTCGCGCGCCGCCGCTCTCCGGAGATGTCGCCGCCGCCCTTCGCTTGCGCGCGTCCCGGGCCTTTAGATCTCGCGCGGACGGCTTAGATCGCGTACCCCTTCGTGTTTAAGGGGCGGTCCACCGTGGACCCGTGAGCCGAGCTCACGGCGCGGTCCACGGCGCATGCGCGCGCCGGCAGCCGTTGGATCCAAGATCCACGGTGCGGCTCTGGCGATCTTGTTAAAGAGCCCCTGAGTAAATTTGTTTTCGCATTCCGGTCCTCTCACCTATTAAGATCCTTGCAGTTAGGTCCTGATTTTTGTAGTTTAGCCCCTGTCTAACCTAGATTCTTTTAACAGAGATCCTTTTCATCTCTTTTAGCATATAAACCCCTCTGTTTTTATATATAATTATATTTTAGCCCCTGGTTTTATTTATAAAAGGCTCTGTAAATTTAGTTTTACTGCAGATAGGTCCCTGTATTTTGTTTTGAGCATATCTTTCTTGTTTTAACCCCCGAATTTAGCGTTCTATATACCGAAATGATCGTCTCAATAAGTAGAATCATTTAAATAGCAAGCTTTCCACTTTTGCTACTGTTTATTTATTGTTTGTTCTTCATGTTTGACTCGTAGATATCGTGCCTCGTTTCGTCCGAGCTCCCCATTGGAGGTGATCGGGAAGAGCACGTTTTCGAAGAGGACTTCACCTAGCTTGTAGAGGAAGGCAAGTGGCTTTCCCCCTCCGCATTATCTTTTTGAACCTATGTCACCGCATGTTAAAACAAAGTTTACTATTCCTGTTTGCTATGCATAAACTTGATGGGCAAACACCTAGTTAAGGACTTGACTAGATATTTTACCCCATTACCTTGATCAACCATGTTTAACAAATGCTTGGGTAGATAAATGCTTAGTTTGCTTTACATGGGTACGGTTATGCTTTGTTTATGAAATATAACTCGATTCCGTTTATGTAATGTGTTTGTGCTTAAGACAAGATAACTCTGAAATATAAATGGAACATGGAGAACCACCCAAGACAACGGTACAACCACAGTCCACATGGCTCGGCTTATCCAAGTAATTAGGAGAGTGGGTTAGGCGATAGCCTTCTTCCGAGAGGGGCACAGGGGGCTCGGGGTTGCGGGGGTATAGCCCGGTTCTTTTGGAGTAGCGACCTTGGCTAAGGTGCGACCACTAGGGAGGGTTATGGTCCGCCCCGAGTCAGCTTGTTGCGGGGCGTTGGTTTCTCTTCTTTCCTTTGTAAAGGCTTCGTAGTGGACCCCTATCCACTCACCTTGGAAGTGTTTAAGGTTCTAGCTAACCCGGCAACATGGGGAACACGAGCCGTGGGTAAGGTGTACAACCTCTCGCAGTGAAAATCGATCGATCGGCCGTGCTCACGGACAAGAGCGGCTTGGACCCTCACATGATAATCAAACTTGAAGATAAATGTAAATCGTGGGTTTGTGGGTTTGGTTTGAGGTTTCTTTTAATGTTAAGTGGGTTGGTATACACTTACACCTAGTAATTAGATGCTTGCTAATAAAATTTGATCAACTTATAAAATGCTTACCGCCGTGAACCATAGCCTATCCTTGTTAGCCTTGCATTGTTTCCCCCACTTGCCGAGCACCAACCATAAGTGTGCTCACCCTTGCTCACCGCTGTTCGCAGGAGAACATTGGAGGCGAGGAAGAGTATTGGAGCGACTATGAGGAGTTCTAGGGCATGCGGATCCCCCGGTCATCATGCCCGTGGAAGTCAAAGATGGAGCCGCTCGTCGTTTAGTTATTGTTCGTGTTTGGACCTTCGAGTCCACCCCTTTGAGAGTAATAATGAATATTGTATCGGTTTAACTCTCGTACGTTTTGTTACCCAATGGTATTTACACTCGTTTTGTCTATCATGTGTGTGTAAATTGATCCCGGCGCACACATGAGATGCATTCGGTTTTCCTTGTAAAATCGGGTGTGACAAAGTGGTACCGGCAGCCGTGATGATCGTAGGTCGCAGCCTTAGTTAGAAATGGACGAAATTAAGGATTCATGTTCAAGAAAACCTTATCATGCTTCAAATCATCTTATTTACGCATTAAAAATCTAATTTAATCTTGTTTACCATTTAAACTCCGTCATTTTGATTTATTCTATACTGCGAGATCAATTTTGCTTTAACGGATCGTCCAGAGGATGTTGAGAAGGAACCATAGGAGCTTCGACCGGAGGCCGAAATGGAGGAAGATCCGGAGGAAGTTCGGCCGGAACCCGAGGAAGAAGATCCCGAGGAGATTGAAATGGAGGAAGAGCCATTGGAGCGGCCAAGCTCGTACGATGGCACCGTCTTGGAGCGGACGGATGGGGACATTGTGATTCCACCAACACCGTGGCAAATGATGAGGCACCTCCCGCACATGTTGATCCCGCGCCCGATGCGAAGGTGGTGACCGGACGATTCTAGTGATGACGGTGGAGATGATGATGGTGGTAATAATCTTGATGGAACCCGTTGACGGTGAATTTCCGTCAACCTAGAGTACTTGTTATACATTGCTTTCGATTATGATTTTCAACTAACCCGCCACTAGGCATACTAATGATGTAACAAGTTCACACTTGCATGTCGATTTTGGAGTTTGTTGTTTACGCAAGAAATTAACGTTAAAGAGGAGACTTTCGGGATAAGTTCATCAAGCACTTCAAGAGAAGATCATGAAGCCCGTCACAAGTCAAGACACGAAGTGAACAAGACCGCAAACAACCCAAGGACCGAAGCATCAACACGCAAAACTCCGGGGACTTGGATGTTTACCAACGAAATCAACTCGGACCGAGAGATATTCTCATGCTCCAGGACATCATGATCTTTCGGTGTAGATTCGGAGACTTAAACGGCCTTTAATGACAAAAGTTTGACTACCAAAGTTGTGGGCCTTGACGATACCTTCGATTTGGACATGTGGAAGGCCCAATTTGGATAATGGAGCTAGGAGATATGGCCCCCGAAATCCCTGCTGCGCAGTTAGTCCGAAATCTGAACAGATTATCTTCCAAGGTCGATTTGGAGATCTTATCTTCGTTTTTAAGGAAAGAAATGAATACCAAAGTTGAAGATAATTTTATGGCACACAACCTGGACACCGAATTTGCATTATTTGGGGTCCGAACGTGGGAGATATGGCGTTGGTAAGAAAGGACTGCGAATCAGGAAAATCTGGCTGATTTATGGAAACCAAGTTTGCTTCTCTCCCAACGAGGATCTCGTGCAAGGCAAGGTGGAGCACGCCCCAAGGCACCCAAAGGACATAAATAAAACCCCTAGGCTCCCCAAGATGGTTACCCATCGAACAAATCATCCTACCGACGCCAATCACCGGAAAACCGCCGCCGCAAGATGAGGGAGAGAGTTAGATGAGCTCGTCGCAAGGATCAACGCCGGCGGAGAAAAGGAAGTAAGAGGAGGACTCCAAGCCGCTGGCCTAGGGGTGTTCCCAAGCTCCATCGCCGCCATCTTCATCGACGACGTTCTCGGAGTCTCCATCACCCCTATGTGCTTCAATCCGTGTAAGATGATGGGGTAATGTCTCCGTTCATCCCTAGGATTAGATGGATACATGCTATGTGATCGCTACTTGATTCGTGGTTTCAATCTATTGTTTTCATGTTGATGATGCTTTGATGATTAAGGTAGGCCACCGTGTTTTTCGGGCGTATGATATCCGCTACTCCCATAAATTCCATCAACATACCGTGTCCATCATAGGTCTAGTCACGAATACCTTCGCGTAGTGACGATACGAGAGGAGGGAAAGGGCGAAACCTTGGTCACAACCCCGGTAGATCGGTTTACCGCTTTCGTGTAGTAGATGCATACCATGTTATCCTAGACCCTAGGGAGGGAACGCTTATCTTTCTTACTCACTCTCTTGTGTTTACCCTTTACCATCTACTTTAACCCTAGATTTGTTTGATCAACTTAACTTAGATTAACTTAGGTTAGATTGTCTTTACTTCTAGTTTAATACTCTCTTTAAAGGTTTCCTTAGTCAACTAGATTAGTACTTGGTTAAGTGCTAGTAATCCCCTTGCTCCGCGGATTGACAAGAACCTTGGGAATCCCGTGGTGAAAAAGGTGTAGGTCCGTACGCTTGCGGATCGTAGGTACATACGAGTTTTATCCGTCAACAAGCCCCTTTTTCGGGCGCGTTGTTTGGGAGCAAGCTAGTTTGCTACGTTTAATCTAGTATTAATTTTGTTGATTACTAACACCTAACCCTTATTTTCTAAAAAAGAAAAAAAAATTCTTTTTTGTTTTTCTTTCTACTTTTCTTGTGCCTAGATGGATTTGTTCACCTCACCATTGGAAGACGAAGAGATGTCGCTAAGGGAGCTAGCAATGCCGTCAATGGAAGACATTGAGATGCAAAAATTAGATTTGACGTTTGCTGCAACCCACTATGAAGTGAAGCCTGGAATCATCAAGTTAGTGGCGACAAAACCATTTAGAGGATTGGAGGATGACAACCCATATAGACACATTAAGGAATTCACGATGTTATGCAACACGGTGCAACAAAAAGGAGTTCCGGCCGCTTGGTTCAAGTGGAATCTTTTTCCGTTCTCTCTCGAAGATGAAGCGCGAAGATGGTACACACTTGCGTCCGTTGAAGCAAAAGGAAATTGGGATGAGCTAGTGAAGAAATTTCTTTTGAAGTTCTTTCCCATAAGCAAGGTCCAAGACTTAAGGAGGCAAGTGCTCAATTTCAAGCAAGGAGAGGATGAAGGAATTGATGAAGCATGGGACCGATTTAATGAACTACTTGAGCGAGGCCCGAACTTGGGATTTTCCGGTGACTTGATGTTGCATACCTTTTATTTTTCACCAACCCCTAACTCGTCTCGTTTTGTAAGCATGTGTGCAGGCGGTGATATAATGGATAAAACAATTAGTGAAGCCGCACAAATCTTACAAAGGATAAGCAATGGACAAAGGACACTACGAGATTGGCAAAGATGTTGTCGAGAGGAGCAAAATGACAAAAGCAAGCCCAAGGTGCTTGCTGAAATTTCTGAAAAAGATGAACCGAAGGTCAAGGAAGATGAACCGACCATATAAGAAAGTGAAGATCCACTTCCCAAGGTAAGAGAAGTCATTTCGGATGTTAAAAATGTTTAAACTAACATGAATGTAGGCCGAAGTATGTGGAATGCTAGACCATTGGCGGAGTTCAAGCAATCCGGTTGGGTTCAAGTTGATTTCGCCCCATTAATCAACTACCGAAGGAAGGAGGAAAGCCGACACGCTGCCAAACTAATTGAAGATATATTTGATCAAGAGTTGAGTGGAGAGTCGATCCAAAAGATGTTTCAAGAAGAAAGAGAAGAAGGAGATGAAGGATGGATCGACCGGTTTGACAACTCAAAGATTTATGATGAAGGAAGAGAAGAGTACAACCGTGATGAGCCTAGTGACTTAAAGGATAAATGGGAGGAGATAGGACTCAAGCTAGATGATAGCTTGTGTGCTATTGAAGCACACACTAGCAAATCAAGACATGGAAGTACTCAAGGATGAAGGAAAGAGTGAATCAACAATGAGCGATCTTGACGACATGTGGTACATGGAAGATAAAGAAAGCAACATACAAGTCTTTGAAGATGAAGATCCGGTTGATAAAGAAGACTTCAAAGAAGAGATGAATGCATACATAGTTGAAGGATTACATGTTCCACATGATGAGTTGAAGAAATTGCAAGATGGTGATGAAGAGGCAACTACACTTGTTGAGATCAATTCGCCTTCAACACCGCTTGATGAACCAAATACCACTCTTGTTGAAAAGGCTCTAAGGCCAAGGTACGCGCTGAAATCTCAAGACATTATTGGTATTTATGTTGATAAATTCAAATACTCATGCTCAACCAATAGTATGAATGATAGTTTAATGTCTATGCCTTGTTCCAATAGTTTTCATGTTGATAGGCTAGATTCTCTTGAGAATGAAAAAGAGGAAACATTTATGTTTGATCCAATTAATCTCACACCTAAAGAACCTTTGCCTAATGATGAGCTAAGTGCTATGCATGAAACATATGCTTCTTTTATTTACACCTTGACTTGTTGCTACAATTCACATGTGGTGTTAATTATGGACGCGTATGTTTACAATAAGTTTTGTAAATCTCGATCATGCTTTGCGCTTGGTCAAGCTAATGACCTTAAAGAATCATATGTCGGGAAAGGCCCGATTTTCACTAACCATGTAGACAAGGCTTGAATAATGAAAAAAGAAGTCATGCCTAAAAGAGTTGCAAGATAAATCATCAACCTCTCCGAATCCCGCGATGGATGCTGCTGTCTTCATCAATTTGAGAGCTTGTTCAGAGGTGTACAAATGAAGAAAATGAGATATTCAGAAGCTCCATCAAATTACCATTCCAACGCATCAAGAACCAACAAGTTTGAAGACCCGTGCAAGGAGTTATGGAGAAAACATTGAGCATTGCACGTTCTGAAATTTCAGGACAGATTTCATCGCCGAAGTAAAACGGACGTAACTCTCTTGTCTGGAGTCCGATTTGGGCAAATAAAGACTCGTTGGAAAGGAAATTTTGTGCACTGTGCAATGGAGTAGAGCTTGAGTTTACTTTCTGTTCTGGACATTAAACAAATCATGGAGTGAAGGCAACACCGAAGGATGATAAAGAAGGAGATAATGATGAAGCAAAAGGATGCTTTGGGCAAGTCTTCTATAAGTGATCAAGCACAACATGGGAAGTAAATTAAAGCTGCATTGGTACCTTTTCTTCTTGCATGAAGGGCCATGGCTATGCAACGAAAAGAAGGTATGTGAGAAAGTCCAGCTCTACGACTTTAAATGAAGCGCTTTTCGGGAGGCAACCCGTTTCTTTATATTTTTACTACTTTCTTAGAGAAAATAAAGAATAGCACTATCTTATGATGATCAACTTGTGGTTATTAATCTAAGTTCAGTTTTCCTTTTTAGAACCATTATCATGTTAATGATAATATTTATTTGTATGCATTGCATTTTGTTATCAATGTGATGTTTCTTTGTGTATACATGTTTTGCACATAGTTGGCTTGGTTGTTTTATAATGATGTATGCTTTAGTTTCCATGTTAATGCTTCATAGGTACCTATGGGTGTTTTCCTTTTGTGATCTTGTGTAAACATGGTGTTTAAACAAGATTGCGGACCATCATCGTTAAGTTCGATAAACCTAGTTGGCTTTTCATATGTTTTCATGTTGCTTTGGTTAGTTTATAAGCTTTGCAATGCGCTTAATTTTTCTTGTGCTATAAGAGTTATTGATTTAGGGATAGACATGGTGTTTTAACCCTAGATATATAAACCTTTATGGCTATGGAGAAATTCAGCAACCTAGTTGTAAACATGGTGTTTAGAACTAGGTGAAAACATTGTCTTTGTTTATATGCTTTCCTCTCATGTGCATACACACCTTGCACCACGTACACTCATTAGGTTTTTATTCCTCATTAGACTAATTATGCCACAAGTTAAGAATCTTAGGAGACATTTTTGGATTGTTGGCAATTCTATCTACTCCCAACCGTCACCTTGGGGGTAGAATGTGCGTTTAAAACGTCTTACAGGCAAGATAAAGACTCTCACTACAAGGAAATTGAAGGATGGCTAAAAAGTGTTTTGTCTTCTTCTTCCATGACTAGCAAAATGCTAAGCATGGGAGAGACCCTGAATCTTCAACACTGAAGTGCAACATGACACTCTAGAAGATAGAATGATCAAGATCATTAACATCTCCGGATCAATGTGCAAGAAGCCACCGATCTCATCAAAATTCTGCATGGTCTCAAAGGGAAAATACTAGATATTTTTGGATATTTAGAAGCCCCATGAAGTTACGATTCCAAAAAATCAAGAATCAAGACAATCGGAGGTTCCTACAAGCGGTTATGCCCGAATCACCGAGTGCAACACGTCCTGAAATCAGTTTTGGACAGCACACAGCGCTGAAGTAAAACGGACATAGCTCCCTTGTTTGAACTCCGTTTTCGATGAATGACCACACGTTGGAAAGGTAATTTCATAAACTTTTCAATAGAGCTATATTTCGATATATGTTCTGTTCTGGACAGGGGAAATTCATGAAAAAGAGACAGCAAGGAGATGATGAGAACAAGAAAGAGGAGATGGTGATGACAACATTGAAGAGAAGGGTGACCAATGACTCCATTAAGCATACAAGATCGAATTCAGAAGTTTAGGAGCATTAATAAATCAAGACAAAAGCAAAATCCTCATCGATACATGGAGATGTCGGAAGAAGGCAACGAAGAATTACAAAGGATGGTAACATCTCCATGGACCTTCTCTTTTCCAAACACAAATGCTTGTAAGTACCTTCAACCTCAACGAGGTGCAACCTTTGTTTTTCTCTTCAAACAATAACATGGCTACTACGAGGACAACCTAGGTTTCTTTTTACTTTCAATAGATAAGCATGACCATGTGTTCACCTCGATGTTCTACATTGCCTATGCTTACGGAAAGATGATGAAAGTTGCCGCTTTGTTTTACCTACATGAAGTTATACATGTCTTGGCTAATTGCTCTCTATAATATGATCTGAAATTAATTTAAATACCAGCTCTTTTATTTGTGGAGGTGAAATGACTATGCTCTAGACCCACATACATATCTTTGCTCTTTGATTTAAGTTTATGGATAGCCGGATAACTTGTTGTTTTTATGAAAACTTAACTTTTATGCTATCTACATATTTGTGATGCTCTTGCAAAGTTCTACCTACCAAAGCCATATACATATATGTTTTATGATAACAAAACCAGTAGATTGCAAACATATGTTTTGATGAGTTGGATTAGGATTGATTTCTATGGTTAGAGACTAAGAAGCTGGTCATTCCTTTGTGTAACTTTTTCATGCTAGCCTTTTTGTCCATGCATTGTGGGTTTTCACATCGAAAATTTCACAAACTTCGCTGGGCATCCACCCTAAACCAAAAACATCTTTTTGTGATCACCTCCTTGTCCACAACCCAATTTGAGTATGGAGTAAAATTCTCGATGGAGATTCAAATATTCCGCAATATTATGGAATTTATACTTACTTTAGCGGTCATTTCCCCTCCCTTTTATGCTCGGGGACGAGCATCGTTCAAGCATGGGGGAGGAGTCATTCTACGACACAAATGCTATGCAAGTATTATGTTGCAAAAAGTTTTGAGGAGCAAAAGAAAAAAGAATAATAATAAAAAATGAAAAAAAATATGATAAGAAGAAAAGAAAAGTAAGAAAAATAGGAAGAATAAAGTGAAAAAAAGAGAAAGAGAGAAAAATGAGAAGGAAATAAAATAAAGAAAAAAATAAAGATGTTCCTCGGTTCTTTTTGCTTCATAAGTTCTCAAGTGCCTTGATGACAAATGCATACTCAAATCTTCCAACCATGTGCAATCCGATAACAAGGACTTCACTCATGCCTCGGGATCATCCATTTGCCACTTGCACATGTCCACTTATCTAAATGTGTGTGTTTCGTCCCTCTCTCTTTCCAACATTTATTTTCCATGGCCTTTTTGACGAGTCTCGGTAATTCCAATAGACCTCTCTCTTAATTTGACAATATTTCGGATGTATGTTTTGCTAGGATTGTTTTTAACCTTCCAAGCTCCACATAAGCCTTCCACTATCACATATGAGTAGAGTAGGTTGAAAATAATTTAGTATAGGCTTGAGTGACTTGATGAGATGAGTGTTTCCATGAGCTTTTGCAAGAGATTTTCACTTATGTTCGATATGCATCTTTTTGAAAATCTTCTATGTGACAAGGTAATGGTTTGAAGTTCACTTAAGTTTGAGAGCATCGTGTTTATTAAATGTGGCTTGTTCTTTATTGTTAGTCTATCTTCCATGATGAAAAAAAAGCAGGTCACAACTTGAACTTTAAAATAAATTCTTAAGAGAGAGCAATTCGCCTCGTCATGAATGACTAAGTGCCGGCAGGGACAACATTGGAAGGCAACATTGATTTCCCTTTTAAGCAAGGATTACTTACTCGAGGACGAGCAAGGTTTAAGCATGGGGGAGATGTTGACGGTGAATTTCCGTCAACCTAGAGTACTTGTTATACATTGGTTTCGATTATGATTTGCAACTAACCCGCCACAAGGCATGCTAATGATGTAACAAGTTCACACTTGCATGTCGATTTTGGAGTTTGTTGTTTACGCAGGGAATTTAACGTTAAAAGAGGAGACAACATCGAATGTCCAGCCTATCCTAGGCTTGAGGCCTTGTCGATCGGGGAAGTTCCCTCGATCTATTAGGAGCGCGATTCGAGGGTGAATCTTTCATTTTGCCCTTCATTTGTTGGCTTGGTTCGTGAACTTGGCGCTTTGGTACTTGTCACAAAACTTCCCTCCTGAGAATTTTTCTACTGTTAAATTGGGACTCGTTGTCGGTTATGATGCGAATGTAAGGCGACCACGAACCGGTGGATGATTTTCGGTCCGGAAGGAACGATAACATCTTCGCTCTGCATCTTGCTACGCCGGGAGGTTTGTGATTGGGGCGCACCCGGACCCATTTGGAGCTTAACTACTGGCGCACCACCGGGGGGAGGGGTCGCCCCGGGCGCCTTTCGCAAGGGCCCCGACGATGTCTTGAGCCCCCCCCCACAACGGCGAAGGGCCATGTGACGTTGGCGAGGAATCATGGGGTGGAGGGCGTGCCGGCGGGAGGTTAGTCTTGTAGGCGTTAGTCTTGTCGGGGCGGCACTTGAAGCCTCGCGTCAGCCACGAGCCTCGCCGGGCCGTCGGCGACCGCGGTGCCCGTCCCCGGCGGCCGGGAGCCTTGCGGCGGAACACATGTGCCCATGAGGGTCGCGCGGCGGCGCGGCGCGCGTGGGCCGCTATGGCCGCATGGCGGCGCCCGTGTCCCGGGGCTCACAACCTTGGGGGATGGGGATGCACCGCCGCAAGATGTCGGACACGACGCGCTTGTACGCCTCGCCGCCGATGAGGGTGAACAACTTGGCCATCGTGGCGATGCGCCGCCTCGGGGGAAGTTCCCGCCCGGGGGAGTTCCCCTCGATCTATCTAGGTGAGGTATTTGGCCCACCAATCCTTCGCGCGGGGGTTGGTTCTATCTCCATGGCCTCAACCTCGTCCGCCCCGTAACCCTCGAGCAGGGAGAGCACGAATGCCTCGTTTGAGGGATCCTCGTCCATGGGCTCCACGCCCGCCGGACTCGAGGGACCCCGAAGGTTCCTTCGAGTTCGAGGGTGATGCTTCGAGGTCGACGGACGGTTCTACAACGTCTCGCGCAAAAACGTTCGGGGGAACGGTGATTCGCCACGACGCAATTTTGGTAGTTCATCCGCCTCCTCGTTGTACTGCGGGGGATGTGATTGAGCTCGATCTTTGTTGAACTTGTCCTCGAGGGCGCGCACGGCATTGCCGTAGGCCTCCATCTTATCGTCGTGGCGGCTCGTGTTCTTGATGACTTGGTCAATCACGAGCCGCGAATCTCCCCCGGCGTCGTGGCGCTTGATTCTCGTCTCGACAACAATTCGGAGGCCGCAAAGGAGAGCCTCGTACTCAACCATGTTGTTGGACGCAAGGGAAATGTAGGCGTACCGCGTACCTCATATGTTCCCCGAGGGGGAGATGAAGAGCAGGGGCCGGCGCCCGCCCCCGTCTTCATCACCGACTCATCGAAGTAGAGGGTCCGGCACTCGGCCGGGATTTGCGGCGGGTGGCAACGCATATCCGTCCACTAAGCGATGAAATCCGCCGGAGCACGGGACTTGATCGCTTTGCGCGGCGTGTAGGCGAGCGTTTCGCCTATGAGCTCTACGGACCACTTGGCGATTCCGCTCACCGCATCGGGTTACGGGGGATTTCCCCCAACCTGGAACGAGGAGACCACCGTGATCGGGTGGGCCTCGAAGTAGTGCCGCAACCGGCGCCGCACTAGCACTACCGCGTAGAGCGCCTCGGATCTGCGGATATCGTGCCTTGGTCTCGGACAACACCTCGCCGACGTAGTATACGGGCCTCTAGACTAGTAGGGCGTGCCCTTCCTTTGTACGCTCCACCATGATGACGGCGGCCGACCACTCCGGGTGGTCGCGGTGGCGTAGAGGCACGAGGCTCGCCGCCCGGGGGCGGCGTTAGGATTGGCGCATGGGCAAGCGTCACCTTGAGTTTGTCGGGCGCCTCCTCGGGCCTCGACGGTCTAGGAGAAGCGCTCGTGCTTCTTCAGGAGTTGGTAGAGGGGCAAGCCCTTTTCGCCGAGCCGCGAGATGAAGCGGCTCAAGGCGGCAAGGCACCCCAGTACCTTCTGGACCCCCTTGAGGTCTCAAATCGGGCCCATCCGTTCGAGGGCCGTGACCTTCTCAGGGTTGGGCTCCATGCCCCGGCCGGGGAAACAATATACCCCGGCAACATGCTGCGCGGCACCCCGAAGACACATTTTTCGGGGTTCGGTTTCACCCCCGTTGGCCGGAGGCAATTGAACGCAATGCACAAGTCATTAACCGAGTCGTCCGCCTTCCCGGTCTTTATGACTATATCATCTACGTAGGCCTCAATGGTCCACCCGATGTGGTCTCCGATGACGTGTTGCATACATCGCCGGTACGTAGCACCTGCGTTTCGGAGGCCAAATGGCATTGTTACGTAGCGAGAACATTCCAAACGGCGTGATGAAGGAAGTCGCGAGCTGGTCGGACTCCATCTTTATTTGGTGGTACCTGGAATAGGCATCAAGGAAACATAAAAGCTCACACCCCGTAGTTGAATCGACGATTTCATCAATTCGTGGCAAAGGAAAAGGAACTTTAGGACATGCTTTATTTAAACTAGTGTAATCTACACACATCCTCCACTTCCCCTTCTTTTTCTTAACTAGTACGGGATTAGCTAGCCACGTAGGGTGAAAAACTTTCTTGATGAATCCGGCCTCGAGGAGCTTCCGCGGCTCCACTCCGATCGCCGGGCGCCGCTCTTCATCGAAGCGCCACGGCCGTTGTTGTTGTCACGCCATGAAATTTTCAATTTCGGGATGTGAATAGAGAGAATAATTAAATAACGATTTTCTCATAATTTTAAAATTTTTCCAACAATTATTTTCTTTACGGGAAATATAGCATAGGAAAAATCCTTTGTTTGATTTTCCGAATTAAAACAAAGTTGAGAGTGTTGCATTCATGCCAATGCATAAATTGCTTCTTGAGTGAAAAAGGTTTCAAAAATGCGTTTAGGAGCAGTCCAAATCTTTTTCGAGAATTTTCCGGATTTTTCCGGGACTTATTCTCATTTTCTCTCGAGTATTTTCTATTTATTAGAAGGCTCTAAAATATTTTTGAGCACCAAATACCTTACTTGGATTGTTCATGTCCCAATCGTCTCGGGAATTTTCTCGGAATTTTTAGAATATTTTTCGTGGCCTTTATGAATTACCTAGCTATTTCTAGATAATTCTCTTCCCGAAAATAAATTCTAAAACTAAAAAGAAATTCATTTGCTTTTTCATTTTCTTTCCTCCTTTTCGGCCCATGGCCACTTTCGGCCCCGCTTCCCCGAAGTCCGGCGGTGCCCCTCAACTCACTTCCCTTAGCCGCACGCCGGCCCAACTTGACCCGTCGGTTGAAGTGTAGTGGTGCTCCCTCAACTCCTTCACCGGCCGCGGTTGCTCCGCGCAGACGCAACCCACCAAGCCCAGCCCCATGACCGGCCCGATCCAAGCCCGCTCGCCCGGCACGTCGAGGCCCATCCGCGCCGGCCGCCGCCGCCCGTGCTCGGCGGGACTCCTCCGGAGTCCCGGCGCCGCACGCCTTGGCTTCCGTGCCAAGCACGGCAAGCCGCGCGCCTATAAAGCGTCTCCGCCTCGAGCCTCCCACGCATGCCGCCTTCCTCGCCCGTGCGCTCCGGCCCGCCGCCGCCCGCGCCCCGCCCTCCCCGCTCGCTCCCCGCCGCCATGGCCGCCGCCGGGTCGCCACCTGGTTCATCGCTTGGGGGCGCGGCCGGAGCAAAAAATTGACCCCACCCAGGAGTTTCCTCGAGGCAAGCCGCACACCCGCCGCCACTATTTGAAGCCGCGGCGTCGCCGAACACCGCCACCACCTTGAGCCACCGCCGGAGCTTCGCTCCCCGTGGTCGGCCGTCCTCCGCCCGTCCCTTCGACCGGTGAGTGCGCCTTCGTGTTCCCCGTGGTCTACTCTCCGTTTTTCCCCACTTACCCGAGCACCGACGGCCTAGGACGCCGGCGCCGCCCCCCCCCCCCCTCCCGCCGCCGCCGCCCCCTATACGCCCGTGGTCGGAGGTAGGGATGACCCCAACTCGTTTTGCATCCAGCCCCCCCCCGATGTTTCCTTTTTTCCCCGAATATTTTTCTTGTGTCTTCTTTCTTTTTCCGTAAAACTCCCTAAATAGTTTAGATTCTTTCATCCGGATCCAATCGAAGTTCTTTTTCAGATCTAACCCCGAGCTTTATCGGTTTGCGAGCACTATTGCATGTGTCTTGCGGATCTTCTCTCGCTAACCCCCGACATCTATGGTTAATTGCGTTTAGGTCCCCGCTATCTTGTTTATCTCGTAAAATCTTCGTTTTAACTCCGTTTTAATCCGTTCAAGTTGGGTCGGGTCCATAATAATGTAAAGCACGCGTTAGTAGTGTGTTTTCACCATGATTTGTTTTCTGAAAATAAAATTAATATTAATTTTGATTAATGTCTATTTACACATGCCTTTTACAAATAAAAGTAATATAGGTCTATATATCGCTTTTCATAATCAAATTAAATCTCGATTAATGTTTCTATCGCATGTTTTTGCACATAAAAGTTAATTAGATCTTTATCTCGGTTTTCGTAAACCAAATGATTAATTTGTTTAAATAGTTAATTAATATTTTCTAATTAAAATTTGATTAGGCTTTTACATCGGCTTTTATAATAAGTGTTAATATGATTAATCTCGGTTCTATAATGTTTTAATAATAATAATATGATCTACTCACAAGGTTACGTTTAAATTGTTCATATAGTTTAGTTTTTTCTAAAATTAAATGTTTAATTGGTATAATCTATATATGAATCTTTATAACTAAAATTTGATTAGTTCTTTACACCGGCTTCGCAAATAAAATCTAATTTGCGATAAAACCAACTTAGGGTATTTTCTTTATGAAATATCCTTTGCATATTTTTGTTAATTAAAATAAGCCTAAGCTTATAGTCGTGTTCTCTCACATATGCGGATAATTCGTTAGACGTTCGGTGTCGGCCTTATCTTAGTATCTCGTTTTGATCAAGTTTATCGAAACTCTAAACCTTGCTAGTGTTAGCCCAAGCTAAACCGTGTGCATCTAATTAGACCTTTTAAGCACGGTTTGTGTGCTTTGGTGATCCTAGTGGATATCTTAGAGTTTCTGTTCTGCCTTTCCATATCAAGTAATCCTATCATGATTATTTCATGTTTCTCTTAGAATCTCGGTCATCAATATCTAGTTCATACCTATCCTATCTCAGTTAGGTTGTCTCTTTATGAATCACCGTGTTCTTGCACCCAATCTATCGTAGCTACCTTTCTTTAGAGTTTGCCTTGCTATCGTTTTTTCTGTCGATCGGATCGGCCTTGGTTAGTGTGTCGCGTTGATCATCCGAGTTTTCTTCGTAGACTAGTTTTCCTAAACCTAGCCTAAGGTTTCTTATGCACTTGATAGTTCGTTGCTACCGTTCTCGTTCGTTTCACCTTGACTTGTACATTAGCATGTGTATCACCTCGTTACTTGTTTTAACATTAAAGATGCATGTTAATCTTGACTAATCCTTATTCCATTGCTTTTATAAATAAAAATTGATTAGGTTCTAATCCGGTTTTCTTTAATCATGATGTAATTGGTTAATTCCTATTCATAACTAGTTTTTTCTAAATAAAAGATGTTAGAGTTAAACATCGGTTTTCATAATAAAGTTAATATGCTTAATGACATTATAAATGCCTTTTCAATAATTAAAATATGCTTAGTTGAACGCGTGACATAAAGTTACTCGTTTAGATATCTCATAACTTCTTGATCTTTCTAAAGTAATTGTTAACTTGACATAACTTCCACTCGAATGTTATAAATAAAACATGATTAGGTTTATCGTGATTTCTTTAAGTAAATGTAACTTGTTTAATGGTAACATAGAGTATTTCTCCGAAATATTCTTTCACATGATTTCTTAATTAAAATATGCCAAGCGTAGTCTCTTGTTGTTTGATAATGAAATCACGATAGTTTCGAGCTTAGTTTTGTTTTCGCCGTTTCTTGCGCTTGTGTAGCCAATAGAATCGAGCTCTACCTCAGTGTGATCTTTCCGGTCCTTGCTCAATCTTCCGTGACCATCTCTTCAAAGCTAACCAAGCCTTTCCCTTCCAAGCAAGGTTTGTGTGCTTTAGTGATCCATCTAATCGATCTGTATCCTTTAGTGCGTTCTTTTAAAGCTTCTCTTTTGATTGGTGCATTGTTCTTAGTTTTCTTGTGTGTTTGCTTTGTATGCTTGTGCCCAATGATTGATGCGAGTAGAATGAACGTGGTTCGAGAGCTTGGAAGAGTGTGAAGTTGAAGATTCTGAGCAACATCATTCCTCTCTGGTTAAAGGCAAGTGTGTCCTTGTTCTTTTGTCCTAAGAACTATATTTAATCACTCATTGCATTGCTTTGCATTAATTTTGATGGGTTCCCGTTAAGGAATTACTAGCCTCTTTTGACCATTATCTTAAACCCGGTTTTAATTAATTTTGATGGTAGATGTTGCTTAGTTTGCTCAACTCGGGTTGGTAATAATCAACATGGTTATCATTTTATGCTATGTGTTCCTTTATGATAATTTTAATACAAGATCACTATGCATTAATCGGAACATGGATAACCACCCGGAAAACAGTACAACCACAAGAACTAACGGGCAATGGTCTTGGCTTAATAATTAGGAACATTAGCTTGGGGTGATCTTACCTCGATAAGGACAAGGGATCGGCGGTGCCTGCGGGGTATGGACTCGCTCTAGCGGGGGTTGGGTGAGTTATTCTTTTTTATGGTGGGGTATCGACCTGCTAGGGGACTTTATACCTTGCTAACTGATCCGGACCTTGTGGGTCACAACTTGTTGGAGAACCTTTGTAAAGGCCATGTAGCGTCCCTATGCAACCACACCTCGGTAGTGTGGTATGGTGCCCGATCGCATCACGTGGTTGGGTCCAAAGTTCTTCGGAGCTTTTACGCCGCTTGTGGTGAAAGTGTACAACCTCTCGCAGTGTAAAACTAATCGATTAGCCGTGCTCACGGTCAAGAGTGGCCCGGACCCTCACATGATAATTGAACTTGAAGATGGACTTAAATTGTGATATGTGTTATGGTTATGCTTGCCATGTGCTCATGGTGTATCTATTATCTTTATGCTTAATTATGGGATGGTATATACTTATACTTGCTAGTAAATAGGTGCTAATAAAATTTGACCAACTAAAATGCTAAATAGCCAGTCCACTATAAAGCCTTTGCATTCATTCTTTCCCCACACTTGCTGAGTACGACAAGTGCTCACCCTTGCTATAAACAATGTTGCTCAGAAGGAGGAAGCTACTCTGAAGTCTTGTGAAGATGTTGTGGAGTTCTAGGCGTACGCAACCCCCACCGTCGCCCGTGAAGTTTGGTGTCTTCGTTTCCAGGATGAAGCGTAAATCTCTGATAATATTCCTTTTTCTTACGTGATACTTTTCGTATACACTTATATGTCACTTTATGCTTGAAACTTGATCCCGGCATGCATATAGGTTTGCACTTTGTTTTCTTTGGAAAAAACAGGTGTGACAGAGTGGTATCGAGCTGTATCGACCGTAGGACGTGAGCCTAGATAGTAATGGTCGTTTCTTAAGGTTTCCTTTGATCTAAAATTCATCACTACCTTTGCCTTGAGCTCTGTGATGAATATTCTCGCTCATTAAACCATATCTTTCATCAATCCTCCTTGATAGCTCACTGTTGACAGTCACATTTTCATTTGCACATCATTGTTTCGCAAAGGATTATGATCTCTACCCTTGCCTAATTATTTACTCTCCCCTTGGACTTGATCTTGTCTCTTTCCCACTTCTCTCAAGCAATTCCACCAATAAGTCAAAAGGTGAATTGTTACCCTTAACATTCTATCTGTTCGCGCAACTCTCTGACATGTCAGCGCTGTTTTAATTTTATCTCAAGCTACAGAACTCCGATTGATATGAAACCAGTTGGGTTAGTTCCTAAATTTCATAAGTGAATTACTATAAAAAATTCAGCCATATCCAGTATATACTCCAAGAGCTATGCTTGAAACATTGGAGCTATCAGAATCTGTAAACTCTGCTGACCTAGTTACCTTTATTATTTTATATCTCGGGCTATGGACCTCCGATTGAGGTAAATTCAATTGGAGTAGTTCAGGAATTTCATAAGATTCACTCTGTCCAAAATTCATCAATTTTGGTTTCATATACAGAGAGTTATGCCCGAAACTTTGGAGGTTCCCTAATCTGTCAACACTTCCGACATAGCCATCTTGTTTAATTCATATCCCGAGTTCTAAACCTCCGATTGAGGTGACTGTTGGTGTAAATTTGGTACCGAAGGGGGGGCACCAACACCACAGTACTCTTCTCCTCCGAAGGGGCAAGGACCAAAGAGCCCCTTTGGAGGACTACACCTTCTTCCGCTACTGCTAACTCTACTACTACTGCAACTACTAAGCGAAAACTAGGGAAGACGGCAACAGCTTACTACTTCGGAGCTCTTCACCATTTAATGTCTTGTCCCATCAATTACAAAGACCCTCCTATATATAGGGATGGGGGTAGATGGCAATTTTTCCCCCAAGCCCCTAGTGGTTATTTTCTTCCGAGCCCCTGGTGGACGCGGTATTTACAAGAAACTCCTCGAGCCCACACAAAGGCCCACTAACCCTTACATGGGCTGGGCCACTCCCCCAACAGTAGCCCCTCAGCTACTTCGGTTTGGCTGGCACAACAAAGCGGAGTAGCTGAATACATACGGAATGGCCCAGACCTTCCTACACCTTCGGCCATGAGGAACTCCCTCAGGACCCTCCGCTCGTACGCCTCACTAAAAACTCCATTCCGAAAAACCCAGTGGGAAAACCGGAGTGGAGAAAAGAGCACGTACGCCTAGCGGATTTACACACACCGACCTTGCTAATGGTCATCTTCGGACTCGCTTCGACGGTGAAGGGCGCCTTCGGTGATGATGTCAGCTTCGGCGTTGTCACTAAGATGGCTTTTTTCCTCAATGCTTCTCCTCCATTTGCTTTGGCCTTGCCTTCGGGGCCTTCATGCATTTTCGCTCTTGTTCTTTCGTACGCTCGTCGAATGATAATTAGCCGCCTCTTCCCCTTCGGTCACGATCACCGGCAAGACTTCATGCTTCGGGGTGATGCCGCTCATCCCGATGCCACTAGCCCCTCTTGTCCGGTGATTGTGACAAAGGCCCCGGTCCCGTGCAACGCATGCGACGAAGTACGTGTTGATGAAGACGAAGCTGGAGTCGACGTCGGTGAGGTAGACGATCAAGCCCCTTGAGCCACAGCCCCGCCGGCGTCGGTGTAGTAGATGCCGAAGACGAAGTCGAAAGTCGATGTCGACCAAGTCGATGTCGATGTTGCCGAGGTAGATGAGGAAGCCCCTCGAGCCGAACACATGTCGACGAAAAGGTAGCTGAAGAAGCTCCTCATGCCGAACCATGTCGACGACGAAAGTGGTGGTGTAGTTGTTGAGGTAGTCAAATAACGTTGATGAAGTACACGAGGAAGCCCCTCGTGCTAGATATTCGCCGAGTTGAACCTGTCGGTGACGAAGTAGACAATATAGGCGAAGTCCATGGTTTCTCGTTCAACACTTCATTCGAGGCGAATCATTTTTATTCAAGAAACTCAAGAACTTGTTAGACAAGAAACAATCTAGCTCAATTTGCATCGCACAAATAAATCCGAAGCCACTCTCGGGCCTTCGGGGTGTCTCAGCTCAACTCCGGTCATCACACGACCGGTCGTTTGCCTCCTGCAAACGGAATCCGAAGCCACTCTCGGGCCTTCGGGGTATCTCAGCTCCGAAGCCACTCTCGGGCCTTCGGGGTATCTCAGCTCCGAAGCCACTGTTGGGCCTTCGGGGTATCTCAGCTCCGAAGCCACTCTTGGGCCTTCGGGGTATCTCGGCCTCCGAAGCCACTCTTGGGCCTTCGGGGTATCTCAGCTCCGAAGCCACTGTTGGGCCTTCGGGGTATCTCAGCTCCGAAGCCACTGTTGGGCCTTCGGGGTATCTCAGCTCCGAAGCCACTCTTGGGCCTTCGGGGTATCTCAGCTCAACTCCGGTCATCACACGACCGGTCGTTTGCCTCCTGCAAACGGAACATTTGACCCCACTCGGGCCTTCGGCGCGAGCGCTCCCGGCTCCACACTTCGGTGTTATGCACGTGTATATGTATGAAAGCGTGCATGAAAGTATGCTGTTGCATGAAGGCTAGGACGAAAATGTTAGCCAAAATAATGCAAAGAACATCCATTGATCAAAATCTCAACTTGAGTGGTGAAACCATGAGATGACCGAAATCCGATAACACCGAAGTCCATATGGAAATCCCAAAGCAACCACTCGACGAAGGTCAATAGACATTGAAACCAATTGATATGGCTTAGCCATTCCCAAATCAATAATAGAGTCACTATCTTCGGGGTGAAAACCGATGACTCAAAAGCCATAACCTGCAATAGACGTGACGAAGTGCCCACACAAAACATAATAGCTGCATACAACCAATCATTATGAACGGGTGCGAAGTATAACTAAGAACATGCGCTTAGCATATTTGAGATGAAGGTGCGGCAACATGTGATATACGAAGGGTTAGAGTGCCCGTTAAAAATGGATCATAGGTTATGAGAGAGGAGGGCACGACACTTACATACGTAGTTGACCCCGCATTCAAGAGATATAAATACTTCATATGAAGGGTTAGATTAAGAAGGTGCAAGAAAATTCGATCAATTTGACACATTCACTATTTGTGAAGCCGAGCTTCGGTCATAACGGGACCGACACAATTTCGTTATACGATGTAAGTGACGGGCGGCCCTTGGATGCGTCCAACGGCCTCCAAGGGGCGCTCGTTACTTACCCACAAAATATAAACTCCGAAGACTACACCCCCCGCACCATGGAGGGGAGATGTTGCTTCGGAAACGTGCGAACGGATAAATGCACGAAACTTTCAGGAAAAAACGTCTTGCGATGAGCATCAACATGTGACTAACGCTAAGCACTTGCTTTAAACATGAGGATTGGTCTGCTAAAACCAGAGACGAAGGGTACTTCGTCACTGTACTGAAAAACGGTTTATCAGCAGCCAAAAAACAAAACGTCGACCACACGAAGCACTGCCTCAAGACGGTGGTAAAGTTGTATAAAATAAAAGCATGATGCCCCTTCGGTGAGCAAAACTAGTAAGCATAAGACTGTAATTTTGTAAAGCTCCGAAGGGGATTTCCGAAATGCACACCGAAGCGCTAGTGTCCATTGATTCTGAAGGGCCCAGAAAACCGTCTTTGAAGTCCATAAAAAACCCCTGCGTATATAGCCTATAGACAAAATGGGCTCAAAGGCTTCTCGAAAACAATCCGAACTAGGCCTTGGCTGAACAAGGCCTTGGAGTAAAAAGCCAAAGTGGGCCTCGGAGCCGAAAAAAGAAAAAGGCTTCGGAACTGTACATATCCAAACTGGGCTTCGTAGCAGACCGGGCAAGTTTGATCCGGCTTGCCGAATAGGATCATATGATTTTTCAGAATAAAAGCGCATGGGAGCTAAAAGTAGAAACACTGTAACAAATATATATAAACGTGCCTCCGAGGCTCTAATTGGCCACCTCGTCAGTAGATTAGATGAAGGGTGAGCAAGTAGTTTGCAGACGGTGCTTGTTTAGCGTAAAAATACCATAGAGAAAAAACTGTGCTGCAAGTTCTTCATGAATTGTTAGAGAGAAAAAAAAACTCTAGCTACGAAACCACCGAAGTGTGCACCAGCAAAAAGGACCATCCCCTTCGTATGCTTACTTTACTCAATAAAAGATAGAAAAATTTAATCTTGATAGAAGGATGTGCTAACTGGTTAGCTCACTTTATCAAAAAGATGTATTGACTTACTTAAAAGCAAAAAAGGATACTAGAGCGACCCTTCGGTACCGAAGCGAGGTACCTGTTCTCGGCGAGGTGGGCCTCGTAGACGTCGAGCACCCTGGCGAGCTGGTGCGCGTGCTTGAAGAGTCGCGGGAGCAGCGCGTCGGCGAAGACGTGCGGGTCCCAGACGACGAAGCTGTTGCCGGCGCGGCTCCAGGAGACGACGGCGTCGGTGGCCCGGGTCCTCCACCGGGTCGAACGTCTTGGTCGGGAACGGCGGTGGCCCGACCTCGTGCGGCTCCTTCATCGGGCGCGGCGCTTCCCGACCGGCGCCGCCGCCGCCGCCCGCCACGCCGTCCCGCGGCCGACCGCCGCTCCAGGAGTTCCTCCTTCACAATGCCCGCGGCCGCCGCCGCCGGGTCCATGGCCCCAGCCGCCGCCAAGAACTCCCTCCGATTGAGCTGCCTTCCGGTTCGGAAAGGAACCAATCCCCGACGATTGCGACAAAAAGGAACTCGATTCGCGCGATGAGGGGGTCGAATCGCTCGGAAAAGTGGCGACTCGCGGAGGGAATCTCTTGGGATACTTGCTGCTGTGGTGTTGCTGCTGCTTGCTGCTAGTAGTAGTACTAGTACCAAGATCGAAGGAATCTGCAGTCCGACGCGCAAAGGATGAGGAACTGCGGCCACCCTGTACTCCTCTTCCCCCATCTCTCCGGGACCGGCGACGACCTCCTCCCAATCCCCGTCCTCCCCGTCGCGGCGGAGCGCGCGGGACTCCCAATACGCGGCGGCGGCGACCGCGGAGGGCGGGGAAGGCGAGCCGGCACGGAGTGGGCGGCCGCCGGCGACGGGGCGCGGGCGCGGGGACGCGGCGGAGGTTGAGGCGCCGGCGACGGCGCCGTGACGTTCCTCCGCCCGCGGCCGCGAGGGCGGTCCCCGGTCCCGTACGCGGCCGGGCCCCGACGGGCGGCCGCGGCGCATCGTGTTGGCGTACCCGATCCCCCGCGCGATGCCTTCGAGCGGCCGGACGGCGCGACGCCGGCGTGGGCGGAGCCCGAGTCCGGGGGGGGGGGCGAGTTCGCGCTCGCTTCCTCCTCGACGACGCCCGCGTGCGGCGCCGTCCCGCGGCGCCATCGCCCCGATGGTGGTGGTGGTGAGGAGCCCGGCGGTCGACGGCGTCGTGGACAACCCTGGCGGGGCTCCGCGTCGCGAGGGAGGAGGGAGGAGGGTGCAAGGTCAGAAGCTGCTGCAATGTAGGCTTCGTCACCGAAGGTTAAAAAAAACTGTAAGTTGGGCTTCGTCTTGTGCCAAAAGAAGCACGGCACAACGCTACCCCACGATAGGCTTCGTAGGACACGATAGCCCAGCTTCTGATTCTGGTTGGTTGTGCTTCGTCCACGAAGTTAAGTGGCTGGTGTAATTGGATTTCCAGTCATCCTCGTCCCTTGCACCAATGATAAGGATAAAATAGAAGTTTTAATCAACTCCCTGCCATAGGTGATAGGTGCATATGGTGTTTCGTGTCAATCGCCGAAGTGCTGGCGTGAATAGTTCCTGAGTTGAAATACCCTTCAGAACACACTTTCGAAATCAAAATAATTGGGAATAGGAACTTAGCTTAAAATTATATCTCCTGCTCTTTGACTTTCTGTGCAGTGGGCACGTGTTCTCGTTGGCTGCGCTCCGAAGGTGGCTTCAGGAGCTGTAACTTGGGCTTCGTAGCCGAAGGTCAAAGGCAGCTCGTAAATTGGGCTATCCCGGGAAGAGAATAGAGATACAAAAAAAATGGTCCAACATATCGTGATAGCAAAAAAGTATGTGGTTGTCTTAGTGGACGAAGGGTTCAAAATAAAATTTTCATCTTCCAGCTTGCTTCGGAGCAATATTTTGCAAAATAAATAAGTAAAGTAGGGGCACTTAGCTTCTTCTTGGAAGGAACGCACGCAAACAGAAAGAAAAACCGGCTTAAACTTGCTTCACTCCGAAGGGTCCTGTAATCCTTTCCCTTGCCAACGCGGGCCATCATCGCTGCATGACTTGACCCCTTCGTGACCGAAGGTACCTTCGTTCATGCCGATTTTTTTTTTCCGATCCCACCTCTTTGGACCCTCTCTCTTCGGATCTTTTTCTTGTCTTGTAGCTGTGAGTCCTTCCGCGAGGTGGGCGCCAAACTGTTGGTGTAAATTTGGTACCGAAGGGGGGGCACCAACACAACAGTACTCTTCTCCTCCGAAGGGGCAAGGACCAAAGAGCCCCTTTGGAGGACTACACCTTCTTCCGCTACTGCTAACTCTACTACTACTGCAACTACTAAGCGAAAACTAGGGAAGACGGCAACAGCTTACTACTTCGGAGCTCTTCACCATTTAATGTCTTGTCCCATCAATTACAAAGACCCTCCTATATATAGGGATGGGGGTAGATGGCAATTTTTCCCCCAAGCCCCTAGTGGTTATTTTCTTCCGAGCCCCCGGTGGACGCGGTCTTTACAAGAAACTCCTCGAGCCCACACAAAGGCCCACTAACCCTTACATGGGGTGGGCCACTCCCCCAACGGTGACTCCGGTTGGGATGAACTCATAATTTTAGCCCCCTTGATCCGGGAGAAATCCATTGTTTGTGGATACCCTTGCCGGGAGTTACATCTCGATCTATTAGGAGGATACCCTCCGACTTTATTAACAACGTGTAGTTCGTTCCCTTAACCGTGTCTTGTTTGGTGAAATTCGGTGCTTGCATGATGATGCTTGGTTTTATGACATTGATTGTGTTGGTTCTTTGAAGTGAGTGTTGGTGTATTGTGGATCTTATATCTGCATTGACATCGCTTGCTTAGTTGGGTTCTTCTTTTGCATCTTCCACCTCCTTGCTCTTCCCATTCTTTCTCTCTACTCTTCGGTCTATCACAAATACTCGGTCGGATGGAGAGCTCCAACATACAACATGAAGATAAAGGTAATGAAGGAAACATCAACATTCCTCTTGCAACCTCATCATTGGAGCGCAAGATGTTGGAGCATATTGCTACACGGACTCGAGTTACCGCAAGCAATGGCTCAAACCATGGTTAAGATTCATCGAGTCCATTACAGAGCAAGCTCCACTTACTAAAGATCACAATACGGTCACCAATGATAACCATTAAAACATGACTCCTCCACCATTTGATAAAGAGAAGCTATCGGCTATGCGGACTCAAGTCTCACAAAGAAGGATGCGGTCCTAGCCCAACCTACTTTCGTAATGAGATGGCAAGCGACAGAGTTTCCATTGGGCTAGTGAAGAGGCAAGTTGCTTTGAAGCATGGAATAATCAAAGAAAGAAGAAGAAGCATGAAGCACTGAAACTAACCATGGAGAAACAACATGAGGTTAACAAGGCTTCGGATATGTGTCCGTACGATGAGCACCATGGTCTTTCATGTCCCGAGAAGGAAGCTAGTCTTATGATAGCAGAAGCTCACCAACATAACCCTATAGATATCAATAAGCAGAAGATGTTGTCCACCCAAAACCAAACTCATGAAGAAGGTTCTCAAGCTGGAGGTCATACTCCAACCCTAAACCTTGATGATTGGATTATCACTTTCAAGGGATACAAACCTGGTAGAGGCAAGCGATCCGACAAACAAAATCGTAGAACAAGACGAGAGAAGAAGTTATCACATCTAGGGGCAGGTAATGGTACTAAACCGGGTTCCGACAAACCCCGTACCCTAAGATTGTTCGACCTATGTATGTCACTCCCCTCAAGAAGAATCCCGATGCACAAGTTGATCTACCAATGACTATGATGGAGCAAAGCGAAGAATGGAGAAATCACAATGATCGAAGAATGGATAAGTTATAAGTGGGACCAGACTATATATTCTTATACAAGTTCAATGAGCTATGGAGAATAGAAGAGAATGTTTGGTATGCTTGTGTAAGGAAGGTTGATATGAGGAAAGTTGATAAGCTTTGGATAATACCCCCATGAGCTTTGTTTCTTGCTAACCTTTCTTGAATCTCGGGACGAGATTCCTTTTAAGGGGGGTAGAGTTGTCACACCCTGAAATTTCCAATTTCAGGATGTGAATAGAGAGAATAATTAAATAACGATTTTCTCATGATTTTAAAATTTTTCCCACATTTATTTTTCTTTACAGGAAATATAGTATAGGAAAAATCCTTTGTTTAATTTTCCGAATTAAAAAAAAGTTGAGAGTGTTGCATTCATGCCAATGCATCTAGTAGTTTTTGAGTGCAAAAGGTTCCAAAAATGCGTTTAGGAGCTGTCCAAATCCTTTCGAGAATTTTCCGGACTTTTCTGGGATTTATTCTCATTTTCTCTCGAGCATTTTCTATTTATTAGAAGGCTCTAAAATATTTTTGAGCACCAAATACCTTACTTGGATTGTTCATGTCCCAATCGTCTCCGGGAATTTTCCTAGAATTTTTGAAATTTTTAGAATATTTTTCGTGGCCTTTATGAATTACCTAGCTATTTCTAGATAATTCTCTTCCCGAAAAAATTCTAAAAATAAAAAGAAATTCATTTGCTTTTTCATTTTCTTTCCTCGTTTTCGGCCCATGGCCACTTTTAGCCCAGTTTCCCGAAGTCTGGCGGTGCCCCTCAACTCACTTCCCTTAGCCGCACGCCAGCCCCAACTTGGCCCGTCGGTTGAAGTGTAGTGGTGCTCCCTCAACTCCTTCGCCGCCGCGGGTGCTCCGCAGCCGCAACCCACCAAGCCCAGCCCATGACTGGCCCGACCCAAGCCCGCTCGCCCGGGCCGTCGAGGCCCATCCGAGCCGGGCCGCCGCCGCCTCGTGCTCGGCCGGGACTCCGCCGGAGTCCGGCGCCGCACGCCTTGGCTTCCGTGCTAAGCACGGCAAGCCGCGCGCCTATAAAGCGTCGCCGCCTCGAGCCTCCCACGCGTGCCGCCTTCCTCGCCCGTGCGCTCCGGCCGCCTCCGCCCGCGCCCCGCCCTCCTCGCTCGCTCCCCGCCGCCATGGCCGCCGCCGGTTGCCGCCGGTTCATCGCTTGGGGCACGGTCGGAGCAAAAAATTGACCCCGCCGGGAGTTTCCTCGAGGCAAGCCGGGGATGACCCCAACCGTTTTGCATCCAGCCCCCCGATGTTTCCTTTTTTCCCGAATATTTTTCTTGTGTCTTGTTTCTTTTCCGTAAAACTCCCTAAATAGTTTAGATTCTTTCATCCGATCCAATCTAAGCTCTTTTTCGGATCTAACCCCGAGCTTTATCGGTTTTGCGAGCACTATTGCATGTGTCTTGCGGATCTTCTCTGCTAACCCCCGACATCTATGGTTAATTGCGTTTAGGTCACCGCTTTCTTGTTTATCTCGTAAAATCTTCGTTTTAACTCCGTTTAATCCGTTCAAGTTGCGTCGGTCCATAATGATGTAAAGCACGCGTTAGTGGTGTGTTTTCACCATGATTTGTTTTCTGAAAATAAAATTAATATTAATTTTGATTAATGTCTATTTACACATGCCTTTTATAAATAAAAGTAATATAGGTCTATATATCGCTTTTCATAATCAAATTAAATCCGATTAATGTTTCTATCGCATGTTTTTGCACATAAAAGTTAATTAGATCTTTATCTCGGTTTTCGTAAACCAAATGATTAATTTGTTTAAATAGTTAATTAATATTTTCTAATTAAAATTTGATTAGGCTTTTACATCGGCTTTTATAATAAATGTTAATATGATTAATGTCGGTTCTATAATGTTTTAATAATAATAATATGATCTACTCACAAGGTTATGTTTAGATTGTTCATATAGTTTAGTTTTTTCTAAAATTAAATGTTTAATTGGTATAATCTATATATGAATCTTTATAACTAAAACTTGATTAGTTCTTTACACCGGCTTCGCAAATAAAATCTAATTTGCATTAAAACCAACTTAGGGTATTTTCTTTATGAAATATCCTTTGCATATTTTGTTAATTAAAATAAGCCTAAGCTTATAGTCGTGTTCTCTCACATATGCGGATAATTCGTTAGACGTTCGGTGTCGGCCTTATCTTAGTATCTCGTTTTGATCAAGTTTATCGAAGCTCTAAGCCTTCCTAGTGTTAGCCCAAGCTAAACCGTGTGCATCTAATTAGACCTTTTAAGCACGGTTTGTGTGCTTTGGTGATCCTAGTGGATATCTTAGAGTTTCGTTCGCCTTTCCTTATCAAGTAATCCTATCATGATTATTTCATGTTTCTCTTAGAATCTCGGTCATCAATATCTAGTTCATACCTATCCTATCTCAGTTAGGTTGACTCTTTATGAATCAGCTGTGTTCTTGTACCTAATCTATCGTAGCTTCCTTTCTTTAGAGTTTGCCTTGCTATCTGTTTTTCCTGTCAGATCAGATCACCCTTGGTTAGTGTGTCAGTTGATCATCCGAGTTTTCTTCGTAGACTAGTTTTCCTAAACCTAGCCTAAGGTTTCTTATGCGCTTGATAGTTCGTTGCTACTTTGTTCTCGTTCGTTTCACCTTGACTTGTACGTTAGCATGTGTATCACCCGTTACTCGTTTTAACATTAAAGATGCATGTTAATCTTGACTAATCCTTATTCCATTGCTTTTATAAATAAAAATTTATTAGGTTCTAATCCGGTTTTCTTTAATCATGATGTAATTGGTTAATCCCTATTCATAACTAGTTTTTTCTAAATAAAAGATGTTAGAGTTAAACATCGGTTTTCATAATAAAGTTAATATGTTTAATGACATCATAAATGCCTTTTCAATAATTAAAATATGCTTAGTTGAACGCGTGACATAAAGTTACTCGTTTAGATATCTCACAACTGCTTGATCTTTCTAAAGTAATTGTTAACTTGACATAACTTCTACTTGAATGTTATAAATAAAATATGATTAGGTTTATCGTGATTTCTTTAATTAAATGTAACTTGTTTAATGGTAACATAGGGTATTTCTCTGAAATATTCTTTCACATGATTTCTTAATTAAAATAGGTCAAGCGTAGTCTCTTGTTGTTTGATAATGATCTCACTATAGTTTCGAGCTTAGTTCTATTTTCAGCGTTTCTTGCGCTTGTGTAACCAATAGGATCGAGCTCAATCTAAGTGTGATCTTTCTGGTTCTTGCTCAATCTTCCGCGACCATCTCTTTAAAGTTAACCAAGCCTTTCCCTTCCAAGCACGCTTTGTGTTCTTTAGTGATCCACCTAGGCGAGCCTATCCTTTAGTGCGTTCTTTTAAAGCTTTCTTTTGATTGGTGCTTTGTTCTTAGTTTTGCTCGTGCGTTTGCTTTGCATGCTTGTGCCCGCCGATTGATGCGAGTAGAATGAACGTGGTTCGAGAGCTTGGAAGAGTGTGAAGTTGAAGATTCTCGAGCAACATCACCACTTTGGTTAAAGGCAAGTGTGTCCTTGTTCTTTAGTCCTAAGAATTATATTTAATCACTCATTGCATTGCTTTGCATTAATTTTGATGGGTTCCCGTTAAGGAATTACTAGCCTCTTTTGACCATTATCTTAAACCCGGTTTTAATAAATTTTGATGGTAGATGTTGCTTAGTTTGCTCCACTCGGGTTGGTAATAATCAACATGGTTATCATTTTATGCTCTGTGTTCCTTTATGATAATTTTAATACAAGATCACCGTGCATTAATCGGAACATGGAGTACCACCCAGGAAAACAAGACAACCACAAGAACTAACAGGCAATGGTCTTGGCCGAATAATTAGGAACTTTAGCTTGGGGTGATATTACCGATAAGGACAAGGGATCGATGGTACTTGCGGGGTATGGATTCGCTCTAGCAGGGGGTTGGGTGAGTTATTCTTTTTATGGTGGGGTATCGACCTGCTAGGGGACTTTATACCTTGCTAACTGATTCGGACCTTGTGGGTCACAACTTGTTGGAGAACCTTTGTAAAGGCCATGAACGTCCCTATGCAACCACACCTCGGTAGTGTGGTATGGTGCCTGATCAGCATCGCGTGGTTGGGTCCAAAGTTCTTCGGAGCTTTTACGCTGCTTGTGGTGAAAGTGTACAACCTCTGCAGAGTGTAAAACTAATCGATTAGCCGTGCTCACGGTCAAGAGCGGCCTGGACCCTCACATGATAATTGAACTTGAAGATGGACTTAAATTGTGATATGTGTTATGGTTATGCTTGCCATGTGCTCAGGGTGTATCTCTTATCTTTATGCTTAATTATGGGATGGTATATACTTATACTTGCTAGTAAATAAGTGCTAATAAAATTTGACCAACTAAAATGCTAAATGCTTATAGCCAGTCCACTATAAAGCCTTTGCATTCATTCTTTTCCCACACTTGCCGAGTACGACAAGTGCTCACCCTTGCTATAAACAATGTTGCTCGAAGGAGGAAGCTACTTTGAAGTCTTGTGAAGATGTTGTGGAGTTCTAGGCGTACGCAACCCCCGCCGACGCCCGTGAAGTTTGGTGTTTTCGTTTCCAGGATTAAGAGTAAATCTCTCGATAATCTTCCTTTTTCTTACGTGATACTATTTCGTATACACTTATATGTCACTTTATGCATGAAACTTGATCCCGGCATGCATATAGGTTTGCACTTGGTTTTCTTTGGAAAAAAAAACAGGTGTGGCGGTTGCACGACTCGAGAGTGAGGTAGGATGTCAAGGGAGTGCTTGGCGACCTCTCTCGGGATGCGTGGCATATCCGAGGGGCCCCACACAAAGATGTCAATGTTGGCGTGGAGAAAGTCACCGAGCACCATTTCCTATTTCGGGTCGAGGGTGGCACCGACCCTCAACGCCTTGCCTTCGGGAGCGACAGGGTCGAGGGGCACCTCCTTGCTATGCTCGGCGGCCTCGAAGCTACCCGCGTGCTTGGCACAGGAGTCGAGGTCCTCGTTGACTAACTTCTCCCGGGTTCGCAACGAGCGCATCGTCAAGGCCAACGCCTCGGCATGCTCCACGCACTCGACATCGCGGCCGAACGCGTGCTCGATCGATGAGCCCACGGTGATAACGCCTTTTGGTCCCGACATCTTCATCTTGAGGTACGTGTAGTTCGGGACCGCCATGAACTTGGAGTAGCATGGCCGCCCAAGGATGGCATGGTACGCGCCCCTGAATCCCACTACCTCGAAGGTGAGCATTTCCTTGCGGAAATTGTCCGGCGTGCCGAACCAAACAGGCAGATCGATGCGGCCAAGGGTTTGGACGCGCTTGCCGGCGCGACGCCATGGAACGGCGTCGTGTGGGTCGCAGCTCGGTCCAACCCAATCCCCATCAGTCGTAGGGTGTGCGCGTAGAGGATGTTGAGGTTGTTGCCTCCGTCCATCAGCACCTTGGAGAACCGCGAGTTGCCGATGACTGGATCGACAACCAGTGGGTACTGGCCTGGGTTGGGGATGTGGTTCGGGTGATCCTCGCGGCTGAAGGTGATGGTGTCCTCTGACAAATCGATGAAGGAAGGATGAGCCTTCTCCGCGGTGAGGACTTCATACCGCTCCCGCTTGCATTGGCTATTGGACAAGTCCACGGTCGGTCGCCCGAAGATGAGGAAGACGTTCTCCACCGCCGGGAAGCCATCGGCGTCTCCGTCACCACCGTCCTTTTTAGCCTCGCCATCCTTCGCGGCGGCGCAGCTGTAGTACTTCTTGAGCATGTCGCACTACTCGAGGGTGTGGTTGACCGGAGTCTTGTGATATGGACACGGATTCTTCAGCATGTCGTCGAACACGCCGGGGCCTCGAGGGGCTGCTCGAGGGCCCTTTCGGGCCAGGTCAACCGCGAGAGCCTCGTCTCCGTCGTCGTCGTGGCCCTACGCGTGTGCCTCGCAGTGGGCTTCTTGCCTTTCTTGCCCCACTTGTGCTTCTGCTGGGGCTCCTTGGACTTGCTGCCCTCCGCGGGCGCGTCGTCCACACGCTTGCCTTTCTTGCCGTCGAAGATGGCCTCCATCGCCTCCTCGCCGGATGCAAAGCTGGTGGCGATGTTGAACAACTCGTTGGAGTTGACCGGCGGGCTCCGCCCAAGCTCGTGCATGAGGTCCCGGCAGGTCTTACCCTCGAGGAAGGCATGCACGATCTCGGACTGGGCTATGTTTGGGAGCTCAGTACAGTGCTTGGAGAAGCGCCATATGAAGTCTCAGAGTGACTCACCGGGCTTCTGGATGCACGCCCGCAGGTCCCAGGAGTTCCCGAGGCGCACGTATGTACCTTGGAAGTTCCCCACGAATGTGCAGACCAGGTCGTCCCAGTTGTGGATCTAACTGGGCGGCAGGTGCTCGAGCCACGTCCGAGCTGAGTCCGCGAGGTACAGCAGCAGGTTGTGGATGATGACCTCGTCGGTGGTGGCGCCACCCAACTGGCACGCTAGACGGTAATCATTGAGCCATACTCGAGGTTTCGTCTCCCCCGTGTACTTGTCGATCGAGGTGGGCTGGCGGAAGCGCTGAGGAAAGCTCGCCGTGTGGATCTCCCGGCTGAACACGCGGGTCCCCGGGGGTTCCGGCGTCGTGGAGCGGTTCTCGCGGCTGTGGTAGCGCCCGCCCCGCCGGGGGTGGTATCCCACCACTGCCCGTGCCTCCGTGTTGCCCGTTCGGTGAGCGTTGATGATGTTGTGGGTGTCGCCGTCCTGAGCCTGTCCGCGCGTGTCAAGGATCCGCTCCCGGACCGGCGCTCGGCCCTGGTTGGCTGGTTGCCCCGCCGTGCCGTCTCGCGTGGACGGATTGTCACACCCGATTTTCCGAAGAAAACCAAATGCATCTCATATGTGCGCCGGAACAAGTTTACACACATATGATAGACGTCATGAGTGAAATATCAATAAACAACAATAAAATCGTACAAGAGTTAAACCATTACATTATCTCTTTATTACACTCGGACGTTAGACTCCAAGGTCTTTACAATGATCAAACGATAACTATGAAGACGCAACTCCATCTTCATCTTCCACGAGCACATGACTCGGGGGCACGCAAGCCTCGAACTCCTCGTAGTCGCCGAAGTGCTCTTCTCTAGTGTTCTTCTCTCGAACAAACGGGTAAGCAAGGGTGAGCACACTTATGGTTGGAGCTCGGCAAGTGGGGGAAGATGCAAGGCTATAAAGGATAGGCTAAGAGTTTTGCGGCGATTAGCATTTTATAAGTTGGTCAAATTTTTATTAGCAAGCACCTATTTACTAGATGTAAGTTTATACCAACCCACTTAAGCATTTAGGAAAGCATCTCCTCTCAAAAACCACAAGAAACCACAATTTAGTTCCATCTTCAAGTTTATTAATCATGTGAGGGTCCAGGCCGCTCTTGACCGTGAGCACGGCTGATCAATCAGTTTTCACTCTGCAGAGGTTGTACACTTTACCCACAGTTCGTGTTCCCCATGTTGCCCGGGTTGATCAGACCCTTAAACACTTCCGAGGTGAGTGGCTAGGGGTCCACTACGAAGCCTTTACAAAGATATGCAAAAGACCAACAACCCACGACAGATTCTGACTCGGGCGGACCATAACCCTCCCTAGTGGTCGCACCTTAGCAAAGGCCGCTACCCCAAAAGAACCGGCCGTACCCCCGCAACCCCGAGCCCCCTGTGTTCCTTTCGGATAAGGCCACCAAGACAATCACACACCTAATTAATTGGCTAAGCAAGAGCCATATGGACTGTGGTTGCACTGTTTTCCTGGGTGGCTCTCCATGTTCCGATTAAACCATATGATCTTGTTATTAACCATAAGCACACACATATATATCACCAAAGTTATCAACATTCATCATTGCAAAAGATTCATTTGAACCATCCTAAGTTATAGCAAACTAAGCATTTCTACCCAAAACATTTATTTAAAAGGGTTGTCCAAGGTAATAGGGATAAAATCTAGTCATGTCCTTAAAAAGGTAATTTCCCATCAAGTTTATGCAATACAACATTTAAAAGTAAACTTAGTTATCATGCAAGTTGTGTGGGACAAAAATAGAATATGCAGGGGGAGAAGTCCACTTGCCTTCCTTGCTTAAACACTGGAGTTCTTCTTCAAACACTTGCTCTTGATCTACTCCAACTGGTTGCTCACTCGAAACTGGTACGATGTCTACGAGCACACAAGAATACATACAATAAATAAAACAACATACCAAGCAAAGGTAAACTGATCTGACAGAAGAAATAGATAACAAGATAGCTTTAAAGAAAGATGGCTAGGAAAGATTAGGTGTAAGAACATAGTTGATTCACCAAGAGAGAACAAGGGTTGGCTCTAGCAACGTGAACATAAAAGCACTGGGAACTATCGGGAGCTTTGGATGACCACAAACAAGAACTAGTTATGTGCTTGGTATATTTTAATTAAATAAAATTGTGTGCATAGGTTATTTCAAAGAAATACCCTATTTATAATTAAGCAAGTTATATTTGTATTTAAAAGACGATGTAAGCCTAGTTCAATTTTACTTATAAATATTCAAGTTTGATTTATGCAAATTAAACATTTTAATTCAAAAGAAGCATGTAAAGCATCTAGGCGCTTATCTTTATATTTCGAGTTATTCTAATCAAATTACAATTTAAAAACACATTTATATTCATATTAATCAAATTAACAATTTAATTAAGAAAACTCGAGATAAACCTATATTGCTTTTATATAGGAAGCAAATTGCATAAACATTACTCAAATTAAGTTTGATTATAAAAACCGAGGTACACATCTAATTAGCTTTTAATTATTTAACTAGTATTAAGCATATTAACTTTCTTATGAAAACACGTGTTGAACGCTAATTAGATTTTAATTAGAAAAGCATGCATAATAAGATTTAATCATATTTAACATTTAAATAAATTATAAAACAAAGAACATGTACAACATTGGTCCTATCACGTAGTTTTAGTTGATATGAGCCTAACGCAACTTGAAACAGTGGAAACGAAGCTAAAACGCACAAGATACGGCCAAAACAAGGTTCTAAAACTGACGGGCTCAAAAAGACGGTCGCGTGGACACCAAGAACGCTTAAAACGGAGCTAGGACGGAAAAGATATAGCTAAAACAAGGTTCAGGGGCTTTTCTGTGAATAAACAGGACTTCCAGGGGCTTTTCTGCAAGAAACCAGGGACTTGATACACAATTTCATATATAAACAGAGGGGTTTATGTGTGAAAAGAGTGAAAAGGGGTCTCCGGTGGGAGAATCTAAGGAAAACAGGGGCTAGATCATAAAAACGGGGACCTAAATGAAAGGTTTCTTATAGGTGGAAGGGCATAGTTGTGAAAAAGACAAGGATAGGGGCCTTTTTGCAAAATCGCAAGGGCAGCCGGCGGAGGGGCCGAGGAAGCACCACGTGGCGAGCCGTGAGTGGCCGGGATGACGCGATGGTGACGCCATGCCGACGCGGGCCGTGGACCGTCGCTCGTGGACTTGGTCCACCCGTCCGCCGTGGACCGGATCAAAGGGGTACGCCCCCTTTTGATCCGAACCGTCCGCTAAGGATCGGGCGGCTCGCGACGTGTGCACGCGAAGGGATGGCGGCGGGCACGCCGGGGGGGCGGCGCACGGCGGTGGCTCGCCGGAGCTTCGCCGGAGAAGGCGGCCGGGGCTACGCGTGCACCAAAACGCATGCGGTTTGGACCGGGAGGAAGAGGAGAACGGTGCGAACCTCATCAGGGAGTCGTGGGCGACAGTGGGGCACTAGAGAGGACGTGTGCCGATGAGGGGCGGATGGGAGGCCGGGCTCTTGGTGCAGACGGGGTTGCTGCCTCGGTTGCGTGCTCCAACGCGTCGCGGTGGGGTCCTGGTGGTCCTGCGAGTGCAACGGGAGAAAGAGAAGGGTGGGAGCAGGACGGACAGCGGCAGGAAATGGCGGAGGCAGAGCGCTTCACCTCGGTGGCGGCGGCGATTCGTCGACGGCGAGAGCACTAGAGAGGAGGGGTGCTCTGAGAGGTGCAAAAGGAGAAGCAGGGGCTCCGGCTCGGCTTATATAGGGGAAGGAAGGGAGAGGAACCAGCGGCCGGCGCGGAGAAATGCCATCAATGGCCAGGGCACCGACGGCTTCGATTTGAATTCAATGGGTGCCTTGAAGGGGGAAACGGAAGGAAATTAAGGAGAGAGGCGGCTCCGCTGCTTCGGTGTGTATTCAAGAGAGGGATTGATGGCGGGGCGCGAGGGAAGGCGGGGAAATTGGCCGGCGGGCGGCGCTGTTGACTCGGGCAGGGGAAGCGGCTGGAGGTTGGGGGTGAAACTTGTAGGTGGGGCCCGTGTGGCGGTGGGAGAGAGAGGGGGGGGAAAAGAAGATGGGCGGTGGCGCGAGATGGGCCGGACGGAGAGGGGTTGGGGCTGCGGGGAAGGAAACGGGCCGAGCGAAGTAGGCCGGCGGCCTGGTGCTGTCCTTGGGCTGGGAAAAAAGAGAGGGAGAGCTGGGCTGGGCTGGAAACGGGGAAAGAAGAGAGGGAAAGGTTGAGGCTTTTGTTGTTTTTTTGTTAAAACCTTTCTTTAAAACCTTTTCAAACTTTAAATTCAAACATTTTTTTAACTTTTCAAACTTTAAAACTTTTCAAACCCTATTTTTTCAAGTTTTCAAATTATTTTAAAGTCTTTTAAAACTTCACACCCTCACTCATAAACACCATGCAAACAAAACATGATGCGAAGCACTTGTTGCCTCTAAAATTATTCAAAAGTGATATTAAATATTTGAGAGCATAATTTATTTGATAATTTATTATTCCTTAGAAAACAAAATCTAAAACACCTTGTTGCTTACATTATTTTAATGATGGAATTTTAGGGTGAATCTCGTCCCTAGATTCGGAGAGATTGGAAAAGAAACTAAGGGTACTCTTCTATAAGTCCATCTTGCATGCTGAGTTCTTCAATCATAACTTCTTGTCTTGCTTTCCTTCATCTTGATTCACTTCCCTTTCCTTGTTGGATGAGGCAGTCGTGGCAACTTCAATCCTATCCCCTTGTGGGCTGGTCAAGAGCACAGACTTCTTAGCACACAGAATTATTCCGTCACATTCGCCTAACCAATCCATTCCAAGAATAACATCTATTCCACTTGATGTAAGAACTACTAGATCAGCTTGAAAATCTATTCCCCTGATTTTAAGATTGACTCGTGGACATATATATGTAGATTTCATTTCACCATTCGGGGAACTAATCAGCAAATGTGTCTTCATAGAACTCATAGGTATATCATGCTTTGCCACGAATTGTTCAGTAATGAAAGAATGCGATGCTCCAGAATCAAATAAAACTGTTGCTGGTACAGAGTTGACAGAGAACGTACCCAGCACAACACCCGGAGCGTCTTGAGCTTGCTCGGCCCGTCACATGATTCGGTCTACCACGTGTATAATTCCGTTGACCTCTCGTTACCTTGATAAGTATGATTCCCAATACGAGCTTGTGATAACGGTTGTCCAAATCTCCGACCAATATCTTTCGAGGAGTCCGCATGTTGCGCTTCGGACAAATGTTGACATAATGTCCCAATTCTCCACAATTGAAATGACCATTAGGACGAACCGGGGAGTTGCTTCTCACCGGTGCTTCGAATGATCCCGATGATGACTTGGAGCATGTGGCGTCCGCCGGCTAGAATGCCGAGGTTGTTGAGTTGAGTGCCGCAACCGTAAATTTTGAGTATAATTTCCACTTGATCCACCGAGTAAAACCGAGAATTCCGAGAATTCGTGGTTTTTGCTCGATACCACTCGTCACACCCGATTTTCCGAAGAAAACCAAATGCATCTCATATGTGCGCTAGGATCGGGTTTACACACATATGATAGACGTCATGAGTGAAATATCAATAAACAACGCAATAAAATCGTACAAGGGTTAAACCATTACATTATCTCTTTATTACACTCGGACGTTAGACTCGAAGGTCTTTACAACGATCAAACGATAACTATGAAGACGCAACTCCATCTTCATCTTCCACGGCACATGATCGGGGGGCACGCAAGCTTCGTAACTCCTCGTAGTCGCCGAAGTGCTCTTCTCCGTTGTTCTTCTCGAACAGCGGGTAAGCAAGGGTGAGCACACTTATGGTTGGAGCTCGGCAAGTGGGGGAAGATGCAAGGCTATCAAGGATAGTCTAAGAGTTTTGCAGCGATTAGCATTTTATAAGTTGGTCAAATTTTTATTAGCAAGCACCTATTTAGTAGATGTAAGTTTATACCAACCCACTTAAGCATTTAGGAAAGCATCTTCTCTCAAAACCCACAAGAAACCACAATTTAATTCCATCTTCAAGTTTATTAATCATGTGAGGGTCCAGACCGCTCTTGACCGTGAGCACGGCTGATCGATCAGTTTTCACTCTGCAGAGGTTGTACACTTTACCCACAGTTCGTGTTCCCCATGTTGCCTGGGTTGATCAGACCCTTAAACACTTCCGAGGTGAGTGGCTAGGGGTCCACTACGAAGCCTTTACAAAGATATGCAAAAGACCAACAACCCACGACAATTCTGACTCGGGGCGGACCATAACCCTCCCTAGTGGTCAGCACCTTAGCAAAGGCTGCTACCCCAAAAGAACCGGGCTATACCCCTGCAACCCCGAGCCCCCTGTGTTCCTTTCCGATAAGGCCACCAAGACAATCACACACCTAATTAATTGGCTAAGCCGAGCCATATGGACCGCGGTTGCACCTGTTTTCCCGGGTGGTTCTCCATGTTCCGATTAAACCATATGATCTTGTTATTAACCATAAGCACACACATATATATCACCAAAGTTATCAACATTCATCATTGCAAAAGATTCACTTGAACCATCCTAAGTTATAGCAAACTAAGCATTTCTACCCAAAACATTTATTTAAAAGGGTTGTCCAAGGTAATAGGGATAAAATCTAGTCATGTCCTTAAAAAGGTAATTTCCCATCAAGTTTATGCAATACAACATTTAAAAGTAAACTTAGTTATCATGCAAGTTGTGTGGGACAAAAATAGAATATGCGGGGGGAGAAGTCCACTTGCCTTCCTTGCTTAAACACCGGAGTTCTTCTTCAAACACTTGCTCTTGATCTACTCCAACCGGTTGCTCACTCGAAACCGGCACGATGTCTACGAGCACACAAGAAAACATACAATAAATAAAACAATACACCAAGCAAAGGTAAACCGATCCGAAAGAAGAAACGGACAACAAGGTAGCTTTAAAGAAAGGTGGCTAGGAAAGATTAGGTGTAAGAACATAGTTGATTCACCAAGAGAGAACAAGGGTTGGCTATAGGAACGCGAACACGAAGCACTAGGAACTATCGGGAGCTTTGGATGATCACAAACAAGAACTAGCTATGTGCTTGGTATATTTTTAATTAAATAAAATTGTGTGCATAGGTTATTTCAAAGAAATACCCTATTTATAATTAAGCAATTTATATTTGTATTTAAAATACGATGTGAACCTAGTCCAATTTTATTTACAAATATTCAAGTTTAACTTATGCAAATTAAACATTTTAATTCAAAAGAAGCATGTAAAGCATCTAGGTGCTTATCTTTATATTTCGAGTTATTCTAATCAAATTACAATTTAAAAACACATTTATATTCATATTAATCAAATTAACAATTTAATTAAGAAAACTCGAGATAAACCTATATTGCTTTTATTTAATAAGCATATTGCATAAACATTACTCAAATTAAGTTTGATTATGAAAACCGAGGTACACATCTAATTAGCTTTTAATTATAAGAAATATTTACTAGTATTAAGCAAATTAACTTTCTTATGAAAACACGTGTTGAACGCTAATTAGATTTTAATTAGAAAAGCATGCATAATAAGATTTAATCATTTTAACATTTAAATAAATTATAAAACAAAGATTATGTGCAACATTGGTCCTATCACGTAGTTTTAGTTGATATGAGCCTAACGCAACTTGAAACAGTGGAAACGGAGCTAAACGCACAAGATACGGCCAAAACAGGGTTCTAAAACCGACAGGCTTGAAAAGACGGTCGCGTGGACACCAAGAACGCTTAAAACGGAGCTAGGACGGAAACGATATGGCTAAAACAAGGTTCGGGGGCTTTTCTATGAATAAACAGGACTTCCGGGGGCTTATCTCGCAAGAAACCAGGGACTTGATACACAATTTCATATATAAACAGAGGGGTTTATGTGTGAAAATGGTGAAAAGGGGTCTCTCGGTGGGAGAATCTAAGGAAAACAGGGGCTAGATCATAAAAACGGGGACCCAAATGAAAGGTTTCTTATAGGTGGAAGGGCATAGTTGTGAAAAAGAGAAGGACAGGGGCCTTTTTGCAAAAACTGCAGGGGCAGCCGGCGGAGGGGCCGAGGAAGCACCACGTGGCGAGCCGTGAGTGGCGGGATGACGCGATGCCGACGCCATGCCGACGCGGGCCGTGGACCGTCGCCCGTGGACTTGGTCCACCGGTCCGCCGTGGACCGGATCAAAGGGGTACGCCCCCTTTTGATCCGGACCGTCCGCTAAGGATCGGGAGGCTCACGACGTGTGCACACGAAGGGATGGCGGCGCACGGCGGTGGCTCGCCGGAGCATCGCCGGAGAAGGCGGCCCGGGGCTACAGTGCACCAAAACGCATGCGGTTTGGACCGGGAGGAAGAGGAGAACGGTGCGAACCTCATCAGGGAGTCGTGGGCGACAGTGGGGCACTAGAGAGGACGTGTGCCGATGAGGGGCGGATGGGAGGCCGGGCTCTTGGTGCAGACGGGGTTGCTGCCTCGGTTGCGTGCTCCAACGCGTCGCGGTGGGGTCCCGGTGGTCCCGCGAGTGTAACGGGAGAAAGAGATGGGTGAGAGCAGGGGCGGACGGCGGCGGGAGATGGCGGCGGCGAGGCGCTTCACCTCGGCGGCGGCGGCGATTCGTCGACGGCGAGAGCACTAGAGCGGAGGGGTGCTCCGAGAGGTGCAAAAGGAGAAGCAGGGGTTCGGCTCGGCTTATATAGGGGAAGGAAGGGAGAGGAAGCCGGCGGCGCGCGCGGAGAAATGCCATCAATGGCCGGGGCACCGCGGCTTCGATTTGAATTCAATGGGTGCCTTGAAGGGGGGAAACGAGAAGGAATTTAAGGAGCGAGGCGGCTCCGGTGCTTCGGTGTGTATTCGAGAGGGGGGATTGATGGCGGGGCGCGAGGGAAGGCGGGGAAATCGGCCGGCGGGCGGCGGCGCCGTTGACTCGGGCGGGGAAGCGGGCCGGAGGTTGGGGGTGAAACGGTAGGTGGGGCCCGTGTGGCGGTGGGAGAGAGAGGGGGAAAAGAAGATGGGCCGGTGGCGCGAGATGGGCCGGACGTAGAGGGGTTGGGCTGCAGGGGAAGGAAACGGGCCGAGCGAAGTAGGCCGGCGGCCCGGTGCTGTCGTTGGGCCGGGAAAAAAAAAAGAGGGAGAGCCGGGGTGGCCGGAAATTGGGAAAGAAGAGAGGGAAAGGTTGAGGCTTTTGTTGTTTTTTTTGTTAAAACCTTTCTTTAAAACCTTTTCAAACTTTAAATTCAAACATTTTTTTAACTTTTCAAACTTTAAAACTTTTCAAACCCTATTTTTCAAGTTTTCAAATTATTTTAAAGTCTTTTAAAACTTCACACCCTCACTCATAAACACCATGCAAACAAAACATGATGCACAAGCACTTGTTGCCTCTAAAATTATTCAAAAGTGATATTAAATATTTCGCAGCATAATTTATTTGATAATTTATTATTCCTTAAAAAACAAAATCTAAAACACCTTGTTGCTTACATTATTTTAATGATGGAATTTTAGGGTGTTACACGGATGCCTCTTGGCTCGAGCACCGATGGCAAATGCAGGACGCCGAGCTTTCGACCTGTTCTACGGCCGCCTGCTCGATGAGTGCCTGTGCCTCGCGGTGCAGGTTTCGTGCCTCGGGCGTTGAAGGTGTGGGCATGGCCCGGAGCAGCGTCGCAGCTGCGATTAGCTTCTGGCTCGCACGCGGTGGCGTGTTCGGATCGTCGGCGTTGAAGTCGGTGTTGATGCACTCGCGGGCCTGTTTGCCCAGCTCACGCACGTGTTCGCCGCGCGCGGAGGCTTTGCCAGTGATGGTGGTGCGCAACAGTCATACCACGCGGTACTCCTCCGCGAGCTTTGCTTCGAGCTCACGCACTTGAGCTGCTGGGCGTTGATGTCGGTGCCTCCCACCGGCAAGGTGGGGGCGCGCTTGGCCCCGAGTTTCGGGGTGCGCTCGTCCTTGGGTTACGGGGGTTTTCTCCTTCGCCAGCCCCCGCTGCGCTTGTGTCGTCGACCACATCGCTGATGGCGACCATGAAGCACTCTCGTGCGGGATCATAGCTACCGGCGCTGGAGGTGTCGGAGTAGCCGAACCAGTAATCTGCGGCATCGAGGAACAACTGGAACATCACCGGGTCTGGCACACCAGAGAAGTCCCACTCTGCATACCCATGCGAGGTCGCGGGGGGTAGCTCGCTAGCGGAGCCGTGTTACGACTCGTAGTTGGTGGTGGCAATGAGGTTTCGGACCGCCAGCAGGTGGTGGCCAGGGAGGTCCTCATATGCCGCCATGTCGGTGCTGGCGGACGAAGCGTAGGCCGCCGCGGCATTGCGCATCCCGTGGGGTAACCGTGTCTCGGGAGCCTTGTGCTCCCTGACAGGTGTCACCGTCGTCCCGCCGGCAGGTGCGTTGCGTTGTGCCGCAGCGCGCGCGGCCCGACGTCGTTCCATTCGCGCCTGGCGCGAGCACTGACCAGAACGCCACATATGTCGAGGTGTTGACGGGCCCGCAACGTCCACTTGTGTGGGTGCCTGAGCGTCAGCAGCAGCGGGCGTGGCGGGAACCGGTCCTGGCCCGGTCGACCGCCACGGGTGGAGCTCGTCTCGGTTGGTGATGCGCATGAGGTAGTCATTCCCCCGTGGCTCGGAAATTCGGGCTCCCGAACCTGGATTTCGAATCCGGCTGGGAGGGGGTCCGAGCTGCCCATGGAGTACCTCTGGGACCTGTACTCGGTGCGGATCACCATCGAGGCGGCGGGTGGAAAGCTGATCTTCAGCATGAGCCCCCTACCTGGCGCGCCAACTGTCGGTGCGGAAAGTAGTCCCGACACTAACTAGTACGAGCGTTGAGATCTATCTCTCGATGGTCGGTGCTAAGCAACTAGGTGACACTAGGTTTATCCTGGTTCCGGCCGGGGCCGTACGTCCAGCAGGGGTGTGCTCGAGGCACTGTATTGCGTTGCACCGTGGTGCTTGCAGAGGGGGGCTACAAGCAAGGTGGGAGAGGAGGAGAAGCCTCCAGGTCCCTGAGGTTTGATTGAGGCGAGATGCCAATATCGTGGTGAAGGCGGACAGCGCGTAAGCGTGTGGCTATCCGCCGTCCCCCGTGGCCAGGGGACCGCCCCCTCCTTTTATAGGCCAAGGGGAGGCGTTTTACAATCATGCCGCACTATTCTAATTATGTGTGGCGGTATGGCGTACAGCGTCGTGCAGTTGATGGATGTCCTGGCGAATCTTTGTTCCCGTCGGGCGTCATGGCGTGTCCTGTTCTTGCCCAGGAGCGGCTTCGAGGGTGGCTGTATGGGAACTTCCCATTTGGTCGTTGTCCGTACGCTGACTCCAGGGTGCGGCTGACGGAGGGTCGTAAGGTGCACAGCTGCGGGCGTGGTGATGTCTTGTCGTCCCGGGATGGTTGCACAGCGACGGAGATGGCCGCACAGGGCCGGAGGTGACGGGGGAGACGCGCACCACTAGTTTGATGTCACGGTGTTGTCTTGCGCGGGCGTGGGGCAGATGTCCGTGCCCTTTTTGAGGGTTCCACCGTCCTCTTTCGAGGGTGCAGCGCGCCGGCCGTACGGAAGCGGGTGGAATAGTGTCACGGAGTTGACACTAGCCTCACCGCACAACATCGTACAGTGGCGGGGATGGCCACACAGGGCCGGAGGTCGGCGGAACAGCACCAGGATATGATTCCCAGGCGGTGTCAGAGGGCCGGCGTGGCGGGGATTCGCCCTCGACCCGGGTGCCCACGGTGTGTCAGAGCACTTAATGCTCCGGTCGGTCGGGGGAGTGGGCGCGGCGTCACGGGCCTACGCGAGTCTCGAGCGAGGCGGAGTCCCGCCCGAGGGTGCGCATAGCCCTCAAGCGAGGTGGAGTTTCACCTGAGGGGGCATCCAGCCCTCAAGCGAGGCGGAATTTCGCCCGAGGGGGCGTCCAGCCCTCGAGCGAGGCGGAGTTTTGGTGTTGCGGCGCCGAGCCCCTCAAGCGAGGCGGAGTTTCGCCCGAGGGGTGCTGGGACCGGCCGCTTGAAGGACCGCTGGGGTTACCTGGGCCGTAGTCGCATGAGGTGTAATTTGTCGTTGGAGGGTTCGTCTGCATTTTTATTATTTTGCGAAGAAATGAGTTTTTTCCTGGTTATTAGGGGACCCTTATAGCTGTCGCCGACAGACGCCATGGATGATCAAGCTCAACATGTATGGTCGTGGAGATTGGAGAATGTATGCAGATGTTGTTTGAATGAGGGGATGGGTGGGTTGATCAAAATGGATGGATGAATGAATGCATAAATAGAAGTTGTTCCAATACAGTCGTTCACCTAATGCAGATCATGAGGAGAAATTAACACGATGCACACATCCTCATTGGTTCAGAAAATGAGCAGAATTTGATCTGGCCAGTGAGCTTACATACACCCCATTGGTTCAGAAAAAACTCTGCACTGCCTAAGTTTGATTTGGAGTCCGAGAAAGAGGTTTTTTTACGGTACACAATACAACTTGTATGACCGATTGAAAAAAGACTCATATGCAATAGAAAAGGACCTATATGTAAAGATCCGACGGTTGAGATTAATTCTATACGACTGACTTTTTTAGCTGTCGTACGGTAGTATTCAAAGGTCGTATGGGTATTATAAGGGTATCATCGAAAATGTAAAATGATATTTTTGTAATATAGGAAATGAAATATATGAAATGTACTGGATAGTATAAGGAGGCAGCGGGGAATTTTTTTTCTAAATAATATATGTCTATCAAATTACCATTTTACCCTACCATTTTACCCATAGAGAAAAACCGATAGTAACCGTACGACCGTTGGGTCTACACTGCACATAAGCTGTGGAAGGTCCCTGACCCTGAACTGAGGACAAGGCTGAGTAAAACCATCGTTGAGCAAGTCATTCCAGACTTAACAAGATGCTTGGAGGATAACAATGTCCCCAGCCTAGGAATCACTCCCCGGAGCGGGAGGAGATGTTGCCAGAGCTGTTCGAAGGATGAACAAATCCACCATACACGACAGACATGTTGCCATGGGTAAGTAAATTCTGTTTTACTTTCACCTGTCTTCAGTGGCGGATTCTTTTCTACTTTTAACTGCCTTCGCTAGTTCATTTTATAATTTTGTTCGAGACGTAAGAGTGTTGCTACTTCCCTTTGGCATCTGCAGTGGCAAACATATTTCTGAAGAGGTACATGCTTCGAAAGGTGCATTTTTAGAGTTTCTGAACATTGTGGATTCAACAGCTCCTTCACGTATCTACTCAATTGTATTAGCATAAATGATCCTGAAGTGACCTTCCTCCTTCCGATTAAGCATCCTGGATTGTTCTCTCTCCAGAAAGAAACTACTGTCAGATTTAATATTGTGAAACAACTTATATCTCTTGTATAAATTCCTGTGCGAGGTCGACCGATCATCAACATATTAAAGGAGGAGCAGCCAATTGGGGTTTAACCGATTGCTCGGCGAGGTGAATCGGTCGATCAAAGGAGGCACCAAACGATGAATACACCAAAGGAAAGCGTTTGGCTGAGGTGGGCCAACTTGTTCGAGTTGGCATCGGGTACAAGTCTAAGAGTCGTGTCAGGTTTTGGTAGTTTTTTTATTGTCTTTAGATCCAAGAAACAATGTCGTAGTCGATTAGGAGTTTAGTATTGCAGGATATAAATAGTGACCCTGTGTGGTCGGAAAAAAAGTGTACACACCATAATACAACAAAACCCTGTCCTTTAATATTTCCACTTTACCTTTCGTGTTTACTTTTTCGGCGACTTCGCTATTGCGTTTTTCTCTTTCAACGAGATCGCACGAGTTTGTCGGACTGCAACGCTTTGATGTCCAGCTTGTTGGTGAGCTCTGTGTTTATCTAGAAATCTCTAGGCTTTAGCATCTGGACGCATTGTTGTCGCTTCGTCTGGATTGTTCACCAATTTACCGATATCAACTAGATCTACAAGTTTGTCGTACCGTTCTTGTGGTTTTAGATTTTATCATCAGTGTACCCTTGCTTGTGGATAGACTCAGTCAGCTCCTTTTTTGTTTTTATTTATTGCCAAGATCTATTTCGAGTGCTAGCGCGTGGTGCGGATCGAGTTGCTTTCGTCAGCTTGAGGTGACGCGCATGTCATCGAGATCGGCCGACAGGGTCGCACATCGTCTGGGACGAACCCTATAGATCCTCTCTATTTTTGTATCGGCCGATTGGCTGTTACACGTGCTCTGAAGACACATCGGTTCTCTAGTTGATCTAATTGTATTTAATGTTTTCCTTATCTTCCTTGCCAATTAGTAGGTCAGATTGATTGGCACGCACTGCACCACATTAAGGAAGTCATGTGTTGCTGCACGAGGGTCACGTACTCACGTCCGCTTTCGCGTCAACAGCAGCGCCCATCTCAAAACTCTCCGGGGCCATATGTAAAGGATCCGGATTCAATCTGCCCTGGCTATCTTCACCTAATCTATAACAATTAGAGGTGAGACCCACTACAAGTCATGGATAGATTTCTCTCAACCCTCAACGCGTCATGTCGTCATCCACTCACGAGTCAGTTACTCAAGGAGCATCCCACTACAAAGCATGCAAGTTATTCACCTCATACGTCACGTCACCATCCACTAGACCATCAAATTATGTCTCTCACTGATTTTTTATGACTAATAACACATATACATCTTTGTGAGTATCATGCTACAAAATCTCACATTAGATATACATAAAGGATCAATCATTTAACAATTGTTAAATGTCAATAAAATGAATATTTTCATGTATAGTGTCGTTTGCAACAGAATATTACCATGAAATAACCTTAGTTTCATTTGAAATTTCACCTTAAAATTTTGTATAAAAATTCTCACAGCAACGGGTGAGCTATCTCCTAGTAATATTAGTAATATTAATTGACAGGCACACGACATTTGCATCTCCGAAGGAAGACAAAAGACGATTCACGTGAAGTAAAGTTGTATTATACATACGGTCTGACAACTGTCACAGGCAGAGACACAACACAAGGACCAGATAGCAATCAAAGCGGTAAGACCATTCTCAATGGAGATTTCATAGATATGATTAACTAGAAGGATACATCATCTAAAAAACGTTTGAAAGTATATTGAAACACCACCTTCTCAATGCATAGTTGCATTTATTATTGTTTTCTAGGTGACATGCAATACACAAGTTGTCTAATTAACTGTGCAGGGAGAGTGTCATCAAACTCATTTTGTGTCTCTCTTCATTAATACAATACACCGTAACATCATCAAAAGTACTTACGACAGATTATGTAATGTCTGTGAAACGCCACTGAGATTGGACTAAGAATCACTGGTGCCTACTGTCGTCACTAACCTCCGGGTAAAGCTGCTGCTGCCAGTTGACGATGCCGGCGTGAAACAGAAACGACCAGACATGAGTGATGAACTCGCCGCCCTGCGAGAGGTGCCGGACGTGGTCCTCCACGTTCTCCGACGGTGCGGCCGCCAGCAACGCCCTGGTCCAGAAATCCGCCAGCAGCCTCCAACGCTCGCTCTCCGACATGGTCTCCGTCTGCTGGAGGCGCTTCCCGAGATTCACACCCGGCCAGAAGCATTTGAGCTTTCCCGTTGCTTCTTTCTCCACCTCCATGGCCTCAAGCCTGTCGGTGGCACCACGCAGGGCACTCCTCGCGTCCATAGCAACACTGACGGAGACGTATTTCGCCTCCCTGTCGTCTCCGGGGAGCAGCTCCGGCGCACACACCGTCAGGTACGCGCAGTACTTGGACAGGGTGGTGGCCACACGGAAATCCCTGCCGATATCGCCGTCCAAGATGCCGCCGCCGCTCCTTCGCTGCGATAGCTCGCAGTAGCATGTGGCGACGTGGAACGTCCAGATGGATACCAGGAAGCGCATGCCCGGGCCGTCATCAGGATCGTCGTCGTCGCGAGGAGGAAGAACTTGTTCAAGCAGCTTCATCCCCTCAGCAGAGAGCAAGGGCGAGACAGGACCCAGCGGGCCAATCTGGATGGTACCCAGGACCTGAGCAACGGATGCCTTCACATCGGAGTCCAGCACAACGGCGGCGCCCACCGTGGTGCTGCCCAGCAATTCCCAGAAGGCTTTCAGTATGTACTCCATGCCAAGTGTCTTTGCAAGGTTGCCATAGACGAGGTACATATATAGGTATGTACGGATAATGTCCCATGCCATAGCCAAATTGGGCGGCAACCCTCTGATGCTTGTCGACTCCAGCACCGAGTATTGCCCGAGCTTGTTCTGCCATAGCTGGCCGTGAAGCCAGCCCATCCTTCTTGTGAAAAAGGCTCTCAGTTTCATCTTGCGGTCGACAATTGGAAGCCCAAGATTGATCCTGACACGATTGTACACGAACTCAAGGGCGAGTGCAACTCTTGCCCAATTGGAGCTCCAGCAGCGTAGCACCTGCAACACTTGCAGCAGAGCCAGGGAGACCAGAACGACCAGGGTGATAACGACATCTGCTGTTGAGGTGTCCACAACAACGATGCCCTCGGAAGAAGTAGGGCTGCTGCTGTTAATCCTCGCCCCACCAGGCCTGACAGCCACTGCTCCAACAAAGCATATTCCCATGGCTGAGGCAAATGTCCAGATTGTTGAAGATTTCGCCTGGTAACAGTGAAGGAACGCGTTGCTGGTGAAGAAGACGTCGTATACAAAAGCCAGCTCAAGCTCGATCAATTTGAAGGCCCACTCATAGCCAGGGATCCTCCTGTCCCCCTGGTGCTGCACAAGCCATTCGAAGTTGGGAACAGACATAGGGTCATCGTCGCTCTTCCTACAGTAACTTTGCTCCACACGGCGGTTCAACCCAAAGAAATGCTGTTGCAGCAAATGAGACAGAGCCAAGGAGAGACACACGTCCTTGCACGCAGTGAGATCTGATTCCAGCTCTGCTCCTTTGAATGGCCATATATGATCTATGGTTACGGCACCAAGACATTCATCATGTCGCATGAGAGGTAACCCGGTGCTAAATTCGACCTCTTCTTCGGGCAAACTGACGAGCAATTTCCCAGCCTCGCCTAAGTCCTTTTGTGTGTGATCAATGTATCCTCTGAAAAACCTTTCTTTCGGAATAGTCCTGAGGATATTGCGTAGTCTGCTCGGCAGCACGAACGCCAGCGACCTATGAAAGCCCTTGATGAAAGTGATGGCAGCCAGCACGCAGATGGCTATTTTACCAACCTGGTCACTGGAGACGGTTGTAACAATACTTATCAACAATATATATCCACAGTAGAGGCAAAGCTGAAACAGTGCCTTCATGAGAGAGCTCTTGTAGTCAAGGCCGCTGTAGGAGGTGATTGAGTCAACGGAGCCGAAGAGGGTGAGTAAGGACACAGCCCAAACGGGATACATCTCGCTCTTAGCAGGTGAAGACTGCATCAGGCCAATGCTGTATGTCCCAAGAGACAGAGATAGCGCGTTTGCAGCCAAGAAGCCCTTTTGGATGATCCAACGATTAGACCATCGCCGGCAGGATCCAAATGCAGCAAGGATGAAGGACAGGAGGATGGCCACCAATGTCAATGCCTCGATACGGATCACCGTCCCCTTATGGCTCTTCCAAAGTTCTCTCAGCTCATGTGGGATACTTGTTGATGATGCATTATTATCCAAGTGCTGCTCCACATTAACCACCATGCGTCGGTAATCCATCTGAAAAAAAGAAACTCAACTGTTCACAAGAACCAACTCGCCTTTCTTGGTAAGATGGAGAGGGATTAGTCACAATCCATTTAATCTACCAGAAATACTAAGGCCTTGTTTAGTTGGCTAAAGTTTCTAACCTTTTCTCCACTCTCTCTCCATCACATCACATTAAATACGCCAAAAGACATATGTTCGGAGTATTAAATATAGATAAAAAATAACTAATTACACAGTTTGGACGTCCTTTGCGACACGAATCTTTTGAGCCTAGTTAGACCATGGTAGGATAATATTTATACCACAAACAAACGAAACGTGATACAGTGTGCTACATGAGTTCCAGCCGTTGAAAAGGCAAGTTTACACTTTTGTAACATATCATCATCCATAGTTAACAAAAGCAATCTCTGTTATTGCTTGAAAAAGAGAGAATAATTGGAGTCAGGCTTTAATCTCCCAGAATCAGATTAAAAATCATTTCATTCGTTTGAAGGACGCCTATAGGTTAAGTGATTCTCCTACAAATGTTCTATTTCTAGCTAGAATCAACCCAGAACAAAATGGATAGATGTATTAGATTTATAGCAGAGCTAGATACTATTCCCCCCAAAACCAGTATTCCCAAAATCCATTTATCAACCAGACGATCAGTTTTTGTGATAGTCACATACCATTTTTCTGCTTCCTGTTCCTAGCAGAGATGAAGTTCCCTGTTGCTGTAGCCTTCTCCCTCCTTTAGAAAGCCAACAGAGTCACCTCCCAATTGATAGAAGAGCTGGGCTGCCTCTTCATGACCGAGGACACTGCACGCTATGTTGACTTATATTTTAATCGTCAGAGTATTCTGAGACTCAATGACAAGATCACGTGGTCTTAGCTAGGCAGATGACAAAGTATGCTCCAATCATTCATATAGTTTAACATTGCCGTGTTTTTTATACGATGCAGCTTTGTTTATATATAGCAGAGTACATATGCTCTGTTTTTTCCTCCTTGTTTTGAGGAAATGCCAAGAACAGGCAGTTTGATATAATAGGTCATGGACACTGTTAATCAGATTTTAATCTGCCGATATCGACTAACTAACTAATGCCCATAATTTTTTTGCATGGAGCAAAAATCAGTGTGCATTGGATGCTCCTCGAGTACCGGATAATTTTTTAATTTTAACCTTTTTTCAAAATTATTTTTAAAAATAACACCTCAAAAACATTATTTGCGGATCTAACCCTTTTGGCCGCGCCCGGCCCGCGTGGCGCGCGCGGCAGATAACGTTGCCGCGCCCCATGCAACGGCGCGGCGGGCCCACTTTGCCGCGCCACATGCGGCGGCGCGCGCGGGCCCGCCGCGCCGACCATCTTACACATCGCCCCACCGTGCCGCCGTGGCGGGCTCGCCGCGCCGCCGCATGTGGCGCGGCAAAAGGGCCCGCCGCGCCACGTGGGCCGGCGCGGGCAAACAAAGTTAGATCCGCAAATAATGTTTTTGATGTGTTATTTTTAAAAATAATTTTAAAAAAAAAGGTTAAAATTAAAAAATTGTCCTCGAGTACCATGGTTAAAAAAGCCATCGTTGAGCCAGTCATTCCAGACTTAACAAGATGCTTGGAGGATAACAATGTCCCCAGCCCAGGAATCACTCCCCAGGAGCGGGAGGAGATGTTGCTACTTGCTACTTCAGTCTCTCTTCAATTTATAATTTGAGTTCGAGAATAATAAAAGTGTTATTTCTTCCATTTGTCATCTGCAGCGACAGAGGTACAAGCTTCAAATGTTCTTTTAAGAATTTCTGCACTTGATGGATTCAACAGCTCAGATAATTCCTTCTCGTACCTTGTAGTATTAGCATAATTGATACTGATGTTACTTTACTCCTTCGAATTCAAGGATTGAAGAAGCTACTGCCTGATTTATTATTATTCAACAACTTACATTTCTCCAGTATAAATGTACTCGTACTGTTTGCCTTTCGGAAAATATACAACTGATAGTTCTTACTTGCTGTGCCTTGTTTAGTTGGCTAAAATTTACCTTTTGCTACAGTACCTTAAAAAGGTAAATTTTTCTGACATCTAAACAAGGCCACGTGTTTTTATGGTGTGTTGGGATCGGTTACATTCGGAATTGTTCCGAGGGACAAGATGGATGCCGCATATACTGTTGATGTCCTTTTCACATTCTCGTCAAGGTCGTCAAATCCTCGACTTGCCGGACCTCGACCGCGGAGTTCGTAGTCTCGATCCGTGGTACTCGGCGGGGTTATGCCCCCACGCCGTGATTCTTCGTCAACCGGGTTATACCCCCGGCTGCCGGTTTAGGAGAAGAGGAAGGAGATTGAATAGCCGATTATTCCTTGATTCGTTCCATCACGCGAGTACAGATATAAATAGCCTATGGCCCAACAAACCTGGAGTAACAATCTCCATAAATAAAGGAGCTAATAATGGAAAGACTAAAAATAGAAACACATCTAATCCATGCTTCCTTGTTAGCCACTTGTGGACCCGGCGGCCGTCACCCGCCCCCCGCGCGCCCCGGGCTCGATCCCGCGCGCCCCTGGCCAGCTGCTCGGCGCGTTCCTGGGCTCGGCGCACGTCCCTGGCTCGGCGACGCCTAGTGTACTTGCGCCCGAACATGACATCTCCCTCCCCGCCGAGACTCAGCTCGTCCTCGAGCTGGAACGCAGGGTACTTGGCGCGGAACGTCGCCGTGTCCTCCCATGTAGCTGAAGCAGCGGGCGCGCCCTTCCACTGAATGAGGGCCTGTGGCACACCGGCCATGACGCGATAGCGCACAGCGCGTGCCGGCTCAGGGTCGAGCGCCCCATGACGAAGAGGTGGCAGCGGGGGCGTCTCGGCCGGCGGGTCACCCTGGAACTTCTTCAACAGCCCTACATGGAAGACATCGTGGATACGGGCGCCGTCGGGCAGGGCGAGCCGAACAGCCACCTCATTGATGAGCTCGATGACGCGGTACGGCCCACAGAAACGGGGCTTCAGCTTGCCGCCCGTGGACTGGGGCATGGAGGCCGCCGCGCGCTGGCGTAGACGTAGTAGAGCCCAGTCGCCGACTTGGTACTTGACCGGACGGTGGTTGCGGTCGTAATACAGCTTCTGGACGGCTTGAGCTTGCTCCAAGCGACAACGTATGTCGGCCAAGAACTCCTCACGCTCGGCCATGGTCTTGGCGACGGCCGGCACCCTGGTGTCGCCCGGCTCGTAGGAGCGGATGGAGGGCGGGTCACGCCCGTAGACGACGCGGAACGGTGTGTCCCGCAGCGACGACTGGTAGGCGGTGTTGAACAGGTACTCCGCCCAAGGCAGCCATCGTAGCCACTGGCGTGGCCGATCTCCCGTGAGACACCGCAAGTACATGATGATGACGCGGTTGGCCGACTCGGACTGCCCGTCCGACTGAGGGTGGAACGCCGTCGTCATGTGAAGCTTGGTGCCCATCAGCCGCATGAGCTCCTGCCAAAACAGAGATGTGAAGACAGTGTCCCTGTCGGAGACCATGGATTGCGGCACCCCGTGCAGGCGGACGATTTCGGTGAAGAAAGCCTGAGCGACAGACTCGGCGGAGTACGGATGCGCCAAGGGAATGAAGTGGCAATACTTGCTCAGCCTGTCCACCACCGTGAGGATCACTGACTTCCCGCGGACGCGCGGCAGGGCCTCCACAAAATCCAGCGCGATATCCGTCCACACCCCCTGCGGCACTGGGAGCGGTAGCAATAGGCCTGCCGGGTGTAGGTGTTCAGACTTATTGCGCTGACAGACCGCACAAGAACGTACCCAATCCTGCACAATGTCCTTCATGTTAGGAAAATGAAAATCACGGCGGAGTCGGTGGAGGGTGCGTTGTACGCCCTCATGGCCATCCTCATGGATCGCCTGCAGGATCTCCTGTAGTAGCGGCGAGGTTGGCGGGACGTACAGGCGGCCCCCGAACAGCACCATGCCGTCGACGACTGCCCAGGGCGCCTGCCTGTTGCCACTAGCGATCTCGCCATGCAGTGCCACGAGTGCCGGGTCCTCGAGCTGTGCCTGACGAAGACGGTCGACGAAGTCGAAACGTGGGCCAGAGAGGGCCAGCAGCGCCCCATCCTCGGTGTCCCGCCTAGACAGCGCGTCGGCGACGGAGTTCGGCGCCCCAGGCTTGTACTCCACGGAGAAATCGAAGCCCAACAGCTTGCCCACCCAATGGTGTTGCGGTATGGTGGCCAAGCGCTGGTCCAGCAGGTACTTTAGACTGTAGTGGTCAGTCCGCACGGTGAAACGGCGTCCCCACAAGTACGGTCGCCAATGGCGCACCACCTGGACGAGGCCGATGAGCTCCCGCTCGTATGCAGCGAGCGTCCGGTGCCGCGGCGCCACTGGACGGCTGTAGAAGGCGATCGGATGGCCATCTTGGATGAGAACGGCACCGAACCCATGGGACGACGCGTCGTACTCGACGATGAACTGCTTGGCGAAGTCCGGCATGCCCAGCACCGGTGCGGTGGTAACGGCGCCCTTGAGGGTAGCGAAAGCCGCGGCAGCCTCGTCGCTACAGGAGAAGCCGTCCCGTTTGAGCAGGGCGGTGAGCGGCGCCGCGATGGAGCCGTAGTTGTGGATGAATTTGCGGTAGTAACCCGCCAAGCCGAGGAAGCCACGTACCGCCCGCGCCGAACGTGGCACCGGCCAATCCAGGATAGCCTGGACCTTGGCCGAGTCCATGGCCACTCCTGCCGCCGAGATCGTGTGGCCGAGGTAGGCGACGGAGGGAACACCGAACGCGCACTTGGAGCGCTTGACGAAGAGGGTGTGGCGACGGAGCTCGGCCGAGGACGATGCGGAGGTGCGGAGGTGATCCGCCCAAGATGTGTCAGAGATCAAAATATCATCAAAGAACACAAGCACAAAGCGACGGAGGAAGGGGCGGAGTACGTCGTTCATGAGTGCCTGGAACGTGGCCGGGGCGTTGCACAGCCCGAACGGCATCACAAGGAACTCATAGAGGCCGTCATGGGTGCGGAACGCCGTCTTGTGGACATCATCGGCCCACATTTGTACCTGATGGTACCCCGACCGCAGGTCCAGCTTGGTGAAGAAACGAGCGCCATGGAGCTCGTCCAGCAGCTCGTCGACGACTGGGATGGGGTACGCGTCCTTCACTGTGATCGAGTTCAGCTCGCGGTAGTCGACGCAGAAGCGCCACGATCCATCCGGCTTCTTGACGAGGAGCACCGGGGAGGAGAACGCGGAGTCGCTGCGCCGAACGATGCCTTGCTCCATCATGGCCGCGCATTGCTTCTCCAACTCATCCTTGTGCGCGACGGGGTATCGGTACGGCCGGACTGCCACCGGGGCCGAGCCGGGCTTAAGGGTGATGCGGTGCGCCCGCCCTCTAGCCGGTGGCAGACCGGTCGGCTCTGTGAAGACGTCCGCGAAGGAGTCCAACAGCTCGTCGAGGAGGGGTTCAGTGACAGGCGAGGCCGCATGGAGGTGAGGCGGGGGTGGAGGCGCAGTGCCGCGCCAACAGATGTGTCGGCCTGCATGTGTGAACGCCATGGTGCCGGCCGCCACGTTCCAGACGATGTTGCCCAGGGGCGCCATCCAGTTAGTACCGAGGACGACGTCGTAGCCCGCCAAGGGCATGATGTAGAGGTCGACGCTGAACTGCAGCCCGTCGATGAGGACCGGGGCCTGACGTAGAACGCCAGGGCAAGAGATGCGCTCGCCATTAGCCACCGTCGCCGTGAGCCGCGGGCGTGGCTCAATGGGCAGCCCTGCGCGCTGGGCCGCAGCCTCCCCGATGAAGCTATGCGTGGAGCCGGTGTCGATCAACGCGATGAAGTCCGCCGAACCCACATGCACGCGGAGTTGGATGGTGCTGCTGATGGCCACCCCGGCGACCGCGTGGAGGGAGAACACCGGCGCCTCCTCGGCCGCCCCGTCCTCATCGATCTCCACGCCGTCGATGTAGAAGATGCGCCGGCAGGTCCGGTTATGGCCCCTAGAGTAGGGCTCATCGCAATTGTAGCATAGGCCAAGGCGTCGACGTTCCGCCTGCTCCTCAGGCGAGAGGCGTTTCGCCTGATTGGCCGCGCCCGCGGCCGGGGGCCGGGGGCGGCGGGCGGCCGGAAGTGCGGGTGGCGCGAGGGGCGGAAGGGCGAGCGGGGCCGGAGCCGCGGGTAGCGCGGGACGTGGCGCCGGGGCCGGCAGAAACGCGCGAGGCGCGGGTTTGGCCGGCGCCTGCTGCATCCTGTCGAGCTCGATCAACTCCACCTGCCGAGCCAGACTCATAGCCGCCTCCAGTGTCGCCGGGTTATGGATCCGAACGAAGTGGCTCAACGGCGGCAGGAGACCCCCGGTGAAGAGCTGGACACGCTGACTCTCCGTGAGGTGGCCGGCGCGGGGTAGGAGAGCCTGGAAGCGATTGGAGTACTCCTCCACGGTGCCGGTGCGCCGACACTCCGCCAACTCAAACAGAGGCGCCGAGCGCAAGGGCGGCCCGAAACGCAGACTGAGGCCGTCCTTGAAGCGTGTCCACGTCAGCGTGCCCTCGTCCTCCTGGAGCTGGATGAACTAGAGCTGAGCGACGTCCTCGAGGTTGTATGACGCCATCCAGACGCGCTCCTCAGGCATGGTGCGCTGCTGCCGGAAGTACGACTCGCATTTGTTGATGAAGAGCATCGGGTCGGTCTTGCCGTCGTAGCGCGGAAAGTCCAGCTTCTGGAATCTGGGAGGACGGTCGATGTCACGGGCCGGCTCGGGGTGGCCACCGCCGGTAGCCGACGGCGAGGGGTCCTTGGCCTTGATGCTCTCCAGGTCGGCCTCGACGGACGTCATCTTCGTCTCTACGGACGTCAGCTTCGTGGCGAGGGCCTTGATCTCCACCATGAGATCAGCGAGGGAGGGCTGATCGCCCATGGCTGACGACGGTGAAGGGGGCGGCGGCGAGTTGTGGTGGGGTGTGGCGGATGTAGAGGGGTTGGTTGTTTGAGAGCGGAAGGAAGAGGATCGCCGGACTGTTGATACCAGGTTGTCAAGGTCGTCAAATCCTCGACTTGCCGGACCTCGACTGCGGAGTTCGTAGTCTCGATCCGTGGTACTCGGCAGGGTTATGCCCCCACGCCGTGGTTCTTCGTCAACCGGGTTATACCCCCTGGCTGCCGGCTTAGGAGAAGAGGAAGGGGATTGAATAGCTGATTATTTCTTCCCTTGTTCCATCACGCGAGTACAGATATAAATAGCCTATGGCCCAACAAACCTGCAGTAACAATCTCCATAAATAAAGGAGCTAATAATGGAAAGACTAATAATAGAAACACATCTAATCCATGCTTCCTTGTTAGCCACTTGTGGACCCGGCGCCCGTCACCCTGCCCCTCGCGCGCCCGGGCTCGATCTCGCGCGCCCCCGGCCAGCTGCTCGGCGCGTTCCTGGGCTCGGCGCACGTCCCTGGCTCGGCGACGCCTAGTGTACTTGCGCCCGAACATGACACATTCATCATAAACAAAGCGGCAAACGACACGATTATTATGGACTAACTGAAGTGGCAGACTACCGAACCTGATGAAGATGAAAACAGAGTGCTTGCAGTAAGCTCTTGTCCTTTTGTGTATGCAAGGAAACAAGTCGTACGACGTGAGCTAGTTTGGAATAGCGCTCACAATAGCTGTCAGCATGGTCTGCAATGTGTTCATATATAGTTTTTCCGTCTGCACGTCAAAGTATCGACGTTGAGATGTGCAGACTCTGCTTTTTAATTTGTGCTGCATGCTGTCATATTTAATCGGAGTAATTGGATCCTAACTATTGTGCTTGAGTCTGAACCAAACCAGTGTGGTAGGTTGTAAGTTGTCCGATTTCTTGGGTGGTGTGGAGTTTTCTACTAGGTTTAGAATGAATTAGAGGTGCAAATTGAATACGATGTGGTGCACCTCCGAACCTCTTTAGTTCAATTATTTGCACTACTTCAGCTCAATTTTGATGAAGTAGTACAAATAATTGAACTAAGGAGGTTTGGAGGTGCACATAATGGTTATCCCTTTGCAGCCTTAGAATGAAAACCGGATGAACATAGTAGCTGCATGGGCAAACAGGTAATATAATAATATACGATCGAATAAAACAAAGAGTATAATTACCCGCAAGATAGGAAAAGTAAAACAGAAAAAAATGAAAAGAAAATAAAATACAAACAAAATAAAAATTTGTAATTATTGGGAAAACAGGGAAAGTAAGAACAAAAATAATGAAATGGAAACAAGAAAAAAATGAAAAAGAATACGCGGACTATAATGGGCCGATATACGTAAAAACACAGCAAAATACTATTGAAAAAAACCTAACGGGCCATCAACATCTCTATCCTCTCTAACGGGTGGGCCGCGAACAAAGAATCGAATTTGATTTCTCTGTGAAGGCCCACCATGATCGTGGCCCAAGCGAGTCTAAGACCAACTCCAGCGATCCCCTTCGTCCCCACCTTCAAAAACCCGGTATGAGAGAATGAGAGAGAAGGAAAATTCCCTAAAAAGGCCACACTCCAGCAATCCCCTTCATCCCCATCCCCAATCGACAGGGAAGTTGGTTCCCGCGACCGCCCGGACGCGCAGCGGGGCCCACTGAGGAGCGACGGCGAGCTCCCCGGGCGGCGGCGGCCTCGAACCCTCCGCGCGGACCTCTCCTCCGGCACCGCGGTCGGAGCAGCGGTGGCACCCAGATCCGGCGCTGGCGAGCCCAACTGCCATCTCCTCTGGCGCCTCGAAGCATCCTCCACGGTACGGCGGTGCCTCGGAGTCGCGGAGACGACGACGCCTCAACGCATCGGCCGTTCCTCTGCCCCCTCCCGTGGATCTGGTGGACGGGCACTTCGGCGGCGAATTTTCTCGCGAGCTTCACTCCGCGGCGGTGGGGCATGGAGGCGGCGGAGCTCGCCGGCGTCGACGAGCTGCTGCACCTCGAGCTCCGGCGGCGAGCCTCCCTCTCCTCCGCGTCGCCCCAGAGTCCGCCGCTCCTGGATTCCGCGCCGCCTCGGAATCCGCCGCTCGGGTTGGAGGAGGTGGGTGTGGTCCGGCGGGGTTGCAGACAGAGGTGGCTTGGCCGGTAGTTGGGATGGGGAGATGGGGGGAGATGAGAGAGAAACCTGAGAATGGGGGAGGAGAAGATTGTTGCTGCAAATGGGGATAGGGGTGAGTGCATTGTTGGAGTCGCTATAGTAACATTTTTCCCCCCATTTTGGGGGAAGGGGATGGAAAGGGGGAGCTGCCGGAGTCGGTCTAAGTCATCGAAAAAGAGTAGACGAATCATTTGCAATAAGTGTTTCCGCTTGTTCCTCCATTCTTTGCTGTTCTTCCCATCCACGGATCCTCCTCCGATCCTCCAACATCCTGTCAAATGGCTGCGGTAATTACCAGGCATCGACGATGGCTCTCCCACTGCGGGCGCCGGCGGCAGCCTTGGAGTTGTCGTCGGAGGCCAAACAGTTAGCGTCCTCCGTTGCATCCCGAGATCTGGTTGTGGTCTCGATCAGCGGCGACACGTCAGGCTCAGGTACCTCCGCCTCGACCACGTACACATCCAGCCGGAGCTCTGTCTTGTCCTCCATATTTAGTCTTACATTAGAAATTGATGGTGAGGAAACACAACATATAGATGGGAGCAGTCATCACCCATCATACTAGTCGTTTGGGTTGAGATAGGTCCAGAGCGTTGTTGTTGCGAGCTCCCGTGAAGGGAGGCCTGATGAGGCGCCAGCTCGTGAGTATAGCGGGCCGGGCCAGATTCCGCTGCGCACTCCGACTCTGGACTAGGTCTTCAGCTTGTGTGTATCGACGAAGAGGCTCGAACGCGCCAAGCACCTGGAAGTAGAGCTTGCCAAAAGATCATAATCCTTCCCAGATCACAGCCTGACACACATATTCCAAATCAACAATACAGTGTCCATAAGCTTTGGAAGGTCATAGCCTGACGCACATATTCCTGATCAACAATACAGTATCCATAAGCTCTGGGAGGTCCCTGACCTGAACTGAGGACAAGGCTGCGGAAAGTCATCATTAGCGGGAGGAGATGTTGCTAGAGGTCTTGAGCTGTTCGAAGGATGAACAAATGACCATACATGACACACGTGTTGCCATGGGAAAGTAAACTCTGTTTTACTTTCACCTGCCCTGGGTAGATCATTTTATATATTTCTTCGAGCCTAGTAAGAGTGTTGCTAATTCCATTTGCCATATGCAGTGACAAACATATCTCAGAAGATGTACAAGCGTCAAAAGGTGTCTTTTTAGAGTTTCTGCAGTTTGTGGATTCAATCATATTAGCATAAGGGTTTTTTTACGGTGGAACATACAACTAGGTGGTGGTATGCAGTATATGACTATTTTTAGTAAGGTTAAATAGGTAATTTTTGCAATATTTTAATAAATTTGGCAATCACGGGCTGGGAAAAAATTCATTTATACCACAAGCAAAATTTGAAATGAAATTTTTTGAGAAAAAACGTTTTTGAAATTTGAAATATTTTTTTTTTAATTTTGAAAAACAATTTGGCCATTCCATGAGGGAAATGGAAAAAATTGAAAAAAATCGATTTCGAAATTTGAAGTGAAATTTGAAAAAATTTGGCCATACCACGAGAGGGAAATGAAAAAATTAAATTATGCAATGAAAATTTTTGAAATTTTAATTTTTGAAAAATTCCATTTTTGAAATTTGAAATGAAATTTTTGAAAATGTTCATTTTTGAAATTTGAAATGAAAATTTTAATAACTTTCATTTCTGAATTATGAAATGAAAATTTTCGTTTGAAATTTCAAAAAATTGGCCATACCACCAGAGTGAAATGAAAAAATATGAAATGAAGAAATTATATATTTTGTTTATGCCACCGAGATAAAACTTTCAATAATACACATGTACCACCTATAGCACCTATGTATACCACCATATACCACTAGTGCAAGTTGTGGTGCTATACAATCAATCTCAGCCGTCAGATCCTTTCATAGCGGTTATTTTCCAACACTAGTATAGGGTGTCCACCGTAAAAGAGCCTTAGCATAAATGATACTGCAGTGACGTTCCACCTTCGAATTAAGGATGCTGGATTGTTCTCTCTCCATAAACTACTGTCATATTTATTATTTTGTAGCAACTTTTACTTGTACTGTTTGCCTTCCAGAAAAATGGAACGGTTAGTTCTTACTTTCATACTACATCAAAATTAAATTCATTCATTTTCTTACAGCGTGTTGGGGGTCAGTTACATTGAAGGTGTCTTTGGTTGGGCTTTTTCCTGCTTTTGCCAAAACCCAACAGCCCTACCAAAGGGGTTGGCTGCCATCCAAAACCACAGCCAAAAGCAGCTTTTGCATAGTACAAACTTGAAAGCACCCCACTCGTTTCACCTGCTTTTGGGTCAAATAATTACCCACTTGCCACTGGTTATGAAGAAGAAAATGGTTGATTCTAATTTTTATCCCATCGCTCGGCGTCATCCCCCATCAAACTCCTCACGACCGCAACCGTGTCGCCGGCCGACCGCCGCCCCCACCTCCCGAGCTCACGGGCCGGTCGTCGCTCCCACCTCCCGAGCTCGCTAGCCGGCCGCCGCCCTCCACCTCCCGAGCTCGCTGGTCGGCCTCTCCTCCACTGTGCTCCCCTCCCCTATGGTGTCGGCGGCGACCCTCAACACCGGTGGTGGCGGCCCTCAACTCCGGCGACGGCGGCCCTCTCCTCCACTCCTCCGTCGTGATTGGAGCTTCGTCGGGGCATGCGCGAGGTCATCCGCCGCGCGGGAGGCTCCACCGGGGCGTGGGCCACGACGGGCGGGCAGAGCTCCCGCACATGCAGTCGGCGGCCCCTCCTGTGTCGTTCCCCCACCACCGGCGAGCACGCCCTTCTCAGAGCGTCAGCCCCTCCTCTGCCGCTCCCCCACCACCGACGCACCATGCTTGAGATCTGGCTGGAGGAGGAAGAATCCATATGTGTGCATGCCATGTAGGACCCACTTGGAAGTGAGGGGACATTTCCAAAAGCCACCGCAACTCAACCAAAGAGGCTTCCATCCATCTCACAGTAGCTTTGCCAAAACTACTTTTCTCAAAGCCACAGCCCACAATAGCTTTTCTCAAAGCCACATCCCAACCAAACACACCCTCGGAATGGTTCTGAGAAATAAGATGGACCCCACATATAGTGTCGATGTAGATGAGAAAATTGCTATTATAGGACTCGGAACGATGGTCTTTGCTATAATACACTCCAAACATGGACCTTGCTAAAACGACATCGGAAACGTTTACACTTTGCTATTATAGGATTTTTTTCTCCTTTAAATGACTTTTCTCAACTAAATACATGTATTTGGACTACAAACCCTGGGTCTGTTCACATTGTATTCTACACGTCGTTTCGTTTCCTCCCGCAGAAACACCGCCGCCGCCGCCACTCATCCATCCACCGACGCCACCACCCGTCCGGTGGGCAACGCCGCCCATTCATCCGTCGGCCGCGACCGGCCCTCTCCCGTTGGCGCCGACCCCTGCCCCCCTGGTCTTTTCTGCCACGACGGCCCTTGGTCGAGCCGTTTGGTCCATGCCCCCCCCCGTGTCGAGCGCCGCCGGTGGCGCGTGGCGGCCAGCAGAGTGTGCCGGCCAGCCAGCCAGGGCAGCGGTTAGCAGCCTGTACGTACGTGAACAGCGGCCAGCAACTCCCATGTAAACAACGGGCATAACAACCCTTACATGAACAGCCCCAGGGGCAAAAAAGTAAGTTCAAGTCAAAATACACGTATTTAGTTGATAAAAGTCATTAAAAGGAGCAAAAATCCTATAATAGCAAAGTGTCAACGTTTCAGAGGTCGTTTTAGCGAAGTCCGTGTCTGGAGTCCTTTTATAGCAAAGACCATCGTTTGCAGTCCTATAATAGCGAATTTCTCGATGTGAGTTTTGGCATGGTGTTGCGTTATTGCAGTCTGAGCACTGCTTTTGTTTCTATAATGGACTGATGATGTTTTTGGCTGTTGTGCACATTCTTGTTAGAGAACATTTCAGTGTGTTCTTATTCCAAAGAATGCGGACAGTGGCAGTTATATGTACTAACGGACATGTCCCTTTGTGGTGCCCCTTCACTCTTGTTTATATATGTATATACTTCATGAGATCAGTACAACTGAATCATTTCCCTCTTGTCATGTGCCTCATTCACCTTTGATTCTAAACACGTTATCAATACTTTGTCTTTCCATTGCGAAGACAGACGCATTGACGTCGGCCACAAGATCTTGAGGGATCTGTTCTTCCCGGCGACAAGCGACAAGCGCACGAGAGTGTACGTTGACACCGGATGCAACTGCCGTTGTTTTTGCTCGCTCTCCACCGAGTGTTTCGGCCACCGGTGAATCGGTGATCAGGAAAGAAGCCTCGACGGTGACGACGAACCAATAGAACAGCAACGTTCTTGCTGTCGGGGGTTACCCGAAAAATTTGGATGACAACCCTAACACAAGAGAGAGTTCTAAGCACGTTCAAGTACAAAGTGAGAGCGCAAAGAGACTGTGATTCCCTCTGCAAATAGCACGAGTTCCAAAGAGTCTGAATCCGTTTACATGTACCCTTGCGCCCCCTTTTATAGGGAGATGAAGGGACTTTTACATGCCGAAAATACCCTCAGCCTCAGAGAATATTTCTAGTGTGAACGCATACAAGAATGTCTTTTTCGTCTAACATATTTACAAATCTGCCACTAGTCACACTCTAAACCCAGACTTTTTGGGACAACAACTTTGACTTTGCTTCTCCGCCGGTTCGTGAATGTCTTCATGCGTGACTCCCGAACTGGGTCCTCGACAGATTCCCGAATCGGCCTTCGCTTCTCCATTGGTTCGTGCATGTCTTCGCGCGTGACTCCCGAACTGGGTCTTCGACGAATTCCCGAATCGGCCGTTCTCCGAAGTTCGCGCCATCGACAGCTCGAGGTTCCGGGCTTCCGCATGTTCGTGACCCCATTTCTTCACCGAATCAAGATTCCCGAACTTCGCACATTCGCGAATTCGAGGCTTCACAGGTTCCAGGCTTCCGAAAATCGCGAATTCCCTGCCCCTGAAAAACATGTTTCGAGAACTTTGTCAAACTTAACGTTTCGAGGGTGACGGGTTTTTCGAATTCCCCAACACTAGCCCCTCGGGGAAGCGGGTTGACTCCGACGATCCGATTCCACGAATCCTTCGGAAATTTAGTAAAAAACGTCACCCTCGGAACGTCGGAGGGGACACGCGTCGCCGGGAACCCAAGGACGGTTAGATCGAGGCGGGTTTCGCGGAACTACCCCTCCCCGGCCCTATAAATAGCGGGCTGCCGCTGTTAAAAAATTTTACGGTCTTTTCGCTCTCTTGCGGTTCGTGAATCTTTCGTGTTCGCGGAACCCGGTCTTCGTTGAAAAGCTCGCGAACTTCTGGTTCTCTTCGCATTTCTCTAAGGTATTCTTTTATTTCTCTCTTATCAATTCTTACTTGTTATACCTTGGTGCAGTGGTATCTCGATTTTATGAGCTTCATTCTTGAATGTTATTCTTAACAGTTCGTATGTTCGTATCTGTTGGTTAGGTGGCTCGAGTTAAAAGCACAGCTAGACCCATGACTACCGAAGAGCTCATTGCGGCTGGTCTTCCGCTCGACCCAGTCGACGAAGGTGCTAAGCATGCTGCACCAACCGAGGATTCTGGCTCTCCCAGCGGCTCCAGAAGTCGCGAAGACGGGGAGGTCCAATCTGACAACGGCGAAGACATCGGAGATGTGGATGCCGACGTTAGTGATCTGGTTAAAGCAAGGACTTCCGGCCCGTTGCCACCCTCACTCGCCTTCGGAGAGTCGAAGGTCACGACCAACACGATTCGGGAATACGAGAAGGCCGGGTTCTTCTCTCCGGGCGCTGGGCGAGCCCCGCTTGATGAGCAGATCCCTACCCCTAGGGACGGAGAAGTTGTTGTCTTTCGGGATTTCTTTATCTGCGGGCTGAGGTTCCCCTGCGACCCAGTCCTACCGGCTATTCTTGATGCATTTTCAGTGAAAATCCACCAGCTTTCGCCGACATCTTTCCTTGAAGTGTCGAAGTTCATTTGGATTTTGAAGACCTTCGGCTGCAATCCCAGTGTCGATGCCTTCGCCAGATTCTACGAATTGGTGATTATCCCTGAGGTCGTCAAGGGCAATGACGGGCAGTTCTATCACAGTCAGCATGCGTGTTGCACTTTCAACACGCGACGTCAGAATACCCGAAAAGGAATTACCCGAATCCAGATTGCTCCCTGTTGCAAGTCTAACCTCACCGATGATTGGAGGTCTCATTGGTTTTATCTGAAGGTCAATATGCCGAAATTGTCCTGCCCGATTGCGCCTCTGGCCGCGGTGAATGTTGCCAAATTCAACCAACGGGCCTTGGGAATTAGAAGTTGTGAGAATGCATTTCACCTGGCCAGCACTATACTTGGTGGCCGTGACATTATTGAAGAATTCGTCGCTGCCCGGGTCTGGCCTATTTCGAGTGGTTGGTCCCCTTCGAGCTTTTTGTACTTCAACGTCAATCGGGCGGATCAAAAGGTGCCTTTCCCGAAGTTCGGGATTAAACTTCGTGAAGACCAGAGCGCTGACGCCTTCATGAAAGAAGTGGAAAAGAGGGTGAACATCATGGTAGGCGAATATACCATGAATGAGTATAAGGCGTACAAGGCTCTGGTAAAGCATAAGAAGAGGATCAACCGCGTTTTTTCCGAAGTTTGTGGGGACAAATTTTTCGGTCTCGAGGCCCGAGTCCCAAGTTGAAGGTTCTGCCGGTTGCCGTGGCCAGTTGCTCAGCTGCCCCGATCAATGCTCCCCGAATAAGGTCATCGAAGAGAGGCTCATCATCTGCCAGCGAGGGCACTTCTTCAGGGGTCAAGCCTTCCAGGACAAGATCTCTGGAATCGTCGAAGAGGAAGCGCAAGACCTCTGACCGAACTTCGGATGCCGAACTTCAGGCGGCTTCGGGTCTTGCTCAAATGAGTCACAAAAAGTTGAAGAAAGCGGCTAGGAAGGTTTCTTCCGTTGGGGTTCGGCGAGTTCCCTCCGCTTTTGACGACGATGCCTTCGCGGAAGCGGACAACCAGAAAGGTGTTTGCTTCTGGGCTCTGTTTAACTTTCGAGACAATTGTCTGTCGGGTTCTGAGAATGAATTCGTGGATGTTGATTCCTTTTCAGATGTTGCTCCCGAGGTTCGCAAGGAAGCTGTACCTGATGCTGCTGCTGAGCCCGCTGCTGAAGCTGAAGTTGTTGTCCCCACTGAGGCCCCCGTTGCCGCCGATATCTCTCAACCCGCTCTCTCTCGGGATGAAGCCTCCCCCGAATTCTCCAAAGAGCTTGAGCTCACCGTACAAAGGGGGGGAGAATCCTACCGAACATGCTCCTTTGGTCGAAGTTCGGGAGGTTGTTCCTGAAGATCAAACTCCCTCTCCCTCTTTGGCTGCTTTCAACAAGAGCTTCGGTACGTCTCATCGCGACAAATTATTAAGTGTTGGATTCGAGACCACCGGCGTTGGGAGCAAGACTTCTAGGATTTTAACACCGTGGAAATCATCGTGACTATTGATGAATCGGGAGGGGAGAGTTCGGGACAACTCTGAAGGGGCTGCTGCCGGCTCGAGAAAGGGCCTCATCCTTCTCCCGAAGGCACCCCTTCGCCTCGGGGTAGAGCTTCTCCCGGTTCGGCTAAACGAGTCACCATGCGGCGGTTCGGTAAGCAAGGTTCATCCCTTCTCGGTACTTTTTCATGCTTTTCTCCAATTCTTGAATTTTGATGCGAGGCTTTAATCTTGAATTTTTCGGAATTCAAGGATCTCTTGCACTCTTACCCTCCCTCGAAGCTAGCGCGCTTTCGGGAGGATTATGCGCTTAAACACTCTATCTTGGGGAAAGTTGCCATAGAGCGGCTCGTTGAACAAGAGAAGATGAACAAGCAAGCTGTCTCGAAATCTAAGGAACTCAAGCGCGGCTTCGCCCTTGCCCAATCCGCGAGCGTGGAACTCGAGAAAAAGGTAGCCGAATTGGCGGAGGCTCTGAAGGCAAGTCAGGATGAAAAGGGGCTCGTGGAATCGGCTCTTGAGCAATCCAAGAAGGAACTTGAAAAGGTTCAAAAGTCCCACGAAGATGACCTTAGTGTGATCGAGAATCTTCGGGAGAAGCATGAGAGGGCTATGAAGATTGCCGAAGATCTCCGCATTAACAACGCCAGCCTCGCAAAGTCTCTAAGCGCGAAAGATCGCAAAATTCTGGATCTTGAGAAAGCGCTTGCGGATCAGAGTGAAGCCTCGAAGAGGAGTACTTCTGAGATCCTGGAAAAATTGAAACTACTTTATGAGGAATACAAGAAGTCACTGAACGAGTTCGGCGTTCGTCCAGCTCCTCTTCCAGATAACATTGAGATCCCCGAATTTATGGATTGGATGGAGACTGAGTTCCAGGCTCTCTCTGAGGTGATCTCCGGCGCTAGCGACTTCGCGGCTGCTTGTCCGTGGAGAGTATATTGAAAATTCTTCATGACTATGACTGCGCTGACTTGGAGAAGTTCCGCGCGAAGATTTCCCAATTCCCCAGCGCTACTAGCACTGCGATACTTCGAGCCAACGCCGATGTTCAGGCCATTAAGAATAAGTTCGCAAGGGAGTTCGGCGACCGGTGGGAAGGAGACTGTGCAAGGTCATTGCGCGCGCTAAGCTTGCCGAGGTAATTCTTGTTCGATTTCGTTACTTGTACCTGCCCTTGATGTTTCAGTTTTTCGAACTCCCTTCACATTTACCTTTCTTTCTTTCTCGCTCGAACGAGGAAGAGAATCGTGAGGACATCGCTGCGTCCCCCGAAGGGTTGACTTCCTGCGAAGATTCGAGCAACTCAGGCGAAGGGGGCTCAGGCGGCGGCGGCAAAGGCGGTAGCGGCGGCAGCGATGGAGGCAGTGACGGCGGGCAAGCCTCCGAACACGAGGATGATTCTCCGAAGGTGGATGTTACGAACTAGATGCTATGTCCGAACCTTGGGTGTATTCAAGGTTGTCTGTATATTTGTGTAGATTCACTTAATTTCCCTGAACAAATGTTTTGTATACTTTAACTCCGTGCGAGTCCCGCAAGCCGGGCCTCGCGCGAACGTGTTGCCGCTACGAATTCATTGGGATAGGATGTTCGTTAGTGGTGAAGCGTGGCGTCCGTTCAAGCGAGCACATCCCGAACAAGACTTTTCCGATTTTTGGCTTGAGGCCTCGCTTAAATTTTCTATGGGCGTGTTTTGATCTCTCTTCATTTTTCTTGTTTCGTAAGAAGAGACGTTACGCATCCTCTACTTCGCGCTCCGCGAAAATTCCGAAGACGGAGCCCCTTAGCCCCTTAGCGAGCGCGTCGACTTCGCCTATGCTAGCGATATGGCCGAAAACAACGTTTGTAAACCAGGACATGTTGTAGAGCTTTCATTTTAAATTTCGCACTGACTGTTGTAATTATTGAGGAACTATTCGGAAGTTTTTATGCGAATAAGGCAATGAATACGTTTTTTTCTTGAAAAAAAACGTCACCCTCCCCCACCTTGCCGTTTTGCATGAAAACTTGAAGGCATGTTGGCGAAGCTTACTATTCGCGGATTTCGAGCGTATCTTTAGGAGAAATCTTCGTTAGTTTCGAAAACTTCAACCGTCATTGCGCAAGTCGACAAAATTTATTTTCGAATTTTGTGGACTTGACCCGACCGGCAAACTTGCCTCGGTTGATACCGCAACCCTCGCTTGCTTCAACCAAGATTTTCTACAATTCTCCGAACGAGCCCCTTGCCCTTTTCTTACAATGATGATATCTACAAAAAATTTCAACAATCTACACTAAGTGAAAATCTGCAGGCAACCTCTTAGGCATTCACTTTCTCGAAATCATCATGCAAACTTTTTGGTGGGAATCCCTTCGTGGATGGGATTTTAGGCCACAGCTTACTGCTGTCTCGGGCCTTTTTGATGGGAATCCCTTCGTGGATGGGATTTTTCTAGGCCACAACTTGTTGTTGTCTCAGGCCTTTTTGGTGGGAATCCCTTCGTGGATGGGATTTTTCTAGGCCACAACTTGTTGTTGTCTCAGGCCTTTTTGGTGGGAATCCCTTCGTGGATGGGATTTTTCTAGGCCACAACTTGTTGTTGTCTCAGGCCTCTTTTTGCACGATGAAATCCAGGCTACCACGAGGCCTCTCTCCCGAACTTTTTCTTTTTTTACGATGGAATTCCCGCTATCACGGAGCCTTTCTCACAAACTTTTTCTTTTTTCACGATGGAATTCGGCTATCACGGAGCCTTTCTCACGAACTTTTTTCTTTTTTCACGATGGAATTCGGCTATCACGGAGCCTTTCTCACGAACCTTTTCTTTTTTCACGATGGAATTCGGCTATCACGGAGCCTTTCTCACGAACTTTTTCTTTTTTCACGATGGAATTCGGCTATCACGAAGCCTTTCTCACGAACTTTTTCCTTTTTCACGATGGAATTCGCTATCACGAAGCCTTTCTCACGAACTTTTTCTTTTTTCACGATGGAATTCGGCTATCACGGAGCCTTTCTCACGAACTTTTTCTTTTTTCACGATGGAATTCGAAAATACGCAATTTGGGGGAAGATTCTTTTTATATATATATCATAAAGAGTATTTACATAGGATCCGCCTCGTTAAAAACCTTGCCTCTTGATTTAGAGCCCCCTTTGCAAGGAAAAGAGTACGGTCCTTCTTATTCTAATGCAACTATAAAAAGTAAAACTAATTTTTTGTACCGAAATCACTTATAGACACGTGATTCGGATTTTTTAGTTCTTTAAAGTACAAACTTACGAAAATCGAAAACTACTAAATGTTACATCTATCTACGGCTAGGGTTTTCATGGATAATACCTTTTTAGACTCGCGGCATTCCACGAATACGGCAACTCTTCGCCGATCCGCTCCATCGGCGAAAAGCCCCCGGTATATCCGTTTCCCGGCGATGTAAGGCCCTTCCCATGACTCATGAAGTTTTCCTGGGTTCTCCCAATTTTTCTTTCTTTTCAAGACAAGATCACTAGTTTTTATGTCCTTTCGGACCACCTTTTTGTCTCTCCATGCCCTTGTCTCTCTCTGGTATTTCTCAATGTTTTCCGCTGCTTCAAGGATTGTCAGCTCGATCATGTCCTTTTCCACCTTCTTATCAATTTCTTCTATCTCTTTTCCTTTCAGGACCCTCATGCTTTCATTCTTGATTTCCTCCGGTGTCATAGCCTCAGTCCCGAAAAGTAGGCGAAAAGGCGTGAAACCTGTTGCCCTTGATACTGTAGTGTTGTGAGACCAGATTACCTTCGGAAGTTCATCCACCCATTTTCCCTTTTTCTGATCGAACAAACATCTCTTGATTCCCGAAAAAATCAGGCCATTGGCTCTTTCAACTGCACCATTGGACTGTGGATGATATACTGACGAAAATTTCGCCTGTGTGCCTAAGGTTCTGCAGTATTCTTTGAAGGTGTAGCAGTCAAACTGTTTGCCATTGTCGACCGTTAATTCTCTAGGAACCCCGAACCTGCAGACTATGTTCTGCCAAAAGAATTTCTGAACTGTTGCTGCTGTGATATTCGCGAGTGGTTTTGCCTCCACCCACTTCGTGAAATAATCGACTGCAACAGCTGCGAATCGGCAGTTGCCTTGAGCTGTTGGCAACGGGCCTACTAGATCCATTCCCCACCTTTGCAGAGGCCAAGTTGGTGGAATTAGGTGAACTGGCATTGAAGGCAGTCTCGTTGATTTCCCGTTTTTACGGCATGCTTCACATTGCCGAACTAACATCTTGGCATCAATGTTTATGGTGGGCCAATAGAATCCCCTCGCTTTATCGCCTTTCCGGCCAAAGCCCCGGTGCCTATGTGTGCCCCACGTAATCCGCCGTGAATTTCCTTTAGAAGTTCCCGACCTTTTTCGGAGGTGATGCGGCGCAACCAAGGCTCGGTGACTCATGATTTGTATAATTCTCCATTCACTACTTTGTATAGCCCCGAGCTCTTTGCTTCAATCTTTTTTCCTCAAATTCATCTTGTGGTTCGTAATGTCCTCTCGGATAGGCCATGATCTCTCGCTCTCCGATCCGGAATTTCCACTACATTCACGATCTTGGCCCTCGAATCCTTGATGGAGGGCTCTCGATGATTTCGAAGAACACATCCGGGGGTAGCTCTTGATTTCGCTACCGTTTTCGCCGGCTTGTCCGCCTCATTGTTGTCATTCCTTGGGATATCTTTGGATCGAATACCCTTTGAAGTGTTTTTCCATTTCTCCGACTTTTTCGAGATATTTCATGAGAGCCGGATTCCTGGCCTCGCTTTCTTTCTCGATATGTTCTTGGATCACTTTCGAATCCGTTCTGATTATGAAGGTCTGCCGCCCCAAGGCTCTCATTTTTCTTAATTCCAACAGTAGAGCTTCGTAATCCATTGTGTTGTTCGTGGAATGCTCATTGTTCGCGAATATGAGCCGTGCTGCGTATCTTATGACCACGCCCGTTGGGGACGTTACAACAGCCGAAATTCCAACTCTCTTGTAACACCAGGCCCCGTCACACTGCACTATCCAAGGTTCGGGTGTATCTTCCTCGAGGTTCTGAGTAGGTGAAGTCCAGTCCATGGCAAAATCTGCCAGAACTTGCGATTTTATTGCACTTCTTCTCTCGAAGTCTACCACATACTCAGAAAGCTCAGCACCCCACTTGATGATTCGGGTGGATGCCTCTCTATTTGCGAACAAGTCATTCAACGGCTGGTTGGTGATGACTCTTAATCCGTGACCCTCAAAGTAATGCCTTAGCTTCCTTGCTGCCATGATGACCGCATATGCGATTTTTTCCAGCTCGGAATAGAAGATCTTGGAACCAGACAATGCTTCAGAAGCAAAGTATACAGGAATTTGTCTGAGCTTTCCTTCTTCATCTTTTTCCTGCACTAGCACTGCGCTTACTGCCGAATTTGATGCGGACACATACAGCAGAAGTGGCGATTTTGGTTCAGGAGGACAAAGTTTGGTCATGGTGGACAAGTAATCCTTCAGTTCGCGAAAGGCCCGCTTCGAGGTTCGGATCACCGGAATTCTTAGCACTTCTGAGGACTTGGAAGAACGGTAAGCTTCTTTCTGCGGCTCTGGGAATGAATCTGTTGAGGGCAGCTACTCTCCCTGTCAGCTTCTGAACATCTTTCACTGAGACTGGATCTTGCATTTCCACTAGAGCCTTAATTTTGTCAGGATTTGCCTCTATGCCTTTCGTTGAAACTAGGCATCCAAGAACTTTCCCCTTGTGAATGCCGAACACACATTTTTCCGGATTTAGCTTTAAATTTGCTGCCCTCATGTTCGCAAATGTTTCGCCGTGTCACCGATATGGTCTTTCCTCTGAACACTTTTGACAACTATGTCATCCACATATGCCAAGATGTTTCTCCGAATCTTGGGTGTAGTACTATTGCTATCATTCTCGAAAACGTACATCCCGCGTTCTTCAGCCCCTCTGGCATTCTTACGAAGCAAAATGTTCCGAAGGGAGTGATGAAACTTGTTTTCTCCTCGTCCTCTTTACGAACCCTGATCTGATGATACCCAGAGAACATGTCTAGAAGCGAGAGCATCTCACTATTGGCTGCATCATCCACGATTTTGTCTACCCTCTCCAATGAAAAATCGTCTTTCTTGCATGCCTTGTTCAAATCGGCGAAGTCCACACACATTGTCCATTTTCCATTTTTTTCTTGACTGGTACAGTGTTGGCTAGCCAGACTGGGTACTTGACTTCTCTGATTACCTGTGCATCTTGTAATCTCTGAACTTCTGCTTCGACTGCCTTGACCTTTTCCTCAGACATTTTCCGAAGTTTTTGCTTCTTGGGTGGTATTTTTTCATCTGTTTCCAGGGCATGTTCGATGATATCCCTGTCAACACCTTGCAGGTCCTTAGCTGACCATGCGAAAACATCCTTATTCTTGTTCAGAAATTGTACAAGTTCCTTGTCCTCTTCGGCGCTGAGATTGGCCCCTATTATGACTGCTCTATCGGGCATGTCATCCAGATACACTTTCTTTGTTTCATCCTCTGCGGTTATCTCATTTTTTCCTTGTCCCGCTTAGGTTCTTCGTAGGTCTCCTTCCTCTCATCAGCTGCTTTCAGCTGGTACACATTCGTTTGGCCGGGCGTGTGGCCTTTTTCTATATTTCTGGCCTCTTGCTGATTGCCGAACACCGTGATGACCCCTTTGGGCGCAGGCATCTTCATGCATAAGAACTGTTGTCTTATGACAGCATCAAACTTGTTCATGAAACCTCTGCCGAAAATCGCGAGGTATGGGTGGTATGTGTCAACTACATCGAAAGTGAGGCTCTCCGTTCTGGCATTCTCAAGATCTCCGAAAGAAACTGGGAGTGATATTTTTCCCACCGGCCTGATGGGCTTTCCTCCGAACCCCCGCAACGGTACTCGGTGGATCCAACATGTGCTTGGCTCGCATTCATCTTCTCGAAAGTTTTCAAGAACAGGATATGCGCCGAACTCCCGTTGTCAACTAGAACTTTTCCTATAACCCATCCGGCTATGCTCACTTCAATGACCATGGCTTCATTGTGAATCGAGGATTTCGGCCGAAATCTTCTTCGTGAAGGTGATTGGCACCTTTGCCCATTCCGGCCGTGCGGTGGGCCGTCATTGATGATAGTGTTCACGGACACGAAATAATTGTTTCTTTGCTTCTTGGTCTCAAATTCCATGGCTGACCCGCCCGTTATTGGCATGATGGTTCCGAACGATGGCAATGCTTTAGAGTTCTGAGGTCCCGAACTTGACTGAGGCCTTGATGAACTTTCTGGAGGTGGCGGCAGGATTTCCTGAATGGGTTGCGGTTACTGAATTGCCTGGATCGCTTGTGACTGAGGAAAAAACTACTCGCGATGGCTGCCATGTTGACCGTGGTTACTGGAATTGCTTGAACCGGGATAGAACTTGACCGTGGGTTCGTGAATTGAGGCTGCCATAAATTCGGGCAAAAGCGGCTCCGGCATTGAGGATGCGATGCTCATCGGTGCTTTCTCTTGCCGAATTCTTGCCATGTTCTTCTTTGTTTCCGGGCACCCTTCGGTCTTGTGGCCCCTTCCATGATACTGGCAATAGAAGTAAGGATCTTTTGGGTTGTGGTTCGTGAGTCCTGGGGGTCCTCTGCCTCTCCCCCTTCCTTTGGGATTGAATCCTCCCCTGGTGCTTGGCCTGTTGCTTTGTTCAGGTTGTGAGTTTCCGACGTTGTTGACGTTTCGCGGATGTTGGGGTGGTGGCCGCCATGTCATGTCTCTCGTTGCCCCGTCTTGCCTCGTTTCGCTCGCCTACCCTCTTTCGGTGGTCATCATCGGACAAAATGTACTCCTCCAATTCGCGAAAACGTTCCTCAACCGTCTTGGGTTTCTTTCTCGTGAGATGGGAAGGCGTTGGCCCCGGGGTGAGACCTTTGATCGGTGCCTTGATCGTTGTTTTGTCATCGGCTTCGAGGATTTGAGACCTCTGTTGCATGAACCTTCTCACGAAGTTCCGCGGTGGCTCTCTCGTCTTTAAGCTTGCGATTATACAAATGCGACACTTCCGTTGTTGTGTCATGGAACATCCGAAATGCTTGCATGAACTTTGTCTTGAGGTCTACCCGACCGTAGACCGAGTGTGGAGGCGGCGGTGAGTACCAATTCGGTACCGGCCCTTCTCAAGCGATGATGAATGATTTGGCCGGTGCAACATCATCCCCTCCTCGCCAAATTCACGGTGATTCATATCTCATGAGGAATTGCATGGAGTTTCCGAAGCCGTTGTATTTGGGGAGAGAGATAGGCTTGAACTTCGGGGGTCAAGGTGCTGTTTGCGGCCGATTGACGACGGCGATTCGAGAATCCACGAAGTGTGAGACTCTGTTTTCCGCGAAGAAGTTTTCTTTCGGGGATTCTCTTGCGGAGCCCGGGGTTCGATGCGGTGACTCCTGCCACGGGGAACTCGTTCTCTTGTTCTTTCATTTCATCAATTTCTTTACGTATTGCTTTTATCTGCTCTTTTGCTTTGTTCGACCGCTCTAGCTTTTCGAGAGATTTTCCTCTTCGCTTGCAACTAAGGCCGTGAACTTTTCTTTGTCTTTCTGTAGCTGCTGTATCTTTTGCTGAACCATCGCTAACTCTCTGTCTATGGTGTCATCATCATCATCCACATTCTCAAACTCTTGCTGTTCAGCAGGTTGTTCTTGGGTGTGAGCTGTCTTTTCTGCTCTTGCCTTCATGAGAGCTTCGAGCTTTTCTCTCCGTTCTTGGTCTGTTGTGTTCGAAGATTCAGGAACGAAAGAGGTTTCATTCCCTTGGGTAGGATGGTGATCGTCTCGGTTTGCCTGTGCTGGAACGTTCTTCTTGGATTTCTTCTGAGGTGGCATCGTGAGTTTCTTTTCGGCTGGAACACGGTGGGCGCCAATGTTGGGGGGTTACCCAAAAAATTCGAGATGACAACCCTAACACAAGAGAGAGTTCTAAGCACGTCCAAGTACAAAGTGAGAGCGCAAAGAGACAAGTGAGTCCCTCTCGCAAATAGCACAAGTTCCAAAGAGTCCGAATCCGTTTACACGTGCCCTTGCGTCCCCTTTTATAGGGAGATGAAGAGACTTTTACATGCCGAAAACACCCTCAGCCTCGAGAGAATATTCCTAGTGTGAACGCATACAAGAATGTCTTTTTCATCTAACATATTTACAAATCCGCCACTAGTTCACACTAAACCCGGACTTTTTGGGACAACAACTTTGACTTTGCTTCTCTGCCGGTTCGTGAATGTCACCACACGTGATTCCCGAACCGTGTCCTCGACAGATTCCCGAATCGGCCTTCGCTTCTCCATCGGTCCGTGCATGTCTTCGCGCGTGACTCCCGAACCGGGTCCTTGACGAATTCCCGAATCGGCCGTCCTCCGAAGTTCACGCCATCGACAGCTCGAGGTTCCGGGCTTCCGCGTGTTCGTGAGCCCATTTCTTCACCGAATCAAGATTCCCGAACTTCGCACATTCGCGAACTCGAGGCTTCAAAGGTTTCAGGCTTCCGAAAATCGTGAATTCCCTGCCCCTGAAAAACATGTTTCGAGAACTTTGTCAAACTTAACGTTTCGAGGGTGACGGGTTTTCCTGAATTCCCCAACACTTGCCGTGCGAGAGTTTATTCGGCACCAGCGGCAATCGTTCTCCATGCATCTTGCATGCAGTCAGCAGTGTACATGGTCTTCTCCCAATTGAAGTTCACTGCATCTTCTCCATCGATCTCCATCGATCGCCAAATAAGATAGAAGATGGCCAACAAGCAAGAACACGGAAGTATCTTGGTTTTTGAATCAAGAAACTCTGGAATTAAAATTCGATCGATGACATTGATGAAAAGAAGGAAAACCATGCGTCCATGCGGCCGGTTATTACCCTGGTATATATGCTTCAGAACGAAATCTTTGTCTCGATCTTTAACATCGAGGTCTGTTGTTTCACTTGACGACGAATTAAAGCTTCATCAAATCGATGCTCGATGGCCTACTTCAAGAATGAAAAGCATCAAAATTGTAAGTACTCACGCTAATTCCTGCTTTACTGATACGATTCAATTTTGGTGCTGTCCTCTTGCCCTATGAGTAAAACCTCGGATTTTCATATAAAACCCGAAACCCTGTACGATCGCGATAGTCCCTAAATCAGTGGCTATTGCGTACAGAACGTCTCACAGATAAATACACAAAGTTATACATCGCATCACAAGAGAGTAAAAGTACATAATTTATTACATGTCCATTATGGAGTACATCATTACAAGTCTCTTGGCTGAATCAGAGTGAAATTCTACGCAACGACAACTAGCTTCTCAGAAGGGTCTCCACCTTTTATTCTTCTCGCCACAGGCATCCTTGAGCGAAGCGACGCATCCCTCAGTCGTACCATCTATCGGCGTTGTTGTCGAACTCGGACTCGTACCCTGCACACCCAAAGTCTATCCCCAAGGAGCGGGATAGGTCCACTTTACCAACTGTATGCAGCTTTAAGTGGCCTAACATCTAAAGGGGGAAAAGAGACAAGGATACGGCTCGGGTTTCCTATGCAGCCGCAGCAGAATATAAATAAGATATCTCCAACAAGTTCCCAATCCCAAAGCTCTCAACACAGTTCGGAACCACTTGGTCACCCAGGGCCCCATCTCCACAACCTACTTCTGTCTAGGGTCGATGCGAGAACTTTCTCTCCTCGCACCTCAATGGTTGCAATCGGATCAACGAGGTAGAGGGAGCCTATCTCCTCTAACCAACTGCAACCACGACTCACCATACACTCACCTATAGGGGGAAGGTAGAAATCCCAAAACATGATAACAAAGCTATCAGGGGACATGTCCATATCCGAGGAAACGACTATAGCTATAGGTCGAACGACTCTACAGAGTGTGTACACCTGAACCCAACCCGGAATGGCACCCGGCCGGTGTACGGCCGACCGAGCCCATTCTACCGTGCGAACTCTCGGTAGTTACGGTCCCATCCTGCATCAGGCCCTCAAAACGGTCCCCCTCAGAAGGGACGGCACCGGAACTGTGAAATGCCCCCGTGTGGCCACACGGGAGCCACAAATGGTGGTGGCAGAGATTTCCCACATGACAAGCCCAACACTGGTGGCACCACTGGAGAAACAATGAGGTTAAGGGAGAATTTAATTGTGAGCAAGGTTGTAAGAATCCATACGATGATCGATGTTGCAGAGGTTCGAGTTTGCTATCATTGATACAATGATCGATGTTCTAGAGTCAAGATGGGTTCACAGTAGAACACAGGCCGGTTGACTACAACGAACTTAAGGTACTTCTATGACACCCCAATAGCGTAATCTTTCGCTCTCATTCATACAATAATCAATTATTACGTGGAGTCTTATTTGCTGGTTGTTTTCATCATTTTTTCCTTGTGGGATGTGAGCTTGTTCGTTTGGTTGGTGGCTGGTTGCTAGTGCTGGTTTGTTATGAGAGAAAAGTACTGTTGGCTGGTTGCTAGTTGTGACAGAACCGCCCAAATTAACTCCATATTATCACATAAACTACTCTCTTTGGTCCTTATGCAATAATATAGAGTTAACTTGTTGTCTCTGTCGGGTCGAGCCCGGCAAATCACTTATAACAAAGGATTGACAATTGTACATCAAAACTCACACGAAGACGAGGGTCCAAAGATAAACAAGTCACAATTTATTACATCAATTCCCATGAAGGGTTATTTGTAACAAATTCCTTGCATAATAGTAAATTGTTCAGAGTTTATAAATACAACAAAAAATACTAGTCGATAAAACAACATTATAGGAGGTCATCCATAATGCCAATAAGCAACGCCTTCTTCCCATCCCAAACATCACTTGAAATCAACAACAAAACCAAGGCTGAGTATACTAATACTCAGCAAGACTTAACTGTCGGGTGATGTAAAATCACCAACTCTCTAGACATGCAAAGCTTTTTGGCTAGTGGATTATTTTGCTGAAAATCAAAAAAGAGTATGTCCTTACTTTCAAAATTTTAGTTCAAATTCTAGTTGATTAACCATTACAAGGTAAGCATCTACAACAAACATAAGTTGTGCAATACAATTATCAAGCATCCATATTAATTCTCAATTCCTTCATAAAGGGAAATCGACTGTACAGTTAAGCAGTCTCGGATAACGATAACAGGTCGACGATCGATCGATTAATAACCTTGCAAGGTGGACCTAAACACACAGACAAGTGCACACTGCATGGGTGCACCCACTAGACCGTTGCCATCCATCCTCGGTTCGGGATCAAAGTCCATAGTTCACTCCTACACCACATTTACTGCAAGAATGGGGACTCCTCCCAAGATTAGTGGTAGAGAGTTCCCTTTCTGAAACTGGAAGGTACTAGGTTTACCAGTCCCATTTCTGGCAAATGTTTAGTACATTCAAAAGCTTAACCATTGACACCTATTGACCGGAGCCGGTCCCAAGCTCTTACCACATGAGCATATCAATTTAAATCTTATGATTCCAACATAAGAAACCTATAGCTCGCGAGTGAGGGATTTCACTCGACTTTTACCGTGTCCTTAAAGCATGGCAACTAGCGACCTATCATGCTAGTATAAGAACATATGAACTTAGGATCATGCAACTATGGGTTCAATTCAATTCCTGAAACTTATATGCACAAACATAACATAAATATCTGTAGGAAGTTAAAATTATAGGATTATACTCCGGTGCTTGCCTTTCAAGTAGATGTTAGTTCTAGCTAGGCCTTGGGCCCTTCCAAACTTTAGTTTGGGTCTTGTGGTACTCCACGACGTGCACTCATCCCTCAAATGATCCTTCAACTCGTTCCGAGACGATCTCATAGCTATCGACAGGAAGTTCTACACGAGATGCATATGCATAAGATTTATTTGTCTAATTTAAACAAGATTTCACTTTTGAAACTTGGTGATAAACACAAGGTTTACGGGTGGCCACATTCACCGAGATATGATATTCAACATACTCTTCCTCTATTAGAGAAAGGGTGTGTGCGGGTGATTTTTATTCTCATTTGATGGTGTTACTTCACCAAGGTAAGGGTGCTGTTTAGGGTGTGTCTTGGTGAAGCTCATGTATTTAAAATTTGAGTTGCACAAAAATGATCTTGGTTTTCCGTTTATCCCTTTAATTGAGCTTGATTTATTCCAAGAATTTTATTCCAAAAGACATACACCTAAACTGACCACAAGAAGGTCCGTACATGCAGTATAACAATTATACTACTGCACAAAAATCAACTCATACTATTCATAACATCTCACATGAAGATTATTTTAAACTATCACTAGCTACTCATAAATAAATTATTCAAAAGGTGCATACAATATTCTCAGATGAAACTCCTACCACATCAACATGGAAGCTAATGTAGCCTAGATATCAACTTTATCTAGCCAAAAATTTCAATATGACTACACACATGAATATAGCTCTAATTACGCACGATAAAAAATTTGACTAACTTAAACATGTCAAAACAATATATACTATTTAACAAGGGTTCATCATCATGAAACAGAGTTATGGAAAAAAGATTGACATGATTTGAATAAAATATTAATTTGAACAATTCAAGAACAAGGGCATTGTAAATACCAATTAAATCATAAATGCATCTAGAGAAGGTAAATATGTGCAATTTTTGCACCATACAACACTCATGGCCAGACAAACAACATATCCAAAATTTGACAACAGATCACTTATAGAATTTGAATTACTTCAAATCTAGCTAAACTGATGATTTCCAAATAATTTAAAATCTACACCGAATTTGAAAACTTATTTTGTATAAAAGTTGCTCCTATTCGCAAGGATCATAACAAAATTGAGTTCGCATTTTTACGATTTATCTGTGATTTATGGTGTATGTTACAAGATTCTGCGTTTTGGATCTCGATCTGAAAATTGATTCTTCGCAAGCAGGTCCCTAGTTCTTATAGACAGGTCCTTAGATGAAAACTCCAATTACAAATGGTCCCTGGCACCATGGCCGACGGACAGAGCTCGATTCCGGTGAGGGGAGGGCTTGGTCCGGTCGGGAAAGGGCGGAGGAGACACGAGTGATCACCTGGTGTTCGATTCTGGGTTGGTTGGGGCGGAGGAGCGATCGGCGAGGGGGCTCAGCAGCCCCGGGATCTAAGGCCGCAAGATCTTCTGCTTCGGTGAACTTGTCGGCAGAGGAGGCCAACTCGTGGCTAGAAAAGTCGCAGTAGGGTCCTAGGGTGGCTCGGTGTGCTCAGATGGTGGTGTAAAGGCGCTAGGTGGGGGGAGCTCCATGGAGTGTGCCAATGGTGGAGGGCAGGGGTCTGTGCGTGCATGCACGGAGCTCCGGTGGGTGCTTTATAGGCCATGAAGGAGGCCTTTCTTCGAGGCCAAGGTCTTGGCTTGGGCAACACGAGAAGGATGACGACGCGGTAGTCGACGTGAATGCCGGAGGGGATAAGCATGCGTGGTGGTAGACGTGAATGTTGGAAGTTTAGGCGCACTGGAGCCATGAAACTCGTACTCCCTCCACTCCTAATTATATTTTGTTTGACTTATATATTTCAAGTTTGACCACTCATCTTTTTTCAAAAATTATGAAAAATATCACATCTTTTATTGTGCCTTCCTTTATTAATATAAACTCTTCAAAAGTGATCTAAATTTGACTATATTTATACAATTTTTTGGAATAAAACGATCTATCATGCTATGTTTGAAGTAAAAAAATGAAACGAATATAATTAGGAACGAGGAGTATTAAAGAGACTGATATAGCAAGATATGCCAACATGGCTTATATGAAGTTTCTTATAACCACCACATGACTACAAAGAACACATATCCAAGCTCGGAGTTCCAAATCCCCAAATCTCCAAAGCTCCAAGCTACCGCTGGACTGCCAGTCCCTAGTCAGTACAGCGCTGAGAAGGACCTGAGCATCCTAGTGTCGTGTGACGCCCCAGGTTTTCAGTCGGGTTCATTAACCCTAATGATCCGGTCAAACGCGTTGACTTTGGTCAAACAAGAGTCAACCTGGGTCATCACCTAGAAAACACCACCAACAACCCCTAATGACACACCTTGGTCAACCTTTGGTCAAGATTGGTCAAACCCTAGTCCAAACCCCTTTTAAACCTTTGGACCCTCCTATGTCAACCGGAACTTTTGCCGCGTTCTCCAAATTTCACCTAAACACTTCAAATTCTCCCAATGTAAAAGTTGTGCAATTTGTCGAGGGACACAACTTTCATGTTGAGTGGCATTTGAGATTTGAAGCATAAATGGGTGAAAAACCTTGGTCAATGCAATTCGGCACTATTCCTCAGCGCCTAGAAAACAGCATGGTTGGCATGCATTTTGTGCTCAAACGGTTGAGAAAAACCCTATACGTCCTTTGTGGAAGTTGTAGAAGGATGCTAGATCTACAACTTTCTTATTCAATCCTTGGTGCACTTCAGTTCCATTTTTTGGAGATAAACCCGGTTAAAGTATGCCAGGACGAAATGTTTTGTACCCTGGGCGTCCAGAGAGCGCCACCCGCGCCGATGTCATGCGTCGCCGCGCCGCGGCCCCCCACCGGGCCCGGCGCCGAGGCACGCAGCGACCATCGGTCCATGCGCCGCGCCGAGGTGCCCCCCGTGCATCACACTTTCGGGCCCACCGGCCGGTGCCACACGCACGCGTCCGCAGGCCGCGCCGCGCCATCCACCGCCGCCCAACCAACCCTATCACCGCCGTACCAGACCGTGCGCGCCGCCATGCCGTGCCGATGCCGCGTCGTGGCCCGACGACTTGACTCGCGAACCGCCTCTCCAAGGCCGAGCTACGACTATAAAGCTCGTGTGCCTTCCCCCTCGTACGTAGACGCCGCCGGTCATCAGAGCCGCCCCCTACCATTGGAGGCCGCGCAGCGAGCTCCTCTTCACGGCTAGCACGGTGACCCCTAGAGTGCACCGCACCCTTCCTCCTACACCACCAGAGCTCCTCAAGCCGCTTGTTGCCCAGGCCGAATTGCCGGTTCACCGGAACCAGAGCTCCAACGGTGCCCGCCGCCTGACTCCGTCGCCCGTGCTCTCCGGTCACCTTTCTGTCTCTGCCGAGCACACAAACCGAGCCCGTGCAACCCCTAGCTCCTCCCCAGCCGCTCCCCCGGCCAAGACCGCCGGAATTCCAGCCGCCGCAGCGCCAAGCCGCCCCGGGGACTGCATTGCAAGTTCCCAGGTATTTCCAGGGTCTTTTGCGCAAACTAAAGGCATACGTGTGAACCTCCAAATCTTTCCAAGGGCCTAATCAGAAATAGATTCTTCCCTCCTTTTTGTGTTTTGGCTGAAGTTTGGAAAATTCATATAAAATCATAGAAAAATCCTAAAAATGCAAAACCAATTTTTATGTACTCCTTGTGACTAGACCTACAACTTTTGAAAAGCATGTATATACTTTTGAGCTATAGCTTTTGCATGAAAAATTGAAATGTATTTTACCTAGATCTGTTGTACTGCCAAATCCACACATGATCATGAGCTGATTTTTTGATATGTTGAGTACTAGCATGTGTAGGCCCTGTGCAAAAATGTGCACAAAGTTACTTAATGAATCTTTTATTATGATTTATCTTGTATTTATGCCTTTTCTGCCTTAATGAATTTTGTAGAAGAAAGTAAATAGATTTTTGAGCTCTACTTCAAGGAATAGTCATATTATTCCTAGATGCACCTTTGCTGAATTAATCATGATTTTTGGACTGTTAGAAATATTTATTCCTGATTTATGCTTGTTTTTATACATAACTGTGTAGTTCAAGATCTATAATAGCCATGAATGTGTTTGTTGGTTTCCTAGGCTTGTTTTGGATCGGAGAAGGTGTAGGAGAAAGTTTAGCTCCGAAGTGCTATATTTTTTGTGTGCATTTATCCTATTTATGCTAGCTAGAGATGCTATTATTTGTATAGTTTATTTTCAAAGATCCAACTTGGTTGCTTGCTGTCCAAATAAAGTGTTCTTGGTCGAGAGACCAGTGGGTACTAGTTTAGCTGTTTATAAAGCTTTTTGTTGAATAAAAGTGAAGGAACCATTATAGGTTTGTTGGTGAAATAATTGGAAAATCATTCTTTTGTGTGCTTGAACCCTACGGATGGGTTAGGAAAATGATTTGAGAAATGAAAACCAACTCCTTGTTGTTTGTGCATTTAAATTAATTATTTATCTTAGATGTGTGCACAATCACTATAGAGAGAAAGATAAATAAGCTTTTATATTAATCTTTAAAAGGGAAAGTGTTTAATATTGTTGTCAAGGTGAATATGGTCAACCATATGCTCCTTGTGGACTGTTTGCTACTATTTTGATTAAATTAAATTAATTACACTAATCTTTGCATGTACATCCTTCGCGTAGAAGTTCCCGACGGTAGTTACACGCTCGTGTCGGCCGACAAGGACGAGGGAGCGGGTGTAACGCCCGCGTTTTTAGCTCTAAATAAATCACCTACTAAATCATGCGTAATTTCAAAAACCGATCCGCCGAGCTCAATTACCATTCGGATCCTAGCCACTTCTCTCTCTCTCTCTCTCTCTCTCTCTCTCTCTCTCTCCCTCTTTCTCTCTCTCTCCCCGACGCGCGTGCCGCGATTCCCGCCGGAACCGCACCACGGCCGCACCCCCGCGCGCCTTCCCAACGCCGCGGTCGGCCACCGGCCGGGAATCCCGCGCACGCCGCGGTCCCGCCGGCCGGTCCGCCTCGCCATCACCGCCGGCCCAAAAATCACGCCGACACCCGGAAATCGGAAAACCCCGCAAAACCCTCCCCTAATTTCCCTAACGATTTTCCAAATTTTCTAGACTTTTCCCCAATTTCTTTTCCTCTATTTTTCCTATTTTTCTTTCCAATTTCTTCCTTTCCTTTCTTTTCCTTTTTCCTTTTCTTTCTTTTCTTCTTTTCTTTTCCTTTCTTCCTTCTCTCTTTCTTCTTCCCCTCGCTCCTCCTCCCCGGCCGCGCGCCCGCCCCCTTCCGCGGCCCGACGCGCGCGACCCCGCCCCCCCTCCTCCCGTCCGGCCCGCCCGACCGGATTCGCCGCCGCGCAAGACGCAAGGGCGGCCCCCCGCGCCGCCCGCGGTGGCCCGCCGAGCCGCGACACCCCCCGGAGCCGACGACCTCCATTAAACGCCCCGCCCGACCGGTCACCTCCACCACCGGCCGAAGCCCGCCCCGCGCCACGCACCGCACAAGTTGACCCGTACCGTCCCGAGCGGCCGCGTCGCCGGGTCGCCGCCTCGCGAAGCTCCCCCGAGCTCGCCGGAGTGGAGCTCGCCGGAGAAATATCTCCACCCCAAACAGCCTCACGCCGCCTATAAAAGGGGCCGACGGCCTCCCCCGGCTCGCCGCACCACACCATCACGCCCTCATAGCGCCTCCTCCCCTCTTCCCCAAGCACCACCGCGCCGCCGCCCCCTAGCGCCGCCGCCGCGCCCTCGCTCTCCCGTGGAGCCGCCTCCACCGTGCGCAATAGCCCAAGGTGAGCACGGGAATGAGATCCCCCTCGGTCTCCTCTCCGTTTTGCCCCATCTCCCGCCGCGCCCATGGCCAAGGTCGCCGGCGGGCACCCCCCACCGCCGGCCTTCCCGCACGGTCCGCCCCCCCCTTTTTGCCTCCGTTCGTTCGCAAGGAAGAAGAAGGCCTTTAGGCCAAAAACCCCCCGCCTCCTTTCTTTTTCCTAAAGAGCCCCCGCCCCTATTCTCCCTCTCTTTATTGTTTTCGGATAGCCCCCGGATCAATAATTTATTTATAGATTAAATACCGTCAAACCCCAAATAATTTACAAACCAGGCCCTAATCAAGTTTATATTATTATAATCACCCCCTTTTCCCATTAATATAAATTACCAATAGGTCCTTAATACCTATAACCCCTCCTTAACCTAGCCTTTCATACACGCCCTTCCTTCCCGGTTAAGACCAAACATTACCGCACCCCCCGCCGAACCAACCCCTTTCCTAGGGCTTATAAATACCCCTCTCCGCTCACTTCCCCCTCCCCGAGCTCGGCCGGAAACGTGTGTGCTAATATTGTTTGCCTGCTTGTGTGTATGCCATAGCCGACGGAGTAGACGGAGTAAGGTACCCCGAGCCGGAGATCGAAGCCGACTACCGCGAGCGGGAGCCGAGGTCCCGAACGCCGAGCCGGCACTCCCCGAAGACTTCGAAGACGGCAAGTTCAACCTCCCCCTTTGATGCATGCTTCTCGTCCTAGTTTTATAAATATACCCTATACCCGTTTTATAAATTGCATATTGTTTTACTGCAAAACATGGTAGGATAGCCACCCTTGATTGCTATGATTGAACCTTGTTTTGGCCTAAATGAGTGCTTTAAAAATGTGTGTGTGCTTTCAAAATGTGTGAGTGCTTTAAAAACAAAAAGGGGATATGTTTGGAAAATGAGTAAAGAACTGGGTAGACGGGATGGACGTGTGTGTCAGGAGTATGGGTGAGCTCGTACTGTGTGGTTGAGCGTGTTGGGAGTTGTCCATCTTGTCGGTTAAGGACCGGGTTGCGTGACATCTCACCTGACCCAAATCATCGTACAACCACTCGACCGTTGTATGTGGCAACGGCTTAGCATAAATCCCACTAGTTAATCTACTTGCCATCTGGTGTGCGGGTGAGCAGCGGGAGACCAAGGAGTAGGGGTACGCTCTGTGTGAGGTACGCCCTGGTTATGTGGGATAACCCCTTGGGTGCTTCCGTGGTGGCTCGTAGTGTTAGCTAAGGTGGGTAATGGCTTTGATAGGATCCGTACCGGACCGAGGTGTCCGTGTGACGCGTACCCTACTTGTGGGTAAAGATGTACAACCTCCGCAGAGTGTCAAACCTATTCGAATAGCCGTGTCCACGGTATTGGACGAGTCACGGTGTGGTCACAAAAACTAGTATTTGGGATGGGATGTTTTCTCGGTGTGAGTTGTTCTCCGGATGTGTGTGTGTGTGTGTGTGTGCCCGGGCTACGACGGACGGGAAGTCCGGTAGTTCCACAAAGGGTTTTCCTAAAACAATTGAGTTACTTGGGTTATGAAAATGATTGGTGAAAACCTTTTTGGAGATGAACCCCCGCATGTGTAAGTTTGCAAAATAAATCTTAGCCTCGATCCTTGTTATACCTTATGCATGATATCGCTTATAAGCCCCTCCGTGGGTGGGGTTGGATTTGCCGAGTACGTATGTGCTCACCCTTGTTTTACTACTATTTTACGAGAGGAGGATCCCGATTACATCTCCGAAGACGTTGAGTAGGTCGCGTGCCCTACACCCAACCGTGCCTCGTGTACCCGTGGCCCTACCGAAAGCTTCCATGGTGTGGTACTCGAGGAGGCTATGGAAGCCTTTGCTATTGTAGTGTGGTCGTTAGCGTTTGTGTTGTTCTTTGTAGCATTGGCACTACCATGCCCTTTGTGTCGCCGTGATGTAAAAGATCGATTCCACCCGTTGTAATAAATGTGCTACCGGCCTCTTGGGACTGGTATTTGTGTCACATTTAGTCACCTCTGATGAGGGGACGCTTCAGGTGGTATCAGAGCCGTAGGTTGGCCGTAGGACATGACCCCTAGGACACGAGATCTCCTCTGGCCTTCTCTAACCTTTCCTTTGCTGAGCTCACCTTTTCCCAAATCCTTACCTTGATTCTTGCCTCGTTTCCGCATGCCTAATCCCGAGTGGAACGGAGGAATTTGCCCCCGTCCGGCCCCGGCCTCCCTAACCCTGTTGCTACTCGGCCCTAGAGCGCGTTGGAGTAAGGGATCCGCCGCAGTTCGTCTACCGAGAGTACGAACGCTTCGGCACCCTTCGGTGTAAGCCGCCGATCTTTGTGGGAAGGAGCACGCTTTACCCCGACATAGAGCCATGGTTCGTCTCCGCCACCGGTTTCCGCTTTGCCGACACCTACCCCAAGGTCGCTCGGAAGGCCCCGCGTCGCCTACGAGTGGTTTATAGACAGCACCTCCGAAGGACTCCAATGGGATTCTTTCCGCCCTCCGGAGGAAGAGGACGCTCGTGGATTGATCGCATGAGAGGTTTGGAACGAGAGGAAGAAGACTTAGAAGAGGCGCTTTCCCACCTATCCATATACCTCGCAGGCCTAGACCACCTTTATCGGGAGCAAGCCCAAGAATCGAAGCGACAGATCGACGGAGCGGAAAGAACGAACGAGGATAGAACTAGAAAGGGTGAAGACAACCATAGCGAAGTTGAACTACACAACACAAAGCAAGAATACCTCGGGGAAAGAGAGCGCACGCCGTTGGCCCATAAAGCCCTATGGGATGAACTAAAGGAGCGAAGGAGCGAGAGATGAAGGAGCCGGAGCGGGAAGAGGATGAACCCGAAGAAACCCACTGGGACAAAGGGACCCAGACTGAAGATGAGATACTGGAGCAAGATCTTCCACCGAAGAAGCGCCGTATCCAGCTAGAGGCAGAATCACCATGAGACTAGGGTGTTTAGGCTAGAAATCGAGTCCTAGCAGTAATAAGTGTACCCCGAAGGATGTACCCCAACCTTCCTACTAAATAAAGTTATCCATCTCTTGTACCCCACTACAACCTGTTCAACCCTATCTTTGTTTTCAGATGGCGGAAGATGGATGGACCCAAGGCGTGTGCCAGGAGGAGCCTGGTTTTGCTCGCCTACTCATCCACTCCCTGGAGCGCCTCGGTATCACTGAGCGCCCTAGGTACTACAGCAGAGAGTACGAGCAACTCGGCACTCTTCGCTGTAGAGTGGTCCTCTCCGTCGCTAGAAGCAACCGCCACACCAACATCGAGCCGTGGCGCGTGACCGCCACGGGGTTCCGACACCGGGATACCTATCCTTTGGCCCTCGAAAAGCCCTTCGCTACCCGTGCCGAATCTACGAAGAGCACCTCGTCCCCACACCGATGAGGTACTTCCCTCCCGCCATCGAACCCCGCTTTGGCAAGCCCGCATGAGGAACCCGGAACGACGCCGCCACCAAGAAGACCCGCTATACCATGTAGTCGCCTACCTTGTCTCCCCCCGGACAAGCTCTTTGATGACCGGGCCGGACACTTGAGGGAACGGATCACGGGCCGAGCAAGCCGAAGTCACGGTGCGGATGCACCAAGTCCGAGTGGCTCAAGCTGAAGCAAGGACTGCAGCCGCCATAAGCAGTGAAGCCGTTGCCCAGGAAAGCCTCGGGAGAATCCAGGACCAACGCATGCAAGAATGGACCCATGGTGGAACGCCTGTTCCAGCCATTGGGGAAGCTCAAGTCCTGCTGGGAACACCCCTTGTAGGATGGGGAGGAACCATCGAAGTTCCCCCAGCACCACCAGCAGCCACCGAACCCCCAACAGCTACCACTGAAGCCGCAGCACAGCCTCAGGAAAACGGAGACCCCGAAGGCGGAGACAATGACGAGTTGCTCATTCCGCCGGAAGAACACTCGACCCCCGAGAAGACGCCTCCCCTCGCGAGTAGTGTGCCCCAAGACCCAGGGAATGAAGCCGTACCGGTCCAAGTCGCGCCCTTAGCCCTTAGTCATGTAGTGTGTCCGCGTAGTCGGATGTATCCTCCTCACCGGTTTGTAATAAAAACTCGTTTGTGCTTGCTTGGTTGCTATGTGTTTGTTATGTGCTTACCGGCGAATAAACCCCCGCCTTTTCAAAAAGAAATCCGTTATAATCCACTTAAACATCACATAAAACTAGATCTCTTAGAAACCCGCTTCTTTACGAGATGGTTTCCAGGCGCCCTGTCAGGACCCACCGGTCGGACGCTGAGGGATCGCAAGCCGATCGGAGGGAGCGCCTCCACGACCAGGAGGTTAACCAAAATGAAGATGGAGGAGAGAACGTGGTCCTACCACCGCCACCCCCTCCTATTGACTTGGCTCAAGTCTTAGCCAACCAGACTGTCCTGATGGAGGCTATCTTCAATGCCATCAACCGCCCAAGACCCCGTGCTATGAGCATGAATGAGAAGCTGATCGAGTTCCTCAGGACTAAGCCGCCCACCTTTAGCGGGTCGGTGAATCCTTTGGACGCTGACGATTGGCTGAGAGCCATCCTGAGGGAACTGGAGCCCCTCCACTGCGAGGACCATGACAAGGTTCTCCTGGCGCTCACCACTCACCGGACGCCCTAGCCCGGTGGGAAAATTACTGCGCCGCAGCCAAGGATCCCTCCGCCATCACATGGGATGAATTCGTGGAGGAGTTCCGTCGCTACCACATCCCGGAGGCCACACTGAAGCGGAAGGCAGACGAGTTCCGCGAACTCCGCCAAGGCAACATGTCTGTGGAGGAATACACGTACCGCTCATAGAGCCGGCACGCTATGCCCCGAGGAGGTGGATAAAGACTCCAAAAAGCAAGAGATGTTCAAGAAGGGGCTGACTCCGGAACTGAGGACACCGCCGACTCCTCGCATTTACCCGGACTTTAATACCCTTATGAACATGGCAATCCTCACGGAAAGAGCAAAGGCCGAGGAAAAGAAGGAAAACAAGCGCAAGTTCATGGAACACAAGGCCAAGCGGCAAGAAGAGCGATCCCGGAGGCCGAGAAACTTTGGACACCCCATGTCCGGGTTCCAAGCTCCTATGCGATACGAACCCAATCCCAAGCCACGAGCTCACAAGCCCCCGCAGCCCGCCTCAAGCCCTCCTACAACCAGAGTGCCATGAAGCCCCCACGGAACAACACCGACCGGATCACTACCAATAACAACAACAACAGCTCCCGAGTGTGTTTCAACCGCCGAGAAACCGGCACTTCATCGCCAACTCGCCCCTATGCTAAAAAGCCGCCACCACCACCTACTCCAACTCGGTGAACGGGCCAAGGCCACTTGCGTCGGGAGCCAACCGCATGCCGGTGCGCGGCAACAACAACTTCGGCAACAACACCAAGAACCGGCGGATGAGGCGGCCCCCGCGGTCATATGGACGCGCTCGGGTTAAACACATCAATGCGCAGGAGGCACATGAAGCACGGGCGTAGTACTCGGTGAGTTCCCGGTCGGCTCGCTTTTGGCTACCATACTTGTTTGATTCGGGAGCATCACACTCATTCATATCCTCAAGCTTTGTGGAAAAGCATAGCATACCCACGGTACTACTAAAAGCACCCCTAATAACTCGAACGCCCGGAGGTGACATTAAGTGTCAACCGGGATGCCCCCGGTAAGGATTATTTTAAGTGGGGTAGAGTTCCTAGCGTACCTAGTGGTACCGAAATCCAAAGGGATAGATGTGATCCTTGGGATGGACCGGTTAAGCTGCACCATGGCCTCATAAGTTGCGCCGATAAAGTAGTACACCCGACCAATCCGGACGGGATACAAGTGACTCGCCACACCCGAGGACACAAAGCGGATATAATGGTTTTCAACATAGAAGCCAAGTCCATAGAAGATGTCCCAGTAGTACGAGAATACCCAGATGTGTTCCCCGAAGAACTCCCTGGAATGCCACCCGACAGGGACATAGAGTTCGTAATCGACCTTATCCCTGGAACCTCTCCCATAGCCAAGAGACCCTATAGGATAGCAGCCCCTGAGTTGGCGGAATTGAAGAAGCAACTAGCAGAGCTCCAGCGAAGTGGGTTCATCAGACCAAGTTCATCACCATGGGGAGCCCCAGTGCTTTTCGTGGAGAAGAAGGATAAGAGCATGAGGATGTGCGTGGACTATCGCTCGCTGAACGAGGTCACTATTAAAAACAAGTACCCTCTTCCCGCGAATAGATGACCCGTTTGACCAACCGAAGGGAGCCGATATTTCTCGAAGGTGGATCTAAGATCGTGGTACCACCAGCTCAAGATCGGGGAAAGTGACATCCCCAAGATCGCCTTTGTCACTCGCTACGGGCAATACGAGTTCACGGTGATGTCCTTTGGACTAACCAATGCACCGGCCTACTTCATGAACCTAATGAATAAGGTGTTCATGGAGGAACCGGACAAGTTTGTCGTGGTCTTCATTGATGACATACTTGTTTACTCCAAGAGCGTGGAGGAGCACGAACAACACCTTCGAGTAGTGCCGGGGAAAGTTGAGGGCACACAAGCTATACGCCAAGTTCGGCAAGTGTGAATTTTGGCTAGAGAAAATATCCTTCCTTGGGCACATTCTCGACCGCAAGGAGTAGCCGTAGACCCCGGAAAGTTGAGACAGTCTCCAACTGGCAGCAACCAACCAACGTGAGTGAGATCAGGAGTTTCCTAGGTTTAGCAGGGTACTACCGGAGATTTATCGAAGGATTCTCCAAGATCGCCCGGCCCATGACAGAGCTGCTTAAGAAAGAGAAGAAGTTTAACTGGACCGAGGCTTGTGAAAGAAGTTTCAAGGAGTTGAAGAAGAGGTTGACCACGGCCCCCGTGCTAACCCCCGCCGGATATTCAACGAGACTTTGTCGTGTATTGCGACGCCTCCCGACAAGGGTTGGGATGTGTTCTCATGCAAGATGGGAAGGTAGTGGCATATGCCTCCCGTCGGCTCAAACCCCATGAGCGAGAACTATCCCACCCACGATCCGGAGTTTGCGGCCGTAGTGCATGCCCCGAAGATCCGGAGACACTATCCGATCGGGAACAAGTGTGAAATCTACACGGACCACAAGAGTCTAAAGTATATCTTCACCCAGCCCCGACCTAAACCTAAGGCGAGAGAAGGTGGCTAGAGCTAGTCAAGGACTATAATCTAGAGATCCACTACCACCCGGGAAAGGCCAATGTGGTAGCGGATGCCCTAAGCCGGAAAACCTACGAAAAGGCGGCACCCAAGAGTGCCCGAGTTGCAAGAGGAGATGGCTCGACTCAACTTACACATCGTCCCTCAAGGCTACGTCCGCGGTCGAGTGTTCGGCCTACCCTAGAAGAGAAGATCCGGAAGGCCCAAGAAGCCGACGAGGATCCGAGGAGGATCCGCAAGCATACCGGAGAAAACAAGGCCCCCGACTTCGGGGTAGATGACCAAGGCACCCCGTGGTACAAAAACGAGGATATGCGTGCCCGAAGGTGGAGATTTCCGACGGACCATCATGGATGAGGCACACAACTCGGCATACTCCATTCACCCGGATCCACCAAGATGTACATGGACTTAAAACGAAGTATTGGTGGAATGGGATGAAAGCGGACATTGCACGGTTCGTCGCCCACCGTGACACTTGTCGAGGATCAAAGCCGAACATCGAAGCCCGCAGATCGTTGCAACCTTTACCAATCCCGGTATGGAAGTGGGATGAGATAGGTATGGACTTCGTAGTAGGGTTGCCAAGGACTCATAAGGGACATGACTCCATATGGGTGATCGTGGACCGACTCACTAAAGTCGCTCACTTTCTACCCGTACGGACCACTTATGGTGGAGAGAAGTTGGCAAAACTCTACATAGAAAATATAGTGAAGCTGCATGGAGTGCCTAGCGAATAGTCTCGGATAGAGGGACCCGAGCTCACCTCTAGGTTCGGAAAAGCTCGCACAAAGCCATGGGCACCAAGCTAGACTTCGGCCTCGCCGTACCACCCACGGACCGACGGACGGACCGAAAGGGTGAATCAAATCCCGGAAGATATGTTGAGAGCTCGCGTCCTCACCTACGGCAAGGATTGGGAGCGAGCCTCGCCCTATGCGAGAATTTTCCTACAACAACGGCTACCAAGCAAGTCTGGGAATGTCGCCATTCGAAGCACTATACGGGAGAAAATGTAGGACACCCCTGATGTGGTCAGAAGTAGGAGAGCGTGCCCTGGTTGGGCCCGCACTTATAAAGGAAGCTGAGGAGCGAGTAGCTGATATTCGAGAAAAGTTGAAAGCTGCCCAGTCCCGACAGAAGAGCTACGCAGACAAGAAAAGGCGTGAAGCGAGCTTCAATCCAGGAGACTTCGTCTACCTCAAGGTTTCACCCATCCGAGGGACTCGGAGGTTTCAAGTACACGGGAAGTTGGCCCCTCGGTACATCGGCCCGTATAAAGTAATCAAGAAAGTCGGAGCGGTGGCATATCGGTTGGAGCTACCCGAGGAAATGGCGGATATACACCCGCATTCCACATCTCTCGGCTACGCCGATGTTTGAAGGTTCGGAAGAAAAGCGAGTACCGGTGGAGACCATCGATCTACGGCCGGACCTTAGGTACCAGGGAGGTGCCCGTCAAGATCTTAGACACTCGGTCAAGCGGACAAGAACGACCGAAGTACGGGTGTGCGAGTACAATGGAGTAGACACGGGGTGGAAGAAGCTACGTGGGAACGAGAGGATGCACTGAGGAAAGAATTCCCCCACCTATTCGAGACTTAGCCGAATCTCGAGGACGAGATTCATTTTAAGTGGGGTAGGTTTGTAACGCCCGCGTTTTTAGCTCTAAATAAATCACCTACTAAATCATGCGTAATTTCAAAAACCGATCCGCCGAGCTCAATTACCATTCGGATCCTAGCCACCGTTCTCTCTCTCTCTCTCTCTCTCTCTCTCTCTCTCTCTCTCTCTCTCTCCCCGACGCGCGTGCCGCGATTCCCGCCGGAACCACACCACGGCCGCACCCCCCGCGCGCCTTCCCAACGCCGCGGTCGGCCACCGGCCGGAATCCCGCGCACGCCGCGGTCCCGCCGGCCGGTCCGCCTCGCCATCACCGCCGGCCCGAAAATCACGCCGACACCCGGAAATCGGAAAACCCCGCAAAACCCTCCCCTAATTTCCCTAACGATTTTCCAAATTTTCTAGACTTTTCCCCAATTTCTTTTCCTCTCTTTTTCCTATTTTTCTTTCCAATTTCTTCCTTTCCTTTCTTTTCCTTTTTCCTTTTCTTTCTTTTCTTCTTTTCTTTTCCTTTCTTCCTTCTCTCTTTCTTCTTCCCTCGCTCCTCCTCCCCGGCCGCGCTCCTCGCCTCCTTCTCGCGGCCCGACGCGCGTGACCCCGCCCCCTCCTCTCGTCCGGCCGCCGGCCCGACCGGATTCGCCGCGCGAAGCACGCAAGGGCGGCCCCGCGCCGCCGCGGTGGCCTCGCCGAGCCGCGACACCCCCCCGGAGCCGACGACCTCCATTAAACGCCCCGCCCGACCGGTCACCTCCACCACCGGCCGAAGCCTGCCCCGCGCCACGCACTGCACAAATTGACCCGTACCGTCTCGAGCCGTCGCGTCGCCGGATCGCCGCCTCGCGAAGCTCCCCAAGCTCGCCGGAGTGGAGCTCGCCGGAGAAATATCTCCACCCCAAACCGCCTCCCGCCGCCTATAAAAGGGGCCGACGGCCTCCCCGGCTCGCCGCACCACACCATCACAGCCTCATAGCGCCTCCTCCCCTCTTCCCCAAGCACCACCGCGCCGCCGCCCCCTAGCGCCGCCGCCGCGCCCCTGCTCTCCCGTGGAGCCGCCTCCACCGTGCGCAATAGCCCAAGGTGAGCACGGGAATGAGATCCCCTCGGTCTCCTCTCCGTTTTGCCCCATCTCCCGGCCGCGCCCATGGCCAAGGTCGCCGGCGGGCACCCCCCACCCGCCGGCCTTCCCGCACGGTCCGCCCCCCTTTTTGCCTCTCGTTCGTTCGCAAGGAAGAAGAAGGCCTTTAGGCCAAAAACCCCCGCCTCCTTTCTTTTTCCTAAAGAGCCCCCGCCCCTATTCTCCCTCTCTTTATTCTTTTCGTATAGCCCCTGGATCAATAATTAATTATAGATTAAATACTGTCAAACCCCAAATAATTTACAAACCAGGCCCTAATCAAGTTTATATTATTATAATCACCCCCTTTCCCCATTAATATAAATTACCAATAGGTCCTTAATACCTATAACCCCTCCTTAACCTAGCCTTTCATACACGCCCTTCCTTCCCGGTTAAGACCAAACATTATCGCACCCCCCCGCCGAACCAACCCCTTTCCTAGGGCTTATAAATACCCCTCTCCGCTCACTTCCCCCTCCCCGAGCTCGGCCGGAAACGTGTGTGCTAATATTGCTTGCTTGCTTGTGTGTATGCCATAGCCGACGGAGTAGACGGAGTAAGGTACCCCGAGCCGGAGGTCGAAGCCGACTACGCGAGCGAGGGAGCCCGAGGTCCCGAACGCCGAGCCGGCACTCCCCGAAGACTTCGAAGACGGCAAGTTCAACCTCCCCCTTTGATGCATGCTTCTGTCCTAGTTTTATAAATATACCCTATACCCGTTTTATAAATTGCATATTGTTTTACTGCAAAAACATGGTAGGATAGCCACCCTTGATTGCTATGATTGAACCTTGTTTTGGCCTAAATGAGTGCTTTAAAAATGTGTGTGTGCTTTCAAAATGTGTGAGTGCTTTAAAAACAAAAAGGGGATATGTTTGGAAAATGAGTAAAGAACTGGGTAGACGGGATGGACGTGTGTGTCAGGAGTATGGGTGAGCTCGTACTTGTGTGGTTGAGCGTGTTGGGAGTTGTCCATCTTGTCGGTTAAGGACCGGGTTGCGTGACATCTCACCTGACCCAAATCATCGTACAACCACTCGACCGTTGTATGTGGCAACGGCTTAGCATAAATCCCTCTAGTTAATCTACTTGCCATCTGGTGTGCGGGTGAGCAGCGGGAGACCAAGGAGTAGGGGTACGCTCGTGTGAGGTACGCCCCGGTTATGTGGGATAACCCCTTGGGTGCTTCCGTGGTGGCTCGTAGTGTTAGCTAAGGTGGGTAATGGCTTTGATAGGATCCGTACCGCACCGAGGTGTCCGTGTGACGGTACCCTACTTGTGGGTAAAGATGTACAACATCCGCGAGTGTCAAACCTATTCGAATAGCCGTGTCCACGGTATTGGACGAGTCACGGTGTGGTCACAAAAACTAGTATTTGGGATGGGATGTTTTCCGGTGTGAGTTGTTCTCCGGTGATGTGTGTGTGGTCGTGTGCACGGGCTACGACGGACGGGAAGTCCGTAGTTCCACAAAGTGGTTTTCCTAAAACAATTGAGTTACTTGGGTTATGAAAATGATTGGTGAAAACCTTTTTGGAGATGAACCCCCGCATGTGTAAGTTTGCAAAATAAATCTTAGCCTCGATCCTTGTTATACCTTATGCATGATACGCTTATAAGCCCCTCCGTGGGTGGGGTTGGATTTGCTTGAGTACGTATGTGCTCACCCTTGTTTTACTACTATTTTACGAGAGGAGGATCCCGATTACATCCCCGAAGACGTTGAGTAGGTCGCGTGCCCTACACCCAACCGTGCCCGTGTACCCGTGGCCCTACCGAAAGCTTCCATGGTGTGGTACTGCGAGGAGGCTATGCAAGCCTTTGCTATTGTAGTGTGGTCGTTAGCGTTTGTGTTGTTCTTTGTAGCATTGGCACTACCATGCCCTTTGTGTCGCCGTGATGTAAAAGACGATTCCACCCGTTGTAATAAATGTGCTACCGGCCTCCCGGGACCGGTATTTGTGTCACATTTAGTCACCTCCCGATGAGGGGACGCTTCGGCGGGGAGGAGATGTGCACTACGTGACCGTAGAGCAAGACCCTAAAATTCCATCATTAAAATAATGTAAGCAACAATGTGTTTAGATTTTATTATCTAAGGATTAAATAAATTATCGATAAATTTGGCGTTTAAAATATTTAAATATCATTTTAATAATTTAGAAGCAATAAGTGCTTTTGCATCCGAATTTGAATGCATGAGTTTTGGTTGTGGTGTGGTTTTAAAAGTCTTAAAATAGTTGTGAAAAAGTCTTAAAAATATTGGTGAAAAAGTTGAAAAATTTTGTGAAAAAGATTTGATTTAAAAAGGTTTGAAAAAGATTTGAAAAGGATTTGAAGGAAAAGAAAAGAAAAAAAGAAAAGAAAAAAACCAAACCTATCTAGCCTTCCCGCGAGCCCACCCCACTTTCCCTCCTTCCTCCCCCGGCCCGCTCCCCTTCCGGCCCAACGAGCCCACCAAGTGCCGCTCCTCCCCTCCCTCTCTCTCACCCTCTCACCGACGGGCGGGGCCCACCCGTCGGGGTCACCCCTAACCTCCGGCCCGGCTCCCCTCACTCCCCGTGCCGTGCCGACCGCATTGTTCCCCGCCCCTCTCGCCTCCCCGCGCCACCCCTCCTTGAATCGCCGTCATCAAAGTGCAATTAAGCTCTGGATTCACTCCTCCTCCTTTATTCCCTACTGTTTCTCCTCCATCAAGTACCCCTTGATTTCAGTCAAAGCCGCCGGCGCCCCTGGCCATTGATGGCATTCCTCCGCCCGGTCGCTGGCCCCTCTCCTTCCCTTTTCCTATAATAGCCGAGCTTGTGCACCACGTGCTCCCTTTCCACACCGCTCACGCACCTGCACACCCCCATCCTCGCGCTCGCGCCGTCGCCGTCGAATTCCCACCGCCGCAGCTGGTGTTGCCATGCTGATTCGCTAACTCCGTCGATCTTGAGGACGAACGAGCATCGCCCGCAGCTTCACCGAGCCGAGCCGCACATCCTCTACCCCTTCCCGTCGCCGGAGACCCACCGGAACCCCACCACCACCACGGACCGCCGCCGCCGCCGCAACCCTCCACCACCGGCCATCCTCCCGACCGTCTCTCGTCCAAGGATAAGACCTTCAAGTGTTCCCCATCATCTTCTCTTCATTTTCCCCTATTTACTCGAGCTCCTCGTGCCTTAGGTCACCGGCACCGCCGATGCCCCACCCCGCCGGAGCTCGCCCTTACCGCCGATCCGCTTCTCCGGTGCCCTTCCCTCCCTTCCGAGCCCCCGTGTGAATCTCTCGTGGTCTCCTTTTCATTTTAGTAGTTTTTTCCGTAGCATTTGGTGGCCGGAGGCCCTTTTGGCCGCCACCGGCGAGCCGGCCCGGCAAGGCGCCGCCGCCTGGCATCGCGCGCCGCCGCCTGGAAGGCAGCCGCGGCTGCCCACCCGCTGCAAGCAACCTCCACCGCCCGATCTGAGCCGACGGCTCAGATCAATTCGAGCCACCCGGTCAAACCGAGCCATACCGGTCAAGTTAGGGTTGCGCCGGCAAAATTTCTAAAGAGTCCCTGACTTTTTCAGTAATTGCATGCCGGTCCTTCCACCATATAAAACCCTTGCAGATCCGCCCCTAGTTATTATAATCAAGCCCTTGGCCTTTCAAAAATTCATACCCGCGGTCCAAGGCCCACTCTTTTGCACCAAAGACCTCTAGATTATACCCAGAATTATGTTCTAGCCCCCGAAATCTTGCGAAACCCCCCCTAAAATTCCGGATCTTTCACAATTTAGTCCCCGAACCTTGTTTCACCATATCTTTTCCATCCTAGCTCCGTTTTACGCGTTCTTGGTGTCCACGCAACCGCCTTTTCAAGCCCGTCGGTTTTGGAACCTTGTTTTGACTATACCTTGTGCGTTTTAGCTCCGTTTTCACCGTTTCAAGTTGTGTTAGGCTCATATCAACTAAAACTATGTGATAGGACCAATGTTGTACATGTTCTTTGTTTTATAATTTATTTAAATGTTAAATATGATTAAATCTTATTATGCATACTTTTCTAATTAAAATCTAGCTAGAGTTCAACACGTGTTTTCATAAGAAAGTTAATATGATTAATACTAGTTAAACATTTTCTTTTAATTAAAAGTTAATTAGATGTATACCTCGGTTTTATAATCAAACTTAATTTGATTAATGATTATGCAATTTGATTTCTACTAAAATGTAACATAGGCTATATCCCGAGTTTTCTTAATTAAATGTTAATTTGATTAATATGAATATAAATGTGTTTTTAAGTTGTAATTTAATTAGAATAACTCGAAATATAAAGATAAGTGCCTAGATGCTCTACATGCTTCTTTTGAATTAAAATGTTTAATTTGCATAAGTTAATCTTGAATATTTATAAATAAAATTGAACTAGGCTTACATCATCTTTTAAATACAAATATAACTCGCTTAATCATTAATAGGGTATTTCTTTGAAATAACCTATACACATGACTTTATTTAATTAAAATATACTAAGCACATAGCTAGCTCTTGTTTGTGATCATCCAAATCTCCCGATAGTTCCTAGTGCTTGTGTTCGCGTTCCTAGAGCCAACCCTTGTTCTCTCTTGGTGAATCATCTATGTTATTACACCTAATCTTTCCTAGCCACCTTTCTTTAAAGCTACCTTGTTATCCGTTTCTTCCGTCGGATCGCCTTTACCTTTGCTTGGTGTATTGTTTTATTTATTGTATGCTTTCTTGTGTGCTCGTAGACATCGTGCCGGTTTCAAGCGAGCGACCAATTGAAGTAGATCAAGAGCAAATGTTTGAAGAAGAAGAAGAACCTTAGTGTTTAAGAAAGGAAGGCAAGTGGACTTCTCCCCCCGCATATTCTATTTTTGTCCCACACAACTTGCATGATAACTAAGTTTACTTTTAAATGTTGCTTGCATAAATTTGATGGGAAAATCACCTTTTTAAGGACATGACTAGATTTTATCCCTATTACCTTGGAGAACCCTTTTAAATAAATGTTTGGGTAGAAATGCTTAGTTGCTATAACTTGGGATGGTTAAAATGAATTTTTTACAATATGATGAATGTTGATCATGATAACCTTTGGTGATATATATGTGTGTGTGATTATGGTTAATAACAAGATCATATGGTTTAATCGGAACATGGAGAACCACCCGGAAAACGGTGCAACCATAGTCCATATGGCTCTGGCTTAGCCAATTAATTAGGTGTGTGATTGTACGGTGACCTTATCCGAAAGGAACACAGGGGGCTCGGGGTTGCAGGGGTATAGCCCGGTTCTTTTGGGGTAGCAGCCTTTGCTAAGGTGCTGACCACTAGGGAGGGTTATGGTCCGCCCTGAGCTGTAACTGTCGTGGGTTGTTGGTCTTTTGCATATCTTTGTAAAGGCTTCGTAGTGGACCCCTAGCCACTCACCTCGGAAGTGTTTAAGGGTCTGATCAACCCAGGCAACATGGGGAACACGAACTGTGGGTAAAGTGTACAACCTCTGCAGAGTGAAAACTGATTGATCAGCCGTGCTCACGGTCAAGAGCGGCCTGGACCCTCACATGATAATCAAATTAAAGATGGAATTAAATCATGGATTCTTGTGGTTTTTGAGAGGAGATTGTCGTATGGACCTCCCCGGGCCCACTACCTCGGTGGGTACCGGGACCGACTACTCGGTGGGCCCCCGGGACTACCGGCTTGCGCTACATGGCATCTAATGGCGTGGAGCACAAGGACTACACGGAGTAGTACTCGGTTAGGGAGGCCGTACATGTTCCGCATTGTATGGAGGACTCCTAGACGTACTCGGCTAGTACTCTCTCCCTACTCCGACTTGTAACCCTGCCTCTCGGACTATATAAGGCGAGGCGGGGACCGATCTCTAGCATCCAACCTCAACATAACCTCATCACGGCGCACTATTGCACCATCTTGTAATCGTGCCCAATCAATCCCGAGCTACGCGGCATACGGGACGTAGGATATTACGCACCTCGCGGCCCGAACCCTGTCTAAATTGTGTGCCACGTGTCTCTTCCTTCGAGTTACCGATCTCGGTGAGGCCACATTCATCTACTTCGGGTACTCCCCTTAGTAGGTTGCCGGTCTAAAACACCGACGAGAGATGTTTTCCTAAATGCTTAAGTGGGTTGGTATAAACTTACATCTAGTAATTAGGTGCTTGCTAATAAAAATGTGACCAACATTAAAATGCTAACCGCAAAGAAACTCTTAGCCTATTCTTGATGGCCTTGCATCTTCCCCAACTTGCCGAGCTCCAACCATAAGTGTGCTCACCCTTGCTTACCCGCCGTTCGAGAGGAGAACACCGGGAAAAGAGTACTTCGGCGATTACGAAGAGTTTTGAGGCTCGCGTGCCCCCGATCGGATGCTCGTGGAAGATGAAGATGGAGTTGCATCTTCATAGTTATCGTTTGATCGTTGTGAAGACCTTCGAGTCTATCGTCTGAGTGTAATAAAAGATAATGTAATGGTTTAACTCTTGTACGTTTTTATTGTTGTTTATTGATATTTCACTCATGACGTCTATCATATGTGTGTAAACTTGATCCTGGCGCACATATGAGATGCATTTGGTTTTCTTCAGAAAATCAGGTGTGACAGATAAATAAGCTTTTATATTAATCTTTAAAAGGGAAAGTGTTTAATATTGTTGTCAAGGTGAATATGGTCAACCATATGCTCCTTGTGGACTGTTTGCTACTATTTAGATTAAATTAAATTAATTACACTCTAATCTTTGCATGTACATCCTTCGCGTAGAAGTTCCTGACGGTAGTTACACGCTCGTGTCGGCTGACAAGGACGAGGGAGCAGGAGGAGATGTGCACTACGTGACCGTAGAGCAAGACCCTGACCAAAGTCCGGAAGGTTGTGGGACTGCTTGTGCTAACGAAGGCAAGCCCCGGTTTAATCATGAACTTATGTGTTTACTTTTAAGCTTCAGAATCTATCATTGCTATCGTGTGTGCATTTACGTTCAGGAGTTGAATTGGAACCCTAGTTGCATGATTCCTAAGTACTTATGATCTTCTACTAGCATGTTAGGTCGCTAGTTGCTATGCTTTAAGGATCCGGTACAAGTCGAGTGATGTTCGTCACTCGCGAGAATAGGATCTCCTTTATGGAATCACCATATTGATTAATGGATTGCTCATGTGGTAAGAGCATGGGATTTGGGCTCCAGTCCAATGGCCTCATTGGTTAAGTGTTTGAAAGTACTAAACACTTGTCGGAAATGGGTACGGTAAGCCTAGTACCTAAATGAGGCGGCACGGGGTTTTACTACCACTACTCTTAGGGTTGCGGCCCCAGGCTCACCACCCGAGTGCATGTGTGAGGCTGGGTGACCTTGGTGGTGTAGCCCAGATAAACCTTGTACTTAAGACTATGAGCTATTATCCCAAACCGAAGAATGACGGGAACCACCTGGTTGGTGAAATCTTAGTGAGGGCACCTCTCGTGTGTTTAGGTCCAGCTTGCAAGGTTTGAATTTATCGATTATTGGCCTCTCACCGTTATCTGAGACTACTTAATCTACTGGCCATGATATCCCTTTATGATGGAACTTTGTGAAGATTATTATTTGATTAATTATCTTGTACAACTATGATTGCAGTAGTTGCTTGTCTAGTAATGATTACTTCTACTAGAACTTGAGCTAAAATGTGAAAGTAAGAAATCACTACTTAGTAGCTTTTTGGCAAACAAACCCACTAGCCAAAAGCCTTGCATGATTAGAGGTAACGTCTTTCTTTTAGACGAGTAAGCCTTGCTAAGTATTAGTATACTCAGTCTTGTTGTTTAAATGTTGTTTCCAGGTAATGTATGTGATGTGTGGCCTAGAAAACTTCCACCCAGCTGGGAGCTGGAATGGGTGGATGATGACGAGTGATTACATCATGGACAAGCCTCCTATGATGTTGATCGTACAGTTTAGTTTATTCCGTTGTTTTTAATAAACTCTGAACCATTTACTTTCATGTCAAGAACCATGGTTTGTAATAATGGACCCTATGGGGAATTTGATGTGAATTTGTTAGGCACTCTGAACTCTCCTTCGTGGGAGTTTTAATGCATACGTTTGATCCTCTCTGTGTTTTCAAGTGATTTACCCGGCGCAAACCCGGCAACACTCAACGGGATGATTCGTTATTATCGCTTAATGACCAAATGGAGTGGTTTAGACGATAGTACGAAATTATCTCGGATGGGGTTGTCACATGTCATTCAAAAGCATGGTCACGAACACCACGTACACCGCGGACGCCCCGTTGGCGTCCGCCGCGTCGAGGACGAGGATGTAGTTCACCCCTTCCACTATCTGCATTTCACCGCGGGTCACCCGACCGAATTGCAGCCTATCGTTGGCCTGCCTAGTGTGCTCTGCCACTGCCCAGCAGCCGAGCTCACGTCCTCGAGGATGCTCCACCCGCCGTCGAGTGGCGGCCCCGAGCGATCCATCATGGCCCGCGCGGCAGCGATGGCGAGCAGCATTGCTGACAGGAGGAGAGCTCGTATAGCAGACATCGTTTGGGACATTTTTGGTTGTGTGACAGTGAACTTACTTGCGAGTTGAAGGACATGTTGTACATCTATCTATATGTCCATCTTTCTATCTGTCTATCTATCTGTCTCTCTGTCTGTTTCTCTGTCTGTCTATCTATCATATATATATTTATTTCTTTCTTTTATTCTTCTTTCTTTTTTATTTTTATTTCTTTTATTTTTTCTTGTTTCTCTTTTATGTCTTTTTTTCTTTTTTTTTGTCAGGAAATGGTGTGTATATATTTGATACCCTGGGCCGAGCCAGTCATCCGAGCTTGCGAGCGCCACCTCTCCCGGCCAGGCTCTCCCACGAACCTCGATCCGGTTTTCTACCAGTTATTCTTGGTTTTCCCCTCCACCCCGAACCCATTTAGATCGTGGGTCAGTTGGTCCGTTCAGTTCCATCCTATCCCCTCCCCGCTTCGTTATCGCCGCCGCTCACCATCCTCGTCGCGTCTCCGACCGCAACAGCTTGTCCTCACCTTGTGCCGCCGGTCTGCCGCCATCCTCAACTCCCCGCGCGACGGTCCACCCCGGCCTTCCCTGTGGCGGTGGCGGTTGCTCGCTCTTCTCGCTCCCGGCCCGAAGGGGGGCTCGCGAGGTCGGCGTGAGCCCGGGAAGGAGGGAGGGATGCCGCCGTGCCTCGCGGCCGCCGGCTGGGGGAGAGAAAGAGGGTGAGAAGAGATGGGGCAGCGTAGGGAGGAAGGAGGAGCAGGTGTGGCAGCGCCTTTGCCATTAGTCCCCAGATTTGATTCGCCCTGCCACCGGCCGTCGTCTTCGATCCATCATTTTAGTTGACGGCTTTTCGCTAGCGATTCCGCCAGTCCTCGTAGGCGGTGAGCATATTCTCGCACCCCTGTTCTTATCTTTAATTCGTTGCTCTTGCGCCCCTTCCATCATAGAGGATTGGCGAGTTCCCGCCTTCCGAGCCGGAGTCGGAGCCGGGTATTAGTTTTAACAATCCGTGTAAACCCTTTCGAGTTCACGTGTGATTCGTAGGCAACCCTACGCTGCCATGGGGGCCTTCCTCCTTTGTGGCAGGCAGCTTTCCCATCATCTCTCCAAGTTGTGTTCTTCTTCATTTTCATCCTTACTTATGGAGTCTTCAAGTTCGTCTCTTTGTGCAAAGTTTTTAGGAAACGAGTCAAGAAGGTCTCTATTTCTAGGCCTCTCTAATTAGTTCCTTGCTCGTAGATCCGGTTCCCTTACATTCACAAGATGTTCAACGAGGTTCACCACGGGTCTCCACTAATATAATGTCATATACTCATATGTGCGGCTTTGTTTCTATGTTGTGCGGCTTTGTTTCTATGTTCTTTAACTCGGATCCCGTGCACTACACTCGGAGATGTAAAGTTTAGAAACTCATCTTGGTTCGATTTATTTTGAGAAACTACTCCGTAAAGTTCGGATGTGTAATCGTTATAATTTTGTTGTCTATAGGGGTAAGTAGAAGCTTGTCAACCCAACACCACTCATCCCGCAATCCATTGTATTGGACCAAATCTTTTTTTTTCTTTCATATGGTTGCAAAGCATGAGCTCAATACAAAAGATAAGATAATAAGAACGTGTCATAAGATTTGCAATTAATTCTTGGAAGTAGAGTGATTCAGAATGCTCTTCTATTATAGGTTGTTACATCTGCCATACGTGCCACTCGAAGTTGAATTCTCCAGTCAGATCAATTACCTAGTTCATTTAGTGTAAACAACACAACTTTCTAACTTTAAGCCTCCTTAAATTATGAATTCTTTGTTATATTTGACCAAACACTTGTCCAAATGATCAGTATTTAAGATATTAGTGTAAAACTTCTCAAAAAGTATGCCCAAAGTTGACTATTTGACTCTATTTTCAGACTTAGCATTTTTCATGTGTGAGGACCATGTGTAGTTCGAGGACCAGTGGATGGTCGCTTCCTTGTGTGATGGGTGATTGACAACGTTGTGTGGACTGATTCTTGGCTAAGTATTGCAGGTGCAGGTTGCGGCTTGACTGGTGTTGGTGCGGGTGAAGAACAAGCGCGAAAGGTCGTCGCCGGTGAGGCCTCCGGGTATGGAGAAGACAAGTAGGCTTCGTTCGAGGGACCCGGTGGCCGGCGGGGGTCAAGTGCGGGCCGCATGGTGGCATGAACAACAAGATGAAGTCATGGACGGTTTCTTGGTTGAGCCTCAAAACCAAGTTGAGCCGGGACTACGTGGGAGCTGAGTCATGAGTGGAGATTGGCGGAGGCTACACCGAGTTCGTGAGGTTTCCGGTGGTTCACCAGAAAACCACTGGGTTTCTTGGTTGATCCACAGAGCCAAGACCAAAGAACCGAAGACGGAGCCGCAGCGGCCGCCACCCGGTCGGCCGGTGGTACCGGTCCCCGGCCGGGGGGAGCACCGGTCGACCGGTGTGCGACGACGCGGTCCGGAGACTTCGAAGCGCGAGGACACGTGTCGGGATCGCATGGCTTGCGTCGAGGCTACGCGAGGTTGTGGTCGCGGGGCATCCGTCCGATGGTGAAGACATGAAACTTCCAAATCCGCCCTTGAGGGGCTTGTATCCCTAGTTATTAGGAAAGGGCATTTTAGACTTTCGGTTGCCTCCATATAACCCAAGAGGTGAGAGGATGGTAGCCAACTCCTGGAACCCTAGCTCATTTGTTTTCCTATTTTCCTTCCTATTTTCCTTAGGATTTCCATAGGACTAGCTTGAGAGCTTCATGGTGAGATCTTGTGAGAGGGTTGGATGATCGGGCGGCAAGCTAGACCTTGTATGAACCTTTGTTGCATGTATAGATGATTCGGCGTGGTTCCTCAAGGTTTGGATGTGTTGTTCCCGGTTGTTCTTGGTGGTGATTTTCGGAGCCCTCTCTTGGTGATTTCTTTGGGTTGTTTTCAGGACCTTTCTCTTGGGGATTTGATGGGGGAAATTTGTGGGAACCCCTCGTGGTTCTTTGGGCTGTGATTCCCCTCCCAAATCCGCGAGTAAAGGTGCTCGATTTTGGGATTTTCCGAGTTCTAGGGTTTGTGGTGTTCTTGGCGGGATTTCTTCGATTCCTCCTTTTTGGACGAGTTTTGGTGGGATTAAACTTGGCTATGGAGTCCTCATGAGGTGTTCCTAATATCCCCAAAGTCTTGTTCAAGTCCATGGAGCGATTCGGGAGATCGAGGTTTGGATTTGGGGGAGTTGACTCGTGGGTGCTTGTTCATCCCGAGTTGCCCGAGCTACACCGGTCCGACCGGTGCTCTTGACCGGTCCCCCCGGGTGCAACCCTCGGTGGGTTTTTGCTCGGGTGAACGCCCGTGTATGTTCGCCGTTGTCTCGTGTTGCTGCTTGTTTCGAATTTGGGTCGGTTTGGTGGTCGGTTGGTCCGTTTGGTGCTTTGGAGGCTTTCGGGCTTGGACCGGTCTAACCGGTGTGTCTCACCGGTCGACCGGTGTGGAGCCACTTAGTGAAAGTTTCCCGGTTTCACTAGCGGGGACCGGTCTGACCGGTGGTCCTCACCGGTCCGACCGGTGTTGGTCAGTGGACTCGAGGTTTGGTGTTCCGCTGCGTTCTCGGGTCGGAAGGTTGTGTGTTGGTTCCTAGGTCCAGTGGCACTCCAGTGGCTACGTGGGCTTGACCAACTTGGGTAGTGAGTTGGAGAAGTGTGTTGGAAGCCGCGTTCATCTTGTTGGAGTTTCCATCTCCTTCGAGAAGAATTTTTATCGGCTCCCATTCACTCCCCCCTCTCTGGTTCGCCGTATCGGTCCTTCAAGTGGTATCAGAGCCGGTTCGGGTCTTCATTGACTCTAACCGATCTAAGATCCAAGGATGATGTACCAGGAACGGGGGTTCGGGTCCTCCACACATCGATGGCAAGAACTACCGGATGTGGAGCAATCGGATGGGTGCGTTTCTCCGCGGAAAGGGTCGGATCCTTTGGGATGTCACGGTGGACACGAGGCTATGTCCAGTCGATGGACTTCGTCGCTCCGGGATCGAGGGACGGATTCGACGCCAACAATAAGGCGGTCGATTACTTGTTTCCTCGCTTTGTGTCAGCCTGTGTTCGATCGGGTGCACACCGAGCACTTGGCTTGTAGAATTTGGTCGGTCTTGAAGGAGGCTCATGTTGGGAATGCCTAGGTTCGGGGCACGGATGTATGCGACCTACGGAGAGAGTACGAGAACTTCACTCATCTTCTTGGTGAGTCCATCGATGCCTTGTTTCGGAGGTGCACGGTGGTTGTGAACAACATGAGGGCCAATGTGGACATGCTCCCGTACGATGATCATGATAGAGCGGTCAAGCTCTTACACTCTTTGGATCGTACGATTTGGGGCGGAAAGTTCGAGGCCATTGTGGAGTCGGAGAAGTATGACACTCTGACGGTGAACGAGCCGTTCTCGAAGCTCAAGTCGGCTAAGGTGGATAGGGGCATGATCGCCAAGCTTGAGGGTCCGACCGATTCCCGTAGTCTTGCCCTCGTTGGTGGTTCGAGAGGAAAGTGTTGACACAAAATTAGCACCCTGCGTCAAGCACACGGCAAGCCGAACAAGCTAGCTTCACACGCGAAAAGATTCCAAAGTGTGCCGATCAATTTTCCCCGAAAATTAACAAAAAGACAAAGTAGTTAAATTCCAAAGTTTGGAACTTGCCGGGTGATACCGAGACAGGTTCCATATTTACGGCTAGAAAGCCATGTGAGATGACATATAGCTACGGGAAGCTATCCGCCAAAGCAAACTAGGAGCCATTCGGGAACTTTAAAGTATAAAACGGGTATAGCCGAACGGGTGATGTAAGCATGACGATAGATCGATCTCTATTTGAACAAAAACGCATATGCGCAAAGATATGACCGATCCTCGTGGGTAAATAACAATAAACAATAAATAAAGTAAAAAAGCATGATCGTAAATGTGTAATAAACAAGCGTGCATAGGTTCAAAGCACTAGTCTACCGCATGTCTAGGTGTCTCCAAACCCGTCAAGCATGAAGCCAAACAAGTTTATCCACCGCATGATACGACTTGTTTGAGAATCACGCCACTATCCATAAATAGATCTATCCACCGCATGATACAATCTAAATATGGAGAGCTAAAAGCACACATTACTTAAGACACAACTTACGAACACGTTTTACTCGTGAAAGCATAACCGAATACAATGAACAGTAGAATCGAGGTCCATGAAGAAGGAACAAACATTACCAAAGAAAATAAATCTATCGAGATTGAATCGAAATCTAATCCACCGGATGATTAGCTCTAAAACAACCCAAAAACCCGTATCTACCGCGTGACACCCAGCTCTTTCAAGATTTATATAAGATTTGACAAGCTTGAACCCGCAACACGTAACAACCTAGATCGATTCGGTTTCGGCTATTGGGGAACATGTGATCCACGTGCTATATTAGACCAAGGATACAAACTTGAATCGCATAAGGATCATCAAAAGAGATAAAGCCGATTCAAACCAATCTAGATTGGGCAAAGAGGTGTTACATGAATTTAAACAAAAAGTAAAACTCAAAGCAACATAGGATAACTTAATGAATCTATTGAATTTTGCCAAAATTCAATAGAGCCGATAACTAGCTCCAAGCTAGATCTTAGCCCACCGCATGGCTCGTGATCTAACAAGAAAACCTCTTGAACCAAGCTTAAATCTACCGCATGATACTAAGCATGGTGACAAGACTACTTGTATCACGATCTAAATCCACCGCATGACACTAGACATGATACAAGGTTGCCGGTACTTACGGAGGTCGACGAATCGATGAACCCTCTCGAAGAACTCCACGACACGGCTAGAGGACTCAAGAGTTTGACGTAAAGTCGGTTTGTATTGAGAATATTTCGATTACAATTACATACATCCAGGGTCTATATTTATACCCTGTCATAGCATGACTCCGAATGGACTACGAGCACAATATTTGATACCTAATTTATCTCTAAGTGCGATCGCTTATCCATCCATTCGTCCCCTCCGCTCGGGCCACGTCATCATGCAATCTCGCAAAATCGGCGCAAACGGTCCTCTCGCCGAACGGAAGCAAGCGCCGACCGCAAGCTCCTTTGCTGAATCTTCCCGGAGAAACCTTCCTTCTTCCGACGGATTTTTTTCACCAAGCCGGGCCCACAAATCGGACTCCTTCTCGTACCAAATTTTGGTGTTAACATATGCCCCTTCAATTACGGGATAGAAGTGATTTTATTCCGAAATTGACTCCGCTTGCCGCGCGTCTTCAAATTGAATCGTTCAACACCTATTCTCTCTCCTCGCAATCCATCGGAACCTCCGTCCGGATCCAAACCCTAGGTCATCTTTTCCCCAAGCTCAAATCCCCAATGGCGAGTCAAAATCAAGTCGCTCGGGTAAATTTTATCCCCATAAGCTTCATTCGGCACCATCTTTTCGATTTTTACCTCAAATTTCTCCCTCGCCTTTTCTCAACAGGGAGCTTTCCACCGAGCTTTTGATTCGCACCGAGGCCAATTCGACGTCTTATTTACTCGGTCTCGTGGGAATTTTAGACCCTCGCGAGTTTATTGCGGCCGAATCCCAAAGAATTCCTTTCAAAGCGGCTTTATCTAAGCCTTCCCCGTGGCAAGATGCCTTCAAGAACTGCCCTTACCCCCAATCGCGAGTGGAGAAGTTGGTACAAAAGGGTGCTTGCGGATAACGGTGCCAAGACCAAAACTTGGGACAACCTCCGTATTACTCAATGTTTGGAGCTTTCTTTAGCCGAGACCCCGAAGAACGAAGATCTTTTGATAGCGGCTTGTCACTTCGGTCAAACGGCGTCAATGCCTTCCTCTTTGGTCACGGCCCAATGTCTCCAACCCCGGCCGATGTATACATGATCACCGACCTTGATGTTTCGGGATCCGTGTACCCCCCGGGACTTCGAGGAGGCTCCACAAGGCAAACAGGGGTGAAATCGGGAAGTGGATATAAATCATATATCTAGAATCACATAAAGGATGGCCCCCCGGGTGAAGTCGAATACGAGCATTCTTGAACATGTGGGCGTGCGGGTTTATTTTACCGTGGTAAAGCCAATGAACCCACTCGAATCATATTGTAATGGCTACACAGTTGGCTGGTGGTAAACGTATTCCTCTTGGAAAATACCTCCTAGGAAGTGTGTATCATATGCTTCACCAAACCATCTCTCAAATGCACACTGGCCAGAAGATACTATGTGTCAACGGCCCTTGGTGGTTTGTGCATGTGTGCGCCGCAACTACACATGCACCGGATTGCCAATATTGACCTCAACTATCGGCTTTTCCCTTCATCCGGCTACAACGAAGGTGAAGTTCAAATCACCGAGAGGATGTCAAACCTATGGGGAAGCCGCCTCAAGCTCGTTTCCATCAACCGAATGTCGATCGGCTTTTCGAGCTCTTCTTCGCAGGCTTCCCCGACCCTCTTTGGCTCCCCTACTTGGACAATGACAATTTAACCCTCCCCTGCGAATTCTCCTTTGAAGCCTGGACGCCAAGATGGAAGGTTTGTAGAAATCTTCAATATCTTCATCCATCCGTGCCCTCTCGCCACCTGAATTTTGTGGAGGGAGGTTAAACCACAGACTTATGAATACTATCGGCCGAATATGATGGCCGGACAGCTTGGATGTGGCCGGATGCCCCCAAGACTATTCCTTCATGAGTTCCTCAAACTCGGAGAGGAAATCAAGGACAGCATACAAGCCAGAAGGGTCTTCGAATACGAATGCAGCCCAACTCTTTACACCTGGCCTTTCACACCCATCACAATAGCTCACCCAACCTTCAACTCTTGGTGGCAAGAATTCCACGACCATATCTTTAGTGAACCAGTGCACTCATTCTGCTTGGAGTTGATGCCTAATTTCCAACCAACATCAGAGGTAACACACTTGTCCCTTTTCTTTTGATCAGACATATCTTCCACTAACCATGATTTTGATTTCTACCTGCGAATACGATGGCTCGCCCCTCGAGCTAGGACAATTGTTTATAATGCAGTATACCCAGTTTCAGCACTGGGATTCAAATCCCCAACTTTGGCTCAACTGATGGCCAGGTATGCCACAATGGACCCAATTCTCTTCAGTGCTACTGCTGATAAGAGAAAAGGCCTATCTCTGATTGCACCTCCAGCTGCCAAGAGGAAAAGAACCACCAAGAAGGTTCCTGTTGAGGTAAGATTTCCCCTTTCTTGATCACAAGATTACTCTTATTCTGACAAATTTCACCTTGTGCAATCTCGGGCTAAAACCCGGCGGCCTTCAATCTCGGAACCTCGCCAATGCTTCATCTATTGGTATGACCTTCATTACCTTGCTTTTTTTCTTAAAGACCAATACTTGCACCGGCATTTACCCTTAATCCGGCACTTGCGAAGAAACATTGATGAATCACCCTATGGAAACCTCTTCCCCTCAAAGCATGCAAGTTCACCAAGGGCCGAACCATCTTATGTTCAAGTGGAGATTTTATCTTCATCGGGGGCCCAATCACCCCCTTCTCAAACGGATGTACCCGGCTTCACCGGATATGAATCCATCAACTCAACCGAAGCTTCAAGCCCCTTAAGGGTTCAATCTCCTCCCGGCCAAGCGAAACCCCGGCATTAACAGAGGTAAATCCATCTTCACCTCGGCCCGGGAGCTTTAAATTTGCCGGGGAAAGCATCATCTTCCCTTCAAGCGAAGCTCCCGGCTTTGCCAAGGGCTCCTCAAACTCCTCGCTCCTCCGGTTGCTCAAGAAATCTCTTCGAACCTAAACGAGCCTTGCCCCGGTTCGGGGAATCGGGCATGAGGTAAGCACACGCGCCCAATTCCGTTATCTTCCTCTTTCAATGAACCACTCCCCGACTCGGCAATTTCACCTTTTCACCTCCTCGGGATCAAAATCCATCATAATCAAGCCCGTTAGTGATGAATGATCCAAATTTCGCCGAAACCGGAACCCAAAACCAAGCCTTATCGGAGGAAATCCGGACAAAGCTCAAAGAAATCTTCACCGGCTGCAAAAGGACGCTCGAGAACAAATCGGAGATGTCGATTATTTTGAAGGAATGCTTGAGCCCATCGGCCAAAAGCTCCCCGAAGACATCAAAACTTCGTTGGAGCCCATCTCCGGTTTGGACATTCATTATGTGGCAATAAGGCGAACCTTGAAGAATGTATCTTCCCGACCACCGTTGAGCAAAAGAAAGCCAAAGCCGAACAAGCCGCGAGGGGAGCACAATCCCTAACCGAGAGCCACAAGGGAATGTTGACCAATCTACGGTGCCGCTCGTGAATTGAAAATTGCCGTAAAAGCCGCATTGGAAGCAGAACCGAAGAATTTGTCCGCTGAAATAGAAGCCGATGACCGTAAAATAGCCGAACTTCCCGGATCGATAGAGAAAACCCAAGAGGAAGCATCATCGGCCATAACCGAGGTGAATCGGTGCAAGGCGGAGCTCACCGTCCCGTCCAATGCCCGTAAAGATTACCGGAACGGATGGAGAATATCCACCAAACAATATCAAATGCTTCCAATGCGGTTGCAAAGTACTTGAACATTTAGCCGTACCGAGCAACGTGTAACCGAACTAACCGTTCTTGTAATATTTTCCTTCCATAAGCTCGCTTCCCTTTTCTTTGCATGACTTCGATTGCAACTCGAACGATCCATTCGGCAACTAGTAGTTAGATAGTGCCATACCCGAACAACACCCCAATTGTAATTCAGCCGAACCGGTCAACCGAATACGACTCGGCTTTGAATCCCAAAACGACCCGACGGCGAGTCATCAAGGAAACCTCTCCACCTTCCACGTTTTTCGGGATATGTGCCATGATCCGAGGCCACGATCTTTCTTACCAGTCCTATAAATAAAACCGTAGGTGCCCCCAGCTCTCTACCAAGCCTTTAGCCTTCAAATCTTCGCCAACCTCAAGCCTTCTTCTCCAAATCATTAGCGCAACTCCGAGAACCATGGCGGCCAACAAGAACAAGGCGTCGTGCCGCCGATGAGGCGGAAGGGATCCGCGCCGCCGCGCGTCGGAGGCGTAATCGCCAACTTTTTCCGCCTTGTCGGCCGACATGAATCCTCGTCCCGCCTTGCCATCGGTTCCATCAACGGGGTTGTCCATTAAAAATTACTATAAGAGCCGACCGCTTGAATCGGCCGTTGATCACCGCCGACAAGCTCAACAGACCTTCACCCCGCCTCTTTCCCCGAGAAACAATCGATGCCTTGATATTCCCGCAAAGTCGGTTCTACATTTGCAACGCTCACTAAGTCATCTGCTTGGACCACCTCAATATCGTCATCTAAGCATTGAATGAGTTGTTGATGCATGGTAGATGGGATGCAGCAGTTGGCGTGGATCCAGTCCCGCCCAAGCGAAGCGAGGCTATAAGCTCCTTTGCCGTCGATGACAAAGAAGGTCGTGAGAAATGTCTTGGACCCAATCATCAAGTCCATGTGTACGCACCCTCTCGGTGTCTTAAGGATTCCAAGCGAAATCGTTCGGGATTATGCTCGTCGGCGTCGGATCTCCGTGGCCCATGCCAAGCTTCCCGAAGGTAGTGTATGGCATCACATTGACCACGGCCCCGCCATCAACAAACATCTTAGTCAATGGCTTGCCATTGACGTATCCCTTTAAGTATAGCGGCCTCATGTGTCGATTCTTGGCCGGTTTGTCGAAGGTGGCCTGTTTGGCTAATACCAGCTGCGCCATCAAACCCCCAAGCTGCTCATCGTCGTTGATTTCTAGGGACGTTTCCTCCTGCACAACCTGATTAGCGGGAGCCATGAATTCATTCGGCAAGAAGTATACCATGCATGCCGGAGCCGAACGACCCGATCCTTCGGGCTTGTCCTTTGGGCGCCGTACTTGTTTCTTTTGGATCCCCGCCCGCCTCAATTCACGGTTCCTCGTGCACCGAACCCTCCTTTTTTGGATCTTTCTCAAGCCGTGCGGGCACCATTGTCCCTCTTGCCGATGTGTTCGTGTTCTTCTTCTTCTTGATCGGCCCACCTATGATCGGCTTGCCTCTTCTCGGGATGATCAATGATTTCAATTATTTTTTGACACCGATCGTCACTTGGATGTATCCTTCCAATTCTTTCATGGACGGATCGGCGATTGACGATCTCCCGCCTATATTCAAAGTACCATCCACCGCATTCGGGGCGGTTTCTCAATGTAGGAAGTTTCAAGCCCTCATTCCAAGTAGTGTCCGAAGAATGCACACCCCCAAGGTGCACGCTCTTGTTCCCCGCGTGTGCCGGTCCGGTTCTTTCTCCGCGCGCTTCTTCCTCGCTCCCGCGCCTCTCATCCTCGTGTCTCCGCTTCGGTAGCGTTCTTTCTCTAACCGACGCCGCCACTTATTGAGGAGGATGTGCGTAGTGACCCCGGGTTTGGCCCTAGATGACTCCCCAACTTCAATATGGCTTCGGAGGATACAAGGGGCTTCTCCGTGGACATGTTCCAAGTGCAACTTGTCGTGGCCGGATCCACCGCTCCATCTTGTCTTGCTCTAGCCGACGTGAAGACCTTGACCTTTCCCTTCTCCTCGCTAGTTACCATGTTGACAGAAGCTTATCATATTCGGGGAAAAGGATGGCCATCCAGTTTCATTTTGTTGTCAAACTTCGTGTGTCCCTCCCGGATAGCCTTCGGATCCTCATCCCGAAGACCCCCGCGATCATTGATGGAGTGAGAATTCCTTTCATGGAAGCCACAATAACGTTTTTCTTTAATCCAATCGGGCCGAAGCATAGAGTGCCCTTCAGGCAACTTGATTCGGCCTTCTTTTACCAAGAACTCAAAAAGCTTATCGGCTTTGGTGACGTCAAAGTCGTATGTGCCCTTGGTCTGCTTGATCCAACGCTGGTTCATGGTCAACGGTTCCTTGCCCCACATGATCTCAGCGGCAGCTACTTCCTGATCATCGTCAGAATCTTCCATCTGGTCGGCCTTCTCCAGGAACTGATTATAGATGTCAGCTATGTCGTGTTGCTTGTTGAACCTGGTGTCCTTCTTAAACCCATAGGCCTGGTTGCTCATCAATGACAGCTTTTGAGACAATTGGCCCAGATTATCAAAATCCATACCGAACAACTTCTCTCGTACGGCCGGCATTCCTTCAACGGCCATATCGCCCAACCGATCATCCGGCGATTCAACGAGAAACACATGCCTTTAACGTCCCTGAACCTTCTGAGGAACTCTAAAGGCATCTCATTGTGCCTTTGCTTCAAAGTGGTGAGGTCGATGAGCTTCTTTTCTGTGCTACCACTGAAGTAATGGGCGTGGAATTTTCGCTCCAGCCTCCCTCCACGTGCCAACCGACCGGGGAGGCAAAGAAGTAAACCACTGGAATGCGGAGCCCGTCAATGACATGGGAAAGTACCTAACCCTGAACGCCTCATCAGCTGAGGCCTCTCCAAGCTGCATCAGATAACGAGCAATGTGCTCCACTGTGCTCGTGTCATCCTGCCCAGAAAACTTCGTAAACTCGGTGGGAGGCTTCACCCTAGGCGGCAGGATCACTCTGTAATACCACTCCGGGAAGGGAGGCGTGTAGGCTGGTCCTTGCATTTTAGGCTTGAGGCCGAATTGATTTTGCATCAGATCGGCCATCTTCTGAACCAGAATGTCGTCCTCCTGCACTCCTGCAGCTGCACCGTACCCCGGATTCGGGAGAGCGTCAATGGCGCCATAGTCCATAACTTCGTGGTAACCTCCACCATACAAGTTCTTCTGCAATCTGTTGCTAGCTGGGGCAATCTTGTAGGTGGAAGTGAGCGGAACTCCAGACGAACCGAACGCCATCTCCCCATACGTGGACTGATATGGGTTCGGCTGTTGAATCGGTTGACCTGTACTGCCTTGTGGAGGTGGCTGGACTGGCTGCCCCCCTGCGGCCCGCAGAGGAGGTTGAACTGGTTGACCTCCAGCGCCTTGTGGAGGGGGCTGGATGGGCTGGCTCCCAACGCTCTGTGGAGGAGGCTGGACTGGCTGGCTCCGTAGTGGTGGCTGAGCTCTCCGGTTGGGCAGCCGGACTCCCCAATCTCCGCGCACAAGTACCCCTGAGGGGATACCCGACTGAACATTTTCTCCATGCCCGGGCCAAACACACCCACCATCATCTGCTTGAACATGCCCAAGAAAGCCTTATGATGCCTACCCAGCATGTCATCCGCAGCATCGCGAAACGCTTGCATGCACTCTTCCTTCTCTTGAAGGGTGGTGGCGTCGCCCTCTCCCCGACAAGAGAACCCCGGGCATTTCGTTTTTGAGATACGGAACGCCACTTCTGTTCTTTTTGAATGACAGTAAACACTTCTCGCCGGACCCGATCCGTAGCATCTTTTAGCTGTTGTAGTTGCTCTGGAGAAAGGTCCTCAATGGCGACGTCCAGGATGTCACCGATTTCAGGCATCTTAATTTTTAACTAGTGGTCCCACTTCGGGCATGCCAAAAAGTGTGTTGACACAAAATCAGCACCCCGCGTCAAGCACACAGCAAGCCGAACAAGCTAGCTTCACACGCGAAAAGATTCCAAAGCGTGCCGATCAATTTTCTCTCGAAAATTAACAAAAAGACAAAGTAGTTAAATTCCAAAGTTTGGAACTTGTCGGGTGATACCGAGACGGTTCCATATTTACGGCTAGAAAGCCATGTGAGATGACATATAGCTACGGAAGCTATCTCACAAAGAACTAGGAGCCATTCGGGAACTTTAAAGTATAAAACGGGGTATAGCCGAACGGGTGATGTAAGCATGACGATAGATCGATCTCTATTTGAACAAAAACGCATATGCGCAAAGCTATGACCGATCTTCGTGGGTAAATAACAATAAACAATAAATAAAGTAAAAAGCATGATCGTAAATGTCTAATAAACAAGCGTGCATAGGTTCAAAGCACTAGTCTACCGCATGTCTAGGTGTCTCAAAACCCATCAAGCATGAAGCCAAACAAGTTTATCCACCGCATGATACGACTTGTTTGAGAATCACGCCACTATCCATAAATAGATCTATCCACCGCATGATACAATCTAAATATGGAGAGCTAAAAGCACACATTACTTAAGACACAACTTACGAACACGTTTTACTCATGAAAGCATAACCGAATACAGTGAACGTACCGAATCGGGGTCCATGAAGAAGGAACAAACATTACCAAAGAAAATAAATCTATCGATTGAATCGAAATCTAATCCACCGGATGATTAGCTCTAAAACAACCCAAAAACCCGTATCTACCGCGTGATACCCAACTCTTTCAAGATTTATACAAGATTTGACAAGCTTGAACCCGCAACACGTAACAACCTAGATCGATTCGGTTTCGGCTATTGGGGAACATGTGATCCACGTGCTATATTAGACCAAGGATACAAACTTGAATCGCATAAGGATCATCAAAAGAGATAAAGCCGATTTAAATCAATCTAGATTGGGCAAAGAGGTGTCACATGAATTTAAACAAAAAGTAAAACTCAAAGAAACACGGATAACTTAATGAATCTATTGAATTTTGCTAAAATTCAATAGAGTCGATAACTAGCTCCAAGCTAGATCTTAGCCCACCGCATGGCTCGTGATCTAACAAGAAACCCTCTTGAACCAAGCTTAAATCTACCGCATGATACTAAGCATGGTGACAAGACTACTTGCATCACGATCTAAATCCACCGCATGATACTAGACATGATACAAGGTTGTCGGTACTTACGGAGGTCGACGGATCGATGAACCCTCTCGAAGAACTCGACGACACGACTAGAGGACTCAAGAGTTTGTCGTAAAGCCGGTTTGTATTGAGAAAATTTCGATTACAATTACATACATCCAGGGTCTATATTTATACCCTGTCATAGCATGACTCCGAATGGACTACGAGCACAATAGTTGATACCTAATTTATCTCTAAGTGTGATTGCTTATCCATCCATTCGTCCCCTCCGCTCGGGCCACGTCATCACGCAATCCCGCAAAATCGGCGCAAACGGTCCCTCTGCTCGAACGGAAGCAACCGCCGACCGCGAGCTCCTTTGCCGAATCTTCCTAGAAAAACCTTCCTTCTTCCGACGGATTTTTTCACCAAGCCGGGCCCACAAATCGACTCCTTCCTGTACCAAATTTTGGTGTTGACGAAAAGGCTAACACTAACCCATCCACCAGGATGTTCTCTTTTTCCTCTTTGATGTCTATGCCAGATGAGGAGTTCGACGAGCTTGGAGAGGACGAGTTGGCGCTCTTGACGAGGCGGTTCGAGAGGCTGCACGAGAACCAAGTGAACATGAGGAGGAACACGAGGACATGCTTCCAGTGCGGCAAGCCGGGACACTTCGTCGCCGACTGCCCGGAGAAGGTCGAGAACAAGGACGGCTACAAGCACAAGCCGAGGAACGATGGCGGGTACCGGTCGAGGCGTGACCACAAGAGCAAGCACAAGAACAAGTACAAGGACGAGCGAAGATCGAGGAAGAAGGAGAGTCGAGGCAAGGCCCGAGCGATGGTTGGAGCGAGCGACGTCGACTCCGAGTCCCGCGTACTCCACCTCGAGCTCGAGCGAAGCGGTGAGGATGAAGGTGATCATTGCAAGAGCAAGAAGTCTTCCAAGAACCCGAGCGGGGTGAGCCGCTTTGCGAGAGACGGCCTCGCACTATGGCGCCGAGCTCCGGCAGCAAGAAGAGCACACGGAGCGACTCGGACTGCGATTCCGACGACGAGGTGCGTGATGAACTTCCCTTCTCGCGCCGGGAGAATGAGAGGCTTGGCACTTTGCTTGATAACCGTGATGACATGCTTAGAGAGGCCAAGAAAATGAGAAAAGAGCTTAGGGCTTCACTCGAGGATGCTAGGACTAGAGTGGTCGAGCTAGAGACACGGGTGCTTGATGGCAAGCTTGAGATTGATTCCCTTAAGGCTAGCCCCGTTGTTTCGGATGAGGTTGATTGTCTTGATTGCTCCATCTTTCTTGCTGATCTTGCTTTGTTTAAGGAGAAGCATGCCTCCAAGTGTGAGGAACTACATGTGCTTAGGGTTGAAGTGGTCGAGCTTAAGTCTAGACCTACCTTGCTAGGTGCTTGCACTCCTTGCCCCGTTTTGCATGCTAAGATTGATGAGATGCATACTTACACTAGTTCACTTGAGGCTAAATTGAAGGAACCCTTGCCTACATCATGCTCTACCCGTGAAATGCATGCTTTGAAAAATTTGGAACTTGCACATTATGTTGATCGTTTGCGGGATGAGAATGATGACTTGAGAAAGTTGATGGGTTGGTTGTCTGGTCATGAGCCTCAGTTGAGGATGATGATCGAGGCGTTTAAGAGGTAGGATGGTGAGGGACTTGGGGAAAACAAGGTTGGTGAGGGAAGTGGAGAGAATATCCCAGAGCCACCAAAAACCCACCACAAAAATGATTTCCCCCAAAACCTAACCATCTTAGGAACCGACTAGACACAACCCCTGCTCCACCCATGTTTCCTACACCCACAAATGATCTACAAAAGCCTATCAAGTTTGTGAGCACTACGGGGAAAGTGTTCTTTGGGAAAGAAAGTGAGAAGGCTAGTGAGGGGAAACCGGTGGAGGAGTTGAGTGGAGAGAAACCTAGTGAGCAGCCACATCCCAAGCCTAAGCCTAAGCTTGTGAGGTTCCATTGTGGCTATTGTGGGAGAGATGACCATAAGGATGAGTTTTGATTCAAGAGGAAGCGAGAGGAGAGAATGGCAAAGGAGTGTGCTAACAAGGACAAGTACCACCTTTCCGATGGTGTACTTGAGCCTCGTGAGCGGATGCCCGGGGCCAAGGCGAGTGTGAAGACAGTTCGGGCTTCGGGAGAGCGGAAGGTCGTTGGAGGTGCTTCTGCCCCCGAGTCACACCGGTCGGGCCGGTGTGGGGCACCCGTCGGACCGGTGCGGCTCCGGACGGGCGGCGGTTTGGGTTTCGTGCTCGTACGGAGTGCGAGGGTTGTTTACGGAGGTCGTGGTTACGGTGGTTGGGCTGGGAGAGTTTGCGGGTGGTCGGGTTGCTAGGCATTCTCCCGCTTGAGTTCACTACGGGGATGGGAGGAGTCGTAGCTTTGAGAAGGAGAGGAGGGACGGTCCACGGGTTCTCTTTCGTGGTTTTGGTCCTCCTCCAGGCAAAGAGGGGTGGTTCCCTCAGGGTGGTTACCGTGGTGGTGTTCGTGGAGGTAGCTTTGGTAGGAGAGATGCTTTGGTTGGTGCTAACCCCACTTTCGAGCAAATGACTCGGCACTGGTTTTACTCTTTTGGTACTAACCCCGATCTTTGAGTCGTTTGTTCGCTCACGTGCTCGTTTTTGAATTTCGGGTCGGAGACTTGAAGAACATTTGGTTGATTGACTCCGGTTGCTCGAGGCATATGACCGGAGACGCAGGGTGGTTCTCAAGTCTCGTCCCGGTGGTGACAAGGAGGTACATCACTTTTTGGGGACAATGGGCGTGGGCGTGTGCTTTCGAAGGTGAGATCAAAGTGAGTGACAAGATCACTCGAGGCGTGTTGCTCTTGTTCAATCGGCGGGGTACAATTTGCTTTCCGTGTCCCGCGTTGTTGGATGAGGGCTTTGAGGTGTTGTTTCGGCCAGGTGGTTCTCGGATTTTGGACTCTCAAGGGGACCTTGTACGTATGGTCGTTCCCGAGGGTCGGGTGTTTCGTGCTGATTTTTCTCGCTCTTCGGGTGTGGAGCGTTGTTTCTTTGTTGGTTCTTCGAGTGAGTTGTGGAGGTGGCATAGGAAGTTGGGTCACTTGAGCTTTGACCTTTTGTCTCGCTTGAGTAAACTCAATTTGGTCCGAGGATTGCCACGGTTGAGGCTTGAGAAAGAGTTGGTTTGTGCGCCGTGTAGGCATGCCAAGATGGTAGCCTCTTCTCACCCGCCTCTCACCGATGTGATGACTGAGCGTCCATGCGAGCCGCTCCATATGGATCTTGTTGGCCTAGCTCGTGTGCGATCTCGGGGTGGGAAATGGTATGTCCTTGTTGTGGTGGACGACTATTCTCGGTATGCGTGGGTGTTCTTTCTCGAGGATAAGGGGGAGACGTTTGGTTTTGTTCGAGATCTAGTCTTGAGGTTGAGGAACGAGAGGCACGGAAATGCCATACGAGCTATCCGCAATGATAATGTAACACCCTAAAAATTCCATCACTAAATTAATGTAGCAACAAATGGCTAGGTTTAAAATTTCTTAAGGACATAAATAAATCATTAAATTGGCTTTTAAAATAATTAAATATCACTAAAATAATTTAGAAATAATAAGTGTTTGTGCATCATGATTCGAATGCATGGATTTTATTTGATTGGAGTTTGAATGTTTGAAAAATGAATTTGAAAGAAATTTTAAAAAAAAAAAGACAAAACCCTTTCCCTCTCCCTCTCTCTCTCTCTCCCTTTCTTCTATTTCGCCCGCACCCGGGCCAACAAGCCTTTTCTTCTTTTTTTTTTCCCCGCGAGCGAGGCCGGCCCAAGTGGCCCAACTTCACGCACCCGCCGGCCCAACACCGCCCTCCCTCCCTTTTTCTTTTGCTACGGCCGGCGACGAGGGGGACCCGGCCGTCGGGCCCGTCCCTAACCTTCGGCGGGCCGCCCGCCCCTCCCACCCGAGCGCCGCCGCCGCCGTTCCGCCCGCCTCCCCGTGCCCCGCGCCTTCAAATCGAGCAATTAAGCCGCGGTGAAGCCCCTCCATCACTTCCCCTCTTCAAATCGCCGATTCATCGCCCTTAATCCCCCTCCCCCCTTAACTCCCAATCAAGGCCGCGGCCGTTAATGGCCGAGCCGCCGGGGAACCGCCTCCCGGAGCCCCCTCGGGCCTATATAAGCATCCCCCCGAGCACCCCGCACCTCCCCCTTCGCTTCACATCACGCCCAAGCGCCTCCCCGTGCCCTAGCCGCTTGCGCCACCACGGTGAACCGTGCGCCGCCGCGCCATTGCCGTCGCCCGAGCTCGTCCGCCGTCGGTGAAGCCCCCCCGGACTTTCTCAATCGATTCTTCTTCGCACGTGTGAGCTAACCATCGCATCCTATCGAACCCGCAGCCCCTCGTGTACTCCGGTCGCAGCTCGCCGTCGCCGCCCGTGACGACCCGCCGCCGGAGTTGAACTGCGCCACCGCCGCCTTCTCCGTCCACTTCTCGCCCACCGCAGCTCCCTACCCATCGTAAGGACCCTATCCCCGCCCTCCTTTTCACTTGTGCCCGACCGTAGCGCCGCCGCCGCTTGACCGGCCGCCGGCCGTCCGCCCCCATGGACGCCGCGCCTCGGTTGCCGGCCGTTCCACTCGTGTAAGCGCTTGGCTAGGTTAGCCTTGTTCCCGCCTACGCGTAGATGCACCTTCCGCTCAAATCCGTGGCCGGGAGCCCCCGTTTTGGTCGTCGCCGGCGACCCACCGCCGTGCGCGCGCGCGCGCGCCGCCGCGGCGCGGGCGCCGCCCCCCCTCGGTCGCATGCGGGCGTGGGTGGCCGTCGGATCGGCCATCCACGGCTCGATCCGTTGGATTCCCGCGGGTCAAACCGCGTGTAACGGTCAACCCGAGGACAATTTCTTAAAGAGACCCCCAACTCTTTTATAATCGCAAGCCTGGTCCCTCCCACCTTTAAAGATCCTTGCAAATCGCTCCGAATTTTATGTTTAAGCCCCCGTTTTTAATAAAACTTTGCTCAGAGGTCCAGAACAGCCTTTTTATAGTTTAAACCTTCTGTTTTTAAGTTTATTTACGTTTTAGCCCCTGTTTTCTTGCTGTTAAGTCCCTGTATGGTTTAATTTATCGCAGTTTAGTCCTTAAATCTTGTTCTTAGCATAACTTCTCCGTTATAGCTCCGTTTTTAGCGTTCTAGTAGTCCTTGCGATTGTCTCAGCGAGCCCGTTGTTTTAGTAGCATGTTTTCAGTCTTTAGGATTGATTGGTGATTTTTTTTATTTATTGTATGCTTTATGTGTGCATCGTAGATATCGTGCCTGTTTCATCTGAGCCACCTCTCGGGGACGATCGGGGAAGCGTTGTTCGAAGAGGAGGAAGTTTTTACCGTAGTTGAGGAAGGCAAGTGGTCTTCTCCCCCCCGCATGTTCTCTTTTGTCCTATATAATTGCATTACAAATTAATGTTTACTTTATGTTATCATTGCATTAATTTGACGGGAAAACCTTTTTAAGGACTTACCTAGATCTTTTACCCCGAACCTTGGCCTACCCCTTTTAAATAAAGTCTTGGGTAGAAAACGCTAGTTGCTTAACATGGGTTGGTTAAATGGGTCTTTTATGGAAATGATATATGGTTTATAGTTAATGTTTTGGGTAATGCAAGAACACTTGATTTAATCGGAACATGGAGAACCACCCAAGAAAACATGCGCAACCACAGTGTTACATGGCTCTGACCTTAGCCGAATAATTAGGTGTGTGATCGTACTAGTGGCCCTTTTCCGAAAGGAGCAGAGGGGGATCCGGGTTGCAGGGGTATAGCCCGGCCCTTTTGGGGTAGTAGCCTTTGCTAAGGTGCCGACCACTAGGGAGGGTTATGGTCCGCCCGATCCGTAACTATGCGGGTCGTTAGTCTTTTGCATGCCTTTGTAAAGGCTTCGTAGCGTCCCTATGCAATCACACCTCGGAAGTGTGGTATGGTGCTTGGCCAACATCGCATGGTTAGCTTTAAAGTTCTTCGGAGCTTTTACGCGAACCGTGGGTAAAGTGTGCAAACCTCTGCGAGTGTAAAACCGATCGATCAGCCGTGCTCACGGTCATGAGCGGCTTGGACCCTCACATGATTAATAAACTTAAAGACGAGATAAATCGTGGTTGGTGAAGCTCGTTGAGCTTGGGCTGCTTGGTATTTTAAGTTTTTCTTAAGTGGGATGGTACGAACTTACACTTAGTAACTAGGTGTTCTATAATTAAAACTTGATCAACATTAAAATGCTAACCGCTGCAGAACCTTAGCCTATCCTTGATAGCCTTGCATTTTTCCCCCACTTGCTGAGCTCCAACCATAAGTGTGCTCAGCCTTGCTTATCGCTGTTCAGAGGAAAACTTTGGAGGGGAGTTCTACGATGACTTCGATGAGCTGTGAGGCTTGCGGACCCCCCAGTCAAGCGCCTGTGGGAGCGGAAGACGAGGACTCGACGAGTAGTTATCGTTTTCCGTTGTTAGAGACCTTCGAGTCTCCCCGCATGAGTGTAATAAGAGGTTAAACTTTGAGATACGTTTGAATACTGTTTATGATATTTCACTCATTTTTGTCTATCATATGTGTGTGAACTGATCCTGGCGCACATATGAGATGCACTTGGTTCCTCTTCGGAATTCAGGTGTGACAGAGTGGTATCAAAGCAGTGTTGTTGATCGTAGGAACGCAACCTTAGCTAGAAATGGACGAAATTTAAGGATTCATGTTCTAGATCATTCTGTCATCCTTCAAAACCACCTTATTTTCGCATAAAAATCTAATTTGTTCTTGTTCTTTTGTTGAAAATTTGCATCATTTTGATTTCCTCTATGCTGAGTTCACTTTCTCTTAACGGATGGCCGGGACTCGTTTGATCGCCCGCAAGAGCACCGGTGGTCGCCTTCTGCGCAGACGGTTGGCTCCACGCTACCCGGTAGTCCCGGAGGAGGTACAGTGGAGGAGATGCGATAGGAGATTGGTGACTACCGGTACGGTTGCGGCGGGAGCGATTGAGCGAGGATATCGAGCGAGACATCAAGAAAATGATGAAGAGGATCCGGAGGAAATAGTGTTTGAGGATGATGGGACCGAGGAACATCCACGGCTATATGACGGCGTTTTTACGGAGGTTAATGAGGATGGAGACATAATATTTCCACCGAAGTAGAAGGCGAACCGAACCGGATGTAGTAGGAGGAGAAGAGCTCGAACAAAATGTCCGCAGGGGATGATCCGGATGACTCGGGGATGACTCAAGTAGCAGTGAAGATAGTTCCAGCGAAGAAGATGATGAGAGTGAGGAAGAAGAAGAGGAGGTGGACATAGAAGGATTAGAAGATGACAACAGTGCTGTGGGAAATGGAGAAGACAACAATGACAATCAGAATGAGAACAACAACAATAACAATGAAAATGGAGACCAACAAGGTGATGAGCATAGGTATCACGGTGGCCGAGTATCATGAACACACATACATCGGCCCGGACGCTCCATTCCGTGAGCTATTGGAGGAGTTGTTGCGGGAGATAGAGCATGCGGTGAGACCGTTGTACATCACCAAACACTATGTAGAGCCAGGGATGAGAGATTATTATACCACGAGAGGTCCATGTCGGGGTTGCCCTCGCACAAGCGAGAAGATGGAGGACCCGTACTATTCACCCCCGCACAAAGACACTTTGCCTCGAAGCGACTGCTATCAACGATGCCACAAGAAGAGCACCGTGGTCCATCGGCAACACGTTCCGCGATCGCTTAGAAGGCATGGACTTCCGATTCGTCCCCGGCGAGTCGGTGGTATAGAAAACACCGTGATACCTATGGGGGACTTCCGAGATAGTCGTGTTGACATACTTGCCGAGTGACGGCAGCTCTTAACACGGACTTGGAGGGAGCGACAGCGGAGTTGGATAGGACACATCGGGAGCTGCGAATGCACGGCGAGGATAGCTCGGTCGGAAGCTCACCGGCAGGACAGCAGCCACCTGACGAAGCAGAAGCATCTTGTCCTTCCCGTTCTCCTCCCCGCAAAAGGCTTCGATACGGCACTCCAGCAGCTACCACTAGTCTTCAGTGGAATAGGGGCTAGGATATCCACCCTCTTTTTGTTTTTCCGGTAGACGTTCCTGCGAGGACGAACGATTGTAATAAGTTGTTGATTGAACCATGTTTGATTTGGATCTTTGTTTGAGTGAGTTGTATTGTGGAGTGATGGCCACAAATGCAACAAGAAAAATCATGCTAAGTTAATGGTTAGTTGGGGTTCAATTCAAAGTTGACTTCTACCTTACCTATCCAACCAAATCAATCGTACAAAATCTGATCGCGCAGCCCCTTGGCAGCACAGCAATGTTTTTATCATAACTCAAGCTACAGAACTCCGATTGACCTAAATCCAGTTGGGTTGGTTCACAAATTTTGTGGATCAACCTCTGTCCAAAATTCAGAACCAAAGGATTAATATACAGCGAGTTATAAACAGAACAATGGGGCTAACAGAATCAGTAAAGCCATGCTAACACAGCTGCGGTATTTGAATTTTATCTCAAGTTGTGGATCTCCAAATGGGATGAAACCAGTGGGGTTAGTTTCATAAATGGGTTCTACATGGCCTAGCAAAAAAAATTCATAGTTTTTGAAGAAGGATACCATGGGATACAACTGTTTTATCGAAATCAACCCAATCCGTCACAGAAAAGAAAATCTTGCTGTTTCCTTAATTCAAACTCACTTCTTTATACAACAGTTCGATAATCTTATCTGAAATATCTTTCTCTAACAATCAGATGGTAAACACCAGGTCAGGAGGAGGACAGGACGTCCCACCAGTTGTTCGGGCACACATAGCCAACCAACAAAATCCGGTGCCACCTCCCCCGCTCAATCCCGCAATGGATCCTGCTACCCAGCAATTCTTCGCTGCCCAGATGCAGCTGATTCAGAATCTCACTGCTGCAGTGCAGAACATACAAGCCCAGCAGAATCAGCCGCGAGCACCACCCCCCACCACCACCACCCACTCCGAGGGACAAGCATAAGGAGTTTATGAGCCACCACCCTCCCACCTACTCCCACTCAACCGATCCGCTGGATGCTGATGACCGGTTGAAAACTCGTTACCAAAAAGTTGGAGAGGGCTCGGTGTAATGACCGAGAAATGGTCCTTTATGCTTCGGACGCACGGAAGGGCGGGCATCGGATTGGTGGGATGCCTACTCGGCCGCTCACCCCGCACCTAACACCATCACATGGCGGCGGTTCCGAGATGCTTTTCGCGCTCATCACATCTCCGATGGGGTATAGAAGCTTAAGCGAGAGAGAGTTCCTTGCTCGAAACGGGGCAATATGTCCGTAAATGAATATCTTGACAAGTTCACTCGGTTGTCTCGTTATGCTCCCGACGAGGTCAACACGGACCCAAAAAGGCGAGAACGCTTCCTTGATGGGTTGATAGGACCACTAAATTACCGGCTCCGAGCCATACCTTCCCAGATTTCGCCACTCTGTTAAACAAGGCAATCGGCCTAGAGAACAAGCGCAGAGAGCTTGGGGAGCAGAAACGCAAGTTTCAGTCCCAGGGTCAGTCTAGCAGCCATACCCGCCCACGTTTCAGCTACCAACAGAATACACCATTTCGTCCTGGAGGACATGGTGGAAAGCACCCACAGAATATGCAGCTGCAGCGTTCATTCCAGCAGCCTCAACGGTTCAACCCGCAAACCCCTCGCACACCAAACTTCCAGCAGAACCGCCCAGCTCTTACCCCGGGTGCACCGGCAAGAAACACCACACCTGTGCAGCCCAATGGATGCTTCAAATGTGGCGAGTTGGGGCATTATGCTAATAACTGCCCTAAGCGTGGAATGCAGACTCCCCAGAGGAGTAATATTCAGAAGGTTGGACAGCCATCAACTCCAGCCCGCCCTGGAAATGCAGGTACTCCAGGCAACAAAGCGCAGCAAAATTATGTGCGCAGTAGGGTGCACAACATGAGCGTGGAGCGAGCACAAGACGCTTACGGGGTTGTGCTTGGTACGTTCCCTATCGACTCGTACCTTGCTACGGTACTATTTGATTCGGGAGCTACGCATTCATTCATTACCGATCGGTTCGTAGCAAGGCATAATATGCACCGTGAGTCCAATGAAGAAACCGTTGCTTGTTAGTTCACCTGGCGGTGATATGAAAGCCAGCCATCTGTGCCCACAAGTAAACCTTAAAATCATGGGGATAGACTTTCCATCTAATCTGGTAGTCCTCAAATCCTGGGGCATAGATGTAATCCTAGGGATGGATTGGTTAAGAAAGTATGATGGGGTTATCCAGTGCCGGGAGAAATCAGTTCACTTGACTAGTCCACAAGGGGACAGAATAGAATTTATCGCAACACCGTCACCTACTGGGAAGGAGTTAGTGAATTCAATGAAAGGAAAAGTGCTAGAGGATATTAAGGTGGTGAATGAGTACCCAGATGTCTTTCCTGATGACCTGCCAGGTATGCCACCTGACCGAGACATTGAATTCAGTATCGAACTCTTACCTGGTACTGCTCCTATATCCAAAAGACCGTATAGAATGGATGTCAAAGATTTGGCGTAAATTAAAGAAACAAATAGAGGAATTGTTAAGTAAAGGGTTTATCCGTCCTAGTTCATCACCATGGGGAGCCCCCACACTCTTCGTAGATAAAAAGGATGGATCTAGGAGGATGTGTGTAGACTATCGATCTCTCAATGAGGTCACTATCAAAAATAAATATCCTTTACCCCGGATCGAGGATCTGTTCGATCAAATGAGAGGAGCGAAAGTTTTCTCTAAGATAGATCTGCGATCTGGCTACCATCGACCGAAGATCCGTATGGAAGATATTCCTAAGACAGCTTTCACCTCAAGATATGGTCTATACGAGTTCACAGTGATGTCCTTTGGATTGACCAACGCTCCAGCAAACTTTATGTATCTGATGAACAAGGTTTTCATGGAGTATCTTGATAGGTTTGTGGTAGTATTTATAGATGATATCCTAGTTTTCTCTCAGAATGAAGGGGAACATGAGGGACACTTGAGACTGGTATTACAGAAACTTCGAGAGCATCAGTTATACGCCAAGTTTAGCAAGTGTGATTTTTGGTTGAAGGAGGTCTCGTTTCTTGGGCACATTATCACTGACGGAGGAATTGCTGTAGACCCAAGTAAAGTTCAGGATGTGCTGAGTTGGAATCCACCTAGAAATGTGCCAGAGATCAGGAGCTTCCTCGGTTTGGCAGGGTACTACCGACGGTTTATAGAGGGATTCTCGAGAATCGTAAAACCACTCACTTCTTTGTTGGAGAAAGGAAAGGAGTTTAAGTGGGATGATAAGTGTCAAGCTAGCTTTGAAGAACTAAAGAAGAAACTGACCACCGCACCAGTACTAATAATGCCTGATATACACAAAGGATTTGATGTGTATTGCGACGCATCAAGGCAAGGACTAGGATGTGTTCTGATGCAGGAAGGAAAAGTGGTAGCATATGCTTCTAGACAACTAAGGAAGCATGAACAAAACTACCCTACTCATGATTTGGAGTTAGCGCAATAGTGCACGCACCGAAGATTTGGAGACACTATATGACCGGAAACAAGTGTCGGATATTCACGGACCACAAAAGCTTGAAGTACATCTTCACCCAGAGAGATCTCAATCTCAGACAACGAAGGTGGCTAGAGCTGATTAAGGATTACGATTTGGACATACAGTATCATCCAGGAAAGGCCAATGTGGTGACAGATGCCTTGAGCCGTAAGAGTCAAGCCAACATGTTAGTAGCCCGACTAATGCCCCAGGAACTATGTTGGGAAATGGCACGACTCAATCTAGGGATAGCTGCACCAAGCGAAAGTATGACCTTAGAAATGGAGTCAACTCTTGAACAAGAAATTAGAAAAGGGCAATTGGATGATGAAAAGATTAAGGGATATAAGAAGTTGATTGAACAAGGCAAGGTTCCGAATTCGGAGAGGATGAACGGGGAACTATTTGGTTTAAGAACGAGGATCCGTGTACCGGAAATCAAACGTCTTCGTGAGTCCATATTGAAAGAAGCACACGATTCAGCCCTCTCTATACATCCGAAGTACCAAGATGTACCAAGATCTAAAGCGAAATATTGGTGGTACGGTATGAAGAAGGATGTTGCAGCCCATGTGGCACTATGTGATATATGCCAAAGAGTAAAAGCAGAGCATCAAAGACCAGCAGGGTTACTACAACCACTGCAGGTACCTGAATGGAAGTGGGAAGAGATTAGTATGGATTTTATAGTAGGATTACCACGTACACGTGATGGATACAATTCGATATGGGTCATAGTGGACAGATTAACCAAAGTTGCACACTTCATACCGGTAAAGACAACATATTCAGGAACAAAGTTAGCAGAATTATACATATCAAAGATAGTCTGTCTGCATGGGGTTCCAAAGAAGATAGTATCGACCGAGGCACTCGGTTCACGTCCCGATTCACGGCGAAGTTACATGAGTCTATGGATACGAAGTTAAATTTCAGCTCGGCATATCATCCACGGACGGATGGTCAAACGAAAAGGACAAATCAACTCTTAGAGGATATGTTAAGGGCATGTGCCTTGAAACATGGTGGAAGTTGGGATAAAAGCTTGCCATACGCCGAATTCGCATACAACAATAGTTATCGAGTAGTCTTAAGATGGCACCATTTGAAGCTCGTATGGAAGGAAGTGCGGGACGCCATTGTTCGGGAACCGGACGGGGAGAGTCAACTCTTTGTTCGGAAATAATAAAGGAGGCGAGAAAGACAAGTGGAGATAATTCGAGAAAATCTCAAGATTGCTCAATCTAGACAAAAGAGTTATGCGGACCCTAAGAGAAGAGAAGTGATATTTGAAGTCGGGATTATGCATATCTTAGAGTGTCACCTATCCGAGGCCTTCGAAGGTTTAATATCGAGGAAAGTTGTCACCTCGCTTTATCGGACCATTTCGAGTCTTGGAAAGACGTGGCGAAGTAGCTTATCGGTTGGAGTTACCCGAACGCTTGACAGTGTTCATGATGTGTTCCATGTGTCCCAAATGAAAAAGTGTACAAGTGAGGTTAGAGTGGAACATTTACCATTGGAAGAACTTGAGGTAAAGGATGATCCGACATACAAGGAACACCCGAGTCAAAATCTTGGATACCTCCGAAAGGGCTACTCGCAAAGCAAGGTCATTAGGATGTGCAAGGTACAATGGAGTCACCATTCGGAAGATGAGGCTACTTGGGAAAGAGAGGACGAACTTAAGGAAGAATTCCCCCAGCTGTTCTCTAATCTTCCTGAATCTCGGGACGAGATTCTCTTTAAGGGGGTAGGATTTGTAACACCCTAAAAATTCCATCACTAAATTAATGTAGCAACAAAAGGCTAGGTTTAAAATTTCTTAAGGACATAAATAAATCATTAAACAAATTGGCTTTTAAAATAATTAAATATCATTAAAATAATTTAGAAATAATAAGTGTTTGTGCATCATGATTTGAATGCATGGATTTTGTTTGATTGGAGTTTGAATGTTTGAAATATGAATTTGAAAGAAATTTTAAAAAAAAAAAACAAAACCCTTTCCCTCTCCCTCTCTCTCTCCCTTTCTTCTATTTCGACCGCACCCGGGCCAACGGGCCTTTTCTTCTTTTTTTCCCCCGCGAAGCGAGGCCGGCCCAAGTGGCCCAACTTCGCGCACCCGCCGGCCCAACACCGCCCTCCCTCCCTTTTTCTTTTGCTACGGCCGCTGACAGGTGGGACCCGGCTGTCAGGCCCGTCCCTAACCTTCAGCCGGGTCAGCCGCCCCTCCCACCCGAGCGCCGCCGGCCGTTACCGGCCGCCTCCCCGCGCCCCGCGCCTTCAAATCGAGCAATTAAGCCGCAGTGAAGCCCCTCCATCACTTCCCCTCTTCAAATCGCCGGTTACTGCCCTTAATCCCCCCTCCCCCCTTAACTCCCCAATCAAGGCCGCGGCCGTTAATGGCCGAGCCGCCGGGGAACCGCCTCCCGGAGCCCCCTCGGGCCTATATAAGCATCCCCCGAGCACCCCGCACCTCCCCCTTCGCTTCACATCACGCCCAAGCGCCTCCCGGTGCCCCTAGCCGCTTGCGCCACCACGGTGGAACCGTGCGCCGCCGCGCCATTGCCGTCGCCCGAGCTCGTCCGCCGTCGGTGAAGCCCCCTGGACTTTCTCAATCGATTCTTCTTCGCACGTGTGAGCTAACCATCGCATCCTATCGAACCCGCGAGCCCTCGTGTACTCCGGTCGCGACTCGCCGTCGCCGCCCGTGACGACCGGCCGCCGGAGTTGAGCCGCGCCGCCGCCGCCTTCTCCGTCCACTTCTCGCCCACCGCAGCTCCTACCCATCGTAAGGACCCTATGCCCGCCCTCCTTTTCACTTGTGCCCGACCGTAGCGCCGCCGCCGCTGGACCGGCCGCCGGCCGTCCGCCCCCATGGACGCCGCGCCTCGGTTGCCGGCCGTTCCACTCGTGTAAGCGCATGGCTAGGTTAGCCTTGTTCCTAGCTACGCGTAGATGCACCTTCCGCTCAAATCCGTGGCGGGAGCCCCTGTTTTGGTCGTCGTCGGCGACCCACCGCCGTGCGCCGCCGCACGCCGCCGCCGCCGCCGGCGCGGGCGCCGCCCCCCCTCGGTCGCATGCGGGCGTGGGTGGCCGTCGGATCGGCCATCCACGGCTCGATCCGTTGGATTCCGCGGGTCAAACCGCGTGTAACGGTCAACCCGAGGACAATTTCTTAAAGAGACCCCCAACTCTTTTATAATCGCAAGCCGGTCCTCCCACCTTTAAAGATCCTTGCAAATCAGTCCTGAATTTTATGTTTAAGCCCCTGTTTTTAATAAAACTTTGCTCAGAGGTCCAGAACAACCTTTTTATAGTTTAAACCTTCTGTTTTTAAGTTTATTTACGTTTTAGCCCCTGTTTTCTTGCTGTTAAGTCCCTGTATAGTTTAGTTTATCACAGATTAGTCCTTAAATCTTGTTTTTAGCATAACTTCTCCGTTATAGCTCCGTTTTTAGCGTTCTAGTAGTCCTTGCGATCGTCTCAGCGAGCCCGTTGTTTTAGTAGCATGTTTTCAGTCTTTAGGATTGATTGGTGATCTGTTTTATTTATTGTATGCTTTATTGTGTGCATCGTAGATATCGTGCCTGTTTCATCTGAGCCACCTCTCGGGGACGATCAGGAGCAGTTGTTCGAAGAGGGGGAAGTTTTTACCGTAGTTGAGGAAGGCAAGTGGTCTTCTCCCCCTGCATGTTCTCTTTTTGTCCTATATAATTGCATTACAAATTAATGTTTACTTTATGTTATCATTGCATTAATTTGACGGGAAAACCTTTTTAAGGACTTACCTAGATCTTTTACCCCGAACCTTGGCCTACCCCTTTTAAATAAAGTTTTGGGTAGAAAACGCTAGTTGCTTAACATGGGTTGGTTAAATGGGTCTTTTATGGAAATGATATATGGTTTATAGTTAATGTTTTGGGTAATGCAAGAACACTTGATTTAATCGGAACATGGAGAACCACCCAAGAAAACATGCGCAACCACAGTGTTACATGGCTCTGACCTTAGCCGAATAATTAGGTGTGTGATCGTACTAGTGGGCCTTTTCCGAAAGGAGCGAGAGGGGGATCGGGTTGCGGGGGTATAGCCCGGCCCTTTTGGGGTAGTAGCCTTTGCTAAGGTGCCGACCACTAGGGAGGGTTATGGTCCGCCCCGATCCGTAACTATGCGGGTCGTTAGTCTTTTGCATGCCTTTGTAAAGGCTTCGTAGCGTCCCTATGCAATCACACCTCGGAAGTGTGGTATGGTGATTGGCCGACATCGCATGGTTGGGTTTAAAGTTCTTCGGAGCTTTTACGCGAACCGTGGGTAAAGTGTGCAAACCTCTGCGAGTGTAAAACCGATCGATCGGCCGGCTTGGACCCTCACATGATTAATAAACTTAAAGACGAGATAAATCGTGGTTGGTGAAGCTCGTTGAGCTTGGGCGCTTGGTATTTTAAGTTTTTCTTAAGTGGGATGGTACGAACTTACACTTAGTAACTAGGTGTTCTATAATTAAAACTTTATCAACATTAAAATGCTAACCGCTGCAGAACCTTAGCCTATCCTTGATAGCCTTGCATTTTCCCCCACTTGCTGAGCTCCAACCATAAGTGTGCTCAGCCTTGCTTATCGCTGTTCAGAGGAAAACTTTGGAGGGGAGTTCTACGATGACTTCGATGAGCCGTGAGGCTTGCGGACCCCCGATCAAGCGCTCGTGGGAGCGGAAGACGAGGACTCGACGAGTAGTTATCGTTTTCCGTTGTTAGAGACCTTCGAGTCTCCCCGCATGAGTGTAATAAGAGGTTAAACTTTGAGATACGTTTGAATACCGTTTATGATATTTCACTCATTTTTGTCTATCATATGTGTGTGAACCGATCCCGGCGCACATATGAGATGCACTTGGTTCCTCTTCGGAATTCGGGTGTGACGGATAATGGATCGAATTCGGAAACTCTCGTTTTGAAACCTTTTGCCATGACTTGGGTCTTGAGCACCGAGTTTTCGAGTCCGTATACGCCTCCCCGGAATGGTGTTATGGAAAGGAAGAACGGGATCTTGTGCGAGATGGCTTGGACGATGCTTGATGAGCATAGGACTCGAGGAGGTATTGGGGTGAGGCGGTGAATACCGCGTGCTATGTGTCTAACGGGATCTACCTCGAGTGCACAAGAAGAAGACATGCTATGAGTTGATGCATGGTCGCACACCCAAGGTGAGTCACTTCCATGTCTTTGGTTGCAAGTGTTTCATTCTGAAGAAAGGCGGGAAGTTGGATAAGTTTGAGGCTAGGTCTGTCGATGGTATTTTCTTTGGTTATGCATCTCACTATAGAGCATACTGTGTGCTCAATCTTGAAACTAACCAAATCGTGGAGACTTGCGAGGTGACCTTCGACGAGACGAGCCACGTAGTCGGCTTGTCTTTGAGTGTGCGGTGATGATGAGCTTGGCGAGGAGATCTTTCGGGAGGAGGAGCATGAACATGGAGACGATGAAGATGGCGGTGCGGTGCCCCCGCCGAACATGTACCCACTACTTCGACCACGGTGATGGACGGACCCTCTACTACACCTACGACGACAAATCAAGAATGAGGAGAAGGCGATGTTCGGGGGGAGGTAGCATCGAGGCGAGAACCTCCCAGGCGAGTACAAGTGGATCACCCAGCTTCGAGGATCATCGCGACATGAATGAACGTACTACACGGTCGAGGGTTCGAAACAATTCTCATTTCTCTCATGCTGCATTTGTTGCTACTTTTGAGCCCAAAGACATTGGACACGCACTATCTGATCACAATTGGGTTAATTCGATGCATGAGGAGTTGGAGAACTTTGAGAGGAATAGGTTTGGGAGTTGGTTGACCCTCCCCCAGGGTGTAAGCCGATGGTACAAAGTGGGTGTGGAAGAACAAAGAGGGAGAGAAAGGTGAGGTTGTGAGGAACAAGTCGAGACATGTTGCTCAAGGGTTCGGTCGAAGGAGGGGATTGACTATGAGGAGACCTTTGCTCCCGTAGCCCGTTTGGAGGCAATTAGGATCCTTCTAGCCTTTTCCGTGGCTAAAGGGTTCATGTTGCACCAAATGGATGTGAAGAGTACTTTTACGAATGGTGTGTTGGAGGAAGAAGTGTATGTGAGACGACCTCCGGGGTTTGAGAGTGAGAAGTACCCCCACCGGTGTACAAGTTGAGGAAGGCGCCGTATGGGTTGAAGCGGCGCCTAGAGCTTGGTATGGCAAGTTGAGGGGGTTCTTGTTTGAGAGAGGTTTTGAGATGGGGAAGGTTGATCGGACCTTGTTTTTGCTAAGGCGAGGGCGAGATATCCCGATTGTGCGGTGTACGTGGATGATATTGTCTTTGCTTTGGCTCGTCTAACTCTCTTGTTGCAAGGTTTGCGGATGATATGAGCGGGGAATTTGAGATGAGCATGATGGGTGAGTTGCGGTTCTTCCTCGGGCTACAAATCAAACAATCAAAGGAAGGAACATTTGTGCACCGGGATAAGTACACCAAGGACATTGTGCGGAAGTTCAAGATGGAGGACTCCAAGGCTATGACGACGCCGATGAGTACGACTACGGCTCTTGATGCGGACGAGGAAGGTGAAAACGTGGACCGGAAGGAGTACGGAGCATGATCGGGTCACTCCTCTACTTGACGGCGACGAGGTCGGACATACGGTTCTCGGTGTGTCCGTGCGCTCGTTTTCAAGCGTCTCCGAGGACTTCGCATCGGCAAGCGGTGAAGCGAATTTTCGGTACTTGCGTCACACTCCCGACTTCGGCCTTTGGTACTCGCATCCTCTTCTTTGGCGCTTCATGGTTTTTCGGACGCGGATTTTGCGGGTGTCGGTTGGATAGGAAGTCCACTTCGGGACTTGCCGCGTTTTGGGTTCTTCTTTGGTGTCTTGGTCTTCCCGCAAACAATGGAGTGTTGCTCAATCCACTACCGAGGCCGAGTATGTTGCCACTGCTAGTTGTTGCTCTCAGCTCCTTTGGATTTCGTATACCATGAGTGACTTTGGTGAGGATTATACCCATGTCCCACTTCAATGTGATAGCACCAGTGCCATAAGCGTTGCAAAGAACCCAGTGCTCCATTCCAAAACCAAGCACATAGAAGTGAGGTACCATTTTCTGAGAGACAACGTAGAGAAAGGAAAGATAGCTTTGATCCATGTACCCACACATGACCAACTAGCCGATATTTTCACCAAACCCCTAGATCAAGCAACTTTCACTCGTTTGCGGGGGGAACTTGGTGTGTGTTTGATTTCTTGAGTTGGGTGTGTGGGAGCTCTTTTTGTAGCATATGTATAGTTCCCTTTGTGCATTTCTTGCATTTGGCATGGCATATGCAACATGATGTATAGGCATCCTTGTATCTTAGATTACATGCATTTTGTATCATATGCATTGGATAGGAAAAGCTTCTCTCATATACATTGTTCATCATGGAATGAGATATATGTCTTTGTGAGCTTGTTTGATATGCTATGGTTAGTTTGGCTTAGCTCTTGATGATCTTGATGAATAATCCATGGTTGATGGCTATGTTTTTGAAAAATGTCACATGTATGCTCTCTCATGTGTAAATGCCTTTATATGATCTTGACATGTTTTAGTGGCTTTGCTATGCTTAATTTGTGGTTGGATAGCTAGTTTATTGATCATATGGGGCCAAAGGCTCATTTGCCATCATGAATGTTTAGCCCTCTTGCTTCATCTTGTGGAGGGGCATAAGTTCCTTTTTGTCGCAAAGACATTTCATGTACCAATTATGAATCTGAAAATGAAATGAAAAATGCTTGGACAATATGCTCCCATGTCATATGTGCTGAATTTAATTTGTTTTGGGTGCTAAACCGTTGCATGATGCCTACCAATGAGAAGTCTCATACATAGAAGTAGGCACATGGCTCGGTGGCTTTGACATGACATGAGGTGCTTGTGGGTGTTTGTGATGGTCTTATGATTAGAATGGCTGTCCTTGCATGAAGTTTGTGTGGCTTTGCCATTTTGATATGTTTTGATCATGTTTAGGACTTTGCTCATGAGAGGCAAGTTTTTCGCAAAATTGCCTGAATCCATCTTAGCTTCGTCCAATGGTTGTGAAACTTGGTGATCATGTAGTTGAGATCGATACGAAGCTGTAGAGTATCTAACTTGCTCATTTGGACATGTGTAGCATCCTATGTTGAATTTTGTCTATTTGAGAAGCTCTAGGTTGAAAGTTTTGCATTTTTGGCTTCATTCATGCATTGCCAACAAGGGGGAGAAGTTTGAGCTTGAAAAGGCTTCTTTGGACGCATTTAGAAGGTTTTCGAGTGGTTTCGAGCCATTTCTGGGCTCTGTTGTGCACCGGTCGGCCGGTGTGAGTCTTGGTCATGTACACATGTTAGGCACCGGTCCGACCGGTGGTGATGACCGGTCCGACCGTGTGAGTCGAAGTTGCTGCTGTTGCCCTCGTTTTCACCGGTTTGCATGCATTCGTCCGGGGGGAGGTGCATTGGTTCGGGGGAGCTTGCATGTGTGCGGGGGGAGCTCTTTGTGGTTGTTCGAGCTTTGCTTTGGTGGTTTGCGGCTGTTTGCTTGAGCTTTGCTTTGTCTCGGATGTGTCGAGCCGTTGCCCTTGCCTAAGGGGTCCGAGACTTGTCTTCTTCAAGTGATCTTGCTCTTTGCCTTTGTTTGGCTTTCGATCGCTTGTTGGAGTTTCTTTTTGTTTGTTTCTTTTCGTTTTCTTTTCTCTCTTGTTACTTTCGTGTGGGTGTTGTCAATGCACTCATCAAGGGGGAGATTGAGGACCATGTGTGGTTCGAGGACCGGTGGATGGTCGCTTCCTTGTGTGATGAGTGATTGACAATGTTGTGTGGACTGATTCTTGGCTAAGTATTGCGGGTGCGGGTTGCGGCTTGACCGGTGTTGGTGCGGGTGAAGAACAAGCGCGAAAGGTCATCGGCGGTGAGGCCTCCGGGTGTGGAGAAGACAAGTAGGCTTCGTTCAAGGGACCTTGTGGCCGGCGGGGGTCAAGTTCGGGCCGCATGGTGGCAAGAATAGCAAGATGAAGTCGTGGACGGTTTCTTGGTAGAGCCTCAAAACCAAGGTCGAGCCGGGACTACGTGGGAGCCGAGTCATGAGTGAAGATTGGCGGAGGCTACACGAGTTAGCGGCGTTTGCGGTGGTTCACCGTAAAACCACCGGATTTGGGGGAGTTGACCCGCGGGTGTTGTTCATCCCGAGCCGCCCCGGAGCTACACCGGTCGACCGGTGCTCTTGACCGGTCGACCGGTGCAACCCTCGGTGGGTTTTTGCTCGGGTGAACGTCCGTGTGTGTTCGTTGTTGTCTCGTGTTGCTGTTGTTTCGAGTTTGGGTCGGTTCGGTGGTCGGTTGGCTCTGTTTGGTGCTTTGGAGGCTTTCGTGCTTGGACCGGTCTAACCGGTGTGTCTCACCGAGTCCGATCGTTGTGGAGCCACTTAGTGAAAGATGCCCGGTTTCACCGGCGGGGACCGGTCGACCCGTGGTGCTCACCGGTCCGACGGTGTTGGTCTCGTAGACTCGAGGTTTGGTGTTCCGCTGCGTTCTCGGGTCGGAAGGTTGTGTGTTGGTTCCTAGGTCCAGTGGCACTCCAGTGGCTATGTGGGCTTGACCAACTTGGGTAGTGAGTTGGAGAAGTGTGTTGGAAGCCGCGTTCATCTTGTTGGAGTTTCCATCTCCTTCGAGAAGAATTTTTATCGGCTCCCATTCACTCCCCCTCTCTGGTTCGCCGTATCAGTCCTTCAATGTGTTGATTTGATAACAGTTAGGCTATTTCAAAATTAGATTTCTCATTTTATACAGCATGATTTGTAGTGCACATAGTTAAAATGGAACGTATGCACTCTATAGATCATACACCTCGAGTTTCACAAATTTAGAAGCTCATTTTCTAATTAAAAGGAATAAGTAAACACGACTAAATGAGACTGGGAACTCCCAGTCCAAGCAGTGGACCGATCCGGTCACGCCACGGTGCGTGGCATGACTCACGTACGAGTCGCGCCACGCAGTGTGGCGTGACTACCTCCGCCACGTTAGATGCGACTTTTTCTAAAGCCATCGTGGACATTAGTCGCGCCACATCATGTGGCGTGACTCAAGTATTAGTCGCGCCACGAGGCTTGACGCGACCAAAAGGGCTACTTCTTGGAATTTTAGTTGGGGTGGGGTTAGATTAAAAAGGGTTAAAAAATAAAAAAAACTCGTGAACATAGGAGGCGTGGGAGAATAGAAATCAAAATCCCACCATCCTGACACCTAAGACACAACTAGACTAATGACTAGAAAGACCGGCGCGGCGTTGCCGCGCCATGAACTGTAGCCCAATGATTGGTAGAATGGTAGGGGTATTTTTGCAGGATTGTAGGCTGTGAATTAATTTATTAAATCTTGAGGGTATTTATTAGTTAAAATGCAGGGACCATGGATTGATTTTGACAAGTTTGGGGATTTTTTGCAATTGTCAGAATGTGGGAAGATTTACATAAAGTTTAGGATGTTTTTTTAAAAATTTGTGGACCATGTATCAATTTCTTTAAAGCTCGGGTTTGTGGAAGATGCATGGATCGCGGGTTAATTATCATAAAATTACCCGAGAGGTGGCTAGATTGAGGGAGATGTTGTCAAATTGAGTGAGAGGTGGCTTAAATAAATATAGTTATGTAAAGTTTGAGAGGGCTTTGTCAAATTATCAGAGTAGTGGTTGGGCAATAATTTATTTTTGATAAAGTTGGGGGTGTTTACAATTTGGCACCCTCGTAGCATGCCTTCAAAGCTCGAGGGGGTTTTCATAAAACGGCGTGAGAGGTGGCTGAAATAAGATTACATTTCAGCAAAATTTGAGGGGCTTTTCATAAAACTATATGTGTGTGAGTTGGACCGGGGGATTTTATAAAATCGACAGCCCTCTTGGCATTCCTTCAAAGCTCGAGGTGGTTTCATAAAACTACCTCAGAGGTGCCTTGGATAGATATTTCTGTAAAGTTAGAGGGGGTTTCCCTAAATTATCTTGAGTGTGGGTTGGACTACATATTAATTTCAATAAAGTGCGAGATTTTGTATAACTGCTGAGCCCCGAGCCTTCTGGATGGATCTGAACCATCTAGGACCATGCGCAATCCGACGGCTAAGATTTTGCTGCAGATGTGGAGCAGGGGGCGCAAAAATCCTCGCGGTTTAGATTTATTAAAGAAAGAAATCTCACTCAATATATTGTGGGCCTCACAAACCAAAACGTGTGGGTCCCACCTGATGTGGGTCCCACACGAATATCTCATGAATCCATGTGGGTCCCGCACGTGGGTCCCACCTAAACATATTGTGGGTCCCGCATGAACAATATTTGTGGTGTGTGGATGATTCGAGTCATCCACACGTGATTTGACGGCTCTCATGTTGTTGATGACGTGGCTCAGTGTGGGAGAAAAATTGCCTCCCTTTTAAGTCTTGTAAAGATGAGCAGCTAAGTTGTAAAAAAAGTAGTGACATGATCTCGAAAGAAGATGATTATTTGAAACACGACAAACAAACTTAGTATAAAAAATGAATTCACTGAAAAATGAATGAAAAATGAGCAATCATGAAGCAAAAGAGAAATAAAATAAAATAAAATAATATAAAATAATATAATATTGTATAGTATAATATAATATAATATAATATAATATAATATAATATAAAATAATATAAAATAATATAATATTGTATAGTATAATATAATATTGTATAGTACGGTACAGTAGAGTTAGTGCAATATAGTAGTATAATATAGTTCCGTACAATACATTACAGTTCAAATAAAAAATGAGTAAAAAAGAATGATAAAAGAAATTAATAGGTAAACATAAAAACAAAAATAAAAATGGAAATGAAACCAAGACAAAAAAGAAAAGTTACTTACCGGAGATGAAAGGAAAAAAAGAACTGAAGAAGAAGAAAAGAAATGTAGAAGAAAAAAAAGAGAAAATATTGTAATATTTTTATTCAGGAGCATATGGACAAAGACCCTAGCCTTTTTATTTTGTACTCTTTGTTGGCGAATTCATGAAAATTTGTCACCCTCGAAAGGTCGAGGTTTATGACATTCGTGAAATGAGTTTTCAGGAACATCGAACTTACGAAGGTCTGGAATCTTGAACCTGTGAAGCTCCGAAGTCGTGAACGTGCGAAGATCTGGAATCTCGAACCTGCGAAGCTCCGAAGTCGCGAACGTGCGAAGGTCTGGAATCTCGAACCTGCGAAGCTCCGAAGTCGTAAACGTGCGAAGGTCTGGAATCTTGAACATGTGAAGCTACAAAGTCGCGAACGTGCGAAGGTCTGGAATCTCGAACCTGTGAAGCTTCGAAGTCGCGAACTCGTAAAGACCCGAAGGTATGAACCTGCGAAACCACGAAAATCGGGAGTCTGCGAAATTCGGGAATCTGCTGGAGGACAAGTTCGGAAGTCACGGCGCACGAAAATTTCCTGAATGAGAAGATTCACGAACCAGTAAGAAGCAAAGTCAAAGACGTCATCTCAAAAAGTCCGGGTTTTACGTGTGAACTAGTGGCAGACTTGTAAATGTATGAGATGTAAAAGACATGCATGTACATGTTAACATTAGGAATATTCCTTGGGGCCGAGGGGTATTTTCAGAATGTAAAAGTCCCTTCGTCTCCCTATAAAAGGGGGCGCGAGGGCACATGTAAAAGAATTCACAACTTTTGAGGCGAAAGCAGTCTTTAGGAGATTCTTTGTCTCCTTTTGCGTCATCGCAGTACTTGAACGTGTTCACTGTTGTTTCTCTTGTGTTCGGGGATCTCATCCGGATTTTCGGATACCCCCAACATTGGCGCCCACCGTGTTTCAGCCGAAAAACAATTCACGATGCCACCACAGAAGAGGTCCAAGAAGAAAACTCCAGCGGAGACGGATAAAGAAGAGCACCATCATCTTGAAGGCAATGAAATCAAGAACCGAGAAGACCATCACGGATCAAGAACGAGAGAGCAAAACTTGAAGCTTTGATGAAGGCAAGAGCCGAGAAAACAAAGACACATTCAAGAACAACCTACTGAACAACAAACACATGAGAACGATGATGATGATGACGAGACCATAGACAGAGAACTAGAGAGAGTTCAGCAGAAGATACAACAACTGCAGAAAGAAGGAAAAATTCGCAAGCCAATTGCAGGCAAAAAGAAAGATCTCTGAGAAGCTAGAATAGTTCAACCAGACAAGAGAACAAATTGAAACAATACAAAGAGAGATCGATGAAATGAAAGAACAAGAAAACAGTTCACTGTGGCAAGATTCACCACACACCAGAACTCTGAACCAACCAAAAGAACCCCGAAAGAAAATTTCTTCGTGGTAAATGGAATCTCACAGTTCGTAGATTCTGAATCGCCACTATCCATAGGGTTGCAAACTGCACCATGGCCACCAAAGTTCAAACCAGTTTCTCTCCCAAAGTATAACGGCTTCGGAAATTCCAGGCAGTTCCTCATGAGGTATGAATCAGCTGTGAATTCAGCAAGAGGAGACGATGTTGCACTAGCCAAATCCTTCATCATTGCCCGCGAAGGACCAGTCTTGAATTGGTATTCTTTGTTGCCACCGCATTCAGTATGCAGCTGGGTAGACCTCAAGACAAAATTCATGCAAGCATTCCAGATGTTACATGACACAACAGCTGAGTCATCAGATCTCTATAACCGCAAATAGAAAGACAGAGAATCGTTACGAAACTTCGTGAGAAGGTTCATGCAGCAGAGATCTCAGATCCCAGAAGCCAACGACAAAACAACGATCAAGGCACTGATCAAAGGTCTGACTCCAGGACCAACAACTTCGCATCTCACGCGAAAGAAACCCAAGACAGTTGAAGAACTTTTTCATGAACTAGAAGAATACATTTTGTCCGATGACGATCATCACAAAAGAGTAGCCGAACGAAATGAAGCACAGCAAGGCAACCGAGAAATGACTTGGAGACCACAGTCCTAGAATCCACGAAACATCTATAATGTGGAAAATCCTCAGCCTAGCCAGAACAGCAGGCCAAGCACAAGAGGAGGATTTGCACCCAGGGGAAGGGGAGGAGGAAGAGGACCCCCGAGACTTACGAATCACAACCCAAAAGACCCGTATTTCTATTGTCAGTATCATGGAAGAGGACACAACAATGAAGGGTGCCCAGAAACCAAGAAAAACATCGCAAGAATTCAGCAAGAAAAAGCTTTGATGAGCATCGCATCCACAATGCGAATCGATTTCGCCCGAATGTCTGGCAGCCGCAATTCATGAACTCTCAACCAAGTCCAGTCCCAATGCAGCAATTTCAACAACCACAATCATCATGGCAACCATCTCAGCAATATTTCCCTCAGTCGCAGGGAATCCATCAATCCAGCAACCACAACCAATTCGGGAAATCTTACCACCACCACCCGACAGTTCGTCGAGACCAGAATCAAGTTCGAGACCCCAGAACTCGAAACCTTTGCCATCTTTCGGAATGATCATGCCAATTTCAGGAGGGTCTGCCATGGAATTCGAAACTAATAAGCAAAGAAACAATTATTTCAGGTCTGTGAACACCATCATCAATGACGGCCCAGCTGCGCGACCAGAATAGGCCAAAGTGCCAATCACCTTCACTGAAGAGGATTTCAAACTGAAATCCGTGATTCACAATGATGCAATGGTCATCGAGGTAAACATAGCTGGATGGATCATTGGAAAAGTCCTAGTAGACACTGGAAGTTCGGCAGACATTTTGTTCTTGAAAACTTTCGAGAAGATGAACCTGAGCCAGCACATGTTGCATCCGCCGGAATACCCATTGCAAGGGTTCGGAGGAAAACCAATCAAGCCAGTGGGAAATATATCGCTTCCAGTATCCTTCGGAGATCTTGACAACGCCAGAGCAGAGACTCTCACCTTTGATGTGGTCGACATTTATCACCCATACCTCGTGATTTTCGGCAGAGGTTTCATGAACAAATTCGACGCAGTCATAATAGCAATTCTTGTGCATGAAGATACCTGCACCCAAGGGGATTATCACAGTATTCGGCGATCAACAAGAGGCCAGAAACATAGAAAAAGGGCCATACTTCAGGACAGGCAAACGTGTATCAGCTGAAAAAAGCTGAAGAAAGGAAGGAACCTTACGAAGAGGCCAAGCGGGAGAAAGAAAAGATTGAGATAGCAGCTGATGGTGAAACCAAGAAAGTGTATCTCGACGACATGCCCGTCAGAGCAGTCACGATTGGGGCTCACCTCAATCCAGAAGAAGAGAAAGAGCTTATATAATTCCTGAACAAGAACAACTATGTTTTTGCATGGTCAGCCAAAGACCTACAAGGTGTTGACAGGGACATCATTGAACAAGCCCTGGAAACAGATGAAAGAATACCTCCCAAGAAAAAGAAACTGCGGAAGATGTCCGAAGAAAAAGTGAAAGCAGTTGAAGACGAAGTTCAAAGGCTGCAAGACGCGAAAGTAATCAGAGAAGTCAAGTACCCAGTCTAGCTAGCCAACACTATACCAGTGAAAAAGAAGAATGGAAAGTGGAGGATCTGTGTAGATTTGACGGATTTGAACAAGGCATGCAAGAAAGACGATTTTCCCTTGGAATGGGTAGATAAAATCGTAGATGATGCCGCCCACAGTGAGATGCTTTCACTCCTGGACATGTTCTCAGGATATCATCAGATCAGAGTTCGTAAGGAAGACGAAGAAAAGACGAGCTTTATCACCCCCTTCGGAACATTTTATTTTGTGAGAATGCCAGAGGGGCTGAAGAACGCAGGATGCACATTCTCGAAAATGATAGCGATAGTCCTCCACCCTCAAATTCGGAGAAACATCTTAGCATACGTGGAAGACATAATCGTCAAAAGTGTCCAGAGGAGAGATCATATCAGCGATGTGGCAGAGACATTCGCGAACTTGAGAGCAGCGAATCTGAGGCTGAATCCTGAAAAGTGTGTTTTCGGCATTCACAAAGGGAAAGTTCTCGGATGCCTAGTCTCAACAAAGGGCATAGAGGCCAATCCTGACAAAATCAAGGCACTGGTGGAAATGCAAGATCCAGTTTTCGTGAAGGATGTGCAGAAATTGATAGGAAGAGTGGCCGCGCTCAACGGGTTCATTTCTAGGGATGCGTAAAGAAGCTTACCATTCTTTCAAGTTCTCGAAGTGCTAAGAACTTTCGGTGGTCCGAAACCCGTAAACAAGCTTTTCAACAACTAAAAGACTACTTGTCCAACATGACCAAGTTATGCCCTCCCAAACCAAGATCGCCACTTCTCCTATACGTGTCTGCATCAAATTCGGCAGTGAGCGCCGTATTAGTGCAAGAAAAGGAAGAAGAAGGAAAGCTCAAACAGATCCCCGTATATTTCACTTCAGAAGCCCTGTCTGGCTCAAAAATCTTCTATTCCGAGTTGGAAAAGATTGCATATGCAGTCATCATGGCTGCGAGGAAACTGAGACACTACTTCGAGGGTCACAGGATAAGGGTCATCACCAATCAACCACTGAATGACTTGTTCGCAAATAGAGAGGCGTCTACCCGAATAATCAAGTGGGGCACTGAACTCTCAGAATATATCGCGGATTTTGAGAGAAGAAGCGTGATAAATTCACAAGTCTTGGCAGACTTTGTCGTGGATTGGACATCACCAACTCAAAATCTTGATGAAGATATACCTACGCCGTGGATAGTGCAGTGCGATGGAGCTTGGTGCCACAAGGGAGTTGGAATTTCGGCGGTGGTAACATCTCCGGCGGGAGTCATGATAAGATACGCGGCACGGCTCATATTCGCAAATAATGAGCACTCCACGAACAACACAACGAATACGAAGCCTTACTCTTGGCACCGAGAAAGATGAAAGCCTTGGGTCGCAAACCTTCATAATCGGGACGGATTCAAAAGTTATTCAAGAACATATTGAGAAAGAAAGTGAAGCAAGGAATCCTATCTTGATGAAATACCTTGAAAAAGATAGAGAAATGGAAAGGCATTTCAAAGGTTATTCGGTGCAAAGCATATTCCAAGAGATGACAACAATGAAGTAGACAAGCCGGCAAAAGCAAGCACGAGAAATCAAGAATTGCCTCCCGATGTGTTCTTCGAAATCATCAGAGAACCATCTATCAAGGAATCAAGGCTGAAAATTGTGAATATTGTTGAAACCCCCGATTGGAGAGCGAAATCATGGCTTATTTGAGAGGCCATTATGAACCACAAGATGAGTTGGAAGAAAAAAGGTTAAAACAAAGGGCAAGGGGCTATGCGGTGGTAAATAGAGAACTGTACAAATCGGGAATCACCGAGCCTTGGCTAAGGTGCATCACCTCGAAAAAGGCCTTGAACTTCTCAAAGAAATTCACGAGTGGATTCTGTGGTGCACACATAGGCACCGGGGCTCTAGCAGGATAGGCGATAAAACAGGGATTATATTGGCCTACCATAAACATAGATGCGAAAACACTAGTTCGGCAATGTGAAGCATGCCAGAAAATGGCGAATCAACAAAATCTGCCCTCTATGCCAGTTCATCTGATTCCACCATCGTGGCCACTGCAAAGGTGGGGGATGGATCTAGTCGGACCATTACCAACGACTCAAGGAAATTACCGATTCGCAGCTGTTGTTGTGGATTATTTCACGAAGTGGGTAGAAGCAAAACCACTCGCGAACATAAAGCTCCAACTATTCAGAAGTTCTTCTGGTAGAACATAATCTGCAGATTTGGAGTTCCCAAAGAGCTGAATGTTGACAATGGGAAACAGTTCGACTACTACACTTTCAAAGAGCATTGCAAGACCTTGGGCACTCATGCAAAATTTTCATCAGTGTATCATCCGCAGTCCAACGGAGCAGTTGAAAGGGAAAATGGCTTGATATTTTCGGGAATCAAGAAGTGCTTATTTGATCAGAAGAAGGGTAAATGGGTAGATGAATTGCCGAAAGTGATCTGGTCTCACAACACTACTGTGTCAAGAGCAACAGGTTTCACGCCCTTTCGCCTACTCTTCGGCACAGAGGCAATGACACCAGAGGAAATCAAGAATGAAAGCATGAGAGTACTGAAAGCAAAAGAAATTGAAGAAGTTGATCAGAAAGTGGAAAAAGATATGATTGAGCTGACAATCCTTGAAGCTGTTGAGAACATTGAGAAGTACCAAAAAGAGACTAAAGCATGGAAAGACAAGAAAGTGGTTCGAAAGGACATCAAAACTGGTGATCTGGTGTTCAAAAGAAAAAAGAACTGGGAGAACCCGGGAAAACTTCATGAGTCTTGGGAAGGTCCATACATTGCAAAAGAAACAGACATGCCAGGGGCTTTTCGTTTGCCAGAACAGACTAGAGAAGAGTTGCCATATTCGTGGAATGCCGACAACCTGAAAAGGTACTACCCCTGAAATTTCCAGAATTAGGTAGATTTAATTTAGAGTATTTTTCCTTTTTTCGTAAGTTTACATTCTAGAAAACCCAAAAGCCGAATCACGAGTCTATAAGTGATTTCGGAGGAAAAAAGTTAGCTTTCTTTTTCGCATGTACATTAGAATAAGGAGGACCGTACTCTTTTCCTTGCAAAGGGGGCGCTAAATCAAGAGGCAAGGTTTTTAACGCGGCGGATCCTATGTAAATACTCTTTGTGATATATATGAAAAAAGTCTCCCCCAAATCGTGCATTTTCATAATTCCATCATGAAAAAGAAAAGTTCGTGTGAAAGGCTCCTTGATAGCCGTAATTCCATCGTGAAAAAAAAAGTTCGTGTGAAAGGCTTCTTCATAGCCAGAATTCCATCGAGAAAAAGAAAAGTTTGTGTGAAAAGCTCCTTGATAGCCAGAATCCATCGTGAAAAAGAAAAGTTCATGTGAAAGGCTTCTTGATAGCCAGAATTCCATCATGAAAAAAAGAAAAAGTTCGTGTGAAAGGCTCCGTGAAAGAAAAATTCGTGAAAAGGCTCCGTGATAGCCGAGATTCCACCATGTGAAAGAAAAATTCGTGAAAGGGCTCCGTGATAGCCGAGATCCCACCACGTGAAAGAGAAATTCGTGAAAAGGCTCCGTGATAGCGGAGATCCCACCATGTGAAAGAGAAATTCGTGAAAAGGCTCCGTGATAGCGGAGATCCCACCATGTGAAAGAAAAAGTTCGTGTGAAAGGCTTCGTGATAGCCAGAATCCTATCGTGAAAAGAGGAAGAGTTTGTGAAAAGGCTCCGGGATAGCCTGAGGCTCCGTGAAAGCCTAAATCCCACCGCTAAAGGGATTCCCACCGAAAGGCCCGAGACAACAACAAGTTGTGGCCTAAATCCCACCGTCAAAGGGATTCCCACCGAAAGGCCCGAGACAACAACAAGTTGTGGCCTAAATCCCACCGTCAAAGGGATTCCCACCCGAAAAGGCCCGAGACAACAACAAGTTGTGGCCTAAATCCCACCGTCAAAGGGATTCCCACCCGAAAAGGCTCGAGACAACAGTGGGTTAGCCTGAGTTTCCATCATGATAATTAATGGTGATTGCGGCCAAGCGAATGTATGTGCCGGTTGTTTAAAAGTTTTCTTGACACAGGTTCATGAAATTTTTTCGTGACGAATATATTTTGTGAAAAGGGCAAGGGCCTCGTGTGAAAACTCGTAGAAAATAGTGGTTGAAGCAACTGAGGGTTGCAGTATCAACCAAGGCAAGTATACCAAGTGGGTAAAGTCCACAAAATTCGCGAACAATTTTTGTCGACTTGCATCTCATTATTTGTAATTTCAAAACTTGCGAAAATTTCTCAAAAGCGTACATGATCTAGATGACCGAAGAACAGTAAAATTTCTTTAACTTGCCTCGAAATTTTCATGCGAAACGGCAAGGTGGGGGAGGGTGACGTTTTTTCAAAGAAAATGTCTTAATTGCCTTAGTGGCATTAAAAATTCGATATAGTTTCATACCAGTTACATTGAGAAGTACAATTCCTAGAACGAAAGTTGAATGATGTGCCCTGGTTCGCGGCTATTATCTTCTACAATATCGCTTGCGTAGGCGAAGTCGAGCCCATTGGTAATGGGGCTAAGGGGCTCCGCCTTCGGGATCTGCGAAGGGCCCGAGTTCGCGGCAGTCGAGTTCTTGTCTTCACGAAGAAGGAAAAAACAAGAGAGATCAAAGTAGCCCAGCGAAAATTTGAGTGAAGCTTCAAGCCAAAAATCTGAGAAGTCTTGCTCTAGATGAGCTTCCTCGAACAAACGCCAAGCTTCGCCACTAACGAATACGTTTCCACAATGAATTCATAGTGGCATCACATCCTGCGCAGGCCCAACTTCCAGGACCTGCACAGGTTAAAGTTTACAAGACATCTTGTTCAGAAAAATGTTACAGCCTAATGAATTTACAAATATACACGAATAGCCGCGAAGGGCAAATGTTTCGACGATATTTAGCCCATGATGTCAACCTTCGGGGAACTTTCCTCATGACCGGAGCTTTCTCCAGCATTGTCACCACTGCTGCTGCCATCGCCAGAGCTTTCCTCACCCGAGTCGGTCGATTCTTCATTTTCGGTAGAGGATTCAGGAGGTGCAGTGCCTTTCCCTCGTTTCTCCTCTTCAATTAGCTAAGGGAAGCAAAGAAAAAGATGTAGGAAAACTCAGAAGAGAAGACTTTGCGAGTTAGCAGAAGCAAATAGAATCGTTCAGAAATCAACCTGGGCAAGCTTAGCACGCGCGATGCTTCTGACAGCTTCCTTCCCGCTAGCGAGCCAAAACTCTCTCGTGAACTTCAACCTGAAAACTTAAACATCTTCATTGGGCCGAAGTCTTGAGGTGCTCAGGGCATCGGAAAATTGCGGAAGTTTCTCACAAAACTTCGCGAGATCCGCACAGTCAAAATCGTGAAGAAGCTTCAAGATACTCTCTACGGAGAAGGCCGCTGCAAAATCATTAGCAATGGAGATAACCTCGGGGAGCGCTTTGAATTCAGTGTCGATCCATTCCATGAACTCAGGAAGTCCCAAGTCAGCAGGGAGCGGTGCAGGATGAACTCCAAATTCGTTCAGAGATCTCTCGTACTCTTCAAATAACATCTTCAGCTTGTTGATAATGTCAAAAATCTTCTTCCCCGAAGCCTCCCTCTGCTCAGCCAAAGCCTTTTCGAGATCTTGTATCTTTCGTTCCTTGCTGCTCAAAGACCTAGCTAGATCAGTGTTGTTGGTGCGAAGATCTTCGACAATTTTCAAGGATTTGACATGATCCTTGCGAAGATTCTCGATCAACAACAAATCATCGTCGTGTGTCTTCTGAAGTTTTTCAAGATCCTTCTTAGACTGGTCAAGTGCCTCATCAGCAACCTTCTTCTCGTCCTGGCAATGCTTGAGGGCATCCGCCAGTTTGGCTACCTTCTTCTCGAGGTCGAGAATCGCAGATTGAGCAAGAGCGAAGTTGCGCTTATGTTCTTTAGATTCTTGAGATAGTTGCTTGTTGACCTTCTCTTGTTCGACAAGACGTTCGACAGCAATTTTCCCAAGCACGAACGAAGAAGATTTTTAAACTCTGAAAAGTTCCATGATTAAAGTAATGAGCAGAAAATCGTAAAGCTGAGAAGCACAAGCTTAGATTCTGTATGGTGACCTTCTTCCCCGAACTCGAGGAAGATTTACCCAAGGAGGCGGAAGTTTTCTTCAGAGAGGAGCGAGGTTCCTTTCCGGAATCGCGACCAACTTCTCCGACAGAATGAAGTGATTGTTCCGAAGCCCTCTCCCCTGTTTCATCAATAAGCACAGACAATTTCCAAAGTGTTAAAACCCTAGGTTCGCCACCCTTGTTTCTGGCCACTTCACAGCCAAGACGTAGCAATTCACCACGATGTGACGTACCAAAGCTTTTGTTGAAGGCGGCTACAGAAGGAGAAGGATCCTGGCCTTCGGGGAGATCTTCGCGAGTCTCAAGCAAGGCAACATCTTGAATGGGCTCATCGTTCTTCTGAACAGTTAAATCAAGATCTCTCGTAAATTCGGGAGATGCCTCTTCTTGAGGATGAGCAGACTGGAGAACAGCAGTATCATTAGTAGCAATAGGGGGCTCAGCAGCAGCGTCGGAAATGATTTCCTTCTGAACGTCAGGGGCAGCATCTGAAAAGGAGTCAATATAGACAAATTTATTCTTGGAACACGATGGGCAGTGTTCACGAAAATTGAATCTCAACAAGGGCCAAAAGAAAGAACCTTTCTGTCTGGGCTCCGTGAAGCGGTCGTCGTCAAAAGCAGAGGTAACTCGCTGAACTTCAGAAGAGACAACCTTTTTAACAGCCTTATTGGCTTTCTTCCGGCTCATCTGAGCAAGGCTGAAAGCCGCCTGAAGTTCAGCGTCCGAAACTTGTTTGGAAGTCTTGCATTTGCGCTTCGACGATTCAAGAGACCTCGTTTTCGAGGGTTGAACGCTAGAGGATGTAATCTCGTTGGCAATCGCAAGGCTGCTCTTGGAAGATCTTCTTCTTGGAGCTCTTGGGGGAGCAGCTGAGCAACTGGCAACAGCAACCGCGGGTATCTTCAGTTTGCGACCCGGGCGTCGAGAGTGAAAAGATTTGTCCCTGCAAACTTCAGAGAACACACGATTAATCCTCCTCTTGTGCTTCACCAAAGCTTTATATGCTTTGTACTCATTCATGGTGTATTCACCAACCATGAGGTTCACTCTTCTTTCGACTTCAAGCATAAAATCGTTGATACTCTGGCCATCCCTCAGTTGAGTGCCGAACTTCGGGAAGGAACTTCTTGCGCTGCCCAGTTAACATTAAAGTTTACGATCTCAGTCGGGGCCCAACCACAAGAGATTGGCCAAATTCGGGCAGCGACAAATTCTTCAATAATGTCACGACCTCCAAGGATGGTACTCGCAAGGTGAAACACATTTTCGCAACTCCTCGATCCCACCGCCCAATGATTGAAGGCCGCGGTGTTCCACGGCGCTTAAGGCCTCAATGGGCGAGGAGAGAGGATGAGCTGGTCCTTCGTACCCGAAATTCGTAGACATGTCAACATTGACATAGAACCAGTACAAGCTCTAGTCTTCGGTGAAATTTGTTTTGCAGTAGGGCGCGATCTGAATTCGCGTAATCCCTTTTTGCGTGTTTTGTCGACGAGTGTTGAAAGTGCAGCATGTGTAGTGAGCCTCGTAGAACTGACCGTCGTCGACTTTAATGACATCTGGAACGATGACCAACTCAAAGAATCGGGCGAAAGCGGCAGTGCTAAGGTTGCAGCCAAAGGTCTTCATGATCCAAATGAACTTCGACACTTCCAAGAAGGAGGTCGGCGAAAGCTGATGAATCTTCACTGAAAAAGCATCCAAAATAGCAGGAAGGACAAGATCGCAGGGAAATCTCAGTCCACAGGTGAAGAAATCACAGAATACAACAACTTCATCAGCTTCGGGAGTAGGAGTCTATTCGTCTAGTGGAGCACGTCTGGTACCCACGGGAAAAAATCTGGCAGCCTCGTAATATCTGATCATGTTGGCTGCAACTTTGGATTCTCCGAAAACAAGAGATGGAGGAAGAGGCCCTGACTGTTTGGCTGCGATCAAATCCTTGATGTCGGCGTCAACGTCTCCGACGCCTTCATCGTCCGACCTAACCTCCCCGTCTTCGAGACTCCTAGACTCGCTAGCAGCAGGAGATGAGTGCCCCTCTGGGAGTTGCGTGGTCTCAGGATTCTGAATTTCTGGCTCAGCCGGAAGGCCTGCCGTGGCCAATTCCTCAGTCGTCATTGGTCTTGCAGTGCTTTTAGTTCGAGCCACCTGTTCGGCAGTAATTTAAGTAAGTTAGAGACGACATTCGTAAAAAATAACAAGACGGCGTTCATGAACAAAGTTCGCAAATCAAAAATGTGAGTACGATGAAAAGTAGAAACAAGAATCGAGTAACAAAGAAAGCGATACCGTAGAAAGTTTGAGGAAGTCATGAAGCCGCGAACACTTGATCACAAGAAACTTCTCTGCGAAGGTGAAAGTTAAAGTTTGGAAGAAAGCGAGAAGGTGAGAAAGCGGTGAAAAATTTTAACGAAATGGCAGCCCTCTATTTATAGGGGCGAGGGGGGCGGTTCCGCGAACACACCTCGATTCGACCGTTGCGAGGTTTCCAGAGGACGCATGTCCCCTCCGACGTTCCGAGGGTGACGTTTTTTACTGAAATTCAAAGATTTTCGTGGAATCGGATCGTCAGAGTCAACCCGTTTCCCCGAGGGGCTAGTGTTAGGGAATTCAGGAAAATCTGTCACCCTCGAAACATCGAGGTTTATGAAATTCGTGAAATGAGTTTTCAGGAACATCGAACTTGCAAAGGTCTGGAATCTTGAACCTGTGAAGCTCTGAAGTCGCGAACGTGCGAAGATCTGGAATCTCGAACCTGCGAAGTTCTGAAGTCGCGAACGTGCGAAGATCTGGAATCTCGAACCTGCGAAGTTCTGAAGTCGCGAACGTGCGAAGGTCTGGAATCTTGAACCTGTGAAGCTACAAAGTCGCGAACATGTGAAGGTCTGGAATCTCGAACCTGAGAAGCTTCGAAATCGCGAACTCGTAAAGACCCGAAGTCATAAACCTGTGAAACCACGAAAATCGGGAGTCTGCGAAGTTCGGGAATCTGCTGGAGGACAAGTTTGGAAGTCATGGCGCACGAAGATTTCCTGAATGAGAAGATTCACGAACCAGTAAGAAGCAAAGTCAAAGACGTCGTCTCAAAAAGTCCGGGTTTTGCGTGTGAACTAGTGGCAGACTTGTAAATGTATGAGATATAAAAGACATGCATGTACATGTTCACATTAGGAATATTCCTCGGGTCCGAGGGTTATTTTCGGAATGTAAAATTCCATTCGTCTCCCTATAAAAGGGGGCGCGAGGGCACATGTAAAAGCATTCACAACTTTTGAGGCGAGAGCAGTCTTAAGGAGATTCTTTGTCTCCTTTTGCGTCATCGCAGTACTTGAACGTGTTCACTGTTGTTTCTCTTGTGTTAGGGGATCTCATCCGGATTTTCGGATACCCCGCACTTTTATTGCATACTTTTATTCAGACACGGGTGTGAAATTGAAAAATCTCGATCCAGGAAGAAAAATCGAATATGATGGAAATCAGAACAATTCGACATGACGATATCAGTCAAAGATGGATATTTAGGGTGCTTTTGGTTGAACTTTTACGTGCTTTTGCTTTAGCCAAAAGTCAACACCCCAACCAAAGGAGTTGGTTGTCATCTAAAGCCACAGTCAAAAACGGCTTTTATGTAGTACAAATTTGAAAGCATGTCTCCCCTTGCTTTCAGCTGCTTCTGGGTCTCAAAATTACCCACCTGTCACTGATTGCACACATACCGGTTCGTTTTTCCTTTTCCCTCCCCGTTCGCATCTCGCATCTCCTGGTCACCGGCTCGTCGCGGGCTCCCACTCGGAGCACTCGGCACGACCTTGTGCGACCTCACCGACACGTGGGATCCCTTCGTCGCGGCCTTGCCTACGCGCGGGGTCCCTCCGCCGCAACCTCTCCTGCAGACGGAATGCCTTCGCCGCGGCCTGTGCGGCGCTCGGGAGAGGCCCGGTGGCCACGTCCCCCGACGCCCGGCACGGGAGAGGCCATGGAGGGCGGTTGAAGCGTCCCCTCATCAGAGGTGACTAAATGTGACACAAATACCAGTCCCAGGAGGCCGGTAGCACATTTATTACAACAGGTGGAATCAGTCTTTTACATTACGGTTACAAAAAGGGCACGATAGTGCCAACGCTACCATGAACAACACAAACGCTAGCGACCACACTACGATAGCAAAGGCTTCCATAGCCTCCTCGCAGTACCACACCATGGAAGCTTTCGGTAGGGCCCTGGTACACAGGCACGGTTGGGTGTAGGGCAATGACCTACTCAACGTCCTCTGGAATGTAATCGGGATCCTCCTCTGTAAAATAGTTAGTAAAACAAGGGTGAGCACATACGTACTCAGCAAATCCAACCCCACCCAAGGAGGGGCTTATAAGCAGAACCATGCATAAGGTATAACAAGGATCAGGTTAAGGTTCATTTTGCAAACTTACACATGCAGGGGTTTATTTCAAAAGGGTTTTCGCAATCATTTCCATAACCCGAGTAACTCAAATGTTTTAGGAAAACCACCGTGGAACTACCGGACTTCCCGTCCGTCGTAGCCCGTGCACACACGGCCACACTCTTCACCCGTAAAACAACTCACGCCGAAAAACATCCCATCCCAAACACTAGTTTTTGTGACCACACCGTGACTCGTCCAATACCGTGGACACGGCTATTCGAATAGGTTTGACACTCGCGAGAGGTTGTACATCTTTACCCACAAGTAGGGTACCGTCACACGGACACCTCGCGTGCCGGTACGGATCCTATCAAAGCCATTACCCACCTTAGCTAACACTACGAGCCACCACGGAAGCACCCAAGGGGTTATCCCACATAACCGGGCGTACCTCACACGGAGCGTACCCCTACTCCTTGGTCTCCCGCCGCTCACCCGCACACCGATGGCAAGTAGATTAACTAGTGGGGTTTATGCTAAGCCGTTGCCACATACAACGGTCGAGTGGTTGTACGATGATTTGGGTCGGTGAGATGTCACGCAACCCGGTCCTTAACCGACAAGATGGACAACTCCCAACACGCTCAACCACACAGGTACGAGCTCACCCATACTCCTGACACACACGTCCATCCCGTCTACCCAGTCCTTTACTCATTTTCCGAACATATCCCCCTTTTGTTTTTAAAGCACTCACACATTTTGAAAGCACTCACACATTTTTAAAGCACTCATTTGGGCCAAAACAAGGTTCAATCATAGCAATCAAGGGTGGCTATCCTACCATGTTTTGCAGTAAAACAATATGCAATTTATAAAACGGGTATAGGGTATATTTATAAAACTAGGACAGAAGCATGCATCAAAGGGGGAGGTTGAACTTGCCGTCTTCGAAGTCTTCGGGGAGTGCCGGCTCGGCGTTCGGGACCTCGGGCTCCTGCTCGCAGTAGTCGGCTTCGATCTCCGGCTCGGGGTACCTTATCCCGTCTACTCCGTCGGCTATGGCATACACACAACAAGCAAGCAATATTAGCACACACGGCTCCGGCCGAGCTCGGGGAGGGGGAGTGAGCGGAGGAGGGGTATATATAGGTGCGGTAGGGTTTGGTCTTGCCCGAAAAGGAAGGGCGTGTATGAAAGGCTAGGTTAAGGAGGAGTTATAGATATTAAGGACCTATTGGTAATTTTCTAATAATGAAGGAGGGTGTGTTGATGACCTCATTATTTGATTTAGGGTCTGTTTGTAATTTATTTAGGGTTCAACGGTAATTAATTACTAATCTTAGGGGCTATTTGGAAGAAAGGAAATGAAATAGTATAAGGGGGCTCGGTTAGGGGAAAAGTCGGGGGGCTAATAGCAAAACGGCCTTCTTCCCTCCCCCCCCCTCCCACTCGATACGAGAACAAAGGGGGGCGCGGCGTGGCCGGCCGGGCGGGGGTCCCCGCCGGCGGCTCCCGTCCACGGCGGCGGCCTAGAGATAGGGGAAAACGGAGAGGGGGAAGAGAGGATCTTAACCCCGCACTCACCTTGGGCTATTGGACTCGGTGGAAGCGGCTCGGCGGCGGGCGGGGGCGGCGGCGGCGGCGCTGCGGCGGCGGCGGCGCGGTGCGGCTCGGGGAAACGGCTCGGGGAGGCTTGCTTGCGGTGCGGCGTGGCGAGGTGGTGGTGGTGCCGGCCTTAAATAGGCGGCGGAGGCTCGGTTCGGGGGGGGGGGGGAAGATATTTTTCCCCGGCGAGACCGCCGGCGAGCTCGGGTTCCTTCTCGAACTCCGGCCGGCTTCGCGGTGACCAGCGATGGGACGGCTCGGCGGGTCAGCTTGTGGCGGGGCGGCGCGTCCGAGCGGGCCGGCGTCCCGTGGTGGTGGTGGCGGTCCGGCGGGGCCGAGCGCGGGGACGGCCGGTGGCGGGGCGTTGGTGTGGTGGTTGGGCGGTGCGGATTAATGGCGGCGTGTGGTCGCGTCGCGGGGGCCGGGGTGGCGTGCGCCGGAGGTGGCGGGGCGGTCGGGTCGTCGCGTGTCGGCTCCGCCCGGCCGGCCGGCGCGCGCGGGGCCGGGCGGGCGTGCGGCGCCGGCGAGGCAAGGCGGTAACGTGTTGGAGGGGAGGGGGAGCCGGCGCGGTCGGGTACGGCGCGCGGAGGGAGGAGGAGCAGGGAAGAAGAAAGAGAGAAGAAAGGAAAGAAAGAAAAAGAAAAAGGAAAAAGGAAAAAAGGGGAAAAGAAAAAGGAAGAAAGGAGAGGGAAGGAAGAAAAGGAAAATGGGGAGGAAAATTAAGAAAAGAGGAGGAAAAATAGGGGAAGGGATTTTGGAAAAATCCGGAAATTTGCCAGGGAAATTTGGGAAGGGTTTCGCGGGGTTTTTCCCGGTTTTGCGAGCGTCGGCGCATTTTCCGGACGGCGGTGATGGCGAGGCGGACCGGTCACCGGGCCGCGGCGTGCGCGGGGATTCCGGCCGGTGGCCGACCGCGGTGTTGGGAAGGCGCGCGGGGTGCGGCGGGGTGCGGTGCGGTGCGGCGGAAATCGCGGCACGCGCGTCGGGGGAGAGAGAGAACGGCGGCTAGGGTTTGAATGGTAACCGAGCTCGGCGGATCGGTCTTTTTGAAATTACGCATGATTTAGTAGGTGATTTATTTAGGGCTAGAAACGCGGGCGTTACGGCGGTGCGGCCTCCCCATCGGGCGGCACGTCCCCGCCTCGACGGACCAGCCGCGAGAGCAGCGCATCGGGCGGCGCGTCTAGCCCCGCCGGACGTGGACCTGCCTCCCCATGCACGCACCTGGAACAAGATGACGAAGAAGCTGACAAGCGGGGCCCACACGTCAGTGAAGAGAGGGAAAGAGTGAGAGATCTGAGCTGTGGATGACGTTTCAAAAGCCACAACTGCTGCACCAAACGGTCTTCTGCTTTCCCCACAACATGCTTCTCACAGTTACTTTTTTCAAAGTCACAGCCTACAACGGCTTTTACAAAAGCCATAGCCCAACCCAAACACACCCTAGTTGTACTCTTGAGAACTCTAGCAGCCAGCCCAAGTAGGTCACGCTTCAGTGTTCTGCTTGTGCTGTCCGACGCCGCCACACATGGAGAGACGAGCTCGTTCACATCGCCCATTTCACCTTCCACCACCGTTCGCTGATACTACCTCTCTCTCTCTCTCTCTCTCTCTCTCTCTCTCTCTCTCCCACGCAAGCTGTGGCAGGGGCTAGCTGCGGCCCTGCGGGCAACATCAATGGCGCTGGATCCGGCCGCACCCTCCTTGCAGGTGCAGAGAGCTTGAGCGGCGGGGGGCCATGCTCCGCTCCAGAATCCAGATGCGGTGGCCACTGGCGAGCTCGAGCTGCGGCAGGCTGTTGCTGCGACGTGCGCGGTGCAGATTCTGCAGTGGAGGAGGAGATACACAGGTAACTGAGATTGGGGAAATATACTGGAGAAATCAGGAATTTCCGGATGAAACACGGTCGGGGAAACGCCTCCCCGATTCCGTCAGATTTTCCTGATCTCATCGGATTGTCCAGGAATTTTTTCTGATTTCGTTTTTTTTCGTAAATACGATATTCGATTACACGGCGGTAGGTATCGAGCACGTTTGGTTTGCTTCTAAAACGTGCCCTGCCAATCTCGGCCGCGCCCGCACTAATTTGGTGAATCGGCGACGGAATCTGCCGGCCGCGCCTACGGTTGGCAGGCAGGGTGACGCTGGGCAAAAAGCAAACGCGCGATCGTCCCCCATTCATGATTCATCCTAGAGACAGCGCACGCCGTAAAAGACCTCTCATCCTAAAGACATCTGGTCCCACGAAAACGACACGTTAGTCAACCAAGTAAACGCGGTTCCTACTTCCTTCCTCATTTGCCTTGCAGTTGCACTAAGCTGCTGCTTCGTCCATTTCTTGCAGCTTGTCCCATCCATCAAGCATCCAACCATCTTCTCAGTTGGCTGCAATTATCAGGCGGCGCCTTAGCGGAGAGGCTGATCGACGATGGCTCTGCCACCGTGTGCGCCGGCGGCAGCCTCGGAGACATCTGAGGCCAAACTGTCGTACTCGTCCTCCTCCATTGCAGCCCAAGCTCTGATAATGGTCTCGGTCAGTGGCAGCACCTCAAGTTCAGGTACCTCCTCCTTGACCACCTACACATCCAGCCGGGACTCTGCCTTGTCATCCGAGCTAGGCGATCTCGCTTCACAGCTTCATTATACCGATGATGAAGAAAAGGTGAAGAGGCGCCAGTGCACCAGGCACTTGGTCAGGGAATTCTGCCATGATGCCCTGGAGAGATGGCTCTCCGAGATGGGCATCGGCTGGGTTCTCGACCTCACCACCGACGATCCTTCGGCAGGGACCATTTTGCTGCGAGCCCAACCCCAGCGTAATAGCCTCACAGAGGGGTGGATACGAGCTCTCATTGAGGTCATGGAATCCACCCATCTTGAGTATTTACAGTGTCTCCGTCTGGTTCTGGAGGAAGGCTTTCGTGGGCGGTTGTTACGAATTTTCGTGGCAACTGTCCTGAAAGAGCGTTTCGTGAGGGGAACGGACGTGCCTGGCCGTGTCCAGCTGTTTCGAAATTTCGAGGCAACTGTCCTCAGGATGCTCCCTTTTGTTGACGCCTTGTTAGCTGCTGCTGATCTTGATGCTAGCAATGGCACCGCTGCTGTTGGTGTTACCAATGGGGAGCAGGTGCCGTCAGAGAAGCTCCAGGCACTGCTGGACGTGCGTGATGCTCTATCCAGCGCCTCAGAAGGCATCCAATATTGTTTCCATTACTGTGATTCCTCGGTGGAAATGGAAGCTAAAGGGAGTAAGTTGCCCAGCCTCTTGTCTGAAAAAGAGCACAGGTTGGAAGAAGCCATATGGAACACGATGGAGGTGGTTAGGTACAGTATCCTGAGCAGTGACAATGATGATGACAACGAAGGGGGTGGTACTCAGATTTCTCAAGGATCACCCGACATTCGTAAGGTCACTCGGTCCATTGCAACCTACATCAAGTATCTGTGTAAAAATTACAGGAGGCTGAATTGCATTGTACGTGCAGCAGCAGAGCTTGGTATCTATGTCCCTAACCGTGACATAATAAGTAGTTTTCTTATCTCGGCGGAGCAAGACAAAGCTAGTCCTCTTACCACACTAGCATTGGAGATGGTCTCTTCTCTGCAAGTAAAGCTTGCCAAAAGATCGGAATCCTTCCCAGATCACAGCCTCAGGCTCCTATTCCTGATCAACAATACACACTTCATACAGCAGCAGCTCCATCCACTGTTCCGTATCAGACACCATATTGCAGTCCTCACTCCCAAAATCGAGGGCTACATACAAGAATACCTGCAAGCGTCTTGGGCGCCGGTCATGTCATGCATGTACAATCATACACCCCGTTGGTTCAGAAAAAACTCTGCACTGCCTAAGTTTGATTTGGAGTTTGAGAAAACCTACACTGCACAGAAGCTGTGGAAGGTCCCTGACCCTGAACTGAAGACAAGGCTGCGTAAAGCCATCGTTGAGCAAGTCATTCCAGGATTAACAAGATGCTTGGAGGATAACAATGTCACCAGCCCAGGAATCACTCCTCAGGAGCGGGAGGAGATGTTGCTAGAGCTGTTCGAAGGATGAACAAATGCACCGTACACGACATATGTTGCCATAGGTAGGTAAACTCTGTTTTACTTTCACCTGCCTTCAGTGGTAAATTCTGTTCTATTTTCACCCACCTTCAATGTCAAATTCTGCTTATTTTATATTTTTGTTCGAGACTAGTTTCAGTGTTGTTACTTCCATTTTCCATATGCAGTGACAAACATATTTCTGAGGACATACAAGCTTCAAATGGTGCATTTGTATAATTTCTGCCTTTGTTAGATGAAACGGCTCAGAGAATACCTTCCCATACCTAGTAAATGATACTGAAGTGATCTTCCTCCTTCCAAATCAAGGATCCTGGATTGTTCTTTCTCCAGAAACTACTGTTAGATTTATTATTGTACTGTATAAAATAAAAATTCCTGTATTTCGTCAGTATAAAGAAATAAATAAATTCTTGTACTGTTTACCTTCCGGAGAACTGTTATTTCTTACTTGTATACTACATCAAAAATAAATTTATTCTTTTTCCTTATGGCGACATGATTCTTATGTACTAACTGAACTGGCACACTACTGGACCTGATGAAAACAGAGTTCTTGCACCAAGCTCTAGATCTTCTTGTGTATGCAAGGAAACAAGTTGTAACTTGTACGACATGAACTGAATAGCATGGTCTGCGATACGTTCGCCCTGTTCGCTTGGCTTATCAGCCACCAGCCAGCAGTACTTTTCTCTCACAACAAACCAGCCACCAAAGCAACCGGCCAGCAGTACTCTTTCTCTCGGAACAAACCAAAGACACCGCCATCGCCACCAGCCAACCGAACAGCCGGATCTGCAAGCATTCGTGTGGTGTGCAGCAAACTTTTGTCTGACCTGCACAGCAGGCATCAACATTGAGATGTGCAGACTCTGCTTTTTAACCTGTGCTGCATGTTGTCAATTCTTTTATTTTTTCAATGTGGCAAATCCAACTATTGTGCTTAAGTTGGATCAAAACCATTGTGGAGTTGTGTGGTTTAGTTTTAGTATGAAAACCGGATGAACATGGGGACTTTTTCCCTTATTTTTTTACGCCAGTATTAGATCAAACTGGCTGTAAATTTAGTGTGCCAATCACTCACTCATCCAAACAAATTTTTGAGCTCACTGGCACGAAATTTTTAGGAAATGTAATCTACCAGTGTTTTAGCTCTAAAACCAGCCATGCCCATTCTATCAGTCGCTGATATTTCTGCACGCCAGGAACTCCCCGAAGGACCACATGAGGAACCTGGCGCATATGTCATTCTCCAGGAACACTCGTGATGTGGCTCCTAGGTAGCATGCTGAATTGCTGATAGCATCTCATTGTTCGTGTCTTGGTGGTGTGGTTCCTTTGCCATCCTGAAGATTGTGGATTTATTTGTTAATTCATAGTGTAAAATTATGTATTTACTTTGTAAAGTAATTAATTTATTCAGATGCAACTCATTTCTTCAATATTATATGTTATATATATGTTAGCTTTTTCTGACTAAATTGGTCAATGATGTGGACTTCTTTGTTCATTTTGAATATTTTTTGTTCGGCATATCAATTAATTTATTACGGATGTGTACTTATTTGTTGGCTGTCTTTTTTTTTGCTTGCATACTTATTTGCTCACTTTTTGGACTATTTCATGAAACAGACTCACTAGTTCATGGAAGAAATTTTGTGGTGCTGGAACAATCACAAAAAAATATGGCAGCTTTATAAAAAAAAGGTTATTAAAAACATGGCAATGAAGTACAGTAAGTTCAGTGATGACTTTAAGATCTTGACATAAGAAATACAATGCACAATTGAAATTTAACTTTGAAACTTGATTTAAGATTTATATATTTTTTATTCAAATTTCTTTACATCAGCAATATACCTCTGTTGCGAAACAACATGCAACCACGTCCACCACAGCAGGGTCCAGGGATAAGGTAGAGTGGGCGTGTTTGGGAGAGCTCCACGCAGCTCCAGATCCACAAAAATAGCTCTACTCCATTTTTTTTCTGCCAAACACCCCAGCTCCAAAAACTCCAGATCCACCAAATCCATGGATCTAGCTCCCAACTCCACCAAATCCATGGAGTACCTCAAGGGGTACTCTGCGAAGGCTGGTTTCGTACTCACTCGTGGAGTTGACTAGAAATTACCCACCACTGCCACTGATTACACAGGCATACCGGTTCGTTTCTATTTTTTCTCCTCCCGGCGTCGCCGCCAGCCGCTTCTCCCGAAGACGGCGGTCGACTCGCGGTCGTCGTCGCGGGCCGGCCGGGAAGGTGGCCGTCATCACCGGCGCGGCCGGCGGCATCGGCGACGTCCGGGACGACCTTGGCCGCGCGGCGGCCACGGACCTCGGCGGCGCGGACGCGGCGGCGGTCCGCTCCGTGGCGGCGGCGCGGACGCGGCGGCGGGCGCGGACCTCGGCGGCGCGGACGTGGCGGCGGTCCGCTCCGTGGCGGCGGCGCGGACGCGGTGGCGGCCGCGGACCTCGGCGGCGCGGATGCGGCGGCGGTCCGCTCCGTGGCGGCGGCGCGGACACGGCGGCGGCCGCGGACCTTGGCGGCGCCGTGGCCGGGGAGGCGGCGCGCGGAAGGGGTAGTGCTGGAGCCCGAGGACGTCGCGAGGGCGGCGCTGTACCTCGCCTTTGACGAGTCCAAAAGTACGTCAACGGGCACAAGGAAAAAAGGAGAAGAGGGAAGAGAGAGGAGAAGAGAGAAGAGAGAGGGAAAAAAAAGAGGATGACATGTGGGTCCGTTTATAATGGATAAAATTGACTTTTCACAACATTATCTCTGTTTTCAGAGCTGGAGCTGTTATTTCTGCCAAACACGTCTCTTCAACTCCAAATTGTGAGTCCAACTCCACGGTGGAGCTGCAAATCGGTGGAGCAGCAGCTCCAGAGTTGGTTTGGCGGAGCTGGAGCCCTCCCAAACACGCCTTCTTTTATTACTAAAATCAGCATATAGGCTAGGCTAAAAATTTTATCATGTCAAGTTGTTGATAACTTGATATACTTAGGATCAGAAGTTTTTCATGGAAGCTCAGATTATTTTCACAAGTAACTATGTAAAAGTAATGATTTGCGTTGGTGCAGGTGAAAAATAGGTGTGAAGGTCTATGCTTGGGTGGCCTCCTGTGTGGAGAGACAAGCTAGTAGGCTTAGTTCGAGGGACCCAGTGGCCGACGTGATCAAGTGCGGGCCACATGGTGGCAAGAAGAGCAAGACGAAGTCGTGAACAAGGAGCCGGCGCAGGGAAGCAGCTAACAACTGAAGTCTGTGTGCGGAGTTTGTTGGTTTGGCCACAAGACCAACATCGAGCCAGGACAACCGTGGCGGCCAAGTCATGAGTGGGATTGGTGTGGAGGTCGCATCAAGTCCGCGGGGTTTGCAGTGGTTTGGCCACAAAACCACTAGGTTCCTTGGTTGATCCTCAAAGGTGCTATTGCTATGCATAACGCCTATAGAAGCACTTCGCTAATTCTATATATATTTGTATCTAGCATCTGCAACATTGATTCTTTAAAAAAAACTTATAATCTTTATGTTGTATAAAATGAAAATTAACTTTGGTTTTCTTTATTTGGTTTAAAATTATCGCATTTATACATATGTTCTTCCTACATAATTGTATACCACTTTTGCTTGTTTATAAGAATACTGTAGAATTTTACAGTGAAAACTAAGGAATTGAGAGGGGTAGAAACTCTAAGGATTGAGTCCAGTGTTAGTTCTTTATCCCATACTTACTACTGATGTACTTTGGTTCCGTTGCAATAAGTTGCAACCGAGATGACGAATATGCATGCAAATCACACGTGTCGGGCCTGCTGGCATCTTTTTTTTGATCCAACTACTAATTTACTTTGGAGGACCACATTTGAATATGTGCACTGGACGTTGATCTGCGTTAAGTTGGTGAGGATATGTGCATCATGTTATTTTCTCCTCATGATCTGCATTAGGTGAACGACAATTTTTATGCATTCATTCATCCATCCATTTCGATATACCCTCCCCATATTCAAACAACATCTGCATACATTCTCCAATCTCCACGACCATACGTGTTGAGCTTGATCATCCATGGTGGCCTCCTCCTCATGTCCGTCTCCCTCAACAACTTCTTGTTATCAGTAGCAACGACCAACAGTCTCGCCGCCAACGACAACCATGATGGTCTGATGGTGGTGGCAAGTTTCCAGCAGTGCAAGGTGGAATATGGCAAGTCGTACGCAACTGCCAAGGAGGAGCGTCGCCGCTTGCAGGTCTACACCAGCAACGTGCACCACATCGAGAGTGCCAACTATTGAGTTATGATCCAAGATTGCAACGCGGCGGGGGGGGGGGGGGGGCACGGAAATCTTGTGTCTCATTTGCGGTTTAATCTTTTACTTTTATCTATCATTCGCCATCGTTTATAACACCAACACTGATGCCGAGGCGACCGGCCTCACGTACAAGCTCGGTGAGACAAACTGCAACGAAGAGTTCATGTTCCTGTACACTGCGCCCCTGCAGACGCAACTGCTGGCTGAAGAAGACAAGGACGACATCTTGGCGTTGATCACGACACATGTCGGGTCGGTCGACGCCACCGGGCAGTGTACGCGAACTTGTCGTCCGCCGCGCCGGTGAGTGTGGACTGGCGCAAGAAAGGCATCATGACGCCGGCAAAGAACTAGGGCTCATGTGGTAATAATCATAATATATTATTGATTTCTGATACATAACAAATAATCGACTGGTCGTTGCGTTAAACAACAAGGCTGGCCGTGCAGGGTCATGCTGGGCCTTCGTGGTGGTGGTCGCAGTGGAAGGGATCACCAAAATCTGGATAAGGAAGCTGTTGTCCCTGTCAAAGCAGCAGCTCATGGGCTACGACAAGTTGGACAATGGCTGCAAGGGTGGCATCCAAGGGCGAATCTACCGCAATGCACTTCGTTGGAGTGAAGAAGAGGAAGGAAAGAAAGAAGAAGAAGAAAAGAGGAGAAAAAAGGAAGGGAAGGAAGAAATGAGCACCCTCTATCCACTTCCGCGCCTTGCAGTGGATCACCTCCAACGGTGACATCACCACAGGAAAGGACTACCCCTACAAGGCCCGCCAGGGAGAGTGCGACCACTCCAAGATGGGCACCACACCGCCACCATCTTCGGGTACCGGCGTGTGGCCACTCGGAGCGAGGCGTCGCTAAAGAACACTACAACTTCCGTCGCCGTGTCCATCGAGGCCGGCGACACCAACATCTAGCACTACAAGAAGGGTGTATACAACAAGCCCTGCAGGACCAAGCCCAAACCACGCAGTCACTGTCGTCGAGTACGACAAGTAGGTCAGGGATAAGTAATGGATTGTCAAGAACTTGTGGAGAGATAAGTGGGTGACCAGGGCTACAATATCAAGATGAAGAGGAACATCACCGGCAAGTCGGAGGGACTGTGCGTCATCACCATCCGCCCTTCCTTCCCACACAAGCAGTGGCGGAGGCAGGATCGAGCCCCAGGGGGGCTCTCTTGTGCTTCTTACTCCTCTAGCCACCTCTTCGCTTGTTCCTCCTCAAAATTCTAGGGGGGGGCTTAGGAAGGGCTCAAAGGGGATTCTAGCGGTGTTGGGGGGGCTCGAGCCCCCCTCCCCACCGCTAGATCCGCCGCTGCACACAAGGTGTGACATCCTTACCTTCTGTACGGTGGAGTCAAACTTTGTATTTTCACTTCCTTTTTCATTATCGTTGCTTAGCTTGTTAAATAAATGTTTGTCGAAAGTTCTATATATGTGTAATAAGATTGGCCATGTTTGAAATTGATATGGTAATTAATTAAGATTAGATATTATTGATTATTGGAAGTGATATATGTACGGTGTTTATGTATCAAATATCACTTATGTAGATAGACAAAGTTAGCCAGTTGATTATGAAATATATGTTATACACAATATATATTATGCACAAAGTTAGTCGATCAGGGTTCTTTTGGGAATAAAAAAGAAAAACAATAACCAAGAGTTTGGCCCACCAAGGACTTGTTTGGGTATTAATGCATTGAAGTGGAATGGCGATACTAGAGGAGAAATCAGTTCATCTTAACATTAATCCCCTTCATTTCACTTCAATTCACACCATCTCTATGATGGGAGCGTATCAAGTGGAAACCAATAATGTTGTGTAAACTATGAAAACTCTGATAAGAGACGTTGTATCTAGATCTAAAAGATGGTAGAGACCAGCCCCCTACTGTTCTCAGCACTTTTGCATATCACCCCTACCCTGTCCACCATAGCCCAGTCATTTTTTCCCCGTATACCCGAGTAAACGAGTCGTCGCCGCCCCTATGATGCGCCTCAGCTCGTTCCCGTGTTGTCGCCCCTTCGATGCGCTCCTTCTCCTCCTTCATCGGGGCGTGCCGCCTCCACTGAGCCCGTGCAACATAGGGCTGTCGCCATCACGCAACATGGCGGCAAGGAAGGTTTGGGTGCGCGGCAAGCTGGCGGAGATGCGGGTGTTCGCGTGTGGTAGGCCGACAATGTGTACAACGACCTGCGGCGAGCTCTGGTGCTGACAGCCCTCGTGTGCCTCACGGCGCGGAGGAAGCGCTAGTAGCCGAGACCGATCAAATCCCCACGAACACACGCGGAATCCGGCCGACTCACCTGCCTGAGCTGCCTCCAGTAACCGCGGCCAGCGACCGCCCCGGCCGGCTCCTGTCTGCCACCTGTCACTCGCTCTGTCGCTGTGTTGGGTGATTTGCGAGGTGCGACGAAGCGTACTAAGGTGCGTCTCTGGCGAGTGGGTGGGCAGACGAGCCATTGCGGTGTGGCTCCAACCGGCCACCGCTGGTCCGTCGCCTCACAACCCCTGCCTGAAACAGGCCGAATCGAACTAATTTCACCGAAATCCAGTTAACCTTGCTGCAGGCCGTGACTCGGGAAACAGGCAAACAGCTAGCTCGCAGGCACACCAAGCTGACAAGGTAGTACGTAGTATTTTTGTGAAATTGGCACAAACTTGGACCTCAACAGGGTACGTGCACAGCAACTGCAAGGGAGCGTGGAGGCGAAAGGAACACGGGGATGCCAGAAGATCAGATTGATCTCCAAGCCTAACCTTCTTGCTAGTAGATTCAGTACATATATGAGTTGAGTTCTCCACACACGACACAACTGCTAAGATTACATCGAACACACAAAAAGCTACGATTTGGAATTCAAACTAAAGACGTGGGAGCGTCCGGCTGCTTCAGGCTGATTCTGTTGCTTTCTTCCTCCTCCTCTCATATGTTATACCTGTCAGGGCGCACTGGGGGGTGATGAAGGAGTTGCGACGTTCGCTCTGGGGGCGACCTCGTGCGCTAGGGTGGACGGGGCAGGAGGTGATTTGCAAAAGTGTTGAGAACAGTAGGGGACGGCGGGCGCTGAATTGCAAAATCCTCCCACCTCTTTCCCCAGCCTTTAGATCTTGATCCAATGTCCTTAATCAGAGTTTTCATAGTTTGCATAGCACCCTCTATGATGTATTGATAATTCTATTTGTCAAATACGATATGCCTATAGTTTTCGACCCTAATACTGCCATCATCATTCATCACCACCAGCAGCTGAACTACTATTTACTGCAAATCCTTAATTTTATTGATCTAGTCGACTTAGTTGTGACACCCCCACCTGAGAAAATACCGTACTATCGCCTATGCTACTCCATTTTAATGGTGATTGTGTACACATTTATACAAATAAATTTAATTAATTTCTCAAAAACAGCAAGGGGTGACCCTAAGCTCCTTAGCATGCTCCACAACACATCCATAGGGTTAACTAAGTGTGGTGGTGGTGGTTGTCCATTTAAACCTATTACTGAGCTTAATTAACCTCAAATATTCTTATCCATAAAATAACAATATGTGGTGTTTCTTGAGCTCTCTAGCTCTATGCAAATACACTTAAAACTAGGCATATATCAAGAATAATTTATAACACTTCTAAAATCATGATAAATTCAACAAAGGTGAATCTATGCACAATAAGACTATGACCAGAAGTTGGGCACAAAAATCTATTTACTTTAGTCTACAAAAATCATTTACTCGGATCTAGCTTAAATACAAAATAAATCATAATAAAATATATACTTAGTAACTTTGTGCAATTTTTAGTCCAGAGCCTTCCAGTGACATCAGAACCCGGCCACATATCCAAAATTCAAATCAAGATCACATCTAAATTTTGAACTACAACAAAAATAGTTCAAACTGGGTTTCAATTTTTATTCAAAAATTAGCCATCAAAAGTATGGTCATGCTTTGCAAAGGTTGTGGATCTAGTCATATGGAAGCCAGCAAACTTGGTTTTGCATTTTTTTATTTCTCTACAATTTTCTGTGATTTTTCTAAGGTACTGAACCAATTCTAAAGGAAACTAAGAATCTATTTGTAATAAGGTCCCTAGTTCAAGCTCTTTATTTACAACGATGCCCTCCATTATACAACTAGGTCCCTGATTTAACACTTTAGCCCCTGAGAAAATTAGGAGCTTCGCAATGTGGCCCTTGGGGCGGGCCACCGGAGGTCCTCGCGGAATCCGGCGACGGCGGCGCCAATCCCGGATGTCGCTTCAAGAAGAAGATGTTGCAATGGGACGATTGGATTGCCTTCCTGCAGTCCCGACTTTGAGCGCTTTGTTCGCCTTGTACATGTTGCTCCTTCGTGCTCTTGTTTTTGCTCTTTTCTCTCCCGCCATTCTCTTCTCTCTCACTCTCTCTCTCTCTCTCTCTCTCTCTCTCTCTCTCTCTCTCTCTCTCTCTCTCTCTCACTCTCTCTCATGTACTCTGCCCGGAATGCCGGGCTATACTTTGAAACTGTGCCCCCGTTTCGATCAGTGAAATTGAAGTAGGTGGGGAACTCCCCCCCCCCCCCCCCCCCCCACACACACAAATTGTATATATGTGTTAATGTGTATTTAGGCTAATGACGTGCTTTGTTCATTTTTAATATATTTTGTTCGGCATATTGACTAATTTATTACAGATGTGCACTTATTTGTTTGTTGTCTAGTTTATATATTTTTTTGCGTGCGTACTTATTTTTTTCACTTTTTGGACTATTTTTTCATAAAACAGACGCACTGGTTCATGGAAGAAATCTTGTGGCGCTGGAGCAATTACAAAAAAAAAAATCACAACTTTGTGAAATGAGTTTTATTAAAAACATGCCAATGAAATACAGTAAGTTCAGTTATGATTTTAAGATCCTGACATAAGAAATACGATGGACGGCACATCTGAAATTTAACTTTGAAACTTGATTTAAGATTTAGACATTTTCTATTAAAAATTTCTTTACATCAGCAATATACCTCTGTCGCATGCAACCACCGGTTCTCGTCGAAACAAACATGCAACCACGTCCACCACAGCAGGGTCCAGGGATGAGGTCGTAAGGGTGGCCCTACCACGGCGTGCCGGTGTGTTTGGAGAGGCCCTGGGCGGTATCGCCGGTGTCTCGGCACAGGTGCGCAACGCCGCCGTGGGGGTGATCCCTGTATGCATGGGCACCTGTAGTCATGGAGACGGCGCACGAGGTGGCCATCTACATCGATCGCTTCCATAATCTTGATCTGTTCCAGCAAGGGTAATGACGATCTGGGCTAAATTTTAATTCCGTCCCTCTTTTTATTTTCAAGCCGCAAATTCATTTGATCTCCCTTGTGATTTTTTGAAAGCCGCAAATTCATTTGATCTCCCTTGATGTGGAGAATGATATGCAGTTATATTCATCAATTTTTGGAGAACCGTTTATCATTTTTGCTCTGTGAAATCGTATATCTTGACTTTTAGAAAATAAATTTCATTTCATACGAATGTTCTCGTTCCACATACTTTGTCCATCATGCAGACCCAGTGAAATTCAATAATTTCCTTTTGCATTTTGGATCTTGATTGTGTTTGCTCTTGCAGATGGTACCGCATGAAGATTAGTGCCCTGTGGGAGGATGACGAGCACAGGGCACCAATATCACCGGCTAGGGTCACCCAATATGAAGGTGCGAATTCACCTTCTTTATGCATGCAGAGTAAAATTAAGGAAGATGCATTTCTGTTTTATCGGCGGATTTAATTTTATTGCATGAGTAGAAGGTAGGAAATGAATGGTCAAATTGCTTACTGGCCTTATCGTGAGCGTTCTGCAAGTGTAATTTTCACTGCTTGGGTTTTATGTTGTACTCTATTCTCACCTGTTCCTATCTTCTAATGCAATGCATGCAGTTTCCTTGATTTTTTTCGAGATAGAAAAGAACAAAAAAAATCGCTGCTTCATTGCGTCATATGATGCATTATTATTGCATCAATCTGAACAGGAATAAATAAAAAGAACGTAAAGATCGGATCGAAATACTATGCTGTTTATTTCAGCTTCTGGTGAGCTTTCGATGCATAGCTTTCCACATATCCGTAAGTCGGAAAGCTCTGAAGTGGAAAGCCACAAGCAACTTTTTATGAGCTTCCAACTTTCCACTTTTCAGAGGCATCTGACTTTTGGATATATGGAAAGCTAGTTGTGGAAAGCTCCTCCGAAGCTCAAACAATCATGGAGTCAATCATATACCTACTCTTTTAGCCTTCCAAAGCACGAGAAATTTGTCTATAATTGAAGTAGTTTTTGAATAATTATTTCACATTCTTGTACTATATTCTATATTGCCAAGTAGAGTAAATTATTCTCTATTACTAAAACCAGTATATAGGCCAGCCTAAAAATCATATCAATATCTAAGTGTTGTATACTTAGGATCAGAACTTTTTCATGGAAAATCAGAATACTTTTACATGTAACTATGTAAAAGTAATGGTGAAAACTGAAGTGTACTTAATTAGGAAATCACCAAAAGCAAGTATGTCATAATGGAAAACCATGTATTGCACTACCTCATATTAATGGATAATACAACACTTAAAGCAACAAATAGTTTTAGCCCTCTTGTGGTGTTTTATCACCATGAAAGCCAGAACAATCCAGGAAATGAATGAAGTGTGTTAGATTATTTTTTATCATTTTGTTATATATCTTAACCAGATGACTTTTGAATTTCAAAATCTTTGGCTAATAGATAATGACATGCTAGGTGGATTGTGCAGCTGTTGATATTGGTGCGAAGGGCACATTTGGCTTTTGGAAAATAGATGATGTTGACAATAGCTTCTGTACACAACCATTTCTTGTTAAATATTCTAGGCAAGATATTTATCTATCAGTTATGGTATCTTTCTACATACCCAACAGTGCAGATGAGGTTGAGTGTTGCAATTTTTTTCCTTCTGTTTAGGAATCGAGTTTACTTTAGCCTGACCTGTATTCGTCCTCCATTGTAGGGTCCAGCAACTTCTTCCGTTATATTGAAGTTCGAGCTTATATACATCCCGACATTGGGAAACGGGTGGTGTGTATGTTATTGTGTTATTTCACATCCCTAAACATTTAGATGTTTCTTGCAAATTACATTTGCACCCAACATTACATTCCACATTCATCTCTGAAAAGCTTGTTCCCTTTTGCATCATAGGACTGAAGTTCAAGATTCAGGTGACACAGATTTGGTTCCAATCCATGAATTTAGGATCCCACATAAAGCACTACTGGGTTTACACTCATATTGCCCTGTCCACTTTGATGCTCTACACTCTGCTCTTGTGGACCTGACTATACACATAGTGTACCTGAAAGCTGGTGTGACCAAATCACCATTGAAGGTACACAGGTTTGTGATTCTTTATATTTTTTAGACACAATTTCCATTACAGTAGCTTTTGTGATGTTGATTTTTTAACAAACATTCACATTACTTAGACATTTAATCAAGCATCTGCTGCACTGATACATATGTATGCCGTGCAAATAGACAACAGGCATTTAGTCATGGACATGAATAAATTGCACTTTGACCCTTTAAAACTCTAATCAAATTTTATGAGTAAAAAATGGTATATAACATGCAGTCGATGGAGCAAAGCTTTGGCTCAAAGTCATATGATATTGTGAAGGCGTCACTAATTTCTAGGGAAATACTGCTTGAGGGAGTGAAGAAGATCAGTAATGCTATCGGTAATGCTCTTGAGGATCTAGATGGCACTGATTTAACCCTTGGTAAATATGAGACAATTCATCCATCAAAGTCAGGCTTGTCTACTTGCAGTAAAGGGAAATGTACACCCACAAAGTGCACTACTCCCCATCTGACTAGCATCTTACGAGATTTTCTTGAGGTATGCTTCAATTTACTTGAAAAATGCTTACTCATTTAGAATATTTGTATTGATTGGATGCATTTTCTCACAACTTATTTCAGAGTTCTGGTGTTATGGTAGGAGACACTGCTGTTGATGTGATGTTGTATACTCTATCCGAGGAAGAACTGTTTGAGCTATTTCAAATTATTAGTAGCCAACTATCTTTTATATGGAATGAATTCTTAAAATTCCACAGGTGAGTTATCTTCTATCTTGCATCCCATTTTAGAAGATGGGTGTTTTTATTGTTCTTATCTTTCTTAGTCTTGTGTTTTTTAATTCTTTTGGTTCTTCCATCATATTCCACCAAAATTTTGTGGGTCCAATGCAGGACACATAGAGTCAAGATATTGGATTATTTGCATGCTATTTTGGATTTTGATCGGAAATCAGAATGGTCAATATGGATTATTCACTCAAAAATTGATATTCCACATCGCTACTTGAGAAGCATGACTGACGATTCTCCTCGTCATGGCCATTTGCGTCGGATTTCCAGTTCACGGAAAGTCCACCTTGATGTAATTATCTACTTTTGAATGTTTACCGTCTATTACTTCTAATTTTTATCTGGAACCGCACTGACATGCAATATTTTTTTGTTGATACATATTTGATGGTTCCATTTACTGCAGCCTATGCAAAATTCGATGTCACAGGCTGAACTGCACAGGAAGAGTATAGCACAAATGAAGGTTGGTTTTCTCTTCAAGTCTGGACTCTGGAATACTATTCAACTTCTAATCCTTATGTTCCTCATAAGAGAAAGGATACTGATGAAAAGCATACTGCAGATTAACACGCAGTCCGTTCAAGATATGCATATATATGCTGATCCTTCATGTATTCCTGTTGTCCGCATAGAACAACATGTCATGGTTGTTCCGCAACACTGTTGTAGCAAGGATTTCTTTTCAGATGCTTCGGACCCAGTGGGTACTATGCTTCCAGCTCAACTACAAGGAAAATCTTTGGAGAAGAAAGCTAGCATTTCCAAGAGTGGCCACATATTACGAGCTGTCATTTTTGTGCATGGATTTCAGGTAATCTTGGCTGAACTGGTACTAGAGTTGTTTCAGCTGTATCACATCTGCAACATATTTTGTTGACACTTCTGCTGATCCCTAAAATAAACAGGGACATCATTTGGATTTACGCCTTGTTAGGAATCAATGGCTTTTGCTTGATCCTGGAGCCGAATGCCTACTGTCTCAGATAAATGAGGATAGAACATCTGGGGATTTTAAAGAAATGGGTAGAAGGCTTGCTAATGAAGTAGTGGCATTCCTCAAAAGGAGGATGGATAAGTATTCCAGAAATGGAGGCTGCCAGGAGATGAAGATCAGTTTTGTTGGTCATTCTATTGGAAACATTATCCTCAGAAGTGCCCTCACAGGTATAGTCAAACTGGCCTTCTAGATTTCTTTCAGAATTTGCTCTGTATGTGATGACTAATCTGTTCATTCCATTTCAAAAGAACCCAAATTGCAGCCATTTTTGAAGAATTTATACACATACATGTCGATATCGGGGCCTCACTTAGGTTACTGGTACAGCTCAAATTCTTTGTTCAATTCTGGTCTCTGGCTTATGAAGAGGCTCAAGGGAATGCAGTGCATGCATCAGCTCACTTTCAGTGATGACAACGACCCACAGAACACATTCTTTTACAAGCTGTGCAAGGTAACATTAAATTTGGCATGAACTCGTATCAGTTAAATCTGAACTACTCTGTCGAGAGTCAAATCACTTTTTATTTTGTCAGCTGAAGACACTGGAGAACTTTAAGAACATCATCCTGGTATCATCACCGCAGGTACTGCAAATGTTTAGATATTCCCTTCTTTTTCCACAAGCTTATCAAAATCGAACATATTTTGTTTCGTAATTGCTAGGATGGCTATGTTCCATATCATTCAGCAAGGATCGATCTCTGCCACGCCGCGTCATCAGATAACTCGAAAAGGGGGCAGGTGTTCACTGAAATGCTCAACAACTGCTTGGACCAGCTCCGCGCCCCCACATCCGAAACACGGGTGTTCATGCGCTGCGATGTGAATTTCGACCAGTCCGCCCAGGGAAGGAACCTGAGCACCATGATCGGCAGAGCTGCCCACATAGAGTTCCTGGAGAATGACATCTACGCCAGGTTCATCATGTGGTCCTTCCCGGAGTTGTTCCGATGATGGTGTGCTCTTGGCTTATTTTAGAGCTAAAACACTGGAAGATTACATTCCTTAGGGCCTGTTTGGCAGTCTAGTAAATTTTTGAACCTGTAATTGGTTTACAGGTGTAAAACATTGTGCACAAAGAATACAGGTGTTTCTTTTCACCCTTGGAAATAGCTGTTTGGGTAAAGGAGAAATCCAACACACTGATTTACAGGCCACGTTGGTCTAGCTAATTGATATATGCGTATATGCCTCAACGCTTTGCTGCATGCTAGTTTGTCTAGACTTTGTGTTTACTTTTGAATAGATTATGCAAACAACAATAACCAAAGACAGCAAACTGAGAGCGAACCACCATGCATGATGCATTGAAATTTTAAAACAAAGAATGAAATTGGAGCTCAAAGCTGACATACCACATCCAGCCTCAAACAAGAGCCAGAAATTAAAGTTCATATAAATAATATTACTCTCAAACTAAGATACAATAACATAAATACAAATTTTATAACCGCCATATGAAGAACGACCATGAAAACAAATTTTAAAGAAGTCAGCAATAGATTGAAAGATTCAGATCCAAAGCCAGGGGACAAACTCATCACCACATGGTGCTTATGTGCAATGTTTTTGAAACTATCCACCAGTACATGAAAAAGCAAATGCCTTCCAAATCATGTTCAAACATAGGGAAGATAAGGTAGGGTCTCAACCACATTGTCTATGTAGAAACACATCAATTTGATTACCCATAATTAAGCACTTGGTACCCAACAAATAAATACTTGAATCACGTGTGACCACCTTACAGAAAATGAGCCTAGATGCATCACTAGCCAGAACACCTGTATTTTCAATTCATATCTGCCAAAAACAAGAAACGATGTTATAAGTTCTTGTGCTTAATGACAAGTTAACTATATTAAAAAAATTATGCTTTGGTATATCTTGCATCTGAACCATTAAACACACAACAGAGAAACATCCATACAACAGGTTAATGCATGCAAAGGAAGCACTTGCCATAATATGAAATGGAAGAAACAAAACATGCATGGCAGGAAGTTCTTAGTGAAATTAATTTGAAAACCACAACTTACTTGATGTTGATTGATTTTCAAACTTGCTAACTTCCCGTTTCAGCCACATACCACGGAGTCTTGGTTCATAGCCTAGAAACAATTGTCGATTTAATACATCCTTGAAAACATCTGAGGCTCCTATCCTTATCTCATCTGACACATCATCTATGTCCTTCAACACTGCCAAGCATCTTGTGATTGAAAACTCTTCCCCTTGTTTTTTCACCATCTCTTTCGCTGCAACTTGCTCCTTTCTCAAGCTTACAAATTCTGATAAAGATTCTTCAATGCGTGGGACTTGTTTTCTATCATTTCTTTTCCTTGTCCTTCCTTTGTTTGGTCCAACCGTTACAGATCTTGAACTTGTATTCTCATCACTCTGGTTTCCTACATCTTCATCATCATTATCCGACAGTCAATATGTTCGAGCCTTCTACCATTGAGTGAGATACTTTCTTCTCGCCTTTTATATGGTACATACTCGTTCTCCACATCGGTGATTCCAAAATCTCCCGCTCTGTTTGGAGAAATCGTTCCAAGATCATCACCTGCAACAGGACGGCCTCTAAGATTGTTTCATGTAGTCCGAGGCTTCTGGATAGTGAAGTCCAAAACTGTACTTTGAGCTCTCTCTGCTTCTACAATTCTACTTGTATGTATTGGTTTGCTAGAAGTAAAGCAATGCTTCCCTTCGGCAAGTTGCCCTATTAAGACATCAAGTTAGCCTCAAAAAACAAATTGTTTACAATCAGTGCAAACTTTAAATAGAGGAAATATAATCACTAGTCTTACCTTCATACAACAGGTCCAAGGACTCATATAAGGGAAAGCTCTTATTTTGATACCTTCCTAACTTTTGATCCTCCTGTCAAATTTATAAAAAGATCAGAGTTAATTATGAGAAATAACAATTTCTGAATAAAAAGGCTCTGAATCAAACTTACTTCTTTTAGCTCATCCCAAATTTCATCGGTTGTGTTAATCATTGATGCATCGTGTTTCCAATTAACAGCACTTTTCCTAAGAATGGACTTGATGGCCTTATATTCCTTCTTCAATTTCGCCTCCTTATCTTGAATCTGTGATTTCATGAATCTTGCTTCTGGAAATCGTTGATTAAAATCTTGAGCGATACGTCTCCACCCTTCCGAGGACCAACCATTCGTCCACGATAATGAGAAGTTTTGTACCGACTAAGTACATCAACAAGCCGCTTTTCATATTTAGAGCTCCACTTTGCCCTTTGTGCCATCGGTTCCGAGATGAACCATTAAACACACAATTGAGAATAATAAAAATTGTACTGTCAGTATATCATACTAAACTCGATAACACAATTGAATATTGTAATTGATACAAAAAGTTTCAGATTTGCAAGATTTGAGATATGCTATGTTTCAATAATTATTATAAAGTATAATACATTACAAGATATATATAATAAAAAATAGTACAAGTATCATAAGCTATCAATATCATCTAGCTACTCTTCTTTGCCCCCTTCGTCTCCTAGTTCTTTCATAATCTGCCCACATCCTTTCAGCAATATCATCTCTCATTGCATTGCCTTCATTTCTTTGACCGCTCACTTGTGTCACATCTTCTTCTTCTTCTTCTTCATCATCATCATCATCGGGAAGTGGCACATATTTTCTAGGATCAATTAGAGATTCTTGACTGCTTAACCACTCTTCATCACCATTGTGGCTTCAGATTATATTATGTAACACAACAGCAACTGCTGGGGTTTTCACCTGAGTTTCAATGGGATAGTATGTGGCAACCTTTAAGATAGGAAATCTCATCTTTAAGATGCCAATAGCACGTTCTATGTGATTTCGAAGGCGAGCAAGATTGAATAATTCTTTGTAGTCTCTTGGACGGCTATTACGTCCCCCATGGTCTTTGAGATGGTAACGTACTCCACGGTATGGTGCTAGAAAGCATGGAGTGTTTGCATAACCTCCATCAACTAGATAGTACTTGCCGGTCGGCACTTGAAATCCAGCATCTAATTGCAGAATTCGGTACCCCCGCATCCGATGCGGAACCTTCCCATCCAAGAGAAACATATACAAAGTTCAGGTTAAAATCACAAGCAAGCATCACATTTTGAGATAGAGTTCCTTTTCTATTCCGATATGGTGTTGCCTCACTCCCACGTATTGTGATTGGGACATGAGTCCCATATATAGCTCCTAAACAGTTCGCAAGGGGAATGTCGTTACTAATTGAGATATATAACATACGTGTAGAATTTAAAACTGTAAAATCATGTGTTATATCTACCTGAAAGTAAGGTGCAAATTGCGGATCAGATTGTATTTTCCAATGTGTGTCGGCTGATAGAGGCTTCATGAAATCAAATGCCAATGAGGTAATTGCATTGAAGCATGCGGCAATATGCCTATGTATTGTTTCTCCACTATGCTGAAACCTAGTACACAATGCAGTAAAACTTGCATTTCAAGCGAGCATGTACATGAACATTGCAAGTTGTTCTTCTATGGTGACCCCTCTTGTGGTCCACAAAAGTTTTCTTGAACTAAGATAATCTGAAAGTGCTTTGAAAATTCGTGGCTTCATTCGAAGATTATGATAAGATCGACGCTTATGGCCCTCAAGAAGTTCACTTGTATATTCTGCGCCACTAAGCTTTGAAGTATGGCATGGGGTTTTGGTTTTGGTTTTGGTTTTGGTAGAAGCTACTAGTGCTGGAATAATGAGCATCATCAATTCATCGTCTTCCTCCTCAGAATCAGTTTCAGTTCTTATGTCATCTTCCATATCCAGTGGTTGAATGTATCTACTAGCACTCAAGAACATAATAATTAAATGAGGCAATGCAGCATGAAGGATTTTAATTGCAATGATATGGTTATTGCAAGCACTTGTTACTTAGGTAAAGGATAGTTGTGACCTCAATATGCACAAACATATTTGAATCTACACAGTAGCAAATGAGTTTTGATCTCAATACACACAACAATTCATAAGCTAATTCAATTGTGAATAAACAAGTAATACCAATGCATTGTGCACAAACTACTCTGCACTTTGAAGCAGGTCAACCATCTCACGGATAGAACAAGCTACTATGGAAATTAGCACCGACACACCGAAAAAGAAACACACAAGTCACCAAAGGCAAGCAACAAAAGCACTACAAATTGTCCAAGTCTCTATGTGTTGTACTCAACGGGTCCACCGCCGTTGTCGCCGCCGGACGCGGTGATGCCTGGAGCAGCCACCGCCCGTGCCCTACCTCTTCGCGCCGCGGTGATGATGATTTCTTATTACCCGAAAAAAAATAGAGGATGATTTGAGAGAAAGAAAGAAGCCCCGTCCCCCCCTTCTTGTGATGTTCTTGACATTTTCGCGTGACGAAATTGCTCGGCTACCTCATTTGTTCGGTGCTTCGTGCGAATTGTGTTGTCCTAGGACCCGCAGATTAGAAATTTCGAACAGAAATTAGTGGTTGGTTTTTTCTTGCTCCTCGCTTGGCGAACAAATTCAGTTTTGCTCGCTGCGCGCTTTCTCGTCTTGTATAATCGAACAGTGGCAAAAGCATGCATCATGTACGGGTTCCATTCTTATAGCTCACGTACATGTAGATCCGAAGTGAGGTAGTTGGTTACCGAAATTAGGAGGCGGTGGTGGGACGCCGTTGATTCTCTTGCCGTGGACGCGGATGCGCTAGCCGTCGCCGTGGAGCTTCTCGCCGTCGTAGTAGCGGGGCGGGGGAGGTCGCCGGCGCCCTCGGACCGGACGGAAGAGGGAGACGCCCGATAGCTCTTGCGGATCCTCGATGCGGGAGCGGAACAGCCGCGAGGAGGAGGAGGAGGCGGCCGCCGCCGCCACCGTCGGGAACTCCGGATCGGCCTCTGCGCCGCCGTCACCGCGGTCGAGGAGGACTCGCGAGTCGCGACTCGGGGTCGTGAGCCCCGATACTTCTCGTTTTTTAGTTGGGCCCACGGAGAGGATTTTTTATTTGCGCCGGTTTTGGCCTAAAACGGAGGTAAAATAAGTGGGCTCACCGGTCTTCCAAGAAACAATTTCGGAAAACACCGGAAAAATTTTGGGGCTTGTAATTTACAGAGGTTTTGGCCCAAATACTGGCCTTCCAAACAGGGCCTTAATTATTTTGCGCGGGTGAGCTCAAAATTTTGTTTCGATGAGTGAGTGGTTGGCACTAAACTTACTAAATTACAACCAGTTTGGCCTACTACTGGTGTAAAAAGAACAAGGGGAAAGTCCCCATGTTCATCCAATTTTCATACTAAAACTAAACCACACAACTCCACACTAGTTTTGATCCGACTCAAGTCTCAAGCACAGTAGTTGGATTTAACACAGATAAAAAGAAAAATAAAAAATTGACAGCATGCAGCACAGTATCAATCTGTACTGGGCCGATCTACAGAGATCCAGCCCAGCTTCAGTTCATAATCTACATTCTTTAGTTTTTTTTTTAAGAAAAAAAGAAATAGTCTCCAGCATTGTACCAAGCACCAAGATGGCAACACATCAGCTCGATCGTATCAATGCTGTTGTGCCGATTGTCAAATACAAACATATACACAAACTCTTAATAAAAAATCAAGTGGCAGCATATTCTAGCAAAGCATTTATACCCATATATATATGCTCCTAGCAATACAAAGGCAATCCGAAGGTTATTTGAAGTCAACAAGCACAATGTAAATTGTAGCTTCGGTTAAGATGCACAACGTGAAAACTTCAAAATTGCTTTGGGTTGTGGAAAGCCAGGACAAAGCACAATATTTGAATTGTTTTTACCTAACAATGTACAAAGATGACAATAATTTTCATTAAAGTTTCTTAACCGGGTTTGTGACACTTGAGAGCTCCCATGTAGCAAGCTACCATCGTGGGCTCTCGGAACAAAAAAAATCAATATCATTGTGAGGATGAAGCCTCACATATCTCTACCTGATATTAAAGCAAGGAATGATTCTGCCCCAGATTTTCGTCCGTCGCTTGGAACCAAAAAAAGACTAATGAAAACCAGGTGCACTCTCCTTAAACCGCCGCACCTCTTTTTATCTCCTTCGTTACATTCCATTTAAATCGTCTCCTTGTATTCTCTCTTCACCGTTTTATCCACTATATTTATCAGCTAATTAATACTCTTTTCGTTCCAAATTGTAAGTTATTTTGGCATTTTAAGGTTTATAAATTTTCTTTTCGATTTTGATGGCCACGGCATAATAAGCAAGTTTGGGTCATTTTTCACCATTTGCATTTTGTTTCCGTGCTTTTTTCGTCTAACAAATTTTGACGGCAAATAGCTCTCCTGTCCTTTTGAAAAAATACTACCACTTATTCTTAAAAAAAGTTAAATCCAATTTCTTTTAATATTAAATCCAATTTCTTGGTTCTTGTGCACATGATTTCCTTTCTCCATTCCAAGTAAAAAATGTAAAACCAACTTTTTTGCATAACAAGTGGTAAAATAAAACTATACATGAGCATTTTTAGCCCGCCCGCCGCCCCCCCCCCCCCCCCCCACACGAACCTTACCGGACGGTGTGGTGCGGAGATCTTGAAGCCCGCGAAATTTTTGTTGGCCCGAGCCCGGCTCGAAATGCTGTTTTTGTTATTTTACGGTGTAAAATGCGCGGGCGACCCGCCCAAGCCCGAGCCCAGCCCAAAAATTTTCCAAAATTCAATATGTCACCAGTTATGATGTATATTACTTGTAAAAATGTTATTGTACTCAAGATCAATTTTGAATTTTTCTTAGACTCCAAACCTAATGACATTAGTTTAAATTCCTATAAACTTCCCGTGAGATGTCCGAGTTTATAAACAGCATATGTGTCCAGGTGTTCAAAATGTTGTCAATTTTTTTCTCAACTTACTTATATGATATCATGAGTGCTTGACTAAAATCGTGATTTTCAAACTTTATTAGAATTTTATACAATTTTTAAACTGTTTTACCTCGCGATCTTCATTGTGATGAGAGAGTCAAATGTCAGAAATTTAGCTTCATTTCATATTGATGGTCTTAAAGATGTCTCATGAACATGAATACCATTTTTTCACCAACTTTACCCTATGATTTCATGCACTTTCGGTTCATATCGGACATATACGAAAAAAATTTCTAGAATAAAATAAAATTGATAAATATAGTGTGCATATATATATATATATTTATGTGAAAATTGAACATATGCTTTGTATGAGTGTATGTTGATCCAGGAAAAAGTTTGGAAAGCTGGAAATGCTTTTTTAATTCTTTGCCAAGAGCTTCTGGTATGCACTTGGCACAGGACAAAACCTCTCGGCACACATCGTCTATGCTCTCCGCATAGAAATATTATTTAGTCAAAATAATTTAAAAAATAGCAAACAGGCACGGAAATCTTCCAAAATTCAATGTCACCAATGATGATGTATAAAAATGTTCTTGTACTCAAAGTCAATTTTGAATTTCTCTTAGACTCCAAACCTAGTTTCTAAACAGCGTATGTGTCTAGGTGTTCAAAACGTTGTCAATTTTTCTCAACTTCCTCATATGATATCATGAGTACTTGACAAAAATCATGATTTTTAAACTCATACTATGTTTCCTAAATCTCGGTTTACTCGTGTATCTCCACCGATATGATGAATCCGCAACGCGCTCGTCGCAAAGAATAGCTTGTCGCAACTCGAGCTCGCCGGTGGCCCTCGCATCCGGAGTTTGGCCCCGCCGCCGCTCAAGCTCGCCGCACCGCGAGGACAAGGATGGTGCCGCCGGATCTAGTGCCATTGATTTTGCCCACGGAGCCACGGTCCCCCCAACTATCCGCTGCCACAGCTTGTGATCTCCATCAAGCCCTGAGCTCTCCCCTACCGGCCATCTTCCCATGCGGAAGTCAAGCGGAGAGAGATAGCAGCGAACGGTGGTGAAAGGTGAAATGAGCCATGTAGACGAGCTCCATGTGTGGTGGGCTGCTGACGGGTGGCGGCGGACAACTGAAGTTGATGGTCTTAGAGATGTCTCATGAATATGAATACCATTTTGTCACCAACTTTACCCTATGATTTCATGCACTTTCTGTTCATATCGGACATATACGAAAAATTTACCTAGAATGAAATAAAATTGATAAATATAGTATACATAGATATATTTATGTGAAAATTGAACATATTCTTTGTATGAATGTATGTTGATCCAGGAAAAAGTTTGGAAAGCTCGAAATGATTTTTTTAATTCTTTGCCGAGAGCTTCGGTATGTTCTTGGCACAAGACAAAAACTCTCGGCACACATCATCTTTATTTAGTCAAAATAATTTTAAAAATAGCAAACGACCACGAAAATTTTCCAAAATTCAATATGTCACCGATGATGATGTATAAAAATGTTCTTGTATACTCAAAGTCAATTTTGAATTTCTCTTAGACTCCAAACCTAGTTTCTAAACAGCGTATGTGTCTAGGTGTTCAAAAATGTTGTCGCTTTTTCTCAACTTCCTCGTATGATATCATAAGTACTTGACAAAAATCGTGATTTTCAAACTCATATGATGTTTCCCAAATCTCAGTTTACTTGTGTATCTCCACCGATATGATGAATCTGCACCGCGCGCGTCGCAGCAATAGCTTGTTGCAACTCGAGCTCGCCAGTGGCCCTCAAATCTGGAGCTTGGCCCCGCCGCCGCTCAAGCTCGTTGCACCTGCGAGGACGAGGATGGTGCCGCCGAATCCAGTGCCATTGTTTTTGACCGCAGGCCGCGGTTCCCCCAGCTAGCCGCTGCCACAAGCCCGGAGCTCACCCCCTACCGGCCATCTTCCCATGTGGAAGTCAAGCGGAGAGAGATAGCAGCGAAAGGTGGTGAAAGGTGAAATGAGCGATGTGGACGAGCTCCATGTGTGGTGGGCTACCGACGGGTGGCGGCGGACAACCGAAGCAGATTTTTTTCTTGACGACAAGTTATGCGACTAATTTTTTTTCTTGACGACAAGTGTCACACCCGGATTTAAGGGCAAATCCGAATCCAAGAATACATGTGCGCCAGGATCAAGTTACACACATGCATCGACGTAGTGAAAACCAAAACACAGTGTAAAGCGTAAAGAGAGTATTAAACAGTTATTACATGACCGAATGTCTCAACTAAACAATCGTTCGAGTAGCTAACAGTGGAAAAGAAACACACGCAGAAGTCCTCCACAGGCAGCTGACTGGAGAACGAACGCCTAGAACTCATCGAACTCTTCATGGAAATCCTCAAAGCGTCCATCTGAGCAGCAGCCGGGTAGTGTAGATGCAATAAAGGAACAACAAGCATGAGCACATGTCGTACTCAACAAGGGAAAAGTTCTGTAACAACATGCAAGGCTTTATGGTGGAAGCCGTTGGCTCATAAGCAAGTCGGCATTTTAGTTGGTCAAGTTTTATTAAGCAACTATTACTAGCAAGTGTAAGTATATACCAAACCCGGATAATAAGATGCAACAGATCCATAAAATGTAATGCGCAAATTTAAAAGTTCCATCTTTCATAAAATTAATCATGTGAGGATCCGGGCCGCCCTTGACCGTAGGCACGGCTAACTAGTTAGTTTTACACTGCGGAGGTTTTACATCTTTACCCGTCGCGTAAAAACTCCGAAGAGTTTTGGACCCAACCATGCGGTGTTTGCAAGGCACCATACCACACTACCGAGGTGTGATTGCATAGGGACGCTACGAGGCCGTTACAAAGATCCCCAGATGAAGGCTGCCCGCTAGGTTACCTAGTCAGTGCAACGTATAAAGCTCCCGGACGAGTACCGTGTCTTAGCTAAGCCCACACCTACGCCCGAGCAGGTCCATACGCCACTACCCGCCAGCCCCCAACCCTTATCAGGTAAAGCATACCTAACACCTAGTTCACTAATTATTAAGCCAAGACAGAGCCATATGTCTTGTGGTAGTATTGTTTTCCTGGGTGGTCGCTCCAAGTTCCGATTATCAAGCATAAAGTGTTCTTGCATTACATGAATGATAGCATAAACAAATCCATATTAACAAGTGTTCATTTAAACCATCCGAAACCACGTAAAGCGCTAGCATGTGCTACCCAACATAAAGTAAACCCATGTTGATCAAGGCATAGGATAACAAAACTAGTCGAACCTTAGCAATAGGACCCATCAATTTAATGCATAGCAATAATAAACAACAAGGCAATTAAAATGCATGTTGTAATAGGAATTTAACGGGAATGCGAAGCAAGGACTTGCCTTCTACCAAAGACCGGAAACCGCTCGGGGTCTTGGTAATCTTCAACGACAGCGAAGTCCCCAAACCGCTCGTACTCTACGCTCCACACATCACATACAAGCATACAAAGGAAACAAATAAGAAACAAGTACACCAATCATCTCAAACGAAGTAAAAAAACAACGAGAAAACTATTCTACTCGTCGAGACGATCGTGTGGACATAAAGAACGCTAAAAACGGAGCTAAAACGACTAAGTTATGGCTAAAATAAGTTTTAGGGTTAATCAGTAAATAAAAATTAAGTTCTCGGGCTAAACCGAAGAAAACGAGACCTAGTCGAAAAGGTTTTCTCAAGGTGGAAGGATATTTTTGTGAAACAAGGAAAACCCGGGGGCTTTTAAGAAAAACAGCACGATTAAGCCGAGGGGTGGATCGGATCCATCGGATCATGATCCAATGGTGGGGATCTAAGCACTGGGTGGACCGGTATGGGGCTGCTTTGACCAGGGAGCTTGGCGCGATCTGGACCGTCAGATGAGAATCCAGCGGTGCAGGTGCTACGCACGCGCGGCAGTGGCGGGGTGCGGCCGGCGACGACGCGAGCACGGCGGCGCGACGGCGGCGAACGGCGGCGCGACGGCAAAATCGAGCCGGGGTGCTCCAATCGCGATGGGGACGGCGAGCGGGACGCTCGGCCGACGAACGGCGAGCACAACGGTGTCCTCCGCAGGCGGCGAGGGCGACGCGACACGGCGGTCGACGAGGAGGCGCGGTGGCGGAGCTCCGGTGAGCCGGTCACGGCGGTATAGGGCACGGGCGCGTCTTCAAGAAGCACCAGCAGCCCCCTTACCTAGCGGTGAAGGCGCGGAGACGACGGCTTGGCGACGGGAGGCGACGAGAGCTCGGGTCAACAGCGGCGGCTCGACACAATAGATGGATTTAACACGGATAAAAAGAAAAATAAAAAAACTTGACAGCTTGAAGCACAGTATCAATCTGTACTGGGCCGATCTACAGAGATCCAGCCCAGCAGAGTTCATAATCTACAGTCTAGTATTTTTTAAGAAAAAAGAAATAGTCTCCAGCATTGTACCAAGCACCAAGATGGCAACACATCAGCTCGTATCAATGCTGTTTTGTGCCGATTGTCAAATACAAACATATACACAAACTCTTAATAAAAAATCAAGTGGCAGCATATTCTAGCAAAGCATTTATACCTATATATATATCCGAAGGTTATTTGAAGTCAACAAGTGTCGTATGGACCTTCCCCGCCCACTACCTCGCTAGGTACCCGGGACCGACTACTCGGTGGGCCCCTGGGACTACTCGGCTTGTGCCACACGGCACCTGATGGCGTGGGGCGCAAGGACTACGGTGGAGAAGTACTCGGATAGGAAGCTATACATGTCCTGTACTATGTAGAGAACTCCTAGCCGTACCCGACTAGTACTCTCTCCTCAAACCGACTTGTAACCCTGCCTCCCGGGCTATATAAGGCGAGGCAGGGACCCTTCTCTCTCAGATACGCATCATCTTCTAAACACATCCAATCAATCCAGAGCTACGCAAAGATACAAGACGTAGCGTATTACGCACCTCGCGGCCCGAACCTGTCTAAATTGTGTGCCACGTGTCTCTTCCTTCGAGTTACCGATCTCGGCGAGGCCACATTCATCTACCTCGAGTACTCCCCTTGGTAGGTTGCCGGTCTAAAACACCGACACCGGCGCGCCGGTAGGGGCTCTCGTCGAAGATCTCATGGCGAACTCGACGGTTTCGGTCTTCATCAAGCCGCCCGTTGCTTTCAACCGCGGCGACACCTTCATCTTCGGGTCTTGGGTGTGCACTACCGACGGCGCCGGATCCTCACCATGAATCCCAACCCGAGCACGGGCCTCGTGATGCTTCCCGAAGTAGTCACGGGCGAACTCACCGGAAAATTCGGCGAAATTTTGCTCTACAACCATCACGCCGACTTTGAGCTTGGATCCAACTCCAACTCGAACTCGACGTCTCCGTGGGCCATCGCATGCGAGCCGGCTATCGAGCCATCGTGTGCGTACTCCCCACTCCACGAGCACTTCCCATACGACCTCTTGCACGTGGTAGCCCTCCCGGGACTACCACCGAGGTGCAAAGAGTCGGGTTTCTGTCTCGCGGAAATCCGGTTCGTTTCATCGTTAGACCTTCCTACGGCTTCGTCGTCACCTTCGCCGCCTCGGAAGACCTCCCCGGATTTTACATCGGGAACGAAGGTCTCCCCCGTGGGGTGCACGCCCGACGGCCCCGCCAAGTTGCTTGGGCGCTTTTTGACTTGAGACCTTCTAAAGGTTGGCATGCCTCGGGTGGATCCGCCAAACTCCTTGCGGCTATGCGGGATATCCGGATGTCTCTACACTCCATACGTTCAAGATTAACATCACTTTGTCAAGCTTCATCGTTGACAACCTCTTCATACGACGCGCCTTTCAAGATCCTACCGGGTATCCTCGGATAGTGGACATTATCGACTTGAGGCCTCTTTGAGGTCGGCACGCCTACAAGGCCACCTCGAGGTCGGCCCCCCGCCGACTCCTTGCGGCCATGCCGGGAGATCCGGGTGTCTCTACACGTCGGATGATCAAGACCATGACTCGGTTCTTCTTCTCTTTTGAGCATCAAACCGACCATGTTGATCGCTTCAATGCTCGGGGACTACTTCTACAAGTGCGTCTTCTACGCCCTCTTATTTACTTCGTCGTACCGACCTCGTTGGGAAACCCGTTTCTCATCACATCGTTACTCCACCTACTTTTTCTTTCTTTTCTTTTTTAGATCATCATACCGGCCATCCCGCCCGCCACGATGCTCGGATACTACTCATGAGTGCATCTTCGATGCCCTCCGAATTTTTTCGCCGTCGTTTCGATCTATTGGAAGCCCACTTCCCACATGTCATCACTCGACCTCTATTCGTTCGGCAAGACTTCAAACAAAGTCGGTGCCAAGTCGATTTGTTCTTTTTTCTTTTTGGACCGACGTGCATGCTATTCAACCTTGTCGATAGCTCTATGACTTCGTCATGACCTTTCTAAGGTCGCTGCGCCTACACCTCGCTCGGGGGCTTGTGAGACATGGGTACCCCCGGGTCCCCACCGACCAGGAGCTCACGGCCGTCCCCGACAAGTGGGTCCGACCTACTAGAAGACCCGCCGACCATTCTTGGGACCCAACCGACCTAGATGACGGCCCACACGACCTCCCGAAAACCTTCTAGAAGATTCCCCAAATGACCTTATCTAGACGAGAAGACAGGTTTGGCGTGTAAGACAAGGAAGTCTAGACGGATTAAGGCAACTCGGATAAGCTTTCTACATTGTAACTAGGTTTCCCCCGTTGTAACCGACACCGGACTCCGGTCCACCGACCTTGTCTATCGCCCAATATAAGGCGGGCAAGGGCGTCCTCCCGAGGACAAGCCAACACATCGGCACATGTAACCGAGAGACCATCGACAGTCGCCATGTAATCTCGCCACGCCGCAATACAAACCGAAGAACCGGACGTAGGGTTTTACTCTCCGGGAGGCCCGAACCAAGATAAAATCGCCTTGCCCTTATGTCTCGTCGTGGTGTATTACACTAGCATAACCATCGCGTTCTTAACTCCCGATCTCCCCGCCGAACAACTAAACCACGAGGATTAACACCCCCCATGGGCTGTCCAGATCTCACCATCCGAGAACTACCCATTACCCAGAATCAAGTTTTTGGTGTAAATGCCCACTGGGTCGACCCAAATAAAAGTAGTGTCAAATGGTGTCGGACACTATGGGTCATTTGGGTAACCCAGGCGATCCAATCTCCCGAGGAGGAGAATCCGGAGCACGGCCACTCAAACAAACCGTCCCACGATGAGGGGAATCCGGAGCACGACGGGACCAGGATTGCCTCCTCGACGATGACCCACCGCGAGTCGACTCGCCTGGCCGCGCCGCCGCGAGCCTCACCACCGCGGCGGACGCCGGATGCTCGCGTGGCGACCTTAGCGCCACGCCTGGCCCCGCGAAGGAGCCACACAAGGGCCCCGCCGCCTCCCTCGACGCGCTGCCTGGCGGCTCTGACGTTGTGCTCGTCCAGCCGGAGCTCGGCGCTGCACCGACAGGCTAGCGGGACAGGAATGCCACCTCGCGGCAGCGGCGACATGAACTGCAACTGGAGAAAAGGTAAACAAGAATGAGGTCTTTTTCTCCAGTGCTCCGCTGGAAGCAACGGCTGGGATGGGGTGAATCGGGGTGGGAAACATGGGGGCGCCCATGGTTGCGACCCGGTGCTGCCCGCCATGGCCGGCGCCCAGAGCTCCTACAACGGCAGCGACTAACAGCGACCGGGTGCGGAATGGCGCGGGAGAGCGACAACTCGACCCCCACCGCCTGCTACTCGCCATGGCTGCCGCCCGTGTGCATCAGACGCGGCGGGCGTCGTCAATCATCTGCCGACTGCCGTCAAATCGTCAGAGAAGATGAGAGAAAAAAAAACCCAACCGCGATATCAAGATTCACGAGCGCGGGTACGCGGGACAGCGCGGGCAGGGCGAAAGGCCGCTGACAAGATAGACGAGCGGGCACTGCACGGCCGGCGTATAGGTTGGCTGGTGCTGCGGCTGCGGCATGCTTCCATCTGTCGCCTCCATCGGTCTGAGACTCGGCGGAGGCCCAGCACCAGTAGCAGGCGGCCGGCGAGGCCACCAGCAGCGACAGCGAGGAGAGCATAGTGCTGTCACAGCGATTAAAAGCAAAGGCGTAAAGGGGGCAGCGCGTCAGAGCAGGAATGAGAGATGGGAGATTGGTGGGTCTGTTCTATCCTATTGGTGTTTTTTCTTTGACCCGTGAATAAGAGATGATATGGGTTAGTGTAACCCAAAACCCAAAATAAGTAGTAATGGGTTGGCTGGGTTAGTCAGTGGTTCACCCAATGGGTACCCACATACATGCTTAGGCATGCCTAACCACATGCTTTCTAACACTGAATACCTTCCCTTGCATATTTATTACACAGAAAATGTAAGCATCCCCTTCAGTTGCAAATGTCATCTTGACTATTTCCCAATACTCATCCAATGTAGTGTTCCTCTCCGCAGCATGTGACATTGAACGGAAGTTTTTCATCTCAAGACTATCATTGCCATCTTCCTGTGTATGCAAATATAATGAGTTGTGTTAGGATGGATATACATAATTTTAGTATGGCAATACACAATTAATAAAGTATTTGTCACAATTCACAAATGCAATTATGTAGTCACATTGTAGCATCATAAACTACCAACCAACCACGATAATGTTAAAAATAAAATGGGCTGAGAAAAAGGGTACAGTTTTGTCACCAACTACAATATTTTTTTTACCTCTGCTGATGGATTTTGATTCAACGACATATTCTCATCTTTTGAACTGATATCCTCAGTGACCTCAATATGTAAGTCCAATTCCTCCTCACGATCAACTTCAATATTGATCTCCATTATGGAGTAGCCACTATAACCACACACGTGATGAACGAAAAAAATTATAACCTTATCACACTGGTGCGTGGCTTGTCTAGTTAGCGAGCGCGCGCCAGCACGGATTACAGCGATCGATTTTTAGACTAGGAATGCTGACTGCCGTACATGCACCCTGTCCCGCACAAGTAGAATACTAGCGCTTTAGTCTCGTTAATGCCCTTGCCTACTTCTGCACGACTCCGGCGGCAAGCATATGCTCCGAGCTGCTAGTTTCTCTTTCTCATTTCACGTCGTATATTTCCTTTTTCGGCAGCGTGAAATATATATTTTCCTTTTTGTTTAATCATTGATAAATGATATTTATGTGCAAAACCTGTATGCATCAAATATATATACTTACAACATATAAAAATGTTTTATATGTATAATTAATACAGCATAAGCTTACGAACATATCTTATATGAATGACACTTATATGAATACAATTTATATAACAAAGTTGTGTTCATAGGTTATGTATAGCATAAGCTTATATACATAATTTTGACGCATAACTTTTTCAAGTGACAAGTTACGAGCATAATTTTTTCCCTAACAACGATTTATGTGCATAACTTTTTCTCTAATGATGAGTAATGCACATAATTTTTCCTAATGACACGTTATGCGCATAACTTTTCCCCTAATGATGAGTTATGTGCATAATTTTTCCTAATAATAAGTTATGCACATAATTTTTTTAATAATAAACAATTTATGAGCATAATTGTTTCAGAAAATAATTTAGACGATCGACTTAGACATCTATGTATGATATTTGCTTGGTATAAAAATGAAAATAAAAAAAGAGAAAATAATTAGAGCAACACATGAGCGGACCGCGAACGAGCGAGGAAGGTGCCATTGACTCCGTCGACCTCTACTCCTACTCCGTCGACCTCCTTAGAGCAACTCCAAGACACTAGTTAAAATCACTTGACTAGCTAAATTTTGGAAAAATCTCAAAAACACTCTTCCAACATAGTAGCTATCTACCAAACTAGCTATCCTAACTAGCTAAATTTGTTGCCCCGCTAGCTATCTTTGGCTAGTGGCTAATAACTAGCTATCCCGATTTTCATGAGTATGGCAGCGGGACCCACAGGTGTGGAGTTATAGAGAGTTCGGTTTAAATAGGTTGTTGGATGTCAACAATTTTTTGCTACTTATTTCATTTTACATACTAGCTAAATCAGGATTTTAGCTCGTGATTTTTAAAAAGGCTCTTTGAGTTGCTCTTAGTCCTGACGAACGCTAGCTGGATGGAAGAAAACTGGCCAGAGATCACGAACAGGCATTCAACACTTCAACAGAAAGATTTCAAGACTACTAGATGATGGGCTGGGTTCATGGACTGGGGCCTTGGGTAGCATTAGGGCGCAGGTGGGGCCGGGTCCAAACTGAACCCAAGTGGAAAAAATAATTAACTAAATGCTAGTTGCTTTAACATTCGTGCTAATCACATGGTGAGGACTACCGAGCACTTCTCTGAAATCTTTATGTTGTAGAAAATGGAATTTACCTTTGGTTTTCTTTATTTGGTTTAAATTTGTCGCATATGTTCATATGTTCTTCCTACATAACTGTATACCACCTTTGCTTGTTTATAAGAATACTGTAGAATTTTACAGTGAAAATAAGGAATTGGGAGGGGTAGAAACTTTGAGGATTATTGAGTCCAGTGCTAGTTCTTTGTCTCATACTTACTACTGTTTTATTTACTTTGGTTCCGTTGCAATAAGTTGCAACCGAGATGACCACTATGCATGCAAATCACATGTGCCGGGCCAGCTGGCATATGCGCACTCGATGTTGATCTGCTTTAAGTTGGTGAGCATATGTGTGCATCGTGTTAATTTCTCCTCATGATCTGCATTAGGTGAACGACCGTATTGGAACAACTTCTTTTTATGCATTCATTCATTCATGTATTTCGATCAACCCACACTCACTCCCCTCATTCAAACAACATCTGCCTACCTTAGCTTATCCAATCTCCATGACCATACGCGTTGAGCTTGATCATCTATGGCAGCCTCCTCCTCTGCCAAATGTTTCCTGCTTCCATGCGTACTCCTCCTCATGGCCGTCTCCCTCAACGGCTGCTTGTTATCAGTAGCAACCGCCAACAACCTCGCCGCCGACGACATCGATGACGGTCTGATGCCGGCAAGGTTCCAACAGTGGAAGGGGGAGTACGACAAGTCATACACAACTACTGAGGAGGAGCACAATCACTTCGAGGTCTACACCAATAACGTGCGGTACATCGAGAGCACCAACTGTTGAGTTATGATCCGAATTAAGTTGCACTGAGAAAGGCCGACTTCTGATGGAGTGGAGCGGAGGCAAAAGTGGCCCACTGTGGCGTGCCTCATTGTCCATATCGCAACGGGGTGGGGGGCATTATCTTCTTTGCGGTTTGATCTTTTACTTTTGTCGATTATTCACCATCATTTATAAGACCAACACCTATGCCAAGGCGGTCGGCCTCACATACGAGCTCGGCGAGACAGTACTGACCTCACCAGCAAGGAATTCTTGTTCCTGTACACTAGCTATGCCCCTGCAGACATAGCTGTTGGCTGAAGAAGACGCGGACGGCATCATGGCACTGATCACAACGCGTGCCGGGTTGGTCGATGCCACTGGGCACGCGGTGGTGTACATGAACCTGTCGTCCACCGCGCCGGTGAGTGTGGACTGGCGCAAGAGAGGCGCCATGACGCCGGCAAAGAACTAGGGCTCATGTGGTAATATTCACAATATAATGTTAATTTCTGATATGTAACAAATGATCGTCTGGTCGTTGCGTTAGCCAACAAGACTTGTCATGCAGGGTCATGCCGGGGCCTTTGTTATGGTGGCCACAAGTGGAAGGGATCACCAAGATTCGGACGTGGAAGCCGTTGCCCCGTCATAGCAAGTGAGCCGGTGGACTATGACAAACTGGACAATGGTTTCTAGGGCGGCATCCAAGGGCAAATCTAGCGTGGGGGGTAGGGGGCTCTAGCCCCCTACCCCATGCACTCCGTTGGAGTCTCCACAAGCCCCCCCCCCCCCCCCCCCCCCGACATTTTTCATCCCTGAGTGGATAAGAGAAAAGAAGGAAGAAGAAGAAGAAGAAGAAGAAAAGAGGAGAAAAAAGAGCTTGAGTTCATGTGGTACCCGACATGTTTCATTGAATACACAAAAAGAACTTGAGTTTGGTGAAAGCACTCCGTTTTCATCAGGTCCAGTAGTTTGTCAGTTTAGTAAGTACATAAGAATCGTGCCGTTTTCAGTTCTGTTTATGATCAGTGTGAAAAGGATATCAATATATGAGGCGTCCATCTTATCTTTCAGAACCATAACTGACCGCAGCACGCCATAAGAAAAATGAATAAATTTAATTTTGATGCAGTATGCAAGTAAGAACTAACCGTTCTATTTTTGTCCGCAAGGCAAACAGTACAGGAATTTATACTGAAGAAATATAAGTTGTTTCACAGTAAAAATCTGACAGTAGTTTTTGGAGAGAGAACAATACAGGATCCTTAATCGGAAGGAGGGAGATCACTTCAGTACCATTTATGCTAATACAATGTACTAGGTATGGGAAGGTATTCTCTGAGCTGTCGAATCCAACAAGTTCAGAAATTATAATAAAGCACCATTTGAAGCTTGTACCTCCTCAGAAATATGTTTGTCACTGCATATGGAAAATGGAAGTAACAACACTGTTACTAGTCCCTAACAAAAATATAAAATGAGCAGAATTTGCCATTGAAGGCATGTGAAGGTAAAACAGAGTTTGCCTACCTATGGCAACATGTCTGTCGTGTTTGGTGCATTTGTTCATCCTTCGAACAGCTCCTGGGGAGTGACTGCTGGGCTGCTGATGTTGTTATCCTCCAAGTACTCTGTTAAGCCTGGAACAACTTGCTCAACGATGGCTTTCCGCAGTCTTGTCCTGAGCTTGGGGTCAGCAACCTTCCAGAGCTTCTAGGCAGTGTAAAGTTGTAACATCCTGGAATTTTCTCCCGGAATGTTAGCAATGCAAAAATGTGGATTTCAAAATTTCGATTTGAAATTGAGTGCATGATTAAAATATAAGGCTGTCTTCTTCGATTCTTCCCTAATTTCTTAGATTTAATTTGAGCTAAATCATAAAAATTAGGAATTATAAAAATGCTAGTGTGAGAACCTTGGATTTTATGGGATTTATTTTGCATCTTAATTGTGTGGGATTCAAATTTGAATTCTAAATTCAAATTCGAATCGTAGTTTAATTAGGAGCTAGGTGTTTGGAAATTAGGAAGGGAACCTTTGCACCTTGGGCCTCAACTCATTTCACTAAGTTCTTTACAGCACCCCGAAGCCTTTCCTCTGGTTCGCACCAACCGCCAGCCCATCTACCCTTTCAGCCCACCAAAGCCGCAGCCCACCAACCCTTCAATTCCCACCCTGTTTCACTGCCGTGCGGGCCCCAGCCGTCAGCCATCCTCCTTATCCTTTCCCTGCCTTCCTTCCCCACCGTGACGCGAGGCGGGGAGGCCGCCCACGCCTCTCCCGTGGCCGACGCCAGCCATGGCGCCCCGCCCTCGCCGCGCCGGCGCCCCCGGATGGCCTCCGCGTGCCCCCCGAACGGGATCCTCGCCGTCCGCTCTCCCCAAACCCTAGGGCGCCGCCCCCTTTTAAAGCCGCCCCGCGCAGCACCTTCCCCGTACGCCGCCGCCGCCCCCATGGAGACCTCCCCGTCCACCGCGAGGAGAGAGGAGGAGAGGGGGAGAGGGAGGAGTTGGGGGAGGGAGGGACTAGAGGCCGCCCACGGGAGGGTCGAGGTCGCCGCCCCGCGGAACCGCCGCGTCGGCGCCGGTCTGAGGCGCAAGCCGCAGCGCCATGCCCCTGCCCGAGCTGCTGATTCGGGAGGAAAAAGAAAGGACCAGGGGGAGAAGAAGAAGAGAAGGAGGAGAGGAGGGCTGCACTGCTGCGCCGCCGTGGAGGAGCCGAGGCCGCCGCGCGCGCGGACCGCCATGTCGCCGCCCGGCCGCCCCGCCACGCCGCCGACCAAGAAGGCCGCCGCCGCCAAAGCCGGACGTCGCCACGCCGCCGGCCCAACGTCGCCGAGCCGAACCCCCCCGCTTCCTCTTCACCGAGCCGTTCGCCGCCTCGCCGGACGCCAAGGCGCGGGGCCGGCCGCACAAGGGGGACGCCGATGTGGAAGCCATGGACCGCGCCGCTCTGCTTCTCCTGCAGCAAGCCGAGCCCCGGTCTTCTTCCTCTACTCTGCCGCGCCACTTCGCCGCCGTGTCCGGGGACGCAAGGTGAGCACTACCCTTCACCTTGCCGTGGACCCGCCTTCGAGCCGAGGATGGACCGAGCCTTGTGAGCTCGTTGTTTGTGTGTTGCCTGCTGTCCCGCATCGCGCCGCCGCGCGTACCCGCCGTCGCTTGGGAGCCTGGCCATCGAGCCGAGCCGGCCGTTTTGCAGGTGCCGCCGCCGCCGTCGCCGCCGCGCGCGCTCCCTTGCCCTGCGATTGTGTCGTACCCTTGTTCCGACGAGCGCACGCCGAGTTCCGGCTCGCTGTCGGCACCCACACACTGAGCACGCCACCGCCGAGCGAAGGCCCTGCCTTTTTGGGCCAGGAGTTGTGCGAGCACAGACCCCTATCGTGTGCACATCCCCGCTCGCCGTCCGCCCGTTTATGTCCCTTGTCGTGCACTTGTTGTCGGCGTTGTGCCATCGCCACGGCTGTGCCGCCGACCTTTACCAGCACAAGCCAACACCGGGTCGAGGCCCTGTCCTTCCTGGCCGAACCTGTGCACGCGCACTCACGCACAGGCGAGGTCGTTCGCCGGCGTATGTCCCCAACCGACGCCGCCGGGCCGTTCCTCGCCGTTTTCCTTTTCTCTGTTCCTTTGCCTAGTGCACGCCATCAATTTTGTGTCGCTGCCATGGCCGCGCCGTCGGCGTTCGGCACGCACACATACGCACACAACCGAGAGGCCGAGCCCTGCTTCACCTATCTGTGACCGTGTTCAACGTTCCGCCGTGCCGTCGCCGCGAACCCCAACGCACCGGCGCACGTGTGTCCGTCAAGCCATCGACCCCAAGTTCGGGCCTTTCGGCCACTTCGACCCTGAACACCGCCTCGCCTAAATCTGCTCGTGGAGCACTCGTCTCCGTGTCGTCGCCGTGCACGTGCCGTCGGTTTTGTGTCGCCCCCGTGGCCACGCCGCCGACGTTCGCACAAATGCAAACACGTACACCCGAGAAGTCGAACCCCTCTGCTCTCCTTGCCCAACCAATGTATGCACGCCCGCCGTGGTGAGACTCGCCTCCCTAGCCGAACGAGTGCACACGCCCGCACGCACGCACGCGAGAGAGCGACCACGCCAGCGTGGACACCCTAGTCCTTGCCGTCGTGTCGCTCCACTTCACCGCGCTACACCTAGTCTCACGGCTGCACAACGCGCGTGTCGCCCGTACCACGCCCTTGTGCTTGTCGGGCGAGCCATTGATGCTCTGTTCTCATGCTGGCACTTTCACCTCTCGTTCCGCCATCTCGCCGCACTTTGTCCACCGCCGGGGATCTCTCGTCTCCCCGTCCGACCCGCGACCTCGTCGCCGAGGGTTGACGCCGGATAAGACCGCTCTTCTCTCTACCCTATCGGTGCCCTAGCGTCTCTCTTCATGCTCGCGTCTTGCCTTGTCTAACCGTGCGCACACGTGCCCGTGTGAGGGATGTCGACGCCGCGCGAGGAACCGCGCCGCCGAGCCGTCTTCGTCGCCCGGGCTTTGCCCTTGTCGCGATCGCGCCGCCGTCCTTCTTGTTATCGCCGTCGTGGCCGAGCCACCGCACTCACCCGCGCCAACCCGGGCCGGCCGCCTTCCCCACCTCGAACGAAACCAAAACACCTGCACCGCGACCGCCTCGTCGCTCTACTTCACCTCGCCGCCGAGAACGTCATTCCGCCCGGACGCACGAGCGTCGGCCAAGTCGGCGGCACGTGTTCGTCCGCACGTACGCACGCAGCGAACACCCCGTGTGCCACCGCGGAGCTCGCCGCCGTGGCCAAGCCACCTTCTTGCTCGCGCGCTCGTGTGAGGACATGGATGCCGCCTTTGGCCGGCCAATGCTCACCACCGCGCACGCTTCTTCTCCGCATTCAAGCGAAGCCAAGATGCGACCTAGCATGTGTCGAGGCGTTCGCGCCTCCCTTATCAAACCTCACCGCCCGACCTTGTCCGCGCCGGCCGCTCTCTTTCGCCGCCGGCACTCGCTCACGTACGCCCGCACCCGCGGGAGACGAGCCCCTCGCTCTTCCCCGTCCAAGCGGTGCATGCGCATGTTCACGCGCACGGACGTCCTCGCAAGCGAGCCGCCATGCCGCCGCGGACACCCCGGGCCGCGACGTCGCCGAGCTCGAGCAAGCACCGAGCCGTTTACCTTCGCACCGCCGTGCTCGTCCGGAGCTTCGTCTCACGCACGCACGCTCGTGCATGAGCTCGACCAAGCCGTCGCCTTTGCTCTCCTTGCTCGAGTCCGGGAACACGCTCACGCGTGTGAGCCGAACCCGACCGTCGCTCGCCCCCGTCGTGACCGGAACCCCCGTCATCAAGAGCATCATTTCTACCGAGGCGCGCGAGCGCCGAACCAACTCGTGTACGCGTTCGCTCTCAGGCACGCGAGCGCATACAACCTCATCGACGCCGACCACCCTAGCCTCGTCACCGAAACCTTCTGCTTTGCACCGCGCGCCAAGCTGCTCTCCGTCACCGTCGTGCCGAGTTTCCGACCAAGGCAAACCTTTTCTTTGCTTAGATGGACCCCTAGGTGTACCAGAACCGCGTCGAGTCGCGTGAGGTCGAGTCACCGACCAACCTCGCCGCCGACGAGCCCCTTTCCACCCGTCGCTCCTCTGGGACTTACCATCGAGCACCTGGCGCCCACGCCAGAGCCCCGTAGGAAATAGATGCACACACGCGCCCGCACGCCTTCGTCACTATAGTGGATCCTGTCGGATCTAGTGCGGTCGACCAACCTCAAAAACACCACACCTCTGTCGCTCAGCTGTGAGCCGCAGCAGATCCGACCAAGATCGTTTGTGGGCAGCCACTTGTGCATGGGTCGGCCTTATAGCTACCTATGTGGCAGCCATGTGAGCTCGAAGAGCTAGCTTGCAGCCACCGTAGATAACTTAGAGCCCTTTTGAGCCGCCGTAGTTAGCTTATATTTTAGTGTATTGTGTATGCGTATTTTAATTTCGTAAATCTATTTTATCTTTGGAAAATCCTAGAAAACTCATTTCAACTCCGAAAATTGTGAAACCTTTTCCAAAGCTCTTCTAAAAGTATAAACTCCGTGTTAGACTAGTGTTCGCTCTCTTTTGGCTCTTAATTGTTGTTCATTTGGAGTTAATTGCAATAGGACCCGCCTTTATTTTGATTACGCGTTCTTAGGAGCAAATGGAGCCGGGAGCCGAGCTCGGAGATCGACTACAACGACGACTACATCACCTACGACTACTCGCACGCGGTGTTCACGCCCGACTGATTCTGATATACCTATTAGGCATTGCTATGTAGAATGCTAGCGCTTTACTTTATATGCATGATGATGAACCTTGCACTGCCTTCTTTAATTACCCCCGTCCTTGATTGTCCTACCACTATATATGTGTATATAAGCGTGTATATGCGCCGAGCTTCGCGATGCATGTGTTTGGGATGGGAATAGTGGTTCTTGGCGTGAGTGGGGTAAAACCGGCGGGAGAAGGCGTTTTGGGTACTTTGGCGGGGGTGAGTTTCGAGACAACCGATCCGGGATCGGGGATAGGAATGCACTCCTCGCTGTATCCCTACTTTGACGATTTTCGGAGCCTAGGTGTTGGGGTTTTACTTGCGGATGGAGGACATGAGCTTGCCCCGGTCTCGAAAGCGAGTGGATCAACCTTGTCGATAGGACTTTCGTACACACCACCTCGCCGAGAGTGGGGTTAGGGCCGAGTTGAGCTCGGCAAGTGCGGAACCATACCCGCTAGGGATGGATAGCGGGGTATCGTGGGGGAGCGGTGGAGGTGAGACCACCCTCTCGTAGCGACTCCCGTGTGGCCACACGGGGGCATTTCACGCTCCGTGCGATTCCTTCCGAGGGGGGATTCGCTTTGAGGGCCGGATGCAGGATGGGACCGTAACTACCGAGAGTTCGCACGGTAGGGTGGGTTCGGCCGACTAGCTACCGGCCGGATTCCATCCCAAGTTGGGTACATGTGTACACGCTCTCGCAGTTGATCGATCTATACGTATAGCCGCGTCCTCGGTTATGGACAAACCTTGAAGACATGCTTGTTCCTCATGTTTTGGGATTTCTACCTCCCCCCGTAGTTGAGAGTGTGGTGAGCCGTGGTTGCGCTCTGCTAGAGGAGAGTGGCTCCCTCTACCTCGTTGATCCGATTGCAATCATTGAGGTGCGAGGAGAGGAAGTTCTCGCATCGACCCTAGATGGAGATAGGATGAGGAGGCGGGGCCCCGGGGGTACCAGTGTCGTTCCGAGCCGTGTTTGAGAGAATGGTTTGGGACCGATATGGAGATGTTTTCTATTTATGCTTTGCCGCCGCCGCATAGGAAACCCGAGCTTCTACCTTGTCACTTTTCTTACCCCTTAGAGATAGGCCACTTAAAGCCGCATACGCCGGTGACGTGAACCTATCCCGTTCCTTGGGGATAGTTTTGTGAGTGTGCAGATTGGACTTGGCTTGAGAATCCGGGTTCGGGGACTCCATGAAGGAAGGGTTGCGTTGCTTCGCTCAAGGATGCCCGTGGTGAAGACCGAAGATGAAGACTTGAAGCCCTAGCTACCGCCGCGCAGGATTTCTACTTGTCGCTTAGCCCAAGGGGCTTGTACTAAATTCGTATACCGAGTTGTTTCGGATGTAAATATCATGATTTGTACTCGATTTCGTTGTATGGAAATGATATTATTCTCGTAATGAGTTCCGTACGTGATAGCTTACCGATCCAGGGACTATCACAATGGTACAGGAGTCGGGTTTTCCTCACCGAAAACCCGGTTTGTTACAGTGGTATCGTAGCCGTACTTGACCGTAGCACGTATCCCTAGAAATGGCCGATAGTAAATAAGGATTCTATACGTTCCCTTCCTTTATATAAACCCCTTGGATTATTTTATAAAAGCTTTCCCCCTTTGAAAAGCTTCTTTCTTACCTACGAGCTTCAAATTTTCTTACGAGGACACGACCTTTGGTCGAGAACTTGTCCTGAACACGATGAAGGGGAGTAGTGTTGGAACACCATACTAGGCACAACCCCCTCGGAGACCTTTGGACGATAGACTAGATCGTTGAAGTGCTCGCGACCTCTGAGGCCTGAGTCACCCTCGAGGAAGCTTATATGTGTATCTGTCAAGTTTGCTGAGTGTTTGGCTCTTAATGGAGTTTATTGAGTTTTGATGCATCTTCCCTTTGAGTGATAGGATATATAATTAGTGATATTTTCATGATTGTGTCTGACTCATTGGTTGGTGAGTGACGTTGTCTAGAGTTTTGCTTCCCCGGTCGTATTTTCCAAAAAGTAATCGATCCGAAGGTCGGGTCGCCTGCTGGCACGCTTTGAAGAAGCTGCCAAGGAAGAAGAAGTTCCACAGGTTCGTGGCCGTGCCGCCACTGCCACCCGAGGACCCTGAAGTTGATGACGAAGAGAAGGAAGCTGAGCCCGAACCGGAGTAAGGCCAGCCTGAGACGGAGCACCGCCACCGCCACCACCCAACTTGGGGGACGTGATGGCCCCCGCTACCTAGCCGATGCAGAGGATGGCGGAAGCCATGGAGTACCGAGGCAATGGTGGGAACCACAATGCCCCGCCGGGGAGGACCTCACAAAGAAATAGAGGGGTTCATCCGCTTGAAGGCCCCCACCATCGCCTACTTCGGACCGCCCGCTCAATGCCGACGACCGGCCGAGGGTAATCGAGACCAAGCTCGACCTCACCGTCTACACCGGTGAGGAGTGTGTCACCATCGCCACGCACCATCTAGATGGATCTACAAGTCTTGATGGGGCAACCGTGCCGCCAGCCCACCCGAACCCGCATTCCACCACTTGGCTGGAGTTCTGCATGGCGATCGGCAAGCAGTACTTGCCCAGCGAGCTGTTGGTCCAAACGACTCAAGAGTCCTGCATCCTGACACAGGGTGCGATGAGAGTGAAGGAGTACGAGCGCCACTTCGTGAAAAATGATGCGCTACGCTCCGCGGGCACCAACCTCGAACGAAGAAGCGCGCCCTCGGTTCTCCGCGAGGCCTTCACCACGCGCCGTCGCCGAGGACCGAAGGCAGGGAGCACAACTCTCTACGCCACCTCGTGATCCGCGCCATCGCACTCGAGGGTGAGAGAAGGGTCGTGAAGACCACATAAAGGACATGAAGAGGATAGGAGATCGTGGACCACTTCGACCGATCGTTTCGAAGTCGAGAGATGGGTCAAGCAACATGAAGAGAGGGAATTTCCGCTCGTGGATTAACCAAAGATGGAAGCAACTTCGTGAGGAGGCAACAACTACTGTTCAGAGGAGGGAGTTTCGACTACCACCGCAAAATGGAGGATATAATCGTCCGTAGCCGAGCACTCCGAGAACCAACATCGCAGAGTTCACCCCGACTTGCTTCGCCCGTGGCAAGCTTGGGCAAGATCTTCCAAAGGCCCCGACAAGAAGACCGCAGCTATGCCCGCGAAAGCACCAACTCCAGGAGGAGGACATCCCCGCCTACTCTTCAACGATCCGCAAGCCGTGGAAGGATTACCCATATAAAGAAAGGGAAAGCTACCAACGCTCCCGCCACCGCGATCGGAGATTTTTAAGTTGGATCGCATTGGCTCTAACTCCTTTTGATGATGGAGCAACTCTTTTCTTCTCGCTTTCTCATCTCTTCAAAAACAAAGTCGGGAGTCGCCTCTTAATCTCGGGGACGAGATTCTTGTGAGGGGGGGAAGTTCCGTAACATCCCGGAATTTTCTCCCGAATGTTAGCAATGCAAAAATGTGGATTTCAAAATTTCGATTTGAAATTGAGTGCATGATTAAAATATAAGGTCGTCTTCTTCGATTCTTCCCTAATTTCTTAGATTTAATTTGAGCTAAATCATAAAAATTAGGAATTATAAAAATGCTAGTGTGAGAACCTTGGATTTTATGGGATTTATTTTGCATCTTAATTGTGTGGGATTCAAATTTGAATTCTAAATTCAAATTCGAATCGTAGTTTAATTAGGAGCTAGGTGTTTGGAAATTAGGAAGGGAACCTTTGCACCTTGGGCCTCAACTCATTTCACTAAGTTCTTTACAAGACCCCGAAGCCTTTCCTCCGGTTCGCACCAACCGCCGCCCCATCTACCCTTTCACCCCCCACCAAAGCCGCAGCCCCCACCAACCCTTCAATTCCCACCCCGTTTCACCGCCGAGCGGGCCCCAACCGTCGCCCATCCTCCTTATCCTTTCCCCGCCTTCCTTCCCCACCGTGACGCGAGGCAGAGGCCGCCCACGCCTCTCCCGTGGCCGACGCCACCCATGGCGCCCCCGCCCCCGCCGCGCCGGCGCCCCGGATGGCCTCCCGCGTGCCCCCGAACGGATCCTCGCCGTCCGCTCTCCCCAAACCCTAGGGCGCCGCCCCTTTTAAAGCCGCCCCGCAGAAGACCTTCCCCGTACGCCGCCGCCGCCCCCATGGAGACCTCCCCGTCCACCGCGAGGAGAGAGGAGGAGAGGGGGAGAGGGAGGAGTTGGGGGAGGAGGGACTAGAGGCCGCCCACGGAGGGTCGAGGTCGCCGCCCCGCGGAACCGCCGCGTCGGCGCGCGGCCGAGGCGCAAGCCGCAGCGCCATGCCCCCGCCCGAGCCGCCGATTCGGGAGGAAAAAGAAAGGACCAGGGGGAGAAGAAGAAGAGAAGGAGGAGAGGAGGGGCCGCACCGCCGCGCCGCCGTGGAGGAGCCGAGGCCGCCGCGCCGCGGGATCGCCATGTCGCCGCCCGGCCGCCCCCCGCCACGCCGCCGACCAAGAAGGCCGCCGCCGCCTAAAGCCGGACGTCGCCACGCCGCCGGGCCCAACGTCGCCGAGCCGAACCCCCGCTTCCTCTTCACCGAGCCGTTCGCCGCCCGCCGGACGCCAAGGCGCGGGGCCGCCGCACAAGGGGGACGCCGATGTGGAAGCCATGGACCGCGCCGCCTCCGCTTCTCCCCCGCAGCAAGCCGAGCCCCGGTCTTCTTCCTCTACTCCGCCGCGCCACTTCGCCGCCGTGTCCGGGACGCAAGGTGAGCACTACCCTTCACCTTGCCGTGGACCCGCCTTCGAGCCGAGGATGGACCGAGCCTTGTGAGCTCGTTGTTTGTGTGTTGCCCGCCGTCCCGCATCGCGCCGCCGCGCGCACCCGCCGTCGCTTGGGAGCCCTGGCCATCGAGCCGAGCCGGCCGTTTTGGCAGTGTGTGCCGCCGCCGCCGCCGCCGCGCGCGCTCCCCTTGCCCCGCGATTGTGTCGTACCCTTGTTCCGACGAGCGCACGCCGAGTTCCGGCCGCCGTCGGCACCCACACACCGAGCACGCCACCGCCGAGCGAAGGCCCCGCCTTTTTGGGCCGGGAGTTGTGCGAGCACGGACCCCCCGTCGTGTGCACATCCCCGCTCGCCGTCGCCCCGTTTATGTCCCTTGTCGTGCACTTGTTGTCGGCGTTGTGCCATCGCCACGCCGTGCCGCCGACCTTTACCAACACAAGCCAACACCGGTCGAGGCCCCCGTCCTTCCCGGCCGAACCCCGTGCACGCGCACTCACGCACACGCGAGGTCGTTCGCCGGCGTATGTCCCCAACCGACGCCGCCGGCCGTTCCTCGCCGTTTTCCTTTCTCTCGTTCCTTTGCCTAGTGCACGCCATCAATTTTGTGTCGCCGCCATGGCCGCGCCGGCGGCGTTCGGCACGCACACATACGCACACAACCGAGAGGCCGAGCCCCCGCTTCACCTATCCGTGACCGTGTTCAACGTTCCGCCGTGCCGTCGCCGCGAACCCCAACGCACCGCGCACGTGTGTCCGTCAAGCCATCGACCCCAAGTTCGGGCCTTTCGGCCACTTCGACCCCGAACACCGCCTCGCCTAAATCGCTCGTGGAGCACTCGTCTCCGTGTCGTCGTCGTGCACGTGCCGTCGGTTTTGTGTCGCCCCCGTGGCCACGCCGCCGACGTTCGCACAAATGCAAACACGTACACCCGAGAAGTCGAACCCCTCTGCTCTCCTTGCCCAACCAATGTATGCACGCCCGCCAGGGTGAGACTCTGCCTCCCTAGCCGAACGAGTGCACACGCCCGCACGCACGCACGCGAGAGAGCGACCACGCCAGCGTGGACACCCTAGTCCTTGCCGTCGTGTCGCTCCACTTCACCGCGCTACACCTAGTCTCACGGCTGCACAACGCGCGTGTCGCCCGTACCACGCCCTTGTGCTTGTCGGGCGAGCCATTGATGCTCGTTCTCATGCCGGCACTTTCACCTCTCGTTCCGCCATCTCGCCGCACTTTGTCCACCGCCGGGGATCTCTGTCTCCCGTCCGACCCGCGACCTCGTCGCCGAGGGTTGACGCTGGATAAGACCGCTCTTCTCTCTACCCTATCGGTGCCCCAGCGTCTCTCTTCATGCTCGCGTCTTGCCTTGTCTAACCGTGCGCACACGTGCCCGTGTGAGGGATGTCGACGCCGCGCGAGGAACCGCGCCGCCGAGCCGTCTTCGTCGCCCGGGGCTTTGCCCTTGTCGCGACTGCGCCGCCGTCCTTCTTGCTATCGCCGTCGTGGCCGAGCCACCGGCACTCACCCGCGCCAACCCAGTTGTCGCCTTCCCCACCTCGAACGAAACCAAAACACCCAGACCGCGACCGCCTCGTCGCTCTACTTCACCTCGCCGCCGAGAACGTCTTTCCGCCTGGACGCACGAGCGTCAGGCCAAGTCAGTGCACGTGTTCGTCCGCACGTACGCACGCAGGCGAACACCCCGGTGTGCCACCGCGGAGCTCGCCGCCGTGGCCAAGCCACCTTCTTGCCTGCGCGCTCAGGTGAGGACATGGATGCCGCCTTTGGCCGGCCAATGCTCACCACCGCGCACGCTTCTTCTCCGCATTCAAGCGAAGCCAAGATGCGACCTAGCATGTGTCGAGGCGTTCGCGCCTCCCTTATCAAACCTCACCGCCCGACCTTGTCCGCGCCGGCCGCTCTCTTCGCCGCCGGCACTCTGCTCACGTACACCCGCACCCGCGGGAGACGAGCCCTGCTCTTCCTGTCCAAGCGGTGCATGCGCATGTTCACGCGCACGGACGTCCTCGCAAGCGAGCTGCCATGCCGCCGCGGACACCCCAGTCGCGACGTCGCTGAGCTCGAGCAGCACCGAGCCGTTTACCTTCGCACCGCCGTGCTCGTCCGGGAGCTTCGTCTCGCTCGTACGCACGCTCGTGCATGAGCTCGACCAAGCCGTCGCCTTTGCTCTCCTTGCTCGAGTCCGGTGGAACACGCTCACGCGTGTGAGCCGAACCCGACCGTCGCTCGCCCGTCGTGACCGGAACCCCCGTCATCAAGAGCATCATTTCTACCGAGGCGCGCGAGCGCCGAACCAACTCGTGTACGCGTTCGCTCTCGTGCACGCGAGCACATACAACCTCATCGACGCCGACCACCCTAGCCTCGTCACCGAAACCTTCGCTTTACACCGCGCGCCAAGCCGCTCTCCGTCACCGTCGTGCCGAGTTTCCGACCAAGGCAAACCTTTTCTTTGCTTAGATGGACCCCTAGGTGTACCGAACCGCGTCGAGTCGCGTGAGGTCGAGTCACCGACCAACCTCGCCGCCGACGAGCCCCTTTCCACCCGTCGCTCCTCTGGGACTTACCATCGAGCACCTGGCGCCCACGCCAGAGCCCCGTAGGAAATAGATGCACACACGCGCCCGCACGCCTTCGTCACTATAGTGGATCCCCGTCGGATCTAGTGCGGTCGACCAACCTCAAAAACACCACACCTCTCGCCGCTCACCGCGAGCCGCAAAGCATCCGACCAAGATCGTTTGTGGGCAGCCACTTGTGCATGGGTCGCCTTATAGCTACCTATGTGGCAGCCATGTGAGCTCGAAGAGCCAGCTTGCAGCCACCGTAGATCACTTAGAGCCCTTTTGAGCCGCGCCAAGAGTTAGCTTATATTTTAGTGTATTGTGTATGCGTATTTTAATTTCGGAAATCTATTTTATCTTTGGAAAATCCTAGAAAACTCATTTCAACTCCGAAAATTGTGAAACCTTTTCCAAAGCTCTTCTAAAAGTATAAACTCCGTGTTAGACTAGTGTTCGCTCTCTTTTGGCTCTTAATTGTTGTTCATTTGGAGTTAATTGCAATAGGACCCGCCTTTATTTTGATTACGCGTTCTTAGGAGCAGCTGGAGCCGGGGAGCTGAGCTCGGAGATCGACTACAACGACGACTACATCACCTACGACTACTCGCACGCAGGTGTTCACGCCCGACTGATTCTGATATACCTATTAGGCATTGCTATGTAGAATGCTAGCGCTTTACTTTATATGCATGATGATGAACCTTGCACTGCCTTCTTTAATTATCCTGTCCTTGATTGTCCTACCACTATATATGTTTATATGAGCGTGAATATGCGCTGAGCTTCGCGATGCATGTGTTTGGGATGGGAATAGTGGTTCTTGGCGTGTGTGGGGTAAAAACCGGCAGGAGAAGGCGTTTTGGGTACTTTGGCGGGGGTGAGCTCGAAACAACCGATCTGGGATCGGGGATAGGGATGCACTCCTCAGTGTATCCCTACTTTGACGATTTTCGGAGCCTAGGTGTTGGGGTTTTACTTGCGGATGGAGGACATGAGCTTGCCCCGGTCTGAAAGCGAGTGGATCAACCTTGTCGATAGGACTTTCGTACACACCACCTCGCCGAGAGTGGGGTTAGGGCCGAGTTGAGCTCGGCAAGTGCGGAACCATACCTGCTTAGGATGGATAGCGGGGTATCAGTGGGGGAGCGGTGGAGGTGAGACCACCCTCTCAGAGCGACTCCCGTGTGGCCACACGGGGGCATTTCACAGTTCCGGTGCGATTCCTTCTGAGGGGGGATTCGTTTTGAGGGCCGGATGCAGGATGGGACCGTAACTACCGAGAGTTCGCACGGTAGGGTGGGTTCAGTCGACTAGCTACCGGCTGGATTCCATCCCGGGTTGGGTACAGGTGTACACGCTCCGCAGTTGATCGATCTATACGTATAGCCGCGTCCTCGGTTATGGACAAACCTTGAAGACATGCTTGTTCCTCATGTTTTGGGATTTCTACCTCCCCCCGTAGTTGAGAGTGTGGTGAGCCGTGGTTGCGCTCGGTTAGAGGAGAGTGGCTCCCTCTACCTCGTTGATCCGATTGCAATCATTGAGGTGCGAGGAGAGGAAGTTCTCGCATCGACCCTAGATGGAGATAGGATGAGGAGGCGGGGCCCCGGGGGTACCGTGGTCGTTCCGAGCCGTGTTTGAGAGAATGGTTTGGGACCGATATGGAGATGTTTTCTATTTATGCTTTGCCGCCGCCGCATAGGAAACCCGAGCTTCTACCTTGTCACTTTTCTTACCCCCTTAGAGATAGGCCACTTAAAGCCGCATACGGCCGGTGACGTGAACCTATCCCGTTCCTTGGGGATAGTTTTGTGAGTGTGCAGGATTGGACTTGGCTTGAGAGTCCGGGTTCGGGGAATCCATGAAGGAAGGGTTGCGTTACTTCGCTCAAGGATGCCTGTGGTGAAGACTGAAGATAAAGACTTGAAGCCCTAGCTACCGCCACGCAGTATTTCTACTTGTCGCTTAGCCCAAGGGGCTTGTACTAAATTCGTGTACCGAGTTGTTTCGGATGTAAATATTATGATTTGTACTCTGATTTCGTTGTATGGAAATGATATTATTCTGTAATGAGTTCTGTACGTGATAGCTTACCGATCCAGGGACTATCACAATGGTACAGGAGTCGGGTTTTCCTCACCGAAAACCCGGTTTGTTACAAAAGTTCCGAAACTCCAAATCGAATTTAGGCAGAGCGGAGTTTTTCCTGAAGCAATGAGGCGTATCATTGTTCAAGCATGACATGACCGGCGCCCAAGACCCTTGCAAGTATTTTTGTATGTAGCCGTCAATTTTGAGACCGAGGACTTCGTTGTATGTACACCCTCCGTCCCATTTGAACATTCGTCTTATTTAAAAAATTTTGTGAAAATGTAAAAACAAATATGATATACTTAATATATATGATGGTAAAACATGTCATAGCAAAATAAATAATATTTCTCAATTTTTATTGAATAAGACGAAAGGTCAAATGTGAAGCACAGAAGTCAAAAGAGCAAATATTTTGGGACGGAGGGAGTAGTCAAGTATGAATACCCCACTTGTTGTCGTCGTCGCCGCTCAGGATACTGGTTCTAACCTTGTGCATCATGTTCCACATGGCCTCGTCCAACCTGTGCTCTTTTTCTGACAAGTCGTGGTGGAAGCCACCACGGCCAGCCGACAAGCTATCCAGAGGCCGAGATCGAGAACGTGCGCGGCCTCGTCGTGGAACGGCAGGACCCAGTCGCCGGCCCTGCTCCACTCGCGCGCCACCGTGTTGAATGCGTAGGTTGTGGCAGGGGCGGACACGCAGACCGTCGCGCCGGTGCCAACAACCGCGACGGCAGCCTTGTCTTCGGGATCCCTCATGGACGAACGGCGGCGGCCGGAGCGGGCGCCACCGCCAGCTCCCCTCGGGCTCGGGGTAGTAGGCGAGCACGTCGAATCCGCACGGCCTTTCCGGGGCGGCGCGAGCTATGTTCAGGTTCAGCATGTAGTGGCTGTTGGAGTGTTGGTGTGATCGGCGCCGGGGTATTCGAATTCTTCGGCGTCCACCATCGGATCGATCTCGAAGTCGGCCATGGCGTGGGCAGTGGTGCGGTGGACGGCAACAGCGACGTGCGTGGGCGGTGGGCCTCATGAGGGAGGTCGGCTGCCTGGGCATTCCCACGAAGGAGCCCGCCGCCATGGCGTTGTGGTTGTAAACGACGGTGGAACCCGCACGTCGGAGTAGTCAATTCTATCTCCAAATTCAATAATCATGCGAGGGTCCAGGTCGTTCATGACCGTGAGCACAGCTAAACGATTAGTTTACACTCAGCAGAGGTTGTACATCTTACTCACAAGTCGAGTAAAAGTCTCGAAGAACTTTGAACCCAAGCATGCGATGTCAGCCAAAGTTTCCCTTGTAAGTAGTAACCCGCTATGGTTCCAAGCCGCAGCAGGGCATAAAGCTCCATAGCAGGTATCGTGTCTTAGCAAAGCCCAACTCTCGCCAGAGCAGGTATATACCTCACCTTACGCTTCCCCTTGCCCTTTCGGCAAGGTTACCCTAAACTAGAGTCCCTAATTATTTAGCCAAGACCAGAGCCATATAGTCCTTGTGGTTGTACTATTTTCCCGGGTGGTCGTTCCATGTTTCATTTAATCATTATGATGTTGTATTAACCAGAGGTACAACATAAAAGTAAATCAGATTCATCATTAATGTTCATGTTAACCACAATAACCCAGGTATAGCAGCTAAGATAAACGTGTGTTGACAAGGAATGATAATAAAGATTAGGATAAATCTTAATATGACTCATCAATATTAAATGCAAAGCATATGCAATGATGATTAAATATAGTTATTGGGACAAAAGCACAAGGACACACTTGCCTTTAACCAGATTACTGTTGTTGCTCAAAATATCTTCAACTTCTTGCTCTTCAAAGATCTCGAATCATGTTCATATATCCTCCTCATATCAATTATTGACATAAGCATACAAAGCAAACAAACAAGCAACTAAGAACAATACACCAATAAAAAAAGCTTTAAAAGATCACACTAAAGGATAGAGGTCGAATCTATGGATCACCTGAATGCAAGAAACGCTGAATACAGAATTACGGTTGACAAGACAAAGCTATCGAAAGATTATTATTAGGCAACAGAAGACTAGGTGCCAAATATATTTTAATTAGAAACTGAATATTTCTCAGAAATACTCTATCTTAGAATTAAGCAAGTGACATTTTATTATAGAAAACATGTTACATTTTACACATATTTTATTTATAAACATTGAATTATAAATTATGCCAATTTAACAATTATATTGGAAAGACAATTATAATATAATTACACTACGGGGAAACTCATGATTGTCACGCGTTATAATGTTTGCCGTGCGCTTTCTATCGGGTGCACGACAAAACACCTATTTGCTGCGCGCTTTTTTAAGGGCGCACGACAAACAATTACGCACGGTTTCCACTACGTTTGCCGTGCATTTTACGCTTGACGCACGACAAACATCTGTGTTTGCCGTGCGTTCTCAAACCGGCGCACGACAATCCTTTTTTACTAACGGTCGGACCAACACTCCGTCGGTGCCCTTCACGGATGTTAACCTTTTCCGTGCGCTAAAAGAAAAGAAAACGCACGGCAAAGACGCAATGTTTACCGTGCATTTGTACTAGGCGCGCAGCAAACACATGACTTTGCCATGCGTTTTCTTTTAACGCACGGCAAAGGATTTTCAAAAAACGACTTTTCATACATTCTTTAAATTTTTCCTCCACAAGTATATTATTTTGCACTCTATATTTCAATTATGTAATCATATCAATATTTTTGCTATTTTTAACGAATTGTTTTGATTGATAGGATTTTTTCGTATAAATCAAATTTGAACTGCAAGTGCATAAAATAATAAAGTATAGTTCGTGGAAAAATGATATGCGTGTAATTTATGCCTTTTAGGACCTTACCCATGAAAGTACTTGCAAATTCAAACAATTTGTTCACGAGGAATGAAAATCCACGTGTGTTTGAAATGTTTTTTAATTGTATTAAATGCAAATGGAGTTTGAAAGTCATGAGATTTGTCGAGAGCTCATGATATACTATGGGAAGGTTGTGAAAAATAGTACAGAGAGGTTTTGAACAATCCGTGACGTATAGTGTTAGAAACCGAAGCATTCAACTAGAAGTTTCATAGTGTTTAGAGTCATCTCACTTGGTTTGTAGTCTTAGTACAATTTGAACTTGGTTTCTGACTTGAAAACTTTTTCTCTACCGAACATAAAACATACATTATCTCATGTTAGTTTCTGGTATTTTTTGCATCCATTTGCTAATTTGTTTATATTAACTATAACTAAGTAATTTAAACAGACATGTATTGAATTTGAGTAACAACTTGAAGGAAAACGAAAAAATAGTTGTGAAAAAAGACAATTATTGAATTTGAGTAATAACTTAAAGGAAAACGAAAAAATAGTTGTGAAAAAAGACATTTATTGAATACAACATAAAGATTCATCTAATTTTTAATATCACATACAAAAATTTTAATTTTACATCCATGGAAACATAAATAAAGTTGAACGTTACTTGTCGTTGCCGTGCACCAAATGCTAAAGGCGCACGGCAAAGGTTGCTCTTTACTGTGCGCCCTTGACCTCGGCGTACGGCAAAGATGGTGGGCCCCTGTTGCAGTCCTCCACTGGACTTTTTTTTGAAGGAAAGAACTTCAAGTGCGGGTCGACCAAGTATAAAAAAAAGACATTCATATTCTTAACTACAATGAAAAGTTTCATCTAATTTTGAATACCGAAAATTTGAATTTTCCATTCATGGGAACACAAAATAATAGAAATTTAGTTCTCTTCACCGTGCGCCATAGCTAAAAACGCACGGCAAACAACATCATTGCCGTGTGCCTTGTTGCACAGAGCAAAGCAAAGAATGCGGGCCCCCTTCTTTTTACGCTTTGAGGAAAATTCAAAACTCGATTATAATCTTTGCCGTGCACTGCGCTTTAAAACGCACGACAAACGACAATTATTGCCGTGTGTTGACCTCTTAGGTGCACGACAAAGCCTATGGCCCCACTTCTCCCCCAAACCGCCCCTCAGACTCACAGCATCTCCCAGATCGAGCCCGACTGCCCGCCTTCAAATCAACTACCCAACCGTGCCCCCAAGCCCCGTCCGCCGCCACGACCGGCCCCCTCGCTCCGCGCCGCCGCGCCCGCCCCCGTCCCTCCGCCCGCCGCCCCCGCCCACCCGCGCCCCGCCCGCCCACCACGCGAGCCGTGCCCGCCCCCGCCCACCCGCGCCCGCCCGCCCCGCCCCCTCCCGGCGCGCCGCCGCGCCCGCCCTCCTCCGCCGCCCATGCGCGCGCGCCGCCCCCCTCCCTCCGCCGCCCACACGCGCGCGCCCGCCCGCCCCCCCCGCCGCCGCGCCCGCCCCCACCCGCGCCCCGCCCGTCCCCGGCGTCCCATCTCCGGCCCCCGTTGCGGCGGACCCCGGCGCCCCCGCCTCGTCCGCTCTAGGCGGGTCCGGTGGAGGCCTCAGGCGGCCCGGATCCGGCCCTGTCCGGCCGCCCACGCACCTCGGCGACAAGGGAAGGAGGGCTGCCAAGATAGCCTAGGTTGTTGGGTGTTCTTTTCTTGCCCCCAATTAACCCTGTTGGAATTACATTTTTTTGTTCCAGCTGTTGCATTGGATGCTATAATCTGACTTATTCGTTACCTCCTTCAACCTAGCACATTAATCCTAATTACATAAGAAGGGAAGTAGAGGCAGGGGGAGGGGGAAAAGGGAAGGAGGGCAGGGGAGAATAAGGAGGAGGTGATGGAGATGGAGAAGGGGTATGAGACAACCAAGGGGGAGAGGGGGGAAGGGAAGGAGAGGGCCGGAGAACAAGGAGGAGGAGAGGGAGGCGGCAGAGGGTGAACAGGGAGGAGGGGTGTGCTCCGGCCGTGCTCAAGCACCTCGCTGCCTCGACACCTCACTCCATTCGATCGGTAATCAATGTCTCGACCTTTCTCGAATTTTGAGATTAAATTAGTATGATGACCTACACTTTCATAGTAGTGATGCATAAGTATGTTAGAATTATATCAAATGAGTATGAAATTTAGTTAAATTTAGTGATGCATAAGTATGTATGATTAAATTGGGGTACTTTGTTATGCTCAACGACAAAGTCAAAAAATGGCAAAATATCGGTGTCAAATCACAACTTTTGCGCTTGGTGTCGTGGTTTTTCTTGCAGGTTTCGGAAACCTCACCGTACAGGGGAGGTGCTGCCGAAATTTTGAATAAACGCTAAATGTTGATCTATTTTGCAGGAAAGCTCCCATTGCCGTTGATGAAGGAGTAGGAGGAGGCCACGTTGCTGTTGCCTCGGAGTCCTCTTCGGGCTCTGTCTTGCCGCTCGCCCCGTTTCATTGTCGAGTTACTAGGTGAGCATGTGCAAATGCCCCTTTTCCAATTCATGTACCTAGATGGCTAGATCATGTAACCTAGTTAGGCATCTCCCGTTCGAAAGAGACACAGTTGGAAATATGCATATGCTTGCATATCTATGACCGTATCTGTTTTGAATTGTCCACGTTTTTGGACAGCCTGAGGATGTGTAGATGAGTTTAGTTTCCATGGTCTGCTCCAATCTGGGACAGAGTTTTGGCTTCACCTTCCTGTTGTTCTCCGAGTACACAATCTCTTTTCTAGGATGTGTATTTGGAGACCAGTGGGGAGGTGCTGTCGAAATTTTGTCTTGGCTAGGAGTAGAGCATGGGAACTAACCCCATCTACACATCCTCGTGTGGGTTTATGACCTATCTTTGCCTACAATAGCATGATAGATATTGTGTAGAACCATGCATGCCATGTTAACAAATCTTTTAAGAGTTTTGTTTCTTGCACCACCTTGTTACGTCTTTATATGACTGATTAAAGGAAGGATAACCGTGAGTGGATGTACACGGGCTGGAGGAATAAGCATGACTTCTCCTGTGAATTCGGGCACAACGTATATGATTTCTGTAAAAAGGCTTTTGACAAAGGACAATATAAAGCGCCGTGTCCATGTAGTAAGTGTGAAAATAAGTCAGACCAAGCTCAACTCACCATGTGCAAACATATTATCACATATGGGTTTGTGGCAAACTATACCCAGTGGATCTGCCATGGTGAAGCACATCGTGCGAGAGACGAGATCTTGAGGCAACGCATCGAGGAATTTGATGATGAAGCCGGGTGCGGAGACATGTTAGAAGACTCTCATCAAGCAAACTTCGATGAAGGACCTGACCATATTATGAAGGAAGCTCTAGAGCCAACTGCGAAGGCTTATTACGACATGTTGTCTTCTGCACAGAAACCACTTCACGAGCATACTACTGTGTCTGAACTGGATGCCATTGGACGCTTAATGGCCCTAAAGTGTAAATTGGGAATCACTCGAGACGGCTTTAATGAAATGATGATAGTTTTTGGCTCCATGCTTCCGACAGATCACATTCTGCCACATAACATGTACGAGGTATAGAAAAGCCTTCGTTTACTTAAGATGCCATAAGAGACCATAGATGCTTGTACAAATGGTTGCCTCTTGTTTTGGAAAGACCATGCAGATGCAAAGTACCGCCCCAAATGTAAATCCTCTAGGTACCTGGAGGTAGACTTTGGTGATGGTCATAAGAAGCAATCAGACATCCCGGTGAAAATCTTACCGTACCTCCCATTCATACAGAGGATCTAACGACTGTACATGTCCGAGGAATCCGCAAAACAGATGAGATGGCACAAAGACGGCGTACGATACCGTCCCGATAACATGGTACATCCAGCCGATGCTGATGCTTGGAAATATTTTGACGACAAACATAGGGACAAAGCCGACAAAGCTCGAAATGTACGTGTTGTGTTGGCTACAGATGGGTTCAATCCTTATGGAATGACGGCTGCACCACACACTTGTTGGCCCGTGTTGACGGTTCAAAACTGTGCTCAAGTTCACCGCAAGCCTACGAGTGACTTGGTGCCTTTTCACCAAGGAGGGTTCTCCCTAGATTTGTCAATCCAAGGATCGGAAGCAAACCACTAAGGTTCTCTATCTAACCTACCTGTCTAACCCTATGTGAAGTATTGATTGCATAAAGGTAACATACAAACACGAAGGGATGTATGGGTCACATCCACCTAGCCATAAAGGTAAGCAAACCAAAGGTAAACCTAGCCTATCATCTTCTTGTTGCCGTTCCAGCCAAGGTGATAAACCAATCTAAGCCTATACTATGATAAGGATTACACTCGATATCGAGTAACCCGATATGGAGTGGTTCGATGCACGTTCACTCACCGCTTTCTCCTCCACCGTACTGTCACTACGCAAGGATATTCATCACCGAGCAATAACCTAGGTCCGTGCACCACTACGGTGTATCCACAAGACAAGACTAATCACCATGATTCGATCTAGTCCTACTAAAGGCATATGGTAGCTACACATATGAATAAGCATAACTCGTAGTAGATCAAAGTATGACAAGATATGGTTACATCACCGAATGTTGAAGGTAGAAATGACTTGACGAATTCAAGTCACGGCTCCGAAACTCCACCATGGCTTTACCACGTAGGGCCAACCATGGCGGCTAGGGCATGGCCTAAGCCATCTCCTAGGCAACTCGAGGACTCGCGGCGGCCGTCAGCTTCCTCCTGGTGCTTCTCCTTCGTCTCGGCGACTCTTTGATGAATGGATGGATGTGGCGGCCGGTGGAGGTAGAGGCAATAAATAGACAAGCACCTAGGGCAAAAAGGGGCGTCGAACCAGGCCCGGAGTGGGCTGGACCGGTCGGCCCAGGCCGGTCGGCCCAGGCCCATTTCGGCCTGGTTCGGCCCCGGTTTCCTCCCCGGTTGCTTCTTGCATGATTCCTTATTTGTGTGCACTTGCATGTGGGCCTTTAACGTCGTTTCCTTCACGGTCAAGGCTGAATCCTTGCTATGCAAGCTTCGGTGTTTTCTGGTTGAGTCCCTAAAGACTTGAATGTTGATGCTTCGGTCCTCGAGTCATTTGGAGTCATGTTCATCGCGTGTCATGACTCTTGTCAAGCTTCATGATCTTCTTCCAAAGTGCTTGGTGAAATTATCCTGAAAGTCTCCTCTTTAGCGTAGATTTCCTGTGTAAACAATGAACTCCAAAATCGACATGCAAGAGTGAACTTGTTATATACGGTGGGTTAGTTCTAGTGGTTAGAATAATAAATCAATACCAACATTAAAGGTAAACTCATAGCTAGGTTGATGGAAATTCACCGTCAACATCTCCCCCATGCTTAAACCTTGCTCGTCCTTGAGTAAGTTTTCAATGGATATCAGCATTGCCTTTCATTGATCATACCCTGCACTTTATCACACATGAGAAAGCATAATGCTCTCCAAGTTTATAATTCCATAATGTAATTAGCTTTCATCTCTATGGAGGGTAGATATAATTTAAGCTCTTTCCAGAAGTAATCAATCATGCTCCACAAAATTTTAATAGGTCTTACAAACTTTTAAAGTGAAGAACGAGGTGAATAAAAGAGCTAAAGCAAGTACAAAAATTTAAACCTTCTTGCATCTTTCTCATGAACTCTCTCATCTCACAACACTCTCAAGCCTACTTGATCTATATCCTTTCCCTCTCGTGTTTGTAGGTGGAAGGGTTTTATTTGGAGCTCATAGGAAAGTTTTTATCCTACCAAGATGCTAAAGTTGAGACTATTATCAAAACAAGGTAAGCTTCTCATGGACTTATCATGACTCGTCAAAAAGGTCATTGGAAAAATAATGTTCACAAGAAGGAGGAAGAGAAAGAACTCACACTTTTAGATAGGTGGACATGTGCAAATGGCAAAGAATGATCCTGAGGCCCCAACGAAGTCCTCGTTATCAGATTGCACATGGTTGGAAAAATGAGTATGGGTCTTGATCTTGAAGTCCTTGGAAAATCCTTAAGCAACTAGAGAACTGGGGGAGATTATTATTACTCTATATTTTTTCTTATTCATGTTTTGTTCCTTTTTTTCTTTTTTTCTTTTTGACATGTGAGGTGCTTTGGATTTTTTTGTCCTCTTATCTTATTAATTTTTTATCTCCCCTAGAACTCTAATTTGCATAGTACCTACCTCCTCCCCCATGCTTAGATGTTTGCTCGTCCCCGAGCAAAGAGGAAGTGGTGTTAAGGTAGGTACCGGATGTCTTGATGAGAGGGAACTTGAATCTTCCCTTTGAAGCACCTTCTTGTGACGTGTCGTCTCCATACTCAAGTGATAGGTAGGTAGGTCAAGGAGGTTAACACAATAGATGATGTTGGTTTAAAGGGTGGATATTCGACGAGGTTTGCAAAGCTTCCGATGTGGGAGCTCACAATGCACGGATAGAATAGGCTAGCAAATCATAAGTTACGCAAAAAACGGAATGACCAGCTTCTTAGTCACGAGCCAAAGAATCGAGCCTTGAATCAATTCACCCAACAATAACTCTTGTAATCTATGGTTGCACTCAATATATAAGGCTTTGGATAGGTAGAGCAAAATGCAAGAGGTATTAATGACAAGGTTAGCATGACTTTTAAAAGCAAAAAGTAATATGTCCTTCGACCCATCCAAAGTTGAGAGCATAAAAGAAACCATGGGTCTTTATTTTTATCATGACCTCCACAAAAGATTAAGCTAGCATTTAATTAATTTCAGATTTGTATTAGAGAGAGCAATAACTTAATCATGCATAAACAAGCACAAAGTTTAAACAAAGCGGCAACGGTCATCATATATCAATGAGCAAGATCAAGCCAAAATTATTTCATCATGGTGAACACAAGGTGATGACAATAAACAAAAACTAAAACTAGGTTGTAATCCTAGAAGCCATGTTATTTAACGAGAGAGACATACAAAAGTTGCATCTAAGGTTGTTGAAGGCATATACATATATACAAGCATTTAGAAAGACAAGGACAAAGAGAGGGTGAGGAATTGTTACTGTCCTTTGATGCTTGAGATGTAGCACGCCCTCCCCCATGCTTAAGCATTGTGCCTAGCATGGAAGAAGGAAGATCAGCATCCGTAGCAACCGTGATCCTTGAACTCCATGCGGTCTTCTTTCGTCCACCTTCCCCCATGCTTAGCATGTTGGTAGGCACGGAAGATGATGAACCATCTTAAAATTCTTTAAGTCATACCGCCATGCGAGGAGATCATCATCACATTGTTGCCTTTGTTCATCCTTCAATGTCCGCCCTTTGCCACGAGCCTTGATCCCAAATGTTTCTCATCCCATCTTCTCCACCTTCCATGTTGTCCTTTATTGCTGGTTCATCTTCCACGAGTTTTTATTCTACTTCCAGAACTGAGTTTGTACTGAATAATAGCTCCATTGCAGAGTCCTTGAAATTATCTTTCCAACGAGTGGTCATTCATCCTGATCGGACTCCGAACAAGAGAGTTACGCCCTTTTTACTTTGTTGGTGCAAGCTGTCCCAGTCTGATTTCAGAATGTGTGACGCCCAAAGATTTGATTGTAACTTCTTGCACAGGTTGTTAATGGTTCAAAACCGTGCACAAGTTCACCGCAAGCGGGTGACTTGGTGCCTTTTTCACCAAGGAGGGTCCTCCCTAGATTTGTCAATCCAAGATCGGAAGCAAACTCCTAGGATTCTCCATCTAACCTATTGAGATAGCCTAACATGAAGCATTGATTGCATAAGAAGATAAACCTTAAAGATGTTTGAGTTATAGCATAAGGTTGATCGCATCCATGAACGTGGGCAAGGTAAAGAGCAAGCAAGGGAAACTAATGCCTATCATCTTCTAGTCGTAGTTCTAGCCAAAAAAGCAGGCGCGACATGCATCTCATCCAAAGCCATCTTTAAACTACTATGCTCCGATCCGATTCCGAAAACGCCCGCCTTTCGGGGCAATCGTTCTGCCACAACGGACTCCTATTCATGCAGGTAGTCTAGGGCGAGTCCAAAAGAACCAGTTGAAATCACTTGGCCGGTCCGGTATGCACCTCTAGCCACCGCGGCTACAAGATCACCCTATGCAATCTATCTTAAGTATAGATTAAGGAAGAAGCAAAACCAAGCGAGAGCAAAATCATAAAGGGAGGAATCGAGTCGCTAATAGATCGGATGACATGAAGTACTTTACTCACATAATAACTGCGTTTAGATCATTTCCACCGAGTATATACCGTTGATGACCTCAACTAGCTTCGGAACTCCGCCATGGCTCAACCGTGCAAGGCGGCCATGGCAGCTAGGGTAGGCCTAGGACATCTCCTAGACGACTTCGAGGACTCGCGGCGGCCAACGGCTTCCTCCGGGTGCTTCTCCTTCGTGTCGGCGGCTCTCTGATGAATGGATGGATGTGGCGGCCGACGGAGGTAGAGGCAATAAATAGACAAGCACCTAGGGCAAAAGGGGGATGCGAACCGGGCCCGGAGTGGGCTGGGTTAATTGGCCCAGGCCGACCGGCCCAGGCCCATTTCGCCTCGGTTCGGCCCCGGTTTCTTCTCGCGTGATCCCTTATTTGTGTGCACTTGCATGTGGGCCTTTGACGTCGTTTCCTTCATAGTTTAGGCTTGAATCCTTGCTATCCAAGCTTCGCCATTTTTTGGTTGAGTCCCTGAAGTTTTCCGGCTTCTTACTTTGGTCCCTGGGCCCTTTGGATTCATGTTCATGAGGTGTCTTGACTTGTGTCGGGCTTCATGATCTTCTTCTGGAGTGCTTGATGAACTTATCCCGAAAGTCTCCTCTTTAACGTTATTTTCCTGCGTAAGCAACAAACTCCAAAATCGACATGCAAGTGTGAACTTGTTACATCATTAGTATGCCTATTGGCGGGTTAGTTGCAAATCATAATCGAAACCAATGTATAATAAGTACTCCAGGTTGACGGAAATTCACCGTCAACACAGGTCTCCTAAAATGTTGATTCTTGATGCATTGGAAAGTAGACTTAATGGAGCACTTGAATATCCAATTTTTCCCTTTTGTACATCTTTGAACATGTGCTTAATCTTGATGAAAACAGCAGTGCTCCTTTTGGGATTTTGGATGTGTTGATGATCTTAATTTCTGCTTTTATCACGAACTCATGGGAGTGATTCACCATGCCTGCAAAATAACTATAATGCACAAAGTACCCCCGAGGTGACGGTCGGGAATACTCACCCTATGCCAACAAACCATGACATCCCTACGATCTTCACTTGTGGCATAGTTAGTCTAGTGAAAATACTAATGGGTGTACGTGAGTGCAAGTGTGTATGCAAATGAGAGGATGGTATAAAAACAAAATAATGTTTATGCCAAATTCTAAGCTTTATGCTTACAAAGTGGATGCCAAACTTCTCCCTCGCTATAAATATTTATTAACCAAGGTCAAAACACCATGCTTATCCCAAGATTAACAACTCTTTATGGTGTAAGATAAGTAAAGGCACATTGCAAAGTTTATAAACAATCCAATGCAATATGATAGCAAGGTATATATAAAACTGAATGTTGTGGGTCTCTAATCATGTCTAAACACCATGTTTACACAAGATTACAAAAAGAAAAATGCCCATATCGTCATATGAAGCATTAACATAGGTACGAAAGCATTCATCATAAAGCTTCTCATCCCAAGCTAACATAAAGTGGATGATGACAAAGGGATGGATGCAAAATGAAAATGCAAGATGTTAGCACAAGCAAACATTAGCAAGGTTTTAAAAACACTTTTGACATGGTCTAGGAAGTAACCCATCGAAAAGAATCAATCAACCAAACTAACAAGGTTTAAGGGCAGGTTATGGGTATCCTATATTTTTGGCTCAAACAAGGATTTTGAAGAGAGGAAGTCAAGTGTAGAAATTCTAACTAAGGTGGTGCTAGAGTCTTTCTACAAAACCTATGGTTTTAGGATGTCTATAGGTAGCGGAAGTTTTTTTCTAAGGGTTTTAAGGGGAGGCTAGTCAGAGTTTTTTAGTTAGAAGAGAGGAAAGAGATAGACTTGTTCAATCCGGACGGCAAACGGTCAACGCAATCAATCCTACCTCTATTGGCTATGGTTTTTGGTGGGGTCTATGGGAAGGCCGAGGTTGATTGGCAAAGAGTTAGATCAAATCAAATATGCAGTGCGATGCAGGGTGGATGAACAAAACAACATGATACGGAGGTTGTCTATAGCAAAAACAAAAGTTAGCCTAAATTAACTAGCCACATGTTTAGAATCAAAGGATGGTGCCAACTTCATATATCTCTCTAAAAAGACACGAAAGAAAAAGACTCTAAATTCTAATAGGCACACAAAAAGGTCTACAAGGTTTTTGAGACCAAATAACAAAGCGCTCCCTCAATAGCAATTAGATCATACAACATGGTGTTGTGGTTTTTATTAGAGCAATGGTACAATGTTACTTGATGGTTCGATTAAAGAGCACAATGTAGACGGTCATGTATATATATAAATAAAAATCAAGGTTGCTTCCCGCAAAGCGCTTCATTTAAAGTCATAGAGCTCGACTTTCTCACATACCTTCTTATTGTTGCGGAGCCATGATCCTTCATGCAAGATTTGAAGGTGTTCATGCAGCATTGATCCACTCTCCATGCTTGACACGATAACTTATGCTCGATGAGAGGCTTGCCCAATCGTCTCATTGCATCATCATCACCTTCTCCATCGCACTTTATCGCTGCCTCTTCTTTCACAAATTTTCCTCTCTGTCCAGATCAGACCATGTAGAAAACAATAGCTTCCATGTGTGGCGCATGAAATTTTCTTTCCATCAAGAATTATTCACCCCAACGGACTCCGATCGAGTGATTTATGCCGTTCTACTCCGGCGCTACAATCTGTCCAAAGCTGATTTCAGATTGCACATCGCTCAATGTTTTTGTCATATCTCCTTGTACGGGTCTTCAAATTCATCGATCTTGGATGCGTTGGAACTGACACTTGATGGAGCTTCTGATTTTCAACTTTTTCTTCCTTGAACATGTCTGACCAGGTCCTCAAAATTGATGAAAACAACGATGTCTGTTTTTGAGGTTCCATGACGGTGATGCACGAGTTTGCAATTTCTTTGAGTATGACTTCTCTCCTCTTAATTTATGTTTAATGCCCTGCATGGTTAGTGAAACTTGGGATTTCTCCCACAATTTGCTCTTTTAAGGTCACTAGCTTGACCGAGCACAAAGCAAGTCCAAGATTTACAAATCATATTGCAAACAAACGCACCATAACCACAATTTATGACAAAGTAAGTTGTGATTAATTATAGCATAAGTTTTCTTACTCAGCACTAAGCTCTCATTAGGCAAAGTTTCATTAGGCATGTAACAAATTTTAAGCACAACAAAGCCTCTTTATCACTCTCAAGAAATTCTAGCCTATCATGATTATCATAAGAACAAGGCATAGAATTGAATCAACCTCACTATTGGATATGAATCATAGATATATCAAAGGAATATTATCAGCTCCAAAAGTATCTTGAGAGGTTTATTTGTACCTTTGCCTTCAAGCTTTTCATCGTGAGTGGTCTCTCGAAGTTGAAAGCAAACAATCTTCAATGATCCGTGGCTTGTATCGTCTTTTCGCAATTCCTTCGTTCGCGCCACACATCATCAAGGTTGACTTGTGTGGACTCACTCTTCTTATTTATTTGTGGGACTTCACACATGTCTCAAATATCTTCATGTAACTCCATGATCCTTCGTGTGAGAGCCCAGAGTATCCGCGCCATTGGATGCCATCATTTGTGTGTAATTCATCGTGATTTTCTTCTAACATCTCCTAGCGTCGGATGTTGCCAACTTGTGCCTTCTTTTGCCAATGCTCTTGGGGTCTTTGTTTTGTTCCAAATTTCTGAATTTCATCTCGTGTGGTCCAATGGAAGCGTTGCCCAAGCTTCTCTTCGTTGTCGTCGTCCTCATCTCCACTATCCTGTTCTCATCATGTTGCTGCTGCCACTTTTTCGTGGATTTTCCCCTATGTACATAACAGAACATATAACAAAATATTATTCCATTGAAAACTTTATAAAATTACCTTTCCAACGGGTACTCATTCATCTTAATCGGAGTCCAAATGGGGGAGCTATGGCTGTTTTGTTTCCGCTCTTGCATGCTGTCCAGAAAATTTCAGAACGCCCAACCTTCGGTAATTCGGCCATACCCGCTTGTAGGAACCTCCGATTGACTTGATTCTTGATTCGTTGGAAGCATAACTTCATGGGGCTTCTAAATATCCAAAGATATCCTGTTGTTCTCCCTTGAGGTTGTGCAGATATTGATGTGAACAGAAACTTCTTGTGAATTGATCCGAATATGTTGACGACCTTGATCTTGTGGTCTTTGGGGCGTTACATCGCGTCTCCTTTGGCTTTAAGTTGTCACCATTGCTGGACCAGCGACTAGCATGATGGCAATGGTGTGTCTTCTTCATGATTTTGCTTTAGCCAAAGTGACTGGTGCCTTTCGCAACGTGATTGCTTCCAACGCCTATTGCACATTAATCATAAAAGATTAATTGACACATTGACATACCTTGTTTAACATTACTCGTGTAGGGTGTGGACTCAATAGCGGATGATGGGCCACTAACAAAAGTTAGCACCTACCGCTAATGAGTGAATCTTGATGTAGTCATCATCTTGTCGGAGTGGATGTGAACTTCTCGAACGTCTCGTGTCTAGCTTTTCACCTACTTTCAAAGACACAAACAAGAAAGCAAGCATGTGTGCAATAATAAAAATTAGGGTTAGTCAAAGAGATAGATGCATCGCCCTAGGGCTCGAGTTGCCGATCCCCGGCAACAACGCCAGAAAAAGGGGCTTGTTAACGGTTCAAAACCGTGCTCAAGTTCACCGCAAGCCTACGAGTGACTTGGTGCCTTTTTCACCAAGGAGGGTTCTCCCTAGATTTGTCAATCCAAGGATCGGAAGCAAACCACTAAGGTTCTCTATCTAACCTACCGGTCTAGCCCTATGTGAAGTATTGATTGCATAAAGGTAACATATAAACACGAAGGGATGTATGGGTCACATCCACCTAGCCATAAAGGTAAGCAAACCAAAGGTAAACCTAGCCTATTGTCTTCTTGTTGCCGTTCAAGCCAAGGTGATAAACCAATCTAAGCCTATACTATGATAAGGATTACACTCGATATGGAGTAACCCGATATGGAGTGGTCCAATGCACGTTCACTCGCCGCTTTCTCCTCCACCGTACTGTCACTATGCAAGGATATTCATCACCGAGCAATAACCTAGGTCCGTGCACCACTACGGTGTATCCACAAGACAAGACTAATGACCATGATTCGATCTAGTCCTACTAAAGGCATATGGTAGCTACACATATGAATAAGCATAACTCGTAGTAGATCAAAGTATGACAAGATATGGTTACATCACCGAATGTTGAAGGTAGAAATGACTTGACGAATTCAAGTCGCGGCTCCGGAACTCCACCATGGCTTTACCACGCAGGGCCAACCATGGCGGCTAGGGCATGGCCTAAGCCATCTCCTAGGCAACTCGAGGACTCGCGGCGGCCGTCGGCTTCCTCCCGGTGCTTCTCCTTCGTCTCGGCGACTCTCTGATGAATGGATGGATGTGGCGGCCGGCGGAGGCAGAGGCAATAAATAGACAAGAACCTAGGGCAAAAAGGGGCGTCGAACTGGGCCCGGAGTGGGCTGGGCCGGTCGTCCCTGGCCGGTCGGCCCAGGCCCATTTCGGCTAGGTTCGGCCCCGGTTTCCTCCCCGGTTTCTTCTTGCATGATTCCTTATTTGTGTGCACTTGCATGTGGGCCTTTGACATCGTCTCCTTCACGGTTAAGGCTTCAATCCTTGCTATGCAAGCTTCACTGTTTTCTGGTTGAGTCCCTGAAGACTTGCATGTTGACGCTTCGGTCCTCGAGTCATTTGGAGTCATGTTCATCGCGTGTCTTGACTCTTGTCAGGCTTCATGACCTTCTTCCACCTCTCCCCCACTGATACCCCGCTATCATGCTAGCAGGTATGGTTCCGCACTGCCTAGCTCAACTCGGCCCTAACCCCACGCTCAGCGGGATGGTGTGTACGTAAAGGTTCCGTGAAAAGGTCTGTCACTCTGTTTCAGACCGTGGCGATCCTCCGAGCGCAAGTAAAACCCCAACACCTAGGCTCCTAAAAACCGTAAAAGTGGGGACACACTGAGGAGTGTACCCCCATCCCCGTTCCCAGATCGGTTGTTTCGAGCTCACCCCCGCCGAAGTACCCAAAACGCCTTCTCATGCCGGTTTTATCCTACTCATGCCAAGAACCACTATTCCCATCCCAACACATGCATCGCGAAGCACATCATATGTACACACTTATAAACATATATAGTAGTAGGACAATCAAGGACAGGGTATTTAAAGTAGGCAGTGCAAGATTCATCAACATGCATATAAAGTAAAGCGCTAGCATTCTACATTGCAATGTCTAATAGGCATTCAAAGTCAGCGTGCATGAACCCGGGGTCGTGGAGTGCACGCCAAGGCAAAGCATTATAGAGTCTTCTATTAAATAAATTTAGCTCAAGAGACGAGGGAATAAATTAGTAATAGCTGGGAAAATCTCAAAAGGTCTTGGCTAACAACTAAACACATTCTTTTAAAACCTTTTGCACTCATGAACACCCAAATGCACTAAACCAATTTATTTAATTCAGAAATTTTTCCTATATATACTGTAGTTCCCATAAAGGAAAAGAAATGGTGGAAGGTTTTAAAATTGTGAGGAAATTGCTGTTTGATTTTTCTTTCTAATCACATCCTGAAATTTGGAAAACTCAAGGTGTGACACCCTGCTGGTGGCTCCCTGGAGCTGGGGCGCAAATGTGCCGTCACCGTCTAGCAAACATTGCCAAAAGGATGCGGTGATGAAAGGTCGAGATTAATTTAAAGGGTGTGTGTGTTAACACTAATATTGAACTGTTCAGATATCAATGGCCCTCTAATCTTGAACTGTTCGGACATAAATGGCCGCCTGATCGGGTAGGAGTACTTCACTGAATAGTGTAACGCAAGAGTATCATGGAACTCGTCAAGCATGTTCACATCAAATATATTGTACACGCCGGCTGATTTGCTAAGAAGGGAAAATGCTACAATGCACGGTTAAAACAAAAACTGTACTTGTAAATATTACAGGACAGTAACAATAATTGTTGACTGTTTTTCCGCAACACTTCTTTTGAAACTTTATGTGTTGCACAAACGAGGAGTTGTGCTATAGGTATGTTATAGGTTGTTGGGAAGCCTGGTCTACCCGGCCGCTAGCACAAAATGAAGCCAACGTAACTGTGTAAGTATATATGCATGTAGATCATTGCAGATTATACCTTTAATTTGCTCGTCGTAAAACAAAGACTTGGCCGCGAAGCAGATGTAGTCAATAGACCGATCTGCTTGGTTGTTGTAGAGACATCATCCACCCAACCTTGATCAATTTTGGAGACTATGATAGCTACATGTTGAAATGGTTGTTAATCCTGCATAAATGCATGCATGCAGTACAGGAAATGCAAGTGACAAGCAGGACGACGACATCTGGCGTTGGGGCACTATAAAAGGCGTTTGGGAGCTTTGCTTCAAGGTCACCACAAAAAACCAAGAAAGCAAGGACTCACCCAAAGTAGAGAAAATGACAACGCCCGTCAAGATTGGGCTGTTCGGCGGTAGAGGCACTAGTGGTAAAGATATTGATCCAAGCCAACTGCCAAAAATCCTAGAGAAGATCGAGATTTGGAGCTCAGCTGATGGACCAGGTTCTGGTGGATTCATCAGCGGCATCCGCTTCACATACGTTGACACCAGTGACAAACGACGTGTCATCCCAAGCCCGGATCTCGCGTGGGGCACAACCGATGGTACTGCTCACGAGCCGGTACGAACCTCGCTTGGTTTCAGTATAATTCAGCTTACTCCGTTTAATTATACCCCCCTTTGCTTTGTTACCGTTAATTTTGAAACTATTGGTATTGTTATGTGGCCTTGTTAATCCCCCCCGCCCGCAAAACTAACACTACGGGAAACTCGAGCTTTGCCGAGAGTATAAGGCTTTGCCGAGGGCCTTTGTCGGGCACTCGGCGAGTTGATCCGTGCCGAGAGCAGCCGTCGGCACAGGGTGACTCACGGCACAACCACCTTTGCCGACGGCCGGACCGTCGGCACCACACGACCCTCGGCAAGACGGTTTTTTTGCCGAGGGCTAGCTCTCGGCACATAAGCGCCCGTCGGAGAAGAACGGACGGCCGTTACATTTGATCGTTGCACACCGTGCCGACGGCCGGATCAAGGGGGCCGTCGGCAAGAGTGCCCTCGTCAAAGGCCCGCCCCCACGTTGATCGCGCTCGAACCCGGTTGGTCGGCCTTTGCCGAGCGCCGGCCGGCCGTCGGCACACGGGCGAGCGTGCCCGCCCTCGGCACACCCGTTCTTTGCCGAGGGCCCCACCGTGGCCCTCGGCAAAGAAATAATTTTCTTTTTTGTTTTTGCTTTGAGTTTTTTTCTTTGGTAAAGGTACATGACCTAGAGATTGATTTGCAATTTTGGTATGATTTTTGACAAATTTTTACTATATTTTATGTATTTTGGTCTTTGTTTTGAATTTCTATGCATATTTCGAATTTGAACCGCAAGTCATCAAAACAAGTGCATGTATGTGACGGGAAAAATGATATTCTTGCTTTTTAGTGTGAGTTTAGTCCTAATCTAGGCCCACGTGCCAAAATTCGAACATCTTAGGGCGGATCGCATGTCCACTCACTTTCCCGCGAATCGTTTTCAAATTATATAAAATGGAAATATAGTCGAAAAATCACGAAATGTGACGAGTGGTCGTTATATCACATGTGTAGTCGGTGGTAAAAACCCGGAATGATTTCGTGCATGTTTCCGTTCACCTTAGCACAAACCCGGAGATGTCCTTAGCACAAACCCGGACAATGTCTAGGAGATGTACCAGGTTTGTGCTAAGGTGAACGGAAACATGCACGAAATCATTCCAGGTTTTTACCACTGACTACACATGTGATATAACGACCACTCGTCACATTTCGTGATTTTTCGACTATATTTCCATTTTATATAATTTGAAAACGATTCGCGGGAAAGTGAGTGGACATGCGATCCGCCCTAAGATGTTCGAATTTTGGCACGTGGGCCCAGATTAGGACTAAACTCACACTAAAAAGCAAGAATATCATTTTTCCCGTCACATACATGCACCGTTTTTTGATGACTTGCGCTTCAAATTCGAAATATGCATAGAAATTCAAAACAAAGACCAAAATACATAAAATATAGTAAAAATTTGTCAAAAATCATACCAAAATTGCAAATCAATCTCTAGGTCATGTACCTTTACCAAAGAAAAAAACTCAAAGCAAAAACAAAAAGAAAATTATTTCTTTGCCGAGGGCCTGGTGGGGCCCTCGGCAAAGAACGGTGTGCCGAGGGCGGGCCGTCGGCACAGGCTCCTGTGTGCCGACGGCCAGCGCCGGCGCTCGGCAAAGGCCGCCAACCGGGCTCCGAGCGCGCCAACAGGGGCGGGCGGGCGGCTTGACGAGGGCACTCTTTGCCGACGGCCCCCTTGATCCGGCCGTGGGCAAAGGCGTGCCGTTACCCCCGGCCGTCTCCCCGCAACACTTAGCCATTTGCCCATCCATCGCGCCCCCGCCCCCGCCCTCCCGCCGCCGCCACCGCCACCTCCACCTCCCCCGCCGCCGGCCGCCCGCCGCCGCGCGCGCGCGCCGCCGCCGCGCCGCGCGCCGCCGCGCGCGCGCGCGCGCGCGCCGCCACCGCCACCGCCCGCCGCCCCTCCCCGCCCGCCCTCCCTCTCGCCGCCCGCCGCCACCCGCCGCCCCTCCCCCGCCCGCCCTCCCTCGCCGCCCGCCGCCACCCGCCCCCCTCCCCGCCCGCCCTCCCTCCCCCGCCCGCCACCGCCCGCCGCACCCCGCGCCCGCCCCTCCCCTCCCCGCGCGCGCCGCCGCCCGCCGCCCCTCCCCCGCCCGCCACCGCCCGCCCCCCCCCCCCCCCGCACTCCCTCCCCGCGCCCGCCGCCGCCCGCCGCCCCCCCCGCCCGCCCTCCCTCCCTCCCCCGCCCGCCCCCCGCCCCGCCGCCCCCCCCCCCCCGCCCCCCCCCCCGATGTGTCCGCAAAACTAAGTGGCACAAGTCAAACATGCATGTCTCCCCGATACTCTATATCCCCAATTTCTACCGAGTATATATAATATATACGCTTATTATTACGTGTGTGGGCATGCGGTTCAAGGTTGATATTGTAAGGCGGAGTACGTTAACAAGATCGGTGGCGCATTGGAAGTGCTTCGTTGGTGGTGAGTCCGGCATCATCACTTCCCTAACATTCACCACCTCCCATGGAAAAACTAAGACGTACGGGGATCCAAACAACGGGACTAAATTCGTTGTGCCACCGGACAATGCCGGCATCTTCGCCTTCTTCGCTAGCACCGCCGCAGCACCGCCTCAATGCAGTGGGCATGTACGTCCAACCCTACCCATGAACCGCATCGAGCCGCTCCCCGCCAAGCTAGCTTGTGTGTGTTTGTGTGTAGCTTAAATAAAATGAGGATCCGCCAAGCTAGCCATGTGGGGTGCGATGATGGATACGTAATGGATGGATCCTTGTCCACGCGTGTGCTTTGTATTCTCGTCTCGTTTGTTTGTACCCACCCACTCATGTACCGTAATGAATAAAAGTCTCGGAAACTAAGTATGTTCCTGAGAAATTAACAAACCCGCATGGACCTTATTATTAACTATATATATATATATAGACTATATATATATATTCATATACTATATATATCAGAGTTCCCTATTAGCCTTAGCCTAAATTATTTAACATATGTCTAGCTACCAAATCCATTTTTTTTCATTGCACGCATCAACGTACTCCATCACTTAAAAAAAGCCCAATCTCTTCACCTAAAAATCCTCAAGTGGTGAAAAAAGCCGCTCCGTCCTCACGCCACTACGGGAAAACCCGTGTTTGCTATGTGTCAAAATCTTTGCCGTGCGTTTTTGTCAGGCGCACGACAAATAGCTTATTTTCTTTGCCGTGCGCCCGACAAAAAACACACGACAAAGATCTTGTTTGCCGTGCGTTTTTTTTAGCGCACAACAAAGTATTTTTCTTCCCTTACGCCCACCGCATAAACAAAGTATCATTCTTTCAAAAATTTACTTTGCCGTGCGCTTCAATTTTTTTTCCATGAGAACATTTCCAGAAGCGGGTGATGACATCATTCACTTCTGAAAATGGGAATATTTCTAGGAGCATGTGATGGCATCCCTTTCACCCACATGATCATGGTATACATATGAATATTAAGAATCCACAATTAAGAAAAAACACTAAGACTGTTAATTTGTTTGATTATCATATTTTTAGGTAATAGAACCGGTATTACCACTACCGGAAAGACGCCCTTTGCCGTGCGTTAAATGCTTTGTCGGGCGCTTTCTATCGGGCGCACGGCAAAGGCCACTCTTTGCCATGCGCCTACGACACGCCGCACGGCTTCGACAAACGCACGGTGCAGATCTCTTTGCCGTGCGTCGTCCGGCAAAAAGAGTGGCCTTTGCCGTGCGTCGGACAGGGGCGCACGGCAAAGAGGCCCAAGCACGTGCGCCGCCCGTGACACGGTGGACGGCTGGGGCGGACGCTAACGGTCGTTAGCCTTTGCCGTGCGCCCCACATGAACGCACGACACAGATGTATCTTTGCCGTGCGTCCCACATGAACGCACGGCACAGATGTATCTTTGCCGTGCGTTTCGTGCCGGCGCACGGCAAAGATTATTTTAAAACTTTGGTTTTTTGATTTCTTTTGATTTTTCCACTACAAATGCATTACTTTGTACTCAGTATCTCAAATTGGTACTCATCTCCATTTATTTGGTAATTTTTATGAATTTCTTTCCTTAAAAAGGATTTTCTTCACATAAATCAAAATTGAACTGCAAGTACATGAAATGATAAGGTAAAGTTCGTGGAAAAATGAGTGTAATTGAGTCCTTTTTAAGACCTTACCGACCACATTGGTAGAAATTATGTACATTTGATTCACGAAGGATGAGAATCGACGTTCATTGTTAAAGTTTTTTAATTGTAAAAAATGCAAACGAAGTTAGAAAATCATGAGATTCATCGAGACGTCATGATATGGTATGGGAAAGTTGTGATAAAGAGTAGGGAAGGTTTTGAATATTTCGTCACGTATAGTGTTTACAAACTGAAGCATCTCACTAGAAGTTCAAAAATTTGAATTTTGTTTTTGACTTCAAAACGTTTTCTCTAGTGAACATACAACATGCAATTGTCTCGTGTTAGTTTATGGTAATTTTTACATCCATTTAAGCATTTATGCATAATATATACAAAAAATTAAAATTCAGTGTAGACTCTTTGTCGTGCGCCATCCCAAAGAGGCGCACGGCAAAGGCGGATGGGCCCACATGCCAGTCAGGCACTGTGGGCGTCGACCCACGGCCGGTCACTGGATCGATCGTTGCCGTGCGCTATCCCTGTGCGGCGCAGGGCAAAGGCAGGGCACCTTGACTGGCATGTGGGCCCTTATGTGCCGTGCGCCAGACCCCCGAGTCGCACGGCAAAGGCTGCGGGCCCACATGCAGTCAGGCACTTGGGCACCTTGACTGGCATGTGGGCCCGTCTGTGCCGTGCGCTGGACCCCCGAGGTGCACGGCAAAGGCACGATTGGGCATCAAGGCTGGCGGGGGCCCGTCTTTGCCGTGCGCCAGTCCCCCGAGGCGCACGACAAAGATTACACGGCGGTCACTGTGTCTGCTCTTTGCCGTGCGCCGTGACCCGAGGCGCACGCGCAAAGACCGGGTTAACCCTACCTCCCGACCCGTTTCTTCCCCACACTCAAACGCCCCAACCCCAACCCGCCGCCGCCGATCCGCCGCCGCGCCTCCGCCCCCCGCCCTCACCCGTCGCGCCCCCCCGCCGCGGAGCGGCCCCGCCGCCTCCCCGCACCACCCCCCGCCCCCACCCCCGGCTCGCCGCCGGCTCGCTCCCCGCCCCGCCCCGCCACCGCCGCCCACCGCCCCCTCCCCCGGCCGCGGGCGTCACCCCCCGCCCCCGACCCCGCGCGCGCCACCGCCCTCGCCCCCCGCCCCGCGACCGGCCCCCGCCCCCGGCTCGGCCCCGCCCCCCGCCCCGCGCGGGGCGCCCCCACCGGCCTCCCCCGCTCCGGCGGCGGCGCCCCGGCGGGCGGCGCCCCGGCCGGCCACCACTACAATAAGGAGGAGGAAAGGAAGAAGGGGAAGGGAAGGAAGGGAAGAAGGGGGAATGAGGAGAGGGAGAAGTTGGAGAGGGAGAAGGAGGATGGGTGGTGCTCTCCGGCCGTGATCTCACACCACGCCGTCTCGACACGTACGCCATCCTCTCGGTGAGCACTCCGTCAACCTCTATCGCATTTAGATGAAACTACTATGATGATCTATCGTTCGTTACATAAATGAGTAGTGATGCATAACTATGTGATGACCTATGTAAGATTAAATTTGTGATGAGTAGCTTGAACTCAACAGAATAAAATTTGAGTACTACTGGTATATTTTGCTTATGCTCAAGTGGAAAGAATGGCAAGTCTCATGTGTCTGGCCATCGAGCCGTGGGAATAGCATTTGTTTTTTGGCCCGACCTTCGTGTCATGGTCTTTTCTTTGCAGGTTTTGAAACCTTCCCGTACAGGGGAGGAGCTGCCGAATTTTTTATCTAACTACTACGTTGGCTTGGTCTAATTTTGCAGGAGAGCGCCCACCGCCACATCCACCGTCGAAGGAGTATCCGGCCGTTTCCTCGGACGTCCACCGTGTTGTTGTTGCCTGTTCGAGCTACTAGGTGAGCATGTGCAGATGACCCCCTCCTCCGCAATTTATTTACCTAGGTCTCGTAACCCAGTAAGGCGTCTCCCGTTCGAAAGGGATAAAGTTGTAGATATGCATATGCTTGTATATCTATGATTGTATCCGTTTCGAATTGTCCACGTTTTTTGGACAGCCTGAGGATGTGTAGATGAGTTTAGTTTCCATGTTCTGCTCTGATCTAGGACAGAGTTTCGGCACCACCTTCCTGTTGTTCTCTGGTTACACAATCTCCTTTCTAGGACGTGTATCTGGAGAACAGCGGGGAGGTGCTGCCGAAATTCTGTCTCAGATCGGAGTAGAGCATGGAAACTAAACCCGTCTACACATCCTCGGGTGGGATTAGGACCTATCTTTACCTACTACTAGCATGATAGACAACGTGTAGAAGCAATCTACTTTATAAAATCTTCTAAGATTTCTGTTTTTTGCACCAACTTGTTATATCACAAGTTAAAGGATGGATAACCGAAAGTGGATGTACACGAGTTGGAGGAATAAGCGAGACTACCCCGCTGAATTCGCACGCAACATGGATGCATTCTGTAAAAAGGAATTTGAGAAAGGACAACATAAAGCTCTGTGTCCCTGTAGTAAGTGTGAACATACGAAATACCAATCTAGGCTCAACATGGGTAAACACATTGTGGCGCATGGGTTTGTGAAAAACTATACCCGGTGGATTTGCCATGGTGAAGCACATCGTGCGAGAGAAGAGGTCTTGAGGCAACGCATCGAGACTTTTGATGCTGAAGCCGGGTGCGGAGACATGATAGAAGGCTTTCATCAAGGGAACTTCGATAAAGGGCCTGACCAAGTTATGGAAGAAGCTCCAGAGCCAACCGCGAAGGCTTATTACGACATGTTGTCTTCCGCACAGAAACCACTTCACGAGCACACTGATGTGTCTCAACTTGATGCCATCGGGCGCTTAATGGCCCTAAAGTGCAAATTTGGCATCAGTCGAGACGGGTTCAATGAAATGTTGGTAGTTATTGGCACTTTGCTTCCGAAAGAGCACAGTCTCCCACAGAGCAGTTACGAGGCACAGAAACTCCTTCGTGTACTTAAGATGCCATATGAGGCGATAGATGCTTGTACAAATGGATGCGTTTTGTTTCGAAAAGAACATGCGGATGCAAAGTACTGCCCTAAGTGTAAATCCTCTAGGTACCTCGAGTTAGACTCTGGCGGTGGTCATAAGAGGCAACTCGACGTACCAGTGAAAATCCTACGGTACCTTCCATTCATACCGAGGATCACACGGATGTACATGACGGAGGAAACCGCAAAACCGATGACATGGCGTAAAACAGCAAACAATACCGTAGTGAAGATATCATGCTACATCCAGCTGATGCTGAGTCTTGGCAATATTTCGACAGCTGTCATCCTGACAAGGTTGCGGAAGCTCGAAATGTACGTGTGGCGCTGGCTACAGATGGGTTCAATCCTTATGGACTGATGGCCGCGCCATACACTTGTTGGCCTGTGTTTGTTACCCCTCTCAATCTTCCCCCTGGCATCATGTTTAAGCGGCAATTCGTATTTGTGTCCTCGATAATTCCAGGATACCCAGGGGATAAAATGAGTCTGTACATGCAGCCCTTGATAGATGAGTTGGAAAGTGCTTGGAAAGACGGGGTACGTACTTATGATCGAGCTACAAGGACAAACTTCAAAATGTACGTGTGGTACATGTACTCCCAGCATGACCATCCGGCCTATGGGTTATTCTGAGGATGGTGTGTTCACCGGAAGTGGCCATGCCCAATATGCAAGCAAGCTTTAATGTTCAAGTGGTTGCCGAAGGGTGCCAAGAGGTCTTGTTTTGACTTGCATCGACAATTCCTCCCTATGAACCATCCATTTAGACAGGACACCAAGAACTTTACAAAAGGTGTTGTGGTTGAAGACCCCCCACCACTGATGTTGACAGGTGCCGATATTCTTGCCCAGTTAAACACGCTCAAGGAAAAAGAAGGAGGTGGTTATGAGGGATATGGCTTGGAGCATAACTGGACTCAGATTTCAGGCTTGTGGAGGCTACCCTACATGTGTGACATTCTTCTTCCGCACAACATTGATATGATGCACACAAAAAAGAATGTTACCGAGGCACTGTTCCACACAACCATGGAGACTGAGAAGTCAAAAGACAATGTTAAGTCTAGACTTGATCAAGCTAATCTGTGCGATAGACCAAAGTACAACATTCCAAAACCCAAACCTGGGAAGAGATGGAAAAAGCCTGCAGCCCCATACGTCCTGACCAAGCCCCAAAGGAAGGAAGTACTAGAATGGTTCGAAACTTTAATGTTCCCCGATGGGTATGCAGCGAATTTGAGGAGGGGGTGAACTTAACCACTATGCGAATAAATGGGTTGAAGAGTCGTGACTATCACATATGGATCGAGCGGCTTCTTCCGGTGATGGTTCGAGGCTATGTACCTGACCACATATGGAAAGTGCTTGCAGAGTTGAGATATTTCTTCTGCATCCTTTGTGCTAAGGAGTTGTCCAAAAAACAGGTGAAAAAATTGGAAGAAGCGGCTCTGGTGTTACTTTGTAAGCTGGAGAAGATCTATCGACCTGGCTTTTTCAATCCGATGCAAGACATAATTTTTCACCTCCCGTACGAGGCATGAATGGGGGGCCCAGTACATGGTCGTTGGTGCTATTCAATTGAAAGAGTACTAAAGGTTCTTCGAACGATGACTAGAAACAAAAACAAAATTGAAGCATCCATTGCTGAGGCATACTGTACTGAGGAGGTGACAAACTTCACAACTAAATACTATGCTAACACCCTTCCAAGCGTGCATAATCCAACCCCTCTCTACAATGCCGGCGAAAATGAATCGAACCTCAGCCTCTACAAAGGGCAACTCGGAAGAGCAAGTGTTGCAACTTATCGGAACTTGCAATATAATGAGTGGCACACTGTCATGATATATGTGCTGAAAAACCATACTGAAGTGCTTCCCTATATTGAGTAAGTTCTCAACAAACTAGTTATCCATCATTTCCATTTCTGATAATAGTACCTAACCTCCTCGTACGCACAGACAATTTACCCGTCAATTCTGGCGGGGAAGAAATCCACCCAAGCCGGATAAAGTTGATAAACTTCTTGATGGCCACGATTTCATTTCTTGGTTCAAGTGGAAGGTACGATCATTTAGGAGAGCCTCATACTTTTTGTTTCACATAACACAATCCTCGTAGGTGCGAATGTTACAATGATACGTCTTGCTTCTACTTGCAGGGCCAAAGCGAAAAATCGATGGATCCTGAGCTGAGACAGGTTTCCATTGGTTGTGAGTTAAGGATCACGTCATATGGCGGCTATGATGTGAATGGGTACCGCTTTCACACAAAAAGTCAAGAGCAGAGTCGGGCAAACCGAAGAACCACAAACTCCGGAGTTTGTTCGACAGGCACTGATGGAAAAGACTACTATGGAATAGTTGAAGAAATATGCCAACTCACGTTTCCTAGTTGCAAGCCCCTGAAACCTGTTTTATTTAAATGCCATTGGTTTGATCTTGACCAAACCCAAGAGACCAAGGATGTTGGACTGGTCGAAATTCGACAGTCATCCGTCTATGACGGAGAAGATGTCTACATTGTGGCTCAACAGGCCACACAAGTGTATTATCTCTCATACCCGTGCAAAACTGACGAACGTTTACAAGGTTGGGACGTTGTGTACAAGGTATCGCCACACGGTAGACTACCTGCCCCAAACAATGAAGACTACAACATAGACCCAAATACATATGAGGGAGAGTTCTTCCAAGAAGATGGGCTCCCGGGGGATTTTGTGATAGATATAACCGAAGCATTAGATATAATGGAAGTAGAAGATGACGGTGGAGAAGAGATTGACGATGATGACGACGTAGTATTACTTGAGAAAGTCGCAGCCGGGCAAGATGTTGACGCTCCTTTAGCGGATGAATATCTGGAGGACATGCGTGATAGTGATGATGAGACTTCTGATCATGATAATCTCCATGAAGAAGTTTATTACTAATACATGTAGGCACCGTACTTATTGTATTATTATTTCAAATATTATGTTATTTTTAATTATGTCTTATTCCTTGTTCATTTTTAATTATGTATTATGTCCCCGTATTGACTTGTCTACTGTTTTTAATTTCATGTGACAGAAGATGGTGGGTGGCTCCCTTCACCGTTCGCGCTCGTCTGTGTACAGGAGGGTGACAGGGAAGGGTGGCTCCAGCAAGGGTAAGGCAAAGAAGAGAAGAGCACGACAGGAGGAGGAGGAGCACGAGGAGGAGGAGCTGACCCAGGCGGAGCCGGCCCAGGAGGAGGAGCCACCCCAGGATGCGGCTTACGAGCCGGAGGCTGAGGAGGCTAGTGGGGGGAGCACGAGGCGGACGACACTAGTGGTGACACTATTGGTAGCGTCTACCAGCGAGGTCGCGCGCGTCTCCCGGAGAGGCCGATACCGGTTACTCAACGGCCGCTGATTAAACCTGAAGGCACACGGTAAGTAATTTCAGATGTTTGTCAGTATTTTCTCCTTTGAGAACTTGAAATCGCAATAGAGACTAATATTTCATCTTTTTTACTTGTGGCAGGGGTTGGGAAGTCATCGAACCAGGTTCTCACAACCGTCTGGTCAACGGCATCCTGGGTCTTTTGGTGAGGTACCACTTCCCAGGCCTCGTTCGGATCGGTGAGGGTGATTCTACCAGGTGGGAGCCGGCCTGGATGTGGGGACACTACAAGAAAGCCACCGACACTTTCGAGAGGGACGACAGATGCTTCGCCAACAAGGCAGAGCGAGTGAAGGCCGAGTTGTGGGTAATTCTTTCTCAATTCATCGTATTCTATCGGGCATGTTTTCAATATTGATTGTGGATCCATTGCTGCTTTATATGCAGGACTTCTATAGGTTGGTTGGTGGATTTGAGGAGAAGGCGAGTAGGTGCGGAGACAAGCAGTGCAAGAAGCTTGTGCTTGGACATGCACTACGAGGCGCAAATTCAGTGCGTCATAAACTACTCCGCTGCAAAGTGGGGAAAGAAGATGACCACAGCGAAGCGCGGACCTATAGGCCGACCTAGGAGCAATACGAGGAGGTAAAATTGCATTTCAGCTTTTCGGACATCACTTAATATGATATTCTTACAGCTCGTTCACTTGATCACGTGTAGACGCTCGCGTGGTGGTGCGTTAACGATGCTGACTGCTGGAAACGCATAGTGGCGAGGTGGTTCAGCCCGGAGTGGATTGAGAAGCACGATGCCGGCCTCGCGAAGCGTTTGTTGATGACGTACCCAACACACCATCAAGGCAACCTCACGGCTGCACAGTACAAGAAAAGATGGGTATGAAAAGGTCTATTTATTTGTTGTAAAACTCAATTCTATCTAATTTCTAATCAACTTGATTTTTTCAGTCCCAGGCACATGGAGACGTTGAGTGCACTGACGTGATTGCATACTTGTTGGCCCACAAGGGCAAGGCGACCGCGTCCGAGACCACCTACAACCCCGACGACCCGCCGGAGGCGTACTACAATCCCTCCATCCACTCCCGCTTCACTACATATGCGGAGACGGGAAGGCATATCCACGGGCCAAAGTGGGATCCCATCCGTGCGTCGTTTGATGGAGAGAAGGTCATGAGGATTGGTGGGGGGAAGAAGCACGTCCATTACTACATGGGCGGCACCTTTTGGACACGGCCAGTACTCCCACTCTCGCGGCGGTAAAGGCAAAGGACACCGTGTTAACACCAAAATTTGGTATAGGAAGGAGTCTGATTTGTGGGCCTAGCATGGTGAAAAAATCCGTCCGGAAGAAGGAAGGTCTTTCCAGAAAGATTCGGCAAAGGAGTTCGCGGTCGGCAATTGGCTTCCGTTCGGCAAGGAAACTGTTTGCGCTGATTTTGTGGGATTGCGTGATAACGTGGCCCGAGCGGAAGGGACGAATGGATGGATAAGCGATCGCATTTAGAGATAAATTAGGTATCAAATATTGTGCTCGTAGTCCATTCGGAGTCGTGCCATGACAGGGTATAAATACAAACCCTAGATGTATGTAATTGAATTCAAAACATTCTCATAACAGTTACCCTGTGTTACTTTGAGTTTTTTTACTTTATGTTTAAATTCATATAACACTCTTTTTCCCAATTTAGATTGATTTGGACCGGCTTTATCTTGTTTCGTGGTCTTTACATCGCACGTTTATATCTTGCTTCAAAAGGCACGTGGATCACGTGTTTATCAAATAGCCGAAACCGAACCAATCTAGGTTGTTACATGTTGCGGGTTCAATCTTGTTAATTTTGCGTAAATCTTGAAAGAACCAGGTATCATGCGGTAGATGCAGGTTTTAGGGTTGTTTTAAAGCTAGTCATCCGGTGGATTAGATCTTTAATTCAATCTGATAGATTTATCATCTTTGGCGACGTTTGTTCCTTCTTCATGGACCCCGATTCGGCTGTACAGCCGTATTCGGTTATGCTTTCACGAGTGAAACGTGTTTATAAGTTATGCTTTAAATATTGCATGCTTTTAGCTTTCCATATATAGATTGTATCATGCAGTGGATAGATTTGTTTGGCATCATGCTTGACGGGTTTTAAAGTACCTAGACATGCGGTAGACTAGTGCTTTGGGCCTATGCATGCTTGTTTATCACATATTTATGATCATGCTTTACTTCATTTATTGTTTATTGTTATTTATCATGGAGGATCGGTCATGGCTTCGTGCACGTGCAATTTCTATTCAAATAAAGACTGATTTTTCGTCATGCTTATGTCATCCGTTCGGCTATGTTCTGTTTCGCACTCTGAAGCTCCCGAATGGTTTTTAGTTTGCTAGCAGATAGCTTCTTATAGCTATATGTCATCTCACCTTGCTTTATGGCCGTAAATATGGAACTGTCTGGTACCACCCGGCAAGTTCCAAGCTTTGGAATTTAACTACTTTGTCTTTTGTTAATTTTCAGGAAAAATTGATTGGCACGTCTTCGAATCTTTTCGCGTGTGAAGCTAGCTTGTTCGGCTTGCTGTGTGCTTGGCGTAAGGTGCAGATTTTGCGTCAACACACTTTTTGGCACGCCCAGTGGGACCAACAGCCGAAATCAAGATGCCCGACATCAGTGACATTCTGGACGTCGCCATCGAGGATCTCTTTCCAGAGTAGCTACAACAGCTAAAAGATGCTACGGATCAATTTCAGCAGAAGTGTTTAATGTCATTCAAAAAGAACAGAAGTGGTGTTCTGTATCTCAAAAACGAAATGCCCAGGGTTCTATTGTCAGGAGAGACTGACGCCACAACTCTACAAGAGAAAGAAGAGGCAATGCAAGCGTTTCAGAATGCTGCGGAAGACGTGTTGAGTAAGCATGACAGGGCTTTCCTTGGAGTATTCAAACAGATGATGGTGAGTATCTTTGGCCCGGGCATAGAGCAAGTATTCAATCAAGTATCCCCTCAGGGATATTCCATGGAGGTTGGAGAGTCCAGCTCTGCCCAACCAGGAATGCAACCACCATTGCGAAGCCAGCCAGTTCAGCCTCCCCCGCAGAGCGTTGGGAGCCAGCCCATCCAGCCACCTCCACAAGGCGCTGGAAGTCAGCCAGTTCAACCTCCTCTGCAGGCTGCAGGGGGACAACCGATCCAGCCACCCCGGCAAGGCAGTACAGGTCGACCGATTCAACAGCCGAACCCATATTAGCCTACGTATCGGGAGTTGGCGTTTGGCTCGTCTGGAGTTCCACTTACTTCCACCTACAAGATTGCCCCAGCTAGCAACAGATTACAGAAGAACTTGTACGGTGGAGGCTACCACGAAGTGATGGACTATGGTGCTATTGATGCCTCCCGAATCCGGGGTATGGTGCAGTACAGCAGCGTGCAAGAGGACGACATCCTGGTTCGAAGATGGCCGATATGATGCAGAATCAATTCGGCCTCAAGCCCAAAATGCAAGGACTAGCCTACACGCCTCCTTTCCCAGAATGGTACTACAAAGTGATCCTGCCGCCAAGGGTAAAACCTCCGACGGAATTTACAAAGTTTTCTGGGCAGGATGACACGAGCACGGTTGAGCACATTGCTCGCTATCTGATGCAGCTTGGAGAGGCCTCATCTGAGGAGGCGTTCAGGGTCAGGTATTTTCCCATGTCACTGACGGGCCCAGCATTCCAGTGGTTTACATCTTTGCCTCCCCAATCAGTTGGCACATGGAGGGAGCTGGAGCGAATGTTCCACGCTCACTACTTCAGTGGTAGCTCAGAAAAGAAGCTCATCGATCTAACCACTTTGAAGCAGAGGCACAATGAGACGCCCTTGGAGTTCCTCAGGAGGTTCAGGGAGGTCAAAGGCTTTCTCGTTAAATCTGCCAGATGATCAGTTGGCCGACATGGCCGTTGCAGGAATGCTGCCGGCCGTACGAGAAAAGTTGTTCGGTATGGAGTTTGATAATCTGGGCCAATTGTCTCAAAAGCTGTCATTGATGAGCAACCATGCCTATGGGTTTAAGAAGGACACCAGGTTCAACAAGCAACATGACATAGCGGACATCTATAAATAGTTCCTAGAGAAGGCCGATCAAATGGAAGATTCTGACGATGATCAGGAAGTGCCTGCTGCTGAGATCATGTGGGGCAAGGAGCCGTTGACCACGAATCAGCGCTGGATCAAGCAGACCAAGGGCACATACGACTTCGACGTCACCCAGGCTGATAAGCTGTTTGACTTCCTGGTGAAGGAAGACCGAATCAAGTTGCCTGAGGGGCATTCTATGCTTCGGCCCGATGGAGTAAAAGAGAAACGTTACTGTGGCTTCCATGACAGGAATTCTCACTCCATCAACGACTGCAGGGTCTTCAGGATGAGGATCCAGAAAGCTATCCAGGAGGGACACCTCAAGTTTGATAACAAGATGAAACTGGATGGCCACCCTTTTCCCCAGAATATGATAAGCTTTTCTGTCAACATGGTGACGGCTGAGGAAAAGGGAAAGGTTAAGGTCTTGACTTCAGCTAGGGCAAGGCAAGAAGGGGCAGTAGATCCAGCGCGTCAAGTGACGTTGGAGCAGGTTCATGGTGAAGCCCCTCGTGTTCTCATAAGCCATATCGAAGTTGGGGAATCGTCCAAGGCCAAACCCGAGTCACTACACGCATCCTCCTCAACAAGTGGCAGCGTCAGTTAGAGAAAGAACGCTACCAGAAGCAGAGACACGAGGAGGAGAGACGCAGGGCCGAAGAAGAAGCGCGCAGGAGAGATTTGGAGCAGTATACGCACGAACAGGAGCGCGCACATTGGGGGTGCGCATTCTTCAGGCACTGCTGGAATGAAGGCTTGAAGCTTCCTACGTTGAGGAATGTTGACGGTGAATTTCCGTCAACCTAGAGTACTTGTTATACATTGGTTTCGATTATGATTTGCAACTAACCGGCCACTAGGCATACTAATGATATAACAAGTTCACACTTGCATGTCGATTTTGGAGTTTGTTGTTTACGCGGAAATCTACGCTAAAGAGGAGACTTTCGGGATAAGTTCACCAAGCACTTTGGAAGAAGATCATGAAGCCCGATAAGAGTCTAGACATGCGATGAACATGACTCCAAATGACCCGAGGACCGAAGCGTCAACGTGCAAGTCTTCAGGGACTCAACCGAAAAACAGCGAAGCTTGCATAGCAAGGATTCAAGCCTTAACCGTGAAGGAAACGACGTCAAAGGCCCACATGCAAGTGCACACGAATAAGGGATCACGCGAGAAGCAACCGGGGAGGAAACCGGGGTCGAACCGGCCGAAGTGGGCTCGGGCCGGCCGGCTCGGGCCGACCGGCCCCGCCCCACTCCGGGTCGGTTCGGTCCCTCCTTTGCCCTAGGTGTTTGTCTATTTATTGCCTCCGCCGCCGTCGGCCGCCACATCGAACAAATCAGCCTACCGACACCAATCACCGGAAAACCGCCGCCACAAGATGAGGGAGAGAGTTAGATGAGCTCGTCGCAAGGATCAACGCCGGTGGAGAGAAGGAAGCAAGAGGAGGACTCCAAGCCGCCGGCCTAGGGGTGGTCCCAAGCTCCATCGCCGCCATCTTCATCGACGACGTTCTCCGAGTCTCCATCACCCCTATGTGCTTCAATTCGTGTAAGATGATGGGGTAATGTCTCCGTTCATCCCTAGGATTAGATGGATACATGCTATGTGATCGCTACTCGATTTGTGGTTTCAATCTATTGTTTTCATGTTGATGATGCTTTGATGATTAAGGTTAGCTACCTTGCTTTTCGGCGTATGATATCCGCTACTCCCATAGATTCCATCAACATACCGTGTCCATCATAGGTCTAGTCACGAATACCTTCACGTAGTGACAAGACGAGAGGAGGGAAAGGGCGAAACCGTGGTCACAACCCCCGGTAGATTGGTTTACCGCTTTCGTGTAGTAGATGCATACCATGTTATCCTAGATCCTAGGGAGGGAATGCTTATCTTTCTTAATCGCTCTCTTGTTTTCACCCTTTATCATATAGTTTAACCCTATATTTGTTTGATCAACTTAACTTAGATTAACTTAGGTTAGATTGTCTTTACTTTTAGTTTAATAATCTCTTTCAAAGGTTTTCCATTCAACTAGATTAGTACTTGGTTAAGCACTAGTAATCCCCTTGCTCCGCGGATTGACAAGAACCTTGGGAATCCCGTGGTGAAAAAGGTGTAGGTCCGTACGCTTGCGGATCATAGAGGGATACGTCTTTTATCCGTCAACAAGCCCCTTTTTCTCGGCGCCATTGACGGGGAGCAAGACAGCTTTGCTACGTTTAATCTAGTATTAATTTTGTTGATTACTAACACCTAACCCTTATTTTCTAAAAAAGAAAAAAAAATCTTTTTTGTTTTTCTTTCTAGTTTTCTTGTGCCTAGATGGATTTGTTCACCTCACCATTGGAAGACGAAGAGATGTCGCTAAGGGAGCTAGCAATGGCGTCAATGGAAGACATTGAGATGCAAAAATCAGATTTGACGTTTGCTACAACCCACTATGAAGTGAAGCCCGGAATCATCAAGTTAGTGGCGACAAAACCATTTAGAGGATTGGAGGATGACAACCCATATAGACACATTAAGGAATTCACGATGTTATGCAACACGGTCCAACAAAAAGGAGTTCGCCGCTTGGTTCAAGTGGAATCTTTTTCCATTCTCTCTCGAAGATGAAGCGCGAAGATGGTACACACTTGCGTCCGTTGAAGCAAAAGGAAATTGGGATGAGCTAGTGAAGAAATTTCTTTTGAAGTTCTTTCCCATAAGCAAGGTCCAAGACTTAAGGAGGCAAGTGCTCACTTTCAAGCAAGGAGAGGATGAAGGAATTGATGAAGCATGGGACCGTTTTAATGAACTACTTGAGCGAGGCCCGAACTTGGGATTTTCCGGTGACTTGATGTTGCATACCTTTTATTTTTCACTAACCCCTAACTCGTCTCGTTTTGTAAGCATGTGTGCGGGCGGTGATATAATGGATAAAACAATTAGTGAAGCCGCACAAATCTTACAAAGGATAAGTAATGGACAAAGAACAATACGAGATTGGCAAAGATGTTGTCGGGAGGAGCAAAACAACAAAAGCAAGCCCAAGGTTCTTGCTGAATTTTTTGAAAAAGATGAACCGGAGGTCAAGGAAGATGAACCAACCATACAAAAAATTGAAGATCCACTTCCCAAGGTAAGAGAAGTCATTTTGAATATTAAAAATTTTGAAACTATCGTGAATGTAGGCCGAAGTATGTGGAATGCTAGACCATTGGCGGAGTTCAAGCAATCCGGTTGGGTTCAAGTTGATTTCGCCCCACTAATCAACTACCGAAGGAAGGAGGAACGCCGACATGTTGCCAAACTAATTGAAGATATATTTGATCAAGAGATGAGTGGAGAGTAGATCCAAAAGATGTTTGAAGAAGAAAGAGAAGAAGGAGATGAAGGATGGATCGACCGGTTTGACAACTCAAAGATTTATGATGAAGGAAGAGAAGAGTACAACCGTGATGAGCCTAGTGACTCAAAGGATAAATGGGAGGAGATAGGACTCAAGCTAGATGATAGCTTGTGTGCTATTGAAGCCTACACTCTAGCAAATCAAGACATGGAAGGACTCAAGGACGAAGGAAAGAGTGAATCAACAATGAGCGATCTTGACGACAAGTGGTACATGGAAGATAAAGAAAGCAACATACAAGTCTTTGAAGATGAAGATATGGTTGATAAAGAAGACTTCAAAGAAGAGATGAATGCGTACATAGTTGAAGGATTACATGTTCCACATGATGAGTTGAAGAAATTGCAAGATGGTGATGAAGAGGCAACTACACTTGTTGAGATCGATTCGCCTTCAACACCGCTTGATGAACCAAATATCACTCTTGTTGAAAAATCTCTAAGGCCAAGGTACGCGCTGAAATCTCAAGATATTATTGGTATTGATGTTGATAAATTCAAATACTTATGCTCTACCAATAGTATGAATGATAGTTTAATGTCTATGCCTTGTTCCAATAGTGATCATGTTGATAGGCTAGATTTTCTTGAGAATGAAAAAGAGGAAACATTTATTTTTGATCCAATTAATCTCACACCTAAACAACCTTTGCCTAATGATGAGCTAAGTGCTATGCATGAAACATATGCTTCTTTTATTTACACCTTGACTTGTTGCTACAATTCACATGTGGTGTTAATTATGTACGCGTATGTTTACAATAAGTTTTGTAAATCTCGATCATGCTTTGCGCTTGGTCAAGCTAATGACCTTAAAGAATCATATATCAGGAAAGGCCCGATTGTCACTAACCATGTAGACAAGGCTTGAATAATGAAAAAAGAAGTCATGCCTAAAAGAGTTGCAAGATAAATCATCAACCTCTCCGAATCCCGCGATGGATGCTGCTGTCTTCATCAATTTGAGAGCTTGTTCAGAGGTGTACAAATGAAGAAAATGAGATATTCAGAAGCTCCATCAAGTTACCATTTCAACGCATCAAGAACCAACAAGTTTGAAGACCCGTGCAAGGAGTTATGGAGAAAACATTAAGCGTTGAGCGTTCTGAAATTTCAGGACAGATTTCATCGCCGAAGTAAAACAGACGTAACTCTCTTGTCCGGAGTCCGATTTGAGCAAATGAAGACTCGTTGGAAAAGAAATTTTGTGCACTGTGCAATGGAGTAGAGCTTGAGTATACTTTCTGTTCTGGACATTAAAAAAATAATAGAGTGAAGGCAGCACCGAAGGATGATAGAGAAGGAGATAACGATGAAACAAAAGGATGCTTTGGGCAAGTCTTCTATAAGTGATCAAGCACAACATGGGAAGTAAATTAAAGCTGCATTGGTACATTTTCTTCTTGCATGAAGGGCCATGGCTATGCAACGAAAAGAAGGTATGTGGGAAAGTCGAGCTCTATGACTTTAAATGAAGTGCTTTTCGGGAGGCAACCCGTTTCTTTATATTTTTACTACTTTCTTAGAGAAAATAAAAAATGGAACTATCTTATGATGATCAACTTGTGGTTATTAATCTAAGTTTAGTTTTCCTTTTTAGAACCACCATCATGTTCATGATCATATTTATTTATTTGCATGCATTGCATTTTGTTATCAATGTGATGTTTCTTTGTGTATATATGTTTTGTACATAGTTGGCTTGGTTGTTATATACTTAATGATGTATGCTTCATTTTCCATGTTAATACTTCATAAGGCCTTATGAGTATTTTTCTTTTGTGATCTTGTGTAAACGTGGTGTTTAAACATGATTGCGGACCATCATCATTAAGTTCGATAAACCTTGCTAGCTTTTCATATGTTTTCATGTTGCATTGGTTAGTTTATAAGCTCTGCAATGCGCTTAATTTTTCTTGTGCTATAAGAGTTATTGATTTAGGGATAGACATGGTGTTTTAACCCTAGATATATAAACCTTTATGGCTATGGAGAAATTCAGCAACCTAGTTGTAAACATGGTGTTTAGATCTAGGTGAAAACATTGTCTTTGTTTATATGCTTTCCTATCATGTGCATACACACCTTGCACCACGTACACTCATTAGGTTTTTATTCCTCATTAAACTAATTATGCCACAAGTTAAGAATCTTAGTAGACATTGTTGGATTGTTGGCAATTCTATCTACTCCCAACCGTCACCTTGGGGTAGAATGTGCGTTTAAAACGTCTTACAGGCAAGATAAAGACTCTCACTACAAGGAAATTGAAGGATGGCTAAGAACTACTTTGTCTTCTTCTTCCATGACTAGCAAAATGCTAAGCATGGGGGAGACCCTGAATCTTCAACACGGAAGTGCAACATGACGTTCTAGAAGATAGAATGATCAAGATCGTTAACATCACCGGATCAATGCGCGAGAAGCTATCGATCTCATCAAAATTCTGCATGGTCTCGAAGGGAAAACACTGGATATTTTTGGATATTTAGAAGCCCCATGAAGTTACGATTCCAACAAATCAAGAATCAAGACAATCGGAGGTTCCTACAAGCGGTTATGCCCGAATCACCGAGTGCAACACGTCCTGAAATCAGTTTTGGACAGCACGCAGCGCTGAAGTAAAACGGACATAGCTCCCTTGTTTGAACTCCGTTTTCGATGAATGACCACACGTTGGAAAGGGGAAATCCATGAAAAAGAGACAGCAAGGAGATGATGAGAACAAGAAAGAGGAGATGGTGATGACAACATTGAAGAGAAGGGTGACCAATGACTCCATTAAGCATACAAGGTCGGATTCATAAGTTTAGGAGCATTAATAAATCAAGACAAAAGCAAAAGCCACATCGATACATGGAGATGTCGGAAGAAGGCAACGAAGAATTACAAAGGATGGTAACATCTCCATGGACCTTCTCTTTTCCAAACACAAATGCTTGTAAGTATGCCTTCAACCTCAACTAGGTGCAACCTTTTGTTTTTCTCTTCAAACAATAAAATGGCTACTAGGAGGACAACCTAGGTTTCTTTTTACTTTCAATAGATAAGCATGACCATGTGTTCACCTCGATGTTCTATATTGCCTATGCTTACGGAAAGATGATGAAAGTTGCCGCTTTGTTTTACCTACATGAAGTTATACATGTCTTGGCTAATTGCTCTCTATAATATGATCTGAAATTAATTTAAATACCAGCTCTTTTATTTGTGGAGGTGAAATGACTATGCTCTAGACCCACATACATATCTTTGCTCTTTGATTTAAGTTTATGGATAGCCGGATAACTTGTTGTTTTTATGAAAATTTAACTTTTATGCTATCTACATATTTGTGATGCTCTTGCAAAGTTCTACCTACCAACGCCATATACATATATGTTTTATGATAACAAAACCCGTAGATTGCATTCATATGTTTTGATGAGTTGGATTAGGATTGATTTCTATGGTTCGAGACTAAGAAGCTGGTCATTCCTTTGTGTAACTTTTTCATGCTAGCCTTTTTGTCCATGCATTGTGGGTTTTCACATCGAAAATTTCACAAACTTCGCCGGGCATCCACCCTAAACCAAAAACATCTTTTTGTGATCACCTCCTTGTCCACAACCCAATTTGAGTATGGAGTAAAATTCTCGATGGAGATTCAAATATTCCGCAATATTATGGAATTTATACTTACTTTAGCGAGTCATTTCCCCTCTCTTTTATGCTCGAGGACGAGCATCGTTCAAGCATGGGGGAGGAGTCATTCTCCGACACAAATGCTATGTAAGTATTATGTTGCAAAAAGTTTTGAGGAGCAAAAGAAAAAAAGAATAAGAATGAAAAATGAAAAAAAATATGATAAGAATAAAAGAAAAGTAAGAAAAATAGGAAGAATAAAGTGAAAAAAAAGAAAGAGTGAAAATGAGAAGGAAATAAAATAAAGAAAAAAAATAAAGATGCTCCTCGGATCTTTTTGCTTCATAAGTTCTCAAGTGCCTTGATGACACATCCATACTCAAATCTTCCAACCATGTGCAATCCGATAACGAGGACTTCACTCGTGCCTCGGGATCATCCATTTGCCACTTGCACATGTCCACTTATCTAAATGTGTGTGTTTCATCCTTCTCTTTTTCCAACATTTATTTTCCATGGCCTTTTTGACGAGTCTCGGTAATTCCAATAGACCTCTCTCTTAATTTGACAATATTTCGGATATATGTTTTGCTAGGATTGTTTTTAACCTTCCAAGCTCCACATAAGCCTTCCACTATCACATATGAGTAGAGTAGGTTGAAAATAATCTAGTATAGGCTTGAGTGACTTGATGAGATGAGTGTTCCATGGGCTCGTGCAAGAGATTTTCACTTATGTTGGATATGCATCTTTTTGAAAATCTTCCATGTGACAAGGTAATGGTTTGAAGTTCACTTAAGTTTGAGAGCATTGTGTTAAATGTGGCTTGTTCTTTATTGTTAGTCTATCTTCCACAATGAAAAAGAAGCCGGACACAACTTGAACTTTAAAAATAAATTCTTAAGAGAGAGCAATTTGTCTCGTCATGAATGACTAAGTGCAGGGATAACATTGGAAGGCAACATTGATTTCCCTTTTAAAGCAAGGATTACTTACTCGAGGACGAGCAAGGTTTAAGCATGAGGGAGATGTTGACGGTGAATTTCCGTCAACCTAGAGTACTTGTTATACATTGGTTTCGATTATGATTTGCAACTAACCGGCCACTAGGCATACTAATGATATAACAAGTTCACACTTGCATGTCAATTTTGGAGTTTGTTGTTTACGCAGAAATCTACGCTAAAGAGGAGACTTTCGGGATAAGTTCACCAAGCACTTTGGAAGAAGATCATGAAGCCCGATAAGAGTCAAGACACGCGATGAACATGACTCCAAATGACCCAAGGACCGAAGCGTCAACGTGCAAGTCTTCAGGGACTCAACCAGAAAACAGCAAAGCTTGCATAGCAAGGATTCAGGCCTTAACCGTGAAGGAAACGACGTCAAAGGCCCACATGCAAGTGCACACGAATAAGGGATCACGCGAGAAGCAACCGGGGAGGAAACCGGTGCCGAACCGGGCCGAAGTGGGCCTGGGCCGGCCGGCCTGGGCTGACCGGCCCAGCCCACTCCGGGGTCGGTTCGGTCCCTCCTTTGCCCTAGGTGTTTGTCTATTTATTGCCTCCGCCGCCGTCGGCCGCCACATCGAACAAATCATCCTACCGACGCCAATCACCAGAAAACCGCCGCCACAAGATGATGGAGAGAGTTAGATGAGCTCGTCGCAAGGATCAACGCCGGCGGAGAGAAGGAAGCAAGAGGAGGACTCCAAGCTGCTGGCCTAGGGGTGGTCCCAAGCTCCATCGCCGCCATCTTCATCGACGACGTTCTCCGGAGTCTCCATCACCCCTATGTGCTTCAATTCGTGTAAGATGATGGGGTAATGTCTCCGTTCATCCCTAGGATTAGATGGATACATGCTATGTGATCGCTACTCGATTTGTGGTTTCAATCTATTGTTTTCATGTTGATGATGCTTTGATGATTAAGGTTAGCTACCTTGCTTTTCGGGCGTATGATATCCGCTACTCCCATAGATTCCATCAACATACCGTGTCCATCATAGGTCTAGTCACGAATACCTTCGCGTAGTGACAGAGACGAGAGGAGGGAAAGGGCGAAACCGTGGTCACAACCCCCGGTAGATTGGTTTACCGCTTTCGTGTAGTAGATGCATACCATGTTATCCTAGATCCTAGGGAGGGAACGCTTATCTTTCTTAATCGCTCTCTTGTTTTCACCCTTTATCATCTAGTTTAACCCTAGAGTTGTTTGATCAACTTAACTTAGATTAACTTAGGTTAGATTGTCTTTACTTTTAGATTAATACTCTTTTAAAGGTTATCCATTCAACTAGATTAGTACTTGGTTAAGCGCTAGTAATCCCCTTGCTCCAAGGATTGACAAAAACCTTGGGAATCCCGTGGTGAAAAAGGTGTAGGTCTGTACGCTTGCGGATCGTAGAGGGATACGTCTTTTATCCGTCAACAAGGAACTGCCCTGAGTGCAGTGACAGATACTTTGAGTATAGGCAGGAAACTGCCAATCGCCGACCCATCCATGAAAGAATTGGAAGGATACATCCTAGTGACGATCAGCGTCAAAAAATAATTGAGGTCATTGATCACCCCAGAAAGAGGCAAGCTAATCAAAGATGGGCTGATCAAGAAGAAGACGAATATATCTGGCAAGAAGGACAGTGGTGCCCGCCTGGATTGAGGAAGAGCCAGAAACGAAGGGTTCAGCGCTTGAGGAACCGTGAATTGAGGCAGGCGAGGATCCAGAAGAAACAGGTGTGGCGTCCAAAGTGTCGGTGCGGAATATGGTCCTGACACTAACCAGTAATAAGCGCCGAGGTCTCTCCCTCAATGGTCGATGCTAAGCAACTAGTGACACGAGTTTTATCCTGGTTCCGGCCTGGGGCCGTACGTCCAGCAGTGGCGTGCTCGAGGCACTGTATTGCTCAGCACCGGGGGTGCCTGTAGTGGGGCGGCTACAAGCAAGGCGGGAGAGGAAGCGTGGCTTCCAAGTCCCTTGTGGAGTGACTGAAGATGTTGTGGGAGAATTAGAGAACAAGTGCGTGGAGTCAAGCGTTGCTTTGCCTTGTGTTGTGTCCTGACTTGTTCGTCCCCTGCGGCGGGGGAGTTCGTCCTCCTTTTATAGGCCAAGGAGAGAGCGAATCACATGTATGCCGCGCTATTTAGCTACGTGGGGAAGTGTGGTGTGCTATGCTGTAGAGTGGGCGGCTGCCTTGACAGTCCTTGCAGCGATCCGGTCATCATGGCGTATCTTGTACCCGAACAGGGGTGACTTCGAGGGCAGGAGTGCAGCGGACGGCCGTGATGTCTTCAGGCGGGCTCGAGGGAGTTGCTGACGTCGGTCCGTACGGGGCACAGTGGCAGGTAAGGCAGCGTCCCGTTACAGCATGCTTCACAGTGTCGGAGCTGTTGCCACAGCGCACGGCGTGGGCTTATACGCCCGGGGGCGGCCGCCACGCCGTTAACAGTGGCAGGGATGCTCTCCACCGGCCTAACGCCGCAACCTAACCTTGTGTGGTCACGAGAAAGCAAATCGAGGGTGCGGCCGGCCCCCTTCGAGGGCTCGGCGCGTTAGCCGTACCAGAGTAGGCGGCGCAGCGTCACGGGGCTGGCACCGGCCACGTCGCACAGTCCCGCACAGTGGCGGGGATGGGTTCCCTCCTAGGGAGTTGGTGCGACAGGACCGGGGTGCGAGCCCCAGGCGCATGATGGCGCCGCCCTGCCATGGTCAGAACAATAAATGACTGTACCCGCGTACGGGATCGGGCGTGCGTGCGTGGAACGCCCTCGAGCGAGGCGGAGCCTGCTCGAGGGGGTCTTTGAGCGGGCCGCCTTGGCGGGCCGTTGGGGCCGTCGTGGCTTGGGCCACGCCCTGCGTGCTTAAGTGAGACGTGTTTAGTCTTGGCTTTTTGCAGGTTTTAAGTGGGGTTTCCCCTGTTGTTTAAGGGGACCCCTAGGGCTGTCCCCGACAGTAGCCCCCGAGCATCTGCGGGTTTGCCGGCCAGGCTCCTGCAGATGTTGGAGCCTACTGATAGGACGTCCTTCCCTCCTGGCTTGCGAACGCTTTCCGAGGGGCCGCGTCAGCAGACCCACGGGTCTAGCCCCCGAAGCCCTGTAGGAGCGTGTGAGCTCCTGCAAGGGTTTTACCGCGAGTCTTGGTCAGAGGGCGTGGTACATGTTTCAACTGGCGTCGGCAATGTTTCAGCCGGCTTCGGTGACGCACGCGCTGCAGGCACTATCCGCGGTGGGTGCCATCCAGGAGGTGTAGCCGTGCGTCGAGCCCCCGAGCCTGGGCCCATTCGAGGCGATCGGGTAGAGCTCTACGACTTGTTTTTTGTCGCGCCCTCGCCGTCACTCCGCGGGACGGAGGGTGAGGTTTCCGCAACCCCCATCGAGCGGGTCGCGGATTGCGGATTCCTCATTGAGCTGTTGGCGGGTGGTTCGAATGGACGCCCATGCCCCGTTCGATAAGGGTAGGCTGCGTGGTCCGGAGACACGTCCATTAAAGCGCTTGCGTGGGTTTGCTAGCTGGGGCTCGGTCCCGTTCGCTAGGGACCGAGGGCGCGGAAGCTCTCCCTCGGTGGGATCCCCCGGCTAGCTGCCCTCTCTGACTCTCGAACACGACACGTGGGGCACCCTCGAGCCGACGGGCTCGAGGAACGGCTCGAATGCGCGTGCCCTCGTCGTCCCTGACTCTGGTGATCTGAGGCGCCTGTTTGAACCCGCCGAGGGTCAGGCTTCGAACCTCTGATCAGTAGGGCCGTGCGGGATGGCGCCTGGGCGGCCCCGTCTTTGCATCTGCGAATCCTTGAGGGGCCTGGGCGAGCCAGCCCTCGAGGCGCTGATCAGTAAAATGGTGCGGGGTGGCGGCTAAGTGCTCCCGGCCTGGCATCTGCGAATCCTCGAGGGGTCCGGGCGAGCCAGCCCTCGAGGTGCTGATCAGTAAAATGGTGCGGGGTGGCGGCTAAGCGCTCCCGGCCTGGCATCTATGAATCCACGAGGGGTCCGGGCAAGCCAGCCCTCGAGGCGCTGATCAGTAAAATGGTGCGAGGTGGTAGCTAAGCGCTCCCTGCCTGGCATCTGCGAATCCTCGATGGGTCCGGGCGAGCCAGCCCTCGAGGCGCGGGGTCGGTGCCTGCGGTGCCTGTTTTATCTCAAACGTGCCCCGAGGTGACCGTTTGACGCCTGCATCCATTCGAGGGTTGAACTTTCCTGAGCCAGGAGCTCGTGCTGCTCGAGGGTCCTCCTTACTTGGTAAGGGGCCGGGCCATTTAATGCTCCACAGTCGAGGCTGCGGTTTCGCGTCGCAGGCGCGCCTTTTTAGGCGCCGCGGCCGCGCGCGTAGTGGGCGGCGTGGGCAGGCGGACGTGACCGCCTGTCACGGCCCTCCCTGTTCTACGCCGTGATGATGGCCTGCCTGCGGTGGCGTGGCCGTCGTGGTCGTGGTGGGACCCGCCCGTCAGCGAGAAAAAGATTCCCCTGCAGTTAATGCGCGCGGGACGTGCGCCCCGGAGAGCACGCCCGTGGCTTATAAATCTGAGGAGAGGGAAAACGGCGGTTTTTACCTTAGCGTTTCGCCATCCTCGCCCCTCGCGCTCCTGCCTCTGTCCAGTTCGCACCGCCGTGCTCTTTCGCCATTGGAGCTCTTCTTCTCCTTCCAGTCCTCCGCTCTCAGCCCCCTTGCTTTTCCTCATGGAGCCTCTTCCGCCCCTCACGATCGTTGATCCGTACGCGTGGGAGCGCTCGTCGATGACGTGGCTGGCCCTCGGCGACCTGGTGTCCGCCGGCCAGCTGGCGGCGAACGAAGAGGGCCGGCCGGCAGAATGGATCGTGCCTCCGGCGGGGGACCACGCGCCCAACCCACCGGACGGCTACGTGGTGAGCTTCATCCGCTTCCACGAACGCGGCTTCGCAGCGCCGGCGAGCCGCTTCATGCGGGCGCTCTGCCATCGCTACAACGTGGAGTTGCACAACTTCGTGCCGAACACGATTTCGCAGGCAGCTACGTTCGTGGGCGTCTGCGAAGGGTATCTAGGGATCCCAGTGAATTGGGATCTCTGGGTACACCTCTTCCGCGTGGAGCTGTTCACGCAGCCGACGACGGAGCAGAGGACCTGCCGCGCGGTGCGCGCCGGCGGCATGTCGCTCGCTTTGCGGGGGCAGTACAAGGACGACTACATCCCCTTTACCATGACGACCAACAACGCCGGTTGGGAGCGGGGGTGGTTCTATCTTCGCAATGACGAGCCCGGCCTCCCCCCTACACCGGTCTGGTGCTCCGGGATAAGCCCGACTCCTGGAGCTACGGGGTGTCCACGGTCCAACATCGGAGGCGGCTAGGTTCGCTTCTGGCCGCGATGAGGAGCTTGGCGGCGCGCGGGCTGACCGCGGCGACCGTCCTTGCCTTCCTCCACCACCGGCGGGTCGTGCCCCTGATGGAGAGGCCGCTCTGCATCTTCGAGATGACGGAGATGGAGGACCCCGTCGCGCTGGCGAGGTCGCGGATGCTTCCGAGCCCCCTCCAGCGGGAGTACGCGCTCACACGGGCACGGAGCGCCGTCGACACCCGGTTGCTGCGCAGCGACCGGTCTTCGTGGGACCTCGAGATGCTCCCCACCAGTCCGCTGGTGAGTAGGATTCCTAGTTTCGCCTTTGGCCTCGCTAATACTTCAGGTCGCTGACGCGCTTCGGTGTTTTGCTTGCAGATGGTGAGCCTGAGCGCCGCGAAGTCCGTTCCGCCCACTCCCGACTCTCGCGCGCTTGGTCGGGCGTCGCAGCAAAGGGAGCGGGAGCGGGCGGCGCGCAAGAAGGAGAGCGCGAGGCGGCACCGCGAGCGCCGCGAGCGGCGGAGCGAGGAGTACCGGCTGCGCGAGCAGCAGGGGCTCTCCTCTCCGGGGACCGAGGAGTACTCGTCCTCGGAGGGGGATGAGGAGGAAGAGACCGGGGGGCAGGGCCCCCCTGATAGGTGGGAGCCTGCGCCCCCGTCGCCGGAGCCAGCTCCGGCGGCAAGAGCAGTGTCGTCTGGGGCGGGCGCGGAGGCGCCCGCCACCGCACGACCGACAACATGAGCGGCGCGGGCCGCGGAGGCGCCGGCGCGCGCGCGCAGGCGCGTGCCACGGAGGCGCGGCAAGCGCCACGAGGCGCGCGCGCGCGCGCGCGCCGCGCGCGTGGGGCGGGGCCCACGCGCGCGGCGGAGATGGCGGGGAGGAGCGGCGGCGGCCGCGCTGGCGGCGTCATCCACCGAGGCCTCAAGGAAGAGGAAGCGCGCCTTCTCCTCTTCGAGGTAAGGGGCTTGCTCTTTAGCGGGGTTGGGTTTTCGACAACCAAGAGTTCTGATTGTTTGCTTGTGTTTATGCAGGGTGGTGCCGACCGTGCCTCCCCTCGCACCAGCCAAGGTGTTGAGGGCAGACGCGTCCGTTCCTACCCGGCGGCGCTCGTCAAGGGCGCCGCGGGCGGGGGCGAGTGCGGCGGCCGCGGCGGGTGAGGGCTCGCGAGCCGCGGCCGAGGTCTCGAGGCCACGGCCCGGCGGATCGTCCCGCCGTGCCGCGGCCGGCGGATCGTCCCACCGTGCCGCACCCGGCGGCCGTCGAGGAGCGGCGGACGCCGGTCGTGACGGAGGCGCAGGCCGCGGCGGCGGCCGTGGTGGAGGCGCGGCCCGCGGCGCCGGTCGCGGTGGAGGCGCGCGAGCGGCGGCGGCCGAGGAGGGTGGTCGGCGCCCGTGGTAGCGGGGGCGCGGCCGGAGGGCGGTGGCCGCGGTGTCGCGGCGAGAGCCCGCGGCCGCGCGGCGCGGGCGGAGGCGTCGACGGAGGCGACGCAGGGGCCGGCACCCACCGCCGGTTCCTGGGCAGTGGTGGTGGAGATCCCTGACGACGACTCCCCGCCGCCCGGGTGGGACCAGTGGGTGAGTTTCCCCACGCTCTCCCCCGAGTCCCAGGAGGGGGCCCTCGTAAGGCGGCGTGAGGGCCACATGGTGGCAGGGGGCCGAGGGCACGTTGCCGAGGCCTCGTCTTCTTGCGCCGGCCGCTCCGCCCTGGTAGAGGGGTTCGCTGGCGACCCGCCCGCGTTTGCCGACGCCGGGGGGAGTAGGAGCTATGGGTAGAGCTCCGCAACTACGGCGCCGCGCTCGACCGAGTGCTGAACGAGGCACTTAGGATCCACGGTGGTCCCGCGTGGCGCGTCTTCCAGGTGGGGTGCCGTTGCTTGTTTCTCTCTTTTTCTCGTCTCTGCGCGCAATCCTTGCGTCATGGTGCTTACAGGTTCTGACTTGTTGGTGACAGGAGCTCGAGCTCCGCGCCCGTGACAAGTACGCCGCCTTTGACCAGGTAAGCGCCGAGCTCCGCCAGCTCCAGAAGCGGTGCGACGCTTTCGACACGCTCGCTGACGCCCTGAGGACCCCGGACGGCTGGCTGTCGTACCGGGCCATGGCCCTACGCGATCAACTCCATGAGAGCGCAAGGCAGGACTCGGCGCACCCCTCCACCCTCGAGCGGGTCTGCACAGCCCTCATCGTCCGGGATGAGGCGCTGCGGCAGGTGCGGGCGGATCTGGAGAAGACGCGCACCCTGGCGGCCGTTGACGGATAAAACTCGTATCCACCTACGATCCGCAAGCGTACGGACCTACACCTTTTTCACCACGGGATTCCCAAGGTTCTTGTCAATCCACGGAGCAAGGGGATTACTAGCGCTTAACCAAGTACTAATCTAGTTGACTAAGGAAACCTTTAAAGAGAGTATTAATCTAAAAGTAAAACAATCTAACCTAAGTTAATCTAAGTTAAGTTGATCAAACAAATCTAGGGTTAAACTATATGGTAAAGGGTGAACACAAGAGAGTGATTAAGAAAGATAAGCGTTCCCTCCCTAGGATCTAGGATAACATAGCATGCATCTACTACACGAAAGCGGTAAACCAATCTACCGGGGGTTGTGACCACGGTTTCGCCCTTTCCCTCCTCTCGTATCGTCACTACGCGAAGGTATTCGTGACTAGACCTATGATGGACACGGTATGTTGATGGATTCTATGGGAGTAGCGGATACCATACGCCCGAAAAACATGGTAGCTAACCTTAATCATCAAAGCATCATCAACATGAAAACAATAGATTGAAACCACAAATCGAGTAGCGATCACATAGCATGTATCCATCTAATCCTAGGGATGAACGGAGACATTACCCCATCATCTTACACGGATTGAAGCACATAGGGGTGATGGAGACTCCGGAGAACGTCGTCGATGAAGATGGCGGCGATGGAGCTTGGGAACACCCCTAGGCCGGCGGCTTGGAGTCCTCCTCTTGCTTCCTTCTCTCCGCCGGCGTTGATCCTTGCGACGAGCTCATCTAACTCTCTCCCTCATCTTGCGGCGGCGGTTTTCTGGTGATTGGCGTCGGTAGGATGATTTGTTCGATGTGGCGGCCGACGGCGGCGGAGGCAATAAATAGACGAACACCTAGGGCAAAGGGGGGACCGAACCGACCCCGGAGTGGGCCGGGCCGATCGGCCCGGCCGGCCGGCCCAGTGCCCACTTCGGCCCGGTTCGGCCCCGGTTTCCTCCCCGGTTGCTTCTCGCGTGATCCCTTATTCGTGTGCACTTGCATGTGGGTCTTTGACGCCGTTTCCTTCACGGTTAAGGCTTGAATCCTTGCTATGCAAGCTTCGCTGTTTTCTGGTTGAGTCCCTGAAGACTTGCACGTTGATGCTTCGGTCCTTGGGTCATTTGGAGTCATGTTCATCGCGTGTCTTGACTCTTGTCGGGCTTCATGATCTTCTTCCAAAGTGCTCGGTGAACTTATCCCGAAAGTCTCCTCTTTAGCGTAGATTTCCCGCGTAAACAACAAACTCCAAAATCGACATGCAAGTGTGAACTTGTTATATCATTAGTATGCCTAGTGGCCGGTTAGTTGCAAATCATAATCGAAACCAATGTATAACAAGTACTCTAGGTTGACGGAAATTCACCGTCAACATCTCCCCCATGCTTAAACCTTGCTCGTCCTCGAGTAAGTAATCCTTGCTTGAAAGGTAAATCGGTGTTGCCTTCCAATGTTGTCCCCGCACTTAGTCATTCATGACGAGGCAAATTGCTCTCTCTTAAGAATTTATTTTTAAAGTTCAAGTGTGACCGGCTTCTTTTCATTATGGAAGATAGACAAACAATAAAGAACAAGCCACATTTAACACAATGCTCTCAAACTTAAGTGAACTTCAAACCATTACCTTGTCACATGGAAGATTTTCAAAAAGATGCATATCCAACATATGTGAAAATCTCTTGCAAGAGCTCATGGAACACTCATCTCATCAAGTCACTCAAGCCTATACTAGATTATTTTCAACCTACTCTACTCATATGTGATAGTGGAAGGCTTATGTGGAGCTTGGAAGGTTAAAAACAATCCTAGCAAAACATATATCCGAAATTGAAGGACCGAAACGGCGAACCAGAGAGAGGGGGGGAGTGAATGGGAGCCGATAAAAATTCTATTCAAGAATTCGGCCTATGAACCCAAATTCACTTGTGCACCTCCGCAAGCTTCTCTTGCCAAGTTCACGTAGCCACTGGAGTGCTACTGAACCTAGGAACAAGACCCAAACAACGACCTCAACACACACACGGCGGAAACACACATGACAAGGCTGCGGCAAAGCACAAACCGGTCGGGCCGGTTTCGAAACCGGTTGGACCGCTCTGTTGGACTTAGCCTCACGAAGGCGAGGGAAAAACCGGTCCGGACCGGTTAGGCAAACCGGTCGGACCGATTCGTCCCGTAAACTCCCCAAAGACCCCAAACACTTCAAAAGCCTTTCCACATCCGAACAAACGAAGCCATGGAGCGATAAAGACTTCCTCGTTCAAAGATCTTTCTCGACGACCCACCGGGCGAAACCGGTCGGACCGGTTTGGGGAACCGGTCGGCCGGTTTTAGCCTCGAACGGTCCGAGAAGAACACGGCCCGCGGGTCAACTCCCCCAAAACCAAATCTCAATCTCCCGAATCGCTCCACGGACTTGAACAAGACTTTGGGGATATCGGGAACACCTCATGAGGAGTTCATGGCCAAGTTTAATCCCACCAAATCTCGTCCAAAAAGGAGGAATCGAAGAAATCCCGCCAAAGGCACTACCAACCCAAGAACTCAAGAAACCCCAAAATCGAGCACTTTTCCTCACGGATTTGGGAGGGGAATCACGGCCCAAAGAACCACGAAGGGTTCCCACAAATTTCCCCCATCGGATCTCCAAAGGAAAGGTCTCGAAAACAACCCAAAGAAATCACCGAGAGAGGGCTCCGAAAATCACCACCAAGAACAACCGGAAAAACACATCCAAACCTTGAGGAACAACGCCGAATCATCTATACATGAAACAAAGGTTCGTACAAGGTCTAGCAAGCCGCCCGATCATCCATCCCTCTCTACAAGATCTCTCCGTGAAGCTCTCTTGCTAGTCCTAAGGAAAACCTAGAGAAAATAGGTGGAAAATAGGAAAACTAATGAGCTAGGGTTCCAAGAGTTTTCTGCCATCCTCTCACCTCTTGGGTTATATAGGCGGCAACCGAATGTCTAAAATTCCCCTCTCTACTAACTAGGGATACAAGCCCCTCAAGGGCGGATTTGGAATTCGTGATGTCTTCTCCATCGGACGGATGCCCGGCGACCGCACCCTCGCGTAGCCTCAACGCAAGCCTTGCGATCCCGACGCGTGTCCTCCGCCTCGAAGCTTCCGGCGCCCTGCGACCCCAAACCGGTCGACCGGTTCTCCAAACCGGTCGACCGGTTTTGGCCGACGACCACACCCGATCTTCGGCCTCGGCTTTGTGGCTCGGCCCGAGTAACCCGGTGATTTTCTCGGTGAACCACCGCAAACCCCGCGAACTTGATGTAGCCTCCGCCAATCACCACTCATGACTTGGCTCCCATGAAGTCCCGGCTCGACCTTGGTTTTGTGGCTCAACCAAGAAACCGTCCACCGACTTCATCTTCTTGTTCTTGCCACCATGCGGCCCGCACTTGACCCCCGCCGGCCACCGGGTCCCTCGAACGAAGCCTACTTGTCTTCTCCACACCCGGAGGCCTCACCAAAGCAACGACCTTTCGCGCTTGTTCTTCACCTGCACTAACACGAGTCAAGCCGCAACCTGCACCTGCAATACTTAGCCAAGAATCAGTCCACACAACGTTGTCAATCACTCATCACACAAGGAAGCGACCATCCACCGGTCCTCGAACCACACATGGTCCTCAATCTCCCCCTTGATGAGTGCATTGACAACACACACACATGGTAAGAAAAGAGAAAAGGAAAACCGAAAAGAAACCAAAAAGAAAAACTCGAACAAGCGATCGAAAGCCGAGAAAGGCAAAACACGAGATCACTTGAAGAAGACAAGTCTCGGACCCCTTAGGCAAGGGCAACGGCTCGACACATCCGAGACAAAAACCATGCTCAAGCAAAGAGCACCAACCACCAAGGCACACAAGAGCTCCCCCCCGCACGAAGCAAGCTCCCCCCGATCAAGTGCCAACTCGGGGCACAAAACCGGTCGACCGGTTCCCATAACCGGTCGGGCCGGTTCCACCAAAACCGGTCGGACCGGTTTCCACAACCGGTCGAGCCGATTTCACACAGCGAGACCATACCCCAAAAGCCAAAAATGCAAAAGAAATGCACAAGCTCCCCCTTGACACTTGGGATAGGTTCCGGGGATACAAAACAACTTTTCTCCACCTTCCTTTCTCCCCCTTGTTGCCAATGCATGAATCAAGGCACAAATGCAATCTAGAGCTTCTCAAGTATACAAAATTCATCACAAGATGCTACACATGTCCAAATGAGCAAGTTAGATACTCTACAGGTTTGTATGGACCTCAACTACATGATCACCAAGTTTCACAACCATTGGACAAGGCTAACAAGGATTTGAGCAATTTTGCGAAAAGTTACTCTCTCACACGCAAAAACCTAGACATGAGCAAAACATGCCAAAATGGCAAAGCCACACAAACTTCATGCTAGGACAGCCATTCTAATCATAAGACCATCACAAACACCCACAAGCACCTCATGTCATGTCAAAGCCACCGAGCCATGTGCCTACTTCTATGTATGAGACTTCTCATTGGTAGGCAACATGCAACGGTTTAGCACCCAAAGAAAATTAAATTCAGCACATATGACATGGGAGCACATTTCCAAGCATTTTTCATTTCATTTTCAGATTTGTAAATGGTACATGAAATGTCTTTGCGACAAAAAGGAACTTATGCCCCTCCACAAGATGAAGCAAGAAGGCTAAACATTCATGATGGCAAATGAGCCTTTGGCCCCATATGATCAATAAACTAGCTATCCAACCACAAATTAAGCATAGCAAAGTCACTAAAACATGTGAAGATCATATAAAGGCATTTACACATGAGAGAGCATACATGTGACATTTTTCAAAAACATAGCCATCAACCATGGATTATTCATCAAGATCATCAAGAGCTAAGCCAAACTAACCATAGCATACCAAACAAGCTCACAAAGACATATATCTCATTCCATGGTGAACAAAGTATATAAGAGAAGCTTTTCCTATCCAATGCATATGATACAAGATGCATGCAATCTAAGATACAAGGATGCCTATACATCATGTTACATATGCCATACCAAATGCAAGAAATGCACCAAGGAAAGCTATACATATGCTACAAACCGGCTCCTCGAGGGGAGGCAAAACGGGCTCGACACCACCGGCAAAAGAAAGCTCCCACACACCCAACTCGGGAAGTCAAACACACACCAAGTTCCCCCCGCACGAGAGTGAAAGTTGCTTGATCTAGGGGTTTGGTGAAAATATCGGCTAGTTGGTCATGTGTGGGTACATGGATCAAAGCTATCTTCCCTTTCTCGACGTTGTCTCTCGAGAAAATGATACCTCACTTCTATGTGTTTGGTTTTGGAATGGAGCACCGGGTTCTTTGCAACGCTTATGGCACCGGTGCTATCACATTGAAGTGGGACATGGGTATACTCCTCACCAAAGTCACTCATGGTGTAGGTGATCCAAAGGAGCCGAGAGCAACAACTAGCGACGGCAACATACTCGGCCTCGGTCGTGGATTGAGCAACACTCGACCGCTTGCGGGAAGACCAAGAAACCAAAGAAGAACCCAAAAAGCGGCAAGTCCCGTAAGTGGACTTCCTATCCAACCGACACCCGGCAAAATCCGCGTCTGAAAAACCATGAAGCACCAAAGAAGAGGACGCGGAGTACCAAAGGCCGAAGTCGGGAGTGTGACGCAAGTACCTGAAAATTCGCTTCACCGCTTGCCGATGCGAAGTCCTCGGAGACGCTTGAAAACGAGCGCACAGACACACCGAGAATCGTATGTCCGGCCTCGTCGCCGTCAAGTAGAGGAGTGACCCGATCATGCTCGGTACTCCTTCTTCCGGTCCACGTGTTCACCTTCCTCGTCCGCATCAAGAGCCGTCGTTGTACTCATCGGCGTCGTCATAGCCTTGGAGTCCTCCATCTTGAACTTCCTCACAATGTCCTTGGTGTACTTAGCCCGGTGCACAAATGTTCCTTCCTTTGATTGCTTGATTTGTAGCCCGAGGAAGAACCGCAACTCACCCATCATGCTCATCTCGAACTCCCCGCTCATATCATCCGCAAACCTTGCAACAAGAGAGTTGGACGAGCCACCAAAGACAATATCATCCACGTACACTTGCACAATCGGGATATCTCTCGCCTCGCCTCGGCAAAAACAAGGTCCGATCGACCTTCCCCATCTCAAAACCTCTCTCAAACAAGAACCCCCTCAACCTTGCCATACCAAGCTCTAGGCGCCCGCTTCAACCCATACGAGCGCCTTCCTCAACTTGTACACCCGGTGGGGGTACTTCTCACTCTCAAACCCCGAGGTCGTCTCACATACACTTCTTCCTCCAACACTCCATTCGAAAAGCACTCTTCACATCCATTTGGTGCAACTTGAACCCTTTAGCCACGAGAAAAGGCTAGAAGGATCCTAATCGCCTCCAAACGGGCTACGGGAGCAAAGGTCTCCTCGTAGTCAATCCCCTCCTTCTGACTGAACCCTTGAGCAACAAGTCTCGACTTGTTCCTCACAACCTCACCCTTCTCTCCCTCTTTGTTTTTCCACACCCACTTTGTACCAATCGGCTTACACCCTGGGGGAGGGTCAACCAACTCCCACACCTGATTCCTCTCAAAGTTCTCCAACTCCTCATGCATCGAGTTAACCCAATTGTGATCAGATAGTGCGTGTCCAATGTCTTTGGGCTCAAAAGAAGCAACAAACGCAGCATGAGCAAAATAGGAATTGTTTCGAACCCTCGACCGTGTAGTGCGTTCATTCATGTCGCCGATGATCCTCGAAGCTGGGTGATCCACTTGAACTCGCCGGGGAGGTTCTCGCCTCGAAGCTACCTCCCCCTCAACATCAGCTTCTCCTCGTTCTTGATTTGTCGTCGTAGGTGTAGCAGAGGGTCCATCCATCATCGTAGTCGAAGTAGTGGGTACATGTTCGGCGGGGGCACCGCACCGCCATCCTCATCATCACCATGTTCATGCTCCTCCTCTCCGAAAGATCTCCTCGCCAAGCTCATCATCACTGCACACTCAAAGACAAGGCGACTACGTGGCTCGTCTCGTCGAAGGTTACCTCGCAAGTCTCCACGATTTGGTTAGTTTCAAGATTGAGCACACGATATGCTCTAGAATGAGATGCATAACCAAAGAAAATGCCATCGACAGACCTAGCCTCAAACTTATCCAACTTCCCGCCTTTCTTCGAATGAAACACTTGCAACCAAAGACATGGAAGTGACTCACCTTGGGTGTGCGACCATGCATCAACTCATAGCATGTCTTCTTCTTGTGCACTCGAGGTATATCTGTTCGACACATAGCATGCGGTATTCACCGCCTCAGCCCAATACCTCCTCGGAGTCCTATGCTCATCAAGCATCGTCCGAGCCATCTCGCACAAGGTCCTATTCTTTCTTTCCACAACACCATTCTGGGGAGGCGTATACGGACTCGAAAACTGGTGCTCAAGACCCAAGTCATGACAAAAGGTTTCAAAACGAGAGCTTCTGAATTCCGATCCATTATCACCGCGGATAGCTCGTATGGCATCTCCGTGCCTCTCGTTCCTGGACCTCAAGACTAGATCTCGAACAAAACCAAACGTCTCCCCCTTATCCTCGAGAAAGAACACCCACGCATACCGAGAATAGTCGTCCACCACAACAAGGACATACCACTTCCCACCCGCAGATCGCACACGAGCTGGGCCAACATGGTCCATATGGAGCAGCTCGCATGGACGCTCAGTCATCACATCGGTGAGAGGCGGGTGAGAAGAGGCCACCATCTTGGCATGCCTACACGGAGCACAAACCAACTCTTTCTCAAGCTTCAACCGTGGCAATCCTCGGACCAAATTGAGTTTACTTAAGCGAGACAAAAGGTCAAAGCTCAAGTGACCCAACTTCCTATGCCATTTCCACAACTCACTCGAAGAATCGGCCAAGAAACAACGCTCAACACCCGAAGACCGAGAAAAATCAGCACGAAACACCCGACCCTCGGGAACGACCATACAAACAAGGTCCCCTCGAGAGTCCACAATCCGAGAACCACCAGGCCGAAACAACACCTCAAAGCCCTCATCCAACAACCGAGACCGAAAGCAAATTGTACCCCGGCGATTGAACAAGAGCAACACGCCTCGAGTGATCTTGTCCTCCCTTTTATCTCACCTTACGAAAGCACACGCCCACGCCCATTGTCCCCAAAGGTGATGTACCTCTTCGTCATCAAGGGACGAGACTTGAAACCCTTTTGTCTCGGTCATATGCCTCGAACAACCGGAGTCAATCAAACTCTCAATGTTCTTCCAAGTCTCCCACACGAAAATCAAAAATAGGCACGTGAGCGAACAAACGGCTACGACGCGGGGTTAGGTACCAAGGAAGAAAACCGGTGCCGAGCCATTTGCTCGAAAGTGGGGTTAGCACCAACCAAAGCATCTCTCCTACCAAAGCGCCTCCACAAACACCACCACGGTAACCATCACGGGGAACCACCCCTCTGCCTGGAGGAGGACCAAAACCACGAAAAAGAACTGCGTGGACCGTCCCTCCCTTTCCTTCTCGAAGCTACGACTCCCCTCCCCATCCCCGTAGTGAACTCGAGGGGGAGAACGCCCCAACGGCGACCACTGCAAACTCTCCGGGCCATCCACGGAGCCACGACCTCCGAAACAACCCTACTTTGTATGAGCACGGAAACCAAGCTTGTCATTAGCGGACCCTAAACGGGGTACGTAGGTTCCAAAACCGGTCGACCGTTTCCTTCTCCACGGCACCTCCTGCACTCTTTCGATCACCCCAAGCCGGAACTATCCTCACACTCGCCTTGGCCACAGGCATCACACCCACGAGGCTTAAGTACACCAGCTTGGAGAATTGAAACTGTCCCCGTTAGCCCACTCCTTCGCCATTTTCTCCTCTCGCTTCCTCTTGAAGCAAAAACTCCTCCTTGTGGCCATCTCTTCCACAATAGCCACAATGGAACCTCACAAGCTTAGGCTTAGGCTTGGGATGTGTTGCTCACTCGGTTTTCTCTCCACTCAAATCCTCCATAGGTTTTCTCACCACTAGCCTTCTCACTCTCCTTCCCAAAGAACACTTTCCCCGAAGTGCTCACAAACTTGATAGGCTTTTGTAGGTCATTTGTGGGTGTAGGAAACACGGGTAGTCTTGGGGTTGTGTCTAGTCGGTTCCTTAGATGGTTAGGTTTTGGTGGGAAATCATTTTTGTGGTGGGTTTTTAGTAGCTCGAGATATTCTCTCCACTTCCCTCACCAACCTTGTTTACCCCAGAGCCCCTCACCATCTTGCCTCTTAAAGGCCTCGATCATCATCCTCAAGCTGAGGCTCGTGACCGGACAACCAACCCATCAACTTCCTCAAATCATCATTCTCATCACATGGCGATCAACATAATGTGCAAGCTCAGTTTTCAAACATGCATTTCACGGGTAGAGCAAGATGTAGGCATGGGTTCCTTCAATTTAGCCTCGAGCGAACTAGTGTAAGCATGCATCTCATCAATTTTAGCATGCAAAACGGGGGGCAAAGAACCCAAGCACCTAGCAAAGCGAGTCTAGACTTAAGCTCGGCCACTTCAACCCTAAGCACATCTAGTTCCTCACACTTGGAGGCATGCTTCTCCTTAAACAAAGCAAGATCGGCAAGGAATATGGAGCAATCGGCCACAATCATTCTCATCGGAAACAACGAGGGCTAGCCTTAAGCGCGAATCAATCTCAAGCTTGCTATCAAGCACTGTGTGTCTCTAGCTACGACCACTCCTAGTCCTAGCATCCTCGAGTGAAGCCCTAAGCTCTTTCCTCATTTTCTTGGCCTCTCTAAGCATGTCATCACGGTTATCAAGCAAAGAGCCAAGCCTCTCATTCTCTGGCGCCATGACTCATCACGCACCTCGTCGTCGGACTCGGAGTACGAGTCGCTGCGTGTGCTCTTCTTCCATGGGAGCTCAACGCCATGGTGCGAAGCGAGTCTCTCGCGAGCGACTCGGCCCGCTCGGGTTCTTGGATGACTTCTTGTTCTTCTGCAGCGATCTCCCTCGTCGTCGGCTTCTTTGCTAGAGCTCGAGGTGGGTACGCGGGCCAGGTCGACGTCGCTCGCTCCAACCATCGCTCGGGCCTTGCCTCGGCCCTCCCCTTCTTCCTCGATCGTCGCTCGTCCTTGTACTTGTTCTTGTGCTTGCTCTTGTGGTCGCGCCTCGGAAACGGTACTTGTCATCGTTCTTCCTCGGCTTGTGCTTGTAGGCTGTCCTTGTTCTCGGCCTTCTCGGGCGATCGGCGACGAAGTGTCCTAGGCTTGCTTCTTGGAAGCAAGTCCTCGTGTTCCTCCTCATGTTCACGCGGTTCTCGTGCAGCCTCTCGAACCGCCTCGTCAACGACGCCGGCTCGTCCTCTCCAAGGTCATCAAACTCCTCATCTGGAATAGACATCAAAGAGGAAAACGAGAACATCTGGTGGATGGGTTAGAGTTAGTCTTTCCTTTGGAACCACCAACGAGGGCAAGACTATGGGAATCGGTCGGTCCCTCGAGCTTGGCGAGTCCATGCACCCCCTATCCACCTCAGCCGACTTGAGCTTCAAGAACGGCTCGTTCCCCGCAATCAGTGTCATACGCTCAGAGCTGGAAGCTATGGCCTCGAACTTTCGCCCCATATCGTAGATCCAAAGTGTAAGAGCTTGTTAGCTCTATCATGATCATCGTACGGGAGCACGTCCACATTGGCCCTCATGTTGTTCACCACCACCGTGAACCTGTGAAACAAGGCATCGATGGACTCACCCAAGGAGATGAGTGAAGTTCTCATACTCTCTCCGGTAGGTCGCATACAACCAGGTGCACCGAACACGGGCGTTCCCAACATGAGCCTCCTTCAACACGCCCAAATCCTACAAGCCAAGTGCTCGGTGTTGCACCCGATCGAACTCGGTCGACACAAAGCACGAAACAAGTAGTCGACGCCTTATTGTTGGCGTCGAATGCGTCCCTCGACCTGGAGCAAGGAAATCCATCGAGTGGACGCCTTTGTGTCCGTGACATCCCAAAACGGCCAGGCCCTTTCGCGGAGGAACGCACCCATCCGCTTGCTCCACATGCGAGTAGTTCTTGCCATCGAAGTGTGGAGGACACGGCCAGGTTCTGGTACGCCATCCTTGGATCTTAGGTAGTTAGAGTCAGCAAATTGACAGAAGCTCTGATACCACTTGAAGGGCCAGAAACGGCGAACCGGAGAGGGGGGAGTGAATGGGAGCCGATAAAAATTCTATTCAAGAATTCGGCCTACTGAACCCAAATTCACTCGTGCACCTGTAAACTTCTCTTGCCAAGTTCACGTAGCCCTTTGGAGTGCTACGAACCTAGGAACAAGACCCAAACAACAGCCTCGACACACACACAGGCGGAAACACACATGACAAGGCTGGCTGGCGGCCTGGCCATTCGGGCCGGTTTTACGAAACCGGTTGGACCGCTCACGGTGGACTTAGCCTCACGAAAGCCGAGGAAAAGCCGGTCGGACCGGTTAGGCAAGCCGGTCGGACGGGTGCTGTCCCGAGAAACTCCCCAAAGACCCCAAACACTTCAAAGCCTTTCCACATACGAACAAACGAAGCCATGGGCTTGTTAAAGACTTCCTCGTTCAAAGATCTTTCTACGACGACCCAGCCCAGGCGAAACGGTCAGTCCGGTTTGGGGAACCGGTCGGAGCCGGTTTTAGCACCGAGAACGGTCGAGAAGAACACGGCCAGCGGGTCAACTCCCCCAAAACCAAATCTCAATCTCCCGGATAGCTCCACGGACTTGAACAAGACTTTGGGGATATCGGGAACACCTCATGAGGAGTTCATGGCCAAGTTTAATCCCACCAAATCTCGTCCAAAAGGAGGAATCGAAGAAATCCCGCCAAAGGCACTACCAACCCCAAGAACTCAAGAAACCCCAAAATCGAGCACTTTTCCTCACGGATTTGGAGGGAATCACGGCCCAAAGAACCACGAAGGGTTCCCACAAATTTCCCCCATCGGATCTCCAAGGTCCGAAAACAACCCAAAGAAATCACCGAGAGAGGGCTCGAAAATCACCACCAAGAACAACGGGAAAAACACATCCAAACCTTGAGGAACAACGCCGGAAATCATCTATACATGAAACAAAGGTTCGTACAAGGTCTAGCAAGCCGCCCAGATCATCATCCCTCTCTACAAGATCTCTCCCGTGAAGCTCTCTTGCTAGTCCTAAGGAAAACCTAGAGAAAATAGGTGGAAAATAGGAAAATGAGCTAGGGTTCCAGAGTTTGCTGCCATCCTCTCACCTCTTGGGTTATATAGGCGGCAATAGAGATATGCAAATGCTACCCCTCTCTACTAACTAGGGATACAAGCCCCTCAAGGGCGGATTTAGGTCGTGATGTCTTCTCCATCGGACGGATGCCCGGCGACGCCTGCACGTAGCCTCAACGCAAGCCTTGCGATCCCGACGCGTGTCCTCGCGCCTCGAAGCTTCGGCGCCTGCGACCCCAAAGCGGTCGGTAGGTTCTCCAAACGATCGGACGGTTTTGGCCGAACGACCACACCCGATCTTCGGCCTCGGCTTTTGTGGCTCGGTAGGAGTAACCGGTGATTTTACGGCGTGAACCACGCAAACCCCGCGAACTTGATGTAGCCTCCGCCAATCACCACTCATGACTTGGCTCCCATGAAGTCCGGCTCGACCTTGGTTTTGTGGCTCAACCAAGAAACCGTCCACCGACTTCATCTTGTCGTTCTTGCCACCATGCGGCCCGCACTTGACCCCCGCCGGCCACCGGTCCCTCGAACGAAGCCTACTTGTCTTCTCCACACCGGAGGCCTCACCGACAACGACCTTTCGCGCTTGTTCTTCACCCGCACTAACACGAGTCAAGCCGCAACCCGCACCCGCAATACTTAGCCAAGAATCGGTCCACACAACGTTGTCAATCACTCATCACACAAGAAAGCGACCATCCACCGGTCCTCGAACCACACATGGTCCTCAAAATATTGTCAAATTAAGAGAGAGGTCTATTGGAATTACCGAGACTCGTCAAAAAGTCCATGGAAAATAAATGTTGGAAAGAGAGAGGGACGAAACGCACACATTTAGATAAGTGGACATGTGCAAGTGGCAAATGGATGATCCCGAGGCACGAGTGAAGTCCTCGTTATCGGATTGCACATGGTTGGAAGATTTGAGTATGGATTTGTCATCAAGACACTTGAGAACTTATGAAGCAAAAAGAACCGAGGAGCATCTTTATTATTTTTTTCTTTTATTTTATTTCCTTCTCATTTTCCTCTTTCTTTTTTTTTCACTTTATTCTTCCTATTTTTCTTACTTTTCTTTTATTCTTATCATATTTTTTTCATTTTTCATTTTTTCTTATTCTTTTTTTTCTTTTGCTCCTCAAAACTTTTTGCAACATAATACTTACATAGCATTTGTGTCGAGAGAATGACTCCTCCCCCATGCTTGAACGATGCTCGTCCTCGAGCATAAAAGAGAGGGGAAATGACTGCTAAAGTAAGTATAAATTCCATAATATTGCGGAATATTTGAATCTCCATCGAGAATTTTACTCCATACTCAAATTGGGTTGTGGACAAGGAGGTGATCACAAAAAGATGTTTTTGGTTTAGGGTGGATGCCCGGCGAAGTTTGTGAAATTTTCGATGTGAAAACCCACAATGCATGGACAAAAAGGCTAGCATGAAAAAGTTACACAAAGGAATGACCAGCTTCTTAGTCTCGAACCATAGAAATCAATCCTAATCCAACTCATCAAAACATATGAATGCAATCTACGGGTTTTGTTATCATAAAACATATATGTATATGGCGTTGGTAGGTAGAACTTTGCAAGAGCATCACAAATATGTAGATAGCATAAAAGTTAAATTTTCATAAAAACAACAAGTTATCCGGCTATCCATAAACTTAAATCAAAGAGCAAAGATATGTATGTGGGTCTAGAGCATAGTCATTTCACCTCCACAAATAAAAGAGCCGGTATTTAAATTAATTTCAGATCATATTATAGAGAGCAATTAGCCAAGACATGTATAACTTCATATAGGTAAAACAAAGCGGCAACTTTCATCATCTTTCCGTAAGCATAGGCAATATAAAACATCGAGGTGAACACATGGTCTTACATATCTATTGAAAGTAAAAAGAAACCTAGGTTGTCCTCCTAGTAGCCATGTTATTGTTGGAAGAGAAAAACAAAAGGTTGCACCTAGTTGATGTTGAAGGCATACTTACAAGCATTTGTGTTTGGAAAAGAGAAGCTCCATGGAGATGTTACCATCCTTTGTAATCCTTCGTTGCCTTCTTCCAGCATCTCCATGTATCGATGTGGCTTTTGCTTTTGTCTTGATTTATTAATGCTCCTAAACTTCTGAATTTGATCTTGTATGCTTAATGGAGTCATTGGTCACCCTTCTCTTCAATGTTGTCATCCCATCACCTCTTTCTTGTTCTCATCATCTCCTTGCTGTCTCTTTTTCATGGATTTCCCCCTCTGTCCAGAACAGAAAATATATCGAAATATAGCTCTATTGAAAAGCTTATGAAATTACCTTTCCAACTTGTGGTCATTCATCGAAAACGGAGTTCAAACAAGGGAGCTATGTCCGTTTTACTTCAGCTCTGCGTGCTGTCCAAAACTGATTTCAGGACGTGTAGCACTCGGTGATTCGGGCATAACCGCTTGTAGGAACCTCCGATTGTCTTGATTCTTGATTTATTGGAATCGTAACTTCATGGGGCTTCTAAATATCCAAAAATATCTAGTGTTTTCCCTTCGAGACCGTGCAGAATGTTGATGAGATTGGTGGCTTCTTGCGCATTGATCCGGAGATGTTAACGATCTTTATCATTCTATCTTCTAGAGTGTCATGTTGCACTTCCGTGTTGAAGATTCAGGGTCTCCCCCATGCTTAGCATTTTGCTAGTCATGGAAGAAGAAGACAAAGCACTTCTTAGCCATCCTTCAATTTCTTTGTAGTGAGAGTCTTTATCTTGCTTGTAAGATGTTTTAAACGCACATTCTACCCCCAAGGTGACGGTTGGGAGTAGATAGAATTGCCAACAATCCAACAATGTCTCCTAAGATTCTTAACTTGTGGCATAATTAGTCTAATGAGGAATAAAAACCTAATGAGTGTACGTGGTGCAAGGTGTATGCACATGATAGGAAAGCATATAAACAAAGACAATGTTTTCACCTAGTTCTAAACACCATGTTTACAACTAGGTTGCTGAATTTCTCCATAGCCATAAAGGTTTATATATCTAGTGTTAAAACACCATGTCTATCCCTTAATCAATAACTCTTATAGCACAAGAAAAATTAAGCGCATTGCAAAGCTTATAAACTAACCAAAGCAACATGAAAACATATGAAAAGCCAGCTAGGTTTATCGAACTTAACGATGATGGTCCGCAATCATGTTTAAACACCACGTTTACACAAGATCACAAAAGGAAAATACTCATAATGCCTTATGAAGTATTAACATGGAAAATGAAGCATACATCATTAAGTATATAAAACAACCAAGCCAACTATGTGCAAAACATGTATACACAAAGAAACATCACGAGGACAACAAAATGCAATGCATGCAAATAAATAAATATGATCATGAACATGATGGTGGTTCTAAAAAGGAAAACTGAACTTAGATTAATAACCACAAGTTTATCATCATAAGATAGTGCCATTCTTTATTTTATCTAAGAAAGGAATAAAAACATAAAGAAACGGGTTGCCTCCCGAAAAGCGCTTCATTTAAAGTCATAGAGCTCGACTTTCTTACATACCTTTTTTTCGTTGCATAGCCATGGCCCTTCATGCAAGAATAAAAGGTACCAATGCAGCTTTAATTTACTTCACATGTTGTGCTTGATCACTTATAGAAGACTTGCCCAAAGCATCCTTTTGTTTCATCGTTATCTCCTTCTTTATCATCCTTCGGTGCTGCCTTCACTCCATGATTTTTTTTTAATGTCCAGAACAGAAAGTGTACTCAAGCTCTACTCCATTGTACAGTTCACAAAATTTCCTTTCCAACGAGTCTTTATATGCTCAAATCGGACTCCGGACAAGAGAGTTACGTCCGTTTTACTTCGGCGATGAAATCTGTCCTGAAATTTCAGAACGCGCAACGCTCAATGTTTCCTCCATAACTCTTTGCACGGGTCTTCAAACTTGTTGGTTCTTGATGCGTTGGAATGGTAATTTGATGGATCTTCTGAATATCTCATTTTCTTCATTTGTACACCTCTGAACAAGCTCTCAAATTGATGAAGACAGCAGCATCCATCGCGGGATTCGGAGAGGTTGATGATTTATCTTGCAACTCTTTTAGGCATGACTTCTTTTTTCATTATTCAAGCCTTGTCTACATGGTTAGTGAAAACCGGGTCTTTCCCGACATATGATTATTTAAGGTCATTAGCTTGACCAAGCGCAAAGCATGATCGAGATTTACAAAACTTATTGTAAACATACGCGTCCATAATTAACACCACATGTGAATTGTAGCAACAAGTCAAGGTGTAAATAAAAGAAGCATATGTTTCATGCATAGCACTTAGCTCATCATTAGGCAAAGGTTGTTTAGGTGTGAGATTAATTGGATCAAAAATAAATGTTTCCTCTTTTTCATTCTCAAGAAAATCTAGCCTATCAACATGATCACTATTGGAACAAGGCATAAACATTAAACTATCATTCATACTATTGGTTGAGCATGAGTATTTGAATTTATCAATATCAATACCAATAATATCTTGAGATTTCAGCGCGTACCTTGGCCTTAAAGATTTTTCAACAAGAGTGATATTTGGTTTATCAAGCGGTGTTGAAGGCGAATTGATCTCAACAAGTGTAGTTGCCTCTTCATCACCATCTTGCAATTCCTTCAACTCATCATGTGGAACATGTAATCCTTCAACTATGTACGCATTCATCTCTTCTTTGAAGTCTTCTTTGTCAACCAGATCCTCATCTTCAAAGACTTGTATGTTGCTTTCTTTATCTTCCATGTACCACATGTCGTCAAGATGGCTCATTATTGATTCACTCTTTCCTTCATCTTTGAGTACTTCCATGTCTTGATTTGCTAGTGTGTAGGCTTCAATAGCACACAAGCTATCATCTAGCTTGAGTCCTATCTCCTCCCATTTATCCTTTGAGTCACTAGGCTCATCACGGTTGTACTCTTCTCTTCCTTTATTGCAAATCTTTGAGTTGTGAAACCGGTTGATCCATCCTTCATCTCCTTCTTCTCTTTCTTCTTCAAACATCTTTTGGATCGACTCTCCACTCATCTCTTGATCAAATATATCTTCAATTAGTTTGGCATCGTGTCGGCGTTCCTCCTTCCTTCGGTAGTTAATTAGTGGGGCGAAATCAACTTGAACCCAACGAGATTGAATGAACTCCGCCAATGGTCTAGCATTCCACATACTTCGGCCTACATTCATGTTAGTTTCAACATTTTTAACATCCGAAATGACTTCTCTTACCTTGGGAAGTGTATCTTCACTTTTTTGTATGGTCGGTTCATCTTCCTTGACCTTCGGTTCATCTTTTTCAGAAATTTCAGCAAGCACCTTGGGCTTGATTTTGTCATTTTGCTCCTGTCGACAACATCTTTGCCAATCTCGTATTGTTCTTTGTCCATTGCTTATCCTTTGTAAGATTTGTGCGGCTTCACTAATTGTTTTATCCAATATATCACCGCCCGCACACATGCTTACAAAACGAGATGAGTTAGGGGTTAGTGAAAAATAAAAGGTATGCAACATCAAGTCACCGGAAAATCCCAAGTTCGGGCCTCGCTCAAGTAGTTCATTAAAACGGTCCCATGCTTCATCAATTCCTTCATCCTCTCCTTGCTTGAAAGTGAGCACTTGCCTCCTTAAGTCTTGGACCTTGCTTATGGGAAAGAACTTCAAAATAAACTTCTTCACTAGCTCATCCCAATTTCCTTTTGCTTCAACGGACGCAAGTGTGTACCATCTTTGTGCTTCATCTTCGAGAGAGAATGGAAAAAGATTCCACTTGAACCAAGCGGCCGGAACTCCTTTTTGTTGCACCGTGTTGCATAACATCGTGAATTCCTTAATGTGTCTATATGGGTTGTCATCCTCCAATCCTCTAAATGGTTTTGTCGCCACTAACTTGATGATTCCAGGCTTCACTTCATAGTGGGTTGTAGCAAGCGCCAAATCTGATTTTTGCATCTCAATGTCTTCCATTGACGGCATTGCTAGCTCCCTTAGCGACATCTCTTCGTCTTCCAATGGTGAGGTGAACAAATCCATCTAGGCACAAGAAAAGTAGAAAGAAAAACAGAAAAGATTTTTTTTCTTTTTTTTTAGAAAATAAGGGTTAGGTGTTAGTAATCAACAAAATTAATACTAGATTAAACGTAGCAAACTGGCTTGCTCCCCGGCAACGGCGCCAGAAAAAGGGGCTTGTTGACGGATAAAACTCGTATCCACCTACGATCCGCAAGCGTATGGACCTACACCTTTTTCACCACGGGATTCCCAAGGTTCTTGTCAATCCGCGGAGCAAGGGGATTACTAGCGCTTAACCAAGTACTAATCTAGTTGACTAAGGAAACCTTTAAAGAGAGTATTAATCTAAAAGTAAAACAATCTAACCTAAGTTAATCTAAGTTAAGTTGATCAAACAAATCTAGGGTTAAACTATATGGTAAAGGGTGAACACAAGAGAGTGATTAAGAAAGATAAGCGTTCCCTCCCTAGGATCTAGGATAATATAGCATGCATCTACTACACGAAAGCGGTAAACCAATCTACGGGGGGTTGTGACCACGGTTTTGCCCTTTCCCTCCTCTCGTATCGTCACTACGCGAAGGTATTCGTGACTAGACCTATGATGGACACGGTATGTTGATGGATTCTATGGGAGTAGCGGATATCATACGCCCGAAAAACATGGTAGCTAACCTTAATCATCAAAGCATCATCAACATGAAAACAATAGATTGAAACCACAAATCGAGTAGCGATCACATAGCATGTATCCATCTAATCCTAGGGATGAACGGAGACATTACCCCATCATCTTACACGGATTGAAGCACATAGGGGTGATGGAGACTCCGGAGAACGTCGTCGATGAAGATGGCGGCGATGGAGCTTGGGAACACCCCTAGGCCGGCGGCTTGGAGTCCTCCTGTTGCTTCCTTCTCTCCGCCGGCGTTGATCCTTGCGACGAGCTCATCTAACTCTCTCCCTCATCTTGCGGCGGCGGTTTTCGGTGATTGGCGTCGGTAGGATGATTTGTTCGATGTGGCGGCCGACGGCGGCGGAGGCAATAAATAGACGAACACCTAGGGCAAAGGGGGGACCGAACCGACCCCGTAGTGGGGCTGGGCCGGTCGGCCCGGAGCCGGCCGGCCCGAGCCCGGTTCGGCCCCGGTTTCCTCCCCGGTTGCTTCTCGCGTGATCCCTTATTCGTGTGCACTTGCATGTGGGTCTTTGACGTCGTTTCCTTCACGGTTAAGGCTTGAATCCTTGCTACGCAAGCTTCGCCGTTTTTACGGTTGAGTCCCCGAAGACTTGCACGTTGACGCTTCGGTCCTTGGGTCATTTGGAGTCATGTTCATCGCGTGTCTTGACTCTTGTCGGGCTTCATGATCTTCTTCCAAAGTGCTCGGTGAACTTATCCCGAAAGTCTCCTCTTTAGCGTAGATTTCTGCGTAAACAACAAACTCCAAAATCGACATGCAAGTGTGAACTTGTTATATCATTAGTATGCCTAGTGGCCGGTTAGTTGCAAATCATAATCGAAACCAATGTATAACAAGTACTCTAGGTTGACGGAAATTCACCGTCAACGGCGGCCAACCGGGAGGCGGAGGTGGCCGGCGTCCGCGGCGACAATCGGGAGCTCCGCTCGTCGCTCCGGGGGCGCGAGGCTCGGCGAGAGCCGGGGCTTAGGAGCGGGCGCGCGCGCTCGAGCAGAAGGCCAAGGAGGCCGACGACTTGAAGGCCGCCCTAGACGCCAAGGTCGCGGCGCTTGCCGCTGCGGAGGACCAGCTCCTGCAGGAGTGTACCACCCGTCAAGGGGCTGAGGGGTGGCTCCAGCAAGAGCAGGCCGCCCTTGCCGACGCCCGGTCAGCGCAGGAGCGGGAGCGCTTCGCTCGCGAGGCGGCGCAGAAGTCGCTGGAGGACCGAAACACCGAGTTCTCCAAGCTCGAGGGCGAGCTGATGGTGCTCGGTATCAATAGCGCGACCCAGGAGCTGGCCCTCCAGGAGCAAGGCGAGACCATCAAGGGCCTTGAGCAGGCGGTCGAGGCCGGGCGCCGCGCCCTCGAGGTGGAGAGGAAGCAAGTCGAAGGTAAGTCGCTATTCGATTCCTGTTTCGCTGGTTTTCTCTTAGGGGGTTCGCACCCTTTTCTGACTTCTCTCTTGTCGGGCAACTTCAGGCTTGCGCACCGTGCTGGGGCACGCGGCTGAGCGGGCCGAGGCGCTGCAGACCTCCTACAACTCCTCCGAGCAGGAGCTGCTGGAGTTGCGCACTGCGGCCCTCGAGACCTGCCGGGTCGTGGAGGAGGGCGAGGCGCGGGCGGGGAGCTCGGCCGGCCGGCCCGCCTGCGCGCCCTTGGCGGCCACGTCACCGGGCGCGTGCGCCGGGCGCTGCACCTTGGCGTCCAGAAGGCCCTCGGGGTGGTGCGATCTCACTACGAGGTCAACTTCGAGGCGCTGTCGGAGGGCTACGTCGTCCCCGAGGGTGTCGAGGACGAGGTGGCGATGGAACGCATGGACGCGCTCGCCGCCGACGCCGCCGGGACGCTAGCCGAGGCCTTCGAGGAGTTCCTCTTCCCAGATGCCGCTGACGCCGCCGCTCCTCCAGCCTGAAGACAGCCGGGCGCTAGGCCCTTTTTGTTCATGTATCAGTGTGCTGGCCATGTGGCCTTGTAAATAAACAGATTACTTTGCTATGAACATTTGTCAAAGTGAAAAGGTGTCTTTTGCTTTATCACGCTTTTTTGTTTCTCCTTCTTCCTGAGTAGATTCTAGTTAGGGGAGTTCGATTTTCGCGGGTGGCCTGCTGGGTTGGAGGCAAGAGAGAAGGGCCGTATCCTCGCGGAGGCGTAGGCTATCTCTGGCTCGCGCGCTCCTTCCGCTAGGCTGCCTGCGCCCTGTTCGAATCTTTGCTCGGGGACGAAGTAGAAACATACTTAGCGCGCATGAGTTGTTTCATTTTTGCGCGAAAATGGGACCATTTTGGGGGGGGGGATGCCCCCCGCAGTAGCCCCCGAGGGTAACTTGGGTTTCAGGGGAAAGCCGAGTTGCCCTTTTTATTAAACTGACGGTGTTTTACATGGTTGTCACCAACTGGGGTGCTGGTTACGTGATTTTACAATGAAATACTTGGAAATCCTAGTCTAGGGATAGAAGCGACATAGCTGTTGGATGTTCCAAGCATTGGTGAGTTCTTCGCCGTCCTCGTTGGCCAGCTTGTACGTGCCGGGCTTGAGTACTTTCACCACGACGTAGGGTCCCTCCCACGGAGGCGATAGCTTGTGGCGTCCTTGGTTGTCTTGGCGCAGCCTTAGGACCAAATCCCCTTCGCTGAAGTCCCGCCAGCGTATCTTCCGTGCTTGGTAGCGCCTGAGGGACTGTTGATATCTTGCGGAATGCATCAAGGCCACGAGGCGTGCTTCGTCCAGCTGGTCCAGTGAGTCCTCGCGGGCTCACTGGTTGACATCCTCGTCGTAGCCTCGAACCCTGGGTGACCCGTACTCTAAGTCCGTGGGGAGGACGGCCTCTGCGCCATGAACTAGAAAAAACGGGGTGAACCCGGTGGCTCTGCTCGGGGTGGTCCTTAGGCTCCACACGACCGCTGGTAACTCCTGGATCCATTTCCGACCAGACTTATTCAGCTGGTCAAAAATTCTGGGCTTAAGGCCCTATAGGATCATGCTGTTGGCACGTTCTACTTGGCCGTTAGTCTGTGGGTGTGCCACAGCTGCCCAATCCACACGGATGTGGAATTTGTCGCAGAACTCCAGGAATTTCCAGCCCGTGAACTGGGACCCATTGTCGGTGATGATGGAGTTTGGTACTCCGAAACGATGGATGATGTCGGTGAAGAACGTCACTGCTTGCTCCGCCCTGAGATTCGTAATGGGGCGCACTTCTACCCACTTGGGAAACTTGTCGATCGCAACCAACAGGTGGGTGAAGCCCCCGGGCACCTTTCGCAGGGGCCCGACGATGTCCAGCCCCCACACGGCGAACGGCCATGTTATGGGGATGGTCTGCAGGACATGAGCAGGAAGGTTCACTACGGGAAACTATTTAATCCGTGACGCTTTCTCCGCGACGTTTTCGAAAACGTCACGAATGTGCATTGCGGCCCAAAACACCGCGACGATTGCGAGTGTAGAACCGGCACCCTTCGCGGTGCGCACGATCTCGGCGGCATCCATGACCGCGGTAGGCCGCAAAAGCCTTGGCGGAATGCGTTGCCAACGAGGGTGCGGGGCGCGGCGTGATGGCCACAGATCCCTGTGTGGATGTCCCGTAGGAGCTCGCGCCCCTCGGGGATGGGTACGCACCGCTGCAGGATGCCGGAGGCGGCGCGCTTGTACAGCTCGCCATCGACGAGGGCGAAGGACTTGGCCATCCTGGCGATGCGCCTGGCCTCGGTCCGGTTCGGTGGGAGTTCCCCTCGAGCCATCCAGGCGACATACTTGTCGCGCCAATCAGCCTTGGCGGGGGCTGGCTCGATATCCATCACATCAGCCTCGTAGGCGCCATACCCCTCGAGGAGGGAGAGTACGTACACCTCGTTCGAGGGGTCCTCGTCCATGGGCTCCGCACCTGCTGGATTCGAGGGAGCCCCCGAGGGTTCCGCGTGGCTCGAGGGGTGAGGCTCGAAGATGACGGAGGGCTGGGCGATGTCATGGGCAAAAACGTTCGGGGGGACGGTGATCCGCCCGGACGCGATCTTGGCCAGCTCGTCCGCTTCCTTGTTGTACCGGCGGGGCACGTGATTGAGCTCGATGCCGTAGAACTTGTCCTCGAGGGCTCGCACGGCCTTACAGTACGCTTCCATCTTGTCGTCGTGGCAGCTTGCATTCTTCATGACTTGGTCAATCACGAGCTGTGAATCCCCCCGTACGTCGAGGCGCTTGACGCCTATCTCGATGGCGATCTTGAGGCCGCAAAGGAGGGCCTCGTACTCAGCCATGTTGTTTGACGCGGGGAAGTAGAGGCGCACCGCGTACCGCATGTGCTCCCCGTGGGGTGATACGAAGAGCAGGCCCGCGCCCGCCCCTGTTTTCATCACCGAGCCATCGAAATACGAGTCCGGCCTCGCTTGGATCTGCGGCGGTGGTAGCTGCGTATATGTCCACTCAGCGACGAAATCCGCCAGGATCTGGGACTTGACGGCCTTGCGCGGGGCGTAGGCGAGTGTCTTGCCCATCAGCTCCACGACCACTTGGCGATCCTGCCCGCCGCGTCTGGATTGCGGATGATTTCTCCTAGCGGGAAGGAGGAGACCTCCGTGACGGGGTGGGCCTCGAAGTAGTGGCGGAGCTTGCGCCGCGCGAGGACCACCGCATACAGCAGCTTTTGGACTTGAGGGTAGCGCGTCTTGGTGTCGGACAAGACTTCGCTGATGTAATAGACCGGCCGGCCCGGGACCGGCGGGGCGTGCCCTTCCTCCGTGCGCTCCACCACGATTACGACACCGACCACCGAGTAGTCGTGGCCACGTAGAGCTGCAGGGGTTCGCCGTCCCGCGGCGGCGTGAGGATCGGGGCGTGGGTCAAGGATGCCTTCAGCTTGTCGAGCGCGTCTTGGGCCTCGGCGATCCAGGAGAAGTGCTCGTGCTTCTTGAGGAGGCGATAGAGGGGCAGGCCCTTCTCACCGAGCCGCGAGATGAAGCGGCTCAAGTCGGCAAGGCACCCCAGGACCTTTTGCACCCCTTTGAGGTCCCGAATTGGACCCATTCTCTCGAGGGCCGCAACCTTCTCGGGGTTGGCCTCGATGCCCCGTTGGGAGATGATGTATCCTAGGAGCATGCCTCGCGGCACTCCGAAGACACATTTTTCGGGGTTTAGTTTGACCCCATTGGCCCGTAGGCAGCCGAACGCGATGCTAAGATCGCCAACCAGGTCGTCCGCCTTCCTGGTCTTTACGACGATGTCATCTACGTACGCCTCAACCGTTCGCCCGATGTGATCCCCGAAAATGTGTTGCATGCAGCGTTGATATGTTGCACCCGCGTTTCGGAGGCTGAACGACATCGTGACGTAACAGAACATCCCGAACGGCGTGATGAATGAAGTCGCGAGCTGGTCGGACTCCTTCATCTTTATCTGGTGATACCCAGAGTAGGCATCAAGGAAGCAAAGCAGCTCACACCCAGCCGTTGAATCAATAATTTGATCAATGCGTGGCAAAGGAAAAGGAACTTTAGGACATGCTTTATTAAGACTAGTGTAGTCTATACACATCCGCCACTTCCCGTTCTTTTTCTTTACAAGTACAGGGTTTGCTAGCCACGTCGGGTGGAACACTTCCTTGATGAACCCGGCCTCGAGAAGCTTCCGCAGCTCCGCTCCGATAGCCCGCCGCCGCTCCTCGTCGAAGCGGCGGAGCCGTTGCTGCACGGCACGGGCATGAGGCAGGACGTAAAGGGAGTGCTCGGCGACCTCCTTCGGGATGCCCGGCATATCCGAGGGGCTCTACGCGAAGATGTCGGCGTTGGCACGGAGGAAGTCGACGAGCACCACTTCCTATTTTGGGTCGAGGGTGGAGCTGACCCTCAGCGCCTTGCCCTCGGGGGCAGCAGGGTCGAGGGGTACCTCCTTGGTCTGCTCCGCGGCCTCAAAATTGCCGGCGTGCTTGGCGGTGGAGTCGAGGTCCTCGTTGACCATCTTCTCCAAGGTGGTCACCAGCGCTTCATCCAGCGCCAGCGCTTCCGCGTGCTCCACGCGCTCGACGTCGCAGTCGAATGCGTGCTCGATGGACGAGCCCAAGGTGATGACGCCGTTCGGTCCCGGCATCTTCATCTTGAGGTAGGTGTAGTTGGGGACCGCCATGAACTTGGCGTAGCAGGGCCGCCCAAGTATGGCGTGATAGGCGCCCCTGAAACCCACCACCTCGAAGGTGAGCGTTTCCTTGCGGAAATTCTTCGCGATGCTTGCGAACCAAGGCGGCGGGTCGATGCCCGAGGGGCCGGACACGCTTGCGGGCGCGACGCCATGGAACGGCGTCGTGCTCGGGCCGCAGGCGGTCCAACCCGATCCCCAACGGGCGCGGCGTATGCACGTAGAGGATGTTGAGGCTGCTGCCCCCGTCCATCAGGACTTTTGAGAACCGCGCGTTCCCAATGATCGGGTCGACCACCAGTGGGTACTGGCCCGGGTTGGGGATGCAGTTCGGGTGGTCTTCCTGGCTGAAGGTCATGGCGTCCTCCAACCAGTCGAGGAAGGAGGGAGGCGCCCTCTCCACGGCGAGGACCTCGTGCCGCTCCCGCTTGCGCTGGCGGGTTGACATGTCGACGGTGGGTCCCCCGAAGATGAGGAACACGTTCTCCACGGCGGGGAAGCCGCCGGCATCGCTATCTCCTCCGTCCTTCTTGGCCTCCACGTCCTTCGCGAAGGCGCGACCGTAGAACTTCTTGAGCATGTCGCATTGCTCAAGGGTGTGGTTTAAAGGGGTCTTGTGGTATGGACATGACTTTTTTAGCATGTCGTCAAACACCCCCGGACCTCGAGGGGCCGGTCGAGGGCCTCGTCGAGCCGGGTCAACAGCAAGGGCCTCGGCATCATCGCCGTCGTGCCCCCTGCCCGCGCGCCTCGCGGCGCAGCTTTTTCCCTTTCTTGCCCCGCTTGTCTTTCCGGTGGGGCTCCCTGGACTTGCTGCCCTCCGCGGGCGCGTCGTCCGAGCGCTTGCCCTTCTTGCCGTCAAAGATCGCCCCCACAGCCTCTTCTCCTGAGGCGAAGCTGGTGGCGATGTCGAACAGCTCGTTGGAGTCCGCGGGCGGACTGCGTCCCAGCTCTCGCACGAGGTCCCGACATGTGGTGCCCTCGAGGAAGGCGTGCACAATCTCAGATTGCGCCACGCTTGGGAGCTCCGTGCAGCGCTTGGAGAAGCGCCGTATGAAGTCCCGGAGCGACTCGCCGGGCTTCTGGGTGCAGGAGCGCAGATCCCAGGAGTTCCCAGGGCGCACGTACGTGCCCTGGAAATTGCCCACGAACGTGCGGACCAGATTGTCCCAGTTGTGGATCTGGCTGGCGGGCAGGTGCTCGAGCCATGTCCGCGCTGAATCGCCGAGGTGTAGGGGCAGGTTGTGGATGATGACCTCGTCGCTGGTGGCCCCACCCAGCTGGCACGCCAGGCGGTAATCGTTGAGCCATACACGGGGGTCCGTTTCCCCATTGTATTTGACGATGGTCGTGGGCCGGTGGGAGCGTTGGGGGAAGGCCGCCGCGCGGATCTCTCGGCTGAACACACGGGTCCCCGGGGGTTCCGGCGTCGGGGAGCGGTCCTCATCGCTGTTGTAGCGCCCACCCCGTCGAGGGTGGTAGCCTGCCGCCGCTCGCGCATCCGCCTTGCTCGTACGCCGAGCGTTGATGACGTTACGGGCGTCGCCGTCCAGCGCTCTACGTGTGTCGAGGAGCCGTTCCACGGCCGGCGTGCGCCCGGGTTGGCGGGTCGCCCCGCCGCTTCACCTGCATGGACCGAGGGTTCGCCCCCCTGCGCGGCCCCGTCGCCTCGTGCATCTCCCTGTTGGCGAATGCGTGATGCTGAGCTCTCAGCCTGCTGGACGGCGGCCTGCTCGATGAGAGCATGCACCTCGCGGTGCAGGTTTCGCGCCTCAGGCGTCGAGGGGGCCGGCATGGCCCGTAGTAGCGTTGCGGCGGCGATAAGCTTCTTGCTTGCCCGCGGAGGCGTGTCCGGGTTGTCAACGTTGAAGTCAGCGTTGATGCGGTCGCGGCCCTGTTTGCCCAGCTCTCGCGCGCGTTCGCCGCGCGCAGAGGCTTCCCCAGCCATTGAGGCGCGGAGCAACCGCACCGTTCGATACTCCTCCGCCAGCTTGGCCTCGAGCTCACGAGCCTGGGCTAACTGTGCGTCGATGTCGGCCCCAGCAGGGGTGCTCGGCCCTGCAGCCAGGCGCGGAGCGATCCCTGGGGCGGGCGTGACCTCTCCGTCGCCGGCGCCCGCTGCACCAGTGGAGTTTGCTGGGTCGTTGGCGATTACGACGCAGCATTCCCGCGCGGGGTCGTAGCTCCCGGTGCTGGAATCGTCGGAGCAGCCAAACCAGTAGTCTGTGGCGTCAAGGAAACGCCTGAACATGACTGGGTCCGGCACGCCGGAGAAGTCCCACTCCGCGTACCCGTGGAGGTTGGCGGGTGGCAACGCGTCAAGGGAGCCCAGGGACGACTCGTCGCCGCGGAGGCGCCGGGGTCCCCGGCGACAAATACGGGATGGCCGGGGGGAACCCCCGCGCATCGTCGTGTTGACGTTGGCGTTGTAGGCCGTCGTGGCACCGCGCGGACCGATGGGGAAGCGCGGCCGGATATCGTGCGGCGCCCGCCGGGGGCGGTGGTTGCTTTGGCTGGCGGGTGAGCCGCATTGGGAGGCGGCACGCTCGGCTTGCCGTCGCTCGGACCGCGCCCGGCGTGAACGTTCGCCGGAGCGGCGGCGACGTCGTGGCGCCGACGGGCCCGCGGCATCCATGCCGGCGGGCGCTGCGTCGTGGCGGCGCGCGCAGCGGGGACCGAGGCGGACCCGGCCTGGCGCCACGCACAGAGCTCCTCACGATTGGTGAGGCGCATTAGGTAGCCGTTCCCCGTGGCCTGAAAGTTCAGGCCCCCGAACCGGATTTCAAACCCGGCGGGGAGGGGGTCCGAGCTGCCCATGCAGTAACGAGTACCGCGGTACTCAGTGCGGATCACCATGGAGGGAGTTGACAGTGGATTGACCTTAGGCGCTCGATTGCCCCACGGTGGGCGCCAACTGTCGGTGCGGAATATGGTCCCGACACTAACCAGTAATAAGCGCCGAGGTCTCTCCCTCAATGGTCGATGCTAAGCAACTAGTGACACGAGTTTTATCCTGGTTCCGGCCTGGGGCCGTACGTCCAGCAGTGGCATGCTCGAGGCACTGTATTGCTCAGCACCGGGGGTGCCTGTAGTGGGGCGGCTACAAGCAAGGCGGGAGAGGAAGCGTGGCTTCCAAGTCCCTTGTGGAGTGGCTGAAGATGTTGTGGGAGAATTGGAGAACAAGTGCGTGGAGTCAAGCGTTGCTCTGCCTTGTGTTGTGTCCTGACTTAGGTCGATGCGGAATATGGTCATGGCTTCGTTCACGTGCAATTTCTATTCAAATAAAGACTGATTTTCCCACGATTGCCATGACCGAAGCACGTGCAATTTCTATTCAAATAAAGACTGATTTTTCGTCATGCTTATGTCATCCATTCGGCTATGTTCTGTTTCGCACTCTGAAGCTCCAGAATGGTTTCTAGTTTGCTAGCAGATAGCTTCTTATAGCTATATGTCATCTCACCTTGCTTTATGGCCGTAAATATGGAACTGTCTGGTACCACCCGGTAAGTTCCAAGCTTTGGAATTTAACTACTTTGTCTTTTGTTAATTTTCAGGAAACATTGACTGGCACATCTTCGAATCTTTTTGCGTGTGAAGCTAGCTTGTTCGGCTTGCTGTGTGCTTGGCGTAAGGTGTAGATTTTGCGTCAACACACTTTTTGGCACGCCCAGTGGGACCAACAGCCGAAATCAAGATGCCCGACATCAGTGACATTCTAGACGTCGCCATCGAGGATCTCTTTCCAGAGAAGCTACAACAGCTAAAAGATGCTACGGATCAGTTTCAGCAGAAGTGTTTAATGTCATTCAAAAAGAACAGAAGTGGCGTTCCGTATCTCAAAAACGAAATGCCCAGGGTTCTATTGTCAGGAGAGACTGACGCCACAACTCTGCAAGAGAAAGAAGTGGCAATGCAAGCGTTTCGGAATCTTTGCGGAAGACGTCTCGAGTAAGCATGACAGGGCTTTCCTGGGAGTATTCAAACAGATGATGGTGAGTATCTTTGGCCCGGGCATAGAGCAAGTATTCAGTCAAGTATCCCCTCAGGGATATTCCATAGAGGTTGGAGAGTCCAGCTCTGCCCAACCAGGAACGCAACCACCATTGCGAAGCTAGCCAGTTCAGCCTCCCCCGCAGAGCGTTGGGAGCCAGCCCATCCAGCCACCTCCACAAGGCGCTTGAAGTCTGCCAGTTCAACCTCCTCTGCGGGCTGCAGGGGGACAACCGATCCAGCCACCCCCGCAAGGCAGTACAGGTCGACCGATTCAACAGCCGAACCCATATCAGCCTACGTATCGGGAGTTGGCGTTTGGCTCGTCTGGAGTTCCACTTACTTCCACCTACAAGATTGCCCCAGCTAGCAACAGGTTACAGAAGAACTTGTACGGTGGAGGCTACCACGAAGTGATGGACTATGGTGCTATTGATGCTCTCCCGAATCCGGGGTATGGTGCAGCTGCAGGCGTGCAAGAGGACGACATCCTGGTTCAGAAGATGGCCGATATGATGCAGAATCGATTCGGCCTCAAGCCTAAAATGCAAGGACCAGCCTACACGCCTCCTTTCCCAGAATGGTACTACAAAGTGATCCTGCCACCCAGGGTAAAACCTCCGACGGAATTTACAAAGTTTTCTGGGCAGGATGACACGAGCACGGTTGAGCACATTGCTCGCTATCTGATGCAGCTTGGAGAGGCCTCATCTGAGGAGGTGTTCAGGGTCAGGTATTTTCCCATGTCACTGACGGGCCCAGCATTCCAGTGGTTTACATCTTTGCCTCCCCAATCAGTTGGCACATGGAGGGAGCTGGAGCGAATGTTCCACGCTCACTACTTCAGTGGTAGCTCAGAAAAGAAGCTCATCGATCTAACCACTTGAAGCAGAGGCACAATGAGACGCCCTTGGAGTTCCTCAGGAGGTTCAGGGAGGTCAAAGGCTTTCTCGTTAAATCTGCCAGATGATCAGTTGGCCGACATGGCCGTTGCAGGAATGCTGCCGGCCGTACGAGAAAAGTTGTTCGGTATGGAGTTTGATAATCTAGGCCAATTGTCTCAAAAGCTGTCATTGATGAGCAACCATGCCTATGGGTTTAAGAAGGACACCAGGTTCAACAAGCAACATGACATAGCGGACATCTATAACTAGTTCCTAGAGAAGGCCGATCAAATGGAAGATTCTGACGATGATCGGGAAGTGGTCGCTCGCTAAGATCATGTGGGGCAAGGAGCCGTTGACCATGAATCGGCCGGATCAAGCGGACCAAGGGCACATACGACTTTGACGTCACCCGAGCCGATAAGCCGTTTGACTTCCTAGTGAAGGAAGGCCGAATCAAGTTGCCCGAGGGGCATTCTATGCTTCGGCCCGATGGAGTAAAGGAGAAATGTTACTGTGGCTTCCACGACAGGAATTCTCACTCCATCAACGACTGCGGGGTCTTCGGGATGAGGATCCGGAAAGCTATCCGGGAGGGACACCTCAAGTTTGATAACAAGATGAAATCGGATGGCCATCCTTTTCCCCGAGAATATGATAAGCTTTTTCGTCAACATGGTGACGGCTGAGGAAAAGGGAAAGGTTAAGGTCTTGACTTCAGCTAGGGCAAGGCAAGAAGGGGCAGTAGATCCAGCGCGTCAAGTGACGTTGGAGCAGGTTCATGGTGAAGCCCCTCGTGTTCTCATAAGCCATATCGAAGTTGGGGAATAGTCCAAGGCCAAACCCGGGTCACTACACGCATCCTCTCAACAAGTGGCAGCGTCAGTTAGAGAAAGAACGCTACCAGAAGCAGAGACACGAGGAGGAGAGACGCAGGGCCGAAGAAGAAGCGCGTAGGAGAGATTTGGAGCAGTATACGCGCGAACAGGAGCGCGCACATTGGGGGTGCGCATTCTTCGGTGCACCGCCGGAATGAAGGCTTGAAGCTTCTGCGTTGAGGAACTGCCCTGAGTGCAGTGACAGATACTTTGAGTATAGGTAGGAAACTGCCAATCGCCGATCCGTCCATGAAAGAATTGGAAGGATACATCCTAGTGACGATCAGCGTCAAAAAATAATTGAGGTCATTGATCACCCCAGAAAGAGGCAAGCTAATCAAAGATGGGCTGATCAAGAAGAAGACGAATATATCTGGCAAGAAGGACAGTGGTGCCCGCCTGGATTGAGGAAGAGCCAGAAAAGAAGGGTTCAGCGCTTGAGGAACCGTGAATTGAGGCAGGCGGGGATCCGGAAGAAACAGGTGTGGCGTCCAAAGGACAAACCTGAGGGATCAAGTCGTTCGGCTCCGGCATGTATGGTATACTTTCTGCCGAATGAGTTTATGGCTCCCGCTAATCAAGTTGTGCAGGAAGAAACGTCCCTGGATGTCAATGACGATGAACATCTGGGAGGATTGATGGCGCAACTGGTGTTAGCCAAGCAAGCCACCTTCGACAAACCGGCCAAGAGTCGACACATGAGGCCGTTGTACTTGAAGGGATACGTCAATGGCAAGCCATTGACTAAGATGTTTGTCGATGGTGGGGCGGCGGTCAACGTGATGCCGTACACTACCTTCAGGAAGCTTGGCATGGGCCCTGGAGACTTGACGCCGATGAGCATAATTCTGAACGATTTCGCTGGGAATCCTTCAGATACCAAGGGGTGCGTCCACGTGGACCTGATGATTGGGTCCAAGACATTGCTCACAACCTTCTTTGTCATCGAAGGCAAAGGAGCCTACAACCTCCGCTTGGGCGGGACTGGATTCACGCCAATTGCTGCATCCCATCTACCATGCATCAGCAGCTCATTCAATGGGTAGATGACGACATTGAGGTGGTCCAAGAAGATGACTTAGTGAGCGCCGCGAACGTGGAACCAGCTTTCTGGGAATATCAGGGCATTGATTGTTTCTCAGGGAAAGACTGGGGGGAAGGTCCTGTTGAGCCTGTCAGCAGTGATCAACAGCCGATTCAAGCAGTCAGCTCTTATAGCAATTTTTAATGGATAATCCCGTCGATGGTACTGATGGCAAGTTGGGGCGAGGATTCATGTCGGCTGACAAATTGGAGGAAGTTGACATAGGAAACGGTGACAAGCCGAGGCCGACATTTATCAGCGCAAACTTGGAATCAGATTTCAGGGAGGAATTAATCAAGCTGCTAAAGGAATATAAGGATTGCTTCGCTTGGGATTATTCGGAGATGCCCAGTTTGAATCGTTCCATTGTCGAGCAACGGTTGCCAATCAAATCTGGTTTTAAACCATATAAGCAACCTCCCCGGAAAATCTACAAAGACGAAGTATTGGCCGATGTGAAGAAAGAAGTTGAAAGACTACTTGATGCAAACTTCATTCGGCCATGCAGATACACGGAGTGGATTTCTAACATTGTCCCTGTCTACAAGAAGAATGGAAAGATGCGGGTTTGCATAGATTTCAGGGACTTGAACAGAGCTACTCCTATGGATGGGTACCCAATGTCTGTTGCCGATTTATTGGTTGATGCCGCTGCTCGGCACAAAGTTATCAGTTTCATGGATGGCAATGCAGGGTACAACCAGATTTTCATGGCAATAGAGGATATATCAAAGACGGCATTCGGATGTCCTGGTCATATAGGCTTTGTTTGAATGGATAGTCATGACATTTGGGTTGAAAAATGCCGGTGCAACTTATCAGCGAGCCATGAATTACATCTTTCACGAGTTGATCGGCAAAATTGTTGAAATTTACATTGATGATGTCGTGATCAAGTCTCTGAATCATGACACACACTTGGAGGATGTGAAGAGAACTTTGGAATGCACCCGAAAGCATGGTTTAAAGATGAATCCAAACAAATGCGCTTTTGGAGTATCAGCTGGAGAATTCTTGGGATTCCTGGTACACGAAGGGGGGATCGAAGTTGGTAAGAAAAGCATGAAAGCTATTGATGAAGTTGTCCCTCCAACCAATCTCAAGGAGTTGCAATCACTGCTCGGCAAGATCAATTTTGTGAGAAGGTTCAAATCTGTCGCAAAAGGGTTTGCCTTTTTCTCCATTGCCGAAGCTTAAGAAGGATCAGAAGTTCATATGGGGTGACGAACAACAAAAGGCTTTTGGTGAGATCAAGCAATATATGAAGGAACCACCAGTACTAGTGCCTCCGCAATTGGATAAGCCTTTCAAGTTGTACGTGGCGGCCGATACCCAAATCATTGGATCGGCCCTTATTCAAGAATTTGAAGGAAAGGAGTGGGTAGTAGCATATCTTAGCCGAAAATTACTTGATCCTGAAACCAGGTATTCGGCTGCGGAGAAACTGTGCCTATGTGTGTACTACTCGTGTACAAAATTTCGGCACTACTTGTTGAATGCCGAATGCGTTGTATACTCCAAGTTTGATGTAATAAAACATATGTTATCTATGCCAATTTTGAATGGCGGGGTTGGCAAGTGGATCTTATCCTTATCCGAGTTTGAGTTGAAGTTTGAATCAGCAAAAGCTATAAAAGGTCGGATCATTGCCGATTTTATAACCGAACATCGTGATCCATCAATTGATTTGCTTGAAATTACTCCTTGGGCTTTGTTCTATGATGGATCATCATGTGGTAAAGGTGGGAGGAGTAGGGATTCTATTAATTTCACCAAGGGGTGAGATGTTTGAGTTTGCTATCCCTATCCGACCCCACCGTTACACACAATCAGGCTGAGTACGAGGCATTGCTTCGGGGGCTTCAATATTTAAGAGAAGCCGGGGCTGTTTTAGTTGAGGTTTATGGAGATTCAGAGTTGGTTATCAAGCAATTGAACGACCAATACGAGTGTAAAAGTGATGCCCTAAGGAGTCACTACGAGGAATGCAGAGAGATTTTAAAGAGCTTTCAGTCAGTAATTCTACAGCATATTCCTAAAGAACACAATGAAGAGCCAAACAGGTTGGCTCAAAGCGCTTCAGGCTATAGAGAAAACCAAGAAGCGTTTGCCATGGAGGTATGTGTACTGGGAATGGATCTTGAAGAGGATGATTGGAGAAAGGAGATCGTTGATTATTTGGAGGATCCATCCCGAAAGGTCTCTAGGAAACTCGAGTACAAAGCCATAAAATTTGTTCTTCCGGATGGAAGTCTACTCTACAAATCTTTGGATGAGGTATTGCTGCGATGCACGGGTCCGGAAGAGGCAAAAAAGATGATGAGTGAGGTGCATGATGGGATATGTGGAGCACATCAATCGGCTTACCATATGAAATGGGTCATCAGGCAAGCTGGGTGCTTTTGGCCGACGATGTTGGAGGATTGCTTTGAGTATTACAAGGGATGCCAAGACTGTCAGAAGTTTGGAAATATTCAAAGAGTTCCTGCATCAGCACTAAATCCCATTATCAAGCCATGGCCATTCAGGGGATGGGGTATAGACTTGATTGGCCAGATTAACCCACCATCTAGCAAGGGGCATAAGTTTGTGCTTTTGGCGACAGATTACTTTACCAAATGGGTTGAGTCAATTCCACTGAAGAAGGTAACATCAGAGAACATGGTTTAATTTGTCAAGGAACACGTCATCTATCGGTTTGGAATTCCTCAAACAATCACAACTGATCAGGGAGCTCAGTTTGTGTCCTTGGAGTTTAGGGAGTTTGCCGAAAGCATGGGGGTCAAATTGTTCAATTCTTCTCCCTATTATACCCAAGCTAATGGTCAGGCAGAGGCTTCTAATAAGATCATGATCAAGGTTATACAAAATAAGATAGACCAGAAGCCAAGAAGGTGGCATTCGGTACTCAATGAAGCTTTATGGGCTTACCGAATGGCCCCTCATGGAGCTACAAAGACATCTCCTTATGAATTGGTTTACGGGCACCATGCAGTTTTACCTTAGGAAATACAATCAGATTCTAGGAGAGTGGTTTTGGAAAAGGATTTAAGCTCCAAAGATTGAAGTGGCCTAATGATGGATGAACTAGAGGACTTGCACATGATTCGTCTTAGAGCCTTGGAAAATATCGAAAAGAATAAGTGCGAGTTGCTAAATATTACAACAAGAAAGCAAAGGTTAGGCAATTTGCGAAGGGGATTTGGTTTGGAAAGCTTTACGCCGATTGGAACCAAATACGGTGAATTCGGCAAATGGTCTCCTAAGCGGGAAGCACCCTTTCGGGTGGTCGGATGCGTGCCGGTAATGCCTACATGTTGAAAATTTTACTAGGAGAGGAATTTTTTCGCTGTAATAAATGGAAGATATTTGAAGAAATATTATCCTAGTATTGAAATCGATTGTTGATCACAAGCATTGGGATTACATGCATTTGATACATAAACAGCCGGCGTTCGAGAACGAAGCCGCCTTTAGAACAAAAATTCCTAAGCAGAAGGAATGGCCAATACTTGGATGTATTACCCTTAGCACAAAACTACATTGCAAATACTTCTTGCAGGTTTATATCTAACAACCCAGTTGCTCAGGACTACGAGGGGTGGAAAGCAGAAGGCCTGGCGTAAGAAGCGAAAGTATGCTTCAATCCTTTTTTCTTTGCTTCTTTAGCTCTTCCCTCTTCAGTTGTTCCAGGACCACCGTGACGGCAACTTGGAAGCTGTGGGGGTGACCATGGCTTGCTGCCTCCATCAAGCTGTCCCAAGCCGCTTTCGGAGTTCTTGTACTGTCGAGACATCCGGAACGGAAGAACGGTTGTTAGAAACGAGAGATCCGGTGCAAGCGCGGAATCAAGATGAAGATGGAGATATTTACCTCCTACCAGTGCCTCCAAAGCCATGCGACGCTCGCGTTCGGCTTGGCAGCGAGCGGTGATGTCCCGGAGGTCATGCTCTAGATGCCGGACGCGACGGCGTAACTGGTGGTTGATCTTCTGCTCAGGCGCGGCGTCCTCTGCTTCGAGGGAGGAGTCAGAGGAGATGTATTCAGGCGTTTCTTCGGTCCCAATGATTTCCTCAGGAAGCAGATCAAGGCTAAAAGAAGACAAAGAGGAGGTAAAGCACGAGATCACACAAGAAAGCAAGAAGCAAGCTAAAGGAAAACTCACTCTCGAATGGTGCGTTTCTTTGGGGCGCTGTCCTCCTTGGGTTGCTTGCCTTTGTCCATGGCCTTGGGGTTTTCTCTTCTGGAGTAGGGGAGAAGATGAGAAGTGACGGATGAGTGTGCAGGTGGATTTCCAGGGCATCTCAGCAGGCTATTTTATTTACTGAGAGAGTGCATTGGGAGTGATGACTGGCTGGCGTGCGTTATTGGAATACCAAGCGGTAGGGTTTTCCTCCCGAATGCGAAGGGTTTTCATTGAACAGTGCTTATGGATTACCGAATCGAGGATTTTCTGCGGGTTTTGCGCTAAGGGGCATCTGTTTTCGCGTGTTCGGCTCAAGCAAGTTCCCGAATACGTTCAAGGAAAATAAGGCTCGCAGTTGCAAACACAGAGGAATCATCACAACAAGCATGGGATCGAAAGTTCTTTATTTATTGCCGATAATCAAACATCCCTAGTACAATCTAACCAAAGAGCCTGTTTAGCACAGACTGGGGATGAGTGAGTTCGGCAATAGCGTCGCCGTGGCCGTCGAGGCGCTCCAAGATGACCTCGATCTCGTCGATGTCTTCCGGCGCGCCGCCCTGGAAGCCGCGCGACCGGGTGGAGTAGTCGACGCCGGTGTGCGTCGCCATGGCGGCCAAGCCCAAAGTGGTGCCCAGGCGGATGCCGTAGGTGGCCACCTCGTCCACGCGGTTTTCCACCGCGGCAAGGCGCTCCGCCGGCGTGTCTCCATGGCCGTTCACCTTGTCAGCCAATTGCTCCACCAGCATTTTTAGCTGGTTGAGCTCGGCGTCGCGGGCTGCAAAGTACAATGTGATGGTGATTAGTATCAGAAGCAAGATTGGATTCGGGGGCAGTTCCAGAGCTGTACCGTCGATGGTTGCCAGCAGCTGCTTGCGCTGGTCCTCCCACTCCAGTTCGGCTATGCTAGCCTTCTTGGAGACGGCTTCCAGCTCGTGCTGGGCCACCTCAAGTTCCGCCTTGAAGCGGAGAGCGTCAAGTTCCCCGTAGGGCACAGGGGAGTAGTGGTCCGACTCCGAGGAGTCGTCTGGCAGAGGTTGGTTGGCCGGCGCGGAAGACGGTGTTGACGGTTAATAATTGTATCAAAGTTCGTTTGTGACTCGCAAGCGTACAAGTCTCCCGTCGTAGTCAAGGGACCCTTCTTCCCTCGAGTGGTGAACCCAAGGTATCGAATCTGTGGAACACATGTGTGACGCAAGAGTTGATCTAGTAAAGCCAAGTAACTTCAATCTTTGGTAAAAGAGAAACCCTAATGCATCTAGATAAGAACACAAAACAAAGATAAATATAATCTACTAAAGACCGGAGAAAACAAAGTAAGATTAGGTAGATAAACCGATCTAGAGGGATCGGGGTAAGCCTTTTGTCGAAGTTCCAAGCAAGAGAAGAAGTAGCAAATCGAATCTTAATAGAAGCCTCTTTAAATCGTGGTTTCCCGTCCAAATCCGAAAACATCCGCCTTTCGAGACCCCCGTTCGTCACAACGTATCCCTATTCATGCGGGGAGCTTAGGGCGAGTCAAAAGACAAGTCGAGATTCTTTCGGAAGATCCGGCGTGTACCTCTAGCCACCGCGGCTACAAGAACACCCTATGTAATCTATCTCGAGAATAGAATTGGAATAAGCAAAGCCGATCGAAAAACGAAATCTTCGAGGAAACACTTGATCGCTAGGAAAAGATTCAACTTGATAATTCAACTATAACAATGATACATACACAAGATCACCACCGGGATCCTTCCTTGATCTTGCTTCTAGCTCGGGAACTCCGACGTGGTCTTCCATGCAAGGTTCCCACGTCGGCTAGGGAAACCCTAGTCAACTAGCTCGACCCTCTCCTCTCCGACATGGTGTCCCTCTCTTCTCTGCTCCTCGGCGGCCGAAGACGAAATCTTCTCCCCGTGGCTCTCGGTCAGGGGGCTATAAATAGCCCGATTGGCGGCTAGGGCAAAGGAGAGGGTGTTTGGGCCCTAAATGGGCACTGGGCCGACCGGGACCCGGGCCGACCGGACCGGGGCCGGCCGGCCCGGGCCCATTTAGGCCCAGCCCGAGGGCTCCTTTGCCCCACGTCGGTTCCCTTGCTTCCCGGATGTTTCCCCCTTCGCATGTAGGTCTATGTCGTCGGTTTCTCTCCGAATTGGACTCAACTCCTTGTCTTGCAAGATTCGAAGCACTTTTTCGGTCGGGTCCTCGGAGTCCGTCGTCTTCTCGGATCAAGTCCCCGGCTTCTTGGAGTTAAGTTTGCTTCATTGCATGACTTGTACGGGGCTTCAAGGTCTTGTCATGAGGTGCTTGATGAACTTATCCCGAAAGTCTTGCATTCAACACTAAAACCCCGCATAAACATTAAACTCCAAAACCGACATGCACACGTGAACTTGTTATACCACGGGGGTTAGTACCAATGGATATGGTATAAAACTAATGCCAACACCGAAGGTAAACTCATGGCTAGGTTGACAGATTTTCACCGTCAACATCTCCCCCATGCTTAAACCATGCTCGTCCTCGAGTAAGCCTTCGATGGATATCATCATTGCCAAACAATGTTTAAACTCGCATTTGATCACACATGAGAAAGCATAATGCTCTCAAAATTTTAATTCATTAAAGTTCCATAATGTACTAGCCTTCATCTCTACGGAGGGTAGATTCTTATTAAGCTTATCCCACAAGTATTAACATGCTCACAAAGTTTTAAATAGATCTCAGAATTTTTGAAATAAAGAACGACATAAAGAAAAGCTAAACCAAGCTCACAAATTTAAATCATCTCGTGTATTGCTCATGAACTCTCATCTCACTTGTCTCTCAAGCCTATATATTCTACTCCTTTCCCTCTCATATATATGTGGTAGGCTTTATATGGAGCTTTGGGAAAGTTTAGTCCTAACAAGATTTTATAAATGAGGTGTTGTCAATACAAGACAAGCTTCTCATGGTCTTACCGAGACTCGTCAAAAAGGTCATTGGAAAATAATGTTAAATCAAGGAGGGGAAAGAGAAAGATACACACACTTTTAGATGAGTGGACATGTGCAAATGGCAAAGAATGATCCCGAGGCACAAAGGAAGTCCTTGTTATCGGATTGCACATGGTTGGAAAATGAGAATGGATCTTTTCAACTTGAAGCCTTGGATGCACTCTTAGAGAACCGGGGAGTTCGCTTTACGCACATATATTTTTTTTTCTCTTTCTCATATTTCTCATCTTTTCTTTCTTTCTTTCTTTCTTTCTTTCATATATATATATTTTTTCTTTCTTCACCTTGGAAGTCACGTATATCGCCGAATTTTTTTCTTTCATCATTATATTATTTTTTTTAAAATATTCCCTTTTTGAACTCTAAAACTGCACCGTACCTACCTCCTCCCCCATGCTTAGACGTTGCTCGTCCTCGAGCAAAGAGGCGAAAAATAAGGTAGGTGCCGGAAATATTTTTCCTTGGAGAGATACTTGAAATCTTCAATGTCGGCACCGTCTTGTGATCTTCCTTGAATTGATGATCCATTCTCAACGATAGGTTGTGGTCAAGGAGGTAATCACAAAAGATGATATTTGGTTTAAGGGTGGATATCCGGCGAAGTTTGTGAGATCACCGATGCGGGGATACACAATGCACGGATAAAAGGCTAGCAAAAAGATAGATACGCAAAAATGGAATGACCAGCTTCTTAGTCTCGGGCCAGAGAAATCATGGCCTGCAATAACTCACTCAAAAATAAATCTTGTACACTAAGGTTTATGCACTCAAATATATATAAGGCTCGGATAGGTTGAGCAACACACAAGCGATATTTGTGACAAGGTTAGCAATATTTTTGAGCATAAAAGACATCTTTAATCTATTCATAACTTGAGAGCACATAAAACACTATGGGTCTTTATTTTAATCATAACCTCCGCTGAAAATTAAGCTAGCATTTAAATAAATTCAGATTTGTATTTTTAAGAGAGCACTAGCTTAAATATGCATAAATCAATTACAAAGATGAACAAAGCTGCAATTATAATCATATATCATCATGGCACGAATTTTGTAACTTTTCCAATGATATAATCAAGGTGGTGTCTTTATTAATGATGACATCAAGTTGAAATACAAACTGAAAATAAACAAACATGCTTGCTGAAATTTAAATAAAAACAGAAAAATACTACGCAAACACACATAAGCAAAAGCTGAAAATTACAGAGAAAAAGAAAAGAAAAGAAAACTAAAGTTCCTAAATCTTCTAGTCCTCCGCCGGTGGTTGATGTTGATGATCTTGATAATAATACCCTTGCTCATAATATGATTGGACGTTCCCTCCGACGAATTGATTTGGCTCCACAAGGTGAAGGCGTCCAAGTTCAAAGGCAATATTTGCGTTGCCTTCACCGAGTTGAGCTGCGTTAGCTTGCATGGCTGCGATGTTTTGAGCATTTCTTGCAGCATACCCTCAATTAATGGCCATGCTTTGTTGTGGTTGGGGATGATGAGCGTAGGACTCCGCGAAGTTAGCGTTGGGCACAACATAATTTTGTGGGGGTACCGGTGCACCACCCCCCCCATGCTTGCTCTTGTGGCCCTCCGTAATAACTTGGAGGAGGAGGGATCCCGCCGAATGGTTGCACATTGGGTTGTGCTCCACTCGCTTGTGCGGAGGATGTTCCCTCCTCTATGATTCTTCCTCTTTTGTTCTTCCTTGCGGGGACAAGTTGTCCCTCTTCCAACCAATCTTCTCTCCCTTCGTTGAAAAGCCTAAGCCTCTCGTTGGGAAGGGGTAGGTTCACTATGGCCAACCGATAACCTCCTCTCTCATCTCCACTAATGTATTTGCCTTGCCGCAAATACTCAATGCCGAGAGAGGTACCACGCAAAAGGTGGGCGGGGTTTCTTGCGATCCCCGGCCGCAAGGAAAAGGCCAACATGGAGAGGTAACACCCCGAACCAATATTACCCGCCCCCGATGTTGCTTCACAACACCAACGGTTGATCATGAGGTAAGAGGGGTCTATTGGCTGCCTGGCAATTAAAGCCGAGTATAGCCAATTCAACTCCGTGTCGGTCACCTTTGTCTCCTTCATCCTCCCCAATACCCTCTTGCACATCCAAGAGTGAAATATCCGGATAATGGGGTTGCGAATGCAATTGCATTGTTGATGGGCTTCTCCGGAGATCATGTTCCAATCCCGCTAACATGCCGGGTGGCACGTCAACTTTCTCCGGAGCTCCCTTGTGGAATCCAAGCAACTCCCTAACGTGCTCGTAGGGAACCACTTGTTGGACTCCCTCCAAACGGAATGACAAGCTTTGCACCCCATCATCATCAACGATGGGTGCAATAGTCATCAAAATTTCCAAGGCGAACCCCAAATGGGTGTCCACCGACACTCCGTTGGAGAACCGTACCCATCCGAGGTGCCCCAACATATAGTATATGTCGGTGCCAAAACCCAAGGTGTAGAGTGCTTGGTCGTCGAACTCGACGTTGGGCACAAGCCTCTTCTCAAGATTAGAGAGTCTCTCCTCCTCCTCTGCCGACAAGATGATGAAGCCGTACGAAGAGTATGTCGGGGTGTAAGGAGGTGGCGCGGTGGAGCGAGTCGATCGTCGTGGTGGCGCGGGCTGCTCCTTCGTGTGCCCACGAGGTTCGGTGAACCTCATGGAAGTGCTTCTTGCAGCCCTCATACCATCAAGGAGGAGAGCATCGTTCCTCCTCGGTGGTGCCGTATCCGTCTCCATGCTCCGGGGAGACTCGGAAACCGAGTGCCTCCTCGAAGACGTGGTTGATGACGGCTTGGACGACGACGAACTCTTCTTCTTGGAGAAGAGACTTGTGGTTTTCTTCCACATGGTTGCTGCACTCTTTTCTTCAACTAAAACTCCGGGTTGCAACCGGTAACTAGGCACTTAAACTCCTTGATTCGGATGTGGACTTTGAGTGGATTAAGGATGTGGATTTTTTTTTTGCTTGAGCTCTCAAGCTTGGGAAGGTTGGCTATGTCTACGGAGGTTTTGAGCACACAAACTTGAACACACAAACAAAGGAAGGAGAGGGAAGCTTGCCTGCGAGAAAACGGGAGCCGGGGGGGGGGGCTCCTTATGTAGGTGAGGCCGGCCTCGGTGCTCCTCCCCGCCTCGTCTTTCTTCCAAAGACGATCATTTCACCTCTCGCAACTTTCCCCGCCCGCGTGCTCCACGAGTTGCACCGCCCAAACGCTCTCGTCCACTCCTTGGTCCTTCCACTTGATGCTTCATGTTTTGGGTCATGTCCATGCTCCCTAGCTCCACTTGCTTCATATGCCACCATGAAATTCCTACAAAGTTGATGCTTGCTGCCCACCATGCTTGTCCTTTGCATGTGGAATTGCTGAAAGTTGATGAAAGGGAATCCAATGGTGCATGCATGATTACTAGATTGCCTCCATTAGGGTGTGTTTAAGGTTAAGCACTCCTCTAATTCGAAATTTAAAATATTTTTCAGAGCGATGCAAGAGCTCAAACACAATTTTAGAGAAGTTTTTAAACCGTTAAAAACAAATGTAAGTCGAAAATATTTTTCGATTACGTCGATTTCGGTCTCACCGGTATAGTTTGCCTTCATCGGTTGAGAGCGGACTTTTTTTCCCGGTTTGATCATGGGGGCATAGGTTTAGGTTCTAATTTTGGCTAAATAAGAAAGATTTTGAATAAAACAAAATTAGAATAGGCTTAAAAAAATTCTAATCCTAGAGAAACCAAGGATATAGATTTTTAAAACCAACCAAAAGTTTTGATTTCTAGGTTCACGCGAGTTCTACCACGTGCTGAATTTTATTAACACTTAAACATAAATCGTGGCTCTACTCGGGTGGTTTTAGCATGAAAAATAAGTCAACCTCAGCACCATAATGAGGGTGAAAGGTTGAGTTAGGTTCTGAAATTATTTGGTTGAGGTTTCTCGAAAAGAAAAGAACAAACAAGCACATAGGAGGGTTCATGCAAAGGGTTTATGATAAAGCAATCATTCAATCAAGAATTATGTCTCTAATATTGTTCAACCACTTCTAAGTCTAATGTCTTTGCGTAATAAAACTCAAAAACTAAATTATTAAAAATACTCGAAAAACCTGGAATCGGGTTGTCCTCCCGGTAGCTTATTCTTGACTCGACGAAACGGGTTGCCTCCCGCCTAGCGCTTCGTTTATAGTCTATAGCTAGACTTCTTTACTTGATTACTCCGTATCAACGCTCTTTGCGGGCGTTGCAATCTTGGGTACCCATTTTGGCTTAGTCATTTTTTTTGGTCTTCACAGGCTGGCTTTGTCCTTTGGTCTTGACGGATGCAACAACTTCCTTGTGGCTCGGCATCATGAACTACGGTCTTCGGTTGTGATCTTCATGGTCTCTAGTGTGATCCTTCATCTCTCCCGAATGAGCTTGAGTAGCCTTCGCCGTCTTGGGACCTTGGAGTTGTCTCGGATATTCTTCTTCGTTACCCATCGGGCGCCCGGCAAGTTGTCCCACTTGCGTCTAGCATCTTCATCACGATGAACACTTCACGTATAGAGCTTCCGACCTCCGTCACCTTGCCATCTAAATTCTTCAATATTTTCTCCATAGCCTCGAACTTAGTGACGGTGTCCTTGTTGATCTTGGACATGGTCGTACTCCACGCACTCCTTGCATGTGGATCTTGCCTCGGCGGCCTTTAGGTGTTGAGCTTCTTTCTCCATCTCCATCTTCTCCATCCTCCTCTTAAGTAAACCGATATGCCACTCAAGGAATCCGACTCGTATGCATTCGGCTCTCGCAATCGTCATGCGGATAGTTGAGACTTTGATCTTGAACGGCCTCCCGGCGTCTTGAAGGTTTATGATAGGTAGATCAACGATGTCGGGGTGCGCGGCGCTCCGGTGGTTGAGGTTGATCTTCCTTTGGACTTGGAGGTGGTGATTCCCTTGGAGATTTTGACGGTCCTTCGACTTTGGATCTAGGGTTTCCAACCCTTTAGCTTGTGTCGCACGTCACCTTTGCCTCGTAAAGTTTTCCTGGATCATCCAAAAAAAGTTTGGGTTTCTTGGAGAGGTAGCCAACCATCTCCGGTTAGGGTTAGCAATAAGCAAAGTATGCAAAAACTAGAAAGGAAAAATAAATCTATGAAAACTGGGGTTAGACAAACTAGATTAGATGTATTTTGAGGATGATCAAAGTTTAGTAGATGCAAAAAGAAAAACAAAAAGAAAACTGAAAATTACAAAAAGGCAATAAAAAACCAAATCTTGATCACTTGTTCCCCGGCAACGGCGCCAGAAAAAGGGGCTTGTTGACGGTTAATAATTGTATCAAAGTTCGTTTGTGACTCGCAAGCGTACAAGTCTCCCGTCGTAGTCAAGGGACCCTTCTTCCCTCGAGTGGTGAACCCAAGGTATCGAATCCGTGGAACAAATGTGTGATGCAAGAGTTGATCTAGTAAAGCCAAGTAACTTCAATCTTTGGTAAAAGAGAAACCCTAATGCATCTAGATAAGAACACAAAACAAAGATAAATATAATCTACTAAAGACCGGAGAAAACAAAGTAAGATTGGGTAGATAAACCGATCTAGAGGGATCGGGGTAAGCCTTTTGTCGAAGTTCCAAGCAAGAGAAGAAGTAGCAAATCGAATCTTAATAGAAGCCTCTTTAAATCGTGGTTTCCCGTCCAAATCCGAAAACATCCGCCTTTCGAGACCCCCGTTCGTCACAACGTATCCCTATTCATGCGGGGAGCTTAGGGCGAGTCAAAAGACAAGTCGAGATTCTTTCGGAAGATCCGGCGTGTACCTCTAGCCACCGCGGCTACAAGAACACCCTATGTAATCTATCTCGAGAATAGAATTGGAATAAGCAAAGCCGATCGAAAAACGAAATCTTCGAGGAAACACTTGATCGCTAGGAAAAGATTCAACTTGATAATTCAACTATAACAATGATACATACACAAGATCACCACCGGGATCCTTCCTTGATCTTGCTTCTAGCTCCGGGAACTCCGACGTGGTCTTCCATGCAAGGTTCCCACGTCGGCTAGGGAAACCCTAGTCAACTAGCTCGACCCTCTCCTCTCCGACATGGTGTCCCTCTCTTCTCTGCTCCTCGGCGGCCGAAGACGAAATCTTCTCCCCGTGGCTCTCGGTCAGGGGGCTATAAATAGCCCGATTGGCGGCTAGGGCAAAGGAGAGGGTGTTTGGGCCCTAAATGGGCCTGGGCCGACCGGACTGGGCCGGCCGGCCTGGGCCCATTTAGGCCCAGCCCGAGGGCTCCTTTGCCCCAGGTCGGTTCCCTTGCTTCCTGGATGTTTCCCCCTTCGCATGTAGGTCTATGTCGTCGGTTTCTCTCCGAATTGGACTCAACTCCTTGTCTTGCAAGATTCAGGCACTTTTACGGTCGGGTCCTCGGAGTCTGTCGTCTTCTCGAATCAAGTCCCTGGCTTCTTGGAGGTAAGTTTGCTTCATTGCATGACTTGTACGGGGCTTCAAGGTCTTGTCATGAGGTGCTTGATGAACTTATCCCGAAAGTCTTGCATTCAACACTAAAACCCTGCATAAACATTAAACTCCAAAACCGACATGCACACGTGAACTTGTTATACCACGGGGGTTAGTACCAATGGATAAGTTATAAAACTGATGCCAACACCGAAGGTAAACTCATGGCTAGGTTGACGGATTTTCACCGTCAACAACGGGTTCCATTGAACAAGCCTAAAACAAACAGGATCGTCAGAAACAAAGGGAAATCTCAGACAAGTAATGAAGAGAAGATGGCGATCATTGCCTCCGACGCGAACTGGCGTGGCTCCCTTCCGCCTCGTCGGCGGCGCGACGCCTGTTGTTGCTCCCCGCCATTGGTTCTTGGGGCTGCGCTGGTGATTGGGAAGAAAAGCTTGAGGTTGGCGAAGAATTGAAGGCTAAAGGCTTGGTAAAGAGCTGGGGGCACCTACGGTTTTATTTATAGGCCTGGTGAAAAAATCGTGGCCTCACATCGTGGTGCGTATCCCGAAAAAATTGGAAGGTGGAGAGGTTTCCTTAACCGATTCGCCGTCGGGTCGTTTGGAATTCAAAGCTGAGTCGTATCTGGCTCGGCTAATTGCAGTTGGGGTGCCGTTCGGGTATGGCACTGTTTGACTACTAATTACCGAATGGATCGTTCAGAGTTGCAGTCAAAATCATGCAAGGAAAAGGAAAGCGAACTCATGAAAGGCAAATGTTGCGAGAACGGTCAGTTTGGTTACACATAGCTCAGTACAGCTAAATGTTTAAATATTTTGCGATTACATTGGAGGCATTTGATATTTTTTGGCGGATATTCTCCATCCGTTCCTGGTAATCTTTCTGGGCATTGGACAGGACGGTGAGTTCTGCCTCGCATTGATTCACTTCAGTTATGGCCGATGATGCTTCCTCTTGGGTTTTCTCTATCAAACTGGGAAGTTCGGCTATTTTCTTGTCATCAGCTTCTATTTCGGCACACAAATCTTTCAGCTCTGCCTCCAATGCGGCCTTTCTGGTGATTTTCAATTCACGAGCAGCTTGCAGATTGGTCAATATTCCCTTGTGGCTCTCAGTTTGGGATTATGCTCCCTTTGCAGCTTGTTCAGCTTTGGCTTTCTTTTGCTCAAAGCTGGTCGGGAAGACACACTTTTCAAGGCTCGCCTTATTGCCACATAATGAATATCCAGACCAGAGATGGGATCCAACGAAGTCTTGATGTCTTCAGGGAGCTTTTGGCTGATGGGCTCAAGCATTCCTTCGAAATAATCGACATCTCTGATTTGGTCTCGAGCATCCTTCTGCAGCCAGGCAAAGATTTCTTTGAGCCTTGCTTGGATTTCCTCTGATAGGGCTTGAGTTCCTCCTTCTCTTGTTTCGGCAGCTGGATTATTCTCCGCTAATGGGTTTGATGATGATGGAGTTTGATCCTGAAAGGGTAACGTTGCCGAATCAAGAGTGGTTCATTGAAAGTAAAGAAGATAACAGAGTTAAGTGCATGTGCTTACCTCGTGCCTGACTTCCTGAGCTGGGGCAAGGTTTTGTTCAGTTTCAGTGGGGATTTCTTGAGCCACTGGTGAAAGAGGAGTCTGAGGAGCTCTTGGCAAAGCTGAGGCTTCTGTTTGAAAGGGTGTTGGTGCAGTCTCTGGCATATCTGAAGCTTCTGGCTGAAGAGGAGGTGGATTTACCTCTGTTATAGTTGGGTTTTCTTCCTGGCCAATAAGGGATTGAACCCTTAAAGGACTGGAAGCCTCTGATTGGATTGAAGGGTTCATCTCTGGTGAAGCTGGTGCCTCAGTTTGAGCAAGGGGTGACTGGGTCCCTGATGAGGATGAGATCTCTACTTGAGCAGATGGCTCAGCCCTTGGTGGACTGACATGTTGAGGGACAGGGGTGTCCACAGGATGATTCACCAGTGTTTCTTCTGCGAATATCAAATTAAGGGTAAATGCCAGTGTTGATCTTTGAGGAAAAGGTAATAAAGGTCATACTAGTGGATGAAGCATTGGCAGGTTCTGAAGCTGAAGGCTGCTGGATTCTAGTCTGAAATTGCACAAGGTGAAATTTGTCAGAATAAGAATAATCTTGTGATTAAGAAAGAGGAAATCTTACCTCAACAGGGACTTTCTTGGTGGTTCTTTTCCTCTTGGCAGCTGGAGGTGCAATCAGAGACAGGCCTTTTCTCTTGTCAGCAGTGGCACTGAAGAGAATTGGGTCCATTGTGGCATACCTGGTCATCAGTTGAGCCAAAGTTGGGGATTTAAATCCCGAGAGCGAGTAAAGCGGGTATACTGCATTATAAATGATTGTCCTGGCTTGAGGGGCAGGCACTGTATTCTGCACGGAATGATCAAGGTCATGGTTAGTAAAAGGAATGTCTGATCTGAAGAGAAAGACAATTATGTGTTACCTCTGAAGTTGGTTGAAAATCAGGCATCAGCTCCAAACAAAATGAGTGCACTGGCTCACTGAAAATATGGTCATGAAATTCTTGCCACCAAGAGTTGAAGGTGGGATGAGTTATTGTTGTGGGTGTGAAAGGCCAGGTATAAATAGTTGGACTACATTTATACTCAAAGACCCTTCTGGATTGCATATTTTCCTTGATTTCCTCTCTGGGTTTGAGGAATTCATGCAGGAATAATCTTGGGGCATCTGGCCCACATCCAAGCTGTCGGGCCACCATATTTGGCTGATAGTATTCATAAGTGCTGTGGTTTAATCTCCCTCCACAAAATTCAGCTGGCGAAGGACATGGATGGATCAAGATGTTGAAGATCTCTTGGCGTCCAGTCTCAAAGGAGAATTCACAGTGGAGAGTTAAATTGTCATTATCAAGATAAGGAAGCCAAAGAGGGTTAGGGAAGCCTTTGAAGAAGAGCTCGAAAAGCTGGCTGACATTCTGATTGATGGAAACAGTTGAAGCAGCCTCTCCATAGGTTTGGCATCCTCTGGTGATCTGAGTTTCCCCTTCATGATAGCTGGATGAGGGGAAAAGCCAGGTGTTGAGGTCAATGCTGACAATCTGGTGCATATGCAGTTGCAGCCACATCTGTACAAACCACCAAGGGCCGTTGACACATAGTATCTTCTGGCCGGTATGCATTTGGGTGACAGTCTGATGTAGCATATGGTACACACTACCCAGGAGGTATTTTCCAAGAGGAATGCGTTTACCACCAGCCAAATGGGTAGCCATTACAATGTGATTCAGAGTGGGTTCATTGGCTTTACCACAAAAAATAAATCTGCACAACCACACGTTCAGGAATGCTCTGTATTCGACTTCACCCAGGGGGCCATCCTTCATGTGATTCTGGATATATGATTTATACCCACTTCCTGGTTTCACCCCTGTTTGTCTTGTGGAACCTTTGTAGTCCCAGGGATACACGGATCCTGAAACATCAAGGCCGGTGATCATATATACGTCGGCCAGAGTTGGGGACATTGGGCCGTGACCAAAGAGGAAGGCATTGACGCCGTTTGACCAAAAGTGACAAGCTGCTATCAAAAGGTCTTCGTTCTTCGGGGTCTCGGCCAGAGAAAGCTCCAAGCATTGAGCAATACGGAGGTTGTCCCATGTTTGGGTCTTGGCACTGTTGTCTGCAAGCACCCTTTTGTACCAATTTCTCCAGCCCGCAATTGGGGGCAAGGGCCAATTCTTGAAGGCGTCCTGCCACAGGGAAGGCTTAGATAAAGCCGCTTTAAAGGGGATTCTTTGGGATTCGGCTGCGATGAACTCGCGAGGATCGGAAATTCCCACAGGACCAAGGAAGTAAGACGTCGAATTGGCCCCAGTGCGGATTAAGAGGTCGGTGGAAAGCTCCTGTTGAGAGAAGGTGGAGAAGGAATCTCAGGTGAAAATCGAAAAGTTAGTGCCGAATGAAGCTTACAGGGATGGAATTTACCTGAGCAGCTTGATTTTTGACCTGCCATTGGGGATTTGAGCTTGGGGAAAAGATGACCTGGGGTTTGGATCTGGACGGAGGCTCCGATGGATTGCAAGGAGAGAGAATAGGTGTTGAACAGATTCAATTTGAAGACGTTGGCAACTGGAGTCAATTTCGGAATAAAATCACTTTTATCCCGTAATTGAAGGGGCATATGTTAACACCAAAATTTGGTATAGGAAGGAGTCTGATTTGTGGGCCTAGCTTGGTGAAAAAATCCGTCCGGAAGAAGGAAGGTCTTTCCAGAAAGATTCGGCAAAGGAGTTCGCGGTCGGCAATTAGCTTCCGTTCGGCAAGGAAACTGTTTGTGCTGATTTTGCGGGACTGCATGATGACGTGGCCCGAGCGGAAGGGACGAATGGATGGATAAGCGATCGCATTTAGAGATAAGTTAGGTATCAAATATTGTGCTCGTAGTCCATTCGGAGTCGTGCCATGACAGGGTATAAATACAGACGCTGGATGTATGTAATTGAATTCGAAACATTCTCATAACAATCCGGCTTTACGCCAAACCCTTGAGTCCTTGTCGTGTCGTCGAGTTTTGCGAGAGGGCTCATCGATCCGTCGACCTCCATAAGTATCGGCAACCTTGTATCATGTCTAGTATCATGCGGTGGATTTAGATCGTGATGCAAGTAGTCTTGTTACCATGCTTAGTATCATGCGGTAGATTTAAGCTTGGTTCAAGAGGGTTTCTTGTTAGATCATGAGCCATGCGGTGGGCTAAGATCTAGCTTGGAGCTATTTATCGGCTCTATTGGATTTTGGCAAGATCCAATAAATTCATTAAGTTACCCTGTGTTACTTTGAGTTTTTTTACTTTATGTTTAAATTCATATAACACTCTTTTACCCAATTTAGATTGATTTGGATCAGCTTTATCTTGTTTCGTGGTCTTTACATCGCACGTTTATATCTTGCTTCAAAAGGCACGTGGATCACGTGTTTATCAAATAGCCGAAACCGAACCAATCTAGGTTCTTACATGTTGCGGGTTCAATCTTGTTAATTTTGCGTAAATCTTGAAAGAACCAGGTATCATGCAATAGATACAGGTTTTAGGGTTGTTTTAAAGCTAGTCATCCGGTGGATTAGATCTTTAATTCAATCTGATAGATTTATCATCTTTGGCGACGTTTGTTCCTTCTTCATGGACCCCGATTCGGTACTGTACTGGTACCGTATTCGGTTATGCTTTCACGAGTGAAACGTGTTTATAAGTTATGCTTTAAATATTGCATGCTTTTAGCTTTCCATATATAGATCGTATCATGTGGTGGATAGATCTATTTGTGGTTAGTGGTGTGATTTTCAAACAAGTTGTATCATGCGGTGGATAGATTTGTTTGGCATCATGCTTGACGGGTTTTAAAGTACCTAGACATGCGGTAGACTAGTGCTTTGGGCCTATGCATGCTTGTTTATTACATATTTATGATCATGCTTTACTTCATTTATTGTTTATTGTTATTTATCATGGAGGATCGGTCATGGCTTCGTGCACGTGCAATTTCTATTCAAATAAAGACTGATTTTTCGTCATGCTTATGTCATCCATTCGGCTATGTTCTGTTTCGCACTCTGAAGCTCCCGAATGGTATCTAGTTTGCTGGCAGATAGCTTATTATAGCTATATGTCATCTCACCTGGCTTTATGGCTGTAAATATGGAACTGTCTGGTACCACCCGGCAAGTTCCAAGCTTTGGAATTTAACTACTTTGTCTTTTGTTAATTTTCAGGAAAAATTGACTGGCACGTCTTGGAATCTTTTTGCGTGTGAAGCTAGCTTGTTCGGCTTGCTGTGTGCTTGGTGTAAGCTGCAGATTTTGCGTCAACACACCGTGAATGCCCCTCCCATACGCCCACAGCCGTCGGCGGCACTGGCCGAGATGGAGCGACTCAAGGTTTTTTCTGATTTACAGCAAGTTACTGAATTTCTACATATCTTCACTTTTCGTTGTAACATTGGTATGAACAATTGCAGGCGGCCTTAACCGCGGTCGAGCAGCGTGTGGAAGAACAACAGGGGCAGTAGCAGCAGGTGGCCGATCAGGTGGCCCAGCAGGTGGCCCAGGCGATGGCCACACACCACGCGGTGATGCAGCAGTGGGCGGCGATGCAGCAGTCGCAGATGACCGCGCACATGCAAGCATGCATGCAAGCTTTTCAGAATGGTCTACCGATGCCCCCGCCGCCTGTGATGCCCCCGATGCCCACACCGATGATGCTCCCCCCCCCTACGGTCGGTTCTCCTGCTGTGAGTTACTTGACATATTTCTTCTTTCATTTCGAACATTAGAGACTTAGAGAACGTAGAGATTTAGACTCACTTTGAAACCTAGACAAAGTAGAGACTTAGACAATTTAGATTATAACTTGGTCAACTTTCTTTGTCTCATGCCTTTTACTATTTTTTTCAAAAAACATATCGGCGGCATGGAATACTCTACATGGGTCCCTAGCCTTGTCACCGGTGATCCAGCAGCAATTGTTTCCACCGGAGTTCCGCAGTACGCCACCGCCTCAGTGAGCCGCACCTTTTTATTTGCATTGTGGACTTGTCTATGAACTGTGATGAACTATGTGCACTGTCGATGAACTGTGATGAACTATGTGCCTTGTCGATGAATTGTGGACTTTTGTGTGCACTTATCGATGAACTTCGGACTTCGGTGTGCATTAGTGATGTATATTATTATATATGATGCCGGTGATGGATATTGTGACATATATGATGCATGTTGTGATATATATGATGCCTGTGATGGATATTGTGATATATATGTCATGTATATGGTTTTTGGTAATTTTTGGACATGAAAAAACAGAAAAAATAAAATAATTTTGTCAATTTGCCGTGTGTCGTGGGGCAGGCGCACCGCAAATTGACCTAAAAGGGCTGCCAGAATAGTCCCTTTGCCGTGCGCCTGGGGCCGCGCACGGCACATTGACCATTCTTTGCCGTGCGCCGAGCCACCAGACGCACGACAAAGCTAATGGTGCACCGGGCGCCTGGACCAACCTTTGCCGTGCGTCTAGCCACGTGGCGCACGGCAAAGGGAGCAGTCCACCGTGCTCTTGGACCAATCGTTGCCATGCGCCGTGCTACGTGGCGCACGGCAAAGGGCAGGGTCAATCTTGCGCCTTGACCATTCTTTGCCGTGCGCCTTGCCACGTGGCGCACGGCAAAGAGTACTACCGTCCCCGTGTGTGCTCGGGGGCGCACGGCAGAGAGGGTGTGACGTCGTCTCCCCGTGGACGGCCGTCAACACCTTTTCTTTGTCGTGCGTCACCTATTACGCACGGCAACGAACTGTGCTGTGCGTTGCCTTTTCCCAAAGCGCACGACAAAGTTCTTTACGGGTTAAAAATGAGCCGGGCGCCCTTTGCCGTGCGCTTTGAAAAAATGCGCACGGCAAAGGTGGTGCCGTGCGTTTTCCTCCCTTTGCCGTGTGCCGACAAAGAGCACGATTCCGGTAGTGTACGTCCTCACTAGGGCATGATCATGGTCGATGTTAATTACATGGACTCATGTGAACACTGCTGGCCATGTTCGGACATACATGGCCCTCTAATACATCCTGTACTGTTTGGACATAAATGGCCCTTTAATCATGTATGACTTCACCGAGTAGTGTGGCGCAACAGTATCTACTACTATATCAAGCATCTTCCCATCGATGTTCACATTGTACACACCTGTTATCTTGTGTGTGAATGCTGCCAACGGTGTCAATTTGGACATAAATGAGTCTCTAATCTTGTACTTCACTGCCACTTGTTGCAGATTATACCTTTGCTTGCTAGGTGTAGATACATGAACCAAAATGGATTTTGGAGACTATGATAGCTACTAGTTAGACAGCTGGTTCATTGTACCTTGGTGTTGTACGAGGATGGCGTTAAGTTGCTTCGGAACGAACCCCAATGGATGGGACCGATGTAACTTTCACTAGAGAAACACAAGCGTTACTATAACGGTGATCGGATTTCTAGTGCATCTCGCACTAGGCACAAATGATTTGTGCTTTGGAGGCTAAAAGGGGTCTTTCTTTGGCGGGTGGAGTTCCCGCCGGCCGACATTGTGCCAATACCAATCGCCTCGGTCTTGGCGGGTGTCCGCCCGCCAACATAGAGACCTTAGTGCTTTGGCGGGTGCTTAAGTCCCCCACAAACACCGATGTTTTCGGGCCGGCGCAAAAAAGCTCAAACTAAATAGCAAAAAAAAAAACTTTTTGGAGGAGGAACCCCACTAGCCAGGCACCCGCCCGCAAGTCGTGCAGCTTTTCGCGTAAGGTCGCGCCGCTAAGGGTCAGCAAGACTCGAACCCGGGACGTCCATGCTTGCATGAAACCTCCTCTACCACTACACCACACACTCATATGCGTCTATATCCAGTTTTCACTGTACTCATATTATACTATGTCGAGTGTAAATCATTTTTAGGCTCTAAACGGATTCAAATTTAAAACTTGTCAACTACAAAGTTTAATACGTTTTGAGATCAATAACTTTTATTTGGGGAGTTTTTTCATTTGAAGCTTTTAATTTGTTTAATGATAATATTTTTAGGTAAATAGAACAGGTATTATGTCCTCACTAGCCCAGATCCGTGATCAATGTCTGTGATCAATGTTCGACATTCATAACATGGATGCTTGTGAACATTTCAGATATAAATGGCCCTCTAATCATGTATTACTTCACTGAATAGTGTGCACAACAGTATAAACTCCTAAGTCAAGCAAGTTCCTACCTATGTTTCAAATTGAACACTGTTATCATGTGTATGAACACTGCCGACCGTGTTTGGACATAAATGGCCCTCTAATCTTATACTTCACTGCCAATTGTTGCAGATTGTACCTTTTCTCATCATGGAACAAGACTTGGCAGCAAAGTATATGTAGTCGATATAGTCAATGGACCAATTTGCTAGGTAGGTGCAGAGACATGAACCTAGATGGGTTTTGGAGAAGATCGAGCTGTATGTGGACGGCAGCGGCGGAGCTCATCATGGAACAAGACATGGTGGCAAAGTATATGTAGTCGATATAATCAATGGACTTGCTCGAATTTCTAGAAAAAATCCCTGAAATTTATTTAATTTAGAAAAACAAACCATGGCTATTTTCCTACACTATATTATATTTCCTGTAAAGAAAAAGAAATATTGGAAGATTTTTAAATTGGGAGGAAATCGTTGTTTGTGAATTATTTATAGATTTCATGGGCTACCAGCAAGGTTCACGAGACACTTGAAATAGTGTTTGCGAATAGATGTATGTAGGGTTAGATCTGAAAAAGGTAACATGTTGGACTTATTTGTGAAGATCGAGAATGTAAAACCCCGGATTTCCATAGAAAACCCGAATCCCTGTACCATCACGATAGTCCCTGGATCAGTGGCTATCGCGTATAGAATGTCTCACAGATAGCAATACAAAGTCATACATCGCATCACACATAAGCAGTAGTACATAACTTAATACATGTCCATTATGGAGTACATCATTGCAAGCCTCTTGGTGGAGGAGTTCGGGTTGCCGCTCAGACTTGTAGCGGGCCGTGACTTTGGAGGGGCACAGCGTTAGCCACGACGGCGCGGTTCGCGGTGGTTTGCTTAGAGCTCTTCTCCCAGGTTGTGGTGGTGTAGTGTTTTGTTGTGTGTGTTGTTCCTGTGCGTTGTGATGTTGTGGTGGTGTTAGCTTCGGCTCGTGGTGTAAAATTGCTTCTTCTTATTAAATGACAGAGCCGGTAGCTAGCATCTCAGAAGGGTCTCCATCTTTTATTCTTCTCGCCATAGGCATCCTTGAGCGAAGCGACGCATCTCACAGTCGTACCATCCATCGGCGTTGTTGTCGTACTCGGACTCGTACCCTCCACACCCAAAGTCTATCCCCAAGGATTCAGATAGGTCCACATCACCAACTGTATGCAGCTTTAAGTGGCCTAACTTCTAAAGGGAAGAGAAAGAGACAAGGAAGTAGCTCGGGTTTCTTATGCAGCAGCAGCAGAGCAATATCAAGATATCTCCGACAAGTTCCCAACCTAAAGCTCTCAACACAGCTCGGAACCACCTGGTCATCCAGGGCCCCGTCTCCACTACCTACCTCCATCTAGGATCGATGCGAGAACTTTATCTCCTCACACCTCAATGGTTGCTATCAGATCTGCGAGGTAGAGGGAGCCACCCTCCTCTCCCCGGCTGCAACCACGGCTCACCACACTCTCAACTATAGGGAGAAGGTACAAATCCCAAAACATGAGAACAAAGCTATCAGGGGACATGTCCATAGCCAGGACATGGCTATAGCTATAGATCGAACAACTCTACAAAGCGTGTACACCTGAACCCAACCCGGAATGGCACCCGACTGGTGTACGGCTGACCGAGCCCATCCTACTGTGTGAACTCTCGGTAGTTACGGTACCATCCAGCATCCGGCCCTCAAAACGATCTCCCCCTCATAAGGGATTGCACCGGAACTATGAAATGCCCTCGTGTGGCCACACGAGAGTCGCACTGAGAGGGTGGTCACACCTCCACCTCTCCCCCACTGATACCCCGCTATCCTGCTAGCAGGTATGGTTCCGCACTGCCGAGCTCAACTCGGCCCTGACCCCACGCTCAGCGGGATGGTGTGTACGTAAAGGTCCCGTGAAAAGGTCTGTCACTCGGTTTCAGACCGTGGCGATCCTCCGAGCGCAAGTAAAACCCCAACACCTAGGCTCCTAAAAACCGTAAAAGTGGGGACACACTAAGGAGTGTACCCCCATCCCCGATCCCAGATCGGTTGTTTCGAGCTCACCCCCGCCAAAGTGCCCAAAACGCCTTCTCCTGCCGGTTTTATCCTACTCATGCCAAGAACCACTGTTCCCATCCCAACACATGCATCGCGAAGCACATCGTATGTAACGCAAGAGTATCATGGAACTCGTCAAGCATGTTCACATCAAATATATTGTACACGCCGGCTGATTTGCTAAGAAGGGAAAATGCTACAATGCACGGTTAAAACAAAAAGCGTACTTGTAAATATTACGGGACGGTAACAATAATTGTTGATTTGTTTTTCCTCAACACTTCTTTTGAAACTTTATGTGTTGCACAAACGAGGAGTTGTGCTATAGGTATGTTATAGGTTGTTGGGAAGCCTGGTCTACCCGCCGCTAGCACAAAATGAAGCCAACGTAATCGTGTAAGTATATATGCATGTAGATCATTGCGGATTATACCTTTAATTTGCTCGTCGTCAAACAAGACTTGGCCGCGAAGCGGATGTAGTCAATAGACCGATCTCGCTTGGTTGTTATAGAGACATCATCCACCCAACCTTGATCAATTTTGGAGACTATGATAGCTACATGTTGAAATGGTTGTTAATCCCGCATAAATGCATGCAAGACGGGATATGCAAATGACAAGCGGGACGACGACATCCGGCGTTGGGGCACTATAAAAGGCGTTTGGGAGCTTTGCTTCAAGGTCACCAAAAAACCAAGAAAGCAAGGACTCGCCCAAAGTAGAGAAAATGACAACGCCGGTCAAGATTGGGTCATTCGGCGGTAGAGGCACTAGTGGTAAAGATATTGATCCAAGCCAAGCGCCAAAAATCCTAGAGAAGATCGAGATTTGGAGCTCAGCTGATGGACCAGGTTCTGGTGGATTCATCAGCGGCATCCGCTTCACATACGTTGACACCAGTGACAAACGACGTGTCATCCCAAGCCCGGATACTGCGTGGGGCACAACCGATGGTACTGCTCACGAGCCGGTACGAACCTCGCTTGGTTTCAGTATAATTCAGTTACTCCATTTAATTATAACCCCCTTTGCTTTGTTACAGTTAATTTTAAAACTGTTGGTATTGTTATGTGGCCTTGTTAATCCCCTGCCCGCAAAACTAAGTGGCACAAGTCAAACATGCATGTCTCCTGATACTCTATATCCCCAATTTCTACGGAGTATATATAATATATACGCTTATTATTACGTGTGTGGGCATGCGGTCAAGGTTGATATTGCAAGGCAGGAGTACGTTAACAAGATCGGTGGCAGCATTGGAAGTGCTGTTGGTGGTGAGTCTGGCATCATCACTTCCCTAACATTCACCACCTCCCATGGAAAAACTAAGACGTACGGGGATCCAAACAACGGGACTAAATTCGTTGTGCCACTGGACAATGCTGGCATCTTCGCCTTCTTCGCTAGCACCAGCAGTACCTGCCTCAATGCAGTGGGCATGTACGTCCAACCCTACCCATGAACTGCATCGAGCCGCTCCTGCCAAGCTAGCTTGTGTGTGTTTGTGTGTAGCTTAAATAAAATGAGGATCTGCCAAGCTAGCCATGTGGGGTGCGATGATGGATACAGAATGGATGGATCCTTGTCCACGCGTGTGCTTTGTATTCTCGTCCTGTTTGTTTGTACCCACCCACTCATGTACCGTAATGAATAAAAGTCTCGGAAACTAAGTATGTTCCTGAGAAATTAACAAACCCGCATGGACCTTATTATTAACTATATATATATACTATATATATATATATATATATATATATATATATAGACTATATATATATATTCATATACTATATATATCAGAGTTCCCTATTAGCCTTAGCCTAAATTATTTAACATATGTCTAGCTACCAAATCCATTTTTTTCATTGCACGCATCAACGTACTCCATCACTTAAAAAAAGCCCAATCTCTTCACCTAAAAATCCTCAAGTGGTGAAAAAAGCCGCTCCATCCTCACGCCTTGCCAAAATATATTGGTCGTCGCTGCAATAATCCATTCGGTCTTGTTCGACGATCATGGGCCCGGCATCCGTCGACCTCCGTCGTTCATTGTATTGTCCCACCTTCCCTCCTCGCATCTCCACACCGCTCCGAAAATTAGCTCAAACGGAGTCAAAATTTGACAAAGTGAAAATGATCCAGAGAAATGAGTCAAGCCATTGTAGCACAATTATCTCCGGGACATGTGGGATAGGCGGCCCACACCGAGGAGGGGCGGCGATCGGGATGCCGAGATGCGGTCCGAGAGAGAGAGAGGGAGAGGGAGAGAGAAAGAGAGAGAGAGAGAGAGTGAGAGAGAGAGGGAGAGGGAGAGAGAAAGAGAGAGAGAGAGAGAGTGAGAGAGAGATATGAGGTGGACGTGGAAATGCATCTCGGAGAAGTCGCCGCTGCCAGTTCTCGTCGTAGGGGAAGGAGTGTCCGACACTACCGAATCTCGTCGTCGGGGCAGGAGGAGTGCCCGCCGCTACCAGATCTCTTTGTTGGCGAGGAGCACCTGCCGCCGCTAAATCCGGTCGTCGCGACCGTCGCCGCACCCTACCGACGCTATGCCACCGCACCCTCAACCTAGTTCTCGTTGTCATGTCCTCCGGTGCTTGCTACCTCCACCAATCCATGCCCCACCGGTGCTCCTCACCACATGCAAGAGGTAAGGGGAGAGTGAGGGGGGGAGTGGGGCGGTGATGGGGCAACACTACACTTTAAAGTGTTAGGTCTCATTGAGGTCTACAAGTTTGATGTTAAGATTTTGTATGCAACAACTCATTTGGAAATTCCGATGTTATAGATTTTGAAATTGGAGAAATTAAATAGATATTTTGAAATATTAATCTATCTCAAGCGAAAAAGTAATGAATTTTTATATAAAGTTTGTATGCATTGATCCGAGATCATATGAAAAAGTTATGAAGTTTTTTCCATGAGAACATTTCCGAAGCGGGTGATGACATCATTCACTTCGAAAATGGGAATATTTCTAGGAGCATGTGATGGCATCCCTTTCACCCACATGATCATGGTATACATATGAATATTAAGAATCCACAATTAAGGAAAAACACTAAGACTCGTTAATTTGTTTGATTATCATATTTTTAGGTAATAGAACCGGTATTACCACTACCGGAAAGACGCCCTTTGCCGTGCGTTAAATGCTTTGTCGGGCGCTTTCTATCGGGCGCACGGCAAAGGCCACTCTTTGCCATGCGCCTACGACACGCCGCACGGCTTCGACAAACGCACGGTGCAGATCTCTTTGCCGTGCGTCGTCCCACAGGTGCACGGCAAAGAGTGGCCTTTGCCGTGCGTCGGACAGGGGCGCACGGCAAAGAGGCCCAAGCACGTGCGCCGCCCGTGACACGGTGGACGGCTGGGGCGGACGCTAACGGTCGTTAGCCTTTGCCGTGCACCCCACATGAACGCACGACACGGATGTATCTTTGCCGTGCGTCCCACATGAACGCACGGCACAGATGTATCTTTGCCGTGCGTTTCGTGCCGGCGCACGGCAAAGATTATTTTAAAACTTTGGTTTTTTGATTTCTTTTGATTTTTCCACTACAAATGCATTACTTTGTACTCAGTATCTCAAATTGGTACTCATCTCGATTTATTTGGTACTTTTTATGAATTTCTTTCCTTAAAAAGGATTTTCTTCACATAAATCAAAATTGAACTGCAAGTACATGAAATGATAAGGTAAAGTTCGTGGAAAAATGATATTCGTGTAATTGAGTCCTTTTTAAGACCTTACCGACCACATTGGTTGAAATTATGTACATTTGATTCACGAAGGATGAGAATAGACGTTCGTTGTTAAAGTTTTTTAATTGTAAAAAATGCAAACAAAGTTAGAAAATCATGAGATTCATGGAGACGTCATGATATGGTATGGGAAAGTTGTGATAAAGAGTAGGGAAGGTTTTGAATATTTCGTCACGTATAGTATTTACAAACTGAAGCATCTCACTAGAAGTTCTAAAATTTGAATTTTGTTTTTGACTTCAAAACGTTTTCTCTAGTGAACATACAACATGCAATTGTCTCGTGTTAGTTTATGATAATTTTTACATCCATTTAAACATTTATGCATAATATTTACAAAAAATTAAAATTCAGTGTAGGCTCTTTGTCGTGCGCCATCCCAAAGAGGCGCACGGCAAAGGCGGATGGGCCCACATGCCAGTCAGGCACTGTGGGCGTCGACCCACGGCCGGTCACTGGGTCGATCGTTGCCGTGCGCTATCCCTGTGCGGCACAGGGCAAAGGCAGGGCACCTTGACTGGCATGTGGGCCCTTCTGTGCCGTGCGCCAGACCCCCGAGGCGCACGGCAAAGGCTGCGGGCCCACATGCAGTCAGGCACTTGGGCACCTTGAGCGGCATGTGGGCCGTCTGTGCCGTGCGCTGGACCCCCGAGGTGCACGGCAAAGGCACGGTTGGGCATCAAGGCTGGCAGGTGGGCCCGTCTTTGCCGTGCGCCAGTCCCCCGAGGCGCACGACAAAGATTACACGGCGGTCACTGTGTCTGCTCTTTGCCGTGCGCCGTGACCCGAGGCGCACGGCAAAGACTGGGGTTAACCCTACCTCCGGACCCGTTTCTTCCCCACACTCAAACGCCCCAACCCCAACCCGCCGCCGCCGCGCCTCCGCCCCCGCCCTCGCCGTCGCGCCCCCTCGCCGCGGCGCGCCCCCGCCGCCTCCGGCGCCACCCCCCGCCCCGCCCTCGGCTCGCCGCCGGCTCGCCCCCCCCCCGCCCCACCACCGCCGCCCACCCCCCCCCCCGGCCGCGGGCGTCACCCCCCCGCCCCCGACCCCGACCCCGGTGCGCCACCAACTCGGCCCCGCCCCCGCGGCGGCCCCCCCCCCGGCTCGGCCCCGCCCCCGGCCGACGGGGCGCCCCCACCGGCCTCCCCTGCTCCGGCGGCGGCGCCCCCGGTGGCGGCGCCCCCGGCCGGCCACCACTACAATAAGGAGGAGGAAAGGAAGAAGGGGGAAGGGAAGGAAGGGAAGAAGGGGGAATGAGGAGAGGGAGAAGTTGGAGAGGGAGACGGAGGATGGGTGGTGCTCTCCGGCCGTGATCTCACACCATGCCGTCTCGACACGTACGCCATCCTCTCGGTGAGCACTCCCTCAACCTCTATCGCATTTAGATGAAACTACTATGATGATCTATCGTTTTTTACATAAATGAGTAGTGATGCATAACTATGTGATGACCTATGTAAGATTAAATTTGTGATGAGTAGCTTGAACTCAAAAGAATAAAATTTGAGTACTACTGGTATATGTTGCTTATGCTCAAGTGGAAAGAATGGCAAGTCTCATGTGTCTGGCCATCAAGCCGTGGGAATAGCATTTGTTTTTTGGCCCGACCTTCGTGTCGTGGCCATTTCTTTGCAGGTTTTGAAACCTTCCCGTACAGGGGAGGTGCTGCCGAATTTTTTATCTAACTACTACGTTGGGTTGGTCTAATTTTGCAGGAGAGCGCCCACCGCCACATCCACCGTCGAAGGAGTATCCGGCCGTTTCCTCGGACGTCCACCGTGTTGTTGTTGCCTGTTCGAGCTACTAGGTGAGCATGTGCAGATGACCCCCTCCTCCGCAATTTATTTACCTAGGTCTCGTAACCCAGTAAGGCGTCTCCCGTTCGAAAGGGATAAAGTTGTAGATATGCATATGCTTGTATATCTATGATTGTATCCGTTTCGAATTGTCCACGTTTTTTGGACAGCCTGAGGATGTGTAGATGAGTTTAGTTTCCATGTTCGCTCGATCTAGGACGAGTTTCGGCACCACCTTCCCGTTGTTCTCCGGTTACACAATCTCCTTTCTAGGACGTGTATCCGGAGAACGGCGGGGGGAGGTGTCGCCGAAATTCTCGTCTCAGATCGGAGTAGAGCATGGAAACTAAACCCGTCTACACATCCTCGGGTGGGATTAGGACCTATCTTTACCTACTACTAGCATGATAGACAACGTGTAGAAGCAATCTACTTTATAAAATCTTCTAAGATTTCTGTTTTTTTGCACCAACTTGTTATATCACAAGTTAAAGGATGGATAACCGAGAGTGGATGTACACGAGTTGGAGGAATAAGCGAGACTACTCCGCTGAATTCGCACGCAACATGGATGCATTCTGTAAAAAGGCATTTGAGAAAGGACAACATAAAGCTCTGTGTCCCTGTAGTAAGTGTGAAAATACGAAATACCAATCTAGGCTCAACATGGGTAAACACATTGTGGCGCATGGGTTTGTGAAAAATTATACCCAGTGGATTTGCCATGGTGAAGCACATCGTGCGAGAGAAGAGGTCTTGAGGCAACGCATCGAGACTTTTGATGCTGAAGCCGGGTGCGGAGACATGATAGAAGGCTTTCATCAAGGGAACTTCGATAAAGGGCCTGACCAAGTTATGGAAGAAGCTCCAGAGCCAACCGCGAAGGCTTATTACGACATGTTGTCTTCCGCACAGAAACCACTTCACGAGCACACTGATGTGTCTCAACTTGATGCCATCGGGCGCTTAATGGCCCTAAAGTGCAAATTTGGCATCAGTCGAGACGGGTTCAATGAAATGTTGGTAGTTATTGGCACTTTGCTTCCGAAAGAGCATAGTTTCCCACGGAAGCGGTTACGAGGCACAGAAACTCCTTCGTGTACTTAAGATGCCATATGAGGCGATAGATGCTTGTACAAATGGATGCGTTTTGTTTCGAAAAGAACATGCGGATGCAAAGTACTGCCCTAAGTGTAAATCCTCTAGGTACCTCGAGTTAGACTCTGGCGGTGGTCATAAGAGGCAACTCGACGTACCAGTGAAAATCCTACGGTACCTTCCATTCATACCGAGGATCACACGGATGTACATGACCGAGGAAACTGCAAAACAGATGACATGGCAGAAAATAGGCAAACGGTACCGTAGTGAAGATATCATGCTACATCCAGCTGATGCTGAGTCTTGGCAATATTTTGACGACCGTCATCCCGACAAGGCTGCGGAAGCTCGAAATGTACGTGTGGCGCCGGCTACGGATGGGTTCAATCCTTATGGACTGATGGCCGCGCCATACACTTGTTGGCCCATGTTCGTTACCCCTCTCAATCTTCCCCCTGGCATCATGTTTAAGCGGCAGTTCGTATTTGTGTCCTTGATAATTCCAGGATACCCAGGGGATAAAATGAGTGTGTACATGCAGCCCTTGATAGATGAGTTGGAAAGTTCTTGGAAAGACGGGGTACGTAATGATCGAGCTACAAGGACAATCTTCAAAATGTACGTGTGGTACATGTACTCCCAGCATGACCATCCGGCGTATGGGTTATTCTGAGGATGGTGTGTTCACGGGAAGTGGCCATGCCCAATATGCAAGCAAGCTTTAATGTTCAAGTGGTTGCCGAAGGGTGCCAAGAGGTCTTGTTTTGACTTGCATCGACAATTCCTCCCTATGAACCATCCATTTAGACAGGACACCAAGAACTTTACAAAAGGTGTTGTGGTTGAAGACCCCCCACCACCGATGTTGACAAAGTGCCGATATTCTTGCGCGGTTAAACACGCTCAAGGAAAAAGAAGGAGGTGGTTATGAGGGATATGGCTTGGAGCATAACTGGACTCAGATTTCAGGCTTGTGGAGGCTACCCTACATGTGTGACATTCTTCTTCCGCACAACATTGATATGATGCACACAAAAAAGAATGTTACCGAGGCACTGTTCCACACAACCATGGAGACTGAGAAGTCAAAAGACAATGTTAAGTCTAGACTTGATCAAGCTAATCTGTGCGATAGACCAAAGTACAACATTCCAAAACCCAAACCTGGGAAGAGATGGAAAAAGCCTGCAGCCCCATACGTCCTAACCAAGCCCCAAAGGAAGGAAGTACTAGAATGGTTCGAAACTTTAATGTTCCCCGATGGGTATGCAGCGAATCTGAGGAGGGGGTGAACTTAACCACTATGCGAATAAATGGGTTGAGGAGTCATGACTATCACATATGGATCAAGCGGCTTCTTCCGGTGATGGTTCGAGGCTATGTACCTGACCACATATGGAAAGTGCTTGCAGAGTTGAGATATTTCTTCTGCATCCTTTGTGCTAAGGAGTTGTCCAAAAAACAGGTGAAAAAATTGGAAGAAGCGGCTCTGGTGTTACTTTGTAAGCTGGAGAAGATCTATCGACCTGGCTTTTTCAATCCGATGCAGCACATGATTTTGCACCTCCCGTACGAGGCATGAATGGGGGGCCCAGTACATGGTCGTTGGTGCTATTCAATTGAAAGAGTACTAAAGGTTCTTCGAACGATGACTAGAAACAAAAACAAAATTGAAGCATCCATTGCCGACGCATACCGTATCGAGGAGTTGACAAACTTCACAACTAAATACTATGCTCGACACCCTTCCAAGCGTGCATAATCCAACCCCTCTCTACAATGCCGACGAAAATGAATCGAACCTCGGCCTCTTCAAAGGGCAACTCGGAAGAGCAAGTGTTGCAACTTATCGGAACTTGCAATATAATGAGTGGCGCACTTGTCATGATATATGTCTTTGAAAAACCTTCTTGAAGTGCTTCCCTATATTGAGTAAGTTCTCAACAAACTAGTTATCCATCATTTCCATTTCGATAACGAGTACCTAACCTCCTCGTACGCACGGACAATTTACCCGTCAATTTCGGCGGGGAAGTGTGACAACCCGCCGGGAAAATACCGTACTATCGCCTAAGACCAATCCACTTTGGTCGTTAAGCAATAGTAAAGTATCATCCGGTCGTTGGTTGCGGGTTAACGCCGGTAAATCACTTGAACATCGAACGAGAGATCGATACATGCATTAAAACTCACGCGAAGGCGAGTCCCGGAGTACAACATTAAATAAACATTTATTACAACCACTGTTCGTGGCATAAGATAAAGATTCGAGTTCGAAAATACGGCGGAAATAATTTAAACTAGCGCAACGGTAGACATCACGGGAGGCCATCCGTGATGTCATCACTTGTCGTCACCCTTCGATCAACAACACACCGCAATCAACAATTTTAAAGCAAGGCTGAGTATACTAATACTCGAAGCAAGACTTAACCGTCGGGTGATGACTACATCACCAACCTCTAGACATGAAAGGCTTTTGGCCGGTGGAGTTTCTTTTTGCTTGGAAAGATACTAAGAGTGGATCCTTACTTTCAATCTTTTAGCACAAGTTCTAGTTGATTACCGGATCTAAGTGTGCCAACTAATTCAATCAAAAATTGGACAAGCAATTAGTTCATCCAACATATTCTCGAGTTCCATCATTATGGGATAACATGGCCGGTAGAATAAGCGAGTCTCGGATAACGGTGAGAGGCCGACGATCGATTGATTTAATCCTTGCAAGGTAGACCCAAACACACGGTCGGTTGCCCCCGCGAGGACAACTCCCCGGGGCCGTCCCCGAAATCTTCGGGTTGGGATCGAATCTTACGGTCCCCGGTGCGAGGCTATCCGGCATACCCCGCGAGATACCCGGAGTCACCATACACCATCCTTTCCGGTAGCTAGCCGGTAAGGAGAATTGCTCGAGAGTAGTAATAGTAAGATCCCGTGCCGCCTCATTAAGGTACTAGGCTTACCGGTCCCATTCCCGCATATGCTTGGTACGTTCAAAAGCTTAGCCCACATGCCCACTGGACCGGAGCCCAATCCCATGCTCTTACCACATGAGCAATCCATTTAAGGATATCTTGTGATTCCTATCCGGGAACCTACTCTCGCGAGTGACGAACATCACTCGGCTTCTATCGGTCCTATAGCATGGCAGCTATCGACCTAGCATACTAGTGATAGAGCATAGGTACCTAAGGATCATGCATCTAGGGTTTCAATTCAATTCCTGAAACGTAAATGCACAATCATAACAAACATAATTGCATAATTTTAAAAGACGGGGTTAATGATCCGGGGCTTGCCTTCGCTGGCAAGGTTGGCCTTGGGCCCTTCTGGACTTGGGTCCAGGTCTTGAACTACGTTCACGCTCAGCAGCTCTTGGTTAGCACCTTCGTTTCCTCCTTCCGGCACGAGCGTACGTCTATCGGCGGAAAGATCTACACGAAGATGCAAATGCCGATTCATTCAACGGTTTATACTTTAATTAATTATAACCCATGTTGACAATTAGGGGTGTATTTGTTGGGCACATTCACCTAGATAAGGAGACATTCGACCTACTCTTCCATAAAGGAACAATATGCCACTCTTTATTAATTATTCTTTTTGATGGTGATTGTGTACATATATACGTAATTAATTTAGTTTAACTTCATCAACGGCGGTGGGCAGGTACATTTAATCCTTTTTAACATGATTTGCAACCACGCTCAAGTTACATGGGTGGTTGGGTGATTTCTCTTTATTGCCAATTGGATAAAGGTTTCTTTATACTTGTCATTTCATGTAAAGGCCTTTAATCATTTTATCTTCACCAATCAAAGGTGTAATTACTTTTCTTATTCATGAATTAATTTCTTACCGGTAATGTTATTAAAATTTCTTTTATTTATATTAAATAATATTCCCAAAAAGAAAAAGGATTTAACTAAGGATTTTCTTTTATTCAATTTTCCCTTCAATTTTAAATGGGCTTTTAAGCCTTTATTAACCAATTAAATTACTAAAAATTACATGAGTGTTTCTTAAGCCTACTAGCTCTATCCTGGTCCATTGGACCCACATGTAAGTGTTGGAGGCTAGGAAATTAATTATTATGGGAAATAACAAAGGTCATCTAGTGATTCAATTTAAATGCATATAAAAATAATTAAGCATCCAAATGACCTAGAATTTCTTGTGGATGTTCTCTTGACCTAAACAAGCTTGGAAAACCAACATGTTCACATGGAATCTCTACTGAACTTGGTTTATTAATTTACAAAGGAAAACATGCATAAATCAAGAATAATTATTTCTGTTAATCCAAAATTCATGATTAATTCCAAGATGTGTATTATGGTATTATAAGACAGTGTGCACAAGTTGGGGTCAAAAACATAAATATATTTAAGACGAAAAATCATTTATCCGGATACGACAGAAATGGGAAAACATTTTTAGCAAAAGATTTACATTATAACTTTGTGCAATTTTTGGCATAGGAGCTCGACATGACCTAATACACGACATATCCAAAAATTAGCTACAGAGGAGTTATGGTTTTTGAGTTATTGCAGATCTAGGGTTTTCACATTTGTAAATTTCATGCAAATTTTAAAAAGAATCAGCTCAGGCTAGAATAACAAAAGTTGTAGTATAAATCACCACGGATCTAACAAAATTGGTTTCACATTTTTCTGATTTTCCTGTGATTTTCCACGAAATTTACAAGTTTCAGCAAATCCGGGTCACTATTGGAGTTACTTTTTACGGTTGGGACCCCGGGAAGAAATGCAAGTTCGCAATGTCACCCTCGGCGGCCGGCCGGCGCGGGCTGCCGGTTCGGCGAGGCCGGCGGCGGTCGCGCCGGGGAAGGGGTGGAGGAGGGTTAGGGGGACCCCTAGGGGCGGCTCACGCGCTTGCACGGGAGGGAGGTGGCGGTGAGGGGGTGCTCGGCGGCGCACCCGGGTGGCGGCCGCGGGAGTCACTCGCCCGGCGAGCCGGGGACCAACGCGCGCGCCCGGTAGTGGTGGGGGCTCTTGTGCATGCTAGAGAATGGATTGGAAGGGTTGATTGGCCACGAGAGCTAGCGGGGACACGGCTTAACGGCGGCGGCCATGGAGGGCGGCGGCGAGCAATGAACGGAGGGGGAGAGGCATACGCCGGCCGAGAAGGCGAGGGGTTCGGTTTTTAAGGCCGGCGGCCGGCCGCTGCTATGCGATGCTCTCGCGCGCCCGAGGCCGACCGGGGCAGCCCGGCGTACGGCGGCGCGGCGTCGCGGGCGGCGCGGGCGAGCGCGGCCGAGAGCGCGCGGGGGGGGGGGGGGGGCGACACGCGGCGGGCACGGACGTCCAAGGCACCTCGGAGTGCGGGCTCGCCTCGGGAAGGCACTATACCTAGGGGGCGTGCAGACGGCTCAAAAACCGAGGGCGGAAAGCAACCGCGCGCGCGCGCGCGCGCGCGGGCGCGCCGGCGTGCGGCGGGTGCGACATCGCCGAAAATATTGCGGATCGGCCCTGTTTGAAATAGAATTTCTCCAAAAATTTGAATAAAAGTGCTCAAGGCAGTGAATAGGAAAGTTGTAGATCTAGCTACCCTCTACAACTTCCAAAAAGGTCCTATAGTGTTTTTCTCAACGGATTTTGCGGGAACGTCGTGCCAACTTTGAATGTCAACACGTTCGGAAAACGGGACAAACTTGTCTTGCAAGGGGTTTTTCACAATTTTCCACTCAAAATTTGAAATGCCAATCTACATGAAAGTTGTGTCCCTCAACAAGATCTACAACTTTCATAAAGGTAGATTTTGAAGTGTTTAGGTGAATTTTGGGGAACGCGGCAAAAGTTCGGACGACATTCGGCCGACGTCGACGGTTAAGCGGTTTTGACCGTGTCTTTGACCATGGGTTGACTACGGGTGTGTATAGGTTTGGTCAAGGGGTTCATCGGGGTTCGTTGGCGAGGTTTTCGGGTGATGACCCAGGTTGACCTAGGTTTGACCGGGGTTTGACTGGGTTTGACCCGGCTGATCCTGTCATTAGCGTTAATGACGGTAATTAAAAACCTGGGGCGTCACAGTCTACCCCCCTTAAGAGGAATCTCGTCCCGAGATTCGAAATTACAAGGGGAGGTGAAGGATGATTCTGGGATAGAGGTGTTACCTACGAAATTCAGTTGGCTCTGCTCCACTTGCGGGCTTGGCTTGTTGTTGTTGATAGCAGATCCGGGGTTCTGCTTCTGCTGTTGGGGCTTCGCCGTCTGGGGTTTGGGCACTTATCGGCGAAATGCCCGGGCTGTCTACAATTGTAGCACAAACGGGGAGGAAGATCTTTGGGTGTGAAGATCGGTTCTTTGGGCCTCTGGATACGGCAGAGCCTTCTTTTCTCCTTTTTCTTTGCCTTCCTCGAGATTTGCGCAGGTGTTGTAATTGCGGTGCGTTGAGTAGTCTTGCTAGGATTACCGTTTCGCTTGCCTTTACGTGGACAAGTCTCTGTACGGTAATTTCCCACTCACCTACATCTATCTCGGGTAATACTCGTTTGGTGCCTCGGATCGCCTCCTCTTCGCCCTAAGATCCATTGGTAGTCGAGAAGGTGGTAATATTGAGTCAGAGGATTGGGATTGGTCTTGATTAACATACTCCTCCAACAGATTGAACAAACGGGCTTGTTCGATCATAGAGGCAGATAAGGATTGAGAGAGACTGTCTGCCAAACTATTCGGTGTGGTTTCCCATAACGTCCTTGGATTATATCGTTCACCACCCGATTCCGGCACGATGCATTCGCCCTTCTAGCGGTTGAGTTGCGCCGACAATGGTGTTTATGCCCCTTTGGGTGGGTACTTCGGTGAACGGGGCTTGGAAGGTTGAAGCTTCGATTGCATCGGTGGCATTTGTTGTAGTTGTTGAACCATTTCTTGTTGTGTACGCAGGAGATGGCACAACACTTCGGTATGGGCTGCTATGAAAGCTTCGGCCAACATTGTGGGCGGCGGTTGCGTACGATCGCCACTACCGATGCTTCAAAATCATTGGGGTTATTCCATGCCGGTCGGAACATCTGAAATTTGAGTCCCTAATTAGCGCATGATCGGAATATCACCCAAGCTTATAATTCGGACATATCGTACGAGACTCGTTCACGGTAAGCAATGCAACCCGGACATCTCAATAGTCACAATATCAAATTGGCAAAACTTTGCCTACACACATCCCATGATCGGGAATGCAGGTGGAACAAAAGGTACCAGGTGTGTCTTTCTACTACCTCATCGCCGTTCATGTGGAAGCGGACGATGAATGTGCATATGCACAGCTAATAGCAGACACAATCCTCCTATGATACAGAGGTACATCCCTAACAATGTCCAGCGAAACGACTCGAGCTCTTCCGAAGACGGAGTCATGGTTGGCAGCTTGGATTGATTTTCTGCTTTCGGTCTACTCCGAGCTTCTTCTTGACGTCAGCAATGCAGACGGAGAACAGTTTGCTCGGGAAGATTGAAGTAGCTGGGAGAGGTACTCTAGTGGCAAGTAGCCAGGCTAGCTAGAAGAAGAACAAGAACAGTGATACTGCCGAGCTCTGATGGAAATGGAGCTTTCGTATCGGTGGTTCCGGGTAAAAGGTTCCATTTTATAGCCGATGCGGGGCTGTAACGGTCTGTTGACCCAGTCGGGTATTTGGTGTATACAACACGGAGCTCGACAAGGTCAGCTCACACGATCATGACGTCGTGAATACGGATGCAGAAATCAAGGGTAGAGCGACGTCACGGCGTTGTATGGTCGTGATACTGATGACGATGGCGCTCAACGGTCTAAATAGTCGACCGTGATGGGGAGCGAAACGAGAAAGGCTTGGTGTACTACGCCTCACGCTTGTGATAGCAAACTGAGGAGCGTAGCAACAAGCTTCGATCGACCCTGGGCGTACTTCCCTGTTTGATTTGAGCATTGGAAGGTTAAGAGCACGGACCAAGAATGAATGCACGATGGATGACTTTTCCATGTTGACTATTCGAGAACCTTGACTGCTCAAGAGAAAAGTTTCTACTTCTGTTGGTTTCCACTTGGCTAGCGGAAAAGGAATCGATGCTGCAAGATCGTCAATATTCACGGCAAAGGACCAATTGGTCAGGGATTCCCAATAGATCATTTACCAGGAAAGAAGGTTAAAGATAGATTTCCACAAACTCATGTACGAAAGGTGACATCAAGTGGGAACTTCAAAGAATAGTCTTGCTCACACTTTTACTTATTTCTCAAATTTTGAGGTTTTGACAACTCGTTGTTTTGAAAGTGTAACACTTTTCAAATTTGACGCGATGCATATGCCGGTGTGGTATGGTGCTCATGATGCACGTTAGAATGACTCGATTACCCATATGCATTGATGGTTGGAAATGCGATCAATAGTAGGGGAGAGGATACGTGTGACGAGTTGCTATCTCACACCCAAGATACACGGCGCGCTCCTAGTGGCGGTCGTGCGCTGCGGCAAAGACACACGATACCCTAGGTTCCGTCGCGGCACCTTTGACTATGGGGTAACAACATCACCAAACAAGAGAGGTAGGGTAAGGGTATGGAGATTCATGCGAATGCACGTTAGTATACCCATGCTTCCCAAATGCACATGCTAGGCAACACATGCTCAAAAGCCACATTTTAAGTTTTACATCACAAGGTTTGGGCAAGACCGAAAAGACAAGTTCGGGGTTTAGGAATCGATTGGATCCTGGATTGGCACAAGGTTCGTGGAGTACGGATCTTGATTGATCACAACTTAACATACATAAGGCCGTACGAACATCATTGCTGGAAGGGATGTTTAATCAAGGTTGTACATCGATGAGAGTTTTCGAGAATTACTAACAACATTTAGGATTACAAGGCGGACTAGTTGCAATGCTAAGGTTCCCGGTCTATCGACGGCGATAACCGACCAAAGGTGGTCGGGGTACACTAGGATTCCTCACAACACTGGATTCTGACGACTCAGAACTTTATTCCTGACAGATCAACCTCCAAGGGTGGGGTCCTCCATGCTGAAAGACTACGGTGACGCGGGTCCAGACTCAATTCCAGATTCACCCTGGATATCTTCAACATCTTCTTCTTGGGCTGGTCCCGGAATGACAGGTTCTGGGGGTGGAACGGCTAGAGTTTCCGGGTTGATTTTCTAGCTCAAGCATATACTGGTCGTTATCTTTGCAACAAGAAATTCTGCTCATGGATGATCTCCGTTAACTCTTGTATCTTTGCCTTGTCCTTGCGTCTTTCCTTCCACGAGAGCAGCAATCATTGCTCGGGCTTCCTTCAACGCTTGAGCTGAACACTCTATTTCCTTAACTTTGTATCTATAGATTTGGTGTCTATAGAATACGCTTTCTCCCACCATTCGCAGATAGGTGTCGTACATGGCTTCTGAAAAGCGGACTGAGGCGACGAGTTCAGGACTATAGTGAGAGTTGCTCTGGACTGGAAGGATAGTTTCTCGTTCACCACCCGGTGCAATGTGTCGCTCGGGTACCGGAATGACTTTAGCTGCAGAGTTGGCTATCTCGGTCGGGTGCTTTCCACAGAAAGTGGTGAGTGCTTCGAGAGCAGCCTTCTGCACCGTGTCGGACAAGTTTCTTCCGTGTGCCGTACATTCCCACTCCTCCCAAGCAGGTTTGGTCGGGCACGCTGGAATTTTCACCTTCACTTCACAACGAAGGAGTTGGCCTGTGGTCATGATCTCACGAGTCGAGTACTCTGGATAAGTGGTGTACCCAAAGCTCCTTAGGGTGTCCCACAAAAGTGCAGGAAAACCACTCTCCTCGATGTAGTCCACGAGAGTCCATGATTCCACATCAACCGATGTAGAGCCAACGTTGTTCATCTGAACATACGACAAAAGTGAGAATCAGGCGGGTGCGAGTGTACAAAAGTAACTCGATCCACGAATTGGGTAAGGGTTAAGGTATGGGGTAACCATGCATACTTAAACACCATCGTATGCCGAGCTCGAACGAGTAGGCGTACCAACGATACAAGGTCCGGCAATCGGGAACCGAACATCCTACTCCAAACCCGAGAGTTCAACACTTTCCCAATTGGCGTAGCAACTTAGCAAGGTTATGAAGCGAAGTTGGGTACTCAAGGTTGAGCTAAGGAATTCGGAAGGTGCTTGAACCAAACAAGGTTCAAAGGTTCTAGGGAAATGGCGACAAGGTTGACCTCCAAGCATAACTTGCAGTGGACCAAGGTACGATCACGAACTTTGTCGAGTGGAAACGGGATTAGATTTGAAGTGACCTAGTTTAAGATCATCTAGACGAAAGATCTTTGGACAAGAACAGCAATCTAAGCATCACTTTTATTAGATTTATGCTTGACAACACTTCTACACCTAAAGAAGCTAAACAGAACAAAACACGCTATAACTGTTTACTTCAGAGAGCACGAAAACGAGATATGAATTCGGTTAAGTTCTTTCATGATTTTTAGCATGATGCAAGGCGTCCTATTCGTCCTCACAATGGCAACCAAGCCAAAAATTCGGAGTTAGCGTCGGTGGCATGGCACATACACGTATCTCCCTATAATATCTAGTCGAGATCTAGTCGATGCTTACTTAACGAGCTTACGGAATGGGTTAGTGTACTGCGAGAAGATCACAGAACACAACGAACCTTTCATGCCAGCACTCATGAAAGCGTCCACATACATTACCGTTCACTATAGAAACGGCATCCATGCGTTAAGCCGCCGCTGGCATGGACAGCGTCCAACCTCGGACATTCTCCGCTCGAATGGAGTATATCCTTGCCTCGCATGAGCGACATGCGGAATGCTCACGTATGAAACACGTGGCAAGACACAACTCATCAACATACGCGAAGATGGGATCCGTGGAATGGATCACTCCATCAACCCTCGCAATTCCCGTGATGCGGAACAGCACACGTATAAAACACGTGGCTCCTAGTTTGGTTGTGCAAGAAAGTAAATCGACATAAAGTAATGTGCTTGGAAGTTAGCAAAATAGACCATAGATTAATAGCCACCGAAAGAACCAAAAATTCCCTCTAGGGCCTCTCGGTCTAGTTTATCCTTAACGGACCAACGTATTTTGCAAAACAAACAATCTTGGCAAATTTTATTCGAAAATCATGTGATTAGAGTTGTTAATTAAACTACGGTGCATGTAATCGCTCCGATACCATTTGTGACAACCCGCCGGGAAAATCTTTCGTACTATCGCCTAAGACCAATCCACTTTGGTCGTTAAGCAATAGTAAAGTATCATCCGGTCGTTGGTTGCTTCGGGTTATCGCCCGGTAAATCACTTGAACATCGAACGAGAGGATCGATACATGCATTAAAACTCACGTGAAGGCGAGTCCAGAGTACAACATTAATTAAACATTTATTACAAACCATTGTTCAAGGCATAAGATAAAGATTCAGAGTTCGAAAATACAGCGGAAATAATTTAAACCAGCGCAACGGTAGACATCACAGGAGGCCATCCGTGATGTCGTCACTTGTCGTCACCCTACTGATCAACAACACCTGCAATCAACAATTTTAAAGCAAGGCTGAGTATACTAATACTCAGCAAGACTTAACCGTCGGGTGATATCTACATCACCAACCTCTAGACATGAAAGGCTTTTGGCCGGTGGAGTTTCTTTTTGCTGGAAAGCTACTAAGAGTGGATCCTTACTTTCAATCTTTTAGCACAAGTTCTAGTTGATTACCGGATCTAAGTGTGCCAACTAATTCAATCAAAAATTGGACAAGCAATTAGTTCATCCAACATATTCTCGAGTTCCATCATTATGGGATAACATGGCCCGGTAGAATAAGCGAGTCTCGGATAACGGTGAGAGGCGCGACAATGGATTGATTTAAACCTTGCAAGGTAGACCCAAACACACGGTCGGTTGCCCCCGCGAGGACAACTCCCCGGGCCGTCCCCGAAATCTTCGGGTTGGGATCGAATCTTACGGTCCCTCGGTGCGAGCTATCCGGCATACCCCGCGAGATACCCGGAGTCACCATACACCATCCTTTCCGGTAGCTAGCCGGTAAGGAGAATTGCTCGAGAGTAGTAATAGTAAGATCCCGTGCCGCCTCATTAAGGTACTAGGCTTACCGGTCCCATTCCCGGCATATGCTTGGTACGTTCAAAAGCTTAGCCCACATGCCCACTGGACCGGAGCCCAATCCCATGCTCTTACCACATGAGCAATCCATTTAAGGATATCTTGTGATTCCTATCCGGGAACCTATTCTCGCGAGTGACGAACATCACTCGACTTCTATCGGTCCTATAGCATGGCAGCTATCGACCTAGCATACTAGTGATAGAGCATAGGTACCTAGGGATCATGCATCTAGGGTTTCAATTCAATTCCTGAAACGTAAATGCACAATCATAACAAACATAATTGCAGAATTTTTAAAAGGTGGGGTTAATGATCTGGGGCTTGCCTTCGCTGGCAAGGTTGGCCTTGGGCCCTTCTGGACTGGGGTCCAGGTCTTGAGCTACGCTTACGCACGGCAGCTCTTGGTCGGCACCTTCGTCTCCTCCTTCCGGTACGAGCGTACGTCTATCGGCGGAAAGATCTACACGAAGATGCAAATGCTAGATTCATTCAACGGTTTATACTTTAATTAATTATATCCCATGTTGACAATTAGGGGTGTATTTGTTGGGCACATTCACCTAGATAAGGAGACATTCGGACCTACTCTTCCATAAAGGAACAATATGCCACTCTTTATTAATTATTCTTTTTGATGGTGATTGTGTACATATATACGTAATTAATTTAGTTTAACTTCATCAACAGCGGTGGGCAGGTACATTTAATCCTTTTTAACATGATTTGCAACCACGCTCAAGTTACATGGGTGGTTGGGTGATTTCTCTTTATTGCACAATTGGATAAAGGTTTCTTTATACTTGTCATTTCACGTGAAGGCCTTTAATCATTTTATCTTCACCAATCAAAGGTGTAATTACTTTTCTTATTCATGAATTAATTTCTTACCGGTAATGTTATTAAAATTTCTTTTATTTATATTAAATAATATTCCCAAAAAAGAAAAAGGATTTAACTAAGGATTTTCTTTTATTCAATTTTCCCTTCAATTTTAAATGGGCTTTTAAGCCATTTATTAACCAATTAAATTACTAAAAATTACATGAGTGTTTCTTAAGCCTACTAGCATCTATACTGGTCCATTGGACCCACATGTAAGTGTTGGAGGCTAGGAAATTAATTATTATGGGAAATAACAAAGGTCATCTAGTGATTCAATTTAAATGCATATAAAAATAATTAAGCATCCAAATGACCTAGAATTTCTTGTGGATGTTCTCTGGACCTAAACAAGCTTGGAAAGCCAACATGTTCACATGGAATCTCTACTGAACTTGGTATATTAATTTACAAAGGAAAACATGCATAAATCAAGAATAATTATTTCTGTTAATCCAAAATTCATGATTAATTCACAAGATGTGTATTTTAGTATTATAAAACAGTGTGCGCAAGTTGGGGTCAAAAACATAAATATATTTAACACGAAAAATCATTTATCCGGATCTGACAGAAATGGAAAAACATTTTTAGAAAAAGATTTAAACTATAACTTTGCGCAATTTTTGGCATAGGAGCTCGTCATGACCTAATACACAACATATCCAAAAATTAGGTACAGAGGAGTTATGGCTTTTGAGTTATTGCAGATCTAGGGTTTTCACATTTGTATTTTTCATGCAAATTTTAGAAAGAATCAGCTCAGGCTAGAATAACAAAAGTTGTAGTATAAATCACCACGGATCTAAAAAAATTGGTTTCACATTTTTCTGATTTTCCTGTGATTTTCCACACAATTTGCAAGTTTCAGCAAATACGGGTCACTATTGGAGTTACCTTTTTCCGGTTGGGACCACGGGAAGAAATGCAAGTTCGCAATGTCACCCTCGGCGGCCGGCCGGCGCGGGCTGCCGGATTCGGCGAGGCCGGCGGCGGTCGCGCCGGGGAAGGGGTGGAGGAGGGTTAGGGGGGACCCCTAGGGCCGGTTCACGCGCTTGCACGGGAGGGAGGTGGCCGGTGAGGGGGTGCTCGGCGGCGCACCGGGTGGCGGCCGCGGGGAGTCACCGCTCCGGCGAGCCGGGGACCAACGCGCGGCGCCCGGTGGTGGTGGGGGCTCTTGTGCATGCTAGAGAATGGATTGGAAGGGTTGATTGGCCACGAGAGCTAGCGGGGACACGGCTTAACGGCGGCGGCCATGGAGGGCGGCGGCGGAGCAATGAACGGAGGGGGAGAGGCATACGCCGACCGATAAGGCGAGGGGGGTTCGGTTTTTAAGGCCGGCGGCCGCCGCTATGCGATGCTCTCGCGCGCCCGGAGGCCGACCGGGGCGGCCACGGCGTACGGCGGCGCGGCGCGCGCGGGCGTGCCGGCGGGGCGGAGCGCGCGGGGGGGGGGGGCGACACGCGGCGGGCACGGACGTCCAAGGCACCTCGGAGTGCGGGCTCGCCTCGGGAAGGCACTATACCTAGGGGGGCGTGCGGACGGCTCAAAAACCGAGGGCGGAAAGCAACCCGCGGCGCGGCGTGCGCGCGCGCGCGGGCGCGCCGGCGTGCGGCGGGTGCGACGTCGCCGAAAATATTGCGGACCGGCCGTGTTTGAAATAGAATTTCTCCAAAAATTTGAATAAAAGTGCTCAAGGCGGTGAATAGGAAAGTTGTAGATCTAGCTACCCTCTACAACTTCCAAAAAGGTCCTATAGTGTTTTTCTCAACGGATTTTGCGGGAACGTCGTGCCAACTTTGAATGTCAACACGTTCGGAAAACGGGACAAACTTGTCTTGCAAGGGGTTTTTCACAATTTTCCACTCAAAATTTGAAATGCCAATCTACATGAAAGTTGTGTCCCTCAACAAGATCTACAACTTTCATAAAGGTAGATTTTGAAGTGTTTAGGTGAATTTTGGGGAACGCGGCAAAAGTTCGGACGACATTCGCCGACGTCGACGGTTAAGCGGTTTTGACCGTGTCTTTGACCATGGGTTGACTACGGGTGCGTATAGGTTTGGTCAAGGGGTTCATCGGGGTTCGTTGGCGAGGTTTTCGGGTGATGACCCGGGTTGACCTAGGTTTGACCGGGGTTTAACCGGGTTTGACCCGGGCTGATCCGGTCATTAGCGTTAACGACGGTAATTAAAAACACGGGGCGTCACGGGAAGAAATCCACCCAAGCCGGATGAAGTTGATAAACTTCTTGATGGCCACGATTTCATTTCTTGGTTCAAGCGGAAGGTACGATCATTTAGGAGAGCCTCATACTTTTTGTTTCACATAACACAATCCTCGTAGGTGCGAATGTTACAATGATACGTCTTGCTTCTACTTGCAGGGCCAAAGCGAAAAATCGATGGATCCTGAGCTGAGACAGGTTTCCATTGGTTGTGAGTTAAGGATCACGTCATATGGCGGCTATGATGTGAATGGGTACCGCTTTCACACAAAATGTCAAGAGCAGAGTCGGGCAAACCGAAGAACCACAAACTCCGGAGTTTGTTCGACAGGCACTGATGGAAAAGACTACTATGGAATAGTTGAAGAAATATGCCAACTCACGTTTCCTGGTTGCAAGCCCCTGAAACCTGTTTTATTCAAATGCCATTGGTTTGATCTTGACCAAACCCAAGAGACCAAGGATGTTGGACTGGTTGAAATTCAACAGTCATCCGTCTATGACGGAGAGGATGTCTACATTGTGGCTCAACAGGCCACACAAGTGTATTATCTCTCATACCCGTGCAAAACCGACGAACGTTTACAAGGTTGGGACGTTGTGTACAAGGTATCGCCACACGGTAGACTACCTGCCCCAAACAATGAAGACTACAACATAGACCCAAATACATATGATGGAGAGTTCTTCCAAGAAGATGGACGCCCAGGGGATTTTGTGATAGACATAACCGAAGCATTAGATATAATGGAAGTAGAAGATGACGGTGGAGAAGAGATTGACAATGATGACGACATAGTATTACTTGAGAAAGTCGCAGCCGGGCAAGATGTTGACCCTCCTTTAGCGGATGAATATCTGGAGGACATGCATGATAGTGATGATGAGACTTCTGATCATGATAATCTCCATGAAGAAGTTTATTATTAATACATGTAGGCACCGTACTTATTGTATTATTATTTCAAATATTATGTTATTTTTAATTAGGTCTTATTCCTTGTTCATTTTTAATTATGTATTATGTCCCCGTATTGACTTGTCTACTATTTTTAATTTCATGTGACAGAAGATGGTGGGTGGCTCCCTTCACCGTTCGCGCTCGTCTGCGTACAGGAGGGTGACGGGGGAAGCGTGGCTCCGGCAAGGGTAAGGCAAAGAAGAGAAGAGCATGACAAGAGGAGGAGGAGCACGAGGAGGAGGAGCTGACCCAGGCGGAGCCGGCCCAGGAGGGGAACCACCCCAGGACGCGGCTTACGAGCCGGAGGCTGAGGAGGCTAGTGGGGGGAGCACGAGGCGGACGACACTAGTGGTGACACTATTGGTAGCGTCTACCAGCGAGGTCGCGCGCGTCTCCCGGAGAGGCCGATACCGGTTGCTCAACGGCCGCTGATTAAACCTAAAGGCACACGGTAAGTAATTTCAGATGTTTGTCAGTATTTTCTCCTTTGAGAACTTGAAATCGCAATAGAGACAAATATTTCATCTTTTTTACTTGTGGCAGGGGTTGGGAAGTCATCGAACCAGGTTCTCACAACCGCCTGGTCAACGACATCCTGGGTCTTTTGGTGAGGTACCACTTCCCAGGCCTCGTTCGGATCGGTGAGGGTGATTCTACCAGGTGGGAGCCGGCCTGGATGTGGGGACACTACAAGAAAGCCACTGACACTTTCGAGAGGGACGACAGATGCTTCGCCAACAAGGCAGAGCGAGTGAAGGCCGAGTTGTGGGTAATTCTTTCTCAATTCATCGTATTCTATCGGGCATTTTTCAATATTGATTGTGGATCCATTGCTGCTTTATATGCAGGACTTCTATAGGTTGGTTGGTGGATTTGAGGAGAAGGCAGAGCAGGTGCAGGAGACAGTGTGCAAGAAGCTTGTGCTGGACATGCACTACGAGGCGCAAATTCAGTGCGTCATAAACTACTCCTCTGCAAAGTGGGGAGAGAAGATGACCAAAGCAGAAGCGCGGACCTATAGGCTGACCTAGGAGCAATACGAGGAGGTAAAATTGCATTTCATCTTTTCGGACATCACTTAATATGATATTCTTACAGCTCGTTCACTTGATCACGTGTAGACGCCTGCGTGGTGGTGCGTTAACGATGCTGACTGCTGGAAACGCATAGTGGCGAGGTGGTTCAGCCCGGAGTGGATTGAGAAGCACGATGCTGGCCGGCAGAAGCGTTTGTTGATGATGTACCCAACACACCATCAAGGCAACCTCACGGCTGCACAGTACAAGAAAAGATGGGTATGAAAAGGTCTATTTCTTTGTTGTAAAACTCGATTCTATCTAATTTCTAATCAACTTGATTTTTTTTCAGTCCCGGGCACATGGAGACACTGAGTGCACTGACGTGATTGCGTACATGTTGGCCCACAAGGGCAAGGCGACCGCGTCCGAGACCACCTACAACCCCGACGACCCGCCGGAGGCGTACAACAATCCCTCCATCCACTCCCGCTTCACTACATATGCGGAGACGGGAAGGCAGATCCATGGGCCAAAGTGGGATCCCATCCGTGCGTCGTTTGATGGAGAGAAGGTCATGAGGATTGGTGGGGGGAAGAAGCACGTCCATTACTACATGGGCGACAGCCTTTTGGACACGGCCAGTACTCCCACTCTCGCGGCGGTAAAGGCAAAGGACACCGTGTTAACACCAAAATTTGGTATAGGAAGGAGTCTGATTTGTGGGCCTAGCTTGGTGAAAAAATCTGTCCGGAAGAAGGAAGGTCTTTCCAGAAAGATTCGGCAAAGGAGTTCGCGGTCGGCAATTGGCTTCCGTTCGGCAAGGAAACTGTTTGCGCTGATTTTGCGGGTTTGTGTGATGATGTGGCCCGAGCGGAAGGGACGAATGGATGGATAAGCGATCGCATTTAGAGATAAATTAGGTATCAAATATTGTGCTTGTAGTCCATTCGGAGTCGTGCCATGACAGGGTATAAATACAAACCCTAGATGTATGTAATTGAATTCAAAACATTCTCATAACAGTTACCCTGTGTTACTTTGAGTTTTTTTACTTTATGTTTAAATTCATATAACACTCTTTTGCCCAATTTAGATTGATTTGGATTGGCTTTATCTTGTTTCGTGGTCTTTACATCGCACGTTTATATCTTGCTTCAAAAGGCACGTGGATCACGTGTTTATCAAATAGCCGAAACCGAACCAATCTAGGTTGTTACATGTTGCGGGTTCAATCTTGTTAATTTTGCGTAAATCTTGAAAGAACCAGGTATCATGCGGTAGATGCAGGTTTTAGGGTTGTTTTAAAGCTAGTCATCCGGTGGATTAGATCTTTAATTCAATCTGATAGATTTATCATCTTTGGCGACGTTTGTTCCTTCTTCATGGACCCCGATTCGGCTGTACAGCCGTATTCGGTTATGCTTTCACGAGTGAAACGTGTTTATAAGTTATGCTTTAAATATTGCATGCTTTTAGCTTTCCATATATAGATTGTATCATGCAGTGGATAGATCTATTTGTGGTTAGTGGTGTGATTTTCAAACAAGTTGTATCATGCGGTGGATAGATTTGTTTGGCATCATGCTTGACGGGTTTTAAAGTACCTAGACATGCGGTAGACTAGTGCTTTGGGCCTATGCATGCTTGTTTATTACATATTTATGATCATGTTTTACTTCATTTATTGTTTATCGTTATTTATCATGGAGGATCGGTCATGGCTTCGTGCACGTGCAATTTCTATTCAAATAAAGACTGATTTTTCGTCATGCTTATGTCATCCATTCGGCTATGTTCTGTTTCGCACTCTGAAGCTCCCGAATGGTTTCTAGTTTGCTGGCAGATAGCTTCTTATAGCTATATGTCATCTCACCTGGCTTTATGGCCGTAAATATGGAACTGTCTGGTACCACCCGGCAAGTTCCAAGCTTTGGAATTTAACTACTTTGTCTTTTGTTAATTTTCAGGAAAAATTGACTAGCACGTCTTGGAATCTTTTCGCGTGTGAAGCTAGCTTGTTCGGCTTGCTGTGTGCTTGGCGTAAGATGCAGATTTTGTGTCAACACACTTTTTGGCACGCCCAGTGGGACCAACAGCTGAAATCAAGATGCCCGACATCAGTGACATTCTGGACGTCGCTATCGAGGATCTCTTTCCAGAGCAGCTATAATAGCTAAAAGATGCTACGGATCAGTTTCAGCAGAAGTGTTTAATGTCATTCAAAAAGAACAGAAGTGGTGTTCCGTATCTCAAAAACGAAATGCCCAGGGTTCTATTGTCAGGAGAGACTGACGCCACAACTCTGCAAGAGAAAGAAGAGGCAATGCAAGCGTTTCGGAATGCTGCGGAAGACGTGCCGAGTAAGCATGACGGGGGCTTTCTGGGCGTATTCAAACAGATGATGGTGAGTATCTTTGGCCCGGGCATAGAGCAAGTATTCAGTCAAGTATCCCCTCAGGGATATTCCATGGAGGTTGGAGGGTCCAGCTCTGCCCAACCAGGAACGCAACCACCATTGCGAAGCAAGCCAGTTCAGCCTCCCCCGCAAAGCGTTGGGAGCCAGCCCATCCAGCCACCTCCACAACGCGCTGGAAGTCAGCCAGTTCAACCTCCTCTGCGCGGCCGCGGGGGGGACAGCCGATCCAGCCACCCCCGCAAGGCGAGCGAGTCGACCGATTCAACAGCCGAACCCATATCAGCCTACGTATCGGGAGTTGGCGTTTGGCTCGTCTGGAGTTCCACTTACTTCCACCTACAAGATTGCCCCAGCTAGCAACAGATTACAGAAGAACTTGTACGGTGGAGGCTACCACGAAGTGATGGACTATGGTGCTATTGATGCTCTCCCGAATCCGGGGTACGGTGCAGCTGCAGGCGTGCAAGAGGACGACATCCTGGTTCAGAAGATGGCCGATATGCAGAATCAATTCGGCCTCAAGCCCAAAATGCAAGGACTAGCCTACACGCCTCCTTTCCCAGAATGGTACTACAAAGTGATCCTGCCGCCAAGGGTAAAACCTCCGACGAAATTTACAAAGTTTTCTGGGCAGGATGACACGAGCACGGTTGAGCACATTGCTCGCTATCTGATGCAGCTTGGAGAGGCCTCATCTGAGGAGGCGTTCAGGGTCAGGTATTTTCCCATGTCACTGACGGGCCCAGCATTCCAGTGGTTTACATCTTTGCGTCCCCAATCAGTTGGCACATGGAGGGAGCTGGAGCGAAAGTTCCACGCTCACTACTTCAGTGGTAGCTCAGAAAAGAAGCTCATCGATCTAACCACTTTGAAGCAGAGGCACAATGAGACGCCCTTGGAGTTCCTCAGGAGGTTCAGGGAGGTCAAAGGCTTTCTCGTTAAATCTGCCAGATGATCAGTTGGCCGACATGGCCGTTGCAGGAATGCTGCCGGCCGTATGAGAAAAGTTGTTCGGTATGGAGTTTGATAATCTGGGCCAATTGTCTCAAAAGCTGTCATTGATGAGCAACCAGGCCTATGGGTTTAAGAAGGACACCAGGTTCAACAAGCAACATGACATAGCGTACATCTATAACCAGTTCCTAAAGAAGGCCAATCAAATGGAAGATTCTGACGATGATCAGGAAGTGGCTGCTACTGAGATCATGTGGGGCAAGGAGCCGTTGACCATGAATCAGCGCTGGATCAAGCAGACCAAGGACACATACGACTTCGACGTCACCCAGGCTGATAAGCTGTTTGACTTCCTGATGAAGGAAGGCCGAATCAAGTTGCCTGAGGGGCATTCTATGCTTCGGCCCGATGGAGTAAAGGAGAAATATTACCGTGGCTTCCATGACAGGAATTCTCACTCCATCAACGGCTGCGGGGTCTTCAGGATGAGGATCCAGAAAGCTATCCAGGAGGGACACCTCAAGTTTGATAACAAGATGAAACTGGATGGCCACCCTTTTCCCCAGAATATGATAAGCTTTTCTGTCAACATGGTGACGGCTGAGGAAAAGGGAAAGGTTAAGGTCTTGACTTCAGCTAGGGCAAGGCAAGAAGGGGCAGTAGATCCGGCGTGTCAAGTGACGTTGGAGCAGGTTAATGGTGAAGCCCCTCGTGTTCTCATAAGCCATATCGAAGTTGGGAATCGTCCAAGGCCAAACCCGGGTCACTACACGCATCCTCCTCAACAAGTGGCAGCGTCAGTTAGAGAAAGAACCCTACCAGAAGCAGAGACACGAGGATGAGAGACGCAGGGCCGAAGAAGAAGCGCGCTGGAGAGATTTGGAGCAGTATACGCGCGAACAGGAGCGCGCACATTGGGGGTGCGCATTCTTCAGGCACTGCTGGAATGAAGGCTTGAAGCTTCCTACGTTGAGGAACTGCCCTGAGTGCAGTGACAGATACTTTGAGTATAGGCAGGAAACTGCCAATCGCCGATCCGTCCATGAAAGAATTGGAAGGATACATCCTAGTGACGATCAGCGTCAAAAAATAATTGAGGTCATTGATCACCCCAGAAAGAGGCAAGCTAATCAAAGATGGGCTGATCAAGAAGAAGACGAATATATCTGGCAAGAAGGACAGTGGTGCCCGCCTGGATTGAGGAAGAGCCAGAAAAGAAGGGTTCAGCGCTTGAGGAACCGTGAATTGAGGCAGGCGGGGATCCAGAAGAAACAGGTGTGGCGTCCAAAGGACAAACCTGAGGGATCAAGTCGTTCGGCTCCGGCATGTATGGTATACTTTCTGCCGAATGAGTTTATGGCTCCCGCTAATCAAGTTGTGCGAGGAAGAAACGTCCCTGGATGTCAATGATGATGAACATCCGGGAGGATTGATGGCGCAACTGGTGTTAGCCAAGCAAGCCACCTTCGACAAACCGGCCAAGAGTCGACACATGAGGCCGTTGTACTTGAAGGGATACGTCAATGGCAAGCCATTGACTAAGATGTTTGTCGATGGTGGGGCGGCGGTCAACGTGATGCCGTACACTACCTTCAGGAAGCTTGGCATGGGCCCTGGAGACTTGACGCCGATGAGCATAATTCTGAACGATTTCGCTGGGAATCCTTCAGATACCAAGGGTTGCGTCCACGTGGACCTGATGATTGGGTCCAAGACATTGCTCACAACCTTCTTTGTCATCGAAGGCAAAGGAGCCTACGACCCCATCGCTTGGGCGGGACTGGATTCACGCCAATTGCTGCATCCCATCTACCATGCATCAGCAGCTCATTCAATGGGTAGATGACGATATTGAGGTGGTCCAAGAAGATGACTTAGTGAGCGCCGCGAACGTGGAACCAGCTTTCTGGGAATATCAGGGCATTGATTGTTTCTCAGGGAAAGACTGGGGGGAAGGTCCTGTTGAGCCTGTCAGCAGTGATCAACAGCCGATTCAAGCAGTCAGCTCTTATAGCAATTTTTAATGGATAATCCCGTCGATGGTACTGATGGCAAGTTGGGGCGAGGATTCATGTCGGCTGACAAATTGGAGGAAGTTGACATTGGAAACGGTGACAAGCCGAGGCCGACATTTATCAGCGCAAACTTGGAATCAGATTTCAGGGAGGAATTGATTAAGCTGCTAAAGGAATATAAGGATTGCTTCGCTTGGGATTATTCGGAGATGCCCGGTTTGGATCGTTCCATTGTCGAGCATCGGTTGCCAATCAAATCTGGTTTTAAACCATATAAGCAACCTCCCCGGAAAATCTACAAAGACGAAGTATTGGCCGATGTGAAGAAAGAAGTTGAAAGACTACTTGATGCAAACTTCATTCGGCCATGCAGATACACGGAGTGGATTTCTAACATTGTCCCTGTCTACAAGAAGAATGGAAAGATGCGGGTTTGCATAGATTTCAGGGACTTGAACAGAGCTACTCCTATGGATGGGTACCCAATGTCTGTTGCCGATTTATTGGTTGATGCCGCTGCTCGGCACAAAGTTATCAGTTTCATGGATGGCAATGCAGGGTACAACCAGATTTTCATGGCAATAGAGGATATATCAAAGACAGCCTTCAGATGTCCTGGTCATATAGGCCTGTTTGAATGGATAGTCATGACATTTGGGTTGAAAAATGCCGGTGCAACTTATCAGCGAGCCATGAATTACATCTTTCACGAGTTGATCGGCAAAATTGTTGAAATTTACATTGATGATGTCGTGATCAAGTCTCTGAATCATGACACACACTTGGAGGATGTGAAGAGAACTTTGGAATGCACCCGAAAGCATGGTTTAAAGATGAATCCAAACAAATGCGCTTTTGGAGTATCAGCTGGAGAATTCTTGGGATTCCTGGTACACGAAGGGGGATCGAAGTTGGTAAGAAAAGCATGAAAGCTATTGATGAAGTTGTCCCTCCAACCAATCTCAAGGAGTTGCAATCACTGCTCGGCAAGATCAATTTTGTGAGAAGGTTCAAATCTGTCGCAAAAGGTTTTGTCTTTTTCTCCATTGCTGAAGCTTAAGAAGGATCAGAAGTTCATATGGGGTGACGAACAACAAAAGGCTTTTGGTGAGATCAAGCAATATATGAAGGAACCACCAGTACTAGTGCCTCCGCAATTGGATAAGCCTTTCAAGTTGTACGTGGCGACCGATACCCAAATCATTGGATCGGCCCTTATTCAAGAATTTGAAGGAAAGGAGCGGGTAGTAGCATATCTTAGCCGAAAATTACTTGATCCTGAAACCAGGTATTCGGCTGCGGAGAAACTGTGCCTATGTGTGTACTACTCGTGTACAAAATTTCGGCACTACTTGTTGAATGCCGAATGCGTTGTATACTCCAAGTTTGATGTAATAAAACATATGTTATCTATGCCAATTTTGAATGGCAGGGTTGGCAAGTGGATCTTAGCCTTATCTGAGTTTGAGTTGAAGTTTGAATCGGCAAAAGCTATAAAAGGTCAGATCATTGCCGATTTTATAACTGAACATCATGATCCATCAATTGATTTGCTTGCAATTACTCCTTGGGCTTTGTTCTATGATGGATCATCATGTGGTAAAGGTGGGGGAGTAGGGATTCTATTAATTTCACCCAGGGGTGAGATGTTTGAGTTTGCTATCCCTATCCAGCCCACTGTTACAAACAATCAGGCTGAGTACGAGGCATTTCTTCGGGGGCTTCAATATTTAAGAGAAGCCAGGGCTGTTTCAGTTAAGGTTTATGGAGATTCAGAGTTGGTTATCAAGCAATTGAACGGCCAATACGAGTGTAAAAGTGATGCCCTGAGGAGTTACTATGAGGAATGCAGAGAGATTTTAAAGAGCTTTCAGTTAGTAATTCTACAGCATATTCCTAGAGAACACAATGAAGAGGCAAACAGGTTGGCTCAAAGCGCTTCAGGCTATAGAGAACATCAAGAAGCGTTTGCCATGGAGGTATGTGTGCTGGGAATGGATCTTGCAGAGGATGATTAGAGAAAGGAGATCGTTAATTATTTGGAGGATCCATCCCGAAAGGTCTCTAGGAAACTCAGGTACAAAGCCATAAAATTTGTTCTTCTGGATGGAAGTCTATTCTACAAATCTTTGGATGGGGTATTGCTGCGATGCCTGGGTCCAGAAGAGGCAAAAAAGATGATGAGTGAGGTGCATGATGGGATATGTGGAGCACATCAATCGGCTTACCGTATGAAATGGGTCATCAGGCAAGCTGGGTGCTTTTGGCCGACGATGTTGGAGGATTGCTTTGAGTATTACAAGGGATGCCAAGACTGTCAGAAGTTTGGAAATATTCAAAGAGTTCCTGCATCAGCACTAAATCCCATTATCAAGCCATGGCCATTCAGGGGCTGGGGTATAGACTTGATTGGCCAGATTAACCCACCATCTAGCAAGGGGCATAAGTTTGTGCTTTTGGCGACAGATTACTTTACCAAATGGGTTGAGGCAATTCCACTGAAGAAGGTAACATCAGAGAACATGGTTGAATTTGTCAAGAAACACGTCATCTATCGGTTTGGAATTCCTCAAACAATCACTACCGATCGGGGAGCTCAGTTTGTGTCCTTGGAGTTTAGGGAGTTTGCCGAAAGCATGGGGGTCAAATTGTTCAATTCTTCTCCCTATTATACCCAAGCTAATGGTCAGGCAGAGGCTTCTAATAAGATCATGATCAAGCTTATACAAAATAAGATAGACCAGAAGCCAAGAAGGTGGCATTCGGTACTCAATGAAGCTTTATGGGCTTACCGAATGGCCCCTCATGGAGCTACAAAGACATCTCCTTATGAATTGGTTTACGGGCACCATGCAGTTTTACCTTAGGAAATACAATCAGATTCTAGGAGAGTGGTTTTGGAAAAGGATTTAAGCTCCAAAGATTACAGTGGCCTAATGATGGATGAACTAGAGGACTTGCACATGATTCGTCTTAGAGCCTTGGAAAATATCGAAAAGAATAAGCTGCGAGTTGCTAAATATTACAACAAGAAAGCAAAGGTTAGGCAATTTGCAGAAGGGGATTTGGTTTGGAAAGCTTTACTGCCGATTGGAACCAAATACAGTGAATTCGGCAAATGGTCTCCTAACTGGGAAGGACCCTTTCGGGTGGTCAGATGCGTGCCCGGTAATGCCTACATGTTGAAAATTTTACTAGGAGAGGAATTTTCTGCTGTAATAAATGGAAGATATTTGAAGAAATATTATCCTAGTATTGAAATCGATTGTTGATCACAAGCATTGGGATTACATGCATTTGATACATAAACAGCCGGCGTTCGAGAACGAAGCCGCCTTTAGAACAAAAATTCCTAAGCAGAAGGAATGTCCAATACTTGGATGTATTGCCCTTAGCACAAAACTACATTGCAAATACTTCTTGCAGGTTTATATCTAACAACCTAGTTGCTCAGGACTATGAGGGGTGGAAAGAAGAAGGCCTGGCGTAAGAAGAGAAAGTATGCTTCAATCCTTTTTTCTTTGCTTCTTCAGCTCTTCCCTCTTCAGTTGTTCCAGGACCACCGTGACGGCAACTTGGAAGCTGTGGGGGTGACCATGGCTTGCTGCCTCCATCAAGCTGTCCCAAGCCGCTTTCAGGTTACTGTACCTGTCAGAGACATCTGGAACAGAAGAACAGTTGTTAGAAACAGAGATCCGGGTGCAAGCGCGGAATCAAGATGAAGATGGAGATATTTACCTCCTACCAGTGCCTCCAAAGCCATGCGACGCTCGCGTTCTGCTTGGCAGCGAGCGGTGATGTCCCGGAGGTCATGCTCCAGATGCCGGACGCGACGGCGTAACTGGTGGTTGATCTTCTGCTCAGGCGCGGCGTCCTCTGCTTCGAGGGAGGAGTCAGAGGAGATGTATTCAGGCGTTTCTTCGGTCCCAATGATTTCCTCAGGAAGCAGATTAAGGCTAAAAGAAGACAAAGAGGAGGTAAAGCACGAGATCACACAAAAAAGCAAGAAGCAAGCTAAAGGAAAACTCACTCTCGAATGGTGCGTTTCTTTGGGGCGCTGTCCTCCTTGGGTTGCTTGCCTTTGTCCATGGCCTTGAGGTTTTCTCTTCTGGAGTAGGGGAGAAGATGAGAAGTGAAGGATGAGTGTGCAGGTGGATTTCCAGGGCATCTCAGCAGGCTATTTTATTGACCGAGAGAGTGCATTGGGAGTGATGAGCGGCGGGCGTGCGTTATTGGAATACCAAGCGGCAGGGTTTTCCTCCCGAATGCGAAGGGTTTTCATTGAACAGTGCTTATGGATTACCGAATCAAGGATTTTCTGCGGGTTTTGCGCTAAGGGGCATCTGTTTTCGCGTGTTCGGCTCAAGCAAGTTCCCGAATACGTTCAAGGAAAATAAGGCTCGCAGTTGCAAACACAGAGGAATCATCACAATACAAGCATGGGATCGAAAGTTCTTTATTTATTGCCGATAATCAAACATCCCTAGTACAATCTAACCAAAGAGCCTATTTAGCACAGACTGGGGATGAGTGAGTTCGGCAATAGCGTCGCCGTGGCCGTCGAGGCGCTCCAAGATGACCTCGATCTCGTCGATGTCTTCCGGCGCGCCGCCCTGGAAGCCGCGCGGCCGGGTGGAGTAGTCGACGCCGGTGTGCGTCGCCATGGCAGCCAAGCCCAAAGTGGTGCCCAGGCGGATGCCGTAGGTGGCCACCTCGTCCACGCGGGTTTCCACCGCGGCAAGGTGCTCCGCCGGCGTGTCTCCATGGCCGTTCACCTTGTCAGCCAATTGCTCTACCAGCATTTTCAGCTGGTTGAGCTCGGCGTCGCGGGCTGCAAAGTACAATGTGATGGTGATTAGTATCAGAAGCAAGATTGGATTCGGGGGCAGTTCCAGAGCCGTACCGTCGATGGTTGCCAGCAGCTGCTTGTGCTGGTGCTCCCACTCCAGTTCGACTATGCCAGCCTTCTTGGAGACGTCTTCCAGCTCGCGCTGGGCCACCTCAGGTTCCGCCTTGAAGCGGAGAGCGTCAAGTTCCCCGTAGGGCACGGGGGAGTAGTGCTCCGACTCCGAGGAGTCGTCTAGCAGAGGTTGGTTGGCCGGTGCGGAAGACGGGTTCCATTGAACAAGCCTGAAACAAACAGGATCGTCAGAAACAAAGGGAAATCTCAGACAAGTAATGAAGAGAAGATGGCGATCATTGCCTCCGACGCGAACTGGCGTGGCTCCCTTCCGCCTCGTCGGCGGCGCGACGCCTGTTGTTGCTCCCCGCCATTGGTTCTTGGGGCTGCGCTGGTGATTGGGAAGAAAAGCTTGAGGTTGGCGAAGATTTGAAGGCTAAAGGCTTGGTAAAGAGATGGGGGCACCTACGGTTTTATTTATAGGCCTGGTGAAAAAAATCGTGGCCTCACATCGTGGTGCGTATCCCGAAAAAATTGGAAGGTGGAGAGGTTTCCTTGACCGATTCGCCGTCGGGTCGTTTGGGATTCAAAGCTGAGTCATATTCGGATGACTGGCTCGGCTAATTGCAGTTGGGGTGCCGTTCGGGTATGGCACTGTTTGACTACTAATTACCGAATGGATCGTTCAGAGTTGCAGTCAAAATCATGCAAGGAAAAGGAAAGCGAACTCATGAAAGGCAAATGTTGCGAGAACGGTCAGTTTGGTTACACATCGCTCAGTACAGCTAAATGTTTAAATATTTTGCGATTACATTGGAGGCATTTGATATTGTTTGGCGGATATTCTCCATCCGTTCCTGGTAATCTTTCTGGGCATTGGACAGGACGGTGAGTTCTGCCTCGCATTGATTCACTTCAGTTATGGCCGATGATGCTTCCTCTTGGGTTTTCTCTATCAAACTGGGAAGTTCGGCTATTTTCTTGTCATCAGCTTCTATTTCGGCACACAAATCTTTCAGCTCTGCCTCCAATGCGGCCTTTTTGGCGATTTTCAATTCACGAGCAGCTTGCAGATTGGTCAACATTCCCTTGTGGCTCTCAGTTTGGGATTGTGCTCCCTTTGCAGCTTGTTCAGCTTTGGCTTTCTTTTGCTCAACGGTCGGTCGGGGAAGACACACTATTCAAGGCTCGCCTTATTGCCACATAAGTCACTTTTGATCAGTCAGGATCTACAGCTGAGTATCTGAGGGCTCATGGTCCTGACATTGTGCTGAACGTAGAAGATGTCCTAGCTGGGAAGTTCAAGGCAGGTTCCTCTTCCTCCACTTCATCTGATGCATCTTCTCCAGTTGACTCTGAGGTGCAGAGCATGCTACACCCTACTTTGCAGTCAGTTGAGATGACGACCTTTCGAAGCTCCGATTCCCGTATTCCCCCGTCTTGCATTTCCCGATTCGTCAATGCTTCACTAATACAAACTTTCATCTCTGGTCCTACTTCGGTGCAGCACACTTCAGATGATTCACTTGCTATTGTTCCTTTGAAGCCTCCTAGTTTGCATTCCGTTCTTTCGCATCTTTGGGCCTTTTGGCACGGCGACATTCGAGCACACCCAAGCGGCGGTAGCACGGATATGGAAGTGGAAGTCCCCGTCGAACAATCTCTTGAACCCCTGTGGATTCACCCCTTCGGGGTGGGGCCTCATCCGGGACCTCATCTCGTTTCTCGGCAAACTAGGAAGGCTTTGTCTCCGCCCAAGACGGTCTCTAAAAGAAACGAGCGGGGAAGCCTCTCGTAACACAAGGGTGTAGGAGAAGCGATGAGGCTCAATATCTTTGAAGGGTTTAAGCATTCTCGACCGCTCGACAAGACTCCCGGAAGAAGAGGAAGGTCTGGACAGTCTTGCTCTTCACCTTTTGGACAATCCTCCTAGGCCTTCGAAATTGTCCCCCTTGTCCCAATTGAGACCCTTCAACAATGGGGGCTGTTCGCAACGTGTCTCCTAGTGAGCTCACAGTCGATGAACTTATGACAAGGAAGACAAATGATGGACGGGATGTTGTGCCTTAATTTCCTAGTGCCCAAGTGTTATTTTGTTTCTTTACGGCTTCTCTGTTTAGCTTGGATTTTCTCTCTTTTGGTGGACTTTAGTAGTTTTAGCTACTACGTCTTCACTACGGTGGATATTAGTAGTTTTAGCTACTATGTCTTTACTCGTGGTGCTTGTGGGCCTTTCGGACTCTCTGTGCTTGTCCGTTGGACTGTGCCTTTGTGCCCCCTTTGTCCGGCTATGGGTCATCTACGGCATCCTTTATATTTTCTTTCTTGGTTGTGTTTGGATTATGCTCTGGTAGTCTTAATCCCCTCTTTTATTACCTCGGTAACAAATGAACAATAGAAATTGGAATATTTTGTGCTGGAACATACGAGGTCTTAATGCCATTGACAAGCATGATGCTGTTAGAAATAAAATTGAAGAGAGCGGTTCCTCTATTATCTGTTTACAAGAAACAAAACTGCAAAGTGTTGATATGCAATTTATAAGGAAATTTGCCCCGAGACGCTATGATAAGTTTGATTTTGTCCCCTCCCTGGGCGCTTCTGGTGGAATCCTTGTGATATGGAATAGTGCTCATTTTCTCGGGTTGACTTTAGATAAGCAGCCCTTTGGTCTTACAATTTCTTTCACCTCACAATTCAACTCAGCGATGTGGAAACTCACCACGGTTTACGGCTCCGCCATGACCCCGAGAGATCTAATTTTGTTCACTGGATGCGCTCTCATGTTATTGATGACGAGGAGAACTGGTTATTTCTTGGTGACTTTAATTTTTACAGATCCCTGGAGGATAGAAACAAGCCTGGAGGAAATCTATCGGATATTCTAATTTTTAATGACCTTTTGGGTCACCTGGGTTTGCTGGAGCTGCCTTTAAAAGGAAGAGCCTTTACCTGGTCCAATATGCAACAGGACCCGCTCCTAGAACAATTGGATTGGTTCTTCACATCTGCGAATTGGACAGTTCAATATCCGAATACACTTGTGCTTCCCTTGGCCAAAATAACTTCAGATCATATTCCTTGCAAGATTACTATTGGTACTGACATCCCCAAGGCAAACATTTTTCGCTTTTAGAACTTTTGGCCGAGCATCGAGGGTTTTCGAGAGGTTGTGGTTTACGCTTGGGCTGAACCGGTGAGGAACTCTAATTCCTCTCGCTAGTGTTTTGGCGGGAAAATTAAAGAATACAAGGTTTAAATTGAAGAAGCGGAGTAAAAGTTTGTCCCGGCTTTCCTCATTGATCAAGAACTGTAACAAGGTTATTTTTTTCCTAGACTCTCTCGAGGATTGCGGACAACACGGTGACGAATGGAATGCGAGATCTATTATTAAAAGACGAGTTGCAAATGCTTACGAGATATAAAAACTATATCTTGGAGGAAGAGATTCACTGTCAACAGAATACGGTTTGGGGATGAATGTACTAAATTCTTTCATGCTATGGCCACAGTCTCCCATAGGAAAAATTCCATCACCTACCTAAGAGATGACACTGGTAATCAAGTACATGATCATGAAGGGAAAGCTGCTCTTCTACTTCGGGAATACAAAAATAGAATGGGAATTTCTTTACGGCCGACTATGCTCTTTGATTTGTCTCAACTAGTTTCCATTACTCAAGATACGGGACAGTCTAGTGGCACCTTTTTACGCCACAAGAGATTGATAATATCATCAAAATGGTTCCCATTGACAAAGCTCCGGGGCCGGATGGTTTTAATGGTTTATTTCTAAAGAAGTCTTTGGGGGATCATCAAAAAGGACTTCTACATTCTCTGCGGGATTTCTTTGACCTGCAATATTAATTTAGATTGCTTGAATGAATCCTTCATTACTCTTGTGCCAAAGAAGAATAACCCACGAATCGTTAATGACTTTCGGCCTATTTCCCTCCTTAATAGTAGTATCAAATTGATCACTAAGATTCTTGCAGAAAGGCTACAGGCTGTAATCTTAAGTTTGATCCATGCTAATCAATATGGTTTCATAAAGTCAAGATCCATTCAGGACTGCATTGCTTGGTGCTTTGAATACATTCACCAGTGTCAACAAAGCAAGAGGGAGATTATCATTCTAAAGCTTGATTTTGCAAAAGCTTTTGATACTGTTGAGCACAATGCCATCCTAAGCATGATGGAGGCTTTAGGTTTTCTGAAAAATGGTTGTCATGGATTAAAGCTATTCTTTCTTCCGGCACTTCTTCAATTCTACTCAATGGTACCCCTGGAAGGAAATTTAAATGTAAAAGGGGAGTTAGACGGGGTGATCCTCTCTCCCCCCGTTATTTGTTACGTCGCTGAGTTACTTCAGTATGTAATCAATGATGCACTACGCAACAATCACTTGTCTTTGCCAATCCCTCATGTTGCCAATGACTTCCCGGTTGTGCAATATGCGGATGATACTATCTTGATCCTACCAGTGATAGAGCACAAGTTGCTTCATCTTAAGGGCCTCCTACAAACTTTTGCTGATTCCACGGGCTTGAGAGTCAATTTCCACAAGTCTTCTATGGTCCCCCTGAATGTGTCTGAAACTAAGATACAAGAGCTAGCTGCAGCTTTTGGTTGTCAAATTGCCAGCATGCCTTTTACCTATTTGGGTCTCCCAATGGGTACAACCAAACCTCGAATGGAAGATCTCACTCCTCTAATGGATAGAGTTGAGAGGAGACTGAATGCTTGTTCGATATTTCTTTCATACACAGGTAGGCTTGAGATGATCAACACAGTCCTTACTTCAACGGTGACCTATGCCATGTGCTCCATCAAGGCACTGTGGGAGTAATTGACAATATAGACGAGAATGAGAAAGCAATGTTTGTGGAGAGGTAATCATCCAGATAAGAAGGGGGGTAACTTGGCTGCTTGGTCTATGGTTCAGAGGCCAAAATCCAAGGGAGGACTAGGTATCATTAATCTGAGATTACAAAATGAGGCTTTGCTTCTCAAGCAACTCAACAAGTTTTACAATCATATGGATATCCCTTGGGTTCATTTAATCTGGAATAAATATTATCTTGGGAAAGTTCCTCATGCTTCCTCGGAGATTGGTTCCTTTTGGTGGAAAGATGTTTTGCGCCTAAATATCCTCTTCAGAGGGATTGCCTTTTGTGTTTTGGGAAATGGTACTACGGTCACTTTCTGGGAAGATCTGTGGTGTGGTCAAGTTTTGGCTCATAAGTTTCCAAGACTTTATTCTTTTTCCAGGAATACTGCCATCTCTGTCCAAGATTTTGCGCAAGCTGATGATCTAGACACACTGTTTGCCTTGCCTCTATCGACTGAAGCTCATGAGGAATTGCTACAGCTTGATGTGCTGTTGCTTTCTGTGGAATTAAATCCAGTTGAACATGATTCTTGGTCTTTCGCTTGGGGAAACCAAAATTACACCTCTAGAAGGTATTATCGAATGGTGTTCGAGAACTTTCACTCTTCTCGGATCTTCACGCTAATCTGGAAGTCCAAGTGTATAAATAGGCTCAAATTCTTCATATGGTTAGTCCTGGTGGATCGTTTAAATACAAGGACTATGCTTTTACGGAAGAACTACAATGTGCAACCCAATGCTTGCTTTGCGTCTTATGTCTTGCTAATGAAGAGGAAGACATTGATCATCTTTTTCTTTTCCTTGTGTGTTTGCTCTCGGTTGTTGGGCAAAACTTGGCATCGATTGGAACATGAACCTACCGATTGATGAAAGGGTTCTTCAAGCTTTTCGGATGTCTTCCCTAGAGTTCTTCATGGAGGCCTTTGTCATAGCAAGTTGGGAGATCCGGAATCTCGAAATCTTTGTCATCTTTGATAATGGTTTAGCTTCTGTTAGCACTTGGGTTAGGAAGTTTAAAGCTCAGGGTCTTCTTCACATCGTGAGAGTGAAGAGTGATAGGCAGGCTTCTTTTAATTCGTTCTTGGAGAGTATCTCTTAATGTTATGGTAGCCTCCCTCCTCCCTCTCTTTCCCCTCTCGGTTCTTTTGCTTGTACATATACTCCTTTTGGTTTAATTAAGTTTTTTCGAGCCGTGGGGAACTCCCCCACGGTATTTTCCCTCAAAAAAAAAATATCCAGACCAGAGATGGGATCCAACGAAGTCTTGATGTCTTCAGGGAGCTTTTGGCTGATGGGCTCAAGCATTCCTTCGAAATAATCGACATCTCTGATTTGGTCTCGAGCATCCTTCTGCAGCCAGGCAAAGATTTCTTTGAGCCTTGCTTGGATTTCCTCTGATAGGGCTTGAGTTCCTCCTTCTCTTGTTTCGGCAGCTGGATTATTCTCCGCTAATGGGTTTGATGATGATGGAGTTTGATCCTGAAAGGGTAACGTTGCCGAATTAGGAGTGGTTCATTGAAAGTAAAGAAGATAACAGAGTTAAGTGCATGTGCTTACCTCGTGCACGACTTCCGAGCTGGGGCAAGGTTTTGTTCGGTTTTAGTGGGGATTTCTTGAGCCACTCGGTGAAAGAGGAGTACGAGGAGCTCTTGGCAAAGGCGAGGCTTCGTTTGAAAGGGTCTTTGGTGCGATCTCCGGCATATACGAAGCTTCGGTCGAGGAGGAGGTGGATTTACCTCTGTTATGGTTGGGTTTTCTTCCTGGCCAATAAGGGATTGAACCCTTAAAGGACTGGAAGCCTCTGATTGGATTGAAGGGTTCATCTCTGGTGAAGCTGGTGCCTCTGTTTGAGCAAGGGGTGACTGGGTCCCTGATGAGGATGAGATCTCTACTTGAGCAGATGGCTCAGCCCTTGGTGGACTGACATGTTGAGGGACAGGGGTGTCCACAGGATGACTCACCAGTGTTTCTTCTGCGAATATCAAATTAAGGGTAAATTCCGGTGTTGATATTTGAGGAAAAGGTAATAAAGGTCATACTAGTGGATGAAGCATTGGCGGGTTACGAAAAGTCGAAAGTTCTTTGGATTCTGGTACGAAATTGCACAAGGAGAAATTTGTCGGAATAAGAATAATCTTGTGATTGAGAAAGAGGAAATCTTACCTCAACGGGGACTTTCTTGGTGGTTCTTTTCCTCTTGGCAGATGGAGGTGCAATCAGAGACAGGCCTTTTCTCTTGTCAGCAGTGGCACTGAAGAGAATTGGGTCCATTGTGGCATACCTGGCCATCAGTTGAGCCAAAGTTGGGGATTTAAATCCCGAGTAGAAGCGGGTATCTTGCATTATAAATGATTGTCCGGCTTGAGGGGCGAGCCTTTCGTATTCTGCAGGGAATGATCAAGGTCATGGTTAGTAAAAGGAATGTCTGATGTGAAGAGAAAGACAATTATGTGTTACCTCTGAAGTTGGCTGAAAATCAGGCATCAGCTCCAAACAAAATGAGTGCACTGGCTCACTGAAAATATGGTCATGAAATTCTTGCCACCAAGAGTTGAAGGTGGGATGAGTTATTGTTGTGGGTGTGAAAGGCCAGGTATAAATAGTTGGACTGCATTTATACTCAAAGACCCTTCTGGATTGCATATTTTCCTTGATTTCCTCTCTGGGTTTGAGGAATTCATGCAGGAATAATCTTGGGGCATCTGGCCCACATCCAAGCTGTCGGGCCACCATATTTGGCTGATAGTATTCATAAGTGCTGTGGTTTAATCTCCCTCCACAAAATTCAGCTGGCAAAGGACATGGATGGATCAAGATGTTGAAGATCTCTAGAAACCTTCCGTCTTGGCGTCCAGTCTCAAAGGAGAATTCACAGGGAGGGTTAAATTGTCATTATCAAGATAAGGAAGCCAAAGAGGGTTAGTGAAGCCTTTGAAGAAGAGCTCGAAAAGCTGGCTGACATTCTGATTGATGGAAACAGTTGAAGCAGCCTCTCCATAGGTTTGGCATCCTCTGGTGGTCTGAGTTTCCCCTTCATGATAGCTGGATGAGGGGAAAAGCCGGGTGTTGAGGTCAATGCCGACAATCTGGTGCATATGCAGTTGCAGCCACATCTGTACAAACCACCAAGGGCCGTTGACACATAGTATCTTCTGGCCGGTATGCATTTGGGTGACGATCGATGAAGCATATGGTACACACTACCCAGGAGGTATTTTCCAAGAGGAATGCGTTTACCACCAGCCAAATGGGTAGCCATTACAATGTGATTCAGAGTGGGTTCATTGGCTTTACCACAGAAAATAAATCTGCATAACCGCACATTCAGGAATGCTCTGTATTCGACTTCACCCAGGGGGCCATCCTTCATGTGATTCTGGATATATGATTTATACCCACTTCCTGGTTTCACCCCTGTTTGTCTTGTGGAACCTTTGTAGTCCCAGGGATACACGGATCCTGAAACATCAAGGCCGGTGATCATATATACGTCGGCCAGAGTTGGGGACATTGGGCCGTGACCAAAGAGGAAGGCATTGACGCCGTTTGACCAAAAGTGACAAGCTGCTATCAAAAGGTCTTCGTTCTTCGGGGTCTCGGCCAGAGAAAGCTCCAAGCATTGAGCAATACGGAGGCTGTCCCAAGTTTGGGTCTTGGCACTGTTGTCTGCAAGCACCCTTTTGTACCAATTTCTCCAGCCCGCAATTGGGGGCAAGGGCCAATTCTTGAAGGCGTCCTGTCAAAGGGAAGGCTTAGATAAAGCCGCTTTGAAGGGGATTCTTTGGGATTCGGCTGCGATGAACTCGCGAGGATCGGAAATTCCCACAGGACCAAGGAAGTAAGACGTCGAATTGGCCTCAGTGCGGATTAAGAGCTCGGTGGAAAGCTCCTGTTGAGAGAAGGCGGAGAAGGAATCTCAGGTGAAAATCAAAAAGTTAGTGCCGAATGAAGCTTACAGGGAAGGAATTTACCCGAGCGGCTTGATTTTGACCTGCCATTGGGGATTTGAGCTTGGGGAAAAGATGACCTGGGGTTTGGATCTGGACGGAGGCTCCGATGGATTGCAAGGAGAGAGAATAGGTGTTGAACAGATTCAATTTGAAGACGTTGGCAACTGGAGTCAATTTCGGAATAAAATCACTTTTATCCCGTAATTGAAGGGGCATATGTTAACACCAAAATTTGGTATAGGAAGGAGTCTGATTTGTGGGCCTAGCTTGGTGAAAAAATCCGTCCGGAAGAAGGAAGGTCTTTCCAGAAAGATTCGGCAAAGGAGTTCGCGGTCGGCAATTAGCTTCCGTTCGGCAAGGAAACTGTTTGCGCTGATTTTGCGAGATTGCGTGATGACGTGGCCCGAGCGGAAGGGACGAATGGATGGATAAGCGATCGCATTTAGAGATAAGTTAGGTATCAAATATTGTGCTCGTAGTCCATTCGGAGTCGTGCCATGACAGGGTATAAATACAGACGCTGGATGTATGTAATTGAATTCGAAACATTCTCATAACAATCCGGCTTTACGCCAAACCCTTGAGTCCTTGTCGTGTCGTCGAGTTTTGCGAGAGGGCTCATCGATCCGTCGACCTCCGTAAGTATCGGCAACCTTGTAACATGTCTAGTATCATGCGGTGGATTTAGATCGTGATGCAAGTAGTCTTGTTACCATGCTTAGTATCATGCGGTAGATTTAAGCTTGGTTCAAGAGGGTTTCTTGTTAGATCATGAGCCATGCGGTGGGCTAAGATCTAGCTTGGAGCTATTTATCGGCTCTATTGGATTTTGGCAAGATCCAATAGATTCATTAAGTTACCTTGTGTTACTTTGAGTTTTATTACTTTATGTTTAAATTCATATAACACTCTTTTACCCAATTTACATTCATTTGGATCGGCTTTATCTTGTTTCGTGGTCTTTACATCGCACGTTTATATCTTGCTTCAAAAGGCACGTGGATCACGTGTTTATCAAATAGCCGAAACCGAACCAATCTAGGTTGTTACATGTTGCGGGTTCAATCTTGTTAATTTTGCGTAAATCTTGAAAGAACCAGGTATCATGCGATAGATGCAGGTTTTAGGGTTGTTTTAAAGCTAGTCATCCGGTGGATTAGATCTTTAATTCAATCTGATAGATTTATCATCTTTGGCGACGTTTGTTCCTTCTTCATGGACCCCGATTCGGTACATGCATGTACCGTATTCGGTTATGCTTTCACGAGTGAAACGTGTTTATAAGTTATGCTTTAAATATTGCATGCTTTTAGCTTTCCATATATAGATTGTATCATGCGGTGGATAGATCTATTTGTGGTTAGTGGTGTGATTTTCAAACAAGTTGTATCATGCGGTGGATAGATTTGTTTGGCATCATGCTTGACGGGTTTTAAAGTACCTAGACATGCGGTAGACTAGTGCTTTGGGCCTATGCATGCTTGTTTATTACATATTTATGATCATGCTTTACTTCATTTATTGTTTATTCTTATTTATCATGGAGGATCGGTCATGACTTCGTGCACGTGCAATTTCTATTCAAATAAAGACTGATTTTTCGTCATGCTTATGTCATCCATTCGGCTATGTTCTGTTTCTCACTCTGAAGCTCCCGAATGGTTTCTAGTTTGCTGGCAGATAGCTTATTATAGCTATATGTCATCTCACCTGGCTTTATGGCTGTAAATATGGAACTGTCTGGTACCACCCGGCAAGTTCCAAGCTTTGGAATTTAACTACTTTGTCTTTTGTTAATTTTCAGGAAAAATTGACTGGCACGTCTTGGAATCTTTTCGCGTGTGAAGCTAGCTTGTTCGGCTTGCTGTGTGCTTGGCGTAAGGTGCAGATTTTGCGTCAACACACCGGGAATGCCCCTCCCATACGCCCACGGCCGTCGGCGGCACTGGCCGAGATGGAGCGACTCAAGGTTTTTTCTGATTTACAGCAAGTTACTGAATTTCTACATATCTTCACTTTTCGTTGTAACATTGGTATGAACAATTGCAGGCGGCCTTAACCGCGGTCGAGCAGCGTGTGGAAGAACAACGGGGGCGGCGGCGGCGGGTGGCCGATCAGGTGGCCCAGCAGGTGGCCCAGGCGATGGCCACACACCAGGCGGCGATGCAGCAGTGGGCGGCGATGCAGCAGTCGCAGATGACCGCGCACATGCAAGCATGCATGCAAGCTTTTCAGAGTGGTCTACCGATGCCCCCGCCGCCTGTGATGCCCCCGATGCCCACGCCGATGATGCTCCCTCCCCCTACGGTCGGTTCTCCTGCTGTGAGTTACTTGACATATTTCTTCTTTCATTTCGAACATTAGAGACTTAGAGAACGTAGAGATTTAGACTCACTTTGAAACCTAGACAAAGTAGAGACTTTGACAATTTAGATTATAACTTGGTCAACTTTCTTTGTCTCACATGCCTTTTACTATTTTTTTTTCCACCGGAGTTCCGCGATGCCGCCACCACCTCAGTGAGCCGCACCTTTTTATTTGCATTGTGGACTTGTCTATGAACTGTGATGAACTATGTGCACTGTCGATGAATTGTGGACTTTTGTGTGCACTTATCGATGAACTTCGGACTTCGGTGTGCATTAGTGATGTATATTATTATATATGACGCCTGTGATGGATATTGTGACATATATGATGCATGTTGTGATATATATGATGCCTGTGATGGATATTGTGATATATATGTCATGTATATGGTTTTTGGTAATTTCTGGACTTGAAAAACAGAACAAATAAAATAATTTTGTCAATTTGCCGTGTGCCGTGGGGCAGGCGCACCGCAAATTGACCTAAAAGGGCTGCCAGAATAGTCCCTTTGTCGTGCGCCTGGGGCCGCGCACGGCACATTGACCATTCTTTGCCGTGCGCCGAGCCACCAGACGCACGACAAAGCTAATGGTGCACCGGGCGCCTGGACCAACCTTTGCCGTGCGTCTAGCCACGTGGCGCACGGCAAAGGGAGCAGTCCACCGTGCTCTTGGACCAATCGTTGCCATGCGCCGTGCTACGTGGCGCACGGCAAAGGGCAGGGTCAATCTTGCGCCTTGACCATTCTTTGCCGTGCGCCTTGCCACATGGCGCACGGCAAAGAGTACTACCGTCCCCGTGTGTGCTCGGGGGCGCACAGCAGAGAGGGTGTGACGTCGTCTCCCCGCGGAAGGCCGTCAACACCTTTTCTTTGTCGTGCGTCACCTATTACGCACGACAACGAACTGTGCTGTGCGTTGCCTTTTCCCAAAGCGCACGACAAAGTTCTTTACCGGGTAAAAATGAGCCGGGCGCCCTTTGCCGTGCGCTTTGAAAAAATGCGCACGGCAAAGGTGGTGCCGTGCGTTTTCCTCCCTTTGCCGTGTGCCGACAAAGAGCGCGATTCCGGTAGTGTACGTCCTCACTAGGGCATGATCATGGTCGATGTTAATTACATGGACTCATGTGAACACTGCTGGCCATGTTCGGACATACATGGCCCTCTAATACATCCTGTACTGTTTGGACATAAATGGCCCTTTAATCATGTATGACTTCACCGAGTAGTGTGGCACATTGTACACACTGTTATCTTGTGTGTGAATGCTGCCAACGGTGTCAATTTGGACATAAATGAGTCTCTAATCTTGTACTTCACTGCCACTTGTTGCAGATTATACCTTTGCTTGCTAGGTGTAGATACATGAACCAAAATGGATTTTGGAGACTATGATAGCTACTAGTTAGACAGCTGGTTCATTGTACCTTGGTGTTGTACGAGGATGGCGTTAAGTTGCTTCCGGAACGAACCCCAATGGATGGGACCGATGTAACTTTCACTAGAGAAACACAAGCATTACTATAACAGTGATCGGATTTCTAGTGCATCTTGCACTAGGCACAAATGATTTGTGCTGGAGGCTAAAAGGGGTCTTTTTGGCGGGTGGAGTTCCCGCCGGCGACATTGTGCCAATACCAATCGCCTCGGTCTCTTGGCGGGTGTCCGCCCGCCAACATAGAGACCTTAGTGCTTGGCGGGTGCTTAAGTCCCCCACAAACACCGATGTTTTCGGGCCGGCACAAAAAAGCTCAAACTAAATAGCAAACAAAAAACTTTTTGGAGGAGGAACCCCACTAGCCGGGCACCCGCCCGCAAGTCGTGCGGCTTTTCGCGTAAGGTCGCGTCGCTAAGGGTCGCAAGACTCTAACCCGGGACGTCCATGCTTGCATGAAACCTCCTCTACCACTACACCACACACTCATATGCGTCTATATCCAGTTTTCACTGTACTCATATTATACTATGTCGAGTGTAAATCATTTTTAGGCTCTAAACGGATTCAAATTTAAAACTTGTCAACTACAAAGTTTAATACGTTTTGAGATCAATAACTTTTATTTGGGGAGTTTTTTCATTTGAAGCTTTTAATTTGTTTAATGATAATATTTTTAGGTAAATAGAACAGGTATTATGTCCTCACTAGCCCAGATCCGTGATCAATGTACGTGATCAATGTTCGACATTCATAACATGGATGCTTGTGAACATTTCGGATATAAATCGCCCTCTAATCATGTATTACTTCACCGAATAGTGTGCACAACAAGTATCAACTCCTAAGTCAAGCAAGTTCCTACCTATGTTTCAAATTGAACACCGTTATCATGTGTATGAACAAGTGCCGACCGTGTTTGGACATAAATGGCCCTCTAATCTTATACTTCACCGCCAATTGTTGCGGATTGTACCTTTTCTCATCATGGAACAAGACTTGGCAGCAAAGTATATGTAGTCGATATAGTCAATGGACCAATTTGCTAGGTAGGTGCAGAGACATGAACCTAGATGGGTTTTGGAGAAGATCGAGCTGTATGTGGACGGCAGCGGCGGAGCTCATCATGGAACAAGACATGGTGGCAAAGTATATGTAGTCGATATAATCAATGGACTTGCTCGAATTTCTAGAAAAAATCAATGGACTTGCTCGAATTTCTAGAAAAAATCCCTGAAATTTATTTAATTTAGAAAAACAAACCATGGCTATTTTCCTACACTATATTATATTTCCTGTAAAGAAAAAGAAATATTGGAAGATTTTTAAATTGGGAGGAAATCGTTGTTTGTGAATTATTTATAGATTTCGGGGGCTACCAAGAAGGTTCACGAGACACTTGAAATAGTGTTTGCGAATAGATGTATGTAGGGTTAGATCTGAAAAAGGTCACGGGTTGGACTTATTTGTGAAGATTGAGAATGTAAAACCCCGGATTTCCATATAAAACCCGAATCCTCGTACCATCACGATAGCCCCTGGATCAGTGGCTATCGCGTATAGAATGTCTCACAGATAGCAATACAAAGTCATACATCGCATCACACATAAGCAGTAGTACATAACTTAATACATGTCCATTATGGAGTACATCATTGCAATCCTCTTGGTGGAGGAGTTCGGGTTGCCGCTCAGACTTGTAGCGGGCCGTGACTTTGGAGGGGCACAGCGTTAGCCACGACGGCGCGGTTCGCGGTGGTTTGCTTAGAGCTCTTCTCCCAGGTTGTGGTGGTGTAGTGTTTTGTTGTGTGTGTTGTTTGTGTGCGTTGTGATGTTGTGGTGGTCTTAGCTTCGGCTCGTGGTGTAAAATTTCTTCTTCTTCTTAAATGACAGAGCCGGTAGCTAGCTTCTCAGAAGGGTCTCCATCTTTTATTCTTCTCGCCATAGGCATCCTTGAGCGAAGCGACGCATCTCACAGTCGTACCATCCATCGGCGTTGTTGTCGTACTCGGACTCGTACCCTCCACACCCAAAGTCTATCCCCAAGGATTCGGATAGGTACACACCACCAAGCGTATGCGGCTTTAAGTGGCCTAACTTCTAAAGGGAAGAGAAAGAGACAAGGAAGTAGCTCGGGTTTCTTATGCAGCAGCAGCAGAGCAATATCAAGATATCTCCGACAAGTTCCCAACCTAAAGCTCTCAACACAGCTCGGAACCACCTGGTCATCCAGGGCCCCGTCTCCACTACCTACCTCCATCTAGGGTCGATGCGAGAACTTTATCTCCTCACACCTCAATGGTTGCTATCAGATCCGCGAGGTAGAGGGAGCCACCCTCCTCTCCCCGGCTGCAACCACGGCTCACCACACTCTCAACTATAGGGAGAAGGTACAAATCCCAAAACATGAGAACAAAGCTATCAGGGGACATGTCCATAGCCAGGACATGGCTATAGCTATAGATCGAACAACTCTACAAAGCGTGTACACCTGAACCCAACCCGGAATGGCACCCGACTGGTGTACGGCTGACCGAGCCCATCCTACTGTGTGAACTCTCGGTAGTTACGGTACCATCCAGCATCCGGCCCTCAAAACGATCTCCCCCTCATAAGGGATTGCACCGGAACTATGAAATGCCCTCGTGTGGCCACACGAGAGTCGCACTGAGAGGGTGGTCACACCTCCACCTCTCCCCCACTGATACCCCGCTATCCTGCTAGCAGGTATGGTTCCGCACTGCCGAGCTCAACTCGGCCCTGACCCCACGCTCAGCGGGATGGTGTGTACGTAAAGGTCCCGTGAAAAGGTCTGTCACTCGGTTTCAGACCGTGGCGATCCTCCGAGTGCAAGTAAAACCCCAACACCTAGGCTCCTAAAAACCGTAAAAGTGGGGACACACTAAGGAGTGTACCCCCATCCCCGATCCCAGATCGGTTGTTTCGAGCTCACCCCCGCCAAAGTGCCCAAAACGCCTTCTCCTGCCGGTTTTATCCTACTCATGCCAAGAACCACTGTTCCCATCCCAACACATGCATCGCGAAGCACATCGTATGTACACGCTTATAAACATATATAATAGTATGACAATCAAGGACAGGGTATTTAAAATAGGCAGTGCAAGGTTCATCAACATGCATATAAAGTAAAGCGCTAGCATTCTACATTGCAATGTCTAATAGGCATTCAAAGTCAGTCGGGCATGAACCTGGGGTCGTGGAGTGCACGCCAAGGCAAAGCATTATAGAGCCTTCTATTAAATAAATTTAGCTCAAGAGACGAGGGAATAAATTAGTAATAGCTGGGAAAATCTCAAAAGGTCTTGGCTAACAACTAAACACATTCTTTTAAAACCTTTTGCACTCATGAACACCCAAATGCACTAAACCAATTTATTTAATTCAGAAATTTTTCCTATATATACTGTAGTTCCCATAAAGGAAAAGAAATGGTGGAAGGTTTTAAAATTGTGAGGAAATTGCTGTTTGATTTTTCTTTCTAATCACATCCTGAAATTTGGAAAACTCAAGGTGTGACACCCTGCCGGTGGTTCCCACGGAGCCGGGGCGCAAATGTGCCGTCACCGTCTAGCAAACATTGCCAAAAGGATGCGGTGATGAAAGGTCGAGATTAATTTAAAGGGTGTGTGTGTTAACACTAATATTGAAGCTGTTCGGATATCAATGGCCCTCTAATCTTGAGCTGTTCGGACATAAATGGCCCCCGATCGGGTAGGAGTACTTCACTTAATAGTGTAACGCAAGAGTATCATGGAACTCGTCAAGCATGTTCACATCAAATATATTGTACACGCCGGCTGATTTGCTAAGAAGGGAAAATGCTACAATGCACGGTTAAAACAAAAGCTCGTACTTGTAAATATTACGGGACGGTAACAATAATTGTTGATCGTTTTTCCTCAACACTTCTTTGGAAACTTTATGTGTTGCACAAACGAGGGGTTGTGCTATAGGTATGTTATAGCACAAAATGAAGCCAACGTAAGCGTGTAAGTATATATGCATGTAGATCATTGCGGATTATACCTTTAATTTGCTCGTCGTAAAACAAGACTTGGCCGCGAAGCGATGTAGTCAATAGACCGATCTCGCTTGGTTGTTGTAGAGACATCATCCACCCAACCTTGATCAATTTTGGAGACTATGATAGCTACATGTTGAAATGGTTGTTAATCCCGCATAAATGCATGCGATACGGGATATGCAAATGACAAGCGGGACGACGACATCCGGCGTTGGGGCACTATAAAAGGCGTTTGGGAGCTTTGCTTCAAGGTCACCAAAAAACCAAGAAAGCAAGGACTCGCCCAAAGTAGAGAAAATGACAACGCCCGTCAAGATTGGGTCCGTTCGGCGGTAGAGGCACTAGTGGTAAAGATATTGATCCAAGCCAAGCGCCAAAAATCCTAGAGAAGATCGAGATTTGGAGCTCGACCGATGGACCGAGGTTCGGTGGATTCATCGGCGGCATCCGCTTCACATACGTTGACACCGGTGACAAACGACGTGTCATCCCAAGCCCGGATCTTTGCGTGGGGCACAACCGATGGTACTGCTCACGAGCCGGTACGAACCTCGCTTGGTTTCAGTATAATTCAGTTACTCCATTTAATTATAACCCCCTTTGCTTTGTTACAGTTAATTTTAAAACTGTTGGTATTGTTATGTGGCCTTGTTAATCCCCTGCCCGCAAAACTAAGTGGCACAAGTCAAACATGCATGTCTCCTGATACTCTATATCCCCAATTTCTACGGAGTATATATAATATATACGCTTATTATTACGTGTGTGTGTGTGGGCATGCAGTTCAAGGTTGATATTGCAAGGCGAGAGTACGTTAACAAGATCGGTGGCAGCATTGGAAGTGCTTGTTGGTGGTGAGTCCGGCATCATCACTTCCCTAACATTCACCACCTCCCATGGAAAAACTAAGACGTACGGGGATCCAAACAACGGGACTAAATTCGTTGTGCCACCGGACAATGCGGCATCTTCGCCTTCTTCGCTAGCACCAGCAGTACCTGCCTCAATGCAGTGGGCATGTACGTCCAACCCTACCCATGAACTGCATCGAGCCGCTCCTGCCAAGCTAGCTTGTGTGTGTTTGTGTGTAGCTTAAATAAAATGAGGATCTGCCAAGCTAGCCATGTGGGGTGCGATGATGGATACAGAATGGATGGATCCTTGTCCACGCGTGTGCTTTGTATTCTCGTCCTGTTTGTTTGTACCCACCCACTCATGTACCGTAATGAATAAAAGTCTCGGAAACTAAGTATGTTCCTGAGAAATTAACAAACCCGCATGGACCTTATTATTAACTATATATATATATATAGACTATATATATATATTCATATACTATATATATCAGAGTTCCCTATTAGCCTTAGCCTAAATTATTTAACATATGTCTAGCTACCAAATCCATTTTTTTCATTGCACGCATCAACGTACTCCATCACTTAAAAAAAGCCCAATCTCTTCACCTAAAAATCCTCAAGTGGTGAAAAAAGCCGCTCCGTCCTCACGCCTTGCCAAAATATATTGGTCGTCGCTGCAATAATCCATTCGGTCTTGTTCGACGATCATGGGCCAGCATCTGTCGACCTCCGTCGTTCATTGTATTGTCCCACCTCCCATCCTCGCATCTCCACACCGCTCCGAAAATTAGCTCAAACGGAGTCAAAATTTGACAAAGTGAAAATGATCCAGAGAAATGAGTCAAGCCATTGTAGCACAATTATCTCCGGGACATGTGGGATAGGCGGCCCACACCGAGGAGGGGCGGCGATCGGGATGCCGAGATGCGGTCCGAGAGAGAGAGAGGGAGAGGGAGAGAGAAAGAGAGAGAGAGAGAGAGTGAGAGAGAGAGAGAGAGAGAGAGAGAGAGAGAGAGAGAGAGAGAGGTGAGAGAGACATATGAGGTGGACGTGGAAATGCATCTCGGAGAAGTCGCCGCTGCCAGTTCTCGTCGTAGGGGAAGGAGTGTCCGACACTACCGAATCTCGTCGTCGGGGCGGGGAGGAGCGCCCGCCGCTACCGGATCTCTTTGTTGGCGAGGAGCACCGCCGCCGCTAAATCCGGTCGTCGCGACCGTCGCCGCACCCTACCGACGCTATGCCACCGCACCCTCAACCTAGTTCGTTGTCATGTCCTCCGGTGCTTGCTACCTCCACCAATCCATGCCCCACCACCGCTCCTCACCACATGCAAGAGGTAAGGGGAGAGTGAGGGGGGGAGTGGGGCGGTGATGGGGCAACACTACACTTTAAAGTGTTAGGTCTCATTGAGGTCTACAAGTTTGATGTTAAGATTTTGTATGCAGCAACTCATTTGGAAATTCCGATGTTATAGATTTTGAAATTGGAGAAATTAAATAGATATTTTGAAATATTAATCTATCTCAAGCGAAAAAGTAATGAATTTTTATATAAAGTTTGTATGCATTGATCCGAGATCATATGAAAAAGTTATGAAGTTTTTTCCATGAGAACATTTCCGGAAGCGGGTGATGACATCATTCACTTCGAAAATGGGAATATTTCTAGGAGCATGTGATGGCATCCCTTTCACCCACATGATCATGGTATACATATGAATATTAAGAATCCACAATTAAGGAAAAACACTAAGACTCGTTAATTTGTTTGATGATCATATTTTTAGGTAATAGAACCGGTATTACCACTACGGAAAGACGCCCTTTGTCGTGCGTTAAATGCTTTGCCGGGCGCTTTCTATCGGGCGCACGGCAAAGGCCACTCTTTGTCGTGCGCCTACGACACGCCGCACGGCTTCGACAAACGCACGGTGCAGATCTCTTTGCCGTGCGTCGTCCCACAGGTGCACGGCAAAGAGTGGCCTTTGCCGTGCGTCGGACAGGGGCGCACGGCAAAGAGGCCCAAGCACGTGCGCCGCCCGTGACACGGTGGACGGCTGGGGCGGACGCTAACGGTCGTTAGCCTTTGCCGTGCGCCCCACATGAACGCACGACACAGATGTATCTTTGCCGTGCGTCCCACATGAACGCACGGCACAGATGTATCTTTGCCGTGCGTTTCGTGCCGGCGCACGGCAAAGATTATTTTAAAACTTTGGTTTTTTGATTTCTTTTGACTTTTCCGCTACAAATGCATTACTTTGTACTCAGTATCTCAAATTGGTACTCATCTCGATTTATTTGGTACTTTTTATGAATTTCTTTCCTTAAAAAGGATTTTCTTCACATAAATCAAAATTGAACTGCAAGTACATGAAATGATAAGGTAAAGTTCGTGGAAAAATGATATTCGTGTAATTGAGTCCTTTTTAAGACCTTACCGACCACATTGGTTGAAATTATGTACATTTGATTCACGAAGGATGAGAATAGACGTTCGTTGTTAAAGTTTTTTAATTGTAAAAAATGCAAACGAAGTTAGAAAATCATGAGATTCATGGAGACGTCATGATATGGTATGGGAAAGTTGTGATAAAGAGTAGGGAAGTTTTTGAATATTTCGTCACGTATAGTGTTTACAAACTGAAGCATCTCACTAGAAGTTCTAAAATTTGAATTTTGTTTTTGACTTCAAAACGTTTTCTCTAGTGAACATACAACATGCAATTGTCTCGTGTTAGTTAATGGTAATTTTTACAACCATTTAAACATTTATGCATAATATTTACAAAAAATTAAAATTCAGTGTAGGCTCTTTGTCGTGCGCCATCCCAAAGAGGCGCACGGCAAAGGCGGATGGGCCCACATGCCAGTCAGGCACTGTGGGCGTCGACCCACGGCCGGTCACTGGGTCGATCGTTGCCGTGCGCTATCCCTGTGCGGCGCGGGGGCAAAGGCGGGGGCACCTTGACTAGCATGTGGGGCCCTTCTGTGCCGTGCGCCAGACCCCCGAGGCGCACGGCAAAGGCTGCGGGCCCACATGCAGTCAGGCACTTGGGCACCTTGACTGGCATGTGGGCCCGTCTGTGCCGTGCGCCGGACCCCCGAGGCGCACGACAAAGGCACGGTTAGGCACCAAGGCTGGCAGGTGGGCCTGTCTTTGCCGTGCGCCAGTCCCCCGAGGCTCACGACAAAGATTACACGACGGTCACTGTGTTTGATCTTTGCCGTGCGCCGTGACCCGAGGCGCACGACAAAGACTGGGGTTAACCCTACCTCCCGGACCCGTTTCTTCCCCACACTCAAACGCCCCAACCCTAACCCGCCGCCGCCGCGCCTCCGCCCCCGGCCTCGCCCGTCGCGCCCCCTCGCCGCGCGCGCGCCCCGCCGCCTCCGGCGCCACCCCCCGCCCCGCCCTCGGCTCGCCGCCGGCTCGCCCCCGCCCCGCCCCGCCACCGCCGCCCACCACCCCCCTCCCCGGCCGCGGGCGTCACCCCCGCCCCCGACCCCGACCCCGACCCCCGGTGCGCCACCCGGCTCGCCCCCCCCCCGCGGCCCGGCCCCCGCCCCCGGCTCGGCCCCGCCCCCCGGCCCGCCGGGCGCCCCCACCGGCCTCCCCTACTCCGGCGGCGGCGCCCCCGGCCGGCCACCACTGCAGTAAGGAGGAGGAAAGGAAGAAGGGGGAAGGGAAGGAAGGGAAGAAGGGGGAATGAGGAGAGGGAGAAGTTGGAGAGGGAGAAGGAGGATGGGTGGTGCTCTCCGGCCGTGATCTCACACCACGCCGTCTCGACACGTACGCCATCCTCTCGGTGAGCACTCCGTCAACCTCTATCGCATTTAGATGAAACTACTATGATGATCTATCGTTCGTTACATAAATGAGTAGTGATGCATAACTATGTGATGACCTATGTAAGATTAAATTTGTGATGAGTAGCTTGAACTCAAAAGAATAAAATTTGAGTACTACTGGTATATGTTGCTTATGCTCAAGTGGAAAGAATGGCAAGTCTCATGTGTCCGGCCATCGAGCCGTGGGAATAGCATTTGTTTTTTGGCCCGACCTTTGTGCCGTGGTCTTTTCTTTGCAGGTTTTGAAACCTTCCCGTACGGGGTAGGTGCTTCGCCGAATTTTTTATCTAACTACTATGTTGGCTTGGTCTAATTTTGCAGAGAGCGCCCACCACCACATCCACCGTCGAAGGAGTATCCGCCGTTTCCTCGGACGTCCACCGTGTTGTTGTTGCCTCGTTCGAGCTACTAGGTGAGCATGTGCGGATGACCCCCTCCTCCGCAATTTATTTACCTAGGTCTCGTAATCCAAGAAGGCGTCTCCCGTTCGAAAGGGATAAAGTTGTAGATATGCATATGATTGTATATCTATGATTGTATCCGTTTCGAATTGTCCTCGTTTTTTGGACGGCTCGAGGATGTGTAAATGAGTTTAGTTTCCATGTTCGCTCGATCTAGGACGGAGTTTCGGCACCACCTTCCCGTTGTTCTCTCGGTCACACAATCTCCTTTCTAGGACGTGTATCCGGAGAACGGGCAAGGGGGGAGGTGTCGCCGAAATTCTGTCTCAGATCGGAGTAGAGTATGGAAACTAAACCCGTCTACACATCCTTGGGTGGGATTAGGACCTATCTTTACCTACTACTAGCATGATAGACAACGTGTAGAAGCAATCTACTTTATAAAATCTTCTAAGATTTCTGTTTTTTTGCACCAACTTGTTATATCACAAGTGAAAGGATGGATAACCGAGAGTGGATGTACACGAGTTGGAGGGATAAGCGAGACTACTCCGCTGAATTCGCACGCAACATGGATGCATTCTGTAAAAAGGCATTTGAGAAAGGACAACATAAAGCTCTGTGTCCCTGTAGTAAGTGTGAAAATATGAAATACCAATCTAGGCTCAACATGGGTAAACACATTGTGGCGCATGGGTTTGTGAAAAATTATACCCGGTGGATTTGCCATGGTGAAGCACATCGTGCGAGAGAAGAAGTCTTGAGGCAACGCATCGAGACTTTTGATGCTGAAGCCGGGTGCGGAGACATGATAGAAGGCTTTCATCAAGGGAACTTCGATAAAGGGCCTGACCAAGTTATGGAAGAAGCTCCAGAGCCAACCGCGAAGGCTTATTACGACATGTTGTCTTCCGCACAGAAACCACTTCACGAGCACACTGATGTGTCTCAACTTGATGCCATCGGGCGCTTAATGGCCCTAAAGTGCAAATTTGGCATCAGTCGAGACGGGTTCAATGAAATGTTGGTAGTTATTGGCACTTTGCTTCCGAAAGAGCACAGTCTCCCACAGAGCAGTTACGAGGCACAAAAACTCCTTCGTGTACTTAAGATGCCATATGAGGCGATAGATGCTTGTACAAATGGATGCATTTTGTTTCGAAAAAAACATGCGGATGCAAAGTACTGCCCTAAGTGTAAATCCTCTAGGTACCTCGAGTTAGACTCTGATGGTGGTCATAAGAGGCAACTCGACGTACCAGTGAAAATCCTACGGTACCTTCCATTCATACCGAGGATCACACGGATGTACATGACCGAGGAAACTGCAAAACAGATGACATGGCAGAAAACAGGCAAACGGTACCGTAGTGAAGATATCATGCTACATCCAGCTAATGCTGAGTCTTGGCAATATTTCGACAGCTGTCATCCTGACAAGGCTGCGGAAGCTCGAAATGTACGTGTGGTGCTGGCTACAGATGGGTTCAATCCTTATGGACTGATGGCCGCGCCATACACTTGTTGGCCCGTGTTCGTTACCCCTCTCAATCTTCCCCCTGGCATCATGTTTAAGCGGCAGTTCGTATTTGTGTCCTTGATAATTCCAGGATACCCAGGGGATAAAATGAGTGTGTACATGCAGCCCTTGAAAGATGAGTTGGAAAGTGCTTGGAAAGACGGGGTACGTAATGATCGAGCTACAAGGACAATCTTCAAAATGTACGTGTGGTACATGTACTCCCAGCATGACCATCCGGCATATGGGTTATTCTGAGGATGGTGTGTTCACGGGAAGTGGCCATGCCCAATATGCAAGCAAGCTTTAATGTTCAAGTGGTTGCCGAAGGGTGCCAAGAGGTCTTGTTTTGACTTGCATCGACAATTCCTCCCTATGAACCATCCATTTAGACAGGACACCAAGAACTTTACAAAAGGTGTTGTGGTTGAAGACCCCCCACCACTGATGTTGACAGGTGCCGATATTCTTGCGCAGTTAAACGCGCTCAAGGAAAAAGAAGGAGGTGGTTATGAGGGATATGGCTTGGAGCATAACTGGACTCAGATTTCAGGCTTGTGGAGGCTACCCTACATGTGTGACATTCTTCTTCCGCACAACATTGATATGATGCACACAGAAAAGAATGTTGCCGAGGCACTGTTCCACACAACCATGGAGACTGAGAAGTCAAAAGACAATGTTAAGTCTAGACTTGATCAAGCTAATCTGTGCGATAGACCAAAGTACAACATTCCAAAACCCAAACCTGGGAAGAGATGGAAAAAGCCTGCAGCCCCATACGTCCTAACCAAGCCCCAAAGGAAGGAAGTACTAGAATGGTTCGAAACTTTAATGTTCCCCCGATGGGTATGCGGCAAATCCGAGGAGGGGGTGAACTTAACCACTATGTGAATAAATGGGTTGAGGAGTCATGACTATCACATATGGATCGAGCAGCCTTCTTCCGGTGATGGTTCGAGGCTATGTACCTGACCACATATGGAAAGTGCTTGCAGAGTTGAGCTATTTCTTCCGCATCCTTTGTGCTAAGGAGTTGTCCAAGAAACAGGTGAAAAAATTGGAAGAAGCGGCTCTGGTGTTGCTTTGTAAGCTGGAGAAGATCTATCGACCTGGCTTTTTCAATCCGATGCAGCACATGATTTTGCACCTCCCGTACGAGGCACGAATGGGGGGCCCAGTACATGGTCGTTGGTGCTATTCAATTGAAAGAGTACTAAAGGTTCTTCGAACGATGACTAGAAACAAAAACAAAATTGAAGCATCCATTGCCGAGGCATACCGTATCGAGGAGGTGACAAACTTCACAACTAAATACTATGCCGACACCCTTCCAAGCGTGCATAATCCAACCCCTCTCTACAATGCCGACAAAAATGAATCGAACCTCGACCTCTTCAAAGGGAAACTCGGAAGAGCAAGTGTTGCAACTTATCGGAACTTGCAATATAATGAGTGGCGCACTGTCATGATATATGTGCTGAAAAACCTTACTGAAGTGCTTCCCTATATTGAGTAAGTTCTCAACAAACTAGTTATCCATCATTTCCATTTCTGATAACAGTACCTAACCTCCTTGTACGCACAGACAGTTTACCCGTCAATTCTGGCGGGGAAGAAATCCACCCAAGCCGGATGAAGTTGATAAACTTCTTGATGGCCACGATTTCATTTCTTGGTTCAAGCGGAAGGTACGATCATTTAGGAGAGCCTCATACTTTTTGTTTCACATAACACAATCCTCGTAGGTGCGAATGTTACAATGATACGTCTTGCTTCTACTTGCAGGGCCAAAGCGAAAAATCGATGGATCCTAAGCTGAGATAGGTTTCCATTGGTTGTGAGTTAAGGATCATGTCATATGGCGGCTATGATGTGAATGGGTACCGCTTTCACACAAAATGTCAAGAGCAGAGTCGGGCAAACCGAAGAACCACAAACTCCGGAGTTTGTTCGACAGGCACTGATGGAAAAGACTACTATGGAATAGTTGAAGAAATATGCCAACTCACGTTTCCTGTTTGCAAGCCCCTGAAACCTGTTTTATTCAAATGCCATTGGTTTGATCTTGACCAAACCCAAGAGACCAAGGATGTTGGACTGGTCAAAATTCGACGATCATCCGTCTATGACGGAGAAGATGTCTACATTGTGGCTCCACGGGCCACACAAGTGTATTATCTCTCATACCCGTGCAAAACCGACGAACGTTTACAAGGTTGGGATGTTGTGTACAAGGTATCGCCACACGGTAGACTACCCGCCCCAAACAATGAAGACTACAACATAGACCCAAATACATATGAGGGAGAGTTCTTCCAAGAAGATGGGCGCCGGGGGATTTTGTGATAGACATAACCGAAGCATTAGATGTAATGGAAGTAGAAGATGACGGTGGAGAAGAGATTGACGATGATGACGACATAGTATTACTTGAGAAAGTCGCAAATTTCGGGCAAGATGTTGACCCTCCTTTAGCGGATGAATATCTGGAGGACATGCATGATAGTGATGATGAGACTTCTGATCATGATAATCTCCATGAAGAAGTTTATTATTAATACATGTAGGCACCGTACTTATTGTATTATTATTTCAAATATTATGTTATTTTTAATTAGGTCTTATTCCTTGTTCATTTTTAATTATGTATTATGTCCCCGTATTGACTTGTCTACTATTTTTAATTTCATGTGACAGAAGATGGTGGGTGGCTCCCTTCACCGTTCGCGCTCGTCTGCGTACAGGAGGGTGTCAGGGAAGGGTGGCTCCAGCAAGGGTAAGGCAAAGAAGAGAAGAGCATGACAAGAGGAGGAGGAGCACGAGGAGGAGGAGCTGACCCAGGCGGAGCCGGCCCAGGAGGGGAACCACCCCAGGACGCGGCTTACGAGCCGGAGGCTGAGGAGGCTAGTGGGGGGAGCACGAGGCGGACGACACTAGTGGTGACACTATTGGTAGCGTCTACCAGCGAGGTCGCGCGCGTTTCCGGAGAGGCCGATACCGGTTGCTCAACGGCCATTGATTAAACCCGAAGGCACACGGTAAGTAATTTCGGATGTTTGCCGGCATTGATTAAACTTGAAATCGCAATAGAGACTAATATTTCATCTTTTTTACTTGTGGCGGGGGTTGGGAAGTCATCGAACCAGTTCTCACAACCGCCCGGTCAACGGCATCCCGGGTCTTTTGGTGAGGTACCACTTTCCGTGCCTCGTTCGGATCGGTGAGGGTGATTCTACCAGGTGGGAGCCGGCCTGGATGTGGGGACACTACAAGAAAGCCACTGACACTTTCGAGAGGGACGACAGATGCTTCGCCAACAAGGCAGAGGGAGTGAAGGCCGAGTTGTGGGTAATTCTTTCTCATTTCATCGTATTCTATCGGGCATTTTTCAATATTGATTGTGGATCCATTGCTGCTTTATATGCATGACTTCTATAGGTTGGTTGGTGGAGGAGACAGTGTGCAAGAAGCTTGTGCTGGACATGCACTACGAGGCGCAAATTCAGTGCGTCATAAACTACTCCGCTGCAAAGTGGGGAAAGAAGATGACCAAAGCAGAAGCGCGGACCTATAGGCTGACCTAGGAGCAATACGAGGAGGTAAAATTGCATTTCAGCTTTTCGGACATCACTTAATATGGTATTCTTACAGCTCGTTCACTTGATCACGTGTAGACGCCTGCGTGGTGGTGCGTTAACGATGCTGACTGCTGGAAACGCATAGTGGCGAGGTGGTTCAGCCCGGAGTGGATTGAGAAGCACGATGCTAGCCGGCAGAAGCGTTTGTTGATGACGTACCCAACACACCATCAAGGCAACCTCACGGCTGCACAGTACAAGAAAAGATGGGTATGAAAAGGTCTATTTATTTGTTGTAAAACTCAATTCTATCTAATTTCTAATCAACTTGATTTTTTTCAGTCCCGGGCACATGGAGACGCTGAGTGCACTGACGTGATTGCATACATGTTGGCCCACAAGGGCAAGGCGACCGCGTCCGAGACCACCTACAACCCCGACGACCCGCCGGAGGCGTACAACAATCCCTCCATCCACTCCCGCTTCACTACATATGCGGAGACGGGAAGGCAGATCCATGGGCCAGAGTGGGATTCCATCCATGCGTCGTTTGATGGAGAGAAGGTCATGAGGATTGGTGGGGGGAAGAAGCACGTCCATTACTACATGGGCGAAAGCCTTTTGGACACGGCCAGTACTCCCACTCTCGCGGCGGTAAAGGCAAAGGACACCGTGTTAACACCAAAATTTGGTATAGGAAGGAGTCTGATTTGTGGGCCTAGCATGGTGAAAAAATCCGTCCGGAAGAAGGAAGGTCTTTCCAGAAAGATTCGGCAAAGGAGTTCGCGGTCGGCAATTGGCTTCCGTTCGGCAAGGAAACTGTTTGTGCTGATTTTGCGGGATTGCGTGATGACGTGGCCCGAGCGGAAGGGACGAATGGATGGATAAGCGATCGCATTTAGAGATAAATTAGGTATCAAATATTGTGCTCGTAGTCCATTCGGAGTCGTGCCATGACAGGGTATAAATACAAACCCTAGATGTATGTAATTGAATTCAAAACATTCTCATAACAGTTACCCTGTGTTACTTTGAGTTTTTTTACTTTATGTTTAAATTCATATAACACTCTTTTGCCCAATTTAGATTGATTTGGACCGGCTTTATCTTGTTTCGTGGTCTTTACATCGCACGTTTATATCTTGCTTCAAAAGGCACGTGGATCACGTGTTTATCAAATAGCCGAAACCGAACCAATCTAGGTTGTTACATGTTGCGGGTTCAATCTTGTTAATTTTGCGTAAATCTTGAAAGAACCAGGTATCATGCGGTAGATGCGGGTTATAGGGTTGTCTTAAAGCTAGTCATCCGGTGGATTAGGTCTTTAATTCAATCGATAGATTTATCATCTTTGGCGACGTTTGTTCCTTCTTCATGGACCCCGATTCGGTACTGCATGTACCGTATTCGGTTATGCTTTCATGAGTGAAACGTGTTTATAAGTTATGCTTTAAATATTGCATGCTTTTAGCTTTCCATCTATAGATTGTATCATGCGGTGGATAGATCTATTTGTGGTTAGTGGTGTGATTTTCAAACAAGTTGTATCATGCGGTGGATAGATTTGTTTGGCATCACGCTTGACGGGCTCTAAAGTACATAGACATGCGGTAGACTAGTGCTTTGGGCCTATGCATGCTTGTTTATTACATGTTTATGATCATGCTTTACTTCATTTATCGTTTATTGTTATTTATCATGGAGGATCGGTCATGGTTTCGTGCACGTGCAATTTCTATTCAAATAAAGACTCGATTTTTCGTCATGCTTATGTCATCCATTCGGCTATGTTCGTTTCGCACTCGAAGCTCCCGAATGGTTTCTAGTTTGTTGTGAGATAGCTTCTTATAGATATATGTCATCTCACCCGGCTTTATGGCCGTAAATATGGAACCTGTCCGGTACCACCCGGCAAGTTCCAAGCTTTGGAATTTAACTACTTTGTCTTTTGTTAATTTTCAGGAAAAATTGACTAGCACGTCTTGGAATCTTTTCGCGTGTGAAGCTAGCTTGTTCGGCTTGCTGTGTGCTTGGCGTAAGATGCAGATTTTGTGTCAACACACTCTTTGGCACGCCCAGTGGGACCAACAGCCGAAATCAAGATGCCCGACATCAGTGACATTCTGGACGTCGCTATCGAGGATCTCTTTCCAGAGCAGCTACAACAGCTAAAAGGTGCTACGGATCGGTTTCAGCAGAAGTGTTTAATGTCATTCAAAAAGAACGAAGTGACGTTCCGTATCTCAAAAATGAAATGCCCGGGGTTCTATTGTCGGGAGAGACCGACGCCACAACTCGCAAGAGAAAGAAGAGGCAATGCAAGCGTTTCGGAATGCCGCGGAAGACGTGCCGAGTAAGCATGACGAGGCTTTCTTGGGCGTATTCAAACAGAGATGATGGTGAGTATCTTTGGCCCGGGCATAGAGCAAGTATTCGGTCAAGTATCCCCTCGGGGATATTCCATGGAGGTTGGAGAGTCCGGCTCGCCCAACCAGAACGCAACCACCATTGCGAAGCCGGCCGGTTCGGCCTCCCCCCGCAGCGTTGGGAGCCAACCCATCCAGCCCACCTCCACAACGCGCCGGAAGTCGCCCCGACTCAACCTCCTTTGCGGGCGGCAGGGGGGGGGGCCCGATCCGGCCACCCCCGCAAGGCAAGACAGTCGACCGATTCAACAAACCGAACCCATATCGGCCTACGTATGGGGAGTTGGCGTTTGGCTCGTCCGGAGTTCCACTTACTTCCACCTACAAGATTGCCCCGCCTAGCAACAGACATTACGAGAAGAACTTGTACGGTGGAGGCTACCACGAAGTGATAGACTATGGCACTATTGATGCTCTCCCGAACCGGGGGTACGGTGCGGCCCGCAGGCGTGCAAGAGGATGACATCCTAGTTCGAAGATGGCCGACATGATGCGAATCAATTCGGCCTCAAGCCTAAAATGCAAGGACTAGCCTACACACCTCCTTTCCCAGAATGGTACTACAAAGTGATCCTGCCGCCAAGGGTAAAACCTCCGACGGAATTTACAAAGTTTTCTGGGCAGGATGACACGAGCACGGTTGAGCACATTGCTCTCTATCTGATGCAGCTTGGAGTGGCCTCATCTGAGGAGGCGTTCAGGGTCAGGTATTTTCCCATGTCACTGACGGGCCCAGCATTCCAGTGGTTTACATCTTTGCGTCCCCAATCAGTTGGCACATGGAGGGAGCCGGAGCCAAAGTTCCACGCTCACTACTTCGGTGGTAGCTCGTAAAAGAAGCTCATCGATCTAACCACTTTGAAGCGAGAGACACAATGAGACGCCCTTGGAGTTCCTTGGGAGGTTCGGGGAGGTCAAAGGCTTTCTCGTTAAATCCGCCGGATGATCGGTTGGCCGACATGGCCGTTGCAGGAATGCTGCCGGCCGTACGAGAAAAGTTGTTCGGTATGGAGTTTGATAATCTGGGCCAATTGTCTCAAAAGCTGTCATTGATGAGCAACCAGGCCTATGGGTTTAAGAAGGACACCAGGTTCAACAAGCAACATGACATAGCGGACATCTATAACCAGTTCCTAAAGAAGGCGAATCAAATGGAAGATTCTGATGATGATCAGGAAGTGGCTGCTGCTGAGATCATGTGGGGCAAGGAGCCGTTGACCATGAATCAGCGCTGGATCAAGCAGACCAAGGACACATACGACTTCGACGTCACCCAGGCTGATAAGCTGTTTGACTTCCTGGTGAAGGAAGGCCGAATCAAGTTGCCTAAGGGGCATTCTATGCTTCGGCCCAATGGAGTAAAAGAGAAACATTACTGTGGCTTCCATGACAGGAATTCTCACTCCATCAACGACTGCAGGGTCTTCAGGATGAGGATCCAGAAAGCTATCCAGGAGGGACACCTCAAGTTTGATAACAAGATGAAACTGGATGGCCACCCTTTTCCCCAGAATATGATAACTGTCAACATGGTGACGGCTGAGGAAAAGGGAAAGGTTAAGGTCTTGACTTCAGCTAGGGCAAGGCAAGAAGGGGCAGTAGATCCAGCGGGTCAAGTGACATTGGAGCAGGCTCATGGTGAAGCCCCTCGTGTTCTCATAAGCCATATCCAAGTTGGGGAATCGTCCAAGGCCAAACTCGGGTCACTACACGCATCCTCCTCAACAAGTGGCAGCGTCAGTTAGAGAAAGAACGCTACCAGAAGCAGAGACACGAGGAGGAGAGACGCAGGGCCGAAGAGGAAGCGCGCAGGAGAGATTTGGAGCAGTATACGCGCGAACAGGAGCGCGCACATTGGGGGTGCGCATTCTTCAGGCACTGCTGGAATGAAGGCTTGAAGCTTCATACGTTGAGGAACTGCCCTGAGTGCAGTGACAGATACTTTGAGTATAGGCAGGAAACTGCCAATCGTCGATCCTCCATGAAAGAATTGGAAGGATACATCCTAGTGACGATCAGCGTCAAAAAATAATTGAGGTCATTGATCACCCCAGAAAGAGGCAAGCTGATCAAAGATGGGCTGATCAAGAAGAAGACGAATATATCTGGCAAGAAGGACAGTGGTGCCCGCCTGGATTGAGGAAGAACCAGAAAAGAAGGGTTCAGCGCTTGAGGAACCATGAATTGAGGCGGCGGGGGATCCGGAAGAAATAGGTGTGGCGTCCAAAGGACAAACCCGAGGGATCAAGTCGTTCGGCTCCGCATGTATGGTATACTTTCTGCCGAATGAGTTTATGGCTCCCGCTAATCAAGTTGTGCAGGAAGAAACGTCCCTGGATGTAAATGACGATGAACATCTGGGAGGATTGATGGCGCAACTGGTGTTAGCCAAGCAAGCCACCTTCGACAAACCGGCCAAGAATCGACACATGAGGCCGTTGTACTTGAAGGGATACGTCAATGGCAAGCCATTGACTAAGATGTTTGTCGATGGTGGGGTGGCGGTCAATGTGATGCCGTACACTACCTTCAGGAAGCTTGGCATGGGCCCTGGAGACTTGACGCCGACGAGCATAATTCTGAACGGTTTCACTGGGAATCCTTCAGATACCAAGGGATGCGTCCACGTGGACCTGATGATTGGGTCCAAGGCATTGCTCACAACCTTCTTTGTCATCGAAGGCAAAGGAGCCTACATCCTACTGCTTAGGCGCGACTGGATTCGCGCCAATTGCTGCATCCCATCTACCATGCATCAGCAGCTCATTCAATGGGTAGATGACAACATTGAGGTGGTCCAAGAAGATGACTCAGTGAGCGCCGCGAACGTGGAACCAGCTTTCTGGGAATATCAGGGCATTGATTTTTTCTCAGGGAAAGACTGGGGGAAGGTCCTGTTGAGCCTGTCAGCAGTGATCAACAGCCGACTCAAGCAGTCGGCTCTTATAGCAATTTTTAATGGATAATCCCGTCGATGGTACCGATGGCAAGGTTGGGACGAGGATTCATGTCGGCCGACAAATTGGAGGAAGTTGACATTGGAAACGGTGACAAGCCGAGGCCGACATTTATCGCCGCAAAGTTGGAATCGATTTCAGGGAGGAATTGATTAAGCTGCTAAAGGAATATAAGGATTGCTTCGCTTGGGATTATTCAGAGATGCCCGGTTTGGATCGTTCCATTGTCGAGCATCAGTTGCCAATCAAATCTGGTTTTAAACCATATAAGCAACCTCCCCGGAAAATCTACAAAGAAGAAGTATTGGCCGATGTGAAGAAAGAAGTTGAAAGAATACTTGATGCAAACTTCATTCGGCCATGCAGATACGCGGAGTGAATTTCTAACATTGTCCCTGTCTACAAGAAGAATGGAAAGATGCGGGTTTGCATAGATTTCAGGGACTTGAACAGAGCTACTCCTATGGATGGGTACCCAATGCCTGTTGCCGATTTATTGGTTGATGCCGCTGCTCGGCACAAAGTTATCAGTTTCATGGATGGCAATGCAGGGTACAACCAGATTTTCATGGCAATAGAGGATATATCAAAGACAAACCTTCGTATGTCCTTGTCATATAGGCCTGTTTGAATGGATAGTCATGACATTTGGGTTGAAAAATGCCGGTGCAACTTATCGCCGAGACATGAATTACATCTTTCACGAGTTGATCGGCAAAATTGTTGAAAATTACATTGATGATGTCGTGATCAAGTCTCGAATCATGACACACACTTGGAGGATGTGAAGAGAACTTTGGAATGCACCCGAAAGCATGGTTTAAAGATGAATCCAAACAAATGCGCTTTTGGAGTATCACCGGAGAATTCTTGGGATTCCCGGTACACGAAGGGGGGATCGAAGTTGGTAAGAAAAGCATGAAAGCTATTGATGAAGTTGTCCCTCCAACCAATCTCAAGGAGTTGCAATCACTGCTCGGCAAGATCAATTTTGTGAGAAGGTTCAAATCTGTCGCAAAAGGGTTTGCCTTTTTCTCCATTGCCGAAGCTTAAGAAGGATCAGAAGTTCATATGGGGTGACGAACAACAAAAGGCTTTTCGTGAGATCAAGCAATATATGAAGGAACCACCAGTACTGGTGCCTCCGCAATTGGATAAGCCTTTCAAGTTGTACGTGGCGGCCGATACCCAAATCATTGGATCGGCCCTTATTCAAGAATTTGAAGTAAAGGAGCGGGTAGTAGCATATCTTAGCCGAAAATTACTTGATCCTGAAACCAGGTATTCGGCTGCGGAGAAGCTGTGCCTATGTGTGTACTACTCGTGTACAAAATTTCGGCACTACTTGTTGAATGCCGAATGCGTGGTATGCTCACGATGAAACACGTGGCAAGACACAACTCATCAACATACGCGAAGATGGGATCCGTGGAATGGATCACCTACCAACCCTCGCAATTCCCGTGATGCGGAACCGCACACGTATAAAACACGTGGCTCCTAGTTTGGTTGTGCAAGAAAGTAACTGACATAAAGTAATGTGCCGGAAGTTAGCAAAATAGACCATAGATTAATAGCCACCTCGAAAGAACCAAAATTCCCTCTAGGGCCTCTCGGTCTAGTTTATCCTTAACGGACCAACGTATTTTGCAGTAAAACAAACAATCTTGGCAAATTTTATTCGAAAATCATGTGATTAGAGTTGTTAATTAAACCGGTGCATGTAATCGCCCGATACTGTACTGTGACAACCCGCCCGGTGAAAATACCGTACTATCGCCTAAGACCAATCCACTTTGGTCGTTAAGCAATAGTAAAGTATCATCCGGGGCCGTTGGTTGCCGGGTTATCGCCCGGTAAATCACTTGAACATCGAATCGCAGGATCGATACATGCATTAAAACTCACGCCAAGGCGAGTCCAGAGTACAACATTAAATAAACATTTATTACAACCACCGTTCGTGGCATAAGATAAAAGATTCGTAGCCCGAAAATACAGCGGAAATAATTTAAACTAGCGCAACGGTAGACATCACATGAGGCCATCCGTGATGTCATCACTTGTCGTCACCCTTCCGATCAACAACACCTCGCAATCAACAATTTTAAAGCAAGGCCGAGTATACTAATACCGCAAGACTTAACCGTACGGTGATGACTACATCACCAACCTCTAGACATGAAAGGCTTTTGGCCTATGGAGTTTCTTTTTGCCGAGAAAGCTACTAAGAGTGGATCTCATTTTCAATCTTTTAGCACAAGTTCTAGTTGATTACCAGATCTAAGTGTGCCAACTAATTCAATCAAAAATTGGACAAGCAATTAGTTCATCCAACATATTCGAGTTCCATCATTGTGGGATAACATGGCCAAGAGAATAAGCAAATTTCTGACAATCTGCAGAGGCCGACAATGGATTGATTTAAACCTTGCAAGGTAGACCCAAACACACCTGGCCTAGTTGCCCCCGCGAGGACAACTCCCTGTGCCGGGGCCCCGTAAATCTTCGGTTGGGATCGAATTCATGTATCTCGGTGCAAAGCATCCGGCATACCCCAGATACCCGGAGTCACCATACACCATCCTTTCCGTAGCTAGCCGCATAGAGAATTGCTCGAGAGTAGTAATAGTAAGATCCCGTGCCGCCTCATTAAGGTACTAGGCTTACTCTGGCCCCATTCCCGCATATGCTTATACGTTCAAAAGCTTAGCCCACATGCCCACCGGGACTGAGCCCAATCCCATGCTCTTACCACATGAGCAATCCATTTAAGGATATCTTCAGGATTCCTATCTCGGGAACCTACTCTCGCGAGTGACGAACATCACTGACTTCTATCTGGCCCCATAGCATGGCAACCTATCGACCTAACATACTAGTGATAGAGCATAGGTACCTAAGGATCATGCATCTAGGGTTTGACCAATTCCCGAAACGTAAATGCACAATCATAACAAACATAATTGCATAATTTTAAAAGGTGGGGTTAATGATCCTATTTGCCTTCGCCGGCAAGGTTGGCCTTTGGGCCCTTCTCGGGACTTGGGTCCAAAGTCTTGAGCTACGTTCACGCCGCCAGCCTCTCGTTAGCACCTTCGTCTCCTCCTTCCGCACGAGCGTACGTCTATCGGCGGAAAGATCTACACGAAGATGCAAAATGCTAGATTCATTCAACGGTTTATACTTTAATTAATTATATCCCATGTTGACAATTAGGGGTGTATTTGTTGGGCACATTCACCTAGATAAGGAGACATTCAAACTCCTACTCTTCCATAAAGGAACAATATGCCACTCTTTATTAATTATTCTTTTCATGGTGACTCGTGTACATATATACGTAATTAATTTAGTTTAACTTCATCAACAGCGTGGGCAGTACATTTAATCCTTTTTAACATGATTTGCAACCACGCTCAAGTTACATGGGTGGTTAAGTGATTTCTTATTGCACAATTGGATAAAGGTTTCTTTATACTTGTCATTTCACGTGAAGGCCTTTAATCATTTTATCTTCACCAATCAAAGGTGTAATTACTTTTCTTATTCATGAATTAATTTCTTACCAGTAATGTTATTAAAATTTCTTTTATTTAGTATTAAATAATATTCCCAAAAAGAAAAAGGATTTAACTAAGGATTTTCTTTTATTCAATTTTCCCTTCAATTTTAAATGGGCTTTTAAGCCATTTATTAACCAATTAAATTACTAAAAATTACATGAGTGTTTCTTAAGCCTACTAGCATCTATACTGGTCCATTGGACCCACATGTAAGTGTTGGAGGCTAGGAAATTAATTATTATGGGAAATAACAAAGGTCATCTAGTGATTCAATTTAAATGCATATAAAAATAATTAAGCATCCAAATGACCTAGAATTTCCTCAGGATGTTCTCTTCCGGACCTAAACAAGCTTGGAAAGCCAACATGTTCACATGGAATCTCTAACAACTTGGTATATTAATTTACAAAGGAAAACATGCATAAATCAAGAATAATTATTTCGTTAATCCAAAATTCATGATTAATTCACAAGATGTGTATTTTAGTATTATAAAACAGTGTGCGCAAGTTGGGGTCAAAAAACATAAATATATTTAACACGAAAAATCATTTATCCAGATTACGTAAATGGAAAACATGCTTAGAAAAAGATTTAAACTATAACTTTGCGCAATTTTTGGCATAGGAGCTCGTCTTGACCTAATACACAACATATACAAAAATTAGGTACAGAGGAGTTATGGCTTTTGAGTTATTGCAGATCTAGGGTTTTCACATTTGTATTTTTCATGCAAATTTTAGAAAGAATCAGCTCAGGCTAGAATAACAAAAGTTGTAGTATAAATCACCACGGATCTAAAAAAATTGGTTTCACATTTTTCAGATTTTCCTGTGATTTTCCACACAATTTGCAAGTTTCAAAGCAACTGGGGTCACTATCGGGGAGTTACCTTTTGCCAGCTTGGGACCCCCGGGGAAGAAATGCAAGTTCGCAATGTCACCTCGGCGGCCGGCCCGCCGGCGCGGCTGCCGGAATTCGGGCGAGGCCGGCAGCGGTCGCGCCCGGGAAGGGGTGGAGGAGGGTTAGGGACCTCAGGGCCGGTTCACGCGCTTGCACCTGGGAGGGAGGTGGCCTCTAAGTGAGGGGGTGCTCGGGCGCGCACCCGGTGGCGGCCGGCGGAGTCACCGCTCCGCGAGCCGTGACCAACGCGCGCGCCCGTGGTGGGGGCTCTTGTGTGCATGCTAGAGAATGGATTGGAAGGGTTGATTGGCCACGAGAGCTAGCAGGGACACGCTTAACGCGCGGCCATGGAGGGCGGCTACGGAGCAATGAATCCAGGGGACAGCATACGCCGACCGATAAGGCGAGGGGGTTCGGCTTTGCGTCTGCGACTCGCCGCGTGCGATGCTCTCGCGCGCCCCGCAGGCCGACCGGCGCCACGCGTGCCGGCGGCGCGGCGGCGCGGGCAGTACCGGCCGGAGCGCGCGTCGGGGGGGGGGGCGACACGCTACGGCACGGACGTCCAAGGCACCTCGAGTGCGGGCTCGCCGGAAGGCACTATACCTAGGGGGGCGTGCGTACGGCTCAAAAACCGGGAGGGCGCGAAAGCGTCCGCGCAACCGCGGGCGTGCGCGCGCGCGCGGGCGCGCCCCGCGTGTCGGGCGCGCGCGACGTCGCCGAAAATATTGCGACCGGGCCGTGTTTGAAATAGAATTTCTCCAAAAATTTGAATAAAAGTGCTCACAGCAAGGGAATAGGAAAGTTGTAGATCTAGCTACCCCCACAACTTCCAAAAAGGTCCTATAGTGTTTTTCTAACGGATTTTGCAGGAACGTCGTGCCAACTTTGAATGTCAACACGTTCGGAAAACAGACAAACTCGTCTTGCAAGGGGTTTTTCACAATTTTCCACTAAAATTTGAAATGCCAATCTACATGAAAGTTGTGTCCCTCAACAAGATCTACAACTTTCATAAAGGTAGATTTTGAAGTGTTTAGTGAATTTTGGGGAACGCGGCAAAAGTTCCGACGACATTCGCCGGGGAGCGTCGACGGTTAAGCGGTTCCCGACCGTGTCTTTGACCATGGGTTGACGACGGTGTGTATAGGTTTGGTCAAGGGGTTCATCGGGTTCGTTGGCGGTGGCTTACACCCAGTTGACCTTAGGTTTGACCGGGGTTTAACCGGGGTTTGACCCGCTGATCCGGGCCATTACGTTAACGACGGTAATTAAAACTCCGGGGCGTCACAGAAGAAATCCACCCGTTCTGGACATGAAGTTGATAAACTTCTTGATGGCCACGATTTCATTTCTTGGTTCAAGCGGAAGGTACGACTACTAGTGAGAGCCTCATACTTTTTGTTTCACATAACACAATCCTCGTAGGTGCGAATGTTACAATGATACGTCTTACTTCTACTTGCAGTGGCCAGCGAAAATCAATGGATCCCGAGCCGAGACAAGCCTATTGGTTGTGAGTTAAGGATCACGTCATATGGCGGCTATGATGTGAATGGGTACCGCTTTCACACAAAATGTCAAGAGCAAGTAGCTCAGTAAATCGAAGAACCACAAACTCCGGAGTTTGTTCGATTGCATCGATGGAAAAGACTACTATGGAATAGTTGAAGAAATATGCCAACTCACGTTTCCCCGGTTGCAAGCCCTCGAAACCTCGTTTTATTCAAATGCCATTGGTTTGATCTTGACCAAACCTAAGAGACCAAGGATGTTGGACCTGCTGAAATTCGACAACATCCGTCTATGACGGGAGAAGATGTCTACATTGTGGCTCAACAGGCCACACAAGTGTATTATCTCTCATACCCGTGCAAAACCGACGAACGTTTACAAGGTTGGGACGTTGTGTACAAGGTATCGCCACACGGTAGACTACCTGCCCCAAACAATGAAGACTACAACATAGACCCAAATACATATGAGGGAGAGTTCTTCCAAGAAGGATACGCCTCTCGGGGATTTGTGATAGACATAACCAAAGCATTAGATATAATGGAAGTAGAAGATGACGGTGGAGAAGAGATTGACGATGATGACGACATAGTATTACTTGAGAAAGTCGCAACTCGGGCAAGATGTTGATGCTCCTTTAGCGGATGAATATCCGGAGGACATGCGTGATAGTGATGATGAGACTTCTTGATCATGATAATCTCCATGAAGAAGCTTATTACTAATACATGTAGGCACCATACTTATTGTATTATTATTTCAAATATTATGTTATTTTTAATTAGGTCTTATTCCTTGTTCATTTTTAATTATGTATTATGTCCCCGTATTGACTTGTCTACCGTTTTTTAATTTCATGTGACAAGATGGTGGGTGGCTCCCTTCACCGTTCGCGCTCCCGCGTACATGAGGGTGACAGGAAGCGTGGCTCCGCAAGGGGTAAGGCAAAGAAGAGAAGAGAGCACGACAAGAGGAGGAGGAGCACGAGGAGGAGGAGCCGACCTGTGCGAGGCCGCCCAGAGGGAACCACCCCAGACGCGGCTTACGAGCCGCAGGTGGCCGAGGAGGCTAGTGTGGGGAGCACGAGGCGACGACACTAGTGGTGACACTATTGGTAGCGTCTACCAACGAGGTCGCGCGCGTTCCCGAGAGGCCGATACCGGTTGCTCAACGGCCGCCGATTAAACCTAAGCGTTACGTAAGTAATTTCGTATGTTTGTAAGTATTTTCTCCTTTGAGAACTTGAAATCGCAATAGAGACTAATATTTCATCTTTTTTTACTTGTGGCAGGGGCGTGGGAAGTCATCGAACTGCCTCTCACAACCGCCGGTCACCCGCATCCTCGGGTCTTTTGGTGAGGTACCACTTCCGAGGCCTCGTTCGGATCGGTGAGGGTGATTCTACCAGGGGAGCCGGCCCGGATGTGGGGACACTACAAGAAAGCCACCGACACTTCGAGGGACGATGCTTCGCCAACAAGGCGAGGCGAGTGAAGGCCGAGTTGTGGGTAATTCTTTCTCAATTCATCGTATTCTACTTCCGGGGCATTTTTCAATATTGATTGTGGATCCATTGCCGCTTTATATGCAGGACTTCTATAGGTTGGTTGGTGGATTTGAGGAGAAGCGCGCAGTGGTGTGCAGGGAGACAACCTGTGCAAGAAGCTTGTGGCCGGACATGCACTACGAGGCGCAAATTCGCGTGCGTCATAAACTACTCCGCTGCAAAGTGGGGAGAGAAGATGACCAAAGCAGAAGCGCGGACCTATAGGCTGACCTAGGAGCAATACGAGGAGGTAAAATTGCATTTCAGCTTTTCGGACATCACTTAATATGATATTCTTACAACTGCTCACTTGATCACGTGTAGACGTCCGCTGCGTGGTGGTGCGTTAACGATGCCGACCGCCGGAAACGCATAGTGGCGAGGTGGTTCAGGCCCGGAGTGGATTGAGAAGCACGATGCTAGTCAAGTGTAAGCGTTTGTTGATGACGTACCCAACACACCATCAAGGCAACCTCACGGCTGCACAAGACAAGAAAAGATGGGTATGAAAAGGTCTGGTTTATTTGTTGTAAAACTCGATTCTATCTAATTTCTAATCAACTTGATTTTTTTTCAGTCCCGGGCACATGGAGACACTGAGTGCACTGACGTGATTGCGTACATGTTGGCCCACAAGGGCAAGGCGACCGCGTCCGAGACCACCTACAACCCCGACGACCCGCCGGAGGCGTACAACAATCCCTCCATCCACTCCCGCTTCACTACATATGCGGAGACGGGAAGGCAGATCCATGGGCCAAAGTGGGATCCCATCCGTGCGTCGTTTGATGGAGAGAAGGTCATGAGGATTGGTGGGGGGAAGAAGCACGTCCATTACTACATGGGCGACAACCTTTTGGACACGGCCAGTACTCCCACTCTCGCGGCGGTAAAGGCAAAGGACACCGTGTTAACACCAAAATTTGGTATAGGAAGGAGTCTGATTTGTGGGCCTAGCTTGGTGAAAAAATCTGTCCGGAAGAAGGAAGGTCTTTCCAGAAAGATTCGGCAAAGGAGTTCGCGGTCGGCAATTGGCTTCCGTTCGGCAAGGAAACTGTTTGCGCTGATTTTGCGGGATTGCGTGATGACGTGGCCCGAGCGGAAGGGACGAATGGATGGATAAGCGATCGCATTTAGAGATAAATTAGGTATCAAATATTGTGCTCGTAGTCCATTCGGAGTCGTGCCATGACAGGGTATAAATACAAACCCTAGATTTATGTAATTGAATTCAAAACATTCTCATAACAAGTTACCCTGTGTTACTTTGAGTTTTTTTACTTTATGTTTAAATTCATATAACACTCTTTTGCCCAATTTAGATTGATTTGGATCGGCTTTATCTTGTTTCGTGGTCTTTACATTGCACGTTCATATCTTGCTTCAAAAGGCACGTGGATCACGTGTTTATCAAATAGCCGAAACCGAACCAATCTAGGTTGTTACATGTTGCGGGTTCAATCTTGTTAATTTTGCGTAAATCTTGAAAGAACCAGGTATCATGCGGTAGATGCAGGTTTTAGGGTTGTTTGTAGTTAGAAGTCATCCGGTGGATTAGATCTTTAATTCAATCTCGATAGATTTATCATCTTTGGCTAATGCTTTGTTCTTCTTTTTCATGGACTCATTCCTACTGCATACCCGTATTCGTTATGCTTTCACGAGTGAAACGTGTTTATAAGTTATGCTTTAAATATTGCATGCTTTTAGCTTTCCATATAGATTGTATCATGCGGCATAGATCTATTTGTGGTTAGTGGTGTGATTTTCAAACAAGTTGTATCATGCGGTGGATAGATTTGTTTGGCATCATGCTTGACGGGTTTTAAAGTACCTGCATATGCGTAGACTAGTGCTTTGGGCCTATGCATGCTTGTTTATTACATATTTATGATCATGCTTTTACTTCATTTATTGTTTATTGTTATTTATCATGGAGGATCGGTCATGGCTTCGTGCACGTGCAATTTCTATTCAAATAAAGACTGATTTTTCGTCATGCTTATGTCATCCATTCGGCTATGTTCTGTTTCGCACTCTGAAGCTCCCGAATGGTTTCTAGTTTGCCGCGCATAGCTTCTTATAGCTATATGTCATCTCACTCCGGCTTCTATGGCCGTAAATATGGAACCTATTCGGGTACCACCGGCAAGTTCCAAGCTTTGGAATTTAACTACATTGTCTTTTGTTAATTTTCAGGAAAAATTGACTGGCACATCTTGGAATCTTTTCGCGTGTGAAGCTAGCTTGTTCAGCTTGCTGTGTGCTTGGCGTAAGATGCAGATTTTGTGTCAACACACTTTTTGGCACGCCCAGTGGGACCAACAGCTGAAATCAAGATGCCCGACATCAGTGACATTCTGGACGTCGCTATCGAGGATCTCTTTCCAGAGTAGCCTACAACAAACGAAAGATGCTACGACCGCCACAGGAGTGTTTAATGTCATTCAAAAAGAATGTATGGCATTCCGCATCTCAAAAAATGTAAATGCCCATAGTGTCTGGCTGTCGGGAGAGATCGACGCCACAACTCGCAAGAGAAAGAAGAGGCAATGCAAGCGTTTCGAATGCCGCGGAAGACGTGCCGAGTAAGCATGATGTGGCTTTCCGGGCGTATTCAAATCGTATGATGGTGAGTATCTTCGCTCCGGCATAGAGCAAGTATTTAGTGAAGTATCCCCTCGTGGATATTCCATGGAGGTTGAGTCCAGCCTTCCGCTCAACTTCGAGAACGCAACCACCATTGCGAAGCGCCCAAGCCAGTCTTCCCCGCAGCGTTGGGAGCCGGGGCCCCCATCCACCACCTCCACAACGCGCCGGAAGTCACCAGCTCAACCTCCTTCGGCGGCCGCAGCGGGGGACAAATGATCCGGGGGCCCACCCCCGCAAGGCGCATGTGCCGACCGATTCAATGTACTCGAACCCATATCAGCCTACGTAGACGGAGTTGGCGTTTTGGCCTGGCTCCGGAGTTCCACTTACTTCCACCTACAAGATTGCCCCGCTAGCAAATGCATTGGCGAAGAACTCAGACGCAGGAGGCTACCACGAAGTGATGGACTATGGTGCTATTGATGCTCTCCTGAATCCGGCACGCGGTGCAGCCGCAGCGTGCAAGAGGACGACATCCTCGGGTTCAAGATGGCCGATATGATGCAATCAATTCGGCCTCAAGCCTAAAATGCAAAGACCACCCTACACGCCTCCTTTCCCGTAATGGTACTACAAAGTGATCCCCGCCGCCAAGGTCAAGCCGCAACCTGCACCGCAATACTTAGCCAAGAATCGGTCCACACAACGTTGTCAATCACTCATCACACAAGGAAGCGACCATCCACCGGTCCTCGAACCACACATGGTCCTCACTTAATGTAAGGAATCGGATGCCCGTTAGCCTAAGAGGGGGAGGGGGTGAATTAGGCAACTTAAAACCTTAACCTATGGCTTCACTAATTTTGCGCAAAGGTAAACTAGAACATACTATCTATATGTGCAACTACGGTTGTTCTAGTGTGAAACTCCCATCCCAAAATAAGGTTTGCAACCTATAGCCAATCCTAGCATGATACTACTCTAGGAAAGTAGAGGCAAGCAAAGATTGCAATAAAGTAAATGCGGAAACGTAAAGGGGATGAGAGGAAGCAAACTCTTGACACGCGATTTATCCCGTGGTATCGGCGAGTACTAAGCCACCCCTAGTCCACGTTCTTTGAAGCACTCATACAAGAGTATTGCTTCCCGGTCACCAAGTATCTCCCAAGAGCACCACTTGACTTGTCACAAAGGCTAGCCACTTAGGCACTTGTCAAGCTCCCTTGGTCACCTTGATGCGCCTCCACTAAGGAGCTTCTCCACCAAGGAAGGGGGTCTCCACGTCCCCCGCACAAAGTGTCCTCGCCGCTCCACACCAAGCCGGAGGGTCGATGACGATTGCCGGTGAGCCACTTAGTCCCCAAGGCTTCGGCGAACCTTGTACTGGCCGGATTCACTCAAGAATCACCTCACAAGGTTGGCACAACCTTGCACTCACTCGGCTCTAAGCCGAGCCTAGCACTAAGCACATACACAAAGCATGCACTAGTCTAAGGGTGAGCAATTAAGCACTTGGATGGATTGGATATGATCTTGAATGTGTCTTGAACTCCTCTGTACTTCCACACAATCCAGCAACCTCAAATGAGTGAGTGGAGGGGGTATAAATAGCCCAAGGCATCAAACAAGCCGTTGGCTAAAAGTCTGCTGAAAAGTGCGACGGTCGGATGATCCGACGCTATGCTTTTCCAGGGCGTCGGTTCATCCGGTGCCCCTCCCACGTCACGTAGCTGCGAGGTTCTCGACACAAGCCGCTCGACGCTATGCTCCGACGCTACGTCGGATCATCCCGTCTTTGAAGGGCTCGCGTCCAAGTCGGTACCGGTAGCTTCCAACGGACCGTCGGATAGCCCGACGCTATGCCTTGACCAAGGCGTCGGATCATCCGGTGTTGAAGGCTTCGTCTTGGCGCGTCTCCGTATGAATTTAAGCGAGCGTCGGATAGACCGAGCGGGGTCCCCACTCGGACCGTCGGATCATCCGGTGCTACTGTCTTCGCTGCTCTTCCTCTGCAACTCGTCCGACACTACTAAATAATGGACCGTCGGTTCATCCGACGGTACCTAGGGTTTGACCCTGTGCACCAACTCGTTTGATGATTGCACCGACGCTTGTATTTGAGGGACCGTCGGTTCATCCGACGGTGTCTTCTCTTTTCCTTTTCTTGCTCGGTTTTGACCCTTAAAAAATAGACTATCTTCTCAATTTGGCATATGGTTTTCTTGCATCCTTGGGACCTAGAAGTGTCTACAAAGACATGCTAAAACAATAGGGTTAGTCCCAATGATCATGTTGTCATGAATCACCAAAATCAAGCTCGAACTAATGGCATATGAGGCCATGTTCGCTACAATCTCCCCCTTTTTTGTGATTTATGACAACACAACCAAAGCAAGCATAAATTTGCTAGAATTGACAGAATTAGAACCACTTACACTTGCTTGGATGCTTACCATCATCCAAACTCCCCCTAGATCAAACTTCCCCCTTTTTGATCTTTATGTTCGCATTCTCTCCCTTTGGTCTCATACCTTGAAAGCACTTGTAAGCATCCTTGAACCCACTTGTAAGCTTAAGCCACAATCTTGCTTTGGTCTCACATTCTCCCCCTTTGGAACAAAATCTCCAAAAAGTCCAAAGCAAACGGGTCCAAGGAATCTAGCAAGATCTAGCAACCATAGCTCAAACGAGTGATGTCAAATGCAAGGGAGAAAGCCGCATGAACCATGATCCATATGTATGATATCGATGAAGATACCACATGTGAGAATAACTAAGGTGGATCACATGCTCATGAGATTAGCATGATACAAACTAAGCTCCCCCTAAGTGTGTGCATAAAGAGAATACCACTTGCAAGACAAGGGTAGTGAGAGGCAAGTGCACAACTACAAACTTGTAAAACAAGGAAGCTTAGAGCATATTATGCAAGGAGGTAGCTTAAGGGACAAGAGATAAAACAAATGGGTTCTTGTTACATTACCACTTGTAGATATCACTTGTAGTCTTTTGACCATTGCATACCTCCGGGGGGTTATCCTCTCTACCTTGTTGGCATCACATTGAGATGAGCCACTTGGAAATGATATCACTAGGTGACACCACTTGAAAGAAGCTTGCATAGAAGACACTTGGGGTACCACAAGGATTAGGAATGTATGAGTACATTTCCTTTGAACTTATATAGAGACATAAGCTCGCAAGGACATGACTCAATAGCATGAAGCTCATATTGCTATATTCACTCTTTTAGAGATGTTAGATCACATTGAGAGTGAAATAGCATTCTCTTAGAATGAAGTACCACACCGGAACGCGTCGCTAAGGGACTACATAAGATAAGCTTGAAACAATGTTAGCCCCATAACCAAACCATAGGATGAGCTCCCCCTAAATGTGTGCATTTAGTGTTTGAATCACCAATCAAATGTATGCACATTGTTTATGACAACAAAAGGGAAGCTTACCCTATAGCTTGCTCATGATGCAAAGAGATGTATAAGAAGACATGCACCATGAAAGAACAAGTGTAGCTTTCCTACACACTAATCAAACCATGTAGATTGCTCATGGGTTAGCACATGACACAAGCAACCTACCATATATAAATATTGCAACAAATGCAACCTAAACAAGGCAATGGAGCTACAATGATACAAGAGATGGGTTCTAGTTTCCATTACCTCAACCGGGGAACTTGGGCAACACATGTCCAATTTGCAAGCTTGGCTTGTAGGCATGAATTTCCGCAACTTCTTTGTTCCAAGCCTCCCAAGTCCCCACTCTTAAGGCCTTCAAGTGGCCTTTGGAACCCAAACCATTTGAGGCCCCTTCATGTTGGTGATGACTTCCTTGGGCACCCAAATGGGTTGGTTCCAACCCCGCTCTTCCTTCATCTTCCCAACCTTGTGTGCAACTACCTTGCCATTAGCCTTCTTCTTGATGACGTAGGTGTTGCTCTTGGTCTTGTTCTTGTGGTTGGGCTTGGTGTAGATGAGGGAGCTTTTGATGGTGGGCTTCAATTTCTTCTTCGCGCCCTTGTCCATCTTCTTGACAAATTGAGGGCATTTGTAGAACTTGTGCCCTTCTCCATGACACTTGTAGCAAGTCACGGTTGCACCCTTCTCAAGCTTCTTCACCATGGGATCACGGTTATCTTGAGAAGGTTGGACTTGGCTCTTCATATCTTGAGAGATGTCCACTTGTTCTTCATCATTCTTGCCCTTGCCCATCAAGTTTGCCAACCTCTCTCGGAGCCATTTCACTTCTTGCTTGAGCTCATCATTTTCCTTGCCTATGAGACAATCACATGATTCTACAACAACATTCTCATGGCAAGATGGTGAGCAAGATTCATCAATTAAATCAATGAAAGAATTTGAAGCATCTACCTTGGAGATAGGAATTGCACAAGGGATAGATGTTTCATCAAGCTCAAAGGAATTACTTGTTTTAGTCTCATTGCTCTCAAGCTTAGATTTTAGCTCATCACACTCCTTGCTAAGCAATTTGAATTTTCACAACAAATGTTCATAATTTGTAGCAAGGGTGTCACTAAGATCATTGAGAGCATTGAGTTCTTTGATTTCATTAGCTTGTTGTTCAAGCATTCCTTTTTGCTCATGGATTACCTGAACAAAATCATTGAGAGAGGTGGTGTCAGATTCATCATCACTTACATTGCTTTCCATACCTTGGGCCATAAGGCACATGTGTGATGATGAAGGACCTTGCATGAAGCGGGTGGTGAAGTTCTTTCTTGATTCATCGCTTGAGCTAGAAGAACTTGATCCACCACTTGTCCACTCGCGGACGGCGAAGGTTGCTTCTTGCCTTGATCTTCTCTCCTTGACAACCTTCTTCTTGGGCTTGTGCTTGATCTTGGTGAACTTGATGTGTTGATGATGACGCCCTTCTCTCAAGTGGATGTTGTAGCCATACATGTTGACTTTCTTCACATACTTGAAGATCTTCTTCACGTACTCGGCCACCATAGATTCAACCTCTTCATCACTTGAGGAATCTTCATTGTCACCATCATCCTCACTTGAGCTTCCATGAGTAGCCATTCTACTCAACACCTTCTCTTGTCGGCTTGAGAGAGCATGGCTTGTGGTTGGAGAAGATGGTTCTTGGGGCTTTTCTTGGGGCGCCTTCTTTGACTTGGGCATTAGTTGAAGCTCATGTGCCATGATCTTGCTCAAGATATGCGATGGCTTCAAATCTTCGAGCTTCTTCTCGTAGATGATTGCCTTCACCAAGTCATAATCGGGCTCCCGGAGACTTTGAAGGATCTTGCGGTTGATGTTCAAGTCCGTGATGTCCTTCACACCTGAGGCATTAATCTCATTGACAAGCACATTTAGGCGTGAGTACATGGATTCGGCATTTTCATTAGCAAGTTGCTTAAAGCTATTGAATTCCTCAAGGAGACAACCGTAGCGTTCATTAGCAACTTCTTTTGAACCCTCATTTTGCTCCTTGATGGTTTTCCATAGCTCATGAGCATTTTCACAAGTAAAAACTCTATTGAAAACGCCTACATCTAGTGAGGACAAATGATACTCTTAGCAATCACATCAAATTGCTTTTCCTTTCTAGTACCATTTTTCATGCCCTCATCGGTGACTCTCCAAACATCGAGGTCCCTTGCTTGGAGATAGGCCTCCATGAGAACCTTCCACCGAGGATAGCCCGTGCCATCGAAATGTGGAGCCAAACCTAAGGTATCCACCCCTTTCATCCCTCTATAGAGCAACTCACTAGGCGGTGAAGCCTAACCGTTCCAATGAGCCGGTTTTCACGATTTACCAATCGAATTGGCGTATCCTTGTGAAGGAAGTGAGTCCCGGCTCTGATACCACTTGTAAGGAATCGGATGCCCGTTAGCCTAAGAGGGGGAGGGGGTGAATTAGGCAAATTAAAACCTTAACCTATGGCTTCACTAATTTTGCGCAAAGGTAAACTAGAACATACTATCTATATGTGCAACTACGGTTGTTCTAGTGTGAAACTCCCATCCCAAAATAAGGTTTGCAACCTATAGCCAATCCTAGCATGATACTACTATAGGAAAGTAGAGGCAAGCAAAGATTGCAATAAAGTAAATGCCGAAACGTAAAGGGGATGAGAGGAAGCAAACTCTTGACACGCGATTTATCCCGTGGTATCGTGGACCGGGGAGCGTCCCGGTGGTCGATGGATGACCGCTCCTCGGTGATGAGTGATTGACAACGGGTGTTGGACTGACTCTTGGCTTAGTGCGCGGGTGTAGGCTGCGGCCTAGTTCGTGTTGTTGCGGGTGAAGAACGGGCGCGAAAGGTCTTCGGCCTTGAGGGGCCTCCGGGAGATGGAGAGACAAGTAGGCTCGGTTCGAGGGACCCGGTGGACGGCGGGGCCCGGGTGCGGGTCACATGGTGGCGACACAAGCAAGACGAAGTCATGGACGGATGAGCGGTGCACGGTGGCGGTCAAGTCAAGTGGTTTGGCGGGAGGCCGGACCGGGCACGCGGGGTTTGGTGGTTTGCCCACAAAACCACCGGCGGATGGTTTCTTGGTTTGGGCCTCAAAACCAAGTCCGAGGGCCCAACACGACGGAGACGGGATCCGGGCGTGTCGGGAAGCTTCGAGGTAGAGGACACGCGGCGGGATCGCATGGTTTGCGTCGGGAGGACGCGGGGTGCGGCAAAGGCGTGGTCGTCCGATGGGAAGACCTACAAACATTACCAAAATGCCCCTACGTGGGTTGTATCGCCGATAGTGTAGTTAGGGGTAGTCGAGTCATTTACCACTCCGGCGGGACTCGATATATAAGCCATGAGTGTGTGTTGATGGCTCCCTCTCTCCGCGACTTAGGGTTTCATTTGCTTCCTCCTCTTTCTCATTTTCGTAGCCATTTTTCTTCTAATTTTCTCTAGGCTAGCATGAGAGCTTCATGTGAGATTTGTTGAGAGGGATGGATGCTAGGGCGGCATGCTAGACCTTGTGAATCTTTCCTGGTTTGTATAGAAGATTTGGGGTTGTTTTTCGTGGCTTTTTGTGCTTATTTTCGTGCATTTGTTCCCGGTGTGATTCCGCGGATTTGAGTGAGTTTCTTCCCGGATTTCTTTGAGGGAAACATGGATAGATGTCTTGTGCATCTTTGTGCTTGATCTTGTGCCCTCAAACGCGGAAATCACTTCGATTCGTGAGTTTTCGTTCGGTGCTCTAGCTTTCGGTGGTGCTCAAAGGATTCGCGATTCCCGGTGATTTAGGGAGTTAGGAGGCAAGATTTTTGGGCTATAGCATCCTTGTGTGACGCTTTTCAAGTCCCCAAACCCTTGTCTCTACGGCTTCAATCGTTTGGGAAATCCGATGATGATTTGGGGGAGTTGACTTTCGAGGTCGGTCCGTTTCTCGCTCGTCCCGCATTTCGCGGACGATCCGCGAGGAGGTCGCGGACGGTCCGCGTGGCTCCGGTTCATCCCGTGTTCTTCGTGTTCTTGCTCGTCCTTCGTTTCGATTCGTCGCTATTTTGGTTTTTGGTTGGACGAAGTTTCGGACGGTCCGCGGTGTCGGGCGGACGGTCCGCGGGTGCTTGGCGGACGGTCCGCGTGCTCCCCGCGGACGGTCCGTGGCACGGGGGGTGACTTTGGGTCGTTCTGTGTAAATTAACGGACGGTCCGCGGCTAAGGCCGGACGGTCCGCGGCTTGGGTGCGGACGGTCCGCGTTACCGGCCGGACGGTCCGCGCGGCTCTTGCGGACGGTCCGCCCCTCCTGCGCGGACGGTCCGCCAGAGCCTGTGTGCTTTGCTTCTTGGTTCGATTACTTCCCCCTTTCTAGTGCTTCCGCGTGTGCTTTGAGGAATCGTTCCTAAGGCTAGAGGTTGATCCATAACCTCGTGGTCTTGGCAATTGGTGCGTGATTCGATCCATCGCTTGTGTGTGACCGGGATTCGAGTAGGACATAGGCCGGGTTCTTTGGGAAGAATTTTTACCGGCTCCTATTCACTCCCCCCCCTCTCTAGTCGCCATCTGATCCTTTAATTGGTATCGTAGCTTGGTGCCGGATTCTTTGCGACTTTGACAAGTCCCGAATCCTAAGATGGCGTACGTTGAGCGGGGCGGTCCGCCGCACTTCGATGGCAAGGGTTACCACAAGTGGGCGGCTCGTATGATGATATTTCTTCGAGGAAAGCTGTTGGATTTTATTGTGCTTGACAAGACCTATGCTATTCCGGTCAACATCCATACTCTTATGGTGACCGATGCCGATGCCAAGGCCAAGTATGAGGCTAATGCAAAAGCCGTTGATCACTTGTGCCGAGCTTGTGTGATCCGAGTTTGATCGTGTTCGCCATTTGAATCTTGCTTGGCAAATTTGGGATAAGTTGTTGGTTGCTCACGGTGGTGATAACCATGTGAAGGCTCGCCTCTTTGTCTCTTACCGGATGCAATATGAGAATTTCACTCCACTTCCCGGTGAGGACATTGATGCGATGTTTCAGAGGTTCATCGCCATCGTGAACAACATGAAGGCTAATGTGGAGGATTTTCCGTACTCCGAGCATGATCGGGCTTTGAAGCTCTTGCATGTCTTGGACCCAAGTGTTTGGGGTGCTAAGGTTGAGGCCATCAAGGAGTCCGGGAATTACTTGATTATTGAGTTGGATGACCTCTTCTCTAAGCTCAAGTCGGCTGAGGTTGACGGGAAGTTGCTATCCAAGCATGAGGGCTCGACCGACCATAGTCTTGCTCTTGTGGGAGGATCAAAGGGCAAATCTAACCCTTCCTGTCGACGAGTTTTCTTTGTCCTCTCTTATGTCCATTCCGGATGAGGAGTTTGATGCGGCGGGCAAGGAGGAGCCGGCCTTGCTCTCAAGAAGGTTTGAACGACTACACGAGAGTCGGAGGAACGCAAGGCGGAGCTCGGGGACGTGCTACAAGTGTGGCAAGCGTGGCCACTTCATCGCCGAGTGCCGGAAGCGAGAGGAGAACAAGTACAAGGTGAACGAGTACAAGGCGCACCCGAGGCGTGAAGACAAGTACTCCTCCAAGGGCAAGCACTTCAACAAGTCCAAGAGCAAGGACAAGGACAAGCGGCGACCGAGCAAGAGCGGCTACAAGAAGAACAAGGCAAGAGCGATGGTGGCGGTGCGAGCCACGTCGACTCAAGCTCAAGCGAGGAGCGATCCAAGCTCAAGCGGTGAAGATGAAGACGCCGGGAGGCGCGGTGGCAAGAAGAGTGCAAGCCGGAACCTCGGCCGGGCCGAGCCGTGTGGCGCTCGAGGGCTTTTGTGGCATGGCCCATAGCTCAAGCGGCAAGAAGAGTGTGAAGGAAGACGGCGACTCCGACTCGGAGGATGAGGTAAACCGTGATCCCGACTCTTTGCTTGCCGAGATTGCTAGGTTGAATGGTTTGCTTGATAACCGTGATAGTGTGCTTGAGAGATGCCAAAAAGATGAGGAAAGATCTTAGGGCTCGGCTTGAGAATGCTAGTGAGAAAGTAGGAGAGTTAGAGTCAAAATTGCTTGAATTGAAACTTGAGAATGACTCTTTGAAACTTGCTCCTACTCCTCCCGATGATGTTGAATGTGTTGAATGTGATGCTTGGTTGAATGAGATCAAACTCGCTTAATGAGAAGAATGCTTCTATTTTGGCTCAACTAGATGCTCTTAGGAATGAACATGATGAGCTTAAGGCTAGACCTACTTTGCTTGGTGCTTGCAAATCATGTCCTACTATGCATGCTAAGCTTGTCGATGCTCGTTCTACCATTAGTTCTTTGGAAGCATCTTTGAAATCTCCTGTTGCAAATGCATGTTCTAGCTGTGATGAAGTCACTTTGCGTAATCTTGAACTTACTTCCCGTTTGGATGTCATCTATGAGGAGAATGACTATTTGAGGAAGGTGTTGGGTTGGTTGTCTGGGCAGGAACCTCAATTGAAAATCATGATTGAGGAGTTCAAGAGAGCTGATGGTCGTGGTTTGGGCTTTGAGAAGTTGGGTGAGAAAGTGGGAGAGAACAGTGGGGAGAGTGTGTATGAGAAGTGTGTTGAGTCTAACCCCGAGTTTGAGGTGATCGGAGAGATCCAAGTCCCACTTCCAAAAGCACCCAAGAACTCTTTCACACCAAAGCCTAACCACCTTTGCAACAAGCTCGACACAACCCAAGATCCACCCAAATTCCCACCGAAGACAAATGACTTCCAGAAACCGGTGAAGTTTGTGGGTGAGAAGGGTGAGAAGCCTAGAGAGAAGCCAGAGCCAAAACCAAAACCCATCCCCTTCGGGTGTGAGTATTGTGGCAAGGAGAGGCATCTTGCGAGTTTTGCTACAAGAGGAAGAGGGATGAGAGGCTTGCTAGGGAGCAAGCAAACCGGGACAGGTATCGCCGGCCTCGCGGTATTCCCCGAGTCTAGAGTGCCACTTCCACGGGGTGTGGGAAGTGTGAGGAGTGTTGGCGGTGTTCCCACGGAGAGGTGGTGGTGAGAGGTTTGTTAGGAGAGATGATGGTGTGCGTGCTTTGGTGAGAGGTTTGGTCGGGCTCGTGGTGGTTTTGCTGGACGTCCTCCTACTCGTCCTCAGTACGGGTTTAGGGGAGATGATCGCAGCTTTGGGTTCCGGAGGAACTACGGACCACGTTTTCCCCCTCGTGGTGCTCGTACTCCTCCCATGGGACATGTGAAGTTTGGTGGCAAGGGAGTGATGTTTGCTAACCCCTCTTTTGAGCAGATGGCTTGACACTCGGTTTAACTTTCTCTCGTGCTAACTCCGGTGTCGAGTCGCTAGCTCACTCTCGTTCTTGTTTCACGTTGCGAGCGGGGAGGCTTGGAGAACATTTGGTTGATTGACTCCGGTGTTCTCGACACATGACCGGAGATAAGAAGTGGTTCTCCACCTCACCCCAGTGAAGGAAAAGATGTACATTACATTTGGGGACAATGGACGAGGTAGGGTGCTTTCAGAGGGTGTTGTGCATGTGAGTGACAAGGTAACGTTGAAGAGAGTGGCTCTTGTAAAGTCTTTGGGTTTTAACTTGCTTTCGGTTTCTCAGTTGCTTGATGAGGGTTTTGAGGTGCGTTTCAAGTCCGGCGAGTCTCGCTTGCTTGATTCTCGAGGTGATCTTGTCCGTATGATCATCCCCGAGGGTCGATTTTCGGGTCGATTTATCTCGTTCTTTGGGTCCTTTCATTCGCCGTTTGATGGCTGGTCCTTCTTCGATTTGTGGAAATGGCATAGGCGGTTGGGACACTTGAGCTTTGATTTGGTTTCCCGCTTGAGTGGTCTTGACCTTGTCCGAGGACAATGGACGAGGTAGGGTGCTTTCAGAGGGTGTTGTGCATGTGAGTGACAAGGTAACGTTGAAGAGAGTGGCTCTTGTAAAGTCTTTGGGTTTTAACTTGCTTTCGGTTTCTCGGTTGCTTGATGAGGGTTTTGAGGTGCGTTTCAAGTCCGGCGAGTCTCGCTTGCTTGATTCTCGAGGTGATCTTGTCCGTATGATCATCCCCGAGGGTCGATTTTCGTGGTCGATTTATCTCGTTCTTTGGGTCCGCTCGCCGTTTGATGGCCGGTCCTTCTTCGATTTGTGGAAATGGCATAGGCGGTTGGGACACTTGAGCTTTGATTTGGTTTCCCGCTTGAGTGGTCTTGACCTTGTCCGAGGATTGCCGAAGTTGAAGTTTGACAAGGATTTGGTTTGTGCTCCTTGTAGGCATGGTAAGATGGTAGCCACTCCCCATCCACCCCTGACCGATGTCATGACCGAGCGTCCGACGTAGCCGTTGCATATGGACCTTGTTGGGCCGGCTCGAGTTCGCTCGGTGGGTGGGAAGTGGTATGTCCTTGTTGTGGTGGACGATTACTCTCGCTATGCACGGGTGTTCTTCTTGGAGGATAAGAGTGAGACTTTTGGCTTTGTTCGAGATCCGATCGTGAGGTTGAAAAACGAGAGGCATGGGAATGCTATTCGAGCTATCCGCGGTGATAATGGCTGCGAGTTCAAGAACTCTCGTTTTGATGCCTTTTGTCGTGATCTAGGTCTTGAACATCGGTATTCGACCCCTTATGTGCCCCCTCAAAATGGAGTCGTGGAAAGGAAAAATCGGACTCTTTGTGAGATGGCTAGGACGATGCTCGATGAGCACCGAACTCCTAGGAGGTTTTGGGCCGAGGCGGTCAATACAGCTTGTCATGTTTCCAACCGGATTTTATTGAGAGCTTTCAAGAAGAAGACCCTGTTATGAGCTTATGCATGGTCGGGCACCCAAAGTGAGTCATTTCCGAGTTTTTGGCTGCAAATGCTTTATTCGAAAAAGGGAAAACTCGACAAGTTTGAGGCTAGGTCTAGTGATGGTATTTTCTTTGGATATGCTAACCACTCTAGAGCCTATAGGGTGCTTAACCTTGAGACTAACAAAATCATGGAGACTTGCGAGGTGACCTTCGACGAGACAATGCCATGTACCTCTCTTGGTTTTGAATGTGCGGGTGATGAAGAGATGGCCGAGGATCTCTTTGAAGAGGAAAAAGATGAAGCCGGAGATGATGATGGGGAGAACCACGCGCCCGAAGCTAAGCATGTACCCACTACTTCCCCTACGACCACTTTGGAGCATGGACCGTCTACTTCATGGACAACGACGGCGCAACAAGAGAACCGGGCGAGAGAAGGCGAAGTTGAGGGGGAGGTGGTCTCGAGGCGTGAGGCTCCCCGGCGGATTCAAGAAGTGCATCCCCCTGTCGAAGATCATTGGAGACATCAATGAACGCACTACACGGTCAAGGTCCGGGAATTCCTCTCATTTTGCTCATCTCGCTTTTGTTGCTACTTTTGAGCCCAAGGACATTGGACATGCTTTATCCGATGCAAACCGGGTCAATTCTATGCATGAGGAGTTGGAAAATTTTGAGAGGAACCGAGTGTGGGAGTTAGTTGAACCGCCTCCAAATTGCCATCCCATAGGAACCAAGTGGGTTTGGAAGAACAAAGAGGGAGAGAATGGGATGGTTGTGAGGAACAAGTCCGGACTTGTTGCTCGGGGGTTTAGTCGAAGGAGGGGATCGACTATGAGGAGACCTTTGCTCCCGTGGCCCGTCTTGAGGCAATTCGGATCCTTCTAGCCTTTGCCGTGGCTAAAGGGTTCAAGTTGTTTCGGATGGACGTGAAGAGTGCTTTTCCGAATGGGGTCATAGAGGAGGAGGTGTATGTGAAGCGACCACCCGGGTTTGAGAGCGAGTTGTACCCACACGGGGTATACGGGTTGAAAAGGGCTCGTATGGGTTGAAACGGGCGCCCGTGCTTGGTATGGGAGATTGAGAGGTTTTCTTTTGAGCGAGAGGGTTTGTGATGGGTACCGTGGATAGAACCTTGTTTCTCCTCAAGCGTAGGAATGACTTGCCGATTGTGCGGTATATACGTGGATGATATTGTCTTTGGTGGCTCGTCACATAACCTTGTTGCCAAGTTTGCAGATGAGATGAGCAGGGAGTTCGAGATGAGCATGATGGGCGAGTTGCAGTATTTCCTTGGGCTGCAGATCAAGCAAGTGAAGGATGGTACATTTGTGCACCAAACCAAGTACACGAAAGACATGCTCGAGGAAGTTCCGGATGCAAGATGTGAAGCCGATGTCGACTCCCATGGGGAGTACGGCCACTTTGGATGCGGATGAGGACGGAGAACCGGTGGACCGGCGGGGAGTACGGGGAGCATGATCGGCTCCCTCCTCTACTTGACGGCGACGAGGCCAGACATACAGTTCAGTGTGTGTCTGTGTGCTCGTTTTCATGCTTCGCCGAGGACATCACATCGACAGGCCGTCAAGAGGATTTTCAGGTACCTACAGTCTGCCCCTGGTCTTGGCCTTTGGTATTCTTCCTCCTCGACTCTGTCTCTTCATGGTTTTTCCGATGCGGATTTTGCTGGTTGTCGAGTCGAGAGGAAGTCTACTTCTGGTACTTGTCAGTTTCTTGGTTCTTCGTTGGTCTCATGGTCTTCCCGCAAGCAGTCTAGTGTAGCTCAGTCTACCACAGAGGCGGAGTATGTTGCTGCCGCTAGTTGTTGCTCCCAGTTGTTGTGGATTTCATACACTTTGAGAGACTTTGGTGAGGAGTGCACCCGGATCCCACTTCTTTGTGATAGCACCGGTGCCATAAGCGTAGCCAAAAACCCAGTGCTTCACTCCAGAACCAAACATATAGAAGTGAGGTATCATTTCTTGAGGGACAATGTGGAGAAAGGAACCATTGTTTTGAGCCATGTCCCTACCCAAGATCAGCTAGCCGATATCTTTACAAAGCCTCTCGACCAAGCTACATTTGTGCGCTTGCGGGGGGAACTTGGGGTTTGTTGCCCTTTCTAGTTGATTCTTGGGGGATTTCCTTTTTGTACCATATGTATCATACCATGCTTACTTTGATGTATATACATGCTTTGCTTGATGTATAAACCATGGTAGGATAGCCATCTTGTCATATATCATGTTGCATTTGTGTCATTTTGCATTTTAGGATGATGAGCTTCTTTCATATGCCATATGTGAGTCTCTTTGGCTATTTGTGAGATTTTGGTCATATGTGTGGAGAAATGGTGATGTGAGGCTATGCTCTTGGAATATTTGAGATATATGTGTGGTGAGATAGCCCCTTTTTGAAATAAATGCTAATCTTGACTAATTTTTGATGAAATTTTGCTCCATTCGTGTGTAGTTGTGTATCCATGTCACAGTTTGATCTAAATATGCTTTTCATGCTTAGATTGTGCTTGGATGCCTGTTCTTGCATTTGGGCCAAAGGCCGGATATCATTGTGAATGTTTAGCCTATGTTGCATTCATGGGGGAGCATAAGCTTCTTTTTGCCGCAAAGGCACTTCATGTACCATGAAATGAATCAATCTTGTAAAGAAGTGCATAATGCTTGAAAAATGCTCCATCCATCATGTCTATGTTTAAAATGTCTTATCTTTCACATATGGGTGCAAAACATGTTGCATGATGTTCACCGGTGGAGAAGTCTCCCCGAAGTGGACACATGGCTCATGAGCTTTGACATGACATGCTTTGCTTTATGGGTGTTTGCCATGATCTTTTGCTTGAGAATTGGATATCCTTGTATGATCTTTGAGTAATATGCATGTTTGTGGCTCAAGTGTGACATGGATAGGCTTTTACATGTGAAGCGAGCCTTCTTTTGGTAAAACCGCTTAAATCTGAAAATTTTGCTTTGTCACATGCTTGTATTTTCATATATTACTTGTGGCAATGCTTTGACTATGCTATGATTCATGGGTGTGATCTTTGTCTCATTTTTAGCCGTTGACACTAGATTTGGCCTATTTGAGAAGCTCATGTAGATGTTTATATGCTTTGCTTTGCATTTCGCATTTTCACCTTGATTCATACATTGTCAACAAGGGGGAGAAAAGGTGAGCTTAATGAAAATTCGGAAGAGGTGAGCTGAAATTTGGAAGTTTCCATCCACATGTTCGGGGGGAGCTTGCATTTGTTCGGGGGGGAGCTTTCTTGCTCGTTTTCGGTGTGGATTTTGTGCTTTGCTTGGCTTGTGACCTTTCTTTGCCTTTCTTCGGTTTTGGTCATGAGTTGAGCTTCTTCGTTTTTCCTTCTTCTTCTTTCCTCTTTTACTCGAATTTCATTTCGCGTTTTGTGTTGTCAATGCACTCATCAAGGGGGAGATTGTGGACCGGGAGCGTCCCGGTGGTCGATGGATGACCGCTCCTCGGTGATGAGTGATTGACAACGGGTGTTGGACCGACTCTTGGCTTAGTGCGCGGGTGTAGGCCGCGGCCTAGTTCGTGTTGTTGCGGGTGAAGAACGGGCGCGAAAGGTCTTTAGCCTTGAGGGGCCTCCGGGAGATGGAGAGACAAGTAGGCTCGGTTCGAGGGACCCGGTGGACGACGGGACTGGGTGCGGGTCACATGGTGGCGACACAAGCAAGACGAAGTCATGGACAGATGAGCCGGTGCACGGTGGCGGTCAAGTCAAGTGGTTTGGCGGGAGGCCGGACCGGGCACGCGGGGTTTGGTGGTTTGCCCACAAAACCACCGGCGGATGGTTTCTTGGTTTGGGCCTCAAAACCAAGTCCGAGGGCCCAACACGACGGAGACGGGATCCGGGCGTGTCGGGAAGCTTCGAGGCGGAGGACACGCGGCGGGATCGCATGGCTTGCGTCGGGAGGACGCGGGGGTGCGGCAAAGGCGTGGCCGTCCGATGGGAAGACCTACAAACATTACCAAAATGCCCCTACGTGGGTTGTATCGCCGTAGTGTAGTTAGGGGTAGTCGAGTCATTTACCACTCCGGCGGGACTCGATATATAAGCCATGAGTGTGTGTTGATGGCTCCCTCTCTCCGCGACTTAGGGTTTCATTTGCTTCCTCCTCTTTCTCATTTTCGTAGCCATTTTTCTTCTAATTTTCTCTAGGCTAGCATGAGAGCTTCATGTGAGATTTGTTGAGAGGGATGGATGCTAGGGCGGCATGCTAGACCTTGTGAATCCTTCCTAGTTTGTATAGAAGATTCGGGGTTGTTTTTCGTGGCTTTTTGTGCTTATTTTCGTGCCTTTGTTCCCGGTGTGATTCCGCGGATTTGAGTGAGTTTCTTCCCGGATTTCTTTGAGGGAAACATGGATAGATGTCTTGTGCATCTTTGTGCTTGATCTTGTGCCCTCAAACGCCGGGAAATCACTTCGATTCGTGAGTTTTCGTTTGGTGCTCTAGCTTTCGGTGGTGCTCAAAGGATTCGCGATTCCCGGTGATTTAGGGAGTTAGGAGGCAAGATTTTTGGGCTATAGCATCCTTGTGTGACGCTTTTCAAGTCCCCAAACCCTTGTCTCTACAGCTTCAACCGTTTGGGAAATCCGATGATGATTTGGGGGAGTTGACTTTCGAGGTCGGGCTGTTTTGCCGCTCCGTCCGCACCGCCGGACGATCCGCGAGGAGGTCGCGGACGGTCCGCGTGGCTCCAGTTCATCCCGTGTTCTTCGTGTTCTTGCTCGTCCTTCGTTTCGATTCGTCGCGATTTTGGTTTTTGGTTGGACGAAGTTTCGGACGGTCCGCGGTGTCGGGCGGACGGTCCGCGGGTGCTTGGCGGACGGTCCGCGTGCTCCCCGCGGACGGTCCGTGGCACGGGGGTGACTTTGGGTCGTTCGTGTAAATTAACGGACGGTCCGCGGCTAAGGCCGGACGGTCCGCGGCTTGGGTGCGGACGGTCCGCGTTACCCGGCCGGACGGTCCGCGTGACTCTTGCGGACGGTCCGCCCCCTCCGCGCGGACGGTCCGCCGAGCCGTGTGCTTTGCTTCTTGGTTCGATTCCTTCCCCCCTTTCTAGTGCTTCCGCGTGTGCTTTGAGGAATCGTTCCTAAGGCTAGAGGTTGATCCATAACCTCGTGGTCTTGGCGATTGGTGCGTGATTCGATCCATCGCTTGTGTGTGACCGGGATTTGAGTAGGACATAGGCCGGGTTCTTTGGGAAGAATTTTCACCGGCTCCTATTCACTCCCCCCCCTCTCTAGTCGCCATCCGATCCTTTAGTATCGGCGAGCACTAAGCCACCCCTAGTCCACGTTGTTGAAGCACTCACACAAGAGTATTGCTTCCCGGTCACCAAGTATCTCCCAAGAGCACCACTTGACTTGTCACAAAGGCTAGCCACTTAGGCACTTGTCAAGCTCCCTTGGTCACCTTGATGCCGCCTCCACTAAGGAGCTTCTCCACCAAGGAAGGGGGTCTCCACGTCCCCCGCACAAAGTGTCCTCGCTGCTCCACACCAAGCCGGAGGGTCGATGACGATTGCCGGTGAGCCACTTAGGCCCCAAGGCTTCCGGCGAACCTTGTACAACCGGGATTCACTCAAGAATCACCTCACAAGGTTGGCACAACCTTGCACTCACTCGGCTCTAAGCTAAGCCTAGCACTAAGCACATACACAAAGCATGCACTAGTCTAAGGGTGAGCAATTAAGCACTTGGATGGATTGGTTATGATCTTGAATGTGTCTTGAACTCCTCTCGTACTTCCACACAATCCAGCAACCTCAAATGAGTGAGTGGAGGGGGTATAAATAGCCCAAGGCATCAAACAAGCCGTTGGCTAAGAGCTGCGAAAAGGGTACCGTCGGATGATCCGACGCTATGCTTTTCCGGGCGTCGGTTCATCCGGTGCCCCTCCCACGTCACGTAGCCGCCGAGGTTCTCTCGACACAAGCTGCTCGACGCTATGCTCCGACGCTACGTCGGATCATCCGTCTTTGAAGGCCTCGCGTCCAAGTCGGTACTGTTAGCTTCCAACAGACCGTCGGATAGACCGACGCTATGCCTTGACCAAGGCGTCGGATCATCCGGTGTTGAAGGCTTCGTCTTGGCGCGTCTCTGTATGAATTTAAACTGAGCGTCGGATAGACCGACGGGGTCCCCACTCAGACCGTCGGATCATCCGGTGCTACTGTCTTCGCTGCTCTTCCTCCGCAACTCATCCGACGCTACTAAATAATGGACCGTCGGTTCATCCGACGGTACCTAGGGTTTGACCCCGTGCACCAACTCGTATGACGATTGCACCGACGCTTGTATTTGAGGGACCGTCGGTTCATCCGACGGTGTCTTCTCTTTTCCTTTTCTTGCTCGGTTTTGACCCTTAAAAAATAGACTATCTTCTCAATTTGGCATATGGTTTTCTTGCATCCTTGGGACCTAGAAGTGTCTACAAAGACATGCTAAAACAATAGGGTTAGTCCTAATGATCATGTTGACATGAATCACCAAAATCAAGATCGAACTAATGGCATATGAGGCCATGTTCGCTACACTTAACCGCAGTCGAGCAGCGTGTGGAAGAACAACAGGGGCAGCAGCAGCAGGTGGCCGATCAGGTGGCCCAGCAGGTGGCCCAGGCGATGGCCACACACCACACGGTGATGCAGCAGTGGGCGGTGATGCAGTAGTCGCAGATGACCGCGCACATGCAAGCATGCATGCAAGCTTTTCAGAGTGGTCTACCAATGCCCCCGCCGCCTGTGATGCCCCCGATGCCCACGCCGATGATGCTCCCTCCCCCTACGGCCGGTTCTCCTGCTATGAGTTACTTGACATATTTTTTCTTTCATTTCGAACACTAGAGACTTAGAGAACGTAGAGATTTAGATTCACTTTGAAACCTAGACAAAGTAGAGACTTAGACAATTTAGATTATAACTTGGTCAACTTTCTTTGTCTCACATGCCTTTTACTATTTTTTTTCAAAGAACATATCGGCGGCATGGAATACTCGCATGGGTCCCCGGCCTTGTCACGGGTGATCCAAGCGAGCAGTTGTTTCCGCCGGAGTTCCGCGAAGACGCCATCGCCTCGGTGAGCCGCACCTTTTTATTTGCATTGTGGACTTGTCTATGAACCGTGATGAACTATGTGCATTGTCGATGAACCGTGATGAACTATGTGCACCGTCGATGAATTGTGGACTTTTGTGTGCACTTATCGATGAACTTCGGACTTCGGTGTGCATTAGTGATGTATATTATTATATATGATGCCCGTTGTTGACGCGAAAAGTGCACTCAACGCCAATCACACAGCAAGCCGAACAAAGCTGGCTTCACACGCGCAGAGAGCGAAAGACGTGCCAGTCAATTTTTCCTGAAAATTAACAAAAGATAAAGCAGTTAGATATCAAAGCTTGGAACTTGCCGGGTGGTACCAGACAGTTCCATATTTACGGCTAAGAAGCCAAATGAGATGACACATAGCTATAGAAAGCTATCTGCCAACGAGCTACATCCATTCGGGAAACCACAAAGGGGAAAAAGTAACATTGCCGAATGGATGATGTAAGCATGACAGCGATCGGTCTCTGTTTGAACAAGAATACATGCACACGAAGCCATGACCGATCCCCGTGAAGATTAGCATTAAATAAATAAATTAAGGAAAGCACGAACATGATCATGTATTAAACAAGCATGCATAGATCCAAAGCACTAGTCTACCGCATGTCTAGTTACTTTAAAACCCGTCGGGTACGATATCAAACAAATCTATCCACCGCATGATACAACTTGCATGAAAAACCGTACCACTTTCCACAAATAGATCTATCCACCGCATGATACAATCCAAATATGGAAAGCTAAAAGCATGCATCATTTAAAACATAAATAACGCACGTGTTCTACTCGTGAAGAACATAACCGAACACGGCCGAATGTACCGATTCGGGGTCCATGAAGAAGGAACAAACATTACCAAGTGAATAAATCTATCGGATTGATTTGGGAATCTAATCCACCGGATGACTAGCTCCAAAGCAACCCCAAAACCTCGCATCTATCGCATGATACCCGGCTCTTTCAAGATTTATACGAACATTAGCAAGCTTGAACCCGCAACACGTAACAACCTAGATCGATTCGGTTTCGGCTATCGGAAAGCACAAGATCCACGTGTTAAAACATGAAACCTACTCGAACAAGGATCATAAAAGAGGTAGAGCCGATCCAAACCCATCTAGATTTGGCAAAGGTGTGTTACATGAATTAAAACATAAAGTGAAAACTCAAGATAACACGGGGTAACTTAATGAATCTACTAGATCTTGCCAAAATCCAATAGAGCCGATAACTAGCTTCAAGCTAGATCTTAGCCTACCGCATGACTCATGATCTAACAAGAAACCCTCTTGAACCAAACTTGAATCTACCGCATGACACGAAGCATGGTAACAAGACTACTTGCATCGATCTAAATCCACCGCATGATACTAGACATGATACAAGGTTGTCGGTACTCACGGAGGTCGACGGATCGATTAGCCCTCTCGAAGAACTCGACGACACGACAAGGACTCTAGGGTTTGGCGTAAGGCCGGTGTGTATTGAGGAATGATTCGTCTCGTTACATACATTCGGGGGCCATATTTATACCCCGTTAAGTACAAGCGCGAATGGATTCGTTGCCTAACTCATCTCTAAGCTCGATCGCCTATCCATCCATTCGTCTCCCCCGATTGAGCCACGTCACCGTCCGATCCCGCAAAATCGGCTCTCTTGTTCCTTTGCCGAACCGGAGCGGATAGCCGACCGCGCATCTCTTTGCCGAATATCTCTCGAAAATATCCTTCCTTCCACCAGACCGACTCTTTATCGAACCGGACCCACAAGTCGACTCCTTACCAAATTTTGGTGTTAACACATGCCCCTTCAATTGTGGGATAAAATTAATTTTGTTCCACAATTGACTCCAGCCACGAATACCTCGAATCAAATCTGTCGACACCTGTTCTTCGCAATCCGCCGGAATCTTCATCCAGATCCAACCCTAGATCCCCTCGTTCCGAGCTCAAAACTCCAATGGTAGCTCAGAACCAAGATGCTCAGGTAAATTCATCCCCCGTACACCTCGTTCGGCATTTAGGTTTTCAATTTCACCTGAGATTTTCTTTTCCGCTCTTCTTCCAGGAGCCCTCTACCGAGCTTTTGATTCGTACTGAGGCCAATTCGAGATCTTATTATCTTGGTCTTGTGGGGAACTCTGACCCTCGAGATCTAATTGCCGCCGAATCTCCAATTGCAAGACGCGTTCAAGAAGCGGCCTTTACCTCCAATTCCACCGCCTCAGTGGCAAGACGCGTTCAAGAACTGGCCTTTACCTCCAATTGCAGGCTGGAAAACTTGGTATCGAAGGATTCTTGCAGATAAGAGTGGATTGACCAACCTGGATTCCCTTCGTATCGCCCAGTGCTTGGAGTTATCCGTGGCTGAGACCCCCAAGAATGAAGACCTCCCGATAGCGACTGCCACTTTTGGTCAAATGGCGTCAACGCCTTCCTTTTTGGCCACGGTCCAATGTCTCCCACCTTGGCCGATGTATATATGATCACCGGCCTTGACATTACAGGATCTGTTCAGCCTTGGAACTTCAAAAATTCCTCACGGCAAACAGGGGTGAAGCCAGGGAACGGATACAAGAATTACATCTTGAAACACATGAAGGACAATCCCCTGGGTGCCGTTGAATACAGAGCATTCTTGAATATGTGGCTGTGCAGATTCGTCTTCTGTGGTAAAGCCAACGAGCCTACCCTGAACCATATCGCAATGGCGTCTCATCCGGCCGGTGGCAACCGCCTTCCTCTCGGGAAAATTCTTCTTGGGCGGTGTATACCATATGCTTCACCGGACTATCACCCGGATGTATACCACCCAAAGGATAGCATGTGTCAATGGTCCTTGGTGGTTTGTTCAAATGTGGCTGCAGCTCCACATGTATCGGATCATTGGTGTCGATTTGAACTCCGGTGTTCTTCCCCTTATCCAATCATCCCGAAGGAGAACCCCAAGCTACCGAGAGGATGCCATAATTACGGAGAAGCGGCTTCAACTCGTTCTTGTTCAAGAAGACATCGGCCCGGCTCTTCGAGCTATTCTTCAAAGGTTTCCCCCGATCCTCTCTCGTCTTCCTTATCTAGGCAACGACACCTTGACCTTCCCTGTTGAATTTTCCTTTGAACCCGGCCATCAAGATGGGAGATTCTTAGAGATTCTCAACATCGTAATCCGCCCATGCATACTACCGGCCGAGTTCAATGGAGGAAGGCTGAATGTCAGCACTTATGAATACTATCAGCCTAATGTAATGGCCAGGCAAATTGGATGTGGACAGATGCCCCCAAGGCTATTTCTGCATGAATTTCTTAAGCCTAGGGAGGAAATCAAAGAAAGTATGCACAGCAGCAGGGTCTTCCAATATGTGTGTAGCCCTACTATCTATACCCGTCCTTTCATGCCCACAACCATAGCTCACCCCACCTTTAACTCCCCGGTGGCAAGAATTCCACGATCACATCTTCGGTGAGCCTATCCATGTGTTCTCGTGCGAGTTGGTGCTCGACTTCCCGCCAACCTCGGAGGTAATACAATGAACCTTGGGATCGGACATGTCCCCTTTATTCATGATTCGACCTTCATCTTCTTGTCCACAGAACACGTTGCCTCCCCCTCGAGCCGGGGAAATTGCTTACAATGTCGAAGGCCCAATTTCAAAGACTCGGGATTCAAATCCACAACTCGCATCAACTAATGGCCGCCGGTATGCTACAACGGATCCCGGCCTTTCTAGCCTTGCTGCGACGGGAGGCAAGGCCTCGCGTCCGATTGCCCCTCCAAGTGCTAAAAGGAGAAGAACCGTCAAGAAAGTGCTTGTTGAGGTAAAACCCTTTACCTTCTTGATTACCAGGTTACTCCGTTCTTGATGAATCATATCATTGTGCTTTTTCGGACCGCAGCCCAAAGAGCCTTCGTAACCAAGCACTCGCCAATGCTCCATCCATCGGTATGACTTCTACCGTTCTTTCTTAAGGATGAACGCCGGCATTTACCCTTTCAATTTGACATTTGCGAAGAAGCCATGGAAGAACAAGCTTGTAGATGTCCCAGTGGTTCAACAAGCAAGTCCATCCAGGGTTGAATTACCCATCCCAGTGGAGATCTCATCTTCATCACCTTCTGCAGAAGCAATAAATTCTCCAGAGATGAATCTCCCAATCCAGCCGGAACCATCAAGCCCCCCAAGGGCACAATCACCTGTTGGTCATGCAGAGACCACAATTCCAACAGAGGTGGGTCCAACTTCTCATCAGTCAGAAGCCCACGAGCTACCAGCAGCTGCATCAGCACCTCCCAGCTTGGAAACTTCAGCTCTATCTGGAGCACCTCCTTCACCTGTGATTGCCCCTGCTCAAGAAACCAGCCATGAGGTATCCATCTGCACTTAACTCTGCAATCTCAACGTTTAGCACTCTTAACTCGGCAATATCGCTTCTCGGGATCGGCCCCATCATCATCAAGCCTCGCCATCGAGAGCAATCCGGCCTACCGAGGTGATGGAAAGAGTACACCGGCCCTCGCTAGATGAAGTATTATCAAAGCTTAAAGACATTGTCTGCTCGGCTAGAAAAGGATGCTCAAGATCGGTTCAAAGATCTTGATCACTTCGAAGAGATGTTCGAATCCGTCGCCCAAGAACTTCCCCGAAGACATCGAGCTTCTCTATCATCTGTCTATGGCTTAGATACCCTTTATGCACCCATAAAGCATGCTTTGAGGAAATTGCGCTCCCGCCCGGCCATTGAAAAGAGGAAAGCCGATGCTGAACACGCCATGAACGGGGCACAATCCCAAGCAGAGAGCCACAAGGATACATTGGCTAACCTGCAGGCTTCTTATGATCTGAAAATTGCCAGGAAAGCTGCTCTAGAAGCAGAACTGAGAAGCCTGTCAGCGGAGATAGAGGCTGACAAAGAGAAAATAGCCGAGCTCCCTGGATTGATAGAAAAGACCCAAGCGGAAGCAAAATCGGCTATCACCAAGATAGAGCAATGCGATGCAGAACTCACTGACTTGTCTGGTACCCAAAAAGATTGCCAGGAGCTGCTGGACAATTCCCACCTGATAACATCCAACGCTCGTGGTGTGATTGCAAAGCTTCTGAATATCTGAGTGTCCTTATTGATGTATAACCGAATTGGTCGTTCTTGTAATATATTCTTGCAATTTGTTTCCTTTCTTCTGCGCACCTTCAAATATAATGCTGAACGACCCATTCGGTAGAGAAACGCCAACTCCCGAACGACACTTTGATTCTCTTTAGCCGAACCGATCAACTGCACGCGGCTCAGCCTAGAACTCCAAGCGACCCGTCGGCGGGCTGGCCAAGGAAACCTTTCCACCTTCCGATTTTCTTGGGATATGCGCCACGATCCAAAGCCACGACTCGAAGCCGGGATTCATCCCCCTGCCGGCCTATAAATGTAACCATAGGTGCCCCTAGCTCTTCACCGGGCCTTCTAGCTCTCGAATCTTTGCCAATCTTAGCCCTTCGCAAACAAAGGCACATCCCAAACCACAATGGTGTGCCGCCTCAACCGCCGCCGCGCCTCCGACGAGGCCGAGGGGAGTAACGCCAACGCGCGTCGGAGGCAATGATCGTTGATTCCTCCTCTCCGATTCTACTTTTGATCCTCTTCTTGCCTTGACGATCATTCCCTTTTCTCGCATTGATTCGGTGGAATCCGCCTCCTCGCGCCGGCCAATCAACCCCTCCCCGGATGACTCCTCGGAGTCCGATGGCCACTCCCCGGTGCCGTACGGGGAAGAAGACGCCCTCCGCTTCAAGGAGGAGCCGGAGGCGTCCCGGCGTGAGCTGGAGGACGTCTCCAAGAAAGCGGGCATAGCCGAGCTGGAGTGGGAGGACCAGCGCAGACAGCTGCTGGAAGCCATTGATGGTACGGCTCTGAGATTAATTCTTGATCCAACCCGGCTTTTGGCGCTAATCTTTTTCTTCTTGCTTCTTGCAGCCCGCGATGCCGAGCTCAACCACTGAAGGCGCCGGTAGAGCACTGGCCGAGAAGGTGAACGCCCGCGGCGACACGCCGGCGGAACGCCTTGCCGCGGTGGAGCACCGCGTCGACGAGGTGGCCACCCATGGTGTTCGTTTGGGAACCACCTTGGGCCTGGCTGCCATGGCGACGCACACGGACGTCGACTACTCCATCAGACCGCGCGGCTTCCGGGGCGGCGCGCCAGAGGACATTGAGGAGATTGAGCTCATTCTCGGGAGCGCCTTGATGGCCATGGCGACGCCATTGCCGAAATTACTCATCCCCAATCTGTGTTGAACAGGCTCTTCGACTAGATTGTACTAGGGATGTGTAAATATCGGCAATAAATGAAGAACTTTTGAATTCTGCGCCTGTTCTGTGATGACTCCCTTTGCATTTTGCATCTGCGAATTTTGTTTTCTTTGATTGCATCCGGAACTATCTTGAGCCGAACGCGTGAGAACAACTGCCCCTTGGCGCAAAATCCACAGAGGATCCCAATTCGGCAATCCATAAACACCGTTCAAGAAAAAACCCTTCGCACTTGGTAGAAAACCCCGCCGCTTGGTATTCCAACAGGGTGTACCGGCGCTCATCACTCCCAATGCGCCTCTTTGGTCAATAAAATAGCCCTCGCGGGGATGCTCGCAAATCCACTCGCACACTCATCCATCATTTCTCATCTCCTCCCCCGTCTCTAGAGGAGAAAACCCCAACGCCATGGACAAGGGCAAGCAACCCCAGGAGAGTGGCTCATCAAAGAAGCGTACGATTCGGAAGTGAGTTCTTTCTTGATCTGCTCCTCGTTCTCCCGCATGATCTTGCGCTCATGTTTTCCTCTTGTCCTCTTTCAGCCTTGATTTGCTTCCCGAAGAAATCATCGGGACCGAAGATGTGCCTAAGTACATCTCCTCCGATTCCTCCCTCGAAGCGAGAGGATGCCACGGCCGAAGGACCGATACGGCGAACCAGAGAGGGGGGGAGTGAATGGGAGCCGATAAAAATTCTTCTCGAAGGAGATCGAAACTCCAACAAGACGAACGCGGCTTCCAACACACGTCTCCGACTCACTACCAAGGTTGGTCAAGCCCACGTAGCCACTGGAGTGCCACTGGACCTAGGAACCAACACACACAGCCTTCCGACTCGAGAACGCAGCGGAACAACAAACCCCGAGTCTACAGACCCACACCGGTCAGACCGGTGAGCACCACCGGCCGACCGGTCCCCGCCGGTGAAACCGAGCAACTTTCACTAAGTGGCTCTTCACCGGTCGACGGCGGAGACACACCGGTCGGACCGATGGCACCGAAAGCCCCCAAGGCACCAAACGGGCCAACCGACCACCAAACGGACCCAAACTCGAAACAAGCAGCACCACGGGACAACAACGAACTCACCAAGACGTTCACCCGAGCAAAATCCCACAAGGGCTTGCACCGGTCGACCGGTCAAGAGCACCGGTCGGACCGGTGTGGCACGGGCAGCCGGGATGAACAGACCCGCGGTCAAACCCCCCAAATCCAAATCTCGATCTCCCGAATCGCTCCACGGACTTGAACAAGACTTTGGGGATATCGGGAACACCTCATGAGGAGTCCATAGCCAAGTTTAATCCCACCAAATCTCGTCCAAAAAGGAGGAATCGAAGAAATCCCGCCGAAAGCACCTTCAACCCAAGAACTCAAGAAACCCCCAAAAACGAGCACTTTTACTCACGGATTTGGGAGGGGAATCATGCCCCAAAGAACCACGAAGGGTTCCCACAAATTTCCCCCATCAAATCCCCAAGAGAAAAGCCTCGAAACCAACCCAAAGAAATCACCGAGAAAGGGCTCCGAAAATCACCACCAAGAACAACCGGGGAAAACACATCCAAACCTTGAGGAACCACGCCGAATCATCTATACATGAGATAAAGGTTCGTACAAGGTCTAGCAAGCCGCCCGATCATCCATCCCTCTCTACAAGATCTCTCCGTGAAGTTCTCTTGCTAGTCCTAAGAAAAACCTAGAGAAAATAGGTGGAAAATAGGAAAACTAATGAGCTAGGGTTCCAAGAGTTGGCTGCCAACCTCTCACCTCTTGGGTTATATAGGCGGCAACCGAATGTCTAAAATGCCCCTCTCTACTAACTAGGGATACAAGCCCCTCAAGGGCGGATTTGGAATTCTTGATGTCTTCACCATCGGACGGATGCCCAGCGACCGCACCCTGCGTAGCCTCGACGCAAGCCATGCGATCCCGACGCGTGTCCTCCGCTCGAAGATTCCGGACCGCATCGTCGCACACCGGCCGACCGGTGCTCCTCACGACCGGTCCCCACCGGTCGACCGGTCGACCCGGTCGGTCGACCGTGCTGGTGCTGCTGCACCTCCGTCTTCGGTTCTCCGGTCTTGGCTTTGTGGATCAACCAAGGAACCCGGTGGTTTTACGGTGAACCACCGGAAACCCCGCGAACTCGGTGTAGCCTCCGCCAATCTCCACTCATGACTTGGCTCCCACGTAGTCCCGGCTCGACCTTGGTTTTGAGGCTCAACCAAGAAACCGTCCACGACTTCATCTTCTGTTCATGCCACCATCGGCCCGCCTTGACCCCCGCCGGCCCCGGTCCCTCGACAAAGCCTACTTTCTTCTCCACACCCGGAGGCCTCCGGCGACGACCTTTCGCGCTTTTCTTCACCCGCACCAACACGAGTCAAGCCGCGACCGCACCGCAATACTTAGCCAGAATCGGTCCACCACGTTGTCAATCACTCATCACCAAGGAAGCGACCATCCACCGGTCCTCGACCCCATGGTCCTCAATCTCCCCCTTGATGAGTGCATTGACAACACCCACATGAAAGTAACAAGAGAGAGGAGAACGCAGAAACTCCACAAGCGATCGAGCCGCAAAGGCAAGAGCAAGATCACTTGAAGGAAACAAGTCTCGGACCCCTTAGGCAAGGGCACGGCTCCCTCCGGCGCAGCTCGCAGAGCCACCACCGCAAGCTCGAATCTCAGAGCTCCCCCCCCATGCAACTCCCCCCGACCATGCAACTCCCCCGGACGATGCATGCGAACCCATGAACGAGTCCGCAGCCTTTCGCTCACACCGGTCGACCGGTCACCACCACCGGTCGACCGGTCCTAACATATGTACGGACCGCCTCACACCGGTCGGACCGGTCTCTTCCCGGTCGGACCGGTGTCCGAAAGCCCAATGGCTCCCCCGAACCTTCTATCTCCCTAAGCCTTTCAAGCTCAACTTCTCCCCCTTGTTGGCAATCTATCACCAATGCAACTTTCAACCTAGAGCTTCTCATACAATTCAACAAGAATCTACCATGTCCAAATGAGCAAGTTAGGTACTCTACGGCTTCGTTCGATCTCCTCTGTCCCAGTTTCCAACCATTGGACGAAGCTAAGATGGTTTTGCTTTTCGCTTCCTCTCTGGCAAGTCCTAAACTGATCAGCATATCATGGCAAGCCCCCTTCTCTGGACGCCATTCTAATCATGACCTCCAACCCCCAGCACCTCATGTCATGTCAAAACCCCGAGCCATGTGCCTACTTCTATGTATGAGACTTCTCATTGTAGGCATCATGCACGTTTGCCCCAAGCAATTAAATTCAGCGCATATGCTGGAGCACATTTCCAGCTTTTTCATTTCTTTTCAGATTTGTAATGGTACATGAATGTCTTTGCGCAAAGGACTTATGCTCCTCCCAGATAGCAAGAGGGCTAAACATTCATGATGGCAATGAGCCTTTGGCCCCTATGATCATCTAGCTATCCAACCCAAATTAAGCATAGCAAACCCAACTGTCAAGAGCATGTAAGGCATTTACCTGAGAGAGCATACATGTAACTTTTTCGTATACTATCACCTGGATTATTCATCAGATCATCAGAGCTAACCCTAACCTCATACCAACGAGCTCACAAGACATATATCTCATTCCATGGTGAACTATGTATATGAGAGAAGCTTTTCCTAACCAATGCATATGAACAAATCATGCAATCTAAGATACAGGATCCTATACATCATGCTACATATGCCATGCCAATCAAGAAAAACACAAAGAAAAGCTATACATATGCTACAAACCGGCTCCTCGAGGGGAGGCACGGGCTCGCCCCCGCGAACCCCCCCCCACTCGGATCAACCCACCAAGTTCCCCCGCAAACGAGTGAAAGTTGCTTGATCTAGGGGTTTGGTGAAATATCGGCTAGTTGGTCATTGTGGGTACTGGATCAGGCTATCTTCCCTTTCTCTACATTGTCTCTCGAAAATGATACCTCACTTCTATGTGCTTGGTTTTGGAATGGAGCACCGGGTTCTTTGCACGCTTATGGCACCGGTGCTATCACATTGAAGTGGGCTGGTATACTCCTCCCAGTCACTCTGTGTAGGTGATCCAAGGAGCCGGGCCCTACCACATACTCGGCCTCGGTCGTGGATTGAGCACCTCGCCGCTTCGGAAGACCAGCCCAGAGACCCACCGGCAGTCCCGAAGTGGACTTCCTATCCAACCGACACCCGCAAATCCGCGTCCGAAAAGCCATGAAGCGCCAAGAAGAGGACGCGAGTACCAAAGGCCGAGTCGGGAGTGTCGCAGTACCGAAAATTCGCTTCACCGCTTGCCGATGCGAGTCCTCGGAGACGCTTGAAACGAGCGCCGACCACCGGAACCGTAAGTCCGGCCTCGTCGCCGTCAAGTAGAGGAGTGACCCGTCTCTCCGGTACTCCTTCCGGTCCCGTTTCCCTTCCTCATCCGCATCAAGAGCGTAGTCGTACTCATCGGCGTCGTCATAGCCTTGGAGTCCTCCATCTTGAACTTCCTCACAATGTCCTTGGTGTACTTAGCCGGTGCCAATTTCCTTCCTTTGATTGCTTGATTTGTAGCCCGGGAAGAACGCAACTCACCCATCATGCTCATCTCGACTCCCGCTCTATCATCCGCAACCTCGCCAGAGAGTTAGCGGCCCCGCTATCATCCCTCCCCCCGTTCTCCCCCTCCCAGGTCCGTCGCCTTCCCCATCTCAAGCCTCTCTCCAGACCCCCTCAACTCCGCCTACCAAGCTCTGGCGCGCTTCCCCCTACGCCGCCTTCCTCAACTTGTACACCGGTGGGGTACCTCTCACTCTCAACCCCCGCCTCCTCCTTCTTCCTCCAAGACACCTTCGAAAAGCACTCTTCACATCCTTTGGTGCACTTGAACCCTTTAGCCCGAAAAGGCTAGAAGGATCCTAATCGCCTCCACGGCTACGGAGCAAGGTCTCCTCTTCGATCCCCTCCTTCGACCGACCCCCGGGCACAAGTCTCGCTTGTTCCTCCAACCTCACCCTTCTCTCCCTCTTTGTTTTTCCCCCCCTTGGTACCAATCGGCTTACACCCCGGGGGAGGTCAACCCTCCCCACCCGATTCCTCTCAAGTTCTCCAACTCCTCATGCATCGAGTTAACCCAATTGTGATCGGATAGTCGTGTCCATGTCTTTGGGCTCGAAGAAGCACAACGCAGCATGAGCAAATGGAATTTTTCGAACCCTCGCCGTGTAGTCGTTCATTCTGTCGCCGATGATCCTCGAGCGGGTGATCCACTTGAACTCGCCGGGAGGTTCTCGCCTCGAGCTACCTCCCCCTCAACATCGCCTTCTCCTCGTTCTTGATTTGTCGTCGTAGGTGTAGCCCGGGGTCCATCCATCATCGTGTCGAAGTAGTGGTCTTTCCGGCCCCCCTCCTCTCTCCCTTTCTCTCCTCCTCCCGAGATCTCCTCGCCAACTCATCATCCCCCCTCACAGTTGACTCGTGGCTCTCTCGTCGAGGTTACCTCGCAGTCTCCCGTTTGTTGTTTCAGTTGGCCCGTTCTCTGATGGATGCATAACCAGGAAATCCTCGCGACCTAGCCTCCTTATCCAACTTCCCGCCTTTCTTCGAATGAAACCTTGCACCAAGACATGGAAGTGACTCCCTTGGGTGTCGGCCTCTCACTCTAGCTTCTTCTTCTTGTCCTCGAGGTATATCCTGTTCGCACTAGCTCGTATTCCCGCCTCGCCCCATACCTCCTCGAGTCCTATGCTCATCAAGCATCGTCCGAGCCATCTCGCCAAGGTCCTGTTCTTCCTTTCCCAACACCATTCCGGGAGGCGTATACGGACTCGACGGTCTCAGACCCAGTCATGACAAAGTTTCCGAGAGTTCCGTTCCGAGCCTTATCCCGCGGATAGCTCGTTGGCTCTCCTCCTCTCGTTCCTCACCTCAAGACGGATCTCGAACAACCAACGTCTCCCCCTTCTCCTCGGAAGAACACCCCGCATACCGAGATAGTCGTCCCCCACAGGACATACCACTTCCCACCCGCATCGCACCGGCCGGGCCACAAGGTCCTATGACCTCGCTGGACGCTCGCTCATCACATCGGTGAGAGGCGGTGAGAAGAGGCCCCTCTTAGCTCCTCCACCACCACTCTTTCTCAAGCCTCACCGTGGCATCCTCGACCAATTGAGTTTACTCAGCGGCAAGGTCAAAGCTCTGACCCAACTTCCTATCCCTTCCACAACTCACTCGAGACCGCCAGAAACACGCTCCCACCCGAAGACCGGATCGCCGCCCGCCCTCGGGATGACCATACGGACAGGTCCCCTCGGAGTCCCATCCGGAACCCCGGCCGACCCCTCCCCTCTCCACACCGGGACACGAAAGCAATTGTACCCCGCGTTGACAGAGCACCGCCTTAGAGTGATCTTGTCCTCCTTTTATCTCACCTTCGAAGCCCGCCCCGCCCTTGTCCCCAAGGTATTACCTCTTCGTCCCACGGGCGGCTTGAGAACCACCCCGTCTCCGGTCATATCCTCGGCACCGAGTCATCCCAATTTCTTCAGTCTCCCCCCGATCATAGGCCGTGAGCGACAACGCTCGCCGGGTTAGTACCAAAGGAGGAAACCGGTCCGAGCCATTTGCTCGAAGTGGGTTAGCCCACCAAGCATCTCTCCTACCAAACTACCTCCACGAACACCACCACGATAACCACCCCGGGGAACCACCCCTCTCGCCCGGAGGAGGACCAAACCCGCAGAAACCCGTGACGTCCTTCCTCTCCACTCCCACCCGACTCCTCCAATCCCCGTATTGAGCCGAGGTGGAGAACGCCTCCCCCCCCCCCTTTCCGCCCCACCCCGAACCCGCCCCGAAACCCCTCGCCCCGTACGAGCCGAACCCGAAATCTCTCCGCCTGTGCCCGCCCGGTCGGCCGGTCTCCCCCGTCCGCCGGTGTGTCCCACCACCGCGCCTTCTTCTCTCCCCAGCCCGCCGTCCTCACAATCGCCTTGCCCCCGGGCTCCGCTCGAGGCTCAGTACACCTCGGAGGGTGTACTTGTCCTTGTTAGCCCCTCCTTCTCCTTCTCTCCCTCTCGCTTCCTCTTGAGCAACTCCTCCTTTGGCCTCTCTCCCACAATAGCCACATGGAACCTCCAGCTTAGGCTTCGGCTTGGGATTGCCTTCCTTGTTTCTCTCCCTCACCCTCCACCGGTTTCTCACCCTAGCCTTCTCACTTTCCTTCCCAAAGAACACTTTCCCCGAAGTGCTCACAAACTTGATAGGCTTTTGTAGGTCATTTGTGGGTGTAGGAAACACGGGTGAGCCGGGGTTGTGTCTAGTCGGTTCCTTAGATGGTTTGGTTTTGGTGGGAAATCATTCTTGTGGTGGGTTTTTGTGGCTCCGGATATTCTCTCCCTTCCCTCCCACCTTGTTTCCCCAGCCCCTCACCATCTTGCCTCTTAAAGGCCTCGATCATCATCCTCACCGAGGCTCGTGCCGGACACCACCCATCAACTTCCTCAAATCATCATTCTCATCCGCAAACGATCAACATAATGTGCAAGCTCCAAATTTTTCAATGCATGCATTTCACGGGTAGAGCAAGATGTAGGCTGGTTCCTTCATTTAGCCTCGAGCGAACTAGTGTAAGCATCATCTCATCTTTTAGCATGCAAACGGGGCAAGTCACCCTCAAAGCAGGTCTAGACTTAAGCTCCCCACTTCAACCCTAAGCACATCTAGTTCCTCACACTTGGAGGCATGCTTCTCCTTAAACAAAGCAAGATCGGCAAGGAATATGGAGCAATCAACACAATCATTCTCATCGAAACAACGGGCTAGCCTTAAGCGAATCAATCTCAAGCTTGCTATCAAGCACCCGTGTCTCTAGCTCGCCCACTCTAGTCCTAGCATCCTCGAGTGAAGCCCTAAGCTCTTTCCTCATTTTCTTGGCCTCTCTAAGCATGTCATCACGGTTATCAAGCAAAGAGCCAAGCCTCTCATTCTCCCGGCGCAAGAAGGGAAGCTCATCACGCACCTCGTCGTCGGACTCGCAGTCCGAGTCGCTCTCCGTGTACTCTTCTTGCCGCCGGAGCTCAACGCCATGGTGCGAAGCCGTCTCTCGCGAGCGGCTCGGCCCGCTCGGGTTCTTGGACGACCTCTTGTTCTTGCGGCGATCTCCCTCGTCGTCGGCCGGGCCTGCTCGAGCTCGAGGTGGAGTACGCGGACCCGGAGTCGACGTCGCTCGCTCCAACCATCGCTCGGGCCTTGCCTCGGCCCTCCTTCTTCCTCGATCGTCGCTCGTCCTTGTACTTGTTCTTGTGCTTGCTCTTGTGGTCGCGCCTCGAACGGTACTTGTCATCGTTCTTCCTCGGCTTGTGCTTGTAGCGTCCTTGTTCTCGGCCTTCTCCGGGCAGTCGGCGACGAAGTGTCCCGACTTGCCGCACGGAAGCAAGTCCTCGTGTTCCTCCTCATGTTCACGCGGTTCTCGTGCGGCCTCTCGACCGCCTCGTCAACGGCGCCGGCTCGTCCTCTCCAAGGTCATCAAACTCCTCATCCGGCATAGACATCAAAGAGGAAAACGAGAACATCCTGGTGGATGGGTTAGAGTTAGTCTTTCCTTTGGAACCACCAACAAGGGCAAGACTATGGGAATCGCCGGTCCCTCGAGCTTGCGGTCATGCCCCTATCCACCTCGCCCGACTTGAGCTTCCGGCTCGTTCACCGTCGAGTATCATACCGCTCCGACTCGACTATGGCCTCGAACTTTCCGCCCCATATTGTACGATCCAAAGAGTGTAAGAGCTTGACCGCTCTATCATGATCATCGTACGGGAGCACGTCCCATTGGCCCTCATGTTGTTCACCACCACCGTGAACCTCGAAACAAGGCATCGATGGACTCACCGGGGAGATGAGTGAAGTTCTCGTACTCTCTCCGTAGGTCGCATACAACCGTGCTCGAACCCGGGCGTTCCCAACATGAGCCTCCTTCAACACCGCCCAAATCCTACAAGCCAAGTGCTCGGTGTGCACCCGATCGAACTCGGCCGACACAAAGCACGAAACAAGTAGTCGACCGCCTTATTGTTGGCGTCGAATCCGTCCCCTCGACCCCGGAGCTAGGAAATCAATCGCTGGACATAGCCTTCGTGTCCACCGTGACATCCCAAAGCAGCCGACCCTTTCCGCGGAGGAACGCACCCATCCGCTTGCTCCACATCCGGTAGTTCTTGCCATCGAAGTGTGAAGGACCCGAACCCCGTTCCCCGGTACGCCATCCTTGGATCTTAGACTGGTTAGAGTCAACAAAGACCCGAACCGGCTCTGATACCACTTGAAGGACCGATACGGCGAACCAGAGAGGGGGGAGTGAATGGGAGCCGATAAAAATTCTTCTCGAAGGAGATCGAAACTCCAACAAGACGAACGCGGCTTCCAACACACGTCTCCGACTCACTACCAAGGTTGGTCAAGCCCACGTAGCCACCGGAGTGCCACCGGACCTAGGAACCAACACACACGCCCTTCCGACTCGAGAACGCCGGAACAACAAACCCCGAGTCTACGGACCCACACCGGTCGGACCGTGAGCACCACCGGTCGGACCGGTCCCTCTGGTGAACCGAGCAACTTTCCTAAGTGGCTCTTCACCGGTCGACCGGTGAGACACACCGGTCCCGATGGCGAGCCTCGAAAGCCCCCAAGGCACCAAACAAGCCAACCGACCACCAAACGGACCCAAACTCGAAACGGCGGCACCACGGGACAACAACGAACTCACCAAGACGTTCACCCGAGCAAAATCCCACAAGGGCTTGCACCGGTCGGACCGGTCAAGAGCACCGCGACCGGTGTGGCACAGGCTCGGGATGAACGCACCCCGGTCAAACCCCCCCAAATCCAAATCTCGATCTCCCGAATCGCTCCACGGACTTGAACAAGACTTTGGGGATATCGGGAACACCTCATGAGGAGTCCATAGCCAAGTTTAATCCCACCAAATCTCGTCCAAAAAGGAGGAATCGAAGAAATCCCGCCGAAAGCACCTTCAACCCAAGAACTCAAGAAACCCCCAAAAACGAGCACTTTTACTCACGGATTTGGGAGGGGAATCACGGCCCAAAGAACCACGAAGGGTTCCCACAAATTTCCCCCATCAAATCCCCAAGAGAAAAGCCTCGAAACCAACCCAAAGAAAACACCGAGAAAGGGCTCCGAAAATCACCACCAAGAACAACCGGGAAAACACATCCAAACCTTGAGGAACCACGCCGAATCATCTATACATGAGATAAAGGTTCGTACAAGGTCTAGCAAGCCGCCCGATCATCCATCCCTCTCTACAAGATCTCTCCGTGAAGCTCTCTTGCTAGTCCTAAGAAAAACCTAGAGAAAATAGGTGGAAAATAGGAAAACTAATGAGCTAGGGTTCCAAGAGTTGGCCGCCAACCTCTCACCTCTTGGGTTAAATAGGCGGCAACCGAATGTCTAAAATGCCCCTCTCTACTAACTAGGGATACAAGCCCCTCAAGGGCGGATTTGGAATTCTTGATGTCTTCACCATCGGACGGATGCCCGGCGACCGCACCCTGCGTAGCCTCGACGCAAGCCATGCGATCCCGACGCGTGTCCTCCGCTTCGAAGATTCCGACCGCATCGTCGCACACCGGTCAGACCGGTGCTCCTCACCGCCGCCCGGTCCCCACCGTCGGACCGGTCGGACCCACCGGTCGGCCGTGCCCGTGCCGCGCACCTCCGTCTTCGGTTCTCCGGTCTTGGCTTTGTGGATCAACCAAGGAACCCAGTGGTTTTCTCGGTGAACCACCGGAAACCCCGCGAACTCGGTGTAGCCTCCGCCAATCTCCACTCATGACTTGGCTCCCCACGTAGTCCCGGCTCGACCTTGGTTTTGAGGCTCAACCAAGAAACCGTCCACGACTTCATCTTCTTGTTCATGCCACCATGCGGCCCGCACTTGACCCCGCCGGCCACCGGGTCCCTCGAACAAAGCCTACTTGTCTTCTCCACACCCGGAGGCCTCACCGCCGACGACCTTTCGCGCTTGTTCTTCACCCGCACCAACACGAGTCAAGCCGCGACCCCACCCGCAATACTTAGCCAAGAATCGGTCCACACAACGTTGTCAATCACTCATCACACAAGGAAGCGACCATCCACCGGTCCTCGAACCACACATGGTCCTCACACGCCCGAACAGAGGACCAACCATCGACCGCGCCGCCGCGTTCGGCATCTAGAGCACGGCCTCGGGGACATCACCGCCCGTTGCCAAGCCAAGCGCGAGCGTCGCATGGCTCTGGAAGCACTAGTAGGGGGTAAACGTTTCTGACTCCTTCTTGACCTCGTGCTTGCACTTGGATTTCTTGCCCCTAATCTTGATTCCTCCGCTTCAGATGTCTCTGACAGGTACAACAACCTGAAGACGGCATGGGATAGCTTGGTGGAGGCCGCCAACCATGGTCACCCCCGTGCGTTCCAAGTTGCCGTCACGGTGGTCCTGGAACAACTGAAGAGGGAGCACCGAAGAATTAAAGAAAAGATTGCATCATACTTTCGCTTGTTCCTCCACGCCTTCTCGCTTCCCTCCTCCTTGAGGATCCGAAGGCGGCAAGAAGATGTAATCCCGCAAGAAGCAGTTGTAATGTAATTTTTGTGCTAAGGGCAATGCATCCAAGCACTGGCCATTTTTCCTGTTCATGGATTTTTGTTCTGAAGGCGGCCTTGCTCTTGAGCGCCGGCTATCTCCGTACCAGATGCGTGTAATCATCGATCGATCTCAATGCTAGGATAATATTTCTTCAGATATCTCCCATTTATTGCAGCGGAAAATTCTTCTCCTAGCAAAGTTTTCAATATGTATGCATTACCGGGGACGCATCTGACCACACGAAAAGGTCCTTCCCAGTTAGGGGACCATTTGCCGAATTCACTGTATTTCGTTCCAATCGGCAATAACGCTTTCCATACTAGATCGCCTTCTGCAAATTGCCTTACTTTTACCTTCTTATTGTAGTACTTGGCAACCCGCAGTTTGTTTTTCTCGATGTTTTCCAGGGCCCTAAGACGGATCATATGTAAATCTTCTAGCTCATCCATCATTAGGCCGCTGTAATCCTTGGAGCTCAATTCCTTTTGTAGCACCACTCTCCTTGAATCTGATTGCACCTCCCAAGGCGAACCGCGTGATGCCCGTAAACCAACTCGTAAGTAGAAGTCTTTGTAGCTCCATGGGGGGCCATCCGGTAAGCCCACGGTGCTTCACCGAGTACCGAATGCCACCTTCTTGGCTTCGATCGATCTTCTTCTCGTATCGGCTTGATCATGATCTTATTAGAAGCCTCTCGCTTGACCATTAGCACTGGGCATAATAGGGAGAAGAATTAAACAATTTGATTCCCATGCTTTCGGCAAATTCTCGAACTCCGGTGACACGAATTGTGCCCCTTGGTCGGTGGTAATTGTCCGAGGGATTCCAAATCGATAGATGATGTGCTCCTTGACGAATTCAATCATGTTTTCTCGATGTCACCTTCTTTAGTGGGATCGCCTCAACCCATTTAGTGAAATAGTCTGTAGCCAAAAGCACGAACTTATGCCCCTTGCTAGATGGTGGATTAATTTGGCCAATCAAGTTTATACCCCGGCCCCCGAATGGCCATGGCTTGATGATGGGATTCAACGCCGATGCGGGGACCCTTTGAATATTCCCCGAACCTTTGGCAATCCTGACATCCCTTGTAATACTCAAAGCAGTCCTCTAATATCGTCGGCTAAAAGCATCCAGCTTGTCTAATAACCCACTTCATACGGTAGGCCGATTGGTGCGCTCCACATATCCCATCGTGCACCTCGCTCATCATGTTCTTGGCTTCTTCTGGACCCAGGCATCGTAGTAATACTCCATCTAACGATTTATAGAACAGATTATCATCCAGAAGAACAAACTTTATGGCCTTGTACCTTAGCTTCCTAGAGACCTTTCGGGATGGATCCTTCAAGTAATCAATGATTTCTTTCCTCCAATCATCTTCTGCAAGATCCGCCCCTAGTGCACACACTTCGCAAAGCAAACGCTTCTTGACTCTCTTTGTAACCGGAGGCGCTCCGAGCCGACTGTTTGCTTCCTCGTTATGTTCTCTAGGAGTGTCTTTGTAGAGTTACTAATGGGAAGGTCTTCAAGATTTCTCCGCATTCTTCGTAGTAACTCCTCGGCGCCTCACTTTTGCACTCGTATTGGCCGTTCAATTGCTTGATTACCAGCTCTGAATCCCCATAGATCTCAACTGAAACGGCCCCAGCTTCTCTCAAATATTGAAGCCCTCGAAGTAATGCCTCGTACTCAGCCTGGTTATTTGTGACGGTGGGTTGTATAGGAATGGCGAATTCAAACATCTCACCTCTAGGCGAAATCAGTAGGATCCCTACTCCCCCACCTTTGCCGCACGATGATCCATCAAAAAACAAAGCCCAAGGGGTAATCTCAAGTAGATTAATTGACGGATCACGATGTTCAGTTATAAAATCGGCAATAACCTGACCTTTGATGGCTTTTGCCGATTCGAACTTCAACTCGAACTCTGATAAAGCTAAAATCCACTTGCCAATCCGACCGTTCAAAATTGGCATGGATAACATATGTTTTATCACATCAAACTTGGAATATACAGTGCATTCGGCATTCAACGGGTAGTGCCGAAACTTTGTACACGAGTAGTATACGCAAAGACACGGTTCTCTACGGCCGAATACTCGGTTTCGGGATCAAGTAGTTTTCGGCTAAGATAAGCTACCACCCGTTCCTTCCCTTCAAATTCTTGAATAAGGGCCGATCCAATGGTTTGGGTATAGGCCGCCACGTACAACTTGAAAGGCTTGTTTAGCCGAGGAGGAACCAACACCGGCGGCTCCTTCATGTACCTTGCTTGATCTCGTCAAAAGCCTTTTGTTGTTCGTCGCCCCATGTGAATTTCGATCTTTCTTCGACTTCAAAGCAATGGAGAGAATTGCAACACCTTCGTGATAAATTTGAAATGAATCTTCTTACGAAGTTGATCTTGCCGAGCAGTGATTGCAATTCCTTGAGGTTGGTTGGAGGCACAACTTCATCAATGGCTTTCATACTCTTCTTGCCAACTTCAATTCCCCCTTTGTGGACCAAAAACCCTAAGAACTCTCCAGCTGATACCCCAAAAGCGCACTTGTTTGGATTCATCTTCAAACCGTGTTTCCGGGTGCACTCTAAGGTCTTCCTCACATCTTCCAAATGGGTGTCATGACTTAAGGACTTGATCACCACGTCATCGATGTAGATCTCCACAATTTTGCCGATCAACTCATGAAAAATGTAATTCATGGCCCGTTGATAAGTCGCACCGGCATTTTTCAACCCAAATGTCATGACTATCCACTCGAACAGGCCTATATGACCAGGACATCTAAAGGCCGTCTTGGATATGTCTTCTATTGCCATGAAGATCTGATTGTATCCCGCGTTGCCATCCATGAAACTAATCACCTTGTGTCCGGCGGCGGCATCAATCAACAAATCGGCAATAGGCATCGGGTATCCATCCATCGGAGTAGCTCGTTCGGGTCCCCGAAATCTATGCAAACCCTCATTTTTGCATTCTTCTTGTACACGGGGACGATGTTAGAAATCCACTCCGCATATCCGCATGGCCGAACGAAGTTTGCATCAAGTAATCTTTCAACTTCCTTCTTCACATCGGCCAATACCTCATCCTTGTAGATTTTCCGGGTTGGTTGTTTATATGGTTTGAAACCAGGCTTGATTGGAAACCGATGCTCGACGATGGAACGATCCAATCCGGGCATCTCCGAATAATCCCAGGCGAAGCAATCCTTGTATTCTTTGAGAAGCTCAATTAAATTTCCCCTGAAGTCTGGCTGCAAATTTGCACTGATGAACGTCGGCCTTGGCTTATCACCGCTTCCAATGTCAACTTCTTCCGGTGTATCGGCCCGACATGAATCCTCGCCCCAATTTGCCATCGGTGCCATCCACGGGGTTCTCCATTAAAAATTACTATAAGAGCCGATCGCTTGAATCGGCCGTTGGTCACCGCCGACGGGTTCAACGGGACCTTCTCCCCGCTCTTTCCCCGAGAAACAATTGATGCCTTGGTATTCCCGGAAAGGCCGGTTCCATGTTGGCCACGCTCACGGAGTCATCCCGCACGGACGACCTCGATCTCATCGTCCACGCACTTGGATAAGCTGTTGTGAGGACCGGGAGCGTCCAAGTGGTCGATGGATGACCGCTCCTCGGTGATGAGTGATTGACAACAAGTGTTGGACTGACTCTTGGCTTAGTGCGCGAGGTGTAGGCCTGCGGCCTAGTTCGTGTTGTTGCAGGTGAAGAACGGGCGCGAAAGGTCTTCAGCCTTGAGGGGCCTCCGGGAGATGGAGAGACAAGTAGGCTCGGTTCGAGGGACCGGTGGACAGTGGGACTGGGTGCGGGCCACATGGTGGTGACACGAGCAAGACGAAGTCATGGACAATCGAGCCGGTGCACGGTGGCGGTCGAGTCAAGTGGTTTGGCGGGAGGCCGGGACCGGGCACGCGGGGTTTGGTGGTTTGCCCACAAAACCACCGGCGGACGGTTTCTTGGTTTGGGCCTCAAAACCAAGTCCGAGGGCCCAACACGACGGAGACGAGATCCGGGCGTGTCGGGAAGCTTCGAGGCGAGAGGACACGCGGCGGGATCGCATGGCTTGCGTCGGGAGGACGCGGGGTGCGGCAAAGGCATGGCCGTCCGATGGGAAGACCCACAAACATTACCTAAATGCCCCTACGCGGGTTGTATCGCCGGTAGTTAAGTTAGGGGTAGTCGAGTCATTTACCACTCCGGCGGGACTCGATATATAAGCCATGAGTGTGTGTGGATGGCTCGCTCTCTTGGCGACTTAGGGTTTCATTTCCTCCCTCCTCTTTATCATTTTCGTAGCTATTTTTCCTCCCATTTTCTCTAGGCTAGCATGAGAGCTTCATGAGAGATTTGTTGAGAGGGATGGATGCTAGGGCGGCATGCTAGACCTTGTGAATCTTTCCTGGTTTGTATAGAAGATTCGGGGTTGTTTTTCGTGGTCTTTTTGTGCTTGTTTCCGTGCCTTTGTTCCGGTTCGATTCCGCAGATTTGAGTGGGTTTTTCCCCGGATTTCTTTGAGGGATTTATGGATAGATGTATCGTGCATCTTTGTGATTGATCTTGTGCCCTCAAACGCCGGAAACCACTTGGATTCGAAGTTTTTCGTTCGGTGCTCTAGCTTTCGGTGGTGCTCAAAGGATTCGCGATTCCCGGTGATTTAGGGAGTTAGGAGGCAAGATTTTTGGGCTATAGCATCCTTGTGTGACGCTTTTCAAGTCCCCAAATCCTTATCTCCATAGCTTCAACCGTTTGGGAAATCCGATGATGATTTGGGGGAGTTGACTTTCGGGGGTCGGGCTGTTTCTCGCTCTGTCGCACCGGCGGACGGTCCGCGTGGTGGTCGCGGACGGTCCGCGTGGGTCCTGTTCGTCGCGTGTTCGTCGTGTTCGGCGCGTCCTCGTTTTTGATCCGGTTTGGCTTTTGGTTTTTGTTGCGGCCGGTTTGCGGACGGTCGGGCTTGAGTAGCGGACGGTCCACGGGTGGCGCGGACGGTCCGCCGGCCTCGGCGAACGGTCCGTTTTTCTCGGGTCGCTTCGGTGTTCTGTGTGTGTTTAACGGACGGTCCGCGGTAGCGAGGTCGGACGGTCCGCGCGGTTCATCGCGGACGGTCCGCTTGCCGCGGGCGGACGATCCGCCGAGAGCCGGGTGCGGTCTTTGTTTGTCTCGATTCCTTCTTTCCCTTTCTAGTGCTTCCGCGTGTGCTTCTAGGAATCGTTCCTAAGGCTAGAGGTTGATCCATAACCTCGTGGTCTTGGCGATTGGTGCGTGATTCGATCCATCGCTTGTGTGTGACCGGGGTTTGTCTAGGGTATAGGCCGGATTCTTTTGGAAGAATTTTTATCGGCTCCTATTCACTCCCCCCCTCTCTAGTCGCCATCTGATCCTTCAATTGGTATCAGAGCTTGGTGCCGAATTCTTTGCGACTTTGACAAGTCTCGAATCCTAAGATGGCGTACGTTGAGCGGGGGCGGTCCGCCGCACTTCGATGGCAAGGGTTACCACAAGTGGGCGGCTCGTATGATGATCTTTCTTCGTGGGAAGCCGTTGGATTTCATTGTGCTTGACAAGACCTATGCTATTACGGTCAACATCCATACTCTTATGGTGACCGATGCCGGTGCTAAGGCCAAGTATGAGGCTAATGCAAAAGCCGTTGATCACTTGGTACGGAGCTTGTGTGATCCGAGTTTGAGCGTGTTCGCCATTTGAATCTTGCTTGGCAAATTTGGGAAAAGTTGTTGGTTGCTCACGGTGGTGATAACCATGTGAAGGCTCGCCTCTTTGTCTCTTACCGGATGCAATATGAGAATTTCACTCCTCTTCCCGGTGAGGACATTGATGCGATGTTTCAGAGGTTCACCGCCATCGTGAACAACATGAAGGCTAATGTTGAGGATTTTCCGTACACCGAGCATGATCAGGCTTTGAAGCTCTTGCATGTCTTGGACCCAAATGTTTGGGGTGCTAAGGTTGAGGCCATCAAGGAGTCTGGGCAATATTTGACTATTGAGTTGGATGACCTCTTCTCTAAGCTCAAGTCGGCTGAGGTTGACAGGAAGTTGCAATCCAAGCATGAGGGCTCGACTGACCATAGTCTTGCTCTTGTGGGTGGATCAAAGGGCAAATCTAACCCTTCCCGTCGACGAGTTTTCCTTGTCTTCTCTCATGTTCATTCCGGATGAGGAGTTTGATGTGCTTTGGGCGAGGAGGAGGCCGGCCTTGCTCTCAAGAAGGTTTGAACGACTACACGAGAGTCGGAGGAATGCAAGGCGGAGCTCGGGGACGTGCTACAAGTGTGGCAAGCGTGGCCACTTCATCGCCGAGTGCCGGAAGCGGAGGAGAACAAGTACAAGGTGAACGAGTACAAGGCGCACCCAAGGCGTGAAGACAAGTACTCCTCTAAGGGCAAGCACTTCAACAAGTCCAAGAGCAAGGACAAGGACAAGCGGCGACCGAGCAAGAGCGGCTACAAGAAGAACAAGGCAAGAGCGATGGTGGCCGGTGTGAGCGACGTCGACTCAAGCTCAAGCGAGGAGCAGTCAAGCTCAAGCAGCGAAGATGAAGACGCCGGGAGGCGCAAGGACAAGAAGAGTGCAAGCCGGAACCTCGGCGGGGCCGAGCCGTGTGGCGCTCGAGGGCTTTTGTGGCATGGCCCATAGCTCAAGCAGCAAGAAGAGCGAGAAGGAAGACAGCGACTCCGACTCGGAGGATGAGGTAAATCGTGACCCCGACTCTTTGCTTGCTGAGATTGCTAGGTTGAATGGCTTGCTTGATAACCATGATAGTGTGCTTAGAGATGCCAAAAAGATGAGGAAAGATCTTAGGGCACAACTTGAGAATGCTAGTGAGAAAGTAGGAGAGTTAGAGTCCAAAGCTCGCTTGAATTGAAACTTGAGAATGACTCTTTGAAACTTGCTCCTACTACTCCCGATGATGTTGAATGTGTTGAATGTGATGCTTGGTTGAATGAGATCAAACTCGCTTAATGAGAAGAATGCTTCTACTTTGGCTAAACTAGATGCTCTTAGGATCGAGTATGATGAGCTTAAGGCTAGACATACTTTGCTTGGTGCTTGCAAGTCATGTCCTACTATGCATGCTAAGCTTGTTGATGCTCGTTCTACCATTAGTTCTTTGGAAGCATCTTTGAAATCTCCTGCTCGTCAATGCATGCACTAGGCGTGATGAAGTCACTTTGCGCAATCTTGAACTTACGTCCCGTTTGGATGTCATCTATGAGGAGAATGACTATTTGAGAAAGGTGTTGGGTTGGTTGTACGGGCGGGAACCTCAATTGAAAATCATGATTGAGGAGTTCAAGAGAGCGATGGTCGTGGTTTGGGCTTTGAGAAGTTGGGTGAGAAAGTGGGAGAGAACGAGTGGGGAGAGTGTGTATGAGAAGTGTGTTGAGTCTAACCCCGAGTTTGAGGTGATCGGAGAGATCCAAGTCCCACTTCCAAAAGCACCCAAGAACTCTTTCACACCAAAGCCTAACCACCTTTGCAACAAGCTCGACACAACCCAAGATCCACCCAAATTCCCACCGAAGACAAATGACTTCCAGAAACCGGTGAAGTTTGTGGGTGAGAAGGGTGAGAAGCCTAGAGAGAAGCCAGAGCCAAAACCAAAACCCATCCCCTTCGGTGTGAGTATTGTGGCAAGGAGAGGCATCTTGCGAGTTTTGCTACAAGAGGAAGAGGGATGAGAGGCTTGCTAGGGAGCAAGCGAACCGGAGACAGTATCGCCGGTCTCATGGTATTCCGAGCCTAGAGTGCCACTTCCACGAGGTGTGGGAAGTGTGAGGAGTGTTGGCGGGTTCCCACGGGAGAGGTGGTGGTGAGAGGTTTGTCGGGGAGAGAGGATGGTGTGCGTCTTTGGTGAGAGGTTTGGTCGGGCTCGTGGTGGTTTCTTTGGATGTCCTCCTACTCGTCCTCGGTACGGGTTTAGGGGAGATGATCGCAGCTTTGGGTTCCGGAGGAACTACGGACCATGTTTTCCCCTTCGTGGTGCTCGTACTCCTCCCATGGGACATGGGAAGTTTGGTGGCAAGGGAATGATGTTTGCTAACCCCTCTTTTGAGCGAGATGGCTCGACAACGGTTTAACTTTCTTTGTGCTAACCCCGGTGTCGAGTCGCTAGCTCACTCTCGTTCTTGTTTCGACTACGGGCGGGGAGGCTTGGAGAACATTTGGTTGATCGAATCCGGATGTTCTCGACACATGACCGGAGATAAGAAGTGGTTCTCCGGCCCTCACCCCGGTGAAGGAAAAGCAAGACATCACATTTGGGGACAATGGACGAGGAAGGGTGCTTTGTCGGAGGGTGTTGTGCATGTGAGTGACAAGGTAACGTTGAAGAGAGTGGCTCTTGTGAAGTCTTTGGGTTTCAATTTGCTTTCGGTTTCTCGGTTGCTTGATGAAGGTTTTGAGGTGCGTTTCAAGTCCGGCGAGTCTCGTTTGCTTGATTCTCGAGGTGATCTTGTACGTATGATCATCCCCGAGGGTCGGATTTTCGGGGCCGATTTCTCTCGTTCTTTGGGTCCTGCTCGCCGTTTGTTTGATGGCCGGTCCTTCTTCTGATTTGTGGAAATGGCATAGGCGGTTGGGACACTTGAGCTTTGATTTGGTTTCCCGCTTGAGTTGTCTTGATCTTGTCCGAGGATTGCCGAGGTTGAAGCTTGAGAAGGATTTGGTTTGTGCTCCTTGTAGGCATGGTAAGATGGTAGCCACTCCCCATCCACCCCTGACCGATGTCATGACCGAGCGTCCGACAGAGCTGTTGCATATGGATCTTGTTGGGCCAGCTCGAGTTCGCTCGGTGGGTGGGAAGTGGTATGTCCTTGTTGTGGTGGACGATTACTCTCGCTATGCATGGGTGTTCTTCTTGGAGGATAAGAGTGAGACATTTGGTTTTGTTCGAGATCTGATCGTGAGGTTGAAAAACGAGAGGCATGGGAATGCTATTCGAGCTATCCGCAGTGATAATGGCTCTGAGTTCAAGAACTCTCGTTTTGATGCCTTTTGTCGTGATTTAGGTCTTGAACATCAGTATTCGACCCCTTTTGTGCCCCCTCAAAATGGAGTCGTGGAAAGGAAAAATCGGACTCTTTGTGAGATGGCTAGGACGATGCTCGATGAGCACGGGACTCCTAGGAGGTATTGGGCCGAGGCGGTCAATACGGCTTGTCATGTTTCCAACGGGATTTTATTACGAGCTTTCAAGAAGAAGACCTGTTATGAGCTTATGCATGGTCGGGCACCCAAGGTGAGTCATTTCCGAGTCTTTGGCTGCAAGTGCTTCATTCTGAAGAAGGGAAAACTCGACAAGTTTGAGGCTAGGTCTAGTGATGGTATTTTCTTTGGATATGCTAACCATTCTAGAGCCTATAGGGTGCTTAACCTTGAGACTAACAAAATCATGGAGACTTGCGAGGTAACCTTCGACGAGACAATGCCATGTACCTCTCTTGGCTTTGAATGTGCAGGTGATGAAGAGATGGCCGAGGACCTCTTTGAGGAGGAGAAGGATGAAGCCGGAGATGATAATGGGGAGAACCATGCGCCCGAAGGCGAGCATGTACCCACTACTTCCCTTACGACCACTATGGAGCATGGACCGTCTACTTCATGGACAACGACGGTGCAACAAGAGAACCAGGCGAGAGAAGCTGAAGTTGAGGGGGAGGTAGTCTCGAGGTGTGAGGCTCCCCGGCGGATTCAAGAAGTACATCCCCTGTCGAAGATCATTGGGAACATCGACAAACTCACTACACGGTCGAGATGAGATGAGCAGGGAGTTCGAGATGAGCATGATGGGCGAGTTGCAGTATTTTCTCGGGCTGCAGATCAAGCAAGTGAAGGATGGAACGTTCGTGCACCGGACCAAGTACACAAAAGACATGCGAGGAAGTTCCGGATGCAAGATGTGAAGGCGATGTCAACTCCCATGGGGAGTACGGCTACTTTGGATGCGGATGAGGACGGAGAACCGGTGGACCGGCGGGAGTACGGGAGCATGATCGGCTCCCTCCTCTACTTGACGGCGACGAGGCCGGACATACGATTCGGCGTGTGTCTTGGTGCTTGTTTTCGGGCTTCGCCGAGGACATCACATCGACGGGCCGTCAAGAGGATTTTCGGGTACCTACGATCCGCCCCTGGTCTTGGCCTTTGGTATTCTTCCTCCTCGACTCTTTCTCTTCATGGTTTTTCCGATGCGGATTTTTCTTTGGTTGTCGAGTCGAGAGGAAGTCTACTTCGGTACTTGCCGGTTTCTTGGGTCTTCGTTGGTCTCATGGTCTTCCCGCAAGCAATCTAGTGTAGTTCGGTCTAGCACGGAGGCGAGTATGTTGCTTTGCCGCGAGTTGTTGCTCCCGGTTGTTGTGGATTTCATACACGTTGAGAGACTTTGGTGAGGAGTGCACCCGGATCCCACTTCTTTGTGATAGCACCGGTGCCATAAGCGTAGCCAAAAACCTAGTGCTTCACTCCGGAACCAAAGACATAGAAGTGAGGTATCATTTCTTGAGGGACAATGTGGAGAAAGGAACCATTATGTTGAGACATGTCCCTACCCAAGATCAGCTAGCCGACATCTTTACAAAGCCTCTCGACCAAGCTACATTTGTGCGCTTGCGGGGGGAACTTGGGGTTTGTTGCCCTTTCTAGTTGATTCTTGGAGGATCTCCTTTTTGTATCATATGTATCATACCATGTTTACTTTGATGTATATACATGCTTTGCTTGATGTATAAACCATGGTAGGATAGCCATCTTGTCATATATCATGTTGCATCCGTATCATATTGCATTTTAGGATGATGAGCTTCTTTCATATGCCATATTTGAGTCTCTTTGGCTATTTGTGAGATATTGGTCATCGTGTGGAGAAATGGTGATGTGAGGCTATGCTCTTGGAATATTTGAGATATATGTGTGGTGAGATAGCCCTTTTTGAAATAAATGCTAAACTTGACTAAATCTTGATGAAATATGCTCGACTCATGTGTAGTTGTGTATCCATGTCACGGTTTGGTCTAAATGTGCTTTTCATGCTTAGATTGTGCTTGGATGCCTTGTTTTTGCATTTGGGCCAAAGGCCGAATATCATTGTGAATGTTTAGCCTATGTTGCATTCATGGGGGAGCATAAGCTTCTTTTTGCCGCAAAGGCACTTCATGTACCATAAAATGAATTAATCTTGAACGAAGTGTAAATGCTTGAAAAATGCTCCATCCATCATGTTTATGCTTAAAATGTCTTATCTTTCACATATGGGTGCTAAACATGTTGCATGATGTTCACCGGTGGAGAAGTCTCCCCGAAGTGGACACATGGCTCATGAGCTTTGACATGACATGCTTTGCTTTATAGGTGTTTGCCATGATCTTTTGCTTTGAGAATTTGATATCCCCGTATGATCTTTGAATGGTATGCATGTTTGTGGCTCAAGTGTGACATGGATAGGCTTTTACATGTGAAGCGAGCCTTCTTTTGGTAAAAATGCTTAAATCTGAAAATTTCGCTTTGTCACATGCTTGTATTTTCATATATTACTTGTGGCAACGCTTTAACTATGCTATGATTCATATGTCGATCTTTGTCTCATTTTTAGCCTTTGACACTAGATTTGGCCTATTTGAGAAGCTCATGTGGTTGTTTATATGCTTTGTTTTCCATTTCTGCATTTTCACCTTGATTCATACATTGTCAACAAGGGGGAGAAGAGGTGAGCTTAATGAAAATTCGGAAGAGGTGAGCTGAAATTTGGAAGTTTGCATCCACATGTTCGGGGGGGAGCTTGCATTTGTTCGGGGGGAGCTTTCTTCTTGTTTTCGGTGTGGAGTTTGTGCTTTGCTTGGCTTGTGACCTTTCTTCGCCTCTCTTTGGTTTTAGTCATGAGTTGAGCTTCTTTGTTTTTCTTTCTTCTTCCTTTCTTTCTTTCTCTGAATTTCATTTCGCGTTGTGTGTTGTCAATGCACTCATCAAGGGGGAGATTGAGGACCAGGAGCGTCCAAGTGGTCGATGGATGACCGCTCCTCGGTGATGAGTGATTGACAACGGGTGTTGGGACCGACTCTTGGCTTAGTGCGCGAGGTGTAGGCCGCGGCCTAGTTCGTGTTGTTGCGGGTGACGAACGGGCGTGAAAGGTCTTCGGCCTTGAGGGGCCTCCGGGAGATGGAGAGACAAGTAGGCTCGGTTCGAGGGACCGGTGGACGGTGGGGACGGGTGCGGGCCACATGGTGGTGACACGAGCAAGACGAAGTCATGGACAATCGAGCCGGTGCACGGTGGCGGTCGAGTCAAGTGCTTTGGCGGGAGGCCGGACCGGGCACGCGGGGTTTGGTGGTTTGCCCACAAAACCACCGGCGGACGGTTTCTTGGTTTGGGCCTCAAAACCAAGTCCGAGGGCCCAACACGACGGAGACGGGATCGGGCGTGTCGGGAAGCTTCGAGGCGGAGGACACGCGGCGGGATCGCATGGCTTGCGTCGGGAGGACGCGGGGGTGCGGCAAAGGCGTGGCCGTCCGATGGGAAGACCCACAAACATTACCTAAATGCCTCTACGTGGGTTGTATCGCCAGTAGTTAAGTTAGGGGTAGTCGAGTCATTTACCACTCCGGCGGGACCCGATATATAAGCCATGAGTGTGTGTGGATGGCTCGCTCTCTTGGCGACTTAGGGTTTCATTTCCTCCCTCCTCTTTATCATTTTCGTAGCTATTTTTCCTCCCATTTTCTCTAGGCTAGCATGAGAGCTTCATGAGAGATTTGTTGAGAGGGATGGATGCTAGGGCGGCATGCTAGACCTTGTGAATCTTTCCTGGTTTGTATAGAAGATTCGGGGTTGTTTTTCGTGGTCTTTTTGTGCTTGTTTTCGTGCCTTTGTTCCCGATTCGATTCCGCGGATTTGAGTGGGTTTCTCCCCGGATTTCTTTGAGGGATTCATGGATAGATGTCTCGTGCATCTTTGTGATTGATCTTGTGCCCTCAAATGCTGGGAAACCACTTGGATTCGAAGTTTTTCGTTCGGTCCTCTAGCTTTCGGTGGTGCTCAAAGGATTCGCGATTCCCGGTGATTTAGGGAGTTAGGAGGCAAGATTTTTGGGCTATAGCATCCTTGTGTGATGTTTTTCAAGTCCCCAAACCCTTGTCTCCATAGCTTCAACCGTTTGGGAAATCCGATGATGATTTGGGGGAGTTGACTTTCGGGGTCGGGCTGTTTCTCGCCGCTCTGTCCGCACCGGCGGACGGTCCGCGTGGTGGTCGCGGACGGTCCGCGTGGGTCCCTGTTCGTCGCGTGTTCGTCGTGTTCGGCGCGTCCTCGTTTTCGATCCGGTTTGGCTTTTCTCGGGTCGCTTCGGTGTCTGTGTGTGTTTAACGGACGGTCCGCGGAGAGGGCCGGACGGTCCGCGCGTCGGCGCGGACGGTCCGCGGTAGCAGGTCGGACAGTCCGCGCGGTTCATCGCGGACGGTCCGCACTGCCGGGCCGGACGATCCGCCGGAGGCCGGGTGCGGTCTCTTGTTTGTTTCGATTCCTTCCTTCCCTTTCTAGTGCTTCCGCGTGTGCTTCTAGGAATCGTTCCTAAGGCTAGAGGTTGATCCATAACCTCGTGGTCTTGGCGATTGGTGCGTGATTCGATCCATCGCTTGTGTGTGACCGGGGTTTGTCTTGGGTATAGGCCGGATTCTTTTGGAAGAATTTTTACCGGCTCCTATTCACTCCCCCCCCTGTTGACGGTTAAAAGTTGTATCAAAGTTCGTTTGTGACTTGCAAGCGGACAAGTCTCCCGTCGTAGTCGAGGGACCCTTCTTCCCTCGAGTGGTGAGCCCAAGGTATCGAATCCGTGGAACAATGTGCAACGCAAGGATTCAATCTAGTAAAGCAAGGTAAAGCTATCTAATGAAGACAAGTTGCATCTAATCTACTAACTCATAAAGAAAACGAATCTAATCTAATCTACTAAAGAGGTAGCAAGAGAAAGCAAGAGATAACCAATCTAGAGAATCTAGATCATGCTTATGTTGTAGCTCCAAACAAGATAGATGAAGATAGAAAAGCGAACTCATTAAAAGCATCTTTAAATCGTGGCCTTCCCATCCGACTCCGAAAACATCCGCCTTTCGAGACCCCCGTTCTGTCACAACGTATCCCTATTCATGCGGGGAGCTTAGGGCGAGTTTGATAGAACAAGTTGAAATCACTTGGCCGGTCCGGTATGCACCTCTAGCCACCGCGGCTACAAGAGCACCCTATGTAATCTATCTTAAGTATAGATCATAGAAGAAGCAAAACCAAGAAGAAAACAAAATCATCGAGAAGGCACTTGATCGCTAGAAATCGAATTCACTTACAAACTTCACCATGAATGATTACATGAACAAGATCACCACCGGGGCCCTCCCTCGATCTTGATCCTCGCTCCGAGCTCCGACGTGGTCTTCCATGCAAGGTTCCCACATCGGCCGGGGAAACCCTAGACAACTAGCACGACCCTCATCTTCAAGTTGGTGTCCCTCAAGCTTCTCTGCTCCTCGGCGGCGGAATACGACTTCGGTTCGCGTGGCTCTCGGTCGGGGGGCTATTTATAGCCCGAGAAGCAATTAGGTCAAAGGAGAGGCCGATTGGGCCCCGGTGGGGCCGGGCCGGCCGGCCGGGCCGGCCGGGCCGGGCCCAGTCGGCCCATCCCGCGGCTCGCTTCGCCGGTGTTGCTTCCCACGTCTTCTAGATGTTCTCGCCTTTTGCATGTGGGCCCTTGACGTCGGTTTCTCTCCGAATTGGACTCAACTCCTTGTCTTGCAAGATTCAAGCACTTTTTCGGTTCGGTCCTCGGAGTTTATCATCTTCTCGGGCTTGGTCCTTGGGCTCTTGGAGTCATGTTCACTTCATTGCCCGACTTGTATCGGGCTTCAAGATCTTGTCATGAGGTGCTTAATGAACTTATCCCGGAAGTCATGCTTTCAACGTTAAAACCCCGCGTAAACACATAACTCCAAAACCGACATGCACAAGTGAACTTGTTATACCACGGGGGTTAGTACCAATGAATAAGATACAAAAGTTATGCCAACACCGAAGGTAAACTCATGGCTAGGTTGACGGATTTTCACCGTCAACATCTCCCCCATGCTTAAACCTTGCTCGTCCTCGAGTAAGCCTTCGATGGATATCATCGTTGCCCATCAATGTTTAAACCTTGCACTTGATCATACATGAAAAAAAAAACATAATGCTCTCAAAATTTTAATTCGTTAAAGTTCCATAATGTACTAGCCTTCACCTCTACGGAGGGTAGATTCTTATTAAGCTTATCCCACAAGTATTAACATGCTCACCAAGTTTAAATAGAACTCGAATTTTTGAAATAAAGAACGAGATAAAGAAAAGCTAAACCAAGTTCACAAATTTAAATCATCTTGTATATTTCTCATGAACTCTCATCTCACTTGTCTCTCAAGCCTATATATTCTACTCCTTTCCCTCTCATATATATGTGGTAGGCTTTATATGGAGCTTTGGGAAAGTTTAGTCCTAACAAGATTTTATAAATGAGGTGTTGTCAAAACAAGACAAGCTTCTCATGGTCTTACCGAGACTTGTCAAAAAGGTCATTGGAAAATAATGTTGAATCAAGGAGGGGAAAGAGAAAAATACACACACTTTTAGATAAGTGGACATGTGCAAATGGCAAAGAGTGATCCCGAGGCACAAAGGAAGTCCTCGTTATCGGATTGCACATGGTTGGAAGATGAGAATGGATCTTTTTAACTTGAAGCCTTGAATGCACTTTTAGAGAGCTAGGGAATTTACTTTACGCACATTTTTTTCTTTCTCATATTTCTCATTCTTTACTTTCTTTCATTCATTCATTTTTTCCTCGTCATATATTCAGCCCATGACTTCCACAACGAAGTTTTGATTTTTTTTTATACCTTGAAAGTCATGAGTATCGCTGGATTTTTTTTTCTTTCATCATTTTTTTTAAAATATTCCCCTTTTAACTCTAAAACTGCACCGTACCTACCTCCTCCCCCATGCTTAGACGTTGCTCGTCCTCGAGCAAAGAGGCGAAAAATAAGGTAGGTACCGGGGTATTTTTCCTTGGAGAGATACTTGAAATCTTCAACGTTGGCACCGTCTTGCGATCTTCCTTGAATTGATGATCCATTCTCAACGATAGGTTGTGGTCAAGGAGGTAATCACAAAAGATGATATTTGGTTTAAGGGTGGATATCCGGCGAGGTTTGTGAGATCTCCGATGCGGGGATACACAATGCACGGATAAAAGGCTAGCAAAAAGATAGATACGCAAAAACGGAATGACCAGCTTCTTAGTCTCGGGCCAGAGAAATCATGGCCTGCAATAACTCACTCAAAAATAAATCTTTTATACTAAGTTTATGCACTCAAATATATATAAGGTTCTGGATAGGTTGAGCAATACACAAGTGATATTTGTGACAAGGTTAGCAATATTTTTGAGCATAAAAGACATTTTTAATCTATTCATAACTTGAGAGCACATAAAACACTATGGGTCTTTATTTTAATCATAACCTCCATTGAAGATTAAGCTAGCATTTAGATAATTTCAGATTTGTATTTTTAAGAGAGCACTAGTTCAAACATGCATAAATCTATTACAAAGATAAACAAAGCGGCAATTATAATCATATATCATCATGGCACAAACTTTGTAACTTTACCAAAGGTAAAAACTTGGTGGTGACATTATTCATGATGAGAATAAAAACTAAGATACATGCTGAAAAAATTAAACTAACATGCTTGCTGAAATTTAAATAAAAACTGAAAACACTACGCATACATAGGCACAAACAAGCTGAAAATTAAAGAAAAGGGGGTAAAGGAAAGATAACTAAAGCTCCTCCTCTCTCTAATCTTCCGCCGGTGGTTGATATTGATAGACTTGGTTGTTGTACCCTTACATGTAATAGGAATGCGCCTCTCCTCCTATGAATTGTCCGACGGTGCTAGGTGAAGGTGTCAAAGCTCATAAGCGAATGTTGCATTACCTTCACCCATTTGGTTTGCATTGGTTTGGATGGCTGCAATATTTTGCATGTTTCTTGCAGCGTATCCTCCAATGGTGGCCCATTTTGTTGTGGTTGAGGAAGATGTGCAAATGGCTCCGCAAAGGCTACGTTGGGCACCGCAAAAATGGTGGGGGTATGGCTGCACCACTCCCCCATGCTTGCATTGGTACACCACCGTAGTAATTTGACGATGCCGGAATTTCTCCGAATGGCGGGACATAATTTTGTTGTGCACCTCCTTCTTGGGCCATAGAAGATCCTTCTCCTATAATTCTTTTCTTTTATTATTTTTTTTTCTTCGCCGGCACAAGAAGTCCTTCTTCTAACCGATCTTCTTCCCCTCAAGAAAAGTCTTAATCTTCAATCCGAAGGGGCAAATTCACCTAGGCCACCTTAAAGCCTCCTCTCTCATCTTCACTTATAAATTTTCCTTTCTTCATATATTCCTAGGGAAGTCCCGGGTAGGAGATGATTTGGGTTCCTTGTAATACCCGGTTTTTAAAGAGATAGCCAATATGGAGAGGTAACACCCCGAACCAATATCTTCCGAACTCGATGTTGCAAAAACAACACCACCGGTTGATCATAGGTGAGTGGGGTCTATTGGCCACTTGGCAATTAAAGCCGAGTAAAGCCAATTCAACTCCGTGTTGGTTATCTTTGTCTCTCTTGTTCTCCCAAAAATCCATTTGCACAAAAGTGACACACTTGGATGATGGGTTCGGATAGTATTTCTTCGTTGATCGTCTCTTCCCATGATCATACTCCAAAAGCCTTCCCATGTACCTTCATGCACATACTTGTTCCGGAGCTCCCTTTTGAAAGTAGGAGACACTCGCCCATGGGTTTACGATACTAGACATGCAATCGTTTCGAACATGAAAACCAATCGATCTATCGGGGATTGTGTTGAATGGATCCAAGGAAGCATTGGAGCCCTACTCCCTTTATGGCATGGTTGCTAACCTTAAGCATTAAAGTATTTTCAACACAAGATGATAGATAGATAATCCAACAAAGTGTGATTACATCTCAAGATCGATTGCAACCCATGGATGAAAGGAGATTACCCCATCAAGGTGCTAGAAATAGCATCATCGATCAAGGTTACCCTTCCGACGATGTCTTCCTTCTTCTCCACTTGTGGGCTCCCTCCAACGGAATGAGAGACTCAGCACTCCTTCATCAAGAGTATACGCCATGGTCATGAAAATTTCCTAGGCGAATTTCTTGTGGGTGTTTGCCGACACTCCGCTAGAGAATTGCACCGGTGTCCCGTGTGAAACCCAATATGTGGAGAGCTTGGTCGTCGATGTCGACGTTCGCTACAAGCCTCTACTTAAGGCGAGCAAGCTTCTTCTCCTCCTCCGTCATGATGACATACCCCTCGGAATACTGCGGAGCGTATGGAGGTGGAGCGGATGACCGTGTCAAGTGGCGAGGTTGGACGAGCGGCTCCTCCATATGTTATTGAAGTTTGGTAAACCTAATAAACAAGTTTTGTGTGGCCCTCATGCCACTAAGGAGAAGAGTGTGGTTCCTCCTCGGCGGTGCCGTGTCCTCCTCCATACCCCGAGGAAACTCGGAAACGAGTGCCTCCTCGAAAAGGTTGTCGATGATGGCTTAGATGACGATGATCCCTTCTTCTTCGGTGAAAAGACTTGTAGTTTTCTTCCATGATTGCAGCACTCTCCCTCACAAATATATATCCGGGGTTTTCACCCGGTAACAAGGTACACAAATATTATTTTGGAGTCTGGACTTTGAGTGGATTAAGGATGTGATTTGTTGCACGAAACAAACGCGGTGGATGGCTAAGTCTAAGGTGATTCCGGCCTACAAACTAGAGCACACGAACAAAGAGTTGGATGAAAGGCTTACCTCTCTCCTCCTCTTGGATCGGTTCTTCTCTAGTGCATCATGTTGCTTCGTGACCGCGTACACCTTCCAAACGTTCCCGTCCACTCCTTCGCTTGCATTATTGCTCCTTCCACTTGATGTTTTCGCTTGATTCGCTTCCATACTCCATTGCCTCACATGCATCCATGATATTCCTACAAAACAAAGCCTTGGCTGCCCCCCATGCTTGTACTTTGCATGTGGTTTAAATATGTTGGAGGGGCATCCCGTGATGTATCATGGTGCATGCATGGTTAGGTTAACTAGATTGCCTCCCTTTAAGTGTGTTTAAGGCTAAGCACTCCTCTTATTTCGAAATTTATAAATATTTTTCAGAGCCATGCAAGAGCTCAAGCATAAATTTAGAGAAGTTTTTAAACCATTAAAAACAAATGTAAGTCGAAAATATTTTTCGACTACGTCGATTTCGGTCTCACCGGTATAGTTTGCCTTCATTAGTTGAGAGCAAGCTTTTCCCGGCTTGATCATGGGGGCATAGGTTTAGGTCCTAATTTTGATTAGATGAGAGAGATTTTGAATGAAATAAAATTAAGTGAGGCTTAGAAAAATTCTAATCTTAGAGAAACCAAGGATATGGATTTTTAAACCAACCAAAAATCAAGTTTATAGGTTCACGCGAGTCCTACCACATGCTGAAATTTAAATAACATCTAGATATAAGTTGTGGCTCTACTCGAGTGTTTTTAGCATGAAAAACAAGTCAACCACAGCACCATAATGAGGGTGAAGGGTTGAGTTAGGTTCTGAAATTTTTTTCTTTTTGGTTGTGGTTTCTCGAAAAAGAAGCAAACAATCACATAGGATGGTTCATGTAAAGGGTTTATGATCAAGCAAAATATTCAACCAAGAATTATGTCTCTAATATTGTTCAACCATTCTAAGTCTAATGTTTTGCGTAGTAAAATTCAAAACTGAATTATAAAGACTCGAAAAACCCGGAATCGGGTTGTCCTCCCGTAGCTTATTCTTGACTCGACGAAACGGGTTGCCTCCCGCCTAGCGCTTCGTTTATAGTCCATGGCTAGACTTCTTCACTTGATTACTCCGGATCAACGCTCTTTGCGGGTGTTGCAATCTTGGGTACCTACTTTGGCTTAGTCATTTTTTTTTGTCTTCACGAGTCGGCTTTGTCCTTTGGTCTTGACGGATGCAACAACTTCCTTGTGGCTCGGCATCTCGAACTCCGGTCCTTTGGTTGTGATCTTCATGGTCTCTAGTGTGATCTTTCATCTCTCCCGAATGAGTTTGAGTAGCCTTCGCCGTCTTGGGACCTTGGAGTTGTCTCGGATATTCTTCTTTGTTACCCATCGGGCGCCGGCCGGTTGTCCCACTTGAGTCTAGCATCTCCATAACGATGAACACTTCACACTCCTTGCATGTGGATCTTGCCTTGGCAGCCTTTAGGTGTTGAGCTTCTTTCTCCATCTCCATCTTCTCCATCCTCGTTGATCTTGAACGGCCTTCCGGCGTCTTGATTTGGAGGTGGTGATTCCCTTGGAGATTTTGACGGTCCTTCGAGCTTGTGTTGCACGTCACCTTTGCCCGTAAAGTTTTCCGGATCATCCACAAAAAAGTTTTGGGTTTCTTGGAGAGGTAGCCAACCAACTCCGATTAGGGTTAGTGATAAAACAAAAATCTAACAAAAGAAAAATTGGGATTAATCAAAACTAGATTAGATTGACTCTTTTTTTTTCTTTTCAAGGATGATCAAACATAAGAGATGCAAAAGAAAATCAAAAAAAAAACTGAAAGGTAAACGATACTAGATCGGATCTTGATTGCTTGTTCCCCGCAACGGCGCCGGAAAAAGGGGCTTGTTGACGGTTAAAAGTTGTATCAAAGTTCGTTTGTGACTTGCAAGCGGACAAGTCTCCCGTCGTAGTCAAGGGACCCTTCTTCCCTCGAGTGGTGAACCCAAGGTATCGAATCCGTGGAACAATGTGCAACGCAAGGATTCAATCTAGTAAAGCAAGGTAAAGCTATCTAATGAAGACAAGTTGCATCTAATCTACTAACTCATAAAGAAAACGAACCTAATCTAATCTACTAAAGACGTAGCAAGAGAAAGCAAGAGATAACCAATCTAGAGAATCTAGATCATGCTTATGTTGTAGCTCCAAACAAGATAGATGAAGATAGAAAAGCGAATCTCATTAAAAGCATCTTTAAATCGTGGCCTTCCCATCCGACTCCGAAAACATCCGCCTTTCGAGACCCCCGTTCTGTCACAACGTATCCCTATTCATGCGAGGAGCTTAGGGCGAGTTCGATAGAACAAGTTGAAATCACTTGGCCGGTCCGGTATGCACCTCTAGCCACCGCGGCTACAAGAGCACCCTATGTAATCTATCTTAAGTATAGATCGTAGAAGAAGCAAAACCAAGAAGAAAACAAAATCATCGAGAAGGCACTTGATCGCTAGAAATCGAATTCACTTACAAACTTCACCATGAATGATTACATGAACAAGATCACCACCGGGGCCCTCCCTCGATCTTGATCCTCGCTCCGGAGCTCCGACGTGGTCTTCCATGCAAGGTTCCCACATCGGCCAGGGAAACCCTAGACAACTAGCACGACCCTCATCTTCAAGTTGGTGTCCCTCAAGCTTCTCTGCTCCTCGGCGGCGGAATACGACTTCGGTTCTGCGTGGCTCTCGGTCGGGGGGGCTATTTATAGCCCGAGAAGCAATTAGGTCAAAGGAGAGGCCGATTGGGCCCCGAATTGGGCCGGGCCGGCCGGCCCGGGCCCAATTCGGCCCATCCCGCGGCTCGCTTCGCCGGTGTTGCTTCCCACGTCTTCTAGATGTTCTCCCCTTTTGCATGTGGGCCCTTGACGTCGGTTTCTCTCCGAATTGGACTCAACTCCTTGTCTTGCAAGATTCAAGCACTTTTCTCGGTTCGGTCCTCGGAGTTTATCATCTTCTCGGGCTTGGTCCTTGGGCTCTTGGAGTCATGTTCACTTCATTGCTTGACTTGTATCGGGCTTCAAGATCTTGTCATGAGGTGCTTAATGAACTTATCCCGGAAGTCTTGCTTTCAACGTTAAAACCCCGCGTAAACACATAACTCCAAAACCGACATGCACAAGTGAACTTGTTATACCACGGGGGTTAGTACCAATGAATAAGATACAAAAGTTATGCCAACACCGAAGGTAAACTCATGGCTAGGTTGACGGATTTTCACCATCAACACCCCCCTCTCTAGTCGCCATCCGATCGTTCATGTTGATGCATGGTGGATGGGACGCAACGATTAGCATGAATCCGGGCCCCGCCCAAGCGAGCGGTCGTAGGCTCCTTTGCCTTCGATGACATAGAAGGTGGTGAGTAGTGTCTTGGACCCGATCATCAAGTCCACGTGAGCGCATCCCTTGGTGTCTGAGGGGTTCCCGGCGAAATCATTCAAGATGATGCTTGTAGGCGTCAAATCGCTCGGGCCCATGCCAAGCTTCCTGAAGGTGGTGTACGGCATTACATTGACTGCCGCTCCACCGTCGACGAACATCTTGGTCAATGGCTTGCCATTGACGTATCCTCTCAAGTACAGCGGCCTCATGTGACGGTTCTTGGCCGGCTTGTCGAAGATGGCCTGTTTGGCCAGCACCAGTTGTGCCATCATCCCCCCGTCTGCTCATCGTCGAAGGAAGCTTCCTCCTGCATAACCTTGTTAGCGGGAGCCATGAACTCGTTCGGCGAGAAAGTATATCATGCATGCTCGGAGCCGAACGCTTCGATCCCTCGGGTTGGTCCTTGGGGCGCCACACCTGCCCTCGCCCGGATCCCGGCCTGCTTCAATTCACGGTTCCTCAAGCGGCCGGACCCGTCTCTTCGACTCTTGCGTAGGCCGGGTGGGCACCACCGCCCCTTCGCCGGATGTAGTCATCCTCGTCCTCTTCTTGATCGGCCCACCCGAGATCGGCTTGGCGCTTCTAGGGATGATCGATGACTTCAATTTTTTGGCGCCGATCCCCGTTAGGGTGGATCCTTCCAAGTCTCTCGTGGACGGATCGGCGATTGGCGGTTTCTGCCCGTACTCAACATACCGGTCGCCGCATTCGGGACGGTTCTTCAACGTGGGCAGCTTTAAACTCTCATTCCGGCAATGCCCGAAGAAGGCGCATCCGCGCGTGTGCGCGCTCCGCTCGCGCGTGTGCTTGCTCCCGGTCTCTTCGCGCGCCTCTTCTTCGGCTCTGCGTTGCTCCTCCTCGTAGCGCCGCTTCGATAGCGCTCTTTCTCTATTTGGCGCTGCCATTTGTTGAGGAGAATGCGCGATGTCACCCCGGTCTTAGCTCCGGATGATTCCCCAATCTCGATGTGACTCTTAAGAATGCGGGGGCGTCACTTTGCACCGCTCCGGAGTCACTTGGCGCTCCGGGTCCACCGCTCCACCTTGCTTGGACCTGGTCGAGGTCGGGACCCCGACTTTTCCCTTCTCCTCGGTTGTTATCACATTGACGAGAAAAGCCCACCATGTTCGAGGAAAGGGGTGGCCATCCGGCTTCATTTTGTTATCGAACTTGAGGTTACCCTCCGGATGGCCTTCTGGATCCTCATCCTGAAGACCCTGCAATCATTGATGGAGTGTGAATCCCTGTCATGTAAGCCACAGTAACGTTTTGCTTTAACTCCATCGGACCGAAGCATAGAATTCCCCTCAGGCAGCTTGATTCGGCCTTCTTTCACTAAGAGCTCAAACAATTTATTAGCCTTCGTGATATCAAAGTCATAAGTCCCCTTGGTCTGCTTGACCCAGCGCTGATTCATTGTCAAAGGCTTCTTCCCCCACATGATCTCTGCCGCAGCTACATCCAATTCATCCTTCGAATCCTCGAACGGATCGGCCTTGTCCAGAACCGGTTGTAGACGTCAGCGACGTCGTGCTGCTTGCCAAATTTGGCGTCCTTCTTGAAGCCATAAGCCTGATTGCTCATCAGCGATAGCTTCTGCGATAGCTGGCCCAGATTCTCAAATTCCATCCCAAATAACTTCTCGCGCACGGCCGGCAACATCCCGGCGACGGCCATATCAGCCAACTGGTCGTCTGGCAAGTTCAGCGAGAAGCACATGCCTTTGACCTCCCTGAATCTTCTAAGAAATTCCAGCGGCGTTTCGCTGTGCCTTTGCTTCAGGGTGGCAAGGTCAATCAACTTCTTCTCCGAGCTGCCACTGAAATAATGAGCGTGGAATTTCCGCTCCAAGTCTTTCCATCTGGCAACCGATTCGGGGAGCGCGGGACGAAAACCACCGGAATGCCGGACTGTCGGTGAGGCGGGGAAGCAACGGACCCCGAACGTCTCCTCGGTGAGCACTCCCCGAGCCGCATGAGGTAACGAGCGATGTGCTCGACCGTGCTCGTTTCGTCTTGCCCCGAGAACTTTGTGAACTCCGTTGGCGGCTTCACCCTTGGCGGCAAGAGCACGTTGTAGTACCATTACGGGAACGGCGGCCTATAGGCGGGTCCTTGCATCTTTGGCTTGAGGCCGAACTGATTTTGCATCAATTCGGCCATCTTGCGCGCCGGGCGTCATCCTCTTGCGCGCCCGGCACCGGCGCGTATCCCGGGTGCGGGAAGGCGTCGAACGCTCCGTAGTTTCCCACTTCATGATAACCACCGCCGTACGCATTCTTCTCGCGGCCGGTTGGTCGACGGAGCAATCCTCGGCCGGGATCAAGTAGGGCCCCCGACGAGCCGAACGCTAGGTCTCCGTACGTAGGGCCGGTACGGATTCGGCGCGTTGCACGGGCCGACCTGTCTTCGCTGCTCGTGGTGGCGGCGGGGGGGCCGACTTCCCGAAGCTTGTAACGGGGGCTGAACTGGCTGCCCCCAGCGCCCTGCGGAGGAGGCTGGAACGCTTGGCTTCCAGAGCTTTGAGGAGGAGGCTGCTGTGGCTGGCTGCGCAACGGCGGCTGCGAGCTTGATTCACCTAGCTCCACGGTGCCCCTCTGGACGGGTGCCTTGCCGAACGCTTGCTCCATGCCTGGGCCAAAGATGGCCACCATCACCTGCTGGAGCGATCCGAGGAAAGCCTTGTTGTGCTTGCTAAGCATGTAATCTGCTGATTCTTGGAATACTCGCGCGCATTCCTCCTTTTCCTGCTGAGATGTAGCATCGCTCTCCCCTGGCAGCATCACCCTGGGCATCTCGTTCTTCAGATACGGGACGCCGCTTCTATTCTTTTTGAACGACAGCAGACACTTCTGCTGAAACTGGTCCACGACGTCTTGGAGTTGCTGCCGCTGCTCTGGGGAAAGGTCTTCAAGGTTGACATCCATGAGATCTGCGATTTCAGGCATCTTGAATTTATTCGGCTGTTGGTCCCACTGGGCGTGCCAAAAAGTGTGTTGACGCGAAAAGTGCACTCAACGCCAATCGCACAGCAAGCCGAACAAAGCTGGCTTCACACGCGCAGAGAGCGAAAGACGTGCCAGACAATTTTTCCTGAAAATTAACAAAAGATAAAGCAGTTAGATATCAAAGCTTGGAACTTGCCGGGTCGTACCAGACGGTTCCATATTTACGGCTAAGAAGCCAAATAAGATGACACATAGCTATAGAAAGCTATCCGCAACGAGCTACATCCATTCGGGAAACCGCAAAGGGAAAAAGTAACATTGCCGAATGGATGACGTAAGCCCGACGACGATCGGTCTTTGTTTGAACGGGAATACATGCACACGAAGCCATGACCGATCCCCATGAAGATTAGCATTAAATGAATAAATAAAGTAAAGCACGGACATGATCATGTATTAAACAAATATGCATAGATCCAAAGCACTAGTCTACCGCATGTCTAGTTACTTTAAAACCCGTCGGGTACGATATCAAATAAATTTATCCACCGCATGATACAACTTGCATGAAAAACCGTACCACTTTCCACAAATAGATCTATCCACCGCATGATACAATCCAAATATGGAAAGCTAAAAGCATGCATTATTTAAAACATAAATAACGCACGTGTTCTACTCGTGAAGAAACATAACCGAATACAGCTGAACAGCCGATTCGGGGTCCATGAAGAAGGAACAAACATTACCAAGTGAATAAATCTATCAGATTGATTTGGGAATCTAATCCACCGGATGATTAGCTCCAAAGCAACCCCAAAACCTGCATTTACCGCATGATACCCGGCTCTTTCAAGATTTATACGAACATTAGCAAGCTTGAACCCGCAACACGTAACAACCTAGATCGATTCGGTTTCGGTTATCGGAAAGCACGAGATCCACGTGTCAAAACATAAAATCTACTCGAACAGGGATCATAAAAGGGATAGAGCCGATCCAAACCCATCTAGATTGGGCAAAGGTGTGTTACATGAATTAAAACATAAAGTAAAAACTCAAGATAACACGGGGTAACTTAATGAATCTACTAGATCTTGCCAAAATCCAATAGAGCTGATAACTAGCTTCAAGCTAGATCTTAGCCTACCGCATGACTCATGATCTAACAAGAAACCCTCTTGAACCAAACTTGAATCTACCGCATGACACGAAGCATGGTAACAAGACTACTTGCATCAGATCTAAATCCACCGCATGATACTAGACATGATACAAGGTTGTCGGTACTCACGGAGGTCGACGGATCGATTAGCCCTCTCGAAGAACTCGACGACACGACAAGGACTCTAGGGTTTGGCGTAAGGCCGGTGTGTATTGAGGAATGATTACGTCGTTACATACATTCGGGGGCCATATTTATACCCCGTTAAGTACAAGCCGCGAATGGATTCGTTGCCTAACTTATCTCTAAGCTCGATCGCCTATCCATCCATTCGTCTCCCCGATTGAGCCACGTCACCGTCCGATCTCGCAAAATCAGCTCTCTTGTTCCTTTGCCGAACCGGAGCGGTATAGCCGACCGCGAGATCTCTTTGCCGAATATCTCTCGAAAATATCCTTCCTTCCACCGGACCGACTCTTTATCGAACCGGACCCACAAGTCGGACTCCTTACCAAATTTTGGTGTTAACACCGTGATGGATATTGTGACATATATGATGCATGTTGTGATATATATGATGCATGTGATGGATATTGTGATATATATGTCATGTATATGGTTTTTGGGAATTTTTGGAATTGAAAAACAGAAAAAAATAAAATAATTTTGTCAATTTGCCGTGTGCCGTGGGGCAGGCGCACGGCAAATTGACCTAAAAGGGCTGCCAGAATAGTCCCTTTGCCGTGTGCCTGGGGCCGCGCACGGCACATTGACCATTCTTTGCCGTGCGCCGAGCCACCAGACGCACAACAAAGCTAATGGTGCACCGGGCGCCTGGACCAACCTTTGCCATGCGTCTAGCCACGTGGCGCACGGCAAAGGGAGCAGTCCACCGTGCGCCTGGACCAATCGTTGCCATGCGCCGTGCTACGTGGCGCACGGCAAAGGGCAGGGTCAATCTTGCGCCTTGACCATTCTTTGCCGTGCGCCTTGCCACGTGGCGCACGGCAAAGAGTACTACCGTTCCCGTGTGTGCTCGGGGGCGCACGGCAGAGAGGGTGTGACGCCATCTCCCCGCGGACGGCCGTCAACACCTTTTCTTTGCCGTGCGTCACCTATTACGCACGGCAATGAACTGTGCTGTGCGTTGCCTTTTCCCAAAGCGCAGGGCAAAGTTCTTTACCGGGTAAAAGTACCCAAAACGCCTTCTCCTGCCGGTTTTATCCTACTCATGCCAAGAACCACTATTCCCATCCCAACACATGCATCGCGAAGCACATCATATGTACACGCTTATAAACATATATAGTAGTAGGACAATCAAGGACAGGGTATTTAAAGTAGGCAGTGCAAGGTTCATCAACATGCATATAAAGTAAAGCGCTAGCATTCTACATTGCAATGTCTAATAGGCATTCAAAGTCAGTCGGGCATGAACCTGGGGTCGTGGAGTGCACGCCAAGGCAAAGCATTATAGAGCCTTCTATTAAATAAATTTAGCTCAAGAGACGAGGGAATAAATCAGTAATAGCTGGGAAAATCTCAAAAGGTCTTGGCTAACAACTAAACACATTCTTTTAAAACCTCTTGCACTCATGAACACCCAAATGCACTAAACCAATTTATTTAATTCAAAAATTTTTCCTATATATACTATAGTTCCCATAAAGAAAAAGAAATAGTGTAAGGTTTTAGAATTGTGAGGAAATTGCTGTTTGATTTTTCTTTCTAATCACAACCTGAAATTTGGAAAACTCAAGGTGTGACACCCTGCTGGTGGCTCCCTGGAGCTGGGGCGCAAATGTGCCGTCACCGTCTAGCAAACATTGCCAAAAGGATGCAGTGATGAAAGGTCGAGATTAATTTAAAGGGTGTGTGTGTTAACACTAATATTGAACTGTTCAGATATCAATGGCTGTCGGGGACAGCCCTGGGGTCCCCTTAAAACAAATGGGGAAACCCCGCTTAAAACCTGCAAAAAACGAAAGCTAAGCACATCCTTCTTAAGCGCACACGGGGCACGGCCCACGCCGCGGTGGCCCCCGCGGCCCACCGAGGTGGCCCACTTAAAAGTCCCCTCGAGCAGGCTCCGCCTCGCTCGAGGGTACACACCCCCCTCGAGCGGGCTCCGCCCCCGCTCGAGGGTACACGCCTCCCTCGAGCAGGCTCCGCCTCCCTCGAGGGTACACGCCTCCCTCGAGCGGCTCCGCCTCGCTCGAGGGGGGCTCGCACGCGCACGCCCGTGCCCGCACGCGGGTACGGGCATTTAATGCTCGACAATGGCGGGGCGGCACCATCATGCGCATGGGGCTCACGCCCCGGCCCCGTTGTACCAACTCCCTAGGGGGAACCCATCCCCGTCACCGTGGGAGACCGTGCGACATGGCCGGTGTCGGCCCCATGACGCCGCGCCGCCTACTCCCGTACGGCTAACGTGCCGAGCCCTCGAAGGGGGCCGGCCACACCCTCGAAATGCTTTCTCGTGACCTTGCGGGGCCGGGTCAAGACACCGGACCGGCGGGGCGCCATCCCCGCCACCGTTAACCGCGGGCGGTCGCCCCCGCGCGTACAACCGCACGCCGGGCACCGTGGTAACGGCTCCGCGGCGGTAGGCGTGCGAGAATGGGACGCCACCACACACCGCCACTGTTTCCCGTACGGATCGTCGTCAGCAACCCCTTCGAGCCCGCCTGAGGACATCACGGCCAACCACTGCGCCCCTACCCTCGAAGCCACCACTGTTCGGGTACAAGATACGCCATGATGGCCAGATCGCGGCAAGGACCGTCAAGGCGGCCGCCTACTCTGCCGCGCGGCGCACCATACTTTCCCATGTAGCTGAATAGCGCGGCACACATGTAATTCGCCCTCTCCTTGGCCTATAAAAGGAAGGAGAAATCCCCCGCCACAAAAAACAAGACACACGACACAGACAGGAGACAACAGATAGCGTACAACACGCCACACATACATTCCCCAATGCTCCCACAACATCTTCAACCACTTCACTAGGGACTTGGAGGCCACGCCTCCTCTCCCGCCTTGCTTGTAGCTACCCCACTACAGGCACCCCCGGTGCTGAGCAATATAGTGCCTCGAGCACACCCGCTCTTTGGACGTACGGCCCTTGGCGGGAACCAAGATAAATCTTGTGTCTTTGATTTCTTAGCATCGACCATTGAGGGATAGACCTTGGCACTCATTGCGGTTAGTGTCGGGACCACATTCCGCACCAACAATTGGCGCCCACCGTGGGGCAAACGAGCGCCTAAGGCCAATCCACCGTCAACTCCCTCCATGGTGATTCGCACCGAGTACCGCGGTACGCGCTACTCCATGGGCAGCTCGGACCCCCTCCCCGCCGGGTTCGAAATCCGGTTCGGGGGCCTGAACTTTCAGGCCACGGGGAACGGCTACCTGATGCGCCTCACCAACCGTGAGGAGCTCCATGCGCGGCGCCAAGCGCGGGTCCGCCACGGTCGCCCGCGCGCGCGTCGCCACGACGCAAATGCCCGCCGGCACGGACGCCGCGGGTCCGTCGGCGTCACGGCGTCGCCGCCGCTCCGGTCGGCGCTCACGCCGGGCGCGGTCGGAGGCGGCGGCAAGCCGAACGCGCCGCCTCCCAACGCGGCGCGCCCGTCAGCACGATGGCCGCCACCCCGACGGGGGAACGCGTGGTCTCCGGGCCATGTTTCCCCATCGGTCTGTGCGGCGCTACGACGGCCTACAACGCCAACATCAACACCACGATGCGCAGGGTTCCCCCTGACCGTCACGTCTACATCGCCAGGGATCCTAGCCCCTCAGCCGGCGACGAGTCATCTCTAGGCTCTCTCGACGCGTTGCCACCCGCCAACCTGCACGGGTACGCGGAGTGGGACTTTTCCGGCGTACCGGACCGGTAATGTTCGGGCGATTTCTCGACACCACGGACCACCGGTTCGGTTGCTCCGACGACTCCGGCACCGGGAGCTACAACCCGCGCGCGGAATGCTGCGTCGTCATCGCCAACGACCCGGCAAACGCCACCGGGCGCGGCGCGGCGCGCGGCGACGGGGGAAGTTACGCCAGCCCCAGGGATCGCTCCGCGCTTGGCAGTGGGACCAAGCACCCCCGCTGGGGCCGACATTGACGTGAAGCTAGCCCAAGCCCGCGAACTCGAAGCCAAGCTGGCGGAGGAGTATCGAACGGTACGGTTGCTCCGCGCCTCTATGACAGGGGAAGCCTCTGCGCGCGGCGAGCGCGCGCGGGAGCTGGGCATACAGACCCGCGACCGCATCAACACCGACTTCAACGTCGACAACCCGGATACGCCTCCGCGAGCGAGCCAGAAGCTCATTGCCGCTGCGATGCTGCTGCGGGCCATGCTCGCCCCCTCGACACCTGAGGCGCGGAACCAGCACCGTGCGGCGCAAGCGCTCATCGAGCAAGCGGCTGTCCAGCAGGCCGAGAGCTCGGCGTCTCGCATCCGCCAGCAAGGAGACGTGCAGGGAGATGGGGGCGCGCAGGGGGGGCGAACCCTCGGTCCACACAGGCGGAGCGACGGAGCGACCCGCCAACCCGAGACGCACACCGGCTAAGGAACGGCTCCTCGACACGCGCAGGGTGCGGGACGGCGACGCCCGCAACGTCATCAACGCTCGGCGGACGAGCAAAGCGGATGTGCGAGCGGCGGCGGGGCTACCACCCTCGACGGGGTGGACGCTACGATAGCGACGAAGACCGCTCACTTACGCGGAACCCCCCGGGGACCGTGTGTTCGGCGGGAGATCCGCGCGGCAGCCTTCCCCCAGCGCTTCCGCCAACCCACGACCATCGTCAAATACAACGGGGAGACAGATCCCCGCGTGTAGCTTAACGCTACCGCCTAGCATGCCAGCTGAGCGGGGCCACCAGCGACGAGGCCATCATCCGCAACCTCCCCCTGCACCTCGGCGATTCAGCCCGGACATGGCTCGAGCACCGCCGGCCCGGACGGATCCATAACTGGGAAGACTTGGTCCGCACGTTCGTGGGCAACTTCCAAGGCACGTATGGACGCCACGGGAACTCCGGGACTCGCGCTCATGCACCCGAAGCCCGGCGAGTCGCTCCGGGATTTCATACGGCGCTTCTCCAAGCGCTGCACGGAGCTCCCAAGCGTGGCACAATCCGAGATTGTGCATGCCTTCCTCGAGGGCACCACGTGCCAGGATCTCGTGCGCGAGTTGGGGCGCAGCCCGCCGGCGAACTCGAACGAGCTGTTCGACATCGCCACCAGCTTTGCCTCGGGTGAAGAGGTCGTGGGGGCAATCTTCGATAGCAAGAAGGGCAAGCGCTCGGACGACGCACCCGCGGAGGGCAGCAAGTCCAGGGAGCCCCATCGGAAGGACAAGCGGGGCAAGAAAGGGAAGAAGCGCGCGCCGCGGGGTGCGCGGCGGGGACGCGACGGCGACGACGCCGAGGCCCTTGCTGTTGACCCGGCTCGACGGGGCCCTCGACCGGCCCCTCGAGGTCCGGGGGTGTTCGACGACATGCTAAAGAAGCCATGTCCTTATCACAAGACTTCGGTGAACCACACCCTCGAGCAGTGTGATATGCTCAAAAAATTCTATGGCCGCGCCGCCGCGAAGGACGCAGAGGCCAAGAAGGACGGAGAGATGGCGACGCCGGCGGATTCCCCGCCGTGGAGAATGTGTTCCTCATCTTCGGGGGGCCAACCGTCGACATGTCGAGCCGCCAGCGCAAGCGGGAACGACACAAGGTCCTCGCCGCGGAGAAGGCGCCTCCCTCCTTCCTTGACTGGTCGGAGGACGCCATCACCTTCAGCCGTGAAGACCACCCGAACCGCATCCCTATCCCGGGCCAGTACCCACTGGTGGTCGACCCGGTCATTGGGAACGCGCGGTTCTCAAAGGTCCTGATGGACGGGGGCAGCAGCCTCAACATCCTTTATGCGCACACGCTACGCCTGCTGGGGATCGGGTTGGACCAGCTGCGGCCCAGCACGACGCCATTCCATGGCGTCGCGCCGGGCAAGCGCGTCCAGCCCCTCGGGCAGATCGATCTTCCTGTTTGGTTCTGTTGACGCAAAATGTGCACCTAGCGCCAAGCACACAGCAAGCCGAACAAGCTGGCTTCACACGTGCAAAGAATCACAAGACGTGCCAGTCAATTTTCCCTGAAAATTAACAAAAGACAAAGTAATTAAATACCAAAGCTTGGAACTTGCCGGGTGGTACCAGACAGTTCCATATTTACGGCTACGAAGCCAGACGGGATGACACATAGCTATAGAAAGCTATCTGCCAATAAACTGAAACCATTCGGGAGCTTATAAAAGGAAAAGTAACATAGCCGAATGGGTGACGTAAGCATGACGACGATCGGTCTTTGTTTGAGCAAAGATGCACATGCGCAAGATCATGACTGATCCCCATGATGATTAATATTAATTAAATAAATAAAGTAAAGCGCGAACATAAACATGTAATAAACAGGCATGCATAGGCCCAAAGCACTAGTCTACCGCATGTCTAGGTACTTTAAAACCCGTCGGGTACGATGCCAAACAAATCTATCCACCGCATGATACAACTCGCATGGGATCGTACCACTTTCCACAAATAGATCTATCCACCACATGATACAGTCTAAATATGGAAAGCTAAAAGCATACGTTATTTAAAGCATGATTTATGCACATGTTCTACTCGTGAAGAAACATAACCGAATACGGCTGAACAGCCGATTCGGGGTCCATGAAGAAGGAACGAACATTACCAAGCGAAATAAATCTATCAGATTGATTGGAAATCTAATCCACCGGATGACTAGCTCCAAAGCAACCCAAAAACCTGCATCTACCGCGTGATACCCAGTTCTTTCAAGATTTATATCAACGTTGGCAAGCTTGAACCCGCAACACGTAACAACCTAGATCGATTCAGTTTCGGCTATCGGAAAGCACGTGATCCACGTGTTAGATTTACCCAAGGCACGAATTCGACTCGCATAAGGATCACAAAAGGGATAAACCCGATCCAAATCCATCTAGATTGGGCAAAAGGTGTTACATGAATTTAAACATAAATTAAAAACTCAAAGCAACACGAGGTAACTTAATGAATCTATTGGATCTTGCCAAAATCCAATAGAGCCGATAACTAGCTTCAAGCTAGATCTTAGCCTATCGCATGGCTCATGACCTAACAAGAAACCCTCTTGAACCAAGCCTGAATCTACCGCATGACACGAAGCATGGTAACAAGACTATTTGCATCATATCTAAATCCACCGCATGATACTAGATATGATACAAGGTTGCCGGTACTCACGGAGGTCGACGGATCGATGAACCCTCTCGAAGAACTCGATGACACGACAAATGGACTCTAGGGTTTGGCGTAAGGCCGGTTTGTATTGAGAATGATTGTCCATCTGTTACATACATTGAGGGCTCATATTTATACCCTGCCAAGTACAACCTCGAATGGATTTGTTGCCTAACTTATCTCTAAGCTGGATCGCTTATCCATCCATTCGTCCTTCCTGCTTGAGCCACGTCACCGTCCAATCCCGCAAAATCAGCTCAACTGTTCCCTTGCCGAACGGAAGCAGATAGCCGACCGCAGATCTTTCTGCCGAATGCATCTGAGGAAACCTTCCTTCCACCAGACGGATTCCTCATCGAGCTGGACCCACAAGTCAGACTCCTTGCCAAATTTTGGTGTTAACAGGTTCGGCACTCTGAGCAATTTCCGCAAGGAGATGCTCACCTTCGAGGTGGTGGGGTTCCGGGGCGCCTATCACGCCATACTTGGGCGGCCTTGCTACGCCAAGTTCATGGCCGTCCCGAACTACACCTACCTCAAAATGAAGATGCCAGGACCGAACGGCGTCATCACCGTGGGCTCGTCCATCGAGCACGCGTTCGACTGCGACGTCGAATGCGTCGAGCACGCGGAAGCACTGGCGCTGGATGAAGCGCTGGTGACCACCTTGGAGAAGATGGTCAACGAGGACCTCGACTCCACCACCAAGCACGCCGGCAACTTCGAGGCCGCGGAGCAGACCAAGGAAGTGCCCCTCGACCCTGCCGCCCCCGAGGGCAAGGTGTTGAGGGTCAGTTCTACCCTCGACCCGAAATAGGAAGTGGTGCTCGTCGACTTCCTCCGCGCCAACGCCGACATCTTCGCGTGGAGCCCCTCGGACATGCCAGGCATCCCGAGGGAGGTCGCCGAGCACTCCCTTGACATCCTGCCTCACTCCCGCGCCGTGCAGCAACGGCTCCGCCGCTTCGACGAGGAGCGGTGGCGGGCGATCGGAGCGGAGCTGCGGAAGCTTCTCGAGGCCGGGTTCATCAAGGAAGTGTTCCACCCTACGTGGCTAGCCAATCCTGTGCTAGTAAAGAAAAAGAACGGGAAGTGGCGGATGTGTATAGACTACACCAGTCTTAATAAAGCATGTCCCAAAGTTCCTTTTCCTTTACCACGTATCGTTCAAATTGTTGATTCGACAGCCGGGTGTGAGCTACTTTGTTTCCTTGATGCGTACTCCGGGTACCACCAAATCAAGATGAAGGAGTCCGACCAGCTCGCGACTTCATTCATCATGCCGTTTGGGATGTTTTGCTACGTCACGATGCCGTTCGGCCTCCGGAACGCGGGCGCAACGTACCAACGCTGCATGCAACATGTTTTCGGAGACCACATCGGGCGGACTGTCGAGGCGTACGTAGATAACATCATCGTGAAAACCAGGAAGGCGGACGACCTGGTTGGCGATCTCAGCATCGCGTTCGGCTACCTGCGGGCCAACGGGGTAAAATTGAACCCCGAAAAATGTGTCTTTGGTGTGCCGCGGGGCATGCTCCTAGGATACATAGTCTCCCAACGAGGCATCGAGGCCAACCCCGAAAAGGTTGCGGCCCTCGAGCGAATGGGTCCAATTCAGGACCTCAAAGGGGTACAAAAGGTGCTGGGGTGCCTTGCCGCCTTGAGCCGTTTCATCTCGCGGCTCGACGAAAAAGGCTTGCCCCTCTACCGCCTCCTCAAGAAGCACGAGCGCTTCTCTTGGACCACCGAGGCCCAGGAGGCGCTCGACAAGCTGAAAGAATCCTTGACTCACGCCCCGATCCTCACACCACCGCAGGACGGCGAACCTCTGCAACTCTACGTGGCTGCGACCACCTAGGTGGTCAGCGCCGTGATCGTGGTAGAGCGTGCGGAGGAAGGTCATGCCCTGCCGGTCCAGCGGCCGGTGTACTACGTCAGCGAAGTCTTGTCCGACACCAAGACACGCTACCCTCAAGTCCAGAAGCTGTTGTACGCGGTGGTCCTTGCGCGGCGCAAACTTCGCCACTACTTCGAGGCCCACCCTGTCACGGTGGTCTCCTCCTTCCCACTGGGGGAGATCATCCGCAATCCGGACGCGGCAGGCAGAATCGCCAAGTGGTCGGTGAAGCTGATGGGCGAAGCACTCGCCTACGCCCCGCGCACGGCCATCAAGTCCCAGATCCTGGCGGATTTCATCACCGAGTGGACGGACACGCAACTGCCGCCGCCACGGATCCGGGCGAGTGCTCGGACTGCGTATTTCGATGGCTCGGTGATGAAGACCGGGGCGGGCGCGGGCCTGCTCTTCGTGTCGCCCCTCGGAGAACACATGCGGTATGCAGTACGTCTCCACTTCCCCGCGTCGAACAACATGGCTGAGTACGAGCCCCTTCTCTGCGGACTCAAGATCGCCATCGAGATAGGCGTCAAACGCCTCGACGTGCGGGGAGATTCGCAGCTCGTGATTGACCAAGTCATGAAAAATGCGAGCTGCCACGATGATAAGATGGAAGCATACTGCAAGGCCGTGCGAGCCCTCGAAGACAAGTTCTACGGCATCGAGCTCAATCACGTGCCCCGCCGGTACAACGAGGAGGCGGACGAGCTGGCAAAGATCGCGTCTGGGCGGATCACTGTCCCCCCGAATGTCTTTGCCCGAGATGTCGCCAAGCCCTCTGTCACCCTCGAGCTGCACCCCTTGAACCACACGGAACCCTCGGGGGCTCCCTCGAATCCAGCAGGCACGGAGCCCATGGATGAGGACCCCTCGAACGAGGCGTACGTGCTCTCCCTCCTCGAGGGGTACGGCGCCGACGAGGCCGAAGTGATGGATGTCGAGCCAGCCCCCATCAGGGCGGATTGGCGCGACAAGTATATCGTCTGGATGGCCCGAGGGGAACTCCCCTTGGACCGGTCCGAGGTCAGGCGCATCGCCAGGATGGACATGTCTTTTTCCCTCGTCGACGGCAAGCTGTACAAGCGCGCCGCTTCCGGCATCCTGCAGCGATGTGTGCCCATCCCCGAGGGGCGCGAGCTCCTCCGGGACATCCACGCGGGCGTCTGCGGCCACCACGCCGCGCCCCGCACCCTCGTAGGCAACGCGTTCCGCCAGGGCTTTTACTGGCCCACTGCGGTCGCGGATGCCAGCGAGATCGTACGCACCTGCGAGGGGTGCCAATTTTACGCCCGCAAGTCCAACCTCCCTGCTCACGTCTTGCAGACCATCCCCATCACATGGCCTTTCGCCGTGTGGGGGCTGGACATCGTCGGGCCCTTGCGGAAGGCGCCCGGGGGCTTCACCCACTTGTTGGTCGTGATCGACAAATTTTCCAAGTGGGTAGAGGTGCGCCCCATCACCAATCTCAGGGTTGAGCAAGCGGTGACGTTCTTCACCGACATCGTCCACCGTTTTGGAGTGCCAAACTTCATCATCACCGACAACGGGTCCCAGTTCACGGGCAGGAAATTCCTGGAATTTTGCAACAAATTCCATATCCGTGTGGATTGGGCAGCTGTGGCACACCCACAGACAAACGGCCAAGTAGAACGTGCCAACGGCATGATCCTACAAGGCCTCAAGCCCAAAATTTTCGACCAGCTGAACAAGTCCGGTCGAAAATGGCTCCAGGAATTGCCTGCGGTCATGTGGAGCCTAAGGACCACCCCAAGCAGAGCCACTGGGTTCACCCCGTTTTTTCTAGTCCATGGCGCAGAGGCCGTCCTCCCCACGGACTTAGAATATGGGTCACCAAGGGTATGAGGCTATGACGAGGACGCCAACCAGCGAGCCCGCGAGAACTCACTGGACCAGCTGGACGAAGCGCGCCTCGTGGCCTTAATGCACTCCGCAAGATACCAGCAGTCCCTCAGGCGCTACCAAGCACGGAAGAAACGCCGGCGGAACTTCAGCGAGGGGGATTTGGTCCTAAGGCTACGCCAAGACAACCGAGGACGCCACAAGCTATCACCTCCGTGGGATGGACCCTACGTCGTGGTGAAGGTGCTCAAGCCCGGCACATACAAGCTAGCCAACGAGGACGGCGAGGAACTCACCAACGCTTGGAACATCCAACACAATCTTCAGGCCTGAAGAGCATCGGCGTCGGCAGCGTCCGGGAACAGGAACTCCTCGAAGGCTTCGGCGAGCGCCTCGGCGGCGTCAGCAGCCAGCGCGTCCACGCGCTCCATCGCCACCTCGTCCTCGACGCCCTCGGGGACGACATAGCCCTCCGCCACGGCCTCGAAGTTGATCTCATAATGAGATCGCACCACCCCGAGGGCCTTCTGGACGCCGAGATGCAGGGCCCGGCGCATGCGCCCAGAGACGTGCCCGCCAAGGGCGCGCGGGCGGGCGGCCGGCGAGCTCCCGGCCCGGCGCCTCACCCTCCTCCACGGCCCGGCGGGTCTCGAGGGACGCGAGCGCGGCTCCCGGCGGCTCTGCTCGGAGGAGTTGTAGGAGGCCTACAGCGCCTCGGCCCGGTCGGTCGCATGCCCCAGCACGGTGCGCAGGCCTGAACATTGCCAGCAAGAGAAAAATCAGAATAAAAAGGAACGAACCCTCTAAGGGAAAATTAGCAAAACAAAAGACGAACGGTGGCTTACCTTCGACTTGCTTCCTCTCCACCTCGAGGGCGCGTCGCTCGGCCTCGACCGCCTGCTGAAGGCCGTTGACGGTGTCGCTCTGCTCCCTGAGGGCCTGCTCCTGGCTCGTGCTCGTGATGCTGAGGACCACCAGTTCGCCCTCGAGCTTCGAGAACTCGACGTTCCGCTCCTCCAGCGACTTCTACGCCGCCTCGCGAGCGGTACGCTCCCGCTCGAGCGCCGACTGGGCGTCGGCAAGAGCGGCCTGCTCCTGCTGGAGCTGCCCCTCAGCCCCTTGGCGGGCGGTACGCTCTTGCAGGAGATGGTCCTCCGCGGTGGCGAGCGCAACGACTTTGGCGTCGAGGGCGGCCTTTAGCTCGTCAGCCTCCTTGGCCTTCTACTCGGCTGCGCGCGCCCGCTCCTCAGCCTGACCCTGCTGGGCCTGCGCCCTTCGGAGCAACGAATGGAGCTCCAGGTTGTCGCTGCGGACGGCGGCCACCTCCGCCTCCCAGTTGGTCGCCAGGGTGCGCATCCCCTCGAGGTCCCCCCGCGCTTGCTGCAGCGCCTCATCCCGCTCGATGAGGGCCGTGCAAATCTGCTCGAGGGTGGAGGGGCGCGCCGGGGCCTCCCTTTCGCACTCCTGTAGGCGATCACGCGGGGCCTCCGCCGTGCGACGGCCCGGCCGTCTGGCGTCCTCAGGGCCTTCGCGAGCGCGACGAAGGCGTCACCCTGCTCCTGGAGACGGCGGAGCTCGGCGCTCATCTCGTCAAAGGTGCCATACATGTTGCAGGCGCGAAGCTCGAGCTCTTGCCGCCAACAAACCAAACCCGGTGAGCGTCGCGCCGCTGGGAACAAACATGAAGACGACGAAATCAAAAGAAATAGACAACGGTGCCTCACCTGAAAGACGCGCCACGCTGGGCCGCCATGGATCCGCAGCGCCTCGTTCAATGCTCGGTTGAGCGCAGCGCCTTGGTCGCGGAGCTCCTCCCACAGCCCCTGCTCTTGGGCGTCGGCGAAGGTGGGCGGACCGTCAACACGCCCCTCTCCCGGAGCGGGGCGGTCGGCATGGGAAGAAGAGGCCTCAGCGCCGTGCCCTCGGCCTCCCGCCACCATGTGGCTATCCCGCCGCATCACAAGAGCCCCCTCTAGGGACTCGGAGGACTGCGTGGGGAAGCTCACCCACTGGTCCCACCCGGGCGGTGGGGAGTCGTCGTCAGGGATCTCCACCACCACCGCCCGGGAACCGCCGGCGGGTGCAGGCCCCTGCTTCGCCTCCACCCGCGCCTCCGTGGCCGCGTCTGCGATCGTGGGTGCGGATGGCCCTCCTCCACGGCGGACGGCGCAGCCGGCACCGCCGCAACCGCGCCGGCGGCCGCGCCTCCACCACGGCCGGCTCTCGCGGTTCCTCGACGGCCGCCGGCCGCGGCGCGAGGGGTGAAGCCACCGGGCCGCGGCCTCAAGGCCTCGGCCGCACCTTAAAAGCTCTCACCCGCCGCCGCCGCCGCGCCGCCCCCGCCCGCGGCGCCCTCGACGAACGCCGCCGGGTGGGGACGGATGCGTCCGCCCTCAACACCTTGGCCGGTGCGAGGGGAGGCACAGTTGGCACCACCCTGCGCAAATACGAGAAACCGTCAGATCCCTACCTATTAGGCACGCAACTTCTCGAGAGGACGAATCCCTCACCTCGAAGAAGAGAAGGCGTGCTTCCTCTTCCTCGAGGCCCCGGACGATGATGCGGGCGCGGCGGCACGGTCGCCGCCGCGCCTCCGGCCGCCTCCACCGCGCGTGCGGGCCTCGCCCCGCGCGTGGGCGCGTCGGCCGTGCGCGCCTCCGGGCGCGCGCCGGCGCCCCCGCGGCCCGTGCCGCTCCCCCGCTATCGATTGCCCGGCGGCGGGCGCCCCGCGCCCGCCCTAGGCGATGCCGCTCCTGTCACCGGAGCCGCCTCCGGTGACGGGGGTGCAGGCTCCCACCTATCGGGGAGGCCCTGCCCCCTCTCCTCTTCCTCCTCGTCCGATGATGAGTACTCCTCGGTCCCCGGCGAGGAGAGCCCCTGCTGCTCGCGCAGCCGGTACTCTTCGCTCCTCCGCTCGCGGCGCTCCTTGTGCCGCGTCGCACGCTCCCTTTTGCGGGCCACCCGCGCCCGCTCTCGCTCCTGCGCCGCGCGCGCGAGTGCGCGAGAGCGGGGAGTGGGCAGCACAGACTTCGCGGTGCTCACGCTCACCAGCTGCAGACGAAACATTGAAAGGTGTCAACAACCCGGGGATCTTGCAAAATCGAAACGAAATCAAGAACTCCACTCACCAGCTGGCCGGTGGGCAACATCTCAAGATCCCACAAGGACCCGTCGGTGCGCATGGACCTTGGGTCGATGGCGCTCCGCGCCCGGGTAACCGCGTAATCCCGCAGGAGGGGACTCTGCAGCGTCCGCGATCTCGCCAACGCAACGGGATCCTCCGCCTCGGTCATCTCGAAGATGCGGAGCGGCCTCTCCATCAGGGGGATGATCCGCCGGTGGTGGAGATGGGCAAGGACGACTTCCGCGGTAAGCCCGCGTCCCGCCAGATCCCTCAGTGCGGTCAGGAGCGAATCCAACCGCCTCTGGTGCTAGAGCGGCGACACCCCGTGGTGCCAGGAGTCGGGCCTCTCCCAGAGTACCAAGCCGGTGTAGGGGGGGATGCCGGGCTCGTCGTTGCGGAGGTAGAACCACCCCCGCTCCCAGTCGGCATTGTTGGTCGTCATCGTACAGGGGATGTAGTCGTCCTTGCACTGGCCCCGCAAGGCGAGCAACAGGCCGCCGGCGCGCACCGCGCGGCGGGTCCTCGGCTCCGGCGTCAACTGCGTGAACAGCTCCCCGCGGAAGAGGTGGACCCAGAGATCCCAATTCACCGGGATCCCAAGGAAGCCCTCGCAGACGCCGACGAACGTGGCCACCTGCAAGATCGTGCTGGGCGCGAAATTGTGGAGCTCCACGCCGTAGTGGAAGCAGAGAGCCCGCATGAAGCGGCTTGCCGGCGCCATGAAGCCCCGCTCGTGGAAGCGGATGAAGCTGACCATGTAGCCGTTCGGAGGATTGGGCGCGTGGTCCCTTCCCGGTGGCACGATCCACTCGGCCGGCCGTCCATCCTCGTTCGCCGCCAGCTGACCGGTGGATACCAACTGGCCCAGGGCCAACCGCGTAGCCGACGAGCGCTCCCACGGCAACGGATCGATGATGATGAGAGGTTGCTGGGGTGCCATGCGAGCGGGCGAGGAAACGAAGCACAAGGAACAAGAAGGGCTCCGAGAGGAGAAAGATGCGGTGGCCGAAACGACTCGGGGGCTGGAGCGCGAGGAGCAGGAATGGCAAATGCCAAGGTAAAAACCGCCGTCGCCCCCCTCATCAGATTTAAAGGCCGCAGGCGTGCTCTCCAGAGCGTGTGCCCCGCGCGCATTAACTGCAGGCGGAATCTTCCCTCGCTGACGGATAGGCCCCACCACGACCACGGCGGCCACGCAACCGCTCCCGGGCCATCATCACGGCGTAGAAACGGGAGGGCCGTGGCAGGCGGTCACATCCGCCTGCCCACGCCGCCCACTACGCGCGCGGTTGCAGCACCTAAAAAGGCGCGCCAGCGGCGCGAGGTTACAGTCGCGACTGCGAGCAATTAATGGCCCGGTCCCTTACCATGTAAGGAAGACCCTCGAGCGGCGTGAGCCCCTAGCTCAGAAAAATTCGACCCTCAAAGGGTGCAAACATCGGCTGGAGATCTCGGAGCCCGTTTGAAGTAAACAGGCACCGCAGGTACCCTCGATGCGTAACTCTACTGATCAGTGTTTCGAGGGCTGACACGGTCGGGGACCCTCGAAACTCGCAGATGCTAAGACGGGAGCGCCTAGCCGCCACCCCGCACTATTTTGGCCGATCGGCGTTTCGAGGGCCGACACGATCGGGGGACCCTCGAAACTCGCAGATGCTAAGACGGGAGCGCCTAGCCGCCACCCCGCACTATTTTGCTGATCAGCGTTTCGAGGGCTGACACGGTCGGGGGCCCTCGAAACTCGCAGATGCTAAGATGGGAGCGCCTAGCCGCCACCCCGCACTATTTTGCTGATCAGCGTTTCGAGGGCTGACACGGTCGGGGACCCTCGAAACTCGCAGATGCTAAGACGGGAGCGCCTAGCCGCCACCCCGCACTATTTTGCGATCGGCGTTTCGAGGGCTGACACGGTCGGGGACCCTCGAAACTCGCGGATGGAAAGACGAGAGCGCCTAGACGTTACCCCCGCACGGCCCCTGCGATCGAGAGGTTCGAAGCCTGACCCTCGGCGGGTTCGAACAGGCGCCCCAGATCACCAGAGTCAGGGACGACGAGGGCACGCACATTTGAGCCGTTCCTCGAGCCCGCCGGCTCGAGGGTGTCCCACATGTCGTGTTCGAGAGCCAGCGAGGGCAGCTAGCCGGGGGGATCCCACCGAGGGAGAGCTTCTGCACCCTCGGTCCCTAGCGAACGGGACCGAGCCCCACCTAGCAAACCCACGCAAGCGCTTTAATGGACGCGTCACCGGACCGCGCAGCCTACCCTTATCGAACGGGGCATGGGCGTCCACTCGAACCACCCGCTAACAACTCAACGAGGAATCCGCAATCCGCGACCCGATCGATGGTCTAACATCCTTGAATTTGCGTGTATGTAAAAATAAGAGATTTCAAAAACTTGCCGTGAATTTGTGTGCTCATGAAATCAATTAAGGATGTCTTCCGTTTTCCTTTCCCTGATTCCTAGATTTAATTTAATTCAACCAATAATTTTAAGACTTATAAAATGCTAGTGTGAGAAGTTGGATTTTCATTTGAATTTTATTTGGGATTTTATTTGGGTGGATTCAAATTTGAACTGAAATTCAAATTTGAATCAATTTAAAAGCCTAAAGGAAATAGGAAAGCGATACCGTGCCGAGCGGGCCGACAACCAACCAACCGGCCCACGGCCGCTTTCGGCCCATCGGCCCGCCCGGCCCGGCCCACCCCCGCGCCGGCCACCTACCACCGCGCGCCGGAGCCGGCCGACGGGGGCGGGACCCGCCGCCCGCGTCGGCCCGGGCGCGATGACGCAAGGGCGTCATCCCCTTCCTTTTGCCTTTGGCCGACGCCCAAAGGCAAAGGCGGGGGGAACGCCGGCCGCGCCACCGCCGCCGCGGCGTGCCGCGCGCCCCCGGCGCATCCGGGCCGCCCACGTGTCCCCGCCGCGCCGCCCTATTTAAGCCGCCACCGAGCCCGGCCGGGAGCCCCAAACCCTAACGCGCGCTAGGGGGAGCCGCCCCCGACCTTCCACACGGACCACCGGAGGAGAAGGGGGTGAAGGAGGAGAAGGAGGGGGGGGAAGAGAAGCCGCCGCGGGGGAGCCGTTCGCCGCGAAGACCGGCGCCGCCCGAGGGAGGAGCCGGACCCGCCGGGATCGTCTGCTACCTCTACTTCCCCTGCCTCACCGACGACGCGCCGCCGCCTACCTCCTCTTCTTCCTCGCCATCCCAGCCATCCCGCCGCTCTTCACCGACGCGCTCCACTTCGGCCAGTGTCCACCGAGGTGAGGACGCCGCTTCTTCCCTCCTGTAGACGCCACGGCCTTCAAGCCGAGGCGGAACGCCCGCCGCTCCGCGCCGCCGCCGGTGATGCCGGCCATCGAGCCAGGCTGGGATGCGATCTTTTGCAGGTGCCGCCGCCTTCACCAAAACGCGCGCGCCGCCCGCCTAGCCTACCCTCCTCTAGCGCGTAGGGCGCCGCCCGTTTCGATCGCCGCCGCACCGTGTCGGCGCGCTCGCGTCGCGTTCGCGTCGCGTGCATGTCCGCGCGCGCGCCCGTGCGGGCCGCGGTGCTCGTACGCGGCGTGCACCCCAGCACGCATGCGCCGTAGCCTTGAAGGCGAGGCCGGGCCTTTGGCCCCTTATTCGTGCCTACGCCGCCGCTCACCGCCGTGCCTAGGACGGCCGCGCCGCCGTGACCCCGCCGTGGCCTTGTGGGACGCGCGCACGGTCGCCAAAAGGAAGCGACGCCATGTTCTCGGTCACCTTGTTCACACCGCCGTGCACCCCGTCGCGTTCGCGCCGCCCAACCACGGGCGCCGCGCTCGCCGCCACCCATGGCGTCGAGCCGGGCTCCGCCGTGAACGCAGCCACGACACCCCGTCGCGACCCCAACCCTACTCTCCGGTAGCAGTAGCCTGACGCGTGTGCACACCCCCGCGCACACCATCCCTTTCGCGCTTCCGCGCCCCGCGCGGGTTAGACCTCCGGGGACCGCCGCCGCGCCGACGCCGCCGCACCCACGCCAGCTACGGCCTCGTGCGACGACCACCAGCCCGTCCTCTAGCACCCTTCGAGCCCAGCAACTCGGGGAAACCCGCGTAGGCACACCGTGTTAACCAGCTGCCCGGGCGCTGTGGAACTCGTCGCCGGCGAGCTCATCCCGTGCCGCCGTTCCTCTCCCGGGCATTCCATCGAGCACTTAGGGGGGGGCGGAGTTGGTTCACTGGCCGGTGTGGTGTACCGGAGACCACACACCGGCGTGGCCACAGCTTGCCCGCCGGGATCTGCTGTGGCTGGGCCAATTCCGTCGCGGCCACATGCCAGCCCCCATCGCGCCAAGCTGCACGATCCCCTCACGGGATCGCGTGCGGCAGCCAATAGCGGCCCAGCCACACGCGGGTCACAGGGAACCCGGCCGCAGCGGATCCGGATTTGGGGGATCCGATGTGGCTGGGGATGTTTAAAGGGGAAAACGTATTTTTATTTCAGAAAACATATTTTCTCTTTGAAAAACCCTAGTAAATCCATTCTAACTCCAAAAATTGTAAAACCTTTTCCAGAAAATTTCTAAAATCTTAAACTCCGGGTTAGGTTGGTGTTTGCTCTCTTTTGGTTCTAAAATGCTCTTATTTGGATTTAAATTGCAATAAGACCGCTATTTATTTTTCCTTTCGCGCTATTAGGAGCAGATGGAGCCGGGGAGCTGATCCAGGAGTACGACTACGCCGACGACTTCGCTACGGAGGACTACCCGACCCCAGGTTCACACCCGACTGATTCTGAAACACCCATTAGGCATTGCTAAGTAGTATTGCTAGTGCTTTACTTTATATATGCATGTTGATGAACCTTGCACTGCCTCTTTGTTTACCCTGTCCTTGATTGCCCTACTACTACTCTATATATGTTTATGTGAGCGTGTATATACGCCGAGCTTCGCGATGCATATGTTGGGATGGGAATAGTGGTTCTTGGCGTGTGTGGGGCAAAAACCGGCGAGGAGAAGGCATTCCGGGTACTTTGGCGGGGGTGAGGTCGAAACAACCGATCCGGGATCGGGGATAGGGTTGCACTCCTCGGTGCATCCCTCCCGTTACGGTTTTCGAGCCTAGGTGTTGGGGTTTTACGTGCGCTTGGAGGACATGAGCTCGCCCGTGCGAAACCGAGTGGATCAACTTGTTTATAGGACATCGTACACACCACCCCGCCGAGAGTGCGGAGAGGGCCGTGTTGAGCTCGGCAAGTGCGGAACCATACCTCGCTTAGGATGGATAGCGGGGTATCGGTGGGAGAGCGGTGGAGGTGAGACCACCCTCTCGGAGCGACTCCCGTGTGGCCACACGGTAGCATTTCACGTTCGGTGCCGTCCCTTCCGAGGGGGGCGGCTTTGAGGGCCGGATGCGGGGATGGGACCGTAACTACCGAGAGTTCGCCGGTAGGATGGGATCGGTCGGCCGTACACCGGCGGGTACCATTCCGGGATGGGTACGGTGTAAACACTCGCGAGTTGTTCGATCTATAGCTATAGCCGCGTCCTCGGTTATGGACACTCCCTAGAAGACATGTTTGTTCCTCATGTTTTGGGATTTCTACCTCCCCCCCTATAGGTGAGTGTGTGGTGAGCCGTGGTTGCGCCGGCTAGAGGAGAGAGGCTCCATATACCTCGTCGATCCGATTGCAATCATTGAGGTGCGAGGAGAGGAAGTTCTCGCATCGACCCTAGACGAGAGTAGGAGGTGGAGAGGGGTCTCTGGGTAACCGGGTGATTCCGAGCCGTGCCGAGGGACTTGGGTTTTGGGTTATTGATGGAGATACCTTGTTTATACTCGCTCGCTGCTCAGGAAACCAACGCCGCTTTCTTGTCTACTTTCTTTTCCCTTTAGATGTTAGGCCACTTAAAGCCGCATACGATTGGTGACGTGGACCTATCCCACTCCTTGGGGATAGACTTTGGGTGTGCGGGGTACGAGTCCGAGTTCGATCGCAACGCCGACGGATGGTACGACTGAGGGATACGTCGCTTCACTCGAGTTTGCTGTGGAGGGAAGATTAAAGATGGAGACCCTTCTGAGAAGATAGCTACCGTTGCGTAGAATTTTCACTCTGATTCAGCCAAGAGGCTTGTATTGATGTACTCCATAATGGACTTGTAATAAATTTATGTACTAATAACTTTATGTGATGCGATGTATGACTTTGTGTATCTATCTGTGAGACGTTCTGTACGCGATAGCCACTGATCCAGGGACTATCGCGAGGGTACAGGGATTCGGATTTTCCATGAAAATCCGGGGTTTTACAGGTGGTACCAGAGCCATGCTTGACCTTAGCGCGTATCCCTAGGAAAGGTCGATAGAGATAGGACTCTATACGCTCTACCTTTATAGTTATACCCTTAAGCTATGTTATAAAACTCGTTCCCTTTTTGAAAACTTCTTACTCACACCGCGCCGACGTAAATTTCCTGCGTTTCACGGGAGATGGAGCACCGGGTCGCGGAGATCACCCCCGAGACGTGCGGGGCGATGCTGCCATTGGATGGAGAGGGCCCTTCTCGGGCTTGGAGTCCCGTAACACCCGAAAATTCCATCACAATAAAATATTGCTAGAAACAAGGCTTAGTTTTATTTTCTAAGGATTTAATAAATTTGAATAAATAAATTTGCCTTTAATTAAATTAAACATCATTTAATAATTAGAAACAATCAAGTGTTTGTGCATCATGTTGAAATGCATGAGTTTTGGTGTGGTTTTAAAAGTCTTAAAATATTTGTGAAAAAAGTCCTTAAAAATAATTGTGAAAATTGGTGTAAAAGTTTGAATTAAAAAAAAAGTTGAAAGTTTGAATTTAAAAATGTTTGAAAAGGTTTTCTAAAAGTCTTAAAATATTTGAATAAATTTGTGTTAAACTTTGAATTTGAAAACATGTAAAAGATTTGAATTTAAAAGGTTTGAAATTGGTTTGAAAAGGATTTGAAAAGAAAAGGAAAAAAAAGAAGAAAAGAAAAAAAAACCAAACTAACCTACCAGCCCAGCCCACCCGCGGCCCACCTCACCTTCCCCTCCTTTTCTTTTTTCGGCGAGGCCTATCTAAGCTTCGGCCCATCTCCTCCGCCGCCCGTTCCCCTCCTCCCTCCCTCTCTTTCACACAGCCACCGACAGGTGGGGCCCACCTGTCGGGGCCGTCTCCCACCTCCGGCCGCGCCCCCCTTCTTCCCCGCGCGCCCGCCGTCGGGCCGCCGCACCCCGGCGCCGTTCCCGGCCGCCCCGCGCCCGTCCGCCTCCTCCACGCGCGCAATAAATGGAGCCGCCGCCCCCACTCCACCGTCTCGGCCCCTTCCCCTCCCCCGAAACCGCCGCGCACCGAGCGCCGCCGCCATTAATGGCCGGCCGCCCACCGACCTCGCCGCCACCGCCTCACCGCGCCCCTCGCACTTCCCCCTCCGCCCTATAAAGGGGCAGCAGCACCTCCTCTACACCCCGCGCCACTCCTCCTCCCTCCTCCACTCCTCTACAGCGCCGCCGCCGGAGCTCACCGCCGGAGCTCCACCGCGCCGCCCGATCTTTTCCTCCGCCGCGGTTCCCTCCCCTCCGACCCCTGGGTAAGCTTCCCCGCCTCCTCCTCTTCCTCCCCATGCGCTCGCCTTTAAATTTGGTGCACTAGAGCTTCTTTCCGGCCGCCGCCGCCGCCGCCGGCGCCACCGCGCCGGCCCCCGCTCCCCGCGCCGCCGGGCCGTCGCCCGCTACCGGCCGTCTGATCTTGAGCCAACGGCTCAGATCAGCCCGCATTCCCCAGGTCAAATCTCTTTGTACCGGTCAACCCAAGCCCTCCGCTGCCATCTTGCGCAAAAGACCTTGCAGTGTCTAATATTACAATCCGGTCCTTCCACCATATAAAGTCCACACAAATCAGCCCTGGTTTTTTTGGTTTGAACCCTAGGTTTTCAAACTTATCTAACCCGCAGTCCAAGGCTCACCCTTTTGCATCTAAACCCTCCAGTTTGCATATATAATTATGTTTAGGTCCCTGAAATCTTGCAGAAAAACCCTAAAACTTTCAGATATTCACAATTTAGCCCCTGAACCTTGTTTCAGCCATATCTTTTTCATCCTAGCTCCGTTTTACGCGTTCTTGGTATCCACGCGATCGTCTCTCCGAGCCCGTCATATATAAAAGCTTGTTTTAGCCTTTTGATAATGTTTGATGTATTGTTTTATTTATTGTATGTTTTCTTGCATGATCGTAGCCAACACGCCGTTCGAGGAAGTTCAAGAGCGAGCTTTTCGAGGAAAGGAGAGTAGCTTATCGTTGGAGAAAGGCAAGTGACCCTAACCACCCTTCTACCTATGCTTTAATCAAGATTACTATAAATTAATCGGAACATGGAGAACCACCCGGGGAAAACGGTGCAACCACAGTCCATATGGCTCGGCTTAGCCAATTAATTAGGTGTGCGATTGTATTGACGACCCTATCCGAAAGGAACACGGGGGGCTCCGGTTGCGGGGGGTATAGCCCGGTTCTTTTGGGGTAGCAGCCTTTGCTAAGGTGCGACCACTAGGGAGGGTTATGGTCCGCCCGAGTAGAATCGTCGTGGGTTGTTGATGCTTTTGCATATCTTTGTAAAGGCTTCGTAGCGTCCCTATGCAATCACACCTCGGAAGTGTGGTATTGTGCACGATCAGCACATGCGTGGTTGGGTTCAAAGTTCTTTGGAACTTTTACGCGAGCGTGGGAAAAGTGTGCAACCTGCGAGTGTAAAGGCGATCGATCGGCCGTGCTCACGGTCAAGAGCGGCTCGGACCCTCACATGATTAATTGAACTTAAAGATGGATTAATATTGCTTTCCGGTTATTCTGTGGCCTTGCGAGTACCAACCATAAGTGTACTCATCCTTGCTTACGTTGTTCGAGAGAAGAACCCGGAGTGGAGTACTTCACCAACTACGAGGAGTTCGAGGATGCGATCAACCGATCGAAGCTTGTGGAAGATGAAGATGGAGTCGTGTCTTCATAGTTATCGTTGTTCGTGTAAAGACCTTCGTGTCTACCATCGTGAGTGTAATAAAAGTTAATAAACCTTTTATGTACGTTTTGAGCAATGTCTTGTGATATTACACTCATGAGTCTATCATATGTGTGAAAATGTGATCCTGGCACACATATGAGAAGCATTTTGTTTTTTCTACGGAAAATCGGGTGTGACGAGTGGTATCGAGCATTGCCGATGTAGGACGCGGCCTCAAATAGAAATGGTCGATATTAAGGACTCTCTTTCTAGGAAGCCCTTCTAACATTCAAAATATCTTAATTACGCTTAAAAAATATATATTTTATTCTTTATTCTTTATCAAAATCAAATCTTTTGTTTTCTTCTACACTAAATACGATTCTTGTTCTTCCACCTTGAACTACCACACGTGTTTTATAGGATAGTTTCTTAGGTTGCCTACCCCTTCTATCAGTTCCGATAGAGCCGTTCTTGTGAGGACGTGCGATGTTAATGCTTGTTGATTGTAAACATGCATGATTTGGATCTTTGACATGATTGAAATGTTTTTGTGGAGTGATGGCCACAAATACATCAATAAAATAATTAAAGTTAAAATTTGAATCTTAGCCCCTTTTCTGCGATTCACCTTTATCAATTCAACTTCCTATCGAGAAAATTTCTCTCTATAACAATCAAATGGTAAACATCGGGTCGGGAGCTGGACGGGGATATTCCGTTCGTCATCAATCGAGTGAATCAAGTTCCCTCCTCCACCACAAGAATTAGCGATGGATCCCACGATGCGGCGGTTCTTTACGGAACGGATGCAATTAATTCAGAATCTCACCGCCACTGTCCAGAATCTACGGGCACGGCGAGAACCGGCCGCCACCACAAGGACCCCCACCACCTCCACCACCGGTGAACAAGCACGAGAGAATTCATGAGCCACAACCCGCCCACTTACTCTCATTCCGCAGATCCCCTCGATGCGATGATTGGCTCAAGACCATCAACAAGATGCTGAATATCACCCAATGTAATGATCGTGAGAAGGTTTTGTATGCCTCGGGACGTCCGGAAGGTGCGGCGTATGATTGGTGGGATGCTTACACCGTCGCGCATGCTTGCTGGCGACACCATTACCCGGCGGGAGTTCCGGGAGAGTTTTCATACACATCACATCCCGGTGGTGTGAAGAAGGCGAAGAAGAAGGAATTTCTAGCTCTAAAGCAAGGCAACATGACGGTTAGTGAGTATCCGGATCGGTTTACTCATTTGTCCCGCTATGCATCGGATGAAGTCAACACGGATGCCAAGAGACAAGAACGCTTTCTCGATGGATTGATAGGGCCACTTAACTATCAGTTGCAGAGCCACACATTTCTTAACTTTCAGATGTTACTCAATAAGGCTATAGGCTTGGAGAATAAACGCAAGGAACTTCGTGAACAGAAGCGCAAGTTTCAACCTCAAGGTCAATCTAGCAGTAACACCCGCCCTCGTTACAACTCATCGCAAGACTCTTAGTTTCGTTCTAGCTCACAAGGCGAAGCCATGGACGGAATCAACCGTTCTATCGTTCGTTTGATGAACCCGAAGAATCCAACCCAATGACACCACGGGCTCCAAATCCTCATCGGAATCGCTCGGGTGCACTAGTAAGGAACACTACTCCGAGTTCACCCCGGTGGATGCTTCAAGCTGCGGAGAATTGGGACACTACGCCGATATTTGCCCTCGGCGTAATATGCGGACACCCCGGAGAGATAACGAGAGGTCAACGGAACAATATGCATGGTAGGGTGAACCATGTGACGGTGAAGAAGCTCAAGGAGACAAGGATGTTGTGCTTGGTACGTTTCTTATCAACTCTGTACACGCAACGAGTTTTATTTGATTCCGGGGCATCGCATTCATTTATTCCGAACGATTCGTGACAAAGCATGATGTACCCAAAAAGATCCATGAAGACACATTTGTTAATTAGTTCTCCAAACGGTGAAATGAAATCCACCTATGTATGCCCACGGGTCAATCTTAAGATCGGAGAGATAGATTTTGAAGCGGACTTAGTGATTCTAACATCCGGTGGAATAGATGTGATCCTTGGTATGGATTGGTTAAGCAAGCATGATTGAATCATTTTGTGTGGCAAGAAGTCGGTGCTCTTAACTACCCCGCAAGGAGATAGGATTGAGTTTGCCGCTACAAGCCCGAAGAAGAAAGAGAAGTGAACAAGCTCGTGATAGTAAACGCGTCATCTTTCAAGACATCTTGTATCTCCTCTTGTTTCCCGATCCCTCCGAATCTCGGGACGAGATTCTTTTTAAGGGGGTAGGATTTGTAACACCCGAAAATTCCATCACAATAAAATATTGCTAGAAACAAGGCTTAGTTTTATTTTCTAAGGATTTAATAAATTTGAATAAATAAATTTGCCTTTAATTAAATTAAAGATCATTTAATAATTAGAAACAATCAAGTGTTTGTGCATCATGTTGAAATGCATGAGTTTTGGTGTGATTTTAAAAGTCTTAAAATATTTGTGAAAAAAAATCCTTAAAAATAATTGTGAAAATTGGTGTAAAAGTTTGAATTAAAAAAAGGTTGAAAGTTTGAATTTAAAAATGTTTGAAAAGGTTTTCTAAAAGTCTTAAAATATTTGAATAAATTTGTGTTAAAATTTGAATTTGAAAACATGTAAAAGATTTGAATTTAAAAGGTTTGAAATGGTTTGAAAAGGATTTGAAAAGAAAAGGGGAAAAAAGAAAAGAAAAAAACCAATCTAACCTAACGACCCGGACCCCACCCGCGGCCCACCTCACCTTCCCCTCCTTTTCTTTTTTTTTCAGCGCGGCCTATCTAAGCTTCCGGCCCAACTCCTCCGCCGGCCCGTTCCCCTCCTCCCTCCCTCTCTCTCACACGACCCCACCGACAGGTGGGGCCCACTGTCGGGGCCGTCTCCCACCTCCGGCCGCACCCCCCTTCTTCCCCGCACCGCCGTCGGCCGCCGCACCCCGCGCGCGCGTTCCCCGGCCGCCCCGCGCCCGTCCGCCTCCTCCCTTTGCGCAATAAATGGAGCCGCCGCCCCATTCCACCGCCTCGGCCCCTTCCCCTCCCCGAAACCGCCGCGCACCGAGCGCCGCCGCCATTAGTGGCCGGCCGCCCACCGACCTCGCCGCCACCGCCTCACCGCGCCCTCTCCACTTCCCCCTCCGCCCTATAAAGGGGCAGCAGCACCTCCTCTACACCCCGCGCCACTCCTCCTCCCTCCTCCACTCCTCTACAGCGCCGCCGCCGGAGCTCACCGCCGGAGCTCCACCGCGCCGCCCGATCTCCTCCTCCGCCGCGGTTCCCTCCCCTCCGACCCCTGGGTAAGCTTCCCCGCCTCCTCCTCTTCCTCCCCATGCGCTCGCCTTTAAATTTGGTGCACTAGAGCTTCTTCCGGCCGCCGGCCGGGCGAGCCTCCGCCGCCGCCGCCGGCGCCACGCGCGCCGCCCGCTCCCGCGCGCGCGGCCGGCCCCGCCCGCTACCGGTCGTCGATCTTGAGCCAACGGCTCAGATCAGCCCGCATTCCCCAGGTCAAATCTCTTTGTACCGGTCAACCCAAGCCCTCCGCTGCCATCTTGCGCAAAAGACCTTGCAGTATCTAATATTACAATCCGGTCCTTCCACCATATAAAGTCCACACAAATCAGCCCTGGTTTTTTGGTTTGAACCCTAGGTTTTCAAACTTATCTAACCCGCAGTCCAAGGCTCACCCTTTTGCATCTAAACCCTCCAGTTTGCATATATAATTATGTTTAGGTCCCTGAAATCTTGCAGAAAAACCCTAAAACTTTCAGATATTCACAATTTAGCCCCTGAACCTTGTTTCAGCCATATCTTTTTCATCCTAGCTCCGTTTTACGCGTTCTTGGTATCCACGCGATCGTCTCTACGAGCCCGTCATTTATAAAAGCTTGTTTTAGCCTTTTGATAATGTTTGATGTATTGTTTTATTTATTGTATGTTTTCTTGCATGATCGTAGCCAACACGCCGTTCGAGGAAGTTCAAGAGCAGAGCTTTTCAGTAAAGGAGAGTAGCTTATCGTTGGAGAAAGGCAAGTGACCCTAACCACCCTTCTACCTATGCTTTAATCAAGATTACTATAAATTAATCGGAACATGGAGAACCACCCGGGAAAACGGTGCAACCACGGTCCATATGGCTCGGCTTAGCCAATTAATTAGGTGTGCGATTGTATTGACGACCCTATCCGAAAGGAACACGGGGGCTCGGGTTGCGGGGGTATAGCCGGTTCTTTTGGGGTAGCGACCTTTGCTAAGGTGCGACCACTAGGGAGGGTTATGGTCCGCCCGAGTACAGAATGTCGTGGGTTGTTGATGCTTTTGCATATCTTTGTAAAGGCTTCGTAGCGTCCCTATGCAATCACACCTCGGAAGTGTGGTATTGTGCACGATCGGCACATGCGTGGTTGGGTTCAAAGTTCTTTGGAACTTTTACGCGAGCGTGGGAAAAGTGTGCAACCTGCGAGTGTAAAGGCGATCGATCGGCCGTGCTCACGGTCAAGAGCGGCTTGGACCCTCACATGATTAATTGAACTTAAAGATGGATTAATATTGCTTTTAGGTTATTCTGTGGCCTTGCCTTGAGTACCAACCATAAGTGTACTCATCCTTGCTTACGTTGTTCGAGAGAAGAACCCGGAGTGGAGTACTTCACCAACTACGAGGAGTTACGAGGATGCGATCAACCGGTCGAGGCTTTGTGGAAGATGAAGATGGAGTCGCGTCTTCATAGTTATCGTTGTTCGTGTAAAGACCTTCGTGTCTACCATCGTGAGTGTAATAAAAGTTAATAAACCTTTTCTGTATGTTTTGAGCAATGTCTTGTGATATTACACTCATGAGTCTATCATATGTGTGAAAATGTGATCCGGCACACATATGAGAAGCATTCGGTTTTTCTACGGAAAATCGGGTGTGACAAGTCCCTCCGACCTACGTCACGTACCACGCCGAGTACGTACCCGCCGTGGCCCGGGCGGATGGTGCCTCTGCACGGTCGGCCGTGCTCCCTCACCCGAGTCTCCCGGGGGTTCAAGGGAGAGGTGCGCTACGCGCGCCGCACTCACCGTCGCGACCGCGGCCGGACGTCGCCGCCGCCGGGCCTTGGGGCTGCCTTCTCACACGATGCCGCGCCTCCTTCGAGACCGGGACTCTTCGACCGCTACCCGGTACTACGGAGCCTCGCACCGCTCGTGGAAGAAGTTCCTTCGTACGAGGGGATCCGGGACGACGTCGACGCTGCTCCCTTCCGCGAGACCGACGAGACCCGGTGGAGACCTCCGGCTACTTGGTCGACCTCGACAAGTACGCACGCCGGCCCGGAGGACGAGTCACGTACCCTCTACGGCCGGGTCGGGGACGCCACCATCGACGCCCTCCGGTACCGGCCCCGCCGTGCCGGGGGCGGAGAGAGAGAACACCGCCCTACGCCACCGTGTTCGCCGGCTCGAGGCCGAGCCTCGACCGCACGACCACGCGTCCCGCTGCGAGTCCCCGAGAGGGAGAGGGTGGACACCCGGGAGGAGATGCGCACGCCAAGGAGGACTGCGCGGGTGCCGGCCGAGTCGAACGGTCGAAGGACAAGCTCGAGCGCAAGGACGACCTGCTCACGGTACGCGCTCACTGCTCGGGTGTGAGCGGCTCAAGGTGGAGAAGGCGGAGAAGAGCCGGGCGGACAACATCGCCAACATCGCGTGGCTCACACGCACGGCCGTCTACCCGAGAGACAAGGCCGAGAGACGAGGAGGACTTGGGAGGGACGCCGACTCGCTTCGCGTGGACGAGCTCTTCGAGCTCAACGGAGAGCTACCCCCCCGAGTCTCAGCGTGAGATCCGCACTGAGACCTTCGAGCTGCACCAGTCACGCCTCAAGCTACACCTGTGCCCGATGGCCTGTCTGCCGACCCCCGTCGAGACCGAGGAGGTTCGAGAGGCTCACGCCTTGGTGTCCCGGATCTTTCCGCCGGACTACCCCACTGAGGACCGCTACCCCGTCACGTACCAGAGGGCACGCACTGAGTAGAGAGCTGAGCGAGGGGCATGACCGAGTATTGTGCTAGTAGCTTCCATGAGTTGTACCATGCAGCTGCGAGCATGTTCCGGTGCATGAAGAGAGTCATGCCACACCATGTAGACACTACCCTTTTGAGATTGTACCGATGTATTAGATCGTTGACTTGTTGCTGCTACCCCAAGGTCTGAGTCAGCCTCAGGGGAGCAAGTGTATTATTCATGTTTGATGTGTGCTTGGATCTTAATGGTGTTATTTGTGTCTTAATGCTTCTTCCCCTTGAGTGTAGGTTATACTTAGAACTATTTTCTTGATTGCTAAAGACTCATGTGTGAGTGGTGAGTGACGTGTGTAAACTTTTCCCCTTTTTCCTTATGTTTTTAGAAGGATGTCGATCCGCCGCTCCAACAGGCTGATAGCCCGCCTCGAGGAGGCAGCTGCTGAGGAAGAAGCCCAGCAGGGGCGTGGACGCGGGCGTGGCCGTGGACACGCACCCCTGCGTGGAGGAGCTTTGGGAGCTAGGGCCCGAGGTGACGGAGCACCGCCACCACCGCCCGAGAACCCTGAGGCCGAGGTTGAGCAAGGAGCGGCCGAGCAAGGCCAACTCCGAGCGGGACCGGCCACCACCACCCCCACCTAACTTGGTGGAAGTGATGGCGCTCCGGACTCGGTCGATGCGAGAGGATGGCGGAAGCCATGGAGCACCATGGCAACGGTGGGAACCGCGTCGCTCCGCCGGGACGAGGGACCTCACGAGGAAGATCGAGAGGTTCATCCGCCCGAAGGCCCCCACCTTCGGCTACTCGGATGACCCACTCGAGGCCGACGACCGGGCGAGGGTGATCGAGACCAAGCTCCACCTCACCGTGCGCTCCGACGAGGAGTGCGTCGCCATCTCCGCGCACCGGTGGAGGGTCCGGCCAAGGCATGGTGGGACAACTACACCGCCACCCACCCGAACCCGGCTTTCATCACACGGCTAGAGTTACGCGAGGCGTTTCGCGAGCGTACCTCCCCGATGAGCCGCTGGTCCGGAGAAGGCACGGGGAGTTCCGCACCATGACTCGGGGTGCGATGAGGGTCGAGGAGTACGAGCGTCACTTCATGAAGATGATGCGGTACGCCCCCCGACGACACCAACACCGACTAGAAGAAGCGATTCGGTTCTTGCGAGGCCTCCACCACGGTCTTCGCCAGGCGCTGAAGGCAAGTGAGCACAAGTCCCTTCGCCATCTCGTCAACCGCGCCATCGCGGTCGAGGATGAGAGGAGGGGCCACGAGGAACGCATGAGGGGCAAGAAGAGGATGGGGGATCGGGATCAGCCTGACCGGTCCTTCCGCGGAAGCCGAGGAGCGGACGGAGCAACATGCCGAGGGGGGAGCTACCGCCGGGGCACAACCGGCTCGGGGCGTGGCTTTGGAGGAAGTGGACGTAGCCGTTCCCGGAGGGAGGAACCCCGGCTACCCCCCGACGGCGGAGGCTACACTCGTGCCCCACCGAGCACCGCGAGACCCCGTAGGAGGCTTCACCGTCACACCGCCGCGTGTGGCAAGCCGGGCCACAAGTCCTACGGCCCCGCCCCGAGCAAGAAGGCTGCCGCCACCCCCGCGAGGGCACTGCTCCCGGGAGGCCGACCTCCTCGAGCCGCGCCACCCCCGGCCGCCGGCCGAGGGAGGCCGAACCGCCTCAGCGAGGAGGGAGGCTGCCGACGCCCCCGACGTCGTGATCGGTAAGTTTTTGGTTTGTGGTACTTCTACTCTGGTTCTCTTCGACACCGGTGCAACCGGGTCGTATATCACCTCTCGGTTCGTGAATAAACTTTCCCTCCCTACAACCACCCGATCGATGCCCATTATCACGAGCTCTCCGCTCGGGGATATCCGATGCACCCTGCTGTGCAAAGGAATGGAAGTGGTCATCCAAGACCACATGTTCTATGGGGACCTGACTGTGCTGCCTTCCCATGGTATCAACGTGATACTGGGAATGGATTGGATCACTGCCCACAAAGGTGTCATCTCCACTTCGCCGAGACTTGTGACTCTAATGCACCCTGACGGGGCGAGAGTTACCTTCGAGCCGATGAAGTCTCGAGACATATCGGCAGTGTACAGCCTTCACACGAAGGCCATATCGGACGTACCGGTAGTCTGTGAGTATGAGGATGTGTTCCCAGAGGAGTTGCCCGGGTTGCCTCCTGATCGTGATGTGGAGTTCGTGATTAACTTGGTGCTGGGAACGGCGCCGATAGCCCAGAGTCCGTACCGTATGGAAGAGGTTGAGTTGAAACTATTGAAGGCAGAGCTAGACTCACTACTCGAGAAAGGGTTCATTCGACCAAGTGCTTCACCATGGGGTTCACCGGCACTGTTCGCCCCGAAGAAGGGTGGGACTCAACTCCTGTGCGTCGACTACCGCGCCCTGAACGCGGTAACCATCAAGAACAAGTACCCACTACCCAGGATTGATGATCTGATGGATCAGCTAAGGCAAGCCAAGTACTTCAGCAAGATTGATCTCCGATCAGGTTATCACCAGATGAAGATCCGCCCGGAGGACATCCATAAGACGGCATTCGTAACCCGATATGGGTAGTACGAGTACACAGTCGTGTCGTTTGGCCTGACCAATGCCCCGGCATACTTCATGAACATGATGAACAAGGTCTTCATGGATGAGTTGGACAAGTGCATCGTTGTCTTCATCGACGATATACTGGTCTACTCCCAGACAGCAGAAGAGCACGAGGAGCACCTGAGGATCGTGTTAGGGAAGCTCAGGCGGCATCAGTTGTACGCCAAGTTCAGCAAGTGTGAGTTCTGGATGGAGGAAGTCGCGTTTCTGGATCATGTGTTGTCAGCCAAAGGGGTTGCCGTAGACCTGAGCAAGATTGAGGCAGTGTCCTGGTGGCAGTCACCATCCATGACAGAGATCCGCAGTTTTCTCGGTTTGGCCGGGTAATACCGCCGGTTTATCGAGAACTTCTCAAAGATCGCCAAGCCCATGACAGAACTGTTGAAGAGCAACATGCCGTATGTGTGGTCGGACAAGTGTGAAGCCAGCTTCCAGGAGCTCAAGACTCGCCTCACCACTACGCCTGTACTGACCCTGCCCGATGCGAGCAAGGACTTCGTGGTGTACTGTGACGCGTCCAGGCAAGGACTCGGCTGCGTGTTGATACAAGGAGGCAAGGTGGTAGCCTATGCCTCGCGACAGCTAAGGAAGCATGAGGAGAACTACCCTACACACGACCTCGAGCTAGCCGCTGTCATTCACGCATTGAAGACATGGAGGCACTATCTGATGGGAAACAAGTGCGACATTTATACTGATCACAAGAGTATGAAGTATATCTTCACCCAGTCTGAGTTGAACCTGAGGCAAAGGAGATGGCTGGAGTTGATCAAGGACTACGACCTGAACATTCACTACCACCCTGGAAAGGCAAACGTCGTAGCCGACGCTCTGAGCCGCAAGCACTACTGCAACAACCTGATGGTGCGAGAGGAACAACCAGCCTTGCACGAAGAGCTGGAAAAGCTGAGTTTAGAGATAGTAGAAGAGGGGCAGTTGAATGAGTTGCGGGTGAAATACACACTCGAAGACCAAATCCGTCAAGCTCAGAAGGAGTGCCCAGAGATTCAAGAGGTAAAACGCCTGATGGAGAGTGGCAAAGCAGCTGACTATCGCCTCGATGAACAGGGTACACTGTGGCTGAAGGACCGCATCTGCGTACCTCAGAACAAGGAAATTCGGGACTCGATCCTTAAAGAGGCTCACGATTCTCGATACTCGATCCACCCTGGCTGTACCAAGATGTACAAAGACTTGAAGATACGATTCTGGTGGGAAAAGATGAGGGAAGATATTGCAGGGTACGTCGCTCGATGCGACACGTGTCAGCGAGTGAAGGCCGAACACCAGAGGCCTGCCGGACTGCTACAACCACTCGAGATACCCACGTGGAAATGGGACGACATCAGTATGGTCTTCATTGTGGGTTTGCCGCGCACGCAGAAAGGAAATGACTCTATCTGGGTAATTGTTGATCGGCTGACCAAGGTAACACACTTCTTGCCCGTGAAGGCGAACTACAGCATGAGCCGACTTGCAGACCTGTATGTGGACAATATCTTGAAGCTTCATGGAGCTCCGAGGAGCATTGTGTCGGACAGAGGGCCACAGTTCACTTCCCAGTTCTGGAAGAGTTTGCATGCTTCCATGGGCACCAAGCTGAACTACAGCACAGCGTTCCACCCCCAGACTGATGGCCAGACAGAGAGAGTGAATCAAGTCCTAGAAGACTTACTGAGAGCTTGTGTGTTGACCTATGGGTCCGATTGGGAAAAGAGCCTATCCTATGCCGAGTTCTCATACAACAACGGCTACCAGGCCAGCTTGAAGATGGCTCCTTTCGAAGCCTTGTATGGCAGAAAGTGTCGGACACCGTTGATGTGTTCCGAGGTGGGGGGACGGACCTTTTTCGGTCCCACCGCCATTGTTGAGGCCGAGGAAAATGTCGCCAAGGTCAGGGAGAACCTGAAGATAGCTCAAAGCAGGCAGAAGAGCTACGCCAACCCGAAACGGAGAGAGGTCTCGTTTGAAGTGGGGGATCACATCTACTTGAAGGTGTCACCCCTCCGAGGTGCGAAGAGGTTCCACATCAGGGGGAAGCTGTCCCCTAGGTACGTTGGCCCCTACCCTATTGTGGGAAGGGTCAGGAAGGTGGCTTATCAACTCGAGCTGCCCTCGGAACTTGTCGGAGTGCATCCGGTGTTCCATGTATCCCAACTTCGGAAGTGTGTGGTCGTCGAGAAGAGAGTGCCCGCTCAGGCACTCGAGGTCCAGGAAACCCTGGAGTACCTGGAGTACCCGGTTCGGATCCTGGACTGGGCGGAGAAGTCGACCAGGAGCACCACCACGCGCTTCTGCAAGGTGCTATAGAGTAATCACTCCGAGCGCGAAGCTACGTGGGAGAAGGAGTCCGCGTTGAGGGAGAAATACCCTCATCTCTTCGAAACGGAGGTAACTTCTTAATCTCGGGGACGAGATTCTTGTGAGGGGGGGGAGTTCTGTAACATCCTTGAATTTGCGTGTATGTAAAAATAAGAGATTTCAAAAACTTGCCGTGAATTTGTGTGCTCATGAAATCAATTAAGGATGTCTTCCGTTTTCCTTTCCCTGATCCTAGATTTAATTTAATTCGACCAATAATTTTAGGACTTATAAAATGCTAGTGTGAGAAGTTGGATTTTCATTTGAATTTTATTTGGGATTTTATTTGGGTGGATTCAAATTTGAACTGAAATTCAAATTTGAATCAATTTAAAAGCCTAAAGGAAATAGGAAAGCGTTACTATGCTGAGCGGGCCGACAACCAACCAACCGGCCCACGGCCGCTTTCGGCCCATCGGCCCGCCCGGCCCGGCCCGGCCAGGTGCCGGACACCTACCACCGCGCGCCGGAGCCGGCGGCGGGCGGGACCCGCTACCCGCGTCGGCTAGGGGCGCGATGACGCAAGGGCGTCATCCCCTTCCTTTTGCCTTTGGCCGACGCCCAAAGGCAAGGCGGGGAACGCCGGCCGCGCCACCGCCGCCGCGCGGCGTGCCGCGCGCCCGGCGCATTCGGGCCGCCCACGTGTCCCCGCCGCGCCGCCCTATTAAAGCCGCCACCAAGCCGGCGGGAGCCCTAAACCCTAACCGCGCCGGGGGGAGCCGCCCCTGACCTTCCACACGGACTGCCGGAGGAGAAGGGGGTGAAGGAGGAGAAGGAGGGGGGAAGAGAAGCCGCCACGGGGGAGCCGTTCGCCGCGAAGACCGGCGCCGCCCGAGGGAGGAGCCGGACCCGCCGGGATCATCTGCTACCTCTACTTCCCCTGCCTCACCGACGACGCGCCACCGCCTACCTCCTCTTCTTCCTCGCCGTCCCAGCCATCCCGCCACTCTTCACCAACGCGCTCCACTTCGGCCAGTGGCCACCGAGGTGAGGACGCCACTTCTTCCCTCCTGTGGACGCCACTGCCTTCGAGCCGAGGCGGAACGCCCGCCGCTCCGCGCCCGCGCCGCGCGCCCGGTGATGCCGGCCATCGAGCCAGCCGGGATGCGATCTTTTGCGGTGCCGCCGCCTTCACCAACACGCATGCGCCGCCCGCCTAGCCTACCCTCCTCTAGCCGTAGGGCGCCGCCCGTTTCGATCGCCGCCGCACCGTGTCGGCGCGCTCGCGTCGCGTGCATGTCCGCGCGCGCGCGCCGTGCGGGCCGCGGCGCTCGCACGCGGGCGTGCACCCCGGCACGCATGCGCGCGTAGCCTTGAAGGAGAGACCGGGCCTTTGGCCCCTTATTCGTGCCTACGCCGCCGCTCACCGCCGTGCCTAGGACGGCCGCGCCGCCGTGACCCCCGCCGTGGCCTTGTGGGACGCGCGCACGGTCGCCAAAAGGAAGGGACGCCATGTTCTCGGTCGCCTGTTCACACCGCCGTGCACCCCGTCGCGTTCGCGCCGGCCAACCACGGGCGCCGCGCTCGCCGCCACCCATGGCGTCGAGCCGGGCTCCGCCGTGAACGCCTCCACGACACCCCGTCGCGACCCCAACCCTACTCTCCGGTAGCGCGCAGCCCGACGCGCGTGCACACCCCCGCGCACGCCGTCCCTTTCGCGCTTCCTCGCCCCGCGCGGGTTAGACCTCCCGGCGCGCCGCCGCCGCGCCAACGCCGCCGCGCCAACGCCGTCGCGCCCACGCCGGCGGCGGCCTCGCGCGACGACCACCGGCCCGTCCTAGCACCCTTCGAGCCCGGCAACTCGGGGGAAACCCGTGTAGGCACACCGTGATGACCCGGCTGCCGGGGCGCGCGTGGAACTCGTCGCCGGCGAGGTCATCCCGTGCCGCCGTTCCTCTCCCGGGCATTCCATCGAGCACTTAGGGGGGGGGCGGGGTTGGTTCACCGACCGGTGTGGTATGCGGAGACCACACACGGCGTGGCCACGGCTTGCCCGCCGGGATCCGCCGTGGCCGGGCCAATTCCATCGCGGCCACATGCGGCCCCCATCGCGCGAGCTGCACGATCCCCTCACGGGATCGCGTGCGGCAGCCAATAGCGGCCGAGCCACACGCGGGTCACAGGGAACCCGGCCGCAGCGGATCCGGATTTGGGGGATCCGATGTGACTGGGGATGTTTAAAGGGGAAAACGTATTTTTATTTCAGAAAACATATTTTCTCTTTGAAAAACCCTAGTAAATCCATTTTAACTCCAAAAATTGTAAAACCTTTTCCAGAAAATTTCTAAAATCTTAAACTCCGGGTTAGGTTGGTGTTTGCTCTCTTTTGGTTCTTAAATGCTCTTATTTGGATTTAAATTGCAATAGCACCGCTATTTATTTTTCCTTTCGCGCTATTAGGAGCAAGCGGAGCCGGGGCGATCCGGGGGGGAGTACGACTACGCCGATGACTTCGCCGCGGAGGACTACCCGACCCCAGGTTCATGCATGACTGATTCTGAAACACCCATTAGGCATTGCTAAGTAGTATTGCTAGTGCTTTACTTTATATATGCATGTTGATGAACCTTGCACTGCCTCTTTGTTTACCTTGTCCTTGATTGCCCTACTACTACTCTATATATGTTTATGTGAGCGTGTATATACGCCGAGCTTCGCGATGCATGTGTTGGGATGAGAATAGTGGTTCTTGGCGTGTGTGGGGTAAAAACCGGTAGGAGAATGCGTTTTGGGTACTTTGGCGGGGGTGAGCTCGAAACAACCGATCTGGGATCGGGGATGGGGTTGCACTCCTCAGTGCATCCCTCCTGTTACGGTTTTCGGAGCCTAGGTGTTGGGGTTTTACGTGCGATTGGAGGACATGAGCTCGCCACGGTCCGAAACCGAGTGGATCAACTTGTTTATAGGACATCGTACACACCACCCGGCCGAGAGTGGGGATAGGGCCGTGTTGAGCTCGGCAAGTGCGGAACCATACTGCTTAGTATGGATAGCGGGGTATCGGTGGGGGAGCGGTGGAGGTGAGACCACCCTCTCGGAGCGACTCCCATGTGGCCACACGGGAGCATTTCACGGTTCGGTGCCGTCCCTTCCGAGGGGGGGGGGGGGCGGCTTTGAGGGCCGGATGCGGGGATGGGACCGTAACTACCGAGAGTTCGCCGGTAGGATGGGCTCGGTCGGCCGTACACCGGACGGGTACCATTCGGGATGGGTACGGGTGTACACACTGCGAGTTGTTCGATCTATAGCTATAGTCGCGTCCTCGGTTATGGACACTTGCCTGAAAGACATGTTTGTTCCTCATGTTTTGGGATTTCTACCTTCCCCCTATAGGTGAGTGTGTGGTGAGCCGTGGTTGCAGCCGGCTAGAGGAGAGAGGCTCCATCTACCTCGTCGATCCGGTTGCAATCATTGAGGTGCGAGGAGAGGAAGTTCTCGCATCGACCCTAGACAGGAGTAGGAGGTGGAGACGGGTCTCCTGGGTAACCAGGTGATTCCGAGCTGTGCTGAGGGACTTGGGTTTTGGGTTATTGATGGAGATACCTTGTTTATACTCTGCTGCTGCTCAGGAAACCAACGCCGCTTTCTTTTCTACTTTCTTTTCCCTTTAGATGTTAGGCCACTTAAAGCTGCATACAGTTGGTGACGTGGACCTATCCCACTCCTTGGGGATAGACTTTGGGTGTGCAGGGTACGAGTCCGAGTTCGACTGCAACGCCGACGGATGGTACGACTGAGGGATACGTCGCTTCGCTCGAGTTTGCCTGTGGCGGGAAGATTAAAGATGGAGACCCTTCTGAGAAGATAGCTACCGTTGCGTAGAATTTTCACTCTGATTCAGCCAAGAGGCTTGTATTGATGTACTCCATAATGGACTTGTAATAAATTTATGTACTAATAACTTTATGTGATGCGATGTATGACTTTGTGTATCTATCTGTGAGACGTTCTGTACGCGATAGCCACTGATCCAGGGACTATCGCGAGGGTACAGGGATTCGGATTTTCCATGAAAATCCGAGGTTTTACAGATGGGGGTTGTGGAAACCTCACCCTCCGTCCCGCGGAGGGACGGCGAGGGCGCGTTAAAAACAAGACATAGAGCTCTACCCGATTGCCTCGAACGGGCGCAGGCTCGGGGGCTCGGCGCACGGCTACACTCCCTGGATTGCGCCGGCCGCGGAAAGTGCCAGCTGTGCGTACGTCACCGAAGCCGGCTGAAACATCGCCGACGCCGGTTGGAATATGCACCACGCCCTCTGACCAATTCCCGCGGTAAAACCCCTGCAGGAGCACTCACGCTCCTACAGGGCTTCGGGGGCTAGACCCGCGGGTCCGCTGACGCGGCCCCACGGAAAGCGTTTGCGAACCAGGGGGGAGGACGTCCTATCAGTAGGCTCCAGCATCTGCGGGAGCCTGGCCGGCGAACCCGCAGATGCTCGGGGGCTACTGTCAGGGACAGCCCTGGGGGTCCCCTTAAAACAAATGGGGAAACCCCGCTTAAAACCTGCAAAAAACCAAAGCTAAGCGCATCCTTCTTAAGCGCACACGGGGCACGGCTCACGCCGCGGTGGCCCCCACGGCCCACCGAGGCGGCCCACTTAAAAGTCCACTCGAGCAGGCTCCGCCTCGCTCGAAGGTACACGCCCCCCTCGAGCGGGTCTCGCCCCGCTCGAGGGTACACGCCTCCCTCGAGCAGGCTCCGCCTCCCTCGAGGGTACAAGCCTCCCTCGAGCGGCTCCGCCTCGCTCGAGGGCGCTCTGCACGCGCACGCCCGTTTCCGCACGCGGGTACGGGCATTTAATGCTCTGACAACGGAGGGGCGGCGCCATCATGCGCCTGGGGCTCACACCCCGGTCCTGTTGTACCAACTCCCTAGGGGGAACCCATCCCCGCCACTGTGGGAGACCGTGCGACATGGCCGGTGTCAGCCCCGTGACGCCGCGCCGCCTACTCCCGTACGGCTAACGAGCCCTCGAAGGGGGGCCGGCCACACCCTCGAAATGCTTTTTCGTGACCTTGCAGGGCCAGGTCAAGACACTAGGCCGGCGGGGCGCCATCCCTGCCACTGTTAACTGCAGGCGGCCGTCCCCGCACGTACAACTCCACGCCGGGCACTGTGGTAACAGCTCCGGCGCTGTTAGGCGTGCGAGAACGGGACGCCACCACGCCTGCCACTGTTTCCCGTACGGATCGTCGTCAGCAACCCCTTTGAGCCCGCCTGAGGACATCACGGCCAACCACTGCGCCCCTACCCTCGAAGCCACCACTGTTCGGGTACAAGATACGCCATGATGGCCAGATCGCGGCAAGGACCGTCAAGGCGGCCGCCTACTCTGCCGCGCGGCGCACCATACTTTCCCATGTAGCTGAATAGCGCGGCACGCATGTAATGCGCCCTCTCCTTGGCCTATAAAAGGAAGGCGAAATCCCCCGCCGCAAAAAACAAGACACACGACACAGACAGGAGACAACAGATACCGTACAACACGCCACACATACATTCCCCAATTCTCCCACAACATCTTCAGCCACTTCACCAGGGACTTGGAGGCCACGCCTCCTCTCCCGCCTTGCTTGTAGCTGCCCCACTACAGGCACCCCCGGTGCTGAGCAATATAGTGCCTCGAGCACACCACTGCTGGACGTGCGGCCCTTGGCTGGAACCAGGATAAATCTTGTGTCTTTGATTGCTTAGCATCGACCATTGAGGGATAGACCTTGGCGCTCATTACTGGTTAGTGTCGGGACCACATTCCGCACCGACAATGGCCCTCTAATCTTGAACTGTTCGGACATAAATGGCCGCCTGATCGGGTAGGAGTACTTCACTGAATAGTGTAACGCAAGAGTATCATGGAACTCGTCAAGCATGTTCACATCAAATATATTGTACACGCCGGCTGATTTGCTAAGAAGGGAAAATGCTACAATGCACGGTTAAAACAAAAACTGTACTTGTAAATATTACGGGACGGTAACAATAATTGTTGTTTGTTTTTCCTCAACACTTCTTTTGAAACTTTATGTGTTGCACAAACGAGGAGTTGTGCTATAGGTATGTTATAGGTTGTTGGGAAGCCTGGTCTACCCGGCCGCTAGCACAAAATGAAGCCAACGTAAGCTGTGTAAGTATATATGCATGTAGATCATTGCGGATTATACCTTTCATTTGCTCGTCGTCAAACAAGACTTGGCCGCGAAGCGAGATGTAGTCAATAGACCGATCCGCTTGGTTGTTGTAGAGACATCATCCACCCAACCTTGATCAATTTTGGAGACTATGATAGCTACATGTTGAAATGGTTGTTAATCCCGCATAAATGCATGCGGTACGGGATATGCAAATGACAAGCGGGACGACGACATCCGGCGTTGGGGCACTATAAAAGGCGTTTGGGAGCTTTGCTTCAAGGTCACCAAAAAACCAAGGAAGCAAGGACTCGCCCAAAGTAGAGAAAATGACAACGCCGTCAAGATTGGGCTGTTCGGCGGTAGAGGCACTAGTGGTAAAGATATTGATCCAAGCCAAGCGCCAAAAATCCTAGAGAAGATCGAGATTTGGAGCTCGGTCGATGGACCGAGGTTACGGTGGATTCATCGGCGGCATCCGCTTCACATACGTTGACACCGGTGACAAACGACGTGTCATCCCAAGCCCGGATCTTGCGTGGGGCACAACCGATGGTGCGCTCACGAGCCGGTACGAACCTCGCTTGGTTTCGGTATAATTCGGTTACTCCGTTTAATTTTAACCCCCTTTGCTTTGTTACAGTTAATTTTAAAACTGTTGGTATTGTTATGTGGCCTTGTTAATCCCCTGCCCGCAAAACTAAGTGGCACAAGTCAAACATGCATGTCTCCTGATACTCTATATCCCCAATTTCTACGGAGTATATATAATATATACGCTTATTATTACGTGTGTGTGTGTGGGCATGCAGTTCAAGGTTGATATTGCAAGGCGGGAGTACGTTAACAAGATCGGTGGCGGCATTGGAAGTGCTTGTTGGTGGTGAGTCCGGCATCATCACTTCCCTAACATTCACCACCTCCCATGGAAAAACTAAGACGTACGGGGATCCAAACAACGGGACTAAATTCGTTGTGCCACTGGACAATGCTGGCATCTTCGCCTTCTTCGCTAGCACCGGCGATGCACTCGCCTCAATGCAGTGGGCATGTACGTCCAACCCTACCCATGAACTGCATCGAGCCGCTCCTGCCAAGCTAGCTTGTGTGTGTTTGTGTGTAGCTTAAATAAAATGAGGATCTGCCAAGCTAGCCATGTGGGGTGCGATGATGGATACAGAATGGATGGATCCTTGTCCACGCGTGTGCTTTGTATTCTCGTCTGTTTGTTTGTACCCACACATTCATGTACCGTAATGAATAAAAGTCTCGGAAACTAAGTATGTTCCGAGAAATTAACAAACCCGCATGGACCTTATTATTAACTCATATATATATACACATACATATACATATATATACATATATATATTTTATATATATTCATATACTATATATATCGAGTTCCCTATTAGCCTTAGCCTAAATGATTTAACATATGTCTACCTACTAAATCCATTTTTTTCATTGTACGCATCAACATACTCCATCACTTAAAAAAAGCCCAATCTCTTCACCTAAAAATCCTCAAGTGGTGAAAAAAGCCACTCTGTCCTCACGCCTTGGCACAATATATTGGTCATCGCTGCAATAATCCATTCGGTCTTGTTCGACGATCATGGGCCGGCATCTGTCGACCTCCGTCGTCCATTGTATTGTCCCGGCTCCCCTCCTCGCATGTCCACACCGCTTAAAAAATTAGCTCAAACGGAGTCAAAATTTGACAAAGTGAAAATGATCCGAGAGAAATGAGTCAAGCCATTGTAGCACAATTATCTCCGGGACATGTGGGATAGGCGGTCGACACCGAGGAGGGGCGGCGACCGGGATGCCGAGATGCGGTCCGAGAGAGAGGGAGAGGGAGAGGGCGATACTAAAATGCACCCGGGTGCATTACGTATAGCAAATGCACGGATCCTACGGTTGCAACTTCGCGGCCTGAACCAATTGCAACTTGACGGACCAATTGCAATTCGACGCGAACCAATTGCAACTTGACGGAACAATTGCAACTCAACGCGAACCAATTGCAACTAAACCCAGCCGAGCTGCAACTAGGCGCGAACCAATTGCAACAAAGAGACTAACCGATTACAACTGTGACACTGTACTAATTGCAACTTGACGGAACTAATTACAACGAGTCTAACTCTGTTGCAATTGGACATGAACCAATTGCAACTAGACTCCTAGTTGCAACCCGACGTGAATAAATTGCAACCAGAATGAGCCCCAGTTGCAACTAGACAAGACCTAGTTGCAACAAGGGTGGGTGCATTCTCTATACAGAATGCACCCGGGTGCACTATAAATTGCAACGAGCATGCATAGATCCAAAGCACTAGTCTACCGCGTGTCTAGGTACTTTAAAACCCGTCGGCTACGACACCAAGCGAATCTATCCACCGCATGATACAACTTGCTTGGGATCGTGCCACCTTCCACAAACGAGATATATCCATCGCATGATACGATCTAAATACGGAAAGCTAAAAGCATACAATATTTAAAGCATGAATTATGCACGTGTTTTACTCATGAAGAACATAACCGAACACGCTGAACAGCCGATTCGGGGTCCATGAAGAAGGAACGAACATTACCAAGTAAGATAAATCTATCAGATTGATTTGAAATCTAATCCACCGGATGATTAGCTCCAAAACAACCCAAAAACCTGCATCTACCGCGTGATACCCAGTTCTTTCAAGATTTATACAAGCTTTGGCAAGCTTGAACCCGCAACACGTAACAACCTAGATCGATTCGGTTTCGGCTATCAGAGAGCATGTGACCCACGTGTTAATTTAGCCAAAAGCACGAACTTGATTCGCATAAGGATCATCAAAGGGATAAAGCCGATCCAAACCCATCTAGATTGGGCAAAGAGGTGTTACATGAATTTAAACATAAAGCAAAAACTAAAAGCAACACGGGGTAACTTAATGAATATATTGAATCTTGCCAAAATTCAATAGAGCCGATAACTAGCTTCAAGCTAGATCTTAGCCTACCGCATGACTCATGACCTAACAGGAAACCTTCTTGAACCAAGCTTGAATCTATCGCATGACACTAAGCATGGTAACAAGACTACTTGCATCAGATCTAAATCCACCGCATGATACTAGACATGATACAAGGTTGCCGGTACTCACGGAGGTCGACGGATCGATGAACCCTCTCGAAGAACTCGACGACACGACAAATGGACTCTAGGGTTTGGCGTAAAGCCGGTTTGTATGGAGAATGATTTCGTATCTGTTACATACATTCAGGGTTCATATTTATACCCTGCCAAACACGACCTCGAATGGATTTGATACCTAATTTATCTCTAAGCTTGATCGCTTATCCATCCATTCGTCCTTCCGCTCGGGCCACGTCACCACATAATCCCGCAAAATCAGCTCAACAGTTTCCTTGCCGAACGGAAGCAGATAGCCGACCGCGGATTTTTCTGCCGAATGCATCTGAAGAAACCTTCCTTCCGCCGGACGGATTTCTCACCGAGTTGGACCCACAAGTCAGACTCCTTACCAAATTTTGGTGTTAACACATGCCCCTTCAATTACGGGATAAAAGTGATTGTATTCCGGAATTGACTCCGACCACCAACATCTTCAAATCGAATCTGTTCAACACTCGTTCTCTCTCTTCGCAATCCGCCGGAATCTTCGTCTAGATCCAAACCCTAGATCCCCTTTTTCGAGCTCAAATCCCCAATGGCGGCTCAAAATCAAGTCGCTCGGGTAAATTCCTTCACCATAAGCTTCATTCGGCATTCGGATTTTCAATTTTTACCCGAAATTTCTTCTCCGCTTTCCCTCGGGAGCTTTCCACCGAGCTTCTAATCCGTGCGAGGCCAATTCAAGATCCTACTTCCTTGGTCCTGTGGGAGTTTCGATCCTCGCGAATTTATCGCAAATTTGAATCCCAAAGGATCCCCTTCAAAGCGGCTCTAACCAAACCTCCTCGGTGGCGGGGATGCTTTAAAGAAGCGGCCCTTGCCCCCAATCGCAGGCTGGAAAAATTGGTACCAGAGAATCCTCGCAGACAAGAGTGCCAGGACCCAAAACTGGGATACCCTCCGCATTACTCAATGCTTGGAGTTGTCTTTGGCCGAGACCCCTAAAAACGAAGACCTCTTGATAGCGGCTTGCCACTTCTGGTCAAATGGCGTCAACGCCTTCCTTTTTGGTCACGGCCCAATGTCCCCAACTCCGGCCGATGTGTACATGATTACCGGCCTTGACATTACGGAATCTGTTCGTCCTTAACTGCAACGCTGAACGACCCATTCGGTAAAGAAGTGCCAATACCCGAACGGCACTTTGACTCCCTTCAGCCGAGCCAATTAACCGAATATGACTCAGCCTTGAACTCCAAACGACCCGATGGCGGATTGGTCAAGGAAACCTCACCACCTTCCAATTTTCTCGGGATATGCGCCACGATCCAGAGCCACGACCTGAGGCCACGATCTGTCTTGCCAGGCCTATCAATGAAAACCGTAGGTGCCCCCAGCTCTCCGCCAAGCCGTTAGCTCTCAAATCTTCACCAATCTCAAGTCTTCTTTTTCCAACCAAAGACAAATCCCAAAAGCATGGCCGGCAGCAACAACCGGCGCCGCGTCGTTGATGGGGCGGAGGGGAGCCGCACCAGTGTGCACCGGAGGCAATGATCGTCAATTCTTCTTTTACGACTCATCTTTGATCCCCTTTTGTTTTTGACGATCATCCTTGTTTTAGGTTGATTCAATGGAATCCATCCTCTGCACCGGTCGGTCATCCCCTATCGGACGACTCCTCGGAGTCCGACCATCACTCCCCCGTGCCCTACGGGGAACTCGACGCTCTCCGCTTCAAGGCGGAGTTGGAGGTGGCCCAGCGCGAGCTGTAAGATGTCTCCAAAAAGGCTAGCATAGCCGGGTGGAGTGGGAAGACCAGCGCAAGCAGCTGCTGGAGACCATCGACGGTACGGCTCCGAAACCGCTCTTTGATCCAATCCGGCTTTTGATGCTAATCACCTTTTTCTTGTACTTTGCAGCCCGTGACGCCGAGCTCAACCAGCTAAAGATGCTGGTGGAGCAATTGGCCGACAAGGTGAACGCCCGCGGAGATACGCCGGCGGAGCGCCTTGCTGCGGTGGAGCACCGCGTGGACGAAGTGGCCACCCATGGCATCCGCTTGGGCACCACTTTGGGCCTGGCCGCCATGGCGACGCACACTGATGTCGACTACTCCATCAGGCCGCGCGGCTTGCGGGGCGGCGCGCCAGAAGACATCGAGGAGATCGAGATCATCTTGGAGCGCCTCGATGGCCACGGCGACGCCATTGCCGAACTCACTCATCCCCGTCCGTGTTGAACGGGCTCTTTTATTAGATTGTATTAGGGATGTTTGATATCGGCAATAAATAAAGAACTTTTGATTTCTGTGCTTGCACTGCGATGATTTTTCCATGTTTGCATCCGTGAATCTTGTTTTTCTTAAACGTATTCGGGAACTCGATTGAGCCGAACATGCGAGAACAGATGTCCCTTGGCGCAAAATCCGCAGAAGATCCCTGAATCGGCAATCCGTAAGCACTGTTCAGACGACAACCCTTCGCATTCGAGAAGAAAACCCTGCCGCTTGGTATTCCAATAGTGCACGCTGGCCAGTCATCACTCCCAATGCACTCCTTCAGTCAATAAAATAGTTTGCTGAGATGCCCTGCAAATCCACTCGCACACTCATCCATCACTTCTCATCTCCCCCCTGTCCTCAGAGGAAAAAAAACCCCAAGGCCATGGACAAAGGCAAGCGCCTGTTGACGGTGAAAATCCGTCAACCTAGCCATGAGTTTACCTTCGGTGTTGGCATGAGTTTTATACCTTATCCATTGGTACTAACCCCCGTGGTATAACAAGTTCACGTGTGCATGTCGGTTTTGGAGTTTAATGTTTATGCAGGGTTTTAGTGTTAAATGCAAGACTTTCGGGATAAGTTCATCAAGCACCTCATGACAAGACCTTGAAGCCCCGAACAAGTCATGCAATGAAGCAAACTTAACTCCAAGGAGCCGGGGGACTTGATCCGAGAAGACGACGGACTCCGGGGACTTGACCGGAAAAGTCTTTCGAATCTTGCAAGACAAGGAGTTGAGTCCAATTCGGAGAGAAACCGACGACATGGACCTACATGCGAAGGGGGAAACATCCGGGAAGCAAGGGAACCGACGTGGGGCAAAGGAGCCCACGGGGCCGGGCCTAAATGGGCCCGGTCCGGCCGACCCAATCTGGTCGGCCCCGGGCCCATTTTGGGCCCAAATTCGCTCTCCTTTGCCCTAGCCGCCAATCGGGCTATTTATAGTCCCCCGACCGAGAGCCACGCGAGAGAAGATTTCGTCTTCGGCCGCCGAGAAGCGGAGAAGAGAGGGACACCATCCCGGAGAGGAGAGGGTCGAGCTAGTTGACTAGGGTTTCCCTAGCCGACGTGGGAACCTTGCACGGTAGACCATGTCAGAGTTCCGGGAGCTAGAAGCAAGATCAAGGAAGGATCCCGGTAGTGATCTTGTGTATGTATCATTGTCATAGTTGAATTATCAAGTTGAATCTATTCTTAGCGATCAAGTGTTTCCTCGAAGATTTCGTTTTTCGATCGGCTTTGCTTATTCCAATTCTATTCGTACGATAGATTACATAGGGTGTTCTTGTAGCCGCGGTGGCTAGAGGTACACGCCGGATCTTCCGAAAGAATCTCGACTTGTCTTTTGACTCGCCCTAAGCTCCCCGCATGAATAGGGATACGTTGTGACGAACGGGGGTCTCGAAAGGCGGTTGTTTTCGGATTTGGACGGGAAACCACGATTTAAAGAGGCTTTTATTAAGATTCGATTTGCTACTTCTTCTCTTGCTTGGAACTTCAACAAAAGGCTTACCCCGATCCCTCTAGATCGGTTTATCTACCCAATCTTACTTTGTTTTCTCCGGTTTTTAGTAGATTAGATCTGTTTTGTGTCTTTTACTTAGATGCATTAGGTCTTTTATCGAATATTGAAGTTACTTGGCTTTAATAGATTAAGTCTTGCGTCACACATTTGTTCCACGGATTCGATACCTTGGGTTCACCACTCGAGGGAAGAAGGGTCCCTTGACTACGACGGGAGACTTGTACGCTTGCGAGTCACGAACGAACTTTGATACAATTATTAACCGTCAACAAGCCCCTTTTTCTGGCGCCGTTGCCGGGGAACAAGTGATCAAGATTTGATTTTTTATTGCTTTTTTTTTTGTAATTTTCAGTATTCTTTTTGTTTTTATTTTTGCATCTACTAAATTTTGATCATCCTCAAAATACATCTAATCTAGTTTGTCTAACTCTAGTCTTTACTGATTTGTTTTGTTTTCTAGTTTTTGCATACTTTGTTTATTGCTAACCCTAAGAGGAGATGGACGGCTACCTCTCCAACAAACCCAATAATTTTGTGGATGATCCGGAAAAACTTTACGAGGCTAAGGAGACGCGAAGCACATCAAGCTAAAAAGCTGGATTTTGTAGATTCGGAGTCGGAAGACAAAGGATCGCGGGAATCTCCGAAGAATTCACCACCTCAAAGTCCGCGGGAGAATCGACCTCCACCAATGGGTGACCAACCACCGGAATAACGCAAGATTGGGGAGCTATGCACCCCGGACATCATCGACCTACCAATCTTGAACCTCGAGGAGATCGGAAGACCGTTCGAGATCAAGACCTCAACAATCCGCATGGTGCAACATTCACCCTTCACCGGCAAAGAGGATCCGAACCTTCACCTCCAAGCATTCATTCAACTATGTCAGACTTTCAACATGGATGGGGTGACTCAAGATCAAATGAGGGCAAGGCTTTTTCCGTTTTCACTACTCGGGAAGGCTTTGCAATGGTTCCACTCTCAACGGGCGGAGACGGTGCAAAATTGGAACACGTTGATGAAGGCTTTCATGAAGGAATACTACTCACCGGGTAAAACTCAAATCTTGCGTAATAAGATTGCCACCTTTGTTCAATATCCTACGAAACTATCACGGAGGCATTCGAGCGCTTCAACGAGTACACCGGGCGGTTCCACATCACAAGTTCCCGAAAGAAGACCTCGTGCAAAAGTTCTATCAAGGACTCACCATGGCGTCAAGGACGATCATCAATGCATCGGCGGGAGGATCTATCATCGAGCTTACACCGACGGAAGCTTTCACGCTATTCAAGAAGGTCGCGGATAATGACACGTGGGCGTCATCCGGGCGCCTACATCCGGTTCAACCCACGGGGAACGTCAAAGGAGTCTTGCAAGTGGAGAAGGAGAACATACTTGAAGGCAAGATCGACTCGCTCATGAGGAGGTTGGAGAAGATGGAGATGGAAAAGAAAGAGGCTCAAGACTTGAAGGCCGCCAAGGCAAGGTCCACATGCGAAGAATGTGGAGAGTATGGCCATGTCCGCAAAGATTGTTCGGAGGAAGCCAAAGTGCTCGACTACATGAGGAAGGGAGAATTGCCGAACTTCCGCTACGGGCAAGGTAGGCCTCAATTTAATGCAAGCTCATCTATTCCTAACGCGGTTCCACTTCGGATACAATTGAAGGAGTTCATGGATGAGCAAGCTAAGATCAACAAGGACACCGTCACCAAGTTCAAGACCATAGACAAGGTGTTGGAGAACATCGATAGCAAAGTGACGGAGGTTGGAAGTTCCAATCATCAAGTGCTCAACATGATGAAGATGCTCGAGACGCAAGTTGGACAACTTGCGGGGCGCCTCACTAATGATGAAGGGAAGCTTCGGGACAACCCAAATGTCCCGAATCGGTGAAGGCCATTCAAACGCGTTCGGGGAAGGAGACCGAAGATCCGGAATGTTCCGCGGGAGCAAGGAAGCTTAAACCGTCCACCGAGGTGGAAGGAGTTGCTAAAGAGAAGGTTACGGGGATCGTCACCGAGGAACCCGAATTCGAGATGCCGGAGGAAGACACGAGGATACCGCAACTCAAGCCACGCTACTTCCGAGGTAAACTTGACAACCACTTCGAGAAGTTTGTGGAAGTTGTGCGTAGACTTAGCATCAACATGCCATTACTAGATGCCCTACAAGTACCTACATATTCTCGTTACTTTAAAGACATACTTGCAAATAAATATGAGATAGCAACACTCGGGGTAGATCATGTCAAGATGTCCGAGGAGTGTAGTGCGGCTATCGCTTATGGGCTAGAGAAGCAAAAAGACCCCGGGTGCCCTACAATTCCATGTTCGGTTGGTTCTTTCAACTTCGAGAAGGCGTTATGCGACCTTGGAGCTAGTGTGAGTGTCATGCCGAGGGATGTGTTCGAGAAGCTACGCCTACCGATGGAGCCTACGGGAATATGTTTGGAGTTGCGAGACAACTCCATTCGCTATCCCTTGGGCATTGCTTGAAGATGTACCCGTGAAGATTGGACACCACTTCATCCCCGTCGACTTCGTTGTGCTCGAGATGGGAGAGAGGGAGAAGCCGCCGCTCATCCTAGGGAGGCCGTTCCTCAAGACCGTGGGAGCTACTATTGATGTTGGCAAGGGGGAGATCATGTTCGATATCAACGGAGAAAGGAGTTCCTTCAAGTTCCGTCCAAGGATTGAGGCATGCAACATGATTGGAGTGAAGGGAGAACCAAAACAAACGGAGGGGCTGAAAAAGAAGAAGGAGCCGAAAAAAATGAACGTAACGAAAATCAAAGAAGGTGTTGCATCCGTCAAGACAAAGGAAGAGAAGCCGCCCGTGAAGACCAAAAAAATGACTAAGCCAACTAAGCCGGAAGACAAGCCCGCGCCCAAGATGGTGCGGAAGTGGGTACCCAAGATTGCAACGCCCGCAAAGAGCGTTGATCCGGAGTAATCAAGTGAAGAAGTCTAGCTATAGACTATAAACGAAGCGCTAGGCGGGGAGGCAACCCGTTTCGTCGAGTCAAGAATAAGCTACGGGAGGACAACCCGATTCCAGGTTTTTCGAGTATTTTTAATAATTTAGTTTTTGAGTTTTACTACGCAAAGACATTAGACTTAGAAGTGGTTGAACAATATTAGAGACATAATTCTTGATTGAATGTTTGATTTATCATAAACCCTTTTGCATGAACCCTCCTATGTGTTTATTTGATTCTTTTCTTTTCGAGAAACCTCAACCAAATAATTTCAGAACCTTAACTCAACCTTTCACCCTCATTATGGTGCTGAGGTTGACTTATTTTTCATGCTAAAACCACACGAGTAGAGCCACGATTTATGTTTAAGTGTTAATAAAATTCAGCACGTGGTAGGACTCGCGTGAACCTAGAAATCAAAGCTTTTGGTTGGTTTTAAAAATCTTTATCCTTGGTTTCTCTAGGATTAGAATTTTTCTAAGCCTATTCTAATTTTGTTTTATTCAAAATCTTTCTTATTTAGCCAAAATTAGAACCTAAACCTATGCCCCCATGATCAAGCCGGGGAAAACGTTCGCTCTCAACCGATGAAAGCAAACTATACCGGTGAGACCGAAACCGACGTAGTCGAAAAATATTTTCGACTTACATTTGTTTTTAATGGTTTAAAAACTTCTCTAAAATTATGTTTGAGCTCTTGCATGGCTCTGAAAAATATTTTAAATTTCGAATTAGAGGAGTGCTTAACCTTAAACACACCTAAATGGAGGCAATCTAGTTTGAATTAATCATGCATGCACCATTGGATGCCCTTTTATCAACTTTCACCAATTCCACATGCAAAGGACAAGCATGGTGGGCAGCAAGCATCAACTTTGCAGGATTTTCATGGTGGCATGTGAAGCAAGTGGAGCTAGGGAGCATGGACATGACCCAAAGCACGGAGCATCAAGTGGGAGGACCAATAATTCAAGAAAAGGAGTGGACGAGAGCGTTTGGGCGGTGCAACTCGTGGAGCATGTTGACGGTGTATTTTGGTGCACCTAGCATGTTCATTACACTTTGGTTTGGATTTGATTATGGAACTAACCCGCCACTAGGCACACTAATCATATAACAAGTTCATCTTTGTGCATGCATTTGGAAGTGTTATGTTTATGTAGGAAAACATGGACATAAAGGACGGATTCGCAATAAGTTCAAAGGAGCATTCATGGAGTCTTGTTCGTGTTCATGAGCTCGCTGAAATTACTTCCAATGGTGGTGAGGACCGAAGTGCTACGAGGAACACCCCGGGGATTGAAGCGTAAAAGATCAAACTTCATGCAAAGAGAGCCTCCATCTTGATCGTGAGGATAACGGCGTCAAAATCATCCAAGTGGAGGGGGCAAAGTAGATAAGTGCACGAGGACCCACGGAGCAAAAAGGGCGACCGAACCGGGCCGAGCCCGGGCTGGGCCGGCCGGCCCGGGCGGGCCGGCCCGGGCGGGCCGGCCCGGCCCACTTCGGGCACCGGTTCGGTCCCGTCTTCCTTGCCCTCGAAGGATCTTCGACCCTAAAACCCCCGACGCGCCGCCAACACAGGGAGAGGAGTTTATTCGCACCAGAAGGCCATCCACAAGCTAGAGAGAGAGGAGGAGGATCTCCGGCTGGAGATCAACCACCTCGAAGGAAGCACCCTCTCGTGGAGAAGAAGGAAGACACCGGCGCAAGGGAAACCATGATCAACGGTGCTATGATCGGCACCTTGATGGGGTAATCTTCTCATTCGTCCATGGGTTGTAATCGATCGTGAGATGTAATCGCACTTTGTCGGATTATCTATCTATCATCTTGTGTTGAATATACTTTAATGCTTAAGGCTTGCAACCGTGCCGTAGAGGGAGTAGAGCTCCAATGCTTCCTTGGATCCATTCAATACGCCGTGGCCATCAAAGGTCTAGTCATGAATACCTTCGCGTAGTGACGAGTACGAGAGGAGGAAAAGGGCGAAACCATGGTCACATCCCCGATAGATTAGATTGGTTTTCATGTCTTTAAGCGATTGCATGCTCAAGTATCGTAGACCCGTGGGCGAGTGTCTTCTTCCTTGATTGTTTATCATTCTCTCTAGTGTAGTTTACTTGTTTTCTAGTATAATATAGTTAGGGTTTTAGTAGCTAGTGTGTCGTTTTTGATCGAACGCTTGTAATCCCCTTGCTCCGCGGATTGACAAGAACCTTGGGAATCCCGTGGTGAGAAAGGTGTGGGGTCCGTACGCTTGCGGATCGTAGAGGGATACGTCTTTTATCCGTCAACAAGCCCCTTTTTCTGGCGCCGTTGCCGGGGAGCAAGTTAGTTTACATCGTTTGATCTGCATCTAACGTAGTTTTATATTTTAGTTCATCTTTTATTTGCTTTATCTAACATATATTATCAGAAAAACACTTGTTTCTTTTTTGTTTTTGTTTTTATCTTATTGTCTAGATGGAGTTCGCGAATCAACCCGTGGAAGAACCGGAGAAATCATTAAGGGATTACGCTAGCCCTCGATGTGAAGACATAAAGGTACAAGAGTCGGATTCGAAGCTCGAAGCGACCAAGTATGAAATTAAATCCAAGATCATGAAGATGGTGGCGGAAAACCCATTTGAAGGGATGGTTACGGAGAACCCATATAGACACATAAGGGATTTCACGACAATATGCAACACGGTGCGTCAAGAAGGAGTTCCCGATGAATGGTTCAAATGGAATCTCTTTCCCTACTCACTTGCCGGCAAAGCAAAGACATGGTATTCGGTTGCGTCCTTTGAAGTTGAAGGCAATTGGAACAAGTTGACAAAGAAGTTTTGCGAGAAGTTCTTTCCAATGAGCAAGGTTCAACATCTAAGGAGGCAAGTGATCAATTTCATGCAAGGAGAAGAGGAAGGGATAGACCAAGCACGGGGAAAGGTTTAATGAATTAATCGAACAAGGACCAAAACCCGGCTTCACCGGTGACGTACTCTTGCATACATTTTTCTTTTCCCTAACCCCTAGTTGCATGCGACACGTTGAAATGTGTGCAGGTGGGGATCTCATGGAGAAAACACTCACGGAAGCCGCCCAACTTCTACAAAAAGTTAGTAAAGCGGCTGCCATGCGAAGAGATTGGGAAACAAGACTTGCGGAAGAGCCGGAATTCAATTCAAGGAAGAAAAAGCTTGCTGATTTTTCTAAAGAGGCGACCCCGGAAGTCACAAAAGAGGAGCCAATCATGGAAAAGCTTGAACAAGAACACATCAAATCAAGAACTACACCAAACGTCGACTTCGTCGCACCAAATGAGACGAACAAGAGAAGCATGTCAAGCGCGAAGCCACTAAGGGAGTTCGAGCCGATGGATTGGGTTCCTATTGATTACGGAGAAGTATTCGACAAGAGAAGACCATTCCCTAATCAAAAGGGAATGGCAAGAGCATTGGAAGTCGATTTCCCACCGGAGAAGAAAGCTGAAAATTCATACGACCTCGAAACCACCGGTGAGATTTTTGAAAAGCTCTTTGGAGATGACGTGGTGGATCCGGAACATATTGCCGAGGTGAAGAGGATCATGGGGATCAAGCCCGAAGCATCACCATACGCTCGCCTTGCTGAAATTTATTCGATCGGATCCGAAGAAGAAGAGAAGATGACGCCGCACTTGAGTTGCGAGATCAACGGAGTTCAATGCAAAGCTTTATGCGACATCGGAGCCCAAGTAAGTGTTCTATCTTCTAAAATTTACGATAAAGTTCAATACCACAACCTAGACTTAGCTCCAACATCAACAAAATTAATTATGGGAGATGGTAGAACTATCAAACCTCTAGGTATTGCTTGCAACATGAAAGTAAAAATCTCTAGAAACTATATACCAACCGATTTCTTTGTTATTGATGCTTACCATGGTAATTCTGATCATATAATCTTAGGTAGGCCTTTTCTTAAGTTGGTTGATGCCGTGTTAGATGCCGGAGAAGGCAAAGTAACAATGAACCTTAATGGAACAAAGTACACATATAACTTTCTTCGTGCTTCTAAACACCTTACTCCTTTTCCTCCCGAAGATTAAGAAATAGATGAGATAGATAGTCTTTGTTTTGTTGAAACCCTTAGAGACCCTCGCAAAGAGCGATGGAAAATCAAATTAGTAATCAACAAGATGAAGAACTAGAGGAAGCAACAAAAGGCTTAGAGCCGCATGATGGTAGCGTAGAGGAAGAGAAGTTCGAAGACATAGGAGAAATCAAACCCGAGGAGCCACAAGTGCCCGAAGTAGACCTTAAAGCTTTGCCCAAGGGATTAAAATATAAATTTTTGGGCCCGGACAAAACTTATCCAGTCATTGTGAGCGACGAGTTGAGCCCCGAAGAAAATGAAGCGTTGCTGATTTTATTAAAAAAACATAGGAAGGTGATTGGATATTCAATTAATGATCTCAAAGGTATTAGCCCAGCCTTTTGCACTCATCGTATACCAATGGAAGACCAATGTAAGCCTGTAGTGGACCACCAAAGGAGGCTAACCCATGCCATGCGAGAGGTAGTGAAGAAAGAGGTTATCAAGTTACTTGATGCCGGAATCATCTACCCGGTTCCGCATAGTGAATGGGTGAGCCCGGTACATTGTGTACCGAAGAAAGGAGGTTTGACCGTGGTGAAGAATGAGAAGAACGAATTGATACCGCAAAGAACCGTGACCGGGTGGCGGATGTGTATCGATTACCGTAAGCTTAACAAAGCGACGAAGAAAGATCACTTCCCCCTACCGTTCATAGACGAGATGCTCAAGAGGTTAGCAAACCACGCTTATTTTTGCTTTCTCGATGGATACTCGGGGTTCATGCAAATTCCCATTCACTCGGAAGATCAACATAAGACAACGTTTACGTGTCCTTACGGAACGTTTGCATATAGGAGGATGCCCTTCGGCCTATGCAACGCTCCGGCCTCTTTTCAACGTTGCATGATGGCCGTGTTCTCGGAATTGATCGAAGAAATTGTTGAAGTGTTTATGGATGATTTTTCCGTTTACGGGAAGACGTTCATGGATTGCTTAGCAAACTTAGAAAAGGTCCTTACAAGGTGTGCGGAGGTAGATTTGGTTTTAAATTGGGAAAAGTGCCACTTCATGGTTAAGCAAGGCATAGTGCTCGGACATGTTATATCCGAGAGAGGAATTGAAGTGGACAAGGCTAAGGTAGAGACGGTTGAGCAACTCCCACCTCCTACGGATGTTAAGTCCTTAAGGAGCTTTCTAGGCCATGCCGGATTCTATAGAAGATTTATAAAGGACTTCTCGAAGATCACTAAGCCTTTAACACACCTTCTTCAAAAGGATGTGGCTTTCGACTTTGATGAGAAGTGTCTAGCGGCATTCTGGACCTTGAAAAATGCGTTGGTGAGTGCTCCCATCATCCAACCTCCGGATTGGAGCCAACCTTTCGAGATCATGTGTGACGCAAGTGACTACGCCGTAGGCGCGGTCTTGGGACAAAGAAAGGAAGGCCGAGTTCACGCCGTTTACTACGCCAGCAAAACTCTTAGTGGGGCACAATTAAATTACGCTACTACGGAAAAAGAGTTGCTAGCGGTGGTATTCGCTTTCGAAAAATTCAGATCTTACATCGTGAACTCAAAAGTCATTGTTTACACCGATCACGCAGCTATAAAGTATCTCTTGGCTAAGAAGGAAGCTAAACCACGTTTGATTCGTTGGATCCTTCTTCTCCAAGAGTTCGATGTTGAAATTCGTGATAAAAAGGGGGTGGAAAATGTTGTGGCCGATCATTTGTCTAGGATGAATCGTGGGCAAGATGATAAAGAGCCCATAGAAGATAAGATGAGAGATGACCACCTCTATAGAGTGCTTGATAAAGATACTTGGATGATCGACATCATTCGAGCAATTCGAAAGATGCCCCTCGATCATCTAGACAAAAACACTCAAAGGAAGATAATTTCTGAAAGCAAGAAATATTTTTGGGATGCACCATACCTCTTCAAGCTTGGCAATGATGGAGTGATGAGAAGATGTGTGCCAAGAGAAGAGAGGCTTGAGATTCTAAGGAAGTGCCACTCGGCGGAGTACGGTGGGCATTATAGCCATTTTCGAACCGAAGCCAAGGTATGGTCGAGCGGATTCTATTGGCCGGAGATGCATGAAGATACTAAAAGATATGTTGCGTCATGCCCCGAATGCCAAAGAACCGGAAACATCTCTCAAAGGAATTCTATGCCTTTGAAATACAACTTGCAAGTCGACATATTCGATGTTTGGGGCATAGACTTCATGGGGCCTTTTAAAAACTCATTTGGATTCGAGTATATACTTGTTATGGTTGATTATGTATCCAAGTGGGTAGAGGCTATACCATGTCGTAAAGCTTCCACGGACGAGTCCATCACTATGATCAAGAACGTGATTTTTCCCCGTTTCGGTACACCGAGAATCTTGATAAGTGATGGAGGAACTCATTTCACCGGGAAGAACTTCAAAAAGTGCTTGTCCAAGTTGGGAATTGAGCATAGGGTCTCCACGGCCTATCACCCACAAACCAACGGACAAGCGGAGACGTCAAATAGGCAATTAAAAAGCATACTCAACAAGACCATAGAGAAGGGAGGCAAGGATTGGTCAAAGAAATTAGACGGAGCTTTATGGGCTTATCGAACGGCGTTTAAAACACCGATAGGTATGACCCCTTATCAATTCGTCTATGGAAAAGCTTGCCACCTTCCGGTTGAGTTGGAACATAAAGCCTATTGGGCGATAAAAGAGATGAACCTTGATCTCGATGCCGCGGTGGTGAAACGAAGGATTCAAATAAGCGAGCTAGAGGAGTTGAGGTTGAAAGCTTATGAAAATGCAAGCATATACAAGGAGAGAATCAAAAGGTGGTATGATAAAAGATTGAAGAAAAAAGAATTTAAAGAAGGAGATAAGGTCCTCCTCTACAATTCGAGGTTTAAAACCTTCGGAAAGGGGAAATTGCAAAGCAAGTGGGACGGACCTTATGTTGTGCATTCGGTGTTCTCCAACGGAGCGGTAACCATTATGGATATAAACGGCGATCAATTTGTGGTGAATGGACAGCGGCTTAAGGTTTACTACGAACCCGACGTCGTGCCCATTCATCATGTTGACGTCTTTACCATGGAGGAAGAGCCCGAACGTCCCGCCTAGGACGAAAAACAAGGCACCAACTTCTCGTAAATAATTTTTCTTTTAGCTTTCGGGAGTTTTTCGCGAAGATTAACCGGGCCAACTTTTTCCCATGGGCGAGGACGAAAAAAATAGGGCGGTGTGCAAAAACCCGGACCGGCCCGGCCCCCGAGGCGGGTGGGCCGGCCGGCCCGATCGGATCGGCCCGGTGGTGGCCCGATGCCCGATGTCCCCGAATTTCGCCCGAATTGCTCCTTTTTGACTTCCTTGTTTGGTCGGAAAATTTTAAGGGAAGTGTAAAAAAGGAAAATAAGGTTCCCGGGGCTTTTCTATCGGGACTATATATTTGGCCGAATTGGGAGCTCGAGAATCAAACCTTTCAAGCAATGTGTTGCACCCTTGTAGCAGCCATTGAGCCTCCAAGAAGCTTAGAGTTGAAGGTAGAAGCCAAGAAGCCATCGATGGAGGAGGCGATGCGATGCGAGGTCAAGCTACCCGTCAAGAGGACCGCACGTATCCGTTGCGGAGGACGTGTCCCGACCGGAGCTCTTGCATCTCGCAACCCCGTCAAAGGAGAGAAGGTCCCTACACCCGTTCGAAGGTCGGCACGTCTCCAAGGCATCAAGCGCAAAGATTACAAGGAGGTGTCGCCGGAGCCTAAGGATTATGGGGATAGCGACTACTCCGACGATCGTAGCCCGAGCTCGTGGGCGGCTGCCGGTAGAGACGATGATGATTGGGATGAGCATCCTTATGAAAGGACTCCCGAAGGCCCCAACGGCGACGGCAACGGCGGTGGCGAAGGCGACAACAATGGAGGTGGCGACGACGGTGGTGACAACGGTGGAGATTATGGCGACGACGACCCCTTCGGATTGCATCCGGTGTGCTGTCGAGTTTGCCGTCAATCCATCGCAGCTCTCTACGCGTCGGCCGACGAATGTCTTCAAACCATGGAAGCGATGAAGCAGCGTATGGAGGACTTGGAGCGCGTAGTTGAAGATGACTACAAGTTCCTTAACCGCAACGTGCGCAAACTTTTCGGCATGGTTGGAAACATGAGAGGCAAGTGGTGCAAAGCTTGCTCGAAGTACCACTAGATCTAGTTTTCCCCTTTGGTTTTTGTAAGATACGACGAGGACGTCGTATGTTTTAAGTGTGGGGGAGAGCTAGCTCGCTAGCCTTAGCTTTTGAACTTCAAGTTTAGGTTCGGTTTAATCTTCGTGTGAGAGTCTTAGTGTTTTAATGAGTCTTTAGTTTTCGAATCTGTTTTTAAATTTTTGCAAGTGTCTTAAATTAGTGTTGAGTCAAGAAAACCAAATAAAAAGAGTCTTTATATATATCTTTGTGTTTTATGTATTGTTTATCCTTATTTACTTGTTTGTTTAATCTTCGATTCTTGATATATGAGCACAAGTATGTGGTTTGAAAGACGTTTACCGTGGTGCTTAGTGGAATTGCTACTACTTAAAGTACCCATACCGCACTTCGATCTTGAGCTTCACATGCTAGTTGTGCTATTTTCGATGCAAAAAATTGGAGGATTTCAGTTCTGAAAATTATTTTAAAACCCTTGTAATAAAGGTTAGCAAAACCTCTTTTTCCAAGATGAGAGTAAGAAAGAATTCCTATCCAAAGCCAAGTTTATTTTTTTCGCTCCACCATAAGTGTGATTAGCACGATGAGTTAGGCTAGGACCCTTCTCTCTTGGTGAGTTTTAATTTCGAGCAATGATCATGTCCTTGTGCTTATCTTTTGTTGCTAGCCTCGTCATTTATTCAGTACATGACTTTCACAACGAAAGTCATGAATACGCCGGATTCCATACCCAACCCTATACATCTCTTTTGTACATCGTATTCCTTGAACACGACCTATTTTCAAAGTTTCGTCTCGTCTCTAGCATGATTTATTTAAAAATTTCAGATTGTATGCATGCGATGAAAGGGAGAATTAAAAGCTTTGAAAAGTTGTCAAGAGAGAGAAAAATAAAGAGAAAAAGTATGTGTATGGAAAAGAAAGAAAGAAAGAAAGAAAAATCATATGTGAATGAAAAAGGAAAAAAAAGAGAGAAAGATGAGTTAGCAATGAAGATATGAGAGGGATAGGTCAAGTGAAAAAAAAAATAAAGTGTAAGGAAGGATGCCACGTTGATTGTGAGACGAAACTTTTACTTTATTTCCAACCATGTGCAATCCGACAACGAGGACATCATTGGTGCCTTGTAGTCACAATTTTCTTTTGCCCTTGCACATGTCCACCATTCTAAATCTTCTCATCCTTGATATCCCTACATATGGTTAATTCTCATGATCATTGGCTTTGAAAGGTAGACAACCATTAGAGGAAGTTCTTAGTTTGACAATACTTGTGTTGATTGCGCTAGCCCTACCTATAGCTCCACTTTTACATGATATATGAGAGATTAATGGGAGGTGAGAGTTTTATAAAATTTGGTTAGGATAGACACTTCATATGAGTGACTTGAGAGAGCTTGGAGAAAGGTTTTTGTCTAATACTTGTTGCGGGAGTTTTTGTTTTGAAAATCATAAAAACCCTCCGATGGAAGCAAAGAAGTAAGTATGGCTGAAATTGGAAGCTTCGAGTGAAGAGTTTGAGTTGTGGGGTAAATCTTGACGTGGTAAAAATTCTAAATGCCCATGTTTGTGTTTGATTATCATTACTTTTTGTTTATGTATTAAAGATGAAGGGATTGACTAACTTGTGAAGAAGGATAAGTGGTACACGATTACACTCCTTGGACGAAGTTCTTTTACGAGTACTTGCTCGAGGACGAGCAAGAGCTAAGTGTGGGGGAGATGTTGACGATGTATTTTGGTGCACCTAGCATGTTCATTACACTTTGGTTTGGATTTGATTATGGAACTAACCCGCCACTAGGCACACTAATCATATAACAAGTTCATCTTTGTGCATGCATTTGGAAGTGTTATGTTTATGTAGGAAAACATGGACGTAAAGGACGGATTCGCAATAAGTTCAAAGGAGCATTCATGGAGTCTTGTTCGTGTTCATGAGCTCACCGAAATTACTTCCAATGGTGGTGAGGACCGAAGTGCTACGAGGAACACCCCCGGGGACCGAAGCGTAAAAGATCAAACTTCATGCAAAGAGATCCTCCATCTTGATCGTGAGGATAACGGCGTCAAAATAATCCAAGTGGAGGGGGCAAAGTAGATAAGTGCACGAGGACCCACGGAGCAAAAAGGGCGACCGAACCGGGCCGAAACCGGGCTCCGGGCCGGCCGGCCCAGGCGGGCCGGCCCAGCCCACTTCGGGCACCGGTTCGGTCCCGTCTTCCTTGCCCTCGAAGGATCTTCGACCCTAAAACCCCCGACGCGCCGCCAACACAGGGAGAGGAGTTTATTCGCACCAGAAGGCCATCCACAAGCTAGAGAGAGAGGAGGAGGATCTCCGGCTGGAGATCAACCACCTCGAAGGAAGCACCCTCTCGTGGAGAAGAAGGAAGACACCGGCGGAAGGGAAACCATGATCAACGGTGCTATGATCAGCACCTTGATGGGGTAATCTTCTCATTCGTCCATGGGTTGTAATCGATCGTGAGATGTAATCGCACTTTGTCGGATTATCTATCTATCATCTTGTGTTGAATATACTTTAATGCTTAAGGCTTGCAACCGTGCCGTAGAGGGAGTAGAGCTCCAATGCTTCCTTGGATCCATTCAATACGCCGTGGCCATCAAAGGTCTAGTCATGAATACCTTCGCGTAGTGACGAGACGAGAGGAGGGAAAGGGCGAAACCGTGGTCACATCCCCGATAGATTAGATTGGTTTTCATGTCTTTAAGCGATTGCATGCTCAAGTATCGTAGACCCGTGGGCGAGTGTCTTCTTCCTTGATCGTTTATCATTCTCTCTAGTGTAGTTTACTTGTTTTCTAGTATAATATAGTTAGGGTTTTAGTAGCTAGTGTGTCGTTGTTGATCGAACGCTTGTAATCCCCTTGCTCCGCGGATTGACAAGAACCTTGGGAATCCCGTGGTGAAAAAGGTGTGGGGTCCGTACGCTTGCGGATCGTAGAGGGATACGTCTTTTATCCGTCAACGAGCACGCGGGCGGGGAAAGTTGCAGAGGCAAAATGATCATGCTCGGGAGAAAGACGAGGCGGGGAGGAACCGGAGGACCCCCGGCCGGCCGGCCAAGGCCGGCCGGCCCGACCTATTTAAGGAGCCCCCCGGCTCCCGTTTTCTGCAGCAAGCTTCCCTCTCCTTCCCTTGTTTGTGTGTTCAAGTTTGTGTGCTCGAACCTCCGTAGACATAGCCAACCATCCCAAGCTTGATAGCTTAAGAAAAAAATCCACATCCTTAATCCACTCAAAGTCCACATCCGAAGCAAAGAGTTTAAGTGCCTAGTTTACCGGTTGCAACCCGGAATCTTAGTTGAAGAAAGAGTGCAGCAACCATGTGGAAGAAGACCACAAGTCTCTTCTCCAAGAAGAAGAGTTCGTCGTCGTCCAAGCCGTCATCAACCACGTCTTCGAGGAGGCACTCGGTTTCCGAGTCTCCCGGAGCATGGAGACGGACACGGCACCACGAGAGGAGGAACGATGCTCTCCTCCTTGGTGGTATGAGGGCTGCGAGAAGCACTTCCATGAGGTTCACCGAACCTCGTGGGCACACGGAGGAGCAGCCTCGCGCCACCACGACGATCGACTCGCTCAACCGCACCACCTCCTTACACCCCGACACACTCTTCGTACGGCTTCATCATCTTGTCGGCGGAGGAGGAGGAGAGGCTCGCCAATCTTGAGAAGAGGCTTGTGCCGAACGTCGAGTTCGACGACCAAGCACTCTACACCTTGGGTTTTTGCACCGACATATACTATATGTTGGGGCAACTCGGATGGGTGCAGTTCTCCAACGGAATATCGGTGGACACCCATTTGGGTTATGCCTTGGAAATTTTGATGACTATTGCACCCATCGTTGATGATGATGGGGTGCAAAGCTTGTCATTCCGTTTGGAGGGAATCGAACAAGTGGTTCCCTACGAGCACGTTAGAGAGCTGCTTGGATTCCACAAGGGAGCTCCGGAGAAAGTTGACGTGCCACCCGCATGTTGGCGGGATTTTGGAACATGATCTCCGGAGAAGCCCATCAACAACGCAATTGCATCCGCAACCCCATTATCCGGATATTTCACTCTTGGATGTGCAAGAGGGTATTGGGGAGGATGAAGGAAACAAAGGTGACCGACACGGAGTTGAATTGGCTATACTCGGCTTTAATTGCCGGGCAGCCAATAGACCCCTCTTACCTCATGATCAACCGTTGGTGTTGTGAAGCAACATCGGGGGCGGGTAATATTGGTTCGGGGTGTTACCTCTCCATGTTGGCCTTTTCCTTGCGACCGGGGATCGCAAGAAACCCCGCTCACCTTTTGCGTGGTACCTCTCTCGGTTTTGAGTATTTGCGGCAAGGCAAATACATTAGTGGAGATGAGAGAGGAGGTTATCGGTTGGCCATAGTAAACCTACCCCTTCCGAATGAGAGGCTTAGGCTTTTCACCGAAGGAAGGGAAGATTGGTTGGAAGAGGGATTACTTGTCCCTGCAAGAAAGAACAAAAGAGGAAGAATCGTAGAGGAGGGAACATCCTCCGCACAAGCGAGTGGAGCACAACCCAATGTGCAACCATTCGGCGGGGTCCCTCCTCCGCCAAGTTATTACGGAGGGTCACAAGGACAAGCATGGGGTGGTGGTGCACCGGTACCCCCACAAAATTATGTTGTGCCCAACGCTAACTTCGCGGAGTCCTACGCTCATCATCCCCAACCACAACAAAGCATGGCCATTATTGGAGAGTATGCTGCAAGAAATGCTCAAAACATCGCAGCCATCCAAGCTAACGCAGCTCAACTCGGTGAAGGCAACGCAAATATTGCCTTTGAGCTTGGACGCCTTCACCTTGTGGAGCCAAACCAATTCGTCGGAGGAAATGTCCAATCATATTATGAGCAAGGGTATTATTATCAAGATTATCAACATCAACCACCGGCGGAGGACTAGAAGATTTAGGAACTTTAGTTTTCTTTTCTTTTGTTTTTCTCTCGTAATTTTCAGCTTTTGCTTATGTGTGTTTGCGTAGTATTTTCTGTTTTTATTTAAATTTCAGCAAGCATGTTTGTTTATTTTCAGTTTGTATTTCAACTTGATGTCACCATTAATAAAGACACCACCTTGATTATATCATTGGAAAAGTTACAAAATTCGTGCCATGACGATATATGATTAAAATTGCAGCTTTGTTCATCTTTGTAGTTGATTTATGCATGTTTAAGCTAGTGCTCTCTTAAAAATACAGATCTGAATTTATTTAAATACTAGCTTAATTTTCAGCGGAGGTTATGATTAAAATAAAGACCCATAGTGTTTTATGTGCTCTCAAGTTATGAATAGATTAAAGATGTCTTTTATGCTCAAAAATATCGCTAACCTTGTCACAAATATCACTTATGTGTTGCTCAACCTATCCAAGGCCTTATATATATTTGAGTGCATAAACCTTAGTGTACAAGATTTATTTTTGAGTGCGTTATTGCAGGCCATGATTTCTCTGGCCCGAGACTAAGAAGCTGGTCATTCCATTTTTGCGTATCTATCTTTTTGCTAGCCTTTTATCCGTGCATTGTGTATCCCCGCATCGGTGATCTCACAAACTTCGCCGGATATCCACCCTTAAACCAAATATCATCTTTTGTGATTACCTCCTTGACCACAACCTATCGTTGAGAATGGATCATCAATTCAAGAAAGATCGCAAGACGGTGCCAACATTGAAGATTTCAAGTATCTCTCCAAGGAAAAATACCCCGGTACCTACCTTATTTTTCGCCTCTTTGCTCGAGGACGAGCAACGTCTAAGCATGGGGGAGGAGGTAGGTACGGTGCAGTTTTAGAGTTAAAAGGGGAATATAAAAAAATGACGATGAAAGAAAACAATCCAGCGATACTCATGACTTTCAAGGTAAAGAAAGAAAAAAATATATATATATATGAAAGAAAAAAAGAAAGAAAGAAAGAAAGAAAGAAAAGAATGAGAAATATGAGAAAGAGAAAAAATTTTGTGCGTAAAGTGAACTCCCCGGTTCTCTAAAAAGTGCATTCAAGGCTTCAAGTTAAACAGATCCATTCTCATTTTCCAACCATGTGCAATCCGATAACGAGGACTTCCTTTGTGCCTCGGGATCACTCTTTGCCATTTGCACATGTCCACTCATCTAAAAGTGTGTGTATTTTTCTCTTTCCCCTCCTTGATTTTACATTATTTTCCAATGACCTTTTTGACGAGTCTCGGTAAGACCATGAGAAGCTTGTCTTGTTTTGACAACACCTCATTTATAAAATCTTGTTAGGACTAAACTTTCCCAAAGCTCCATATAAAGCCTACCACATATATATGAGAGGGAAAGGAGTAGAATATATAGGCTTGAGAGACAAGTGAGATGAGAGTTCATGAGCAATACATAAGATGATTTAAATTTGTGAACTTGGTTTAGCTTTTCTTTATCTCGTTCTTTATTTCAAAAATTTTGAGATCTATTTAAAACTTTGTCAGCATGTTAATACTTGTGGGATAGGCTTAATAAGAATCTACCCTCCGTAGAGATGAAGGCTAGTACATTATGGAACTTTAATGAATTAAAATTTTGAGAGCATTATGTTTTCTCATGTGTAATCAAGTGCAAAGTTTAAACATTGTTTAGCAATGATGATATTCATCGAAGGCTTACTCGAGGACGAGCAAGGTTTAAGCATGGGGGAGATGTTGACGGTGAAAATCCGTCAACCTAGCCATGAGTTTACCTTCGGTGTTGGCATGAGTTTTATACCTTATCCATTGGTACTAACCCCCGTGGTATAACAAGTTCACGTGTGCATGTCGGTTTTGGAGTTTAATGTTTATGCAGGGTTTTAGTGTTGAATGCAAGACTTTCGGGATAAGTTCATCAAGCACCTCATGACAAGACCTTGAAGCCCCGAACAAGTCATGCAATGAAGCAAACTTAACTCCAAGAAGCCAGGGACTTGATCCGAGAAGACGACAGACTCCGAGGACCTGACCAGAAAAGTGCTGAATCTTGCAAGACAAGGAGTTGAGTCCAATTCGGAGAGAAACAGACGACATGGACCTACATGCAGAAGGGGGAAACATCCATGAAGCAAGGGAACCGACGTGGGGCAAAGGAGCGCTCGGGCTGGGCCTGAATGGGCCCAGGCTGGCCGGCCCGGTCCGGCCCGGCCCGTGCCCATTTTGGGCCCAAATTCGCTCTCCTTTGCCCTAGCCGCCAATCGGGCTATTTATAGTCCCCCGACCGAGAGCCACGCGAGAGAAGATTTCGTCTTCGGCCGCCGAGAAGCGAGAGAAGAGAGGGACACCATCTCGGAGAGGAGAGGGTCGAGCTAGTTGACTAGGGTTTCCCTAGCCGACGTGGGAACCTTGCACGAAAGACCACGTCGGAGTTCCCGGAGCTAGAAGCAAGATCAAGGAAGGATCCCGGCGGTGATCTTGTGTATGTATCATTGTCATAGTTGAATTATCAAGTTGAATCTTTTCTTAGCGATCAAGTGTTTCCTCGAAGATTTCGTTTTTCGATCGGCTTTGCTTATTCCAATTCTATTCGTACGATAGATTACATAGGGTGTTCTTGTAGCCGCGGTGGCTAGAGGTACACGCCGGATCTTCCGAAATAATCTCGACTTGTCTTTTGACTCGCCCTAAGCTCCCCGCATGAATAGGGATACGTTGTGACGAACGGGGGTCTTGAAAGGCGGTTGTTTTCGGATTTGGACGGGAAACCACGATTTAAAGAGGCTTTTATTAAGATTCGATTTGCTACTTCTTCTCTTGCTTGGAACTTCAACAAAAGGCTTACCCCGATCCCTCTAGATCGGTTTATCTACCTAATCTTACTTTGTTTTCTCCGGTTTTTAGTAGATTAGATCTGTTTTGTGTCTTTTACTTAGATGCATTAGGTTTCTTTTATCGAAGATTGAAGTTACTTGGCTTTAATAGATTAAGTCTTGCGTCACACATTTGTTCCACGGATTCGATACCTTGGGTTCACCACTCGAGGGAAGAAGGGTCCCTTGACTACGACGGGAGACTTGTACGCTTGCGAGTCACGAACGAACTTTGATACAATTATTAACCGTCAACACGGCCCCGGGAGGGTAGCACCTCAAAGAAGCGCACGATTCGAGAGCGAGTTGTTCCCTTAATTTGCTCCTTGTTTTTTCGAGGTGATCTCGCATTTTACCTCCTCCCCACCTTTCCTCTTTCAGCCTTGATCGCTTCCCGAGGAAATCATCGGGACCGATGACATGCCCGAGTACATCTCCTCCGATTCTTCCCTTGAAGCGAGAGGATGTCACGTCCGAGCAGAGAACCGCCCATCAACCGCACCGCCGCGTTCGGCACCCGGAGCATGACCTCGGGGACATCACGGCTCGTTGCCGGGCCGAGCTCGAGCGTCGCATGGCTCGGGAGGCACTAGTGGGAGGTAAATGTTTCTAACTCCTTCTTGACTTCGCGTTCACATCCGGATTTTTGCCCCTAATAACCACTCCTCTCGTCTCGGATGTCTCCGATAGGTACAACAACCTAAAAAGTGGCTTGGGACAGCTTGGTGGAGGCAAGCAAATCATGGTCACCCCCGTGCATTCCAACTTGCCGTCACGGTGGTCCGGGAGCAACCGAAGAGGGAGCACCGAAGAAGCAAAGAAAAGATTGAATCATACTTCCGCTTCTTCCTCCGGGCCTTCGCTTCCCGCCTCCTCGAAGTCCCGATCACCGGGGTTGTTGGATGTAAACCCGCAAGAAGCAGCTTGTAATGTAGTTTTGTGCTAAGGGCAATGCATCTAGGCACCGGCCATTCCTTCGTTTGGGAATTTTTTTTGTTCTAAAGGCGGCCTCGTTCTTGAGCGTCGGTACGTTCTCGTATCGGATGCATGTAATCCCAATGCCGGTGATCAACGGTCGATTTCAATACTAGGATAATATTTGTTCGAGATATCTTCCATTTATTGCAGCGAGAAAATTCTTCTCCTAGCAAAGTTTTCAACACGCATGCATTACCGGGGACGCATCCGACCACGCGAAAGAGTCCTTCCCGGTTAGGGGACCATTTGCCGAATTCACCGTATTTGGTTCCAATCGGCAATAATGCTTTCCGACCAAATCCCCTTCGCAAATTGCATAACTTTTACTTTCTTGTTGTAATACTTGGCAACCCGCAGCTTGTTCTTTTCGATGTTTTCTAGGGCTCTAAGACGGATCATGTGCAAATCTTCTAGCTCATCCATCGTTAAGCCACCGTAAGCTTTGGAGCTTAAATCTTTCTGTAAAACAACTCTCCTGGAATCTGATTGTATTTCCCAAGGTAGGACCGCATGGTGTCCATAAACCAATTCATAAGGAGATGTTTTTGTAGCTCCATGAGGGGCCATTCGGTAAGCCCATAGTGCTTCACTGAGTACCGAATGCCATCTCCTTGGCTTCTGGTCGATCTTCTTTTGTATCAGCTTGATCATGATCTTATTAGAAGCCTCTGCCCGACCATTAGCTTGGGCATAATAAGGAGAAGAATTAAACAACTTGATTCACATGCTTTCGGCAAATTCTCTCGAACTCCAAGGACACGAATTGGGCTCCTTGATCGTTGTGATTGTCCGAGGGATTCCAAACCGATAGATGATGTGCTCCTTGACAAATTCAACCATGTTTTCCGACGTCACCTTCTTTAGTGGAATTGCCTCAACCCATTTAGTAAAATAATCGTAGCAAAAAGCACAAACTTATGCCCCTTGCCGGATGGTAGATTAATCGGCCAATCGGTCTATACCCCAACCCCCGAATGGCCATGGCTTGATAATGGGATTTAATGCCGAGGCAGAACCGTTTGAATATTTCCAAACCTCCGCGCAGTCTAGACATCCCTTGTAATACTCAAAGCGAGTCCTCCAATATCGTCGGCCAAAAGCACCCGGCTTGCTCGATAACCCATTTCGTGCGGTAGGCCGATTGGTGTGCTCCACATATCCCATCATGCACTTCACTCATCATCCTTTTGGCTTCTTCGGACCCGGGCATCGTAACAACACCCCATCTAATGATTTGTAAAACAAATTATCATCCAGAAGAACGAATTTTATGGCCTTGTATCTGAGCTTCCTAGAGACCTTTCGGGATGGATCTTTCAAATAGTCAACGATCTCTTTTCTCCAATCATCCTCCGCAAGATCCGTTCCCAGTGCACATATGTTTGTAGCAAACGCTTCTTGACTCTCTTTATAACCAGAGGCGCTCTGAGCCAACCTGTTCGCTTCTTCGTTATGTTCCCTAGGAATATGCTGGAGAGTAACCAACGGAAGGCTCTTCAAGATCTCCCTGCATTCTTCGTAGTAACTCCTCAGCGCTTCACTTTTGCATTCGTATTGGCTGTTCAATTGCTTGATCACCAACTCTGAATCTCCATAAACCTCAACCAAAACAGCCCCGGCTTCTCTCAAATATTGAAGCCCCCGAAGCAATGCCTCGTACTCAGCCTGATTGTTTGTAACAGGTCGTATAGGGATAGCAAACTCAAACATCTCACCTCCGGGGCGAAATCGGCAGAATCCCTACTCCCCCACCTTTACCACATGATGACCCATCAAAAAATAAAGCCCAAGGAGTAATTTCAAGAAAATCAATTGACGGATCACGATGCTCGGTTATAAAATCCGCAATGATCCGACCTTTAATAGCTTTTGCGATTCGAACTTTAACTCAAACTCGATAAAGCCAAGATCCATTTGCCAATCCCTGCCATTCAAAATTGGCATAGATAACATATGTTTTATTACATCAAACTTGGAGTATACAACGCATTCGGCATTCAATAAGTAGTGCCGAAACTTTGTACACGAGTAGTACACGCATAGGCACAAGCTTCTCCGGTACCGAATACTCGGTTTCGGGATCAAGTAATTTTCGGCTAAGATACGCTACTACCCGCTCCTTTCCTTCGAATTCTTGAATAAGGGCCGATCCAATGGTTTGGGTATTGGCCGCCACGTACAACTTGAAAGGCTTATCCAACCGAGGAGGGACCAATCGGTGGCTCCTTCATGTATTGCCGGATCTCATCAAAAGCCTTTTGTTGTTCGTCACCCCATGTGAACTTCGATCTTTCTTGAGCTTCAAGAATGGAGAAAACAGCAAAACCTTCTATGATAGATTTGAGATGAATCTCCTTACGAAATTAATTTTGCCGAGCAGTGATTGCAACTCCTTGAGATTAGTTGGAGGGACGACTTCATCAATGGCTTTCATGCTTTTCTTGCCAACTTTAATCCCCCCTCCGTGGACCAAAAATTCCAAGAACTCTCCAGCTGATACCCCAAAAGCGCACTTGCTTGGATTCATCTTCAAACCATGCTTTCGGGTGCATTCCAAGGTCCTTTTCACGTCTTCCAAATGTGTGTCATGACTCGAGACTTGATCACGACGTCTTCAATGTAGATTTCGACAATTTTGCCGATCGGCTCGTGAAAGATGTAGTTCATGGCTCGCCGATAAGTTGCACCGGCATTCTTCAATCCAAATGTCATGACTATCCATTCAAACAAAGCCTATGTGGCCGGGACATCCGAAGGTCGTATTTGATATATCCTCTATTGCCATAAAGATTTGGTTATACCCCGCATTACCATCCATGAAACCGATGACCTTGTGTCCATGGCGGCGTCAACCAACAAATCGGCAACGGGCATGGGGTAAATATCCATAGGAGTAGCTCGTTCAAATCCCCGAAATCTATGCGGACCCTCATCTTTCCATTCTTCTTGTAGACGGGGACAATATTAGAGATCCACTCCGCGTATCCGCATGGCCGAACGAAGTTTGCATCAAGTAATCTTTCAACTTCTTTCTTCACATCGGCCAATACTTCATCCTTGTAGATTTTCCGGGCACTGCTTGTACGGTTTAAAACCGGATTTGATTGGCAACCGATGCTCAACAATGGAACGGTCCGGTCCGTGCATCTCCGAATAATCCCGGGGCGAAGCAATCTTTGTATTCCTTAAGTAGCTTGATTAATTCTTCCCCGAAGTCCGATTGCAAGTTTGCGCCGATGAATGTCGCCTTGGTTTGTCACCGCTTCCAATGTCAACTTCCTCTAATTTATTGGCCGACATGAATCCTCGCCCCAACTTGCCATCGGTGCCATCGACGGGGTTATCCATTAAAAATTGCTATAAGAGCCGACCGCTTGAATCGGCCGTTGATCACCGCCGATAGGCTCAACAGACCTTCTCCCCCGCCTTTTCTTGAGAAACAATCAATGCCTTGATATTCCCGTAAAGCCGGCTCCATATTTGCAACGCTTAAGGAGTCATCTCGCTTGGACCACCTCAATATCATCATCTACCCATTGGATGAGCCGCCGATGCATGGTAGATGGGGCGCGGCGCTTGGCGTGAATCCGGTCCCGTCCAAGCAAGAGGGTCGTAGGCTCCTTTACCTTCGATAACAAAGAAGGTCGTGAGCAGTGTTTTGGACCCGATCATCAGATCCACATGGGCGCATCCCTTGGTGTCTGAAGGATTCCCGGCGAAATCGTTCAGTATTATGCTTGTAGGTGTCGATCGTCAGGGCCCATGCCAAGTTTTCTGAAAGTGGTGTACGGCATTACATTGACCGCCGCTCCACCGTCGACAAACATCTTGGTCAATGGCTTGCCATTGACATATCCCTTCAAGTATAGCGGCCTCATGTGTCGATTTTTGGCCGGTTTGTCGAAGACAGCTTGCTTGGCTAGCACCAGCTGCGCCATCAGTCCCTCAATCTGCTCATCGTCCAGGGACGCCTCTTCCTGCACAACCCGGTTAGCGGGAGCCATAAATTCATTCGGCGAGAAAATATACCATGCATGCCGGAGCCGAACGGTTTGACCCTTCGAGTTTATCCTTTGGACGCCACACCCGTCTTGTCCGGATCCCTACCGCCTCACTTCGCGGTTCCTCAAGCGTTGAACCCTTTTTTCGACTCTTTCTTAGGCCGGGCGGGCACCATTGCCCCTTTTGCCGGATGTACTCGTCCTCGTCTTCCTCCCCGATCGGTCCACCTCAAATCAGCTTGTCTCTTCCCGGGATGATCAATGACTTCAATTGTTTGACGCCGATCCTCGCTAGGATGTATCCTTCCAATTCTTCCATGGACGGATCGGCGATTGGCGGTCTCCCGCCTATACTCGAAATACCTATCGCCGCACTCGGGGAAGTTTCTCGGCCGTGGGCGGCTTCAACCCTTCGTTCCGGCAAAGTGCTCGAAGAAAGCACAACCCCGGTGCGCGCGCTCCCGTTCGCGCGTATATTGCTCCGCATCTCTTCGTGCGCTTCCTCTTCGGCCCCGCGCCTCTCCTCCTCGTACTTTCGTGTCCGGTAGCACTCTTTCTCCAACCGGCACCGCCACTTATTGAGGAGGATGCACGTGGTCACCCCGGGTTTGGCCCCGGATGATTCCCCGATCTCGACATGGCTCTTGAGAACGCGGTGGGCTTCACCATGCACTCTGCTCCAAGGTCACTTGTCGTTCCGGTCCACTCGCCCCATCCTCGCCTTGCCCCGGGCCGAAGTCGGGACCTTGACCTTGCCCTTCTCTTCGCTTGTCACCATGTTGACGAGAAAAGCCTATCATGTTCGAGGAAAAGGGTGGCCGTCCGGTTTCATCTTGTTATCGAACTTGAGGTGTCCCTCCCGGATGGCTTTCCGGATCCTCATCCCGAAGACCCCTGAGTCGTTGATGGAGTGCGAGTTCCCTGTCATGGAAGCCACGGTAACGTTTCTCCTTTACTCCATCGGGCCGAAGCATGGAATGCCTCTCGGGCAATTTGATTCGGCCTTCCTTCACCAGAGCTCAAACAACTTATCGGCTTTAGTGATGTCGAAATCGTAGGTGCCTTTGGTCCGTTTGACCCAAAGACCGATTCATGGTCGACGGTTCTTTTCCCCACATGATTTCGGCCGCGGCCACGTCCTAGTCATCATCGAGTCCTCCACTTGGTCGGCTTTTTCCGAGAATTGATTGTAGACATCCGCCACGTCGTGCCGTTTGCCGAACCTGGCATCTTTCTTGAAGCCGTAGGCTTGGTTGCTCATCGGCCGACGGCCTTTTGGGATAGCTGACCCAGGTTTTCAAATTCCATGCCGAACAGCTTTTCACGCACGGCTGGCAGCATCCCGGCAACGGCCATGTCGGCCAACTGGTCATCTGGTAAATTCAGCGAAAAACACATGCCCTTGACTTCCCTGAACCTCCTGAGGAACTCCAAGGGCGTCTCACTGTGTCTCTGCTTCAGGGTAGCGAGGTCGATCAGCTTCTTTTCCGCGCCGCCGCTGAAATAGTGGGCGTGGAATTTCCGTTCCAGCAACTTCCATGTACCAACTGATTGAGGGGGCAAAGATGAAAACCATTGGAACGCCGCGCCCGTCAGTGACATGGGGAAGTATCTGACTCTGAACGCTTCTTCAGATGAGCACTCTCCAAGCTGCATCAGGTAGCGAGCAATATGCTCCACCGTGCTCGTATCATCCCCGCCCGAAAAACTTTGTAAATTCCGTCGGAGGCTTTACCCTTGGCGGCGAGGATCACGTTATAATACCACTCCGGGAACGGAGGCGTGTAGGCGGTGTCCTTGCATATTAGGTTTGAGGCCGAATTGATTCGCATCAAGTCGGCCATCTTCTGTGCCAAGATATCATCCTCCTGCGTGCCCGTAGCTGGTCCGTAACCCGGATTCGGGAGAGCGTCGATGGCTCCATAGTTCCCCACCTCGTGGTAGCCTCCGCCGTATAAATTCCTCTGCGCGACTGTTGCTAGCCGGGGCGATCCCGTAGCCGGAAGCGAGTGGGGCTCCGGTGTGAGCCGAATGCCGCCTCCCCGTACGTGGGCCGGTACGGGTTCGGGCGCGTTGCACGGGGTTGTCCCGTGCGCCCCGCGGTGGTGGCCGGACCGGTCGCCCTCCGCGGCCTGCAGGGGGGGGGCCGAACCGGGCCGACCTCCGGCACCTTATGGAGGAGGCCGGGAAGGCTTGGCTCCCAACGCCCGCGGAGGAGGCCGGGCCGGGCCGGCTCGCAACGGCGGTTGAGAACCGGACTCACCCATCTCCACGGTGCCTCCTTGAAGGGGTGCCTTGTTGAACACCTCGCTCCATGCCCGGACCGAAGACGACCACCATCATTTGTTTGAACGCACCCAGGAAAGCTCTATGGTGCCTCGCTTAAGACGTGGTCCGCGGTATCTCGGAATGCTTGCATGCATTCCTCCCTCCCCGCCGGGTTGTAGCGTCACTCTCCCCCCGGCAACAACACCCCGGGCATCTCATTTTTCAAGTATGGGACGCCACTCCCGTTCTTCTTGAATGACAAGCAAACACTTCGTTGGAATTGGTCCACGGCATCCTGCAGCTGTTGCCGCTGTTCCGGAGAGAGGTCTTCGACATTGACATCCATGATATCCCAGATGTCAGGCATCTTGATTTTCGGCTGTGGTCCCACCGGGCGTGCCAAAAAGTGTGTTGACACAAAATCTACACCTAGCGCCAACCACACAGCAAGCCGAACAAGTTTGCTTCACACGTGAAGAGATCACAAGACGTGCCAGTCAATTTTCCCTGAAAATTAACAAAAGACAAAGTAGTTAAATACCAAAGCTTGGAACTTGCCGGGTGGTACCAGACAGTTCCATATTTACGGCTATAGAGCCAAATAAGATGACATATAGCTATAGAGAGCTATCTGCCAGCAAACTGAAACTATTCGGGAGCTTTAAAGAGGAAAAAGTAACATAGCCGAATAGATGACGTAAGCATGACGACGAATCGGTCTTTATCTGGACAAAGATGCACGTGCGCAAGACCGTGACCGATCCCCGTGGTAATCAACATTAAATAATAAATGAGGTAAAGGCGCGAGCATAAACATGTATTAAACGAGCAAGCATAGATCCAAAGCACTAGTCTATCGTCGGGTACGACACCAAGCGAATCTATCCACCGCATGATACAACTTGCTTGGGAACGTGCCACCTTCCACAAACGAGATCTATCCACCGCATGATATGATCTAAATATGGAAAGCTAAAAGCATACAATATTTAAAGCATGAATTATGCACGTGTTTTACTCATGAAGAACATAACCGAACATGGCCGAATGTACCGATTCGGGGTCCATGAAGAAGGAACGAACATTACCAAGTAAGATAAATCTATCGATTGATTTGAAATCTAATCCACCGGATGATTAGCTCCAAAACAACCCAAAAACCTCGCATCTACCGCGTGATACCCAGTTCTTTCAAGATTTATACAAGCTTTAGCAAGCTTGAACCCGCAACACGTAACAACCTAGATCGATTCGGTTTCGGCTATCGAGAGCATGTGACCCACATGTTAATTTAGCCAAAAGGACGAACTTGATTCGCATAAGGATCATCAAAGGGATAAAGCCGATCCAAACCCATCTAGATTGGGCAAAGAGGTGTTACGTGAATTTAAACATAAAGCAAAAACTCATAGCAACACAAGGTAACTTAATGAATCTATTGAATCTTGCCAAAATTCAATAGAGCCGATAACTAGCTTCAAGCTAGATCTTAGCCTAACGCATGGCTCATGACCTAACAAGAAACCTTATTGAACCAAGCTTGAATCTACCGCATGACACTAAGCATGGTAACAAGACTACTTGCATCAGATCTAAATCCACCGCATGATACTAGACATGATACAAGGTTGCCGGTACTCACGGAGGTCGACGGATTGATGAACCCTCTCGAAGAACTCGACGACACGACAAATGGACTCTAGGGTTTGGCGTAAAGCCGGTTTGTATTGAGAATGATTTCGTATATCTGTTACATACATTCAGGGTTCATATTTATACCCTGCCACACACGACCTCGAATGGATTTGATACCTAATTTATCTCTAAGCTTGATCGCTTATCCATCCATTCGTCCTTCCGCTCGGGCCACGTCACCACATAATCCCGCAAAATCAGCTCAACAGTTTCCTTGCCGAACGGAAGCAGATAGCCGACCGCGGATTTTTCTGCCGAATGCATCTGAAGAAACCTTCCTTCCGCCGGACGATTTCTCACCGAGTTGGACCCACAAGTCGACTCCTTACCAAATTTTGGTGTTAACAGCCTACCTCCACCAATCCATGCCCCACCACTTCTCCTCAACCTAGTTCTCGTTGTCATGTCCTCCAGTGCTTGCTACCTCCACCAATCCATGCCCCACCACTTCTCCTCACCACATGCAAGAGGTAAGCGGAGAGTGAAGGGGGGGAGTGGGGGCGGTGATGTGGCAATACTACACAAAATCATTGTAGGAGCGGGTAAAATGACATTCCTAGGCGTGAGTACATCACCTGCTCTTAGCTAATTGATGGGGCGGGTAAAAGCCCCTCTTATGGAAGTGGTTTCAAGGACCGTGTGCCCGTGCCTTTGTGCCACTACTTGCGTTGTCATGGCTCCGAACTAGACGTCGCGTGCCCCACATGCCCGAGGCGGTCGAGCCTTACGCGCCGGCAGCCGCTCGCCTTGTGCCCAGGGCCCTGCGCAGACGGTTGTGCCCAATGCCGCCGGAGGGTGAGGTTAAGCCCGCACACCGATGATCGTGCTCGCGCCACCGGAGGCCGCCGTGCCGACGTACCTCGCCGCAAGCACCCGATAGCGGTGCCCCGTGGTCTGTGTCCCACTGGTCCCTCGCCGACCGCTGCTAGTGCCCATCGTCGGTGCCTGATGTTCGCCGCCAGCCTAGGATAGATTGGAAAAGAGATAGAGGATAAGTGAGTGAAGGGAGAGAGATTTAGAAGGGAGGAGCCAATTGGAAGGATGGATGGGGGATAAGGTTGACCGGTTGAGCGCCAGCCAATAGAACGCTGGGTTTGCATGTTGCGGATTGATGATGTGGACATATGTGTTTTGTTATTGAGCTTGTAATATAGTTTTGGGTCAATAAACAATTTCAAATAAAAAAAGTTGTCAACTACAAAGTTTTAGATCTAGTCGAGCTCTAAAATTTATATTTACCCGAGGTGACATGAAAAATTTTGTATTTAAAATAATATCAATCACACTTGTTCACATTTCTCGTACATTAACATATTCTTACGCATATACTCATTTATAAATTTTTCAATAGTTATGCACGGTTAGACCTTGGTAACTAATACTACTTTTAAATAGAGCTTTGATATAAAGTATTTATTCATAGGAGACTACATGAAAAAAATTGTATTAAGAAAATACATCCATTAATCTTATTCACATATACTCATACATTCACATATACTAACACACTAATATGTACATCAATTATTATTTATTTTATATACTTATATACATTTTGGTCACGGTGTCGGTTAAAACTTTTAAATAGAACTTCTTTCTACTCTATTTCTTTTGAAAAAAATGAAAATATCAATATTTTGGAACTTCATGACGTACAACAATCCGAAATGAAAAACAAGATAACTTTAAAGTGTTAGGTCTCATTGAGGTCTACAAGTTTGATGTTAAGATTTTGTATGCAACAACTCATTTGGAAATTCCGATGTTATAGATTTTTAAATTGGAGAAATTAAATGGATATTTCGAAATATTAATCTATCTCAAGTGAAAAGTAATGAATTTTTATATAAAGTTTGTATGCATTGATCCGAGATCATATGAAAAATTTATGAAGTTTTTTCCATGAGAACATTTCCTAAGCAAGTGATGACATAAATCACTTCCGGAAATGGGAATATTTCTAGGAGCATGTGATGGCATCCCTTTCACCCACATGATCATGGTATACATATGAATATTAAGAATCCACAATTAAGGAAAAACACTAAGACTCGTTAATTTGTTTGATGATCATATTTTTAGGTAATAGAACCGGTATTACCACTACCGTAAAGACGCCCTTTGCCGTGCGTTAAATGCTTTGCCGGCGGTCCAAGGACCCCCTCCTCGACCGGCTCTACTTTTGGAATGACCCCTTCGGTCACGAAGGGGTCTGCTGAGTTTCGCTTAGCCGCCCTACGGGCGGCTCGCTCCCTAAGAATGGCGTCCCGATGCGCGGGATCCTTCGAAAAGTCCGCGAAGAAACGTTTAGCGGCTTCATTGTGAAGACGGTAGCGCTCCGCGCGATACGACAGAAACTCGGAGTACGAGACACCGGGGTGGCGAATGCTAAACTTCGTCCAAACATTCGGGGCCACAAAAGGAGAGTTTAAGGGCAGAGACGAACTGCTCGCACCTTCGGCCCTCTGCGCAGGAACCACTGAAGGAACCTGCGCAGAGACACCTTACATTAGTTTACTTTACAAAAGTTCATGACCCCAAAAGGAGCGCGTTTCGTCTGTTTACAAGGCCAAGCCTGGTGCGCTTCAGACCTCGGCTCCTTCGATGACGATGGGGGCTTCACTCGGCACGGCGGAGCCGCCGGGGGCCTCAACGGATGCGACGGGCCGCGTCGACCGCAGGCTCCGCAGGTGCCTCGCCGCCGGGAGAGCTGGCACCAGCAGTGCGGCCTCAAGCTCCGCAACGTGTGCCGCCTCCGAAGCGTCCGCTGCAGAGTCTTCCTCCACGGTGGCAGCGGTCGCGACGACGTCGCCTTGTGCAGGCGCGGACTCCACTTCGGGAACAGGAGCAGCTTCAAGGGCAGCGGACGCGGGAGGGGCAGTCCCTTCGGCAGCTTCGGTACGCTCGCCCTCAGTTGCAGGTTCCGGTGCGCCCCCCGCGTGCCCTTCTTCGGTAGTTGGAGCTGTCGTGTCCTCGGCGGTGCCAGCTTCGCCGTCTGGAACACCGGTGACCTCGCCCTCCTCTCTTGCTGCAGCTTCGGGACCCCCAGCGGTGATAAGCGGAACGCCGGGCATAGCGATCCAGTCCCCCTCCGTCATGAACTGGGGCAAGGGTGGAGTGCCGCCAAACCGAACCCGGATGCGATCATAAACACGCTCTTGCAGCCGAGGCCTTATCTGCAAAACAGCGGGGGCAACATGTCAAAATAGGCGTGAGAAGATACCACTAATGCAACCTTAAACGAAGGGCAGAGGTAGCTTCGGTGTACCTGAGCACTCAGACGAGCGGATTCATCTAAAGTGAGGCGGTACCCGCGCTGGGCGAAGAAGGTGTTCATGAAATTCTTGGCAAGGTTTTTGGGGAGCACCGGGAGCCGTCCAACGTCGAGATCCACGTCGCCGGGCCATTCGAAGTTATCCTTCATGAGCCGGCGGAGATCGCTCTTGATCGTCTTCTCCGAAGACGGGCGTTCCGAAGGCACCCGCCGAGCACACGAAATATGCCGGCGTGCGAACCCCCACAGGGAGCGCCGAGCTCTCCGAAGATCTTCGTATTCATGGAGAGGAGATCGAAGCATGCGTTCACCCATTCATAGAACGACTCGACGGTGCACTGGGGGAATGGGATAGGCGGCGCGCTAAGGTTGCACTGGTCCAGCAGCTCGCAAAATGTCGGTGCGAAGGGCTTTCGCGCTCCGAATGTGATCCGCCCGGTACCGCTCCAGCGTTCCGCTCAGCTCGCTCGCTTCCTTCGCGCTTCGGCCAACTCGCGCCTCCTTGTTAACAACCCGAGCGTGCAAGTCTTCTTTGGTGCTACTCAAGGCCTCCATGTCGCGGCGTAGTGTTTCAAGGACGGTTTCGGAGGACTTCGCCGCATTTTTCTTCTCTTGCCTGCAGCTTCCGGTGCGCTCTTGTTCGGCGGCCAATCGCCCCTCCGGCTCCACCACGCGGATTTGAAGCGTGGTAACGCCGGCAATTGATTGCTCTTTTGACTCCTTGCTCTCCTCGCTCCGGCCTTCGGGCGAGGCATCGAGACGTGATGAAGGCCTTCGGGGACGCATCCCCGCACGCCGTCGTGAGCTCGGCCCGCGTAAGCTTCCCCGAAGTGTTCTTCTTCATGAGGTATAGCGAAGCTTGCCCCGGCCTCCTCCAGAACCGGCGTTCGTGCCCGCCACTCGTCGTGCCCGGGGAAACGAATCGTCTTCCCGCCAATCAGCTTGGCTTCGGCGGGAACTTGGAGACGGACAGCGGCGGCTCGGGGCTCCTCAGGCGTCACCCGGTAGCTGCTGCTTTCGGGCTCCTCGTCTTCTCCGTCCTCCGCTTCAGCGGCAATATCATCTTTCTCGGTAGCAGGGGCCGAAGGGGAGGCGGATTGTTCAGTACCACCAGAGGACGTGTCGGACGAGCTGGTGGAGGTGGAGCTGGATTCGTCCTTGTCGAGCGGAGCTTCGGCGCCGAGGGCGACGGGGCTCGGTTTGCGGGAAGCGTCACCAACGGAGGACACGATGTGAACATCGTTGTCGTCGTCGCTATCTTTCTCCTTCGGACTGAGGGGGACAAGAAGTGGCCCGACGGTTCCCTCCCCAGCTCCCGCCGAAGGTGCGGCCGAGCGCAGCGGCACGACGGCAATCACGTCCCCAACGAGGCCGGTCTCAACATCCACGATCCGGGTCCTCTTGGGCGATGGACACGAGTCGGCCGGCCGCCCGCCGCGTTTCTTCCGGGCTTTTCCTTCCGCGGTAGCAGTGGCCGCAGCAGGGGCGCCCCTCCTCCCAGTTTTCTTCGGAGAAGCGCGCGGCGAAGTTGCCGTCTCCTCGGCGTCCGCTTCGGCGGCAGCAAGCACCACAGCTTTCTTCTCGGCCGCCCCGCGATGCTTGGCAAACCCGACGCGTTCAGGTGGGGTAATCTTGAAGAACTCGAATACTCGGTTTGTCCGAGATCCGTTCAGCTTTGCGACGGTGTCCTTATACTCCTTCGATGAGACAGGGCCGAGGATGAAGTCCCCGTGAGCCTCCACTTTTCTCTTCCTCAGCACTGCAGGAAAACAATCTCAAGCGGTCAGCAACTCAATCACCCGGAACATAGCTAAGGAAAAAATCCACCGAAGGATGCAAAATAAATTACGTTCGGCCGTGAAGCCAAAAGCCTTCGTCCAATCGGGGCAGGGGATACCCCCGATATCGTCCGCCCACTCATCGTCGGCCACGGACCAGCCGTACACCAATGGGCACACCGGGATGCTGCGGTACTCTTCCACGATGTCGCGCGTACCGTACTTGCGCGCAAACCGGCGAAGCATCATCACGAACTCGTCGCCTTCGGGGCACGAGGGGTTCTTGGCGTAGGACTCGTGGAGGGGCGGCAGCTCCTTCGTGGCCGGCCGGGTGAGACACTCCGGGAGAGGAAGGGTTCACGGTGTAGTAGAACCAGTGTTGTTGCCAATCCGAAGGCCACTTATTCCTATATGCGGTCACGGGGCGACCACATCGGACTTATACGAAAAATTCGGACGACCAAATTGGCGTCCTTCTCCACGGACCGGTCCCCCTCCTCCTCGAAGACCGTCCGCCGCCGGTGGTGTACTTGATGCGCCGAAGCGAACCCTTCGGCGGAAGGCTTGATCTTCGTTGTCCAGGCATATCCACATGTACACCGATAGCCGTAGGATGGCATTGGGTGTGAGTTGGTGCAAGTAGATGTCGAAATACCGGAGTATGTCGACGACGGCGGGGTGTAGAGGGAAACGAAGTCCCGCGTACAGCAAGTCGCGGAAGATGACGACTTCATTGTCCCGCGGCCGCGGCACAGTCTCCCGGCCAGGGGCTCGGCCGGCCCCAACCATACGATTCTTCACCAACGACTCCACGTCGGTCTTGTCGATTTGGCTCTGACCGAACGTGTACGTCTTCGCAATCTCCCTCGCAACAGCATCGCGTCTCCGCTTCGGTGCCATGTGGGCTATCCAAGCACGGAGTGAAAACAGAAGTAGCGGGGGCTGGAGGAGATCTTACAGCGGTACCTTCGGAGCTCTTGAGTGTCGTAGCTAAGAGTTGCGGCCGCGGCGTGGGGCAGCCCAAGGACTGGCCCCTTTTTATAGTAATGAGCCCCGATAATCGCGCTGATGTCGATCGAATTTACCGTTTTACCCCAATAGCAATTCTCACAACGGTAAAGCTTTCTAGGGGCGTGCGTGTCTTTTACTCGGATCCGCGTCAGCGTGGGCCGTCCGGGGGAGTTCCGAAGCCCATTCTTCACCCCGAGAAGGGTTGATCGTAAGTTCGTCCCATCTTGAGGTCAGGACGGCCCTCACTGACGAGGGGCTACTGTTGGGGAAGGTGGCCTTCGGAAGCCTCGCCCACGTCCGGCCAGGCTGACGATTTCAGTTCGCGCGCGGCTTCGGTCTTGCGGAGAGACTTTTGCGATATGTGTTTGACGGAAATGCAAATAATGCTCATGTTACGTGAGGATTGTTGCGCGAGGATGGTCCTACATGGCGGTGCCGGCCTTCGTGCCGGGCGGGGATGGTCGTACTCCGGCGACGAAGGTTCGAGAGGACCGGGAACGCGGTGCGCCGGCCGGGAACATCACGTCCGGGGCCGGCGGCGGCACGGGCGAGATGTCCGGGAGAGGTGCGACGCGTCCGGGTCGGGATCGCTACTTCGGTGCCGAAGGTGCGGCGATCCGGACACGTGGCCGCCGCCGACGTGTAAAGAGGGCTCCGTACGAGGCGGAGACAAGGGGTGGCGCGTGTAAAGGTGTTTCGGCCGTTCGAAGACACGCCGGAGGCCTCGTACGACGTGGGGACTTACCGTTATACCCTTGTAAAGTGTTTAAAGCCGTTTGTCGAGAACGGAAAAGGTGTAATTGAAGCAAATGACTATACCCGGGGGTCTCCTATAAATAGTGAACCCCTTGTAATGAAACGGACACACGGTAATGAGAAGAGAGTACCGAAGGCGACAGCAGCTTCTTTCGGTCTTCGGTCCGCCGAGTATTTCCTTATTTCGTACCGTGTTGTTAAGTTTTTGCATCTCCCTTCCTTGCACAAGTAGAAGTAGCAGTCTCGTTATAGAAAGCTAAGGGAGGGAGAGAGCTGCGGGGGCATGTTGTGTCGGCGTCCACCCTTCGGGCCCAATTTCCACCAACAGTCCCCCACAAACACCGATGTTTTCGGGCCGCCGCAAAAAAAGCTCATAATAAATAGCAAAAATAAATTTTTTTGGAGGAGGAACCCCACTAGCCGGGCACCCGCCCGCAAGTCGTGCGGCTTTTCGCGTAAGGTCGCGCCGCTAAGGGTCAGCAAGACTCGAACCCGGGACGTCCATGCTTGCATGAAACCTCCTCTACCACTACACCACACACTCATATGCGTCTATATCCGGTTTTCACCGTACCCATATTATACTATGTCGAGTGTAAATCATTTCTAGGCTCTAGACGGATTCAAATTTAAAACTTGTCAACTACAAAGTTTAATACGTTTTGAGATCAATAACTTTTATTTGGGGAGTTTTTTCATTTGAAGCTTTTATTTGTTTAATGATAATATTTTTAGGTAAATAGAACGGGTATTATGTCCTCACTAGCCCGGATCCGTGATCAATGTCCGTGATCAATGTTCGACATTCATAACATGGATGCTTGTGAACATTTCGGATATAAATGGCCCTCTAATCATGTATTACTTCACTGAATAGTATGCACAACAAGTATCAACTCCTAAGTCAAGCAAGTTCCTACCAATGTTTCAAATTGAACACCGTTATCATGTGTATGAACACCGCCGACCGTGTTTGGACATAAATGGCCCGCTAATCTTATACTTCACCGCCAATTGTTGCGGATTGTACCTTTTCTCATCATGGAACAAGACTTGGCAAAGCAAAGTATATGTAGTCGATATAGTCAATGGACCAATTTGCTTGGTAGGTGCGGAGACATGAACCTAGATGGGTTTTGGAGAAGATCGAGCCGTATGTGGACGGCGGCGGCGGAGCTCATCATGGAACAAGACATGGTGGCAAAGTATATATAGTCAATATAATCAAGGGACTTGCTCGAATTTCTAGAAAAAAGCCCCGGAAGTGAAGAAAGAAGAAGCAAGGCAAGAAAAGATTGAAGGAGCAACCCACAATGGATGAGGACCAAACGAAGGCAACAAAATTTGCAAGCTCGAAAAGGTACAAGGAAGAAGTTTGGCGAATGCAGAGACGCTAAAGGAGTTCGAACAAATGGATTGGATTTTGATTGACTTTGAAGAAATATTGAACAAGTAGCCCGAACCAAAAGGAGTCGACAACAACTATAGAATTCTACTTTTCAAAGGACAAGGCACTCGAGTACGAGTTGGACAAGGAATCGTCCGGAGACATTATCTAAAGACTTTTCAATGAGTTGCCAAAGTAAAGAGAATTATGGGAGTGATGCCGGAGGACTCGCCATACACACACCTAGCCGAAGTATACGCGATAGGAGCCAATCATGTCGAAGGTACCTCTCTACCGACACCTTGAAGGACCGGATTGGGCGCCCGGAGGGTTGGGGTGAATGGGAGCCTCAAGGCTTGAGCACCTTGCTTGCGTTTAGGTATGGCTCATGCTTGTCGGTCATCCATCGTTAGGGACCGTGGTGAGTGCCGCCGCTCCGTATGTAGGTACTATACATTTGGAGGTCTATATACCCCTTGGAATGTTTGGAAAGAGCGTAATAGAAGAGTTTTTGACAGAATCACAAGCATCCCCGGGAAGGGTTCTTGCTTTAATCAAGGAGGAAATGCAGCTCCGCGCCTTTGACTCGCTCAAGAGAGGAGACCCCCAAAAAAATCCAGGAAAAATCCTAGAGAGAGATTGGAGCATGAACAATCCAAGTAATGTATTTGGAGCTCATTAAAAGGATTTTAGAGTATTATCCTGAATAGAATTAACTCAAGAGAAGAGAGAATAAATTCTAATAAAAGGTGGAAAATTTTCAAAAGGTCTTGGTCAAGAACTAAACGCATTTTAAAAAGAAAACATTTTGCATTCATGAACACCCGGATGCATCGACATGAATGCAACACTCACCGAACCGATTTATTTAATTTAAAAAACAAACCATGGCTATTTTCCGACACTATATTATATTTCCGTAAAGAAAAATAAATATTGGAAGATTTTTAAATTGGGAGGAAATCGTTGTTTGTGAATTATATATAGATTTCGGTGGCTACCAAAGCAAGGTTCACGGGACACTTGAAATATTGCTTGCGAATAGATCTATGTAGGGTTAGATCGAAAAAGGTCACATGTTGGACTTATTTGTGAAGAACGAGAATGTAAAACCCCGAATTTTCATAGAAAACCCGAATCCCCGTACCATCGCGATAGTCCCCTGGATCGGTGGCTATCGCGTACGTAATGTCTCACGATAGCAACACAAAGTCATACATCGCATCACACATAAGCGAGTAGTACATAACTTAATACATGTCCATTATGGAGTACATCATTGCAAGCCTCTTTGTGGAGGAGTTCGGGTTCTTTCGCTCGACTTGTAGCGGGCCGTGACTTTGGAGCGGCACAACATTGGCCACGATGGCGCGGTTCGCGGTGGTTTGCTTAGGGCTCTTCTCCCAGGTTGTGGTGGTGTAGTGTTTTGTTGTGTGTGTTGTTCGTGTGCGTTGTGATGTTGTGGTGGTGTTAGCTTCGGCTCGTGATGTAAAATTGGTTCTTCTTCTTAAATGACAGAGCAGTGCTCCCGCTACCTTTGCAAAAAGAAAGATGCAAGCCTCTTGACCGAATCGAGTGAAATTCTACGCAACGGTAGCTAGCTTCTCGAAGGGTCTCCATCTTTTATTCTTCTCGCCACGAGCATCCTTGAGCGAAGCGACGCATCTCACGGTCGTACCATCCATCGGCATTGTTGTCACTCGGACTCGTACCCTCCACACCCAAAGTCTATCCCGAAGGATTCGGATAGGTCCACATCACCAATCGTATGCGGCTTTAAGTGGCCTAACTTCTAAAGGGAAGAGAAAGAGACAAGGAAGTAGCTCGGGTTTCTTATGCGGCGAGCGAGCAGAGCAATATCAAGATATCTCCGACAAGTTCCCAACCTAAAGCTCTCAACACGGCTCGGAACCACCCGATCACCCGGGGCCCCGTCTCCACTACCTACCTCCATCCAGGGTCGATGCGAGAACTTTATCTCCTCACACCTCAATGGTTGCAATCAGATCCGCGAGGTAGAGGGAGCCACCCTCCTCTCCCCCGCCGCAACCGCGGCTCACCACACTCTCAACTATAGGGAGAAGGTAGAAATCCCAAAACATGAGAACCAAGCTATCATGGGACATGTCCATAGCCAAGGACGCGGATATAGCTATAGATCGAACAACTCTGCAGAGCGTGTACACCTAAACCCAACCCAGAATGGCACCCGGCCAGTGTACAGCCGACCGAGCCCATCCTACCGTGCGAACTCTCGGTAGTTACGGTACCATCCTGCATCTGGCCCTCAAAACGATCCCCCCTCGTAAGGGATTGCACCGGAACTGTGAAATGCTCCCGTGTGGCCACACGGGAGTCGCTCTGAGAGGGTGGTCTCACCCCCAACTCCCCCCCACTGATGCCCTGCTATCCTGCTAGCAGGTATGGTTCCGCACTTGCCGAACTCAACTCGGCCCTAACCCCACGCTCGGCGGGATGGTGTGTACGTAAAGGTCCCGTGAAAAGGTCCGTCACTCGGTTTCGGACCGTGGCGAACCTCCGAGCGCAAGTAAAACCCCAACACCTAGGCTTTTAAAAATCGTAAAAGTGGGGACACAATGAGGAGTGTACCCCCATCCCCGTTCCCGGATCGGTTGTTTCGAGCCCACCCCCCGCCAATGTACCCAAAACGCATTCTCCTGCCGGTTTTATCCTACTCATGCCAAGAACCACTATTCCCATCCCAACACATGCATCGCGAAGCACATCATATGTACATGCTTATAAACATATATAATAGTATGACAATCAAGGACAGGGTATTTAAAATAGGCAGTGCAAGGTTCATCAACATGCATATAAAGTAAAGCGCTAGCATTCTACATTGCAATGTCTAATAGGCATTCAAAGTCAGTCGGGCATGAACCTGGGGTCGTGGAGTGCACGCCAAGGCAAAGCATTATAGAGCCTTCTATTAAATAAATTTAGCTCAAGAGATGAGGAAATAAATTAGTAATAGCTCGAGAAAATCTCAAAAGGTCTTGGCTAACAACTAAACACATTCTTTTAAAATCTTTTGCACTCATGAACTCCCAAATGCACTAAACCAATTTATTTAATTCAGAAATTTTTCCTATATATACTATAGTTCTCATAAAGGAAAATAAATGGTGGAAGGTTTTAAAATTGTGAGGAAATTGCTGTTTGATTTTTCTTTCTAATCACATCCCGAAATTTGGAAAACTCAAGGTGTGACACCCCGCCGGTGGCTCCCCGGAGCCGGGGCGCAAATGTGCCGTCACCGTCTAGCAAACATTGCCAAAAGAATGCGGTGATGAAAGGTCGAGATTAATTTAAAGGGTGTGTGTGTTAACACTAATATTGAACCTGTTCGGATATCAATGGCCCTCTAATCTTGAACTGTTCGGACATAAATGGCCGCCCGATCGGGTAGGAGTACTTCACCGAATAGTGTAACGCAAGAGTATCATGGAACTCGTCAAGCATGTTCACATCAAATATATTGTACACGCCGGCTGATTTGCTAAGAAGGGAAAATGCTACAATGCACGGTTAAAACAAAAACTCGTACTTGTAAATATTACGGGACAAGTAACAATAATTGTTGACTCGTTTTTCCTCAACACTTCTTTTGAAACTTCATGTGTTGCACAAACGAGTAGTAGTGCTATAGGTATGTTATAGGTTGTTGGGAAGCCTGGTCTACCCGCCGCTAGCACAAAATGAAGCCAACGTAATCGTGTAAGTATATATGCATGTAGATCATTGCGGATTATACCTTTAATTTGCTCGTCGTAAAACAAGACTTGGCCGCGAAGCGGATGTAGTCAATAGACCGATCTCGCTTGGTTGTTGTAGAGACATCATCCACCCAACCTTGATCAATTTTGGAGACTATGATAGCTACATGTTGAAATGGTTGTTAATCCCGCATAAATGCATGCAAGTACGAGATATGCAAATGACAAGCGGGACGACGACATCCGGCGTTGGGGCACTATAAAAGGCGTTTGGGAGCTTTGCTTCAAGGTCACCAAAAAACCAAGAAAGCAAGGACTCGCCCAAAGTAGAGAAAATGACAACGCCCGTCAAGATTGGGTCGTTCGGCGGTAGAGGCACTAGTGGTAAAGATATTGATCCAAGCCAACTGCCAAAAATCCTAGAGAAGATCGAGATTTGGAGCTCAGCTGATGGACCAGGTTCTGGTGGATTCATCAGCGGCATCCGCTTCACATACGTTGACACCAGTGACAAACGACGTGTCATCCCAAGCCCGGATACTGCGTGGGGCACAACCGATGGTACTGCTCACGAGCCGGTACGAACCTCGCTTGGTTTCGGTATAATTCGATTACTCCATTTAATTATAACCCCCTTTGCTTTGTTACAGTTAATTTTAAAACTGTTGGTATTGTTATGTGGCCTTGTTAATCCCCCCGCCCGCAAAACTAAGTGGCACAAGTCAAACATGCATGTCTCCTGATACTCTATATCCCCAATTTCTACGGAGTATATATAATATATACGCTTATTATTACGTGTGTGTGGGCATGCAGTTCAAGGTTGATATTGCAAGGCAGGAGTACGTTAACAAGATCGGTGGCAGCATTGGAAGTGCTGTTGGTGGTGAGTCTGGCATCATCACTTCCCTAACATTCACCACCTCCCATGGAAAAACTAAGACGTACGGGGATCCAAACAACGGGACTAAATTCGTTGTGCCACTGGACAATGCTGGCATCTTCGCCTTCTTCGCTAGCACCAGCAGTACCTGCCTCAATGCAGTGGGCATGTACGTCCAACCCTACCCATGAACTGCATCGAGCCGCTCCTGCCAAGCTAGCTTGTGTGTGTTTGTGTGTAGCTTAAATAAAATGAGGATCTGCCAAGCTAGCCATGTGGGGTGCGATGATGGATACAGAATGGATGGATCCTTGTCCACGCGTGTGCTTTGTATTCTCGTCCGTTTGTTTGTACCCACACATTCATGTACCGTAGTGAATAAAAGTCTCGGAAACTAAGTATGTTCCCGAGAAATTAACAAACCCGCATGGACCTTATTATTAACTCATATATATACACATACATATACATACATATACATATATATACATATATATATATATTTATATATATTCATATACTATATATATCGAGTTCCCTATTAGGCTTGGCCTAAATTATTTAACATATGTCTAGCTACCAAATCCATTTTTTTCATTGTACGCATCAACATACTCCCTCACTTAAAAAAAGCCCAATCTCTTCACCTAAATATCCTCAAGTGGTGAAAAAAGCCGCTCCGTCCTCACGCCTTGCCACAATATATTGGTCGTCGCCGCAATAATCCATTCGGTCTTGTTCGACGATCATGGGCCAGCATCCGTCGACCTCTCGTCGTCCATTGTATTGTCCCAGCTCCCCTCCTCGCATCTCCACACCGCTTCGAAAATTAGCTCAAACGGAGTCAAAATTTGACAAAGTGAAAATGATCCGGAGAAATGAGTCAAGCCATTGTAGCACAATTATCTCGGGACATGTGGGATAGGCGGTCGACACCGAGGAGGGGCGGCGACCGGGATGCCGAGATGAGCTCCGAGAGAGAGGGAGAGGGAGAGAGAAAGTGTGTGTATATATATATATATATATATATATATATATATATATATATATATATATATATATATATATATATATATGAGGTGGACGTGGAAATGCATCTCGGAGAAGTCGCCGCTGCCAGTTCTCGTCGTAGGGGAAGGAGTGTCCGACACTACCGAATCTCGTCGTCGGGGCAGGAGGAGTGCCCGCCGCTACCAGATCTCTTTGTTGGCGAGGAGCACCTGCCGCCGCTAAATCTCGTTGTCGCGACCGTCGCCGCACCCTACTAACGCTATGCCACCGCACCCTCAATCTAGTTCTGTTGTCATGTCCTCCAGTGCTTGCTACCTCCACCAATCCATGCCCCACCACTGCTCCTCACCACATGCAAGAGGTAAGGGGAGAGTGAAGGGGGTCATTGTAGGAGCGGGTAAAATGACATTCCTAGGCGTGAGTACATCACCTGCTCTTAGCTAATTGATGGGGCGGGTAAAATCCCCTCTTGTGGAAGTGGTGTCAAGGACCGTGTGCCCCGTGCCTTTGTGCCACTACTTGCGTTGTCATGGCTCCGAGCTAGACGTCGCGTGCCCCGAATGCCTGAGGCGGTCGAGCCTTACGCGCCGGCAGCCGCTCGCCTTGTGCCCAGGGCCCTGCGCAGACGGTTGTGCCCAATGCCGCCGGAGGGTGAGGTTAAGCCCGCACACCGATAGCGGTGCCCCGTGGTCTGTGTCCCACTGGTCCCTCGCCGACCGCTGCTAGTGCCCATCGTCGGTGCCTGATGTTCGCCGCCAGCCTAGGATAGATTGGAAAAGAGATAGAGGATAAGTGAGTGAAGGGAGAGAGATTTAGAAGGGAGGAGCCAATTGGAAGGATGGATGGGGGATAAGGTTGACCGGTTGAGCGCCAGCCAATAGAACGCTGGGTTTGCATGTTGCGGATTGATGATGTGGACATATGTGTTTTGTTATTGAGCTTGTAATATAGTTTTGGGTCAATAAACAATTTCAAATAAAAAAAGTTGTCAACTACAAAGTTTTAGATCTAGTCGAGCTCTAAAATTTATATTTACCCGAGGTGACATGAAAAATTTTGTATTTAAAATAATATCAATCGCACTTGTTTACATTTCTCACACATTAACATATTCTTACGCATATACTCATTTATAAATTTTTCAATAGTTATGCACAGCTAGACCTTGGTAACTAATACTACTTTTAAATAGAGCTTTGATATAAAGTATTTATTCATAGGAGACTACATGAAAAAAATTGTATTCAGAAAATACATCCATTAATCTCATTCACATATACTCATACATTCACATATACCAATACACTAATATGTACATCAATTCTTATTTATTTTATATACTTATATACATTTTGGTCACGATGTCGGTTAAAACTTTTAAATAGAACTTCTTTCTACTCTATTTCTTTTGAAAAAATGAAAATGTCAATATTTTGGAACTTCATGACGTACAACAATCTGAAGTGAAAAAGTAATGAATTTTTATATAAAGTTTGTATGCATTGATCCGAGATCATATGAAAAATTTATGAAGTTTTTTCCATGAGAACATTTCGAGAAGCGGGTGATGACATCAATCACTTCTGGAAATGGGAATATTTCTAGGAGCATGTGATGGCCTCCCTTTCACCCATATGATCATGGTATACATATGAATATTAAGAATCCACAATTAAGGAAAAACACTAAGACTGTTAATTTGTTTGATGATCATATTTTTAGGTAATAGAACTGGTATTACCACTACCGGAAAGACACCCTTTGTCGTGCGTTAAATGCTTTGCCGTGCGCCTACGACACGCCGCACGGCCACAAATCTCTTTCCCGTGCGTCGTCCCACAGGCGCACGGCAAAGAGTGGCCTTTGCCGTCCGTCGGACAGGGGTGCACGGCAAAGAGGCCCAAGCACGTGCGCCGCCCGTGACACGGTGGACGGCTGCGGCAGACGCTAACGGTCGTTAGCCTTTGCCGTGCGCCCCACATGAACACACGGCACAGATGTATCTCTGCCGTGTGTCCCACGTGAACGCACGGCACAGATGTATCTTTGCCGTGCGTTTCGTGCCGGCGCACGGCAAAGATTATTTTAAAACTTTGGTTTGTTGATTTCTTTTGATTTTTTCCACTACAAGTGCATTACTTTGTACTCAGTATCTCAAATTGGTACTCATCTCGATTTATTTGGTATTTTTTATGAATTTCTTTCCTTAAAAGGATTTTCTTCACATAAATCAAAATTGAACTGCAAGTACATGAAATGATAAGGTAAAGTTCGTGGAAAAATGATATTCGTGTAATTGAGTCCTTTTTAAGACCTTACCGACCACATTGGTTGAAATTATGTACATTTGATTCACGAAGGATGAGAATCGACGTGCATTGGTAAAGTTTTTTAATTGTAAAAAATGCAAACGAAGTTAGAAAATCATGAGATTCATGGAGACGTCATGATATGGTATGGGAAAGTTGTGATAAAGAGTAGGGAAGGTTTTGAATATTTCGTCACCTATAGTGTTTACAAACCGAAGCATCTCGGTAGAAGTTCTAAAATTTGAATTTTGTTTTTGACTTCAAAACGTTTTCTCTAGTGAACATACAACATGCAATTGTCTCGTGTTAGTTTATGATAATTTTTACATCCATTTAAACATTTATGCATAATATTTACAAAAAATTAAAATTCAGTGTAGGCTCTTTGTCGTGCGCCATCCCAAAGAGGCGCACGGCAAAGGCGGATGGGCCCACATGCCGGTCGGGCACGCGTGGGGCGTCGACCCACGGCCGGTCACTGGGTCGATCGTTGCCGTGCGCTATCCCTGTGCGGCACAGGGCAAAGGCAGGGCACCTTGACTGGCATGTGGGCCCTTCTGTGCCGTGCGCCAGACCCCCGAGTCGCACGGCAAAGGCTGCGGGCCCACATGCAGTCAGGCACTTGGGCACCTTGACTGGCATGTGGGCCCGTCTGTGCCGTGCGCCGGACCCCCGAGGTGCACGGCAAAGGCACGGTTGGGCACCAAGGCTGGCAGGTGGGCCCGTCTTTGCCGTGCGCCAGTCCCCCGAGGCGCACGACAAAGATTACACGGCGGTCACTGTGTCTGCTCTTTGCCATGCGCCGGGACCCGAGGCGCACGGCAAAGAGGCGGGGTTAACCTTACCTCCGGACCCTTTTCTTCCCCACACTCAAACGCCCCAACCCCAACCCGCCGCCGCCGATCCACCGCCGCCGCCCCCGGCCTCGCCCGTCGCGCCCCCCGCCGCGGCGTGCCCCCGCCGCCTCCGGCGCCACCCCCCGCCCCGCCCCTTCTCGCCGCCGGCTCGCCCCCGCCCCGCCCCGCCATCGCCACCGCCGCCGCCCACCGCCCCCTCCCCCGGCCGCGGGCGTCACCCCCCGCCCCCGACCCCCGACCCCGGCGTGCAGCGGCTCGGCCCCACCCCCGCGGCTCGCCCCCGCCCCCGCTCGCCCCCCCCCCCCCCCCCCCCCCCCCGCCCGCTAGGACGCCCCCACCGGCCTCCCCCTGCTCCGGCGCCGGTGCCCCCGGCCGGCCACCACTGTAGTAAGGAGGAGGAGGAAAGGAAGAAGGGGGAAGGGAAGGAAGGGAAGAAGGGGGAAGGAGGAGAGGGACAAGGACGATGGGTGGTGCTCTCCGGCCGTGATCTCACACCACACCGTCTCGACACGTACGCCATCCTCTCGGTGAGCACTCCCTCAACCTCTATCGCATTTAGATGAACTACTATGATGATCTATCGTTCGTTACATAAATGAGTAGTGATGCATAACTATGTGATGACCTATGTAAGATTAAATTTGTGATGAGTAGCTTGAACTCAAAAGAATAAAATTTGAGTACTACTGGTATATGTTGCTTATGCTCAAGTGGAAAGAATGGAAAGTCTCATGTGTCCGGCCATCAAGCCGTGGGAATAGCATTTGTTTTTTGGCCCGACCTTCGTGTCGTGGCCTTTTCTTTGCGGGGGTTTGAAACCTTCCCGTACGGGGGGAGGTGCTTTGCCGAATTTTTTATCTAACTACTACGTTGGCTTGGTCTAATTTTGCGAGGAGAGCGCCCACCGCCACATCCACCGTCGAAGGAGTATCCGGCCGTTTCCTTGGACGTCCATCGTGTTGTTGTTGCCTGTTCGAGCTACTAGGTGAGCATGTGCGGATGACCCCCTCCTCCTCAATTTATTTACCTAGGTCTCGTAACCCAAGAAGGCGTCTCCCGTTCGAAAGGGATACGGTTGTAGATATGCATATGCTTGTATATCTATGATTGTATCCGTTTCGAATTGTTCACGTTTTTTGGACGACTCGAGGATGTGTAGATGAGTATAGTTTCCATGTTTCTGCTCGATGCGGGACGGAGTTTCGGCACCACCTTCCCGTTGTTCTCTCGCTTACACAATCTCCTTTCTAGGACGTGTATCCGGAGAACGGCGGGGAGGTGCGCCGAAATTCTATCTCGGATCGAAGTAGAGCATGGAAACTAAACCCGTCTACACATCCTCGGGTGGGATTAGGACCTGTCTTTATCTACTACTAGCAAGATAGACAACGTGTAGAAGCAATCTACTTTATAAAATCTTCTAAGATTTCTGTTTTTTGCACCAACTTGTTATATCACAAGTTAAAGGATGGATAACCGAGAGTGGATTTACACGAGTTGGAGGAATAAGCGAGACTACTCGCCGAATTCGCATGCAACATGGATGCATTCGTAAAAAGGCATTTGAGAAAGGACAACATAAAGCTCGTGTCCCCGTAGTAAGTGTGAAAATGCGAAATACCAATCTAGGCTCAACATTGGTAAACACATTGTGGCGCATGGGTTTGTGAAAAACTATACCCGATGGATTTGCCATGGTGAAGCACATCGTGCGAGAGAAGAGGTCTTGAGGCAACGCATCGAGACTTTTGATGCTCGAAGCGGGTGCGGAGACATGAAAGAAGGCTTTCATTAATGGAACTTCGATAAAGGGCCCGACCAAGTTATGGAAGAAGCTCCGAGCCAACCGCGAAGGCTTATTACGACATGTTGTCTTTTGCACGAAACCACTTCACGAGCACACTAATGTGTCTCAACTTGATGCCATCGGGCGCTTAATGGTCCTAAAGTGCAAATTTGGCATCGGTCGAGATGGGTTCAATGAAATGATGGTAGTTATTGGCACTTTGCTTCCAAAAGAGCACGAGTCTCCCACGGAAGCGATTCCGAGGCACGAAACTCCTTCGTGTACTTAAAATGCCATATGAGGCGATAGATGCTTGTACAAATGGATGTGTTTTGTTTCGAAAAGAACATGCGGATGCAAAGTACTGCCCTAAGTGTAAATCCTCTAGGTACCTCGAGTTAGACTCTGGCGGTGGTCATAAGAGGCAACTCGACGTACCAGTGAAAATCCTACGGTACCTTCCATTCATACCGAGGATCACAAGGATGTACATGACCGAGGAAAATGCAAAACTGATGACATGGCAGAAAACAGGCAAACAGTACCGTAGTGAAGATATCATGCTACATCCAGCTGATGCTGAGTCTTGGCAATATTTCGACAGCTGTCATCCTGACAAGGTTGCGGAAGCTCGAAATGTACGTGTGGCGCTGGCTACAGATGGGTTCAATCCTTATGGACTGATGGCCGCGCCATACACTTGTTGGCCCGTGTTCGTTACCCCTCTCAATCTTCCCCCTGGCATCATGTTTAAGCGGCAGTTCGTATTTGTGTCCTTGATAATTCCAAAATACCCGGGGGGATAAAATGAGTGTGTACATGCAGCCCTTGATAGATGAGTTGGAAAGTGCTTGGAAACACGGGGTACGTACTTATGATCGAGCTACAAGGACAAACTTCTAAATGTACGTGTGGTACATGTACTCCCAAGATGACCATCCGGCGTATGGGTTATTATGCGGATGGTGTGTTCACGGGAAGTGACCAAAGTACAACATTCCAAAACCCAAACCCGGGAAGAGATGGAAAAAGCCTGCAGCCCCATACGTCCCGACCAAGCCCCAAAGGAAGGAAGTACTAGAATCGTTCGAAACTTTAATGTTCCCCGATGGGTATGCGGCGAATGCGAGGAGGGGGTGAACTTAACCACTATGCGAATAAATGCGAGGAGCGGCTTCTTCCGGTGACGGTTCGAGGCTATGTACCCGACCACATATGGAAAGTGCTTGCGAGTTGAGCTATTTCTTCCGCATCCATTGTGCTAAGGAGTTGTCCAAGAAACGAGGTGAAAAAATTGGAAGAAGCGGCTCCGGTGTTGCTTTGTAAGCCGGAGAAGATCTATCCACTGGCTTTTTCAATCCGATGCAGCACATGATTTTGCACCTCCCGTACGATGCACGAATGGGGAGCCCAAGTACATGGTCGTTTGTGCTATTCAATTGAAAGAGTACTAAAGGTTCTTCAAACGATGACTAGAAACAAAAACAAAACCGAAGCATCCATTGCCGAGGCATACCGTATCGAGGAGGTGACAAACTTCACAACTAAATACTATTCGACACCCTTCCAAGCGTGCATAATCCAACCCCTCGCTACAATGCCAACGAAAATGAATCGAACCTCGGCCTCTTCAAAGGGCAACTCGGAAGAGCAAGTGTTGCAACTTATCGGAACTTGCAACATAATGAGTGGCGCACCGTCATGATATATGTCTTTGAAAAACCTCTTGAAGTGCTTCCCTATATTGAGTAAGTTCTCAACAAACTAGTTATCAATCATTTCCATTTCGATAACGAGTACCTAACCTCCTCGTACGCACGGACAATTTACCCGTCAATTTCGGCGAGGAAGAAATCCACCCAAGCGGGATGAAGTTGATAAACTTCTTGATGACCACGATTTAATTTCTTGGTTCAAGCGGAAGGTACGATCATTTAGGAGAGCCTCATACTTTTTGTTTCACATAACACAATCCTCGTAGGCGCGAATGTTACAATGATACGTCTTGCTTCTACTTGCAGGGCCAAAGCGAAAAATCGATGGATCCTGAGCTGAGACGGGTTTCCATTGGTTGTGAGTTAAGGACCGCGTCATACGACGGCTATGATGTGAATGGGTACCGCTTTGACACAAAAAGTCACGAGCGAGTCGGGCAAACCGAAGAACCACAAACTGCGGAGTTTGTTCGACGAGCACCGATGGAAAAGACTACTATGGAATAGTTGAAGAAATATGCCAACTCACCTTTCCTCGTATCGCCACACGGTAGACTACCCGCCCCAAACAATGAAGACTACAACATAGGCCCAAATACATATGAGGGAGAGTTCTTCCAAGAAGATGGGCTCCGGGGGATTTTGTGATAGACATAACCGAAGCATTAGATATAATGGAAGTAGAAGATGACGGTGGAGAAGAGATTGACGATGATGACGACATAGTATTACTTGAGAAAGTCGCAGCCGGGCAAGATGTTGATGCTCCTTTATTGGATGAATATCCGGAGGACATGCGTGATAGTGATGATGAGACTTCGATCGGGATAATCTCCATGAAGATGTTTATTACTAATACATGTTGGCACCGTACTTATTGTATTATTATTTCAGATATTATGTTATTTTTAATTATGTCTTATTCCTTGTTCATTTTTAATTATGTCTTATGTCCCCGCATTGACTTGTCTACCGTTTTTAATTTCGGGTGACGAGAAGATGGTGGGCGGCTCCCTTCACCGTTCGTGCTCGTCCGCGTACGGGGAGGGTGACGGGGAAGGGTGGCTCCGGCAAGGGTCGGGCAAAGAAGAGAAGAGCACGACGGGGAGGAGGAGGAGCACGAGGAGGAGGAGCGGCGGCCGGGCGGAGCCGGCCCAGGAGGAGGAGCCACCCCAGGACGCGGCTTACGAGCCGGAGGCTGAGGAGGCTAGTGGGGGGAGCACGAGGCGGACGACACTAGTGGTGACACTATTGGTAGCGTCTACCAGCGAGGTCGCGCGCGACTCCCGGAGAGGCCGATACCGATTGCTCAACGACCGCCGATTAAACCCGAAGGCACACACGGTAAGTAATTTCGGATGTTTGTCGGTATTTTCTCCTTTGAGAACTTGAAATCGCAATAGAGACTAATATTTCATCTTTCTTACTTGTGGCAGGGGTTGGGAAGTCATCGAACCAGGTTCTCACAACCGCCTAGTCAACGGCATCCTGGGTCTTTTGGTGAGGTACCACTTCCCAGGCCTCGTTCGGATCGGTGAGGGTGATTCTACTAGGTGGGAGACAGCCTGGACGTGGGGACACTACAAGAAAGCCACCGACACTTTCGAGAGGGACGACAGATGCTTCGCCAACAAGGCAGAGCGAGTGAAGGCCGAGTTGTGGGTAATTCTTTCTCAATTCATCGTATTCTATCGGGCATGTTTTCAATATTGATTGTGGATCCATTGCTGCTTTATATGCAGGACTTCTATAGGTTGGTTGGTGGATTTGAGGAGAAGGCAGAGCAGGTGCAGGAGACAGTGTGCAAGAAGCTTGTGCTGGACATGCACTACGAGGCGCAAATTCAGTGCGTCATAAACTACTCCGCTGCAAAGTGGGGAAAGAAGATGACCAAAGCAGAAGCGCGGACCTATAAGCCGACCCGGGAGCAATTCGAGGAGGTAAAATTGCATTTCAGCTTTTCGGACATCACTTAATATGATATTCTTACGGCTCGTTCACTTGATCACGTGTAGATGCTCGCGTGGTGGTGCGTTAACGATGCCGACCGCCGGAAACGCATAGTGGCGAGGTGGTTCAACCCGGAGTGGATTGAGAAGCACGACGCAGCCGGCCGAAGCGTTTGTTGATGACGTACCCAACACACCATCAAGGCAACCTCACGGCTGCACAAGTACAAGAAAAGATGGGTATGCAAAGGTCCATTTTTTTGTTGTAAAGCTCAATTCTATCTAATTCCTAATCTACTTGATTTTTTTTTCGAGTCCGGGCACATGGAGACGCCGAGTGCACCGACGTGATGGCATACATGTTGGCCCACAAGCGCAAGGCGACCACGTCCGAGACCACCTATAACCCCGACGACCCGCCGGAGGCATACAACAATCCCTCCATCCACTCCCGCTTCACTACATATGCTGAGACGGGAAGGCAGATCCATGGGCCAGAGTGGGATCCCATCCGTGCGCCGTTTGATGGAGAGACAGTCATGAGGATTGGTGGGGGGAAGAAGCACAACCATTACTACATGGGCGACGACCTTTTGGACATAGCCGGTACTCCCACTCTCGCGGCGGTAAAGGCCAAGGACACCGGAATGCCCCTCCCATGCGCCCACGGCCGTCGGAGGCACATGCCGAGATGGAGCGACTCAAGGTTTTTTTCGATTTACGGCAAGTTACCGAATTTCTACATATCTTCACTTTTCGTTGTAACATTGGTATGAACAATTGCGGGCGGCCTTAACCGCGGTCAAGCGGCGTGTGGAACAACAACAAGGGCAGCAGCAGCAGTGGCCAATCGGGTGGCCCAACAGGTGGCCCGGCGATGGCCACACACCACGCGGCGATGCGGTAGTGGGCGGCGATGCGGCGGTCGCGAGATGACCGCGCACATGCAAGCATGCATGCAAGCTTTTCGAGTGGTTTACCGATGCCCCCGCCGCCCGTGATGCCCCCGATGCCCACGCCAATGATGCTCCCTCCCCCTACGGCCGGTTCTCCGCCGTGAGTTACTTGACATATTTCTTCTTTCATTTCGAACATTTTAGAGACTTAGAGAACGTAGAGATTTAGACTCACTTTGAAACCTAGACAAAGTAGAGACTTTAGACAATTTAGATTATAACTTGGACAACTTTCTTTGTCTCACATGCCTTTTACTATTTTTTTTCAAAGAACATATCGGCGGCATCGAATACTCGCATGGGTCCCCGGCATTGTCACCGGTGATCCGAGCGGCGAGTTGTTTCCACCGGAGTTCCGCGATGACGCCACCGCCTCGGTGAGCCGCACCTTTTTATTTGCATTGTGGACTTGTCTATGAACCGTGATGAACTATGTGCCTTGTCGATGAACCGTGATGAACTATGTGCACTGTCGATGAATTGTGGACTTTTGTGTCACTTATCGATGAACTTCGGACTTCGGTGTGCATTACGATGTATATTATTATATATGATGCCCGTGATGGATATTGTGACATATATGATGCATGTTGTGATATATATGATGCCCGTGATGGATATTGTGATATATATGTTATGTATATGGTTTTTGGGAATTTTTGGACTTGAAAAACAGAAAAAAATAAAATAATTTTGTCAATTTGCCATGCGCCGTGGGGCATGCGCACGGCAAATTGACCAAAAAGGACTGCCGAATAGTCCCTTTGCCGTGCGCACGGGGCCGCGCACGGCACATTGACCATTCTTTGCCGTGCGCCGAGCCACCAGACGCACGACAAAGCTAATGGTGCACCGGGCGCCCGGACCAACCTTTGTTGTGCGTCTAGCCACGTGGCGCACGGCAAAGGGAGCGATCCACCGTGCGCCCGGACCAATCGTTGCCATGCGCCGTGCTACGTGGCGCACGGCAAAGGGCAGGGTCAATCTTGCGCCTTGACCATTCTTTGCCGTGCGCCTTGCCACGTGGCGCACGGCAAAGAGTACTACCGTCCCCGTGTGTGCTCGGGGGCGCACGGCAGAGAGGGTGTGACACCGTCTCCCCGCGGACGGCCGTCAACACCTTTTCTTTGCCGTGCGTCACCTATTACGCATGGCAATGAACTGTGCTGTGCGTTGCCTTTTCCCAAAGCGCACGGCAAGGTTCTTTACCGGGTAAAAATGAGCCGCGCGCCCTTTGCCGTGCGCTTTGGAAAACGCGCACGGCAAAGGCGGTGCCGTGCGTTTTCCTCCCTTTGCCGTGCGCCGTCGGCTCATGGCAAAGAGCACGATTCCGGTAGTGTACGTCCTCACTAGGGCATGATCATGGTCGATGTTAATTACATGGACTCATGTGAACACTGCTGGCCATGTTCGGACATACATGGCCCTCTAATACATCCTGTACTGTTTGGACATAAATGGCCCTTTAATCATGTATGACTTCACCGAGTAGTGTGGCGCAACAGTATCTACTACTATATCAAGCATCTTCCCATCGATGTTTCACATTGTACACACTGTTATCTTGTGTGTGAATGCTGCCAACGGTGTCAATTTGGACATAAATGAGTCTCTAATCTTGTACTTCACTGCCACTTGTTGCAGATTATACCTTTGCTTGCTAGGTGTAGATACATGAACCAAAATGGATTTTGGAGACTATGATAGCTACTAGTTAGACAGCTGGTTCATTGTACCTTGGTGTTGCACGAAGATGGCGTTAAGTTGCTTCCGGACCGAACCCCAATGGATGGGACCGATGTAACTTTCACTAGAGAAACACAAGCGTTACTATAACGGTGATCGGATTTCTAGTGCATCTTGCACTAGGCACAAATGATTTGTGCTTTGGAGGCTAAAAGGGGTCTTTCTTTGGCGGGTGGAGTTCCCGCCAGCGACATTGTGCCAATACCAATCGCCTCGGTCTTTGGCGGGTGTCCGCCCGCCAACATAGAGACCTTAGTGCTGGCGGGTGCTTAAGTCCCCCACAAACACCGATGTTTTCGGGCCGGCGCAAAAAAAAGCTCAAAATAAATAGCAAAAAAAACTTTTTGGAGGAGCATCCCCACTAGCCGGGCACCCGCCCGCAAGTCGTGCAGCTTTTCGCGTAAGGTCGCGCCGCTAAGGGTCGGCAAGACTCGAACCCGGGACGTCCATGCTTGCATGAAACCTTCTCTACCACTACACCACACACTAATATGCGTATATATCCAGTTTTCAATGTACTCATATTATACTATGTCGAGTGTAAATCATTTTTAGGCTCTAAACGGATTCAAATTTAAAACTTGTCAACTACAAAGTTTAATACGTTTTGAGATCAATAACTTTTATTTGGGGAGTTTTTTCATTTGAAGCTTTTATTTGTTTAATGATAATATTTTTAGGTAAATAGAACGGGTATTATGTCCTCACTAGCCCGGATCCGTGATCAATGTCCGTGATCAATGTTCGACATTCATAACATGGATGCTTGTGAACATTTCGGATATAAATGGCCCTCTAATCATGTATTACTTCACCGAATAGTGTGCACAACAAGTATCAACTCCTAAGTCAAGCAAGTTCCTACCAATGTTTCAAATTGAACACCGTTATCATGTGTATGAACACCGCCGACCGTGTTTGGACATAAATGGCCCTCTAATCTTATACTTCACCGCCAATTGTTGCGGATTGTACCTTTTCTCATCATGGAACAAGACTTGGCAGCAAAGTATATGTAGTCGATATAGTCAATGGACCAATTTGCTTGGTAGGTGCGGAGACATGAACCTAGATGGGTTTTGGAGAAGATCGAGCCGTATGTGGACGGCAGCGGCGGAGCTCATCATGGAACAAGACATGGTGGCAAAGTATATGTAGTCGATATAATCAATGGACTTGCTCGAATTTCTAGAAAAAAGCCCCGGAAGTGAAGAAAGAAGAAGCAAGGCAAGAAAAGATTGAAGGAGCAACCCACAATGGAGGAGGACCAAACGAAGGCAACAAAATTTGCAAGCTCGAAGAGGTACAAGGAAAAAGTTTGGCGAATGCGAGACACTAAAGGAGTTCGAACAAATTGATTGCATTTTGATTGACTTTGAAGAAATATTGAACAAGTAGCCCGAACCAAAAGGAGTCGGCAACGGCTATAGAATTCGACTTTTCAAAGGAGAGGCACTCGGGGTACGAGTTGGACAAGGAATCGTCCGGAGACATTATCTAAAGACTTTTCAATGAGGAAGAAGAGGTAGATCCGGATCACTTTGCCAAAGTAAAGAGAATTATGGGAGTGATGCCGGAGGACTCGCCATGCGCACACCTAGCCGAAGTATACGCGATAGTAGCCAATCATGTCGAAGGTACCTCTCTACCGACACCTTGAAGGACCGGATTGGGCGACCGGAGGGTTGGGGTGAATGGGAGCCTCATGGCTTGAGCACCCTTGCTGCGTTTAGGTATGGTGTTGCTTGTCGGTCATCCACCTGTTAGGGACCGTGGTGAGTGCTTTCTTGCTTTCCGTATGTAGGTACTATACATTTGGAGGTCTATATACCCCCTGGAATCACGAAAGCATCCCCGGGAAGGGTTCTTGCTTTAATCAAGGAGGAAATGCAGCTCCGCGCCTTTGCTCGCTCAAGAGAGGAGACCCCGTAGTTTAATTATGTTACTTTGTAGTTTAAGTTTGAGAGTCCCCCTTTTATGTAATATCAATCAACTCGTAATTGTTTGCTTTCCCCTCCTGCTTAAATGAATCGGCGAGCTCCCGCCTAATTTTCAAAAAAAAAAACATTTGGAGGCCTATAGAACTCGGTGGCCGTGCGCCGTCGCTCATGCCGCACATGCCCGGGGGACGGCCCCGATCGGGCTCCAAGCGGCGGCGGCGGCTCTTTGGTGCGTCTCGACGAAAGGAAGGTGCTCACTTGGTACGTCTCTTCACCGCAAAACTCCGGGCGGCGGTCCCTTGCTCCGATCATTGAGGGAGTAGACGGAATCGGGCGGTGCTGCGGCGCTCTGCTCTACTCGCGGCCGGCTCGGCGACAACGGCGGCGGTGAGCATGCATGGGTGAGGGTGTGAGGTCGAGGAGGAGGCGGGGACAAGTGCGTGCGGGACGAGTGCTCACCTTTTATAAGTGGGAGGGCCGTGGATGGGCGCACGCCGAGGCGAACCCGGCGGCGGTGGCGGCCGTGCGAGGTTAGGGTGAGCTACGACCGGACCGGATGGGTTTTAGCGAGGTCGAAACGGGTCGGGGCGGACTAGGTCGGGACCACGGGCTCGGCCCTAGAAAAAAAAAGTAGGTTTTAGATTATTATTTTTAGAATAAATTTCTTGTGCAAAGAAAAATCTAGATAAATTCTATTTAATTCCATAAAGTCACGAAAAATACTTTGAAAATCCAAAAAAAATCTAGGAAAAATCCTAGAGACAGATTGGAGCATGAACAATCCAAGTAATGTATTTGGATCTCATGAAAAGGATTTTAGAGTCTTATACCGAATAGAATTAGCTCAAGAGAAGAGACAATAAATTAATAAAAGGTGGAAAATTTTCAAAAGGTCTTGGTCAAGAACTAAACGCATTTTAAAAGGAAAACATTTTGCATTCATGAACACCCGGATGCATCGGCATGAATGCAACACTCACCGAACCAATTTATTTAATTTAGAAAAACAAACCATGGCTATTTTCCTACACTATATTATATTTCCTGTAAAGAAAAAGAAATATTGGAAGATTTTTAAATTGGGAGGAAATCGTTGTTTGTGAATTATCTATAGATTTCATGGGCTACCAGCAAGGTTCACGAGACACTTGAAATAGTGCTTGTGAATAGATGTATGTAGGGTTAAATCTGAAAAAGGTCACGAGTTGGACTTATTTGTGAAGATTGAGAATGTAAAACCCCGGATTTTCATAGAAAACCCGAATCCTGTACCATCGCGATAGTCCCTGGATCGGTGGCTATCGCGTACGTAATGTCTCACGAGATAGCAACACAAAGTCATACATCGCATCACACATAAGCGTAGTACATAACTTAATACATGTCCATTACGGAGTACATCATTGCAAGCCTCTTGGTGGAGGAGTTCGGATTGCCGCTCGGACTTGTAGCGGGCCGTGACTTTGGAGCGGCACGGCGTTGGCCACGACGGCGCGGTTCGCGGTGGTTTGCTTAGAGCTCGTCTTTCATGTTGTGGTGGTGTAATGTTTTGTTGTGTGTGTTGTTGAAGGACCGTGTGCATTGTGATGTTGTGGTGGTGTTAGCGATAAAAATTTTTTTCTGCTCGAGCAAATCGAAACTCAAACAAAAGGAAAAAGATCCACACAACCCACCATACAAGGTGACCAGATCCCACAAGGGCTTGCACGTGGCGCGGCTCGTGATGTACAAATTGCTTCTTCTTCTTAAATGACAGAGTAGTGCCAGGTCCTGCTACCTTTGGGCAACTCCCCCAAATCCAAACTCCAAGAAGTAAAATGCAAGCCAAATCTTGACCAAAAAGGAGGAATCGAAGAAATCCCGCCGAAAGCACCTTCAAACCAAGAACTCAAAAAACCCCCAAAATCGAGCACTTTTACTCACGGATTTGGGGGGGGGGCGGGGGCCCAAAGAACCACGAAGGGTTCCCACAAATTTCCCCCATCAAATCCCAAAGAGAAAGCCTCGAAACCAAACCAAAGAAATCACCGAGAAAGGTTCTCGAAAATCACCACCAAGAACAACCGGGGAAAACACATCCAAACCTTGAGGAACCTCTCCATCTTTTATTCATTACGTCTCGCAGCCCGATCATCCATCCCTCTCTACAAGATCTCTCCGTGAAGCTCTCTTGCTAGTCCTAAGGAAAACCTAGAGAAAATGGTGGAAAATAGGAAAACTAATGAGCTAGGGTCCTTGAGTTGGCTGCCAACCTCTCACCTCTTGGGTTATATAAGGGAAAACAAATTAGATGCGACGCACTCTACTAACTAGGGATACAAGCCCGTACCATCCATCGGCGTTGTTGTCGTACTCGGACGGCCGGCCCCGCCCCCTCGTACGGTCCTCCACACCCAAAGTCTATCCCCAAGGATTCGGATAGGTCCTAATGCACCTCGTTCTTCGGTTCTCCGGTCTTGGCTTTATGGATCAACCAAGGAACCCGGTGGTTTAAGTGAACCACCGGGAACGCGACTCTTGTGCCCGCCTCCATCTCCACTCATGACTCGGCTCCCACGTAGTCCCGGCCCACCTTGGTTTTGAGGCTCAAAGAAAGAGACAAGGAAGTAGCTCGGGTTTCTTATGCAACGACCTTTCGCGCTTGTTCTTCACCAGCACCAACACGATATCAAGCCGCAACCTCCCCCCAAGAAATACTAAGAAAAAAACGCCCCACATACGTTGTCAATCACTCATCACACAAGGAAGGCACTCCATCCACCGGTCCTCGAACCACACATGGTCCTCGATTGTTCGTGTGCATTGTGATGTTGTGGTGGTGTTAGCTTCGGCTCGTGATGTAAAATTGCTTCTTCTTCTTAAATGACAAAGCGGTGCTCCTTCTACCTTTGCAAAAAGAAAAATGCAAGCCTCTTGGCCGAATCAATCACGGCGGTAGCCTTCAGCTCCGAAGGGTCTCCATCTTTTTATTCTTCTCGCCACGGGATTTTTTGGGGGGGGGGCGGCATCCCTCACGGCGTCCATCCATGGGCGGCGTTGTTGTCGTACTCGGACTCGTACCCTCGACACCCAATCTATCCCCAAGGATTCGGATAGGTCTAATGACAAATGGTTGGGGGTTTTTGGGGGGGGTATTTTAAAGGGGGGGGGGGGGGGGGGGGGGGGGGGTTGGGTTTTTTGGGGGGGGGGGGGGGAAAAGAGGGATCTAAGAATTCCTCACAAACTCAACCAAACCCGAAACGACCGGCGCCGCCGGGCGGGGTCTCCACTACCTACCTCCATCTAGGGTCGATGCGAGAACTTTATCTCCTCACACCTCAATGGTTGCTATCTCGGATCCGCGAGGTAGAGGGAGCCACCCTCCTCTCCCCGGCCGCAACCACGGCTCACCACACTCTCAACTATAGGGAGAAGGTAGAAATCCCAAAACATGAGAACAAAGATATCGGGGGACATGTCCATAGCCAAGGACGTGGCGTAGCTATAGATCGAACAAGTCTACAAAGCGTGTACACCGAACCCAACCCGGAATGGCACCCGGCGGTGTATGGCCGACCGAGCCCATCCTACCGTGTGAACTCTCGGTAGTTACGGTACCATCCTACATCCGGCCCTCAAAATGATCTCCCCCTCATAAGGGATTGCACCGGAACTATGAAATGCCCCCGTATTGCCACACGGGAGCCGCACCGAGAGGGTGGTCTCACCTCCACCTCTCCCCCACCGATACCCCGCTATCCCCGCTAGCGAGGTATGGTTCCGCACCGCCGTGCTCAACTCGGCCCTAGCCCCACGCTCATCGGGATGGTGTGTACGCTCCGTCCTCATGCCTTGCCACAATATATTGGTCATCGCTGCAATAATCCATTCGGTCTTGTTCGACGATCATGGGCCGACGCATCTGTCGACCTCCGTCGTCCATTGTATTGTCCCGGCTCCCCTCCTCGCATCTCCACACCGCTTCGAAAATTAGCTCAAACGGAGTCAAAATTTGACAAAGTGAAAATGATCCGAGAGAAATGAGTCAAGCCATTGTAGCACAATTATATCCGGGACATGTGGGATAGGCGGTCGACACCGAGGAGGGGCGGCGACCGGGATGCCGAGATGCGGTCCGAGAGAGAGGGAGAGGGAGAGAGAAAGTGTGATATATATATATATAGATATATATGAGGTGGACGAGGAAATGCACCTCGGAGAAGTCGCCACCGCCGGTTCTCGTCGTAGGGGAAGGAGTGTCCGACACTGCGCAGAATCTCGTCGTCGGGGCGGGAGGAGTGCCCGCCGCTACCGGACCTCTTTGTTGGCGAGGAGCACCGCCGCCGCTAAATCTCGTTGTCGCGACCGTCGCCGCACCCTGCGGCGCTATGCCACCTCACCCTCAACCTAGTTTCGTTGTCATGTCCTCCGGTGCTTGCTACCTCCACCAATCCATGCCCCACCACCGCTCCTCACCACATGCAAGAGGTAAGGGGAGAGTGAAGGGGGGGGAGTGGGGGCGGTGATGGGGCAATACTACACAAAATCATTGTACGAGCGGGTAAAATGACATTCCTAGGCGTGAGTACATCACCTCGCTCTTAGCTAATTGATGGGGCGGGTAAAAGCCCCTCTTGTGGAAGTGGTTTCAAGGACCGTGTGCCCGTGCCTTTGTGCCACTACTTGCATTGTCATGGCTCCGGAGCTAGACGTCGCGTGCCCCGCATGCCCGAGGCGGTCGAGCCTTACGCGCCGGCGGCCGCTCGCGTTGTGCCCGGGGCCCGCGCGGACGGTTGTGCCCAATGCCACCGGAGGGTGAGGTTAAGCCCGCACACCGATGATCGTGCTCGCGCCACCCGATAGCGGTGCCCCGTGGTCCGTGTCCCACCTGGTCCCTCGCGGACCGCTACTAGTGCCCATCGTCGGTGCCGGTGTTCGCCGCCGGCCTAGGATAGATTGGAAATGAGATAGAGGATAAGTGAGTGAAGGGAGAGAGAGATTTAGAAGGGAGGAGCCGGTTGGAAGGATGGATGGGGGATAAGGATGACCGGTTGAGCGCCGACCAATAGAACGCCGGATTTGCATGTTGCGGATTGATGATGTGGACATATGTGTTTTGTTATTGAGCTTGTAATATAGTTTTGGGTCAATAAACAATTTCAAATAAAAAAAGTTGTCAACTACAAAGTTTTAGATCTAGTCGAGCTCTAAAATTTATATTTACCCGAGGTGACATGAAAAATTTTGTATTTAAAATAATATCAATCGCACTTGTTTACATTTCTCACACATTAACATATTCTTACGCATATACTCATTTATAAATTTTTCAATAGTTATGCACAGCTAGACCTTGGTAACTAATACTACTTTTAAATAGAGCTTTGATATAAAGTATTTATTCATAGGAGACTACATGAAAAAAATTGTATTCGGAAGATACATCCATTAATCTCATTCACATATACTTGATACATTCACATATACTAATACACTAATATGTACATCAATTCTTATTTATTTTATATACTTATATACATTTTGGTCACGATGTCGGTTAAAACTTTTAAATAGAACTTCTTTCTACTCTATTTCTTTTGAAAAAATGAAAATGTCAATATTTTGGAACTTCATGACGTACAACAATCTGAAATGAAAAACAAGATAACTTTAAAGTGTTAGGTCTCATTGAGGTCTACAAGTTTGATGTTAAGATTTTGTATGCAACAACTCATTTGGAAATTCCGATGTTATAGATTTTTAAATTGGAGAAATTAAATGGATATTTTGAAATATTAATCTATCTCAAGTGAAAAAGTAATGAATTTTTATATAAAGTTTGTATGCATTGATCCGAGATCATATGAAAAATTTATGAAGTTTTTTCCATGAGAACATTTCGAGAAGCGGGTGATGACATCAATCACTTCTGGAAATGGGAATATTTCTAGGAGCATGTGATGGCATCCCTTTCACCCACATGATCATGGTATACATATGAATATTAAGAATCCACAATTAAGGAAAAACACTAAGCTCGTTAATTTGTTTAATGATCATATTTTTAGGTAATAGAACTGGTATTACCACTACGGAAAGACGCCCTTTGCCGGGCGTTAAATGCTTTGCCGGGCACTTTCTATTGGGCGCACAAAGCAAAGGCCACTCTTTGCCGTGCGCCTACGACACGCCGCACGGCCACGGATCTCTTTGCCGTGCGTCGTCCCACGGGCGCACGGCAAAGAGTGGCCTTTGCCGTCCGTCGGACGGGGGTGCACGGCAAAGAGGACCATGCACGTGCGCCGCCGTGACACGGTCGACGGCCGGGGCGGACGCTAACGGTCGTTAGCCTTTGCCGTGCGCCCCACATGAACACACGGCACAGATGTATCTCTCGCCATGTGTCCCACGTGAACGCACGGCACGGGTGTATGTTTGCCATGCGTTTCGTGCCGGCGCATGGCAAATATTATTTTAAAACTTTGGTTTTTTTATTTCTTTTGATTTTTTCCACTACAAATGCATTACTTTGTACTCGGTATCTTAAATTGGTACTCATCTCGATTTATTTGGTATTTTTTATGAATTTCTTTCCTTAAAAGGACTTTCTTCAATTAAATCAAAATTGAACTGCAAGTACATGAAATGATAAGGTAAAGTTCGTGGAAAAATGATATTAGTGTAATTGAGTCCTTTTTAAGACCTTACCGACCACATTGGTTGAAATTATGTACATTTGATTCACGAAGGATGAGAATCGACGTTCATCGGTAAAGTTTTTTAATTGTAAAAAATGCAAACGAAGTTAGAAAATCATGAGATTCATCGAGACGTCATGATATGGTATGGGAAAGTTGTGATAAAGAGTAGGGAAGGTTTTGAATATTTCGTCACGTATAGTGTTTACAAACTGAAGCATCTCAGTAGAAGTTCTAAAATTTGAATTTTGTTTTTGACTTCAAAACGTTTTCTCTAGTGAACATACAACATGCAATTGTCTCGTGTTAGTTTATGATAATTTTTACATCCATTTAAACATTTATGCATAATATTTAAAAAAAATGAAATTCGGTGTAGGCTCTTTGTCATGTGCCATCCCAAAGAGGCGCACGGCAAAGGCGGATGGGCCCACATGCCGGTTAGGCATCGTGGGCGTCGACCCACGGCCGATCCATCGGGTCGATCGTTGCCGTGCGCTATCCCTGTGCGGCGCCGGGCAAAGGCAGGGCACCTTGACTGGCATGTGGGCCCCTTTGTGCCGTGCGCCGGACCCCCGAGGCGCACGGCAAAGGCGCGGGCCCACATGCGAAAGCACTTGGGCACCTTGAGCGGCATGTGGGCCCGTGTGTGCCGTGCGCCGGACCCCCGAGGTGCACGGCAAAGGCACGGTTGGGCACCAAGGCTGGCAGGTGGGCCCATCTTTGCCGTGCGCCAGTCCCTCGAGGCGCACGGCAAAGATTACACAGCGGTCACTGTGTCTGCTCTTTGCCGTGCGCCGGGACCCGAGGCGCACGGCAAAGACTGGGGTTAACCTTACCTCCCGGACCCTTTTCTTCCCCACACTCAAACGCCCCAACCCCAACTCGCCGCCGCCGATCCGCCACCGCCGCCGCGCCTCGCCCCCGGCCTCGCCCGTCGCGCCCCCCGCCGCGCGCGCGCCCCGCCGCTTCCGGCGCCACCCCCCCCCCCGCCCCCCGCTCGCCACCGGCTCGCCCCCGCCCGCCCCGCCCCGCCACCGCCACCGCCGCCGCCCACCGCCCCCTCCCTCGGCCGCGGGCGTCACCCCCCGCCCCCGACCCCCGACCCCGGCGTGCCCCCGGCTCGGCCCCACCCCGCGGCTCGCCCCGCCCCCGGCCCGCCGGGGCGCCCCACCGGCCTCCCTTGCTCCGGCGGCGGCGCCCCGGGCGGCGGTGCCCTCGGCCGGCCACCACCGTAGTAAGGAGGGAGGAGGAAAGGAAGAAGGGGGAACGGAAGGAAGGGTAGAAGGGAGAAGGAGGATGGGTGGTGCTCTCCGGCCGTGATCTCACACCACACCATGTCGACACGTACGCCATCCTCTCGGTGATCACTCCCTCAACCTCTATCGCATTTAGATGAAACTACTATGATGATCTATCGTTCGTTACCTAAATGAGTAGTGATGCATAACTATGTGATGACCTATGTAAGATTAAATTTGTGATGAGTAGCTTGAACTCAAAAGAATAAAATTTGAGTACTACTGGTATATGTTGCTTATGCTCAAGTGGAAAGAATGGCAAGTCTCATGTGTCCGGCCATCGAGCCGTGGGAATAGCATTTGTTTTCTGGCCCGACCTTCATGTCGTGGCCTTTTCTTTGCAGGTTTTGAAACCTTCCCGTACGGGGGGAGGTCCTGCCAAATTTTTTATCTAACTACTACGTTGGGTTGGTCTAATTTTGCAGGAGAGCGCCCACCGCCACATCCACCGTCGAAGGAGTATCCGGCCGTTTCCTCGGACGTCCACCGTGTTGTTGTTGCCTGTTCGAGCTACTAGGTGAGCATGTGCAGATGACCCCCTCCTCCGCAATTTATTTACCTAGGTCTCGTAACCCAGTAAGGCGTCTCCCATTCGAAAGGGATACAGTTGTAGATATGCATATGCTTGTATATCTATGATTGTATCCGTTTCGAATTGTCCACGTTTTTGGACGGCTCGAGGATGTGTAGATGAGTTTAGTTTCCATGTTCGCTCGATGCGGGACGAGTTTCGGCACCACCTTCCCGTTGTTCTCTTGTTACACAATCTCCTTTACGGGACGTGTATCCGGAGAACAGCGGGGAGGTGCTTCGCCGAAATCTCGTCTCGGATCGGAGTAGAGCATGGAAACTAAACCCGTCTACACATCCTCAGGTGGGATTAGGACCTGTCTTTATCTACTACTAGCAAGATAGACAACGTGTAGAAGCAATCTACTTTATAAAATCTTCTAAGATTTCTGTTTTTTGCACCAACTTGTTATATCACAAGTTAAAGGATGGATAACCGAGAGTGGATTTACACGAGTTGGAGGAATAAGCGAGACTACTCCGCTGAATTCGCATGCAACATGGATGCATTCTGTAAAAAGGCATTTGAGAAAGGACAACATAAAGCTCTGCGTCCCTGTAGTAAGTGTGAAAATGCGAAATACCAATCTAGGCTCAACATGGGTAAACACATTGTGCCGCATGGGTTTGTGAAAAACTATACCCGGTGGATTTGCCATGGTGAAGCACATCGTGCGAGAGAAGAGGTCTTGAGGCAACGCATCGAGACTTTTGATGCGAAGCCGGGTGCGGAGACATGATAGAAGACTTTCATCAAGGGAACTTCGATAAAGGGCCTGACCAAGTTATGGAAGAAGCTCCAGAGCCAACCGCGAAGGCTTATTACGACATGTTGTCTTCCGCACAGAAACCACTTCATGAGCACACTGTTGTGTCTCAACTTGATGCCATCGGGCGCTTAATGGCCCTAAAGTGCAAAATTGGCATCAGTCGAGAAGGGTTCAATGAAATGTTGGTAGTTATTGGCACTTTGCTTCCGAAAGAGCACAGTCTCCCACGGAAGCGATTACGAGGCACGAAACTCCTTCGTGTACTTATGATGCCATATGAGGCGATAGATGCTTGTACAAATGGATGTGTTTTGTTTCGAATAGAACATGCGGATGCAAAGTACGCCCTAAGTGTAAATCCTCTAGGTATCTCGAGTTAGACTCGGCGGTGGTCATAAGAGGCAACTTGACGTACCGGTGAAAATCCTACGGTACATTCCATTCATACCGAGGATCACATGGATGTACATGACCGAGGAAAGCGCAAAATAGATGACATGGCGAGAAAACGAGCAAACGATACCGTAGTGAAGATATCATGCTACATCCAGCTGATGCTGAGTCTTGGCAATATTTCGACAGCTGTCATCCTGACAAGGCTGCAGAAGCTCGAAATGTACGTGTGGCGCTGGCTACAGATGGGTTCAATCCTTATGGACTGATGGCCGCGCCATACACTTGTTGGCCCGTGTTCGTTACCCCCCTCAATCTTCCCCCTGGCATCATGTTTAAGCGGCAGTTCGTATTTGTGTCTTTGATAATTCCAGGATACCCAGGGGATAAAATGAGTGTGTACATGCAGCCCTTGATTGATGAGTTGGAAAGTGCTTGGAAAGACGGGGTACGTACTTATGATCGAGCTACAAGGACAAACTTCAAAATGTACGTGTGGTACATTTACTCCCAACATGACCATCCGGCATATATGGGTTATTCTGCGGATGGTGTGTCCACGGGAAGTGGCCATGCCCAATATGCAAGCAAGCTTTAATGTTCAAGTGGTTGCCGAAGGGTGCCAAGAGGTCTTGTTTTGACTTGCATCGACAATTCCTCCCTATGAACCATCCATTTAGACAGGACACCAAGAACTTTACAAAAGGTGTTGTGGTTGAAGACCCCCCACCACCGATGTTTACAGTGCCGATATTCTTGCGCGATTAAACGCGCTCAAGGAAAAAGAAGGAGGTGGTTATGAGGGATATGGCTTGGAGCATAACTAGACTCGGATTTCGGGCTTCCGGAGGCTACCCTACATGTGTGACATTCTTCTTCCACACAACATTGATATGATGCACACGAGAAAAGAATGTTACCGAGGCACCGTTCCACACAACCATGGAGATCGAGAAGTCAAAAGACAATGTTAAGTCTAGATTTGATCAAGCTAATGCGTGCGATAGACCAAAGTACAACATTCCAAAACCCAAACACGGGAAGAGATGGCAAAAGCCTACGGCCCCATACGTCCCGACCAAGCCCCAAAGGAAGGAAGTACTAGAATGGTTTGAAACTTTAATGTTCCCCGATGGGTATGTAGCGAATCCGAGGAGGGGGTGAACTTAACCACTATGCGAATAAATTGGGTTGAGGAGTCATGACTATCACATATGGATCGAGTGGCTTCTTCCGGTGATGGTTCGAGGCTATGTACCTAACCACATATGGAAAGTGCCTGCAGAGTTGAGCTATTTCTTCCGCATCTTTTGAGCTAAGGAGTTGTCCAAGAAACAAGTGAAAAAATTGGAAGAAGCGGCTCCGGTGTTGCTTTGTAAGCGGAGAAGATCTATCCACCTCGGTTTTTTCTAAAGGTTCTTCGAACGATGACTAGAAACAAAAACAAAATTGAAGGATCCATTGCTGAGGAATATTGTACAGAGGAGGTGACAAACTTCACAACTAAATACTATGCTGACACCCTTCCAAGCGTGCATAATCCAACCCCTTGCTACAATGCCAACGAAAATGAATCGAACCTCAGCCTCTTCAAAGGGCAACTCGGAAGAGCAAGTGTTGCAACTTATCAAAACTTGTAATATAATGAGTGGCGCACTATCATGATATATGTGCTGAAAAACCTTACTGAAGTGCTTCCCTATATTGAGTAAGTTCTCAACAAACTAGTTATCCATCATTTCCATTTCTGATAACAATACCTAACCTCCTCGTATGCACAGACAATTTACCCGTCAATTCTGGCGGGGAAGAAATCCACCCAAGCCGGATGAAGTTGATAAACTTCTTGATGACCACGATTTCATTTCTTGGTTCAAGCGGAAGGTACGATCATTTAGGAGAGCCTCATACTTTTGTTTCACATAACACAATCCACATAGGTGTGAATGTTACAATGATACGTCTTGCTTCTACTTGCGGGGCCAATGCAAAAAATCGATGGATCCCGAGCCGAGAGACGGGTTTCCATTGGTTGTGAGTTAAGGATCGCGTCATACGGAGGCTATGATGTGAATGGGTACCGCATTGACACAAAAAGTCACGAGCGAGTCGGGCAAACCGAAGAACCACAAACTCGGAGTTTGTTCGACAGAATCGATGGAAAAGACTACTATGGAATAGTTGAAGAAATATGCCAACTCACGTTTCCTGGTTGCGGGCCCCCGAAACCTGTTTTATTCAAATGCAATTGGTTTGATCTTGACCAAACCCAAGTGACCAAGGATGTTGGACTGGTCGAAATTTGACGTCATCCGTCTATGACGGAGAAGATGTCTACATTGTGGCTCAACAGGCCACACAAGTGTATTATCTCTCATACCCGTGCAAAACTGACGAACGTTTACAAGGTTGGGACGTTGTGTACAAGGTATCGCCACACGGTAGACTACCTGCCCCAAACAATGAAGACTACAACATAGACCCAAATACATATGAGGGAGAGTTCTTCCAAGAAGATGGGCTCCCGGGGGATTTTGTGATAGATATAACCGAAGCATTAGATATAATGGAAGTAGAAGATGACGGTGGAGAAGAGATTGACGATGATGACGACGTAGTATTACTTGAGAAAGTCGCAGCCGGGCAAGATGTTGACGCTCCTTTAGCGGATGAATATCTGGAGGACATGTGTGATAGTGATGATGAGACTTCGATCGGGATAATCTCCATGAAGATGTTTATTACTAATACATGTAGGCACCGTACTTATTGTATTATTATTTCAAATATTATGTTATTTCAATTATGTCTTATTCCTTGTTCATTTTTAATTATGTCTTATGTCCCCGTATTGACTTGTCTACTGTTTTTAATTTCAGGTGACAGAAGATGGTGGGCGGCTCCCTTCACCGTTCGTGCTCGTCTGCGTACAGGAGGGTGACAGGGAAGGGTGGCTCCAGCAAGGGTAAGGCAAAGAAGAGAAGAGCACGACAGGAGGAGGAGGAGGAGCACGAGGAGGAGGAGCTGGCCCAGGCGGAGCCGGCCCAGGAGGAGGAGCCACCCCAGGACGCGGCTTACGAGCCGGAGGCTGAGGAGGCTAGTGGGGGAGCACGAGGCGGACGACACTAGTGGTGACACTATTGGTAGCGTCTACCAGCGAGGTCGCACGCGACTCCGGAGAGGCCGATACCGATTGCTCAACGGCCACCGATTAAACCCGAAGGCACACGGTAAGTAATTTTAGATGTTTGTCGGTATTTTCTCCTTTGAGAACTTGAAATCGCAATAGAGACTAATATTTCATCTTTTTTACTTGTGGCGGGGGTTGGGAAGTCATCGAACCGAGTTCGACAACCCCCGGTGAACGGCATCCCGGGTCTTTTGGTGAGGTACCACTTCCCAGGCCTCGTTCGGATCGGTGAGGGTGATTCTACCAGGTGGGAGCCGGCCCGGACGTGGGGATACTACAAGAAAGCTACCAACACTTTCGAGAGGGACGACGGATGCTTCGCCAACAAGGCGGAGCGAGTGAAGGCCGAGTTGTGGGTAATTCTTTCTCAATTCATCGTATTCTATCGGGCATGTTTTCAATATTGATTGTGGATCCATTATCGCTTTATATGCTTTGGACTTCTATAGGTTGGTTGGTGGATTTGAGGAGAAGGCGAGAGCGGTGCGGGAGACAAGTGTGCAAGAATCTTTGTCTTGGACATGCACTACGAGGCGCAAATTCGGTGTGTCATAAACTACTCCGCTGCAAAGTGGGGAAAGAAGATGACCAAAGCGAGAAGCTCGTTCACTTGATCACGTGTAGATGCTCGCGTGGTGGTGTGTTAACGATGCCGGCCGCCGGAAACGCATAGTGGCGAGGTGGTTCAACCCGGAGTGGATTGAGAAGCACGACGGCCGGCCGGCGAAGCGTTTGTTGATGACGTACCCAACACACCATCAAGGCAACCTCACGGCTGCACAGTACAAGAAAAGATGGGTATGAAAAGGTCCATTTTTTTGTTGTAAAGCTCCATTCTATCTAATTTCTAATCAACTTGATTTTTTTCAGTCCCGGGCACATGGAGACGCTGAGTGCACCGACGTGATGGCATACATGTTGGCCAAAAGGCCAAGGCGACCACGTCCGAGACCACCTATAACCCCGACGACCCGCCGGAGGCATACAACAATCCCTCCATCCACTCCCGCTTCACTACATATGTGGAGACGGAAGGCGGATCCATGGGCCAAAGTGGGATACCATCCGTGCGCCGTTTGATGGAGAGACGGTCATGGGGATTGGTGGGGGGGAAGAAGCACGGCCATTACTACATGGGCGACAACCTTTTGGACAGCGCCGGTACTCCCACTCTCGCGGCGGTAAAGGCCAAGGACACCGGGAATGCCCCTCCCATGCGCCCACGGTCGTCGGCGACTCAAGGTTTTTTCTGATTTACAGCAAGTTACTGAATTTCTACATATCTTCACTTTTCGTTGTAACATTGGGATGAACAATTGCAGGCGGCCTTAACCGCGGTCGAGCAGCGTGTGGAAGAACAGCAGGGGCAGCAGCAGCAGCAGGTGGCCGATCAGGTGGCCCAGCAGGTGGCCCAGGCGATGGCCACACACCAGGCGGCGATGCAGCAGTGGGCGGCGATGCAGCAGTCGCAGATGACCGCGCACATGCAAGCATGCATGCAAGCTTTTCAGAGTGGTCTACCGATGCCCCCGCCGCCTGTGATGCCCCCGATGCCCACGCCGATGATGCTCCCTCCCCCTACGGCCGGTTCTCCTGCTGTGAGTTACTTGACATCTTTCTTCTTTCATTTCGAACATTAGAGACTTAGAGAACGTAGAGATTTAGACTCACTTTGAAACCTAGACAAAGTAGAGACTTAGACAATTTAGATTATAACTTGGTCAACTTTCTTTGTCTCACATGCCTTTTACTATTTTTTTCAAAGAACATATCGGCGGCATGGAATACTCTACATGGGTCCCTAGCCTTGTCACCGGTGATCCAGCAGCAGTTGTTTCCACCGGAGTTCCGCAGTACGCCACCGCCTTAGTGAGCCGCACCTTTTTATTTGCATTGTGGACTTGTCTATGAACTGTGATGAACTATGTGCACTGTCGATGAACTGTGATGAACTATGTGCACTGTCGATGAATTGTGGACTTTTGTGTGCACTTATCGATGAACTTCGGACTTCGGTGTGCATTAGTGATGTATATTATTATATATGATGCCTGTGATGGATATTGTGACATATATGATGCATGTTGTGATATATATGATGCCTGTGATGGATATTGTGATATATATGTCATGTATATGGTTTTTGGTAATTTTTGGACTTGAAAAACAGAAAAAATAAAATAATTTTGTCAATTTGCCGTGCGCCGTGGGGCGGGCGCACGACAAATTGACCTAAAAGCGCCGCCGAGCGGTCCCTTTGCCGTGCGCACGGGGCCGCGCACAAGACATTGACCATTCTTTACCGTGCGCCGAGCCACCGGACGCACGGCAAAGCTAATGGTGCACCGGCGCCCGGACCAACCTTTGTTGTGCGTCTAGCCACGTGGCGCACGGCAAAGGGACCGATCCACCGTGCGCCCGGACCAATCGTTGCCATGCGCCGTGCTACGTGGCGCACGGCAAAGGGCGGGGTCAATCTTGCGCCTTGACCATTCTTTGCCATGCGCCTTGCCACGTGGCGCACGGCAAAGAGTACTACCGTTCCCGTGTGTGCTCGGGGGCGCATGGCGAGAGAGGGTGTGACGCCGTCTCCCCGCGGACGGCCGTCAACACCTATTCTTTGCCGTGCGTCACCTATTACGCATAGCAACGAACTCGTGTTGTGCGTTGCCTTTTCCCAAGGCGCACGGCAAAGTTCTTTACCGGGTAAAAATGAGCCGGGCGCCCTTTGCCGTGCGCTTTGGAAAACGCGCACGGCAAAGGCGGTGCCGTGCGTTTTCCTCCCTTTGCCGTGCGCCGTCGGCGCATGGCAAAGAGCACGATTCCGGTAGTGTACGTCCTCACTAGGGCATGATCATGGTCGATGTTAATTACATGGACTCATGTGAACACTGCTGGCCATGTTCGGACATACATGGCCCTCTAATACATCCTGTACTGTTTGGACATAAATGGCCCTTTAATCATGTATGACTTCACCGAGTAGTGTGGCGCAACAGTATCTACTACTATATCAAGCATCTTCCCATCGATGTTTCACATTGTACACACTGTTATCTTGTGTGTGAATGCTGCCAACGGTGTCAATTTGGACATAAATGAGCCTCTAATCTTGTACTTCACTGCCACTTGTTGCAGATTATACCTTTGCTTGCTAGGTGTAGATACATGAACCAAAATGGATTTTGGAGACTATGATAGCTACTAGTTAGACAGCTGGTTCATTGTACCTTGGTGTTGTACGAGGATGGCGTTAAGTTGCTTCCGGAACGAACCCCAATGGATGGGACCGATGTAACTTTCACTAGAGAAACACAAGCATTACTATAACAGTGATCGGATTTCTAGTGCATCTTGCACTAGGCACAAATGATTTGTGCTGGAGGCTAAAAGGGGTATTTGCTGGCGGGTGGAGTTCCCGCCAGCGACATTGTGCCAATACCAATCGCCTCAGTGCTGGCGGGTGTCCGCCCGCCAACATAGAGACCTTAGTGCTGGCGGGTGTTTAAGTCCCCCACAAACACTGATGTTTTCGGGCTAGCGCACAAAAGCTCAAACTAAATAGCAAAAAAAAACTTTTTGGAGGAGGAACCCCACTAGCCAGGCACCCGCCCGCAAGTCGTGCAGCTTTTCGCGTAAGGTCGCGCCGCTAAGGGTCAGCAAGACTCGAACCCGGGACGTCCATGCTTGCATGAAACCTCCTCTACCACTACACCACACACTCATATGCGTCTATATCCAGTTTTCACTGTACTCATATTATACTATGTCGAGTGTAAATCATTTTTAGGCTCTAAACGGATTCAAATTTAAAACTTGTCAACTACAAAGTTTAATACGTTTTGAGATCAATAACTTTTATTTGGGGAGTTTTTTTCATTTGAAGCTTTTAATTTGTTTAATGATAATATTTGTTTTAGGTAAATAGAACAGGTATTATGTCCTCACTAGCCCGGATCCGTGATCAATGTCCGTGATCAATGTTGGACATTCATAACATGGATGCTTGTGAACATTTCAGATATAAATGGCCCTCTAATCATGTATTACTTCACTGAATAGTGTGCACAACAGTATAAACTCCTAAGTCAAGCAAGTTCCTACCTATGTTTCAAATTGAACACGGTTATCATGTGTATGAACACTGCCGACCGTGTTTGGACATAAATGGCCCTCTAATCTTATACTTCACTGCCAATTGTTGCAGATTGTACCTTTTCTCATCGTGGAACAAGACTTGGTAGCTGTTGGGGGATACCCGAAAAATTCGGATAACTACCCAAACACGAGTGGAGTTCTCAACACGTTCAAGTACAAAATTAGGGCGCAAAGAGACGGTGAAGCTCTCTCGCAAGTAACACAAGTCCCAAAAAAGTCCGAATCCGTTTACACATGCCCTCGCGCCCCCTTTTATAGGGAGACGGAGGGACTTTTACATACCGATAACACCCTCGGGCTCGGAGAATATTCCTAGTGTGAACACATACAAGAATGTCTTTTCTCCCCTTACACATTTACAAGTCTGCCACTAGTTCACACTCTAAACCCGGACTTTTTGGGACTACAACTTTGACTTTGCTTCTCCCGTGATTCGTGAATGTCTTCGCCCGAAATTCCCGAACTAAGTCTTCTACGGATTCCCGAAGTGGCCCTTGCTTCCCCGCAGTTCGTGCATGTCCTTGCGCCCGAGTCCCGAACGAGTCTTCATTAGATTCCCGAATCCGCAAATCCCCGAAGTTCGGACCATCAACGAGTTGAGGTTACGGGCTTCCGCGTGTTCACGACTCCGCCTCTTCGCCGAATCAAGATTCCCGAACTCGCACATTCGCTAATTCGAGACTCCGCAGTCCCGGACTTCCGAGAATCGCGAATTCCCCGCTCCCGAAAAAACATGCTCCGAGAACTTCATTAAACTCAACGTTTCGAGGGTGACGGGTTTTCCCGAATTCCCCAACACTAGCCCCTCGGGGAAGCGGGTTGACTCCGACGATCCGATTCCACGAACCTTTCGGAAATTTAGTAAAAAACGTCACCCTCGGAACGTCGGAGGGGACACGCGTCACCCAGGGAGCCAAAGGCGGTTAAATCGAGGCGCACTTCGCGAAACCCCCCCCCCCCCCCCCGGCCCTATAAATAGTGGGCTGGCGCTGTTAAAAATCTTTTTACTGCTCTCGAGCTTTTCACAATTCGTGCATCTCTCTCTTCGCGGATTCTGGTGTTTTGCTTGAAGGCTTACGAACTCCAGGTCTTGTTCGTGCTCCTCTAAGGTATTTTTTATCCGTGCTTCGTTGATTCATTATTTCGTTAAATTTAGGTGTAGAGACATCGCGAATTTGCGAATTTCATATTCGAACATTATTCTCACCTGTTTGGATGTTCGTGTTTATCAGGTGGCTCGGGTTAAAAGTACAGCTAGACCCATGACTACCGAAGAGCTGATCGCCGCCGGTCTCCCGTCGATCAAGCCGCCGAAAGTACCAATTGTGCCGCACGGGCCGAAGATGTTGGTTCACCCAGCGGTTCCCGAAGTCATGAAGACGCAGAGGTCGGGTCCGATGGCGGCGAAGACGTCGGGGATGTGGATGCTGGGGTAGATGATCTCGTCATGCTGAGGACTTCTGGCCCACTGCCGCCCTCACTTGCGTTCGGAGAGTCAAAGGTGACGAGCAACGTTATTCGTGAGTACGAGAAGGCTGGATTCTTCTCTCCTGGGGCCGGGCGCGCCCCACTCGATGAAATAATTCCCACCCCCAAGGCCGGAGAAGTTGTGGTTTTTCGGGACTTTTTCATCTGCGGGCTGCGGTTCCCTTGTGATCCAGTCCTACCGGCGATTCTTGATGCATTCTCAGTGAAGATCCATCAGCTTACCCCAACGTCTTTCCTCGAAGTATCAAAGTTTATTTGGATTCTGAAGACCTTCGGGTGCGGTCCTACCATCGACGCCTTCACCAGGTTCTACGAACTGGTGATTGCTCCAGAGGTTGTGAAGGGTGAAGATGGGCAGTTCTATCACAGCCAGCACGCATGCTGTACCTTCAATACCCGACGCCAGAACACCCGACAAGGGATTACCCGAATCCAGATTTCTCCCTGCTGCAAGACCAACCTTTCCGAAGATTGGAAGTCATACTGGTTTTACTTGAAAGTTGATGTGCCGAAGCTGCCATGCCCGATCGCGCCCCTCACTGCATTGAATGTGGGGAAGTACAACCAGCGCGCTCTAGGAATTCGGAATTGCGAGAGTGCATTTCATTTGGCCAGCACGATACTTGGCGGTCGCGACATTATCGAAGAATTCGTCGCCGCGCGAATCTGGCCTATCTCGAACGGCTGGGCCCCTGCCGAAATCGTACACTACAACGTCAGCGGGCGGATCGGCGGGTTCCTTTCCCGAAGTTCGGGATCAAACTTCGCGAGGGCCGGACCGCCAAGGACTTCATGGACGAAGTAGAGAAAAGGGTCAACATCATGGTAGGCGAATATACCATGAACGAGTATAAAGCATACAAGGCCCCGGTGAAGCATAAGAAGAAGATCAACCGCGTCTTTTCGGAGATCCGCGGTGACAAATTTTTCGGCTCTCGAGCCCCTGGTCCTAAACCGAAACTTCCCCGCCGTCGCCGTGGCCAGCTGCTCGGCCGCCCCTATCAATGCTCCCCGAATTAGATCGTCGAAGCGCGGCTCGTCGCCTGCCGCCGAAGGAACCTCTTTGGGAGTGAAGCCTTCAAAGACCAAGTCTCTTGAGTCGTCGAAGCGGAAGCGGAAAACCTCCGAACCTCGATCCACGGAAGCTGAACTCCAAGCTGCTTCAGGGCTTGCCGAGATGAGCCGCAAGAAATTAAAGAAAGCTGTGAGGAAAGTTTCCTCCATCGGAGTTCGTCGAGTCCCATCCGCCTTTGACGACGACACTCTCGCGAAAACAGATAACGTCGAAGGTGTTTTCCTCTGGCCACTATTTAATTTTCGAGACAATTGTCCTGCTGGTTCCGAAAATGAATTCGTGGACATTGACTCCTTTTCAGATGTTGCTCCTGAGGTCCGAAGGGAGCCATCTCCTGCTGCTGCTGAGAAGCCCACTACTGTTGCCGAAGCTATTGTTCGCGCTGAATCTCCTGCTGCTGCCGGTTCCCCCGTTGCTGAGGTCGCTGCTGCTGATCAAGTTTCCTCCGAATTCGCCCGGGACCTTGAGCGGACCATTCAAAGACATGGCCACTCTTCCGAAAATATTCCATTGGTTGAAGTTCGGGAAGTCGTCCCCGAAGACCAAGCGCCTTCTCCTTCCCTGGCTGCCTTTAACAAAAGCTTTGGTACGTCTCATCGCGGCAAACTATTGCGTGTTGGTTTCGAGACAAGTGGCGTCGGGGGCAAGGCGTCCAAGTTTTTAACTCTATGGAAATCGTCCGCCATTGTTGATGAAACAGGGGAGAAAGCGCTTGAACGACCCGAAGAGGCCGCCGAAGGCTCCGAGAGAAGGCCCCTCTCTGTCTCCGAAACCGCTCCTTCGCCTCAGGAGAAAACTTCTCCGGGTTCGAGCAAACAGGTCACCATGCAGCATTTTAGCAAACAAGGTTCGTTGATTCTTCTCGTCCTTTTGTGTCATTCGCGATTGTTGAATCTCCGCCGAGATTTACTCATGAATTTTGCGGAATTCAAGGATCCGTTGCACTCCTACTCTCCTTCGAAACTTGCGCGCTTCCACGAAGACTATACTCTCAAGTACTCTATGCTTGGGAAGGTTGCCATAGAGCGGCTTTCTAAGCAGGAGAAGATTAATGAAGAACTTTCTCTGAAGTCCAAGGAGCTAGAGCGTAACTTTGGCCTCGCGCAATCTACGAACCTGGAGCTCGAGAATAAGGTAGCTGAGCTGGCTGAGGCCTTGAAAAAGAGTCACGACGAGAAAAAAGCCGCTGAGGCCGCACTCGAGGAGTCCAAAAAGGAACTTGAGAAAGTTCGGAAATCTCACGAAGATGACTTGAGTGTGATCGAAAAACTTCGGCAACAACAAGAGCGGGCTGCAAAGATTGCCGAGGATCTTCGCATCAACAACGCCAGCCTTGCCAAGTCACTGAGCTCGAAGGATCAAAAAATCGTGGATCTTGAGAGAGCACTGGCGGCAGAGAGTGAAGCTTCAAAGAAACATATTTCAGAAATTCTGGGAAGATTGAAATTGCTTTATGCTGAGTACCAGAAGTCTCTGAATGAGTATGGTGTTCGTCCAGCTCCTCTTCCAGATGACATTGATATCCCCGATTTCATGGATCGGCTCGATGAAGAATTCAAGGCTCTCCCCGAAGTCATCTCTGCGGTGCCGCAACTTTGCCGTGTCTTTTTTCGTGGAAAGCATTCGAAGGTCCTTCACGATTACGGTTTGTGTTGACTTGGCAAAGTTTCGCGCGAACCTTTCTCAGTTCCCAGGCGTTACCAGCGATACTATACTTCAAGACAACCCTGACATTATTGCTATAAAGCTAAAATTCGCGAAGGAATTCTGGATGGTTGGCGGGGCGGAGATGGCTAAGACTGTTGCGCGGGCAAAGCTTGACGAGGTAATTCTTTGGTCGATTTCGTGACTTATATTCGTCGTATGTGTTCCGGCTTCTTAAGCCTTCCTTACTCTTCTCAGTTGAGAGAACAAGAGTGCCAAGAAGGCGTCGCCGCATCCCCCGAAGGATCAACCTCTGGCGAGAGTTCGAGTGAAACCGGCGAGGGCTCGGATGGCAGCAGCAGCAGCAGCAGCAACAATGATGGCGACAACGGCGAACCAGTCCGCGAACGTGAGGAAGATTCACCGAAGGTGGATGTCACGAACCGAACGACATGTTCGAACTTTTGTGTGGATTGGAGATCGGCCTGTACATTCGTGTAGATTCATCAAACTTTTTTCGAACGGATGTTTTGTATATTTTAACTCGCGCAGACGTGCTACCACTACGAATTCATCGAGATAGAATGTTTGTTAGTGGTGAAGCATGGCGTCTATTCAAACAAGCACATCCTGAGCAAGATTTTTCCGATTTTTGGCTTGAGGCCTCGCTTAAATTTTCTATAGGTTGTTTTGATCTCACTTCGTTTTTCTTGCTTCGTAAAAAGAACCGTTCGCATCCTCTACTTCGCGATCCACGAGAACTCCGAAGACGGAGCCCCTTAGCCCCTTAGCCGGTTCATCCGATTTCGCCTATGCTAGCGATGTGGCTGACAACAACGTTTGTAAACCAGGACATGTAATAGAACTTTCATTCTAAGTTTCGTTTTGATTGTTGTAATTTTTGAGGAACTATTCGGGAGTTTTTATGCGAATAAGGCAATGAATATGTTTTTTCTTTGAAAAAACGTCACCCTCCCCCAGCTTGCCGTTTCGCATGAAAACTAGATTGCAGGTTCACGAACTTTACTATTCTCGAATTTCTAGCATATCTTTCTAAGAGTAGTCTTCCTTAGTTTTTGCGAACCTCGATTGCTAATGCGCAAGTCGACAAAATTTGTTCCGAATTTTGTGGACTTGACCGGACTGGCAGACTTGCCTCGGTTGATACAGCAACCCTCGGTTGCTTCAACCAAGGTTTTTCTGCGATCGTCTGATGGAGCCCCTTGCCCTTTTCTTACAACGATGGTACCTGAAAAAATTTTTAACAATCTATACCAAGTGAGAATACACAGGCAAATCCTTAGACATTCATTTTCTCGAAATCATCATGCGAATTTTCTGATGGGAATCCCCTCGTGGATGGGATTTTTCTGGGCCACAACTTGTTGTTGTCTCGAGCCTCTTCGGTGGGAATCCCTCGATGGATGGGATTTTTCTAGGCCACAACTTGTTGTTGTCTCGAGCCTCTTCGGTGGGAATCCCTCGATGGATGGGATTTTTCTAGGCCACAACTTGTTGTTGTCTCGGTGCCTCTTCAGTGGGAATCCCTCGATGGATGGGATTTCGGCTATCAGGAAGCCTTTTCTCATGACATTTTTCTTTTTTCACGATGGGATTTCGGCTATCAGGAAGCCTCTTTCACGAACCACTTCTTTTTTCACGATGGAATTCTGGCTATCACGAAGCCTTTTTCACGAACCACTTCTTTTTTCACGATGGAATTCTGGCTATCACGAAGCCTTTTTCACGAACCACTTCTTTTTTCACGATGGAATTCTGGCTATCACGAAGCCTTTTTCACGAACCACTTCTTTTTTTCACGATGGACTTCTGGCTATCACGAAGCCTTTCTCACGAACTTTTTCTTTTTTTCACGATGGAACTCTGGCTATCACGAAGCCTTTCTCATGAACTTTTTCTTTTTTCACGATGGAATTCCGGCTATCAGGAGGCCTTTCTCACGAACTTTTTTTTACGATGGAACTCTGGCTATCACGAAGCCTTTCTCATGAACTTTTTCTTTTTTCACGATGGAATTCTCGAGATACGCAATTTGGGGGAAGACTCTTTTCATATATATCACAAAGAGTATTTACATAGGATCCGCCTCGTTAAAAAACCTTGCCTCTTGATTTAGAGCCTACTTTGCAAGGAAAAGAGTACGGTCCTTCTTATTCTAATACGACTAGAAAAAGGAAAGCTGATTTTTTCTCCCGAAATTACTTATAGACACGTGATTCGGATTTTAGGTTTTTAGAATTCAAACTTACGAAAATAGAGAAAGTACTGTATATTACATCTAGATGCAATTGGGATTTCACGAGTAATACCTTTTAGACTGTCGGCATTCCACGGACTGCGGGTGATAGATTGACGAAAATTTCGCTTGAGTGCCCAAGTTTCTGCAGTATTCTTTGAAGGTGTAACAGTCGAATTGTTTTCCATTGTCAACCGTTAGTCCTCTGGGAACCCCGAACCTGCATGCTATGTTCTGCCACAGCAGAAGTGGCGATTTTGGTTCAGGAGGACAAAGTTTGGTTATGGTCATCGGCTGTTCTCAGCTGGTATACGTTTGTTTGTCCAGGTGTATGTCCCTTTTCTATGTTTCGGCCTCTTGTTGATTGCCATACACCGTGATGACTCCCTTAGGTGCGGGCATTTTCATACATAGGAAGCTGTTGCCTTATGACCGCGTCGAACTTGTTCATGAACCCTCTCGCCAAAAATCGCGAGGTATGGATGGTAGATGTCGACTACATCGAACGTGAGACTCTCCGTTCTGGCATTCTCGAGATCTCCGAAGGAAACCGGGAGCGATATTTTTCCGACCGGCTTGATGGGCTTTCCTCCGAACCCTTGCAGTGGGTACTCTGGGGGGTCTAACATGTGCTGGCTCAGATTCATCTTTTCGAAAGCTTTCAGGAATAGGATGTCCGCTGAACTCCCATTGTCAACTAGGACTTTTCCTATGACCCACCCAGCGATATTCACCTCAATGACCATGGCGTCATTGTGTTTCGCAGATTTCAGCCTGAAATCTTTTTCTGTGAAGATGATTGGCACCTTTGCCCACTCCGGGCGTGCAGCTGGGCCGTCATTGATGATAGCGTTCACAGATCTGAAGTAATTGCTTCTCTCGCTTCTTGGTTTCGAATTCCATAGCAGATCCGCCCGTGATTGGCATGATAGTCCCGAACGATGGCAATGCCTTGGAGTTCTGAGGTCCCGAACCTGACTGGGGTCTTGACGAACTTTCTGGAGGTGGTGGCAAGATTTCCCGAATGGGTTGTGGTTGATGGATTGACTGGATCGCTTGCGACTGAGGGAAAAATTGCTGCGACAGCTGCCATGCTGAGTGTGGTTGCGGGAATTGCTGAACTGAGACAGAACTCGACTGTGGATTCGCGAATTGCGGCTGCCAGAAATTCGGACGAAACTGGCCTGGCATTGAGGATGCGATGCTCATTAGTGCCTTCTCCTGTTGGATTCTTGCCATGTTCTTCTTTGTTTCTGGACACCCTTCGGTGCTGTGACCCCTCCCATGATACTGGCAATAGAAGTGAGGATCTTTTGGGTTGTGGTTCGTGAGTCCTGGGGGGCCTCTGCCTCTCCCCCTTCCTCTGGGATTGAATCCTCCCCTGGTGCTTGGACTGTTGCCTTGTGCTGGTTGTGGGTTTCCGACATTGTTGACGTTTCGCGGATGTTGGGGTGGTGCCTGCCATGCCATGTCTCTCGTTGCCCCGTCTTGCCTCGTTTCGCTCGGCCTACCCTCTTGCGATGGTCGTCATCGGACAAAATGTAATCCTCCAATTCGCGAAATAGTTCTTCAACTGTCTCGGGCTTCTTTCTTGTGAGGTGGGAAGCCGTTGGCCCCGGGGTGAGACCTTTGATCGGTGCCTTGATCGTTGTCTTGTCATCGGCGTCGGGGATCCGAGACCTCTCGTTGCATGAACCTTCTCACGAAGTTCCGCAAGTGGTTCCCCGTCCTTCGCTTGCGTTGTACGGATCCGAGGCTTCGGCCGTTGTGTCATGGAACATCCGAAACGCTTGCATGAACTTTGTTTTGAGGTCTACCGAGCTATAGATTGAGTGTGGAGGCAGCAGGTGAATACCAATTCGATCGGTCCTTCGCAAGCTATGATGAAGGATTTGGCGAGTGCAACATCATCTCCTCCCGCCGAATTCACAACCGACTCGTATCTCATGAGAAATTGCCCGGAGTTTCCGAAGCCGTTGTACTTTGGAAGAGAGACGAGGCTTGAACTTCGGCGGCCAAGGTGCCGTTTGCGGCCCTATTGACGACGGCGATTCGAATCCACGAAGTGTGAGACTCCGTTTCCCGCGAAAAAGTTTTCTTTCGGGGATTCTCTTGCGGCGCGAGGTTGTGCGTTGCGGTGTTTCTTGCCACGGGAGCCGTTCTCTTGTTCTTTCATTTCGTCAATTTCTCTCTCGTATTGCTTGTATCTCGCTCTTTTGCTTTGTTCAACTCGCTCTAGTTTTTCGAGAGATTTTTCTCTTCGCCCGCAACCGAGCCGCGAACTTTTCTTTGTCTTTCTCGTAGCCGCTCGTATCTTTTGGTGAACCATGGATAGCTGCCTGTCTATGGTATCATCATCATCAACATTCTCGAACTCTTGCTGTTCAGCAGGTTGTTCTTGGATGTGAGCTGTCTTTTCTGCTCTTGCCTTCATGAGGGCCTCGAGCTTTTCTCTTCGTTCTTGGTCTGTTATGTTCGAGGATTCAGGAATGAACGAGGTTTCATTTCCTTGGGTGGGGAGGCGATCATCCTGGTTTGCCTGTACTGGAGCATTCTTCTTGGATTTCTTTTGAGGTGGCATCGTGAGTTTCTTTTTCGGCTGAGACACGGTGGGCGCCAATGTTGGGGGATACCCGAAAAATTCGGATAACTACCCAAACACGAGTGGAGTTCTCAACACGTTCAAGTACAAAATTAGGGCGCAAAGAGACGGTGAAGCTCTCTGCAAGTAGCACAAGTCCCAAAAAAGTCTGAATCCGTTTACACGTGCCCTCGCGCCCCCTTTTATAGGGAGACGAAGGGACTTTTACATTCCGATAACACCCTCGGGCTCGGAGAATATTCCTAATGTGAACACATACAAGAATGTCTTTTCTCCCCTTACACATTTACAAGTCTGCCACTAGTTCACACTCTAAACCCGGACTTTTTGGGACTACAACTTTGACTTTGCTTCTCCCGTGATTCGTGAATGTCTTCGCCCGAAATTCCCGAACTAAGTCTTCTACAGATTCCCGAAGTGGCCCTCGCTTCCCTGCAGGTTCGTGCATGTCCTTGCGCCTGAGTCCCGAACGGAGTCTTCATTAGATTCCCGAATCAGCAAATCCCCGAAGTTCGGACCATCAGCAGTTGAGGTTCCGGGCTTCCGCGTGTTCATGACTCCGCCTCTTCGCCGAATCAAGATTCCCGAACTCTGCACATTCGCGAATTCGAGACTCCGCAGGTCCCAGACTTCCGAGAATCGCGAATTCCCTGCTCCTGAAAAACATGCTCCGAGAACTTCATTAAACTCAACGTTTCGAGGGTGACGGGTTTTCCCGAATTCCCCAACAAAGAAGCAAAGTATATGTAGTCGATATAGTCAATGGACCAATTTGCTTGGTAGGTGCGGAGACATGAACCTAGATGGGTTTTGGAGAAGATCGAGCCGTATGCGGACAGCGGCGGCGGAGCTCATCATGGAACAAGACATGGTGGCAAAGTATATGTAGTCGATATAATCAATGGACTTGCTCGAATTTCTAGAAAAAAGCCCCGGAAGTGAAGAAAGAAGAAGCAAGGCATGGAAACATTGAAGGAGCAACCCACAATGGAGGAGGACCAAACGAAGGCAACAAAATTTGCAAGCTCGAAGAGGTACAAGGAAGAAGTTTGGCGAAAGCGAGAGACGGTAAAGGAGTTCGAACAAACCGATTGCATTTTGATTGACTTTGAAGAAATATTGAACAAGTAGCCCGAACCAAAAGGAGTCGGCAACGGCTATAGAATTCGAATTTTCAAAGGAGAGGCACTCGGGGTACGAGTTGGACAAGGAATCGTCGAGAGACATTATCTAAAGACTTTTCAATGAGGAAGAAGAGGTAGATCCGGATCACTTTGCCAAAGTAAAGAGAATTATGGGAGTGATGCCGGAGGACTCGCCATGTGCACACCTAGCCGAAGTATACGCGATAGGAGCCAATCATGTCGAAGGTACCTCTCTACCGACACCTTGAAGGACCGGATTGGGCGACCGGAGGGTTGGGGTGAATGGGAGCCTCATGGCTTGAGCACCTTGCTTGCGTTTAGGTATGGCTGTTGCGTTGTCGGTCATCCACCGTTAGGGACCGTGGTGAGTGCCGCCGCTCCGTATGTAGGTACTATACATTTGGAGGTCTATATACCCCCCGGAATCACGGCATCCCCGGAAGGGTTCTTGCTTTAATCAAGGAGGAAATGCAGCTCCGCGCCTTTGCCTCGCTCAAGAGAGGAGACCCCGTAGTTTAATTATGTTACTTTGTAGTTTAAGTTTGAGAGTCCCCCTTTTATGTAATATCAATCAACCCGTAATTGTTTGCTTTCCCCTCCCGCTTAAATGAATCGGAGAGCTCCCGCCTAATTTTCAAAAAAAAAAACATTTGGAGGCCTATAGAACTCGGTGGCCGGGGCGTCGCTCATGCCGCACATGCCCGGGGACGGCCCCGATCGGGCTCCAAGGGCGCCCTAGGGGGGCGCTTTGGTGCGTCTCTAGCGAAAGGAAGGTGCTCACTTGGTACGTCTCTTCACCGCAAAACTCCGGGCGGCGGTCCCTTGCTCCGATCATTGAGGGAGTAGACGGAATCGGGCGGTGCTCGGCGCTCTGCTCTACTCGCGGCCGGCTCGGCGACAACGGCGGCGGTGAGCATGCATGGGTGAGGGTGTGAGGTCGAGGAGGAGGCGGGGACAAGTGCGTGCGGGACGAGTGCTCACCTTTTATAAGTGGGAGGGCCGTGGATGGGCGCACGCCGAGGCGGAACCCGGCGGCGGTGGCGGCCGTGCGGGTTAGGGTGAGCTACGACCGGACCGGATGGGTTTTAGCGAGGTCGAAACGGGTCGGGGCGGACTAGGTCGGGACCACGGGCTCGGCCTAGAAAAAAACAGTAGGTTTTAGATTATTATTTTTAGAATAAATTTCTTGTGCAAAGAAAAATCTAGATAAATTCTATTTAATTCCATAAAGTCACGAAAAATACTTTGAAAATCCAAAAAAAATCTAGGAAAAATCCTAGAGACAGATTGGAGCATGAACAATCCAAGTAATGTATTTGGAGCTCATGAAAATGATTTTAGAGCCTTATACTGAATAGAATTAGCTCAAGAGAAGAGAGAATAAATTCTAATAAAAGGTGGAAATTTTTCAAAAGGTCTTGGTCAAGAACTAAACGCATTTTAAAAGGAAAACATTTTGCATTCATGAACACCCGGATGCATCGGCATGAATGCAACACTCACCGAACCAATTTATTTAATTTAGAAAAACAAACCATGGCTATTTTCCTACACTATATTATATTTCTGTAAAGAAAAAGAAATATTGGAATATTTTTAAATTGGGAGGAAATCGTTGTTTGTGAATTATCTATAGATTTTTGGGGCTACACAGCAAGGTTCACGAGACACTTGAAATAGTGCTTGCGAATAGATGTATGTAGGGTTATATCTGAAAAAGGTCACGGGTTGGACTTATTTGTGAAGATCGAGAATGTAAAACCCCGGATTTTCATAAAAAACCCGAATCCTCGTACCATCGCGATAGTCCCCGGATCGGTGGCTATCGCGTATAGAATGTCTCACGGATAACAACACAAAGTCATTCATCGCATCACACATAAGCAGTTGTACATAACTTAATACATGTACATTACGGAGTATATCATTGCAAGCCTCTTGGTGGAGGAGTTCGGGTTCGTTGCTCGGACTTGTAGCGGGCCGTGACTTTGGAGTGGCACAACGTTGGCCACGACGGCGCGGTTCGCGGTGGTTTGCTTGGAGCTCTTCTTCTAGGTTGTGGTGTTGTAGTGTTTTGTTGTGTGTGTTGTTCGTGTGCGTTGTGATGTTGTGGTGGTGTTAGCTTCGGCTCGTGGTGTAAAATTGCTTCTTCTTCTTAAATGACAAAGCGTTGCTCCTTCTACCTTTGCAAAAAGAAAAATGCAAGCCTCTTGACCGAATCGAGTGAAATTCTACGCAGCGGTAGCTAGCTTCTCGAAGGGTCTCCATCTTTTTATTCTTCTCGCCACGGGCATCCTTGAGCGAAGCGACGCATCTCACGGTCGTACCATCCATCGGCGTTGTTGTCGTACTCGGACTCGTACCCTCGACACCCAAAATCTATCCCCAAGGATTCGGATAGGTCCACATCACCAACTGTATGCAGCTTTAAGTGGCCTAACTTCTAAAGGGAAGAGAAAGAGACAAGGAAGTAGCTCGGGTTTCTTATGCAGCAGCAGCAGAGCAATATCAAGATATCTCCGACAAGTTCCCAACCTAAAGCTCTCAACACAGCTCGGAACCACCTGGTCATCCAGGGCCCCGTCTCCACTACCTACCTCCATCTAGGGTCGATGCGAGAACTTTATCTCCTCACACCTCAATGGTTGCTATCAGATCCGCGAGGTAGAGGGAGCCACCCTCCTCTCCCCGGCTGCAACCACGGCTCACCACACTCTCAACTATAGGGAGAAGGTAGAAATCCCAAAACATGAGAACAAAGCTATCGGGGGACATGTCCATAGCCAAGGACGCGACTATAGCTATAGATCGAACAACTCTACAAAGCGTGTACACCCGAACCCAACCGGAATGGCACCCGGCCGGTGTACGGCCAACCGAGCCCATCCTACCATGCGAACTCTCAGTAGTTACGGTACCATCCTGCATCCGGCCCTCAAAATAATCCCCCTCAGAAAGGACTTCACCGGAACTGTGAAATGCCCCCGTGTGGCCACACGAGAGTTGCTCTGAGAGGGTGGTCTCGCCTCCACCTCTCCCCACTGATACCCCACTATCCCGCTGGCAGGTATGGTTCCGCACCGCCGAGCTCAACTCGGCCCTAACCCCACGCTCAGCGGGATGGTGTGTACGTAAAGGTTCCGTGAAAAGGTCTGTCACTCTGTTTCAGACCGTGGCGATCCTCCGAGCGCAAGTAAAACCCCAACACCTAGGCTCCTAAAAACCGTAAAAGTGGGGACACACTGAGGAGTGTACCCCCATCCCCGTTCCCAGATCGGTTGTTTCGAGCTCACCCCCGCCGAATTACCCAAAACGCATTCTCCTGCCGGTTTTATCCTACTCATGCCAAGAACCACTATTCCCATCCCAACACATGCATCGCGAAGCACATCATATGTACATGCTTATAAACATATATAATAGTAGGACAATCAAGGGCAGGGTATTTAAAGTAGGCGGTGCAAGGTTCATCAACATGCATATAAAGTAAAGCGCTAGCATTCTACATTGCAATGTTTAATAGGCATTCAAAGTCGGTCGGGCATGAACCTCGGGGTCGTGGAGTGCACGCCAAGGCAAAGCATTATAGAGCCTTCTATTAAATAAATTTAGCTCAAGAGATGAGGAAATAAATTAGTAATAGCTCGGAAAATCTCAAAAGGTCTTGGCTAACAACTAAACACATTCTTTTAAAATCTTTTGCACTCATGAACTCCCAAATGCACTAAACCAATTTATTTAATTCAGAAATTTTTCCTATATATACTATAGTTCTCATAAAGGAAAATAAATGGTGGAAGGTTTTAAAATTGTGAGGAAATTGCTGTTTGATTTTTCTTTCTAATCACATCCCGAAATTTGGAAAACTCAAGGTGTGACACCCCGCCGGTGGCTCCCCGGAGCCGGGGCGCAAATGTGCCGTCACCGTCTAGCAAACATTGCCAAAAGAATGCGGTGATGAAAGGTCGAGATTAATTTAAAGGGTGTGTGTGTTAACACTAATATTGAACTGTTCGGATATCAATGGCCCTCTAATCTTGAACTGTTCGGACATAAATGGCCGCCCGATCGGGTAGGAGTACTTCACCGAATAGTGTAACGCAAGAGTATCATGGAACTCGTCAAGCATGTTCACATCAAATATATTGTACACGCCGGCTGATTTGCTAAGAAGGGAAAATGCTACAATGCACGGTTAAAACAAAAACTCGTACTTGTAAATATTACGGGACAAGTAACAATAATTGTTGACTCGTTTTTCCTCAACACTTCTTTTGAAACTTCATGTGTTGCACAAACGAGTAGTAGTGCTATAGGTATGTTATAGGTTGTTGGGAAGCCTGGTCTACCCGGCCGCTAGCACAAAATGAAGCCAACGTAATCGTGTAAGTATATATGCATGTAGATCATTGCAGATTATACCTTTAATTTGCTCGTCGTAAAACAAGACTTGGCCGCGAAGCGGATGTAGTCAATAGACCGATCTCGCTTGGTTGTTGTAGAGACATCATCCACCCAACCTTGATCAATTTTGGAGACTATGATAGCTACATGTTGAAATGGTTGTTAATCCCGCATAAATGCATGCAAGACGAGATATGCAAATGACAAGCGGGACGACGACATCCGGCGTTGGGGCACTATAAAAGGCGTTTGGGAGCTTTGCTTCAAGGTCACCAAAAAACCAAGAAAGCAAGGACTCGCCCAAAGTAGAGAAAATGACAACGCCCGTCAAGATTGGGTCGTTCGGCGGTAGAGGCACTAGTGGTAAAGATATTGATCCAAGCCAACTGCCAAAAATCCTAGAGAAGATCGAGATTTGGAGCTCAGCTGATGGACCAGGTTCTGGTGGATTCATCAGCGGCATCCGCTTCACATACGTTGACACCAGTGACAAACGACGTGTCATCCCAAGCCCGGATACTGCGTGGGGCACAACCGATGGGTGTGCTCACGAGCCGGTACGAACCTCGCTTGGTTTCAGTATAATTCAGTTACTCCATTTAATTATAACCCCCTTTGCTTTGTTACAGTTAATTTTAAAACTGTTGGTATTGTTATGTGGCCTTGTTAATCCCCTGCCCGCAAAACTAAGTGGCACAAGTCAAACATGCATGTCTCCTGATACTCTATATCCCCAATTTCTACGGAGTATATATAATATATACGCTTATTATTACGTGTGTGTGTGTGGGCATGCAGTTCAAGGTTGATATTGCAAGGCAGGAGTACGTTAACAAGATCGGTGGCAGCATTGGAAGTGCTGTTGGTGGTGAGTCTGGCATCATCACTTCCCTAACATTCACCACCTCCCATGGAAAAACTAAGACGTACGGGGATCCAAACAACGGGACTAAATTCGTTGTGCCACTGGACAATGCTGGCATCTTCGCCTTCTTCGCTAGCACCAGCAGTACCTGCCTCAATGCAGTGGGCATGTACGTCCAACCCTACCCATGAACTGCATCGAGCCGCTCCTGCCAAGCTAGCTTGTGTGTGTTTGTGTGTAGCTTAAATAAAATGAGGATCTGCCAAGCTAGCCATGTGGGGTGCGATGGATACGAATGGATGGATCCTTGTCCACGCGTGTGCTTTGTATTCTCGTCCCGCTTGTTTGTACCCACACATTCATGTACCGCAATGAATAAAAGTCTCGGAAACTAAGTATGTTCCCGAGAAATTAACAAACCCGCATGGACCTTATTATTATTAACTCATACATATACATATACATATATATATATATATATATATACATATACATATACATATACATATACATATACATATACATATACATATACATATACATATACATATACATATACATATACATATACATATACATATACATATACATATACATATAATACATATATGTGCCCGCACCTAGTAACTTATTAAAATAACAAAACAAGGTGGGCATGATGGATATGTGCCCCTATCATTGCTGGTCATTGTTCCCACATGCCATCGTTTGCCCGTGCCTTTGTGACACTACTTGCGTTGTCATGGCTCCGAGCTAGACGTCGCGTGCCCCGCATGCCCGAGGTGGTCGAGCCTTACGCGCCGGCAGCCGCTCGCCTTGTGCCCAGGGCCCTGCGCAGACGGTTGTGCCCAATGCCGCCGGGAGGGTGAGGTTAAGCCCGCACACCGATGATCGTGCTCGCGCCACCGGAGGCCGGCGTGCCGGCGGACCTCGCCGCAAGCACCCGATAGCGGTGCCCCGTGGTCTGTGTCCCACTGGTCCCTCGCCGACCGCTGCTAGTGCCCATCGTCGGTGCCTGATGTTCGCCGCCAGCCTAGGATAGATTGGAAAAGAGATAGAGGATAAGTGAGTGAAGGGAGAGAGATTTAGAAGGGAGGAGCCAATTGGAAGGATGGATGGGGGATAAGGTTGACCGGTTGAGCGCCGACCAATAGAACGCCGGATTCGCATGTTGCGGATTGATGATGTGGACATATGTGTTTTGTTATTGAGCTTGTAATATAGTTTTGGGTCACTAAACAATTTCAAATAAAAAAGTTGTCAACTACAAAGTTTTAGATCTAGTCGCGCTCTAAAATTTGTATTCACTCGAGGTGACATGAAAAATTTTGTATTTAAAATAATATCAATCACACTTGTTCACATTTCTCACACATTAACATATTCTTACGCATATACTCATTTATAAATTTTTCAATAGTTATGCACAGCTAGACCTTGGTAACTAATACTACTTTTAAATAGAGCTTTGATATAAAGTATTTATTCATAGGAGACTACATGAAAAAAATTGTATTCAGAAAATACATCCATTAATCTCATTCACATATACTCATACATTCACATATACCAATACACTAATATGTACATCAATTCTTATTTATTTTATATACTTATATACATTTTGGTCACGATGTCGGTTAAAACTTTTAAATAGAACTTCTCTCTACTCTATTTCTTTTGAAAAAAATGAAAATGTCAATATTTTGGAACTTCATGACGTACAACAATCTGAAATGAAAAACAAGACAACTTTAAAGTGTTAGGTCTCATGGAGGTCTACAAGTTTGATGTTAAGATTTTGCATGCAACAACTCATTTGGAAATTCCGATGTTATAGATTTTTAAATTGGAGAAATTAAATGGATATTTTGAAATATTAATCTATCTCAAGTGAAAAAGTAATGAATTTTTATATAAAGTTTGTATGCATTGATCCGAGATTATATGAAAAAGTTATGAAGTTTTTTCCGAAGCGGGTGATGACATCACTCACTTCGAAAATGGGAATATTTCTAGGAGCATGTGATGGCATCCCTTTCACCCACATGATCATGGTATACATATGAATATTAAGAATCCACAATTAAGGAAAAACACTAAGACTGTTAATTTGTTTCATGATCATATTTTTAGGTAATAGAACCGGTATTACGTCCTCACTAGGGCATGATCATGGTCGATGTTAATTACATGGACTCATGTGAACACTGCTGGCCATGTTCGGACATACATGGCCCTCCAATACATCCTGTACTGTTTGGACATAAATGGCCCTTTAATCATGTATGACTTCACCGAGTAGTGTGGCGCAACAAGTATCTACTCACTACCGGAAACGCGGCCTCTACCGAGAGCTCGATTCGTGCCGAGAGCCGCATCCCAAGCTCTCGGCACGGAGAGGATTTGCCGAGAGCAAAGGTCTCGGCTCTCGGCACGAAAAAACCCGCGGTACGAGTTCCCGTGCCGAGAGGGAACGGTTCCGCCTCTCGGCACGGGCGCCTACTCACGGCACGGAAAATCCGTGCCGAGAGCCGCGAAGCGGGCCCTCGGCACGCCCGCCACCTCACGGCGCAACGTAACGGCCGTCATGGCCGTTTGCCCGACCGTCAAATGTGCCGAGAGCCCACTTCGGCTCTCGGCACGAGCACCCGTGCCGAGTGCACCGCCACGGGCTCTCGGCAAAGAATTAAAAAAAAAATCAAATTCACACATTCAAACCTTTTCTTCATCAACCTAAACCCCTACGGGCTAGTTTGTATTTAATAGATATTTATTTTGTATTTAATAATTTTATTTCGTTCTAGCTAGCTAGTTTTTCACCGTAGAGTAGAGCTCCGATATGAACTCGAGGTGCATGAAATCATGATGTAAAGTTAGTGAAAAAAGATATTCATGTTCATGAGGCATCTTCAAGACCAATTACATGACCAAATCTGCAGCTGAACAAAATCCAAGAGACAAGAATCTGCAAGCAGTCATCTTTCACTAGCTAGGGGCCGTGCATGGGCCAATTACATGAAATGACGCTAAATTTTCGACATTTGACTCTCTCATCACGATGAACATTGTGAGCTAGAACAATTTAAAAATTGTATAGAATTTAAATAAATGAAACCATCAAATTGCTTCTAACGAGAAAACAAGTTTGGCAACGAAAGTCTTTACGAGACACCAATCGAGAGCATCAAAATGGGAGGTCGGCAAGGGCCAAAGGAGCCAAGGACAAGTTACATATATACGGTAACAAAATGGTTCTTGCTCTACTCTCCGGTTAACTCACCGCTAGTGACAAGCCCGGACAAGTAGACTCTACAACCGATTAGTACGGGTTAACAACTTAACACACCACCGCTAATTAAGCTTTGAGACGGTTGACACTTGGCCATCACACAAAATTCCTATGACCAAACATGCGACTCGAACAAAATCCAAGAGACCGAGAATCCGCAAGGAGTCATCTTTCACTAGCTAGGTGCCATGCATGGGCGCGCCATGATCGACCGCCTCCTCTTGAACCTCTCCTTGAAGCACATCTTCCCGAGCTCCTTCGTTCTCTCATCCAACACCATATATATTAGGCCTCTCCTCTATCATCTATTTCTCGTGCTTCAGGCTTTGCACCACCATCCTCGTTAGATTTCCGTCCTCTTGCTCGGTCAGCTTCCCGAGGTCCTTCTCACAGTCGTCGTCCTTGCTCTTGCGGCGCGCTTCCTCCTCCTCCACATGAGCCAAAAAACTCGCGAAGTCGACCTCAAAGAGACAGCCAAGCACGTCTGCATTTACATGAGAAAGTAACTGAGAACATGAATTAATTCCAGAAATTTTTGTATTAGTAGGGAAAGATATCTGCCGGTACCTTGAGAGGAGCTTCTCTTTGAACATGAAATGGCAGGGAAACACCGAGCTTAGAACCACGCTTCCTCTTCGAGCTGGTAGTGAGAGAGCTAGATCGAGTGAGAAAGAAACTGGAAGTACATGAAATCATGAAGTAAAGTTAGTGAAAAATGATATTCATGTTCATGAGGCATCTTCAATACCAATTACATGAAATGACGCTAAATTTTCGACATTTGACTCTCTCATCACGATGAACATCGTGAGCTAGAACAATTTAAAAATTGTATAGAATTTAAATAAATGAAACCATCAAATTGCTTCTAACAGAAAACAAGTTTGGCAATGAAATTCTTTACAGACACGAATCGAGAGCATCAAAATGGGCCATGCATGGGCCATGATCAGATGCCTCCTCTTGAACCTCTCCTTGAAGCACATCTGCCTGAGCTCCTTCGTCCTCTCATCCAACACCATATAGAACAACCCTGCAACAATATCACAAGCTTCTTCTACCAGTTCCATGAAGAGCCCCGGCAGCAGGCGAGGCAGCACGAAAGTGAAAGTGAAAGGGACACACATGACACAACGCACATTGCCCACACCGTACCCTAGACGCCCCACAGGCATGCAGCTAACCCTAGCAGAACCCACGCAAAACAGTCAGCAGGTACACATGAGACTCACTCACACGCTGCACTACGGTACACGGACCATCGCTACGCTCAACGTTACGGACTACGAGAGATCCGATCGGACCGGACCGCGTGCACGATCGACGCGGCCTACCGTCCAAAGTCCCCCGGCCCCCTTCCCGTCCTCGCGCCGGCCGGCGTGCATCAAGAACAAGAAGCGTGTTCTTCTTGCACGGGGAGAGAAAGGGGAAGGCATGCCGACTTCGGATTGACCGCGCGGACACCTCCACGAACGAGCGACGAGCTACACATGACGTGCACATGCTTGGAACTTCACTTTGCTCCTTGGGCGCCGGCGGCGTCGGGGGCGCGGCCGTCGCCGTCGCCGTCGCCGTGGCCGGCGCCGGGAGAACCTCGCGGCCGAGGCGGCCGGACGGTGCCACCGGCGGTGAACCCGCGCGCGCGGCGGCAGAAGAGGGCGGGGAGGAACTCCTCCTCCTCGCACTCCGGGCCGCCTTCTTCGCACGGAGGTGACGCACCGGCCTCGCCTGGCCCTGCGCACACAGGCATCAATGACCATCCATCAATCATAGGCAGCCGCGTATCATCATGAACCATCTAAGCTAGCTAAAGGCTAATATCTGCCATGCATCCTTGTGGAGTTGTGGTCGTGCGGCTCATCATGGCGTTTCGTCTTTGATAGTTTATTATTCATTTTGCTCGCAGGACAAAGAGGATGAGTTGTGTGTGTTGTGTCCAAGAGACCAGAATCTGCAAGCAGTCATCTTTCACTAGCTAGGTGCCATGCATGGGCCATGATCAGCTGCCTCCTCTTGAACCTCTCCTTGAAGCACATCTTCCTGAGCTCCTTCGTCCTCTCATTCAACACCATATTAGGCCTCTCCTCTATCATCTCTTTCTTGTGCTTCAGGCTTTCCACCACCATCCTCGTTAGATTTCCGTCCTCTTGCTCGGTCAGCTTCCCGAGGTCCCGCTAGACAGCACTCCATCACTCCATGTTCGTCAGTTCTTCCAAACAAATCTTATTCTAGTAAAAACTCCCAACGAATTGAATTCCATGACAATATGCTCCAACGAGAGAATAAGCAGAAACCTGGATGTTGTCAATAAGCGTATTCAGGCTCTTCACCTTGTGGTGCGGCCACCGCGCGATGCCGAGCTCCCTGCACTGCTTCTTCAGCATCGTGACCCCGACTTTGAGCTCCTGCACCACCTCCTTGATCGGCATGCAGAAGTGCCGCGACACCAGCTCGAACGTCAGCGCCTTCTTCCCTGGTCCAATTCTCGGATGTCCAACTGCACCCTTCTGCACACTGCTAGTGTCGTGCTCCAGCTTGATCAGTGCCTTCTCGCAGTCGCCGTCCTTGCTCTTGCGGCGCGCTTCCTCCTACTCCTCCACCTGAGCCCAAAAACTCGCGAAGTCGACCTCAAAGAGGCAGCCAAGCTCGTCTGCATTTACATGCATGAGAAAGTAACTAAGAACATGAATTAATTCCAGAAATTTTTGTATTAGTAGGGAAAGATATCTACCGGTACCTTGAGATGAGCTTCTCTTTGAACATGAAATGGCAGGGAAACACCGAGCTTAGAACCACGCTTCCTCTTCGAGCTGGTAGTGAGAGAGCTAGATCGAGTGCGAAAGAAACTGGAAGTACATGAAATCATGAAGTAAAGTTAGTGAAAAATGATATTCATGTTCATGAGGCATCTTCAATACCAATTACATGAAATGACGCTAAATTTTCGACATTTGACTCTCTCATCACGTTGAACGAACATCGTGAGCTAGAACAATTTAAAAATTGTATAGAATTTAAATAAATGAAACCATCAAATTGCTTCTAACAGAAAACAAGTTTGGCAATGAAATTCTTTACAGACACGAATCGAGAGCATCAAAATGGGCCATGCATGGGCCATGATCAGATGCCTCCTCTTGAACCTCTCCTTGAAGCACATCCGCTCGAGCTCCTTCGTCCTCTCATCCAACACCATATAGAACAACCCCCGCAACAATATCACAAGCTTCTTCTACCGAGTTCCATGAAGAGCCCGGCAGCGGGCGAGGCAAAGCACGAAAGTGAAAGTGAAAGGGACACACATGACACAACGCACATTGCCCACACCGTACCCTAGACGCCCCACGGGCATGCGGCTAACCCTAGCGAGAACCCACGCAAAACGGTCGGCGGTACACATGAGACTCACTCACACGCCGCACTACGGTACACGGACATACGCTACGCTCAACGTTACGGACTACGAGAGATCCGATCGGACCGGACCAGGTACGATCGACGCGCCTACCGTCCAAAGTCCCCCGGCCTTCCCGTCCTCGTCGGCCGGCGTGCATCAAGAACAAGAAGCGTGTTCTTCTTGCACGGGGAGAGAAAGGGGAAGGCATGCCCGACTTCGGATTGACCGCGCGGACACCTCCACGAACGAGCGACGAGCTACACATGACGTGCACATGCTTGGAACTTCACCCTCTTGCTCCTTGGGCGCCGGCGGCGCCGTGGCTGCGGCCGTCGCCGTCGCCGTGGCCGGCGCCGGGAGAACTCGCGGCCGAGGCGCCGGACGGTGCCACCGGCGGTGAACCCGTCGCGCGGCGGCGAGAAGAGGGCGGGGAGGAACTCCTCCTCCTCGCACTCCGGCTTCACGCTTCGGAGGTGACGCACCCGGCCTCGCCCGGCCCCGCGCACACAAGCATCAATGACCATCCATCAATCATAGGCGGCCGCGTATCATCATGAACCATCTAAGCTAGCTAAAGGCTAATATATGCCATGCATCCTTGTGGAGTTGTGGTCGTGCGGCTCATCATGGCGTTTCGTCTTTGATAGTTTATTATTCATTTTGCTCGCGGGACAAAGAGGATGAGTTGTGTGTGTTGTGTCCAAGAGACCGAGAAACGCAAGCAGTCATCTTTCACTAGCTAGGTGCCATGCATGGGCCATGATCAGCTGCCTCCTCTTGAACCTCTCCTTGAAGCACATCTTCCTGAGCTCCTTCGTCCTCTCATTCAACACCATATTAGGCCTCTCCTCTATCATCTCTTTCTTGTGCTTCAGGCTTTCCACCACCATCCTCGTTAGATTTCCGTCCTCTTGCTCGGTCAGCTTCCCGAGGTCCTGCTAGACAGGCACTCCATCACTCCATGTTCGTCAGTTCTTCCAAACAAATCTTATTCTAGTAAAAACTCCCAACGAATTGAATTCCATGACAATATGCTCCAACGAGAGAATAAGCAGAAACCTGGATGTTGTCAATAAGCGTATTCAGGCTCTTCACCTTGTGGTGCGGCCACCGCGCGATGCCGAGCTCCCCGCCTTCGCTTCTTCAGCATCGTGACCCCGACTTTGAGCTCCTGCACCACCTCCTTGATCGGCATGCAGAAGTGCCGCGACACCAGCTCGAACGTCAGCGCCTTCTTCCCTGGTCCAATTCTCGGATGTCCAACTGCACCCTTCTGCACACTGCTAGTGTCGTGCTCCAGCTTGATCAGTGCCTTCTCGCAGTCGCCGTCCTTGCTCTTGCGGCGCGCTTCCTCCTACTCCTCCACCTGAGCCCAAAAACTCGCGAAGTCGACCTCAAAGAGGCAGCCAAGCTCGTCTGCATTTACATGCATGAGAAAGTAACTAAGAACATGAATTAATTCCAGAAATTTTTGTATTAGTAGGGAAAGATATCTACCGGTACCTTGAGATGAGCTTCTCTTTGAACATGAAATGGCAGGGAAACACCGAGCTTAGAACCACGCTTCCTCTTCGAGCTGGTAGTGAGAGAGCTAGATCGAGTGCGAAAGAAAGCGGAAGTACATGAAATCATGAAGTAAAGTTAGTGAAAAATGATATTCATGTTCATGAGGCATCTTCAATACCAATTACATGAAATGACGCTAAATTTTCGACATTTGACTCTCTCATCACGTTGAACGAACATCGTGAGCTAGAACAATTTAAAAATTGTATAGAATTTAAATAAATGAAACCATCAAATTGCTTCTAACAGAAAACAAGTTTGGCAATGAAATTCTTTACAGACACGAATCGAGAGCATCAAAATGGGCCATGCATGGGCCATGATCAGATGCCTCCTCTTGAACCTCTCCTTGAAGCACATCTGCCTGAGCTCCTTCGTCCTCTCATCCAACACCATATAGAACAACCCTGCAACAATATCACAAGCTTCTTCTACCAGTTCCATGAAGAGCCCCGGCAGCAGGCGAGGCAGCACGAAAGTGAAAGTGAAAGGGACACACATGACACAACGCACATTGCCCACACCGTACCCTAGACGCCCCACAGGCATGCAGCTAACCCTAGCAGAACCCACGCAAAACAGTCAGCAGGTACACATGAGACTCACTCACACGCTGCACTACGGTACACGGACCATCGCTACGCTCAACGTTACGGACTACGGAGATCCGATCGGACCAGACCAGTACGATCGACGCAGCTACCGTCCAAAGTCCCCCAGCCTTCCCGTCCTCGCCGGCCGGCGTGCATCAAGAACAAGAAGCGTGTTCTTCTTGCACGGGGAGAGAAAGGGGAAGGCATGCCTGACTTCGGATTGACCGCGCGGACACCTCCACGAACGAGCGACGAGCTACACATGACGTGCACATGCTTGGAACTTCACTGCTCCTTGGGCGCCGGCGGCGTCGTGGCTGCGGCCGCCGTCGCCGTCGGCCGTGGCCGGCGCCGGGAGAACCTCGCGGCCGAGGCGCCGGGACGGTGCCCACCGGCGGTGAACCCGTCGCGCGGCGGCGGAGAAGAGGGCGGGGAGGAACTCCTCCTCCTCGCACTCCGGCTCTCGCTTACGGAGGTGACGCACCGGCCTCGCCCGGCCCCGCGCACACGAGGCATCAATGACCATCCATCAATCATAGGCGACCGCGTATCATCATGAACCATCTAAGCTAGCTAAAGGCTAATATCTGCCATGCATCCTTGTGGAGTTGTGGTCGTGCGGCTCATCATGGCGTTTCATCTTTGATAGTTTATTATTCATTTTGCTCGCAGGACAAAGAGGATGAGTTGTGTGTGTTGTGTCCAAGAGACCGAATCCGCAGGGGTCATCTTTCACTAGCTAGGTGCCATGCATGGGCCATGATCACCGCCTCCTCTTGAACCTCTCCTTGAAGCACATCTTCCTGAGCTCCTTCGTCCTCTCATTCAACACCATATTAGGCCTCTCCTCTATCATCTCTTTCTTGTGCTTCAGGCTTTCCACCACCATCCTCGTTAGATTTCCGTCCTCTTGCTCGGTCAGCTTCCCGAGGTCCCGCTAGACGAGCACTCCATCACTCCATGTTCGTCAGTTCTTCCAAACAAATCTTATTCTAGTAAAAACTCCCAACGAATTGAATTCCATGACAATATGCTCCAACGAGAGAATAAGCAGAAACCTGGATGTTGTCAATAAGCGTATTCAGGCTCTTCACCTTGTGGTGCGGCCACCGCGCGATGCCGAGCTCCCTGCACTGCTTCTTTAGCATCGTGACCCCGACTTTGAGCTCCTGCACCACCTCCTTGATCGGCATGCAGAAGTGCCGCGACACCAGCTCGAACGTCAGCGCCTTCTTCCCTGGTCCAATTCTCGGATGTCCAACTGCACCCTTCTGCACACTGCTAGTGTCGTGCTCCAGCTTGATCAGTGCCTTCTCGCAGTCGCCGTCCTTGCTCTTGCGGCGCGCTTCCTCCTACTCCTCCACCTGAGCCCAAAAACTCGCGAAGTCGACCTCAAAGAGGCAGCCAAGCTCGTCTGCATTTACATGCATGAGAAAGTAACTAAGAACATGAATTAATTCCAGAAATTTTTGTATTAGTAGGGAAAGATATCTACCGGTACCTTGAGATGAGCTTCTCTTTGAACATGAAATGGCAGGGAAACACCGAGCTTAGAACCACGCTTCCTCTTCGAGCTGGTAGTGAGAGAGCTAGATCGAGTGCGAAAGAAACTGGAAGTACATGAAATCATGAAGTAAAGTTAGTGAAAAATGATATTCATGTTCATGAGGCATCTTCAATACCAATTACATGAAATGACGCTAAATTTTCGACATTTGACTCTCTCATCACGTTGAACGAACATCGTGAGCTAGAACAATTTAAAAATTGTATAAAATTCAAATAAAGTTTGAAAATCACGACTTTTGTTGAGCACTAATGATATCATCCGAGGAAGTTGAGAAAAAAAATTGACAACAATTTGAACACCGGGACACGTACGTTGTTTAGAAACTCGAACATCTACACGGAGAGTTTCAAGGAATTTAAATTAATGTCAATAGGTATTGAATAATCTAAGGGAAATTCAAAATTGACTTTGAGTACAAGAACCCTTTTATAGTAATACACATCATCAATGGTGACATATTGAGTTTTGGAAAATTTTCGTGTCTGTTTGCTACTTTCTAAAATAATTTGAATAAATACTTCTGTGCCGAGAGCATTGCTCTCGGCAAAGAAGCTGCAGGTGGGCCCATCGAGGATCTGTGCCGAGAGCTGGACCATCTCGCTCTCGGCACAGATGGGAGCACGTGCCAAGCGGCCCTCGTCCTGCGTTACTACCAAATGGGCCCGCTCTCCCTCTGTGCCGAGAGCCAGATCCAAAGCTCTCGGCACAGATGGCTACAGACGCTGCCATGTGGGCCTCGTCGTCCCTCTGTGCCGAGAGCCAGATCCAAAGCTCTCGGCACAGATGGTACGAGCGCCGCCAAGTGGGCCTCGTCCTCTCTCCGTGCCGAGAGCAGGGTCGTTGTCGGGCATACTCCCCGGGTACTCGTGCAAGGAAGGAAGAATAGTAGAAGACGGACTCCTTGTAGAATTCCCCTGTACTCCTACTAGGACTCGCTCTGTGTAATCCTACTATGACTCCTGCCTTGTAACTGACTAGGAACCCGCCCCCTGGACTATATAAAGGAGGGCCGGGTACCTAGCCGCACATCCCCAATCCCTCCGGGGACAACCCAACACCAAGCGCGGGCGCCATACTTGATCCCCCAAACGAGACGTAGGGCTCGCCACCCCGGCGACCCGAACCCGTATAAATCTTGTGTCCCGTGTCCTTGCGCATACCTTCGAGTTCTCGGTCAACCGATCACGATCCTCACCGCACAATCTACTACCTCGGGTACCCCTGCGGTAGGTTTGCCGGTCTAAAACACCGACAGGTGGCGCGCCAGGTAGGGGTGATCATCACCACCGGGTGAATTCGAAGGACCCTCGCCGTCGAAATCAATCTATTCAACGTAATTTTGTTCTTGCGCCACAAAGCTCAAGCACAGACTGACGCAAGGTTCAGTCCGAAGTCGTCGAGTTGGAGTTCGAAGCGCAAGTCAGCAAACTAGCTTACTGCGCACTGCACCGCAATCGAGAACAAGTCCAAGAAGGAATCGACGCAGATTTCCTTTTTTTGGATGGCCGCGTCAGAGAGTTCCAAACTCGAAGTACCTGCGGACAACTCCATCCGAAGGAAGAGACCGTGTCCAATCCAAACTGACAAGCTTCAGATGGCAGCTCCGAGTCGGATTGGCAAGCTCCAGTATTCATGCACGCTTGCTAGTCCAGTTTTCAAGGAAATTCAAGCTCTTTTTTGTCACAATTAAAGCTCCTGCTACCGCACGGATGTGCATCATCAAGCAAACGGCATGAGTCACGTTAATTCCAACAACATCACGTGCTCAACTGTTCAACTTTGAGGAGTTATGCTGCACGCACACCAAAGGTGCACCAGGAAGCTCCAAGGTCTCTGCTTGGCGCACACCGAAGATGTACGCAAGCGTGGCTACGTCGCTTCGACCGCACGGGCTCTACGTCAACCTTGCCGTGCGCCGCGACTACTCGTCTCCGGCCGCACGCGCTCTACGTCGACCTCGCCGTGCGCCGCGACTACTCGTCTCCGGCCGCACGCGCTCTACGTCGACCTCGCCGTGCCCCCCCGACTACTCGTCTCCGGCCGCACGCGCTCTACGTCGACCTCGCCGTGCCCCGCGACTATTCGTCTCCGGCCGCACGCGCTCTACGTCGACCTCGCCGTGCGCCGCGACTACTCGTCTCCGGCCCCCCCCGGCTACGGCGATCTACTTCGTCTTCGCCGCGCGTCCGGGGTGCCTCGGCACGTCGCGCGGCTCGTCACGCGACTTGTCGCGCCGCTCGTCCTCGACTACTCGTCGTCGGCCGCTTCGTCTTCGCCGCGCGTCCGGGTGCCTCGGCACGTCGCGCGGCTCGTCACGCGGCTTGTCGCGCCGCTCGTCGTCGACTACTCGTCGTCGGCCCCGCTTCGTCTTCGCCGCGCGTCGGGTGCCTCGGCACGTCGCGCGGCTCGTCCCCGGCTTGTCGCGCCGCTCGTCGTCGACTACTCGTCGTCGCGCCCCGTCTTCGCCGCGCGTCGGGGTGCCTCGGCACGTCGCGCGGCTCGTCCCCCGGCTTGTCGCGCCTCGCTCCTGACGTCTTCGCCGCCGCGCGCGTGTGCCTCGGGTCACGCGGCTTGTCGCGCCGCTCGTCGTCGACTACTCGTCGTCGACCGCCCCCCGTCTTTGCCGCGCGTCGGGTGCCTCGGCACGTCGCGCGGCTCGTCCGCGGCTTGTCGCGCCGCTCGTCGTCGACTACTTCCTTCGTCCATCGCCGCGCGTCGGGGTGCCTCGGCACGTCGCGCGGCTCGTCCCGCGGCTTGTCGCGCGCCCTCGTCGTCGACTACTCGTCGTCGGCCGCGTTCTTCGCCGCGCGTCGGGGTGCCTCGGCACGTCGCGCGGCTCGTCCACGCGGCTTGTCGCGCCGCTCGTCGTCGACTACTCGTCGTCGGCGCTTCGTCTTCGCCGCGCGTCCGGGTGCCTCGGCACGTCGCGCGCGGCGCGCTTGTCGTCGCGCGCGCTCGTGCCTCGCGCGCACGTCGCGCGCTCGACTACGCGTTGTCGCCGTCGTCGTTCCCCGTCTTGCGCGCGCGTCGCGTGCCTCGGCACGTCGCGCGGATCGTCACGCGGCTTGTCGCGCCGCTCGTCGTCGCGCTCGTCTTTGCCGCGCGTCGGGTGCCTCGGCACGTCGCGCTTCGACATGCGCGCCTTCCGCGCCGTCCTTGTCGCGCGCTCGTCGTCGACTACTCGTCGGCCCGCTTCGTCTTCGCCGCGCGTCCGGGTGCCTCGGCACGTCGCGCGGCTCGTCACGCGGCTTGTCACGCCGCTCGTCGTCGACTACTAGTCGTCGGCCCCCGCCTCTTCGCCGCGCGTCCGGGTGCCTCGGCACGTCGCGCGGCTCGTCACGCGGCTTGTCGCGCCGCTCGTCGTCGACTACTCGTCGTCGGCCTTGCTTTCTTTGCCGCGCGTCGGGTGCCTCGGCACGTCGCGCGGCTCGTCCCGCGCGCTTGTCGCGCGGCTCGGCTCGCACTACGTCGTCGGCCCGCTTCGTCTTGGCCGCGCGTCCGGGTGCCTCGGCACGTCGCGCGGCTCGTCGCGGCTTGTCGCGCGCGCTCTTCGCGCGCGTCCGGGTGCCTCGGAACGTCGCGCGGCTCGTCACGCGGCTTGTCGCGCCGCTCGTCGTCGACTACTCGTCGTCGGCCGGCGGCGTCCGCGCCGCGCGTCCGGGTGCCTCGGCACGTCGCGCGGCTCGTCACGCGGCTTGTCGCGCCGCTCGTCGTCGACTACTCGTCGTCGACTACTCCGCCTCGCGCGAGCTTGTCATCGTCGACTACTCCACGTCACGCGGTCTCGTCGTCGACTACTCCGTGCGCCGCGACTTCGTCTTGCGGCCATGCCGGCTCTACTCCGGCCACGCCGTGGGGGTGCGACTACTTGTCTCGCGGCAACACCGGTTCTACTTCGAGTACGCCGCGCGCCGCCACGACGTCATCTTCCCCGGTCGCATCGCGTCGACCATTCATCTCGACTAGTTTTCCAAACTAGTCGAGAACGCGATCACGCCCCCGGCAACTAGTCGGAATCAACTCGACTAGTCGGCTTCGCCGACAACCCCGGTGGCTCCATCGCCGACCGCCACGGCTTCATCAACAAGTTCGGCGTGTGCGAAGAGCGGTTAAGTCATTTATCTAAATGATTACTCGTTTTCTTGGCTTGTTCTCCTCATCATGTAGGACTACTTGCCGACTACTCATTTGTGTATGCTTCTCGGCGGGTTTTCACGGGAGCTACACTCGCCGACTACTCTTGGGGCATATCAATCAAGTCGCCGCGAGTCTACTTCATCAACTCGGGGGCTATCCCTAGGAGGGGAGTTTCTAAAGTACGCTACGCGTGGCAATCTAAAGTCGACTTCTAAAGTCGCATTCTAAAGTCCGCTCCTTGCGGCATCTTAAAGTCGACTCCGGTCGCATCTTCGCTCGCTTCGGTGGCATACTACGTGTGTAAGCTTCGATGGAACCTAGCCGTAAGCGGCCCTCGGGTCCCGACGACGATGGAACCTAGCTGCACGTGGTCTTCACGCTTTGTACCATGGGTCCAAGTGCCCTAAGTACTCGCGCTCGTACCTTGGGTCTGAAATCCATGGCCCGGCCAGGTACGCAAGTCGACTCCGGTCGCACCTTCAAGTCCACTACGGTGGCACCCGTACCTTGGGTCTGAAATCCATGGCCTAGGTACACAAGCTGACTCCGGTCGCACCTTCAAGCCCGCTCCGGCGGCAATCGTACCTTGGGTCTGAAATCCATGTCTCAGGTACTTAAGCCCACTCCGGTGGCACAAGTCGACTCCGGTCGCACCTTCAAGCCCGCTCTGGCGGCAACTGTACCTTGGGTCTGAAATCCATGGCTCAGGTACTTAAGCCCACTCCGGTGGCACAAGTCGACGCTAACGGTCGCATCCAAGCCCACTCCGGTGGCACAAGCCGACTCCAGTCGCAATCACAAGCCCGCTCCGGCGGCAAAACTACTTGTTTTCTCTGATTTTTTATTCGCTTTGGCTTTCCGGAAAGTGCTTTTCGTTTTTTGCATCTTAAAGTCCGCTCCGGGGCAGGCAATCCAAAGTCGACTTCGGTTTTCAAGTCGCATCTCAAAGTCCGCTCCGCGCGGCACAAAGTCGACTTCCGATTTCAAGTCGCATCTCAAAGTCCGCTCCGCGCGGCACAAAGTCGACTTCGGTTTTTAAGTCGCATTCTAAAGTCCGCTCCGCCGCATCTAAAGTCGACTTCGGTCGCAACTAAAGTCCGCTCCGACGCACGACTACTTCTCAAGCTCCACGGCTCGACGCCAAACTCGCTACTTGGAATCTCTCCGGCTCGGGGGCTACTTGAAGATAACTTCAAGCATGCTTCGCTCGCTCTCAAGCTCGGGGGCTCCTCACCAATCACTACTCGACGTGGCTCATACGGCCCTCTTATCTCGGGGGCTACACGCCGCAAGAGTACTCGGATGATGGCTTCGCGAACACCGAAGACCCTTGGATTGATTACCTAATCATTTCAAGGCTCGGGGGTCGCTATGCTACACCCATCATTCAAATTTTTTCAAGACCGATGAGCTGGACCACCTTCCGGCCTCGCGACGATTCAAGTACTAATGAAGGCCCGGGGGCGAGGCTTCAAGACTACTCGAACTACTACTCTCGACTCCAACGTGCTCGGGGGCTTGTCGGGCATATTCCCCGGTACTCGTGCAAGGAAGGAAGAATAGTAGAAGACGGACTCCTTGTAGAATTCCCCTGGACTCCTACTAGGACTCGCTCTGTGTAATCCTACTATGACTCTTGCCTTGTAACCGACTAGGAACCCGCCCCCTGGACTATATAAAGGAGGGCCGGGTACCTAGCCGCACATCCCAATCCCTCCGGGGACAACCCAACACCAAGCGCGGGCGCCATACTTGATCCCCCAAACGAGACGTAGGGCTCGCCACCCCCGGCGACCCGAACCCGTATAAATCTTGTGTCCCGTGTCCTTGCGCATACCTTCGAGTTCTCGGTCAACCGATCACGATCCTCACCGCACAATCTACTACCTCGGGTACCCCTCTCGGTAGGTTTGCCGGTCTAAAACACCGACAGAAAGCAAGGCCACTTCACGGTGCCTTCGTCTCCACCGCACGGTCGTCGCCCACACACACAACACACACGCAACACTTAGCACTCGTCGGACCGCGCCCGCCCGCCGCGCCGCCCCGGCTCGCCGGACCTCGCCCGCCCGCCGCGCCGCCCCGGCTAGCCGCACCTCGCCCGCCCTCGCCTCCGCCCCACCCGCGGCCGCCCCCGCCTTGCGCGCCGCGCCCGCCCCTCCCGCGTCGGCTAGCTCTTCCTCCGGCCGTCATCCTCCTCGGCACCGGCAAGCCGTCGTCGTCCTCGTCCTCGGCACCCGCGCGCGCCGTCATCCCGTGCCCCCCGTCCCGCACCCCCTCGCGGCCGCCGTCCCTGCGCCCCCTCGTGGCCGTAGCCGTGGGGGAGGCCGCGGCCTCCTCCTCCTAACCGCAGTGAGTGCCAAATTCTTAGTTATAAGATTCAAATTCAACTTAGTTAGGATAGAAATTTAGATAGAAAATTTAGTTATAGTTTTCAAATTTAGATAGATAATTCAAGTAAGAAATTTCAGTTATCAAATTTTAGGTGTCTTGGTTAGCTAATTAATTTAGTTATAGTTTGAAATTTTAGAAGATTTAGTGTGCAATTTATAGATGACTTTAGAATTCTTGCTAGTTAGCAATTAAGTATCTAATACTAGAAAATTTATCGTGTCTCTAATTTTTGTTTTCATACATCTAATGCAATTCATTTTTATAGGAAGAGATGCCTTGATTTGCCGCACCGACCCCCCGGAGGCTTTTTTTTGGAGGAAGAGGGGTGATTTGTCGATCTCCTAGGTGAGACTCGTGGCTAGCTTGGGGGCACCACACGTGATTTGTCCGGCCATCGAGCCGTTGAACCGTGCCGTGTGTAGCCCGACCTTCGTGTCGTGCCTTTTGTTGCAGGTTTTGGAAACCTCACCGTACAGGGGAGGTGCTGCCGAAATTTTGACTAAACACCCATCATTGATCTTTTTTTGCAGGAAGGAGGCCTGGTCGCCACCGCTGAAGGAGGAGTAGGGCACTCACATTGTCTCGGAGGCCCGGTCGACCCTGGTCTTGCTGCCAGCCTCTGCCTCACCATCGAGTCACTAGGTGAGCACGCCCCTTCCTCGCCATCGAGTTAATAGATGTCGTAGATCGCGAAACCTAGTTAGGCGTCTCCCGTTCGGAAGAGATACGATCGAAATATGCAAAACTTTGCATATTTATGGGCGTATTTCGTTTCGAATTGTCCACGTTTTTGGACGGCCGTGGATGCGTAGATGGGGTTAGTTTCTATGGTCTACTACGATCCGAGACGAGTTTCGGCAGCACCTCCCCGTTGTTCTCCGGATACACAATCTCCCTAACGGGACGTGTATTTGGAGAACAAGGGGGGGGTGCGCCGAAATTTCGTCTCGGATCGTAGTAGACCATAGAAACTAACCCCATCTACGCATCGACGGGGTGGGATTAGGACCTATCTTTACCTATTAGAATGTCTAGACAATGTGTAGGTGATGCAATGTTTTTTATATAACTCGTTGATATGATAGAGAATGGGTGACCGTCGGTGGATGTACAATGGATGGGCAAGTGCGGTCGTATGACACGAGAATGGATTAAAAATGCTCAAGCTTTTCTTGATGAAGCATTTAGCAAGGTTAAAGGGCCTAAAGATAGGAAAACCACATGGTGCCCCCCATGCCCGCCGTGGAAACTCACGTCGCATTACAAAGGTGGAGATGGCATCACATCTCTATAGGAATGGATTTACGAGAGACTATTCAAAGTTGACCCACCACGGTGAAACCAGTCGAATGAGAGACGAGGTTGTGAGGCAACGCATCGGAGAGCTTGATGGTGATGCTGGAGTACCACACATGATAGATGACTTTCATGAGGCACATTTTCAAGAAGAAAGTCGAGAGGAGGAACCGAGCCAAGTGCGAAGGCGTATTATGATATGTTGGTCGCAAGCACAAAAACCTCTTCACCAGCACACTAAACTATCTCAATTAGATTCCATCGGCCGCCTGATGGCCGTAAAGTCTCAGCATAACATGAGTCGAGAATGCTTTGATGCTTTGCTGACCGTTTTCGACGACATGCTTCCCAAAGGTCACATTTTGCCGAAGAACATGTATGAAGCACAAAAAGTCCTTCGTGCACTTAAGATGCCATACGAGCAGATACATGCCTGTCCGAACGGATGCGTCTTATTCAGGAAAGAACATGAGAATGCGACGCACTGTCCGAAATGTAAAGCATCTCGGTTCATGGAGGTAGACTCGCCGAGGGTAAAAAAATGCAACTCACGATCCCGAGTAAGTGTCCTACGGTACCTCCCGCCCATACAACGGCTCCAACGGATGTACATGACCGAAGAAACCGCGAAGCAAATGAAATGGCACAAAACGGGTCGTCGATACGGTGATAACCCCGACACATCCATCCGATGCCCTAGCATGGACAATGTTTGATGAGAAACATGCCGACAAAGCGGTAGAGGCTCGAAATGTACGTGTTGCGCTAGCGACGGATGGGTTCAATCCATTTGGAATGACGGGCGCCCCACACACGAGTTGGCCCGTGTTTGTTATCCCCCTCAACCTCTACCCCCGGCATCGTCTTTCAACGACAATACATATTCGTGTCGTTGATAATTCCTGGATACCCGGGAGATAATATGTGTGTGTACATGGAGCCTCGATTGATGATTTGCTCAAGGCCCGGAATGAAGGGGTGACGACATACGACCGAGCTACGAAGACAAACTTCAAAATGCACGTGTGGTACATGTACTCCCTCCATGACATGCCGGCTTATGGGTTATTTTGTGGCCGGTGTGTCCACGGGAAGTTCCCTTGCCCGAGATGCAAGGCAGCTCGAGGTTCATTTGGTTGAAGAGGGGTGGCAAGTATTCTTCGTTTGACAAACATCGACAATTCCCGCCGCCGACCATCCATTCGGACTAGATACCAAGAACTTCACGAAAGGTGTTGTAGTTAGAGATCCACCACCGTACATGATGACAAAAGCCGAGATTCAAGCCGAGGTAGACAGTCTCGTGCTCAAAGAAGAACAACGTCGTTTTGAGGGATATGGTGAGAAACATGCTTGGTCTCAAAAGGCGGGTTTGTGGAGGCTACCCTATATGAAAGATCTTCTTCTTCCACATAACATTGATGTGATGCACACCGAAAAGAATGTTGCCGAGGCACTATGGGCTACAATGATGGATATAAAAGAGAAGAGCAAGGACAATGTTAAGGCTAGACTCGATCTAGAAATGTTATGCGACAAAGCCAAAGCAAGTCATCCCGAAGGCCGTACACGGGAAAGACATGGAATAGGCCTAAGGCCGATTTCATCCTTAATAGGGTACAAAGGAAGGAAGTACTAGAATGGATGCAAAAATTAATGTTCCCTGATGGATATGCCGCGAATCTGAGAAGGGGAGTCAACTTAGTTACTCTTCGAATAAAGGGGTTGAAAAGTCATGACTACCACATATGGATCGAACGACTTCTTCCGGTGATGGTTCGAGGCTATGTACCGAGCATGTGTGGCAAGTGCGCGGCGGAATTGAGTTATTTCTTCCGAGCACTTTGTGCCAAGGAGTTATCTAAGGTTGTGATTAACAAACTAGAAAAAGATGCACCCGTATTGCTCGTAAGCTAGAGAAGATCTTTCCACCGGCTTCTTCAATCCGATGCAACATATGATTTTGCACCTCCCGCGTGAGGCACGATTGGGGGGGCCCGTGCGTAACCGTTGGTGCTATCCAATTGAGAGGGTTCAAAAGGTTCTTCGAAGTACATGTAAAAATAAAAACAAAGTTGAAGCTTGCATTGCGGAGGCGGCTATTTTGCGGGAGGTGACAAACTTTACAACTAAATACTATGCCGAGCACCTTCCCGGCGTGCATAATCCACCTCCTCGGTACAATGCGGCGCAAATGAATCGAAACTCGGCCTTTTCCGGGGCAGCTCGGAAGTGCAAGTGGTTCGACGTTCAAGACCTTATCTCTTGAAGAGTGGCGCACTATGACGATATATATTCCGCGCAACCTTGAGGAAGTACGACCATACATAAAGTAAGTTGTCAATAGAGGTCCTCATTTCCTTTCTTGTATCTTGCCTCATCCGCATCCAACCCGATTTGATTTGGTGCAAGTTGAATTTATTGGGTCACTTCCGCGTCGGTCAAGGCCCCCTACCGACCACGATGAGGAAAACGTTCTTCTAAATGCCGATTTCATTTCTTGGTTCAAAAAGAAGGTAATATAGGTCGTACTCTAATATTACAAGTAATTGAGCTCGCATTCAATATCACATTAACTGCAATCATGCCTGAACTTGCAGAGCCAAACCGATGCGTCTATGAGTCCTGAGTTGAGACAAGGTTGCCGATGGTTTCTCCTTAAGGGTCAAGTCATATGCTGCTTATGACGTGAATGGATATCGCTTTCACACGACACGACATGAGCGAGAAAAGGCCCAATCGAAAAACCACAAATAATGGAGTTTGTACACATGGCCAAACTGATGGGCTAGATTACTATGGAAGACTTGAAGAAATATATGAACTCGAGTATCGTGGTTGCAAACCTCTTAAACCTGTCATATTCAAGTGTCATTGGTTTGATCCAAATGTTGTGAGACGAAACAAGAATCTTGGGCTAGTCGAAATTAAACAATCATCCGTGTACCCTGGACACGATGTCTATATTGTGGCCCAACAAACCACGCAAGTATATTACCTCTCATACCCTTGCAAAAAGGACAAGCGTCTCAGGGGTTGGGATGTTGTGTACAAGGTATCGCCACACGGTAAACTACCTACCCCAAACGATGAAGATTACCACCTACTAGATCCAAACACATATGCCGGAGAGTTCTTCCAAGAAGATGGGCTAGAAGGGTGTTTTGAGATAAACTTAACTGAAGAGATCGAAATGGAAGTAGACAATGAAATGGACGTCAACGTCGATGATGCAGAAGAGGTTGATAATGAAGAGGACTTACAATTACTTGAGCGATTACAATTAGGCATTGTCAGTGATGATGATGACATTGATCCTCCTTTGGAGCACGGCGTTGAGTCTTTGGAGATGCGTGATAGTGATGACGAGACTTATGATCCTGATATGCCGGATCGTGATGAATATTTCTAAAACATGTAAGGTCCGTATTAATTGAAATTATGCTTCTAACTTTCTAGGAATCTTATTTACTACGATATTTCGTTTCTTATTTACTACGATAATTTGTTTTTTATTTACTAGGATAATTGTGTTTTCTAATTTTGTAGGATAAATTGTTTCTTCTTTACTACGACATTTGTTTTCTTATTTACTAATTGGTATTTACATTTAATTATATACTAACCGGTTTAATCTTGTCTATTTCGGGTGATTGATCAAAGATGCCAAAGAAGCCTACTCGTCGCGCCACTACGGTGAGGAGCATCAATGAGTTGTACCGGGCGGGGGTGGCGGCTGTTAGGAGGGTGACGAGGTCCCCGTCTGAGGCACCCACCTCGTCGTCTGGATCCAGGGCTCGGAAAGGTGCACCCACTTCGGTGCCGTCGTTGTCGGATGACGGGGATGAGGAGGATGCGGTGCAGGATGAGAGTGATGAGGAGGAAGAGTTGCAGCAGGAGAGTGATGAGGGGGCCGGGGGGTGCAGATCAGGATGAGGGGGAGGAGGCGCAGGATGAGGGGGAGGCCCATCAGGATGAGGAGGCGTATGAGCCTGAGGAGGAGGATGAGGAGCTGGGGTGCGGGGCAGGGGCTGTGCCGAAGGTCTATATCCGAGGCCCCGCTCGGCTTCCGGATCGACCCATACCGCTTGCCAACCGACCGGTTATTAAACCAGAGGGACTACGGTAACTTATCACAACTTTTTTCATCCGTTCTGTTCAAACTCACGATTGAAACTAATAATTTGTGTGAAATCATTTTGGCAGGGGGTGGGAGGTCGTGACTCCAGGCTCTCATAATCGTCTTCCCAATGGCATCTTGGGCGTTTTGTGCAGGCAGCACTACCCCGGGTTCGTGACAGTTGGGGAGGGAGAAGACGCTCGAGAGCAGTTGGTGACGACGTTTGACCACTACGCCCTCATGATCGATTTGCCTGATCCGACACAGAGGACGTTCCAGAACAAGGCCCGTCGGGTGGTTGGCGAGTTTTGGGTGAGTCTTCCTTGCAACAAATTGTATTTCTCAATAAATTGAATTAATTGGATATCCTTCAAGTATTAACATTGCTTCTACATGCAGGATTTCTATGGAGTCCTTGAGGGATATGAGGACCGAGCGGCTGAGTGTGCGATGTTTACATGCCGGAATCTTGTGACAGATATGATTTACGAGTCACGTATCTCTAAAATGTTGCCTACAAGGCTAAGTATGGTGAGAAAGTTGAAAAAAAGGGACGTCCGAAACCTGCGCCTCACTCGAGAACAATACATGGAGGTAAATGCAGAAAATTACTATTATTCATTCTTCTCAAATTAGACACGCCAACCTTTATGTTCTTGTATGGTATCCACTTGATGACGTGCGTGGTGCCTCCGTGGTGGCTCGTCGAGATGCCTCGGGCTTGGAGTGCGATTGTGGACTTGTGGTTTGCGCCCGATTGGGAGGCAAAACACCTCGAGCGTCGGGAGAGACGTTTGAAGATGGCGGGGACCGCCACACCATCAAGGCCCCCTTAACATCCGCGAGTATGCTCGTAGATGGGTATGTTAATCTATTTCTTTATTCTAACTCTCGCATCGCATAATTTCTCGTTTTCTAACTCTCGATTGTTTTCTGCCAGCCTAAGTCACATGAGAATCAAGCTTGCTGCGAGCTCGAGGCATATGGTATGGCACACAAGGGCGGGGCGACGTCCGATGTCACCTTCAACCCCCGACGACCCGCCCGAGGCGTACACCAACCCGACAATCCAGCCCCCGCATCGCAAGGTACACCACGGTGGCAAGGCGGGTTCGTGGGCCGGACTTCGATCCGGTGAGAGAGCCTGCGGATCCGAAACCGTCGTCGGGATTGGAGAAGGCGAGGAAACATGGACGGTACTTCGTTGGCGACTCTCTCCGGTCCCGCGCGATGTTCCGACTCTCTCGCGAGTTCGATCTCGAGACGGGGCCACGAGCTCGGCCCCCCGCCCATAGAACGACGACCCAGTGTTACGGAGACCTTAAATGCTACCTTCCAGGTTATTTCTTTTTTATTCGTCCTTCATTGATGTTTACATATGTTTCCTTGTATTCTAATTTTTGGATCAAATATTGTAGGCCCAACTTGCAGCAGAGAAGGCAGAGCGGGAGAGGCGAGGGCGAAGAGTCGCGAGAGGCACCGCATGATTTGCACGTGAATTACCGAGAGGCGGTTAGATGCGATGCAAGAGTCCCAAAATCAGCAGATGGCCGCCATGCTCCGGTACATGCGAGAACCTTGGCCACGTGGTAGCGCCATCGGGTGCGGCTCCCTCCACCACCGCGGGTGTTGGTCGCTCCACCTCCTCGACCGGCCGCTCTTTCTCCCCGTGAGTTGCTTTCCAACCTAGCTTGCTCTTTTGTTTCTCGTATTGAGCTAGAACGACTTGATATAGATGCTTAAAAACTAGAATGACCTAGAATTACTCGTGGTGAGCTAGAAAACCTTGTACTTTCATTTCTTTCTTATTGTTGTATATAACTTATAATGTTAGCGAAACCTAGAATGATGTAGAAATTGAAAATGACTTGGTATACATGCTCATAATCTTGAATTATCATTTCGATTTTCAATCATATGCGAATCTGTCGGCGGCATCAAATGACGGGCTGCGGGACACATGTCGCCGCCAGCTCCGCAGACTCAGTGGGGGATGCCGCTTGGCCCGTCGCCAGGACACGACATGTCGCCGCCAGCTCAGCAGACTCCGTGGGGGATGCCGCGTGGCCCGTCCTCTTGGCCTGGGGTGCCACAGCTGCCACCGGGTCTGGGTGGGGGTCGTGGCCACAGCATCAGCCACCGCAGTGAGTTGCTGGACTACTGAACTTTTATTTGCATTTCGACAGCCAAACTTGCCTGTGCCATGTGATGACTATGTACCTTCGATAATTGTACGTGCATTTGGACCTTCGATAATTGCCATGTGGTGGTTATGTTTTATGTGCTTGTGATGGATAATATTAACTGCCTGTGATGAATATTAACTGCCTGTGATGAATATTAACTGCCTGCGATGAATATTAACTGACCGTGATGATGTATAAGTGACGAGGGTAACCATAAGCTTGCTTGGAAAAAAAAAAGCAATCCGTGCCGAGAGCCAAAGCCCGGGCTCTCGGCAAAGCGGGCTCGTGCCGAGAGCAATGGCTTTAGCTCTCGGCACGGAGGACCGGGCCGGCGGCCCGGATAGGCTCGTGCCGAGAGCCCGCGGGCCCGCCCTCTCGGCACAGAGCCAAACGAGGGCCCGCTTGTCGGCTCCGTGCCGAGAGCCGCCGAAGGCTCTCGGCAAAGAGGTGGGGCCCACCCCCGCCCGGCGGACCCCCCGACACCACTCCCGTGCCGAGAGCCGCCCACGGGCTCTCGGCGGAGAGCTCTTCCGTGCCGTGAGCTTTCGCGTGGCTCTCGGCACGGGGGAGTGGGGCCCGCAGCTCACGCCGTCGGTTGCGGACGGGCCCGTGACGAGAGCTAAATGGGCCCTCGCGCACGGCGTGCCGAGAGTTTGGCCCGTGGCTCTCGGCGCAGAGCCGCCCGTGCCGGCCCGGCGGTGCGGGAGCGCCCGCCGAGAGCTCCCTCTCGGCACGGGCCGTGCCGAGAGCAAATAGCCCCGTGCCGAGTGGGTCCGGCTCTCGGCACGGCGGTCGATTCCGTAGTGACTACTATATCAAGCATCTTCCCATCAATGTTTCACATTGTACACACCGTTATCTTGTGTGTGAATGCCGCCAACCGTGTCATTTGGACATAAATGAGCCTCTAATCTTGTACTTCACCGCCACTTGTTGCGGATTATACCTTTGCTTGCTAGGTGTAGATACATGAACCAAAATGGATTTTGGATACTATGATAGCTACTAGTTAGACAAAGTTGGTTCATTGTACCTTGGTGTTGTACAAGGATGGCGTTAAGTTGCTTCGGACCGAACCCCAATGGATGGGACCGATGTAACTTTCACTAGAGAAACACAAGCCTTACTATAACGTTGATCGGATTTCTAGTGCATCTTGCACTAGGCACAAATGATTTGTGCTTTGGAGGCTAAAAGGGGTCTTTGCTCGCGGGTGGAGTTCCCGCCGGTGACATTGTGCCAATACCAATCGCCTCGGTGCTCGCGGGTGTCCGCCCGCCAACATAGAGACCTTAGTGTCTGGCGGGTGCTTAAGTCCCCCACAAACACCGATGTTTTCGGGCCGCCGCAAAAAAAAGCTCACAATAAATAGCAACAAAAACTTTTTGGCGGAGGAACCCCACTAGCCGGGCACCCGCCCGCAAGTGGTGCAGCTTTTCGCGTAAGGTCGCGCCGCTAAGGGTCGGCAAGACTCGAACCGGGACATCCATGCTTGCATGAAACCTCCTCTACCACTACACCACACACTCGCATGCGTCTATATCCAGTTTTCACCGTACTCATATTATAATATGTCGAGTGTAAATCATTTTTAGGCTCTAAACGGATTCCAATTTAAAACTTGTCAACTACAAAGTTTAATACGTTTTGAGATCAATAACTTTTTTTGGGGGAGTTTTTTCATTTGAAGATTTTAATTTGTTTAATGATAATATTTTTAGGTAAATAGAACAGTATTATGTCCTCACTAGCCCGCATCCGTGATCAATGTCCGTGATCAATGTTCGACATTCATAACATGGATGCTTGTGAACATTTCGGATATAAATGGCCCTCTAATCATGTATTACTTCACCGAATAGTGTGCACAATAGTATCAACTCCTAAGTCAAGCAAGTTCCTACCAATGTTTCAAATTGAACACCGTTATCATGTGTATGAACACCGCCGACCGTGTTTGGACATAAATGGCCCTCTAATCTTATACTTCATCGCCAATTGTTGCAAATTGTACCTTTTCTCATCATGGAACAAGACTTAGCAGCAAAGTATATGTAGTCGATATAGTCAATGGACCAATTTGCTTGGTAGGTGTAGAGACATGAACCTAGATGGGTTTTGGAGAAGATCGAGCTGTATGTGGACGGCGGCGGTGGAGCTCATCATGGAACAAGACATGGTGGCAAAGTATATGTGGTCGATATAATCAATGGACTTGCTCGAATTTCTAGAAAAAAGCCCCGGAAGTGAAGAAGGAAGAAGCAAGGCAAGGAAAGATTGAAGGAGCAACCCACAATGGAGGAGGACCAAACAAAGGCAACAAAATTTGCAAGCTCGAAGAGGTACAAGGAAGAAGTTTGGCGAATGCGAGACGCTAAAGGAGTTCGAACAAATGGATTGGATTTTGATTGACTTTGAAGAAATATTGAACAAGTAGCCCGAACCAAAAGGAGTCGGCAACGGCTATAGAATTCGACTTTTCAAAGGAGAGGCACTCGAGTACGAGTTGGACAAGGAATCGTCCGGGAGACATTATCTAAAGACTTTTCAATGAGGAAGAAGAGGTAGATCCGGATCACTTTGCCAAAGTAAAGAGAATTATGGGAGTGATGCCGGAGGACTCGCCATACGCACACCTAGCCGAAGTATACGCGATAGGAGCCAATCATGTCGAAGGTACCTCTCTACCGACACCTTGAAGGACCGGATTGGGCGACCGGAGGGTTGGGGTGAATGGGAGCCTCATGGCTTGAGCACCTTCTTTGCGTTTAGGTATGGGTGTTGCTTTGTCGGTCATCCAGTTCGTTAGGGATCGTGGTGAGTGTTGCTTTCCGTATGTAGGTACTATACATTTGGAGGTCTATATACCCCCCCGGAATGTTTGGAAAGCGCCTAATAGAAGAGTTTTTGACAGAATCACAAGCATCCCCGGGAAGGGTTCTTGCTTTAATCAAGGAGGAAATGCAGCTCCGCGCCTTTGCCTCGCTCAAGAGAGGAGACCCCACTAGTTTAATTATGTTACTTTGTAGTTTGAGTTTGAGAGTCCCCTTTTATGTAATATCAATCAACCTGTAATTGTCCGCCTAATTTTCAAAAAAAAACATTTGGAGGCCTATAGAACTCGGTGGCCGTGCGCGCGTCGCTCATGCCGCACATGCCCGGGGACGGCCCCGATCGGGCTCCAAGCGGCGGCGGCGGCTCTTTGGTGCGTCTCGACGAAAGGAAGGTGCTCACTTGGTACGTCTCTTCACCGCAAAACTCCGGGCGGCGGTCCCTTGCTCCGATCATTGAGGGAGTAGACGGAATCGGGCGGTGCTGCGGCGCTCGCTCTACTCGCGGCCGGCTCGGCGACAACGGCGGCGGTGAGCATGCATAGGTGAGGGTGTGAAGTCGAGGAGGAGGCGGGGACAAGTGCGTGCGGGACGAGTGCTCACCTTTTATAAGTGGGAGGGCCGTGGATGGGCGCACGCCGAGGCGGAACCCCGGCGGCGGTGGCAACCGTGCGGGTCGGGGTGAGCTACGATTGGGCCGGATGGGTTTTAGCAAGTCGAAACGGGTCGGGGCGGACTAGGTCGGGACCACGGGCTCGGCCCTAGAAAAAAACAAGAGGTTTTAGATTATTATTTTTAGAATAAATTTCTTGTGCAAAGAAAAATCTAGATAAATTCTATTTAATTCCATAAAGTCACGAAAAATACTTTGAAAATCCAAAAAAAATCTAGGAAAGATCCTAGAGACAGATTGGAGCATGAACAATCCAAGTAATGTATTTGGAGCTCATGAAAATGATTTTAGAGCCTTATACCGAATAGAATTAGCTCAAGAGAAGAGAGAATAAATTCTAATAAAAGGTGGAAATTTTTCAAAAGGTCTTGGTCAAGAACTAAACGCATTTTAAAAGGAAAACATTTTGCATTCATGAACACCCGGATGCATCGGCATGAATGCAACACTCACCGAACCAATTTATTTAATTTAGAAAAACAAACCATGGCTATTTTCCTACACTATATTATATTTCGTAAAGAAAAAGAAATATTGGAATATTTTTAAATTGGGAGGAAATCGTTGTTTGTGAATTATCTATAGATTTCGGGGGCTACCAAAGCAAGGTTCACGAGACACTTGAAATAGTGCTTGCGAATAGATGTATGTAGGGTTATATCTCGAAAAAGGTCACGGAGTTGGACTTATTTGTGAAGATCGAGAATGTAAAACCCCGGACTTTCATAGAAAACCCGAATCCCTCGTACCATCGCGATAGTCCCTGGATCGGTGGCTATCGCGTACGAATGTCTCACGGATAGCAACACAAAGTCATACATCACATCACACATAAGCGAGTTGTACATAACTTAATACATGTCCATTACAGAGTACATCATTGCAAGCCTCTTGGTGGAGGAGTTCGGGTTGCCGCTCGGACTTGAAGCGGGCCGTGACATTGGAGCGGCACAACGTTGGCCACGACGGCGCGGTTCGCGGTGGTTTGCTTAGAGCTCTTCTTCCGGGTTGTGGTGTTGTAGTGTTTTGTTGTGTGTGTTGTTCGTGTGCGTTGTGATGTTGTGCTGGTGTTAGCTTCGGCTCGTGGTGTAAAATTGCTTCTTCTTCTTAAATGACAGAGAAGTGCTCCTGCTACCTTTGCAAAAAGAAAAATGCACCTCTTGACCGAATCGTAGTGAAATTCTACGCAGCGGTAGCTAGCTTCTCGAAGGGTCTCCATCTTTTATTCTTCTCGCCACGAGGCATCCTTGAGCGAAGCGACGCATCTCACGGTCGTACCATCCATCGGCGTTGTTGTCGTACTCGGACTCGTACCCTCGACACCCAAATTCTATCCCCAAGGATTCGGATAGGTCCACATCACCAACTCGTATGCAACTTTAAGTGGCCTAACTTCTAAAGGGAAGAGAAAGAGACAAGTAAGTAGCTCGGGTTTCTTATGCAGCAGCAGCAGAGCAATATCAAGATATCTCCGACAAGTTCCCAACCTAAAGCTCTCAACACAGCTCGGAACCACCTGGTCATCTAGGGCCCCGTCTCCACTACCTACCTCCATCTAGGGTCGATGCGAGAACTTTATCTCCTCACACCTCAATGGTTGCTATCAGATCCGCGAGGTAGAGGGAGCCACCCTCCTCTCCCCGGCTGCAACCACGGCTCACCACACTCTCAACTATAGGGAGAAGGTACAAATCCCAAAACATGAGAACAAAGCTATCAGGGGACATGTCCATAGCCAAGGACGCGACTATAGCTATAGATCGAACAACTCTACAAAGCGTGTACACCTGAACCCAACCCGGAATGGCACCCAAGCGGTGTACGGCCGACCGAGCCCATCCTACCGTGTGAACTCTCGGTAGTTACGGTACCATCCTACATCCGGCCCTCAAAACAATCTCCCCCTCATAAGGGATTGCACCGAACTATGAAATGCCCCCCGTGTGGCCACACGGGAGTCGCACCGAGAGGGTGGTCTCACCTCCACCTCTCCCCCACCGATACCCCACTATCCCGCTAGCAGGTATGGTTCCGCACCGCCGAGCTCAACTCGGCCCTAACCCCACGCTTAGCGGGATGGTGTGTACGTAAAGGTCTCGTGAAAAGGTCCGTCACTCGTTTCGGACCGTGGCGATCCTCCGAGCGCAAGTAAAACCCCAACACCTAGGCTCCTAAAAACCGTAAAAGTGGGGACACACTGAGGAGTGTACCCCCATCCCCGTTCCCGGATCGGTTGTTTCGAGCTCACCCCCGCCGAATTACCCAAAACGCATTCTCCTGCCGGTTTTATCCTACTCATGCCAAGAACCACTATTCCCATCCCAACACATGCATCGCGAAGCACATCATATGTACATGCTTATAAACATATATAATAGTAGGACAATCAAGGGCGGGGTATTTAAAGTAGGCGGTGCAAGGTTCATCAACATGCATATAAAGTAAAGCGCTAGCATTCTACATTGCAATGTTTAATAGGCATTCAAAGTCGGTCGGGCATGAACCTCGGGGTCGTGGAGTGCACGCCAAGGCAAAGCATTATAGAGCCTTCTATTAAATAAATTTAGCTCAAGAGATGAGGAAATAAATTAGTAATAGCTCGAGAAAATCTCAAAAGGTCTTGGCTAACAACTAAACACATTCTTTTAAAATCTTTTGCACTCATGAACTCCCAAATGCACTAAACCAATTTATTTAATTCAGAAATTTTTCCTATATATACTATAGTTCTCATAAAGGAAAATAAATGGTGGAAGGTTTTAAAATTGTGAGGAAATTGCTGTTTGATTTTTCTTTCTAATCACATCCTGAAATTTGGAAAACTCAAGGTGTGACACCCCGCCGGTGGCTCCCGGAGCCGGGGCGCAAATGTGCCGTCACCGTCTAGCAAACATTGCCAAAAGAATGCGGTGATGAAAGGTCGAGATTAATTTAAAGGGTGTGTGTGTTAACACTAATATTGAACTGTTCGGATATCAATGGCCCTCTAATCTTGAACTGTTCGGACATAAATGGCCGCCGATCGGGTAGGAGTACTTCACCGAATAGTGTAACGCAAGAGTATCATGGAACTCGTCAAGCATGTTCACATCAAATATATTGTACACGCCGGCTGATTTGCTAAGAAGGGAAAATGCTACAATGCACGGTTAAAACAAAAACTCGTACTTGTAAATATTACGGGACAAGAACAATAATTGTTGACTCGTTTTTCCTCAACACTTCTTTTGAAACTTCATGTGTTGCACAAACGAGTAGTAGTGCTATAGGTATGTTATAGGTTGTTGGGAAGCCTGGTCTACCCGCCGCTAGCACAAAATGAAGCCAACGTAATCGTGTAAGTATATATGCATGTAGATCATTGCAGATTATACCTTTAATTTGCTCGTCGTAAAACAAGACTTGGCCGCGAAGCGTATGTAGTCAATAGACCGATCTCGCTTGGTTGTTGTAGAGACATCATCCACCCAACCTTGATCAATTTTGGAGACTATGATAGCTACATGTTGAAATGGTTGTTAATCCCGCATAAATGCATGCAAGACGAGGATATGCAAATGACAAGCGGGACGACGACATCTGGCGTTGGGGCACTATAAAAGGCGTTTGGGAGCTTTGCTTCAAGGTCACCACAAAAAACCAAGAAAGCAAGGACTCACCCAAAGTAGAGAAAATGACAACGCCCGTCAAGATTGGGCTGTTCGGCGGTAGAGGCACTAGTGGTAAAGATATTGATCCAAGCCAACTGCCAAAAATCCTAGAGAAGATCGAGATTTGGAGCTCAGCTGATGGACCAGGTTCTGGTGGATTCATCAGCGGCATCCGCTTCACATACGTTGACACCAGTGACAAACGACGTGTCATCCCAAGCCCGGATACTGCGTGGGGCACAACCGATGGTACTGCTCACGAGCCGGTACGAACCTCGCTTGGTTTCGGTATAATTCGGTTACTCCGTTTAATTATAACCCCCTTTGCTTTGTTACAGTTAATTTTAAAACTGTTGGTATTGTTATGTGGCCTTGTTAATCCCCCCGCCCGCAAAACTAAGTGGCACAAGTCAAACATGCATGTCTCCCGATACTCTATATCCCCAATTTCTACGGAGTATATATAATATATACGCTTATTATTACGTGTGTGGGCATGCAGTTCAAGGTTGATATTGCAAGGCAGAGTACGTTAACAAGATCGGTGGCAGCATTGGAAGTGCTTGTTGGTGGTGAGTCCGGCATCATCACTTCCCTAACATTCACCACCTCCCATGGAAAAACTAAGACGTACGGGGATCCAAACAACGGGACTAAATTCGTTGTGCCACTGGGACAATGCCGGCATCTTCGCCTTCTTCGCTAGCACCGGCGAAGCACTCGCCTCAATGCGGTGGGCATGTACGTCCAACCCTACCCATGAACCGCATCGAGCCGCTCCCGCCAAGCTAGCTTGTGTGTGTTTGTGTGTAGCTTAAATAAAATGAGGATCTCGCCAAGCTAGCCATGTGGGGTGCGATGGATACGTAATGGATGGATCCTTGTCCACGCGTGTGCTTTGTATTCTCGTCCCGCTTGTTTGTACCCACACATTCATGTACCGCAATGAATAAAAGTCTCCGAAACTAAGTATGTTCCCGAGAAATTAACAAACCCGCATGGACCTTATTATTATTAACTCATATATATATATATATATATATATATATATATATATATATATATATATATATATATATATATATATATATATATATATATATATATATATATATATATATATATATATATATATATATTTCATACAAAACTATATAATCGGTACCATTCTCTCAAACCACGGTCATCCACGTCATCCGCTTACATCAAACATTCACCAGTCATTTACTCATGACCCCTCCGCGCCATCATATCAAGTTGTGCGCCTCGGTGAATGAATAGCTTCCACACTTTTTTATTATTCCATATTGCTGCTCAACTCCCTCACCGATCCATCTAATGGATATCATTCATCATCACCTCCGTGCGCTTGGGCTCCCGGCATCAATTCCCTTGCACGGGGCCCACAAGCAACTCATCAGCTCCTCTTCTTTACTCAGCCCCCGCTCATTTACTCTATCGTGGAGGGTAGTGTTCGTTTCAACCCTTTTTTTTCTCAACCACCACTCACGTACATACAACTATTGAGTGTGTGCGTTATATAAAATGAAGAGACAATCCCGTAGTCTATATAAAATCAAGAGGCAAACCTGCGTGCTCATGCCTCTGTTTTATTTCTTTGGTTGCATAGAAATACTTCCCTTTTTATCTTAGGTTGCTTTGGGATGGTCATTGCTTCCGTTTCATGTGCTCAGCCGGAGCTTGCTGCATGGCGGATCGCAGCTTCCTTTGGGTTCTATTAATCATCGACTCTAATATATATATTTTAAATTTTCTAAATCACCATTTGTGTTTTACTACTCTGTTGTACCGCTCCCTCTTTCATTTTGCATGCTTGATTCCAGTTGTCACACCATCTACCATATGCTTAAATCTTTACATATTATTGAGTTGCTGCATGTCAACATGTTGATTTAATCCTCATTTGTACAGGTTATGTATTAAATTTAATCCTCATTTGTACAGGTTATGTATTAGATTTAATCCTCATTTGTACAGGTTATGTATTAAGGTTATGTATCATTTTGTATTATCAACAAGTTTTGGTTCTAATCATCTTGTGAGATGCAGTGTCACATATGAATTTAGTTCCATTGTTCAAAAGAGGCTTAGAGCTCCCGCTGCGACGCGCGGGGTGTCACCTAGTACTATATATATCAGAGCTCCCTATTAGCCTTAGCCTAAATTATTTAACATATGTCTAGCTACCAAATCCATTTTTTTTCATTGCACGCATCAACGTACTCCATCACTTAAAAAAAAGTCCAATCTCTTCACCTAAAAATCCTCAAGTGGTGAAAAAAGCCGCTTCGTCCTCACGCCACTAAGGGAAAACCTGGGTTTGCCGTGCGTCAAAATCTTTGCCTTGCGTTTTTGTCGGGCGCAAGGCAAATAGCTTATTTGCCGTGCATTTTTTGTCGGGCACACGGCAAAGAAAAAACGCACGGAAAACAAGCTCTTTGCCGTGCGCCCGACAAAAAACGCACGGCAAAGATCTTGTTTGCCGTGCATTTTTTTCTATCGCACGGCAAAGTATTTTTCTCCCCTTACGCCCACCGCATAAACTAAGTATCATTCTTTCAAAAATACTTTGCCGTGCGCTTCAATTTCGGCGCACAGCAAACCCATGTGTTTGCCGTGCGTTTTTGTTATAGCGCACGGCAAAGTATTCTTTTACCTATTTTCCCTAAGTCCAAAATCCATTTGCTCCTAAAAAACTCTCCTCACCTTTAAATATTTTCAACTCTACGCATACAACATGTCATACATCATGTTAAAATTTGGTAGATTCTTTTAGTCATTTTCTATATTTAACTAATTAATAGTATTTCAATCATTTTTTTGGAAAGAAGTCAAATTTGAACTACAAGTGATGCAAATAATGAAATAAATTGAGTGGAAAAATGATATCCATGTTATTTAGCCCAATTTAAGACCATTTTCATGAGATCAAAAGGACTTTTGAACATCTTGACTAGGAAACATGACCATGATCGTGTGTCCAAATGATTTGAAAATTCTTGAAAAATACAAATAAAATTTAAAAATTATGTGATTTGTGCATACCTCATGATATCATATGCGAAGGCTGTAGCAAAAATGTGAATGAGATTTGAACATATGGTCATGTACGATGGTTATAAATCGAGACATTGTCTCATGAGGTTTCATAGAGTTACGAAAGATATGGTTAGATTTGTAAGCGATGCGACCTTCAAATTGCGTTTTTGACTTCAAAACTTGTTTGGAGGACAACATAACTTAATTTGTGTTAATTTTCTATTTTTCAAATTTATTTGATAATTTTTCTGAATTTTATAAAATTGTTGAAAAATTGTTTGCCGTGCGCAATATTAAAAAGCGCACGGCAAAGAGATCTTTGCCGTGCGTCTTTGTCCAAGCGCACGGCAAAAAATCACCTTTGCCGTGCGCTTGCAGGTCAACGCACGGTAAAGGGCCTCCAAGCGGCCGCGGCCCCGCCCAGCCCCACCCGCAGGCCATAGCACCCACCCGCCCCCCGCCTCAATCACAGCCGTCCGCGGCACCCGACGAGCGCGAGGGGGGGGGGGGGGGTGGGCGATTCATTCCTCGTATATACGGCGTAACCCTAATTTCTCACCCTCCCACCTCCCGCTCCCGGCCCCTCGCCCTAACCCCCGCCACTCCCCTCCCTCGCGCATGCGCCCCCGCCGCCTCCTAGATCCCCCCCCCGCCGCCGGCCCGCCCTCCCCCTCCCATCGCCGGCGGCCCGGCGGAGGTCCCTCCCCGTCGCCGGCGGTCCTCCACCTCCCCTCATGGCCGCTCCCCCTACCCCCGGTCGGTCCTCTCCCCGCCCCCGCCCCCCTCCTAGATCCTCGCCCGGCCGGCGGCTCGGCCTCCCCTCCCATCGCCGGCGGCCGGCCGCCGCAGGTCCCTCTCGACGTCGGAGGCCCTCCACCTCCCCCCCCCTCCCGGTCGCTCCTCCTATCCCGGTCCCTCCTCTCCTTGCGCCCCCGCCCCCTCCTAGATGTCACACCCCGAAATTTCCAATTTCGGGATGTGAATAGAAAGAATAATTAAATAATGATTTTCTCATAATTTTAAAATTTTTTTCCAACATTTATTTTTCTTTACGGGAAATATAGTATAGGAAAAAATCCTTTGTTTGATTTTCTAAATTAAATAAAAAGTTGTGAGTGTTGCATTCATGCCGATGCATCTAGTGGTTCTTGAGTGCAAAAGGTTTCAAGAATGCGTTTAGGAGCTGTCCAAACTCTCCCGAGAATTTTCCGGATTTTCCTGGAATTTATTCTCATTTTCTCCGAGCATTTTCTATTTAATAGAAGGCTCTAAAATCTTTTTCATGAGCACCAAATGCTTTATTTGGGTTGTTCGTGTCTTAATCTATCTCTAGGAATTTTCCTGGAATTTTTGTGATTTTTTGAGTATTTTTCGTGCTTTAAAATAATTTACGAATTTTTCCGGATTATTTTTCGCACCGGAAATATATTAAAAAAAAACCTATCCTACCGGATTGGGCCGGGCCGAGGCCCGACCCAACCCGCCCGCGCCCTTCCGGCCCGCCCACGGGCCGGCCGAAGCCCATCCGGCCCGGCCGCATCGCGCCGCCGCCCGGAGCCGCCGGCGCGCGCGCAACCCCATAAAGGGCGCCGCCCCCCCGCTCCCCGCGCGCCGCCCTAGCCCCCCGCCGCGCGCCGCCCGCGCAAGCGCGCGCGCGCCCGCGCCCGCGCGCAGCACCCGAGCCGCCGCCGCCACCGCCGCACCGGGCCACCGCGCCTTGGAAGCCGTCTTCGCCGACCGAGCCGGCGAGCTCGTCGCCGGCCGCCCCTTCAGTTCCCGTCCGCACCCGCCGCGGTGGCCTTGGTCGCCGGCGCCGCCCACCCCTGCGGCCAGACCGCCGGTCTTCTGGCCATCGAACCGAAGGAAGAAGATAAGGTGGCCGTCTGGCACATAAGCCCCTGTCCTTTTCGGTAATTTTTGATTTGTTTCATGTGTCTTAGCAAAACTACAAGAAACACCCTAGATCTATTAGATGCTTGCAATCAGATCCGACCCGAGAGATTTTACAGATCTAACACCGAGTTTTATCCTTTTCACGAGCACTGTTTACCGTGTCTCGGCATCTTCTTTGCTAGCCCCTGAAATCTACGGTTAATCGCGATTAGGTCCTCCAATCTTGTTTTGCTCACCAAATCTTCGTTTTAGCTCCGATTTAATCCGTTCAAGTTGCGTTAGGTCCATAATAATGTAAAGCACGCGTTAGTGGTGTGTTTTCACCATGTTTTGTTTCTGAAAATAAAAATTAATATTAAATTTTGATTAGTGACTAGATATACATGTCTTTTCCAAATAAAAGCTATATAGATCTATATATCGTTTTTCATAATCAAATTTAATTCGATTAATGATTACTTTACATGCTTTTATGAATAAAATCTAATTAGATCTTTTACTCGGTTTTCCATAAGTCAAATATTAATTTGCTTAATGATTAATTAACTTTTATAATTAAAAGTTGATTAGGCTTTTACTCCGGCTTTATAAACAAATGTTAATCTTGATTAATACCAATTTAATACTGTTTTTGATAATAATATGATGAACTCGAATTACAAAGCTTCGTTTAGATTGTTCATATAGTTTAGTTCTTCTAAATTAAATGTTTAATCGGTTTAATCATATATGAATCGTTATTAATAAAACTTGACTAGTTCTTTACACCGGTTTCGTAAATAAAGTTTAATATTGCATTAATGCCAACATAGGGTATTTTATTTCGAAATATCCTTTATATTTGTTTTGTTAATTAAAATGAACCTAGCTCATATCGTTGTTCTCTCATATATGCAAAACGTTCGTTAGACGTTCTTTTCTCAGCTCAATCTAAGTGTAATCTTTCCGGTCCTCGCTCAATCTTTCACAACCGTCTCTTCAAAGTTAATCAAGCCTTTCCAAGCACCCTTTGTGTTCTTTAGTGATCCATCTAATCAAGCCTATCATTTAGTGCGTTCTTTTAAAGCTTTCTTATGATTGGTGCTTTGTTCTTAGTATATGTGTTTGTTTGCTTTGTGTATGTTTGTGGCCGATGATTGATACGCTTAGAGTGAACGCCGTTCGAGAAGCTTTGAAGAGCAAGAGGTTGAAGATATTCTGAGCAACTACTCTTTGGTTAAAGGCAAGTGTGTCCTTGATCTTTTGTCCTAAGAACTATATTTAATCACTCATTGCATATGCTTGCATTAATATGATGGGACCCATGTTTAAGGTTTGACTAGTGTTATTTATCCTGTGCCTTGATCAAACGGGTTTATCTTTATGTTGGGTAGTTATGCTTAGTTGCTATACCTGGGTTATGGTGGTTTTAATGAACATTAATGATGAATCATGTTATACCTCTGTGTTATACCTTTGGATGTTAATACAAGACCATATGATTAATCGGAACATGGAGAACCACCCGGGACAACAAGTGCAACCACAAGGACTATATGGCTCGGTCTTGGCCGATTAATTAGGGAAGTCTTTGTGTGGTTATTACTCGCATAGTAGGTTGGGGACGGAGGAATGCTTTTATGGCTACTTCTATTCGGAGCGGTGATGGAACGGAAGACTCTATGGCTTACCGTCCGTAATAGAAGTGTGGTACGAAAGATAGCCTCTATGACATACTACTATGGACTAATACGCACGGGAGGACTCTTTGTAAAGGCCTCGTAGCGTCCCTATGCAATCACACCTCGGTAGTGTGGTATGATGCTTGGCCGGCATCGCATGGTTGGGTTTAAAGTTCTTCGGGACTTTTACGCGACTTGTGGGTAAAGATGTACAACCTCGCAGTGTAAAACTAATCGATTAGCCGTGCTCACGGTCAAGAGCGGCCTGGACCCTCACATGATAATTAAACTTGAAGATGGACTTAAATCGCTCTCTCTCTCTCTCTCTGGTTATGCTTGCCATATGCTTATGGCGTATTTCTTACCTTATGCTTAATGTGGGTTGGTATAAACTTATACTTTATTAGTAATCAGGTGCTAATAAAATTTGACCAACTAAAATTGCTTAAATGCTTATAGCCCAGTCCACTATAAAGCCTTTGCATTCATATCTTTTTCCACACTTGCTGAGTACGACAAGTGCTCACCCTTGCTATAAATAATGTTGCTCGAAATAGGATGCTACTTTGAAGTCTTGTGAAGATGTTCCTGGTGCTAGGCGTACGCAACCCCCGTCGATTGCACCGTGATGTTTGGAGCCTTCGTTACCGGGATAAAGCGTAAATCTACGATAATCTCCGTTTTTCTTTTCGTGATACCGTTTTCGCATTCACTTATATGTCACCGTATGCATGAAACTTGATCTCGGCATGCATATAGGTATGCACTTGGTTTCCTTCGGAAAATCGGGTGTGACACTAGATCTCGCTTGGATCCGGCCGTGGAGGAAGTGTCGACCCGCCCTCTTGTCCCTCCCCTACCGTCGCCGGCGGAGGAGCCGAATCCGGCGGTGGTGGACAAGCTATTCACGGTGGCCGTGCGGAGGAGGAGAGCGCCGCGGCCGGCGGAGGAGGCCACGTCGGCGGCGGCCCGCCGCATCTCCTTCGCCGACCCTCCCTCTCCAAGATCCGATCCAAGGTTCGTCGTTCCCTCCTACCTCCTCGGCGCCCGGATGTTTTCTTCTCTCGATCTCCATGTTCCTGTGCGGGTGGTGGCGGATCCGGGCGAGGAGCTATGGAGCTTGGCGCGGCCGGCCTCTCCCCGTCCCCGGCGGATGGCCGAAGCAACCGGTGGTGGCGACGGCCGGGAAACCTCTGGCCTTTGTTTTTTCATTTTTTCTGTAATGATTGGATGGCCGGAGCAGCTGTTGGCGGCGGGACGGCGGGAAGATGCGGCCTTTGTTTTTTTTATTTTTTTGTAATGTTTGCCGTGCGTCAATTTCGGCGGGCACTTTTTTAATGGATTTCGAAATTCTTTGTCGTGCGTCCATTTTGGCGCACGACAAAGCTTTGCCGTGCGTGACGATAAAAAGCGCACGACAAAGTGTTTTTACCGTGCAATTTGCTGCCGTGTGCCCTTTGCCGTGCGTTTTCGAGAAAAACGCACGGCAAAACCTTTGTCGTGCGCCGTAGACGCACGGCAATCCCTCGTTTCCCGTAGTGCACCTTGCCACAATATATTGGTCGTCACCGCAATAATCCATTCGGTCTTGTTCGACGATCATGGGCCAACATTTGTCGACCTCCGTCATCCATTGTCTTGTCCCACCTCCCCTCCTCGCATCTCCACACCGCCGCGAAAATTAGCTCAAACAGATTCTAAATTTGACAAAGTGAAAATGATCCGAGAAATGAATCAAGCCATTGTAGCACAATTATCTCCGGGACATGTGGGAGAGGCGGCCGGCACCAAGGAGGGGCGGCGACCGAGATGTGCCGAGATGCGGTTCGAGAGAGAGGGAGAGAGAGAGAGAGAAAGACGAGTGAGAGTGAGAAGAGAGAGAGAGAGAAACAGACAGAGAGAGATGAGGTGGACGAGGAAATGCACCTCGCAGAAGTCGCTCGCCGCGTTCTCGTCGTAGGGGAAGGAGTGTCCGACACCGCCGAATCTCGTCGTCGGGGGTAGGAGGAGCGCCCGCCACTACCGGATCTCTTTGTTGGCGAGGAGCACCGCCGCCGCCAAATCTCATCATCGCGGACCGTCGCCGCACCCTACCGACGCTATGCCACCGCACCATCAACCTAGTTCGTTGTCATGTCCTTTAGTGCTTGCTACCTCCACCAATCCATGCCCCGAAGATTGCTCCTCACCACATGTAAGAGGTATGGGGAGAGAGGGGGGGGGGAGTGGGGCGGTGATGGGGAAGTACTACACGGAATCACTGTAGGAGTGGGTAAAATGACATTCTAAGGTGTGAGTACATCACCTGCTCTTGGCTAATTGATGGAGCGGGTAAAAGCCCCGCTTCTCGGAAATGGTTTCAAGGGACCGGGTGATGGGGTGACCCACACCGGACCCTAGTTACCCGCATCCGCAATCGGGATTTCTAGGCGTGCTTCACCCCATCACCCGCACCTAGTAACTTATTAAAATAACAAAACAAGGTGGGCATGATGGATATGTGCCCCTATCATTGCTGGTCATTGTTCCCACATGCCATCGTGTGCCCGTGCCTTTGTGCCACTACTTGCATTGTCATGGCTCCGAGCTAGACGTCACGTGCCCCGAATGCCCGAGGCGGTCGAGCCTTACGTGTCGGCGGCCGCTCGCCTTGTGCCGAGGGGCCCCGCGTCGACGGTTGTGTCCAATGCCGTCGGAGGGTGAGGTTAAGCCCACACACCGATGATCGTGCTCGCGCCACCGGAGGCTAGCGTGCCGGCGGACCTCGCCGCAAGCACCCGATAGTGGTGCCCCGTGGTCCGTGTCCCACCGGTCCCTCGCCGACTACCGCTAGTGCCCATCGTCGGTGCCGGTGTTCGCCGCCCGGCCTAGGATAGATCGGAAATGAGATGGAGGATAAGTGAGTGATGAGAGAGAGATTTAGAAGGGAGGAGCCGGTTGGATGGATGGATGGGGGATAAGGTTGACCGGTTGAGCGCCGGCCAATAGAACGCCGGATTTGCATGTTGCGGATTGATGATGTGGACATATGTGTTTTGTTATTGAGCTTGTAATATAGTTTTGGGTCACTAAACAATTTCAAGTAAAAAAGTTGTCAACTACAAAGTTTTAGATCTAGTCGAGCTCTAAAATTTATATTCACCCAAGGTGACATGAAAAATTTTGTATTTAAAATAATATCAATCGAACTTGTTCACATTTCTCACACTTTAACATATACTTACGCATATACTCATTTATAAGTTTTTCAATAGTTATGCACAGTTAGACCTTGGTGACTATTACTACTTTTAAATATAGCTTTGATATAAAGTATTTATTCATAGGAGACTACATGTAAAAAATTGTATTCGAAAATACATCCATTAATCTCATTCACATATACTCATACATTCACATATACTAATACACTAATATGTACATCAATTATTATTTATTTTTATATACTTATATACATTTTGGTCACGGTGTCGGTTAAAACTTTTAAATAGAACTTGTTTCTACTCTATTTCTTTTGAAAAAAAATGAAAATGTCAATATTTTGGAACTTCATGACCTACAACAATCTGAAATGAAAAACAAGACAAGGTTAAAGTGTTAGGTCTCATTGAGCTCTACAAGTTTGATGTGTTAAGATTTTGTATGCAACAAGACATTTGGAAATTCCGGTGTTATAGATTTTTATATTGGAGAAATTAAATGGATATTTTGAAATATTAATCTTTCTCAATTGAAAAAGTAATGAACTTTCTATATAAAGTTTGTATGCATTGATCCGAGATCATATGAAAAAGTTATGAAGTTTTTCCATGAGAACATTTCGAGAAGCGGGTGATGACATCAATCACTTCTCAAAATGGGAATAATACTAGGAGCATGTGATGGCATCCCTTTCACCCACATGATCAAGATATACATATGAATATTAAGAATCCACAATGAAGGAAAAACACTAAGACTGTTAATTTGTTTGATGATCATATTTTTAGGTAATAGAACAGGTATTACGTCCTCACTAGGGCATGATCATGGTCGATGTTAATTACATGGACTCATTTGAACACTACTGGCCATGTTCGGACATACATGGCCCTCTAATACATCCTGTACTGTTTGGACATAAATGGCCCTTTAATCATGTATCACTTCACCGAGTAGTGTGGCGCAACAGTATCAACTACTATATCAAGCATCTTCCCATCAATGTTTCACATTGAACACACTGTTATCTTGTGTGTGAATGCTTCCAATCGTGTGAATTTGGACATAAATGGCCCTCTAATCTTGTACTTCACTGCCACTTGTTGCAGATTATACCTTTGCTTGCTAGGTCTAGATACATGAACCAAAATGGATTTTGGAGACTATAATAGCTACTAGTTAGACAGCTGGTTCATTGTACATTAGTGTTGTATGAGGATGGTGTTAAGTTGCTTCCGGACCGAACCCCAATGGATGGGACCGATGTAACTTTCACTAGAGAAACACAAGCGTTACTATAACAGTGATTGGATTTCTAGTGCATCTCGCACTAGGCACAAATGATTTGTCTTTGGAGGCTAAAAGGGGTCTTTTTGCCGGCGGGTGGAGTTCCCGCCGGCGACATTGTGCCAATACCAATCGCCTCGGTGCTGGCGGGTGTCCGCCCGCCAACATAGAGACCTTAGTGCTGGCGGGTACTTAAGTCCCCCACAAACAGTGATGTTTTGGGGCCAGCACAAAAAAGCTCAAAATAGATAGCAAAAAAACTTTTTGGAGGAGGAACCCCACCGGCCGAGCGGGGCCGGGCACCCGCCCGCAAGTCGTGCAGCTTTTTGTGTAAGGTCGCGCCGCTAAGGGTCGGCAAGACTCGAACCCGAGACGTCCATGCTTGCGTGAAACCTCCTCTACCACCGCACCACACTCTTATATGCGTCTATATCCAGTTTTCACTGTACTCATATTATACTATGTCGAGTGTAAATCATTTTTAGGCTCTAAACGGATTCAAATTGAAAACTTGTCAACTACAAAGTTTAATACGTTTTGAGATCAATAACTTCCATTTTGGGAGTTTTTTTCATTTGAGGCTGTTGATTTGTTTGATGATAATATTTTTAGGTAAATAGAACAGGTATTATGTCCTCACTAGCCCAGATCCGTCAAACAAATGAAATATACAATATCTGTGATCAATGTTCGACATTCATAACATGGATGCTTGTAAACATTTCAGATATAAATGGCCCTCTAATCATGTATTACTTCACTGAATAGTGTGCACAACAGTATAAACTCCTAAGTCAAGCAAGTTCCTACCTATGTTTCAAATTGAACACTGTTATCATGTGTATGAACACTGCCGACCGTGTTTGGACATAAATGGCCCTCTAATCTTATACTTCACTGCCAATTGTTGCAGATTATACCTTTCCTCATCATAGAACAAGACTTGGCAGCAAAGTATATGTAGTGTCACACCCTGAAATTTCCCAATTTCAGGATGTGAATAGAAAGAATAATTAAACAAGAGTTTTCTCATAATTTTAAAATTTTTCCCAACATTTACTTTCTTTACGGGAAACGAGTGTAGGAAAAAGGTTTTGTTTGATTTTTTAAATTAAATAAAATGATTATGTGAGTGTTGCATTCATGCTTACGCATCTTGGTGTTTCTTAAGTGCAAAAGATTTTAAAATGCTTTGAGATCACGTTTAAGTTCTCCCGAGAATTTCTAGCTTTTCTGGATTTTTTTCTCAAACCTAAATCTATCTTCTACAAAGCTCTGAAATTCTTTCCGTGACCTTCAAGTATTTTATTTGGCTCTACCGTGCTCTATATCATCTCCACATATTTTCTAGCTACTCTGTACATCAATAACTTCCGTGGCTACATGTATTATCTTTTATTTCGCTTTCTATTTCTTTTTATCCTATGTGGTCACTTCCTTCTTGGGCCCAAAACACAAGTCAAAGTCTCTCTCTTTTCTTGCACCGGGCTCGATCTGTCAGCACCCTTCGATCTCCATCTCTAAATACCCGATTAAGTTGAGATAGTAACCCTGCCATATATATCAAGACCAGCACGTTAAGCCCTAGTTGCCTTAGTTGCAAGCCGCCGACAAGGCCTAGTCTTTTTGTTCCCTCGTCGATCTTGTGCTTCTTGGCTTGATGCAATCTCCATGTTCAATCTGTGCTGCTAGCCGCCCCTGTCCCGACTTGCTCTGAAGCTCCACCGTCACGAAGGACTTCAAGTCGCCACCATCTATCTGTTGCAACTTCGGCCGGTTTGCTGCAACCGTTGACTTGCCGGCGGAGGCTTGTTCGTCGGACGTCGCCGTCGATGCACCACGTACTGCAGCAATCACCCTCGGTCGTCCATGTGTGCCGGCTGCTGCTCCCTTGCTGCTACTGTGTGTGAGTCGTCAATCATCTTGCAAGGCAGATCGACTTCTTTCCGAAGCTATATCCACCGGCCATGCAAATCTATCCGTGCCGCAACCCTAGCGCGCCGCCATAGCCGTCGCTCAACCCCTGAGCCGCCGATCACGTCGTCGTCGCCCGTCTCCGGCCGAGCTCGCGGTCGAACGCCGCTGCCGTTGCTAACCGTCATGAGGAGCTGACCATCGGCCATTAATTACGTCCAAGCAAGATGACGCTATAGAAAGGAGTCCAAGTTTCTGTACAGAAGCAAGCAGTCACGGTTTGTGCATCTTACTGTCTTGCCAGTGATGACATCATGCTTACATCATGCCTATGCACTAATTGAGGCTTTTCCTTTAACAAAATAATTAGGATGGTTGTCTGTATTTGTTCCGCATATATCAAAGCTTCATAAATCTTGAGACATCAACCAAACAAAACTCAGTGATCTTTAGGACTGTCTTTGATCTATAAAATAATTCTTTATTCATCCAAAGATCTTTGCTGTGGTTTATATATTCTTATCATTCCTTTCTTGATGAATTTTTGCCTCATGGTGAGATCATTATTGCGTATGTTCAATCAATTGCCTCTTCTTGTTAAAATCCATATCTTTTTTCAATTCAATTCCGATCTCAGTAATTTATCACTAACGAGGTTCCTCCTAACAAGTAGATTAGTTGTGTACCGTTATAGTACGTTTGTGCCGTTGTATAGTTCGTTTCACCATAACTTGTGCGTTAGTATGTGTATCACCTGTTACTTATTTTACATAAAAGTTGCATGTTAATCTTGACTAATATTTATTCCAATACCTTTGTCAATAAAAGTGATTAGATTCTATCCCGATTTTCATAAGCTAAGATTTAATTGATTAATTTTTATTTATAACTAGCTTTTCTAAATAAAAGATGCTTAGTGTTACATATCGGTTTTCATAATAAAGTTAACCTTCTTAATGATGTTATAAATGTCTTTTCAATATCAATATGTTTAGTTGAAAACGCGATATAGAGTTATTCGATTAGATTCTTTCACATGTTTGTCCTTTTAATGTCAACTCGTTAGTCTAATATAACTTGTACTTAAATCTATGCAAATAAAATATGATTAGTCTTATCGTGTTTTATTAATTAAACATAACCTGCTTTGAAATATTCTTGCCACATGACTTTCTAATTAAAATATGTCAAGCATGTAGTCTCTTCTTGTTCTTTGATAATAATCTTTGGATAGCTTCGACCTTAGTTTTGTTTTCAACGTTCTTTCGTCGTTGTGTAACCATAGAATCGAGTATATCCTTTAGTGCGCTCTTTTAAAGTTTTCTTTTGATTGGTGCATTGTTCTTAGTTATACTTGTTGCTTTGTATGTTGTGCCCGATGTTTGCTTCGAGTAGAAGAAGGATCGTTGTTCGTTGCTTTGACGATGAAGAGTTTCAAGAGAGCAAGTGTTGAAGAGCAGTAAGAGTAGCTTTTCGTTGGAGAAAGGCAAGTGTTCCTAACCACCTTCTACCTATGCTTTATTTACAAGAATACTTTTTCATTAATTGGAACATGGAGCGACCGACCAGAAAACAAGTACTACCACAAGACATATGGCTGTCTTGGCCAATTAATTAGAAAACCTGGTGTTAGGTATGCTTTACCCGATAGGGGTTGGGGATTGCCGGTAGTTGGTGTATAGCCCGGCCCTCGGACCGATCTTCTCTATGGTAGCTTCGCGGGAGCGAGAGAGGTTTATGCATTGCGTCGTCAAGTAACCTAGCGAGCGATCCGCACCGGGGGATCTTTGCAAAGGCCTCGTAGCGTCCCTATGCAATCACACCTCGGTAGTGTGGTATGGTGTCTTGCAAACACCGCATGGTTGGGTCTAAAGTTCTTCGGGACTTTTACGCGACTTGTGGGTAAAGATGTACAACCTCTGCAGAGTGTAAAACTAATCGATTAGCCGTGCTCACGGTCAAGAGCGGCCTGGACCCTCACATGATTAATTAAACTTAAAGATGGACTTTAAATCATTTCTGGTTAGTTCTTGTGGCCTTGCTGAGTACCAACCATAAGTGTACTCATCCTTGTTTACGACAAAAGGTGTGAAGCTATTGCGGATGTTGTTGATGCTAGGCATACGTAGCCCCCGATCGATTGCTTGTGGAGTTGGCACCTCCGTTTCCGGGATTGAGCTGTATAACTCGATAGAATAGTAAGTTTGTTTATGTTTTTACATGATACGATTCTATCGTTATTCACTTATGTCTCTTATATGTATGAAACTTGATCCCGACATACATATAGGTATGCACGTGGTTTGTTTTTTCTAAAACCGGGTGTGACAGAGTGGTATCAGAGCTGTATCGACTGTAGGACGTAAGCCTAGTTAGCAATGGTCGTTCCCTAAGGCTTCCTTGATCTAAAATTCATCACTACCCTTGACTTGAGCTTTGTGATGAATATTCTCATTCCCTGTCAATTCTTTCCTTAATCCTTCTTGATAACTTACCTTTCTGACTTGACTCCTTTTCATTTGCACTTCATTGTTTTGCAAATGGAAAAAGCCCCGAAAGTGAAGAAAGAAGAAGCAAGGCAAGAAAAGATTGAAGGAGCAACCCACAATGGAGGAGGACCAATCGAAGGCAACAAAATTTGCAAGCTCGAAGAGGTACAAGGAAGAAGTTTGGCGAATGCAAAGATGCTAAAGGATTTCGAACAAATGGATTGGATTTTGATTGACTTTGAAGAAATATTGAACAAGTAGCTCGAACCAAAAGGAGTCGGCAAGAGCTATAGAATTCGACTTTTCAAAGGAGAGGCACTCGGGGTATGAGTTGGACAAGGAATCGTCCGGAGACATTATCCAAAGAGTTTTCAATGAGGAAGAAGAGGTAGATCCGGAACACTTTGCCAATGTAAAGAGAATTATGGGAGTGATGTCGGAGGACTCGCCATATGCACACCTAGCCGAAGTATACGCGATAGGAGCCAATCATGTCGAAGGTACCTCTCTACCGACACCTTGAAGGACCGGATTGGACGACCGAGAGGGTTGGGGTGAATGGGAGCCTATGAATATTCTTCTCTAGTGAGAAAGAATAAGGCCTATGCTCCAAAAACAACAATCAAACCTTTCCACAAGCATTACCAAGCCCATATAGCCATATGGAAATGTCACACCCGAATTTGAAGGCAAACTCGAAATGCACAAATTACATTTGCACCGGGATCAAGTTACACACACGTAATGACTCGGTGAATATCGGATATAGTGCCAAAGCGTAAAAGAGAGAATTAAAACCATTAAATGACCGAGAGTCTCAACAACGTATCATCGGAGCGAACAACTAGCGGCGGATCTTCGAAAGGAACTCCACGAGCAACTGAGCGGTGGCACGCACGCCTAGCACTCATCATCAATCTTCAAGTCCGAGCAAACAATCCGGGTTGTGCGGATGCAATAAATAAACAAGCGTGAGCACATGTCGTACTCAGCATGGGAAGAATATCATAATAAACATGCAAGGCTATATATGTGGATGGCCAAGGGGTTTAAGAAGATTAGCATTTTAGTTGATCACATTTTATTAAACAACTTACTTGCTAGCAAATGTAAGTGTATACCATCCCACAATTAAAGTGTGACATCATAACCATGATCATAAAGTAAAGAATAATTTAATTTCATCTTCCGATAGATTAATCATGTGAGGGTCCATGCCGCTCTTGACCGTGAGCACGGCTAATCGATTAGTTTTAAACACTCTGCAGAGGTTGTACATCATTACCCACAAGTCGTGTAAAAACTCCGAAAAGCTTTAAACCCAACCACGCGATGCCGATCGGGCATCATACCACGCCGCCGAGGTGTGATTGCATAGGGACGCTACGAGACCTTTACAAAGACTCCCTAATGTGCAGCAACCCACTAGGTTTCGGGACGAAGCGGGGCATAAAGCTCCCTAGCGGGTACCGTGTCTAGCAAAGCCCAACTCCGCGCTAGAGCAGGTCTATACTCCGTCAACGCCTCCCCATCTAACCCTTTCGGGTAAGATTACTACAAGACCAAGGTCTCTAATTATTCGACCAAGCCGAGCCATATAGCCTTGCGGTTGTACCGTTGTCCGGGTGGTTCTCCATGTTCCAATTAAACATATGGTCTTGTAATTAACTTACCATCAAAGAACATAGAGCATAAACGGATATCATGTTGTTTATTACCAACCCAGTTGAGCAACTAAGCAGCATCTACCATCAAGATTAATTAAGTAACCCAGTTACAAGGCAACGGTCAAAAAGAATCTAGGCATAGTCCTTAATAGGAACCCGTCAAAATTAATGCAAGCAAGAAAGTAAATACAGTGATTAAATGCATATTCATATAGGATAAAGCGGGTATGACCAAGGACACTTGCCTCTCACAAGATCCGGATTTGCTCAGTCTTCAAGTCTTCACCACAGAAAAATCTTCGGACTGCTCGTTCTCTACGCATCACGCATTCACATGCAAGAGACAAAACGATAAAATAAGAAAACAATTCACCGATCAATTCAAACAGGAACAAAAGCTTCACTAAACTGATCTACTCGTCGAGACGAACAAATGGAGATAAAGAACGCTAAAAACGGAGCTAGAACGCGTCATCTACGGCCAAAACAAGGTACAAGGGCTATTCTGCAGGAAAACTAAACTTCCGGGGACTAAACTGCGAGAATCCAAGAGCTAAAACATAATTTTATAAGTAGACACGGGGGCTAAAACACTAAACTCCAAGGGCTGGACTGCGGGCACAAAACCTTAAAAACCTAGGGTCCGAACCGCAAGGAAAAGGACCTATTTTCAAGGGTTTCTCTATGGTGGGAGTACCGAGCTGCGAAAACCGGAGAACCTAGGGTCTCTTAAGTAAAAACGTGCGGCTGCCGGTGGTTGACCGGTATGCCGGTTTGACCCGAGGTCACACTCGATCCGGGCCGCGGGATCGTGATCCGACGGCCGCGGTGACTCGCATGCGCGAACGGCGGCGACGCCGCCGGCGAGCGGCGCGCGTGGTAGAGCTCGGTGTGCTTCGTCGATCTCGAGCCGGGGGCTTCGGTTTCAAGCGCGGATCACAACGAACGACACCGGTGACAAGCGCGATCGATCTAGGCCATCGGAGCGGACGCACGGGCGGTGTCGGCGATGCGCGGCGGACGGCACGGCGGCGCCGACTCCGGCGAGCTCGCGCCGGCGATTCAACACACGAGGGCGCAAACAAACGGCACCACCGACTTGCTCACCTTTTTGCGAAGCTCCTAGGAGGATTCGCGACGGTTGCGAGGCGGCGGCGGCTCGGATCGACGGAGGGGCGGCGCGGCTAGGGTTTGAAGGTCGAGCGGCGGTGCGGTGTAGCTAGAGGTTGGGGAAAAAGAAAAGCGGAGCGAGGCGAGGCGGCGGCTTTATAAGGACCGGAGGCGGCCTCGGCATGAGGGCCCATAGGAGAAGGCACGGGCGCGCGGCCGGCGCGGGGCGGCGCGGTCGGGTCGTCTCGGGGTCCGGCGGAGGTCGGGGATGACCACCGGGCCCCACTTGTCGGTCGCTCGGGCGGAGGAGAACACGAGCCGCGCCGGGAGAAAGGTGGCTGGGCCGTATTGGGCCGCAAGGTGGGCGGCGCGGCCCCGAAAAGGCGAGCCGGGCCGCGGGGGACCTGGGCCGAAGTGAAGAAGGAAAAAAAGGAGGGAAAAGAAATCCTTTTTGTTATTTTCAAAAGAGCTCACAAAATTTGAATTCAAACACAAATTTGAATTCAAACAAACAAAAACAATGCAACAGCATGTGTGCAACAGTAAACCCCTATAGTTCATTAATTTAATTAAGAGAAATAATTAAATGCCTATAAAAATTAAATAAAACCTTAAGAATCCTTAAACAAGCATTTGTTGCTAAGCAAAATTTTATTAAAACAATAATTAAAATTTTTGGGTGTTACAAATCCTACCCCCTTAAGATGAATCTCGTCCTCGAGATTCGGAAGGATCAACAAAAAGATCCGGATAGTCCTCCTTCGTTCATCCTCTCTTTCCCGAGTTGCCTCATCCTCTACATGATTACTCCACCGCACCTTGCACATCCTAATCACCCGATTCCTTGTGACACGTGCTAAGGTTTTCAAGATCCCGATGGGACGTTCGGTGTAAGTAAGATCCTCCTTGACGGTCAAGCCGTCCATAGGTAGTGGTTCTTTATCATGAGGTTGGAGACCTTTGTTCAATTGAGAGATATGGAACACATCATGCACATCCGAGAGCTGATTTGGTAACTCCAACTCGTAGGATACTTCTCCTACTCTCTCTAAGATCTTGAAGGGCCCGATAAAGCGAGGTGACAACTTTCCCTTCACTTTAAACCCGCGCAAACCTCTCGATCGGTGACACTTTTAGGTACACATAGTCACCTTCTTGGAGAACCACATCTCTCCTCTTTCCATCCGCATAACTTTTCTGTCTTGATTGAGCAGCCCTCAAGTTTTCTCTTATGATCCGAACTTGTCTTTCTCGCTTCCTTAACGATATCGGTTCCAAACAACCGACTCTCTCCCGTTTGGCTCCAATACAAAGGGGTTCTACACTTTCTTCCATACAATGCCTTGAAGGGTGCCATCTTCGAGCTAGCACGGTAGTCGTTGTTGTAAGAGAACTCAAGCATAGGGCAAACTCTTATCCCGGCTACCTCCATGCTTAAGAGCACAAGCTCTCAACATGTCCTCCGAATCCGGTTAGTCCTCTCGGTCCGTCCATCTATCCGTGGGTGATAAGCCGAGCTGAAATTTAACTTCGTATCCAAGGATTCATGAAGCTTTTCCCAGAAACGAGACGTGAATTGAGTACCTCTGTCGGACACTATCTTCTTAGGTACACCATGCAAGCACACGATCCTGGACATGTACAACTCGGCCTAGCTTTGCCCCCGTATATGTGGTTCGCACTGGTATGAAGTGAGCAACCTTTGTTAAACGATCCACTATAACCCATATTGAATCATACCCATCACGAGTACGGGGCAACCCAACAATAAAATCCATGTCAATCTCTTCCCACTTCCACTCTGGCACCTTCAACGGCTGAAGCAATCCCGCTGGCTTTTGATGCTCAGCTTTAACCCTATGACAGGTGTCGCACAAGGCCACATGGGAGGCTACATCCCTCTTCATCCCATACCACCAATACCTCTGCTTGAGGTCTTGATACATCTTGGTGCTTCCTGGGTGAATGGAATAAGCTGAATCATGAGCCTCTCTTAAGATGGTCTTTCGGAGATCTCCCACATCGGGCACACAAATCCTCGTTCCTAAACCATATAGTTCCCCGATCATCCTCTATGAAATGCGGGGCTTTACCCTTTTCCATAGTCTCTCGATTTCTTTTATCTCTTTATCTTCCAGTTGTCCTTTGCGTATCTCCCTGCTCCAAGACGGACTCTACCTCCAAGGTAACTCCTTCGGTTTGAGCAACCATCCCCGATTAAGTTTCTCAAACTCCTTCACTAGCCCTTCGGAATGTCAAAGCCATGTTGGCATGTCCCTTCCGACTCAAAGCATCTGCAACCAAGTTTGCCTTCCCAGGATGATAGTGTATCTCCAGATCATAATCCTTGATCAGCTCTAACCAGCGACGTTGTCTCATATTCAAATCTTTCTGAGTGAAGATGTACTTTAGACTCTTATGATCTGTGTAAATCTGGCACTTGGTTCCCATAATGTAGTGTCTCCAAATCTTCAAAGCGTGAACCACTGTCGCTAACTCCAGATCATGGGTAGGATAATTCAGCTCATGTTTCCTCAACTGTCGAGATGCATAGGCTATAACATGACCTTCCGGCATGAGAACACAACCTAAACCTTGTCGGGACGCATCGCAGTAGATATCAAAACTCTTTTGCAGGTCTGGCATCACTAAGATTGGAGCTGAGGTCAACCTCTTCTTCAATTCCTCAAAACTGGCTTGACAGGCATCGGTCCATTTGAACTCTTTATCCTTCTCTAGTAGTGATGTAAGAGGCTTTGCTACTTTAGAGAACCCTTCAATGAACCGACGATAATACCCTGCAAGGCCAAGGAAACTCCTGATCTCCTTGACAGTCCGTGGCGGCTCCCACTTCAATACGTCTCTGACCTTTGCTGGATCAACTGAAATACCACCATCGGTAATGATATGCCCAAGGAAAGAGACTTCCTTCAACCAAAAATCTCACTTGCTAAACTTGGCATACAACTGCTGCTCTCTCAGCTTCTGCAACACAAGCCTCAAATGTTCCTCATGCTCCTCCTCATTCTTGGAGTAAATCAAGATGTCATCAATGAACACAACCACAAACTTATCCAGGTACTCCATAAAAACTTTGTTCATCAGATACATGAAGTAGGCAGGTGCATTGGTCAGTCCAAAAGACATGACTGTGTACTCATAGAGTCCATACCTAGTAGTGAACGCAGTCTTAGGAATATCTGATAATCTGATCCTCATCTGATGATAACCAGAACGTAAATCAATCTTTGAGAACACCTTAGCACCTCTCATCTGATCAAACAAATTGTCAATACGGGGCAATGGATACTTATTCTTGATAGTAACATCATTAAGCGATCGGTAATCCACACACATCCGCTGAGTACCATCCTTCTTCTCCACAAAGATAACTGGTGCTCCCCAAGGTGATGAACTAGGACGAATGAATCCCTTTTCCAATAGCTCCTTAATCTGCTTCTTAAGCTCAAGTAATTGGTCACTAGACATTCTGTAGGGGCGCTTAGAGATAGGAGCGATGCCGTGTAAAAGATCGATAACAAACTCAACTTCCCGATCGGGCGGCATACCCGGCGGCTCATCCGGGAACACATCCGGGTAATCACACACCACCTTAATGTCTTCTAAAGATTCAAGCATTCATCCGGTTTATCGAACACCCTTCTATCGATGGTAGCGCAGCTACAAATTCAATCGTTAGCCGTCTAAACCGGTGAGGAGAACTCGACTTCGTGGCACACCGGATTTCTCCTTTGAACTTTCCCAACCATCCCATTCCAAGTACCACATCAATGCCGATAGAATCCAATACTATGGGGTCTGCTTGAAAATCCTTCCCCAAAATCTGAAGGTTAACCCTGTTACACCTGTATATTGCCTTCATGTCTCCTCTGGCTGAACTAACTAGCATGGGACATGGCATGGTGCTCATGGGGATGCTAATTCTAGCTGCGCAGTGAGAAGTAATGAAAGAATGAGTTGCTCCAGCATCAAACACAACTGAAGCGAGAGCGGAGTTGACAAAACACATGCCGAACACTACTCGGGGGTTCTCTTGAGCAGTCTCTGCACTCACGTGGTTCACTCGCCACGTGCATAATTTTGTTTTCCCTTGCCTGCCCTTTGATCCGGTTCTCCTTCCTTGTCCGTTGGCTATGCCGATTCCGTGGCTGGGAGTGTTGGGGGCATTCCTCTTAGGGCGGGCATTTACATAATGCCCAACCTTTCCACACTTAAAGCGGGCGGTACCTCTAGGGGTGCCGGTCTTCACCGGGGCGGCAACGGGCGCCATTTGACGATTCCGTAGAGAACGGGGTCGTGAAGTCCGCTGGCACCGGACACCGGAACCGCCGTTGCCCAAAGTCCTCAATGGGGCCTCCAAACCGAAAGGGAGTCTCTTGAGGTGGATTAAAGCGGGGGCGAGTGTTACTTCCGACTTCGTCCGGGGGTGGTGGCTTTCCTCTTTAGGTCTTCCAACTCCTCGCGAATGTACTCTAACCCAATGGCCTTGTCTAGCAATATCCGAAAGGATGGAAAAGTGTGAGATATGAGCTGGTACCGGAGTGGTTCGGCTAACCCCTCCAAGAACAACTCTTGCTTCTTCACATCATCAACAACCTCCTCGGGAGCATAACGAGACAACTCAACGAACTTGTCCCCGTACTCTATCACGTACATCTCCCCCTACTTGAGTGCCGGGAACTCCTTCTTCTTTAACTTCATAAGGTGGCGGGTATATGATAGCTCCCGAAGTTGGTGGTGAACTCCTCGCCAAGCGATAGCATCGGGGGTGGCATGAGCGGCGACGTAGGCATCCCACCAAGCCGACGCCGTCCCCCGAAGTCGACCCGAAGCATACAAGACCTTCTCTCTATCATCGCACCGTGCGATGGTGAGCATCTTCTCCACCGTCTTCAGCCAATCGTCGCCTCCAATTGATCAACCGCATGAGAAAACACCGGCGGGCAATGGCTCATGAACTGCTGGTGCTTGTCCTTATGGGGCTGGTTCTGATTTATCCGAGCCCGCATGCTTGTCATGTTGGTGGACATGTCCTGGAGAAGCCGCATCCGTGCGGCCGGAAACCGCTGCATCGCCGGATCCATTTGACTTTGCTTTGTCGAGTGATACGAAAACGGCCACTCATCCTCTGATGTGGATCCAAACCTGGTGTTCACCATCTGAGGGTTAGCATCATGAGATTTAAATACTAGAGTAAAGAGATAACTCCGAAGGATGAAGCAACACGAACTTCGAGATTAAGACAGATTATGCTTGCCCCAATAAATCAAGTGCAACTATCATTATTGATATCTATAAATTATGAAATTTCTCCAGAACAGGGGTATGAAATTATAAAACTAATCCAACTGGAATCAACTCAATCGGGGATCTAGAACTTCAGATACAAAATAAACAAGTAGACTGGGTCAGCAGGGTTTCCAGATTCTGGTAGCTCCAATGTTTCATTCATAACTCCCAGAATATACATTTGATGGTGCTAAATTTTTGATAGAAAATCATATATGAAATTTTTGAACTAACCCAACTGGTTTCATGTCGTTTGGAATTATGTATCTTGAGATATAACCAAAACATTACTGCTATGTCAGAGAGCTGCGTGAACAGATTTTGTATGCACAAGATTTGTTGGAGAGAAAAAGAAAGTTGGATAAAGGGAAGGATAGATAAAGCAAAGATTACTCAAGGCTGCGAGGATTGGGAAAGAATTACACCCCCACTAACAAACTAGCTACTAAACTCGATGTCATTGTGGTCATCACTCCACAACACACCGCACTCAAACAACGATCCAAATCAAGCATTTGTCACAAAATCATACATTCAAACACACCTCTAAACTAAGCACATGTTAAGACGCTCACATCTATCGATTATACTAACAAAGATCTTAAAGCTCCTATATCCTATTGAAGAAGATCGTTGAGATGAACAAGATGGGGTCACTTGATTACCGGGAACGATCAAGAACACGTGTAGGGTAGGATAATGAGAGATTGGAGAGGAGTACAACAAACGCTAAAGGTTCCTTAAGGAAAGATCAAGGAAGTTTAGAGTGAAAAAGATTGATGAAGATAAGATAGAGAACAAGTATATTATCAAGGATGAGGTTAAAAGCAAGGATAAGTATATTAAAATAGAATTAAAGCATAGCATGAAGTGGAAATGGCTTCTATGATATTATAATCCTTAAATTCGACCATTTTCCAACTAGGCTACGATCAACACGGCTCGATACCACTTTGTCACACCCGAATTTGAAGGCAAACTCGAATGCATAAATTACATGTGCGCCAGGATCAAGTTACACACATGTAATGACTCGGTGAATATCGATACGGTGCCAAAGCGTAAAAGAGAGAATTAAAACCATTACATGACCTAGAGTCTCAACAACGTATCATCGTAGCGAACAACTAGCGGCGGATCTTCGTAAAGGAACTCCACGAGACGGTGTCCGGGTTGTGCGGATGCAATAAATAAACAAGCGTGAGCACATGTCGTACTCATCAAGGAAAGAATATCATAATAAACATGCAAGGCCGTATAAGTGGATGGCCAAGGGGTTTAAGCAAAGTTAGCATTTTAGTTGATCAAATTTTATTAAGCAACTTACTTACTAGCAAATGTAAGTGTATACCATCCCATAATTAAAGTGTAACATCATAACCATGAACATAAAGTAAAGAATAATTTATTTTCATCTTCCGATAGATTAATAATGTGAGGGTCCGGGCCGCTCTTGACCGTGAGCACGGCTAATCGATTAGTTTTAAACACTCGCAGAGGTTGTACATCTTTACCCACAAGTCGAGTAAAAACTCCGAAATGCTTTAAACCCAACCACGCGATGTTGATCGGGCATCATACCACACCGCCGAGGTGTGATTGCATAGGGACGCTACGAGGCCTTTACAAAGATTCCCTAATGTGCAAAGCAACCCACTAGGTTTCGGGACGAAGCGGGGCATAAAGCTCCCTAGCGGGTACCGTGTCTTAGCAAAGCCCAACTCCCCGCTAGAGCAGGTCTATACTCCGTCAACGCCTCCCCATTTGTCCCTTTCAGGTAAGATTAGTACAACACCAAGGTCTCTAATTATTCAGCCAAGCCAGAGCCATATAGCCTTGTGGTTGTACTGTTGTCCTGGGTGGTTCTCCATGTTCCAATTAAACATATGGTCTTGTAATTAACTTACCATCAAAGAACATAGAGCATAAACGGATATCACGTTGTTTATTTTACCAACCCCGTTGAGCAAACTAAGCAGCATCTGCCATCAAGATTAATTAAGTAACCCGATTACAAGGCAACGGACAAAAAGAATCTAGGCATAGTCCTTAATAGGAACCCGTCAAAATTAATGCAAGCAAGAAAGTAAATACGGTGATTAGATGCATGTTCATATAGGATAAAGCGGGTATTACCAAGGACACTTGCCTCTCACAAGATCCAGATTTGCTCGAGTCTTCAAGTCTTCACCACAGAAAAATCTTCAGACTGCTCGTTCTCTACGCATCACACATTCACATGCAAGAGACAATACAATAAAATAAGAAAACAATTCACCAATCAATTCAAACAGGAACAAAAGCTTCACTAAACTGATCTACTCGTCGACACGAACAAATGGATATAAAGAACGCTAAAAACGGAGCTAGAACGAGTAATCTACAACCGAAACAAGATACGGGGGCTATTCGCAGGTAAACTAAACTTTCGGGGACTAAAGCTGCGAGAATCTAAGAGCTAAAACATAATTTTATAAATAGACACGGGGGCTAAAACACTAAACTCCAAGGGCTGGATCTGCGGGCACAAAACCTTAAAAACCTAGGGTCCGAACCGCAAGGAAAAGGACCTATTTGCAAGGGTTTCTCTATGGTGGGAGGACCGGCTGCGAAAACCGAGAGAACCTAGGGCCTCTTAAGTAAAAACGCGCGGCTGCCGGGCTGTTGACCAATATACCGGTTTGACCCGGGGTCACACTCGATCCGGGCCGCAGGATCGTGATCCAACGGCCGCGGTGACTCGCATGCGCGAGTGGCGGCGACGCCGCCGGCGAGCGGCGCGCGCGCGAGCTCCGGCGAGCTTCGTCGATCTCGAGCCGGGGGCTTCGGTTTCATGCGTGGATCACAACACAACGACGCCGGTGACAAGCGCGATCGATCTAGGCCATCGAGCGGACGCACGGGCGGTGTCGGCGATGCGCGGCGGACAAAGCACGGCGGCGCCGACTCCGGCGAGCTTGCGCCGGTGATTCAACACACGAGGGCGCAAACAAACGGCACCATTGACTTGCTCACCTCCTTGCGAAGCTCTTAGGATGATTCGCGATGGTTGCGAGGCGGCGGCGGCTCGGATCGACGGCGGGGGCGCGCGGCTAGGGTTTGAAGGTCGAGCGGCGGCGCGGTGTAGCTAGAGGTTGGGGAAAAAGAAAAGCGGAGCGGGGGCGAGGCGGCGGCTTTATAAGGACCGGAGGCGGCCTCGGCACGAGGGCCCACAAGAGAAGGCACGGGCGCGCGGCCGGCGCGGGGCAGCGCGGTCGGGTCGGCTCGGGGTCCGGCCGGAGGTCGGGGATGACCACCGGGCCCCACCGTCGGCGGCTCGGGGCGGAGGAGAACACGGGCCGCGCCGGGAGAAATGGTGCCGGGCCGTCTTGGGCCTTAAGGTGGGGCCGCGCAGCTGAAAAAGGCGAGCCGGGGCCGCAGGGGACCCGGGGCCGAAGCGAAGAAGGAAAAAAAGAGGGAAAAGAAATCCTTTTTGCTATTTTCAAAAGAGCTCACAAATCTTGAATTCAAACATAAATTTGAATTCAAACAAATAAAAACAATGCAACAAAGATGTGTGCAACAATAAACTCCTATAGTTCATTAATTTAATTAAGAGAAATAATTAAATGCCTATAAAAATTAAATAAAACCTTAAAAATCCTTAAACAAGCATTTGTTGCTAAGAAAAATTTTATTAAAAGCAATAATTAAAATTTTTGGGTGTTACAGAAAGCTATTGGACCTAGGAGCAACACCGGGGAGTAAACGGGACAAAACGGAAGCAAACCGTCCTCACAAGTCCGGAGACTTCGCAACAATACTCCGGAGACTCCGCAACTTACGGAGTTTTCACCCTAGTTCTGGAAACTCCACAACTCCCGGAGAATCCGCAATTAAGTCCTGGAGACTCCACAACTTCTGGAGACTCCACAACTTATCTCCAGAGTTTCAGAATCAACCTTCAAGAGGAAGAGGGAAAAAGTCAAAACTCGATCCAACGACCTCCAAAAAATCATGAGATTTGAACCAAGGCTTCTCAATGGTACAAAGAAGCTTTTCCCAAAGGATGTCCTCAAAAAGATGAAGCCATCACCATCGGAAAAATTATTTAGATTGTGAACCCTAGAGAGAGAACTTTTTCCTCAAACCACTGATCTCCCAATTCGCTCCACGGATTGAAGAGAGACTTTAGGGAAGGTAGAAACACCTCATGGGTGACTTCTAGCTTGAATCTCAAGCACCGAAACTCTCTACCTCAAGAATACAAAGAACTTGAAAACCACCAAAATTGAAGGCCTTTCCACGAGATTTGAGCAGAAGATCTATCACCCCGCCCACCAAAGCCGCACCGCCTTGACCCCTTCCTTAGGGGAGAGCACACGTACACATAGAACTCGCTTACATTTTCGTCCTTGCTTCGTGTAAAAGGGTTAACCTGAGGGTATTATGGCTGGTGGACAAAGTTTTATAAGTTGGCTCCACCCTTGCTCAACTAGCAATGTGGTACTAAACATGCACAATCGCTAAACATACGGAAGATGCCATTAGATCACTTGGACAAAGATGCTAAACAAAGGGTAATCGCCGAGAGAAAAACATTTTATTGGGATGCACCATACCTATATAGATGTGGAGATGATTGAGTGCTAAGAAGAAGTGTACTCTAGGAAGAAAGAGAAGAAATTTTAAGAAAATTCCACTCATCGGAATATGGAGGACACCGTTGACGGTGAATTTCCGTCAACCTATCTATGAGTTTACCTTCGGTGTTGGTATTGATTTGATATCCTAACTAACGCTCCTAACCCTCATCATATGTCATGTTCGCACTCGCATGTGGTTTTTGGAGTTTATTATTTACGCCGGGGTTTTAGCGCTAAAAGGGAGACTTCCTAGGAAAGTTCGTCAAGCACTTTGTGAGAAGATCATGAAGCCCGACACAAGTCAAGACACGAAGTGAACATGACTCCAAGTGCTCAAGGACCGAAGTGTGAAGTCGTGAAACTCCGAGGACCCGGACGAGAAAATGCCGAAGCTTGCGTGACAAGGAGCCCTATCCAAACCGTGGATAAACCGACGCCAAGGGCTCACATGCATGAAGAGGAAAATTCCGGAAGACATGAGAAGTAACCGGGAGGAAACCGGTGCCGAAGCGGCCCGAAACGGGACCGGACGGCCCAACCCATTTCGGGGGCTCGGTTCGGCACCCCTTTTGACCCGGACGCCATTCGTACTATTTATAGCCCCCTCGCCAAGAGTCACATAGGAATTCATTCATCATCCGCCGCCGAGGAGTAGAGAAGCTTGAGGGACGCCATCTCGGAGAGCGAGTGGTCGCGCTAGTTTTCTAGGGTTTCGCTAGCCGACGTGGGAACCTTACATGGAAGACCACGTCGGAGCTCCGAGCAAGGATCAAGATCGAGGTAGGATCCCGGTGGTGATCTTGTTCATGTAATCATTCATGGTGAAGTCTTTAAGTGAATTTGATTTCTAGCGATCAAGTGCCTTCTTGATGATTTTGTTCTCCCTTGGTTTTGTTTCTTCCCCAATCTATACTTAAGATACATTGCATAGGGTGCTCTTGTAGCCGCAAGTGGCTAGAGGTGCATACCGGACCGACCATGTGTTTTCAACTTGTTCTTCTTGAATTTGCCCTAGGCTAACCTACACGAATAGGAGTGCGTTGTGACACAACGGTGGCTCCAAAAGGCCGGCGTCTTCGGAATCGGATCGGAGGCCACGGTTTAAAGATGTTTTTTATGAGATTCACTTTTCTATCTTCAACTATCTTGTTTGGAGCTACAACATAGGCATGATCTAGACTCCCTAGATCGGTTATCTCTTTGCTTTCTCTTCCTACCCTTTAGTAGATTAGATTAGAATTGTTTTTTGATGATCTCTTAGATTAGATGCAATTTGCTTCTTCAAAAGAAAGAGTTTCCTTGCTTTACTAGATTCAATCCTTGCATTGCACATTGTTCCACGGATTCGATACATTGGGTTCTCACACTTAAGGGAAGAAGGGTCCCTTGACTACGACGGGGAATTTGTCGGCTTGCAAATCCAAATGAACTTTGATACGACAATCAACCATCAACGGCCCCTTTTGCGGGTGTTGTTTCCGAGGAACAAGCAATCAAGATCCAATCTAGTATCGCTTTTTTGTGAATATTTACGTTTCCCTTTTGATTTTTCTTTTGCATCTCTAAACTTTGATCATCCTCAAAAAGAAAAAAATCAATCTAATCTAGTTTTTGGCTAACCCTAACCGTAGATAGTTGGCTATCTCTCCAAGAAACCCAAACTTTCTTTTGTGGATGATCTAGGAAAATTTTACGGGCAAAGGAGATGTGCAACACAAGCTAAAGGATTGGAATCCCTACATCCAAAAGCGGAAGTTGAAGGACCGAGAATCTCCAAAGGAATCACCACCTCCAATTCCAAAGGAAGATCAAGCTCAACCGCCACCCATGGGAGAACAACCACAACCGGAGCGCAAGATCGAGCTATGCACCCCGGCATCATTGATATACCTATCATAAGCCTTCAAGACGCCGGAAGGCCATCAAGATCAAGGTCTCAACTATCCGCATGGTGCAATACTCGCCTTTCTCCAGTAAAGAGGATCCGGACCTTCACCTCCAAGAATTTATTCAACTATGTTGAACTTTCGATGAGGATGGGGTGACTCAAGATCAAATGAGGGCAAGGCTTTTTCCGTCCTCACTACTTGGAAAAGCTTTGTGCTTTTTCCACACTCTACCGGTGGAATTGAAACAAGATTGGAAAGTGTTGATGAGGAACTTCATGAAGAAATATTATTCATCGGCCAAGACTCCGAGTTTGTGCAACAAGATTGATACATTTGCTCAAATCCCAACGGAGACAATTGAGGAAGCTTTGGAGCATTTCAATGAATACATGCGAGCCGAATTCCTTGAATGGCATATTGGTTTACTTAAGAGGAGGATGGAGAAGATGGAAATGGATAAAAAAGCACAAGACCTAAAGGTCGCCAAGGCAAGATCCACATCCGAGGAGTGTGAGGAGTATGACCATGTCCAAGGTAAACCCCGATTTAATGCAAGTTCGTCCATTCAATATTTGGTTCCTCTTTGTACACAATTGAAGGACTTCATGGACGAGCAAGCTAAGATCAACAAGGGCACCGTCACTAAGTTTGAGGCTATGGAGAAAATATTGGAGAATTTAGATGGTAAGGTGACGGAGGTCGGAAGCTCTATCCGTGATGTGTTCATCATGATGAAGATGCTAGAGACGCAAGTGGGACAACATGCGGGTGCCCGATGGGTAACAAAGGAGAATTTTTGAGACAACCCAAAGGTCTCGAGACGGCAAAGGCTACTCAAACTCATTCGGGAGAGATAGAGGATCACACTAAGGAACCATGAAGATCACGACCAAAGGACCGGAGTTTGAGATGCCGAGTCAATACATGAAGATGCGTCCACACTACTTTCAAGACATTCTTGCCAACATGCACGAGATGACATTATGCGACCTTGGAGCAAGTATGGGAGTCATGCCAAGAGACGTGTTCAAGAAGCTATGTCTACCGAAGCTCAAGCCTATGGCCATGTGTCCGGAGTTGGGAGACAACTCTATTCACTATCTCGTGGGAATCACCGAACATGCACCCGTAAAAGTTGGAGAGATCAAGTTCGACATCTACGGTGAGAGAAGTGCATTCATGTTTCAACCACGTCTCGAGGTATGCAACATGTTCAATGTTAAATATGTTCCACCTTATCGTTGCTTTATGAAGGAACAACCAAAGAAGAAGGAAGAGTCGGAGAAGAAGGAAACAAAGATGAAGGAAGTTGTTGCGTCTATCAAGACTAGAGAACAACGCCACTCGTGAAGACCAAGAAAATGACTAAGCCGAAGAATAAGTCCGCGCCCACGATGGTGCGGAAGTAGGTACCCAACATTGCAACGCCCACAAAAGAGCGTTGATCCGAAGTGAAGAAGAGAAGAAGTCTAGCTATGGACTATAAACGAAGCGCTACGTGGGAGGCAACCCATTCGTCAAGTCAAGAATAAGCTACCGGGAGGACAACCCGATCAAGAATAAAAGCTACTGGGAGGGCAACCTGGAAGATTTCCGAATTCCAAGTAAGTTGGTCATAGAATTTGCTATGCAAGACATTTTATTAACTCTTAAGTGGTTGAACAAGTTTTTGGAGAACCTTTTATTTGCTCGGTCATTAGATTTGAATCTGTCTATCTTCAACCAATGACATGAGCCATCCCATGATTTATTTGCCTCTTTTCGAGAAACTAGAACAAAAAATTCAGGTCCTATTTGAGCCTTCCATCCTCTCCATGATGGTGGATCAATTTTTTTTGCATGTTAAAAACACACGAGTAGAGCCTTGCTATGTTCTTTATGTTTTTAGATCTTTTGACATGTGCTAGGACTCACGTGAACCTAAGGAATTCAATTTTTTGTTTGATTTCACTTAACATCTATCGGTTTCTCTAGAGCTAGAGTTTTTTCAAGACCCATTGTTTTTTATTTATTCAAAATCTCCCTCTCATGTTTGGCTAAATTTAGAACATAAACCCATAACTCCACAGTCAAGTCGGAGGAGCTTGATATCAATTAATGAAAGCAAACAAGACTGGTGCAACCAAAATAAAGGTACTCGGAAGGTTTACGACTTACAAATTGTTTTGATGTTGAAAAACTCCTCTATCAATATATTTGGACTCATTGCTATCTCTGAATTAATTTTGAATTTATGAAATTTAGTGGAGTAATAAACATCTAAACATGATGAAGGGAAGGATTTGAGGTTTATTTAACACCTTGTGCTCGATAATGCATCTCGGGAAGGCTTTATCATCAATACATCTTGGGAACATGTAAAACACAAGCATGGGGGAGGGAAACATGACTTATTTTTGCAGGAAATAAGTGAAACCACATGAACCATGGAACACAAGAAGTGACACAAAGTTAAGGAATGAGGCATTGATCTCATCATTCGAAAAGGAGTGGCCGAGAGTGTTTGGATGGTGGATCCTCGTGGAGCATGAGAACACAAGGACATAATGCAACAATGAGCAAGTGGGAAAAGAGCCGAGGCAAACGGGGTAGCGGGGACCCCGGGCTAGCCGGCTCGGTCCGGTCGGCCGGCCCATTTATGTGCCCCCGCATCCGTCTTCCTCTATAAGCTTCTCATTCATTTGCATGTTCATGCTCCCAAGTTCATAGTCCGAGACCCTACGAACCACTAAGAAAAATTTATGCCTCACTTCCTTCTCTAAAAATTCCCGAAAAGTTGTTACAATTTTTGTCCTTCTATTGACGGTTGAAACACGTAACAACCTTCGATCCGCAAGCGTACGAACCTATACCTTTTTCACCACGGGGTGATCCCTAAGGTTCTTGTCAATCCGCGGAGCAAGGGGATTGCTAGCGCTTAACCAAGTACTAATCTAGTTGATAGAAAACCTTTGAAAGGGGTAGTAATCTAAAGGTAAAGACAATCTATCCTATGTTAATCAAAGAAAACTAAGGTTAAACAATATGGCAAAGGGTGGACACAAGGAGAGATTAAGATAGATAAGTGTTCCCTCCCTAGGGTTTCGGACCTCATGAACATTCGCCTACTACATGAAAAGAGTGTTGCCTACAATAGCTTCATGGCGGATATGCGGCCTCTAAGCCTTTTCCCTCCACCGTACTGTCACTACGCAAGGTAATCAAACACTTTCACGTATAACCGGATCTATACCTAAGCATCCATAGGGTTAAGCTAATCACCACGATTGCCACAAACCCTACTAAGACCACATGTTGCGCAAACATATGTAAACAAAGCATACACGAAGACATAGACCATAAAGCATCGATTGGCATAAGATTCATGTATAGATTGCATATCATGCATCCATCTAGCCCTAAGGACGAACGGAGACATTACCCCATCATCTTACACGGATTGAAGCACATAGGGGTAATGGAGATTCCGGAGAACGTCGTCGATGAAGATGGCGGCGATGGTGAAGAAGAAGGAATGTGGAACAAGAAATCAATTCTATGGGAGCTAGAGTATTGGCCGATGTTGGATGTGCGTAATTTGATTGACAACATGCACGCCAAGAAGAATGTGTGTGAAGCTACTTGTGGAACATTGCTACAACGAAGTCCAAAGGAAAAGATCATAAAAATGCAAGGGAGGATCTTAAAGAGCCGGGCATTAGGCGGAGCTCTATGCGGTGGAAACAAAGACGGGGACGAACCTTCCCGTTGCCGCCACCACCTTGTCAAAGGTAGAGAGAAAAGAATTCTGTCGGCTTTTACATGATTTGAAAGTACCTTCGGGCTACTCATCAAACTTCAAGAGGCTAGTGTCGGTGAAGGCATTTCGAGACCCTATGGCTGCTTGAAGCTACTTTCCCATCATCATTCTTTGATCTCATGCTACATCTAACAAGACACCTTGTGAGCGAAATGCGGGAAGGTAGCTTCAAGCGGGCATAGGGTCTCGAAATGCCTCCTCTCCAAGTCCAATAGTTTTTCCTCATCAATCACCTTCTGTTTTATTGCATTGAAGAATAAAAACAAGCTCGTGACCGCGTCGCGAACCAATTCGATCTTGATACCTCTAAGTGCAACGAGAAGAAGAGCTGTCATCAACACATGGCCATCCTAAGATTTCATCAAGTTGAAATTCATTTTCATGTCCTTCATCGACACTAGCCTTTTGATGTTTGATGAGTAGCCGAAGGTACTTTCAAATCATGCAAAAACCGATAGAATTCTTTTCTCTTTGCCTCGACAAGGTGGTTGCGGCAACGGGAAGATTCTTCCCCGTCTTTGTTTCCTCTCGCATAGAGCTTCGGCCTAATGCCCAACCGTTTAAGATCCTCCCTTGCATTTTTATGATCTTTTCCTTTGGACTTCGTTGTAGCAATGTTCCACAAGTAGCTTCACACACATTCTTCTTGACGTGCATGTTGTCAATCGAAATGACGCACATCCAACATCGGCGAATACTCTAGCTCTCATAGAATTGATTTGTTGTTCCACATTCCTTCTTCTTCTTCGCCATCTCGTTTCATGAGTACTCCGAAGTGGCGCCCCGCCGTAGAGCTTGTCCCCGACTAGGATGTAGGACTTGGCCCAACAGATGAGTCGCTCGGCCAAGTTTTTGTCCGCGGGAACCTTCGCTCGTGGATGTAGTCGATAAAAGGTTGTCGCCGGTCCACGTCGATTATCATGACCTCCGGCCAACCGGCGAGAGGTGCCGGGTCGGTGGTTGTGGGCGCCGGCTCCGTGATGGATGGCGCGTGAAGCTCGTGGACGAAGACACCCGCCGGTACTTGAGCGCGAGTAGAACCAAGCTTCGACGAGACGTCCTCTCGCAAAGTTGTTGTTGCGGACGACATGATGGAACTCGAGACCGTAGAATTTGTTATCGAGCTTGTGGACTTCTAGCGAGTAGGAGTCCATGTTCTCCTTGTTGCGGTCCCAAGACTTACCGACTTGGTTAATGACCCTTGCGAGTCGCCGTAGACTAGTAGTCGCTCGATGCCTAGTGAAGCCGCGAGGCGAAGCCCGTGTAGCGAGCTTCGTACTCGGCTTCGTTGTTTGAGACCTTCCGGAAGATCGCAGGATGTACTTGATTTGTCACGTATTGGAGAAATCGGGAGTACTCCCGCACCCGCGCTTTCAAGCTTGAGTGAGCCGTTGAAGTACATCACCCAATGCTCTAGCTGCTCGGTTGGAGTTGGTAGCCGATTTTCCCGCCACTCGTAATGAAGTCGACTAGTGCTTGCGACTTGATGGCCGTTCGTGGCTTAAAGTCGATGTTGAGGGCGCCGAGTTCGACCGCCCACTTGGAGATTCTTCCGGTAGCATCTTGGTTCCACACGATGTCACCGAACGAGTAGTTAGTGATGACGAAGATCGAGTACTCGCCGGGAAGTAGTGTTGTAGCTTTCGTGAGGTAATGAGCACCGCATACAATAGCTTCGTACTAGTTGGTAGCATGCCTTAGATTCCGATAAGGCCTCGCCGACGAAGTAGAGCGGTTCTTTGGACATGGTAGGCGTGGCCTTCTTCCTCTCGCTCGACAACGATGGCGATGCGACCACGTGAGTAGTCGCAGCAAGGTAGAGCAAGAGTGTTGCTCCTTTTTGCGAGGAGCCGTGAGGACTAGTGGTTTGGATAAGAAATCCTTGAGCTGAGCGAGAGCTTGATCTGCCTCTGGCGTCCACACGAACTTCTCTTGATGTGTGAGTAGTTTGAAGAAGGGTAGCCCACGTTCTTCAAGCTTCGAGATGAATCTGTTCAAGGCCGCCATGCATCCAGTAAGCTTCGCATGTCTTTGATGCAGGTGGGAGCTTTCATCTAGGTGATGGCGGAGAACTTCTCGGGGTTGGCTTCAATGCCACGATGGCCGATGATGAAGCCAAGTAGTTTTCCCGACGATACGCCGAAGACGCACTTGTTCGGGTTGAGCTTCCGGCGGTACTCTCGCAAGTCTCTTCAAGGTCGGCGATGAGCGTGTCGGAGTTTCGGTCTTGACGACCACATCATCCACGTAGGCTTCGACGTTCTTGTTGAGTTGTCTCTTGAAACAGGCCCGGATGGCTCACCGGTAGGTAGCACCGGTGTTCTTCAACCCGAATGACATGGTCGTGTAGCGATGGCGCCAAACGGGGTGATGAACGCGGTCTTCTCCCGGTATTCTTCCTTGATAGCAATGCGGTGGTACCGGAGTAGCGATCGAGGAAGCGAGAGCGAGTCGCGGCCCGCCGTGGAGTCGATGACTTGATCTATCCGCGGCAACCCGAAGGGGTCCTTGGGGCAGTGTTTGTTGAGGTCGGTGTAGTCGACGCGGATCCTTAACTCGTTGGTGTTCTTCTTGCGGACGAGGACGGGATTGGCGAGCCACTCAAGATGGAAGACTTCTCTCGATTAAGCTAGCCGTGAGTAGTTTGGTGAGTTCCTTCTTGATGGCATCCCGTCGGTCGTCGGCGAAATGGCGGAGGTGTTGTCGTTTCGGGGTAGCTTTAGGGTCGATGTTGAGTGAGTGTTCGATCGGATTCCCGGGCACCCCCGACATGTCCGCCGGTTTCCAAGGGAAGATGTCTCGGTTAGCCCGAAGGAAGCTGACGAGCGCGTCTTCCTATTTTGGGTCAAGGCCCGCCCCAATCATGGTAGTCTTGCTATTGTCGCCTGTCCCAAGATCAATCGCCTTGACTTGCACTTCCTCGGATGGCCGAGGCTTGTTGGCTTTGTCCGATTTCTCTGGGATGTCGAGTTCACTTGGGGCAAACTTCTTTGATGTAGCATAGATCTCCATTATGGCATTGGGTACTTGATTGGTGGTCGCGAGTTCCACGGCTTCGTGTCGCAGTCAAAGGATATCTTCAAGTACCCTTGTAGAGAGAGTACACCGGTCGGACTTGGCATTTTGAGTACCAAGTATGTGTAGTGAGGTATCGCTATGAAGTTGGCGATAGCCGGTCCGCCGAGGATGGCTTGGTAGGAAGTCTCGAAGTCCGCAACTTGGAACTTGATGTACTCGGTGCGGTAGTTCTCCCTGGTTTCCCCGAAGGTAAGCGGCGGGACCACCGAGCCCGGTGGGATAGCCGCGTTCCCGGGGACGATGCCGTAGAAAGGCGATGTGCTCTTGGTGAGCATGTTAGTGGTGTCGAGCTTCATCTTCTTCAAGGTCTTGGTGAAAAGGACATTGAGCCCACTCCCACCGTCGATGAGTACCTTGATGAGTCCGGAGCCCACGACTACCGGCTTCGGGACGAGTGGAAACCGCCCGGTTCGGAGAAGCTTGTCCATTGATCCGTGCGGGAGAAGGTAATGGGTACCTCCAACCACCGAGAGGGGTTGGAGGCCGTGGGTCCGGAGAGTCCTTGAGTGCTCATCGAGTTGGTAGCACTTGCTCGGTGGTGTGGTTGCCCTCCGGGTGCCACGGGCACTTCTCTTTCGGCAAGTCCTTGAAGCCGCCGGAGGTCTTCTTCGAGTTGTCTTTTGCGGGGCACCGGATAGCCGCGACCGTGTTGTCCGGCTTGCGCTTGCGATTAGGACCCCGTAGTTGTTGTTGCGTCCGCCTTGATCCCTATTGTTGTTGTTCCCGCCGCCCGCGTTTTGCTTGCTCTTGCCGCGAATAGCATCGTACTTAGCGTTCGCCTTGGCTTCTTCGTCGGCCCATGAAGTGATCATGTCCTTGAGCTTGCCGATGGAGGTCGGGCGGCGGCGACCGAAGTCTTTGAAGGTGCGACGATGGTAGAGACCGTCTTGGAAAAGGTCGATGACCTTGTCGGTGACGTCGACTACGGTGGCGCGCTTATCGAAGAAGCACCGCATGTACTTGCGTAGGGTCTCGCCCTCGTTCTCGCTTCACCATGGCAAGGTCCATGCGAGTACCCGAGCGCCCCATGGTGCCCACGAAATTGCCGGTGAGCTGTTCCTTGAGCTGGTCCCACTTGTCGATTGAGTACTTCTCGAGTGACTCGAGCCATGTAAGTGGAGCTTGGTCCGGACGAAGGGGAAGTAGAGGCACTTTGTGTCATTGTTGCCACCAGCGTTTTTGATGGAGATAGCATAGCACACGAGCCATTGGACTGGGTCTTGCTTCACATCGTACTTGGTGATCCCCAGAGGCTTGAATTTTTCTAGGAGAAGTAGGTTGCGAAGTCGAGCATAGAAGGCGGGGGAAGCCATCGTTCTCGCCGCCGTGGAAGATTTCTTGCGTCGAAGTTCTTCAATTCTGCGGCGAGCATCGTAGCCTCCGCGTGAGACACCGGTGTGTTGACGGTGTATTTTGGTACAAAAAGCATGTTCATTACACTTTGGTTTGGATTTGATTATGGAACTAACCCGCCACTAGGCACACTAATCATATAACAAGTTCATCTAGTGCATGCATTTGGAAGTGTTATGTTTATGTAGGAAAACATGGACATAAAGGACGGATTTGCAATAAGTTCAAAGGAGCATTTACGGAGTCTTGTTCGTGTTCATGAGCTTGATAAAATCACTTCCAATGGTGGCAAGGACCAAAGTGCTACGAAGGAACACCCCGGGGATTGAAGCGTAAAAGACCGAACTTCATGCGCGGAGAACCTCCATCTTGGACTCGAGGATGACATCGTCAAAATCATGCAAGTGGGGGGCAAAGTGCATAATCACCGAGGACCCACGGGAGCGAAGGGGCGACCGAACCGGCCGAGATGGGCCGGGGCCGGTCGGCCCAGGCCGGCCGGCCCGGCCCACTCTATGGGTCGGATCGGCCCCCCTTTCCTTGCACCCGAAGGATCTTCAACCCTATAACCCCGAAGGCGCCTCCATTCGACAAGGGGAGAGCCATTCGCACCAAAAGGCCATCCACAAGCTAGAGAGAGGAGTAAGATCTCCGGAGGGAGATCAACCACCTCGAAGGAAGCACCCACAAGTGGAGAAGGAAGACACCATCGGAAGGGAAACCATGATCAACGGTGCTATGTCTAGCACTTTGATGGGGTAATCTCCTTATTCGTCCATGGGTTGTAATCGATCTTGAGATGTAATCTTACTTTGTCGGATTATCTATCTATCATCTTGTATTGAATATACTTTAATGCTTAAGGTTAGCTACCATGCCGTAAAGGGAGTAGAGCTCCAATGCTTCCTTGGATCTATTCAATACGCCGTGTCCATCATAGGTCTAGTCATGAATACCTTCGCGTAGTGACAAGTACAAGAGGAGGGAAAGGGCGAAACGGTGGTCACAACCCCCGATAGATTAGATTGGTTTTCATGTCTTTAAGCGATTGCATGCTCTAGTATCGTAGACCCTTGTGTGAGTGTCTTTTATCTTGATTGATTAATCATTCTCTCTAGTGTAGTTTAGTTGTTTTCTAGTTTAATCATAGTTAAGGTTTGAGTAGCTAGTGTGTAGAGGTAGATCGAACGCTTGTCCCCTTGCTCGCGGATTGACAAGAACCTTGGGAATCCCGTAGTGAAAAAGGTGTAGGTCCGTACGCTTGCGGATCGTAGAGGGATACGCCTTTTATCCGTCAACAAGCCACTTTTTCCGGCGCTACTGCCGGGGGGTAAGCTAGTTTATATCATTTGGTTTGCATCCGACTTAGTTTTATATTTAGTTCATCTTTTGTTTGCTATATCTAACACATATTATCTAGAAACCACTTTGTTTGTTTTTGTTTTTGTTTTTGTTTTTATCTTGTTGTCTAGATGGCTTTCGTCAATCAACCCGTGGAAGAACCGGAGAAATCACTAAGGGATTACGCTAGCCCTCGATGTGAAGACATAAAAGTACAAGAGTCGGTTTCGAAGCTCGAAGCGACCAAGTATGAAATTAAATCCAAGATCATCGAGATGGTGGCGGCAAACCATTTGAAGGGATGGTTACGGAGAACCCATATAGACACATAAGGCATTTCACGACGCTATGCAACACGGTGCGTCAAGAATGAGTTCCCGATGAATGGTTCAAATGGAATCTCTTTCCCTACTCACTTGCCGGTAATGCAAAGACATGGTACTCGTTTGCGTCCTTTGAAGTTGAAGGCAATTGGAACAAGTTGACAAAGAAGTTCACTACGAGAAACTATTTAATGCGTGACGTAACCATTCCGTCACGGATTAAATAAAATTCGTCGCAAATCGGCATTCGCGACGATTTACATTTTCGTGGTGGAATGAGCGTCATTGATTAAATCTCTCGACGTTCCCTTAATAAACGTCGCGATCCGTGACGTATCCGAATCGTCACGGAGCGGCCGAGGCCCATGCGGCCCAACCCATGGCTCACTATCCGTGACAAAATAAAATCGTCACGGATTGCTACTGACATGGCAGCTGACATGGATGATGATGTGGCATCCTACGTGGACAATGACGTGGCATCCTGCGTGGACGATGACGTGGCTTGGACGATGACGTGGCATCCTGCGTGGACAATGATGTGGCATCCCGCATGGACAATGACGTGGCATCCTACGTGGACAATGACGTGGCATCCTACGTGGACGATGACGTGGCATCCTACGTGGACGATGACGCGGCATCCTACGTGGACGATGACGTGGCATCCCGCGTGGACAATGATGTGGCATCTGCGTGGTCAATGACGTGGCATCCTACGTGGACGATGACGTGGCATCCTACGTGGACGATGACGTGGCAATTAACACACCAAATTTCAATTATTTTTCCATCCCAATTCATTCAACGGTAAGCAATCGGGGAGTCAAATTTATTACAACGGGAACATCCCAATTTTAACATTTAACGAGTAAGTAATTCCACCTCACAAGTAACGACATCACATGTTTTACAATTCGAGTATTAAAAGATCACATGCATTTGTTAATCACTAGTAGTGCAGCATAGAAAATCTAAGTCTCCTCTTTCCTTCTAATCGCTTGTTCTTGGATGCAACCGATCCTCATCCAATCACTTCTAGTGGCTTGCTCCTTGCTGATCCGATCCTCGCCCGAAAGAGCACATTACCAAATACTAATAGTTAGAGGGTAATGTTAAAAAGTTCTCAAATCTTTGGGTCATCATATGTGCTGAAAGTTCCTTGTTTCATGACTACTCTCTAAAATTTGGACTCTTAGATTGCTGGGTAAGCATAGCCAGGTGGCCTCTTAGATTGCTCATGCTGCCAGACACATATTTCAATCACAGTGAGATGCAGGTGAGATACATTAAGAAAACATAACTTAAGTTATCCAGATGGAGCCTGCAACATGATAATTAACCAAAATAAGCTGAGACAAAGTAATGATAGAACTACCAAGCAAGCAGTAAAGCAAAGAGGTTCACATATTTTTATTCTTATACAAATTTGCATTTAGTTTTCTAAACAAGGAAGAGCGTAAATAAATGGGGTTTATGCATTTAGAAATGTTAGATGTCTTTTTCAATGTACAATGGTGCATCTCTCGTAGTTTATGTGTCAATCATACAAATAATTAACCGAATAACACTAACTACATTAGTATAGTAGAATATTAAAATGGTCTTAACGAGTTGTTCCGATAATATTTTTGCACTATATAGTTTTTTTCGATAATGCAAAAAATGTGAAATTGATGAATCATGTATTTGTTTTCTGTATTTAACTTGAAGCCTACAATTGATTCATGGCACATAGTGCAACATTCCACTACCAAAGAGTATCAAATGAATACTACAAAATTGCACACCTTAAAGTTTCCTGGTTTAGTGATGCATTCTATACTTATTTTTACTAAAAACAATGGATTGCGATTCAAATTAGTGGACAAGTTGTGCGACTTGTGCCTAAGGTAGTCATATGCACTAGTATGGAAACATTACGGAAGTGTCTCCCAAATAGCTTCATCGCTCATGCTTTCTTCATGTCCAGGCATTAAAGCTCTACACATCTCCAGGCATTAAAGCTCTACACATTCCTTGCGAGTTCGTATAAATCCTGAAATAAAGAAAACCGGAATCCAATTAGACATTCATGGTTTTCCCTATTTTTTTTATCATAACATGTAATTAGTTTATTACTGTCACTTGTTCATGGGCAAATAAAGTCTGTTTGGACATAACATTAGCAACAAAATTAGTTGTATATCGAGCTAACAAAATTAGGGTAATATTTAGTATATATATTTAGCAAGAAAAAGTATACCTTATTTATTGCATCATCTAGAAGGCTAACTTGTGCTCGCTAAATATATTAAATACTACACCGTCAATTAGCACATATCAATAGAAGCAATTTGTCCTTTTAGTAACATTACATGATACTAATAGTTTAGCCATTGAGGTTGTGGCTTATAAGTAGCCACATCATCTCACGCGTTATTTTGTTGCGAGAATTAGGAGAGGTCGGCTTTACGGTGGCGAGAGGCATGAGTCGTAAACAATGGGGCGGCGGATGCTGCGGAACATGTGTGAGCCTAATGGAGAAAAACAAAGACGAAGAAAATAGCGATTCACGCCGGACAAGATAGCTGCGAGAAAGTAATAAAGAAATTATAGACATGTGCTTAGATTTGATTAAACCAAGACAAGCAATAGAATACCGATAGTGCTCATAACTCGTGACGGTATTGGTATTGAAGCCCCGTAAAGAACAGACTACTCCAACAACAAAAGAAGACAAATATAGCTCGTGAGGACAAGATTTGTATAGTACATGTCAAGTACACTTAATCTTATTAATGAACTAGCAAGCGAAGTTCATAAGCATCGGTATAGAAGTACACCCGAATGTGTGAAACTATGAACCTATAACATAAACTTTGAACCGAACTCATAAGCTTGAGAAATTTACCTCCGGCCGCCATCCTGCTGCTTGCTCCAAACGCCTCTAAGAGCCCTACGGCTAGAAAAGGTTTCGCGGTAGAGACAAGCATCTCATCGTTGACAATGCCCGCTTGATACCGAAGATACGGGATCGAGAAATAGACAACTACATATCCGTCAAAATAATAAGATTCAAAGCTGTTACCGAGAGAGCAAGAAATAGTCGAAACATAGTTTCGGGGAAAGGATTATCCGAAATTAATTTCTGCGGGGTACAAAGGTACGGGTAAAATGTGTGATGGTGAACTATTTACGATAAACCGAGTAAAGCATGTCATCCTACTCAAGAAAACCTAACAAAGAGGATGCGTTCGGGGGACCTAACAAAGCCATATGCACAACTACCGTACATAGATTTCAGCTTAGCAATTTTCGGATTGGTGTCCCGACTAAGTGTAGAAAACCTTGAACTCCGCCACAATCACATCCTACTTATCAGGGCATGACACCTAAAACCGTCGCACACAAGGTAGAGTTCAAATTGGGGAAACAAATTACACGGGAAAATCAATTCACCCCAAGTGCATCCGGCCAAGGTTAGTTGTAAACATATAAAAGGGTTTTGGCGAGATATATATGTCAGATTACTTCAATTTCATTATTCGTCAAGCATTCTGGAACATCAAACCCCTACTATTCTTAGCAATTTGGCTTAATATTGCCGGGAAGAACAAAACAGATCCGAGTTAATTCAATGTAGCGAGATTCAACCGGGCGCCTATAATAAAGCACCAATTTACCGATCATAAAATTGTCGTAAAGTCTACAAATAAGATAGCTGAAACTTCACATCACAAATTTTAAGAGAAAATGTTTCCGGTAATCAACTCATAGCTCCCCTTTCCCCCTCGATCGACATTTGAGCACTCGGTTTGACTTAGCATACTCCCCCAATTCGCGGCAAAGATAAATTACCCGGTGGTTCGAACGAGATAATCAAATAGATCTCGCTAAATCCAGATCAAACCTAACACTAAATTCAGCGCACCTCCAGATCGGATCGAGCGCATGGGGAAGGAGCGGGAGAACCAGAGAGACAAAGACCTGTAGTAGATGGACTTGACGTTGCTCGTGAGGTTCTCCGCCTGAAGGATCGGAACATCGTCGGAGGAGACGCCGCCAGCTTCTGCTTGATCCGGAAGGTCTTGTGCGACGGCTGCGCAGCCAAAAGCAAAGCGAACAAGAAAACGCGTCAGGGAGACATCGAAACCATGGCGGCGCAGGACACGAACCTCCTTGGAGATACTGATCTGCGCGAGCTCCTCGCTGGTGCATGGGCGGATCCAAGGAGCACGCCGCCGAGTGCCTGCAGAACCTGACGGACGGATCTGAAGGAGGAGAGTGAGGGAGGCGCTGTGGCGCTAGGGTTGCCCACCTCGGCCGCCGTAGCCCCGGCGGCCGCCGACTCCTCCTTGGGCTCCGCACTGACGCCCATCTCCTCCCCCTTCCCCTCCTCCCTCGGACCACGGAATCGACGATGCGCTTGGTGCGGGTCTCGTAGACCTCGACGGTGCGGCACTCCTCCCCGAATATCCTGTCTGAGAGAACGACGGGAAGCTCAACCAATCAGGAATCCCCTACAGTATCAAACGGCAGGGAATCGAAGCGAAAGCGGAGGGGCGGAAGGGCGGGGGCTCCTCACCGAACTCGAAGCGGGTGGAGGACGCGCGCGGAGTGGGCAATGGTGTTGCCGGATATCCTCCATGGGCTGCTCCGCGCGTCCTCCCGGGGAGAGAGGCCGCGAGCGCACGGCGACGTGGATCCGCTCCATCTCCGGGCGCCGCGGGTCGGGGAGGCGCCGGGGAGGACGGGAGCGGCAGTGGGGAGTGGGGTCTCCTGGCCGTCTGGGGCTTGGGGATTTTTGGGAGGTGGGTTTGATTTTTGGGAGGTGGGATTCGAGGGGGAGGGAGGGAGCGGAGAGAGAGAGGAAGGGCGGGGGCTCGCCGCGGCGGCCGAGGAGAAGGTGCGCAAGGTGGCGGAGAGGAGCGCCAGCCGCGCCGTGCGTGGGAGGAGCGCCATGGTGATGACCCAGGAGCGAGGCAGGTGGGTGGCGGCGGTGAATCTGTAGAGGGAAGGGGAAGGGTGGGAGAGAGGGCCGACGTGAGGGAGGCTGCGGGAGGTGGGAATTCCTCTAGGGTTTGCCGGAACGCCGCATATATTGGGGTGATTTAGCTATGGGAAATGACCGAGTGACCTTCATTTGTTACTCGATGAGGGTGGGACTCCTATGGGTATTATAGTCATTTCTGGCCGGATTTTTGGTTGCGCGGGGGATTCACAATTTCTTGGCGGGATTTATATTTTTAGACTCGCCACTTGTTTTCTTATTTTTTAAATAGATAATTAACACATCTTGTGTAGTAAACAACAAAAAAACTAAACATCACCAAGTAAAATTTTTTCATGACAATGATGACATCTAAGGTGTCATGAAGGAGTTTCATGATTTTTTGAAAAAAAAATGGTACTTTTGATCATTTAAGTGAATTTCACGCGTTTATTCAAAATAATTGTTAAGTTGTACTATGTGTATGTCCAATACGATTCCAAAAAATGTAGAAAAAATTCATTATCATTCATGTCTGGGAGATCTTTGAAATATTCAAAAGTTTTTTAGGGATAATTTTTAAAAATTTTCATAACATTTAGGTATTTGTTTTCATATGACAAACTGAACCATTGAGTGTTCTTATAAACAAATGTAGAAAGATAACACGATCTTCTATAAGCCTAAGCCTATTACATAGTGAAGATTTCATATCTCCTCCGGCAATTGACACAGAGACAACCCCATAACATCTGTTGGTGTTAGGATTAGTCCTGACACTAACTAGTAGGTTGGTGCGGATACTAACATAGAGACACAGGCTTATCCTGGTTCCGGCCGTGGAACCGTACATCCAGTAGAGTGTGTGTGTGCACTGTAGAGTCCACCAAATTGACATGAAACCATATTTTAAGGGTATAATGCTCCTATAAAAAATTCATATGTTTTTGATAAAGTGAAATTATAGATGTTCACAAATAGGACACAAGACTCGCATAGTTTCCTACAATTGAAAACAAACTTTGAGATTTGAACAACTAATAACGTGACCAAACTTGTATGCACCTCAATTTTTGACACCATCTCATGTTGACCATAAAATTAGAGAATATTAAGTTATATTAGCAATTATTATGAAAAAACATGTTTTTTATATTCTCTTTTTAGTTGGAAAAGTTATGTTGCATGAAAAGCAACCAAGAAATAGTAATTAAGATACAAACAAATGGCACTGAGTAAAACATCTCGATTTTAGAAAAAATTAGGAAAAAGAATCAACCGATTTGGAGTTCGTATGAGGAAGAAAAACAGTTTACAAGTTTTATCCGAAGATTAAAAACAGAAACTGCAATTGCTATGAACTGAGATGAACAAGTGTGTTTTCTCTTTTTAATCTTTGACTACAACTTGTAACTAGTTTTTCTGCCTCATACTAACTCCAAATTCGATGATTCTTTTTTCTAAAATTCTCTAAAATCATTCTCTACCAAGATCTACAACTTTAACAAATGAAAAATTGATTTCGACAGCAATTTATTAGGAGTAATTCAAACTTACATCTCGAATTTACACTATCACTTTAGGGAAAACTCGAATTTCAACTAATCACCTTGTTCTACAAATTGGCATAACATCATGTTTTTGTCCCAAAACATTGCCATAAAACATTTAAGCTGGTTTGAAGAAAGTAGGATCATTCATTGTTCACAAAAGGATACATCCATTCTACAGTTTCCTAAAACTCAAAGTCAAACTTTGAGATTTCTGTACCTCATTATAAGTTTGAACTTGTATGCACTTCAAACTTGGAGACAAACTTATTTGAGCATAATATGATCAAATATGAAGTTGCATTATCAATTCTCTTGCAAAAACTTGGTTTTTCTGTATATATATACACACACACATACTCGATAGATGAAAACAAGTCATACTAAAAAGTTCAACAAATTTCAATTAACATAGAAACAAACATCACTAAATGAAAGTTCATGATTTTAGAAAAATTTGGGAAAAAGAAACATAAGATTTGGAGTTCATATGAAAGAGAAAAACCAAACACAACTTTTAATTCAGGATTAAAAAGAAAAAGATGAACCCTTAAGGTGTTCTTCAATTTGTAAATTTCGGATATAAAATGCAACCCTAACCAACATGTTTTTAATATATATATACAAACTTCTGCAAGTAAACACAACTTGACTTGTAACTCAGTGGTAACTCATCTTCCTCCCTACCCCTAGGTTCTGGGTTCGAGTCCCCCATCCGACGCTTTTTTTTGTATGCGGGATATATTTCAGAGGGGTTGGGCCAATGTGGCGTTGTGGCCCATGCGTCGGCCGGGCCTTTGTGGGGCTAGCGGCCCATGCGGTGTTGGCGGGGCCGGCGGCTTAGTGGCCAACCCGGCGGCGGCGGCCGTGCGGTCGTTGGGCCATCTTAGCGTAGGCGGCCCATGCGGCGGCGGGCCGGAGCGGAGGTGGCGGTGTGGTGGACCCCCGGTGCTCGTGTGGTGGTGACGTGGCGCCCGGGTGAGGTGACGCCTACGTGGCGGTGAGGTGGGCCCCTAGCGTTCGCGTGGTGGTGACGTGGCGCACGCGTGGCGGTGAGGTGGGCCCCGGCGCTCGCGTGGTGGTGACGTGGCGCATGGGTGAGGTGGCGCTCGCGTGGCGGTGTGGTGGGCCCCGGCGCTCACGTGGTGGTGACGTGGCGCACGGGTGAGGTGGCGCTGCGTGGCGGTGAGGTGGGCCCCGGCGCTCACGTGGTGGTGACATGGCGCCTAGGTGAGGTGGCGCTGCGTGGCGGTGAGGTGGGCCCCTTGCGCTCGCGTGGTGGTGACATGGCGCCCGGGTGAGGTGGCGCCGCGTGGCGGATGAGGTGGGCCCCGGCGCTCGCGTGGTGGTGACGTGGCGCCCGGGTGAGGTGGCGCATGCGTGGCGGTGAGGTGGGCCGGGCGCTCACGTGGTGGTGACGTGGCGCACGGGTGAGGTGGCGCTCGCGTGGCGGTGTGGTGGGCCGAGGCGCTCACGTGGTGGTGACGTGGCGCCCGGGTGAGGTGGCGCTCGCGTGGCGGTGAGGTGGGCCCCGGCGCTCACGTGGTGGTGACATGGCGCCTAGGTGAGGTGGCGCCTGCGTGGCAGTGAGGTGGGCCCCTGGCGCTCGCGTGGTGGTGACGTGGCGCACGGGTGAGGTGGCGCCGCGTGGCGGTGTGGTGGGCCCCCGGCGCTCGCGTGGTGGTGACGTGGCGCCCGGGTGCGGTGGCGCTGCGTGGCGGTGAGGTGGGCCCGGGCGCTCACGTGGTGGTGACGTGGCGCCACGGGTGAGGTGACGCCGCGTGGCGGTGAGGTGGGCCCCCGGCGCTCGCGTGGTGGTGACGTGGCGCCGGGTGAGGTGGCGCTCGCGTGGCGGTGAGGTGGGCCCCGGGCGCTCACGTGGTGGTGACGTGGCGCACGGGTGAGGTGGCGCTCGCGTGGCGGTGTGGGTGGGTCCTAAGTCTTGGTGAGGTGGTTGTTTTTTTATGGATCGCGACGAATCGCTAAAACGTCACGATGTTGTGGGCCGTATTGCGACGAATTTAACAAATCGTCGTGATGGTTTGGGCTTCAATATCCATCCATGCACGTCCGTGACGAAAAAATATGAATACGTCGTAGAATCGCGACAAACTAAACAAATCGTCGCGGTGTTTGTGACGAAAAAAAGGAATACGTCGTAGAATCGCGACGAATTTAACAAATCGTCACGGTGTTTTGGGCTTCGATGCAAATCCGTGACGAAAAAAAGGAATACGTCGTAGAATCGCGACGAATTAAAGAAATCGTCGCGGTGTTTTGGGCTGCAATGCACATTCGTGACGTTTTTTCGAAAACGTCGCGGAGAAAGCGTCACGAGATTAAATAGTTTCTTGTAGTGGTTTTGCGAGAAGTTCTTTCCAATTAGCAAGGTTCAACATCTAAGGAGGCAAGTCATCACTTTCATGCAAGGAGAAGAGGAAGGGATAGACCAAGCTTGGGATAGGTTTAATGAGTTAATCGAACAAGGACCAAGACTTGGCTTCTCCGTGACGTACTCTTGCATACATTTTTCTTTTCCCTAACCCCTAGTTGCATGCAACACGTCCAAATGTGTGCGGGTGGGGATCTCATGGAGAAAACACTCACGAAGCCGCCCAACTTCTACAAAAAATTAGTAAAGCGGCTGCCATGCGAAGAGATTGGGAAACAAGACTTGCGGAAGAGCTGAAATATAATTCAAGGAAGAAGAAGTGTGCTGAATTTTCTAAAGAGGCAACCCGGAAGTCACAAAAGAGGAGCCAATCCGGAAAAGTTTGAACAAGAACACATCAAGTCAAGAACTACCCCGAGTGCCGACTTCGTCATACTAAATGAGACAAACAAGAGAAGCATGTCAAGCGCGAAGCCACTAAGGGAGTTCGAACCAATGGATTGGGTTCCTATCGATTACGGAGAAGTATTCTACAAGAGAAGACCGTTCCGTAATCAAAAGGGGATGGCAAGAGCATTGGAAATGGATTTCCCACCGAGAAGAAAGCGGAAGATTCATACGACCTTGAAACCACCGGTGAGATATTTCAAAAGCTCATTGGAGATGATGAAGTGGATCCGGAACACATAGCCGGGGTGAAGAGAATCATGGGGATCAAGCCCAAAGCATCACCATACGCTTGCCTCGCTGAAGTTTACGCAATAGGATGCGAAGAAGAAGAGAAGATGGCACCACGCTTGAGTTGCGAGATCAACGGAGTTCAATGTAAAGATTTATGCGACATCGGAGCCCAAGTAAGTGTCCTATCTTCTAAAATTTACGATAAAGTTCAAGACCACAACCTAGACTTAGCTCCAATATCAACAAAATTAATTATGGGAGATGGTAGAACTATTAAACCTCTAGGTATTGCTTGCAACATGAAAGTAAAAATCTCCGGAAAATGTATACCAACCGATTTCTTTGTCATTGATGCTTACCATAGTAATCATGATCACATAATCCTAGGTAGGCCCTTTCTTAAGTTGGTTGATGCCGTGTTGGATGCGGAGAATGCAAAGTTACAACGAACCTTAAAGGAACAAAGTACACATATAATTTTCTTTGCGTATCTAAACACCCTAAACCCTTTCCTCCCGAAGAAGAAGTAGAGGAGGTAGATAGTCTTTGTTTTGTTGAAACCCTTAGAGACCCGCTGCAAAGAGCGATGGAAAATAAAATTAGTAATCAACAAGATGGAGAACTAGAAGAAGCAACAAAAGGCTTAGAACCACATGATGGAAGCGTGGAGGAAGAAAAATTTGAGGACATAGGAGAAATTAAACCCGAGGAGCCACAAGTGCCCGAGGTAGACCTTAAACCTTTGCCCAAAGGTTAAAGTACGATTTTTTGGGCCCGAGACAAGACTTATCCAGTCATCGTGAGCGACGAGTTGAGTCCTGAAAAAAATGAGAAGTTGCTGATTTTATTAAAAAAACATAGGAAGGTGATTGGATATTCGATTAATGATCTCAAAGGTATTAGCCCAGCCTTTTGCACTCATCGTATACCAATGGAAGACCAATGTAAGCCCGTAGTGGACCACCAAAGGAGGCTAACTCATGCCATGCGAGAGGTAGTAAAGAAAGAGGTCATCAAGTTACTTGATGCCGGAATCATCTACCGGTTCCGCATAGCGAATGGGTGAGCCGGTACATTGTGTACCAAAGAAAGGAGGTTTAAGCTGTGGTGAAGAATGAGAAGAATGAATTGATACCGCAAAGAACCGTGACCGGGTGGCGGATGTGTATCGATTATCGTAAGCTTAACAAAGCGACGAAGAAAGATCACTTCCCCCTACCATTCATTGACGAGATGCTCGTGAGATTAGCAAACCACGCTTATTTTTGCTTTCTCGATGGGTACTCGGGGTTCATGCAAATTCCCATTCACCGGACGATCAACACAAAACAACGTTTACATGCCCTTATGGAACGTTTGTATATAGATGGATGCCCTTCGGTCTATGCAACGCTCGGCCTCTTTTCAACGTTACATGATGGCCGTATTTTCAGAATTCATCGAACAAATTGTCGAGGTGTTCATGGATGATTTTTCCGTTTATGGGAAGATGTTCATGGATTGCTTGGCAAACTTGGATAAGGTCCTCACGAGGTGTGCGAGAGGTAGACTTGGTGTTAAATTGGGAAAAATGCCACTTCAAGGTTAAGCAAGGCATAGTGCTCGGACATGTTATATCCGAGAGAGGCATTGAAGTGGACAAGGCTAAGGTAGAGACGGTTGAGCAACTCCCACCTCGACGGATGTTAAGTCCTTAAGGAGCTTTCTAGGCCATGCCGGATTTTATAGAAGATTTATTAAGGACTTCTTAAAGATCACTAAGCCTTTAACGCGGCTCCTTCAAAAGGATGTGGCTTTTGACTTTGATGAGAAGTGCCTAGCGGCATTCCGGACCTTGAAAAGTGCATTGGTGAGTGCTCCCATTATTGAACCTCCAGATTGGAGCCAACCTTTTGAGATCATGTGTGACACAAGTGACTACGCCGTAGGCGTGGTTTTGGGTCAAAGAAAGGAAGGCCGAGTTCATGCCGTTTACTACGCTAGCAAAACTCTTAATGGGGCACAATTAAACTATGCCACTACGGAAAAGGAGTTGTTAGCGATGGTATTCGCTTTCAGAAAATTCAGATCTTACATCGTGAACTTGAAGGTCATTGTTTACACCGATCATGCAGCTATCAAGTATCTCTTGGCTAAGAAGGATGCTAAACCATGTTTGATCCATTGGATCCTTTTTCTCCAAGAGTTTGATGTTGAAATTCGTGACAAGAAGGGGGTGGAGAATGTTGTGGCTGATCATTTGTCTAGGATGAATCGTGGACAAGATGATAAAGAGCCATAGAAGATAGGATGAGAGATGACCACCTCTATCGAGTGCTTGATAAAGACACTTGGATGATTGATATCATTCGAGCAATTCGGAAGATGCCTCTCGATCATCTAGATAAAAACTCTCAAAAGAAGATAATCTCCGAAAGTAAGAAGTACTTTTGGGATGCACCATACCTCTTCAAACTTGGCAATGATGGAGTCATGAGAAGATGTGTGCCAAGGGAAGAGAGGGTAGAAATTCGAGGAAGTGTCACTCGGCGGAGTACGGTGGACACTATAGCCATTTTAGGACCCAAGCAAAAGTATGGTCAAGCGGGTTCTATCGGCCGGAGATGCATGAAGATACTAAAAGATATGTCGCATCATGTCCCGAATGCCAAAGAACCGGATACATATCTCAAAGAAATTCTATGCCTTTGAAATACAATCTACAAATCGATATATTCGATGTATGGGGTATAGACTTCATGGGGCCTTTCAAAAACTCATGTGGATATGAGTATATTCTAGTCATGGTTGATTATGTATCCAAGTGGGTAGAGGCCATGCCATGTCGTAAAGCTTCCACGGAGGAGTCCATTACTATGATCAAGAACGTGATTTTTCCTCGTTTCGGTACACCGAGAATCTTGATAAGTGATGGAGGAACTCACTTCACCGGGAAGAATTTCAAAAAGTGCTTGTCCAAGTTGGGGATTGAACATAGGGTCTCTACGGCCTATCACCCACAAACCAACAGACAAGAAGAAATGTCAAATAGGCAATTAAAAAGCATCCTCAACAAAACCATAGAGAAGGGAGGCAAGGATTGGTCCAAGAAATTAGATGGAGCTTTGTGGGCTTATCGAACGGCGTTCAAGACACCGATAGGTATGACCCCTTATCAATTCGTCTATGGAAAAGCTTGCCACCTTCCGGTTGAGTTGGAACATAAAGACTATTGGGCGATTAAAGAGATGAACCTTGATCTCGATGCCGCGGTGGTGAAACGAAGAATCCAAATAAGCAAGCTAGAGGAGATAAGGTTGAAAGCATATGAAAATGCAAGCATATACAAAGAGAGAATCAAAAGGTGGTATGATAAAAGGTTGAAAAAGAAAGAGTTTAAAGAAGGAGATAAGGTCCTCCTCTACAATTCGAGGTTTAAAACCTTCGAAAGGGGAAATTGCAAAGGGACGGACCTTATGTTGTGCATTCGGTGCTCTCCAATGGAGCGGTAACCATTATGGATGTGAAAGGTGATCAATTTATGGTGAATGGTCAACGGCTTATGGTTTACTACGAACCCGACGTTGTGCCCCTTCACCATGTTGATGTCTTCACCATGGAACAAGAGCCCGAACGTCCCGCCTAGGACGAAAAACAAAGCATGGATTTTTGTAAATAGTTTTTGTTTTAAGAAGGCGAAAAAAGGGCGGTGCATGAAAACCGGCCGCCCGCCCCCCGAGGCGGGGTGGGCGGCCGGCCCGTCCGACCGGCCTAGGTGGGTGCCGGCGGCGGTCGATCCTGGTTTTTGCCCGAATTGCTCCTTTTCGACTTCCTTCTTCGGTCAGAAAATTTTAAGGGAAGTTTAAAAAAAGGAAAATAAGGTTCTTAGGGTTTTCCTCTACGTACTATTTATTTGGCCGAATTGGGAGCTCGGGAATCAATCCCTTCAACCAATATTTTGCACCCACGCAGCAACCATTGTGTCCCCGAGGAGCTTAGAGTTGAAGCAAGGCGCCAAGGAGCCATCGATGGAGGAGGCGAAGCGATGCGAGCTCAAGCTACCCGTCGAGATCAAGAGGACCGCCCGCATTCGTTGCGGAGGGCGTGTCCCGACCGGAGCTATCGCATCTCGCAACCCCGTCGAAGAGGAGAAGGTCCCTACGCCTGTTCGAAGGTCGGAGTGCATCCAAGGCATGAAGCGGAAGGACTACAAGGAGGTGTCTCTTGAGCCTAAGGACTATGGGGGTAGCGACTACTCCGATGATCGTAGCCCAAGCTCGTGGGCGGCCGCCGGAAGAGACGATAATGATCTTTACATTTGGGATGAGGTGCCCAAGGAGAAGACTCCCGAAGGCCCCAATGGCGGCGGCGGCGAGAACAGTGGTGTTGACGACGGCGGTGATGACGGTGGATACACTGGCAATGACGACCCGTTCGGATTGCATCTGATGTGTTGTGTGGCTTGCCGTCACTCCATCGCGGATCTCTACGCAACGGTCGATGAATGTTTCCAAGCCATGGAGGCGATAAGGCAGCGTATGGAGGATTTGGAGCGTGTGGTCGAAGACGACTACAAGTTCCTTAACCGCAACATGCGCAAACTTTTTGGCATGGTTGGGAACATGATAGGCAAGTGGTGCAATAGTTGCGGGAAGTACCACTAGGTCTAGTTTTCCCCTTAGGAATTTTGTAAGATACGACGAGGACGTCGTATGTTTTTAGCGTGGGGGAGAGCTAGCTAGCTAGCCTTAGCTTTTGAGCTTCTAGTTTAGGTTTGGTTTAATCTTCAAGAGAGTCTTAGAGTTTAAAGAGTCTTTAGTTTTTGAGTGTGTCTTTAAATTTTTGCAAGTGTCTTAAATTAGTGTTGAGTCAAAGAAAATCAAATAAAAAGAGTCTTTATATATTTTGTGTCTTGTGTGATGCTCATCTTTATTCACTTGTTTGTTTATCTTTGATTCTTGATATATGAACATAAGTGTGCGGTTTAGGATAGCCACCTCATATGAGTGAGAGTTTTATAAAAATTGGTTTAGGATAGCCACCTCATATGAGTGACTTGAGAGAGCTTGGAGAAAGGTTTTTGTCTAATACTTGTTGCGGGAATTTTGTTTTTAAAATCATAAAAACCCTCCGATGGAAGCAAAGAAGTAAGCATGCCGAAATTGAAGGCTTCGAGTGAAGAGCTTGACTTGTGGGGTAAATCTTGACGTGGTAAAAATTCTAAACGCCCATGTTTATGTATGACGATAATTACTTTATGTTTATGTATTAAATATAAAGGATTGATTAACTTGTGAAGAAGGATTAGCGGTACACGATTACAACACTTTGGACGAAGTTCTTTTATGAGTACTTGCTCGAGGACGAGCAAGAGCTAATAAGCGTGGGGGAGATGTTGATGGTGTATTTTGGTCCACCAAGCATGGTCATTAAACTTTGGTTTGGATTTGATTATGGAACTAACCCGCCACTAGGCACACTAATCATATAACAAATTCATCTATGTGCATGCATTTGGAAGTGTTATGTTTATGTAGGAAAACATGGACATAAAGGACGGATTCGCAACAAGTTTTCAAAGGAGCATTTATGGAGTCTTGTTCGTGTTCATGAACTTGATAAAATCACTTCCAATGGTGGCAAGGACCGAAGTGCTACGAAGGAACACCCCCGGGGATTGAAGCTTAAAAGACCGAACTTCATGCGCGGAGAACCTCCATCTTGGACGCGAGGATGACATCGTCAAAATCATGCAAGTGGAGGAGGCAAAGTGCATAATCACCTGAGGACCCACGGGAGAGAAGGGGCGACCATATCGGGCCGAGGTGGGCCCAGGCCGGTCGGCCCAGGCCGGCCGGCCCAGCCCATTCCGGGGGTCGGTTTGGCCACCCTTTCGTTGCACCCGAAGGATCTTCAACCCTAAAACCATGGAGGCGCTGCCATTCGACGGGGAGAGAGCCATTCGCACAAGCAGGCTATCCACAAGCTAGAGAGAGAGGAGGAAGATCTCCGGAGGGAGATCAACTACCTCGAAGGAAGCACCCACACGTGGAGAAGAAGGAAGACACCGTCGGAAGGGAAACCATGATCAACGGCGCTATGTCCAGCACCTTGATTGGGTAATCTCCTTATTCGTCCATGGGTTGTAATCGATCTGGAGATGTAATCGTACTTTGTCGATTATCTATCTATCATCTTGTGTTGACTATACTTTAATGCTTATTAAGGTTAGCTACCATGTCGTAAAGGGAGTAGAGCTCTAATGCTTCCTTGGATCCATTCAATATGCGGTGTCCATCATAGGTCTAGTCACGAATACCTTCGTGTAGTGACAAGACGAGAGGATGGAAAGGGCGAAACCATGGTCACAACCCCCGATAGATTAGATTGGTTTTCATGTCTTTAAGCGATTGCATGCTCTAGTATCGTAGACCCTTGGGCGAGTGTCTTTTATCTTGATTGCTTAATAATTCTCTCTAGTGTAGTTTAGTTGTTTTCTAGTTTAATCATAGTTAAGGTTTGAGTAGCCAGTGTGTAGAGGTAGATCGAACGCTTGTAATCCCCTTGCTCCGCGGATTGACAAGAACCTTGGGAATCCCGTGGTGAAAAAGGTGTGGGTTCGTACGCATGTGGATCTATTCGTCAACACGGTGACATGGCGCCCGCATGGCCTCGGCCTCCGCGATCGCCTGCGCCACCGGCTCTCCCCCGATTCCGTGTAAGGAGCTCCCGCCGCCGGCGCCTCCGCCACCGGCATCACCATGAGCCGCCGCGCCGCGACTACCGCCGGCATCGCTGGCGGCGCCGGTGCCACCCCCGAGAAAGTCCACCGGCCGATGCGCTAGTGCGGTTGGGGTTCCGTGGTAGTTCTCCTCGAGTACGATTGCGTCCGTTGTTAGCCGGACTTCGACTTGTGGCTGCATGGTCGGCTTCACGAGTTCCGAGGGCGAGGCACTTGAGTGAATCTCGTTGTCGACTCTCATGAAGTAGGCGTCCTCCGTAAGCTTGGTGATGACTTCTCCCGCACGCATCCTCTCGAGCCCGATGTGCTATCGTGGTGATAGACATGGGGCCTTGTTCGGGGGTAGTGTGCACCGGCTTTCGACTTAGTCAAGTGCCTCCGTGAGGTTCCGTGTGGGGAGGCTCTCACGGAGACGTCTACGCCGTTCGTTCCGCTTCCTATTGCGCTCACGTCGGGCGTTCTTGTCGTCGCTGGTTTCGTCCGTGAGTGCATTGGCAGACAACTCGTCTGCTGAGATATCTTCGAAGTAGCGGCCAGGGCGTGTCCCTGAGGGTCCCGGCGTCTCGCCAGCAGCCATGAAGACTTGGCGATCTAGAGTTCCGAGACTGGAGTCAGTAGTCGCCACCTATGTTGGAGTGTGCTCCTCTGCTGGAACTAGTGGTTTTCCCTCCTGGAAGGGAAGCGAGTCGAGGTAGGCGACACGGCGTGAGTTCCCGTTTGTCGGGTCTACGGGCTTGCGGTCCGGCCGCAGACGAATCTCCCGACGGGTGTAGATGTTATAACCGGGCCGGTAGGCGGCCCCACGACGAGCGGTTGCTCCGTCGTGGAGATCTCGGACTCGGGCTCGTCGGTGTCCGATCCGAAGTCGAACTCGTAGGAGTCCGAGTAGTAGCCGGGAGACGGGGTTGTAGTCCGAGATGTAGTCGGAGACGATCTCCTTGCCGGTCCGGCGCGTAGTGAGAGCCTTTGCGTGGGCCTTGCCGGCATTGCGAGAGGCCGTATGGGAAGTGCTCATGGAGTGGGAAGTCCGCACATGATGGCTCCGTAGCCGGATCGCATGCGATAGCCCACGGGGACGCCGAGTTCGAGTTGGAGGCGGATCCAAACTCGAAGTCGACGTGTTGGTTGTAGAGAGAAATTTCGCAGAATTTTCCGGTGAGATCGCCCGTGATCACTTCGGGAAGTTTCACGAGCCCAATGCTCGGTTGATAGTCATGGTGAGGCGGCGTTGGAAAGATCCGGCGCCGTCGGCGGTGCGGACCCAAGACCCGAAGATGAAAGTGTCGCCGCGGTTGAAAGCAACGGTTGGCTTGATGGAGATTGGAGGCTGTCGAGTTCACCATGATATCTTCGGTGAGAGCCCCTACCGGCGCGCCGACCGTGTCGGTGTTTTAGACCGGCAACCTACCAAGGGGAGTACCCGAAGTAGACGAATGTGGCCTCGCCGAGATCGGTAACTCGAAGGAAGAGACAAGTGGCACACAATTTAGACAGGTTCGGGCCACGAGGTGCGTAATACCCTACGTCCGTATGCTGCGTAGCTCTAGATTGATTGGGTGTGTTTACAAGATGATGCGTATGAGAGAGAGAAGGGTCCCTGCCTCGCTTTATATAGCCCGGGAGGCAGGGTTACAAGTCGATTTGAGGAGAGAGTACTAGTAGGGTACGTCTAGGAATTCTCTACATAGTACGGGACATGTTTAGCTTCCTATCCGAGTACTTCTACATTGTAATCCTTGCGCCCCACGCCATCGGGTGCCGTGTGGCACAAGCCGAGTAGTCCCGGGGGCCCACCGAGTAGTCGGTCCCGGTACCCACCGAGGTAGTGGGCCCGGGGAGGTCCATACGACGAAGCTTTGGAACACCCCTAGGCCACCGGTTTGGAGTCCTCCTCTTGCTTCCTTCCATCCACCGGTGTTGATTCTTCCAACGAGCTCATCCAACTCTCTCCCTCATCTTGCAGCAGCAGCTTTCTGGTGAATGGTGTCGGTAGAATGATTGGATGTGGCGGCCGTAGGAGGAGGGAGCTACTAATAGACCGAGGAGGGGCTAGGTCAAAGGGGAGGCCGAACCGCCACAAAAGGCCCCTGGGCCGATCCGAACGGGCCGGTCGGCCTAGGCCCTTTCTGGGTCAGTTCGGGCCTGTCTTCCTCCCCACAGCTCATCTTGGCATTTTGGACTTAGCCCCCTTGATTTATGTCATTTTGAGCTTGTCATCCCCGTGATCAAGATAGGGGGTCTTCTCGCATGAAGTCCGAACTTTACGTCTTAGTCCTCGGGCATGATCCGTCATACCACATTGGTCCTTGCCACCTTTGGAAGTGATTTCGCCTTGCACTCGAACACGAATGGAACTCCTCATTTGCTCCTTTGAACTTGTTGTGACTCTGTCCCTTTTGTCCATGTTTTCCGCAAAAACACAACACTTCCAAATGCACGACGAAGAAGTTGAACTTGTTATATCATTAGTGTGTCTAGTGGCGGGTTAGTTACAAATCATAATTGAAACCAATGTATAACAAAGTACTACGTTTGTGAGCACATACACTGCCACGGTGGCAACGCGGATGATGATAGTGTAAGTAAAATAAACCTATTAATAATACATCATTTTATCCTTTTTTGTATATTTAATTGCTTGGTGTATTATATCAACCTATTTGCAAATTACAGAGGATTAAAAAGGGACACACTCTTTGAGAAGGATCATCTCTTGGCAATTCAAGAAGCACTCATGCGATTCCTCATGGACGAGGTGGTTAATCCACAAGGAAAACATCATTATGACAACCATCCAATTGACGGACTCACCTCCAAGGAAATCTAACCGAGACTAGAAATTTGAACTGAATGATATTTTGATGTATATATACTATATGGGGTTTTGATGTATATATACTTGTTTAAGAAAATACTATTTATTTTCATGTGTATAAAATATTATGTGTATAGACATTTATAAGTTTATATATGTAGATATATAGGGTTTAATTTATATATAAGTCTAATCTAACCGCGTATATGGTATATATAGACATGTATATACCTATATACAAGTTCAAATACATATACGTGCATATACGGGTTAGGCAACAATTAGAATATACACTCAAATCGAAAACCAAAAAAGAGAGAAGCGAGACCCTACCAACCGAGACTAAAGGGGGTGGTGTGCCCCCCTAGTCCGGGTTCGTAATACCACCGGGACTAAAGGATCCTTTAGTCCCAATTGGTTCAAGCGGGACTAAAGGGGGGGGGGGCTTTTGTCTGCGAGCATTAGTCCCGGTTGGACTTGAGAGACATATACCCCTTACCAACCGGGACTAAAGCCCCTCTCCCTACCGGTGTTAGTAGGAGCAAGCCACTTAAGCACGGCGGTAGTTTTCTCTAGGTCACTGCCACTCCCTCTTTAGAGATAATGTGACCTAAGTATTCCAGCTTGGACCGAGCAAAAAAGCACTTACTACTTTTCATGTACAACTAATGCATTCTTAGCCTATCAAGCACCCGTGTCGGATGTACCATATGGAGCTCCATTGGTGGACTATATACCAAGATGTCATCCGGAAAACCAAGTACAAATTTTCTAATTTTCTAAGAAATGGCTCAAGTATCTAATTCATGATACACTAGAAAGTAGGCGGAGGAATATTCGAGCCGAAGGGCATTACCCCGAACCGATAATGGCCATGGTGGGCTTTAAAAGTTGTTTTGTATTCATTCTCAACTACCATCCTTACTAGATGATAACTCGATCTCATGTCCAACTTAGTGATCTCATGTCCAACTTAGTGAAATAATGTGTACCAGCCAATTCATCAATGATTTCATCTATAACGGGCATAGGGAATATGTTTTTGATAGTTATGGAGTTCGGTTTCCTATAATCCACACGGAAACACCAAGTACCATTCTTCTTTTTGAACTAACAAAACCGGTGAGGCAAAAGGGCTGGTATTAGGTACAATCGGACATGCTTTGCTAAAAGAGCTTTAACTTGTTTCTCTATCTCATCTTTATGCGGAGGTGAGTATCTATAAGGTTTTGAGTTAACGAGGAACAACATTTGGCAATAAAAGAATATGGTGATCCCGAAATCTAGAGGGAGTTAGTGTTCGGGATCCTCAAACACATTGGTTTCGTAGGATCACGTAGACGCAAACTCGATTGAAGAACTAGAACAATTCGGCGCACGATGTGCGCCCTATCGGAACAACAATCAAAGATCGAAGACAAGTAAATACAAGAGCAGCAATCAAAGACAAGTAAATATAAGAGCAAGACTCCCTTGTTACATTTCAAATGGCACATGCATAAGCACCTATTACACTTCTCAACTCGGGAACATGAATTTTCATTAGTTGTGAGAAAATGGCAATCATTTTCATGTAGTTGTCCAAAAACATACATACTTACAAATATATCATTACAAAGCTTTTATCTAACATGCCAAATTTATTCCAAGAAGTGAAAATTATCATTCTATATCTTGTAAGAAAAAATATGCATTGTGGCCTTCCTTGAACCAGTTGTGCATTGACTCCTCCAATGCCTATAAACCTACAACAACCAAAATAATAGGTTAAGCATATATGAGATTGTCGTTGTCACGTAAAAAGAAATGTACCTTACATCCGAAATATATTCCCACGCAAATATAATCACCGACAAGGCAAGCATTGCATAACTACCCTCAACAAGTTAAGCTAACCAAAGGATCATTTCAAAGAAAGTACTACCATCCTCATAAGACATGTCATTTCAAAGTTTATGCTAAATAAATATGCACAAACTCATGTATGTTTCCTAGATTTTGAGTTCTTTGCCTCACTCTCAAAGCTTGAGCCGGGGAAAATAGGAAAGCTGATTTTCATAGTTTGCGAAGTTTATTAATTAACAAATACTTCTCTATGCTTGATATTTGGAGGAACCAACCGAAGTCGAGAGAACCTAGAAGGTAAAAGTACGAAGGTAAAAGTATTCGGGAAAAATAATGACCCCGCTTCATCTCTTAAAATTCGGACCATCGGTGCACGACCCGGATCATGTCCACCACCCCTAGCACCCCGGGCGTTGCCACACCACCACCGCCGGCCTATCATCAAGAATAAAAAAATGCGACCACAATGGGCATAGTGCATCAACTAACACTTACAATATTTATTTTGTTGCTACTATGCTTTTTTATATTCATAAAAATAGACATTTGAATGCAGCACTACAAAAAATCTCGTGGTCTATGACGGTCAATTTTCGTCACGGATCATCAAAATTTCGACATAAAATGACATCTATGACGAAATTTGAGAACGTCATGTATTGAGCGTCACGGATCCCTTCTCGTGACGTCCTTAAATTTTCGTCATAGATTAGCGTGATCCATGACGTTCTCAAGCCGTCATAAATTGGTGTAAAGCCCATTGAACCCGGCCGAAGCCCAAAATGCGTGATGAAACCGATCGTCATGGATTAACTTGCCACATCACTTATAGAGATGAACTGGCTGCTGACGTGGCAGATGACGAGGCACTGACGTGGTGGACACGAGGTAGATGACGCAGTGCTGACATGGCAGCCATGTGGCGCTGTTGTGGCTGCCACGTGGGGCTTAGTGGCTGCCATGTGGGGCTGACGTGGCGTCCACGTGGCGCTGACTTGGCAGCCATGTGGCTGCCATGTGTCGCTAACTTGGCGTCCACGTGTCGCTGCCGTGGCAGATGATGTGACACTTTGTAACCAGGTCTAATTTCAGCCCATATTCATTTCAGCCCATATACATTTCAGCCCAACACAATAGCTAAAAAGATCGCCAAATTACCATATAAACCCAGATCAACCGAGATCACCATATCAACAAATATCACCAGAATATTTTTTATATGTATACAACATATATCACCACAACCATAAACAGATCAAAACCCCAACATGTATCACCATATATCACCAGACTACATCAAAACTACCACAACCGCTGCACAGTTTGGCTCCTGTAAGTTTCCACCAAAAAGGTGAAGTTTTCTGTAAAGCATATGGCAATCGAAATTATATGTTGAACAGAGAAGTACAAGTACTGAATAGATGAGTAACCCAGTCCAAATCAGCTCGAAGCAAACTAACACTAAACTTCAATTATGAAATTCAATTCTCTGAAGCATGCATATGGCAAAAAAGAAACAGATCCATAGGTACAACATGAACAATATCAACAATTATTAAAGGGCAAGCTGACAGCTTCACACAAACATACTAAATGCTATAGTTCAAATGGAAAGTATACAAAAGTAACCTAGCACAAGCAGCTAGCAACAACTGTACAGAACCACAAGCACAAGCAGCATTTGATGGCCCTTGTGAAAATAGAAGACCCAAAATCACTCTTATGTTGTCCTATGGACCAATATAATAGCTTGAAAATTCATGGATGACAAAGAGGTGGCAAGCAGGTTACTCCTTTTCTGTCCCAAACCCTTTTGGCAGCTGAAATTCATCCGCATTTCAATTAATTGTTTGAACAGCCATGAAACACAAAATGTTAGGCCTAGGATGCACGAATGCTATGATTAATGCACATTAAAGTATCCCGTGAAGACAAATCATTTCCCAACTACAGTAAAATATTAGCAGTTGTTTAGTCAATTTATGTTCTGCTTGGCCCTTGAATTGCCATAAATCTACGCACAGAATAATTTGTTAAACAGGAAACAGAAGAAATAGATAAAGTTCAGTTCTAACCCTGTGCAAAGGACAGGATTCTCGTTCAACCAAAGTGCCTTTAGCTTTGGACACTTCCTGATTTCTTGCATAACTGTCTCTGTATCCTGCAGCTTGTTTCCCCATAGGTTGAGAGCTACAATATTCTAGTGACAAACAAAGGAGAGCTATGCTACAGAAGACAAAACGGTAAACTCAATTGAATCGATTAACGGAACAAATATGAGGATCGGAAACTTGTAACTGAAGTCAGCTATGCTACAGAAAACCAAATGATAGAATTTTATTCTACATAAACTGCCAATAGGAACATCCCTTTCTATTGAAAACAGTCAGAAGAAACTGAAGGGTCCAGACCATTCCAAACAAAAACATCATAGTTAGTGCTGCTACAATGGATAATCCGGCGCCAGATAGTGATGCCTCGGTCAAATCCCTAGGGATTTTCCTGCAACATGAAAAAATGATCAAGCATTATTTTTTTGACAACTATAAAGAACAAAAGAAACTACACCCGTCATTTGAAAATGAAACTTAGGATACGACAGCATAAAATAAAAGCTAGTCATTTTGAATCAACTTAGTCGATACATTCATATTAGATAAATAAAAGCTAGTCTATAGAAAAACACTTAGAATTTCTAACTCAATTTACTCTCCAAATTATCATTCCTAGGGCCTCCAAGTGAAGCACCAATGGCTGGCTCAACCAAAGTTATGACTGCCCAAGGCACTCGGGCGACCTCCAACCATGGGTATCCAACCCTTATACACTAGTTCATAATAGCATGGATGTATATCATCCGAACAAAAACATCTATCATTTTATTTAAGAAAAATAAATAGAAACATGAGGCTTATCCTAAGTGATCCAAAACCATCAGACTAGCTTTTATTTTATAATGGCAGAATAAAATCTAACACCGGGCATTGAGTGCACTACCAATCAAAGTGCAATTACGTAAAGGCCGGGAACAATATTCGAGCACAGCATCAACCAATTCATCGTGCAAGTCTCTCGTCTCTACCGAGCTACAACCGGATAAATGAAATCAGCGACGCGAGCTCCCGCGCCAAACCGCAATAGCGCATTCGCCGCAGAGAGCACACCGCTGCCATCCGGGATGCCGGATACCGGGATTCCACAAGTAATCCGCCCGGCCGCAACCGCGCGAGACCACTCTCGGCATTCATCTCATCCCCCCGAAAACCACACCCCGGCCTATCCGGTAGAAACCATCGAGGAACGGATGGGTGCTCGAGATCGAGGGAGGGCGGATCGGGGGCGCACCGTAGAAGTCCACGGACTTGAGCTTGCCGGAGATCATGGCCGCCGATGACCCTCGGACCGCGGCGGCGGCGGGTGCGGGGGAAGAGATATCCGGGAGGAATGGAGGAGGAGAAAGGTGAGATTTCGTGGGGGTTCCGTTCGTCGCCGACGTCTTCTTGGGGATCCATAAGGGCCTACGGAGCTCCCACTCCTCGCCGGAAGGGGCCACTGCTGTAGATCCAGGGCGCCTGTGGACGACGGACGACCGACCCTCCCTCCATAAGCAGACATGGCCGCAGGGAGAGGGTAGTTGCGGTCGCGACAGCGCTGCGAGCAGTGGCTCCTGGGTAGGAGAGGCGAGGAGAAGGAGAGGGAGGGGCGGTGCGGGAGAATGGAGGTGGCGCCGGCCGCTGGATCTGAGCAGGGAGGAAGGTTGCGGCGGGAGGAGGCTGAGGAAGGGGGAGGAGGGAAAGGTGGGCATCGGGTGGGGAGAGGAGGAGGTCGAGAGGGGGCGGCTCCGCGAAGGAAGGGGCGGTGGGAGGCAAGAGGCTAGCGGCGGATTTGGGGAGGAGGAAGGATCGGGGGATGTTAGGGTTTGGTTGTCCGCCCATTTTATGCACCTCCGTATCAATAGGAACCGTTGAATCGAAGATGGATGGTCGAGATGTGTTGTGCTATTTGGGCCATCATGGACTTCTTTTCTTTCCCTCTCGGCATAATTTTTTTCTTTTTCTTTTTCATTTTATTGCACCATTGTGAAGTAAGACACATAAAAAATTATGTTATACACGTAAACTTATTTTTTATGTGTAACAGACTACACAAATGTTCTCTTGTACAAGTTTTAAAAAATTTAAACCAAAATATTATTTTTTGTACATTAAATGATTTTCTAGATGGTTATCAAAAAATAATTTGGAATTGAACTACATGTGTGTCTAATAAAATAAAAATAATTACGCAAAAATATTATTATGATAATTTGCTCCATTATATTACATGTCCTAGAGATTTATGAAAGATTATGCTTTCTTCTATGGGAAATTCAAACTTCTACTAGCCATCTTATTATAAACTAATGATAATAATATCTAAAATTTCTCCAAATATTATGTAAGTTCGAATACAATCATTTTATGGATAAAAAAGCTTGCCATAAAAGTTTCATACGACTTTACGAATGTTGGAGTATACATTGTTCACAAACTATACACATCTCGCACATTGTTTCTTACAACACAACTTAAACTTTGAAGTTTGTATACCATAAAGTATTTTCTTGCTCATGTACACCTCAATTCTAGACATAACCTTACATTTACTCTTCTATTAACATATGGGGATTCACATTGCTATTTGTTATGCAAAAAAGTTGTTTTTATATTTTTTTAAATCACTAATATGTACACCCTTGCGAAGGAAGTTGCAAAATTGTTATCTTATATGATCCCAATTTATTTTTCACATGTAACACACAACATATAAGTTGTCACCTAGGAGTTTCAAAAAATTTCAAGTAGATTTGCTATTTTCTATCATTTAAATGATTTTTCGCGTGTTTACCAAAAGCAATGCCAAACCGACTTATATGTACCTCTAATAAGATTCAAAAAAATAAAAAAAATATATTACGCTTCTATGGTCCATTCTAGCCCACATCTAAGAGATTGACGAAAAATGCAATTGACTTATAGTGAAAACTCGAACTTCTACTAGTCACCTTGTTATAAAATAATGATAATAATAAATAAAACTTATCAAAATAATTATGTAAATTGGCACGGGATCATTTTATTGATGTACAAACTTGACAAAAAAGTTTCATATGATTTTGTGAAAATTGGACTATACAATGTTCATAAACTAGATAGATCATCACATTGTTTCATACAACTCAACTTAAACTTCAAAGTTTGTACACACTCAAATACTTTCTTACCCATGGGCACCTCAAATTTGGATACAACCTTGTGTTGACCATAACATTGGAGAATATTAAGTTATATTAGCAATTATTATGAAAAAACATGTTTTATATATTCTCTTTTTAGTTGGAAAAGATATGTTGTATGAAAAGCAATCAAGAAATAGTAATTAAGATACAAACAAATGGCACTGAGTAAAATAACTCGATTTTAGAAAAAATTAGGAAAAAGATTCAACCGATTTGGAGTTCGTATAAGGAAGAAAAACAGTTTACAAGTTTTATCCGAAGATTAAAAACAGAAATTGCACTTGCTATGAACCGAGATGAACACGTGTGTTTTCTCTTTTTAATCTTTGACTAAAACTTGTAACTAGTTTTTCTCGCCTCATACTAACTCCAAATTGGATGATTCTTTTTTCTAAAGTTTTCTAAAATCGTTCTCTACCGAGATCTACAACTTTAACAAATGAAAAATAGTTTTTCTATATAGTTGTGCAAAAAGTTGATTCTTCTAATTTTTAAATCACTAATGAGTACACCCTTGTGAAGAAAGTTGCAAAATTGTTATCTTATAAACATTTGTGAGTTTTCATTACCAATTGTTGTGCAAAAACTTATTTTTCATTTTTTAAATAACTAATGTGTACACCCTTGTTCATTTTTCATTACCTCATAGTAAATAGAATAATTCTATTAACACCTCAATTCTTGGTCATGTACACCTCAATTCTACACATAACCTTAAATTTACTCTTCTATTAACACAAGGTGGTCACAGTGCCATTTATTATGCAAAAAATATTTTTTCTATTTTAAAATACCTAATTAAGACACATTTATGAATTAACTAAAAAACTAATTATCTTATATACCCCAAATATATTTTTCTAATGTACAAGAAAACATTTAAGTTGTCTTTTAGAAGTTTCAAGATTTTTCGAACAAAATGCTATTTTCTATCATTTAAATGAATTTATGCAGATTTATTAGAAATAATTAAATGTTGAACTCATGGATGGCAAAAAGTCTAGTGGTGATCCTCCATTTTCGCAAATTTGGGCCGGCCTTTTGGCCGTGCCTTTGGGCCGGCCTTTTGTGCGGCGTGGGTCGCTTTGGTTGTCGGGGTGGGTTTCCTAAGCACGTCAAGTAGTTAGAGGGCCTATATTTTTGACTCGGTTAGCAAGCGAGACTTTGACTCCGGTTAGCAAGCCCAAATCACTTCGACACCTATTCAATTTTTGCGAAAGTCTAGTTTTCGTCCCTAAACTCGTAACTACACAAAGCATCATATCCTTAAACCTTTGAAATTGTACAGATTACATCTAGAATTGGTTATGCGTAGTTTTATAAATGATTTTTCTTTTTCTTTTTTATTTTTTCGACTAAATATTTAGAAAATCATAGTAAATTATTAAAAAAATCATAAAATGGAAATTCAATTTTATTTGCCTCTATATATGTATATCTATATATTGAATATATAATATTATATGCTTTAGAAAAAAAAATTAAATTTAGTTTTTTAAATTTAAGACTGTTATTATCTATAATTCTTTTCATACATTATGTGATTTTGTAAATTTATTAATCACGAGGAAAAGTTGAAATGCAATGTGGGTCGGACTATGATGAAATTAGCGCAACGTCATGGTGCTTGGACTTCATATTGGGCTTTCATATCCAACACTGCTAATCCATGACGAAATTTGACGGTTGTCATGGAAGTAGTGTGATTTGTGACGAAATCTATGACGAAATTGGCAGAACGTCATAGTGTTTAGACTTCATATCGGGCTTCATATCCAGCATTGTGAATCTATGACGAAATCTGACTGTTTGTCATGGATGCAGTGTGATCTATGACGAAATAAAAAAACGTCATGAGAATTTCGTCATGGATCAAAGGATTTCTTGTAGTGCGGGTATACCTAAATTCATTTCATTTTCTACAATGACAGACACAAATCCAAGAATAATAACCAATAGACACCTGAATGCACGTATACCTAAATTCTTTTCATTTTCTACAATCAAATACACAAATCCAAGAATAATAACCAAATAGACACCGAATGCACGTAAACCTAAATTCATTTCATTTTCTACAATCAAAGACACAAATCCAACAACCATAATCATTCTAATAGCAGTATCATTGTGTCGGGCATCTCAAACTCACATCAGACCAACACATAATCACATATTCATTAAGGTAACCAACAAATTAAAATGCAACCCACATCTAAGCACATCGGTATGAGGTCGTACGTAAAGAAGTAGTTAGAGATATGAGTAGGAGCTTCGGAAATGGCAAAAGTAGATCATGGTGCACATCGAAATAAATTTCAATATATGTATCTCTTTACCTCCAAAGAATAATTTCTTTACAGACATGAATTTGTTACTCATCAAATTATATCTGAATATATGTATCTCTGAATTTGAATATCTCTGATCTCATTTCATTTTCAGAAATGAAACACAAGCACAATAATCATCATCCTCTTGCTACATTTCAGTCTACCAGAATTAGCAGTTATGCATACCAAAATTCGGAAGTAAGGCCACTGAAGGGAACTGCATCATCCTCTTGCTACATTTCAGTCTACCAAAATTAGGAAGCACTAATGCACTAATACATCTTACTCTGAATAATAGTAATTAAAAGTGGTGCTGATTTTTTACGGATCATTATATACACTTGTCCCCTTTCTAGTGTGATACTTTCCTTTAAAAGTGTACATTGTTCGGAGCACATACTAAACAAGGAAAAAGATCTTGATTCAGTATATGACTCAATTTGCTAAATCACACACCAACATCATATAAGCGAAAAAATGGTCATGGGAGAAGGCACTAACCCATCTAAAAAAGCTTAAGACGTGCTACTTAGTCAACAACCCTCACTGAAGGCACAAGGAAAACAAATATCTGGTGTCGACAAAGATCTACTTCACAAGGTCAAAGACAGAAGACCTGCGCACCTGGAATAGCAAGAAAGTTTCATCAGAGGGGTAGACAGACCGCAAGAAAAAAGAGGGCAGCCATGTATCGACCTCGATGACCTAGGCTCCTCGTCTCCCCGACACCACCGCAGAGGAGGGTGCACCTGGCAGTGGAGAAACAGATCGGACATGAATTATTGCTGCTCTACTAGATCTACAAGAGAAAAATGGGAAATATGATTAGCTCTGGTCAGGATCCACTCCTCAACTGATACTGCTCTCCTTTATTTTTCTTTGGTGAAACCACATGCAGCAACACTGCTTACCTGAAAGCAACAGTGAGCTCAAACTCCAGTTGTGCATCGCTGGTGAAGGGCTGGAAGAAGCGGACGACGGTGTCCCTGTCGCACTGCAGGCGGAGGAGGCCGACATGTGAGGAGACGAAGGCACCGTCGCCGGTGGCTGAGAGGTCGAAGAAGCGGGCGTGGCCACCGTCCGTGCGGTGGCCTAGGAACCAGTAAAAGCCCTCAATGAAGAGCATCCACCGGCGTGGGTGGAAGCGCGGCTCCAGCATGCGCGGTCGTGCGGGGATGCAGCGACAACACAGACGATGCGCCTCCCGTCAGTTCACGACGACACAGGGAGGCCGGATCCGCGCTCCCGCCACCGCCACGGGCAACCACAACGCTGGTGAGCTTGCAGCGCCCTCGCCAAAGGGCCTCTCCGGCATGATTCTGTCTCCATAATCGGCGCGAAAGGAAAGATCACAAAGGCATGCTCGTGGGAGGATCTAGATCCAGGGCGCGGGGCGGGGGCGCGGATTGGACTGGGAGCGAAGGCGCCACCGCCGCCGGTGGCAGAGGCAGAAAGAGGGAGGGTGAAAGGGGAGGGGAGGTGGCGGCGGCCCGAGGTTCAGGAGACCTCGGCGTGGGAGGAGGCCTCCCTGTTGCCGCTACGAGCGGGCGGGACGGCGGCGCAGAGGCAGACGGGGAGGGATGAGCTGCGGCGGGGAGGAGAACCGGCAAGAGGGGGCGGTGGGGGAGGGCTTAGGGTTCGGGCTCGCGCTGCCGTGGGTGGTGGGTGTTAATTGGCCAGTGGGATGGTGGGGGTGCGTTCGTAAACTGGCACGGGGGTTGGTTGAAAAAAAACAGTTTCGTGTCGATTTTTCCTTCTTGCTGTGGAATTAAAGATTTGTTTGAGGATTTCTCTACAAAATAAACAGACGTGGTAACTGTATGTTCAGGTGGTTATGGATTCTTTCTCGATATCTATAAAGTTGGAGGACTTTTTAGCAAAATCGTCACGCTCGCGCCGAAGGCTACGCGTCGCGCAACGGAGAGGCCACCGATGCCTCAATTGCTGGGGAGCCGCGAATGGGGTTGGGTCTTTCATATCTCTGATGCAGCGGTATTCCCAGTATTCGAATAGCATAGCTATACCACGTGATGACAATTACTGAGCACAAGAGAAACATTATAAAATATGATAGGTAAATACGCCTTTGTGGTTGATTGATAATTTTGCAGGAATTGGACCCTGGACATTTAAACATAAACTTGGTGTTGGACAGAAAGGCTTCCCATATCTGCATACCGGAGACGACGACAGCGCTGATCTGCATTTGGAGGCGAGTGCTTACCTGGTCTGCTTGATGACGACAACGGTACGGGCTGGATTGAATCGAAGTGAGGGCGTCATCGGCTGGCGTTCTGGAGGCGAGGGCGGCGGCGTTGTTGGAGGCAGCGGAGGCGGATTCGTGTGGGATCGGCGTCAACAGGCGACGGCGGCCATGGTATGGGATCGACGTCCGCGGGTGATGGTGGCGATCAGCGCGCGGAGACCAAGGATCGGAACGACGGCGTGGTTTGCTGTGGATTGGAGGGTTTGATGCGTAAATTTTGGAGGTCACGGGGCGGACTTCTGGGCCGTGTATCAGACGGCGCAAGGATTAGAGCTAATAACTCCAAGAGTATGCTAAAAAATCTTCCCCAAACACTCTTTATTGGGTGTTCCGAAAAAAATTATTTCCCCAAAATCATAACTTGCTACAGCAGATCCCTAATAACAACGCCCCATTATTTTGAAACTCACCACTCATCATCACATAGACCGCTCTATTCAGAATCGAACTGAAGCTACTCCATCATACTATCATATATATCATGTCAAATAGTCATATTGGCCAAAGAAAAGAAGAGACCAGGAAGGGAAATGGCTGCCTGCAGGTCTCGGTCAAGCTTCCGAGTTCCGACGTGTGCAGGATGTGTCATTTTGATCTCAGCACGTGAAGATAGGGATGTCTGCATCCAGCTTCCCTCTCTCCTCCATTCACACTCTTCTAGTATTCTAGTTTCTACCAGCGTCATGGCGCCTAGGTACAGGAACCCCACCGTTACCAGCGTCAGCCAAAGCACTCGCAGGACCTGGAGACCAACTGCGTGCACTCCACCGGAAGCACCACGACCGGGGGCGGGACTGCGCGCTTCGGGCAATACATCGGCGGAGCAGGTGCGCAGCAGCCAGGAAGCATGGACGGGTGCGCGACCGCCGGGCAGCATGGACGGCGGCGCGGGCTGTGGAAGTCAGTAGGCCACCACGACCGTTCGCAGTGCCATTGGTACTTGGTAGCGCCTAGCGTGAGATAGGCTTCGAGGCCCCACACCTCAGCTATGGAGTACGACAGGAACAGGCAGGGGCTGCGCGACGTGCCGGGGAGGAGTTCGCCACATCGCTCTTTTTATGAGTAGTAATATATAAGTGTATAAAAGAAACGATATCACATAAGAGAATGAGAGATTATCATAATATTACACTAAATCATTGAAACCAGGGCCACAAATAAACAACACAAGAAATAGACTCGGGCCTGCGTATGACTGGAACTCAGCGCCATCTTCACAACATCCTCATAACAACTTACTCTTTCTGAGCAACATTGTTGATATGCAAGGGTGAGCACATGTCGTAAGAAAGTGTGGGGAAAATATGAATGCAAAGGCTTAACAAGGAAAGGCTTACATGTTGACAGCATTAAGCAATTCAGTTGGTCCAATTTTATTAGCACCTAGTTACTATGATATAATTATATACCAACCCACATTAACATAAAGAGACGCCATAATAATATGGCAAGCATAACAAGAAAATCACAATTCAATTATATCTTCAAATTCAATAATCATGTGAGGGTCCAGGTCGTTCATGACCGTGAGCACAGCTAATCGATTAGTTTTACACTATGCAGAGGTTGTACATCTTTACCCACAAGACGCGTAAAAGTCTCGAAGAACTTTGAACCCAACCATGTGATGTCAGCCAAGCATCATACCACACTATCGAGGTGTGATTGCATCGGGACGTTACGAGACTTTTACAAGGTTTCCCTTGTAAGTAGTAACCCGCTATGGTTCCAAGCCGCAGCAGGGCATAAAACTCCCTAGCAAGTATCGTGTCTTAGCAAAGCCCAACTCCCGCCAGAGTAGGTATATACCTCATAGTATGCTTCCCCTTGCCCTTTCGATAAGGTTACCCCAAACTAGAGTCCCTAGTTATTTAGCCAAGATCAGAGCCATATAGTTCTTGTGGTTGTACTATTTTCCCGGGTGGTCGCTCCATGTTTCAATTAATCATTATGATCTTGTATTAACTAGAGGTACAACATAAAAGTAAATCAGATTCATCATTAATGTTCATGTTAACCACAATAACCCAGGTATAGCAGCTAAGATAAACGTGTGTTGACAAGGAATGATAATAAAGATTAGGATAAACCTTAATATGACTCATCAATATTAAATGCAAAGCATATGCAATGATGATTAAATATAGTTATTGGGACAAAAGCACAAGGACACACTTTCCTTTAACCATATTAATGTTGTTGCTCAAAATATCTTCAACTTCTTGCTCTTCAAAGATCTCGAATCATGTTCATATATCCTCCTCTTATCAATCAATGACACAAGCATACAAAGCAAACAAACAAGCAACTAAGAACAATACACCAATAAAAAAGCTTTAAAAGATCACACTAAAGGATAGAGGTCGATTCGATGGATCACCTGAATGCAAGAAACGCTGAAAACAGAATTACGGTTGACAAGACAAAGCTATCGAAAGATTATAATCTGGCAACAGGAGACTAGGTGCCAAATATATTTTAATTAGAAACTGAATATTTTGAGAAATACTCTATCTTAGAATTAAGCAAGTTACATTTTATTATAGAAAACATGTTACATTTTAAACATATTTATTTATAAACATTGAATTATAAATTATGCCAAATTAACAATTATATTGGAAAGACAATTATAATATAATTACACTACGGGGAAACTCATGATTGTCGCGCGTTATAATGTTTGACGTGCGCTTTCTATCAGGTGCACGGCAAAGCACCTATTTGCCGTGCGCTTTTTTAAGGGCGCACGACAAACAATTACGCACGGTTTCCGCTACGTTTGCCGTGCATTTTACGCTTGACGCACAGCAAACATCTGTGTTTGTCGTGCGTTCTAAAACCGGCGCACGACAATCCTTTTTTACTAACGGTCGGATCAACACTCCATCGGTGCCCTTCACGGATGTTAACCTTTGTCGTGCACTAAAAGAAAACGCACTGCAAAGACGCAATGTTTACCGTGCGTTTGTACTAGGCACACGGCAAACACATGCCTTTGCCATTCGTTTTCTTTTAGCGCACAGCAAAGGATTTTCAAAAAACGTCTTTTCATACCATCTTTAAATTTTTCCTCCACAAGTATATTACTTTGCACTCTATATTTCAATTATGTAATTGTCGGTGTTTTAGACCGACAAATCTACCAAGGGGGTACCCGAGGTAGTAGATTGTGCGGTGAGGATTGTGATCGGGAGACCGAGAACTCGAAGGTATGCGCAAGGACACGGGACACAAGATTTATACAGGTTCGGGCTGCCAAGGTGGCGAACCCTACGTCCTGTTTGGGGGATCAAGTATGGTGCCCTGCGCTTGGTGTTGGGTTGAGATCAGGTGCCCCGCCAGGTACCCGGCCTTCCTTTATATAGTCCAGGGGCGGGTTCCTAGTCGGTTACAAGGCAGGAGTCCTAGTAGGATTACACGGAACGAGTCCTAGTAGGATTACAGGGGAATTCTAATAGGAGTCCGTCTTCATCCTTCCTTGTATGAGTACCCGGGGAGTATGCCCGACAAACCCCCGAGCACATTGTAGTCGTGTGTAGTAGTTTGAGTAGTCTTTAAGCCTCTTCGAGTAGTTCTTGAGCGTCCTCGAGTACTGCTCGGAGAAGTCTTCAATAGTACTGGAACTGCCACGAGGCTGGAAGGTGGTCCAGCTCATCTGTCTTGAAGTCGAGATTATATGGAAGTGCGATTGCAAAATCGTACTCCATATGGAGTAGCCCTCGAGCCTTAGTTTGAGTCGCAGACTCTAGCTGAGGGTTAGTCTTGATTCCAAATCTTCCGTCTTGAAAAAATAGAATGATGGGTGTAGCATAGCAGCCCCTGATCCTTGAAATGATTAGGTAAACAATTCAAGGGTCTTCAGTGTTCGCGAAAGCCATCATCCGAGTACTCTTGCAACGTGTAACCCCCGAGATAAGAGAGCCGTATGAGCCACGTCGAGTAGTTATTGGTGCGGAGCCCCCGAGCTTGAGAGAGAGCGAAGCATGCTGAAGTTATCCTCGAGTAGTATGTTAAGTGCAGCCCCCGAGCTGGAGAGATTCCGAGTAGTAATTTGGCATCAAGCTGTGGAGCTTGAGAAGTAGAGCATGTTTGGATCACGGGGGCTAAAATTAGCCCGACTAATTTTAGCCTCTAACGAGAGCTAATCTTCCAAACGGGTGGGACTAAAGTGAGACTAATTTTAGCCTTGAGGCTAAAATTTGCTAGCTGGGGTGGGAGGAGCTAAAAGGGGCTAAAAGGGGCTAAAAGGAGAGGAGAGAGAAGTTAGAGGAGAGAAATCTGAAGTAATTAATGCTCTTTTAATGCAGTTTAGCCTCTGCTTCCAAACAGGGGGTGACTAAAGTTTTTTAGCCTGACTAATTTTAGTCATAGAGCTAAAGGTGATCCAAACATGCTCGTAGTCGTGCCATCTGCGCGGACTTTAAATGCGACCGAAGTCAACATTAGATGCCAGCGGAGCGGACTTTAATGCGACTTGAAAACCGAAGTCGACTTTAGTTGCCGCGCGGAGCGGACTTTAATGCGACTTGAAAACCGAAGTCGACTTTAGGATGCCGCGTGGAGCGAACTTTGGAATGCGACTTTAAAACATAAGTTGACTTTAGTTTGCCACGTAGAGCGGACTTTAAGATGCGACTATAATAGTCGACTTTGTGCCATGCGGGGGGACTTAAGATAAAAAAATTAAAAGCACTTTCCGGAAAGCCAAAGAGAATAAAAAATCAGAGAAAACAAATAGTTTTGCCGCCGGAGCAGGCTTAAGATTGCGACCGAAGACGGCTTGTGCCACCGGAGTGGGCTTGGGTGCGACCGTTAGCGTCGACTTGTGCCACCGGAGTGGGCTTAAGTAGCTGAGACATGGATTTCAGACCCAAGGTACTGTTGCTGCCGGAGCGGGCTTGAAGGTGCAACCGGAGTCGACTTGTGTACCTAGGTCATGGATTTCAGACCCACGGTACGGAGTGCGAGTACTTAGGGTACTTGGACCCATGGTACAAAGCGTGAAGACCACGTGCAGCTAGGTTCCATCATCGCCAAGACCCGAGGGCCACTTACAGCTAAGTTCCATCGAAGCTTACACACGTAGTATGCCACCGAATCAAGCGAAGATGCGACCGGAGTCGACTTTAAGTTGCCGCATGTAGCGGACTTTAGAATGCGATTTTAGAAGTCGACTTTAGATTGCCGCGCATAGCGGACTTTTTGAAGCTGCTTCCTTGGGATAGCCCCCGAGTTGATGAAGTAGGCTCGTGGTGACTTGATTGATATACCCCAAGAGTAGTCAACAGAGTGTAGCTCCCGTGAAAAACCGCCGAGAAGCGTACACGAGGGCATGTTGTCCTGCATAATGAGGAAAACAAGCCAAGGAAAGAAAACAGTAATCATTTAAATAAATGACTTAGTTGTTGCTGCCTGGGCATATTGTTGATGAAGCCGTGGTGGTCGGCGATGGAGTCGCGACGGTTGTTGCTGAAGTACACTAGTCAGAGATTATTCCGACTAGATGTTGGGGGCGTGACTGCCGTTCTCGACTAGTTTGGAAAACTAGTCAAGATGAATGGTCGACGCGATGCGACCGGAAGACGATGTCGCGGCAGCGCACGGCGTAGTCCAAGTATAGCCAGTGTTGCCGCGAGACAAGTAGTCACGACGCACGGTGTGGCTGAAGTAGAGCCAGCATGGCTGCAAGACGAAGTCGCGGCACACGGAGTAGTCGACGATGAGCCGCGTGACGGGCCGCGTGACGTGCCGAGGCACCCGGACGCGCGGCGTAGGTGAAGTAGTCGACGACGAGCGGCGCAATGAGCCGCGCGACGAGCCTCGCGCGATGCGGAGTAGTCGACGACGAGCGATGAGCCGCGCGACGTGCCGAGGCACCCTAGACGCGCGGAGTAGGCGAAGTAGTCGACGATGAGCCGCGCGACGATTCGCGTGACGAGCCGTGCAACGTGCCGAGGCACTCGGACGCGCGGCGTAGGCGAAGTAGTCGACGACGAGCCTGCGCGAGGCAGAGTAGTCGACAACGAGCGGTGCGACGAGCCGCACACCGTGCCGAGGCACCCGGACGCGCGGTGGAGGCGAAGTAGTCGACGACGAGCTTGCGCGAGGCGGAGTAGTCAATGATGAGCATGCGCGACGCGGAGCAGTCTGTAAGGAATCGGATGCTCGTTGTCCAAAGAGGGGGAGGGGTGAATTAGGAAACTAAAAACCTTAACCTATGGCTTCACTAAATTTACACAAAAGTAAACTAGAACATACTATCTAGATGTGCAACTAGGGTTGTTCTAGTGTGAAACTCCCATCCCAAAACAAGGTTTGCAACCGATAGCCTATCCTAGCATGATACTACTCTAGGAAAGTGAAGGCAAGCCAAGATTGCAATAGAGCAAATGCGGAAACGTAAAGGGGATGAGAGGAAGCAAACTCTTGACACGCGATTTATCCCGTGGTATCGGTAGGCACTAGGCCACCCCTAATCCACGTTGTTGAAGCACTCACACAAGAGTATTGCTTCCCGGCCACCAAGTCTCTCCCAAGAGCACCAACTTGACTTGCCACAAAGGCTAGCCACTTAGGCACTTGTCAAGCTCCCTTGGTCACCTTGATGTCGCCTCCACTAAGGAGCTTCTCCACCAAGGAAGGGGGTCTCCACGTCCCCGGCACAAAGTGTCCTCACCGCTCCACACCAAGCCGGAGGGTCGATGACGATTGCCGGTGAGCCACGTAGGCCCCAAGGCTTCCGGCGAACCTTGTAAAACTGGATTCACTCAAGAATCACCTCACAAGGCTGGCACAACCTTGCACTCACTCAGCTCTAAGCTAAGCCTAGCACTAAGCACATACACAAAGCATGTACTAGTCTAAGGATGAGCAATTAAGCACTTGGATGGATTGGATATGATCTTCAATGTGTCTTGAACTCTTCTGCACTTCCACACAATCCAGCAACCTCAAATGGGTGAGTGGAGGGGGTATAAATAGCCCAAGGCATCAAACTAGCTGTTGGCTAACGACCACTGAAAATAGTACCGTCGGATGATCCGACGCTATTTTTTCCAGGGCGTCGGTTCATCCGGTGCCCCTCCCACGTCACTTAGCCGTTGAGGTTCTGCGACACAAGCTGCTCGACGCTATGCACCGACGGTGCGTCGGATCATCCGGTGCTGAAGACCCCATGTCCAAGTCGCCTCTGTTAGCTTCCAACTAACCGTCGGATAGACCGACGCTTCACCTTGACCAAGGCGTCGGATCATCCGGTGCTGAAGGCTTTGTCTTGGCGCGTCTTTGTCTCGATTCAAACTGGGCGTCGGATAGACCGACGGTGTCCCCACTCAGACCGTCAGATCATCCGGTGCTACTGTCTTCGCTGCTCTTCCTCTGCAACTCATCCGACGCTACTAAAAAGCGGACCGTCGGTTCATCCGACGGTACCTAGGGTTTCACCCTGTGCTCCAACTCGTCCGACGATTGCACCGACGCTTGTAATTGAGGGACCGTCGGTTCATTTGACGGTGTCTTATCTTTTCCTTCTTTTTCTTCGCGTCTTCAACTTGGATCTTTGATTCAACTTAACATACTTAACATACTTAATATGCAATTACTTATAGCCTCCAAATATATACTAAGTCCTCAAATTTGCTGTAAGTAACCTAACATGTCCATGGTGTGTTAACTTGTGGCATGACATGTTAGCTTGGGCATGGTATGTTAACTTGTGCATGGTATGTTAACATGTGGTAACATCCATGGGACCTAGGAATGCCTACAAAGACATGCTAGACAATAAGGTTAGTCCCATTACTTGTGTTAGCATGAATCACCAAAATCAACTCGAACAAATGGCAAATGGGGCCATGTTCGCTACAATCTCCCCCTTTTTGGTGATTTATGACAACACAAGCAAAGCAAGCATAAATTTGCAAAAATTGACAAAATTAGAGCCACTTACACTTGCTTGGATGCTTACCATCATCCAAACTCCTCCTAGATCAACCTTCCCCCTTTTTGATTTTCATGTTCACATTCTCCCTTTTGGTCTCATATCCTTGAAACCACTTGTAAGCATCCTTGAAACCACTTCTGAGCTTAAGCCACAAGCTTGCTTTGGTCCCACATTCTCCCACTTTGGAATAAAATTTCCAAAAAGTCCCAAAGCAAAAGGGTCCAAGGAAACTAGCAAGTCCTATCAAGCATAGCTCAAGGAGAAATGTTAAATGCAAGGGAGAAAGCCGCATGAACCATGATCCATAAGTATGATATCAATGAAGATACCACATGTGAGGATAACTAAGGTGGATCACAAGGTCATGAGACTAACATGATACAACCTAAGCTCCCCCTAAGTGTGTGCACAAAAACGATACCACTTGTAAGGCAAGGGTAGTGAGAAACAAGTGCACAACTACACATTTGTAAGACAAGGAAGCTTAGAGCATATCATGCAAGGAGGTAGCTTAAAGGACAAGAGATAAGACAAATGGGTTCTTGTTACATTACCACTTGTAGATATCACTTGTAGTCTTTTGATCATTGCATACCTCCGGGGGATCATCCTCTCTACCTTGTTGGCACCACATTGAGATGAGCCACTTGGAAATGATATCGCTAGGTGACACCACTTGAAAGAAGCTTGCATAGAAGACACTTGGGGTACCACAAGGATTAGGAATGTATGAGTACATTGCCTTTGAACTTTATAGAGACATAAGCTCGCAAGGACATGAATCAATAGCATGAAGCTCATATTGCTATATTCACTCTTTTAGAGATGTTAGATCACATTGAGGGTAAAATAGCATTCTCTTAGAATGAATTACCGCACCGGAACGCATCGCCAAGGGACTACATAAGATAGGCTTGAAACAAAGTTAGTCCCATAACCAAACCATAGGATGAGCTCCCCCTAAATGTGTGCATTTAGTGTTTGAATCACCAACCAAATGTATGCGCATTGTTTATGACAACAAAAGGGAAGCTAACCCTATAGCTTGCTCATGATGCAAAAAGATATATATGAAAAAATGCACCATGAAAGAACAAGTGTAGCTTTCGTACACACTAGTCAATCCATGTAGGTTGCTCATGGGTTAGCACATGACACAAGCAACCTACCATATGTAAACATTGCAACAAATGCAACCTAAACAAGGCAATGGAGCTACAATGATATGAGAGATAGGTACTAGTTTCCATTACCTCAACCGGGGAACTTGGGCAACACATGTCCAATTTGCAAGCTTGGCTTATAGGCTTGAATCTTCTCATCTTGATTGTGCCAAGCCTCCCAAGTCCCCGAAGTCATGGCCTTCAAGTGGCCTTTGGAACCCAAACCATTTGAGGCCCCTTCATGTTGGTGATGACTTCCTTGGGCCCCCAAATGGGTTGGTTCCAACCCCGCTCCTCCTTCATCTTCCCAACCTTGTGTGCAACCACCTTGACATTTGCCTTCTTCTTGATGACGTAGGTGTTGCTCTTGGTCTTGTTCTTGCGGTTGGGCTTGGTGTAGATGAGGGAGCTCTTGATGATGGGCTTCAACTTCTTCTTTTCGCCCTTGTCCATCTTCTTGACAAATTAAGGGCATTTGTAGAACTTGTGCCCTTCTCCATGACACTTGTAGCAAGTCACGGTTGCACCCTTCTAAAGCTTCTTCACCATGAGATCACGGTTATCTTGAGAAGGTTGGACTTGGCTCTTCATGTCTTGAGAGATGTCCACTTGTTCTACATTGTTCTCTTGCCCATCAAGTTTGCCAACCTCTCTCGGAGCCATTTCACTTCTTGCTTGAGCTCATCATTTTCCTTGCCTATCAGGTAATCACATGTTTCTACAACAACATTCTCATGGCAAGATGGTGAGCAAGATTCATCAATTAAATCAATGCAAGAAGTTGAAGCATCTACCTTGGAGATAGGAATTGCACAAGGGATAGATGTTTCATCAAGCTCAAAGGAATTACTTGTTTTAGTCTCTTTGCTCTCAAGCTTAGATTTTAGCTCATCACACTCCTTGCTAAGAAATTTGAATTTGCACAACAAATGTTCATAATTTGTAGCAAGGGTTGCACTAAGATCATTGAGAGCATTCAGTTCTTTAATTTCATTAGCTTGTTTATCAAGCATTCCTTTTTTCTCATGGACTATCTCAATAAGATCATCAAGAGAGGTGGTGTCGGATTCTTCATCAGTTACATTGCTTTCCATACCTTGGGCCATAAGGCACATGTGTGGTGATGATGAGGGACCATGCATGAAGCGGGTGGTGAAGTTCTTTCTTGATTCATCGCTTGAGCTAGAAGAACTCGATTCTCCACCACTTGTCCACTCACGGACGGCAATAGTTGCTCTTTGCCTTGGTCTCCTTTCCTTGACCACCTTCTTCTTAGGCTTGTGCTCGATCTTGGTGAACTTGATGTGTTGATGATGACGCCCTTCTATCAAGTGGACGTTGTAGCCGTACATGTTGACTTTCTTCACATACTTGAAGATCTTCTTCACGTACTCGGCCACCATGGATTCAACCTCTTCATCACTTGAGGAATCTCCATCGTCACCATCATCACCACATCCTCGCTTGAGCTTCCATTAGTAGCCATCCTACTTAACATCTTCTCTTGTTGGCTTGAGAGAGCATGGCTTGTAGTTGGAGATGATGGTTCTTGAGGCTTTTCTTGGGGCGCTTTCTTTGACTTGGGTATTAGTTGAAGCTCATGTGCCATAATCTTGCTCAAGATATGAGATGGCTTCAAATCTTCAAGCTTCTTCTCGTAGATGGTTGCCTTCACCAAGTCATAATCGGGCTTCCGGAGACTTTGAAGGATCTTGCGGTTGATGTTCAAGTCCGTGATGTCCTTCACACCTAAAGCATTGATCTCTCATTGACAAACACATTTAGGCGTGAGTACATAGATTCGGCATTTTCATTAGCAAGTTGCTTAAAGCTATTGAATTCCTCAAGGAGACAACTGTAGCGTTCATTAGCAACTTTTTTTGAACCCTCATTTTGCTCCTTGATGGTTTTCCATAGCTCATGAGCATTTTCACAAGTATAAACTCTATTGAAAACGCCTACATCTAGTGAGGACAAAATGATACTCTTAGCAATTACATCAAATTGCCTTTCCTTTCTAGTACCATTTTTCATGTCCTCATCGGTGACTCTCCAAACATCAAGGTCATTTGCTTGGAGATAGGCCTCCATGAGAACCTTCCACCGAGGATAGCCCGTGTCATCGAAATGTGGAGCCAAACCTATGGTATCCACCCCTTTCGTTCCTCTATAGAGCAACTCACTAGGCGGTGAAGCCTAACCGAAATGAGCCGGTTTTCACAATTTACCAATCGAATTGGTGTTTCCTTGTGAAGGAAGTGAGTCCCGACTCTGATACCACTTGTAAGGAATCGGATGCTCGTTGGCCTAAGAGGGGGAGGGGGTGAATTAGGCAACTAAAAACCTTAACCTATGGCTTCACTAAATTTACACAAAAGTAAACTAGGACATACTATCTAGATGTGCAACTAGGGTTGTTCTAGTGTGAAACTCCCATCCCAAAACAAGGTTTGCAACCTATAGCCAATCCTAGCATGATACTACTCTAGGAAAGTGAAGGCAAGCCAAGATTGCAATAGAGTGAATGCGGAAATGTAAAGGGGATGAGAGGAAGCAAACTCTTGACACGCGATTTATCCCATGGTATCGGTAGGCACTAAGCCACCCCTAGTCCACGTTGTTGAAGCACTCACACAAGAGTATTGCTTCCCGGCCACCAAGTCTCTCCCAAGAGCACCAACTTGACTTGCCACAAAGGCTAGCCACTTAGGCACTTGTCATGATCCCTTGGTCACCTTGATGCCGCCTCCACTAAGGAGCTTCTCCACCAAGGAAGGGGGTCTCCACGTCCCCCGCACAAAGTGTCCTTGCCGCTCCACACCAAGCCAGAGGCTCGATGACGATTGCCGGTGAGCCACTTAGGCCCCAAGGCTTCCGGCGAACCTTGTACAACTGGATTCACTCAAGAATCACCTCACAAGGTCGGCACAACCTTGCACTCACTCAGCTCTAAGCTAAGCCTAGCACTAAGCATATACACAAAGCATGTACTAGTCCAAGGATGAGCAATTAAGCACTTGGATGGATTGGATATGATCTTCAATGTGTCTTGAACTCTTCTGCACTTCCACACAATCCAACAACCTCAAATGGGTGAGTGGAGGGGGTATAAATAGCCAAGGCATCAAACTAGCCGTTGGCTAACGACCACTGAAAATATTACCGTCGGATGATCCGACGCTATTTTTTCCAGGGCGTCCGTTCATCCGGTGCCCCTCCCACGTCACTTAGTCGTTGAGGTTCTCTGACACAACTACTCCGACGCTATGCACTGACGGTGCGTCGGATCATCCGGTGTTGAAGACCCCACGTCCAAATCGCCTCTGTTAGCTTCCAACCGACCGTCGGATAGACCGACGCTTCACCTTGACCAAGGCGTCGGATCATCCGGTGCTGAAGGCTTCGTCTTGGCGCATCTCTGTCTTGATTCAAACTGAGCGTCAGATAGACCAACGGTGTCCCCACTCAGACCGTCGGATCATCCGGTGCTACTGTCTTCGCTGCTCTTCCTCTGCAACTCGTCCGACGCTACTAAAAAGCGGACCGTCGGTTCATCCGACGGTACCTAGGGTTTCACTCTGTGCTCCGACTCGTTCGACGATTGCACCGACGCTTGTAATTGAGGCACCGTCGGTTCATCCGACGGTGTCTTACCTTTTCCTTCTTTTTCTTCGCGTCTTCAACTTGGATCTATGCTTCAACTTAACATACTTAACATGCCATTACTTATAGCCTCCAAATATATACTAAGTCCTCAAATTTGTTGTAAGTAACCTAACATGTCCATGGTGTGTTAACTTGTGGCATGACATGTTAGCTTGGGCATGGTATGTTAACTTGTGCATGGTATGTTAACATGTGGTAACATCCATGGGACCTAGGAATGCCTACAAAGACATGCTAGACAATAAGGTTAGTCCCATTACTTGTGTTGGCATGAATCACCAAAATCAACTCGAACAAATGGCAAATGGGGCCATGTTCGCTACATAGTCGATGACGAGCGGCACGACGAGACGCGTGATGAGCCGCGCGACATGCCGAGGCACCCAGACGCGTGGCGGAGGCGAAGTAGTCGACGACGAGCCTGCGCGAGGCAGAGTAGTCGACGATGAGGGCGAGATGAGCCACACGATGTGCCGAGGCACCCGGACGCGCAGCGTTGGCGGAGTAGTCAACGACGAGCCTGCGCGACGCGGAGTAGTCGACGACGAGCGGCACGAAGCCGCGTGACGAGCCGCGTGACGTGCCAAGGCACCTGAACGTGCGACGGAGGAGAAGTAGTCGATGACGAGCCTGCGCGAGGTGGAGTAGTCAACGACGAGCGGCGAGATGAGCCACGCGACATGCCGAGGTACCCGGACGCGCGACGTTGGCGGAGTAGTCGATGACGAGCCTGCGCGAGGCGGAGTAGTCGATGAAGAGCGGCGCGACGAGCCGCGCGATGTGCCGAGGCACCCGGACGTGCGGCGGAGGCGAAGTAGTCAACGACGAGCTTGCGCGAGGCGGAGTAGTGGACGACGAGCGGCATGACGAGTCGAGCGATGTGCCGAGGAACCCGACGCATGGCGAGGCGCAGTAGTCGACGACGAGCCTGCGCGAGGCGGAGTAGTCGACGACGAGCGGTGCGACGAGCCACTTGACGAGCCGCGCGACGTGCTGAGGCACACGGACGCACGGCGTAGGCGAAGTAGTCGACGACGAGCCTGCGCGAGGTGGAGTAGTCAACGACGAGCGGCACGACGAGCCGCGTGACGTGTCGCGCGACGTGCCAAGGCACTCGGACGCACGGCGTAGGCGAAGTAGTCGACGACGAGCCGCGCGACATGCCGAAGCAACTGGAAGCGCGACGTAGGAAAATTGATTCCGCTTTGACAGGAGCAAGGCGACTTGCTTCAATGGATCTCAGCGAGTCGATGAGTAGATTGATCTTGTTGACGAGGGTCCTTCGAATTTACCCGGTGGTGATGATCACCCATACCTGGCGCGCCAGCTGTCGGTGTTTTAGACCGGCAAACCTACCAAGGGGGTACCCGAGGTAGTAGATTGTGCGGTGAGGATCGTGATCGGGAGACCGAGAACTCGAAGGTATGCGCAAGGACACGGGACACAAGATTTATACAGGTTCGGGCTGCCAAGGTGGCGAACCCTACGTCCTGTTTGGGGGATCAAGTACGGCGCCCTGCGCTTGGTGTTGGGTTGAGATCGAGTGCCCGGCCAGGTACCCGGCCCTCCTTTATATAGTCAAGGGGCGGGTTCCTAGTCGGTTACAAGGCAGGAGTCCTAGTAGGATTACACGGAACGAGTCCTAGTAGGATTACGGGGGAATGATAATAGGAGTCCGTCGAGGAATGAAAATCCACGTGTGTTTGAAATATTTTTTAATTATATTAAATACAAATGGAGTGTGCCGCTTTGAAAATCCGTTTTTTATCCTTTGAGGAAAATTCAAAACTCGATTATAATCTTTGTCGTGTGTCGCGCTAGCTTTAAAACGCACGACAAACGGCAATTATTGTCGTGCGTTGACCTCTTAGGCGCACGGCAAAGCCTATGGCCCCACTTCTCCCCCAAACCGCTCCTCAAACTCACTGTATCTCCCAGATCGAGCCCGACTGCCTGCCCTTAAATTGACTACCCGACCGCGCCCTCGAGCCCCGTCCACCGCCGTGCCCGGCCCCTCGCTCCGGTGCCGGCCGCGCCGACCCCCGTCCCTCCGGTGCCCGCCCCCGCCCGCCCCTAGTTCCGGCGCCGGCCGCGCCCGCCCCCCTCATCCGGCAGACCCGCACCCGCCGCCCGCCCGCCCCCGCCCGCCGCACCCGCCCCCACCCGCTCCCCCGCCCTCCCCCCGGCGTCCCATCTCCGGCCCCGCCGCGCCGGACCCCGGCGCCCCCGCCTCGTCCGCTCCGGGCGGGTCCGGTGTCGCCTCAGGCGGCCCGGATCCGGCCCGTCCGACCGCCCACGCACCTCAGCGAGAAGGGAGGGGGGCTGCCACGATAGCCTAGGTTGTTAGGTGTTCTTTTCTTGCCCCCAATTAACCCTGTTGAAATTAGATTTTTTTGTTCCAGCTGTTGCATTGGATGCTATAATCTGACTTATTTGTTACTTCTTTCAACCTAACACATTAATCCTAATTACACAGGAAGGGAAGTAGAGGCAGGAGGAGGGGGGAAAGGGAAGGAGGGCAGGGGAGAATAAGGAGGAGGTGATGGAGATGGAGAAGAGGTAGGAGACAGCCGAGGGGGAAAAGGAGGAAGGGAAGGAGAGGGCAAGAGAACAAGGAGGAGGAGAGGGAGGCGGCAAAGGGTGAACAGGGAGGAGGGGTGTGCTCCGGCCGTGCTCAAGCACCTCGCTGCCTCGACACCTCACTCCATTCGATCGGTAATCAATGTCTCGACCTTTCTCGAATTTTGAGATTAAATTAGTATGATGACCTACACTTTCATAGTAGTGATGCATAAGTATGTTAGAATTATATCAAATGAGTATGAAATTTAGTTAAATTTAGTGATGCATAAGTATGTATGATTAAATTGGGGTACTTTGTTATGCTCAACGACAAAGTCAAAAAATGGCAAAATATTAGTGGCAAATCACTACTTCTTGTGTCCAGCCATCGAGTCATGGGAAGAAAATGTTTTTGTGGCCTGACCTTCGTGTCGTGGTTTCTCTTGCAAGTTTCGGAAACCTCACGGTACAGGGGAGGTGCTGTCAAAATTTTTAATAAATGCTAAATATTGATCTATTTTTGCAGGAAAGCTCCCATTGCGGTCGATGAAGGAGTAGGAGGAGGCCACGTTGTTGTTGCCTCGGAGTCCTCTTCAGGCTCTGTCTTGCCGCTCGCCCCGTTTCGTTGTCGAGTTACTAGGTGAGCAAGTGCAAATGCCCCTCTTCCAATTCATGTACCTAGATAGCTAGATCACCTAACCTAGTTAGGAGTATCCCGTTCGAAAGAGATACGGTTGGAAATATGCATATGCTTGCATATCTATGACCGTAGCTGTTTCGAGTTGTCCACATTTTTGGACAGCCTGAGGATGTGTAAATGGGTTTAGTTTCCATGGTCCGCTCCGATCTGGGACAGAGTTTCGGCTTCACCTTCCTGTTGTTCTCTGGGTACACAATCTCCTTTCTAGGACGTGTATTTGGAGAACAGCGGGGAGGTGCTGCCAAAATTTGGTTTAGGACCTATCTTTACCGACAGTAGCATGATAGATATCATGTAGAAGCATGCATGCCATGTTAACAAATCTTCTAAGTGTTTTGTTTCTTGCACTACCTTGTTATGTCTTTATATCACTGGTTAAAGGATGGATAACCGTGAGTGGATGTACACAGGCTGGAAGAATAAGCGTGATTTCTCCTATGAATTCGGGCGCAACGTCGATGATTTCAGTAAAAAGGCTTTTGACAAAGGACAATATAAAGCGCCGTGTCCATGTAGTAAGTGTGAAAATAAGTTAGAACAAACTCAACTCACCATGGGTAAACACATTATCACATATGGGTTTGTGGTAAACTATACTCGGTGGATCTGCCATGGTGAAGCACATCGTGCGAGAGACAAGGTTTTGAGGCAACGCATCGAGGAATTTGATGATGAAGCCGGGTGCGGAGACATGTTATGAAGGAAGCTCCAGAGCCAACCGCGAAGGCTTATTAGGACATGTTGTCTTCTGCACAGAAACCACTTCACGAGCATACCACGGTGTCTCAGTTGGATACCATAGGACGCTTAATGGCCCTAAAGTGTAAATTCGGAATCAATCGAGACGGCTTTACTGAAATGATGATAGTTTTTGTCTCCATGCGTTCGACAGATCACATTCTGCCACATAACATGTACGAGGCAGAGAAAATCCTTCGTTTACTTAAGATGCCATAAGAGACGATAGATGCTTGTACAAATGGTTGTGTCTTGTTTCGGAAAGACCATGCAGATGCAAAGTACTGCCCCAAATGTAAATCCTCTAGGTACCTGGAGGTAGACTCTAGTGATGGTCATAAAAGCAATCGGACATCCTGGTGAAAATCTTACGGTACCTCCCATTCATACAGAGGATCCAACGACTGTACATGACCGAGGAATCCGCAAAACAGATGACATGGCACAAAGACGGCGTACGATGTCGTCTCGATAACATGGTACATCCAGCCGATGCTGATGCTTGGAAATATTTTGACGACAAACATAGGGACAAAGCCGACGAAGCTCGAAATGTACGTGTTGTGTTGGCTACAGATGGGTTCAATCCTTATGGAATGATAGCTGCACCACACACTTGTTGGCCCGTGTTTGTTATCCCCCTCAACCTCATACTAATAAATGTATGATCCACACTTATTATATTAATATTTGTAATATGCAGTTATTCATACATTTTTTAGAGAACCATTTATCATTTTTGCTCTGTCAAATCGTATATCTTGACGTTTAGAAAATAAATCTCATTTCATACGAATGTTCTCGTTCCATATACTTTGTCCATCATGCAGAGGCAGTGAAATTCAATAATTTCCTTTTGCATTTTGTATCTCGATTTGTTTGCTTGCAGATGGCACCGCATGAAGATTAGTGCCCTGTGGGAGGATGACGAGCACAGGGCACCAATATCACTGGCTAGGGTCACCCAATATGAAGGTGCAAATTCACCTTCTTTATGCATGCAGAGTAAAATTAAGGAAGATGCATTTCGGTGAATGGTCAAATTGCTTACTGGCCTTATCACGAGCGTTCTGCAAGTATAATTTTCACTGCTTGGGTTTTATGTTGTACTCTATTCTTTTTTTTTGATGAAACAGGAGGGGAAGCCCCTACTGATTATATATTTAATTATAAGAGTAACCAGAAACATTACAGTAGATCAAGAAACAAAAAAAGTAAGGTAAAAAATCAAAAAAATTACACATAAGCGTCTAGCCATGTAGACATAAGATTTCTGAGACTAGCTTTTGCTCGAGAATAACTAGAGCAAATTCCTTCCGAAAGCAAGCCTTGGTCGACCGCAAAGAGGGTTGCAACCGTTGAAGATGAAGTTGTTGCGGGCCATCCAAATAGACCAACTCATGATTATAATGACATCCATAAAGAAGGACAGGTGAAGTTGCTGACGAAATGAAGTGAGAACAACAAAGGGGTCCCCAATGGGAATAAATAGATGTAGAGATGACCAGCAACTTCGTGCAAAATTGCAATGTAGAAAAAGATGCTCTAGAGTTTCCTCAACATGGAGATTGCAGGGAACGCATTTGTAGGATGGCAAGACTTGATTTCTGTGGCGAAGGATGTTTCTTGTGCTGAGCCTGTCCTTAAGTAGCAGCCAGAAGAACACTTTGTGTCGTTTTTGCACCGATGTTTTCCACAACCATTTATAAGCTTGATGAACCTGTCTAGGACCAATGAGATGAAGATACGCCCGTTTAGGGGAAAAGGAATGTCCCCATCTGTAACTCCAAATGTCAGCTGAGTCTGAGAGATCAATGCTATCCACAGTTTGTGCAAAAACCAACGCCTGATCAAAGGCCTCCTCTGAAAGTGGCAACTGAAAGAGGTTGCTTATGTCCATTGACCTCGCTTTGCTAAAAGAGATGAATTCTGATCTTGTAAAGGAGAACAATTGAGGATAAGCTTGACTTGGTACTGGATCACTCCAAGGATCATGCCAAAGGGAGCAAGTAGTGCCTGATTGAATTAGCACTGAAGCACAACTTTTGAATTTGCCTAGAAGCTTTAACATATCTCTCCACCAGAATGAACCTTTCAGAGTGTGGTTAGGCAATCTGCCATTTCTATAATATTTCTCCCAAACCAGATGAACCCAGGGAATATGAGCCTTATTGAAGAACTTATGAAGGTTTTTGAGCAGCAAAGCCTCATTGTGAATTTCAAGCTGAAGAACACCAAGCCCACCTTCATATTTAGGAAGGCAAACTAAATCCCAGGCAGCTTTAGGAGGAGTTTTGGCATTAATATCAGTACCTCTCCATAAACAATGCTTTCTATATTTATCAACCTGATGAATGACTGTTTTGTGCATCTTGAAGGTACACAAATGAAAGGTTGGCAAAGCAGAGAACACAACATTTGCCATTTGCAACCTGCCAGCTTGAGAAAGAAATTTGGAGGTACTAATCAACCTCCTTTCACACTTGGAGATGAGAGGCAGAAAATCAGCAACTTGTGGCTTAGTGGTGCCCAAAGGAAGCCCCAAATAAGTGAAGGGCATGGAGCCAATTGAACAGCCCAAAGTGTTTGCCAGAATGGACATCTTACTGTCTTCTATATTGATCGGGATCATCATTGATTTGCTATAGTTGACTTTAAGGCCAGTAGATGTCGCAAAACTTTGCAACAGACTCTTCAAAAAAACAAGCTGCCTAGCACAGCCTTCCATGAAAATTAGAGTATCATCAGCATATTGTAAAATGGGGAAGTCTGTAGAGGAAGCAAGTGGGATTGGTAACTTCAAAAGATTCAGCTCTTTAGCTCTGTTAAGAAGAGTTTGCGGAAGATCCGTCGCAAGCACAAACAAGAGAGGAGAGAGTGGATCCCCTTGTCTAACTCCTCTCCTAAAATGAAACGTTTTCCCCCGGAACACCATTTAACAAGATAGCATATGTACCGCAGTTGAAGATTAAAGACATCCAATGTAACCGGATGGCATTAAAACCTTTGTGTTCCATAATCCGCAACATGGTCCGATGTTCGATCCTATCAAAAGCCTTTTCAAAATCCAACTTAAGAATAATCAGTTCTTTCTTGGATTTGTGACAGAGATGCAGGTACTCAAAGGCCCAGGCAAGGCAATCTTGGATGGTTCTTGACTTAATAAAACCATATTGATTTTTGTGAATAATGCCTTGAATAACTCTTTGCAGCCTATTAGCCAGAAGCTTGGTGAGGATTTTAATGGATGTATTCAAGAGAGAGATAGGCCTGAAGTCTAAAACTGAAGATGGGTTATCAGTTTTTGGCAGAAGAATTACATGAGAACCATTTAAACTTCGAAGACAGACTTGCCCTGCATGAAAGTCCGCACAAAGTTTGTAGAAATCCTGCTTAATGATCGACCAACACTTCTTCACAAAATCAGTGTTGAAACCATCTGGTCGTGGGGATTTATCCGAGGGCAAACTGGCAACCACAACATCAATCTCCTCATGAGAAAAAGGTTCAGTCAGAGAACCCAGAGCTTCTGACTACTGGAGCAGCTGTTCAAGGTCAAAAAGCATTTCAGGAGAATCAGAAGTTCCCAATCTAACTTTATATGCTTCCCAAAGGAGGCAGCCTTAGCATGATGTTCAGTATGAGAGACCCCATTGTCATCTTGTAAAGAGGTAATCAGATTCCTTCTATGTCTGATTGTTGCTATAGCTTGGAAAAATTTAGAACCTTCATCTCCAAACTTGACCCATTTCAGAGTACCCCTTTGTTTCCAATATATTTGTTGCTGGCGCAAAAGAGAGGTATACTTGTCTTGAAGCACCACCCTAAAATTCCATTCATGAACTGTGAGGTCCCTATATTCTTCTAGAATCCCCAGAAGAATTAGCACACTTTTGACATTAGCAATGTTAACTTTAAGATTAGAAATCTGAGACTGCCAGGATTTTAGAACTCTCCTCAGGTTCTTAAATTTTGCTGAAAGAATTTTAGCTGAGTCTGTTTGAAAAGTGGGTACTGACCAGCCATGAGCAACTACAGCCAAAAAATGTTCATGTTCCAACCAATAATTCTCAAATCTAAAAATTGATGACTTGGGTATTGAAGTGTTGATGCTAACCACACAAGGCACATGATCCGATGGCTCCATAGAAAGGGAAGTGACAGAGCTGTCAGGGAAGTGACAGAGCTATCAAGGAAGCTAGTCGTCCAGGAAGCAGAAGTGAAGAACCAATCAAGCCTCTCTAATAAAGGAGAACTTTGCTTATTAGACCAAGTATATTTTCTCCCACGCAAAGGTAATTCAACCCAGCCCTGAGCACTTATGACTTCGTTAAACAACAAGATCTCTTGAATATTTTCTCCAGGTTTATTTCGTTATGAGGGCCTCTTATCATGTTAAAATCCCCTACAATAAGCCAATCTACCTCCCGAGCAATTTGGATATCCTTCAGCCGCTTAAGAAGGTTAATCTTTCCTTCAGATGTACAGGGCCCATAAACATTAGTCAAAAGCCATGCAGATTGGTCATGTTTGGAAAGAAATTCAATAGATATTGCATAATCATTGCTAAAGACAAGTGAGCCTGAGAAAAGAGAAGATTTCCAGATGGTAGTGATTCCCCCAGAGGCTCCTACTGAAGGCAAAAACTCAAAGGCATCAAAGCTGGAAGGGCAGAAATTTTTGATAAATTGAGCATCCAAAAACTGCCTCTTAGTTTCCTGTAAACAAATGACATCACAACCACTTTCTGAAATTTTATCTCGAACTGCTTCCCATTTTTCTTTGGCATTCAGACCTCTAACATTAACACTTTCCATTTTCTAGTTTGATGAGTTGTGTTCATGATAAACCAAAGGAAATAGAAGGAACCACATGAGTTGAGTAGCAACCATGTTAACAAACCAACCAAAGCATCCATCACAAGAGTAGGACAACTTAAAAGCACAAATATTACAGGCCCTCAAAATAAAGTTATTTGTACAAAGACAAGAGAGAGAACTATTCCACTCAGTTCTTCTTGGCCTTTTTCTTGTTTGCCGCCCGTCGTCATCATTGGGAACATCAGGATTGGTTTTACTTTTGCCTTTGGCTTGCTTCTTCCCACCAGGGGCAACAGCCTTTTTGTTCCTTGCCTTCGACAGCTTGTCCACTGTCAAATTATCAGGATCAATGTTACAGAAAGTGGCACCTAAATTTTTAATGACTGAAGGTGACAGAGTGGGGGTCCAGAGAGCAACCAAGACAACTTTTATTGATGCAAGGAGAGTTTTTGTAACCTTTGTGCAAAGCCTTCTGTCTCAAACTCCTTCTGGTGATGGCATCTTTCAGTTATGAAGAATTCCCCTTTTGAGCAGCCATATCAAGCAGTGTTGTGGACCAGGGACCTGACATAGGGGCAACTTTGGATTTTAGTTTCCCCGGAGGTGTAGCAGGGGACACTGTTCGCAGTTCACTGGAGAAGAGGGTTCATGTGGAGAAGAGGGCTCATGTGAGGACAAAGAGTCATCGGGTTCCTCTCGTACTGGGCATTATTAGAGCACAAGAACGGACTCAGTATCCAAAGCAATGCTTTTGGAAGTCCAAAAGGAACAGAGGATGACGAGGCCCCAGCCAGATGTTCCAGAGCCGAAGATGTGACAAATTGCTTGGCCCACTGAAAAGATTTAGGGCTCAAAAGCATCATAGTGAAGAAATCAGCCCATACTTTGGGAATCTGGACTGTGGAAGCCCCATCCACAGGAGCTAGGAAATTAGCCCAAAGTCTGATGGCCTCAGGGTTAGCTTTAAAAGCAGAAGAGCCTGAAAGGTTTGTGGGAGAAAGCCTCTGCATAAAAATTGGGTCTTGAGCAGGCTGCAAGAGTTCCACAAAACCAAGTTGTTCAAAGTTGTTACCCATCTGAGCCACAGCTGGTACATTAACATCTGGAGCACCCAATAATTCATGTTCCTGTATCTCATCAGGGATCAGCTGCAAAGGAGCCCCATTGTCCATAGGGATGAAGACATTAACTTCTTGCTGAACTGCTGCCAAGGGAAATGGTACATTTTCAGGACCCCCTTCTGAATCACTACTGGCCACAATAATGTCTTCCTCCATTGGCTCTGCTGGTTGCTGAGGTGGTTGTAAGAGCCATGGGATATCTTTAACCACTCCCAAATCATCATCAATCTGATCCAGAGGCTGGTTTAAATCAAAGTTCAAGGGTTGGGCTGCAGGAATAGCTTGAACAATTACTGCACCTTGATGGGCCTAATCCTCTTGGCCTTGAGGCCAAAGACCCCAACCTGCACCTTGCAACTCATGCGCTGGCCCAGGATGCTGCTGCTGAGCTGGCCTAGGATGCCGCCGGGGCCGCAACCGAAAAGGTGGCCATGTCCTGGCTGCCCAAAACCAAAGAAGTCAAAGAATTGAGGTTGAATATCATCAGGACCAGGTGGGATATCTTCATCAGGACCTAAACCACCTAACATTCGAGTTTGGATTATCTCAACTTGAATAGTCCAAGAATCACCATTAAAACCAGGCCCTTCAGTGCTAACAATGAACCAAGGAATTTCCTCCATGTTAACAACTCTGGCCTTGACAAGTACTCTGGCTATGTGATTAGGATCTTCTTCCCAGGCTATAATATGACCATGATCTCCCAGAAGTTTATTCATATGCACATCAGACCAAAAGTCAATGTTGGTCCCCAAAAGCATAAGCCAGACTTCATGGTTCAAAGTAACAGCTCTATGATTAACACCCATATCATGCTCAACAAAAGAGATAAATACATCCCCAAACTGATGTGGGCTGTTGTGAATGAGCTGATCTCTGTCATGAAAATAAACAAACTTGACATAGGCCTGACCAAACAGACACGGTTGGATAAAAGTGTAATCTACGCGAGCATGATTGCGGAGGAAGTCATGTAGCACATCGCGAATGTTGTTGAAGGCTACCTGATGCTGAGGAAGCGGGTTGATGGTGATAATAGCAACATCAGGATTGCGCTTAGCAGGCCTACCAAGGAGGACCCTGCTCATGGCTTTGCGATTGGGAACAACCACCCGTTGGAACCCCCGAGGGATGAAAGGCGCCGGGTCAACAAACTGGTACGCCATTGGAGGAGGATTGGAGCGTACTGAAGCAGGGTTTTCTTGCTGCGACTGTAGCTCAGGCTCCGGTGGCTCAGAAAGAGGGTGCGGGGAATGCGGCGGCGGAGAATGCTGGGCGAGCGGCGGTGAAGGCGGGCGAAGCTCAAGGACTACCCTGGATTCGGGAAGGACATCTTGCCCGGATTCAGCAGGCGATTCTGAAGGCGATTGAGCCGAGGAAAGGAAAGCACTCGATGGCAAGAACCAAGGTATTGAAGTTGAAGAGACAGGGGTGAGCACGGGTGGAGCTGAAGCGCTGGCCCCACTAGTCATAGACTTGAACCAGGTAGCCGTGAATAAAGGATCCCAAGCCACCGAACGAATCTGTGTGGAGAAAACCCCATCTTTGGAAAGGCCCGGGAACCGAGGCGGGAAACGACAAGAAAAGGCTACATGTCCCAACCGATAGCAGGCAGTACACCTTGTGCTCGAACGGCAGTTGGGCCGAGTGTGAAAGTTGGACAGACAACGAGAACAACTGGTCCGCTGAGTGGGTTTGGGCTTTGAATGCCTGTTGCCCAAAGGCACCGCATTTGCACCCGAGAGGAAATGAGGCCCATCCGACGCCACGCGATTTGAATTTTAGCCGGACGGTTTGAATTGACTGTATCACGCGAATGGAAACTCCCGCCGTGATTGGGGCGCCGAGGCGAAGAACACGGGAAATGATTTGGCTGAAGATTAAGATCTGGAACAGATCGGAAATTAAGCCTCGAGAACACCGATTTGGGCTTACCAACACTCCGAATTGGGGAGCGTCTACCCTGAGAAGCAGCAGGAGCAAAGGAATTCACTGGATTCACCGATTTCTTCTTCTTAGCAGGAACCCACTCAAAATGCGGTCCCGAATCCGAGGTGGAGGAGATGCGAGCTCGAGCCAGACCGTTTTCGTTCCAGAGGTGGAAGAAAACCTTGAAGGTATCACAAGCGAAAGACTTCAAAGCATAAACACGAAGGCCCACTTGCCGATCAAGAACAGTGAATTTGAAAAGCTGCTGTTCATGTTCAACTACTGAGTAGAGGTCCGCCGAACCACCAAGAACCGATTGCAGAATGAGGCCAACAGATTCCGACGAAAGGCGCAAACGAGAGCGGCTAAAAGCAGCGATGAGCCAGAAACTAGAACCCAGATCAGGGTTCGGGGAACAAACCGAGCGACCGAGAGAGGAGCGTACCTCCGAGGAGAACTTAAGGCCATGGGAGGGATCAAGAGATGAAGGATCCATCACGTGCCAACGACGGCGAGCGACACGTGCCAACGACGGCGAGCGAAGATGGGGGAGCGATGTACTCTATTCTCACCTGTTCCTATCTTCTATTGCAATACATGCAGTTTTCTTGATTTTTTCGAGATAGAAAAGAACAAAAAAATGCTGCTTCATTGCGCCATATGATTCATTATTATTGCATCAACCTGAACAGGAATAAATAGAAAGAACTTAAAGATTGAATGAAAATACTATGATGTTTATTTCAGTTTCTGGTGAGGTTTCGATGCATACCTTTCCATATATATAAACGTAAGTCGGAAAGCTCTGAACATGGAAAGCCAGAAGCAACTTTTTATGAGCTTCCAGCTTTCCACTTTTCAGAGGCATTGACTTTTGGATATATGGAAAGCTAGCTGTGGAAAGCTCCCAAGAAGCTCAAACAAACAGGGAGTCAATCATGTACCTACTCTTTTAGCCTTCCAAAGCACGAGAAATTTGTCTATAATTGAAGTAGTTTTAATTATTTCACATTCTTGTACTATAGTCTATATTAGCAAGTAGAGTAAATTATTTTCTATTACTAAAACCAGCATATAGGCCAGCCTAAAAATAATATCAGTTTCTAAGTGTTCATATACTTAGGATCAGAACTTTTTCATGGAAAATCAGAATATTTTTACATGTAACTATGTAAAAGTAATGCTGAAAAGTGAAGTGCACTTAATTAGGAAATCACCAATATTCAAGTATGTCATAATGGAAAACCATGTATCGCACTACCTCATATTAATGGATAATACAACACTTAAGGCAACAAATAGTTTTAGCCCTATTGTGGTGTTTTATCATCATGAAAGCCAGAACAATCCAGGAATTGAATGAAGTGTGTTAGATTGTTTTTATCATTTTGTTATATTTCAATTTCAAAATCTTTGGCTAATAGATAATGACATGCTAGGTGGATTGTGCAGCTGTTGATATTGGTGCGAAGGGCACATTTGGCTTTTGGAAAATAGATGATGTTGACAATAGCTTCTGTACACAACCATTTCTTGTTAAATATTCTAGGCAAGATATTTATCTATCAGTTATGGTATCTTTCTACATACCCAACAGTGAAGATGAGGTTGAGTGTTGCAATTTTTTTCCTTCTGTTTAGGAATCGAGTTTACTTTAGCCTGACCTGTATTCGTCCTCCATTGTAGGGTCCAGCAACTTCTTCCGTTATATTGAAGTTCGAGCTTATATACATCCCGACATTGGGAAACGGGTGGTGTGTATGTTATTGTGTTATTTCACATCCCTAAACATTTTGATGTTTCTTGCAAATTACATTTGCACCCAACATTACATTCCACATTCATCTCTGAAAAGCTTGTTCCCTTTTGCATCATAGGACTGAAGTTCAAGATTCAGGTGACACAGATTTGGTTCCAATCCATGAATTTAGGATCCCACATAAAGCACTACTGGGTTTACACTCATATTGCCCTGTCCACTTTGATGCTCTACACTCTGCTCTTGTGGACCTGACTATACACATAGTGTACCTGAAAGCTGGTGTGACCAAATCACCATTGAAGGTACACAGGTTTGTGATTCTTTATATTTTTTAGACACAATTTCCATTACAGTAGCTTTTGTGATGTTGATTTTTTAACAAACATTCACAGTACTTAGACATTTAATCAAGCATCTGCTGCACTGATACATATGTATGCCGTGCAAATAGACAACAGGCATTTAGTCATGGACATGAATAAATTGCACTTTGATCCTTTTAAACTCTAATCAAATTTTATGAGTAAAACATGGTATATAACATGCAGTCGATGGAGCAAAGCTTTGGCTCAAAGTCATATGATATTGTGAAGGCGTCACTAATTTCTAGGGAAATACTGCTTGAGGGAGTGAAGAAGATCAGTAATGCTATCGGTAATGCTCTTGAGGATTTAGATGGCACTGATTTAACCCTTGGTAAATATGAGACAATTCAGCCATCAAAGTCAGGCTTGTCTACTTGCAGTAAAGGGAAATGTACACCCACAAAGTGCACTACCCCCCAGCTGACTAGCATCTTACGAGATTTTCTTGAGGTATGCTTCATTTTACTTGAAAAATGCTTACTCATTTAGAATATTTTGTATTGATTGGATGCATTTTCTCACAACTTATTTCAGAGTTCTGGTGTTATGGTAGGAGACACTGCTGTTGATGTGATGTTGTATACTCTATCCGAGGAAGAACTGTTTGAGCTATTTCAAATTATTAGTAGCCAACTATCTTTTATATGGAATGAATTCTTAAAATTCCACAGGTGAGTTATCTTCTATCTTGCATCCCATTTTAGAAGATGGGTGTTTTTATTGTTCTTATCTTTCTTAGTCTTGTGTTTTTTAATTCTTTTGGTTCTTCCATCATATTCCACCAAAATTTTGTGGGTCCAATGCAGGACACATAGAGTCAAGATATTGGATTATTTGCATGCTATTTTGGATTTTGATCGGAAATCAGAATGGTCAATATGGATTATTCACTCAAAAATTGATATTCCACATCGCTACTTGAGAAGCATGACTGACGATTCTCCTCGTCATGGCCATTTGCGTCGGATTTCCAGTTCACGGAAAGTCCACCTTGATGTAATTATCTACTTTTGAATGTTTACCGTCTATTACTTCTAATTTTTATCTGGAACCGCACTGACATGCAATATTTTTTTGTTGATACATATTTGATGGTTCCATTTACTGCAGCCTATGCAAAATTCGATGTCACAGGCTGAACTGCACAGGAAGAGTATAGCACAAATGAAGGTTGGTTTTCTCTTCAAGTCTGGACTCTGGAATACTATTCAACTTCTAATCCTTATGTTCCTCATAAGAGAAAGGATACTGATGAAAAGCATACTGCAGATTAACACGCAGTCCGTTCAAGATATGCATATATATGCTGATCCTTCATGTATTCCTGTTGTCCGCATAGAACAACATGTCATGGTTGTTCCGCAACACTGTTGTAGCAAGGATTTCTTTTCAGATGCTTCGGACCCAGTGGGTACTATGCTTCCAGCTCAACTACAAGGAAAATCTTTGGAGAAGAAAGCTAGCATTTCCAAGAGTGGCCACATGTTACGAGCTGTCATTTTTGTGCATGGATTTCAGGTAATCTTCGTTGAACTGGTACTAGAGTTGTTTCAGCTGTATCACATCTGCAACATATCTTGTTGACACTTCTGCTGATCCCTAAAATAAACAGGGACATCATTTGGATTTACGCCTTGTTAGGAATCAATGGCTTTTGCTTGATCCTGGAGCCGAATGCCTACTGTCTCAGATAAATGAGGATAGAACATCTGGGGATTTTAAAGAAATGGGTAGAAGGCTTGCTAATGAAGTAGTGGCATTCCTCAAAAGGAGAATGGATAAGTATTCCAGAAATGGAGGCTGCCAGGAGATGAAGATCAGTTTTGTTGGTCATTCTATTGGAAACATTATCCTCAGAAGTGCCCTCACAGGTATAGTCAAACTGGCCTTCTACAATTCTTTCAGAATTTGCTCTGTATGTGATGACTAATCTGTGCATTCCATTTCAAAAGAACCCAAATTGCAGCCATTTTTGAAGAATTTATACACATACATGTCGATATCGGGGCCTCACTTAGGTTACTGGTACAGCTCAAATTCTTTGTTCAATTCTGGCCTCTGGCTTATGAAGAGGCTCAAGGGAATGCAGTGCATGCATCAGCTCACTTTCAGTGATGACAACGACCCACAGAACACATTCTTTTACAAGCTGTGCAAGGTAACATTAAATTTGGCATGAACTCGTATCAGTTAAATCTGAACTACTCTGTCGAGAGTCAAATCACTTTTTATTTTGTCAGCTGAAGACACTGGAGAACTTTAAGAACATCATCCTGGTATCATCACCGCAGGTACTGCAAATGTTTAGATATTCCCTTCTTTTTCCACAAGCTTATCAAAATCGAACATATTTTGTTTCGTAATTGCTAGGATGGCTATGTTCCATATCATTCAGCAAGGATCGATCTCTGCCACGCCGCGTCATCAGATAACTCGAAAAGGGGGCAGGTGTTCACTGAAATGCTCAACAACTGCTTGGACCAGCTCCGCGCCCCCACATCCGAAACACGGGTGTTCATGCGCTGCGATGTGAATTTCGACCAGTCCGCCCAGGGAAGGAACCTGAGCACCATGATCGGCAGAGCTGCCCACATAGAGTTCCTGGAGAATGACATCTACGCCAGGTTCATCATGTGGTCCTTCCCGGAGTTGTTCCGGTGATGATGTGCTCTTGGAGTCTGGACTCTGGAGTGCAGAAATGTAGGCGACTGATAGAATGGCATGGCTTATATACTTTAGAGCTAAAACACTGGAAGATTACATTCCTTAATTATTTTGCGCCGGTGAGCTCAAAATTTTGTTTCGATGAGTGAGTGGTTAGCACACTAAACTTAGTAAATTACAGCCAGTTTGGCTAATACTGGTGTAAAAAGAATAAGGGGAAAGTCCCCATGTTCATCCAATTTTCATACTAAAACTAAACCACACAACTCCACACTAGTTTTGATCCGACTCAAGCACAGTAGTTGGATTTAACACAGATAAAAAGAAAAGTAAAAAAATTGACAGCATTGAAGCACAGTATCAATCTATACTGGGCAGATCTACAGAGATCCAGCCCAGAGACAATTCATAATAGTCTCTAGTTTTTTTTAAGAAAAAAGAAAGTCTCCAGCATTGTACCAAGCACCAAGATGGCAACACATCAGCTCGTATCAATGCTGTTGTGCCGATTGTCAAATACAAACATATACACAAACTCTTAATAAAAAATCAAGTGGCAGCATCTTCTAGCAAAGCATTTATACCCATATATGCTCCTAGCAATACAAAGGCAATCCGAAGGTTATTTGAAGTCAACAAGCACAACGTAAACTGTAGCTTCGGTTAAGATGTAAATTGCTTTGGGTTGTGGAAAGCCAACACAAGGCACAATATTTGAATTGTTTTTACCTAACAATGTACAAAGATGAAAATAATTTTCATTAAAGTTTCTTAACTGGGTGTTGACGCAAAATCTGCACCTCACGCCAAGCACACAGCAAGCCGAAAAAAAGCTGGCTTCACACGCGAAGAGGTCACAAGACGTGCCAGTCAATTTTCCCTGAAAATTGAAAAAAGACAAAGTAGTTAAATTCCAAAGCTTGGAACTTCGGTGGTACCGGACAGTTACATATTTACGGCTAGGAAGCCAAATGAGATGACATATAGCTATAAGGAGCTATCTCACAAAGAACCGAAACCATTCGGGGCTTTAAAATGTAAAAGGGTAACATAACCGAATAGATGACGTAAGCATGACGATAGATCAGTCTTTATTTAGATAAAGATTACACGTGCGCAAGGTCGTGACCGATCCTCGTGATAAACAACGATAACAAAATGAAGTAAAAACATGGTCATAAATATGTAATAAACAAGCATGCATAGGTCCAAAGCACTAGTCTACCGCATGTCTAGATACCTTAAAACCCGTCAAGTATGATACCAAACAAATCTATCCACCGCATGATACAACTTGCTTTGGGATCATACCACCACCCACAAATAGATCTATCCACCGCATGATACAATCTAAATATGGAAAGCTAAAAGCACACGATATTCAAGACATAACTTATGAACATGTTTCACTACTGAAAGCATAACCGAATACGGCTGGACAGCCGAATCGGGGTCCATGAAGAAGGAACGAGCATTACCAAACAAGATAAATCTATCAGATTGAGTCAGAAATCTAATCCACCGGATGACTAGCTCTAAAACAACCCAAAAACCTGCATCTACCGCGTGATACACAGTTCTTTCAAGATTTATATGAGATCTGGTAAGCCTGAACCCACAACACGTAACAACCTAGATCGAATCGGTTTCGGCTATTAAAGAACATGTGATCCACGTGTTGTTGGAGCTATGGGTACGAACTTGAATCACATAAGGATCATCCAAGGGGATAAAGCCGATCCAAACCAATCTAGATTAGGCAAAAAGGTGTTACACGAATTTAAACATAAAGTAAGAACTCGAAGTAACACGGGGTAACTTAATGAATCTATTGAATCTTGCCAAAAGTCAATAGAGCCGATAACTAGCCTCAAGCTAAATCTTAGCCTACCGCATGGCTCATGACCTAACAAGAAACTTTCTTGGACCAAGCTTGAATCTACCGCATGACACTAAGCATGGTAACAAGACTACTTGAATCAGATCTAAATCCACCGCATGATACTAGACATGATACAAGGTTGCCGGTACTCACGGAGGTCGACGGATCGATGAACCCTCTCGAAGAACTCGACGACACGATAAGGGACTCAAGGGTTTGGCGTAAAGCCGGGTTGTATTGAAAATGTTTCGAATATCTGTTACATACATTCAGGGTTCATATTTATACCTTGTTAAGCATGACCTCGAATGGATTCGATACCTAATTTATCTCTAAATGTGATCGCTTATCCATTCATCTGTTCTTTCCGCTCGGGCCACGTCACCACGCAATCCCGCAAAATCAGCGCAACAGTCTCCTTGCCGAACGGAAGTAAATTGCCGACCGCGGACTCTTCTGCCGAATTCATCTGAAGAAACCTTCCTTCCGCCGAACGGACTCTTCACCGGGTTGGACCCACAAGTCAGACTCCTTACCAAATTTTGGTGTTAACGTATGCCCCTTCAATTACGGGATAAAAGTGATTTTATCCTGGAATTGACTCTAGCCATCAACATCTTCAAATCAAATCTGTTCAACACCCGTTCTCTCTCTTCGCAATCCGTCGGAGTCTTCGTCCAGATCCAAACCCTAGATCCCCTTTTTCTGAGCTCAAATCCTCAATGGCGGGTGAAAATCAAGCTGCTCAGGTAAATTCCTCCACCAGAAGCTTCATTCGGCACTTAGATTTTCAATTTTTACTTAAGATTTCTTCTCCGCTTTCCTCATGAGCTCTCTACTGAACTTTTGATTCGCACCGAGGCCAATTTGACATCCTACTTCCTTGGTCCTGTGGGAGTTTCTGATCCTCGCGAATTCATTGCAGCAGAATCCCAAAGGATCCCCTTTAAAGCAGCTTTAACTAAGCCTCTCCCCGTGGCGGGGACGCCTTCAAGAACTGGCCTTTGCCCCCAATTGCGGGCTGGAGGAATTGGTACAAAAGAATTCTTGCAGATAAGAGCATCAGGACCCAAAACTGGGATACCCTCCGCATTGCTCAATGCTTGGAGCTGTCTTTGGCCGATACCCCCAAAAACGAAGATCTTCTGATAGCGGCTTGCCACTTCTGGTCAAATGGTGTCAACGCCTTCTTCTTTGGTCACGGCCCAATGTCTCCAACTCTGGCCGATGTATACATGATTACCGGCCTTGACATTACAGGATCTGTCCTGGGATTTCAAAGGTTCCACAAGACAGACAGGAGTGAAACCAGGGAGCGGATATAAAAATTATATCCAGAATCACATGAAAGATGACCCCCTTGGTGAAGTTGAATACAGGGCATTCCAGAACATGTGGCTATGCAGGTTCATCTTCTGTGGTAAAGCCAACGAGCCTACTCTGAATCATATTGTAATGGCCACCCAATTGGCTAGTGGTAAGCGCCTTCCCCTCGGAAAATACCTTTTGGGCAGTGTATATCACATGCTTCATCAGACCGTCACCCAAATGTACACCAGCCAGAGGATAGCATGTGTCAATGGCCCTTGGTGGTTTGTACAAATGTGGCTTCAACTGCACATGCACCAAATTGTTGGTGTTGACCTCAACACCCGGTTTTTTCCTTCATCCAACTATCATGAAGGGGAAACTCAGATTACCAGAGGATGTCACACCTACGGAGAAGCTGCTTCCACTGTGTCCTAATGTGGTCTCGTGTTTTACCTCCTCTCCGCTTTTCCTCTTTCAGCCTTGATCTGCTCCCTGAGGAAATCATCGGGACCGAGGACGTACCTGAGTACATCTCCTCTGATTCTTCCCTTGAAGCAGAGGATGCTACGCTCGAGCAGAGAACCAGCCATCAACTGCGCCTCCGCGTTCGACACTTGGAGCATGACCTCCGGGACGTCACTGCTCATTGCCAGGCCGAGCGCGAGCGTCGCATGGCTTTGGAGGCATTAGTAGGAGGTAAACATCTCCAACTCCTTCTTGACTCCGTGCTCACATCTGAGTTTCTTGCCCCTAATGACCACTCCTCTGTTTCAGATGTCTCCGATAGGTACAATAACCTAAAAGCGGCTTGGGGACGCCTTGGTGGAGGCAGCCAATAGTGGTCACCCCCACGCATTCCAAGTTGCCGTCACGGTGGTCCTGGAGCAACTGAAGAGGGAGCAGCCGAAGAAGCAAAGAAAAGATTAAATCATACTTTCGCTTCTTTCTCCAGGCCTTCTGCTTCCCGCCTCCCCGAAGTCCTGATCACCAGGGTTGTTGGATGTAAACCTGCAAGAAGCATTTGTAATGTAGTTTTGTGCTAAGGGCAGTGCATCTAGGCACTGGACATTCCCTATGTTTGAGGATTTTGTTCTGAAGGCGGCCTCGTTCTTGAGCGCCGGCTATTCCTGTATCAGATGCATGTAACCCCAATGCTGGTGATCACCGATCAATTTCAACACTAGGATAATATTTCTTCAAATATCTTCCATTTATTGCAGCGGAAAATTCTTCTCCCAGCAAAGTTTTCAACATGTAGGCATTACCAGGCACACATCCGACCACTTGAAAGGGTCCTTCCCGGTTAGGGGACCATTTGCCGAATTCATCGTATTTGGTTCCAATCGGCAGTAACGCTTTCCAAACCAAATCTCCTTCTGCAAATTGCCTAACCTTTACTTTCTTGTTATAATACTTGGCAACCCGCATCTTGTTCTTTTCGATATTCTCCAGGGCCCTAAGACGGATCATGTGTAAATCTTCTAACTCATCCATCATTAAGCCACTGTAATTTTTGGAGCTTAAATCTTTCTGCAAGACCACTCTCCTAGAATCTGATTGTACCTCCCAAGGCAAAACCGCATGGTGCCCATAAACCAATTCATAAGGAGATGTTTTTGTAGCTCCATGAGGGGCCATTCGGTAAACCCATAATGCTTCACTGAGTACTGAATGCCACCTCCTTGGCTTCTGGTCAATCTTCTTTTGTATAAGCTTGATCATGATCTTATTAGAAGCCTCTGCCTGACCATTAGCTTGGGCATAATAGGGAGAAGAATTAAACAATTTGATTCCCATGCTTTCGGCAAACTCCCCGAACTCCAAGGACACGAATTGGGCTCCCCGATCGGTTGTGACCGTTTGAGGGATTCCAAACCGATAGATGATGTGTTCCTTGACAAATTCAACCATGTTTTCTCGACGTCACCTTCTTCGGTGGGATTGCCTCAACCCATTTGGTAAAGTAATCGTAGCCAAAAGCACGAACTTATGCCCCTTGCTAGATGGTGGATTAATCGGCCAATCAAGTCTCTACCCCGGCCCCCGAATGGCCATGGCTTGATGATGGGATTTAATGCCGATGCGGGAACTCTTTGAATATTCCCAAACCTCTGGCAGTCTTGACATCCCTTGTAATACTCAAAGCAGTCCTCCAGTATCGCTGGCCAAAAGCACCCAGCCTGCCTGATAACCCATTTCATGCGGTAGGCCGATTGGTGTGCTCCACATATCCCATCATGCACTTCACTCATCATCCTTTTAGCTTCTTCTGGACCCAGGCATCGTAGCAACACCCCATCTAGCGATTTGTAAAATAAATTATCATCCAGAAGAACAAATTTTATGGCCTTGTACCTGAGCTTCCTAGATACCTTTCAGGATGGATCCCTCAAATAGTCAACGATCTCTTTTCTCCAATCATCCTCTGCAAGAACTATCCCCATCGTACATATCTCTGCGGCAAATGCTCCTTGATTTTCTTTATAACCGGAAGTGCTTTGAGCCAACCTGTTCGCTTCTTCATTATGTTCCCTAGGAATATGCTGTAGAGTTACCAACGGAAAGCCCTTCAAGATTTCTCTGCATTCTTCGTAGTAACTTCTCAGCGCATCACTTTTACATTCGTATTGGCCGTTCAACTGCTTTATCACTAACTCTGAATCTCCATACACCTCAACTGAAACGACCCCGGCTTCTCTCAAATATTGAAGCCCCCGAAGCAATGCCTCATACTCAGCCTGATTGTTTGTAACAGTGGGTTGAATAGGGATGGCAAATTCAAACATCTCACCTCTGGGTGAAATTAACAGAATCCCTACTCCTCTACCTTTGCCACACGATGATCCATCAAAAAACAAAGCCCAAGGAGTAATTTCAAGCAAATTAATTGATGGATCACGATGTTCAGTTATAAAATCGGCAATGATCTGACCTTTTATAGCCTTTGCCGATTCGAACTTCAATTCAAACTCCGATAAAGCCAAGATCCACTTTCCAATCCTGCCATTCAAAATTGGCATAGATAACATATGTTTTATTACATCAAATTTGGAGTATACAACGCATTCGGCATTCAAAAAGTAGTGCCGAAATTTTGTACACGAGTAGTACACGCATAGGCACGGCTTTCTCTGTACCCGAATACCTGGTCTCAGGATCAAGTAACTTTCGGCTAAGGTACGCTACTACCCGCTCCTTTCCTTCGAACTCTTGAATAAGGGCCGATCCAATGGTTTGGGTATCGGCCGCCACGTACAACTTGAAAGGCTTGTTCAACTGCGGAGGGACCAGTACTGGTGGCTCCTTCATATACTGCTTGATCTCGTCAAAAGCCTTTTGTTGTTCGTCACCCCACGTGAACTTCTGATCTTTATTAAGCTTCAGCAATGGAGAAAATGACAAAACCTTCTGTGACAGATTTGAGATGAATCTCCTTATGAAATTGATCTTGCCGAGCAGTGATTGCAATTCCTTGAGATTAGTTGGAGGGACAACTTCATCAATGGCCTTCATGCTTTTCTTGCCAACTTCAATCCCCCGTTCGTGGACCAAGAATCCCAAGAACTCTCCAGCTGATACCCCAAAAGCGCATTTGTTTGGGTTCATCTTCAAACCATGCTTTCGGGTGCACTCCAAGGTTCTCTTCACATCTTGCAAATGCATGTCATGATTCAAGGACTTGATCACGACGTCATCAATGTAAATTTCAACAAATTTGCTGATCAACTCGTGGAAGATGTAATTCATGGCTCGCTGATAAGTTGCACCGGCATTCTTCAACCCGAATGTCATGACTATCCATTCAAACAGGCCTATATGACCAGGACATCTGAAGGCCGTCTTTGATATATCCTCTATTGCCATAAAAATTTGGTTGTATCCCGCATTACCATCCATGAAACTGATAACTTTGTGCCCAGCAGCGGCGTCAACCAACAAATCGGCAATAGGCATGGGGTAACCATCCATCGAGTAGCTCGTTTAAATCCTCGAAATCTATACGGACCCTCATCTTTCCATTCTTCTTGTAGACGGGGACAATATTAGAGATCCACTCGCATATCCGCATGGCCGAACGAAGTTTGCATCAAGTTATCTTTCCACTTCTTTCTTCACATCGGCCAATACTTCATCTTTGTAGATTTTCCGGGGAGGTTGCTTGTATGGTTTAAAACCGGATTTGATTGGCAACCGATGCTCAACAATGGAACGGTCCATCCGGGCATCTCGAATAATCCCAAGAGAAGCAATCTTTATATTCCTTAAGCAACTTGATTAATTCCTCCTCGAAGCCCGATTGCAAGTTTGCGCCGATGAATGTCGGCCTTAGTTTGTCACCATTTCCGATGTGAATTTCCTCTAATTTATCGGCCCGACATGAATCCTCGCCCCAACTTGCCATCGGTACCATCGACGGGGTTATCCAATAAAAATTGCTATAAGAGCCGACTGCTTGAATCGGCCGTTGATCGCCGCCGATGTGCTCAACGAGACCTTCTCCCCGCTCTTTTCCCCGAGAAACGATCAATACCTTGGTATTCCCAGAAAGCTGGTTCCACATTCGCAACTCTCACGGAATCGTCCGCCTGGACTACCTCGATATCGTCATCTACCCATTGGATGAGCTGCTGATGCATGGTAGATGGGACGCAACAGTTGGCATGAATCCAGTCCCGTCCAAGCAGTAGGCTGTAGGCTCCTTTACCTTCGATGACGAAGAAGGTTGTGAGCAGTGTTTTAGACCCGATCATCAGATCCACGTGAGCGCACCCTTTGGTATCTGAAGGATTCCCGGCGAAATCGTTCAGAACTATGCTTGTGGGTGTCAAGTCGCCAGGGCCCATGCCAAGTTTTCTGAAAGTGGTATACGACATTACGTTGACTGCTGCTCCACCGTCGACAAACATCTTGGTCAATAGCTTGCCATTGACGTATCCTTTCAAGTACAGCGGCCTCATGTGTCGATTTTTGGCTGGTTTGTCGAAGACGGCTTGCTTGGCTAGCACCGGGGCCGCGCCATCAGTCCCTCAAGCTGCTCATCGTCCAGGGACGCTTCTTCCTGCACGACCTGATTAGCAGGAGCCATAAATTCATTTGGCAGAAAATATACCATACATGCCAGCGCCGAACGGTTTGATCCTTCAGGTTTATCCTTCGGACGCCACACCTGTCTTGTCTGGATTCCGGCCTGCCTCAGTTCGCGGTTCCTCAAGCGTTGAACCCTCTTTTTCTGACTTTTTCTTAGGCCAGGCGGGCACCATTGCCCCTTTTGCCAGATGTATTCGTCCTCGTCTTCTTCCTGATCAGCCCACTTCAAATCAGCTTGTCTCTTCCTGGGATGATCAATGATTTCAATTTTTTGACGCCGATCCTCACTAGGATGTATCCTTCCAATTCTTTCATGGACGGATTGGCGATTGGCGATCTCTCCGCCTATATTCAAAATATCCGTCGCCGCATTCGGGACGTTTCTCGCCGTGGGAAGTTTCAACCCTTCGTTCCAGCAGTGCCTGAAGAATGCGCACCCCCAGTGCGCGCGCTCCTGCTCACGCGTATATTGCTCTAGATCTCTCCTGCGCGCTTCTTCTTCGGCCCTGCGCTTCTCCTCTTCGTGCTTTCATTTCTGGTAGCGCTCTTTTTCGAGCTGGCGCTGCCACTTGTTGAGGAGGGTGCGCGTAGTCACCCTGGGTTTGGCCCTGGACGATTCCCCGATCTCGATATGGCTCTTGAGAATGCGGGGGGCTTCACCGTGCACCTGTTCCAAGGTCACTTGACGTTCCGGGTCTACAGCTCCATCCTTCCTTGCCCTGGCTAAGGTCAAGACCTTGACCTTGCCCTTCTCTTCGGCTGTCACCATGTTGACGGAAAAGCTTATCATGTTCTGGGGAAAAGGGTGGCCGTCCAGCTTCATCTTATTGTCAAACTTGAGATGACCCTCCTGGATAGCCCTCTGGATCCTCATCCTGAAGACCCTACAGTCGTTGATGGAGTGAGAATTCCTGTCATGGAAACCGCAGTAAGGTTTCTCCTTTACTCCATCAGGCCGAAGCATGGAATGCCCTTCAGGCAACATGATTCGGCCTTCCTTCACCAGGAATTCAAACAGCTTATCAGCTTTAGTGACGTTGAAGTCGTAGGTGCCTTTGGTCTGTTTGACCCAGCGCTGATTCATGGTCAATGGTTCCTTCCCCCACATGATTTCAGCCGCAGCCACGTCCTGGTCATCATCAGAATCCTCTATTTGATCGGCCCTCTCCAGGAACTAATTGTAGATATCAGCTACATCGTGTTGCTTGCCGAATCTAGTGTCTTTCTTAAAGCCGTAGGCCTGGTTGCTCATTAACGACAGCTTTTGGGACAGTTGACCCAAGTTATCGAACTCCATACCGAAAAGCTTTTCCTGTACGGCCGGAAGCATCCCTGCAACGGCCATGTCGGCCAACTGATCATCTGGCAGGTTTAACGAAAAGCACATGCCTTTGACTTCCCTGAACCTCCTAAGGAATTCCAAGGGCGTTTCATTGTGCCTTTGCTTCAGAGTGGCGAGGTCGATGAGCTTCTTTTCCGTGGAGCCACTGAAGTACTGAGCGTGGAATTTCCGTTCCAGCTCCCTCCATGTACCAACTGACTGGGGCGGCAAAGATGAGAACCACCGGAACGCCGCGCCCGTCAGCGACATGGGAAAGTACCTGACCCTGAACGCCTCTTCAGATGAGCACTCTCCGAGCTGCATCAGGTAGCGAGCAATGTGCTCCACCGTGCTCGTGTCATCCTGTCCCGAAAACTTCGTGAATTCCGTCGGAGGTTTTACTCTTGGTGGTAGGATCACATTGTAGTACCACTCCGGGAACGGAGGCGTGTAGGTAGGTCCCTGCATTTTAGGTTTGAGACCGAATTGATTCTGCATCAAGTCGGCCATCTTCTGAGCCAAGATATCATCCTCCTGTACGCCTGTAGCTGGGCCATAGCCCGGATTAGGGAGAGCGTGGATGGTGCCATAGTTCATCACTTCGTGATAGCCTCCACCGCATGCATTCTTCTCGCGACTGTTGCTAGCCGGGGCGATCCAGAATCGGGAAGCAAGCGGAGCCCCTGACAATCCAAATGCCAACTCCGCAAACGTGGGCTGATACGGATTCGGCTGTTGTATAGGTTGCCCTGTGCTGCCCTGCGGAGGTGGCTGGATTGGTTGCCCTCCTGCGGCCTGCAGAGGGGGTCGAACTGGCTGACCTCCAGCACCTTGTGGAGGAGGCTGAGCTGCCTGACTTCCAACGCTCTGCGGGGGAGGCTGGACTGGCTAGCTTTGCAACGGCGGCTGAGAACTGGACTCCCCATCTCCACAACGCCTCCCTGAAGGGGAGCTCGATTGAATACTTGCTCCATGCCTAGGCCGAAAATAGCCACCATCATCTGTTTGAATGCAGCCAGGAAAGCTCTATGATGCCTGCTCAATATGTCATCCGCGGCGTCTCGGAACGCCTGCATGCATTCCTCTTTCTCCTGCTGAGTTGTAGCGTCGCTCTCCCCTGGCAACAGAACTCTGGGCATATCATTCTTGAGGTATGGGACGCCACTCCTATTCTTTTTAAATGATAGCAAGCACTTCTGTTGGAACTGGTCCGCAGCATCCTTTAGCTGCTGCTGCTGTTCCAGAGAGAGGTCTTCGATGTTGACATCCATAATGTCACCGATGTCAGGCATCTTGAATTTCGGCTATGGTCCCACCAGGCGTGCCAAAAAGTGTGTTGACGGAAAATCTGCACCTCACGCCAAGCACACAGCAAGCCGGAAAAAGCTGGCTTCACACGCGAAGAGGTCACAAGACGTGCAGTCAATTTTCCCTAAAAATTAACAAATGACAAAGTAGTTAAATTCCAAAGTTTGGAACTTGCCGGGTGGTACCAGACAGTTCCATATTTACGGCTAGGAAGCCAAATGAGATGACATATAGCTATAAGGAGCTATCTGCCAGCAAACTGAAACCATTCGGGGCTTTAAAATGTAAAAGGGTAACATAACCGAATAGATGACGTAAGCATGACGATAGATCAGTCTTTATTTAGATAAAGATTACACGTGCGCAAGGTCGTGACCGATCCTCGTGATAAACAACGATAACAAAATGAAGTAAAAACATGGTCATAAATATGTAATAAACAAGCATGCATAGGTCCAAAGCACTAGTCTACCGCATGTCTAGATACCTTAAAACCCGTCAAGCATGATACCAAACAAATCTATCCACCGCATGATACAACTTGCTTTGGGATCATACCACTACCCACAAATAGATCTATCCACCACATGATACAAAATAAATATGGAAAGCTAAAAGCACACGATATTCAAGACATAACTTATGAACACGTTTCACTCGTGAAAGCATAACCGAATACGGCTGGACAGCCGAATCGGGGTCCATGAAGAAGGAACGAGCATTACCAAACAAGATAAATCTATCAGATTGAGTCAGAAATATAATCCACCGGATGACTAGCTCTAAAACAACCCAAAAACCTGCATCTACCGCGTGATACTCAGTTCTTTCAAGATTTATACGAGATCTGGTAAGCCTGAACCCACAACATGTAACAACCTAGATCGAATCGGTTTTGGCTATTAAAGAACATGTGATCCACGTGCTGTTGGAGCTATGGGTACGAACTTGAATCACATAAGGATCATCCAAGGGGATAAAGCCGATCCAAACCAATCTAGATTGGGCAAAAAGGTGTTACACGAATTTAAACATAAAGTAAGAACTCGAAGTAACACGGGGTAACTTAATGAATCTATTGAATCTTGCCAAAACTCAATAGAGCCGATAACTAGCCTCAAGCTAAATCTTAGCCTACCGCATGGCTCATGACCTAACAAGAAACTTTCTTGGACCAAGCTTGAATCTACCGCATGACACTAAGCATGGTAACAGGACTACTTGCATCAGATCTAAATCCACCGCATGATACTAGACATAATACAAGGTTGCCGGTACTCACGGAGGTCGACGGATCGATGAACCCTCTCGAAGAACTCGACGACACAACAAGGGACTCAAGGGTTTGGCGTAAAGCCGGGTTGTATTGAAAATGTTTCGAATATCTGTTACATACATTCAGGGTTCATATTTATACCCTGTTAAACATGACCTTGAATGGATTCGATACCTAATTTATCTCTAAATGTGATCGCTTATCCATTCATCTGTCCTTTCCGCTCGGGCCACGTCACCACGCAATCCCACAAAATCAGCGCAACAGTCTCCTTGCCGAACGGAAGCAAATTGCCGACCGCGGACTCTTCTGCCGAATTCATCTGAAGAAACCTTCCTTCCGCCGAACGGACTCTTCACCGGGTTGGACCCACAAGTCAGACTCCTTACCAAATTTTGGTGTTAACACTAGGTTTGTGACACTTGAGAGCTCCCATGTAGCAAGCTACCATCGTGGGCTCTCGGAACAAAAAAAATCAATATCATTGTGAGGATGAAGCCTCACATATCTCTACCTGATATTAAAGCAAGGAATGATTCGCCCTGCATTTTCGTCCGTCGCTTGGAACCGGAAAAAGATCGATGAAAACCGGTGCACTCTCCTTAAACCGCCGCACCTCTTTTTATCTCCTTCGTTACATTCCATTTAAATCGTCTCCTTGTATTCTCTCTTCACCGTTTTATCCACTATATTTATCAGCTAATTAATACTCTTTTCGTTCCAAATTGTAAGTTATTTTGGCATTTTAAGGTTTATAAATTTTCTTTTCGATTTTGATGGCCACGGCATAATAAGCAAGTTTGGGTCATTTTTCACCATTTGCATTTTGTTTCCGTGCTTTTTTCGTCTAACAAATTTTGACAAGCAAATAGCTCTCCTATCCTTTTGAAAAAATACTACCACTTATTCTTAAAAAAAGTTAAATCCAATTTCTTTTAATATTAAATCCAATTTCTTGGTTCTTGTGCACATGATTTCCTTTCTCCATTCCAAGTAAAAAATGTAAAACCAACTTTTTTGCATAACAAGTGGTAAAATAAAACTATACATGAGCATTTTTAGCCCGCCCGCGCCAGCCCCCCACACGAACCTTACTGGACGGGTGTGGTGCAGAGATCTTGAAGCCCGCGGATTTTTTTGGCCCGAGCCCGGCTCGAAATGCTATTTTTGTTATTTTACAGTGTCAAATGCGCGGGCAGCCCGCCCAAGCCCGAGCCCAGCCCAAAAATTTTCCAAAATTCAATATGTCACCAGTTATGATGTATATTACTTGTAAAAATGTTATTGTACTCAAGATCAAAATTTGAATTTCTCTTAGACTCCAAACCTAATGACATTAGTTTAAATTCCTAGAAACTTCCCGTGAGATGTTCGGGTTTCTAAACAGCATATGTGTCCAGGTGTTCAAAATGTTGTCAATTTTTTTCTCAACTTACTTATATGATATCATGAGTGCTTGACTAAAATCGTGATTTTCAAACTTTATTAGAATTTTATACAATTTTTAAACTGTTTTACCTCGCGATCTTCATTGTGATGAGAGAGTCAAATGTCGAAATTTAGCTTCATTTCATATTGATGGTCTTAAAGATGTCTCATGAACATGAATACCATTTTTTCACCAACTTTACCCTATGATTTCATGCACTTTCGGTTCATATCGGACATATACGAAAAAAATTTCTAGAATAAAATAAAATTGATAAATATAGTGTGCATATATATATTTATGTGAAAATTGAACATATGCTTTGTATGAGTGTATGTTGATCCAGGAAAAAGTTTGGAAAGCTGGAAATGCTTTTTTAATTCTTTGCCAAGAGCTTCTGGTATGCACTTGGCACAGGACAAAACCTCTCGGCACACATCGTCTATGCTCTCCGCATAGAAATATTATTTAGTCAAAATAATTTAAAAAATAGCAAACGAGCACGAAAATTTTCCAAAATGCGATATGTTACCAATGATGATGTATAAAAATGTTCTTGTACTCAAAGTCAATTTTGAATTTCTCTTAGACTCCAAACCTAGTTTCTAAACAGCGTATGTGTCTAGGTGTTCAAAACGTTGTCAATTTTTCTCAACTTCCTCATATGATATCATGAGTACTTGACAAAAATCATGATTTTCAAACTCATATGATGTTTCCTAAATCTCAGTTTACCTGTGTATCTCCACCGATATGATGAATCTGCACCGCACGCGTCGCAGCAATAGCTTGTCGCAACTCGAGCTCGCCAGTGGCCCTCGCATCTGGAGTTTGGCCACGCCGCCGCTCAAGCTCGCTGCACCTGCGAGGACAAGGATGGTGCCGCCGGATCTAGTGCCATTGATTTTGCCCGCAGGCCGCAGTGCCCCCCCAGCTATCCGCTGCCACAGCTTGTGATCTCCATCAAGCCCTGAGCTCACCCCTACCGGCCATCTTCCCATGCGGAAGTCAAGCGGAGAGAGATAGCAGCGAACGGTGGTGAAAGGTGAAATGAGCCATGTAGACGAGCTCCATGTGTGGTGGGCTGCTGACGGGTGGCGGCGGACAACTGAAGTTGATGGTCTTAGAGATGTCTCATGAATATGAATACCATTTTGTCACCAACTTTACCCTATGATTTCATGCACTTTCTGTTCATATCGGACATATACGAAAAATTTACCTAGAATGAAATAAAATTGATAAATATAGTATACATAGATATATTTATGTGAAAATTGAACATATGCTTTGTATGAGTGTATGTTGATCCTGGAAAAAGTTTGGAAAGCTTTGCCGAGAGCTTCTAGTATGCACTTGGCAAAAGACAAAAACTCTCGGCACACATCATCTCTTTGTCGAGAGCATTGCTCTCGGCATAGAATTATTATTTAATCAAAATAATTTTAAAAATAGCAAACAGCCACGAAAATTTTCCAAAATTCAATATGTCACCGATGATGATGTATAAAAATGTTCTTGTATACTCAAAGTCAATTTTGAATTTCTCTTAGACTCCAAACCTAGTTTCTAAACAGCGTATGTGTCTAGGTGTTCAAAATGTTGTCAATTTTTTCTCAACTTCCTCGTATGATATCATAAGTACTTGACAAAAATCGTGATTTTCAAACTCATATGATGTTTCCCAAATCTCAGTTTACTTGTGTATCTCCACCGATATGATGAATCTGCACCGCGCGCGTCGCAGCAATAGCTTGTTGCAACTCGAGCTCGCCAGTGGCCCTCAAATCTGGAGCTTGGCCCCGCCGCCGCTCAAGCTCGTTGCACCTGCGAGGACGAGGATGGTGCCGCCGAATCCAGTGCCATTGTTTTTGACCGCAGGCCGCGGTTCCCCCAGCTAGCCGCTGCCACAAGCCCGGAGCTCACCCCTACCGGCCATCTTCCCATGCGGAAGTCAAGCGGAGAGAGATAGCAGCGAAAGGTGGTGAAAGGTGAAATGAGCGATGTGGACGAGCTCCATGTGTGGTGGGCTTTCTTGACGACAAGTTATGCGAATAATTTTTTCTTGATGACAAGTGTCACACCCGGATTTAAGGGCAAATCCGAATCCAAGAATACATGTGCACCAGGATCAAGTTACACACATGCATCGACGCAGTGAAAACCAAAACATAGTGTAAAGCGTAAAGAGAGTATTAAACAGTTATTACATGACCGAATGTCTCAACTAAACAATCGTTCGAGTAGCTAACAACGGAAAAGAAACACACGCAGAAGTCCTCCACAGGGTACCGATGCGATCGGAGAACGAACGCCTAGAACTCATCGAACTCTTCATGGAAATCCTCAAAGCGTCCATCTGAGCAGCAGCCGGGTAGTGTAGATGCAATAAAGGAACAACAAGCATGAGCACATGTCGTACTCAACAAGGGAAAAGTTCTATAACAACATGCAAGGCTTTATGGTGGAAGTTGTTGGCTCATAAGCAAGTTAGCATTTTAGTTGTTCAAGTTTTATTAAGCAACTGTCACTCGCAAGTGTAAGTATATACCAAACCCAGATAATAAGATGCAACAGATCCATAAAATGTAATGCGCAAGTTTAAAAGTTCCATCTTTCATAGATCTAATCATGTGAGGGTCCAGGCCGCCCTTGACCGTGGGCACGACTAACTAGTTAGTTTTACACTTTGCAGAGGTTGTACATCTTTACCCACAAGTCGCGTAAAAACTCCGAAGAGTTTTGGACCCAACCATGCGGTGTTTGCAAGGCACCATACCACACTACCGAGGTATGATTGCATAGGGACGGTACTAGTTCACTAATTATTAAGCCAAGACAGAGCCATATGTCTTGTGGTAGTACTGTTTTCCTGGGTGGTCGCTCCATGTTCCGATTATTAAGCATAAAGTGTTCTTGCATTACATGAATGATAGCATAAATAAATCCATATTAACAAGTGTTCATTTAAACCATCCGAAACCACGTAAAGCGCTAGCATGTGCTACCCAACATAAAGTAAACCCAGGTTGATCAAGGCATAGGATAACAAAGCTAGTCGAACCTTAGCAATAGGACCCATCAATTTAATGCATAGCAATAATAAACAACAGTGTGATTAAAATGCATGTTGTAATAGGAATATAACGGGAATGCAGCAAGGACTTGCCTTCTACCAGCACCGGAAACTGCTCAGGGTCTTGGTAATCTTCAACAGCAGCGAAGTCCCTGAACTGCTCGTACTCTACACTCCACACATCACATACAAGCATACAAAGGAAACAAATAAGAAACAGTACACCAATCATCTCAAACAGAAGTAAAAAACAACAGAAAACTATTCTACTCGTCGAGACGATCATGTGGACATAAAGAACGCTAAAAACGGAGCTAAAACGACTAAGTTATGGCTAAAACAAGTTTTAGGGTTAATCTCAAAATAAAAATGAAGTTCTCGGGCTAAACTGAAGAAAACAGGACCTAGTCGAAAAGGTTTTCTTAAGGTGGAAGGATATTTTTGTGAAACAAGGAAAACCCGGGGGCTTTTAAGAAAAACAGCACGATTAAGCCGAGGGGTGGATCGGATCCATCGGATCATGATCCAATGGTGGGGATCTAAGCACTGGGTGGACCGGTATGGGGCTGCTTTGACCAGGGAGCTTGGCGCGATCTGGACCGTCAGATGAGAATCCGGCGGTGCGAGTGCTTTGCGCACGCGCGGCGGCCGGCGGGGTGCGGCCGGCGACGACGCGAGCACGGCGGCGCGGCGGCGGCGAACGGCGGCGCGACGGCAAAATCGAGCCGGGGTGCTCCAATCGCGATGGGGACGGCGGCAAGACGCTCGGCGACGAACGGCAAGCACAACGGTGTCCTCCGGAGGCGGCGAGGGCGACGCGACGCGGCGGTCGGCGAGGAGGCGCGGCGGCGGAGCTCGGTGAGCCGGTCACGGCGATATAGGGCACGGGCGCGTCTTCAGAAGCACCGGCAGCCCCCCTTACCTAGCGGTGAAGGCGCGGAGACGACGGCTTGGCGACGGGAGGCGACGAGAGCTCGGGTCAACGGTGGCGGCTCGACGACGACGGCGGCGGCGGCGGGTGCTAAGGGTTTCGGCGGCGGGGGCGGAGTTTAGGGTTTTAGGCGGCGCGAGTCGGCGCCTTAAATAGGGGCGCGCGCACGGCCGGCGTGCGGGCCCGCGGCGGCGTGGCACGGACGCCGAGTCGGACTCGGCCCCCGACTCGGTCGCGAAGCGGGGCGGCGGGCGAGAGGAGGCGGATGACGGGTGGCCCCCCCCCGTCGGGCGTGCGCGACGGCACGCGCGCGCGGGGAATGCGGCCGGGCTGCGGCCCGGGGCGGGAAAGGCCGGTTGGGCCACGGGGAAACTGGGCTGCGCGCGAGGGGAGAAAGACTGGGCTGCGGCTTGCGCGGCTGGCTTGGGCCGGGAAACGCAGGCGGGCTGCGGTGCTGGGCTGGAAAGGAGAAAGGAGAGAGGACGGAACAAGGAAAAGGTTTCCAAATTTCAAAATCCACTCAAGCAAACGAATTCAAACCAAGATTTGAATTCAACCACTCGAAACAATGCACCAGCATGTATGCAACAGTAACCTCCTATATTTCATTACTTAATTAAGAAAAATGATTAAATGCCTATAAGAGCACAATATCCTTATATTCCTTAAACGAGAACGCATTGTTGCTAAGCAAATTTTAATTAAACACAAGGAGTGGAATTTAGGGTGTTACAAATCCTACCCCCCTTAAGATGAATCTCGTCCTCGAGATTCGGATGGATCCAAGAGATGTGGATATTCTGCTTTCAACTCCTCTTCTCTTTCCCAAGTTGCCTCATCCTCTGTATGATTACTCCACTGCACCTTACACATTGTGAAAGTCCGGTTTCTTGTAACCCGTGTCAACCTGTTCAGAATTCTGATAGGTCGCTATGTAATGGTGAGATCTTCCTTCACATCCAACCCATCCATAGGCAATGGCTCCTTATCATGAGGCTTAAGACCCCTTTTCAACTGAGAGATATGGAACACATCATGCACATCTGAAAGCTGTGCTGGCAAATCAAGTCGGTATGCTACCTCTCCCACTCGTTGTAAGATCTGAAAAGGTCCAATGTAGCAGGGGGAAAGCTTTCCCTTCACCTTAAACCTGCGCAAACCTCTGATGGGTGACACCTTCAAGTACACATAGTCACCTTCCTGGAAAGATACATCTCTTCTCTTCCTGTCTGCATAACTCTTCTGTCTAGACTGAGCAACCCTCAAGTTCTCTCTTATGATCTGAACTTGCCTTTCTGCCTCCTTAATGATGTCTGTGCCAAACAACTGATTCTCGCCTGTCTGACTCCAGTACAACGGTGTTCTGCACTTTCTTCCATACAGTGCCTCGAAGGGTGCCATCTTCAGACTGGCCTGATAGCTATTGTTGTAGGAGAACTCAGCATACTACAAACTCTTGTCCCAGCTTCCACCATGCTTAAGAGCACAAGCTCTTAACATATCCTCCAGAATCTGATTCGTCCTCTCAGTCTGACCATCTGTCTGCGGGTGGTAGGCGGAGCTAAAGTGTAGCTTCGTATCCATGGAGTCATGAAGCTTCTCCCAGAAACGTGATGTGAACTGAGTACCTCTTTCAGATACTATCCTCTTGGGCACACCATGCAAACACACAATATGTGACATGTACAGTTCTGCCAACCTCGCACCTGAATGAGTAGTCTTAATCGGAATGAAGTGAGCTACCTTAGTCAAGCGATCCACTATGACCCATATCGAATCGTACCCAGCTGGTGTCCGTGGTAATCCCACTATAAAGTCCGTACCGATTTCTTCCCACTTCCATTCAGGCACCTTCAATGGCTGCAATAATTCAGTGGGCTTCTGATGTTCTGCTTTAACTCGATGGCACGTGTCACACAATGCAACATGAGCGGCTACATCCCTCTTCATCCCATACCACCAATACCTATGCTTCAGATCTTGATACATCTTAGTGCTGCCTGGGTGGATAGAATAAGATGAATCATGGGCCTCTCTCAAGATCGTCTTCTGGAGATCTCCCACATCAGGCACACAGATCCTATTCTTGAACCATATCGTTCCCTGATCATCCTCAGCGAAATCCGGGGCCTTGCCCCTCTCCATGGTGTCCCTGATCTCCTTGATCTCCTCATCCTCCAACTGCCCTTCACGAATCTGCTGCTCCAGAGTAGATTCTACCTCCAAAGTGACTCCCTCAGTGTGAGCACCCATCCCCAGATTGAGTCCCTCGAATTCCTTCATCAGCTCGTCAGGCAGCTGGAATGCCAGAACTGTATTGGCTTGTCCCTTCCTACTCAAAGCATCTACAACCAGATTAGCCTTCCCAGGATGATACTATATGTCTAGATCATAATCCTTGATCAACTCCAACCATCGGCGTTGTCTCATATTAAGATCCACTTGAGTGAAGATGTACTTTAAGCTCTTGTGGTCTGTGTAAATCTGGCACTTGGTTCCCATGATATAATGCCTCCAGATCTTTAAAGCATGAACCACAACTTCCAGTTCCAGATCATGTGTAGGATAGTTCTGCTCATGCTTCCTCAACTGCCTCGATGCATAAGCTATGACGTGTCCCTCCTGCATAAGAACACAACCCAAACCTTGTCTAGATGCATCACAGTAGATATCAAAGCCCTTCTGCAGGTCTGGCATCACAAGTACTGGAGCGGCTTCAACTCCTCAAAACTCTCTTGACAGGCATCAGTCCACTTGAACTCTCTATCCTTCTCCAGTAAGGTGGTGAGAGGCTTCACAATCTTAGAGAACCCCTCAATGAACCGTCGATAGTACCCTACAAGTCCAAGAAAACTCCTGATCTCCTTAACTGTCCTCGGCGGTTCCCACTTCAACACATCTTCAACCTTAGCTCGATCGACTGAGATACCTCCATCTGTGATAATATGCCCAAGAAAAGAGACTTCCTTCAGCCAGAAATCACACTTGCCGAACTTGGCATACAACCGCCGCTCTCTCAACTTCGCAAAACAAGCCTCAAATGCTCCTCATGATCCTCCTCAGTCTTAGAGTAAACCAGAATATCATCAATAAACACCACAACGAACTTATCCAAGTACTCCATAAACACCTTGTTCATCAGATATATAAAGTAGGCAGGTGCATTTGTCAACCCAAAGGACATAACAGTATACTCATACAGCCCATACCTGGTGGTGAATGCAGTTTTAGGAATATCCGACCATCTGATCTTCATCTGATGATAACCAGAACGCAAATCAATCTTGGAGAACACCTTAGCACCTCTCATCTGATCAAACAGGTCTTCAATGCGAGGCAATGGATACTTATTCTTGATAGTAACCTCATTAAGCAATCGATAATCCACACACATCCTCTGAGTACCATCCTTCTTCTCAACAAAGATAACTGGTGCCCCCAAGGTGATGAACTAGGACGGATAAACCCCTTTTCCAACAATTCTACAATCTGTTTCTTAAGTTCTATCAATTGTGTACTAGACATTCTATATGGACGTTTAGAAATAGGAGCAGTACCAGGTAATCGATCAATAACAAAATCAACATCTCGGTCAGGTGGCATACCTGGTAACTCCTCTGGAAACACGTCCGGGTACTCATTGACCACCCTGATCTCCTCCAAAGCTTTGCCATCCAAGCTGCCGCACGAACCTCCCGAACCCGAAGGTGGATCGGCCACAAGCTCAATCTTTACCCCGCCGGGACCAAAGTGAGAAGAAGCTGTCCTCTTAGCACACTGTATCGTCGCATCATGTATGCCCAACCAATCCATGCCCAAAATAACATCAAGATCCTTTGATTCCAGTACTATCAAGTTTGCCCAGAAGTCTGCTCCCATGATCTTTAGACTAACATTAGGACACATATATAAAGATTTCATATCCCCCCTGGTGATTTAACTATCATGGTTTGTTTCATGGGACACATGGGTATGCTATGCTTGGCCACAAATTGAGCAGATATGAACGAATGAGAAGCTCCAGAATCAAATAATACATATGCGGGGATAGAGTTGACAAAGAACATACCAAGCACCACTTGTGGATCCTCCTGAGCGGTCTCAGCACTCACGTGGTTCACCCTGCCACGGCCTTGACTCTGCTGCCCCTTGTTGCTCTGCGGGGTCTGGTTCCCGCTCCTCATCTGCTGCATCTGCTGGTTATGCACGGGGGTGCCTGGGGGTGCCTCTTGGGACAGGCATTAGCATAATGCCCAACCTCTCCACATTTGAAGCAAGTGTTGCCCGCGGGGGTGTGAGGTGCACCTGGCCTCACGGGCGTACCAAGTGGAGTCATCGGACGGTGCTGCGGGTATGCGGGCGTGGAGTACGCGGCCCGGGGCGCGGAAACTGCTGAGGAGTGCGCGCGAAACCGCAATACCGCGCGTGGCCGGTACCGATACGGCCGCCGACCATAGCCTCCCGTGGACCTCTGGACGGAACGGAACTCCCGGCGGTGAGGTGAAGTGGGGACGAGTGTGGCTCCGGACGGTCCGGAGTGGAGGCCTTCCTCTTCAGTTCTCCCAGCTCTCTGCGCATGGACTCCAAGACGATAGCTTTGTCTAACAGCTGCTGGAAGGACTGGAAGGTGTGCGACGTCAGCTGGTAATGGAGCGGTCCAGCCAAACCCTCCAAGAAGTGCTCCTGCTTCTTAGGATCATCAGCTACCTCCTCTGGTGCATAGCGAGATAGCTCGATGAACCTGTCTCGGTACTCTGCCACTGACATCCCCCTTCTTGAGAGAGAGGAACTCCTTCTTCAGCCTCATCACCCCAGCAGGAATATGGTGGCTCCTGAAGCTCTCTGTGAACTCCTGCCAGGTGATGATGTCAGGTGTAGCATGGGCGGTAGTGTAAGCATCCCACCATGCTCCTGTAGATCCCTGGAGTCTGCCTGCAGCAAACAGGACCTTCTCCCTGTCATCACACTGAGCGGTGGTGAGCATCTTTCCCACAGTCTTTAGCCAATCATCAGCATCAAGTGGATCAGCAGCATGGGTGGAAACTGGCAGACGGTGGCTCATGAACTCCCTGTGCTTGTTCATGGGCGCTGGTTGCTGTGGCGATGGGCGAGGTGGGTTGTTGGCTTGGGCCTGCATGTTGGCCACGGTGTTGGTCGGGTTCTCCGATGGCCGCATCCGGTTCCGGAAGAAGCTGCTGTATGGGATCCATTGGTGACGGTGGTGGTGGCGGTGCACGCTGCCGAAGCTGTTGCCTCGACCTGGACGTGCCACTGTAGGCTGATCAACCCCTGATCCGGACCTGGTGTTTACCATCCGAGTGTTAGAAACACTGATTTAGATTATGACAGTGATAGAAAAGCTGAAATGATAAAAAATGCAGAATTCCAGATTTATGACAGATTCTGATAGCTGTAAAGAAACAAAGATATCTATCTGTACCGGTAACCAAAAACCACGAATATTTCTGGAGATATGGTGCATAAAATTACTGAACTAACCCAACTGGTTTTGCCTCAATCGGAGGTCTACAACTCGAGGTATAAAATAATGAACTCAGCTGTGTCAGCAGGATTTGACAGATTCTGTTGCCTTAGTGTTTCGTCCATAACTACCAGAATATATAATGGATAGTGCTTAAGTTTTGACAGACAATCATGTATAAAATTTGTGAACTAACCCAACTGGTTTTACTGAATTCGGAGTTCTGTAGCTCGAGATAAAAATAAAACACTACTGCTGTGTCAGGAAGTGACGTGAACAGATTCTGCACTACGATACTCCTTATGATAGATAAAATATGATATATAAAGAATTACGAATTTGCAAGATAAAAGATAGATGGAACAGAACTTAAACCCACTAATCAAACTCTATTACTAAACCAATGTCATTGTGGCATTAATCCACAATACACTGCAATCAAACAAAATGCAACTCACAGATGTTCACAAATTACCAAGCATTCAAACACACCACTATCTAACACACCGATCCAACGTGTCGTTCTAACGATTACTGACTCGATAACTTGAAGATAAAGACACCTAACACCTAAGGCCAAATGATCCGGGTGCGGGATCTAAGTGACCCATAGCTTGTCCTCCTGGTTCTTGGTGACATTGCAAGCCATCTTTCTCCATCTTCCTGCACTTCTTCCTCATCTTGTCCCGCGATCACTGCCTTGAGCCTCTTGATCTCCCTCCGGTCCTCATCTTGCTGGTCACGGAGGTCCTGCAGCTCCATGATGGTGTCATCAAGGTTGGTGTTGAGAGCTTCTACGAGTCCCACTTGAGTTGTGTAGCGTGGTCCCAAGGTTGCATTAGCCACTGGAATCATGCTGCCCACAGCTCCAGCACGTCGACGAGGAAAGTCACGCCACACAGTGTTAGTGAGGTGGTGAGCCTCCTCATAACACCATGCAGAAAGAGCCCTCCTAGCATCATCATCTCTCCCTGCAGTGAAGGTAGCTCTGGTAGCTATAGCATTTAACCTCATACAGTCCACCATCCTGTGGGTTATCCTCCAAGATGCGCACGGACACATCCCACTGCATTGGATAGCGAGGGTGAGTCCTCCTTAGTCCAACGTAGTCAATAGTCACGTGCAGGTGGAGATGCTGGAATAGCCTCCTCAGCTTGGACGGAAAGCGTGCATGCCCTCCATCGTGATGGCAGACGACCGCCTCCCACTCCTCGGGCGCTGGTTGCTCATCAGCACCTCCATCCTCCGGATCAGAGTCTTCAGGGTCTGAGTGGTCATCTGGATCACCTTCTGGTTCTTGCTCTTCAGCTGGCTCCTCTCCTTGTTCTTGCTCTTCTGCTGGCTCCTCTTCTGGCTCATCATCTGACAGCTCAATGACTGAAGGTGGTGAAGCTTGCCCTGAAGCAGAGTTCGCTTCACTTCCCTCCTCAGAGGCTTCATGGTGCTCATCACTTTCCGTGGATAGCAGTAGAAGTCCTGGTCCTCCAGGTACTTTGGGAAGCGGTAAGCACTTGAACGAGTGGTCTTCAGTCGGCGAACCATCTAAGATAGATGAGACAAGTGCAGATTACTAAATGAGACAAGATCAAGCTTAGATAACAAAAGCAAACCAAGGATGAGATTAAACCAAGATTAGATATAATAAACAGAATAAAGCAAACTAAGCTATGTGTGGCTTCTACTATTATAAAATCCTTAGTTTTCGACCCGTTCTAACTAGGCTAACGTCCTACAGTCAACACGGCTCTGGTACCACTTTGTCACACCCGGATTTAAGGGCAAATCCGAATGTAAGAATACATGTGCGCCAGGATCAAGTTACACACATGCATCGACGCAGTGAAAACCAAAACACAGTGTAAAGCGTAAAGAGAGTATTAAACAGTTATTACATGACCGAATGTCTCAACTAAACAATCGTTCGAGTAGCTAACAGTGGAAAAGAAACACACGCGAAGTCCTCCACAGGCAGCTGACTGGAGAACGAACGCCTAGAACTCATCGAACTCTTCATGGAAATCCTCAAAGCGTCCATCCGAGCGACGGCGGGTAGTGTAGATGCAATAAAGGAACAACAAGCATGAGCACATGTCGTACTCAACAAGGGAAAAGTTCTATAACAACATGCAAGGCTTTATGGTGGAAGCTGTTGGCTCATAAGCAAGTTAGCATTTTAGTTGGTCAAGTTTTATTAAGCAACTGTTACTAGCAAGTGTAAGTATATACCAAACCCAGATAATAAGATGCAACATATCCATAAAATGTAATGCGCAAGTTTAAAAGTTCCATCTTTCATAGAATTAATCATGTGAGGGTCCAGGCCGCCCTTGACCATGGGCACGGCTAACTAGTTAGTTTTACACTTTGCAGAGGTTGTACATCTTTACCCACAAGTCGCGTAAAAACTCCGAAGAGTTTTGGACCCAACCATGCGGTGTTTGCAAGGCACCATACCACACTACCGAGGTGTGATTGCATAGGGACGCCACGAGGCCGTTACAAAGATCCCCAGATGAAGGCTGCCCGCTAGGTTACCTGGTCAGTGCAACGTATAAAGCTCCCGGATGAGTACCGTGTCTTAGCTAAGCCCACACCTACGCCCGAGCAGGTCCATACGCCACTACCCGCCAGCCCCCAACCCTTATCAGGTAAAGCATACCTAACACCTAGTTCACTAATTATTAAGCCAAGACAGAGCCATATGTCTTGTGGTAGTACTGTTTTCCTGGGTGGTCGCTCCATGTTCCGATTATTAAGCATAAAGTGTTCTTGCATTACATGAATGATAGCATAAATAAATCCATATTAACAAGTGTTCATTTAAACCATCCGAAACCACGTAAAGCGCTAGCATGTGGTACCCAACATAAAGTAAACCCGGGTTGATCAAGGCATAGGATAACAAAGCTAGTCGAACCTTAGCAATAGGACCCATCAATTTAATGCATAGCAATAATAAACAACGAGTGTAATTAAAATGCATCTCGTAATAGGAATATAACGGGAATGCAGCAAGGACTTGCCTTCTACCAAGACCGGAAGCTGCTCGGGGTCTTGGTAATCTTCAACGACGGCGAAGTCCCCGAAGCTGCTCGTAATCTACGCTCCACACATCACATACAAGCATACACGGGAAACAAATAAGAAACAAGACACACCAATCATCTCAAACGAAGTAAAAACAACGAGAAAACTATTCTACTCGTCGAGACGATCGCGTGGGCATAAAGAACGCTAAAAACGGAGCTAAAATGACTAAGTTATGGCTAAACAAGTTTTAGGGTTAATCTCTAAATAAAAATTAAGTTCTCGGGCTAAACCGAAGAAAACGGGACCTAGTCGAAAAGGTTTTCTTAAGGTGGAAGGATATTTTTGTGAAACGGGGAAAACCGGGGGCTTTTAAGCAAAACAACACGATTAAGCCGAGGGATGGATCGGATCCGTCGGATCAAGATCCAACGGTGGGGATCTAAGCACTTCGGGTGGACCGGTATGGGGGCTGCTTTGACCGGGGAGCTTGGCGCGATGCGGATCGTCGGATGAGGATCCGGCGGTGCGAGTGCGTGCACACGGCGCGCGGCGGGGGTGCGGCGGCGGCGACGCGAGCACGGCGGCGCGGCCGGCGGAGAATGGCGGTGCGATGGCAAAATCGAGGCCGGGGTGCTCCAATCGTGACGGGGACGGCGGCGGGACGCTCGGCGGCGAACGGCGAGCACAACGGTGTCCTCCGGAGGCGGCGAGGGCGACGCGACGCGGCGGTCGGCGAGGAGGCGCGGCGGCGGAGCTCGGTGAGCCGGTCCCGCGCGGTATAGGGCACGGGCGCGTCTTCAAGAAGCACCGGCGGCCCCCTTACCTAGCGGTAAAGGCGCGGAGACGACGGCTTGGCGACGGGAGGCGACGGGAGCTCGAGTCAACGGCGGCGGCTCGGCGCCGGACGGCGGCGGCCACGGTGCTAAGGGTTTCGGCGGCGGGGGGGCGGAGTTTAGGGTTTTAGGCGGCGCGGGTCGGCGCCTTAAATAGGGGCGCGCGCACGGCACGGCGTGCGGGCCCGCGCCGGCGTGGCGCGGACGCCGAGTCGGACTCGGCCCCCGGCTCGGTCGCGAAGCGGGGCGGTGGGCGAGAGGAGGCGGATGACGGGTGGCCCCCACCGTCGGCGTGCGGCCGGCGCGCGGGGGGGGGGGGGGGGGGAAGGCGGCCGGGCCGCGGCGGGGCCGGAAAGGCCGGTTGGGCCACGGGGGAAACCGGGCCGCGCGCGGGGAGAAAGGCGGGGGCTGCGGCTTGCGCGGCCGGCTTGGGCGGGAAACGTAGGGGGGGGGGCGCGGTCTTTGGGCTGGAGAGGAGAAAGGAGAGAAGAGGGAACAAGGAAAAGGTTTCCAAATTTCAAAATCCACTCAAGCAAACGAATTCAAACCAAGATTTGAATTCAACCACTCGAAACAATGCACCAGCATGTATGCAACAGTAACCTCCTATATTTCATTACTTAATTAAGAAAAATGATTAAATGCCTATAAGAGCACAATATCCTTATATTCCTTAAACGAGAACGCATTGTTGCTAAGCAAATTTTAATTAAACACAAGGAGTGGAATTTAGGGTGTTACAACAAGTTATGTGAATAACTTTTTTCTTGACGACAAGTTGTGCGGATAATATTTTTATCTAACGAGTAAATTATGTGCTTAACTTTTCTCTAATGACGAGTTATGCACACAACATTTTTTCCCTGAAAATAATTTATGGGGATAACTTTTTTCTACAAGTCTACAACAAATTATGCATAGACTTTATACATTTATTTATCATTTACTGGTATGGAAAAAATTAAAAAGAAACAAAAAGATAAATCAGACCACCACCACAGGTGCGCTAGTGCGGGCGCGAGGGCCAAAACGTTTTTACTTCCGTTACAAAGACATGCACTCTTGCGTGGCCGGAAAAGTGAAAACGAAAAGAAAATAGTTAGGGATGAAAGTGGTGTGGATCATTTCCGCATACGATCCTATCCGAATCTGAATTATGCGGATATGGAGATGAGTTTTTGATATCCATGAGAATGTGGATAATCCGAATCCGATTGTGTGCGGATGCGGATCGGGATACGGTGTTAGTGATATCCGACGGATATGGATTATCCGATAGCTGAATGCGGATTATCCGAGGCCTATAATAGGATATCGGACTAAATACGACTCATACACCGATCTTTTACCTAAACATAATTTTTTTAGCCCACAAAATTTTAGCTATATATATATATATAGTATTTATATTTTATACCCGGGTATGAAATAATTATTCCATACCCGAGCTCATCCCATCGAACTAGCGCCAGATTGCACCCTGGTTTTTTTCCGGTTTTTATCCCTCACGGATGTTTGACTCGCGGAACCCAACTGATTTAGATCGTGGGCGCACGTCCGTTCCGTTCTGCCTTCCTCCTTCCCCCGATCCATTGTCCTCGCAGCCCGCCCTGCCGTCCCCATCTCCGCGCGTCGCAGCTGACCGCCGGAGCTTGTCGCCGCCCCTACCGGAGCTACTCTCCTTTCCATTGACCCTCCGATTCTGAGCGCCTATGCACCGTCCGCGAGGTCTTCACCGCGCATGCCTCGCCTACTAGGTGTCCGACCCGCTCCGACTACCACACTGCTTCGGGCTTCTGGTCGGAGATTTGTCCATCCGCATCCCGATTACAAGTTGTGCCAGGTATACCCAGATCGCCGTCCCACCCCCCTAGCAGCGGCAGCTTCCTATCCCACCCGCCCTGCTTCATGCCTAGGCGTTGTCGGCTGATGAGGACAGCGATCCGGGTATACCTGGCACGGCGGCGGCTCCGTCCCTCCACACGACATGCAGTAGAAGCTTTCCCATGCGTCCGGCCTTGCATCCCAGTCGTGGTTCATCCACCTCCAGGAACAAATCTGCAGGTTAGTTCAGTCGTCATGCTCCCATCCTTAATCTAGTTTATAGATTTTTTTTTGTTTTTTCCATATAGCTGACCACCAGCCTCTCCTTGCTGCCTATGAACGAATCCACCCCTCATTGTAGAGGTGCGGGTGTTCTATCTGGCCACTTACCTCCCAGCAACGGCCCCGTGGCCATCGGCGGTCTAAAGCGCCCTCGATGTATGTGGCCCTCAAGATGAAGCGAGACTGCGAGAAGCACCCGAGAGCCGGGATTCTAGTGCAGATCTGCGGTGCATCATCCCAAAACGGTGGCTGTAGTTTTCATCTCCCGCAAATGTGAGTTCATTTCCTGCATTTCCGAAATGCTCCAATGAATTTTATTCAGATTATGCGTGTGGTGAAGACAGTAATGTCCCTCTTTTGTGGATTCATCAGGTTAGGTGGTCATCATGCTCCTCTCATTTGTATTTGGGGGTTGCTAGATCTTTCTGTGATTCTGAATTATAATTGTTAATTAGAAAATACACCGACAGAGCAAAAGGTAATTTATATGTGGATTCGTCAGACATGTTTTTTCTTGCCAGGCACAAGCCATTACATGCATTTAAGGATTATATCTCATAACCAAAACAGAGAAGTGTCTTTTTTTCAGCTAGTCTCTACAGTATGCAGTTAACTGATAGCGTTTACTTACTTAGGGTGCACTTCTATCAGGTTCTGTAATGAGTATGCTGACATTGTGTTCTATTATGTTAACTGGAAGTCGGGTTTCTACCTCATTTAGCCCGTGTAGTTTGGAATTGGTTGTTTTTCTCATTCCCCCTTTTTTATTGTCATATATGATGGAAAAGATGTGGAATTGTAATTTAAAAGAAAGGTGCACTGTGATCTGTACTTACTAAATGGCTATACCGGATAAACAAGCATACATTTGTTCTCAGTACTTGCAGTGGTGTTAGTTCACTACTCCAACTTTGTTGTCTGTATTCAATGCATGATTTGGGATGTCTTGCTTCCTCTTGTCCCAGTTTGTCTCTCACTTGTATACAAGGAGTCAAGGAGCAATGGGTGAGCTGGTTTATGTCAGTTCACAGCCTGAGCTCATTGCCAGAGGCCCAGAGCCATAATCAGCCATTAATGTCTATCAGCTGAGGGTGTGGGACCTATGAGAATCTTTAGTGGCACCTCCTCTGCCAGTTTCTCATGGACCTCCAATCTTTGTCGTATAAATCAGAGTTTATTATTCCTGAAGGATGCATTTAGGGTGTCTTAAATTTTTGTGTTTAACTTTCATTATTATATCTTCTCACAAGTAGTTTTGTCCATCCTGATTTATCTTGATCTGGTGTTCTTGATGCTCTGTTTTGTGTTTCTAGCCAGATTATTAAATCGCATAATAAGACCATCTCCAGCCAGGGTTTATTTTCTCGGCGATAAAAAAACGATAAATCCGAAAATCACGTTTTTCGGTTGGGAGCGGTTTTTTATTTTATCACCGAAAAATCGTTCAAAGCAACTAATACTACCTTATCACCTTTCATAAATCTAAATATCATCCCATTTCTACGCATTGCTTTCATGTTAGTTTGTTTGGAAACGATCTAGGTTGTTTTTGTATAAATTGAAGATTTTTTCTCTAAATTTTTATCCGAAAGGAAAACGACGAATTCGAAAAATTTCCGAGAAATCCGATAAACACGTTTCTCACCGACCTCCGTAAAATAAACCCCTGTCTCCCAGCAGCACCCCTATCCCACCCCCTTCGCGCAAAATGGGGAAGAAATTGGAACTGTAGTCCCTCCGCATCCCTTCGCTCATTTTGTGCATCGTGGCCTCTATACCCCCAGATTCGGAGATTCTCTCTCCTTGCTGCAACCGCGTCGCCCTCTCCTCTTGCTTGCTTCCATCACCTTCCACAGTCATGCGTAGAGCCTCATTTGTCACCATTTGAAACTAAATATATGCATGTATTATCCGACTATGTTAATCCGCATCCGCACCATATCCGCAACCGATCCGACTCCGCACCATATCCGACATCCGTAACCGCATCCGTGTAATATCCACTCCGCTCCACGCCCGACAAAAAAATATGGATGCGGATGCGATAAAGGTATTATCGGATACCATTTCATCCCTAAAAATAGTACTTCGTACTAGGAAAGCGCTCGTGCGTTGCTACGGGTGATTCAATAGTGTAAATAACATCTATCCTTACATGAAAGAAATCATTTCAGTAGACAATGTACATCTATCCTACATGAAAGAAACCAATTCAGTAGAAATTTATTGAGATCTACATGAAAGAAACAAATTCAGTAGAAAATTTATTGAGATTGACCAGTATTTTCATGTTAGAGCACTCGATCAAACATTGCATGCTCTGCATAGTCTCTAAAATGTCAAGCACCTACTCATCATCATTTCCATTGTATGTTTTCCAATCTGATTGCAACAACAACTCAGAAGGTCAAATTTATATGCATGATGGGCCAGTGGCTAATCACATGTATCATAGTGATTGATAATCCAAATTAATTGAAAGGAAAACTAAACAAGCCTTCTTGACAATGTGATGAAAACAAGTGCACAAAAGTGTGCACACTAATCCCTTCTAGGATCCCAATTCTCAAGCAAAATGCAACAATCACTCGTCTAGCAGACGAAAGCCAGAAAAAACAAGCATCTTTGTCACAAGAATCAACCATCCATATCAAAGGCCAAATCTAGTAGGACCAAATCAACAAGCTCCACACTGGGAGCTGTGTTGCTCTAAGCTATACCAAAATCAAGGTGCATCAATAATTGTACTTCATGTAGGCCATATTCTAAAGCTACATTGTAAGTAAGTTGGGTCATGGTAGATGTTAAAGAGATGTTGGCTTTCTAGTCCACTCCACTCAATTGAATAGATCGCTCTCTAAGCCACCAAATCCAAGCAGTTCTTCCTCAACAGTCTATATAGGTGAAAGATGGGGTTAGATGCAAGCTGGTAAAAACAAATAATTATAGAATGGTACCAGGGACTGCAATTGGGTTTACCTTGTATGCTTGAAGCAAAAGCTGACCACCAATTTGTTTTTCACTTGCATAGCTACAAAAAGAAATTAGCCTATTGTTATCTCTTTTCTCAAGGTGCTTTGTGCTCCCCTCCTAGGTTGCACATCCACACTCTCATAGAGATGGTAATTTCAGGGGGCTCTTCCACATTTCAAACTAAAAAAAAAGTCGCATATATAAAACAAGGCATACATTCTTGGGTGATAAGAAGAAACGGTCTAGCTTTTTTTCTTTCAATGTAATGCCTAGAATCCACAAGCTTAGTAACACCAGGAAGAGTAGTTTGGATCTTTAATATTGTAAATCATTATAAATGCACATCAAGAGGTTGATCTGCACACTTTGTACCGTAACTACAATATTTTAAAAGTTAGCCAACTCTAAACCAATAAAAACCATGTAATGTAGATACACACACTATAAAATGAGACTCTTGGTCCGTAAAGATCCCCCTCGTGATCTCTAACTCAGGATTCAACAGAGTTTACTGAATTAAGTGAGATTTGGCTTAAGCCTGCACAGTGCAATGTATGACTTTTCTAACAACCAAATGATTGAATTCACATAGCCTATGATTCCCTAATCCAAACTTGATCCATAAAATTGAAAGGTAGTTGCAGGAGACATAGTTGCAGTTACCTTTATAAATAAATCGATGCACCATGAGCATCAACAAGCATGTTGGAGGTGTTAGCCACAAGAGTCATTCTTTTCATGACTCATTCACATGCCCATCTTCCGATGACACTGTCAGTTGAGGGAAGTCCATAAGGAGCTTAGCAATCTCATTGCCTCTTTCCCCCACAGTCCACGTAAACCACAACTTCTGAATTAGAATACGAGTACTGTATTAATCAATAAGGGCAAAGCTCCCCCCTAGAACGAGCAGGAAGGCCAATGTGGTCTTGCATCAGTGTGTTTCTCAAATACAGTATGCAAGATAGTCACCAACATCAAATTTAGCATGTTAAGAGCAGGTGCCAATGGATGGAACAATCAAAAACCTTCAGAAAGATAGTAATAAATTGAAAAAAACTATTCACCAAATTCAGATTGATGATTTTGTATTGGTTTCGATGCTTCAGGTACCTGAGCTTCTGAGAATTAAATCACTGGTTCCACCCAATTCAAATAGATACATGCACCCAATTCCAGAGAATCTTAAAAACGTGTTCTCTATCATCAGCTGCAATGCACTTTTCCACTTTAAAGTCTGCATAAGTCATCTAGAGTTGAACAACTTGACCAAGACATATGATACATTTAGACTGATATTCCAAGCACAATGCCCTCAACTACCTTTAAAAAACCAAGATTAAAAGAACAGATATTAGCCTTAAAAGAACAGTTTGGTTGTAGGGAGAGTAGCAGAAACATCAATTGGATAATCTGCGTGAAGCCATGAACTTCACATAAGTACTTATTGTTAAACAAATAAACAAAACTAAGCAAGATTTTTTTGCAGTTCTTTCATGATCCTCTTCTGCCAGCAATATTTATTGCCTAGATAAAAAATCGCAGCAATACTGGCATGTATCTCATAGAATAATCACCACATAATTGTGCAAACTGGACAAACAAATCACAAGATGAAGAATTTACTCCTCCCCTTCAGGACTTCCTTGCATAGTGGTAGGGATGCAGGTCTCGGCACCTTTGATGAAATCACCTTTTCCGGCCTCCGAACTCGGTTGCACTCAGGTCACCATGGTTCATGCATCCACTCCAAAAACCAGATCAAGAAATCAAGCAAATAAAATCAGATCAAGAAATCAAGCTAATAAATTGGGAGAACAGAAACCATGATGATTATCAGGATGATTATCGGGGTAGAGATTATAGAAGGCGAAGTCGGAGTAGAGATAGGTACACACGTGACAGATACAGAGTGAGGGATTATCGTCGCCGTAGCAGGAGTCGCAGCTACAGCAGCCCTGATGATTACAAAAAGCATGGGAGAGACAGGTATACACATTAAAACATCAATTATATTTTTCCATCATGATAATCATTATATTTTCCCTATGATTATGGACAGTTTGTCTCCTGCACGTAGAAGCCCTAGTCGTAGCCGAAGTCGCAGCTACAGTCCTGACAGTTTGCAGTAGCTTCGATTACCATTATATATCTGAAGCTTAGATTTGTATCTAAAAAGTTTTTTTTATAGAAAATACAGATGTTGTCGTGAGTTTCCATAATACTGAATTCTAATAGAAATATTTGTTGGTTCATAATCATAATATTGGTTCAGTACTCAGTGAACTCTTTTGGTATTTGACTTTTTGAAGATGTCATAATTGGTATACTTCTCGTGCAAATGCGCTGGATTTACATGTTATTGCCCGCAGCAACGCACGGGCACTGTACAAGAATGATACCTATTTAGTTTTGGTTTCCTAAATTTTTTTGATTGATCACTCTTTGAAGCTAGAATGATGTTCCCAAAAAGGAATAAGTTGTGAGATGACAAAATCTCAGCTAAATTAGTAGCACAAAAATTTTGTACTTCCAACAGAAACTCACTAAAACCTATTGGAAAAGAGGGGAGAAACTTAGGATTGAATAACCAGGATACACACGATGTAGGAAACAACCAAACGCCCAACTGATAAACAAAACTGCGAGGGTGAGAACCTTGTGCATATGTACTGATAAATTATATGGCATTAAAGAGGAGAACTGATGCAAGTTATTGCCAAGATGCTTTTGCAGCTATTTGAAATTTAGAACATGATTTAACTGGAAGTAGGCCATGTGGCACATGAATGAATTTAACTACTTCACAGCAACCAAACCTCAGTTTTACTGAGAAAACTATCTGTGCACATGGACACATTGAAAAAGTGCTACAGATATTTACGCAGTGGAAAATGCACAGACAACTAAATGCATGTGCTTTAGTGACATAAACTCACTTTTCTCTTCTTGAAGCATACAAGAAAGAATAGCACAATCCCCATTCATCTCTCTGTTCAAACCTGTTAGAAAAGAGGATAACAACTTAATATCGAAACCGTTACCATTGAATTAGAAAAGAGCCAAGCGCCGGCGGGCAAATTGTTGAGCCTAATCCATGCTTACCAAATCTGCGAGGGCGAGAACCTTTGTGAGCAGCTGCTGATGGAGTGGAGCTTGAGGAGCCGCAGGACAACAACGACAAACTGGATGACGTTGGTACCCCGACCTCAAACCCTAAACCGGCGGAGTGGAGCGGAGTACTTGGACCAGCGGAAGAGCTGGGGAGCGATCTGCCGCCGGGGGGGGGGGGGGGGGGGGCTTGGGGCGGCCAGCTGAATGCGGCGGCCGGGGCCGGCGGTGAGCGGTCGCAATCTACCGGGGCTCGGTGCGGCGGTGTGTGGACGGCGGAGGTCAAAGCCGGACGTGGGGGCCGACGGGGAAAAAAAGGAGAACGAGCCGGATGGAGGCGACCCGGGATGGCGGCTCGGACGACGATCCCGGACGGCGGTGGCGACCGGATGGCGGCGGACCCGGACGGCGGCCTGGACGACGGCGAACACTTCGCTGGGGCGCGGTTGCGTCGGTTGCGTCCAATTTTTTTGGGAGGAAGGACGCGGGGTGGGGTGGGGGGTGGGCGGACGCGCGGTGTGCGAGGGCGGACGCGCGGGGAGAGAAAAAAAAGGCTGACCATATTTTCGTCTCGACTCCATTCTTTTTAGGAGCGAGAGATTAGAGCCCCGCGTGTAGAAATACGTGTGGCCCCCCGGTCGATCGCTTTGGGAAGCTCGCTGGCGGCCGAAGGCTGAATTGATTTGCGAGTACTAATTTTGTATGCCATGTTTCATACAATCCCCCGTTCCAATATTATATGTTTTCTCATAGAAGTAAGCATGTTACTCCCTCTCTCTTATTGTTGTTGTAGTTGTGCTCTTGGCTGTCACGGTGGTGGGATTCTGATTTCTCTTCTTTTACTCCCTCTCTCTTATCCCTCTGTATTCCTTGCATGTAAGGAGCGTCGATGTCCAGGAGTTCGTCGCGTTATCGGAGTTCGGCGGTGCGTTTGCGGTTCCTCGCAAGCACTATGCCTGCCAGTTCAAACTTCAGTTAGTACATGTAAGAATCGTGTCGTTTTCAGTTCAGTCTAAGATCAATGTGGAAAAGATATCAAAACTATATGTGGCGTCCATCTAAGAACCATCAGAATGTTTTTTCGATAAGAGAATTTTTATTAAATTCAAGGTTTTTACATCGAGCTGATACAAATTTATTGAACTATTTTCCCGGCTTCTGCATAACTAGGATGCACACAGCCAAAAGACAAAAAAAGCAAAATTCGCCGACTAATGGTTGTCAATCCGTAGACTAGACCATCATCCATGCGCCTGAGTAAAAAACTTCTTGGGCACCAGTGCCAAGTGTTGCAACGCCACTACAAGAAATTTCTGTGAAGCTGATTTCTGTAGTATAATCCAAGAACGAAGTCAATGGATAACTGAGTAGATAATCTGCAAAGGAGAAGTATTAGGTTTTCTTTCGAAGATAGCGTCATTCTTGCAAAGCCATAAGGACCAACAAGTAGCTAGTAGCCGCTCCTAGCAAGACTAGCGGTTTCAGTTCTTTGCTTATACCCCATAACCAATCTCCAAACATATGTGATATGTATGAGGTTGTAGAAGACCTGAAGCCGCATGTGTGATGGACCAAACTGCACGTGCAAAACGACAATCAGAAAACAAATGCTGAAATGTAACTGAGACCAACTCGCCATAAGAAAATGAACGAATTTAATTTTCATGTAGTATGCAAATAAGATCTCAAAGCGATTTTCCACAACTGGAAGGTGCAGTTGCTTTTATCCTTTTGCTGGTAGCGCTTCAAGATTCGTGCGAGTCACAACTCCCTCACCCGGTCCCGCCGTCCTCACTTCCGTCAACTCCACCGGCAGTCATCTCCACCATCGTTGTAACCTCGTCCGCCTCTCCATCACCGCTGCCGTAGCATCCTCCGCGGCCATCTCCGCCGCGACATCCATCTCCTCCACCACCACTGCGACATCCATCTCCTCCATCACCGCCACCGCGACATCCATCTCCTCCATCGCTGCAACCATCTCCGCCACCACATCCATCTCTGTGGCCATCTCCGCCTACACACGCCACCACATCCGTCTCCTCAATCCTCCGCGGTCGTCTCCACTACCACATCCATCTCCTCCACCACCGTCGTGGCATCCATCTCCTCCATCACCATGACCATCTCCGCGCTGCCACATCCATTCCCTCCATCACCTGCCATCGCAACCTCTGCTCTCTTTCCCTTCCCTACTCGGCTCCTCTGCCGCCACCGCACTACCTACTGCCGCCGCAACCCTAGCGAGGCGGATGGCGAGGCAGACGGGATGGGCTCCCCTTGCAAGATTCGCACGAGATGGACGACCGGAGATAAAGAAAGGTACACCTACCGGTTGGGGGAAGGGTTTTTCGAATAAGAACTAGCAGTTCTTATTCTTTCGGAAGAGGCAAACAGTATTGCAGTACAAGTATGAAGTATCTATACTAAGGAAATGTAAGTTGCTGCACGATAGTAAACATGTAAGTAGTTTCTTGGGACTTGGGAGAGAACAATCCAGGATCCTTGAACTGGAATTAGGAAAATCACATCATTGTATTCATGCTAATACAAGGTACTACTCCGTAGGTGCGAGAAGGTATTATCTGAGCTCTGTTGAATCCACCAAGTGCATTAATTTTAGAAGCCCCATTTTGAAGCTTGTACCTCTGTCGCTGCAGATTTTTTTAGATACTGGATAATTAAATTCGGCCTCTACATCCCAAGATGTACACAACCCATTATTACAGAGTTTAAAAGAACCATCCACAAAGGGTGAAAAAAGCAGTAACGGGCAACAAACCCCGACTAAGGTAAACGATAAAAATTGTTCCATCCTCTATTAGCAATTTGTAGAGCAACGACTTCTAAATTTCTGCTCATGGCGATGAGGGTATCCTTAGCCTGCTCCTTATGCTGCAACTGGGCCCAGAAGCGTAGCCAGTAAGCTCCCCTGAAAATAACCTTCGAGGTTCTTTTTCTTCGTCAAGCGCTCCGCCTTGAGCAGGGTATGTCCGTCAGCCCTACCCGCGTTCCTGCTGCTCCGACGTAGTGTCCTGGGGGCATCCTTCCCAGCCGTAGGTGCAGGTGCCACCAATCGCCGCGGTGCAGCGCTGGTGACCAGGTCGGCCACGACCCCAACTGGGGTTGCGGCCCCCTCGGAAGTGGCCACTGCGGTGACCCCCTTAGCAGGGATCCCGCTGCTCCGGGATGTGTCCTCCTCCGGTGAAGTAGGCGCGGGTGCCATCACCCGCAGCGGCGCTGCGCAGGTGATCAGCTCCGCAACGGTGTACTCTGCCTCCACTGCGGCCACCGCCTCAGTAGCAACGGAGAGGGAGGTGCCCCCCAGTCGTCGGGGGCAGCCCGTCCAAAGCGGCTACAGCCACCACTGTCACCTCAGTGGTAGTGGAGTGGGAAGCATCCCCCCTGCCGTGGGAAGAGTCGGCCCGTCCGAAGTGGTCGAGTCCTCATCTTCCGACCCCCCTTCGTTGGCAAAGGGAGGGGCAGCCCCCAACGGAGACCTGGCCCCTCGTGATAGAATAGGGGTGGGCAAGCCTCCATCCTCCCCCTCAGCGGGGAGTGTCGTAGATGCCGGTTAGAAGAGAGTCGGTGTTCCCCCAGCCGAAGATAGGTGAGTTACACCAGCCTGCTCAAACACATCGGAGATAAAAGGGTGAGGGTTAACAGGAGGTGACACCATAGCATTGTACAACCTCTGTTGTTCATCAGTCAACGGGTTGTAAGTTTTCCACCCCACAGGATCCTTCTCCAGCATGACCTTAATGCTAATTTCATCCAACAGCTGCTCGCAAGCCATATCAAGTGCCTCTTGGATTAAAGTAGTCTGTCTGTGAGATTTCCCGCTCTGGGGTGCCGAAGACTGGGGGTTTGCAAAGGAAACGTCTTTATGACCACCCTGTGGGTTCCGAGCAGGGTTAGCATCCCTCATGTTTCGGTCCCCATCCGCATCATTACCCTTATCATCATCTGTGAGTGGGTCCTCATCATCATCCTGACCTGCAACTTTCGATACCTCCTCATCGGGCTTGAAGTAAAGGCGGCACATGCATCCCTTCACACAAACATCAGCGAACTTCGGTAGTTTTTTAATATCCAAAACTGCCACAAGGATTCGTACCTCTCCCGTACGCCGAAGGTGGCAGATGTCCACCTTCTGAGTAGCTCCAATCAGAGTGCCAACAGCCCACAAAGGATTGAAGGAACGAAGTGCATGTGGTACCTTAGTGACAGCCACCCAAACCTGATCCAGGACCTTAATTGGCTGAACATCATCAACAAATTCTTCAATCGAGAAAGTCCCTTCCTTATTCTTTGTCGTGATAGTGCCAATAGCCACCATACGTGTCAGCTCCTCCTTGCTAGGGAATGGCACAATAAAGCACTTGTGCCCTTCCTCCAGCGCCTCCCAGCGCTAAGTGACCGGAACGATCCGTGCCAGTGTAGACAACAACAGTTGTTGGGAGACTTCACCAGACTCCACCTTGATGAGGGCGGTGGCACGAGAGACATCAGCTGCAATTATGTCATGTTCATTTGCAGCCTGAATATGGAAAAAACCACCATTGTCGTCCGAAGCAGCACAGTATGCCACGGACGGCTTCGGACCACGGAGGAGAGAGAGCACTGATTGGTGTAGTGGTCAACCGTGCAAATCACACACTCCACCGTGTGTTTTCGCTTTCTTTTTCCCCCATCTGCTGTCGCAATATCTGGCTTTGACAAAACATCAGGGGCGTCAGAGGCAGCGCCGTCACCACGATCATGAAGAGGATGCTCCTGCGCTGCACCAGATGCGTTGTCACGAGCACCACGCCCGCGACCACGGCCTGACCCGGCACCCCACGCCGAGGCACCGTTGTGACAACCCGCCCGGAGAAAGTACCGTACTATCGCCTAAGACCGATCCACTTTGGCCATTAAGCAATAATAAAGTACCATCTGTCGTAAGTCGTCGGGTTAACGCCGGTAAATCACTTGAATAGCACAAGGATCGATATATGCATTAAAACTCACTCGAAGGCGAGTCCGGAGATACAACAACATTAAACTTCGGATTCGTACCCCGAAGGGTTTAATTATTACAAACCATAGTTCGGGTTATGACGGGGATAGTTCGAGTTTTGAAAAGACACGGCGGAAATTAACTAGCGGAAGCAAGTCACCACGGGAGGCCATCCATGATGCTTCGGTAGTCGTCCTCCACCCACTCCGGCTCCCGGCCGGCGGGATCTCACCGGGCCACACATCACGAAGGCATGACCTGGATCAACACATCATAGCAAGGGTGAGTATACTAATACTCGGCAAGACTTACTCGTCGGTGATATCTACTTCACCACATCTAGACCATGAAAGGCTTTTTGGCTACTAGGTTGCTTTTGCTAAAAAGTAACAAAGAGTAGATCCTTGCTTTCGGGATTTTAGCACAAGTTCTAGTAGTTTAATCTTTACTACCTTAGCCAACTAGTACAAACAAAGTTGTACAATACAATTATTCAAACATCATCTTCATCAACTTCCATCATTAGGGATCACATGACTAGTGGAGTAAGTAGTCTCGGATAACGGTGAGAGGCCGACAATCGATTGATTAAAAACCTTGCAAGGTAAACCCAAACACACGGTCGGTTGCCCCCGCGAGGACAACTCCCCGAGCCGTCCCCATAAATCCTCGGGTTGGGATCGAATCTTACGGTCTTTGGTGCGGGCTATCACGCATACCCCGCGAGATACCGGAGTCACCATACACCACCGGTAGCTAGCCGTGAGAGCGAATCCCAAGAGTAGTAATAGTAAGATCCCTCGCCGCCTCATTATGGTACTAGGCTTACGGGTCCCATACCGGCATATGCTTGGTACGTTCAAAAACTTAACCCACATAACCACTGGACCGGAGCCCAGATCCCATGCTCTTACCACGTGAGCAATCCATTTAAGGATATAGTGTGATTCCTATCTAGGAACCTATTCTCGCGAGTGAGGTCATCACTCGACTTGTAACGGTCCTATAGCTTAGCGGCTATCGACCTATCACACTAGTAGGGACAAAGGTACCTATGGATCATGCATCTAGGGTTTCATTCAACTTCGAACCTAAATGCACAATCATTCATAGATAATTGAATAAAGAACTTGAAAAGCCGGGTTAGATGCACGGAGCTTGCCTTCGTCGGCTACGCTAGCTTGGGCACCCTCGGTGTCGAGTCGCGTCCACGTCTTGCAGAGAACCTTCGCTCCGCCTTCCTCGGTCTCGGGGACCGGGGGAGTAGTCTCCGTCCGGAAGATCTACACGGAATGCAATGCACTTTAGGTGATGTGATAGTTTGTTGTCCTATCCAACTCTAGTTGGTCATATTCACCTTAACAAGCATCTATCTAAGGTTTCTCTTTTAGGAAAGTTATTGGTTGTACATGGATTACTCTTTTATTCCTTATTTGAATAAGGTTTTTATTTAAGATTATCATTTCATGTGGAAGCTTCATTCCCTTTTTATCTTTATCAATAAAGGTGTACTTAATATCCTTTATTTATGAATTAAATTTCTTATCGGTAAGGTTACTTAAATTTCTTTTATTTGTATTAAGTACTATTTCCAAAAAGAAAAAGGATTTAATTAAGGATTTCTCTTTATTTTAATTTTCCTTTAATATTAAAAGGGCATTAAGCCATTGTTTAACAATTAAATTACTAAAAATTAAATGAGTGTTTCTTAAGCCTAACAGTACCTATTCTGGTCCATTGGGCCCACATGTAAGTGTTGGATGCTAGAAAATTAAATATTATTGAAAATAACAAAGGTTATCTAGTAAGTCAACTTAAATGCAAATAAAAATAATTAAGCATCAAAGTTACCCAAACTTTCTGGTGGGTGCTCTCCGGTCCTAAACAAGCTTAGAAAACCAACATGTTCACATGGAACCTCTACTGAATTTGGTTTATTAATTTAGAAAGGAAAACAAGCACTGAACAAGAATAATTAGTTCTGGTACTCCTAAATTCATGATTAATTCACAAGAGGTGCCTTTTGTCATCCCAAGACAGTGTGCACAAGTTGGGCTTAAGAACATGAATAAAATTAACATGAAAAATCATTTATGTAGCTCGCGAGAGATGGAAAAACATTTTTATAAAAAGATTCACATGATAACTTTGTGCAATTTTTGGCACAGCATCTAGTCTTACCCTAACACACATCATAGCCAAAGCCTAACTACGGAGGAGCTGTACATTTCAAGATATGACATATTCAAGCATAACACATTTGAAATTTTCCTGCCAAAACTACTTTGATTCTAGTCACAAGTGTACCACACATGGGTCGGGTTGGACATCCTGAGACCTACAAAATTTGTTTGAGAATTTTTGGAATTTTCTGTGATTTTCTAGGGATTTTCTAAGGCCGTGGACCGAATCGAAAATAAACTAAGTTAAGAATCCTTGCACATATGCCCCCTGGGTTCACATCCGTGCCCTTGCCGGCGGCGGGAGGGTTCGCCGGCGGCGATGTGGGGCCCGACCACGACAACAAGCGGCACCATGATGAAATTGAGCTCACCACGGTCGGTTGGTGGTGGTGGCGAGGGTGGAGGCCGGCTCGGCGACGCGCGCGCACGGCGGCGGCCGGCGGCGGCGCTCGGGAGGGCTCGGTGTAGTGCGGCGTGGAGATCAAATTGGCGCAAACAAGCGCGCTTGCGGGGAGCTGGCACGGATGCTAAGGAGCCTAGCGGTGTGCTTGGACGGCGGCGAGCGCGGGCCGGGGAGGGCTAGCACCGGCGGCGGCGGACGGCGGCGGCGATGGCGCGGGCGGCTCGGTGCGGCACGCGAGGAGAGGCGGGAGGCTTTATACCCGGCTCGGGCGGCCCGTGGGTGACGCGTTGGTGACGGCGGGAGATGCGGTCGTGCTACGGCGCGTCGGGTCGCGCGCGTACGGCGGCGGCCGCCGCCGACGGACCGCCGGTCGGTGCGCGCGCGCGCGTGCGGCGGCGCGGACGCCAAGACGCCTCGGGACGGTGCGCATCGGGGCGCGCGTGCATCGGGACGCGGTGTGGCGCGGCATCGAGGTCTCGGGCGGCGTGGGCACGGCTGCCGGGGGCAAGACCGGCGGCGGCGGCACGGTGGCGCTCGGGACGCGCACGACGTCGTGCATGGCGCGCGCTCGGCTGCGGGCCGTGGCTCGCCGGTGCCATCTTTGACTCGATTTTTCTCAAAATTTTTCAACGAACCGTACCAAGTGATGAATACCAAAGTTGTAGATCTAGGTACCGGCTACAACTTTTACAAAGGTTGTATAGGGTTTTGTTGCCTAGATGCGAATACGTGGAAGTGCCAACTTTGAATGTCGGCGGGGTTACGTCAACGGTGCTTTACGGCTTGTAAGGGCTTTTTCACAATTTTCCCCTCCAAATCAGCAATGCCACTCTACATGAAAGTTGTGTCCCTCAACAAGATCTACAACTTTCCCAAAGGTAGAATTTTAAGTGTTTAGGTGAATTTTGGGGAACGCGGCAAAAGTTCGGCGGACACACTGTGGACATTGGGTGGCCGGGGGACTTTGACCCACCCTTTGACCAAGGGTTGGCCCCACCGGTGTTTTACTATTCACTAGGGTCACTTAGGGGTATGTTAGGGAGTTTTCATGGGTGAGGGCCCGGAGTTGACCTAGGGTTGACCATTTGACCAGGCTAATCGTGTCGTTAGCGTTAATGACGGTAATTAAAAACCTAGGGCGTCACAGTCTACCCCCCTTAAGAAGAATCTCGTCCCGAGATTCGAAAGTACAAGGGGCGGTGAAGAATGATTCTGGATAGAAGCGTTACCTACGAAATTCAATTGGCTTTGCTCCACTTGCGGGCTTGGCTTATTGTTGTTGATAGCAGATCCGGGGTTCTGCTTCTGCTGCTGGGGCTTCTGCTGTCTGGGGTTTGGGCACTTATCGGCGAAATGCCCGGGCTGTCTACAATTGTAGCACAACCGGGGAGGAAGGTCTTTAGGTTTGGGGATCAGTTGCTGGGCTTCTTGGATAAGGCGGAGCCTCCTTCTCTCCTTTTTCTTTGCCTTCTTCGAGACTCGCGCGGGTGTTGCAATAGTGGTGCGTTGAGTGGTCTTGCTAGGATTAGAGCTTTGCTTGCCTTTACGTGGACAAGTCTCTGTATAGGTAATTTCCCACTCACTTACATCTATCTCGGATAATACTCGCTTGTTGCCTTGGATTGCATCCTCTTCTCGCTCTAAGATTCATTGGTAGTCGAGAAGGTGGTAATATTGAGTCGAGGATTGGGATTGGTCTTGATTAACATACTCCTCTAACGAGCATTGAACAAACGGGCTTGTTCGACCATAGAGGCGATAAGGACCGAGAGAGCCTCGTCCGCCAAACTATTCTGATATGGTTTCCCATAACGTCCTTGGATGATATCGTTCACCATCTGATTCAGCACAGAATTCTGCCCTTCTAGCAGTTGGGTTGCGCCGACAATGGCGTTTATGTCCCTACGGGTGGGTATTTACGGGGAACGGGGCTTGGAAGGTTGAAGCTTCGATTGCATCGGCGGCATCCGTTGTAGTTGTTGAGCCATTTGCTTTGTTGGGTGCGGGGAGTTGGCACAACACTTCGGTATGTGTTGCTATGAAAGCGTCGGTCAACAATGTGGGCGGCGGTTGCATACGATCGCCACTACCCGATGCTTCAAAATCATTGTGGTTATTCCATGCCGGTCGGAACATCCGAAATTTGAGTTCCTAATTAGCGCATGATCGAAATCTCACCCAAGCTTATAGTTCGGACATATTGTACGAGACTTGTTCACGGTAAGCAATGCAAACCGGACTTCCAAAATATCAAGCGATAAAGCTTGGTCTACACACGTCCCATGGTTGGGAATGCGAGATGGAACAAAAGTACAAGGTGTGTCCTCTTACTAACTCATCGCCGTTCATGAGGAAGCGGACGATGAATGTGCACGAGCACGGCTATTAGCGAGCATAATCCTCCTATGATACGAGAGGTACATCCCTAACAATGTCCGGCGAAACGATTCGAGCTCTTCGAAGACGGAGTCATGGGTGGCGGCTTGGATTGATTTTGCGCTTTCGGTCCACTCCGAGCTTCTTCTTGACGTCGGAATTGAAGACGGAGAACAATTTGCTCGGGAAGATCGAAGTAGGCCGGGAGAGGTACTCTAGTGGCAAGTAGCCGGGCTAGCTAGAAGAAGAGCAAGAACGGTGATCTGCCGAGCTCGATGGAAATGGAGCTTTCGTATCGGCGGTTACGGGAAAAAGGTTCCATTTTATAGCCGATGCGGGGGCAGTAACGGTCTGTTGACCCGGTCGGGTATACGGGTGTATACAACACGGAGCTCAACAAGGTCGGCTCACGCGAACACGGCATCGTGAATACGGTTGCAGAAATCAAGGGTAGAGCGACGTCACGGCGTCGTATGGTCGTGATACTGATGACGATGGGCTCAACGGTCTAAATAATCGACCGTGATGTGGAGCGAAACGAAAAAGGCTTGGTGTACCACGCTTCACGCTTGTGATAGCAAACTGAGGAGCGTAGCAACAAGCTTCGATCGATCCTGGCGTACTTCCTTGTTTGATTTTTGAGAATTTTAAAGTTAAGAGCACGGACCAAGAACGAATACACTATGGATGACTTTTCCATGTTGACTATTCGAGAACCTTGACTGCTCGAGAAAAGTTTCTACTTCTTTGTCTTCCACTTGGCTAGCGGAAAAGGAATCGATGCTCGCAAGATCGTTGAGATTCACGGCGGGGGACCAATTGGTCAAGGATTCCCAATAGGCCATTTACCGGGAAAGAAGGTTAAAGATAGATTTCCACAAATTCATGTACAAAAGGTGACATCAAGTGAGAACTTCAAGGAATAACCTTGCTCACACCTTTACTTATTTCGCAAATTTTTGAGGTTCGACAACTCGTTGTTTTGAAAGTGTAACACTTTTCAAAGTTGGCGCAATGCATATGCTTGTGCGGCATGGTGCTTATGATGTATGTTAGAATGACTCGGTTACCCATATGCATTGATGGTTGGAAATGCAATCAATTAGTAGGGAGGGGGAATCTTGTGTGACGAGTTGCTATCTCACAACCCGGATACCTAGCGCGCTCCTAGTGGCGGTCGTGTGGGCAGCGGCGCACACGATACCCCAGGGTTCCGTCGCGGCACCTTAGACTATGGGGTAACGACATCACCAAACAAAAGAGGTAGGGTAGGGGTACGGAATTTCATGCGAATGCACGTTAGTATACCCATGCTTCCCAAACGCACATGCTATGCAACGCATGCTCAAAGTCATATTTTAATTCAAATCACAATGTTTGAGCAAGACCGAAAAGAACAAGTTCAGGATTGAGTAATTGATTAGACCTGTGATTGACACGAAATTGGTGGGGCACAGAACTTGATTGATCACAACTTAGCATAAATAATGCCTTACCAATACCATTGCGGAAAAGGATGTTTAATCAAGGCAGTACATCGATGAGAGTTTTCAGAATTACCAACAACATTTAGGATTACAAAGAAGACTAGTTGCAATACCAAGGTTTCTAGTTCAGGCGACGGCGATAGGCGACCAAAAGTGGTCGGGGTACACTAGGATTCCTCACAACACCGGATTCGACGACTCGAGCTTTATTCCCGACAGATCAACCTCCAAGGGTGGGGTCCTCCATCTTGCCGAAAGACTACGGTGACGTGGGTCCGGACTCAATTCCGCATTCACCCTGGATATCTTCAACATCTTCTTCTTGGGCTGGTCCCGGAATGACGGAGTTACGGGGGTGGAACGGCTAGAGCTTCCAATTGATTTTCTAGTTCAAGCATATCCGATCGTTATGTTGCAACAAGAAATTCGCTCATGGATGATCTCGGTTAACTCTTGTATCTTTGCCTTGTCCTTGCGTCTTTCCTTCCTGAGAGTAGCGATCATCGCTCGGGCTTCCTTCAATGCTTGAGCTGAACACTCTATTTCCTTCACTTTGTATCTATAGATTTGGTGTCTATAGAATACGCTCTCTCCCACCATTCGCAGATAGGTGTCGTACATGGCTTCTGAAAAGCGGACTGAGGTGACAAGAGCAGGACTATAGTGAGAGTTGCTCTGGGCTGGAAGGATAGTTTCTCGTTCACCACCCGGTGCAATGTGTCGCTCGGGTACCGGAATGACTTTAGCTGCAGAGTTGGCTATCTCGGTCGGGTGCTTTCCACAGAAAGTGGTGAGTGCTTCGAGAGCGGCCTTCTGCACGGTGTCGGACAAGTTTCTTCCGTGTGCCGTACATTCCCACTCCTCCCAAGCAGGTTTGGTCGGGCACGTTGAAATCTTCACCTTTACTTCACAACGAAGGAGTTGACCTGTGGTCATGATCTCACGTGTCGAGTACTCTGGATAAGTGGTGTACCCAAAGCTCCTTAGGGTGTCCCACAAAAGTGCGGGGAAAACCACCCTCCTCGAGGTAGTCCACGAGAGTCCATGATTCCACATCGGCCCGACGTAGAGCCGGCGTTGTCCATCTGGACATAACGACAAAAGTGAGAATCAGGCGGGTGCGAGTGTACAAAAGTAACTCGATCCACGAATTGGGTAAGGGTTAAGGTATGGGGTTGTCGTATGGACCTCCCACGGGCCCACTACCTCGGTGGGTACCGGGACCGACTACTCGGTGGGCCCCCGGGACTACCGGCTTGCGCTACACGGCATCCGAAGGCGTGGAGCACCGAGGACTACACGAGAGTAGTACTCGGTTAGGAAGGCCGTACATGTTCCGCACTCGTATAGAGGACTCCTAGACGTACTCGACTAGTACTCTCTTCCTACTCCGACTTGTAACCCTGCCTCCCGGACTATATAAGGCGAGGCAGGGACCGATCCCCTCATCGAATCTCCTCTCATACAACTCACGGCGCATAATTGCACCATCGTGTAATCGTGCCCTATCAATCCAGAGCTACGCAGCATACAGGACGTAGGGTATTACGCACCTCGCGGCCCGAACCTGTCTAAATTGTGTGCCACGTGTCTCTTCCTTCGAGTTACCGATCTCGGCGAGTCACATTCATCTACTTCGGGTACTCCCCGTAGTAGGTTGCCGGTCTAAAACACCGACGGTGGCGCGCCAGGTAGGGGCTCTCGCTCGAGATCACATGGCGAACTCGACGGCTTCGTTCACATCAAGCCAACCGTCGCCTTCAACCGCGGCGACACCTTCGTCTTCGGCGCACGGGTGCACACTGCTGATGGCGCGGGCTCCTTCCAGCGCCGCCTGACCATGCAGCCCAACCCGAGGACAGGCCTCGTGACGCTTCCCGAGGTCGTCACAGGCGAACTCGCCGGCAAGTTCGGCGAAATTTCGCTCTTCGACCACCACGCTGACTTCGAGCTCGAGTCCGTCTCCAACTCGAACCCGACGTCGCCATGGGCCATCGCATGCGAGCCGGCTGCTCAGCCATCGCAGGCGGCCCCTTCACCACGCCAGCGCTCCGCGCGTGGCCCCCGCGTCCTCGGCGGGCCCGCACGGGGGCTCCTACACCACGCCGGGCCGGCAAGGAGCCCGTAACCGAGTACAACTCGGACTCCGACGCCGTCCCCGACCACGCTTCAGACTCCAGCCCTCTCTCCGAGTTCTACTCGAACCCGGATTACGAGTTCGACTTTGGGTCGGACACGAGGAGCCCGAGTCCGAAGACGACTCCATTGAGCTTCCCTTGTCAGGGCCAGCCTCTGGGCTGGTTATAAGATCGACGCCGGCCGGAAGATACGTCTGCGGCCGGACCGCAAGCCTCGCCGACACGGCAAAGGAGGACTCACGCTACGTCGCCTACATCGACTCACTACCGTTCCGGGAGGGAACACCACGCGGCCCAGGGCGACTCGAACACACCAACCGAGGTGGCACCCTGCGAGTCCGGCTTGGGTACCCCCGATCGCCAAGTCTTCATGGCCGCCGGCGAAACTCCGGGACCCTCGAGCACGGCCGAAGACGGTACACGGAGGGACATCTCCGCGGACGAGCGGCGTCCGCCGACGCACCTCGCGGACGAGACCGGCCCGCCAACGGGGGACGCTCGACGCGAACGCAACGGAGAAGCGCGGTGAACGACGCCGGCGGCTCGAGACAACCTCCCCATCCGCAACCTTGCGGAAGCTCTCGAGGCGGTCGAGAGCAGAGTACACACCACCCCCGGGCAATGCCTCATGTCGATCACAACGATCGCACGTCGAGCTCGGGGCATACGCGGCGGAGAGGTCATCACCAAGCTCGCCGAAGAAGCCTACTTCATGCGGGTTGCCAACGAGTCAACCAACCTCTCCCGCCTAAACTCCGCGACAATGAAGCTACTAGTCGCGGCGCCGATCCCGGCCCCAACCGTACTCGAGCCGACCTCCCGCTCGATCCAAACCGCCGCCGCTCCAACGCCGGCGGACCTTCACGACAAGACCAAGGCAACCGAGAAGTCGTCCCCCACCGCGCTCCGGCCGGTGGCGGCGGCAACGATCCCGACGGCGGCGGCGGCCGACGGCGGCAGCTCCAACCACGGGGCCAACGAGAAGAGGCGGAGGCGGCGGCGGCCGCGGCGGCCAAGGCCACGCGAACGGCCACGCCTCCGGTGCCTCCCCACGGCGGGTACGACGCTCGCCGGAAGATCGAGGAGGCTGCGGCGGAAGAAGTCGACCACCGTGGCCGAAGGCGACGGCTTCCCCGCCTTCTCACCCCGGCTTCGCAACTTGCTCCTCCCCCGACAAGTTCAAGCCTTTGGGGATCACCAAGTACGACGCGAAGCAGATCCCATCCGGTGGCTCCGATGCTACGCCCTCTCCATCGAGAACGCCGGCGGCAACGGCGACACCAAATGCCTCTACTTCCCCTTACGTCCGGACCAAGCTCCACTCACATGGCTCGAGTCGCCGGACAAGCACTCGATCGACAAGTGGGACCGCCGAAGGAACGGTTCACGAGCAACTTCGCGGGCGCCATGGGCCGTTCGGGTACTCGCATGGACCTTGCCATGATCAAGCGAGGAACAAGGCGAGACCCTCCGCAAGTACATGCGCCGCTTCTTCGACAAGCGCGCTACCGTCGTCGACGTCACCGACAAGGAGGTCATCGACCTCTTCCAGGACGGCCTCTACCATCGCCGCACCTTCGAGGACTTCGGTCGTCGCCGCCCCAGGTCCATTCCCCACCTCAAGGACATGATCACGTCCGGGCGGATGAAGAGGACAAGGCCAACGCCAAGTACGACGCCATCGCGGCAAGTCCAAGCGGAACCGGGGGCGGCGGCGGCGCAGCAATGCAAACCAAGGCGGCCGCAACAACAACAACAACAACAACTTCTCGGGTTCCAACCGCAAGCGCAAGCCAGACAACACCGTCGCGGCTATCCAGCGCCCTCCGAAAGGGAACTCGAAGAAGAATTCCGGCGGGTTCAAGGACCTGCTGAAGGAGAAGTGCCCGTGGCACCCAAACGGCAACCACACTACCGAGCAGTGCTACCGGCTCAGGCACGCACTAAAGGATACGCCGGAGCCACCGCACCCTCACGACCAAAAGGGCAAGAAGAAGGACGGCGACGACAACGACTTCCAAGAACCCGAGAAGACCGTCAACGTCCTCTTCGGCGGAGCGCCGAGCCGGGCGGGAGCGAGAAGGCTACCCGTCGTGAAGTGATGTCCATTGAACCGGCGGTCCCGACCCCTCTCGGGTGGTCGGAGGTACCCATCACCTTCTCCCGCGCGGACCAATGGACCAACTTCTCCGAACCGGGACGGTTCCCCCTCGTCCGAAGCCAACAGTGGCGGGTTCCAAGCTCAACAAGGTGCTCATCGACGGTGGAAGCGGGCTCAACGTCCTCTTCACCAAAACCTTGAAGAAGATGAACCTCGACGTCACCCCCATGCTCACCAAGAGCAGCACGCCCTTCTACGGCATCGTCCCAGGCAACGCGGCTATCCCACTGGGCTCAGTGGTACTGCCAGTTACCTTCGGGGCGTCTCGGGATAACTACCGCACCGAGTACATCAAGTTCAAGGTCGCGGATTTCGAGACTTCTTACCACGCCATCCTCGGCAGACCGGCCATCGCCAAGTTCATGGCGGTGCCCCACTACACCTACTTGGTACTCAAGATGCCAAGTCCAGTCGGCGTACTCTCCCTCCAAGGGGACTTGAAGATCTCCCACGACTGCGATACAGAAGCCGTGGTGATCGCCTCCACGAACCAAGTACCCAACGCGATGATGGAGGTCTACGCCGCGTCGAAGAAGCTCGTCACGAGCGAACTCGACATCCCGGAGAAGTCCGACGGCACCAACAAGCCTCGGCCACCCGAGGAGGTACTCGTCGGGACGGTCGACCTTGGCACGGGCGACCCCGGCAAGACCACCACCATCGGGGCCGGCCTCGACCCCAAATAGGAAGACGCGCTCATCGGCTTCCTTCGGGCTAACCGCGACATCTTCGCGTGGAAGCCGACGGACATGCCGGGAGTGCCCGGGGAGCCGATTGAGCACCGCCTCAACTTCGATCCAAAGGCCACCCCCAAGCGACAACACCTCCGACGTTTTGCCGACGACGGACGGGACGCCATCAAGAAGGAGTTCGCCAAGCTACTCGCACTGGCTTCATCCGAGAAGTCTTCCATCCCGAGTGGCTCGCCAACCCCGTCCTCGTCCGCAAGTAGAACTCGAACGAGTGGAGGATGTGCGTCGACTACACCGACCTCAACAAGCACGCCCCCAAGGACCCCTTCGGGTTGCCGCGGATTGATCAAGTCATCAACTCCACGGCGGGGCCGCGACTGCGCTCCGCTTCCTCGGCCGCTACTCCGGTACCACCGGATCGCAATCAAGGAGGAAGACCGGAAAAGACCGCGTTCATCACCCCGTTTGGCGCGTGCGCTACACGACCATGTCATTCGGGTTGAAGAACGCCGGCGCTACTTATCAACGGGCCATCCGGGCACGCTTCAAGCGGCAACTCAACAAGAACGTCGAGGCCTACGTGGATAACGTGGTTGTCAAAACCCGGGGACTCTAGTACCCTCATCGACGACCTTGAAGAGACCTTCGCATCACTACGCGAGTACCGCTGGAAGCTCAACCCGAACAAGTGCGTCTTCGGCGTCCCTTCGGGCAAACTACTCGGCTTCATCATCAGCCAGCACGGCATCGAAGCCAACCCCGAGAAGATCTCCGCCATCACCAGCATGAAAGCTCCCACGAGCATCAAGGACGTCCAGAAGCTGACGGGGTGCATGGCGGCGTTGAACAGATTCATCTCGAGGCTAGGAGAACGGGGCCTTCCCTTCTTCAAACTACTCAAGCACCACGAGAAGTTCGTGTGGACTCCGAGAGGCGGGTCGGGCCCTTGCCCGGCTCAAGGACTTCTGTCGAAGCTTCCAATCCTCACGGCTCCTCACAAGGGCGAGCGCCCATCGCTATACCTAGGCCGCGACTACTCACGTGGTCGGCATCGCCATCGTTGTCGAGCGGCGGGAAGACGGCCACGCCTATCCGGTCCGGGCGCCCGGTCTACTTCGTCGGCGAGGTTCTATCGAGTCCAAGGCTCGCTACCGGCCCGTGCGAAGCTCTCCCGTATGCTCTACTCATCACCTCGCGGAAGCTACGACACTACTTCCGGGAGTACTCGGTCTCCGTCGTCACCGACTACCCGCTCGGCGACATCCCGAGGAACCAAGACGCCACGGAAGAATCTCCAAGTGGGGGCTGTCGAGATCGGCGCCCTCACCATCGACTTCAAGCCACGCACGGCCATCAAGTCGCAAGCACTAGTCGACTTCATGGCGAGTGGCGGGAGAACCCGGCTACCTACTCCCCACCGTGCGACCGAGCATTGGGTGATGTACTTTGATAGCTCACTCAACCTCGAGGGCGCGAGCGCGGGGGTACTCCGATCTCTCCAACGGGCGAACAACTCAAGTACGTCCCGCAGATCTTCCGGAAGGTCTCAAACAACGAAGCGAGTACGAAGCCCTCCTACACGGGCTCCGTCTCGCGGCTTCGGCCCGGGCATCAAGCGGCTACTAGTCTACGGCGACTCCGCGGTGGTCATCAACCGGGTCAACAAGTCCCGGGACCGCAACAAGGAGAACATGGACGCCTGCGCCTAGAAGTCCGCAAGCTCGAGAACAAATTCTATGGTCTCGAGTTCCATCACATCGTCCGCGACAACAACGTTGCGGCGGACGTCCTCTCGAAGCTCGGATCTACCCGCGCCCAAGTACCGCGGGCGTCTTCGTCCATGAGCTTCACGCGCCATCCATCCGGAGCCGGCGCCACCGACCAGGCCTTGTACCCGGCCCACCCACCGGGGGGGGCGGGAGGTCATGATGATCGACGTGGATGGAGGCAACCCTTCATCGACTACCTCGGCGAGCGAGAAGGTCCCCTCCGACAAGAACGCGGCCGAACAACTCGTCCGCCGCGCCAAATCCTACGTCCTCGTTGGAGACAAGCTTTACAAGCGGGGCGCATCTTCTCGGAGTACTCATGAAGTGCGTCCCTCGTGAAGAAGGCAAGGACATCTTGGAGGAGATCCATAAGGGCGTGCGGCAACCACGCGTCTTCACGCACGGCGGTCGACAAGGCCTTCCGGTGAGCTTTCTGCGGCCCACGGCCACGGGCGATGCCGAAGAACTCGTCGAGAAGGTGCCAAGGATGTCGGTTCTTCGCCAAGCGACAACACGTCCCGGCCTACAAGCTAGTCACCATACCGCCAACACGGCCCTTTGCCCGCCGGGGGCTCGACATGATTGGGCCCGCGCCAACCGCGCCGGGAGGATTCAACGGGGTGCGGTGGCTATCGACAAGTTCACCAAGTGGATCGAGGTCAAGCCGGTCACATGCCCCAAGGCCGACAGAGTACTCGACTTCCGGATGAACTCGTACACCGCTACGGGCCACCCCACCGCATCATCACGGACACGGGGTCCAACTTCAACAACCACCGATTGCGGGAATATTGCGAGAACAGCGGAATCGACGTCAGATACGTCTCAGTCGCCCATCCACGGGCCAACGGACAAGTCGAGCGCGCCAATGGGATGGTGCTCGACGCCCTCAAGAAGCGGCTACACGACGCTGCTAACTCCAAAGGGGGCAAGTGGATCAAGGAACTACCCAACGCACTGCGGGGGCCGCGGACTCAACCATCCAAGCCAACGGGGCAATCCCCCCTACTTCTTGGTCTACGGCTCTGAAGCCATCCTCCCTGCCGACGTCATATGGAACTCGCCAGCAGTGGAGCACTACGACGAAGGCGTCTCAGAAGACAACAGACGAGTTGATATCGACGACCTCGAATAAGCTCGGCCGCGCCGCCCTCGTCCAATCAGCAAGGTACATGGAGGGTATCCGACGCTACCATGATCGCAACGTCAAGGAACGCTCCTTCAACGTTGGAGATCTTGTCCTCCGCCGTATCCGCGAACACGGAAGGACTCCACAAGCTCAGCTCCCCCTGGGAAGGCCCCTTCACCGTGGCTAAGGTGACCGGGCCGGGCTCCTACCGCCTCCAAACACTTGAAGGCGAAGACGTCAACAACTCGTGGAATGTCGACCAACTCTGTCGATTCTACGCCTAGTCTACACGACTACCCCGGGGTTCAAGTCTACACGACTACATCAACACCCCTTGCCGCAAGCGACCCTCCGGGTCCTGGCTTCAAGTCTCCGGACTACTCTCCACCGGGGTCCGGCCCCCGCGCGGCTACCTACGGACCACGGGGCTGCGACGAGCGTCAAGGACTCTAGCGAGCGGTCTACCAAGAGACCACACTCCAAGGTCCGGCCCCGCGCGCGGCTACCTACGGATCTGCGATCCAGCCTACACGGCTACCTACGGATCACCTGCTGCAAGCGGCTACCCGCTCCAGCGCCACTTAGCTGTAAGCGGCCTCCGGGTCCAGGCGACTACTTGTAACTACGGCCCTGGCCACCCAGGTGTACTTCTTCAGTAATAAAGCTTGATTGTTCATCAACTTGTTTACTGTTCTGTTCCCTACGACGGGACTACTAAAGCCGAGTACTACTACTCGCACCTATTCCACGATGGGCGCTCCGCACTCTGAGATCGCGGTTACGAGTACTCATTGCTGGAAAATTTCATTTCATTGATACATGAATACTTCATTACAAGTGTTTTTTGTACAACTATGGCTACTAGCTACCTATGCAGGGCTACTGGAGGTTCAGCTTCTCGGCTACCTGCTCCGCGATGGGAGCCATCTGCCCGGCCGGCTACGCGTCTTCGCTCATCCGAGCCGGTTGGCGGCTACCCCACCGGCGACCACCTCCACTGGAGCCTTCGGGAAGTACGACTTCATGAAGGCCAGGACTTGCTTCGGGATCGACTTGGCCATGTGCTTGACATAGGCGGCCGGCCCGGCTTGGTGCCTCACGAAGTCGATCCGCCAGAGGAGCGATCTTGGGGCTACCCGAGTGCGGCACCGAAGCCTCGCGATCGGGAGGGCAGCCTCTTCAAGGTCCTTCGGCCGGGCCCGAGCGCCTCGCAATCCTCATTCAACTTCGCAAAGATTTGTAGCGGTTGACGAGATCTGTCGTCGAGGCAATCCGCGGCCTCCATGTGCTTCTCGCACTCGAAGGCGAGCTCCTTGTAGTCGAGCTCAAGTACTGGCGGGCTTCTTGCTCCCGGTAGAAGAGGTTCTTCATGCCGACCTCCGAGGCCTTCACTGCTCCCCCGGTCCTCGAGTTCCGCAACATGGAAACACAACAATGGGTCAGAGGCTTGACGACTTCCAACAAGTACCCGACAAGTCAAGGGACATACCTTTATTCTTGTTGCGGAGGCCTTTGTTCTTCCGCACCAACTCGTCGCCCTTCGCCTGCAACTCCATCACGTCGTTGTGGTACTTGGCAAAGGTGGCGTCGAGTTTTGATCGCATGGCGGCCCGCGTGCTTCCGCGACTTCACGAGCTGCTCCTCTAGGGCCTCGGCTCGGAGCACGGTGTCGCCGTAACCTTGCAAAGCAGGATTCGACTTCTCGCGGGATCGCTCCGCAACGTCCTGCACAAGACAAGCTCAAGTCAAGAAGAGTACTCAACGGCAAATGATTGACTACTCGGGAGGCTACGGCGCGTACCTTCATCCACTGTTCGGCTCGCCGCATCGCCTCCAGGTGCTGGGCCACCGTCGCCGGCTCGACGAGATCGTCGGCCAGAAGTTCAATCCCGCCGCGGCTACTCGACGTAGCCTCCGTCATCGGCGGCGAGCGGATAGGCTCCGCGTCTTGGATCTCGGGGGAGCGGATATCCACCTCCGGGGCAACCCCCGGCGACATGGTGACCGCCTCTCCCCGGCGGACTTCTCGACGACTTCCCCCCACGGGCTCGGGGGCTCCTTCGCGGCCTCGCGGGGCCTCCGGTGTCAACTCCCGCATGGGCACCCCTGCGGGGATCTCACCTCCTTCGGCGTACGCCAAAAAACGATACGCGCATCGGTGCCTACGACTACTCATCCTAGAGCTCTACGGCTTCAAGAAGGGTACTCACCTTCGACTACGACCGCCTCCGCGGCGGCGCTTCGGTGGCGGGGGGCTCGGTCGTGGTTTGGGCTTCGGGAGCGGCCTCCTCGACGGGCGGCGCGGTTTCCTCCGCCACCGCCGATGAGGGCTCGTCTCCATCCCGGCTTAGATCCGTGGATTTTCTCGCAGAAGTGTTCACGCGAAGATCGTCGAGGCAATCACCGACTACCGCGGCTAGTGCTACTCGTAAGGGCATGGTACTTACAAGCTCGACCGGGACGATGGTCACGGCCGGAGCACCGAGGATGCTGGCAATATCAACCAGTCCACCCTCGGCGGGCGCCTCCTCCTCCGCCTCTTCGGCTACTGCCTCCTCCACGGCGGCGGCGGCCGGCGCACCTTCACCTTCCGCTCCAGGGGTCACCACCTTTCCAACGGTGGCGGCCACGGGTCCTCTGCTCTCTGCTGGAGCAGGGGGCTGGCGCTCCAGCTGCGCCAGGAGCTCCTCGACAGTGGGGGCTGGACTTCGGCTTCCAGCCGGTTCCCCCACCGTGTCCCACACGCCCTCGTCGCCCTCTTCGACGGGCCCGCCGGCGGCACCTCCCGCACACAAAGGAGGACTACTCGTCGACAGCGTGTACTCGAACAAAGTGGGTGCTCGACTACTCGCTCAAGATGACTTACCTCCGGAGGCGTGGTCTCTGAGACATTCATCTTCTTCGCCACCCGCTTCTTGGCGGGGTTGCGTGGCTTCCGCGGTGGCGCAGCAAGGCTAGCCTCAAGGCTAGCCGGAGGATCTGGAACAAGTGGCACATGAGGCAAGCCCGGACGGCTAAACCTCGACCGCAGTTGGAAGCGGTCCTGAAGAGTCTCTTCGTCTTCGTCGTCGTCATCGGAGGTATCCTCCACGATGACGGTGTCGTCGCCTTCACCGACTTCGCGGCGCTCCTTCACCTTCCCCTCCGCCGGGATCTCGATCCCGCTCGGTGGCGGCTGCGGCTCGGAGACGAACCGCTTCACATCATCCTGCGCAAAGACACAAGGCGTCAGCAACTTCACCACGAGTACTCACTACTCAACGAGGGGGGTACGACTACTCACCTCGTTGGGCGGGCGCGCGGCGGAGTACTCCTCGACCGGACACGCCGTGTACGGCGGCATGTCCTTGAAGATACGCGACAACCGTTCGACGATGTCGTTGTCGTCCAATTCGCCCCCCGGCATCCGCGACGAGTCGTCGTCGCCGGTGTACTCGAAGCCCGGCGTATCCCGCGCCATCGGCGGGCCGGATCCCGCGCTTCATGAAACCGAAGGCCACGTGTTCGGCCCTCGGTCCCGGCTTCTCGAGCACTCGAATGCGTGCTAGCGGCTCGGGGAGCCGGATCCCCTCTTGCATGGTGGGCTCTGTGTTCCACCACTCACGATGCCCGGGCCGCCGTCCGCTCGGCTTCGGCGAGGCCGGGGTGGTGGTTCGTGATGTAGAACCACCTCGTCTTCCGATCCGTGTTGGAGTCCACGAGCTCGTACGCCGTGCGATCCGCGGTGTCTTCCCTCACCGGATCCCGGCTCCTCCGACTACCCCGGGGTTGGAGGCACGGGCCGCGGCTTGACGCGGAAGAACTTCCGAAGAGCACCCAAGTGCGGCTTGATTCCGAGGAAGGCCTCGCGAGAAGTGGACGAAGACCGACGTGTGGAAGATGTCGTTCGGGTTCGGGTTGAGGTACTCGATGCCGTAGTACCCGAGCAGCCCCTTGAAGAAGTCGCTGTGCGGGAGCTCAAGGCCGCGCTCCACGAAGCGCGAGAACATCGAGATCTCGTCTTCGGCCTTCTCCATCGGATAAGGATCTCCTCGCGGCGGATCTCCACTTGTCGACTTCCTTCTCCCCCGATGAACCCGCCGTTCAACGGGGTCGGCGGGTCCTCCGTCTTGACCTTCGATTTCTTCCACTCGCGGCTTGGATCGGCGCGCGGTGGCGACGGGGGGTGGCGCCGCACTGGTGGCGGCCGCGGCGGCCTCTGCACGACCCCTCTTCTTCCCGCCGGCCTTGGACGTCTTCGACGGCGACGGCTTCATTCTCCAAGTGCACGGAGTTTTCACTCGCATCCGCTCGGGGGCTACCCTAAAGGCTTCGGGTGGCGATGCGCTTGGATCTACTACGGCGGCAGCAGGCTGCTGGGAGTGGATCTACTTCAAGATTCAAGTGGCAAATGACTGCGGCTCACTTGGGTGAAAAACCCTAAAGGTTTTGGCTCTTATTTATAAGCCAAATCGCCTCCGCAACAGGCGGCCGGATAAGTCCAGGCGCGGCTGACTCAGGGGCTGCGCGTGACTCTTCGTATTCTACTAGTCGACGCGCCTCACCTCGGGGGCTCGGCTACTTCTACTCGACGACCTGGGAAGCGACTAGTCTCAAGAGCATCTCAGGACACATTCTCCAAGAAAGACCCTTCAATTCGAGAGGAAGTACTCGACTCAAGGCTCGGGGGCTCCGTGCCACGTGTCCTTCGATTTTTTCTCTCCGGATTTTTCGGGATTATCTTGCCAAGATTTCAGATGGACCCTAAGCCAGAGCCCGCGGCTCGAGGCTCGGGGGCTACTCCATGTGGAGTGAGGTTCGCAAATCGCGCCTCCATGACGGCTCCGCTTCAAGACAAGAGCGGCATTTCTTGAAGACCTTCGAAGGCAGATTTCAAGGACGCTTGGGACTACTCGAGAAGACTTCAAGATTGCTCAAACATCACCGGAGTACATTCCGGCCTTGGGATGCTTCGACTACTCTTGAGGACTTGTGACTTGTAGCGCTCGGGGACGCTTGAGGACTACTCGTTAAGGCCGTCAAGACTACTTGAAGCTATCCTTCTCGACTACAAAGTACTCGGGGGCTTGTCGTATGGACCTCCCCGGGCCCACTACCTCGGTGGGTACCGGGACCGACTACTCGGTGGGCCCCCGGGACTACCGGCTTGCGCTACACGGCATCCGAAGGCGTGGAGCACCAGGACTACACGGGAGTAGTACTCGGTTAGGAAGCCGTACATGTTCCGCACCGTATAGAGGACTCCTAGACGTACTTGACTAGTACTCTCTTCCTACTCCGACTTGTAACCCCGCCTCCCGGACTATATAAGGCGAGGCGAGGGACGGATCCCCCTCATCGAATCTCCTCTAATACAACTCACGGCGCATAATTGCACCATCGTGTAATCGTGCCCTATCAATCCGTAGCTACGCAAAGCATAAAGGACGTAGGGTATTACGCACCTCGCGGCCCGAACCCGTCTAAATTGTGTGCCACGTGTCTCTTCCTTCGAGTTACCGATCTCGGCGAGTCACATTCATCTACTTCGGGTACTCCCCGTAGTAGGTTGCCGGTCTAAAACACCGACGGGGGTAACCATGCATACTTAAATACCATCGTATGCCGAGCTTCGAACGAGCGGGCATACCAACGATACAAGGTCCGGCAATCGGGAACCGAACACCCTACTCAAAACCGAGTTCAACACTTCCTCAATTAGCATGGCAACTTAGCGGAGGTTAGGAAACTTAAGTTGGATACTCAAAGCTGAGCTAAGGAATTCGGAAGGTGCTGAACCAAGCAAGGTTCAGAGGTTCTAGGGAAATGGCAACAAGGTTGACCTCCAAGCATAACTTGCAGTGGACCAAGGTACGATTACGAACTTTGTCGAGTGGAAACGGGATTAGATTTGAAGTGACCTAGGTTAAGATCATCTAGACGAAAGATCTTTGGACAAGAACAGCAATCTAAGCATCACTTTTATTAGATTTATGCTTGACAACACTTCTACACCTAAAGAAGCTAAACAGAACAAAACACGCTACACTATTTTACCTGCGAGAGCACGGAAAACGTACGTGAGTTCGGTTTAGGTTCTTGTCGTATGGACCTCCCTGGGCCCACTACCTCGGTGGGTACCGGGACCGACTACTCGGTGGGCCCCTGGGACTACCCGGCTTGCGCTACACGGCATCTGAAGGCGTGGAGCACAAGGACTACACAGGAGTAGTACTCGGTTAGGAAGCTGTGCATGTTCCGCACTGTACAGAGGACTCCTAGACGTACTCGACTAGTACTCTCTTCCTACTCCGACTTGTAACCCTGCCTCCCGGACTATATAAGGCGAGGCAGGGACCGATCTCCCTCATCCAATCTCCTCTCATACAACCCACGGCGCATAATTGCACCATCGTGTAATCGTGCCCTATCAATCCAGAGCTACGCAGCATACAGGACGTAGGGTATTACGCACCTCGCGGCCCGAACCTGTCTAAATCGTGTGCCACGTGTCTCTTCCTTCGAGTTACCGATCTCGGCGAGTCACATTCATCTACTTCGGGTACTCCCCGTAGTAGGTTGCCGGTCTAAAACACCGACAGCTGGCGCGCCAGGTAGGGGCTCTTGCTCGAGATCACATGGCGAACTCGACGGCTTCCGTTCACATCAAGCCAACCGTCGCCTTCAACCGTGGCGACACCTTCGTCTTCGGCGCCTGGGTCTGCACTGCTGATGGCGCGGGCTCCTTCCAGCGCCGCCTGACCATGCGGCCCGACCCGAGGACGAGCCTCGTGACGCTTCCCCGAAGTTGTCACGGGCGAACTCGCCGCAAGTTCGGCGAAATTTCGCTCTTCAACCATCACGCCGACTTCGAGCTCGAGTCCATCTCCAACTCGAACTCGACGTCGCCATGGGCCATCGCATGCGAGCCGGCCGCTCGGCCATCGCGGCGGTCCCTTCACCACGCCGGCGCTCCGCGCGTGGCCCTCGCGTCCTCGGCCCGGGCCCGCACGGAAGCTCCTACACCACGCCGGGCCGACAAGGAGCCCGTAACCGAGTACAACTCGGACTCCGACGCCGTCCCCGACCACATCTCGGACTCCGGCCCTCTCTCCGAGTTCTACTCGAACCCGAACTACGAGTTCGACTTCGGGGCGGACCCCCGAGGAGCCCGAGTCCGAAGATGACTCCTCCGAGCTTCCCTTGTCGGGGCCGCCTGCGGGCCGGTTATAAGATCAACGCCGGCCGGAAGATACGTCCTGCGGCCGACCGCAAGCCCGCCGAACCGACAAAGGAGGACTCACGCTACGTCGCCTACATCGACTCACTACCGTTCCAGGAGGGAACACCACCGGCCCGGGGCCGACTCAAGCACACCAACCGAGGTGGCACCCTGCGAGTCCGGCCTTGGGTACCCCCGATCGCCAAGTCTTCATGGCTGCCGGCGACAACACCCCAGGACCCTCAGGCACGGCTGAAGACAGATACCTGGAGGACATCTCCGCAGACGAGCTGTCTGCCAACGCACCTGCAGATGAGACCGTCGCCAACAGGGACGCCCGACGCGAACGCAACAGGAAGCGTAGCGAACGGCGCCGGCGGCTCAGAGACAACCTTCCCATCCGCAACCTTGCGGAAGCTCTCGAGGCGGTCGAGAGCAGAGTACACACCACCCCTGAGCGCGTGCCTCATGTCGATCACAGCGATCGCACGACAGAGCTCAGGGCATACGCGCTGGAGAGGTCATCGCCAAGCTCGCTGAAGAAGCCTACTTCATGCGGGTCGACAACAGAGTCAGCCAACCTCTCCCAGCTAAGCCTCGCGACAACGAAGCTACTAGTCACGGCGCCGACCCCGGCCCCAACCGTACTCGGGCGACATCCCAGCCGACCCAAACCGTCGCCGCTCCAATGCTGGCGGACCTTCACGACAAGACCAAGGCAACCGAGAAGTCGTTCCCCACCGTGCTCCGGCCGGTGGCGGCGGCAACGACCCCCGACGGCGGCGGCGGCGACGGCGGCAGCCTCCAACCACGGGGCCAACAAGAAAGCCGGAGGCGGCGGCGGCCGCGGCGGCCGTGGCCACGCGCATAGCCACGCCTCCGGTGCCTCCCACGGCGGGTACGATGCTCGCCGAGAGGATCGAGGAGTTGCGGCGAAGAAGTCGACCACCGCCGCCGAAGGCGACGGCTTCCCCGCCTTCTCACCCCGGCCGCAACCTCGCTCCTCCCCGACAAGTTCAAGCCTTTGGGGATCACCAAGTACGACGCGAAGCAGGATCCCATCCAGTGGCTCCGATGCTACGCCCTCTCCATCGAGAACGGCGGCGGCAACAGCGACACCAAGTGCCTCTACTTCCCCTTCGCTCGGACCAAGCCCCACTCACATGGCTCGAGTCGCCGGACAAGCACTCGATCGACAAGTGGGACCACCGAAGGAGCGGTTCACGAGCAACTTCGCGGGCGCCATGGGCCGCTCGGGTACTCGCATGGACCTTGCCATGATCAAGCGCAGAACAAGGCGAGACCCTCCGCAAGTACATGCGCCGCTTCTTCGACAAGCGCGCTACCGTCGTCGACGTCACCGACAAGGAGGTCATCGACCTCTTCCAGGACGGCCTCTACCATCGCCGCACCTTCGAGGACTTCGGTCGTCGCCGCCCCGGGTCCATTCCCCACCTCAAGGACATGATCACGTCCTGGGCGGACGAAGAGGACAAGGCCAACGCCAAGTACGATGCCATCCGCGGCAAGTCCAAACAGAACCAGGGCGGCGGCAGCGGCAGCAATGCAAACCAAGGCGGCCGCAACAACAACAACAACAACAACAACAACAACAACTACTACTCGGGTTCCAACCGCAAGCGCAAGCCAGACAACACTGTCGCGGCTATCCAGCGCCCCCCGAAAGGGAACTCGAAGAAGAATTCCGGCGGGTTCAAGGACCCGCCGAAGGAGAAGTGCCCGTGGCATCCAAACGGCAACCACACTATAGAGCAAAGTGCTACCGGCTCGGGCATGCACTCAAGGATACGCCGGAGCCACCGCACCCTCACGACCGTAAGGGCAAGAAGAAGGACGGCGACGACAACGACTTCCAAGAACCCGAGAAGACCGTCAACGTCCTCTTCGGCGGACGCCCGGCGAGGCGGGAGCAGAAGGCTACCCGTCGCGAAGTGATGTCCATTGAACCAGCGGTCCCGACCCCTCTCGGGTGGTCGGAGGTACCCATCACCTTCTCCCCGCGCGGACCAATGGACCAACTTCTCCGAACCAGGATGGTTTCCCCTCGTCCTGAAGCCAACAGTGGCGGGTTCCAAGCTCAACAAGGTGCTCATCGACGGTGGAAGCGGGCTCAACGTCCTCTTCACCAAGACCTTGAAGAAGATGAACCTCGACGTCACCCCCATGCTCGACAAGAGCAAAGATGCCCTTCTACGGCATCGTCCCGGAGCAACGCGGCTATCCCACCGGGCTCGGTGGTACCGCGATCACCTTCGGGGCGTCTCGGGATAACTACCGCACCGAGTACATCAAGTTCGAGGTCGCGGACTTCGAGACCTCTTACCACGCCATCCTCGGCGGACCGGCCATCGCCAAGTTCATGGCGGTGCCCCACTACACCTACTTGGTACTCAAGATGCCAAGCCCGGGCGGTGTACTCTCCCTCCGGGGGGACTTGAAGATCTCTCACGACCGCGATACGGGGGCCGTGGTGATCGCTTCAACAAACCAAGTACCCAACCCGATGATGGAGGTCTACGCTGCGTCGAAGAAGCTTGCCACAAGCGAACTCGACATCCCGAGAGAAGTCCGACGCCGCCAATAAGCCTCGGCTACCCGAGGAGGTACTCGTCGGGCGATCGACCTTGGAACGAGCGACCCCGGCAAGACCACCACCATCGGGGCCGGCCTCGACCCCAAATAGGAAGACGCGCTCATCGGCTTCCTTCGGGCTAACCGCGACATCTTCGCGTGGAAGCCGACGGACATGCCGAGAGTGCCCGGGGAGCCGATTGAGCACCGCCTCAACGTCGATCCAAAGGCCACCCCCAAGCGACAACACCTCCGACGCTTTGCCGACGACGGACGGGACGCCATCAAGAAGGAGCTCGCCAAGCTCCTAGCGGCCGGCTTCATCCGAGAAGTCTTCCACCCCGAGTGGCTCGCTAACCCCGTCCTCGTCCGCAAGAAGAACTCGAACGAGTGGAGGATGTGCGTCGACTACACCGACCTCAACAAGCACTGCCCCAAGGACCCCTTCGGGTTGCCGCGGATTGATCAAGTCATCGACTCCACGGCGGGCCGCGACCGCTCCGCTTCCTCGATCGCTACTCCGGTACCACCGGATCGCGATCAAGGAAGAAGACCGAGAGAAGACCGCGTTCATCACCCCGTTTGGCGCGCATCGCTACACGACCATGTCATTCGGGTTGAAGAACGCCGGCGCTACCTATCAACGGGCCATCCAGGCCCGCTTCAAGCGGCAACTCAACAAGAACGTCGAGGCCTACGTTGATGACGTGGTTGTCAAAACCGGGGACTCCGGTACCCTTATCGACGACCTTGAAGAGACCTTCGCATCGCTACGCGAGTACCGCCGGAAGCTCAACCCGAACAAGTGCGTGTTCGGCGTCCCTTCGGGCAAACTACTCGGCTTCATCATCGGCCCGGCGCGGCATTGAAGCCAACCCCGAGAAGATCTCCGCCATCACCGGCATGAAAGCTCCCACGAGCATCAAGGACGTCCGAAGCCGACGGGGTGCATGGCGGCGTTGAACGCATTCATCTCGAGGCTAGGAGAACGGGGCCTCCCCTTCTTCAAACTACTCAAGCACCACGAGAAGTTCGTGTGGACCGCAGAGGCGGATCAAGCCCTTGCCCGGCTCAAGGACTTCCCGTCAAAACCGCCAATCCTCACGGCTCCTCACAAGGGCGAGCGGCCATCGCTCTACCTAGCCGCGACTACTCACGTGGTCGCATCGCCATCGTTGTCGAGCGGCGGGGAAGACGGCCACGCCTATCCGGTCCGGGGGCGCCCCGCCTACTTCGTCGGCCGAGGTTCTATCGAGTCCAAGGCTCGCTACCGGCCCGTGCGGAAGCTCCCCGTACGCTCTACTCATCACCTCGCGGAAGCTTCGACACTACTTCCGGGAGTACTCGGTCTCCGTCGTCGGCCGACTACCCGCTCGGCGACATCCCGAGGAACCAAGACGCCACCGAAGAATCTCCAAGTGGGGCCGTCGAGCTCGGCGCCCTCACCATCGACTTTAAGCCACGCACGACCATCAAGTCGCAAGCACTAGTCGACTTCATGGCGAGTGGCGGGAGAACCGGCTACCTACTCCCACCGTGCGACCGAGCATTGGGTGATGTACTTTGATGGCTCACTCAACCTCGAGGGCGCAGCGCGGGGGTACTCCCCGATCTCTCCAACGGGCGAACAACTCAAGTACGTCCCGGCATCTTCTCGGAAGGTCTCAAACAACGAAGCCGAGTACGAAGCTCTCCTACATGGGCTCCGCCTCGCGGCTTCACTTGGCATCAAGCGGCTACTAGTCTACGGCGACTCCGCGGTGGTCATCAACCAAGTCAACAAGTCCCGGGACCGCAACAAGGAGAACATGGACGCCCATCGCCTAGAAGTCCGCAAGCTCGAGAACAAATTCTATGGTCTCGAGTTCCATCACATCGCCCGCGACAACAACGTTGCGGCGGACGTCCTGTCGAAGCTCGGATCTACCCGCGCCCAAGTACCCGCGGCGTCTTCGTCCATGAGCTTCACGCGCCATCCATCCCGAGCCGGCGCCACCGACCACCGTACCGGCCCATCCACCAGCCGGGCGAGGAGGTCATGATGATCGACGTGGACCGGAGGCAACCCTTCATCGACTACCTCGGCGAGCGAGAAGGTCCCCTCCGACAAGAACGTGGCCGAACAACTCATCCGCCGCGCCAAGTCTTACATCCTCGTCGGAGATAAGCTTTACAAGCGGGGCGCATCTTCCGAGTACTCATGAAGTGCGTCCCTCGTGAAGAAGGCAAGGACGTCTTGGAGGAGATCCACAAGGGCATCTCGCGGCAACCACGCGTCCTCCCGCACGCTGGTCAGCAAGGCCTTCCGGCGAGCCTTCTACTGGCCCACAGCCCTGGGCGATGCTGAAGAACTCGTCAGAAGGTGCCAAGGATGTCAGTTCTTCGCCAAGCAGCAACACGTCCCTGCCTACAAGCTAGTCACCATACCACCGACCCGGCCCTTCGCCCGCCGGGGGCTCGACATGATTGGGCCACCGCCAACCGCGCCGGAGGAGGATTCAACAGGTACCGGTGGCTATCGACAAGTTCACCAAGTGGATCGAGGTCAAGCCGGTCACATGCCCTAAGGCCGACAGAGTACTCGACTTCCGGATGAACTCGTACACCGCTACGGGCTACCCCACCGCATCATCACGGACACGGGGTCCAACTTCAACAACCACCGCCCGGGAGTACCGCGAGAACGGCGGAATCGACGTCGATACGTCTCGGCCGCCCATCCACGGGCCAACGGACAAGTCGAGCGCGCCAATGGGATGGTGCTCGATGCCCTCAAGAAGCGGCTACACGATGTCGCTAACTCCAAAGGGGGCAAGTGGATCAAGGAACTACCCAACGCTCTCTCGGGGGCCGCGGACTCAACCATCCAAGCCAACGGGGCAATCCCCCCTACTTCCTGGTCTACGGCTCCGAAGCCATCCTCCCCGCCGATGTCATATGGAACTCGCCGGCGGTGGAGCACTACGACGAAGGCGTCTCGAAGACAGCAGGCGAGTTGATATCGACGGCCTCGAAGAAGCTCGGCCGCGCCGCCCTCGTCCAATCGAAGCAAGGTACCCGGAGGGTATCCGACGCTACCACGATCGCAACGTCAAGGAACGCTCCTTCAACGTTGGAGATCTTGTCCTCCGCCGTATCCGAACACGGAAGGACTCCACAAGCTCGCGCTCCCCTCGGGAAGGCCCCTTCACCGTGGCTAAGGTGACCGGCCCGGCTCCTACCGCCTCCAAACACTTGAAGGCGAAGAAGTCAACAACTCGTGGAACGTCGACCAACTCGTCGATTCTACGCCTAGTCTACACGACTACTCCGGGGTCCAAGTCTACACGACTACATCAACACCCCTTGCCGCAAGCGACCCTCCGGTCCCGGCTCCAAGTCTCCGGACTACTCTCCACCGGGGTCCGGCCCGCGCGGCTACCTACGGACCACTCGGGGCCGCGACGAGCGTCAAGGACTCTAGCAGCGGTCTACCAAGAGACCACACTCCAAGATCCCACTGCTCGGCTACCTACGGATCTGCGATCCGGCCCTACACGGCTACCTACGGATCACTCGCCGCAAGCGGCTACCCGCTTCGGCCGCCACTTAGCCGTAAGCGGCCTCCGGTCCAAGCGACTACTTGTAACTACGGCCCGGCCACCCGGTGTGTACTCCTTCAGTAATAAAGCTTGATTGTTCATCAACTTGGATACTTCGTTCGCTCCCTACGACGGGACTACTAAAGCCGAGTACTACTACTCGCACCTACTCCACGATGGGCGCTCCGCACTCTGAGATCGCGGTTACGAGTACTCATTGATGGAAAATCTCATTTCATTGATACATGAACAAGTTCATTACAAATGCTTCCTGTACAATTATGGCTGCTAAGCTACCTATGCAGGGCTACTGGAGGTTCAGCTTTTCGGCTACCTGCTCCGCGATGGGAGCCATCTGCTCCGGCAGCTCGCGTCTCGCTCATCCGAGCAGCTTGCGGCTACCCCGCCGGCGACCACCTCCACCGGAGCCCTCGGGAAGTACGACTTCATGAAGGCCGGGACCTGCTTCGGGATCGACTTGGCCATATGCTTGACATAGGCGGCCGGCCGGCTTGGCGCCTCTCGAAGTCGATCCGCCGAGGGGCGATCTTGGGGCCGCCCGGTGCGGCACCGAAGCCTCGCGATCGGGAGAGCGACCTCTTCAAGGTCCTTCACTGGGCCCGAGCGCCTCGCAATCTTCATTCAACTTCGCAAAGATTTGTAGCGAGTTGACGAGATCTCGGTCGAGGCAATCCGCGGCTCCATGTGCTTCTCGCACTCGAAGGCGAGCTCCTTGTAGTCGAGCTCAAGTACCCGGCGGGCTTCCTGCTCCCGGTAGAAGAGGTTCTTCATGCCGACCTCCGAAGCCTTCGGCTGCTCCACCCGGCCCTTGAGTTCGCGACATGGGAACACAAAGAACGGGTCGAGGTTTGACGGTTTCCAACAAGTACCCAACAAGTCAAGAGACATACCTTTATTCTTGTTACGGAGACCTTTGTTCTTCCGCACCAACTCGTCGCCCTTCGCCCGCAAGTCCATGACGTCGTTGTGGTACTTGGCGAAGGCGGCATCGAGCTTCGATCGCATCGCGGTCGCGTGCTTCCGCGACTTCACGAGCTGCTCCTCCGGGGCCTCTCGCTCGGAGCACGGTGTCGCCGTAACCTTGCGGCAGGTTCGACTTCTCGCGGGATCGCTCCGCGACGTCCCGCACAAGACAAGGTCAAGTCAAGCGAGTACTCAACGCAAAGGATTGACTACTCGGGAGGCTACGGCTACGTACCTTCATCCACTGTTCGGCTCGCCGCATCGCCTCCAGGTGCTGCGCCAACATCGCCGGCTCGACGAGGTCGTCGGTCGAAGTTCAATCCCGCCGCGGCTACTCGATGTAGCCTCCGTCATCGGCGCTGAGCGGATAGGCTCCGCGTCCTGGATCTCGGGGGATCGGATTGCCACCTCCAGGGCAACCCCTGGCGACGTGGTAGCTGCCTCCCCCTCGGCGGACTTCTCGACGACTTCCCCCACGGGCTCGGGGGCTCCTCCTGCGGCCTCGGGGCCTCTGGTGCCAACTCCTGCATGGGCACCTCCCGCAGGGGATGTCATCTCCTCCCAGCGCCTGTCAACAAGGAACACGCGCATCAGTGCCTATGACTACTCATCTTGGAGTTCTACAGCTTCAAGACGGGTACTCACTTTCGACCACGACCGCCCTGCGGCGGCGGTGCTTTTGCGGCGCGGGGGCTCGGTCGCGGCTTGGGCTTCAGGAGCGGCCTCCTCGACCGGCGGCGCAGTTTCCTCCGCCTCCGCCGTCGTGGGCTCTTCCCCGTCCCGGCTCGGATCCGTGGATTTTCCGCGTGAAGTATCCACAGAGGGTCGTCAGACAGATCGACTACTGCAACGAGTACTACTCACAAGGACGTGGTACTTACAAGTTCGACCGGACGATAGTCACGGCCGGAGCACCGAGTATACTGGCAATGTCAACCAGTCCACCCTCGGCGGGCATTTCTTCCTCCGCCTCTTTGACTACCGCCTCCTCCACGGTGGCGGCGGTCGGCGCAGACGTCTCTTGCGTCCCTGCGGCTTCCATCTCTTCAACGGCGGCGGCTGCGGGTACTCGCTCTCCTGCGGAGCGGGGGCCGGCGCTCCGCTTGCGCCGAAGTTCTTCGACGGGGGGGGGCCGGACTTCGGCTTCCGGCCCGTTCCCCCACCGGTCCCACACGCCTTCGTCGCCTTCTTCGACGAGCTCCGTTGGCGGCACCTCCCCGCACACAAAGACTACTCGTCGCAATGTACTCGACCGCCGGTACTCGACCACTCGCTCAAGATGACTTACCTCCGGAGGCGTGGTCTCTGAGACCTTCAGCTTCTTCGCCACCCGCTTCTTGGCGGGGTTGCGCGGCTTCCTCGGCGGCGCAGCAAGGCTAGCCTCCAGGCTAGCCGGAGGGTCTTGGACAAGTGGCACGTGAGGTAAGCCTGGATGGCTAAACCTCGACCGCAGCTGGAAGCGGTCCTGCAGTGTCTCTTCGTCTTCCTCGTCGTCATCGGAGGTATCCTCCACGATGACGGTGTCGTCGCCTTCTCCGACTTCGCGGCGCTCCTTCACCTTTCCCACCGCTGGGATCTTGATCCCGCTCGGTGGTGGCTGCGGCTCGGAGACGAACCGCTTCACATCATCCTGCGCAAAGACACAAGGCGTCAGCAACTTTACTATGAGTACTTACTACTCGACGAGGGGGGTACGACTACTCACCTCGTTGGGCGGGCGCGCGGCGGAGAACTCCTCGACGGGACACGCCGTGTACGGCGGCATGTCCTTGAAGATCCTTGACAACCTTTCGACGATGTCGTTGTCATCCAGCTCGCCCCCCGGCATCCGCGACATGTCGTTGTCGCCGGTGTACTCGAAGCCCATCGTATCCCGCGCCATCAGCGGCTGGATCCGGCGCTTCATGAAACTGAAGGCCACGTGCTCGGCCCTCAGTCCCGCATCTCTGAGCGTCTTGATGCGCGCTAGCAGCTCGGGGAGCTGGATCCCCTCTTGCATGGTGGGCTCCGTGTTCCACCACTCTTGGTGCCTCGGGCTGCCGTCCGCTCGGCTTCGGTAGCTCGGGATGGTGGTTCGTGATGTAGAACCATCTCGTCTTCCGGTCGGTGTTGGAGTCCACGAGCTTGTACGCCGTGTAGCGCTCCGCGGCGTCCTCCCTCGCCCGGATTCCGGCCCCTCCGACTACTCTAGGGTTGGAGGCGCCGGGCCGCGGCTTGACGCGGAAGAACTTCCTGGGAAGAGCACCCGGTGCGGCTTGATTCCCGTGAAGGCTTCGCGGGGAAGTGGACGAAGACAGATGTATGGAAGATACCATTGGGGTTCAGGTTGAGGTACTCGATGCCGTAGTACCTGAGTAGCCCCTTGAAGAAGTCGCTTGCTGGGAGCGCAAGCCCGCGCTCCACGAAGCGCGAGAACATCGGGATCTCGTCTTCGGCTTTCTCCATCGGATAGGGATCTCCTGCGGCGGATCTCCACATGTCGATCTCCTTCTCCCTGATGAACCCGCTGTTCAACAGGGGTCGGCGAGTCCTCCGTCTTGACCTTCGATTTCTTCCACTCGCGGCTTGGATCGCCGCGCGGTGGAGACAGAGGCGGCGCCGCACCGGTGGCGGCCGCGGCGGCCTCTCGCACGGCCCCTCTTCTTTCGTCGGTCTTCGACGTCTTCGACGGCGACGGCTTCATTCTCCAAGTACAAGGAGTTTTCACTCGCATCCGCTCGGGGGCTACCCTAAAAGGCTCCGGTGGCGATGCGCTCGGATCTACTACGGCGGCGGCGAAGCAGCATCGGAGTGGATCTACTTCAAGATTCAAATGGGAATGATTGCGGCTCACTTGGGTGAAAACCCTAAGGGTTTTGGCTCTTATTTATAAGCCAAATCGCCTCCGTAACGGGCGGCTGGATAAGTCCGCGCGCGGCTGACTCAGCGGTTGCGCGTGACTCTTCGTATTCTACTAGTCGACGCGCCTCATCTCGGGGGCTCGGCTACTTCTACTCGACTACCTGGGAAGCGACTAGTTTCAAGAGCATCTCAGGACACATTCTTCAAGAAGACCCTTCAATTCGAGAGGAAGTACTCGATTCAAGGCTCGGGGGCTCCGTGCCACGTGTCCTTCGGTTTTTTCTCTCCGGATTTTTCGGGATTATCTTGCCAAGATTCCAGGAAGACCCTAAGCCGCAGCCCGCGGCTCGAGGCTCGGGGGCTACTTCATGTGGAGTGTGGTTTTTGCAAGTCGCACCTCCATGACGGCTCCGGCTTCAAGAGAAGAGCGGCATTTCTTGAAAACCTTCGAAGGCAGATTTCAAGGACGCTTGGGACTACTCGAGAAGACTTCAAGATTGCTCAAATATCGAGCCGGAGTACATTCCGGCCTCGGGATGCTTCGACTACTCTTGAGGACTTCGACTTGTAGCGCTCGGGGACGCTTGAGGACTACTCGTTAAGGCCGTCAAGACTACTTTAAGCTATCCTTCTCGACTACAAAGTACTCGGGGGCTTGTCGTATGGACCTCCCTGGGCCCACTACCTCGGTGGGTACCAGGACCGACTACTCGGTGGGCCCCCGGGACTACCGGCTTGCGCTACACGGCATCTGAAGGCGTGGAGCACAAGGACTACACAGGAGTAGTACTCGGTTAGGAAGCTGTGCATGTTCCGCACTATACAGAGGACTCCTAGATGTACTCGACTAGTACTCTCTTCCTACTCCGACTTGTAACCCTGCCTCCCGGACTATATAAGGCGAGGCAGGGACCGATCTCCCTCATCCAATCTCCTCTCATACAACCCACGGCGCATAATTGCACCATCGTGTAATCGTGCCCTATCAATCCAGAGCTACGCAGCATACAGGACGTAGGGTATTACGCACCTCGCGGCCCGAACCTGTCTAAATTGTGTGCCACGTGTCTCTTCCTTCGAGTTACCGATCTCGGCGAGTCACATTCATCTACTTCGGGTACTCCCCGTAGTAGGTTGCCGGTCTAAAACACCGACAGTTCTTTCATGATTTTTAACATGATGCAAGACGTCCTATTCGTCCTCACCAGGCAATCAAGCCAAAATTCGGAGTTAGCGCCGGTGGCATGGCACATACGCGTATCTCCCTATAATATCTAGTCGAGATCTAGTCGATGCTTACTTAGCGAGCTTACGAAACGGGGGTTAGTGTACCCGTGAAGATCACAGAACACATCGAACCTTTCATGCCAGGCACTCATGAAAGCGTCCACATACATTACCGTTCACTATAGAAACGGCATCCATGCGTTAAGCCGCTGCATGGACAGCGTCCAACCTCGGACATTCTCCGTTGGAATGGAGTATATCCTTGCCTCGCATGAGCGACATGCGGAATGCTCACGTATGAAACACGTGGCAAGACACAACTTATCAACATACGCGAAGATGGGATCCGTGGAATGGATCACTCCATCAACCCTCGCAATTCCCGTGATGCGGAACAGCACACGTATAAAACACGTGGATCCTAGTTTGGTTGTACGAGAAAGTAAGTCTGACATAACGTAATGTGCTGGAAGTTAGCAAAATAGACCATAGATTAATAAGCCACCTGAAAGAAACCAAAAATTCCCTCTAGGGCCTCTCGGTCTAGTTTATCCTTAACGGACCAACGTATTTTGCAAAACAAACAATCTTGGCAAATTTTATTCGAAAATCATGTGATTAGAGTTGTTAATTAAACTCTGGTGCATGTAATCGCTCTGATACCAGCTGTGACAACCCGCCCGGGAAAATACCGTACTATCGCCTAAGACCGATCCACTTTGGCCATTAAGCAATAATAAAGTACCATCCCGTCGTAAGTCGCCGGGTTAACGCCCCGTAAATCACTTGAATAGCACAAGGATCGATATATGCATTAAAACTCACTCGAAGGCGAGTCCGGAGATACAACAACATTAAACTTCGTATTCGTACCCCGAAGGGTTTAATTATTACAAACCATAGTTCGGGTTATGACGGAATAGTTCGTAGTTTTGAAAAGACACGGCGGAAATTAACTAGCGGAAGCAAGTCACCACGGGAGGCCATCCATGATGCTTCGGTAGTCGTCCTCCACCCACTCCGGCTCCCGGCCGGCGGGATCTCACCGGCCACACATCACGAAGGCATGACCCGGATCAACACATCATAGCAAGGCCGAGTATACTAATACTCAAGCAAGACTTACCCGTCGGTGATATCTACTTCACCACATCTAGACCATGAAAGGCTTTTTGGCTACCGGGTTGCTTTTGCTAAAAAGTAACAAAGAGTAGGTCCTTGCTTTCGGGATTTTAGCACAAGTTCTAGTGGTTTAATCTTTACTACATTAGCCAACTAGTACAAACAAAGTTGTACAATACAATTATTCAAACATCATCTTCATCAACTTCCATCATTAGGGATCACATGACTAGTGGAGTAAGTAGTCTCGGGTAACGGTGAGAGGCCGACAATCGATTGATTAAAAACCTTGCAAGGTAAACCCAAACACACGGTCGGTTGCCCCCGCGAGGACAACTCCCCGTGCCGTCCCCATAAATCCTCGGGTTGGGATCGAATCTTACGGTCTTTGGTGCGGGCTATCCGGCATACCCCGCGAGATACCCGAGTCACCGTACACCACCGTAGCTAGCCGTGAGAGCGAATCCCAAGAGTAGTAATAGTAAGATCCCTCGCCGCCTCATTATGGTACTAGGCTTACCGGTCCCATACCCGCATATGCTTGGTACGTTCAAAAACTTAACCCACATAACCACCGGACCGGACCCCGCATCCCATGCTCTTACCACGTGAGCAATCCATTTAAGGATATAGTGTGATTCCTATCTAGGAACATATTCTCGCGAGTGAGGTCATCACTCGACTTGTAACGGTCCTATAGCTTAGCGGCTATCGACCTATCACACTAGTAGGGACAAAGGTACCTATGGATCATGCATCTAGGGTTTCATTCAACTCCCGAACCTAAATGCACAATCATTCATAGATAATTGAATAAAGAACTTTAAAATCGGGTTAGATGCACCGGAGCTTGCCTTCGTCGGCCCTACGCTAGCTTGGGCACCCTCGGTGTCGAGTCCGTCCACGTACCGCGGAGAATCTTCGCTCCGCCTTCCTCGGTCTCCGGACCAGGGAGTAGTCTCCGTCCGAAGATCTACACGGAATGCAATGCACTTTAGGTGATGTGATAGTTTGTTGTCCTATCCAACTCTAGTTGGTCATATTCACCTTAACAAGCATCTATCTAAGGTTTCTCTTTTAGGAAAGTTATTGGTTGTACATGGATTACTCTTTTATTCCTTATTTGAATAAGGTTTTTATTTAAGATTATCATTTCATGTGGAAGCTTCATTTCCTTTTTATCTTTATCAATAAAGGTGTACTTAATATCCTTTATTTATGAATTAAATTTCTTATCAGTAAGGTTACTTAAATTTCTTTTATTTGTATTAAGTACTATTTCCAAAAAGAAAAAGGATTTAATTAAGGATTTCTCTTTATTTTAATTTTCCTTTAATATTAAAAGGGCATTAAGCCATTGTTTAACAATTAAATTACTAAAAATTAAATGAGTGTTTCTTAAGCCTAACAGTACCTATTCTGGTCCATTGGGCCCACATGTAAGTGTTGGATGCTAGAAAATTAAATATTATTGAAAATAACAAAGGTTATCTAGTAATTCAACTTAAATGCAAATAAAAATAATTAAGCATCAAAGTTACCCAAACTTTCTGGTGGGTGCTCTCTGGTCCTAAACAAGCTTAGAAAACCAACATGTTCACATGGAACCTCTACTGAATTTGGTTTATTAATTTACAAAGGAAAACAAGCACTGAACAAGAATAATTAGTTCTGGTACTCCTAAATTCATGATTAATTCACAAGAGGTGCCTTTTGGCATCCCAAGACAGTGTGCACAAGTTGGGCTTAAGAACATGAATAAAATTAACATGAAAAATCATTTATGTAGCTCTGCCAGAGATGGAAAAACATTTTTATAAAAAGATTCACATGATAACTTTGTGCAATTTTTGGCACAGCATCTAGTCTTACTCTAACACACATCATATCCAAAGCCTAACTACAGAGGAGCTGGACATTTCAAGATATGACATATTCAAGCATAACACATTTGAAATTTTCCCTGCCAAAACTACTTCGATTCTAGTCACAAGTGTACCACACATGGGTGGGGTTTGACATCCTGAGACCTACAAAATTTGTTTGAGAATTTTTGGAATTTTCTGTGATTTTCTAGGGATTTTCTAAGACCGTGGACCGAACCGAAAATAAACTAAGTTAAGAATCCTTGCACATATGCCCCTGGGTTCACATCTGTGCCCTTGCCGGCGGCGGGAGGGTTCGCCGGCGGCGATGTGGGGCCCGACCACGACAACAAGCGGCACCATGATGAAATTGAGCTCACCACGGTCCGGTTGGTGGTGGTGGCGAGGGTGGAGCCGGCTCCGGCGACGGCGCACGGCGGCGGCCGGCGGCGGCGCTCGGGAGGGCTCGGTGCAGTGCAGCGGGGAGATCAAATTGGCGCAAATAAGCGCGCTTGCGAGCTGGCCTGGATGCTAAGGAGCCTAGCGGTGTGCTTGGACGGCGGCGAGCGCGGGCCAGGAGGGCTAGCACCGGCGGCGGCGGACCGGCGGCGGCGATGGCGCGGGCGGCTCGGTGCGCGCGCGAGGAGAGGCCGGGAGGCTTTATACCCGGCTCGGTCGGCCCGTGGGTGACGCGTTGGTGACGGCGGGAGATGCGGCCGTGCTGCGCGCGCGTCGGGTCGCGCGCGTACGGCGGCGACGCCGCCGACGGACCGCCGGGTCCGTGGGCGCGCGCGCGCGTACGGCGGCACGGACGCCAAGACGCCTCGGGACGGTGCGCATCGGGGCGCGCGTGCATCGGGACGCGGCGTGGCGCGGACGTCGAGGTCTCGGGCGGCGTGGGCACGGCTGCCGGGGCAAGACCGGCGGCGGTGGCACGGTGGCGCTCGGGACGTGCACGACGTCGCGCATGGCGCGCCTCCGGCTCGGTTGTGCCGCCGGTGCCATCTTTGACACGATTTTTCTCAAAATTTTTCAACGAACCGTACCAAGTGATGAATACCAAAGTTGTAGATCTAGGTACCAGCTACAACTTTTACAAAGGTTGTATAGGGTTTTGTTGCCTAGATCTGAATCTGTGGCAGTGCCAACTTTGAATGTCGGCGGGGTTACGTCAACGGTGCTTTACGGCTTGTAAGGGCTTTTTCACAATTTTCCCCTCCAAATCAGCAATGCCACTCTACATGAAAGTTGTGTCCCTCAACAAGATCTACAACTTTCCCAAAGGTAGAATTTTAAGTGTTTAGGTGAATTTTGGGGAACGCGGCAAAAGTTCGGCAGACACTGTGGACATTGGGTGGCCGGGGGACTTTGACCCACCCTTTGACCAAGGGTTGGCCCCACCGGTGTTTTACTATTCACTAGGGTCACTTAGGGGTATGTTAGGGAGTTTTCATGGGTGAGGGCCCGGGTTGACCTAGGGTTGACCATTTGACCGGCTAATCGTGTCGTTAGCGTTAACGACGGTAATTAAAAACCCGGGGCGTCACAACCGTGCTCTCCCGCCGGCTTGCGGTCACCGTCGCCCAGAGGTTGGGCAACCGTCCCACGGCCTCGCGGCACCCCGCGACCACGCACGTGGTCAACCCGGTCGCCGGCGGTCCGCGGATGGGCAGCAGCGCCCTAGCCTTCTTGCCCTCTGCGGCGGACGCGTCCCCTCCCCGCCATCAGGGCGTCGCGGTAGGGCGTAGCGGAGAGGAGATGCGGTGGGACTGTAGCGTTCACCAGTCATCGGCAACGTCCAGGAAAAATTGGCGGTGGCGAACTCGAAGGAACCGAAGGCCGAACGGTCGCCGCGATTGGAGCTTCAAAGCGAACGCGGTCTCCAGGAAAATCAGTCGGCGGCGCATTGCATGGTCCCGTAGCCGATCGTTTTCCCGTCCCAGGCACCGACCCGATTAGGCAATCGAGCCGATGGAAAGCCTGGTGGGCCTTGACCGGTTCAGGGACGTATTGGATTCGTTTCCCTGACTGAACCGGCGTAGAACGCGGATCGGCTCTCGCCCCGGCTGCGCCCCTCCTATCTGTGAACCCCGGCGACAGGAAGTCTTCAAGGGTCGCCGGCGAGGATAGCCTTGCGGGTGGCAAAGGGCCCTTCCACAATGATTTCCAAGGTGGCTTCGCCTGGCGGCGTAGCCGAACTCCGACGTGGCGGCGTAGCCAGACTCCGCGCCGACGGCAGCCCCGTATTGGATGACGCAGCCCCAGCGGGAGGCCTCTGCAGCGGTGCCGGCGAAGAAGACACCGCAGGTCGGAGCACCTCAGCGTTGCCGAGGTCCTCGCACTCCGAATCGGAATCCGTGTCCCAGAACCGCCCAGACGAAGGCCGAAGAACGGCGGCCGAAGCGAGCATCTCCGCCAAGGGGTTGAAAGGTTCACGCAAAGGCGGATGGAGATCCCTCGCCGTGATGCGCAGCAACTTGGCTCGAGTAAAGGGAGCGATCGTCACCGGCATGGCCCCTCATCCCGAAGCACACTCGCCTTCTTTCCTGCGCGTGCCCAAACCAGAGGACCATGTCAGTGTCTCTGTCGCTGCAGATGACAAATGGTAGTAACAACACTTTTATTAGTCTCGAACTGAAATTTATAAATTGAAGAGAGATTTAAGCAGAACAGAGCCTACGACAACTTGTGTTTTGAGTATGGTGCATTTGATTTGTTCTTGTTCATCCTTCGAACAGCTCTGCTAACATCTCCTCGCTCTCCTGGGGAGTGACTCCTGGGCTGGTGACGTTGTTATCATTCAAGTACCCTTTTAAGCCTGGAACGACTTCATCAACGATGGCTTTCTGCAACCTTGTCCTCAGTTCAGGGTCAGGGACCTTCCAGAGTTTCTGGGCAGTGTAAGTTTTCTCAAACTCCAAATCAAATTTTGGCAGCGTGGAGTTTTTTCTGAACCAGCGGGGTGTATGATTATACAAGCATGACATGATCGGCGCCCAAGACGCTTGCAGGTATTTTTGTATGTAGTAGTAGTACTAGTACCTGATTTTGAGATCGAGGACTGATAGAATGGCATGGCTGGTTTTATAGCTAAAACACTGAGCAATTGTGGGACCGGATTGGAGCTTCCCACGGTGATGTGCTCTTGGAGTGCAGAAATATCAGCGGCTGATAGAATGGCATGGCTGGTTTTATAGCTAAAACACTGGTAGATTAGCACACTAAAATTACAGCTGGTTTGGCCTAATACAGGTGTATAAAAAATAAGGGAAAAGTCCCCATGTTCATCGGATTTTCATACTAAACTAAACAACTCCACAGTAGTTTTGATCCTGACTCAAGCACAATAGTTGGATTTGACACATATTAAAAGAAAAATAAAAAAAATTGACATCATGCAGCACATGTCTTTTTTGCGGGCAAAGCATGCGGCACAGGTTAAAAAGCAGAGTCTGCAAATCTCAATGTTGATGCTTGCTGTGCAGGTCAGACAAATGCTTGCTGCACACCACACAAATGCTTCCTTTTTTTGTGTTAATCACGGGATATATTAATCAGAAGCAGGGTTACAATCGTTTTGAGCAATTCCTTTTTGACCTAGAGGGAAAGACTCATTCCACACACACTCAGAAGAAGATCTCAAAGCTAGCTTAGCACAGAAGTGAGCCGCCTCGTTACTCTCCCTATTAACAAAAGAAATATCAAAAGAGAGAAAGACCCCGCTAAGTTCCTTGATCTCATGCCAAATTCCCGCGATAGGACTACGTCCACCATCCTCCGAGCGAAGAAGGTTCACCAAAGCTAGACAATCGACTTCCAGGATCACCCTCTCAAAGCCACTCGCTCGTGCCAGGAGCACGCCATCCCGCGCTGCTAGCGCTTCAGCTGTCAAGACATCTGGGATGTGGTCATAGTGTCTAGCTGCTGCAGCCACAACCTTCCCCAAGTCGTCACGCATGACAATTCCTCCAGAACCTGAGCCTGAGCATGACGACGCAACAAAAGAAGCATCAGTGTTAATTTCCTCCATCCAGACCTTGGCTTCGACCATTTGCATTTCGGTGGGGGGTGTGTGTGCGGGTGGTGGGGGGGGGGGGGGGGGGGGGGCTGAGAGTGTGCTCCCAAGTTCAGGCAAATAACATGCAATGTACGTCGCGGCCACTCTTGGATCAGAGCTGTTTTCTTCCACGCTGTCGAGCATTGCGTCCTGTCCACAAGGACCAGACACCGCAAATGAAAAGGGCCGCCTCCTCTGATGAGCAGGATTGACATGAAAGCAAATCTCTGGCCCATTGTTGGGGGTACCCGAAAAATTCGGATTACTACCCAAACACGAGTAGAGTTCTCAACACGTTCAAGTATATGATTAGGGCGCAAAGAGATCGTGAATCTCTCTCGCAAGTAGCACAAGTCCCAAAAAAGTCTCGAACCCGTTTACACGTGCCCTCGCACCCCCTTTTATAGGGAGACGAAGGGACTTTTACATGCCGATAACACCCTCGAGCTCAAAGAATATTCCTAATGTGAACACACGCAAGAATGTCTTTTCCCACCTAACATATTTACAAGTCCGCCACTAGTTCACACTCTAAACTTGGGACTTTTTGGGACTACAACTTTGACTTTGCTTCTCCCGTGGTTCGTGAATGTCCTCGCCCGAAATTCCCGAACTAGGTCTTCGAAAGATTCCCGAAGTGACCCTTGTTTCCCAGCCGGTTCGTGCGTGTCCATGCGCCTGAGTCCCGAACCGAGTCTTCATCAGGTTCCCGAATCAGCAATTCTTCCGAAGTTCGGACTATCAACAGTTGAGATTCCGGGCTCCCGCATGCTCGTGACTCCTCTTCCTGCCGAATCAAGATTCCCGAACTCTGCACATTCGCGAATTCGAGACTTCGCAGGTCCCAGACTTCCGAGAATCGCGAATTCCTCGCTCCCGAAAAACATGCTTTGAGAACTTCGTTAAACTCAACGTTTCGAGGGTGACGGGTTTTCCTGAATTCCCCAACACTAGCCCCTCGGGGAAGCGGGTTGACTCCGACGATCCGATTCCACGAACCTTTCGGAAATTTAGTAAAAAACGTCACCCTCGGAACGTCGGAGGGGACACGCGTCGCCGGGGAGCCAAAGGCGGTTAAATCGAGGCACACTTCGCGAAACTACCCCTCCCCGGCCCTATAAATAGCGGGCCGGCGCTCGTTAAAATTTTTTTTACCGCCGTCGAGCCTTTCACGATTCTCACATTTTTCTTCCTTCGCGGAACCGGCTTTCTCCGCTAGAAAACTTGCGAACTCCGGGCCTTGTTCGCGCTCTTCTAAGGTATTACTTTATCTTTGCTTTGTTGTTTCGTTAGTTCGTTAAACTTTGGTGTAGTAATGTCACGATTTTTCGAGTTTTATTCTCGAACATTACTCTTAACCGTCCGAATGTTCGTGTTTGTTAGGTGGCTCGCGTTAAAAGTACGGCCTAGGCCCATGACTACCGAAGAGCCGATCGCCGCCGGTCTCCCACTTGACCCAGCTGCCGAAAGCGCAGATCGTGATGCACCGGCCGAAGATGTTGGTTCACCCAGCGGTTCCCGAAGTCGCGAAGACGGAGAGGTTGGGTCTGACGGCGGTGAAGACGTCGGGGATGTGGACGCCGGTGTCGACGATCTCATCATGCTGAGGACTTCTGGCCCACTGCCGCCCTCGCTCGCCTTCGGAGAGTCGAAGGTCACAAGCAACATTATTCGCGAGTACGAGAAGGCCTGATTCTTCTCTCCTGGCGCTGGGCGTGCCCCGCTTGATGAACTGATTCCTACTCCCAAGGCCGGAGAAATTGTGGTTTTTCGGGACTTCTTCATCTGTGGGCTACGGTTCCCTTGTGACCCAATCCTCGCCAAAGAATTCTCGATGCATTTTCGGTGAAGATCCACCGACTCACCCCGACGTCCTTCCTCGAAGTATCGAAGTTTATCCGGATTCCGAAGACCTTCGGCCGTAGTCCTACCATCGACGCATTCACCGCATTTTACGAACCGGTGATTATTCCCGAAGTTGTGAAAGGTGAAGGCGGGCGGTTCTACCACGGCCAAGACGCATGCCGTACCTTCAATACACGACGCCGAACACCCGACAAGGGATTACCCGAATCCAGATTTCTCCTTGCTGCAAGTCCAACCTTTCCGACGATTGGAAGTCTTACTGGTTTTACTTGAAAGTCAATGTGCCGAAGCTGTCATGCCCGATCGCGCCTCTCACCGCGGTGAACGTGGGGAAATACAATCAGCGGGCCCTGGGAATCAGAAGCTGCGAGAGTGCATTTCACCTGGCCAGCACAATACTTGGTGGTTGCGACATCATCGAAGAATTCATTGCTGCCCGGGTCTGGCCTATCTCGAACGGTTGGTCCCCTACTGAACTCGTGTATTATAATGTCAACTGGGCCGACCAGAAGGTGCCTTTTCCGAAGTTCGGGATCAAGCTTCGCGAAGGCCAGAGCGCCAAGGACTTCATAGACGAAGTGGAAAAAAGAGTGAATGTTATGGTGGGCGAATACACGATGAACGAGTACAAGGCATACAAAGCTCTGGTGAAGCACAAGAAGAAAATCAACCGCATCTTTTCGGAAGTTTGTGGTGATAAATTTTTCGGCTCTCGAGGCACCGGTCCCAAGTTGAAACTTCCCGCCGTCGCCGTAGCCACCGCTCGCCCGCCCCCATCAACGCTCCCCGAAGATCATCGAAGCGAAGCTCGTCCTCTGCCACCGAGGGAACCTCTTCGGGAGTGAAGCCTTCAAGGACCAGATCGCTTGAATCGTCGAAGCGGAAGCGAAAAACCTCCGAACCTCAGACTTCGGAAGCTGAACTCCAGGCTGCTTCGGGGCTTGCCCAGATGAGCCGCAAGAAATTGAAGAAAGCTGCGAAGAAGGTTCTTTCCTCCGGAGTTCGGCGGGTTCCGTCCGCCTTCGACGACGACACCCTCACAGAGACAGATAGCTTTAAAGGTGTTTTCTTCTGGCCAGTACCTAATTTTCGAGACAGTTGTCCCGTTGGTTCCGAAAATGAATTCGTGGATATTGATTCCTTTTCAGATGCTGCCCCCGAAGTCCGAAAGGAGACATCCCCTGCTGTTGCTGAGAAGTCTGTTGTTGCTGTTGAAGTTGCTGTTCGCACCGAGTCCCCTCTCGCCGCCGAAAGCCCTGCTCGCTGATGTCCGTGCCGCTGACCAGGCCTCCTCCGATTCGCCCAAGATCTTGAGCGCACTATTCAAAGGGGGGGCCATCCTGCCGAAAATATTCCTTTGGTCGAAGTTCGGGAGGTCGTCCCCGAAGACCGGGCGCCCTCACCCTCCTTAGTCGCTTTTAACAAAAGCTTTGGTACGTCTCATCGCGGCAAGATTTTGCGTGTTGGTTTCGAGACAAGTGGCTTCGGGGGGCAAGACGTCCAAGTTTTTAACTCTGTGGAAATCGTCCGCCATTGTTGATGAAACAGGAGAGGAGGCGCCCGAACGACCCGAAGAGGCCGCTCAAGGCTCCGAGAGAAGGCCCCTCTCTGTCTCCGAAACCACTCCTTCGCCTCGAGGGAAAACTTCTTCAGGCTCGAGCAAACAAGTTACCATCTTTGCGGTTCTCTAAAGAAGGTTCGTCCTTCCTTACTATCTTTTCACACGTTTCCTAGTTATTGAAGCTTAGTCTGAGACTTTCTCTTGATCTTCGCAGAATTCAAGAATCTGTTGCACTCGTATTCTCCTTCAAAGATTGCACGCTTTCACGAAGACTATGCCCTCAAGTACTCAATGCTCGGGAAGGTTGCCGTAGACCGGCTTTCTGAACAGGAGAAGATTAATGAAGAGCTTTCTCAGAAGTCGAAAGAGCTAGAGCGCAACTTCACCCTCGCGCAATCCACAAATCTGGAACTCGAGAGGAAGGTGTCTGAGCTGGCAGAGGCTTTGAAAAGAAGTCACGATGAAAAGAAAGTGGCAGAGGCTGCGCTCGAGGAATCGAAGAAGGATCTTGAGAAAGTTCGGAAATCTCACGAAGATGATCTGAGCGTGATCGAAAAACTTCGGCAAAAGCAAGAGCGAGCTGCGAAAATCGCTGAAGATCTTCGCATCAACAATGCCAGCCTCGCCAAGTCACTGAGCTCAAAGGATCGGAAGATCGTGGATCTTGAGAAGGCGCTGGTAGAACAAGGTGAAGCTTCGAAGAAAAACACTTCGGAAATTCTGGGAAAGCTGAAATTGCTTTATGCTGAGTACCAGAAATCCCTGAATGAGTACGGTGTTCGTCCAGCCCCTCTCCCGGATGACATTAATATTCCCGATTTCATGGATTGGCTGGAGGATGAATTAAAGGCTCTTACCGAAGTGATCTCTGGTGCCATCGACTTCGCCGTTGCTTTTTCTGTGGAGAGTATCCTGAAGATCCTTCACGATTACGACTGTGTGGACTTGGCGAAGTTTCGCGCGAACCTTTCTCAATTCCCAAGCGTTACCAGCGACGCGATACTTCGAGCAAACCCTGACATTGTGGCTATCAAGGTGAAATTCGCGAAGGAGTTCTGGATGGTTGGCGGGGCGGATATTGTTAAGACTATTGCGCAGGCAAAGCTTGCCGAGGTAGTTTCTTTTGCTCGATTTCGTGAATTATGTTCATCGCAGGTGTTCCAGTTTCTTAATCCTTCCTCACTCTTTTCTTCCTTTCGCAGCTGAGAGAAAAGGAGGACCAAGAAGGTGCCGCCGCGTCTCCCGAAGGATCGACTTCCGGCGAGAGTTCGAGTGGGTCCGGCGAAGACGGCTCAGGCGGCAGCAGCAGTAGCAGCAGCAGCAGCGATGGTGGCAACGACGGTGGACAAGTCCCCGAACGAGAAGAGGATTCGCCGAAGGTGGATATTACGAACTGAGCGACATGTCTAGACTTTTTTGGGTGAATTCGAGACTGGCTGTACATTCATGTAGATTCATCAAACTTTTCTGAACAGATGTTTTGTAAATTTTAACCTGCGCAGGTCCTGCAAGCTGGGCCTGCGCAGGACGTGCTACCACTTCGGATTCGTCGAGATGATATGTTCGTTAGTGGTGAAGCGTGGCGCCTGTTCAAGCGAGCGCATCCTGAACAAGATTTTTCCGATTTTTGGCTTGAGGCTTCGCTTAAGTTTTCTATAGGTTGTTTTGACCTCTCCTCGTTTTTCTTACTTCGTAAGAAGGTTCGTTCCGTGTCGCCTACTCCGCCGTCCACGAAGGTTCCCAAGACGGAGCCCCTTAGCCCCTTAGCCGATGCATCTGACTTCGCCTACGCTAGCGATACGGTACCGAAGACAATGTTTGTAAACCGGGACATGTTGTTGAGCTTTCGTTTTGAGTTTTACGCCAAGTGTTGTAATTACCAAAGAAGCTGTTCGGAAGTTTTTATGCGAATAAGGCAATGAATTTGTTTTTTCTTTGAAAAAACGTCACCCTCCCCCACCTTGCCGTTTCGCATGAAAACTAGATTGCATATTCACGAATCTTACTATCCACGAACTTCTTTAGCGCATCTTTAGGAGAAGTCTTCGTCAATTTTTGAAAATTTCGACTGTCGTTGTGCAAGTCGACAAAATTTGTTTTTCGAATTTTGTGGACTTGGCCCGATCGGCAGACTTGCCTCGGTTGAAATTGCAACCCTCAGTTGCTTCAACCAATATTTTTCTGTGAACATCCGATGGAGCCCCTTGTCCTTTTTCTTATAATGATGATACCTGAAAAATTTGCAACAATCTGAACTGAGTGAGAATACATAGGCGAACCCTTAGACATTCATTTTCTCGGAATTATCATGCGAACTTTCTGGTGGGAATCCCTTCGCGGATGGGATTTTTCTAGGCCACAACTTGTTGTTGTCTCGGGCCTTTTCCGTGGGTATCCCTCGATGGATGGGATTTTTCTAGGCCACAACTTGTTGTTGTCTCGGGCCTCTTACGGTGGGAATCCCTTGATGGATGGGATTTTTGGCTATCGGGAAGCCCTTTTCACGAACTTTTCTTTTTTTACGATGGAATTTCGGCTATCGTGAAGACCTTTCTCACGAACTTTTTCTTTTATTCACGATGGAATTTCGGCTATCGTGAAGCCCTTTCTCACGAACTTTTTCTTTTTTCACGATGGAATTTCGGCTATCAGGAAGCCCTTTCTCACGAACTTTTTCTTTTTTCACGATGGAATTTCGGCTATCAGGAAGCCCATTTTCACGAACTTTTTCTTTTTTCACGATGGAATTTCGGCTATCACGGAAGCCCATTTTCACGAACTTTTTCTTTTTTCACGATGGAATTTCGGCTATCAGGAAGCCCTTTCTCACGAACTTTTTCTTTTTTCACGATGGAATTTCGGCTATCAGGAAGCCCTTTTTCACGAACTTTTTTTCTTTTTTCACGATGGAATTTCGGCTATCACGGAAGCCCATTTTCACGAACTTTTTCTTTTTTCACGATGGAATTTCGGCTATCACGGAGCCCTTCTCTTTTTTTCTTTTTTCACGATGGAATTCTCGAGACACAAAATACGAAACATGCAATTTGGGGGAAGACTCTTTTCATATATATATCAGAAAGAGTATTTACATGGGACCCGCCTCGTTAAAAACCTTGCCTCTTGATTTAGAGCCCCCTTTGCAAGGAAAAGAGTACGGTCCTTCTTATTCGGTACTATGATTAAGAAATAAAACTAGTTTTTCCCCGAAGTCACTTATAGACACGTGATTCGGGTTTTTATCTTCCTAAAGTGTAAACTTACGAAAATTAAAAAACTGCTACCTACTACATTTATGTACAACTAGGGTCTTCATGGATAATACCTCTTTAGGCTATCGGCATTCCACGAATACGGCAACTCTTCGCTAGTCGCTCCATCGGGCGAAAAGCCCCTAGCATATCCGTTTCCCTAGCTATCTAAGGCCCTTCCCATGACTCATGAAGTTTTCCTGGGTTCTCCCAATTTTTCTTTCTTTTCAAGACAAGATCACCAGTTTTGATGTCCTTCCGGACCACCTTTTTGTCTCTCCATGCCCTTGTCTCTCTCTGGTACTTCTCAATGTTTTCTGCTGCTTCAAGGATTGTCAGCTCTATCATGTCTTTCTCCACCTTCTTATCAATTTCCTCTATCTCCTTTCCTTTCAAGACTCTCATGCTTTCATTCTTGATCTCCTCTGGCGTCATAGCCTCAGTCCCGAAGAGTAGGCGAAAGGGCGTGAAACCTGTTGCCCTTGAAACCGTGGTGTTATGAGACCAGATCACCTTCGGAAGTTCATCCACCCACTTTCCCTTTTTTTCGATCAAATAAACATTTCTTGATTCCCGAAAAAATCAAACCATTGGCTCTTTCGACCGCACCATTGACTGTGGATGATATCTCGATGAAAATTTCGCTTGTGTGCCCGGGGTTCTCGTAGTATTCTTTGAAGGTGTAGCAGTCAAACCGTTTTCCATTGTCAACCGTCGGCTCTCTAGGAACTCCGAACCTCGCGGACTATGTTCTGCCAAAAGAATTTCTGAACTGTTGCCGCTGTGATGTTCGCGAGTGGTTTTGCCTCTACCCACTTCGTGAAATAGTCGATCGCTACAAAGAAGCAAATCGGCAATTACCCTGAGCTGCTGGCAACGGGCCTACTAGATCCATTCCCCATCTTTGCAAAGGCCAGGTTGGAGGAATTAAGTGAACTGGCATTGAAGGCAGGTTCTGCTGATTTCCCGTCTTCTGGCATGCTTCACATTGCCGAACCAACATCTTGGCGTCGATGTTTATGGTGGGCCAATAGAATCCCTGCTTTATCGCCTTGCCAGCCAAAGCCCTGGTGCCTATGTGTGCCCCACAAAATCCACTATGAATTTCTTTCAGAAGTTCGCGACCTTTTTCGGAGGTGATGCAGCGTAGCCAAGGCTCAGTGACTCCTGATTTGTACAATTCTCCATTTACCACTGTGTAGCCCCGAACCCTTTGCTTCAACCTTTTCTCCTCCAACTCATCCTGTGGTTCGTAATGTCCCCTCAGATAGGCCATTATTTCTGCTTTCCAGTCTGGAATTTCCACCATATTCACGATTTGAGTTTTTGAATCTTTGATGGAGGGTTCTCTGATGATTTCAAAGAACACGTCCGGTGGTAGCTCCTGATTTCTGGCTGCTGCCTTCGCCAGTTTATCCGCCTCATTGTTATCATCCCTTGGGATATGCTGGACTGAATACCCTTTGAAATGCCTTTCCATTTCTCTGACTTTTTCAAGATATTTCATAAGAACCGGATTCCTGGCCTCGCTTTCCTTCTCGATATGTTCCTGGATCACTTTCGAATCCGTTCTGATTATGAAGGTCTGCTGCCCCAAGGCTTTCATTTTTCTCAATGCCAGCAGTAGAGCTTCGTATTCCGTGGTGTTGTTTGTGGAGTGTTCGTTGTTCGCGAATACGAGCCGCGCTGCATATCTTATGACCACGCCGTCGGGGGACGTTACAACGTACCGAAATTTCGACCCCCTTGTAACACCATGCTCCATCACACTGTACTATCCAAGGTTCGGGCATATTTTCCTCAAGATTTTGAGTAGGTGAGGTCCAGTCCACGACAAAATCTGCTAGAACTTGCGATTTTATTGCACTCCTTCTCTCGAAATCCACCACATACTCGGAGAGTTCAGCACCCCACTTGATGATTCGGGTGGATGCCTCCCTATTTGCGAACAAGTCACTTAACGGTTGGTTGGTGGTAACTCTTATTCTGTGGCCCTCGAAGTAGTGTCTTAGCTTTCTTGTCGCCATGATGACCGCATACGCGATCTTTTCCGGTTCGGAATAGAAAACCTTGGAACCGCCAATGCTTCGAGGCGAAGTATACAAGAATTTGCCCGAGCTTTCCTTCTTCTTCCTTTTCCTGTACCAGCACTGCACTTACTGCCGAATTTGATGCGTACACATACGACGAAGCGGCGATTTTGGCTCGGGAGGACAGAGCTTGGTCATGTTGGACAAGTAGTCCTTCAGTTCGCGAAAGGCCTGCTTCTGAGGTTCGGACCACTGGAATTTCTTGGCACTTCTGAGAACTTGGAAGAATGGCAAACTTCTTTCGGCGGCTCTGGGGATAAATCTGTTGAGGGCAGCCACTCTCCCTGTCAACTTCTGAACATCTTTTACTGAGATTGGCTCCTGCATTTCTATCAGAGCCTTTATCTTGTCGTGTTCGCTTCAATGCCTTTCGTTGAAACTAGGCATCCAAGAACTTTCCCCTTGTGAATGCCGAACACACATTTTTCCGGATTTAGCTTCAAGTTTGCTGCCCTCATGTTCGCGAATGTTTCGCCAAATCACCGATATGGTCCCTTCTCTCCGGACACTTTTGACAACTATGTCATCCACATATGCCGAATGTTTCTCCGAATTTGCTGGTGCATTACTATTGCTATCATTCTCGAAAACGTGCATCCCGCGTTCTTCCACCCCTCCGGCATTCTTACGAAACAAAACGTTCCAAAAGGAGTGATGAAACTTGTCTTCTCTTCGTCCTCTTTGCGAACTCGATCCGATGATACCCGAGAGAACATGTCCGGGAGCGAAAGCATCTCACCGTTGGTCGCATCATCCACGATTTTGTCTACCCTTTCCAAGGGAAAATCGTCCTTCTTGCACGCCTTGTTCGGATCCGTGAAATCCACACACATTCTCCACTTGCCATTTTTCTTCTTGATCGGCAAAGTGTTGGCTAACCGGACCGGGTACTTGACCTCTCGATTACCCGGCGTCCCGCAACCTCTCGAACTTCTCGCTTCTCTTCGCCTTGACCTTTTCGTCGGACATTTTCCGAAGTTTTTGCTTCTTAGGTGGTATCTTGTCATCCGTTTCGAGGGCATGTTCGATTATGTCTCTCGTCAACACCTTGCAAGACCTTGGCCGACCATGCGAAAACATCCTTGTTTCTATTCGGGAATCGTATGAGTTCATCATCTTCTTCGGCGCCGAGGTTCGCCCCTATTATGACCGCTTTCTGTCGGGCATGTCATCCAAATACACTTTCTTTGTTTCATCTTCTCGCGGCTATGTTATTTTTCTCTTTGTCCCGCTTAGGCTCTTCATAGGTTTCCTTCCTCTCTTCAGTGCTTTCACCGGTACACATTCGTTTGGCCAGGCGTGTGGCCCTTTTCTATGTTCCTGGCCTCCTGCTGATTGCCGAACACCGTGATAACCCCTTTGGGCGCAGGCATCTTCATGCATAGGAACTGTTGCCTTATGACGGCATCAAACTTGTTCATGAATCCTCTGCCGAAGATCGCAAGGTACGGGTGATATATGTCAACTACGTCAAAGGTGAGGTTCTCCGTTCTGGCATTCTCAAGATCTCCGAAAGAAACTGGGAGTGAAATTTTTCCCACCGGCTTGATGGGCTTTCCTCCGAACCCCTGCAGTGGGTACTCTGGTGGATCCAACATGTGCTGGCTCAGGTTCATTTTCTCGAATGTTTTCAGGAACAGGATGTCCGCCGAACTCCCGTTGTCAACCAGGATTTTTCCTATGACCCACCCAGCAATATTGACTTCGATCACCATGGCATCATTGTGAATCGCGGATTTCAACCTGAAATCTTCTTCTGTAAAGGTGATTGGCACCTTCGCCCACTCCGGGCGGGCAGCTGGGCCATCGTTGATGATGGTATTGACAGATCTGAAGTAATTGCTTCGCTGCTTCTTTGTTTCGAATTCCATAGCAGATCCGCCTGTGATTGGCATGATAGTCCCGAAGGACGGCAATGCTTTGGAGTTCTGAGGTCCCGAACTTGACTGAGGCCTTGATGAGCTTTCTGGAGGCGGTGGCAAGATTTCCCGAATGGGTCGTGGCCGCCGGATCGATCGTATCTCTTGTGACCGAGGGAAGAATTGCTGTGAAGGCTGCCATGCTGATTGCGATTGTGGAAATTGTCGAACCGGTACGAGCTTGATCGCGGACTCGCGAATCGCGGTTGCCGAAGTTCGGCCGAAACCGGGTTGGCATCGAGGATGCAATGCTCATCGCGTGCTTTCTCTTGTTGGATTCGTGCCATTGTTGACGGATAAAAGACGTATCCCTCTACGATCCGCAAGCGTACGGACCCCACACCTTTTCACCACGGGATTCCCAAGGTTCTTGTCAATCCGCGGAGCAAGGGGATTACAAGCGTTTGATCAACAACGACACACTAGCTACTAAAACCCTAACTATATTATACTAGGAAAACAACTAAACTACACTAGAGAGAATGATAAACGATCAAGGTAGAAGACACTCGCCCACGGGTCTACAATACTAGAGCATGCAATCGCTTAAAGACGTGAAAACCAATCTAATCTATCGGGGTTGTGACCACGGTTTCGCCCTTTCCCTCCTCTCGTTCGTCACTACGCGAAGGTATTCATGACTAGACCTTTGATGGCCACGGCGTATTGAATGGATCCAAGGGAGCATTGGAGCTCTACTCCCTCTACGGCACGGTTGCAAGCCTTAAGCATTAAAGTATATTCAACACAAGATAATAGATAGATAACCCGACAAAGTGCGATTACATCTCAATATCGATTACAACCCATGGACGAATGAGAAGATTACCCCATCAAGGTGTCGATCATAGCACCGTTGATCATGGTTTCCCTTCCACCGTGTCTTCCTTCTTCTCCACGAGAGGGTGCTTCCTTCGAGGTGGTTGATCTCCGGCCGGAGATCCTCCTCCTCTCTCTAGCTTGTAGATGGCCTTCGGTGCGAATAAACTCCTCTCTCTGTTGGCGGCGCGTCGGGGGTTTTAGGGTCAAAGATCCTTCGAGGGCAAGGAAAACGGGACCGAACGGTGCCCGAGTGGGCCGGGCCGGCCCGCCCGGGGCCGGCCGGCCCGTGCCCGTTCGGCCGGTTCGGTCGCCCTTTTTGCACCGTGGGTCCTCGTGCACTTATCTACTTTGCCCCTTCCACTTGGATGATTTTGACGCCGTTATCCTCGCGATCAAGATGGAGACTCTCTTTTCATGAAGTTTGATCTTTTACGCTTCAATCCCCGGGGTGTTCCTCGTAGCACTTCGGTCCTCACCACCATTGGAAGTAATTTCAGCAAGCTCATGAACACGAACAAGGCTCCATGAATGCTCCTTTGAACTTGTTGCGAATCCGTCCTTTATGTCCATGATTTCCTACATAAACATAACACTTCCAAATGCATGCACAAAGATGAACTTGTTATATGATTAGTGTGCCTAGTGGTGGGTTAGTTCCATAATCAAATCCAAACCAAAGTGTAATGAACATGCTAGGTGCACCAAAATACACCGTCAACATCTCCCCCACACTTAGCTCTTGCTCGTCCTCGAGCAAGTACTCGTAAAAGAATTTCGTCCAAGGGGTTGTAAACGTGTATCATTAATCCTCCTTCACAAGTTAGTCAATCTTTTCATCTTTAATACATAAACACAAAGTAATGATAATCAAACATAAACATGGGCGTTTAGAACTTTTACCACGTCAAGTTTTACCCCACAACTCAAACTCTTCACTTGAAGTCTTCAATTTCAGCCATGCTTACTCCTTTGCTTCCATCGGAGGGTTTTTATGGTTTTCAAAACAAAATTCCCGCAACAAGTATTAGACAAAAACCTTTCTCCAAGCTCTCTCAAATCACTCATATGAAGTGGCTATCCTAACCAAATTTTATAAAACACTCACCTCCCATTAATCTCTCATATATCATGTAAAGGTGGAGCTATAGGTAGGGCTAGCGCAATCAACACAAGTATTGTCAAACTAAGAACTTCCTCTAATGGTTGTCTACCTTTCAAAGCCAATGATCATGAGAATTAACCATATGTAGGGATATCAAGGATGAGAAGATTTAGAATGGTGGACATGTGCAAGGGCAAAAGAAAATTGTGACCACAAGGCACCAATGATGTCCTCGTTGTCGGATTGCACATGGTTGGAAATAGATTAAAAGTTTCGTCTCACAATCAACGTGACATCCTTCCTTACACTTTATTTTTCTTTTCTTTCACTTGATCCATCCCTCTCATATCTTCATTGCTAACTCATCTTTCTCTCTTTTTTTTTTCTTTTCTTCTTTCATTCACATATGATTTTTCTTTCTTTCTTCTCCATACACATACTTTTTCTCTTTATTTTTCTCTCTCTTGACAACTTTTTCAAAGCTTTCAATTCTCTCTTTCCTCGCATGCATACAATCTGAAATTTTTAAATAAATCATGCTAGAGACGAGACGAAACTTTGAAAATAGGTTGTGTTCAAGGAATACGATGTTCAAAAGAGATGTATAGGGTTGGGTATGGAATCCAGTGATATACATGACTTTCGTTATGAAAGTCATGAACTGAATAAATGACGAGGCTAGCAACAAAAGATAAGCACAAGGACATGATCATTGCTTGAAATTAAAACTCACCAAGAGAGAAGGGTCCTAGCCTAACTCATCGTGCTAATCACACTTATGGTGGAGCGAAAAAAACAAACTTGGCTTTGGATAGGAATTTTTTTTCTTACTCTCAACTTGGAAAAAGAGGTTTTGCTAACCTTTATTACAAGGGTTTTAAAGTGATTTTCAGAACTGAAATCCTCCAATTTTTAGCATCGAACATAGCACAACTAGCATGTGAAGCTCAAGATCGAAGTGCGGTATGGGTACTTTAAGTAGTAGCGATTCCACTAAGCACCACGGTAAACGATTTTCAAACCATATACTTGTGTTCATATATCAAGAATCGAAGATTAAGCAAACAAGTAAATAAAGATAAGCAATACATAAAACACAAAGATATATATAAAGACTCTTTTTATTTGGTTTTCTTGACTCAACACTAATTTAAGACGCTTGCAAAAATTTAAAAACAGACTCGAAAACTAAAGACTCATTAAAACGCTAAGACTCTCACACGAAGATTAAACCGAACCTAAACTTGAAGTTCAAAAGCTAAGGCTAGCGAGCTAGCACTCCCCCACACTTAAAACATACGACGTCCTCGTCGTATCTTACAAAAATCCTAAGGGGAAAACTAGATTTAGTGGTACTTCAAGCAAGCTTTGCACCACTTGCCTCTCATGTTTCCAACCATGCCGAAAAGCTTGCGCACGTTGCGGTTAAGGAACTTGTAGTCATCTTCAACTACGCGCTCCAAGTCCTCCATACGCCGCTTTATCGCTTCCATGGTTTGAAGACATTCGTCGGCCGACGCGTAGAGAGCCGCGATGGATTGACGGCAAACTCGACAGCACACCGGATGCAATCCGAAGGGGTCGTCGTCGCCATAATCTCCACCGTTGTCACCACCGTCGTCGCCACCTCCATTGTTGTCGCCTTCGCCACCGCCGTTGCCGTCGCCGTTGGGGCCTTCGGGAGTCCTTTCATAAGGATGCTCATCCCAATCATCATCATCTCTACGGCGGCCGCCCACGAGCTCGGGCTACGATCATCGGAGAAGTCGCCATCCCCATAATCCTTAGGCTCCGGCGACACCTCCTTGTAATCCTTGCGCTTGATGCCTTGGAGACGTGCCGACCTTCGAACGGGTGTAGGGACCTTCTCTCCTTTGACGGGGTGGCGAGATGCAAGAGCTCCGGTCGGGACACGTCCTCCGCAACGGATACGTGCGGTCCTCTTGACGGGTAGCTTGACCTCGCATCGCATCGCCTCCTCCATCGATGGCTTCTTGGCTTCTACCTTCAACCCTAAGCTTTTTGGAGGCTCAATGGCTGCTACAAGGGTGCAACACATTGCTTGAAAGGTTTGATTCTCGAGCTCCCAATTCGGCCAAATATATAGTCCCGAGGGAAAAGCTGCGGAAACCTTATTTTCCTTTTTTACACTTCCCTTAAAATTTTCGACCAAATAAGGAAGTCGAAAAGGAGCGAGTTCGGGCGAAATTCGGGGACATCGGGCGTCGGGCCACCACCGGGCCGATCCGACTGGGCCGGCCGGCCCACCCCCGCCTCGGGGGCCGGGCCGGTCCGGTTTTTTGCACACCGCCCTATTTTTTTCGTCCTCGGCCCATGGGAAAAAGTTGGCCCGGTAAATCTTCGCGAAAAACTCCGGAGAACTAAAAGAAAAATTATTTACGAAGTTGGTGCCTTGTTTTTCGTCCAAGGCGGGACGTTCGGGCTCTTCCTCCATGGTAAAGACGTCAACATGATGAACGGGCACGACATCGGGTTCGTAGTAAACCTTAAGCCGCTGTCCATTCACCACAAATTGATCGCCGTTTATATCCATAATGGTCACCGCCCCGTTGGAGAACACCGAATGCACAACATAAGGTCCGTCCCACTTGCTTTGCAATTTCCCCTTTCCGAAGGTTTTAAACCTCGAATTGTAGAGGAGGACCTTATCTCCTTCTTTGAATTCTTTTTTCTTCAATCTTTTATCATACCACCTTTTGATTCTCTCTTTGTATATGCTTGCGTTTTCATAAGCTTTCAACCTCAACCCTCTAGCTCGCTTATTTGAATCCTTCGTTTCACCACCGCGGCATCGAGATCAAGGTTCATCTCTTTTATCGCCCAATAGGCTTTATGTTCCAACTCAACCGGGAGGTGGCAAGCTTTTCCATAGACGAATTGATAAGGGGTCATACCTATCGGTGTTTTAAACGCCGTTCGATAAGCCCATAAAGCTCCGTCTAATTTCTTTGACCAATCCTTGCCTCCCTTCTCTATGGTCTTGTTGAGTATGCTTTTTAATTGCCTATTTGATGTTTCCGCTTGTCCGTTGGTTTGTGGGTGATAGGCCGTGGAGACCCTATGCTCAATTCCCAACTTGGACAAGCACTTTTTAAAGTTCTTCCGGTGAAATGAGTTCCTCCATCACTTATCAAGATTCTCGGTGTACCGAAACGGGGAAAAATCACGTTCTTGATCATAGTGATGGACTCCTCCGTGGAAGCTTTACGACATGGTATAGCCTCTACCCACTTGGATACATAATCAACCATAACAAGTATATACTCGAATCCAAATGAGTTTTTAAAAGGCCCCATGAAGTCTATGCCCCATACATCGAATATGTCGATTTGCAAGTTGTATTTCAAAGGCATATACTTTCTTTGAGAGATGTTTCCGGTTCTTTGGCATTCGGGGCATGACGCAACATATCTTTTAGCATCTTCATGCATCTCCGGCCAATAGAACCCGCTCGACCATACTTTTGCTTCGGTTCGAAAATGGCTATAGTGCCCACCGTACTCCGCCGAGTGGCACTTCCTTAGAATCTCAAGCCTCTCTTCTCTTGGCACACATCTTCTCATCACTCCATCATTGCCAAGCTTGAAGAGGTATGGTGCATCCCAAAAATATTTCTTACTTTCGAAATTATCTTCCTTTGAGTGTTTTTGTCTAGATGATCGAGGGGCATCTTTCGAATTGCTCGAATGATGTCGATCATCCAAGTATCTTTATCAAGCACTCTATAGAGGTGGTCATCTCTCATCTTATCTTCTATGGGCTCTTTATCATCTTGTCCACGATTCATCCTAGACAAATGATCGGCCACAACATTCTCCACCCCCTTTTTATCACGAATTTCAACATCAAACTCTTGGAGAAGAAGGATCCAACGAATCAAACGTGGTTTAGCTTCCTTCTTAGCCAAGAGATACTTTATAGCCGTGTGATCGGTGTAAACAATGACTTTCGAGTTCACGATGTAAGATCTGAATTTTTCGAAAGCGAATACCACCGCTAGCAATTCTTTTTCCGTAGTGGCGTAATTTAATTGTGCCCCACTAAGAGTTTTGCTAGCGTAGTAAACGGCGTGAACTCGGCCTTCCTTTCTTTGACCCAAGACCGCGCCTACGGCGTAGTCACTTGCGTCACACATGATCTCGAAAGGTTGGCTCCAATCCGGAGGTTGGATGATGGGAGCACTCACCAACGCATTTTTCAAGGTCCGGAATGCCGCTAGACACTTCTCATCAAAGTCGAAAGCCACATCCTTTTGAAGAAGGTGCGTTAAAGGCTTAGTGATCTTCGAGAAGTCCTTTATAAATCTTCTATAGAATCCGGCATGGCCTAGAAAGCTCCTTAAGGACTTAATATCCGTAGGAGGTGGGAGTTGCTCAACCGTCTCTACCTTAGCCTTGTCCACTTCAATTCCTCTCTCGGATATAACATGTCCGAGCACTATGCCTTGCTTAACCATGAAGTGGCATTTTTCCCAATTTAAAACCAAATCAACCTCCGCACACCTTGTAAGGAACTTTTCTAGGTTTGCTAAGCAATCCATGAACGTCTTCCCGTAAACGGAAAAATCATCCATAAACACTTCAACAATCTCTTCGATGAATTCCGAAAACACGGCCATCATGCAACGTTGAAAAGAGGCCGGAGCGTTGCATAGGCCGAAGGGCATCCTTCTATATGCAAACGTTCCGTAAGGACACGTAAACGTTGTCTTATGTTGATCTTCCGGGTGAATGGGAATTTGCATGAACCCCGAGTATCCATCGAGAAAGCAAAAGTAAGCGTGGTTTGCTAACCTCTCGAGCATCTCGTCTATGAACGGTAGGGGGAAGTGATCTTTCTTCGTCGCTTTGTTAAGCTTACGGTAATCAATACACATCCGCCACCCGGTCACGGTTCTTTGCGGTATCAACTCGTTCTTCTCATTCTTCACCACGGTTAAACCTCCTTTCTTCGGCACACAATGTACCGGGCTCACCCATTCGCTATGCGGAACCGGGTAGATGATTCCGGCATCAAGTAACTTGATAACCTCTTTCTTTACTACCTCTCGCATGGCATGTGTTAGCCTCCTTTGGTGGTCCACTACAGGCTTACATTGGTCTTCCATTGGTATACGGTGAGTGCAAAAGGCTGGGCTAATACCTTTGAGATCATTAATTGAATATCCAATCACCTTCCTATGTTTTTTAATAAAATCAGCAACGCTTCATTTTCTTCGGGACTCAACTCGTCGCTCACAATGACTTGGATAAGTTTTGTCCGGGCCCAAAAATTCATATTTTAATCCCTTGGGCAAAGGTTTAAGGTCTACCTCGGGCACTTGTGGCTCCTCGGGTTTGATTTCTCCTATGTCTTCGAACTTCTCTTCCTCCACGCTACCGCCATGCGGCTCTAAGCCTTTTGTCGCTTCCTCTAGTTCTTCATCTTGTTGATTACTAATTTGATTTTCCATCGCTCTTTGCAGCGGGTCTCTAAGGGTTTCAACAAAACAAAGACTATCTATCTCTTCTACTTCTTCATCTTCGGGAGGAAAAGGAGTAAGGTGTTTAGAAGCACGAAGAAAGTTATATGTGTACTTTGTTCCATTAAGGTTCATTGTTACTTTGCCTTCTCCGGCATCTAACACGGCATCAACCAACTTAAGAAAAGGCCTACCTAAGATTATATGATCAGAATTACCATGGTAAGCATCAATAACAAAGAAATCGGTTGGTATATGGTTTCTAGAGATTTTTACTTTCATGTTGCAAGCAATACCTAGAGGTTTGATAGTTCTACCATCTCCCATAATTAATTTCGTTGATGTTGGAGCTAAGTCTAGGTTGTGGTATTGAACTTTATCGTAAATTTTAGAAGATAGAACACTTACTTGGGCTCCGATGTCGCATAAGGCTTTGCATTGAACTCCGTTGATCTCGCAACTCAAGTGCGGCGTCATCTTCTCTTCTTCTTCGGATCCGATCGAATAAATTTCAGCAAGGCGAGCGTATGGTGATGCTTCGGGCTTGATCCCCATGATCCTCTTCACCTCGGCAATATGTTCCGGATCCACCACGTCATCTCCAAAGAGCTTTTCAAAAATCTCACCGGTTGTTTCGAGGTCGTATGAATTTTCAGCTTTCTTCTCCGGTGGGAAATCCACTTCCAATGCTCTTGCCATTCCCTTTTGATTAGGGAACGGTCTTCTCTTGTCGAATACTTCTCCGTAATCAATAGGAACCGAATCCATTGGCTCGAACTCCCTTAGTGGCTTCGCGCTTGACATGCTTCTCTTGTTCGTCTCATTTGGTGCGGCGAAGTCGACGTTTGGTGTAGTTCTTGACTTGATGTGTTCTTGTTCAAGCTTTTCCATGATTGACTCCTCTTTTGTGACTTCCGGGGTTGCCTCTTTAGAAAAATCAGCAAGCTTTTTCTTCCTTGAATTGAATTCGGCTCTTCCGCAAGTCTTGTTTCCCAATCTCTTCGCATGGCAGCCGCTTTACTAACTTTTTGTAGAAGTTGGGCAGCTTCAGTGAGTGTTTTATCCATGAGATCCCCACCGCACACATTTCGACATGTCGCATGCAACTAGGGGTTAGGGAAAAGAAAAATGTATGCAAGAGTACGTCACCGGTGAAGCCGAGTTTTGGTCCTTGTTCGATTAATTCATTAAACCTATCCCGGGCTTGGTCTATCCCTTCCTCTTCTCCTTGCATAAAATTGATCACTTGCCTCCTTAGATGTTGAACCTTGCTCATTGGAAAGAACTTCTCGCAAAACTTCTTTGTCAACTTGTTCCAATTGCCTTCAACTTCAAAGGACGCAACCGAATACCATGTTTTTGCTTTGCCGGCAAGTGAGTAGGGAAAGAGATTCCATTTGAACCATTCATCGGGAACTCCTTCTTGACGCACCGTGTTGCATATTGTCGTGAAATCCCTTATGTGTCTATATGGGTTCTCCGTAACCATCCCCTCAAATGGGTTTTCCGCCACCATCTTCATGATCTTGGATTTAATTTCATACTTGGTCGCTTCGAGCTTCGAATCCGACTCTTGTACCTTTATGTCTTCACACCGAGGGCTAGCGTAATCCCTTAATGATTTCTCCGGTTCTTCCACGGGTTGATTAACGAACTCCATCTAGACAATAAGATAAAAACAAAAACAAAAAGAAACAAGTGTTTTTCTGGAAAATATATGTTAGATATAACAAATAAAAGATAAACTAAAATATAAAACTAAGTTAGATGCAAATCAAACGATGTAAACTAACTTGCTCCCCGGCAACGGCGCCAGAAAAAGGGGCTTGTTGACGGATAAAAGACGTATCCCTCTACGATCCGCAAGCGTACGGACCCCACACCTTTTTCACCACGGGATTCCCAAGGTTCTTGTCAATCCGCGGAGCAAGGGGATTACAAGCGTTTGATCAACAATGACACACTAGCTACTAAAACCCTAACTATATTATACTAGGAAAACAACTAAACTACACTAGAGAGAATGATAAACGATCAAGATAGAAGACACTCGCCCACGGGTCTACGAAACTAGAGCATGCAATCGCTTAAAGACATGAAAAACCAATCTAATCTATCGGGGTTGTGACCACGGTTTCGCCCTTTCCCTCCTCTCGTACTGTCACTACGCGAAGGTATTCATGACTAGACCTTTGATGGCCACGGCGTATTGAATGGATCCAAGGGAGCATTGGAGCTCTACTCCCTCTACGGCACGGTTGCAAGCCTTAAGCATTAAAGTATATTCAACACAAGATAATAGATAGATAATCCGACAAAGTGCGATTACATCTCAATATCGATTACAACCCATGGACGAATGAGAAGATTACCCCATCAAGGTCTTGATCATAGCACCGTTGATCATGGTTTCCCTTCCACCGGTGTCTTCCTTCTTCTCCACGAGAGGGTGCTTCCTTCGAGGTGGTTGATCTCCGGCCGAGAGATCCTCCTCCTCTCTCTCTAGCTTATAGATGGCCTTCGGTGCGAATAAACTCCTCTCTCTCTCTCTGTTGGCGGCGCGTCGGGGGTTTTAGGGTCAAAGATCCTTCGAGGGGCAAGGAAAACGGGACCGAACCGGTGCCGAAGTGGGTTGGGCCGGCCCGCTTGGGCCGGCCGGCCTGTGCCCGATTTCGGCCCGGTTCGGTCGCCCTTTTTGCACCGTGGGTCCTCGTGCACTTATCTACTTTGCCCCTTCCACTTGGATGATTTTGACGCCGTTATCCTCGCGATCAAGATGGAGACTCTCTTTTCATGAAGTTTGATCTTTTACGCTTCAATCCCGGGGGTGTTCCTCGTAGCACTTCGGTCCTCGCCACCATTGGAAGTAATTTCAGCAAGCTCATGAACACGAACAAGACTCCATGAATGCTCCTTTGAACTTGTTGCGAATCCGTCCTTTATGTCCATGATTTCCTACATAAACATAACACTTCCAAATGCATGCACAAAGATGAACTTGTTATATGATTAGTGTGCCTAGTGGCGGGTTAGTTCCATAATCAAATCCAAACCAAAGTGTAAAGAACATGCTAGGTGCACCAAAATACATCGTCAACGACCATGTTCTTCTTTGTCTCCGGGCACCCTTCGGTCTTGTGGCCTCTTCCATGATACCGGCGGTAGAAGTGGGGATCTCTTGGGTTGTGGTTCGGGAGGCTTGGAGTTCCTCTTCCTCTCCCCCTTCCTCTATGACCGAATCCTCCCCCGGCACTTGGCCTCTTGTTTTGTTGCGGCCGAGAATTTCCAACACTATTTACGTTTCGTGGATCTTTGCGGGGTGGTGCCCGCCGAGTCATATCTCTCGCCGCCCGTCTTGCCTCGTTTCGTTCGGCTACTCTCTTGCGGTGGTCATCATCGGACGAATGTAATCCTCCAACTCCCGAAATAGTTCTTCAAGCTGTCTCGGGCTTCTTTCTTGTGAGGTGGGAAGTCGTTGGCCCTGGGGTGAGACCTTTGATCAGTGCCTTGATTGTTGTCTTGTCATCGGCGTCGGGGATCCGAGACCTCGTTGCATGAACCTTCTCACGAAGTTCCGCAGTGGTTCCCTGTCCTTCTGCTTGCAGTTGTACAGATCTGAGGCTTCGGCTGTTGTGTCATGGAACATCTGAAACGCTTGCATGAATTTTGTTTTGAGATCTACCCGACTGTAGATCGAGTGTGGAGGAAGCGACGGTGAGTACCAATTCGATCGGGTCCTTCGCAAGCTATGATGAAGGATTTGGCGAGTGCAACATCATCTCCTCCTGCCGAATTCACGACTGACTCGTATCTCATGAGAAACGCGCCCGGAGTTTCCGAAACCGTTGTACTTGGGAAGAGAGATAGGCTTGAACTTTGGCGGCCAAGGTCTTGTTTGCGGCCCTATTGACGACGGCGATTCGAATCCACGAAGTGTGAGACTCCGTTTCCCGCGAAAAAGTTTTCTTTCGGGGATTCTCTTGCGGGCGCAAGGTTCTCGCTGCGGTGTTTCTGCCACGGGGAGCTGTTCTCTTGTTCTTTCATTTCATCAATTTCTCTCTCGTATTCCTTGTATCTGCTCTTTTGCTTTGTTCAGCTGCTCTAGCTTTTCAGAGATTTTTCTCTTCGCCTGCAACTGAGCCGCGAACTTTTCTTTGTCTTTCTGTAGTTGTTGTATCTTTTGGTGGACCATGGCTAGCTCTCTGTCTATGGAATCATCGTCAGCATCAACATTCTCGTGCTCTTGCTGTTCAGCAGGTTGTTCTTGGATGTGAGCTGTCTTTTATGCTCTTGCCTTCATGAGGGCTTCGAGCTTCTCTCTTCGTTGCTAGTCTGTTACGTTCGAGGACTCAGGAACAAACGAGCTTTCGTTCCCCTGGGTGAGATGGCGATCTTCCTGGTTTGCCTGCGCTGGAGCAGTCTTCTTCGACTTCTTCTGAGGTGGCATCGTGAGTTTCTTTTCGGCTGGAACACGGTGGGCGCCAATGTTGGGGGGTACCCGAAAAATTCGGATAACTACCCAAACACGGGTAGAGTTCTCAACACGTTCAGGTATAAGATTAGGGCGCAAAGAGACTGTGAAGCTCTCTGCAAGTAGCACAAGTCCCAAAAAAGTCTGAATCCGTTTACACGTGCCCTTGCACCCCCTTTTATAGGGAGACGAAGGGACTTTTACATGCCGATAACACCCTCGAGCTCAAAGAATATTCCTAACGTGAACACACGCAAGAATGTCTTTTCCCACCTAACATATTTACAAGTCTGCCACTAGTTCACACTCTAAACCCGGACTTTTTGGGACTACAACTTTGACTTTGCTTCTCCCGTGGTTCGTGAATGTCCTCGCCCGAAATTCCCGAACTAGGTCTTCGAAAGATTCCCGAAGTGACCCTTGTTTCCCGGCCCGGTTCGTGCGTGTCCATGCGCCTGAGTCCCGAACCGAGTCTTCATCGGAGTTCCCGAATCAGCAATTCTTCCGAAGTTCGGACTATCAACAGTTGAGATTCCGGGCTCCCGCATGCTCGTGACTCCTCTTCCTGCCGAATCAAGATTCCCGAACTCTGCACATTCGCGAATTCGAGACTTCGCAGGTCCCAGACTTCCGAGAATCGCGAATTCCCTGCTCCTGAAAAACATGCTTTGAGAACTTCGTTAAACTCAACGTTTCGAGGGTGACGGGTTTTCCTGAATTCCCCAACACCCATGAACGGGGGTGAAGAGAGGGGAGTTGACAACCCGTCACCAGCTTGAGCTCCCGCCCGAATCTCATCGCCACCGTGCGCGCTAACGACCACATGATACGAGCACTCCTCCCGATCACCACAAGCTTCGCAATGGCTCTCCTTATGTAGGATCAATGGCCCGTAGAAGGGTGGGGGTTGAATATGAGCCTTCTTTTCTATTTCTAAAGCATAATGAAAACCTTAACCTATCAACTAGTGTTGCCCATCTAAAAAGGTTTTTATCTACTACTAAGCACACTAACAAGAGTTTCCTTAGCAAATATCACACTAAAAGCTATGAAACACCCTAGTCAAGATAGGAAGCAAATAAGCAACTTAAAGAGAACAAGAACAAGGAAACTTAAGTGCCAAGACCGTCTAGGAGCCGTCAAACTCCAAGAGTAACAAGCCCGTACACTTTCACTTGACCTGAGCACTCAGCTAAGCCATGTATGCACCTTGAAAACCCGTGATCACTAAGAAAGAGCTCCTCAATGAAGAGGAAGAGAATCCCAAATGACAAGAACACACTCTCCTTCTCTCCTTGGCTGTTGTAGATCTTCAGAGTGGCAAAGGCAGCTCAAGAGACGCAGAGGGTCATATTTATAGGCCTAGCAAGGGAGGCTAGCCGTTGGAAAAGTTTCCCTGAAAAGTAGTACCGTCGAATGAACTGATGGTTCCCCCTGCGAAGGCGTCAGATCATCCGGTCACTCACAAGCGTCTATATAGCCGTTGAACCAAGTGATCCAGTCAATGCACCGACGCATTGCACCGATGCCCTGTCCCACCATCCGGTGCTGAAGAGCACCACTCGATCCAGTACTGTGTAGACCAAACAGTGGCGTCGGATGAACCACTTAGTTGACTTCCAAGCATCGGTTCATCTGGTGCTGAAGCAATTCTTTTGGACGTCTCTGTATGATTTAAATGCAAGCGTCGGATAGACCGCTGGTCAGAGCATCGGATCATCCAGTGCTGAAGAGGCAGAGCTCTGACCCTCACTGTTACCAAACCCTAGGTCACCGGTGAACCGATGCTAGGGCCGTCCGTTCATCCGACGGTCTATTTTCAAACCTTAAGCCACATAATTCATCCGACGAATGTAGAAAACAGGGCGTTGGTTCATCCGACGCTATGACTTGAACTTCAACTCATCCAATTCAATCGCCTTTGAGTTTTTCGTTGATTCTTTTGCTTCTACTTTGCTTCCATGATTACTTTGAGCTGATTAACATCTAAGGAACTTGAGTGTGCATATTTTCATGGCTTTTGGTGCATGGTCAACCTACCAGTACATGAACCCCTCTTAATAGTACGGTCAAACACTACAAACTAGCAATCCAAGTGTCCTTCGTCTCCTCGTGACACTTGGAACTAACAAAATCCTTAGCCTTGTAGTTTTTGTCCATTTATCGTCCATAAATTTAAATTGGGGGTCTCTTTTTATTCAATACTCGCGACAATAACCCAAGATATATTCCGCTTCAAAACAAAGGTTAGTCACAAGCATGTGGTTGTCATTTATCACCGAAACACACCCTTACCAAAGGTGCGAAAGGGCCTAGATGGTTACGCCTTAGCTATGTGTCGCCGCTTCAACTCCCCTTTTGATGGGAGAAAATCCTGCAAAACTCTCCACCAAAAGATCCTGATTTTTGGTGGGATTTTCAACTTCCAGACCTTTTTCCACCATTCTGAATGTCCAGCCGAACTAGCTTCATTTCCTTTGCACGCCTCCTGCTGGTCATAGTTATGTTTCAGGAGTCTGTAGCATGATCAGACAAAGAATATGCCATTTTTCTCGAAGGCCCATGCCAACACGTCGGTTTTAGTTTCAGAATCTCCTCGGCCTCGTATGCACAAAAAGAGTCGCGCACCAGCTGCTCGTTCCACATGCGTGTGCCAGGGATAAACAGATCACTGACCTTCTCAATTTGAGTCCCTGGATACCTGATTAGAGGTTTCAAATCTCCCAGGCCAGCGATCCAGTTATCTGACCATATGCTTATGGAGTCTTCAGGGCCTATTCTCTTAATTAAACCTTTCATCAGAGCACGCCGTCTGTGGAGGACAGCCCTTCATGTTTCAGAGCTTTTCTTTTTCCTTGTCGCTTCGTTACAAAAGAATTATAATTGACCTCCTCAATGATGCATATCAAGAGGCAAGACACCAAGGGGTAGCACACAAGGGTTTTATGACCTTAAACCCATCTAATGGCGGCTCCTAATAGCGGCCATTAGAGGGTGATATAAAGTGCCACTATATGGTGTTATCAAGTCTCATCCTTATGACCTTGTAAGCGATTATGTAATCTCCCTATAAAAGGGAACAATGAGATCAATGAAATTTCACCAATTCACTATTCACTTTTCTCTACAAAATTTCTATTCAATACGTTATCAGCACAAATTCTCTTATCGAGGGATGGAAGGCAAAATAACCAAAGAGTTTGAGTTCCTCGCTCTTGATGGTTCCAATTTCCCTTCCGGGCGATGGATGTCTTCCAACGACACCTATGGAGACCTCATATAGACTCCATAATTTCATTTTGCAAAAAGAAGTTATTGTAATAAAGACATGATGTTGCTATTAGTTGTAATAATGAACTTGTGATATCAATATATTTGTATGTATTTCTATATCTTTACATTATTTTTATAATTTAAATTTTGCATTGTATAGATTGTTACGGGAGTCAATCCAATGGAAGAAGAAATATGCCTAGTGGATAGTTGCACCACTAACACTATACTTAGGGAAGTCAAATTTTTCCAAACTCTCACAAAGAGAGAAGGGCAAGTTTTGACCATCGCGGGACGCGATGCTACGATAGTTGGTTCTGGTAGAGCCACTATCGTACTTCCAATGGGTACACAAATTAATATCGAGGAGGCATTATTGTATCCCGATTCAACACGTACTCTACTAAGTTATAGAGATATCCGGAAAAATGGGATTCATGTGGAAACACATGAAGAATACAATGAGGAGTTCCTCCTCTTGACCAAAGATACCGGATATGGCAAACAAACACTTGAAAAAGTGCCTTCTCTCTCGTCTGGATTGTACTACACATACATCAAACCCGTACCACATGTTGCATACAAAGTGATTTTTCAGAATGTGGATGCATTCAAAACTTGGCATGAACGCCTTGGCCATCCTGGCATCGGGATGATGAGAAAAATCATGAGCAATTCAAGTGGACATGGTATGAGCGACAAAAAATTTCCGGAATCCTCGAGATTTTATATGCACCTCATGTGCAAGCCGGGAAATTAATTTTAAGACCATCACATCTCAAAAGACAAAATTTGAATCACTAAAGTTTCTTGAACGCATTCAAGGTGACATTTGTGGTCCCATTCAACCTTTGTCCGGACCGTTCGGATACTTCATGGTTCTAATAGATGCATCCACAAGATGGTCTCATGTGTGCCTTTTATCGACACGGAACCATGCTTTTGCAAAATTGATCGCACAAGTCATCGGACTTAGAGCGAGTCATCCGAACATCGAGATAAAATCAATCGGATTTGGACAATGCAAGAGAATTTTCTTCCAAAGCCTTCAATGATTATTGTATGGCATTAGGAATTGAAGTACAACATTCCGTACCATATGTTCACACACAGAATGGTTTAGTTTATCTCTTATCAAGAGAATAAAGCTCATTGCTAGACCACTAATGCAAAATTGTAACCTACCAACCTCATGTTGGGGTCACGCAGTCTTACACGTTGGTGACTTAATACAATTGTGTCCAACGGCATACCAAACGGCTTCCCCGCCGCAATTGGTTCGTGATGAGCCTCCTAGTATTTCCCATGCGGATATTCGGTTGCGCCGTATACATACCGATCTCACCACCAAAGCGTACATCAATGGGCCCTCACGGGAAAATGGGGATCTACGTGGGGTATTTATCTCCGTCGATCATTAAATACACGGAGCCCCTTACGGGGGACTTGCTCACGGCCGTACGGCGATTGTATCTTCAATGAAGAACATTTCCGGCATTAGGGGGAGAATTCAAGTATCACAATGAATGCTCGGAAATAAATTGGGATGCTATAGACACCCAAAAGGAGGATCCTCGTACTAAAGAATCCGAACTTCAAGTTCAAAGGATTATAAATTTGCAAAATGCTGCAAATAATTTGCCGGACTCATTTACCATGAGCAAAAGTGTCACAAAATCATATATTCCTGCTAGGAATGTGCCGAACGAATAGAGGTACCAAACAAAACATTTCAACTCACTTCCTCGAAAGAGAGTGGGAAAAGTACGGCAAATCCTCGCAAGCGCACGAGGAAACGAGAGGGATCATCTCTCGGACACGGTAAATGAAACTCAACCTCAAGTTGAGAGACACCGAGTGGATTTACACAATCCACCTCCCACATCAATAGTGCACTCCATTTCGATGATGATACATTGGAACGCCCGGCACCATCGTATTGGGAAATGCCGAGTCGCCATTCGGGGTCAATGAAATTTCCATAAACTATGTTGATTTTGGAGAATCATTCGATCGTAAGACTACAATTGTCGACATATACTTTGCCTCATCGGTTCTTGAATCCATCCAAATGATCCGGATCCAAAAACCATGGTAGAGTGCAAGAAGCGCTCGGACCGGAACAAATGGAAGGAAGCAATTGAAGCGAGAGTTAGCCTCCCTCAAGAAAAGAGAGGTATTCTCATCGGTAATACCTACACCCCAAAAACCTTCCCGTAGGTTTCAAATGGGTTTTCATCGGAAGCGGAATGAGAACAATGAGGTGGTGAGATATAAGGCGAGGCTTGTAGCACAAGGGTTTACGCGAGAGACCGGCATTGATTTCAATGAAACATATTCTCCGGTAATGAGTGGAATTACGTTCCGATATTTGATATCTCTGTCAATTCAAAATCATCTATCTATGCGAGTTGATGGATGTCGTGACAAGATACTTATATGGGTCACTAGATTCGGAAATATATATGAAGGTCCCCGATGGAATTCCTATACCGAATAAAGGAGCAAATCGCAACATGTATTGTGTAAAACTCAAAAGATCACTCTATGGTCTTAAACGGTCGGGTAGAATGTAGTACAGCCGACCGAGTGAGTACCTTACGCGAGAAGGGTTACTCAAATAATGATGATTGCCCATGTGTCTTCATCAAAAGATCCTCCACGGGATTTTGTATTATATCGGTGCATGTAGATGATTTGAATATCATTGGTCATGCACGAGATGTTGATGAAGCTCGTGATCATCTTAAGACGGAATTTGAGATGAAGGATTTGGGTAAAACCAAATTTTGCTTGGGTTTGCAAATCGAGCACCTTCACTCGGAATTTTGGTGCACCAATCCGCCTATGTCCGGAAAATATTGGAGAAGTTCAATATGGACAAAGCACATCCAATCAAAACCCCCATGGTTGTTCGATCTCTTGATCTTGAAAAGGATGTTTTCCGACCACGGGAGGAAGGAGAGGAGATATTAGGATCGAATTTCCCTATCTCGGTCTCGTCGGAGCACTAATGTACCTTGCAAACGGTACAAGGCCCGACATTGCATTTGCGGTGAATCTATTGACGAGACATAGTGCTGCCCCAACAAGGCGCCATTGGATCTGGAGGAAAACAAATCCTTAGGTACTTAAATGGCACTAAGGATCTTGGATTATTCTTTCGAAAAACTAATGATCCTACCTTGATTGGATACGGCGATGCTTTGGTTATATGTCGATCCCCACAATGCCGGATCACGGACGGGTTTTGCATTCCTTCATGGAGGAACAGCCATATCATGGAAGTCATCTAAACAGACATTAGTGGCTACCTCCACAAATCATTCTAAAATAATAGCACTATATGAAGCCTCACGTGAATGCGTGTGGCTTCGCAGAATGATAAATCACATTGAGCGATCATGTGGTCTTGGTTCTTCAGAATCACCTACCATTATCTATGAAGATAATGCTGCTTGTATTTCTCAGATGCAAACAGGTTACATCAAGAGCAATATCACAAAACATATTGCTCCTAAGTTGTTTTATCCCCATGAGCTTCAGCTAAGTGGAGAAATAAACATCTTACCGACAAAGTCTTGTGATAATCTAGCAGATCCTTTCACTAAATCCCTACCGACTTCCTCATTCGAGAAATGTGTTAAGGGAATTGGTATGAGACGGCTCCGAGACTTGCGGGCTTCGGGGGGAGACCTCCGAATGATGGACCCGATTGAATGCTTCACATTGTACTCTTTTCTTTCATGAGTTTTTACCGAAGGTTTTTCTCATGTAAAGTTTTTGATGAGACAATGTTTGATACAAGCATATGCCTTATCTCTTTTTTTCCCACCGAGGTTTTTTTAGAGATAAAGCCGAGGCATAGGTTACTCATTAAACCTTGCGATTTCATGATAGAGTAACCACCAAACAAATCATTCCTATTTTTTTCCCACGGGGGTTTTTCAAAGGAATTCAAGAACATGTTGATCTTAAGATTTGACTCGGTCAAAGGGGGAGTGTTACAAAAAAATTATAATTGACCTCCTCAATGATGCATATCAAGAGGCACCACACCAAGGGGCAGCACACAAGGGTTTTATGACCTTAAACCCATCTAATGGCAGCTCCTAATAGCAGCCATTAGAGGGTGATATAAAGTGCCACTATATGGTGTTATCAAGTCTCATCCTTATGATCTTGTAACTGATTATGTAATCTCCCTATAAAAGGGAACAATGAGATCAATGAAATTTCACCAATTCACTATTCACTTGTCTCTACAAAATTTCTATTCAATAGCTTCAATGAAGGTGCAGTTCGGAAAGTATTTGCCCTTTAGCACCCTAGCACACAGCAACATCGGTCTTATTATCAACCACAATCCCTGTTTCCCCAGCATGGCCTGGTTGAACAGCGTAAGTCGCAAAAGCCCAAACCACCTTCAGCTTTTGTTCTTGTAAGCTTGGACCACCGCTGCCAGTGGATCCTATGATTATCAACTGAGCTCCCCCACCAGTAATTAGAGATATGTGTGACATCCTGGTCCGAACAAATTGCAGACACAGACCATGCTAACAGAGATTGAGAGATTCTATGTGCTATTCAGTTCATGCCGTACGACCTGTTTCCTTGCATATACAAAATAACTAGAGCTTGGTGCAAGCACTCTGTTTAGTACATAGGAACCGTGTTGTTTTCAGTTCTGTTTATGATCAATGTGAAAAGGATATCAACAATATATGTGGCGTCGATCTTATCTCATAGAACCATTCTGAATGTAACTAACCCCAAACATAGTCACCGTGTTCCCGGTCGACCGGTTCGAGGAACGGGGACGAGAAACGTGGTACTTTGATTTTCAATAGAACGGAACGAGAGGGGTATACAACTTCAGCATGTTCCATGTCAAGTTGGGACGAAGTTCCCGCCTTGCCGGAACGATGTCAGGGAACGAGAGGACCTCGAGAACCAGCGGAGGTAGGAAGGAAGCTTCGGGCGGGTGTGTCCGCGTCGTTTCGTCGCCTCGTCTCTTGCAGACTGCAGTGCCTGCTACTTGTTCGGAGCTTCTCCATCAATCACCACGGTCGGTCTCAAGATCTTAGCGATGCGTATCAGGGATGGGGTGCTGGACAGCTGGAGTTCGTGACGGGGAAGGCCAGATCCTTGCCGCCGCCACTGATCAGGAGGGAGGCCATGGCGTGAGCATGCCCAAGGCCCATGAGGTCGTACCGGGCGGGCCGCGGGAGTTCAGGGCTTCGCCTTATTCCGTCTTTCCTTGTGTCAATTGGCGGCTCCCGTTCCTTTTTCCTCCGATTCGCGATCTGTCTACGATCCTGGTTTCGTACCACGTCGTTCCGGTCCCTCGATCGGGACTGAAGTTCCCGGGACGCGGAACCATGGCTCGTCCCGTTCCGCGGTGACTCACACCCCAACATGCCATAAGAAAATGAATGAATTTAATTTATGATGTAGTATGAACACAAGAACTAACAATTATATTTTTTTTCGAAAGGCAAACAGTACAAAAATTTATACTGACGAAATATAAGTGGTTTAATACACGATTCCGTACAAGTTCAGTATCACTTATCACTTCATGATTCTCTTAGCTGTTGAATTCAAGAAGTGCAGTTTTTTTTAAAAAAACACCTTTTGAAGCTTGTGCCTCCTCAGAAATATGTTTGTCACTGCATATGGCAAAGGAAGCAACAACACCCTTACTAGTCTCGAACAAAATATAAAATGAACAGAATTTTCCATTGAAGGTGGGTGAAAGTAGAACAGAATTTGCCATTGAAGGCAGGTGAAAGTAAAACAGAGTTTACTTACTTCTGGCAACACGTCTGTCGTGTGTGATCATTTGTTCATCCTTCAAACAGATCTAGCAACATCTCCTCCCGCTCCTGGGGAGTGACTCCTGGGCTGGTCACGACATTGTTATCCTCCAAGTATCTTGTTAAGCCTGGAACAACTTTCTTAATGATGGCTTTCCGCAGCCATGTCCTCAGCTTGGGGTCAGGGACCTTCCAGAGCTTATGGACACTGTAGGTTTTCTGAAACTCATAGTCAAATTTAAGCAGCGCCGAATTTTTTCTGAACCAAAACCAACGGGGTGTATGATTGTACAGGCATGACATGACGGGCGCCCAAGACGCTTGCAGGTATTTTTGTATGTAGCCCTCCATTTTGGGAGTGAGGACTTCCGTATGGTATCTCATACTGAACAATGGGTGGAGGTGCTGCTGTATGAAGTGTATATTGTTGATCAGGAATAGGAGCCTGAGGCTGTGATCTGGGAAGGATTCCGATCTTTTGGCGAGCTTTACTTTCAGAGAAAAGACCATCTCCAATGCCAGACAGGTAAAAGGATCGGTTTCCTCTTGCTCTGTCGAGAGAAGAAAACTACTTGTTATTTCACGGTTAGGGACATAGGCACCAAGCTTTGCTGCTGCACGTACAATGCGATTCAGTCGCCAGTAATTGTTCCACAGGGATCCGATGTAGGTTACAAGGAATCGAGTGGCCTTGCAAATGTCAGGTGATCCTTGCGAAGTGTGAATACCCCAGTCGTTGTTGTCATCGCCGTCGCTCAGGATACAGGTCCTAATCTCTTCCATGGTGTTCCATATGGCCTCCTCCAACCAGTGCTCTTTTTCTGACAAGAGGCTGAGCAACTTACTCCCTTGAGCTTCTATTTCCGCCGAGGAGTCCCAATTGAAATATAACTGGATGCCTTCTGAGGCTCTGGACAGAGCCTCACGCACGCCCAGCAGTGCTTGGAGCTTCTCTGACGATGCCTGCGCCCCATTGCTAACACCAGCGGTGTCAGTGTTAGCATCAGCAGCTAACAAGGCGTCGACGAAAGGGAGCATCTTCAGGACTGTTGCCTCGACAATCCGTAACAACCTCTCACGATACGCTTCCTCCAGAACCTGGCGGAGAAACTGTAAATACCCGAGATGGGTGGATTCCGTGATCTCAGTGAGAGCCCGGATCCAGCTCTCTGCGAGGTTATTACGTTGGGGTTGAGCTCGCAGAAAGCTGGTCCCTGCGGAAGGATCGTCGGCGAGGCCGAGAACCTAGCCGATGCCCATCTCCGAGAGCCACCTCTCAAGGACACCGGTGTCGCCATCACCGTGACAGAATTCCTCCAGCAGGACCTTGGAGCGCTCGAGCCTCTTTAGCTTTTCTTCATCGTCGATACACAGAAGCTGAAGACCTAGTCCGGAGGACAAGACGGAACCGCGGCTTGATGGGTAGGAGGTCGAGGAGATACCTGAGCCTGATGAGGTGCTGGTGCTGCCACTGGCCGCAATACAAGCGAAGGCTACCGTCAGAGATCGGGCTGCAACGGCGGACGCCGGTTTGAACTCCGACTCCGAGGCTGCCGCCGGCGCGCGCGGTGGGAGAGCCATCGTCGATCGGCCTCTATCCTCTCCGATACGGCGCCGCCTGGTAATTGCAGCCAAACGACTGATCAAGTCCGGCTAATGCCGCGTCTACTCTGACTTGTCTTTGTGCAAGGATGAGTAAGAGATCACTATGGTGAAATTGAACCTTTAAAATATTATCTTCGAGAATAAAGTTTACATCCCGATTATAATCTGATATATCCTTCTCTTTTAACTATCATGCTGGCACATGCCCACTAGTGATGACCTCACCTTAAAAACAGATTAGGAATTCTCGAAGTAATGCGGGTGAAAAAACCCAAGCTTAAAAAAAAGCCGCTCAAAGGACCCCCGCTAATTAAGGACTTGCTCTGATGAACTTGCACAGTAATTAACTCAAATGCTAACCGAGACAAACACGCAAAAATGAAGCTACCGTAAAGACCACAGGTAGATCACTATTGCGAGGAAACAACCTTTCACAAAAACGAATGGAGCTGAGCTGCGCTAATGAAAGCACCGGCCAAACATGCAAAGCATGAAAGTGACGGTTCCACATTCACAAGTAAAACAAGCTAAGTTGATGCTGTTGCAAATCGATAAAATAAGGACAACCCAGCTACTTCTCACTAGAAAAATGCAAAATATCCTGCAGCTGTCAAATAGCCTGCCTCTGCACTTAAGCAGTTCAAAAAATTTCACAAAATGACCGCACGTTATGGAGTCCAAGGCCTACAGCAGTACTCCATTTATTAAAAAAAAAAAGAAAGTTAACGCTACTCGGTGGATCCAGACGCTTCTTCCGAACAGAACAGACCTTGTGGCACATTTCGCTCCGCAGCTCGTTGGTTTGGCTGGTGGCTGGTGCTGATTTGTTCTGAGAGAAAAGTACTGTTGGCTTATTGCTGGTTGCTGGTCTGTTCTGAGAGAAAAGTACTATTGGCTAATAACTGATAAGCCAAACGAACAGGACGATCTCCCACCGAAATTCTCTCACCTCCTTTATCTCTCCACGTATGAACTGTCGCGCCTGCGCGTCGCCAGCATCTTGGGGCTTGGACAGGGGCGATCCAGCCGAGTTGGCCACCGGGGTCAGCTCTATTAAAATGACGGTGTCAATAAACTTAGGGAATACAAAATCTTGTTGGGGTCAGCTGACCCCGACGGAAGGGGCTAGGGGCCTGATTGGTTGGGTACCAAATGTGCCAAACCAAAATTTTGACTATTTTAAAGTTTGACCACTAATTCAAAATCTTGACCAATTTTGACAATTTAAATGAACTAAGGTGCACAAGATGAACCTTTTTAGCTACCCATTCATTTAGATTGTTGAAATTGATTAAGATTTTGAATTGGTGGCCAAAACTTAAAATGATCAAACTTTTGGTTTGGCACATTTGGTACCCAACCAATCAGGCCCTAGATCCGCCCCTAGGCTTGGAGGAGGATGTGCGGGAGCTTCTGCGTCGCCGCCGCCCGCATTCCCCTGCTTGTACGTGCTGTCGCCGTCGCAGCATGACGATGAGGCCTGCACCGTCTTCCTCTACGGCGCTGCTATCTCTCTCGCGCGAAGCACACTGACCCCGACGGTAGCTACATCGGCGACCAAACCTGCGGCGAGCCGTGGTGGCTCTGGCTCCTCGCGCCATGCGACCAAGCCTCCGACGGCGGCAGGTGCTGGATCTGTTGTTGCGCCTCCGCCGTCGCATTCTCAGACCCATCCTATGCTGGAGCGGCGCCGGCACCAGGTCGACCTGGACGTCCAGCTTGAACGACGCCGCGACAGCATCCACCACATGTCAATGCGATGGTGGCCATGGAGGACTCCGGCAGGCGGCGGAGCTGTTTCTCCTCCGCTGCCTATGCGCTTCCTCCATGAGGGAGGAGCGTTTGAGCACCGATGGCCGGATTTGTGAGTCGGCCTGGTGAGTCTCGACGAGCTACGCCGGTCGGATCGACGCACTAGGGCGCGCGACGGCGCGAGCTCCACCGGTGGCGGCACGAGTCCGTACCGTCGCGAGGGCCCGACGTCCGGGCGGCGTGGCGCCCGTTCGAGGGGCTGCGGGCGCTGGGGAGTGGAGATGAGGTCGGCGGGCGGAGGGAGCCCGCGAGGAGAAAGCAGGTGGAGAGGACAAGGACGGGAGGGCATTTTGGTATTTTGACAATATCCAACATGACACGAAACTATTGACAACAGAAAGTTGGATAAAAAAACGGTAATGCTTGGTTACGGACGTCCGACGCCTGGGAAAAATATCGGACGCCCGCCCAGCACAACCACGCAACCACTCGATGCCTTATCTTTATCTTCTCACCTCTGCTCCAGCAGACCAACAAGCCACCGTATTCTTTTTCCTCTCGCGAGCCTTCCAGCCGATGCGCTTGCCGGCGGCCGTATGGAGCTCCACCGCAAGCTCCGCGCCGGAGGAGGCGGACGCAGGGAGCTCCGTCGTGAGGTTCGCGCGGGAGGCGGTGGGCGCAAGGAGCTCCGCTGCGAGCTCCACGCCGAAGGAGGCGGCCGCGGGGAGCTCGCCGCGAGCCACGCGCCGAGGCCGCGGGGGGTGGAGCTCCCCCGACGGAGCAGCCGCTGCCCAGGCCGACGAGGTGGAGCTCCCCGACGGGCGGCCGCATCCCAGGCCGACGGGAGCTCCTCCATGGGGAAAGAGAAGAGGGAGGCGACGACGACGACCTCCACGGCGCACACTCGAGGGAGGCCTCGATTCGGCCCGCGGGGATCTCGACCGGGGAGGAACATGGCGTGAGGGTGAGCTCTCTACGGCGAGCGGCGCTCCTCGCTCCTCCGCCATGTGTCTTCGGAGGAGCTCGCGGAGCTCGTGGTAGGTTTTCTGGTGCATGTTGCAAGCGTATGTCCCACGTGTTTCAGATGTCTCACAAAGATGTTGCAAGAGTTTCGTGCGGATGTTGCAAAACTAGATCTAGATTTTTCAACATTGCGGATGTTGATCCCCAACACAAACATTTGATTCTCGATGTTGCAACTATTTGTTTTCGAATGTTGCGGATGTTGCAACTACTTGTAACATATTTTTGATGTTGCAGACATTAATTTTTAGATGTCGCGAATGTTGAGTTTTGATGTTGCAGACATGTTGTGTGTTGTGTCCAGGGGGTAGGCCCTCTGATGTTGGATGTTGCAACCATTAATTTCGATGTTGCAGACGCTGAGTCTCGATGTTGCAGACATGTTGTGTGTTGTGTCCAGGGGGTAGGCCCTCTGATGTTGGATGTTGCAACCATTAATTTCGATGTTGCAGACGCTGAGTCTCGATGTTGCAGACATTTGTTGTTGGTTGTTACAAACATTGTTTTTTCAATGTTGCAGATGTTGCGGACATTTGATGTTGGGTGTTGTGTCGAAAAGAAGGGAGAAGATGCTCCTGATGTTGGATGTTGCACGCAACACGGGTCGCAACATGCCCGCAATATAGTCGCAACATGGTCGCAACATGGGGAGGAGAGAAGAAAAACTCCTGATGTTGGATGTTGCAAGCAACCACGTTCGCAACATTTTCGCAACACGTTCGCAACACGCTCGCAACATTTGCTCAGTGGATTTTAGATCTAACGGCTGAGGATTGAGCATCCTAAGATCTAATGGCCACGAACCCGTCCGATCTTAGCGCCCGGATCGGACGTCCGAGCGCTAGCAGCTCTGTAAAAAAAATCAAGAGTTTGCAAATCAATCTGAGACATGAAGCCGTGTGCTGCCGCGCCACTAGAATATCTACGGTCTGCAGAGAAAAGACTTCGAGCAGAGCGGCGAGCTGCAGATACCTTGCCTGACGAAGTGACGTACAGCAACCCGAGCACTGAAGAATTCAAACGAAAACAGCTCAAATCCAATCAATCTCTTCTCGAATCCGGAGTCCAAGCTTGGGCCAGCGATGGAGCACGTCGGTAAAAATTATCAACCGTCCAATCCTAGATGTCCGGTGGAAAGCGGAAGCAGCGGCCAGCGCCTCCGTCATCTTCGCGATGCTTCACGCAGCATCGTCCTCCTCCTCGTGATTCCTCACGGCGCAAGCGACCGGCTAGCGCTGCAAGCCTGCAACTACGCAACTACCTTCTGCTCGCTATTGGGAGGGAGCCCGGGGACCGGCATTCCTCGGAGGCGACCGAGCTCCTTGCTCGCCCTGCATTCCTCCGATTTCCTCCTCCCTAGTGCTAGGCAAACAGCTGATGTGATAGCTCGCCACACAACCACGGGATGGCAAATCGCAGCAGCCAGCAACAACTATAGGACCCAAGGTTCCGAGTGTTGGACTAAGCTCTTTGATCGAGTCTTGTACATAGGCTACGTGTGTTTCTTTACTCCGTTAGTCTGTTAGCATGTCAGTTCGCGCTCTGCGGAACGTGTGCGTGTTGAGCTCATCCAGAGCGCGACTTCCTGTTTTGTAGGCGTTGTGTGGTCATGCGTGAGTTGTGGGATGGCACAGCTAGTAGTGGTGTGATGGCCGGACGTGTGTGCAGCTAGTGGCTGCTTTGTTTTCTATATATTGCAAATAGATGAATGAAAATCACTGCCGGTATTTTGCAGCACAAATCCTCTATCTCCTCTATGTTATCGTTTGTCTCCTCTCCAGCTCGCCGGTGACTCCAATCCGGCGTGTGAAATTGGGTATAACGATATGGCTTCTCAGGCTGAAAAGCCCCTAACGTGGCACTTACATCTTGTACAACAAGTCAACTTAACTTACAAGAAAACTTAACAGCTATCCTAGATTACAACAGATCCACGAAGCCTAAGCCTATCTACTCGGCTACCTCCTGTGTCAGATACGTTTAACACCCCCGGTCAATCACAACTGTGCCACTAAGTTGAGAATGTGCTTGAAGAGATTTAGTTGTCGTACTCCAAGTGGTTTTGTAAACCCATCTGCCACTTGATCTTCTGAGTTTATAAACCTGATGTCTAATTGTTTCCAAGCAACTTGTTCTCTCACAAAATGATAGTCAATCTCTATATGCTTAGTGCGTGCATGAAAGACCGGATTCTCTGATAGATACTTTGCACCGATATTATCACACTCACACCACAAACATGCAGCCTTAGGGTGTGAAACACCTAGCTCATCAAGCAATTTATGAACCCACATAATTTCAGTTGTTGCATTTGCCATAGCCTTATATTCTGCTTCGGTGCTAGAGCGAGATACTGTTGCTTGCTTCCGAGCATACCATGAGACAAGGTTGCTTCCAAAGAAGACTGCAAAGCCCCCGGTAGATCGCCGATCATCTAAGCATCCAGCCCAATCCGCGTCTGTAAATGCACTGACAAGGTTAGACCGAGACTTCCGAATTATAAGGCCAAGTTGCAATGTACTCTTCAAATAGCGAAGGATCCTCTTTACCGCAGCCCAATGTGTGGTTGTTGGTGAATGCAAAACTGACACACCTTGTTGACCGAGAAGGAGATGTCTGGTCGAGTTAGAGTTAGGTATTGCAAGGCACCAACTATGCTTCTGTATTTCGTCGAGTCATCGGGTCCCAATCTGTCACCATCCGAAATGGATAGCCTTTCTGTTGTGGATAAAGGTGTACTAATAGGTTTGCATGCTCCCATTCCTACACGTTGCAAAATATCTTTTGCATACCTCTCTTGAGTTAACAACAACTCACCCTTCGACCTCTTGACTTCTATACCCATGAAGTAGTGAAGTGCTCATAGATCCTTTATAGCAAAGTCCTTTTCAAGGTCCTTGAGCAGCGCATTCACTAGATCTTCTGATGAGCCGGCAATTATGATGTCATCCAAATATACCAACATATATATACACGGTAGCGCTAATCTACACCCTAGGTGTAGAATCCTATTCTACACCCAACAGTAATTACTGACCAAATGACGTAAGAATTACTAAACCAAATCGCGAGATTACTGAGCCAGTGAGCATGGTTCAGTAATCCTAGGACTTAGTTCAGTAATTGTTAATCAGTTTGGTCAGTAATTTTTACTCAGTTTGGTCAGTAATTACTACTAGGTGTAGAATTTCATTCTACACCCAAGGTGTAGATTAGCACGTGTTATATATATATATATATATATATATATATATATATATATATATATATATATATATATATATATATCATCATCATCATCATCATCATCATCAAAGTTCTAAAGGTTCCGTGCCATCCGGGGGTGAGCACACGCGAGAGCTGGGCGCGTCCGCGTGCTGCTGCTTCGCGCGCCTCTGCCACAGCCCGCTGATTCACCCACCGACCCTGGTTGCTGGGTCCCGCGGTGCGGTTTGGCAAACCTCTAGCCCAGGCACTCTCTGAGCGGTGGGCCTCGTGCGATCGTGGACCCGCAGTGCAGTGGATGGGAGACAGTGAGAGCACGCGGAAAGCGGGCAGAGGCCAGAAGGTAGTAGCATGCGCGGGCCGCATCTCGGCATGCCCTGGACCGACCCGTGCAAAACGTAGCTTCTCCCCAAAAAAATCATTCCTCTCTCATTTCTTTGCTCCGCCCGCCGCCACCACTGGACTCTCCAACGTGCACCTCCCGCACACCTTCTCCTCCCAACGTCGCCGCCGCCACTCCCTCTCCTCCCTTCCCTCCCCACGCTCGCGCTCACTCCCTGCAGGTGATGGCCGTCGTCGTCGCCCTCAGCTCGCCTCCTCTCGCGCGCGCTTGCCTTTGGGCTCGCCGCCACCAGTCGCCGCTCACCCCATGTCTCACTGTCTCGCCTGATTTCGGGGCTGTCACAGTGAGCGCGGGGATGGAGAGCGGCGGTGCGCGCCCCCGCCCCCCGGTCCTCGGTCTCCGCCCCTATTGTCGCCATGGAGATAAGTTCGACCCTCCTTTTTCTCCCTCCACCGTTCCGTTCTCCCTCTCGCTTCGTTTCGAAAACCTATCTTTGCATCCCCGCACCTTTTGCCAGTTCCGCCCTCCCGTATAGCAGCGTGCAGATCTATAAGGGCTCTATATTACCTACGACTTCCTCCATTCTACTGCTCTCGATTTGTTGTGGCTTCATATGAAAAGCATTTCTTTTGTGTGCTCGTGCAGGTGTGGAGATCTACGTTTCTTTGGTGTGCTGTCTAGGTGAGGATACGACCATGTCGTCGGTGACCTAGCGATATGATTAGCTGAAGATACAACGAGGTGAGTTGGTTGGTTTAGGGTTGGGACGAGTAGATCTGCAAGTTTGGGGAGAGAAGATTGGGTGCTATTTCTTTCATCGTACCTTGTTGTGTAGAAAATTCGTATGTTTTGACGATGGAGATTCCTCAAGTGATGAAGAGGTTGAATCCATGGTGGCCGAGTACGTGAAGAAGATCTTCAAGTATGTGAAGAAAGTCAACATGTACGGCTACAACGTCCACTTGAGAGAAGGGCGTCATCATCAACACATCAAGTTCACCAAGGTCGAGCACAAGCCTAAGAAGAAGGTGGTCAAGGAAAGGAGACCAAGGCAAAGAGCAACTATCGCCGTCCGTGAGTGGACAAGTGGTGGAGAATCAAGTTCTTCTAGCTCAAGCGATGAATCAAGAAAGAACTTCACCACCCGCTTCATGCATGGTCCCTCATCATCACCACACATGTGCCTTATGGCCCAAGGTATGGAAAGCAATGTAAGTGATGATGAATCTGACACCACCTCTCTTGATGATCTTGTTGAGCTAGTCCATGAGAAAAAATGAATGCTTAAGAAACAAGCTAATGAAATTAAAGAACTCAATGCTCTCAACGATCTTAGTGCCACCCTTGCTACAAAATATGAACATTTGTTGTGCAAATTCAAATTGCTTAGCAAGGAGTGTGATGAGCTAAAAGCTAAGCTTGAGAGCAATGAGACTAAAACAAGTAATTCCTTTGAGCTTAATGAAACATCTATCCCTTGTGCAATTTCTATCTCCAAGGTAGATGCTTCAACTTCTTGCATTGATTTAATTGATGAATCTTGCTCACCATCTTGCCATGAGAATGTTGTTGTAGAAACATGTGATTATCTCATAGGCAAGGAAAATGATGAGCTCAAGCAAGAAGTGAAATGGCTCCGAGAGAGGTTGGCAAACTTGATGGGCAAGGGAAAGAACGATGAAGAACAAGTGGACATCTCTCAAGACATGAAGAGCCAAGTCCAACCTTCTCAAGATAACCGTGATCCCATGGTGAAGAAGCTTGAGAAGGGTGCAATCGTGACTTGCTACAAGTGTCATGGAGAAGGGCACAAGTTCTACAAATGCCCTCAATTTGTCAAGAAGATGGACAAGGGCGCAAAGAAGAAGTTGAAGCCCACCATCAAGATCTCCCTCATCTACACCAAGCCCAACCGCAAGAACAAGATCAATAGCAACACCTACGTCATCAAGATGAAGGCAAATGGCAAGGTGGTTGCACACAAGGTTGGGAAGATGAAGGAAGAGCGGGGTTGGAACCAACCCATTTGGGTGCCCAAGGAAGTCATCACCAACATGAAGGGGGTCTCAAATGGTTTGGGTTCCGAAGGCCACTTGAAGGCCTTGAGAGCGGGGACTTGGGAGGCTTGGCACAATCAAGATGAGAAGATTCAAGCCTATAAGCCAAGCTTGCAAATTGGACATGTGTTGCCCAAGTTCCCCGATTGAGGTAATGGAAACTAGTACCTTTCTCTCGTATCATTGTAGCTCCATTGCCTTGTTTAGGTTGCATTTGTTGCAATATTTACATATGGTAGGTTGCTCGTGTCATGTGCTAACCCATGAGCAATCTACATGGTTTGATTAGTGTGTAGGAAAGCTACACTTGTTCTTTCATGGTGCATGTTTTTATATATATCTCTTTGCATCATGAGAAAGCTATAGGGTTAGCCTCCCTTTTGTTGTCATAAACAATGTGCATACATTTGGTTGGTGATTCAAACAATAAATGCACACATTTAGGGGGAGCTCATCCTATGGTTTGGTTATGGGACTAACATTGTTTCAAGCTTATCTTATGTAGTCCTTTAGCGACGCGTTCCGGTGTGGTGTTTCATTCTAAGAGAATGCTATTTCACTCTCAGTGTGATCTAACATCTCTAAAAGAGTGAATATAGCAATATGAGCTTCATGCAATTGAGTCATGTCCTTGCGAGCTTATGTCTCTATATAAGTTCAAAGGCAATGTACTCATACATTCCTAATCCTTGTGGTGCCCCCAAGTGACTTCTATACAAGCTTCTTTCAAGTGGTGTCACCTAATGATATCATTTCCAAGTGGCTCATCTCAATGTGGTGCCAACAAGGTAGAGAGGATCATCCCCCGGAGGTATGCAATGATCAAAAGACTACAAGTGATATCTACAAGTGGTAATGTAACAAGAACCCGTTTGTCTTATCTCTTGTCCCTTAAGCTACCTCCTTGCATGATAGGCTCTAAGCTTCCTTGTCTTTCAAGTTTGTAGTTGTGCACTTGTTTCTCACTACCCTTGTCTTACAAGTGGTATCCTTTTGTGCACACACTTAGGGGGAGCTTAGTTTGTATCATGCTAGTCTCATGAGCTTGTGATCCACCTTAGTTATTCTCACATGTGGTATCTTCATTGATATCATACATATGGATCATGATTCATGCGGCTTTCTCCCTTGCATTTAACATCTCTCCGTTGAGCTATGGTTACTAGATCTTGCTAGTTTCCTTGGACCCGTTTGCTTTGGACTTTTTGGAGCTTTTATTCCAAAGGGGGAGAATGTGATACCAAAGCAAGCTTGCGGCTTAAGCCTACAAGTGGTTTCAAGGATGCTTACAAATGGTTTCAAGGATATGAGACCAAAGGGAGAGAATGTGAACATGAAGATCAAAAAGGGGGAAGTTTGATCTAGGGGGAGTTTGGATGATGGTAAGCATCCAAGCAAGTGTAAGTGGTTCTAATTTTGTCAATTCTTGCAAATTTATGCTTGCTTTGGATGTGTTGTCATAAATCACCAAAAAGGGGGAGATTGTAGCGAACATGGCCTCATATGCCATTTGTTCGGAGTTTGATTTTGGTGATTCATGACGACATGATCATTGGGACTAACCATATTGTTTGAGCATGTCTTTGTATACATTTCTAGGTCCCAAGGATGCAAGAAAACCACATACAAAAGTGCCAAAACAAAGGGTCAAAACCGAGCAAGAAAAGGAAAAGAGAAGACACCGTCGGATGATCCGACGGTCCCTCATTTACAAGCGTCTGTGCAATCATTGGATGAGTTGGTGCACAGGGTCAAACCCTAGGTACCGTCGGATGAACCGACGGTCCATTATTTAGTAGGGTCGGACGAGTTGCAGAGGAAGATCGAGGGAGACAGTAGCACCGGATGATCCGACGGTCTGAGTGGGGACCCCGTCGGTCTATCCGACGCTCAGTTTGAATTCATACAGAGACGGGCCAAGACGAAGCCTTCAGCACCGGATGATCCGACGCCTTGGTCAGGGTTAGCGTTGGTCTATCCGACGGTCAGTTCGAAGCTAACAGTGGCGACTTGGACGCGAGGCCTTCAGCACCGGATGATTCGACGTAGCGTCGGAGCATAGCATCGGAGCAGTTGTGTCAGCGAACCTCAACGGCTATGTGACGTGAGAGGGGCACCGGATGAACCGACGCCCTGGAAAAGCATAGCGTCGGATCATCCGACGGTACCTTTTTCAGCAGCTTTTAGCCAACGGCTAGTTTGATGCCTTGGGCTATTTATACCCCCTCCACTCACCAATTTGAGGTGGCTGGATTGTGTGGAAGTGCAGAGGAGTTCAAGACACATTGAAGATCATATCCAATCCATCCAAGTGCTTAATTGCTCATCCTTAGACTAGTACATGCGTTGTGTATGTGCTTAGTGCTAGGCTTAGCTTAGAGCTGAGTGAGTGCAAGGTTGTGCCAACCTTGTGAGGTGATTCTTGAGTGAATCCAGTTGTACAAGGTTCGCCGGAAGCCTTGGAGCCTAAGTGGCTCACCGACAATCGTCATCGACCCTCCGGCTTGGTGTGGAGCGGCGAGGACACTTTGTGCGGGGGACGTGGAGACCCCCTTCCTTGGTGGAGAAGCTCCTTAGTGGAGGTGGCATCAAGGTGACCAAGGGAGCTTGACAAGTGCCTAAGTGGCTAGCCTTTGTGGCAAGTCAAGTGGTGCTCTTGGGAGAGACTTGGTGACCGGGAAGCAATACTCTTGTGTGAGTGCTTCAACAACGTGGACTAGGGGTGGCTTAGTGCCTACCGACACCACGGGATAAATCGCGTGTCAAGAGTTTGCTTCCTCTCATCCCCTTTACGTTTCCGCATTTACTCTATTGCAATCTTTGCTTGCCTTTACTTTCCTAGAGTAGTATCTTGCTAGGATTGGCTATAGGTTGCAAACCTTGTTTTGGGATGGGAGTTTCACACTAGAACAACCTTAGTTGCACATCTAGATAGTATGTTCTAGTTTACTTTGAGAAAAAGTAGTGAAGCCATAAGTTATGTTTTTAAGTAGCCTAATTCACCCCCTCCCCCTCTTAGGCTAACGGGCATCCGATTCCTTACAAGGAGAAGGCTGGATCCGCTATAGAGGCTGCAGTCCTCTATGTTCCTTTCCGGTGGTGAGCTTTTCTATCTCCTATGCATCAATATCTTTTGTAATCCATAGAAAATAACGGTAGATTCTAAAATACTGAAACAACCCTGTTTCATAGCTTTTATGTGTATTTTGATGTTCATTTTTTATCTCCATTGATTCAATTCAGATTGCAGAAGAATCCAAACCACTTGTGAGAATGGAGGTTTAAAGACAGGTTAAATTGTATGTTCCTCGCAAGATGCTTGATTGCACTAAAACTGCTACTGATCCTTTTATTGTCCTCACGAAAGTAGTGTACATCATATCTATAGACTATTCTCGGCAAAGCTGCTGTTATTGAACGTTGTGCTTCATTAAATAAACCCAATTTCCTTTATCAGAAGCTACTACAGTTGATGAATTGATGTTTATGCTTTTGAATAGCTATACTTTTTCAATTTGGTCATTTACTTCTTATAGAGGCTTACATAGGCTTTGCGTACACATTCTTCAGCATATCTTTGTCATTGTTTATCTTCCATTTTTATCTGCTGGTAACGCCCCTGTCGCATGCTTGCCAACACATTTGGCCCCTGACTCCTGTACATTTGCATTTATTTTTTAGTATTGTGTAACAACTGGTCCTGTGATTTGATGAATACTGGGCTCAAATATATTGGATCAATTATTGTGGATCCAACGCTTTGTTAATCAGTGAGTAAGAAATGATTTTTGCCACATACAATCTAGCCAGACTTTCCTGGGAATTTATGCTTGGTGCTGTTTGTGCCCTCTGCTTTCTGCTTGAATTGTGCAAATTGGTTTCATATCTGATCTTGCATACCCTTTTCTCTGTTGCATCCGCTAGTATTTGCAGGACTCGCCCGTCACCTCACAAAAGGGTTGCTAAGGGGCTGTCTACCAAGAGCAAGCTGGAGAATCTATTGGTGACAGCAGTGGAAGTGCGGCTGCTGCTGCTGAGGACAGGTTAGTAATGATGATATGGATTCATGTCGGGAGAAATTCAACTGGCTCTAAAATCAGGCATTGCAATATGAAAGCACTTTTTATTTATAAGAACCGCCCTTTCTACATATTGAAATAATGTTTTCCCTGCAACTTTATCTCCTACCAAGTAGTTTGATGGGTAAACCATAAACCTCACTGTGTCAAGTTGCCAGCAACCAAAGTATAGATCATAAACCACAAATCACCTCAGTTTAAGACCAGGAGACCAACTTTGTTCCTGATTTTAAAAGTGATAGAAATTTAGCATGCTTGGGTTATTACCAGTTTACAAATGTAGAATTGTTGTAGTTTCATTGTTCAAGTATGAAGTATGTAGGGGCAATGCTGGATGGGAAGAGAAGTTGTTTACTAGATTATGTAAGTATCGCAACAGTATGTTCATGTTCTAAATGTACCCATATGTAATGTACATAGAGTTGTAAAGTACACTAGGGATCATATGCTAAATTAGAGAAAAATAGAAAATTTATTAGTAACTTAGGATACACAAAGTTATAAGTTTGAATCTTACCTCTGTGCAAGTGAAGCAGTATAGGCCCATGTGGTCCGTATTCCAGAACCTTTTTAGCAAAAGAACCTTTTTTTAAATGTATTCCAGAACCTTCTTGAATCCTCCTCGGATCCGACTGTATATGTCATTATGGGCCTGGCCACTATGAGTTCTTCTCAGCGAATTTTATCCCATGGTCGGGTTGGGTCTTCTCAGGCCAAAAGATGCCCCTGGGCTGCCCGCCTATCCCATTCTTTCGGCCGCTAGATCCAGCTCCATCCCTTGCAGTGAAGGTAAATCCCTTAATTATTCTGTGAGTGATTAATTGATGTGCAATCTCATGTTCCCATGCGGTTCCGATATATGGAGTTCTGATTCTGTTCTCCTGCAGGTGATCTTCCCTGGGTGCCTCAGGCAGCCTGCCTCTGCACCCTAGGCATGCAACGGCGCCGTCACGAAGGCCATGACTAATTTGATCATAGCTTTTAAATAAATCTCAGATGTTTTTTATTTGGTTTCTTTTGCTCAGAGCAAACAAGTTGGACCCCATTAGTGAGCCTTCCTCCAGGAGCCGCCATTTGCATTGTCCTATATTGCCCTCTGATCATACCTTTTTGTTCCTGCTCTTGCTATAATTTGCAGAGCTCATCATTTTTGTAGATATATAGTTGATTTGCTTTTGCATCTAAGTTTGTGTTTTGCCTATACTACAGATAATGTTGGAGAATTGATGTTTATCCTTTGCTCCGGACGTGGTTTGAATGACAAATTTCATGTCTTTTGTGGTGGCAAGCCTCGGGTGGAGAAGAAACCTTTCTTGGTAAGTCCAATGCTTTGGTATTTCGAGACGCATCGGTCTCGGGTTTTTGTTTTTTTAGGTTTTCTTAGGTACCGTCCGGAAATATGCTTGGACTTGGTTGGTTTTGGTTGGTTTCCTTTGGTTTAGATCCGAAAAATTCATGCGGGTTTCTAAAATTGGTAGTATAGTCTTTGGTTCTGTGTCATTTTAGGCTGCCGTAAGAAAGTTTCATCATTGCAGTCTGATGTTGATTGATGAGGAGGCTTATGGATTATCCTTTATTTGAGTGAAATTGCCTAATCTATGAGATGGCTGCATAGAAATTTTATTGCATCTAAACAAAGTGTTTTTTTCAGATCGCACCATGGTACTGACTTGTAGTTGATTACACTGCTAGACCATTGGTTTGGAGAGTACGATCTTTTTCTTGAAATATTAAGCTTCCATTTTAGAATTTTGTGATATGAAAAGTTTGACCTTTGAAGAGGAACCTGGAACTTCAATTTCTAGAGCCACATGTTGTAAGCGAGATAAAGCAGAGTTTTTGGCAATCAAATTCTTTGGGGTAAGGTTGATCTTTTGGGCAGGTGATAGCAATTTTGTTACTTTAGTGTTCTAATTCATTTTTAGGAAAAAACAATTTGTAACTTCAGTATCTTTCATGGTGAAACAATGTAATTCAATATTTGGTGGTTGTGAATTGTGATTCTATTTATTTGTTTATTAGTTGTTCTTTGGTGAGATATTGGTAGGGCGCGCATTGCGCGCCCAACCGTTCTAGTATTAGAAATAACTAGATACAACCGGTGCTAGATAACCACCCACCGGGGCTAGCTACCCCACCTGTTTTGAACCGACCGATCTTAATCCAGCGATGTCTAGAATCCCACCATAGACTTTACGGCAACGGCGGCAGCTAACCAGCCACGCTTCCGTCAACACTCCCCGCCGCACCTTCCTTCATAAAAGATCTCGTTTTCTCGGCGGCCGACCCCCATGGCGGTGGCGCTAGCGCACCTTCCTTCCAGAGCTCCGGCCTAGCGAATCAGATCGACGGGATCACAGGTCAGAGAGCCAGACCGAACCACCGGCAGTACCTTCAGGCAAGCACGACCATGAAGCAACACCGATGGGCTCCGAGGCTAGGAACGGCGAAGCTCGGCAAGAAAAGTTTTTGCATTGATCTCATGGCGGGTATATGTTTCCTTTGTCCATGTGTGTGGTTGAATTAGTCTTTGTGGAATTTGTTGGGCAAAGATTTATAGCGACAATTTCTTTGCGGCAATTGCTCAGCTTTTTTATCTTTTGCCCCCTTTTCTGACCTTTTTTCACCTCACTCGTCTCGTTATTTTTTTTGTTCCAGGCTCCCCCTCCTAGGAAGCTATCTCCAGATAGAGATGGCTCCTCCGAGCGGCATGCGGATAAGAAGGGATTGGATTCTGAGATGGACATGTTGAGCACTTGGTTTCACCAGTTCTTTTGATTGGCATCATCAGCCGGAGCACTGGATATTGGATTCTGGGTGTTTTTTTAACCTTCATTTCATTTGGTTCCATTCAGTTGGGGAGAGGGAAGTCTGAATTCTGAAAAGAAAGATGGCGAAAGGACCCGGAGAGGGCTGGATATTGTTTTGGACGACCAGAAGGTGCAAAAAGAACCACTGCTGATGAATTCCCACAGAAGAAACTCACACCGCAGTTAGATTTGTAGAAGCCCAGCTTTTCGGTGATGACCTTGTTGCTGCTTTCTTGTTCTTGGTAGCTTCTAAGAAACGCTTTTCACACGAGTGGCCTGCCTCCCGGTGGTGGAACCAGTGGAGGAAACGCCAGCGCCGGAGACGCCTCGCAGATCCAACGACCTTCGTCACAGCCAATCTCCCCCGCCATCGAGAAGACAGCTCAAAAAGCGAAACAGTACTATGAAGACTGGGAGAATATCAGCTTATCCATAATGAAAGCAGTTCGAATATAAACCAAAGAACCATGCACCAGCACCCAATTAGCTAACCAACACATAGTTTCCCATTATTAAGGACCAGCCCACCAACAGGGCACACAAGGATTCATACAAACTGCTCAACAGTACTCTGAGGTGAGTAACATAGACGGTCCACACCCACCCACTCACAACAGTACTGTTTCCTTGTTTTCGTTGAGGTAGAACCCAGGGCATACTGGAGTCTTTTCTTCTTCTCCTTTGCTTTCTTGAGCTGAAACTCCATTTTTTTGATGTCATCTTGCAACGCTTGCAAGGCAAAAGACACCTCCAAAGTGTTTTTTGGTGGTACCTACAAGCAACATGACACAGGCACTTTGTCAATGGTAATGCTGGTTCCATTTTTTGTATTCAATTTTAACACTCAGCTGCATATGACAAACTCGAACCACAATTACAAAGATAGAATAATATTACAATGTAAACTAATGCAAGTTGTACCCAACCTAGGACCACAAAGTCACCAATAAAAAATTAGGCAAATCACCTTTTCAAACGACTATGGTCCTAAAGTGTATCGGGACATGTCTTATACTAGTATTTGGTTCGATGCAAGGCACTACTCATCCTCATATTTTTTGTTCATATGAAAATCACTAGAAACTTGATTTTAATGAATTAATTGTTAAGGGGATACTGGTTCACCTCCTTTCCACACACTTTCTTCAGGGTTTTGTCAACTGCAACCACCGCTTTTTTTGACACGTTTTCCCTTCGCCCTGCTCACATCTGGTGCTGCTCCGCCAGAATCTTCACTGCTCGATGTTACCGGGTTAATGACTACTTTCTTGCTCATAACTTTGCCGGAGATGCATTCGCTTCTATTGCTCCTCCCGTCGCAGCACCTCCGTTTGGTGATGAAACCACAGGCTGAACTGATCTACAAAAGTCAAATGCAGCAAATTTTGTTTTAATAATTGAGACCTCATCCAACAGGGCATGGTTCTGCCCCTCCGTGGTTCTGCCGCGGAACCATGGATGTGTGGGTCCCTCCACCGTTCGTTTCTACCACGCGTCGCATGTGTGGCCCATCCTCCTCCTCCTCCTCCTCCTCTCTCTCTTCCTGCTTTCCACTGTGCGGCGCTCCCCCTCTTGAGTCCTGACCTCCTCCTGCCGTGCCTCCCTCCCCGGTCCCCGCGCCACCGCGGGCCTGCCACCCACTCCTCGGCTCCTCGCTGCGCCACCATGCTTGGGGCAGGGAGGATGGAGGAGGCGAGTGGGCAGCAAGCGGAGCACATGACCATCGGAGGACGGGTCTCCGCACAGCACAGGAAGGGCCGTGGGTGACATTCGTTGCGCTTCCCATGGCGAAACTGGTGCTCCTGCCGCTGCCGGCAGAGCCACGGGCGCTTCCTATGGGCCCAATTGCCAGACCCGCACCTTCCCCATCTTGTTGCTGAGCACGAGGCAGAGCTCGGCGGCCGGGATGATGACACTGTTCCCCTCCCACCGGAGGAAGGGAACATGCAGAGGCGAAGAAGATGGACGAAGCATCGGCGTTGACTCAGGCCGCCGGGTCCACCTTCCCGGTGCGGCAGTGCGCTCGACCTCGTCGAGTCGTGATCGCTCACGGGCGAGGGCGGGAGGCCGCCGGCCCCCACGTTGACCACGCCGCCGCTCCCCGATGGGGAGCTCACCCGAGCCACCAGCTTGCGCCGCCGTCCCACGGTGGGGGAGGTCTCCGCCGCCGCGAGCACCACGAGACGGGACACCCTGTGGGAGAGACAGCAGGTCCCGACGAGCGGCGCCATGAGCGGAGCCGCAGCGGGATCTGGATCTCGCCAGTCCCAATTTTCCCTCCTCTCCACTCAATTTTCTCTCCTCCCGTAGTCCCATCCTCCGCCGAACCTCAGCCGCAGCCGAATCTTCCCGCCGGCGCAGCTCCTCCCCGAAACCCGACCGAATCCGCTGCATCCGCGGCCACGGCCGCGTCGGTGCTCAGCGGCGACGAGCTTCTCTGCGAGATCCTCCTCCGACTCAGCCTCCTCACCGTCCTTGTCCGTGCCGCCACCTTCTAGCTCCGGTGTGCCTCCGACCCCGCCTTCCTACGCCGCTTCCGCACGCGGCACCTGCCCCTCCTCGGCTTCTACGTCAACACTGGAGACGCGCAGCGCCTGTGCTTCGTACCGTTGGCGCGGAACCCTGAGCTCGCCACCATCATCCGCCGTGGGAGCTTTGATTTGGGCCAAGAAGCCGGATCTGTGCGGGACTGCCTGAATGGCCGCGTCCTCGTCTTCGTTGGCCGCTGCACCCTGAACTGGGCAATGACAACCTCTCAGAGCTCCCGTTCCCGCCCGAAGCCCTGAAGCTTCACTCATTTTTATTACTTGAACGATTTCTTGTTTCTTGCGGCGGCCAGGGGCGGCGAGGCCACAGGAGCCACTGCTCCTTGCACAGCGCCACATGCCGCTGGGGCTATCCGACGAGCAGCATCGACGGCGGCAGTGAACACGAGGCCGGAGGTGTGGGCGCTGCTTGCCGCCCGGCGCACTCAAGATGGAAAGGAGCTCGCGCCCCGCCCCGCGTCGCATCCACCCACCACCTTCCCATGTGTTGTCGTCGGCCGCATGCGGAATCGAGCTCCGGTGGACCGTTGACGGGGTGTGCCATGGCCGGGGGAGGCGAGCTCAAGGCCGCCCGCTACCTGAATCTAGGTTTGGGCGCTTCCGCGCTTGCTTGGCTAGGCAACAGGGCAGGGGCGGACGCAGTATAGGGACATGGGTGTACAGATGTACACCCAATAATTTTGCAAGAAAAGTATCACGTACTGTGTATACATATATGTATACAAATAATAGGTCAAACTGTGTATATTAGAGTCCAAATCAATCCAGCTTACTGTTTTCCCTCCCCTCCTGTGTTGGGCTAGCCCAAAACAGCACCATCGCACCACATGCAGCAGGTCGAGCAGAACACCGCTGGCCCTCTTTATTCGCACCAGCAGGCTATTGGTCAAATGCCCAATGCTTTGGTATGTGACAGCAATGGATTTTGCAATTTAAACTCATCTTCGTGCAATAGTTGATCCGAAATTTGTTGAAGCATATTCATTTAATATGTAGGCTTTCTCAAAAAAAAATATGTAGGCACTTAGGTAACAAAAGATTAAAGGATATTAATTCAATCAAGCAAAAGAGAGATAAAGGTATTCTTAATGATGTTACACTCATATCTTTGAGAAAAGACGTCTATTTTCATGCAACTACGAGTGTGGTTGGAGGGCTCTTTTTTGAAAATCTCTCCACAAAGTTTTTTCCCACAAAACTATCGGCAAGATCTGCCTTCGCTTCTCTTGCCTTGCTCAAATTAGTGATGTTGAAGCTTGATTTGGTGGAGGTGGAGCTCAAATAGGCGACACCAGAGCTCGATTTGGTGTCGGCGGAGCTTAACTCGGCATCGTCGGAGCTCGAATCAACAACGGTTTAAGCTCAAATCGGCAGCAGGTCTATTCGGTGATAGCACGCACGAGCGAACCTTGCCAGCGCAGTTGAGTTGATTGTTTTTGACTGACTAGGTGAGAAGAGCGCTGAAAAGGGTTCTAATCACGACCGACATCTTTCGTATGCTATCACTATTTGGTTTGCAAAAATCATGTACACCCAATCCTAAATTCCTGCGTCCGCCACTGCAACAGGGCCACCAAAAGCTATTGCTACTTTTCATGCCTACTGCACTTGCTTGTGCGCGAGGGAGAGACCACGAGCTGCTGCCATTTCTCTTGCCGACAAAGAAGTAGAGAGGTGGCTCGCTCGTGTTGCCGGTGGCAATGGCTGCCTGGCTCGCGTTGCAGTGGCACGCGGCTGGCGCAATTGCTTCATTTGGAGAAACGATATTGGCTTTTCACTTGCTTTTACACACTATAAAATGTTCTGAAGTTATTTTGATCTGTAACATATTTACACTTGCGTTTCGTTGTGCAAACGAAAATCAGGATATCATTCGGTGCTTGTATAACGATCGTTTGGGTACACAGTATCAATATCAAACAGCCGTAATTGGCAACGGAGAGAGATCAAACTAACGAATGTCTGAACTCTTTTTTATCAGACAAAGTCTGCATTTTGACTGGATTCCAAAAAGTTTCAAGAAATAGCTCCAAGCTTCAAGCCTTGAAATCTCAGAAAAAGTATTAAAATTTCAAAACAAAGTACTACAGAACTAGAGGTCAAAGCAGTAAAAAGATTGTATCCATTCCAATCTTGATTAGGAGCAAAAAAAAAAAACAATCACGCAACTGCTCATTGATTTGCCATCCTCTCTCTCTGTTTTTCTTATATATTCGTATATTCGTATAAGTCGACTCTAGTCTCCAAATGACCGACCTAGGGGATTTTTTTTTGCGCGTGCGCTACCTGCGATAATTCTATTTTTTTTTTGAGGGGCAGACAGCACACAAGATTGATTTCATCTTTTGCTAAATTGTAATGCATATGTTCCTAAGCAATCTAATCCAGGGCGCATAGCCTCGTTGAAATCATTTTTGGAATCTAAGTTTATGGAGGGCGCCCACTACACAAACAAACTTTTTTTGTTTGGCAGTCAACAAAGTTTTGCCAATTACAAAGTTGAGAACGACATCTAGAAAATAATATCTTTCAACCATTTACAAAAGTGCGAACTAGGAGCGCGATTAGAGATAGATTGCATAATAACATTCAATACAAGTGGTTTCATGATAGTGCATTTTCCACAACGGAAAAAAGGTCGACTGGACCATCAGCCACCCCGAGTGAGGGCGACGCTCTGCATGTCGATTACACCGCCAACCTCTCCGAATGAAAAAGCAACTGGCGTGCCATCGTCAAGCTTGTCAGTTTCTGCCATGTCCCTCAAACCATTTGTCAGCGACGCCCTACCGTCCTTCATCAAGGACAGCTTCACTGTTCCCCCTTCGTGCTCCCTGCATCTGAATGCTATTGAATCCTTGCGTTTACGGAAAAAACCTTTGATCGCCACGGTTGTGAAATCACGTGGGAAAATCTGTAAAAACATTCTATGGTTAAACGGGTTTCGAACAAAACACGGCACATTTTACATGTAAAGAGATGAAGGTTTTATTTTCTTTATTACCAGTATGTTTTGGTCCAAACAGCTTTTGGTGATCTCTGCGACGTACAAAGGCCGGTACGATTTTTCATCTGATGCCAACTCATCAACAATGCAATCGTCAAGTTCCACTCTGTTACCAAGTCGAAGCCACCAATTCGTCTCTCCTGTTACAAGGAGATTTTCTTTAAAAAGATGCAACTGAAAAAAATAGAAAAATAATTTAATACTATTTATAATATCAAACCATCATCAGGGGCGACGGACCCCCCCTGTTCATCTTCGCTCCTTCCGTGACTACAAAAATACCACCGAATGGTAAGTTTCAAGGAGAAAGTTTACCCTGTCTTAAAGCAGGTTTCCTTTGCTTTCCATCAGCCTTGAATACAGTTGCTATAGTCTCATCAACATCCTTTATCTCAAAAGATATGTAGTCTCCTAACACGACACCACCATGTTGGAGGAAAACTTTCCAGCCGTTTGACAAATAGACACCATCACTAGAGTGCACTAGTTTGCATATGAACATAACACCGTTGCAGTCGCGCAAGATCACGCAAGTCTGATTTTCCAAATCAAAAACAATCTAACCAAACCAGACGAAAAACGAAAACCTCAGAATTTTTATCCCAAAAGACGAAAAGACAGCCAAATTCAAATGATTTTTTTTTGCAAAAAGGTGCATCAATATATGAAGTATCAGTAAAAACTCGTTATCCGTACCATGCGTCCTGTGGATGTGCTAGCCATCTTCATCAAAAACTTTATATGCTCGGGACCATCGTCCAATACATCGTCAAAACATAAATAAAAGAAAAATGGTGTTTGAAACACGAAACAACGAACTAAAAATACGTGGACATGCTACCACAAACTTTATGAAAGATATTTTGCACTAACCGTTGTGAGGGATTGCCCCATAATCCCTTCAAAAAATGCGATGAACACAACTTTGTGAAGGCAGAGCCTCTGCTACCTCCGCCCAGCCATACACACAAAGCTTTCAAAAAAAAAAAAAGCAAACAAAACACCCACACCCACACCCCCCCCCCCCCCCAACCCCCTCTCCACACCCCAGCAAAGCCGAGGAGCTCCGAAACAACCCCAACGCCATCGAATGGACAACGACTGCGCCACTGCTGCCATTGACAAAGTGGTTGCGCATGTTGGAAACGGCGCGGTTCCGACTGAGGTACGTGGATTCATTAATCTAGTTACGAAGACAATGTTTTTCTATTAAAAACACTGACTACAATCTTTCTTTTTCACCTACGCCAATCATTTTTGCAAACGAACACAACACCAGAGGGACCTGTTCCCAACAGAGTCGGCCAGAACCCCCGTTAGGTCAACTTTTGCTGAAACATCTTTTTTGAGGATGTTCCATGGCGCTTTCAACCGCGTTTGTGTGAGTACCAACAAGCACACTGGCCTAATTTGGCTGTGATTCCAATTTACTAATCTTCAGCCAACTTTTCTAATTTTTTTTTTTGTTATTTTTTCTTGCAAAGTACTTGCCAAAAGGATGCACCGTCAATTCCACAGCATCAGTCAGATGCTGGATACTAATACGGGCTGACAGTGGTCGTGCGTACCGCGTATTTGTTGAAGAGCTATCAGGTCAACAAGTGCTCACGCACGGGTGGGCTGATTTGGTTGGAGCAGAAGGGATATCTAACGGCGATATCGGTTACTTCGAGAAGACGGCCGATGGAGAGTTCGAATTCGTGGTGCACAACATTCATGGTGTTCGGAAAGCATCACTACCCATCGCCACTCCCCACGGCAACAAGCAGGGCAAAGGTAATGCAGCACACATCCACCAAAGTATCCACTAATCTTTAGAAAGAAAAAAACAAAAGTCTAACCTCAGCCCATTAACATCTGGACTAGCGAACAATATTTGGGCATCACAAAAATTGTAAAAAGAAAAATCACCCATTCTAAAGGCCAAAACGAACTATAAATATTACGTTCGTCTCTTGACCATGGGGCATCAAGTCAAGTCCACATGAAATTATTTGTTTTTAGCTGATATTGTAAACACTTAAAAATAGTTATATTGATTATGCTAGTGAAAATAAACAGATTGCCAGAAAAATGTAGATGTTTCATTGCCATGTACTTTTGTATACATGCAACAAAGTGATATAGACCAGAAAAAAAATGTAACCTATATTACTATGGTCATAGCTTTCTATCGGCGCTTTTTACATTTCTCGCGTCCGCGTGTCTGAAATGATTTAATCCAAAAACATGCAGGATCCTCGTGGGCCGACGTCAAGTTCGAATTGGGCCCGCGTACGTACATACCCGAGCAACAGGCTGGCTGAAACATTAAACGCGGTTTGGTTGACTACGGAAACCCCAAGGACGTTGTACGGACTTACTATGAGGAAAAACCACGTCACCACCGGCATGATGGCAATCCCAAATTTTAAGAGGTGTAAATGAATCCTATTACCTATTATTTTCTGCCATCTAACTGTATTAGGGCAGTCCCAATGGGATATTAATAGTAGTTTCTATCTTTTTTAAATGAGTTGCCACCTCAGCAAAATGATTATGTGGCGGGTTAATTAATGATGGAAGAGAAGGAAAACTGAGGAAATCGTTTCTTCCTTACGAAACGACGTCTACGATTGACCCGATGCGTGTAGAAATGGCAGAATCCGCATTGGGGAGAAACGACCCGTTCCCAAGAATGTACGCCGGATCCGGTGTGCTGCAGGGCAGCCGTGCGCAGGCAAGTTCAGGTCGCGCTCCCGCCGGTGAGCTCGGCCGCTGCCGGCGGCGGGCGGGCGAGCCACGGCCGTCGCGCCCTCGCCGCAAGCTCCGGCCGCCGTGGCCGGGCGGGCGAGCCCCGGCCGTCGCTCCCGCAAGGCGGGGCAAGCCCCACCCGGCGAGCGAGCCCCGGCCGCCGCGCCGCAAGGTGGGCGAGCGAGCCCCGGCCGCCGCGCCCGCAAGGTGGGCGAGCCCCGGCCCGCGAGCGAGCTTGAGCCGCCGCGCCCCCACGGAGAGCGAGCTCCGGCCGCCGCGGCCGGCGGGCGAGCCGGGACGGCGAGCCCCGACCACCGCGGCCCGGACGTGCGAGTCGGGCCGAGCGCGAACACGCTCCACCCGATGACCACACACACGTACGCCCAAATCCACCATGCCCGTAGCTAGAACTAGTCGCCGCTCGGTTGTGCCTCGAGCATACCCACGGACGACGACGCACCGCACCGGCCAAAGCCCGGACGCCGCTGCGCCGCCGGCAAGCTCGGTGTGCCACGCCCGCCGGCGAGCCCAAGCCGCCGTGCCCGGGAGGGCAGCCCCCGCCGCCGCGCCCGGGCCGGCGAGCTCGGGCCGCCGCGAGCGCCCCCGCTGAACGTCGTATGGTCTGGAAGCTTGTACTTCGGTGTGGTGTGTGCAAAGAGAATCCGGAGAGGGATTCGAAAAAACAGGTGTATTGATTGATCAATTCCTTATGTGAACGTGAGGTGAAATTTTTGCAATGGGAAGAAGAGTTTCTTAGTGCAATGTCCCATGCTATAGAAACTATGATGATTTCTTCCATTGGGACTGCCCTTACACTATCTTATTATTGAAATCAATCAGGTGTTCACGAGGAGATTCTCCGACACAATGCCTGTGGGTTACGAGAACGTAGCTTTAGCCTTGTATTTCAATGGCAGCGGTGTCGTTAACTGGGGTATCATGTCCAAAGGCCAGGACCGCATCCTGAGGATACACTCTGGCTGGCTAGAATTCGTCCGTCACCACTGCATCACCGTTGGCGCGACTTATGTTATGCGTGTTGGGTTTAGCAAGCAAGGGTGGCAGCTAACAGTGATCCAAGTTTGAATATGTTTTTGCGGATGTATCGTGATGAACCGTCTAGCGTTCCTTTGTCCCAAAATAAAAGTTTTGCTTTGTAACCGTTTTCTACATGCACCCGGGTGTGAATCGCTATTTTGTATGATGAACTTAAAAACAAATCTTTAACCTCTTGCCTCATTATTTATCTTTAATTTTTTTTTATCCTCGCTACGCCCACCTACATTTACTTCATCAATTGCTTTATTTGTCCATATACTTTCCAATTTAACGTGTTGACTCATTTCGTTAGCTGTCCACCAACCTAGCCCAATATTTTTCCTTTTTGAATCTGTCCCCTCATCAACGGTGTTTTTGTTTTTTATATCAACTAGGTTCATGCCTGTGCGTTGCTACGGGCATCCAATTATCTATAACGCAATACACAAAACATACAATAAAAATTATATAGTGCACCATTGTATTAATCAATTTAAGACATCATATCCAAAGAACAACTTGTAGTTGAGCACACATTTTGATCTATTAATCTGGTAATCTATTAATCTATTCAAAATCTTTGATTGTCAAGCGCTGAAGATAGTGTTGCTTGGTAGGCGCTTTCTACATGCATTTGCTTCATGCACCACAAGATCTACGAAGAAGTTACATCACATAGCAAGAGTATCCTGTAAAGTGTGATATTTACGGTGTTTTGCAGCTGTAACTCCAACAATTCTAACATGCTATTACAACACTCCATCCATTTCAATAGTAGACAGATTATTACTATGAAAAGTCACAAAAAATGTTGTATTTTCAACCTTGCAAACCTTATAATCATTTTTACATTTTTACATAAAGTACTTTTCACCAAATCAGAGTAGCAGATCTTGTAAAATGTCACAATATGAAAGCAACATTGTAAAATAGTAAATTATCTCTAGCTGAAGGTATGACCTGTTACAACTAACTCTGACTATGTGACTTAAATCCAAATTAACCTAGATCCACAATAGTAACACTAAATGTTAAGGGGCTTAAGCTTTGTCAAAACAGTAGTACAGAAAGTCTGCTTGCCATTGAGGCTTTTTTGTCGTCATCTCAACAAAACTGCACAATCATGGTGCATTCCCTCAATTAAAAAATACAATGGTCGAAATTTTATTTTAAAAAATGGCCCATCTTCTCATGTAAAGTATAGGTTATTTCCATGCATATTAGTGGTGTAAAATTTGAAGTCATTTCATTCCATGGTATATATATTTTGAACAGAGGAAGTGCAAACCTATAATTCCACGGGGCCTTGTTCAAGCTATCAGTACTCAAGGAGGAGGTTAATAGTTATTTTGATAGGTTGCACATTCCTATTATGCTCTATAGACGCTTTACAATAACCTACTTCTCAGCAAACCAGGCTGGATCAAATAAGCCTCATTGATTTCTGTGATGATTACCTCGGTATTGTCTATGACTGACTTTATAGTGATCCCATCAACATTATTATTTGTTCAGTAGCAATGCTTGCTCCAATGCCTTTGCTACCATGTTCATTTCCCATCAACATTATTAAGAAACTTTTTGAGCTAACAGACTACCGGCTTGGAAAATATTAGCACTATTTTCTACCGTTATACATTTTTCTTCGGAGCTTTAACCTTTGCCGGAAATGTGGTTGTTTGCTTTTGTAATGGATTCTGCATACATGACTGTAATGGCTGAATGATTAATCCAAGGATAAATCCATTCAGCAAAGAGATGTGAGCGGCTAGTTAAGAAAGTGCTATCCATGTGATTAGGAGTATTGTCAGTTATAAGGCAAAACATTGGTAGAATCTAGTTGTTCAAAACAACTATATGGTTTGTTTGATAAATTCTAGATAATCGCCATATAAAAAGAACGTGGAATCCAAGTGAGAAAGATCAGACTATAAGTCAGATGTTGGACCTGAATGTAGGGAAGCAAATCAATTTGATCGCCCGAACATGTCCATCTTTGGAGCGGACATCGTCCTCCTCGATTTCTTGCCACACTGTAGTGCTCTTGGCTAGTCAGCTAGCAGCCATACTGCATTTTTTACTGCATGAATAACATCAAGTGACCAAAACAAATCGGATCAGGGTACACCATGACTTTTTTAAATGCAAATTCATGGAACACCATATCTAGCATATGTGGTTCACATTTAGAGCGTTAGAAAAGGATCAGATGGCTACAGACCTAACTAAAACAGCAGCAGTAGAGTATATAATTAACCAATTGGAATAGCACAAATTTGTAACAACCAAATTTAACCACCCAGATACGTGTTTGTGCTGAATGCAGCCACAAGAAATAGTCATACTCTGTAGGAGGAAATGGCACACAACCACACAGGGAGTATATAATGCAACAAAACAAAAGGTAGATATATACCTAGGGAGTAGCACATATGAACATTTGAAATTCTCCCTCACCAAGATAGCATAGACAGCTCCACATGCATAAAAAATCCCCTCTGATCTCCATTTTTTGTCCTACTTAATGCATAAAAAATTACATCGGATATCTAATGTTGTAGCTACATCAGCACGAAGCATAAGCAGTTTACTCAATTGTACCCTCAATTTGACTGATTACCTACAAATTGTGCATCGACTCAGGATGCATCTATCTTGGAGACAAGTTGAAAGTGCCAAGAGGAACCACTATATTGTTAAGCGCTACCAAAGTTTAATTTGATCCATAAAATGGCATTCATTGGTTCCACAAGTATATAAATCTATTGTACTCAGTTAAGGCATTAACAAGGAATTCGGCTCAAAAAAACTCAGCCGGTGAGGGAAAGACCGCACTCATGGTATTAACTTAAGAAGCATCGGCTTCCCCGACCGAGAAAATCCCTGAACCCTGGCTCCGTCCTGACATTGGGAGTCGTAACCCATGGGAAACTACCTGGGCCATACACGGTCCTCGGGCTGACGCAGGCTGTCTCTTAACCAGTGCTTCGGCACACGGGGCCAGCGAGGGAATATTTTTTACCCACAAGCGGAAATTCGCCCCAACCCGGGATCGAACTCATGACCTGTAGGGTGCTGCTGGCGTGCCTTGATTTACTGGTCTAGCACCCTTTGGCCAGAGAATTCAGCTCATGCCAACAACAACAATCGATCGCTCACACGATAAATTGGCGAATGTACTGACCAACTATCCTTCAGAAAAATTTATACCTTTGACTTGTCCTGCTACTGGGTATTGTCCAACAATTGCAAATTTACCCATTTCCCATTAGTAGTACAGTTAACAATCCTAAAAAAGAAGGAAAAACCTTTTTTTTCTGGAGGCCCATCTACAGTAATTGTTGATATCACAGTTAAGGCAAATTTTTCTCTAATTGTCTCCTTGCAAACTGTACTAAAAATAATGATAGGCCAATAACCAATAATTACATGATATGCAAATAAGAAGAAACAGTGCAGCCCCCACATTTGACCTCATGTCATACCTGCATAGCTGGATTTAGGCCATGCTTCTCTCCTTCTCCTTCATGCCCTTTGCCGTGGGCTTGATTTTGGTAGCAATTGAGATCGATTTGGGTGGAAAAGATGTTGATAATTTGATATGGCTGCACATATGTTTAGTGAGATAAGAATCAATCTGAATGAGGTGATTCTTCGGATTAGAACAAAACCTAGTTGAGCGCCGATTGGAGAGGTCAATGTCGCTTGTTTCCAAATCGCAACCGTTGGTTTCTATGTCACTGATGGGATCCATGAATCCATCAGCACAAGGCAAGTGGATTACGCTTGCACCATCAAACATATGAGTACCTGGTGTTGGTGCGTTATGGGTGCAGATATTGAGGTGCCGCAGCCATGATCCATGGGGAGCGCCCCTGATTTCTTGCCGGAGATGGATGGGGCCTTCTCTGATTTATTTATGTAAGATGGTCGTCGCTGCTGAAGTCCCCCGGAAGCTGGCTGCCCTCCACACCACGTCGCGCCGTGCTCCGGCAGGGAGGAATCGGCAGCTGCACGACAGCAACACAGTCAAGGACGGGTCACTGGTGTGATGTTGACGAACAAAATCGTCAACACAGAAAAAATGGTCTCACCTTGGATCCTCCTCGACGGTAGGGGCAGAGAGAGTAGAGGGAGGTTACAGTAGGCCAAATACGAACCTGGCGTCGTTGTCGACCCGGAGACGTCGGAGAGGGGTGGTGGTGCGGCATGGGATCCGGCGGCAGCATCGACAGGAAGACGTGAAGTCGAGCCGGTGGCGGCGTTGCTGCGGAGACGCCAAAAAGGAGTGGTGGCGCAGTGACGACAACAACACGAAGCGCCGACCGTCGGCTCAGAACGAGGCGACAGGTCCGGGGAGGCCATGGAGAGGTGGACGGTTGCCGCGAGATCCACGGCAGACGGGAGCGGCGGGGCAAGGGAGGCATCGAGGATGCGCGACGCGGAGAGGGTGGGCGGGGGTGGAGCGGACGTCGCAAAAGGCGGCGTGCGGAGGGCGCAGAGGCGGCACAGAAGGGGAAGTGGAGGCGGCATGCAGATGGGGAGCGCAGGCGATTGGCCCAGCGGGCGGCAGATATAGGGCAAAATTGGAAAGTGCAGGCAGACTCGGGCGGACGCACGGAGAATGACGCCGGAGGAGGAGGCGAGGGAGGCCTGGATCAGCGGCGGCGTGGCGTGGATCGGCGGCGGCGCAGCCTGGATCGGCGGCGCTGACCACGGCCGGAGGAGGAGGCGAGGGAGGAAGGAGATGTGCGGCGGCGCGGCTTGGTTCGGCGTCGCAGGTCGGCTGGGGGGCGCGAGTGGTGGGTGGGGCGGAAGGGAAGAAGAGGAGGCAGATTCACGTCAGACCGGAAAAAGTAGGAACAAGTTTTTGTCTCTACTTCATACTTTTTAGTAGTAGAGATTAGCGTCGACGGCAGTTGGATATTGATCCAGCAGCCCATTCGGGAGCCGGATTCAGTACCTTAGCTTCATCAAAGCACATGGTACCTTTTGCTCCATCTCAATCGTTTATCCTCCATCCAACGGTCCTGTCCTTTTTCCGGCAAACGGGTACAGCTGCCAGTGAGCAAGCGACCCCTGTTTGTCTCCCTTGGCTTGCCGTTGGTGACCTGCAGCTCCAATCTCTGCAAGGCGCTCCCGAACCCAAGGTCCTACCTGGCGCTGGAGAGCTGGAATTGGGCTCGCGTACTACTTCTCCTTTTGGCGACGAGATGTTCGGGCGCGGCGCGGACAACCTCGGCCGCACGGATCGACAACCCCTCCGACCTGATTGGGATGGCCCCTCAACCCGGTCAGCCCGCGGAGAAGCTGCTACGCGCCACTGTTTCGCGACCTGACAGGCAATTGGGCATAAGGATGCGACGAGGAGTGTTGCGGATGCTGTTGCTCCCGGAGATGGTGGTGGTTGTTCCGCGCGGGCTGAGAAGGAGAATGTCGCAGGCTCGCGGCAGCGGTGGCGGCGGGGGATACTGACGGTGTGGCTGACTGGCTGAGAAGGAGAAGGCGGCAGCGGGGAAGGCACTGCTACCCCGACGGTGCAATTCGCGCTCAAGCGGTCGGTGCCCTGTCGTCGAGCTAGCGGGCGGCATCGTGGACCTGCCGTCGGGGTAGTAGTGGCAGTGTGAACCTACCGTTCATCTGCAGCAGCTTGTTCTCTCAACCCCATTGCGGTGCTGTGTGAGGCTCGGTGTCGTCGGGGCTTGGTGGCCGCGGCGAGCAGCATCCGACCAGTGAACCAAAGAAGATAGTACAGGGGTCGCTCGCTCACTCACTGGCAGCTGGACCCATTTGCTGGAAAGGACGGAAGCGTTGGATGGAGGATTGACGATTGGGATGGATCAATAGGTACTGGTTGCCTTGAACAAGCTAATGTACTGAATCCGGATCCGCCCATTCGGCACCCTCATTTCTTCCCTCTTTCTTCCTCATCCTTTCTTCTCCGACGCGAAGATGCCCCGAAAGATGCCCGGCGCAGGAAGGGGTGGTACGGCCTCCTCTGCAACCTAATCCAACGGCTCCGGCGGCTACCGCGCCCCCCTACCATGCCACCCTCCTCCAAGGCCGGACATTATTTTCAGGCGGCGGTGGCCAATGTGCCACAACCGGATCTGGAGGCGCCGCCGCCTCGTACGCTGCACCTCCCCCCACAGCCGACAGTAGAGACTCCACGAACTCCATCTAGGTTTGCAAGGCACCGGTAACTTTCCAATCCCGATTCCCCCTTAATCAGGCTTAAACTCTGTGTTTGCCGCATCCCCTGCCATGTACCAGGCACAATCCGACGCCCACCACAACACAAAAGTGGCCCAGTGGCATTCCGCCATCTTTCCCGTCCGTGCACACCCAACCTCTGGACCGTAGCTCAACCACATTTCTAGTCATTGATAGGATAATCAAAATTCTCAAGAAACTGACAATGAGTGAAACTCTTCACCTGTTCTTTCTCTACCTCTAAAAAACGCGTAAGGGCAACGACAGGCAGAACCACGGTTCTGCCGGCAGAGCCACGGCGCCGCGCCTGTGCGTCTGCCAACCCCGCACCTCCCACAGCCGCTCGCCCCCCTCGCGCTCGCCCGGTCCCACCCGCCCTCCGTGACGCTTCAATCCTTCACCCCCGCACGCCGCCCTCGCTTCCCCACCACACGCCGCCTCCCCTCCCGCACCGCCACCGTCCCCCGCCCCCCTCTCGCACCGCCGCCGTCCCTCGCCGCCGTCCACATCCCATCGTCACCTCGACCCTCCACTATCCCCCTCAAAACCTAGACCTAAATTCCGCCACTGCCTCCCCAATCCGCGTCTTCGTCGTCTCCTCCGCGCGGAGAGGGCGCATGGCGGTCGTGCGCGGTGGCCGGCCGGCGAGCCTGGGTCGCGGGCTCCGACTCCGGCGACCATCGACGACGGTGCCTAGGGTTCGAGCGGGCCCTGTGCGGCAGCAAAGCACGAGCTTCGACTCCGGCGACCCCTTCCCACTCCGGCGGCGCCCCTCTACACGTATCTCCAGGTCGACGCAGGGAAGGGTGAAACAACAACTACATCGAGTGCCACACATGGGCACAACGGGGACTAGCTACAGGTTGGTGTGCAGCTCGCCCCGTGCGGCTGCTCCACAGCGGCTTGGAGGCGGCCCGGCGGCGGTTGGGTAGCTCCGCCCAGATCAAGGTGTGCTCCCTCCCTCAATTTTTTTATCCTCCCATCTCACTGCAATTTTTTAGCCTCTCGATCTTTTCCTTTTACTAGGCATACAATGTGCACTTGCAGATGGACATAAGGTAGAGATTCTTCTGATTGCGCTTTCCCTGATTAAACAACCTGCATTTGACAATGTGATCATTCAGATCAAGAGTCCCCTCCCCCCACAGGAACATGTGTCATGTGAAGTTGCTGCTTGCTTCTAGGGTGTGCCCTACTCCAATACAAGGTGTCTTAGTAGTAGTGGTCAGCCAAATCACACCTATGCAGTGGTTCTTTTGCGCATTCTATCATGACATCAAGAAGTCTATTCAATTTCCACTCGCATTTATTGATAGGCTTCATCATTGTGCACAGCTGCCTACTGATACAGAAATTTATCTCCATCCATCATCACTTAACACTTCAGGAATTTATTATGGGTTAGACATCCTTGAGAGAATCAAATGTGCTGTGACCCATAAGACTGCACTACCTATCACAAGTCACAGTTCTGCAACAGTTAACATTGGTGAACAACTGAGCATACACTCTAACAAGGAAACATAACAAGTGTTGGTTAAAAATATGTCTGAAGCCTCAATCATTATTACTATCCAACTTGATTGCCATTTCAGGCTTTCAGCTACTTGGTCATAAGACTTGACCATATGTTCTATCATAGGCTATATGGGACAAGTACTGAAAGAAAACTCTACTTTTGATTTTGTCTACAAGAATTTTTTTGCTTCATGCCTTATGACAGACTAACAAAATGAGGACACATAGGATAAGGACACATATGGTGGTTAGCAGATCACCTCTTCTGCAACAAACTGCTTAACTGATTGTAGATAGTTTCTCTCATCATATCCCTGTTACAAGCATTCAAGGTGAAGATAGCAGCTCCAGGATGATTCCGCAACCTAGCAACTGCATTTAGCAGGGAAAGTATTCAGGGGCAAACCATGGTCTGAATCAGGACTTGCAACTGACTATCTCAGTACAGGAGAAAAAACTTATTGACCCACAAGATTTATTTCAGTATCTGGATCAATGCTAAATTAACTTAGCTTTGGTTACAGAAAAAAAGCTTACCATATTCTTAGTACTTATCTTCCTGCTGTTTTTGAGAAATTTCTTCTCCCTGCAAACCTGATAATAGTAGCAGAAAGCAATATGTATGATTTGTGCATGCTGAGATATGTTTCAGGCAGAAGAAAGATTCACACTTAGAAATTTTGTTGCATTATTCATTATTTTCTATCATCATAATTGATGGCTTCAAAGCACACATACAGATGGCCATGGACGACACCAAGCGACCGGACAGGTCTGGGAGAAAGAGCCAGTCATCCAGATGCGGTCCTGCAGAAGTCAACGTCTTCTTAAGAATGCAGACCGACACCGCCAAGGACTTCACCAAGGTTACTGCTGATTCATGATCTTTTGTATTTAAATTATGTTCAACTATCAACGGTTAAATATTGCATTTAAATTATGTTCAACTATCTTCATGATGCATCAACAAGCAAGATCTTTACGTCACTGTGCTAGGTGAATTCTCGCTTCATGTTGCACCCCTGCTAAATTCATTTTCTGATCTTTTAAAAATTCTTTTCTTTGTTTTTTTCTCAGTGCACTGGGAATGTGAGCACCTTCCGAGTTTCACTTTCTTTTTGGAAAGAAGCTATGAGCACCTTCTTATCCTTGTTTTTTTCTATTGTTAGTATACTTGTTGGGGCTAGGGGATCTGCGCAGGTTGTAGGAGTGCTGGATGGGCGGACGAGGCGAAGGTCCCCGGCGGCGGCAGCGCTCGGACACCATCCTGGTGGCCGGCGTCCTGGCTTGGGCGGCAGCGCCAAGGAAGACAGGGGAACGAGACTGTCACCACGTTTATTGAAACAGCAAAGAGGTTACAGAGATCCAGTTGAACCGGAGAGATTGTGCTCAATCTCCAGTTACCCTCCACGATACTAGAGTCTTGGCCTTATACTCCAACTCTTGCAACTGACACACACACACACACACACACACGATTACAACGCATACTCAAATTTGAAACAACCTAAGGCTGCGCACCGGCTGCTCCCTCTTCAGCTACTGCCACAGTTCCTCCTCGCATATGTGTACACAACAATACTGCAGAAGGGTAAGTGAACTAATGGGGACTGCATAACCACAAAAAAACAAGAGCTTGAATGCAATTATTAGCTACATGTGCTCAACTTTTCATTGTTTTACAGTATTAGCGAAACAGTGGACTGTAAATAAATCTGGTGATGACAACAAAAATAGCCTAGCAGGTTAGGCTAAGATGAATACAATTCTATAAAAGAAGATGTGATTGCCATGTGAGGGTCCTTAATGTTATTTCTGAATTTTGTCTTCTTACTTGAAGTTCTATACACTTCCTGATAGTTCAAGCTAGGCTTTGATATGAGTCACTTTATATGTTTTCATGTTTCCTTCAAGATTTATGCAGAATGTATACTTGTGTTATTGTGTATGATAGTATGATATGTCAATATTTCAATTACCTTCATGACTAACTTCTCATGCAACAAATATTGATCGCCACTTTCTTTCAGGAAAGTTCATGATTAGCATGTCAAATTTAAGAGTGTCATATTGTTTTCTGCACTGTCTTTGTTTCAAATGACTTATGTGGCAGACCCATTAATTCAGTAGGGACAGCTATATACATCATAGATAACATTATGCTCTCTGATTTATTTATTGTATCAAGCATGGTGTTGGTTATCTATGTTTCATGTATCATCTACTGAACTTCTTGAGAGAGGCAAACCCTTCCTGGTTCTTGGAGCTCAACTCATTGCTGCACCTTAAAGCTGATATACTGCTATGGTTCATGGTAAGTACCATGTCCAAAGGATTTAATTCTTGCTGAGTGAATCATCATATGGCTTCTAGCCATTTTATACTACACTGCTCCTAGCTATATGCAAGGCAAGTCCAAATATGTTTTCATGGCTGCAAAATATGATCGGATCGAGGTAGTATGATGCATAGCTTTATTTTATGCCAACCTATCATTTACTTTTCATCCTTTCATGACGAAGTTGTATATAACTAATATGTAAAAGTATTTGCTACTTGGTCTACTGATTTAAAAGCCTCAAATATATTGTAAAAAAGAATCAAATTTACGTATGAGGTACCTTTTCTTTTGGCGAATATCATGCTTGGCATTGACCATTATTAAAAAACCATACATTTGTGCCTTTGAGATTGGCTGATTCGCTGATTGGAAAGAGAGATTGACCAAGAGGCCACATGCTTCTTTAAACGAATGAACTAAGTTTTCGTCATCGTAACAGAAGTGCGCTATTGAGGTGATCAGGTGACCATTTGGTTGCTTTTGGACGATTTAATAATCAATAGCAAAGAGGGTATAGTGTGCATTTTTCGCTAGGTATTCAATGCGGAAATATGACATTTTGAAATGATCAATCAGTGCAGACTATTGCAAATGACGACAAACTTTGACTCAGTTTCTTATTGAAATAGTAATATCATTGATTCTTTTTTAATGTTCGTACTTTAAAATATTATATGCCATCGAAAATCATGTACTCCCTCTGGTTCCATATTAGAAGTCGTTTAAGACAGTGACACGGTCACCAAAGCATAATTTTGACTTCTCTTTTCTATAAAAATCTTTATTGAAAAGTTATATATGTATATTCTTATGAAACTATTTTTCAAAACAAATCTATTTATATGATTTTCACATTTTCAAACTCAACAACTTAAAAGTTATTCATGATTTATATTCCAATGTTTGCCTCAAACCTTGTCTAAAACGAACTTCTGATAGGGAATCGGAGGGAGTATATCGTGATGTAAATATTTTGTGGCCCGTAGCATCGCACGGGCACGATCCTAGTTTTGGAAAAAACCGATAAGTATACCGCCCTGATCGCCTTTTGAAACCAGTAAACCTCTATGCTCCTCTACGGCTCATGAAACTCTATAGCGTTAGGAATTGATAGTACACAAAAAAAGGGGACAAACAAAACAAACTGAAGCAAAGATCGTGACTTGGATGTAAAACAGAGCAGAAAAAAGCAACTTCTGGAGCAGAACTGCCAACTGCACGACCTGGACTTTTACAGTTAGTTCGCGAATAAAAATAATACGAGTTAAGCGAAATTTATCAGTCTACGTCAAACTAAAAATTACAACATCCACACACTTTTAGATCCCACGAGATACAACTCGGTGTGAACCACCAAAGTTTTTTTTCTCAATGCTCTGCTAAACTGTGCAGAACAAAGCTGCTGCCAAGGATTAGAGTCCTTGCAAAAAAGAGTTTTCACTTCCACACTAGTAACGTAGTTGCAGAAAAAAGGTCAGGCGTCATGCGGCAATGCCTTGGCCACCGTTGACCGAGCATTCGCCTTCAGCGTATGCCTCCTTGGTCCTCAAGTCCCAAAAGACCCTGCAAACAGCCTCCTTGGTCCTCAAGTCCCAAAAGACCCTGCACTTGTTTGCAGGCAGGCGGGCTAGCTGGAACACCAACGATCTCCTCACCCACTCGTCAGCCGTCTGGCATACAAACGTGAATGAACGAGTAAATTGCAAAAAACAATGTTGAACTTTTACAGTTGGTTCTCAAATTCTTGCTGTTCAGCAGGTTGTTATTGGGTGTGAGCCGTCTTTTCTGCTCTTGCTTTCATCAGAGCTTCGAGCTTCGCTCTCCGCTCTTGATCCGTTGTGTTGGAAGGTTCAGGAACAAAAGAGGTTTCATTCGTTTGAGTAGGATGGTGATCATCTCGATTTGTCTCTGCCGGAACATTCTTCTTGGATTTCTTCTGAGGTGGCATCGTGAGCTTTTCTTCGGCTGGAACACGGTGGGCGTCAATGTTGGGGGGTTACCCGAAAAATTCGGATGGTTCCCCAAACACGAGAGAGAAAGAGTTCTTAACACGTTCAAACACAAAGTCAGGGTGCTGAGAGACAGTAATTCTCCCAGCAGATTGCACAAGTTCCCAAAATTCTGAATCCGTTTACACGTGCCCTTGCGCCCCCTTTTATAGGGAGGTGAAGGGACTTTCGCATCCCTAAAACGCCCTCGGGCTCAGAGAATATTCCTAGTGTGAATGCATACAAGAATGTCTTTTTCTCCAAACATATTTACAAGCCTACCACCAGTTCACACTCAAAACCCGGACTTTTTGGGACGACAACTTTGACTTCGCTTCTTCGCCGGTTCGTGAATGTCTCCATGCCTGACCTCCGAACTGGACCACCGAAAGATTCCCGAATCGATCGCCCTTCGAGGTTCGCGCTACCGTCAGCTCGAGATTCCATGCTTCCGCGTGTTCGCGACTCCATGTCTTCTCCGAACCAAGACCCCCGAACTTCGCATATTCGCGAATCTTAAGCTTCGCAGGTTCCAGGCTCCCGAAGATCGCGAATTCCCTGTTCCTGAAAAACATATCTCAAGAACTTCGTCAAGCCTAACGTTTCGAGGGTGACGGGTTTTCCTGAATTCCCTAACAATGACCAAAATACCCTTATCTTATATGAGAAAGATCTAGCAATTGGCTTGTCTTTTACGTGAGAAGCTTCTAGATTCCCTTGTCTTTTGTTGTTGGTTAGTCAAAGTTGCATTTTTTGTGAGACAAATTTTGAATCCTAAAATTGCATTTATTTTGGGACGGAGGGAGTAGTTGGGTGGTGTGGCGGGGCGGCAGGGGGTTGGTGTTGGGGTCACCGACTCACCGCCCTGCAGAGCTCGCCGGCAAGGAGTTGTCTCGAACAAAATAATTCCAAAAAATCATTACGCGTTTAGTCTGGGGAAACGGCCGCAAATGATTGGCGGTCAAACAGCAAAATAGTCGTTAGATAAATAGTTCAATTACAAAAAATGGAATTTTTCAATTGACATTTTAAAATTTCTCAAACAAAACTCGATAAGACAACGTAGCATCAATAATTAGTCTTACATTCTAATGATTACCAGTAAAACATATTTGTTTCAATACTTGGCGCCTCTACTCTACACCAAATCCCGAAGGAAGGAACGCAAGGTTGCGGAGGCCCTGCAGAACGACAACCGGATCCGTGATCTAAACCACCCCACGGGCTTCACAACGGCTCATTACTTGGAGTTCATCATGTTGTGGACTCTCATAGATCAGACTAGCATCCAACTGAAACAGGTAGACTCTAGCGCCTGGACCAGGACACGTTTTCGGTCGTCTATACCACCTCATCGGCCTACAGGGCGCAATTAGAAGACCACGCACCTAACCCATCGCTATCCTCCGTTTGGAAAGCTTGGACCCCACCAAAATGCAAATTCTTCGCATGACTCATTCTCCAGAACCGAGTCAGGACGACCGACAGATTAGCGCGCCGAAACTGGGACCACTGCCCGGTCTGCCCCCTCTGCAGATCAACTTTGGAGACGGCGCACCACTTGCTTGCTGGCTGCAGATTCTCGCGTCGAATCTGGACACTGGTTGCGACCTGGATCGGACTTCACAACCTTCAGCCCACGGAGTGGTCGCCCAACACGACGACAAGCGAGTGGTGGTTTTCGGTCACGTCCATCACGGATACCCCGCGCAAAGCCCTGCGATCGCTAGTCCTCCTGGTCAGCTGGGAGATTTGGAAGGAGAGGAACAACCGTATTTTCGACCGGAGAGAGTCCCCTGCGCATTCTGTTGTAAATAAGATCAAGGCCGAGGTCTCCCTCTGCATTGTTGCGGGGGCCAAATGTTTGGCGTCCCTTTTTGTACGGGAGAGATACGCCCCCTTTTTTCTTGCTTTCTCGCCGGGTGACCGGGATGTACTTTTCATTTCTTCTTTATCAATGAAATAGGCACTATCTTGTGACCGTTCATTCAAAATCCGGCTAACTGCCTCAAGCTTGTAGCGTTTGCTTTTTGTGCGCTTGTTTGCATGCGTTAGGCATCTGGATACCGCGCGTTTTACTATTTTTCTGCTCTGCGCACTCACGTAAGACAAAATTAGAGTTATTTATACAATTGTAATTATTTGATTTTCCTCTTCGTTAAATATTTTTGGAATATTTAATCCAAATATTTTTATGGATGCGATGGACAAAAAACCCAGCTTTTTAGATGAGCAGCTCAGGTGCGGCATGCTAAACGAGTTTTTGCGACGCTAAGACGGCAGGATTAAAGTGTATACGGAACTGTGTGCAGCGCGAGTGGGAGTTCTTTTTTTTTACTGAAGAGTGAGATTTTTTATTAAGAAAAGGTATAGTTTCAAAAAGCCTTTTTACACGCTTTGTCTTAAGAGAAGAGTGAAACTTCATTACGCAAAAAAGAAAGTGTTATTTTTTAATTCCTTTTTAGTCATTGATTAGCAGATCTTCCATTTCCAACGACAAAAGAAAGTATTGGCTAATAGTGTTCAGTTGACTCCGTAAAATTTTTTACAGCGAAACATTATGTATCCATATAGCGGCATGCTGGTGGCAGTAAAACAATCTCAATAAAACGTTAGATCTAGACACAGGGTCTCAATAGATTTTTCGATGTCCCGTTAATTCAGTCACAAAAGGGGAAAAAATCAAACCAAAGCCACACTTTGATGGTGGACGCACCCTCTAGTACTGAATACACACCAGCATAACAGTGCCATCTCAAGGGGTAATGATAACACTATTGACACAACGCCCTTCGCGGGGCCTACCACAAGCCAAATGATTACATGTCGAGCATTCTCTGTAGCTGGTCGTTTGGTGATGGTGGTGCATCACCCATGGAACATTATTCTCTGTAGAGTGTTGAACATTATTTAATACTCTAACGGAACAGCAGCCCTCCGTCCAAAGACGTTAAAATCCTACAACTGTAATTAGTTTCGATATTTACTTTCTTGGCTACCCGCATGCACATACTTAAATGGAGTCAAATAAATTAGCTTTTAATTTCAGAAAAGTTTATAAGCTCAATCAACTCCACATGCATACATGCGTGGCTCATAAAAATAATTAGGAATTGAAGTGGGTGCAGTATATAGGTACATGACATGCATGTCTTTCCTTCATTCGTCTCTTTTTCTCATGCTCCATTTTTTTTCTCATCACTCGAGGACTCTACCTATGGGGAGCAGTGGCGCGGGCTGTTCATCGTCTTCTATTCGTTCGTAGAGGTAATTTGGATTCAATTTTTCTATTGCAAAATTTGATTTTGACGTGGACCTAAGATTTTTGTTCCGATCCATGTGGTAATAAGCAGCCATGGAGGGAAGCCCAAGAAGCTTTCGGCATGGTAAGACAAAGCACAAGCACACAACTTCCTCCATGACTGCTTGCGGGCATCCTACTACCATGATGGCGGCACGAACAAAAGCTTGCGATACAATCTCCTCCATCCTACGAGCAACAGAGTATCCTTCACATAGTTTTTCTTTTGGTTCTTTTCATGAAGATTACTTCTTCTTGCTTGAAAATTTCTATTACGAGGTATTCAAATTATGGTTATGCTCATATGATAGTTACTTCTTCATGCTTGTTGACTGAAAACATGGATTTTCTTTTTATGGTTGTCACTCAAAATTGATTTTATATTCTTCTGACAAAACATATTTTGGTTCGGGTGATCCCTGTTAAGTCTGAATACCCCATTCGTCGTCATCGTCTTCATTCATCAGGATACCGGTCCTAATCTCCTCCATCGTGTTCCAAATGGCCTTTTTCAACATGGTCTCTTTTTGGGACAAGAGGCTGAGCACCTCGTCACTGCTCCGTTGATGAGCTTCCATTTCCACCGAGAGGAGTCACAATAATGGAAACAACACTGATGTCTTCTGAGGCGATTATAAAGAAATAGTACAAATAATTGAACTAAGGAGGTTCGGAGGTGCAACTAACGGTTACCCCTTTGCAGCCTTATGGACAGAGCATCACGCACGCCCAGCAGTGTCTGGAGCTTCTCCGACGGCACCTGCGCCCCTTTGCTAACACCAGCGGTGTCAGGTTCAGGTTCAGCATCAGGATCCGCGGCAGCTGACAACAAGGCGTCAACAAAAGGGAGCATCTTCAGGACAGTTGCCTCGATAGCTTCTACGAACTGGATGCGGCTCGGCACGTCTGGTTCCTCCGGGAAACGTCCTTCCAGCAGAACCAAGTAGCCACTGTGTGACGACATGAGATGGATGGATTCCGTGATCCCGTCCCAGCGAGAGCCCGGATCCACCTCTCTGCGAGGGTACACGAGCTGATTTTCTCAAAGTTTAGGAACTATTTCATAAAATTATGTGGACTGCAAGCATGATTTTAAGTGGAAGAATCTTTTTGCAATGACCGGAACTCGCCCGATTGCGCCCGTTCCCATGCCTGAATTTCAGGGTTACAATTACCGGTACAGTAGCGGTCTTACCCATCGGTTAACCGATCGGACCGGTTAGATAGATTCGGTAAGGCACCGATTACCTGTCAGTTTTGCTACCAAGCCGGACCGGTATCACCGGTTACCGTGGTAACCGACCGATAACCAGCGGTAATAAAAACCCTATGCCTGATCCGGACGTTTGATTCAGTCTATTCGTAAGCACTTGACCCAGAGAGACAAGCTACTGCATAGTCAGTGAAATCATTCAGCAGAAACACTCGGTTTCAGTTCAGCTGTGTTTACGACGCAAGCCGATGAGGTTAAAATCGTCTCACAGTTTTTGTTAAGGGAAACCTAATCCTGACTTTTAGTTGTGTTTACGACGCATTGAGCAGAACTAAAAACTAAGCTTTGCCTCATGGTTTTCATTAAGAGGAACCTATTCCCGGCTTAAAAAATCTCCTAACCCCGATTTCACCCGTGAGGATTTTTTAAAATCAGTCTCGTAAATTCGCTCTAGCGGGAAATAGAACCCAACTTTTGTAGTTGCAACTATACCTAAGCTCTCTCTAACTAACTGGGCTAGAGGACTGATTGCTATTTCAACTAGGTAGGCCTTCGGTATTCATGCTTCCTTCTATCAAGATCATTGTGGCGGTACAAAATCCTTCCTCAACGTTGTTTATAATTTTCAATGGACACCTGTTGCATCCCTTTTCTTGTTGCATTCGCTCAACCGTTCGCACTGAACAAATAAAGCTCTTTCCCAAGAGGCATGGTGTCATACAAGATGCCAAGATGGTGATTACTCTTGAATAGGAGTAGAAGGTATTTTACTTACCTCCATCAAGATATTAGATATTTTGGAGATTAGTTATTATAATGATGGATAGGAAAACTAACAGTGTAAAAACTCGATGGGCACGGCTTCCCTCATGCTTTTCTTTGCCGCGTCACCGAAGGACTGGGTGTAGCCCAGTTGGTGAGCTTCCCAGGTATGGAAGCTCCTGAATCCCCATCAGGAACGGATTTACGCACCTCATTTTCCTTTTAACGAAAAAACACCTAATTCTTCCTAGGTTGGGTTTAATTCTTTTCTTCGCCACGTCACCGCACTCGTACCCAGTCGGTCACCGCGCGACACCACCGCCGTACCACTATGCCAGAAACGATTTGTCCTGGCACTAGCAAATTAGCGTGCTGGCGGGTGCAACTATCAACCGCTAGCAAAGTGGGGCACATGGGCGCCGGGACAAAGAATCGCGCATTGAAGCATCACTGCTGGCGGGCGACATAAGCGACCCGCCAGCACAAATGGTACCATTTATGCTAGAGGACGAGTTATGTCGACCGCCAGCATAGAAGGTTTAGTGGAGACGGCCTACATAAGCCAACCGCCAGCACAAATGGTCCCATTTCTGCTGGCGGGTGGCTTATATCGACCGCCAGCAGGGATCTTTACTACTGGCGGCCTTCATATGCACCCGCCAACACAGTGAAGTTGAAACTAGCTTGAAGTTGATACAAGTCACCAATATTTCAACATGCATGAACAACAACAATAAGTAAAATTCAAACTGAAATATCAACACAAACAACACCTTAGAAAGATTTATTTCACACAAACAACATGCATGATGACAAATGTTTCAAAGCACACTTAAAACCAACACAAATTAAAGTACACTACGGGCCTCACTCACAAATCAATACAACTTTGCCTCACTCAAATTTCTTAGATAGTCCGGCTGTGATATAGCTACCAAGCACTAAACCTATTATCAAGACCACAACAGCGATGATGGTTCCCTGCATGCAGAATCCTTGATTTTTGTTGTGCTTCTTCCGATAGCCAATTTCCGCCATAATGTCATTAAGTTGCCCTCTATGGTCTGCAAGTTCAAGCCTCGTTTCATTACTCGCTATCTTCAAATCACTCATCCCCACCTTCAGATCAGAAATGACACACTTCATCCGATTCCATTGTTCCAGAAATTCTGAATTTGCTCGAAACTAGACGGTTGTGCCGCTCCTGGTGCCGCTTCTGGCGTTGCACCAACTAAACTGCTGAATGACTGATAGTTTGGCGGCAGCAAATGAGGGTGAATTTTTTTCAAATGGTTGATGTATTGATTTTCATAATAAACTTCCTGACATGATTTAAGGTCCTCCTATAAGAATAAACAACAAATGTGACTTCCATCGATAAATTAGATAATTCTATAGACATAAAATTATATCAACCAAATCATTAATAATCAACAAATGTGGATAATTCTATATCTACCGAATCACTAATAATCAACAAAATCTACTAATATTATATCAACCGAATAATCAACAAATCCTACTAATATTATATCAACTAATAATCAACTAATAATCATTAATATTATATCAACTGAATTAGTACTAATCAAATGAATTAGGGCATGAGATGAAAAACAAACCAAGTGGTTATTCGGGCACTTGTAGATGACGCTATTTGCCTTGGTCTTGTACCAAATTAACCGGAGCCGACACGACGGGTAGATCAGCAGGGGGAGAGGCATGAATTGGCTAAGGTTCGGCGCCACGGAGCTGCTCGCCATGCGACGGCGGTGAACCTGCTCGACGTCGGTCGAGGAACTGGAGGTTGAAGAGTGGGTTGACAGTTTGCCGACGGCGGATGAGGCGGCGGCGCACGGGCGAAGCTCACGAGCGGCGGTGGCAGGGGCAGGGTCAGTTGCGGCTGCTTGCCGCGACGGCTAGGGTTGGGAGCGAGTGTGTGAGTGAGTGAGTAGTTGAGTCAAACCGCGTTCCGACCGAAGGTATTCAGACAAGTGTGTTGGCGGTTGGCTTAATAGCCCGCCAGGAGAGGTATCAGTGCTGGCGGGTGGCTTAAGCTGACCGCCAGCATAAATGGACACAGTACTGGCGGTTAACATAAGGCACCGCCAGCGCAGAGATTACTGCTGACGGTTGCCTTATGCCAACCGCCAGCACCGTGTCTTCTATAAATATAGATCTTTCCCTTCTTCCCAGCAACCTTCCAATGGCGTTGTGCCCGAGAGGAGCTCGGGAAAAGCTCCAAAAACACCAAATCTAGGGGGAAGGTTTTGCTCTTGATTTTCTTGGAGGAGGTGGCTATATAAGGTGAGTTTGTGCTATTTTAACCTTAGTTTTATCCTTTTATTAATGATTTCTATGTAGATAGAGATCGAGACCTAGGGTTAGCTAGGAGAGAGAGGGGAGTGAAGAGAGATATTGATTTAAAAATTTATTTTTTAAATAGCTTTAGATTTAAATTATTAGTTTGTCAATGCAAAATATTTAAATGTTCATAATATAGAAGCAAGTTATATTAAATTATATAAGTTATTAGTTTGTCATTAATAGCAAGTTTACATTATAGAAGCAATTATATTAAATTATTATTGCAATTATAGAAGCAAGTTTACATATTAAATTATTAGTTTGTCATTAAAATTATTAGCTTCAATAATTAAAATTATAGAATTTAGTTTTGTTTACGTTTTTTACATATTAAATGAAGCATAGAGCATACAGAGTTTATAATAGAATTACTTTTATAGGTTATTTAAGATGGAACATAGAGCATGGATGTATGGCATACAGAGAAATTCGTCTACATTCTTGACAGAGTTAACAAACTTTCTTGAGGTTGCGCAGAAGCATGCCCAAATTTCTAGGACAAAGCAAATACATTGTCCATGTTGTGATTGTTGCAACAAAATTGTGTGGGAAGATATTAATGCCATCAAGATGCATTTGCTAAAGCGTGGTTTTGTGAAAGGATAAAAAACTTGGTCCCACCATGGTGAAGCAGAAAGTACTTTCAACAATGCAGACATCGGCACCAGGTATGATGAAGTGGGTGATGAAGATGCAGATGAAAATGATCATGTCATGATGGATGATGCTTTTGGTTGTGAAGATCAAAATGATGATCAAACAGATGCACCATAGGTGGACGAGGAATGTGATGTTGATATGGAAGAAATGTTGCGCCACATTGAACCGGAGGTGTTGCTAGGGAGTGCTAAAGGGTTAGAAAATTATGAGACACTAAAGAAGGCAACAAAGGACCGTATGTATGAGGGTCGTGGGAAGGAGTGGACCGTGTTGCGTTTCATGCTCCATCTTCTGATTGTGAAGGCAAAATTTGGATGGTCGGACAATAGTTTTAACGAACTCCTTACTTTGTTGGACAATCTACTCCCGATGCCTAACTTAGTCCCAAGAAACACATATGAAGCAAAGAAGATTATCAAGCCATTGAAGATGCGAGTGCAAAGAATACACGCATGTAGGAACCATTGCATATTGTACCGCAGTGACTATGCAGAACTGGAGAAGTGTCCAAATTGCGATGCTAATCGTTACAAAAGTAATGCTGATTTTGCTGTGGAACGGGTCATTGCATCTAAAGGCACAAAGAGGAAGGTGGGTGGAAAGAAAAGTGTATTTTCTCAAGTTGAGGAGGAGTATAGTATTGGTACTAACACTGCTACTCAACGTAAAGTCCCTGCATTGGTGATGTGGTACTTGCCGGTGGAGGATCATCTAAAGCGATTGTTCTCGAACCCAAAGACCGCTGAACTAATGACTTGGCACGCAAATCGCCCAGAGAAGTTTGATGGGAAGCTTCGACATCCTTCTGATGCTCGGCAGTGGAGGACCTTTGATTCCAAGCACAAAGAGTTTAGAGAAGAAAAAATAAATATATGGTTCGCATTAAGTACAGATGGTATGAATCCATTTGGTGAAAGAAGCAGCACGCACAGCACATGGCCAGTGTTGATGACCATATACAACCTCCCCCCTGGCTATGTCACAAGAGAAAGTTCCTTTTGCTTACCATTCTAATCCAAGGACCGAAGCAACCTCGTATTGATATAGATGTCTTCACGGGAGCCATTGATGGAAGAAATGGAGAAGTTTTGGAAACATGGGGGCCGAGATGTGGGATGAGTACGAAGGGAGACATTCACACTTAAGACAATTATCTTTGTTACCATTAATGATTACCCTGCCCTATTTTCTTTGTCTGGTCAGAAAAAGGAAAAACAGGTTGTGTAGTTTGTTTGAATGGTACAATATCTGTGTACCTGAAAGGATATCAGAAGACAGTGTATATGGGGCACAGACGCTGGCTACTAAGGACTCACAAGTACTGTAAGATGGCAGACTATTTCGATGGAAAGATTGAGAAAGAGTCTTTTGCCCCACAACCGGCCATCGGTAGAACCGTATTTGAAATGTGTGAGAAGGTCAAGTTTAAACTTGGTAAGAAATCAAAAGGTGATCTTCAGAAAAATGTGTTTGAAAGCACAATGGGATTCATAGGCTTAACAAGAAAGGTAAAGGACGGACTGAAGTCGCGTAAGGATCTTGTTGACCTAAAAATTAGGCAAGAACTCCACCCACAACCACGTCCTAATGGTAAGCAGTACCTTCCACCTGCTAGCTTCAACTTAACACAACATGAGAGGATGGCTATCTGCAAATGCTTGCACGGGCTGAAAGTGCCAACCGGATTCTCATCCAGCATCCGATCATTGGTCTCGTTGAAGGACATGACGCTTACTGGTTGTAACTCTCATGACTGTCATGTGATGAGCACTGTTTTTCTCGCAATTGCGATCCGAGCTGTCAAAACAGTATTCCTTAAGATGGTCATCACAAGGATGTGCTACTTTTTCAACGTCATTTCGCAGAAAGTGGTAGATTGTGTAGAGTTTGCAAGGCTTCAGCATTTTATGTCAGAAACTCAAGCCCAGCTCGAGATGTGCTTCCCTCCGTCATTTTTTGATATCATGGAACATCTAATGATCCACATGGTCGAGCAAATTACTGAACTAGGACCTATGTACTTTCATCAGATGTGGACGTACAAACGGTTCATGTTGATTCTCAATGGATACATGAGAAACAAGGCATTTCCAGAGGGAAGCATGATCTAGAGCTACCATACAGAAGAGAATGTTGATTGTTGCATAGACTACATACAAGATAAGAGAGCGATCGATTTACCGGAATCTCGACACGAAGGCAGATTGTCAGGGAAAGGGACCATTGGAAGGAAAAGATTCATTGATGAGGATAACCAACAACTGGAGAAAGCACATGCTAGTGTTCTGCAACAACTTGCAATAGTGGAGCCATTTATCGTGCAACACGAAAATGAGATTCGTGAGGAAAATGATAGTCGGACCGAGGATTGGGTCATCAAAGAGCAAAAGCGTCATTTCCCATCATGGTTAAAGGAACATGAGCATCTATTTCAAGGAAATTCCATAGATGACACAACGTTGACCAGGTTGGCAGCTGGTCCATCAAGCAATGTTACCTCATGGCAAGCATACAAAATTAATGGGTACACCTACTATACGAAGGTGAAAGACAACAAGAGTGTTGTGTATCAAAATAGTGATGTTCGCATAGATGCGATTGATAAATTCGGAAACAACATCACTTACTATGGGTTCATAGAGGAAATATGGGAACTTGAGTATGGAGAGAATATCAGGTTCCCCGTGTTTCGGTGCCAATGGGTCAAACACCCGAATGGCGTCACAGATGACAATTATGGGTTGACACTTGTAGACCTTGCCAATGTAGGTTACAAAGATGATCCATGGGTACTCGCCGAGCGTGTTGCACAAGTTTTCTACATAGCTGATCATATGAATGTGAAGAAGCACGTTGCCGTCTCCGGAAAACAAAGAATTCTAGGAGTAGAAGGTGTAATTGATGTTGAGGATTACAATCAGTTCGAGGAACTAGTCTTGTTCAAAGATCATGAGAAGAGAATAAAAAAATTGAAGCCAGCATTCCTAAATCGGAGAAGCCATGGTTACGTACAGACTGTGAAGGGAGAATTGTTAAAGGATAAACTGGCACTTCTTATTAGTCGGGCTTGATGTATCACTTGTACTTCTTTATATAATTAGTGTTGTTGTAAGACTTTCAATCAATTTAGGAGAGTTTTGGAAGTTTTGATGAAATGAGACTCTCCTCCTATACTTAAATTCAAATTATGGAAATTATGGTTTCAATTAGTGTTTGAATATTTGAATTTATGTATATGAGGTGTTTTGTCATAAAAAAAGGTTTGCATTTGAAAAGGTTAGTTCAAATGAGACTCTAGGGTTAAACAACCTATAACTCATTAGGTGTATGAACCTATTTGAACTAACCTTTTCTAACTAGGACTTCTTTTACAAAAAACACACCCCCTATACTTAAATTCAAATACTTTATGATACCTTGGGAAGTTTCAACGAAATTTGAACAATTTAAGCCCCTGTTTCAAATTTTGCAAATTACGGAAAACACTATGCTGGCGAGCATCTTAAGAAACCGCCAGCGGTGAGACACACTGCTGGCGGTTATCGTAAGTCAACCGCCAGCACAGTGGTTTGCCAAAATTTGAAAATTTGAAATCCTGGCCTGAAAATGTTCAAAATTCTTTGAAACTTACAAAAATTATCATAAAATATTTGAATTTATGTATATGACGTGTTTTGTTATAAGAAAAAGTTTGAATTTGAAAAGGTTAGTTCAAATGAGACTCTAGGGTTAAACAACCTATAACTCATTAGGTGTATGAACCTAGAGTCCTATTTGAACTAACCTTTTCTAACTAGGACTTATTTTACAAAAAGCACACTCCCTATACTTAAATTGAAATATTTTATGATACCTTGGGAAGTTTCAATGAAATTTGAACAATTTAAGCTCCTGTTTCAAATATTGCAAATTATGGAAAAACACTATGCTGGCGGTTACCATAAGTCAACCGCCAGCATAGTGGTTTGCCAAAATTTGAAAATTTGAAATCCTCGCATGAAATTGTTCAAAATTCTTTGAAACATCCAAAACTTATCATAAAATATTTTAATTTGTTTATAGGAGGTGTTTTGTCATTTGAATTTGAAAAGTTTTATATTCGAAAAGTTAAGTTCAAATTATTTCAAATCACAGCGCTGGTGGGCATTTATGATAACCGCCGGCGAGAATTCTCACCACAGGCGGTCGCTTAAGTCACCCGCCTGTGATAAGGATCACCGCTAGCGGTTGTCTAATGTGACCCGCCAGTGGTGGCCTACCGCTGGCGGTTGCCTTATGTGGCCCGCCAGTGGTGATTCCATCTATATATGCACGAGGCGCGGTCTCGAAAATTTTCTAAGTCTGGCGCGAAACGAAATGACGCCGTCAGGCTGCCAAATTTTCCCACTGAGCGCCGCCGTCGTCCCCGACCGTCGCCGCCCCTCCGACCACCCCGCCGTCCTCCGGGAGTGCCCGCCGACCTCAACGAGCGCCCCGCCGTCATCCTCAAGGGCCCCCCCCCTCTCCCCGTGGACCGCCGCCGTCTACCACTAGGGCGCCGCCACTTACCCCGTGGACCGTCGCCGCGCCATCGTCCGTGGGCGCCCCACCGACCGACGACCTCCTCCCCAAGCGCCACCGCCCCTCTTCCCTACCAGGATGACATCCTCCTCCCCGCGGGCCGCTTCCCCAACCGCCGGCCAGAGCCGCCGCCGAGCGCTCCGCCACCACCGATAGCACCGCCGCCGCCTCCGCCGACGCCCTCCGCCGCCCCCGCTCGCCACCGACACCTCAACTCCTCACCGCTCGGCACGCATGGAGGCCGGGGATGGGGCCGGCGGCGCAGCAACGACAGCCCCGGCTTGGTTGGTTTTTTTCTTTTTTTTTCAAAATGCAATTACATGTGTTAAAAATGTGGATAAATAGATTGTGCATAAATGAATTACATGGATTGTGGATAAATAGATTTAAAAATGTTACAAATGGACTATTTATTTAATTTTATTAGTTTTGTTGTATAAATAACTAAATATGGACTATGGATTGTGGATAAATAGATTTATTTTATAAAAATGGATTATGCATTTTGTATAAATAAATTTATTATAAGTATGGACTATGGATTGTGTCTAATTTTTAAATAGATTTATTATATAAATATGGACTATGGATTTCATTTTATTAGTTTTGTTGTATAAATAATTAAATATGGACTATGGATTGTCGATAAATAGATTTATTTTATAAAAATGGATTATGCATTTTGTATAAATAGATTTATTATAAGTATGGACTATGGATTGTGTCTAATTTTTAAATAGATTTATTATATAAAAATGGACTATGGATTTAATTTTATTAGTTTTGTTGTATGAATAATTAAATATGGACTATGGATTGTCGATAAATAGATTTATTTTATAATTGTTGTATAAATATGGACTATGGACTATGGATTATCTATGATCAAATGTTAACAGGGAACAATCCGGTGAGGAGGAATCTAGTGATAGTGGTATAATTAGAGACTATGAAACTCCCTCTGAGTACGAACCAAGCGAACCACGACCTCGTAGGCGTCCCGAAGACGATGATGTTGATTACGAACCAAGTGATAATGAGGTCTGCATGCACATTCACTCAAATTAATATTTGTTTATTCAATAAAGATATACTTTAAATAGTGTTTTATGTGTAGAACAATGACCGATCCCCGCGACGACGTCGTAGAACATCTAACATTCGTGCCCAAGAGGCAGAAGTCATTTCAGAACCACAACCTTCGGGTACTACTAGTTCTAGTAACCTGAGAAGGAAACATGGTTATAGAAGAAGAAACCAGATCTCTGAAAGAGGACAACTTGTGATAGAACGGTTGGGTGACAGAGGTGAGCCCATCGAACCTAAGGGGATAGCTGCTAGGTTTCAGAACATCGTCGGTGCAATTGTCAGAGACCAATTGGCGTCTTGGATCACAACTACTAAGAGCATCTCCAAGAGTTTGCCAAAATTTACTTGGCAAATCCTATGTTTTGCCAACTTCTAAAAAGCTATGCAAAGTAAAAAAAAGAATTCATCTCCAACAGTTTGGCATAATTCACTTGCCAAATCCAGATCTAACTTACATCAGGAATCCTAAGAGAAACAAAATTATATATGTGCCCTTCCACCTCTTGAAAAACTTACATAAGGAATCCTTCTCTATTCTTTATTTCTTTTTCACCCTCCCACCTAGAGGGAAACAACGATGGCAACCACGATCCGCGCGTGCATATATGCGCGTGGGAGGTGAGTTTTGCCAAGTTTCTATTTTTGCCAAGTTGGTTTGCCAAACTGTTGGAGGCCAATTTTTCTTGTTTTGCCAAAATTATATGGATGCCAAGTTGGTTTGCCAAACTGTTGGAGTTGCTCTAATTGGAAGACAGTCCCTAAGGCTACGAAGGATGTATTATGGGCCAAAGTGAAAGAAAAGTTTGTTTATCTGGAAGGTACAGAAAATGCAGGTAGAATTTTGCTGAGGGCCTTTGTGGAAGAGCTCTTAGGAATTGGAGGTCTACACTTTAATACTGAATTTTTCCAGAAAGGAAAGGATGCTAGGGATGTGTATGGTAACATTCCGCTAGCAGTCTGGGAAGAATTCGTAGATCAGAAGAAGACGGCAGAAGCAGTAGCTCTGAGTGTCCAACAAAAGGAGAAGGCTATGAAAGCTGCTGAGAACCCCCATCACTTGGGTTCGGGAGGATATGCTGCCAAAATGGCAAAATGGAGGAAGGAGGAAGAAGAAAGGAGGGTAGCTAGTTTACCAACTATTTTTGAAGGCATGGATGAGCGTAGTAGGAATTGGATCCTTGCTCGAGTTCCGGCTATAGCACATGACAGTAATGTTTCAGTCCACAAGCCCTCAACAGAACAAATTTATCAGAAGCTGGAAGGACTTGCGGAAATGCAAAAGAAAGGTCTTTTCGTGCCCAACAGGGAGAAAGATATGCTAACCGCCGCGATCGGAACGCCTGAGCACCCTGGCCGTGTTCGAGGGATTTCTTCTACCTTGCCCTGGGGTAAAGCATTTCGTGAACACAGATCAAGTTATAAAAAGCGAGACCGTTAAGACAAGATGAGAGAAATTGCCAAGCAAGAATTGATAGGCTTCTTCATACAACAACAACAACAAGCTTCTGTTGGGCCAAGTGCAGAGAATCTAATATCTGGTGGTTCTAGACAGATTCCTCCAAACTTGATGCTTGCCCGGATCGGAGCCATCCCGACTCCAAGTAGTGTTGGTTCTATTGCTAATGCCAAGCATCCTGTGGATGACATTGTAGAGGATACACCATGCAAGTTGGTTATTCCATATGGAAGAAAACTAGATAAGTTTCGAGAAGTTGGGACAGCCATGGCACTAATGGGTTGTGTGTTTCCGAATCCACCACCGCCAGAGTACGCATGGGTTCAAGTTGTTTCGGTTTCTGACGAGTCGTGCGAGATTGATATCCCTACTGAGGATGGGATCGAGCTTCTCGGTGATGCGAGGAACCAATACATACTGTGGCATCGTCGAGATATCATACTTAATGCATCACCAAGTCCCTGCTTGCAACCTAGACAAGAACGAGTACCCTCCAGGATCCAGATGTTGCATTGGTCGAGTACACAATGGGTGGGGAACATGGAGGCGGTAACAATGGCAACAACATGATGATTGTGGAGCAGGGGGTTAACAATAATGACAACAACATGCCACAAACTCCTCCGGCATCAGGGGCAGGGGCAGGGGCATCATCATCTCCGAAATCTGTTCCAAGACCACAAACTCCTCCGACATCAGGGGCAGGGGCAGGGGCAGGGACATCATCTCCGAAATCTGTTCCAAGACCACAAACTCCTCCGACATCAGGGGCAGGGGCAGGGGCAGGGGCATCATCATCTCCAAAATCTGTTCCAAGACCACCATCTCCTCCGCCATGTCCAAGACCACCATCTCCTCCTCCAGCAACCAAGACGCCAACAACAATACACCAGATGATAAACTCATATGAACCAAAGACGAAATCATCTGATGTTGACTTGTTCTTGAAAGTACTAAAGAATAAACCTAAACGGGATCCAACATCCGGTAAAGAATCACCTAATGTTCAAGTACTCAAGAAGGCACCAGATGAAATGTCTTTATCCCGCACCTCTTTTCAAAAACAAAAGTAGGAGCATAAGTATGTTTTCGTGGGATGAGGTGCCCGACAAATATGAGCATGGCAAACCATTCTTGTTTAGGTGGCAACTGAACGAAGGGCCGCCAGAATTGATGAGGCTGCATAATTGGATAATGCACGCCATGCAGCAAGGCATTCACACTATCACCGCCAATGTCCCGAAATGGGTGTTCAGTAGCTCTTTTGAACGGAAGGTTGCGATCGATTTCCCCGATTTGCATGCGATGTTCCGTCATGAAAAACTCGACATCAACCTCGTCACCATTTGGTCCATGTAAGTCAACATCCCTATACGACATCCAAATCTATTGAATTCCATATGTATTGTTATTACCATCCTAAGTAAACTTTTTTGCAGGATGCAAGCGTTTGATGAAAAGAAGACAAATGGGAGGTGGAAGGTAGCATATGTTGACCCACAACAAGTAAGCCAGTCACAACACACATTCATAATGAGGGATCAACTAAGAAAGCAAATAGAGGAAGAAGCAAAGACACCAAAAGAGAAGGGAGACTTAATAAAGGGTTACGAGAAAGCTAAACTTCACGAGGTGTCTGCATACATTGCAAGGGTCATGAGGAAAACCAACATAAGGATTCTATCAAGTTTGCTTACCATTTCGAGTAAGATCCTTTAAATAACTATTTTATCATTTGCCTTCATTTTTATTCTATTTATATTAATTATTTTAATTTTATGCAGCAATCATTTCATTTGCTTTCACATGTGTCCGAAGTTGGGAACTGTGGGGGTCTTCGACTCATTACACTATTCAGAGGCTTCTTACAAGAAAATTATTGACAACTAAGTGCAATATATAATCACTAGCTATATTTCAAATTGTATTACTAACTTATGTCTTTGTATCCTTAAAGTGCGTATAGGCTATACATACTCAATGGTGGGGAGCACAAGAAGAAAAAATGGTGATATGACATGCCAAATGGGTAAGAAAACTTCTTTTAATAAGTACCAATCATTTTTATCAGAGTTGTACACTTCTGTTAATTAGTACCTATCATTTTTTATTTATTTACAGTGCTACAAACAACCTTCTGGTAGTGTGCTATGTGGATATTATGTGTGTGAGGTTTTGAGAAATAATGGGAGGTACCGGACGAATCCTGAAGACGTACGCCTCTTGTTTGTACACAACTATGTATGTGCTAATTATGGTCCTGATGGTAATGCATAACAATCTTCATTTATTGTGTTTACGTGCAGATGCCTACCATTGAGGGATCATGGGGGCGACTTGGTGACAATCAAATCACCAACATTTGTGCGGACATGGCGAGATTCATCCTACGTGAGATTTGCCACGAGGATGGAGAATTCTTCGACAAAGAAAAAGTTTTGACATTAGACGATGCAGAAAGATTACATAGATGGGTGTCTTAGGGTTATCTATTATGCACAATGTTTTGTAATGTGACTTATGTATACATTTTTTTATTTTAGTTTGGATTATGTGTTTGTGAGACATATATTTGGATTTGACGGTTAAATACAAATTAAATTACAGTAAATTTAGCATACAAATTCCAATGTGAAAAAAAATAATAGACGAAAATGACAAATTATATACAAATAATAAACAATTATGAGGAATTATATAAGAAATGAGAAAAATGCTTTCTGTGGCGGACGGTCTAAGCAACCGCCAGCAAAGATGACCCTTGTGTTGGCGGGTCACTTAAACGACCGCCAGCACATATGGCATTTGTCGGCGGTCGCTTAAGTAACCGCCGGCATCGATGACATTTGTGCCGGCGGTCGTTTAAGTGACCCGCCAGGACAAATGGCTCGTGGCGGCGGGCCGGCCCCCGCCGCCACAAAGGTCCATTTCTACTGGCTCAAAGTTGCCGGCGGGTGCCGCGCCCGCCAGCAAAAACCGGTTTTAGCCGCTAGGGCACATCGTTTCTGGCCTAGTGTACCCTCCTCCGGGCCGGCGGCCAGTCGTTTTCTCCGACGCGAGCAGGCAGGCCGCGCCCTCTGACTCGCCAACCGTCGTTGTCTCCTCCGGCACTGCTAGTCCACGACACCTCAACGGCGGCGACACTAGGCCAGAAACGATTTTTACTGGCGGCTAAAACGCCTTTGTGCTGGCGGATGCAACACCCGCCAGCAATCTTGTGCCAGCACAAATGGCTATCTTTGTTGGCGGGTGCCGGCCCGCCACCCCCGACCACGGCCGGCGGGTGACATAAGCACCCGCCAGCATAGTGGTTTTTCGAAATCGGCTCGAAATAAATAGCAAAAAAAAATTATTTAGGAGAGGAACCCCACTCGCCAGCCGCGCATTTTTTCGCGTAAAGTCGCCCGCTCCGCGGCTTCCGTGATTCGAACCTATGACCTCTTCCTCACGCGAAGCCTCCTCTACCACTATACCACACACTCATATGCGTCCATATGCAGTTTTGATTCTACTCATATTATACTACACCGAGTGTAAATCGGTTTTTTGAGGCACTAAACGGATTCAAATTAAAAACTTGTCAACTACAAAGTTTCATAAGTTTTTGAGATCTACAACTTTCATGTTGGGCGTTTTCCCATTTGAGGTCATTTACGAAATTTGAATTTCAAATTTGAGAGATTCAAATTTGGATTTTATTGACAATATGATTTCAAATAAAAAAATTGTAAACTACGAAACTTCATAACTTCTCAGGATCTACAACTTTCATGTTGAGAGTTTCTCCATTTGAGACCATTTGAAAAATTAAAATTTTCAAATTTCAAAAATTCAGACGTACTTTACTTCAACAAAAGTCATTCAAATAAAAAATGGTTCTACTACAAAGTTCTATCACTTTTGAGGATGACCAACTTTTATTTTGGTCATTTCCTCATCCGGAATAGTGGTAACAACATTCTTCACAAATCTTATACACCTCTCACATAGTTTCTTCAAACTATATAAGAGATATAGATTTTGTGAACATAATTACTACCACTTTGTCAAATGAAGCAACAACCTGAATAAAAATTGTACATATTGATAAGTTACGGAAGTATGGAACTTTGTAGTTTACAACTTTTTTATTTGACAAGGTTTTACTACTTTAAAAAGGGATTGTTGGTTTTGCAAAGCCACAGTGCTGGCGGGCGACATAAGACACCCGCCAAGACAAATGCTTCCATTTGTCTTTGGCGGGTGCCTTATGTCACCCGCCAGTATTGTGCATTTGTGCTGGCGGGTGACATAAGCACCCGCCAGCATTGTGCCCCCACCACTATGCTGGCGGGTGATAGTTACATGTGCCAGCAATCTATTTTTCATGTGTCAGCACACATCGTTTTTGGCCTAGTGCGACCCTCCTCTTCCTTTTACGGCGCGACAACCATCTCCTGCTCTCGCCTGAGACGAGTAGCCTAAGAATGATGTTCGCCGGTGGGGCGGAGCCTGCGAGGAGGCCAGGGATGATCCCCTCCCGCACCCCTGCCTTGCGCCGGCATCGCTTCATCCTTCCTCCAAGCCAGCGGCCACCGGCCACGCCTGCCCTCGCTCCACCTCCTCAGACCTCAGCCGCACAGAACGAGGCTGGTCGGACCCAGCAACAGGACTTGGCCGAACCGCGAGGGAGCAGAGATGCACACTATCCTCTCGTCAACCGTAGCAACAGCACACTCTCTCTCCTACGTGGAACCGACTCTCTGTCCTCTTCCCTCTCTTTATAAAGAGCATAACTACACCATTACAGTTGCCTGTAAGGAATCGGATGCTCGTTAGCCTAAGAGGGGGAGGGGGTGAATTAGGCAACTTAAAACCTTAACCTATGGCTTCACTAATTTTGCGCAAAGGTAAACTAGAACATACTATCTATATGTGCAACTACGGTTGTTCTAGTGTGAAACTCCCATCCCAAAAGAAGGTTTGCAACCTATAGCCAATCCTAGCATGATACTACTCTAGGAATGTAGAGACAAGCAAAGATTGCAATAGAGTAAATGCGAGAAACGTAAAGGGGGTGAGAGGAAGCAAACTCTTGACACGCGATTTATCCCGTGGTATCGGTAGGCACTAAGCCACCCCTAGTCCACGTTGTTGAAGCACTCACACAAGAGTATTGCTTCCTGGTCACCAAGTCTCTCCCAAGAGCACCAACTTGACTTGCCACAAAGGCTAGCCACTTAGGCACTTGTCAAGCTCCCTTGGTCACCTTGATGCCGCCTCCACTAAGGAGCTTCTCCACCAAGGAAGGGGGTCTCCACGTCCCCGCACAAAGTGTCCTCGCCGCTCCACACCAAGCCGGAGGGTCGATGACGATTGCCGGTGAGCCACTTAGGCCCCAAGGCTTCCGGCGAACCTTGTACAACTGGATTCACTCAAGAATCACCTCACAAGGTTGGCACAACCTTGCACTCACTCAGCTCTAAGCTAAGCCTAGCACTAAGCACATACACAAAGCATATGCAAGTCTAAGGATGAGCAATTAAGCACTTGGATGGATTGGATATGATCTTGAATGTGTCTTGAACTCCTCTGCACTTCCACACAATCCAGCCACCTAAAATGAGTGAGTGGAGGGGGTATAAATAGCCAAAGGCATCAAACTAGCCGTTGGCTAATGTCCACTGAAAAAGGTACCGTCGGATGATCCGACGCTATGCTTTTCCAGGGCGTCGGTTCATCCGGTGCCCCTCCCACGTCACGTAGCCGTTGAGGTTCTCGACACAACCGCTCCGACGCTACGTCGGATCATCCGGTGCCGAAGGCCTCACGTCCGGAGGTCGATCGTTAGCTTTCGACGGACCGTCGGATAGACCGACGCTATGCCTTGACCAAGGCGTCGGATCATCCGGTGCCGAAGGCTTCGTCTTGGCGCGTCTCTCGTCTTGATTCAAGGCGAGCGTCGGATAAACCGACGGGTTCCCCACTTAGACCGTCGGATCATCCGGTGCTCTTCGCCTTCCTTGCTCTTCCTCTGCAACTCGTCCGACGCTACTAAAAACGGACCGTCGGTTCATCCGACGGTACCTAGGGTTTGACCCTGTGTACCAACTCGTCCGACGATTGCACCGACGCTTGTATTTGAGGGACCGTCGGTTCATCCGACGGTGTCTTCTCTTTTCCTTTTCTTGCTCGGTTTTGACCCTTTGTTTTGGCATTTTTGCATGTGGTTTTCTTGCATCCTTGGGACCTAGAAATGTCTACAAAGACATGCTCAAACAATATGGTTAGTCCCAATGATCATGTTGTCATGAATCACCAAAATCAACCTCCGAACAAATGGCATATGAGGCCATGTTCGCTACAAAGATGAGATGCCAGCAGCCATGGGCGTGAAGGAGGATGTCATGGAGAGGGCGAGACGGAAGCAGCAGCAGGTGCGAAGCAAGTCGTGGGCGACAAGATGGTGGACAAGTACAAGGAGGTCAACTTGACGTACAAGCGCAGATGCCTCTTCCAGGACGGCTGATGGCCGTAACCCTGGCTCTACATGTTTTGGTAGAGATGCGCGGGAATGCTGGGGAATGCAGAGCGAGTTGCGCTTCTGGTTGATACTTGGATCCGTACTCTTGGCTACAGGGCATCCCTTGCCTCTTGGCATCACTACCGGAATCCATGGCTTTGCCAAGAGCTCGCGTCTCTGCCGAGAGTCAAACAAAAAACTCTCGGCAAAGAAGGCTTTGCCGAGAGCAAAAAGAAAAACTCTCGCCAAAGAAAAAACACTCATCAAAGTGGCTTCTTTGCCGAGAGCCTACTAAAAAACTCTCAGCAAAGAAATAAACACTCGGCACAGATTTCTTTGCCAAGAGCTAAATGACTAGTTCTCGGCAAAGAATTTCTTTGCCGAGTGCATTTTTTCTCTCGGCACAGAAATTTGAAAAAATCACTTTTTTACCTCAATTTTTTTTCTATCCTCAACATACACTTATACAAGTCTTATACTCGAATTTGGCACAATTCTACCTCTGTTTGCTATATTTAACAATTTTATATCGTTTTAGGCATGTTTTCGTATACGTCTGATATGAACTGCAAGTGCATGAAATCATAGAGTAAATTTGGTGGAAAAATGATATTCATGTTCATGAGATATCTATAAGACCATGTACATGAAATGAAGCTAAATTTTCGACATTTGGTTCTCTAATTATGATGAAGATCGTGAGATAGAACGGTTTAAATATTGTATAAAATTCAAATGAAGTTTGAAAAACACAAAATTTGTCAAGTACTCATGATATCATATGAGGAGGTTGTGAAAAAACTGAGAAAGTTTTGAACACCTAGACACGTACGTTGTTTATAAACTGGAACATCTCTCGGGAAGTTTCTAAGAATTTGAACTAATATGTCACTCGGTTTGGAGTCTAAAAGAAATTCAAATTTGAGTTTGAAGACAAAAACTTTTTATAAGTAATACACATTATAACCGGTGATATGTCAAATTTTGGAAAAAATCATTGATTTGCTATTTTTAATAATTAATTTGATTAAAATTGTCTCTTTGCCAAGAGCCAAGTTGTTAGGCTCTCGGCAAAGAAAATTTGGCCCACCACACCCCACCTCCGGCCCACTTGCAGCCCACCCGCCAGACGCCATATATAAACCGCCCCCACCCCCAAAACCCTAGGCCCCTTCCCTCCCTCCCCAGACGCCGCGCAGCCGCCTCCCTCCCCACTGCGCACGCCGCCGCCCTCCTCCCCCTCTCGCTCCCTCCGCCGGCATAGCCGCGCCGCCCCCCTCCCCCCCCCCCCCCTCCGCCGGCATGGCCGCGCCGCCCTCCTCCCCCCTCCGCCCCCTTCGCCGGCATAGCCGCGCCACCCCCCTCCGCGCGCCCCTCACCTCGTGGCGAGGAGCAGCCGGCGGGGCGAGGCGCGGTGGCGGCGGATCGGCCTCCCGACGCGACCTCCCTCCTCCCGGCGCGGCAGATCCTCCTCCCGACGCGGCTTTCTCTCGGCGCGGCGGATCTTCCTCTCGGCGCGGCGGCGGATCCTCTTCCCGACGCGGCTTCCTCTCGGCGTGGCGGCGGATCCAGGTTCACCCTCCCTCTCTCTGTGCAGGTGGAGGTGCAAGTGGTGGTGCTGGTGCCGGTGCCGGCGAGCGGTGGTGGGCGGTGGTGGTGGAGGTGCTGGTGCTGGCGGGCGGAGGTGGAGGTGCTACCGGGTGGAGGTGCGGGTGGCGGTGCGGGCGGTGGTGGGCGGTGGTGGCGGCGGCGGCGGCCGGCCGGCGGGGTCCGGGGTGGCCGGCCGGTGGGCCCGCTGGCCGGCGGATCTATTTTTTTGTTTTTGAAAATGCCCTCTGCCGAGAGCTAGCTAGCCTCACGGCACATCTTTCCCCGGAGGATTCCCTTTGGCTCTCGGCAGTGGGCTCTTTGCCGGCCCAGCCGTGCCATATGGCCTCTGCCGAGAGCTCCCTCTCGGCACAGGATGTGCTGAGAGTATTGGGGCCTGTGCCGAGAGGAGCTTGCTCTTAGCAAAGCCCCAGATTCCGGTAGTGCATGGGCACTATTGGTGCAACGAGCTCTTAAAGATAGCTTTAATTTGATATTCCAATGTTTTTCTTTCCAAAAATCCATGGACCAATCCTAATGAGCATAGCGCCCTAGGTTTGTGATGTTTGCATCAATTGAAGTTGTGTTCTTGGAAAACGAAACATTTTGCAAAATATATTGTTGCTAATACCATTTTTATTTGTTGCAACCTTGGTTTCAAAATGACGTTTTTATCATTTTAAATGTTTTGCTGCTGTTGTATTCACATGGTTAAGTGATACATCTTCATAAGGTTGAATATCAAACCACTTTAGAACATTGGCAAGTTGGATCCTTACAATTTTTTCTCTGCATTTTTCAGATATAAAAATGTTGCAATAAAGCATCTATGTCTCCTTTGTCTTCTCATTATAATAAAATAAATCGTGAAGTTATTGTAAAGTAATGAATAAACAATACGCAGTTGGATTATCTTGAAGTTCCTCATACTGGAAACTCTTTGGAGTTTGGAGGATTCAGATTCAGACAAGGCAGCACATAGTCATGACATGACACGCTCAAACAGTTTTCCTTCACCAGTCAATCACAGCACCAAAAAAACTACTACATGTGATTCAATCCATCTACTTGACATCAACATACATAAAATCCTCTTCTACTGCACACATCATCTGGACAACATAGTCGTTCTTGCAGATAAGCCATGCATTGGTCAGAGAATGTTCTCCTCGAATCACCTTCTCAAACTCACTGCCTCCCCCATGGAATTCCTTTGAAGTTGGATGTACAACCCTTGCTCCATTAGCCTCACAATACAGGCACCGGACATGCTCTGTTGACATACATACAAAGATGATCAGAAATATCAAATGACAGAACAATATCCTAAGATATTCTAGTTGTTCTGTTTAAATTTATTATCATAATATATACATGGAACCCACATTCATGGCCATGGCCTACCATAATGAAGGGTGTTGGTATATTGCCTACAGTTTTGTTCCATTAACATATGAGTTTAGTTGAGGAAAGTTCGCTCCTTAAACCTAGGTGGTACAAAGAACAAAGAACCTACAGTGCTCTGATTGTGGTGTGAGGGAAAATCTATCAAATGAGTCCTAAGTTTTATCTATCTCCCCTCATCCTCAGAGATACAATGACACCTTCACAGGATAAAGAACCTTACGGTGCTCCACTGGTATGAGGTAAAAATAATTCACCCTTCTAGTTCAGATTCGTTGGAAATTTAATAATCAGCAGTTCAATAAGACCTTGCACACAATCACATTCTTGCCCAACAAGCGAGATTAGATGAGATTGCAAAGTTGCAGTAATGGACGTAATTGTGTTCTCCACTAGAACTTTGTATAATCCATAGTTGAGATAATTGGCAGTTTGGCACCATATAAGGGATGAGGTAAGAAGCATACAGGGAATTCCTCCTACTTAAGTCGCCACAGGGCAGTGTTATATAGTATAAACTAATTCTCTAGTGTGCATTGTTTGTAGGGCAATTGTGAGTAAAAGGTGACTTTGTTTACCCGTTGTTGGCTTTTAGTTTGAATATTTTTTCTTCCACAGATATACTGAGCAGCATAAAAAAATAGGAGTATTTTTACAATGATCCTCCACTCCTTTTTAATTTCATTGTATGATTTTCCCAAGTTCCCTAGTTGGAAAACTCTAAAACATGTTTACAAAAATACAACACTGATGTTTGCAACTATTAAAAAGAAAATGGAGTATTGTGCAGAATAAGAACAATGTACGTACCAGTAAAAGGTGCTGACTTATGCACAGGGCAGCACAGCAGGGGTGCAGTATCCTCCTTTTCATTATCAAATTCAGCAAAGAAGAGTATCGGGTCGGAGTCACCGGACAAAGAACCCTTCCGAGTGGCCAAGAAGTTGACATGAGAGTAACGGTACTTGTAGGGGGAAAAGGACAGTGAATCGGCAACATCATCACAATACTCCGGGCCTACATCCTCATTCACACAGGAGATAATATGAAGATCATATGTGGGTTTCTACAAAACAAAACAAAACAAAACAAAACAGGGTAAATAGTCAAACATTTAATTGTGCAGCAAGAAGGAAAAATCATCAGTTGTAATGAAAAACAAAAGTTAACCAACCCCATCTTGCAGCAGGTGCTTGTTCAATGCAGCTTTCACCTTTCTGGATATTCTTCTCTGCTGAGCCTCAGAGCGCATCTTTCCAGCTTTGACAGGATAGTAGGAGTCGCATATTCGTTCAGGAGTTGGTGGTTGTTCCGGCGACAAAAAATAGGACCAACGGTGCACATCTTCAGAGGTAAGCTGGTCCGTAACCGGAAGAACCTTCCATGAAGTGAGGAATTTAGCCTGCTCCTCAGGGTTGGGATGCCATGCTGCAGTGGCTGCAGCCATGTAAGCCTCTTTGACGCCAGCACATGGGTTTTGCTCCTCCACCTTTCTAATTACATCATCATAGAGGCTGCCAATGTGTGGAACATGACAGGCTAAACAGTGACACGGGTGATGTTCTGCCTTGACAGTCAGGAGTTTGCGATCGGCAAGGAACAAATTACCACGTGCAGCAATCAGGCATTGCACAACCTGGTGGTTGGACAGATCATGGTAACGCGTCTGGAGGAAGGAGACAAGCCCATAGAAGGAGCGGCTTTCCAGGCGGGTGAGGCTCTTTGGGCCGATCACATCAAGCACTGGGATTTTGGCTGCAGGGAAGTTGGCGTGGTACCAGATGGTGTTATTGATGATGTTTGAGACAGGGTCCATGGGACCATAGCAGTAACCGGCCCTGAGCAGGCTGCGGTGGAGTTGAGAACGCAGCTCGCTGCGCGGTAGCATGGCCAGCACCTGCAGGTAGAACCCGTGGATTGTGTCAAGAAGCACCATCTGCAAAGATCGGGTGTGCTGATATGGCATGTTGGCAATGCTGTTATTGTGCAGTGGCCGGGAAGCAGCAAGATCCCAAGATATGGCAAGGTTCGGAACCACGGGGTCATCTGTCATTGTTTCCAAAAGCTCCAAGTTCTGTAGCGGAGAGTGGTGCTGAACCTCCGAGAGTAAAGAGAGGGCTTGGTGCAGACGGGAGGATAGCGACATCCAGACATGGAGCAGATGCTTGGGTTGGGGGTGCTTGGCGATCTGCGCAGCGAGCGTGAGGGCGGCCTCGAAGGCGGGTGCCGACGCGGGGGAATTGAGAGAGAAGCGCGCCATCATGCCGCGGTCGGCGACGATGAAACGCGCGGCAGCGAGGAGGTCGGCGTCGGCGAGGAGCAGGTAGCGCACGGCTTCCCACTCTTCGAGGTAGGGGAAGAAGTAGATTAGGAAGGCGATCAAACCCCGGAGCGAGCACCGACTCCTCTCAACCAGGCTCTCGTCGATGGCGGCGCCGGACAATACCCTGCCCCCATGGTCCGGACAGCTGTTGGGGGCGCAGATAGCGTTGGTCATGATGTTGGAGACGGGATCGAGGAGGCCGATGCAGACGCCGGCGTCGAGGAAGCGCGAAAGCGTGGCGGGCCTAGCCCGGACGGCGAGGCGGTCCCGCGCCTCCGCGTAAAAAGAATCGATCTTGGAGAGGAGGCGCGACGACGCGTCCGCGTGCTCCTTCCCGGAGGGCATGTACCGACGCTGCGGCCGAGCCACGCGACTAAGGCTGCTGCCCACGCCGGATCCCATGGCCGCCGGCGATGGGGTTGGGGTTTGGGAGGGGAACGGGGATTCGAAATCCTCCATCGATTTGGGTGGGGATCTCCAATTCGTGTGCTGCGGGCGGCGGCGGCACGGACTGGTGGAGAAAGAGGAGTCGGCTCGGCTCCTCTGATCTGACGGGGAAAGGAAAGGAAAGGAAGGAAGGATAATAATGTGGGCTGGGAAAATCGAACTCCACATCGGCCTGTTTGGGCCGGCCCATCTAGGTCGCAGGCCGACAGGAAACGCCCCGCGGCGCGCGCCCGCTTTCCATTTGCCCTCTGTCTGACGCGTCGGCCCCACCCGTCATATCCGTCTTGCTCCTCTGGCCATCCCAAAAATAGCCGTCTGACGCCGCATCCGTGGCCACGAGCCCGTGACAGCATCCGGCGGACGCGAATTGGATCTCATCGCCCCAGTTCAGTGCGGCCGCCCGAGCTCGGGTTGGAGTCCGGGAACCCTAGCCCGCCTCCTTACAGCAGTATAAATAAATGGGTCGGGAGCTACTCCGACCCTCTCTTTCTCTGTGTCCTGCTCGTTTCAAGTGGGACCCACCCGTGGAGCAACCCGATCTCCCCTGCTCCGGTGAGAATCGCCGCTGATCCACCGCCACTACTCCATTGACCCTAAGTACCGCATTATTGCTCCTCCACTCCGCCTCGTGCTAACCATGCCATTCCTTTTCTTTTCTTTTCTTTTCTTTTCTTTTCTTACTTCTCTGAGCAGAAACACGAGGCCAGAGCACCTGGAGGAGAGTATCGCCGACGACGACGGTGAGACCCATTCTCTGTTTTCTCTTCTTTGGGTGAGCTTGCCGTCGGTCGCGGTCCTCTACTTGATCTCACACCGCAGTAGCTTAGGTTGACGTAGACAAGGAACTAACACCCTAGCAGCCGAGAGCTCGCTCGCGAAGAGGAACCCGTACAGTACAGGCCACCGCCAAGAACTCTTCACCACCCTCGTCAAGTCGTCATTCGTCAACTTTTCCTCCTCTCTGAACCGCGGTATTTTTATAATAGGGTAATACACCACACACCACCTTTCCGAATTAATTGAAGCGCCAGCTAGCTGCTAGAGCTAGCCGTACGTCGCTCTTGGCACTCTGCATTCTTCTCGTGTACGTACATCTATCTAAGGAGGATCTTGTCAATAATAATCACGTAGGATGTTTGACACCAATTAGAAGTATTAAACATAGATTAATTACATATGGAGTCTACTTTTCGAAATGAATATATTAAATGTTCATAATTCTTGAATACAGTGGTTACAATAAACATATGCTATAATTAATAATTAAATAAATGATTAGGCTCCATCCATGTTTTGTAATTAACTTTTATGATAACCCTCCTAATTAGCATTCAATATTAGAAGTGCTAAATTTTAGCAGCCACATCCAAACGCATGCTAGGGTATTCATGTGTGAGATCTATTCCAACTCATCATAGCCAAATCAGAGAGGCGCTGGTGCGTGCGTGAAGTGGCCTTACAATAGTAGGACATATATATAATGATCTTAACATTAAAAAAACACACACATTATATGCCGGCGCAGAGACCCTTTGTATCTTCAGAGCCATCTATTATATGTTTACAGGAATGAAATGCATATGGAGTGTGCTATCCACCCATGACCAATGAAAATTATATTCCCTCTCCGTGCACACAGTAAATTGGCAGCTGTTCGTTGATTTCAAATAAATTAGCTTATACTTGAGGACCCATATATTATTGGTTGCTCAAGCTCCACCAATCCACGCGTCTTTAGACTTTGAAACTTACACATTATATTGGGGTCCATGAGCAAGTCGAAAATGTATCTTGGTAACCTTTAGTGTCCAGATATACTCCTACAATTTTGATTTGTCATCAGCACAGAATGAATTACATCTCCACATTGACATGTGCATTCTGAATGTTCATACTTTTATAGACCCCGCCGAATGACACTTCATTATAAGTTTCAAGTACCACCTGATTTCACTGTAATAATATATATTTGGCAAAAACTTAACGAGACTTGATCCCACTCATAGTCAAGCTCCGTGTTTTCACTTTCCAGTGCTCCATGGGGGATCCGCCTTCTGGATCAGGTAATGGTATGTTTCTTCTTCTCCTTCAATTCCTTTCGACTCAACCTAAGTAATGCATGCTGCAATATCGAATGCATATATTAATTAATTTCGACTCTGCATGATTTCCACACAATTTCGTGTTAATAAACTTTGTGCTGCAACATCCATCCATCAATAACAAGGTGGCATTGTAAATAAAAAAGAAATAGGGGCACTACGAACATGTAGCTTGATATGTACGTAGCTACCCTATTCTTCCTTCCTTAACTTTCTGAATGTATGTAGCTGTTGGAAATATGCCCTAGAGTCAACTGGATTTGATCCACTAGTGGGCTCAGATGGATTTGATCCATTATGGTGTAAAAGTCCTAATGGGCCACAAATGTTGTAAAGCCCATTAGTATTGGAAGGGGTACACCATCTATTAGTCCCGTATTGCTAATGGACGATGGTGTGGGGGGTTTTCCTCCCAATAAATATGGACCACACCCCTCCTGAAAAGGCACAACTTTCTCAAGTAGCAGCCGCGCTGCCAACGCTCCCTCCTCGTCGCACTCACGGACCTAGCAGTCCGGCATGCGTCGCTTCCTTCTCCGTACGTGTGGATACCTTGGAGGTGCTACATCTGGAGCACTCGGATCGGACGAGCCGCACGTGCAACTCAAGAAGGACGTGAGCAACTGCACTGCCTGCTACCCTCGACGCGTTCGTCTACATCGAGACGGTTCCGCTGCATCTGCGCGTCTAGTGGTAATCCCGTGATCTCGACGCCAGCGATTCTCGTTTTACGGGGAAAATTTTGTTTTGCGCTAGCGTAGCCACCCCGTTCCCTTCAGTGGTATCAGAGCCGTAGCTGCTAAGTTTTAGATTCGGGATGTGTGCATATGGAGATATGCAGATGTAGATCAAAGTTTTGATCGGCTTCGTGTTCTTGACGTGATGGTCGTGTAACGAATTACTCCTACCGGTCGAAATTCCGCCATCGGAGTTAAGTGATACACGTAAACCCAGCCACAACGAGAAGGAGATCAATTGGATTGGTCGAATCGAAGTTAGGTCAAGTGCCAGGCGCATGGGATGCGTGGCGGTGGCAGATTGGATCTCTACCGGCCCGGGAAAAACCAGAAAACATGTTGTTCGGTAAAACAGCCATAACTTTTCGTGGTTAACTCGGATGAAGAAGTTTTCTATATGAAAATTGATCTACCGAAAATTTTACACATGTAATTAACCAGCTTTGCTGGTCGCGGCGAAATTAGTTTTGCGAAATTCGGCTTGCAAGATGGGTTTTCGGGCGTTTTAAGTTTGGACGTCGGAATTGCGATAATCTTTTTGCAGGTTTTGTGATCGGTATGGCCTATATGTGTATGTGATGCATGTGTGTAATTTATTCGTGACCTGCGTGTCACGTGTACGGCAATACGGCTGGAGCCATGTGTATTGTCAAAATTAATGTAATGGTCTGCGTACCAATTTGTGATGATCTAATACGCGATTGTGTAACTTTCATTACTAGCACGCGTTAGATAGTTCTTGGAGGACTCATCACATGGAGGATGGCACACACAGATCATGGAGATGGAGATCAACATGATGTACAGGTCAATGGAGATGGAGATCACCATGCGACAATAGGCCATACCGTGTTACAACTGTGTGAATGTCGTTCTTATTGTTCTACTTTTACATGCGACAATGTTATTTTCTTGCGTGTGATGTTACGAGTAGAACGATCCCTTTGGAATTTTAAGTTAACATGCCCTCCCAACACTTGCCAACGTCCCACGTCTCGTACAATTAGTGGTGGGTCTATGAAATTAGGGTGCCACTAGTTTTCCTTGACTAGACGGGTTTGTATCGGATACTTACACGCATAAGTGTTGGTTTACTTATCAAAGTCATCTTAACGGTTAAGGACTTTGGGGCATAAAGGTTGGGAGCCTAGACATAGAGATGTCACCCAACAACAGGAGTCATATGTGATATGATTAGCAAAGAGTTGCTTACCGATCTACCTTGTTTACTAGCGGTGACGCAAAAGCTCACTAGTAGACTTGTTAGTTGTGGATTCTGAATCACTAAGTATCAATGTGGGGATATTGATTTTAGTGGGAGTAAATTTTATTTTACTCCGTCATGGATATATTGTCTTAGTGTTTTGCATTTATTATTTCGTTGTAGATTAAAGGCACCTAGCAACACCACATCGTTTACCTTGCATTCGGTCCTTGAGAAGGACAAGTTGATCGGAACAAACTTTACAAATTGGATTCGTAATCTGAGAATTGTTCTCAGAGCTGAGAAAAGAGAAGGAGTTCTAGGCACCCCCTTACCAATAGATGATGACGTTAAGAAAAGCACGGGCAGTAGTCATGTGATGGCGATCCAAAACAAACGAATCTCTAAAAGGAAGGGCAATTCTTGGAAGAAGAAAGGTAAGGCCAAGGATAAGATCCCAATGCAAAACCAGGCGCCCAAGGCTAGTCCAGCTGCCAAGGCTGAATATTTTCATTGTAAGAAAATCGGTCACTGGAAAAGAAATTGTAAGTTGTACTTAGCTTCTATGAAAAGCAATGGAAGTAAGGGTACTTCCACTTTAGGTACACTTAATGTTTATGTTACATATATTTTCCTCGCTGATTCTTATACTAATTCTTGGGTATTTGATACCGGATCGGTTGCTCATATTTGCAACTCGATGCAAGGAATGATAAGAAGTAGAAGCATGGAGAAGTTGATTTCCGCGTAGGCAATAATGCAAGAGTTGTCGCATTGAGCGTCGGAACGATGCAACTACACCTCCCGTCGGGATTTATTATGGAGTTGAATAATTGTTATTTTGTTCCTAGTTTGAGTCGAAACATTTTATCCCCTTCATGTTTGATGAAGGATGGTTATTCATTTGCGAGTGAAAACAATGGTTGTGTGATCTCTAAGGATAATATGTTTGTGGCTTGTGCATCCATTGTGAATGGCTTATTTGTTTTAAATCTTGATGATTCACCTATCTGTAACATAAGTGCTAAAAGGTCTCGACCTAATGATTTAAGTCCTACCTACATATGGCATTGTCGTTTGGGTCACATCAGTGAAAAGCACATGAAGAAGCTCCATAACGATGGACTTTTAACTTCGTTTGATTTTGAATCCTACGAGACATGTGAAGCTTGTTTGCTTGACAAGATGACCAAGATGACTTACTTGGAACTCATACATACGGATGTGTGCGGACCAATGAGTACGACAGCTAGAGGTGGATACCAATACTTCATAACGTTCACTGATGATTTAAGTAGATATGGTTATGTCTATTTAATGAAGCACAAGTCTGAAACTTTTGAAAAGTTCAAATAATTTCAGAGTGAAGTAGAAAATCAACGTGGCAAGAAAATCAAGACCTTGCGTTCTGATTGTGGAGGTGAGTATTTGAGCCATGAGTTTAGCAGTCATCTAAAGAGTTGCGGAATTGTTCCACAACTTACGCCACCTGGAACACCTCAAAGAAACGGTGTATCCGAGTGACGTAATCGAACCTTGTTGGACATGGTCCGATCAATGATGAACCAGTCGGACCTACCATTGTCATTTTGGGGTTATGCTCTAGAAACCGCAGCTTTCACTTTAAATAGGGTACCTTCTAAGTCCGTAGTTAAGACACCATATGAGATGTGGACCGGTAAGACTCCCGCTTGTCTTTTCGAAAATTTGGGGTTGTGAGGTTTATGTGAAGAAACTTCAATCAGATAAATTAACACCTAAATCGGACAAGTGCATATTCGTGGGATATCCAAAGGAAACCTTGGGATATAATTTCTACAACCGGTCAGAAGGCAAAGTGTTTGTCGCTCGGAACGGTGTTTTCTTAGATAAAGAGTTTCTTAAAAGAGAAAAATGTAGACAGAAGGTGTATCTTGAAGAAGTTCAAGATGAGCCGCTTGGGAAAGATTTCACAAGTGATGCTAATGTAGCTGAACGAGTTGAGATGCCCGTGGCAAGAGAAGCACCAACACAACCATGAAGGTCTGAAAGGGCACGTCGCGCAACTGATAAGCTCAATCTCATGATCGCGGGAGAGCGCGACATATTGTTGTTAGACAATGATGAACCTATGACATATGCGGAAGCAATGATGGACCCAGATTCCGAGAAATGGCAAAGTGCCATGAGATCCGAAATAGATTCCATGGATAACAATCAAGTTTGGAACTTGGTTGACCCGCCAGATGGTGTTAAACCCATAGAGTGCAAATGTATCTATAAGAAGAAGAGGGACATGGATGGAAATGTTCACATCCATAAAGCTCGACTTGTTGCAAAAGGTTTTCGACAAGTTCAAGGAGTTGACTACGACGAGACACTCTCACCCGTAGCGATGCTTAAATCTATTCGGATCATTCTAGCTATAGCTGCATATTTCGATTATGAGATATGGCAGATGGATGTCAAAACAGCCTTTCCTAAATGGAAATCGATCGAGGATGTGTATATGACACAACGTGAGGGATTTGTTGATCCAACCAATGCTGGGAAGGTGTGCAAACTTCAAAAATCCATTTATGGATTGAAGCAAGCATCTCGGAGTTGGAACCTTCGCTTTGATGAGGTGGTAAAAGGGTTTGGCTTCATTCGTAGTGAAGAAGAGCCTTGTGTTTACAAGAAGGCAAGTGGGAGCTCGTAGTATTTCTAATCTTATATGTGGATGACATATTACTGATTGGAAATGACATTCCTATGCTTGAGGCCGCTAAGACCTCATTAAAAAATAGTTTTTCTATGAAGGACTTAGGTGAGGCGGCATACATTTTGGGCATCAAAATCTATAGAGATAGATCAAAAAGGCTTATAGGATTAAGCCAAGACACTTACATTGATAAAGTGTTGAAAAGGTTCAACATGGAAGAGGCGAAGAAAGGGTTCTTGCCTATGTCACATGGCATACATCTTAGCAAGACTCAGTGTCCTTCGACAACTGATGAGCGGGAACTCATGAGTAGAATACCGTATGCTTTGTCCATCGAATCTATTATGTATGCAATGATATGTACACGTCCAAATATTTCGTATGCACACAGTGTTACAAGCAGATACCAATCTGATCCAGGTGAGGGTCACTGGACAGCGGTTAAAAATGTTTTTAAGTACTTAAGAAGGACTAAATGCATGTTCCTAGTCTATGGTAGTGAGGAGGAGCTCGTTGTAATGGGTTACACCGATGCTAGTTTCCAAACTGACCAAGACGATTCAAAGTCGCTATCAGGATACGTATTTACGATAAACGGTGGAGCTGTGAGCTGGAAGAGTTCCAAGCAGGAGACAAGTGGTCGATTCTACAACGAAGCCGAGTACATCGCGGCTTCGGAAGCCGCAAAGGAGGGTGTTTGGATAAGGAAGTTCCTTTCTGAACTTGGTGTGTTTCCGAGTGTCTCTAGCCCATTGGATCTTTATTGTGACAACAATGGGGCTATTGCGCAAGCAAAGGAGCCAAGGAACCACCAAAAGAATAAACATGTACTACGGAAATTTCATCTGATACGAGAGATCGTTAGACGAGGTGATATCAAGATATGCAAAGTACACACGGATTTGAATGTTTCAGATCCTTTGACAAAACCCCTTCCACAGCCTAAGCATGAGGCGCACATGAGAGCTATGGGTATTAGATATATTCTAGATTAGCTCAAGTGCAAGTGGAAGAATGTTAGAAATATGTCCTATAAGGAATTATAGAGATGATTACATTTCATTATATCCATGTCACTTGGTTCTTTTATTGAATATCCATGAAAGGCGACTTGTATTTGATTGGCAATTATGTGAATTGTTTGTGAAACTCTTTTACTTGTATGGTTATTCAAAAGTTGTCCCTAGTATGAGTTAATGACTAGCACATGAATTAGTTGATGACTATGTTTCACAAGTCATGAACATGGAGATGTATAACTAATAATGTGGGCACATGTATGACATGGGGCTGGACTGACTCAATTTGAGACCTTGTTCTCTGTTTAGACAACGTATACGCTATGTCCTTAGACTTGAGATTGTCGCATGTACTCAAGATGTGAATTGACCTACTTAGGGGCCATCAACCGCTACTCCGAATCGGGTAGTCATAAAGATGACTTTCGGGTTTGTCGGAAGCATGCCGTGTGAGGCATGGTCAATCAAGATAGAATTTGCCCCTCTACTTGAGAGAGATATCTCTCGGGCCCCTCGAGTGATCGGATCAAGAAATGCATGGCCGTGCCGGGTTAAGGGTTAACCCCCTTTTGATGATCCGAATCACAGGTGTCGAGAAAGAGAGGTCGGCTTGGAGCTAGACCAAATATCGTGAGGCAAAGGGAATAGCATGTATGAATTGTTGTGATGGTTTGTCCGATAAGATCTTTACGTATGCATAGGAGTTGACACGTCTTGCTAGAGGCCGCTATCAACTATTGATCGAGTAATGTACTCGGGTCAAGTTTATGTGTATTTGAACCTATAGGGTCACACACTTAAGGGGTTGGAAGTCGAATGAGGATGAATATACTTGCATAGTTGACTCTAGTGCAAGTGGGAGACTCGTTGGAAATATGCCCTAGAGTCAATCGGATTTGATCCACTAGTGGGCTCGGATGGATTTGATCCATTATGGTGTAAAAGTCCTAATGGGCCACAAATGTTGTAAAGCCCATTAGTATTGGAAGGGGTACACCATCTATTAGTCCCGTATTGCTAATGGACGATGGTGTGGGGGGTTTTCCTCCCAATAAATATGGACCACACCCCTCCTGAAAAGGCACAACTTTCTCAAGTAGCAGCCGCGCTGCCAACGCTCCCTCCTCGTCGCACTCACGGACCTAGCAGGGCCCGCATGCGTCGCTTCCTTCTCCGTACGTGTGGATACCTTGGAGGTGCTACATCCGGGAGCACTCGGATCGGACGAGCCGCACGTGCAACTCAAGAAGGACGTGAGCAACTGCACTGCCTGCTACCCTCGACGCGTTCGTCTACATCGAGACGGTTCCGCTGCATCTGCGCGTCTAGTGGTAATCCCGTGATCTTTGACAGCAGCAGTTCCTGTTTTATGGGGAAAATTTTGTTTTGCGCTAGCGTAGCCACCCCGTTCCCTTCAGTAGCTTTCAAGTGGATACGACACTGATGATTGTTACTAACATTTTAAGCAAAAAAAGGATTTTAGATATAGCACTACAAACCGGTTATTGCACTTCCAATGTATCTGCCTTCTTGCTCTATGCCATGTACTCTGCTAGTTATTTCCTGCAATGCTTATGATTGCTTCGGTGGGAAACAACGGTATTGTGCAAATTTGAATATACATGCATATATATATGCACTTATGTAAATCCACCAAACCTGAAACCCCAAGCACTTGCGTGGGTGTTCCTCAGAATTATTCAGGTGAACCTTTAGGAATTAATTTTACTGTTCCAGTAGAAGACCATTACACGTTTTGACGAGGCAAAATCTCAAACATTATTAATTTTGTAGACATATAGATTGGTCAATATAATGGTATTTATATGCATAGGCGGAAAGGAAAACAAAGGGAAGGATCAGGAGCAGTACGTGGATCCTTTGCCAGGGGAAGAGGGCGATGATGAGTATGATTCTAATGAGGAAGAGAGGGAGGGAGAGGACGAAGGTGATGCTTCTAATGAGGAAGGGAGCGAGGAAGAGGATGACGAAGATGATTCCGATGGGGAATGGAGTGAAGACGGTCAGGTGTACATGGAAGAGAGTGACGAAGAAAGCGATGAAGAGGGTATAGGTAATCACGACATATCTCATTACTATATATGCGCTCTACATATTTCTTTGTTTGTTCTTTGGATGGTATATGTACGGTAGACCGTACATTCGTTCTGAAACCACTTAATTTAGAATTGGGATTTTATGTTTCTACTGTTCATAGGTTTTGACATCACAGATGTCAAAGTTGAGGATGAAGAGGAACGTAGCAACAGCCCGTTCCCTAGTGACAGCCCCATCTCACCATCACCACGTCATTCTCCGTCAACACCCGAGCAACCCAGTTCCTCTAATTAACCAATGACAGTCCACTTGTGGAACCGAGTTCAGATAAATTATGAATTCATAGTTTCTAACTAATATGCGAAGTATTGTGTATTGATGCAGGTACCCCTTATTATGTATTGTGCATGTATGCATTGTACTTGTGTGATGTACATGTCACAAACAGTAACATGTACGTGTGCATGCATACAATTCTTTCCTTAATTAGCTCATATACATGCTCCACTGCATGCATGTATTTCCATCGGATTTATAAATGTTCAGCAAGAGACTTGTGATGTGTTGGCGAGCATATGCTTGTTTTTAATACTCCGCAATCTTATTGGCAGGGCCGTCCCGGCAAAATCCGAGGCCCTGTTCAAAATTTCAAAATGAGGGTTAGTAAATTAATAATGTATATAGATTGTAATATATTAGGTAGCAATCAGATATATCAAGAATATGGTTGACTATTTGACAAACCATTTTAGCGCCATTTAAACTAAAATATTAACCTTTTTGGAAATGATTGCATCTCATCTCATGAAACTGATCCAAATATATCAAAAGTTGGTAAATTTATGAAAAACACACAGTTGTATTGTCTTCTACAAACAAGAATAGGAAAATGTTATTGTGTTGTTATTAACATGAGCTATCCACCTGATAAAATCAAACTGTGAAAGTATCACACGGTACCCGGAAGTACCAATAGATAGTACTAGGCTGACGAAGTCAAGGTGTTTCATTGTTTCAAATTGAGTAGTCAAACATGAATCGAAAGTCGACAAATTTTGGGACGGAGGGAATATAAGTGTAAAGACAAGTTTCACCAACTAGCCGTCACATCAATCTCCGAACACCAACAAGGAGTATTAAATGTGGATTAATGACAAAATTCATTCCACAACCCCTACCTTAATTTTCGAGACGAATCTAACGAGCCTACTTATGACACATGATTAGACAACATTGTGCTACAATAACCAATCTCTAATGATGAATTAATTAGGCTTAATGGATTTATCTCGCAATTTTCGGTTCATTTGTGTAATTATTTTTGTAACTAGTCTACGTTTAATAGTCCTAATAGACCTTGTAAGAGGACCCAAATTAAAATTTCACTACTCTAACTAAACGGGACCTTCAGTATCAGGAAGAGAGGGATACATTACAAAGCAAGAGAGAGAATTTGTTCACGAAATGGTTACAAGACTCCAACAGGATTTTACGAAAGAGTGATTAATTTTTTCTACCACCATCTAGCTAAGCACTAGCACTATTATTGGAGTTTAAATTTGAGGCCCTTTGCATTTGGAGGCCCTGTCCGGCCGCACCGGTTGCACATGCCCAGGGACGGGCCTGCTTATTGGTCATATATGCTTGCATTGTACTCCCTCCACTCAAATTGCTTATTATTGTTTTTGACTTTTTTAGCCTTTCTTATGTACCTAAACATATATTTATGTCTAGATACATAACAAAAAGTAGAAAAACGAAAAGGATAAGTAATTTGGGACGGAGGGAATAAATTCTTGTTTTCCGTTTGTCTAAGTTTTTTTGACTGATTTCTTCATCATTTTAAAGTTTTTTCCCTTTTTCTCCAATTGTACGTAGGCTGAAAAAATATGTTTTTTTAAGAAAATGGAATTATCTCCGGCCTCTGCAACCGCACACAACCAAGTTGTTACAACAAATTCAACTCAAAAGTTGAATCATTGAAATAAAAATAAAAGTTCACTAAAAAGGGAAAAATTACAAGCAAAATCTATTATTGCTTCTCCATTCGTTCTTAGCAAAGATATCCAATGCATCGACATCCAACACCTTGCTTGCCATCCGAATTGTGTCTTCACACTGCAGCAGTGACAAAAACCATAGTCAATAGGCTCCTCTGAAAACCGCCTGCATAGAACAGGTGAACTTTTTCTCAAAAATTATGTCATTTCGAGTACACCAAATCACGCACATAAGAGTAGCAACCCCAACAAAGATCGAACGTCTTGTTTTAATATCAATGCATGTTAACCAATTCCGAAACATATGATTTATGGACCTAGGTGGGTTTAACCCAGTAGCAACATAAACGATCCTCCAAATAACTTTTGCATGCTGACAATCAAAAAATAGAAGTTTGATTGTCTCATTCCTATCACAAAAGCAACATTGGTCACAAATCTCTCTATAATGAAATATATAAAAAATATATTGCAACATTGGTCACAAACCTCTATAATGGGCCGACCTGCGTGGAAATCTCTACTCCTAAAAAGAATGAAGTGGAGAAAAAAACCTGATACGTAAATGTGCCTCCGCTCTGATTCTGCCCCCGCACGCGAGTCTGCTCCTCTCGGCAGTTCTGCCCTCGGGGTCTGTCATTTTTTCCTTCCGTTTTTACCCCCAACCTGCGACGTCCGCCCCCCATGGCCCCATCCCTCCGCGCCCACCGTCGCCCCCCATCTCGCCGCTGCATCCAGCTCCTCCTCCCTCCACCACTCGGTGGCCCCGCGACGCCTGCCCCCCATCCCTCCGCGCCCGCCATCGCCCCCCATCTCGCTGCCGCCTCCATCTCTTCCTCCCTCCACCTCCGGTGGCGCGTCTCCGCGCGCCTCCCTCGACCTCCCTCCACACGCTGCCTCCATGCCCTCTGCACGCCACCTCCGCACCCATCCCATCGTCCACCTCCCCCTCTGCACGCCGCCACCGCTCCCCTCCTCCTCCTTGTGTCGCAACCTCCCCCGACCTTCTGACTCACACCCCTGTGTCCAATCAATCCAACCCTAACACGTCGCTCCCACCCGCCACCACCGCCGCCTTCACACCGCCGGGGTCGCGCCGCGCCAGAGCCACAGCCTCCCCATCTCCCGCCGCCGCTACCACTGCCTTTGATTTCCATCCCCGTGGCCTGCGCGTAGAAGCCGCCGGAGCCCTCCTTTGCGACCCTCCGCTCCATCCTCAAGCACTAGACGTCGTTCACGGGGGAGGGACACATCCAAATCTATCAGGTGCCGTCCACGGGTGAGAAACCTTCAGCCCGACGCGCCACTGGCTCCCTCGCCATCTCCTCGGTTCGGGCGCGCACCACCACATGATGCAGTGGCGACAACCTTCGCGTGCCTACACATGTCTGTGCCGTCAGCCTTGGTGTTGCTCGACGCGCCACCGGCTCCCTCTCCATCTCCTCAGTTCGGGTGTGCACCACCACTCGACGCAGTGTCGACAACCACCGCGTGCCCGCCCAAGTTCGTGCCGTCACCACTCGATGCAGTGGTGACAACCACCGCGTGCCCGCATATATTTGTGCCGTCAGCATTGGTGTTGGTCGCGACAGTGCACATTAGGTGATTCGAGACCTTTCATTTGAATTGGTCTAACAATCTCCTCTTTCCTAGGGAAATCAATACGTTTTTGATTGTCAAATCGAGGATTGTTTATCATCTGAACTACCTGTCTGTTACATTGCTCTGCACTCCCTGTTGTCACGAACTACACAGATTTTCTCATTTCTTCGTATATTATCATTGAATTTAAATAGCTTTGATGCATGCTTCTGCTCAGCAGATAGTTATCTGTGTCGGTGCGGAATTTGGTCCCGACACTAACCAGTAGATAACGCCTAGGTCTATCCCTCAATGGTCGATGCTAAGCAACTAATGACACAAGATTTTATCCTGGTTCCGGCCGAGGGGGCCGTACGTCCACGGGGGGGGAGTGCTCGTGGCACTATATTGCTCGGCACCGGGGTGCTTGTAGTGGGGCAAATACAAGCAAGGCGGGAGAGGAATCGTGGCTTCCAAGTCCCTGGGTGAGTGGCTGGAGATGTTGTGGGAGAATAAGAGAGTGAGTGCACGGTGCGCTGTGTTCCTCTGAATTCGTCCCCCCCGCGGCTGGGGGGCTCGCCTCCCCTTTTATAGGCCAAGGGGGCGGCGAGTTACATGCACGCCGCGCTACCTAGCTACGTGTGGGAGCACGTCGTGCTACGGTGTAGTGCGGGCGGCCGTCCGGTCGATCTTCGCTGTGATCCGGCCATGATGGCCTACCTCGTACCCGAACAGTGGCGGTTCGAGGGTAGGAGGCGGCGGATGGCGATGGCGCCCCACGATAGGCTTCGAGGGGAGGTGCCGATGATGATCGGTACGGGGTACGGGGAGCGGGCGAACGGCGTTCCTTCCCAATGAGCTCGCGGTGGCGGAGTGGTTGCCGCAAGTGCTCGGGCGTGCGCCGCGGAGTCAGGCGTGCGCCCGCACGCGTGGGTACGGCGGCCGCGTCGTTACAGTGGCCGGGATGGCCACCCACCGGCCAAGCGCCCTCACCTAACCTGCAGGATCACGGGAAAGTGGAGTCGAGGGTGCGCCCGGCCCCCTTTCGAGGGTCGGGGCGCGTTAGCCGTACAGTAGCGTGCGCGCGGTGTCACGGGACTGACACCGGCCGTACCACACAGTCCATCTCACGGTAGCGGGGATGGGCTCCTCCCGGGGAGTTGGTGTGGCGGCACCGGGCGTGAGCCCCGGCGCATGATGGCGCCGTCGGCGCGGCGTCGGGGCGTTAAATGCCCAGGTACGGGGCCGGCGCACGCGTGCGGGGCGCCCGTGAGCGTGGCGGGCCCCGGCCGAGGGGCGGAGCGGACCCTCGAGCGAGACGAGACTCGCTCGAGGGGAGCGTGCCCTCGAGCGGGGCGGAACCGCTCGAGGGAAGGGTTGCCCCTCGAACGGAGCGGAGCTCGTTCGAGGAGGGGGGTTGCCCCTCGAACGGGGCGGAACCCGTTCGAGGAGGAGCGTGCCCTCGGGCGAGGCGGAGCCTGCTCGAGGGGTCTTCCGCGGACGAGCCGTCTTGGTGGGCCTCCGAGTCCTGCCGCATAGGCCAAGTCCGCATGGTTAGTTTTCCCGCATGGTTAGGCTCGGCTCATTTCGATGCGGGGATTTAAGTGAGGGTTCCCCCATTGTTTAAGGGGACCCCTAGGGCGGTCCCCGACGGTAGCCCCCGAGCATCCGCGGGTTTGCCATTGAGGCTCCCGCGGATGCCGGAACCCTACCGATAGGACGTTCTTCCCTCCTTGTTTGCGAACGCTTTCCGTGGGGCCGCGTCGGCGGACCCGCGGGTCTAGCTCGAAGCCCCGGGGAGTGTGTATTCTCCCCGCAGGGGTTAACCGCGAGCAATTCGGTCGAAAGGCGTGGCACATAGGCCAACCGGCATCGGCGGTGTTTCGGCCGGCATCGGGGGTGCACGCTCCCCTGTCCTTTGTCTCCGGCGGGTGCAATTTCAAGGAGGTGTAGCCGTGCGTCAAGCCCCCGAGCCTTGGCTCGTTCGAGGCGATCGGGTCGAGCCCGACGACTTGTTTTTTATCGCGCCCTCGCCGTCCCTCCGCGGGTCGGAGGGTGAGGTTTCCACGACTCCCATCGAGCGGGTCGCGAATCGCGGATTCCTCTTCGAGTCGCTAGCGGGTGGTTCAAGTGGACGTCCATGCCCCGTTCGATAAGGGTAGGCTGCACGGTCCGGAGACACGTCCATGGAAGCGCTTGCGTGGGTTTGCTAGGTGGGGCTCGGTCCCGTTCGCTAGGGACCGAGGGCGCGGAAGCTCTCCCTCGGTGGGATCCCCCCGCTAGGCGCCCTCGCTGGCTCTCGAACACGACATGTGGGGCACCCTCGAGCCAACGGGCTCGAGGAACGGCTCGAATGCGCGTGCCCTCGTCGTCCCTAACTCGCGATCGGGGCGCCTGTTCGAACCCGTCGAGGGTCAGGCTTCGAACCTCTGATCAGTAAGGCCGTGCGGGGCCGTGCCTTGGCCAGCCCCGTCTTTTCTCGTTTGCGGCCGTCGAGGGGCCTGGACGTGCCAGCCCTCGAGGTGCTGGTTGGTAGCATGGCGCGGTATGAGTGCTTTCGGTGTCGCTCTATTTCAAGCGTGACCTGGGCGATCCTCTTACGCGCGTGCCTTCTTTTAGAGGGTTGACATCGTCTCGAGTTGGGGGTCACGCCGCTCGAGGGTCCTACGTGGCATGGGTGCCCGTGGTGGTCTGCTCTACGTCGAGCAGGTCCCGGACGACCTTCTCACGCTGGTATCCCGTCGAGGGTCGCCTCTGTTTCGAGCCGAGGGTCACGCCACTCGAGGGCCTCACGTGGCATGGGTGCCCGCGGCTGCCTGCTCTACATCGAGCAGGTCCCGGGCGACCTTCTCACGCTGTCATCCCATCGAGGGTCGCCTTTGTCTCGAGCCGAGGATTCGCCTCGCTCGAGGGCTCTCCTTGCTTGGCAAGGGGCCGGGCATTTAATTGCCTTGCGGTCGTGGCCGCGGTCTTGCGGCGCGGGCGCGCCTTTTTAGGCGCCGCGGCGCGCGCGCGCGTAGTGGGCGACGTGGCCGGCGGACGTGACGGTTTTGCCTCGGTCGCCGCCGGTCTTGCCGCAATGATGACCCGCCTGCAGTGTTAGAGCCGCTGCGGCTGTGGTGGGGCCCACTCGTCGACGCGACGGAAAGATTCCTGCAGTTAATGCTGGCGGGGCGTCCGCTCCGGAGAACTCGCCCGTTGCCTATAAAACTGCGGTGAGGAAGGGATGGCGGTTTTTTACCTTGGCTCCTCACCGTTTTCAGTCCTCCGTCCCTTCGCCTTCGCCTCTCTCTTGCCGTCGCGCGGGCTCGCTGCTTAGAGCTTTTTCCTCGCTTCCTTGTCCTCCGCCTTTGCACTCGTTCGTCCCCCCCCCCATGGCGCCGCCTCAGCTTCCGATTAGGGTCCTGGAGCCGTACGCACGGGAGAGGTCGACCGTGACCCGGCTCGCCCCGGGCGAGTTGGTCGCCGCCGCCGCTTGTCGGCCAATGAAGAAGGGCGCCGGCGGAGTGGATCGTGCCGCCGGCGACGCACCTTGAGCCCAACCCGCCGGAGGGCTACGTGGTGAGCTTCCTCCGCTACCACGAGCGCGGCTTCAACACGCCGGCGAGCACATTCATGCGGGCATTGTGCTACCACTACGGAGTGGAGCTGCACAACTTCGCTCCCAACGCTATCTCGCAGGCGGCCACGTTCGTGGGCGTCTGCGAAGGGTACCGGGGATCCCCGGTCAATTGGGAGCTCGGGTACACCTCTTCCGCGGGAGCTAATCACGCGGCCCACGTCGGAAAGCCGAGGACCCGCCGCGCGGTGCGCGCGCGGCGGGATGTCGCTTGCCCGCGAGGGCAGCTCAAGAACTTCTACATCCCCCGCACCATGACGACGAACAATGCCGGCCGGGAGCGGGGATGGTTTTATCCGCGCAACGCCGAGCCCGGCCTCCCTCCCTACACGGGCGGGTGTTCAAGGAGAGGCCGGACTCGTCGGGGCTACGGGTTGCCCACGGCCAACCATCGGGGCGCGCCGGGGGTCCGTCCCTCGCCGCCTGCCGGCGGGCGGCGAGGGAAGGGCTCAACGCGATGGGCGTCCTCGCCTTCCTTCATCACCGGCGAATCGTGCCGTTGATGGAGAGGCCGCTCCGCATCTTCGAGATGACGAGGCGGCCAACCCCGTCGACGTGGCGAGGTCGCGGATGCTCCCGACGCCGGTGGGAGCGGCCGTACGCGCTCACCCGGGCGCGGAGCGCCGTCGACACCAGGACGCCGCCACCTGCGGGTCGGACCCCGTGGGACATCGAGATGCTCCCCGTCGGCCCGTTGGTGAGTGTGGTTTTTTGATTCCGTTTTAGTCCTTGTTCTTGCTTCCGTTTCCTGATGCGCCATCGTTGCTCTCGCGCGCAGCTGGTGCAGTTCAACGCCGCCAAGTCCGTTCCACCCACCCCCGACTCCCGTGCGCTCGGCCGGGCGGCGCAGCGGGAGCAGCAGGAGCGAGCGGCGCGCAAGAGGGAGCACGCCGGGCGTCGCCAAGCGCGCGCGCGACGCACGGTCCGCGGAGTGCGGCGGCGGGAGGAGCCGGGGCTCTCCTCCCCCGGACATCGAGGGAGCCCTCGTCCTCGGGAGCGGGACGAGGAGGAAGAGTCCGAGGGGGAGGGCCCCTCGGACAGGTGGCGGCCGCGCCCCCGCCGCGGAGCCCGCGCGGCGTCGGGCGCCTTTGCACGGGGCGGGCGCACCGGCGCCCGTCGCCGGGCGGTCATCGTCGGGGCGGCACGCCGCCGCGGAGGTGCCGGCGCGCGCCACGGAGGCGCGCGCGCGCACGTGCTCGCGCGCGCGCGTCAAGCGTGCCCGCGCGCGGCGGGAGCGCGCGGCGCGCGCGCGCGGCGTCGTCGTCGAGGGGCACGTCGGGAGGCGTGCCGCGCGCGGGGCGAGCGTGCCCCCGCGCGCGGCGCGGCGCCGTCGGGGGGTGCGGCATCGGGCGCGCCCGCGCACGGGGCGGGCGTGCCCGTGCGTGTGGCGGCGCCATCGGGGAGGCGCTGCGTCGGGGCGCGGCCGCTACGCCGGCCCCGTCCGAAGCCTCGAGGAAAAGGAAGCGGGCCTTTTCCTCCGCGAGGTAAGTAGCCTCGTCTTTCTTCGTTTGGTTTTGGTATGCTGGTGATTAGATGCTCTAACCCTCCATTCGTGTTCGCGCAGGGCGGTGCCAACCGTCCCTCCTCTTGCACCGGCCAAGGTGCTGAGGACGGACGCGTCGATCCCCACCCGGCGGCGTTCGTCGAGGGGGTCGCGCCCAAGGACGCGCGCGCGGCGGCGGGCACGAGCTCACAAGGCCGGGCCGGGGCCTCGAGGCCCCGGCCGGCGGATCGCCCGCCGCGGCGCGGCCGGAGGTCGGGGGCGGCCGGCGCCGGCCGCCACGGAGGCGCGGGCGCGGCGGTGGCTACGGTGGAGGTGCCGCGCGCGCGGCGGCCACCGCGGAAGAGGCGGGGCGGGCGCAACTCGGCGGAGCGCCCGCGGCATGCGGCGGCACGAACGGAGGTGGCGGCGACGGCGCCACGACGGCGCCCGTGGCCGCGGAGGCGCGAGGGGAGGCGCCGGCGGAGGCGGAGCGGGCGGCTCCTCTCGCCGGCGGTCTCCGGGCGGAGGTGGTGGAGCTCTCGGATGACTCCCCGCCGCCCGGGTGGAACCGGTGGGCCGGCCGGCCCACGAACTCTCCCCGAGCCCCGGAGAGGGGGCCCTCGTGAGGCGACACGAGGGTCACATGATAGTGGGGGGCCGGGGCACGATGCCGAGGCCTCGTCCTCCCACGCCGCCGCCCCCGCCCGGGGGGGGGGGGGGGCCGTGGAGGATCCCCCCGGCGTTTGCGACGCCCGGAGAGGGAGCGGGAGCTGCGGGGCGAGCTCCGAGCCACGGCGCCACGCTCAACCGCGCGTTGAACGAAGCGCCGCGGGTCCACGGCGGCCCGGCCGGATCGTCTTCCAGGTGAGCCACGGTTGCTCGTCTCCCTTCCTTATTTCGTTTTCGCGTGCTACATTCAAGCCTTGACACTTGCGAGATTCGATGTGTGGATGCCAGGAGCTCGAGCGCCGCGCTCGTGAAAAGTATAGCGCGTTCGACCAGGTGAACGCCGAGGTCCGCCAGCTCCGGGAGCGATGCAGCGCTTACGACGCGCTTGCGGATGCTCTCGGGACGCCGCACGGCCCGGGTCGGTGTACGGGCGATGGCGTGGTGCGACGTGCTCCCCGAGAGCTCGGGCGGGACGCGGCGCGTGACTCGAGTCTCGGGCGGATCCGCGCGGCCCTCGTCGATCGTGACGAGGCGCCGTGGAACGCGCGCGAGGACCCGGACAAGACGCGGACGCCGGCCGCCACCGGGAGGCGGAGGTGGCCACCGCTCGCGCCGAGACCCGGGAACTCCGCACGTCGCTCGAGGGGGCCCGGGCGCGGCGCGCGCCGGTGCCGAGGAACGGGCGCGCGGGTTGGAGCGGCGCGCGAAGGAGGCCGACGACCGAGGGCCGCCCTCGACGCCAAGGCCGCGCTCTCGTCGCCGGCCGAGGGGCGGCTCCGGCGAGAGCGCATCGCCCGCCGGGGGCCGAGGGGCGGCTCCGGCGGAGAGCAGAGCCGCCCTTGGCGACGCCGGACGACGCTGGAGCGGGAGCGCGTCGCGCGCGAGACCGACGGAGAGGTCGCTGAAGGAGCGGAACGCCGCATTCTCCGAGGTTGAGGATGAGGCGTTGGCGCTCAGCATCAGCAATGCCGCCCAAGAGATGGCCCTCGTCGAGCAAGGCGAGACCGTCCAGCATCTCGAGCTGGCGCTCGAGTCCGCGCGCCGCGACCTCGATCTGGAGAAGAGGCAAGTCGAGGGTAAGCTACTGTCTGACCCTGCTTGTTAGTTCTTGCTTTAGAGGGTTCGTTTCCCCCTTTCTGATTTCTTGTCGTCTTGTTGCTTCCAGGCCTGCGCACAGCTTTGGGGCACGCTGTTGGGCGGGCCGAGGCCCTGCAGGCCTCCTACAACTCCTCTCGAGCGGAGAGCCGCGGAGGCGCGGGACGCGGCCCTCGAGACCTGTCACGTCGTCGAGGAAGGCGATGCCCGGGCCGGCGGCTCGGCCGGCCGCCGCCCTGCGCGCCCTCGGTGGCCACGTCACGGAGCGGATGCGCCGGGCGTTGCACCTGGGCGTGCAGAAGGCTCTCGGAGTGGTGCGATCCCACTACGAGGTCAACCTCGAGGCGGTGGCTGAAGGCTACATCGTGCCCGTGGGCGTCGAGGACGAGGTGGCCATGGAGCGCGCGGACGCGCTTGTTGCTGACGCCGCCGGGACGCTCGCCGAGGCCTTCGAAGAATTCCTCTTCCCGGACGCCGCCGATGCTGCCGCTCCATCCGCCTGAAAGCACCTGGGCGCTAGGCCCGTTTTTTGTTTGTGTGTGTCAGAATTCTGGCCTCGTGGCCTCTTGTAAACAAACAAGTCATTTCGTGGACATGGGCAGTTGTTTGTAAATGAAATCGTTTGCTTATTGCGCTTCTTGCTTCTTCTTCTTCCTGAGTAGATTCTAGTTAGGGGAGTTCGCTTTTCGCAGGGGCCCGCTGGGTTGGAGGCGAGAGAGACGGGCCATAGCCACGCGGCGTAGGCTGTCTCTGGCTCGCACACTCCTTCCGCTGTGCCGCCTGCGCCCTGTTCGAATCATGGCTCGAGGTTGAAGTGGTAAACAAACTTAGCGCGTGTTGTTATGTTTTTTGCGCGAAAAAATGGGACCATTTGGGGGGGGTGCCCCCCCGCAGTAGCCCCCGAGGGTAACTTGGGTTTCAGGGGAAAGCCGAGTTGCCCTTTTATTATACTTGGAGTATTTACATAGGTGACACCAACTGGGGCGTTGGCCGTGTGTTTTTACAACAGAAAATACTTGGAAATCCTAGCTAAGGGTAGAAGCGACGTAGCTGTTGGATGTTCCAAGCGTTGGTGAGTTCTTCGCCTTCCTCGTTGGCCAGCTTGTACGTGCCCGGTTTGAGCACCTTCACCACGACGTAGGGTCCCTCCCATGGGGGCGATAGCTTGTGGCGCCCTCGGTTGTCTTGGCGTAGCCTTAGGACCAAGTCCCCCTCGCTGAAATCCCTCCGACGTATCTTGCGTGCTTGGTAGCGTCGTAGGGACGTTGATACCTCGCGGAGTGCATCAACGCCACGAGGCGTACTTCGTCTAGCTGATCCAGCGAGTCCTCGCGGGCTCGCTGGTTAGCATCCTCGTTGTAGCCTCGAACCTTGGGCGACCCGTATTCCAAATCCGTGGGGAGGACGGCCTCCGCGCCATGAACTAGGAAAAACGGGGTGAACCCGGTGGCCCCGTTTGGGGTGGTCCTTAGGCTCCACACGCCGCCGGCGGTTCTTGGAGCCATTTTCGCCGCATTTGTTGAGCTGGTCGAAAATCCTGGGCTTGAGGCCCTGTAGAATCATGCCGTTAGCACGTTCCACTTGGCCGTTGGTCTGCGGGTGCGCCACAGCTGCCCAATCCACTCGGATGTGGAACTTGTCGCGAACTCCAAGAACTTCCGGCCCGTGAACTGGGACCCGTTGTCTGTGATGATGGAGTTTGGCACTCCAAAGCGGTAGACGATGTCCGTGAAGAACGTGACCGCCTGCTCAGCCCTCAAATTCGTAATGGGGCGCACCTCCACCCACTTGGAGAACTTGTCGATCGCGACAAGCAGGTGGGTGAAGCTCCCGGGCGCCTTCCGCAGGGGCCCGACAATGTCCAATCCCCACACAGCGAACGGCCATGTTACGGGGATCGTTTGCAGAGCTTGAGCTGGCAAGTTGGTCTTGCGGGCATAGAACTGGCACCCTTCGCAGGTGCGCACGATTTCATTGGCGTCCGCGACCGCGGTAGGCCAATAGAAGCCCTGGCGGAACGTGTTGCCAACGAGGGTGCGTGGCGCGGCGTGGTGGCCGCAGATCCCCGCGTGGATGTCCCGTAGGAGCTCGCGCCCCTCGGGAATGGGTATACACCGCTGGAGGATGCCTGACGCGGCGCGCTTGTACAGCTCGCCGTCGACGAGGGTGAATGACTTGGCCATCCGGCGATGCGCCCGGCCGTGGCTCGGTCCGTGGGGGAGTTCCCCTCGAGCAATCCGGGCGGTGTACTTTTCACGCCAATCCGCTTGGACAGAGCCGGCTCGATGTCCATTGCGACAGCCTCGTGGGAGCCGTACCCCTCGAGAAGGGAGAGCACGTACGCCTCGTTCGAGGGATCCTCTTCCATGGGTTCCGCACCCGATGGGTTCGAGGGAGCCCCCGAGGGTCCGCTGTCGCTCGAGGGGTAAGGCTCGAAGGTGACCGAGGGCTGCGCGATGTCGCGCGCGAAAACGTTCGGGGGAACGGTGATCCGCCCGGACGCTATTTTCGCCAGCTCGTCTGCTTCCTCGTTGTACCGACGGGGTACATGATTAAGCTCGATGCCGTAGAATTTGTCTTCGAGGGCCCGCACGGCTTTGCAGTAGGCCTCCATCTTGTCGTCGTGGCAGCTCGCGTTCTTCATGACTTGATCGATCACGAGCTGCGAATCCCCTCGCACGTCGAGGCGCTTGATGCCCAACTCAATGGCGATTTTGAGGCCGCGAGAGAAGGGCCTCGTATTCCGCCATATTGTTAGACACGGGGAAGTGGAGACGCCTTTGCGTAGCGCATGTGCTCCCCGAGGGGTGACACGAAGAGCAGGCCCGCACCCGCTCCTGTCTTCATCACCGAGCCGTCGAAGAACGAGTCCAAGCACTCGCTGAATCCGAGGGGCGGCAGCTGCGTGTCCGTCCACTCAGCGACGAAATCGGCTAGGATTTGCGATTTGATGGCCTTGCGTGGAGCGTAGGCGAGCGTCTCGCCCATCAACTCCACGGACCACTTGGCACTCCCGCCCGCCGCGTCGGGGTTGCGAATGATCTCTCCTAACGGGAAGGAAGAGACCACCGTAACTGGGTGGGCCTCGAAGTAGTGGCGGAGCTTGCGCCGCGCGAGGACTACCGCATACAACGGCCTCGGACACGGGGGTAGCGCGCCTTCGTGTCCGACGGGACTTCGCCGATGTAGTAGACCGGCCTTTGCACCCGGCAAGGCATGCCCTTCCTCCGTGCGCTCCACAACGATCACGGCGCCGACCACCCGGGTGGTAGCGGCCACGTAGAGTTGGAGGGGGTTCGCCGTCTCGCGGCGGCGTAAGGATTGGGGCGTGTGTCAGAGACGCCTTCGGCTTGTCGAGCGCTTCCGGGCCTCGGCGGTCCAAGAGAAGCGTTCGTGCTTCTTGAGTAGCCGGTAGAGGGGCAGACCCTTCTCACCGAGCCTCGAGACGAAGCGGCTCAAGGCGGCAAGGCACCCCAACACCTTCTGTACCCCTTTGAGGTCCCGAATTGGACCCATTCGCTCGAGGGCCGCGACCTTTTCGGGGTTGGCCTCGATTCCCCGGCCGGGAGACGATGTATCCTAGGAGCATGCCCCGCGGCACTCCGAAGACACATTTTTCGGGGTTGAGCTTGACCCCCGTTGGCCGCAGGGCGGCGAACGCGATGCCGAGATCGCCAACCGGGTCGTCCGCCTTCTGGTCTTGACGACGATGTCGTCCACGTAAGCCTCGACCGTCCGCCCGATATGGTCCCCAAAAACGTGCGCATGCGGCGCCGATATGTTGCGCCCGCGTTTCGAGGCCAAAAGGCATCGTGACGTAACGAACGTCCCGAACGGTGTGATGAACGAAGTCGCGAGCTGGTCGGACTCCTTCATTTTTATTTGATGATATCCCGAATAGGCATCAAGGAAACAAGAGTAGTTCACACCGGCCGGTGGAATCAACGATCCGATCTATGCGTGGCAAGGGAAAAGGAACTTTTGGACATGCTTTATTGAGACCGGTGTAGTCAATACACATCCTCCACTTCCCATTTTTCTTTTTTACAAGCACGGGATTAGCTAGCCATGTAGGGTGGAACACTTCCTTGATGAATCCGGCCTCGAGGAGCTTCCGCGGCTCCGCTCCGATCGCCCGTCGCCGTTCCTCGTCGAAGCGGCGCGGCCGGCCGCCGAACGGCGCGGGCGTTGGGCGAGATATCAAGGGAGTGCTCGGCGACCTCCCTCGGGATGCACGGCATGTCCGAGGGGCTCCACGCGAAGACGTCGGCGTTGGCGCGGAGGAAGTCGACGAGCACTTGCTTCCTATTTAGGATCGAGGGTCGAGCCGACCCTCAACACCTTGCCCTCGGGGGCCGTCGGGTCGAGGGGGGACCCCTTTGGTTTGCTCGGCGGCCTCGAAGGTGCCGATGTGTTTGGCGGCGGAGCTGAGGTCGTCGTTGACCATCTTCTCCAAGTGTGTTCACCGGCGCTTCATCCGGCGCTAGCGCCTCCGCATGTTCCACACATTCGACATCGCGGTCGAATGCATGCTCGATCGATGACCCGACGGTGATGACGCCGTTTGGACACTCGGCATCTTCATCTTTAGGTACGTGTAGTTGGGGACCGCCATGAACTTGGCATAGCATGGTCGCCCAAGGATGGCATGGTAGGCCCCTTTGAATCCCACCACCTCGAAGGTGAGGGTTTCCTTTCGGAAATTCTTGGGGGGTCCCGAACCGGACGGGCGGATCGATCCGCCCGAGGGGGTTGAACCCGCTTGCCGGGCGCGATGCCGTGAAACGGCTTCGTGCTCGGGCCGCGGCTGGTCCGACCCAATCCCCATTAGGCGCAATGTATGCGCGAAGAGGATATTGAGGCTACGCCTCCGTCCATAAGGACCTTCGAAAACCGGGCGTTGCCAATGATGGGATCGACCACCGGTGGAGTGCGGCCGGGTTCGGGATGCGGTTTGGGTGATCATCCCGGCTAAAGGTGATGGCGTCCTTCGACCGGTTGAGAAAGGCCGGAGGTGCCCTCTCGCGGCGAGGACTTCGTGCCGCTCCTTCTTGCGGCTAGGGTCGACATGTCGACGGTAGGTCCCCCAAAGATGAGGAACACATTTTCGACGGCGGGGAAAACCACCCGCGTCGCCATCGCCCCCATCCTTCTTGGCCTCTGCCTCCCTCGCGGCGGCACGGCCATAGAACTTCTTGAGCATGTCGCCTTGCTCAAGAGTGTGGTTCACGGGGGTCTTGTGGTAGGGGCATGGCTTCTTCATCATGTCGTCGAACACCCCCGGGCCTCGAGGAGCCGGTCGAGGGCCCCGTCGGGCCGGGTCAACGCCGAGGGCCTCGGCGTTGCCGCCGTTGCGCCCTGCTCGCGCGCCTCGCGGCGCGACTTCTTCCCCTTCTTGCCCCGCTTGTCGTTGCGGCGCGGCTCCTTGGACCCGCCTGCCCTCCGCGGGCGTGTCCTCGGAGCGCTTGCCCTTCTTGCCGTCGAAGATTGCCCCCACGGCCTCCTCTCCGGAGGCGAAGGCGGGTGGCAATGTCGAACGGCTCGTTCGAGTCCGTGGGCGGGGGCTGCGTCCCGGCTCGCGCACAAGGTCCGGCACGTGGTGCCCTCGAGGAACGCGTGCACGATCTCGGACTGTGCCACGCTGGGGAGCTCTGTGCAGCGCTTGGAGAAGCGCCGTATGAAGTCCCGCGGCGACTCGCACGGCTTCGCGTGCGGGGAGCGCGGATCCCGGGGAGTTCCCAGGGCGCACGTACGTGCCCTGGAAGTTGCCCACGAAGGTGTGGACCAGATCGTCCCAGCTATGGATCTGGCTGGCGGGCAAGTGCTCGAGCCATGTCCGGGCCGCGTCGCCCAGATGCAAGGGCAAGTTGCGGATGATTACTTCGTCGTTGGTGGCCCCACCCAGCTGACAGGCCAGGCGATAATCGTTGAGCCAGACACGAGGGTCCGTTTCCCCGTTGTATTTGGCGATCGTCGAGGGTTGACGGAAGCGCTGGGGGAACGCTGCCGTGCGGATCTCCCGGCTGAACACCCGGGTGCCCGGGGGCTCCGGCGTCGGGGAGCGATCCTCACCGGCGTCGTAGCGCCCACCCCTTCGAGGGTGGTAGCCCCTAGCCGCCCGCGCGTCCGCCTTGCCGGGTGCGCCTGGCGTTGATGACGTTGCGGGCATCGCCATCCAGCGCCCTGCGTGTGTCAAGGAGCCGTTCCTTGGCCGGCGTGCGTCCCTGGTCAGCAGGTTGACCTACGTGCACCGAGGGTTCGCCTCCCGGTGCGGGATCGTCACCTCGCGCGTCCCCCTGTTGGCGGATGCGTGAAGCCGAGCTCTCGGCCTGCTGGACGGCCGCTTGCTCAAGGAGGGTCTGCACCTCGCGGTGCATGTCTCGGGCCTCGGGGGTCGAGGGTGCGGCATGGCGCGTAGCGGCGTCGCGGCGGCGATGAGCTTTTGGCTCGCCCGCGGCGGAGTCTCCGCGTTGTCGACGTTGGGGGCGGGGTTGAGGCGGTCACGAACTTGTCGGCCCGGCTCCGCGCGCGTTCGCCGCGCGCGGAGGCCTCCCCCGCCATCGAGGCGCGGAGTAGCCGCCGTCCGTACTCCTGCGCCGGCTTGGCCTCGAGCTCGCGAGCTTGGGCCGGCCGCGCGTCGACGTCGGCCCCCGGCGGGGAGCGCTCGCCCCCGCGGCCGGGCGCGTGGCGATCCCCACGGGGCGGGCGTGACTTCCCCGTCTCCGGCGCCCGCCGCACCGGCGGCGTTGGCCGGGTCGTTGGTGATGACGGCGCGGCACTCCCGCGTGGGGTCGTAGCTCCCGTGTCGGGAGTCGTCGGAGCGACCAAACCGCAGTCCGTGGCGTCGAGGAAACGCCCGAACGCGGCCCGGGTCCGGCACGCGGGAGAAGTCCCCACTCCGCGTACCCGTGGCGGTTGGCGGGTGGCATCGTGTCGACGGAGCCCGGGGACGACTCGTCCGTGGCGGAGTGCGGGATCCCCGGCGACGAAGACGTGCCGACCGGGCGGAACCTCGCGCATTGTCGTGTTGACGTTGGCGTTGTGGGCCGTAGTGGCGCCACGCGGCCCGATGGGGATGCGTGGTCGGAGACCGCACGCGGTCCCCGGCGCGGGGCGGTGGCGGCCGTCGTGACGGTGGGTGCACCGCGTTGGGCGGCGCGCGCGCTCGGCTTGCCGCCGCTCGGACCGCGCCCGACGCGAGCGTAGTCGGAGCGACGACGGCGTCGCGGCGTCGACGGCCCGCGGCATCCGTGCTGCGGGCACCGCGCCGGTGTCGTGCGTACGGCGGAGACCGGAGCGGACTCGGCCTCGCGCGCGCGCGCGGAGCTCCTCACGGTTGGTGAGGCGCATGAGATAGCCGTTCCCCGTGGCCCGGAAGTTCAAGTCCCCGAAGCGGATCTCGAACCCGGCGGAAGAGGGTCCGAGCTACCCATGTTGTAGCGGGTGCTACGGTACTCGGTGCGAATCACCATGGAGGGAGTTAGCGAAATGACCTTAGGCGCTCGTTTGCCCCACGGTGGGCGCCAACCGTCGGTGCGGAATTTGGTCCCGACACTAACCGATAGATAACGCCTAGGTCTATCCCTCAATGGTCGATGCTAAGCAACTAATGACACAAGATTTTATCCCGGTTCCCGCCGAGGGGGCCGTACGTCCCACAGGGGCGTGCTCGTGGCACTATATTGCTCGGCACGGGGGTGCTTGTAGTGGGGCAAATACAAGCAAGGCGGGAGAGGAATCGTGGCTTCCAAGTCCCCGGGTGAGTGGGCGGAGATGTTGTGGGAGAATAAGAGAGTGAGTGCACGGTGCGCCGTGTTCCTCCGAATTCGTCCCCCCCGCGGCTGGGGGGCTCGCCTCCCCTTTTATAGGCCAAGGGGGCGGCGAGTTACATGCACGCCGCGCTACCTAGCTACGTGTGGGAGCACGTCGTGCTACGGTGTAGTGCGGGCGGCCGTCCGGTCGATCTTCGCTGTGATCCGGCCATGATGGCCTACCTCGTACCCGAACAGTGGCGGTTCGAGGGTAGGAGGCGGCAGATGGCGATGGCGCCCCCTGATAGGCTTCGAGGGAGGTGCTGATGATGATCGGTACGGGGTACAGGAGCGGGCAGAACGGCGTTCCTTCCCAATGAGCTCTGCGGTGGCGGAGTGGTTGCTGCAGTGCTCGGGCGTGCGCCGCGGAGTCGGGGGCGTGCGCCCGCACGCGTGGGTACGGCGGCCGCGTCGTTACGGTGGCGGGATGGCCACCCACCGGCCAAGCGCCCTCACCTAACCTGCAGGATCACGGGAAAGTGGAGTCGAGGGTGCGCCCGGCCCCCTTTCGAGGGTCGGGCGCGTTAGCCGTACAGTAGCGTGCGCGCGGTGTCACGGGACTGACACCGGCCGTACCACACAGTCCATCTCACAGTAGCGGGGATGGGCTCCTCCCTGGGGAGTTGGTGCGGCGGCACCGGGGCGTGAGCCCCGGGCGCATGATGGCGCCGTCCGCGCGGCGTCGGGGCGTTAAATGCCCAAGTACGGGGCCGGCGCACGCGTGCGGGGCGCCCGTGAGCGTGGCGGGCCCCGGCCGAGGGCGGAGCGGACCCTCGAGCGAGACGAGACTCGCTCGAGGGGGAGCGTGCCCTCGAGCGGGCGGAACCGCTCGAGGGAAGGGTTGCCCCTCGAACGGGGCGGAACCCGTTCGAGGAGGAGCGTGCCCTCGGGCGAGGCGGAGCCTGCTCGAGGGGTCTTCCAGACGAGCCGTCTTGGTGGGCCTCCGGAGTCCTGCCGCATAGGCCAAGTCCTGCATGGTTAGTTTTCCTGCATGGTTAGGCTCAGCTCATTTCGATGCGGGGATTTAAGTGAGGGTTCCCCCATTGTTTAAGGGGACCCCTAGGGCGGTCCCCGACAATCTGAGCACCATGTGTGGTTCAAGGACCGGTGGATGGCCGCTTCCTGGTGTGATGTGTGATTGACAACGTTGTGTGGACTGATTCTTGGCTAAGTATTGCAGCTGCAGGTTGCGGCTTGACTGGTGTTGGTGCAGGTGAAGAACAAGCATGAAAGGTCGTCGTCGGTGAGGCCTTCAGGTGTGGAGAAGACAAGTAGGCTTGGTTAGAGGGACCCAGTGGCCAGCTGAGTCAAGTGCGGCCCGCATGGTGGCATGAACAACAAGATGAAGTCATGGACGGTTTCTTGGTTGAGCTTCAAAACCAAGGTCGAGCCGGGACTACGTGGGAGCCGAGTCATGAGTGGAGATTGGTGGAGGCTACACCGAGTTCGCGGGGTTTCCGGTGGTTCACCAGAAAACCACTAGGTTCCTTGGTTGATCCACAAAGCCAAGACCGAAGAACCGAAGACGGAGATGCGGCAGCTCCAGACCGGTCTGACCTGTGGGTCTGACCGGTTTGACCGATGGGTACCAGTCTGATCGGTGAGGAGCACCGATCTGACCGGTGTGCGAAGACGCAGTCCGGAGACTTTGAAGCGGAGGACACACGTCGGGATCGCAAGGCTTGTGTCAAGGCTAAGCAGGTTGCGGTCGCCGGGCATCCGTCCGATGGAGCGATGACAAAGATTTCCGATTTCGCCCTCGAGGGGCATGTATCCCTAATTATCTAGTAAGGGTATTTTAGACTTTCGGTTGCCTCCTATATAACCCAAGAGGTGAGAGGATGTCAGTCATCTCTTGTAACTCTAGCTCATTTGGTTTTCCTATTTTCCCTTCGTATTTTTCCTTAGGATTTCTATAGGACTAGCTTAAGAGCTTCATGGTGGGATCTTGTTAGAGGGAAGGATAATCGGGTGGAAGCTAGACCTTGTATGAACCTTTCATGGTATGTATGGATGTTTCAGCGTGGTTCCTCAAGGCTTGTTTGTGTTCTTCCCGTTTTTCCTTTTTGGTGATTTTCGGAGCCTTTTCTTGGAATTTCCGTGGAGAAGTTTTGGGGGCATTTCTTTGAGGGATTCTTATTGGATGTCACGTATGAGGACCTTGTGCCTCTTTGCTTGGTGATCTTGCTCCAACAAACCCTCCGAAACGGCTTCAATTTTGGTGGTTTTTGTGTTCTTCGTGTTCTTGAGGTAGAGGCACGGGTTTCATGATTCCTGGAGTTGCAGGGAGTTTGAGACCTTAATTTTTGGGGCATATCCTCTCCTTGGGGTGTTCATCATCTCCCCAAAATTTCTTCTCAAAACTCCAAGTGGTTTGGGAGATCCGTCGATCCAAAGCTTGGGGCTGTTTCGCGTGCTGATTTTTAGGGGGGGGGGTGGTACTTCCGACCCTGTCCAGGAAGTACCGATAACCTGATTTTCAGCTGCCAGAGAGTCTTTATCGGTAGTACCGACACAAGGTCGGTAGTACCGATAGTCGGAAGTACCGACCCAGTGCCGGAAGTACCGATAACTAGTTTTTAGGTGCTAGTAAGCCCATATCGGTAGTTCCGACCTGGGGCCGGTAGTATCGACAATTTCTGCTGCAGTTTGCCTCGCGCTAGCCTTTTCTCTCGGTTCTTTTCATGCTTGCTTCCGCTTTGTTCCTAGGCTTGATCTAACTTGTTCCTAGGGTCAGTAGGTCCGTTATGACTACGTGATCTTGGCAAGTGTGTGTGAGATTCTTCGGAAGTGATTTCGGGTGTAGGCCGAGTTCTTGAGAAGAATTTTTATCGGCTCCCATTCACTCCCCCCTCTCTGGTCGCCAATCCGGTCCTTTAAGTGGTATCATAGCCGGTTACGGGTCTTGATTGACTCTAACCAGTCTAAGATCCAAGGATGACGTACCAGGAACAGGGTTCAGGTCCTCCACACTTCGATGGCAAAAACTACCAGATGTGGAGTAAGCGCATGGCGGCGTTCCTCCGCGAAAAGGGTCAGATCCTTTGGGATGTCACGGTGGACACAGGCTATGTCCAGCCAATGAACTTCCTTGCTCCAGGATCGAGGGACATGTTCGACGCCAACAACAAGGTGGTCGACTACTTGTTTCGTGCTCTGTGTCAGCCTGAATTCGATCGGGTGCACACAGAGAGCTTGGCTTGTAGAGTCTGGTCGGTGTTGAGAGAAGCTCATGTTGGGAATGCCCAGGTTCAGGCTCGGATGTATGCGACCTACCGGAGAGAGTACAAGAACTTCACTCATCTCCCCGGTGAGTCCATCAATGCCTTGTTTCAGAGGTTCATGATTGTGGTGAACAACATGAGGGCCCATGTGGACGTGCTCTCGTACGAGGATCATGATAGAGCTGTCAAGCTCTTACACTCTTTGGATCATACAGTTTGGGGCGAAAAGTTCGAGGCCATTGTGGAGTCCGAGAAGTATGACACTCTGACCGTGAACGAGCTGTTCTCGAAGCTCAAGTCGGCTGAGGTGGATAGGGGCATGACAGCCAAGATTGAGGGCCCGACTGACTCTCATAGTCTCGCCCTCATCGATGACTCGAAAGGAAAGACTAACGCTAACCCATCCACCAGGATGTTCTCTTTGTCCTCTTTGATGTCTATGCCAGATGAGGAGTTCGACGTGCTTGGAGAGGATGAGCTGGCGTTGCTGACGAGGAGGTTCGAGAGGCTGCACGAGAACCGGGTGAACATGAGGAGGAACACGAGGACATGCTTCCAGTGCGGCAAGCCGGGACACTTCGTCGCCGACTACCCGGAGAAGGTCGAGAACAAGGACAACTACAAGCACAAGTCAAAGACAGATGGCAAGTACCGGTTGAGGCGTGACCACAAGAGCAAGCACAAGAACAAGCACAAGGACAAGTGACGATCGAGGAAGAAGGAGAGCCGAGGCAAGGCCCGAGCGATGGTTGGAGTGAGCGACGTCGACTCCAGTTCGGAGTACTCCACCTCGAGCTCGAGCAGCAGTGAAGATGAAGGTGATCGTCGCAAGGGCAGGAAGTCGTCCAAGAACCTGAGCGGGCTGAGCTGCTTTGCTAGAGACAGCTTCTGCACCATGGCGCTGAGCTCCGGCAGCAAGAAGAGCACACAGAGCGACTCAGACTCTGACTCCGACGACGAGGTGCGTGATGAACTTCCCTTCTTGCGACAGGAGAATGAATGGCTTGGCTTGTTGCTTGATAATCATGATGACATGCTTAGAGAGGCCAAGAAGATGAGGAAAGAGCTTAGCGCTTCACTTGAGGATGCTAGGACTAGAGTGGCTGAGCTAGAAACACAGAATTTGGATGCTAAGCTTGAAATTGATTCTCTGAAAGCTTCACCTATTGTTTCTAATGAAGTTGGATGTGCTGATTGTCCTATTTTCCTTGCTGATCTTGCCCTGTTTAAGGAAAAGCATGCCTCCAAGTGTGAGGAACTAGATGTGCTTAGGGTTGAAGTGACTGAGCTTAAGTCTAGACCTGCTTTGCTAGATGCTTGCACTTCTTGCCCTGTTGCATGGTAAAATTGATGAGATGCATGCTTACACTATTTCTCTTGAGGCTAAGCTGAAAGAACCAATTCCTACATCTTGCTCTACCTGTGTATTTCACGCTTTGAAGAATCTGGAACTTGCACATTATGTTGATCGTTTGCAGGATGAGAATGATGAGTTGAGAAAGCTGATGGGTTGGTTGTCTGGTCATGAGCCTCAGTTGAGGATAATGATCGAGACATACAAGAGGCAAGATCGTGAGGGACTTGGGGCAAACAAGGTTGGTGAGGGAAGTGGAGAGAATATCCTAGAGCCACAAAAAACCCACCACAAGAATGATTCCCTCCTAAACCTAATCATCTTAGGAACCGATTAGACACAACCCCAGCTCCACCCGTGTTTCCGCCACAAACAAATTATTTCCAAAAGCCTATCAAGTTTGTGAGCACTTCGGGGAAAGTGTTCTTTGGGAAAGAAAGTGAGAAGGCAAGTGAGGAGAAGTCGGGTGAGAAGCCTAGTGAGGAGAAACCTGTTGAGAAGCCGAGTGGAGAGAAACCAAGTGAGCAGCTGTTGACGGATAAAAGACGTATCCCTCTACGATCCGCAAGCGTACGGACCCCACACCTTTTTCACCACGGGATTCCCAAGGTTCTTGTCAATCTGTGGAGCAAGGGGATTACAAGCGTTCGATCTACAACGACACACTAACTACTAAAACCCTAACTATTATTATACTAGAAAACAACTAAACTACACTAGAGAGAATGATTAAGATATCAAGATAGAAGACACTCGCCCACGGGTCTACGATACTAGAGCATGCAATCGCTTAAAGACATGAAAACCAATCTAATCTATCGGGGTTGTGACCACGGTTTCGCCCTTTCCCTCCTCTCGTACTATCACTACGTGAAGGTATTCATGACTAGACCTTTGATGGACACGACGTATTGAATGGATCCAAGGAAGCATTGGAGATCTACTCCATTTATGGCATGGTAGCTAACCTTAAGCATTAAAGTATATTCAACACAAGATGATAGATAGATAATCCGACAAAGTGCGATTACATCTCAAGATCGATTACAACCCATGGACGAATGAGAAGATTACCCCATCAAGGTGCTGATCATGGCACCGTTGATCATGGTTTCCCTTCCGACGGTGTCTTCCTTCTTCTCCACGAGAGGGTGCTTCCTTCGAGGTGGTTGATCTCCCTCCGGAGATCCTCTTCCTCTCTCTCTAGCTTGTGGATGGCCTTCTGGTGCGAATGACTCTCCTTTCTGTCGAATGGCGGCGCCCAGGCTTTTAGGGTTCAAGGTCCTTCGGGTGCAAGGAAAACGGGACCGAACGGCCACCGGAGTGGGCTCGGCCGGCCGGCCTGGGCCGACCGGCCTGGGCCCACCTCGGCCCGGTTCGGTCGCCCCTTTCGCTCCATGGGTCCTTATGCATTTATGTACTTTGCCCCCTCCACTTGCATGATTTTGATGATGTTATCCTCGCGTCCAAGATGGAGGTTCTCTTCGCATGAAGTTTGATCTTTTACGCTTCAATCCCCGGGGGTGTTCCTCGTAGCACTTCGGTCCTTGCCACCATTGGAAGTGATTTCATCAAGCTCATGAACACGAACAAGACTCCGTAAATGCTCCTTTGAACTTGTTGCGAATCCGTCCTTTATGTCCATGTTTTCCTACGTAAACACAACACTTCCAAATGCATGCACAAAGATGAACTTGTTATATGATTAGTGTGCCTAGTGGCGGGTTAGTTCCATAATCAAATCCAAACCAAAGTGTAATGAACATGCTATGTGCACCAAAATACACCGTCAACATCTCCCCCACGCTTAGCTCTTGCTCGTCCTCGAGCAAGTACTCGTAAAAGAACTTCGTCCAAGGTGTTGTAATCATGTACCACTTATCCTTCTTCACAAGTTAGTCAATCCTTTCATCTTTAATACATAAACACAAAGTAATGATCATCAAACATAAACATGGGCATTTAGAATTTTTACCACGTCAAGATTTATCCCACAACTCAAACTCTTCACTCGAAGTCTTCAATTTCAACCATACTTACTTCTTTGCTTCCATCGGAGGGTTTTTATGATTTTAAAAACAAAATTCCTGCAACAAGTATTAGACAAAAACCTTTCTCCAAGCTCTCGCAAGTCACTCATATGAGGTGGCTATCCTAAACCAATTTTATAAAACTCTCACCTCCCATAAGTCTCTCATATAACATGTTAAGTGGAGCTATAGGTAGGGCTAGCGCAATCAACACAAATATTGTCAAACTAATAACTTCCTCTAATGGTTGTCTACCTTTCAAAGCCAATGATCATGAGAATTAACCATATGTAGAGATATCAAGGATGAGAAGATTTAGAATGGTGGACATGTGCAAGGGCAAAAGAAAATTATGACTACAAGGCACCGATGACGTCCTCGTTGTCGGATTGCACATGGTTGGAAAAAGAGTGAAAGTTTCGTCTCTCAACAACGTGACATCCTTCCTTACACTTTATTTTTCTTTTCTTTCACTTGATCCATCCCTCTCATATCTTTATTGCTACCTCATCTTTCTCTTTTTCTTTTTCTTCTTTCATTCTTTCATTCATTCTTCTTTCTTTCATTCACATATATATATATTTTTTATTTCTTTCTTTCTTTTCCATACTCATACTTTTTCTCTTTATTTTTCTCTCTCTTGACAACTTTTCAAAGCTCTCAACTCCTCTCTTTCTTGCATGCATACAATCTGAAATTTTAAATAAATCATGCTAGAGACGAGACGAAACTTTTGAAAGTAGGTTGTGTTCAAGGAATGCGATGTACAAAAGAGATATATAGGGTTGGGTATGGAATTCGGCGATGTACGAGACTTCCAAGGTGAAAGTCTCGTGACCGAATGAATGACGAGGCTAGCAATAAAAGATAAGCACAAGAACATGATCATTGCTCGAAATTAAAACTCCCAAGAGAGAAGGATCCTAGCCCAACTCATCGTGCCAATCACACTTATGGTGGAGCAAAAAATAAATTGGCTTTGTATAGGATTTTTTTTCTTACTCTCAACTTGAAAAAGAGGTTTTGCTAACCTTTATTACAAGGGTTTTAAGATAATTTTCAGAACTGAAATCCTCCAACTTTTAGCATTGAACATAGCACAACTAACATATGAAGCTCAAGATCGAAGTGTGGTATGGATACTTTAAGTAGTAGAAATTCCACTAAGCACCACGGTAAACATTTTTCAAACCACACACTTGTGTTCATATATCAAGAATCAAAGATAAACAAACAAGTGAATAAAGATAAGCATCACACAAGACATAAAAATATATAAAGACTCTTTTTATTTGGTTTTCTTTGACTCAACACTAATTTAAGACACTTGCAAACTTGCAAAAATTTAAAAACACACTCGAAAACTAAGACTCATTAAACTCTAAGACTCTCTCTCAAAGATTAAACCGAACCTAAATTTGAAACTTAAAAGCTAAGGCTAGCTAGCTAGCTCTCCCCCACGCTAAAAACATACGACGTCCTCGTCGTATCTTACAAAAATCCTAAGGGGAAAACTAGACCTAGTGGTACTTCAAGAAAGTATTGCACCACTAGCCTCTCATGTTTCTAACCATGCCAAAAAGTTTGCGCACGTTACGGTTAAGGAACTTGTAGTTGTCACCAACTACGTGCTCCAAATCCTCCATACACTGCTTCATCGCTTCCATGGCTTGGAGACATTCATCGACCGACGTATAGAGATCCCCGATGGATTGACGGCAAGTCCGACAACACATCGGATGGAATCCGAAGGGGTATTCATCGCTATTGTCTCCACCGTCGTCGCCACCGTCGTCGCCACCTCCATTGTCGTTGCCGTTCTCGTTGCCATCGTTACCGTCGCCGTTGGGGCCTTCGGGAGTCCTCTCTTTGGGCTGCTCATCCCAAATGTAGAGGTCGTTATCTTCGACAGCCGCCCACGGGCTCGGGCTACGATCGTCTCCTTCGACGGGGTTGCGAGATGCAAGAGCTCCGGTCGGGACACGCCCTCCGCCACGGATGTGGGCGGTCCACTTGACGGGTAGCTTGAGCTCGCATCACATCGCCTCCACCATCGATGGCTCCTTGGCTTCTAGCTTCAACTCTAAGCTTCTTGGGGGCACAATGGCTGCTTCAAGGGTGCAAAATATTGCTTGGAGGGGTTGATTCCCGAGCTCCCAATTCGGCCAAATAAATAGTCCGAAGAGAAAAACCCTGAGAACCTCATTTTCCTTTTTTAAACTTCCCTTAAAATTTTCTGACCAAAGAAGGAAGTCGGAAAGGAGCAATTCGAGCGAAAATCGGGGACGATGGCCGCCGGGACCCATCTGGGCCGGTCGGCCTGGGCGGGCCGGCCCACCCTGTCTCGGGGGCCGGGTCGGTCCAGTTTTTCGCGTACCGCTCTTTTTTCACCTCCTTAGCTCATGGGAAAAAGTTGGCCCAGTAAATCTTCATGAGAAACTCCAGAAAACTAAAAGAAAAACTATTTACAGAAATTCATGCCTTGTTTTTCGTCTTAGGCAGGACGTTCGGGCTCTTCCTCCATGGTGAAGACATCAACATGGTGAAGGGGCACAACATCGGGTTCGTAGTAAACCTTAAGCCGCTGACCATTCACCACAAATTGATCGCCGTTTATATCCATAATGGTTACCACTCCGTTGGAGAACACCGAATGCACAACATAAGGTCCGTCCCACTTGCTTTGCAGTTTCCCTTTTCCGAAGGTTTTAAACCTTGAATTGTAGAGGAGGACCTTATCTCCTTCTTTAAATTCTTTCTTTTTCAATCTTTTATCGTACCACCTTTTGATTCTCTCTTTGTATATGCTTGCATTTTCATATGCTTTCAACCTCAACTCCTCTAGCTCGCTTATTTGGATCCTTCGTTTTACCACCGCGGCATCGAGATCGAGGTTCATCTCTTTAATCGCCCAATAGGCTTTATGTTCCAACTCAACCGGAAGGTGGCAAGCTTTTCCATAGACGAATTGATAAGGGGTCATACCTATCGGTGTTTTAAACGCCGTTCGATAAGCCCATAAAGCTCCGTCTAATTTCTTTGACCAATCTTTGCCTCCCTTCTCTATAGTTTTGTCGAGGATGCTTTTTAATTGCCTATTTGACGTTTCCTCTTGTCCGTTGGTTTGTGGGTGATAGGCCGTAGAGACCCTATGCTCAATTCCCAACTTGGACAAGCACTTTTTGAATTTCTTCCCGGTAAAGTTAGTTCCTCCATCACTTATCAAGATTCTCGGTGTACCGAAACGGGGAAAAATCACATTCTTGATTATAGTAATGGACTCCTCCATGGAAGCTTTACGACATGGTATAGCCTCTACCCACTTGGATACATAATCAACCATGACTAGGATATACTCAAATCCAAATGAGTTTTTAAAAGGCCCCATGAAGTCTATACCCCATACATCGAATATGTCGATTTGTAAGTTGTATTTCAAAGGCATAGAATTTCTTTGAGAGATGTTTCCGGTTCTTTGGCATTCGGGGCATGATGCAACATATATTTTAGTATCTTCATGCATCTCCGGCCAAAAGAATCCGCTCGACCATACTTTTCCTTGGGTTCGAAAATGGCTATAGTGTCCACCGTACTCTGCCGAGTGGCACTTCCTTAGAATCTCAACCCTCTCTTCTCTCGGCACACATCTTCTCATTACTCCATCATTGCCAAGTTTGAAGAGGTATGGTGCATCCCAAAAGTACTTCCTACTTTCGGAGATTATCTTCTTTTGAGAGTTTTTATCTAGATGATCCAGGGGCATCTTCCGAATTGCTCGAACGATATCGATCATCCAAGTATCTTTATCAAGCACTCTATAGAGGTGGTCATCTCTCATCTTATCTTCTATGGGCTCTTTATCATCTTGTCCACGATTCATCCTAGACAAGTGATCGGCCACAACATTTTCCACCCCTTTTTTATCACAAATTCAACATCAAACTCTTGGAGAAGAAGGATCCAACGAATCAAACGTGGTTTAGCTTCCTTCTTAGCCAAGAGAAACTTGATAGCTGCGTGATCGGTGTAAACAATGACCTTCGAGTTCACGATGTAAGATCTGAATTTTTCGAAAGCGAATACCACTGCTAGCAACTCTTTTTCTGTAGTGGCATAATTTAATTGCGCCCCACTAAGAGTTTTGCTAGCATAGTAAACGGAGTGAACTCGGCCTTCCTTTCTTTGACCCAAGACCGCGCCTACGGCGTAGTCACTCGCGTCACACATGATCTCGAAAGGTTGGCTCCAATCCGGAGGTTGGATGATGGGAGCACTCACCAACACACTTTTCAAGGTCCGGAATGCCGCTAGGCACTTCTCATCAAAGTCTAAAGCCACATCCTTTTGAAGAAGATGCATTAAAGGCTTAGTGATCTTAGAGAAGTCCTTAATAAATCTTCTATAGAATCCGGCATGGCCTAGAAAGCTCCTTAAGGACTTAACATCCGTAGGAGGTGGGAGTTGCTCAACCGTCTCTACCTTAGCCTTGTCCACTTCAATTCCTCTCTCGGATATAACATGTCCGAGCACTATGCCTTGCTTAACCATGAAGTGGCACTTTTCCCTATTTAACACCAAGTCTACCTCCGCACACCTCGTGAGGACCTTTTCCAAGTATGCCAAGCAATCCATGAACGTCTTCCCATAAATGGAAAAATCATCCATGAACACCTCGACACTTTCTTCGATGAATTCCGAAAATACGGCCATCATGCAACGTTGAAAAAGAGGTCGGAGCGTTGCATAGACCGAAGGGCATCCTTCTATATGCAAACGTTCCGTAAGGGCATGTAAATGTTGTCTTGTGTTGATCGTCCGGGTGAATGGGAATTTGCATGAACCCCGAGTACCCATCGAGAAAGCAAAAATAAGTGTGGTTTGCTAACCTCTCGAGCATCTCGTCGATGAACGGTAGGGGGAAGTGATCTTTCTTCGTCGCTTTGTTAAGCTTACGATAATCAATACACATCCGCCACCCGGTCATGGTTCTTTGCGGTATCAATTCGTTTTTCTCATTCTTCACCATGGTCAAACCTCCTTTCTTTGGTACACAATGTACCGGGCTCACCCATTCGCTATGCGGAACCGGGTAGATGATTCCGGCATCAAGTAACTTGATGACCTCTTTCTTCACTACCTCTCGCATAGCATGAGTAAGCCTCCTTTGGTGGTCCACTACAGGCTTACATTGGTCTTCCATTGGTATACGATGAGTGCAAAAGGCTGGGCTAATACCTTTGAGATCATTAATTGAATATCCAATCACCTTCCTATGTTTTTTCAATAAAATCAGCAACGCCTCATTTTCTTCGGGACTCAACTCGTCGCTCACGATGACTGGATAGGTCTTGTCTGGGCCCAAAAATTCATACTTTAATCCTTTGGGCAAAGGTTTAAGGTCTACCTCGGGCGCTTGTGGCTCCTCGGGTTTTATTTCTCGTATGTCTTCGAATTTTCCTTCCTCCACTCTTCCATCATGTGGCTCCAAGCCTTTTGTTGCTTCTTCTAGTTCTTCATCTTGTTGATAACTAATTTGATTTTCCATCGCTCTTTGCAGCGGGTCTCTGAGGGTTTCAACAAAACAAAGGCTATCTATCTCTTCTACTTCTTCATCTTCGGGAGGAAAGGGTGTAAGGTGTTTAGAAGCACGAAGAAAGTTATATGTGTACTTTGTTCCATTAAGGTTCATTGTTACTTTGCCTTCTCCGGCATCTAACACGGCATCAACCAACTTAAGAAAAGGCCTACCTAGGATTATGTGATCATGATTACTATGGTGAGCATCAATAACAAAGAAATCGGTTGGTATATAGTTTCTAGAGATTTTTACTTTCATGTTGCAAGCAATACCTAGAGGTTTGATAGTTCTACCATCTCCCATAATTAATTTTGTTGATGTTGGAGCTAAGTCTAGGTTGTGGTCTTGAACTTTATCGTAAATTTTAGAAGATAGGACACTTACTTGGGCTCCGATGTCGCATAAAGATTTGCATTGAACTCCGTTGATCTCGCAACTCAAGTGTGGTGTCATCTTCTCTTCTTCTTCGGATCCTATCGCGTAGACTTCGGAGAGGCGAGCATATGGCGATGCTTCGGGCTTGATCCCCATGATTCTCTTCACCTCGGCTATGTGTTCCGGATCCACTACGTCATCTCCAAAGAGCTTATGAAAGATCTCACCGGTGGTTTCAAGGTCGTATGAATTTTCCGCTTTCTTCTCCGGTGGGAAATCCACTTCCAATGCTCTCGCCATTCCCTTTTCATTAGGGAACGGTCTTCTCTTGTCGAATACTTCTCCGTAATCAATAGGAACCCAATCCATTGGTTCGAACTCCCTTAGTGGCTTCACGCTTGACATGCTTCTCTTGTTCGTCTCATTTGGTGCAGCGAAGTCGATGCTCGGGGTAGTTCTTGACTTGATGTGTTCTTGTCCAAGATTTTCCGTGATTGGTTCCTCTTTTGTGACTTCCGGGGTTGCCTCTTTAGAAAATTCAGCACACTTCTTCTTCCTTGAATTGTATTCCGGCTCTTCCACAAGTCTTGTTTCCCAATCTCTTCGCATGGCAGCCGCTTTACTAATTTTTTGTAGAAGTTGGGCAGCTTCCGTGAGTGTTTTCTCCATGAGATCCCCACCTACACACATTTCGACGTGTTGCATGCAACTAGGGGTTAGGGAAAAGAAAAAAGTATGCAAGAGTAAGTCACCGGTGAAGCCGAGTTTTGGTCCTTGTTCGATCAACCCATTAAACCTATCCCAGGCTTGGTCTATCCCTTCCTCTTCTCCTTGCATGAAATTGATCACTTGCCTCCTTAGATGTTGAACCTTGCTAATTGGAAAGAACTTCTCGCAAAACTTCTTTGTCAACTTGTTCCAATTGCCTCAAACTTCAAAGGACGCAAACGAGTACCATGTCTTTGCATTGCCGGCAAGTGAGTAGGGAAAGAGATTCCATTTGAACCATTCATCGGGAACTCCTTCTTGACGTACCGTGTTGCATATCGTCGTGAAATCCCTTATGTGTATATATGGGTTCTCCGTAACCATCCCTTCGAATGGGTTTGCCGCCACCATCTCGATGATCTTGGATTTAATCTCATACTTGGTCGCTTCGAGCTTCGAATGTGACTCTTGTACTTTTATATCTTCACATCGAGGGCTAGCGTAATCCCTTAGTGATTTCTCCGGTTCTTCCACGGGTTGATTAATGAATGCCATCTAGACAATAAGATAAAAACAAAAACAAAAACAAAACAAAGGTTTTTCTAGATAATATATGTTAGATATAGCAAACGAAAGATAAACTAAATATAAAACTAAGTTAAATGCAAATCAAACGATGTAAACTAGCTTGATCCCCGGCAAGGGCACCAGAAAAAGGGGCTTGTTGACGGATAAAAGACATATCCCTCTACGATCCGCAAGCGTACGGACCCCACACCTTTTTCACCACGGGATTCCCAAGGTTCTTGTCAATCTGCGGAGCAAGGGGATTACAAGCGTTCGATCTACAACGACACACTAACTACTAAAACCCTAACTATTATTATACTAGAAAACAACTAAACTACACTAGAGAGAATGATTAAGATATCAAGATAAAAGACACTCGCCCATGGGTCTACGATACTAGAGCATGCAATCGCTTAAAGACATGAAAACCAATCTAATCTATCGGGGTTGTGACCACGGTTTCGCCCTTTCCCTCCTCTCGTACTGTCACTACGCGAAGGTATTCATGACTAGACCTTTGATGGACACGGCGTATTGAATGGATCCAAGGAAGCATTGGAGCTCTACTCCCTTTACGGCATGGTAGCTAACCTTAAGCATTAAAGTATATTCAACACAAGATGATAGATAGATAATCCGACAAAGTGCGATTACATCTCAAGATCGATTACAACCCATGGACGAATGAGAAGATTACCCCATCAAGGTGCTGATCATGGCACCGTTGATCATGGTTTCCCTTCCGACGGTGTCTTCCTTCTTCTCCACGAGAGGGTGCTTCCTTCGAGGTGGTTGATCTCCCTCCGGAGATCCTCCTCCTCTCTCTCTAGCTTGTGGATAGCCTTCTGGTGCGAATGACTCTCCTTTCTGTCGAATGGCGGCGCCGAGGCTTTTAGGGTTCAAGATCTTTCGGGTGCAAGGAAAACGGGACCGAACCGGCCACCGGAGTGGGCTGGGCCGGCCGGCCTGGGCCGACCGGCCCGGGCCCACCTCGGCCCGGTTCGGTCGCCCCTTTCGCTCCGTGGGTCCTTATGCATTTATGTACTTTGCCCCCTCTACTTGCATGATTTTGATGATGTTATCCTCGCGTCCAAGATGGAGGTTCTCTTCGCATGAAGTTCGATCTTTTACGCTTCAATCCCCGGGGGTGTTCCTCGTAGCACTTCGGTCCTTGCCACCATTGGAAGTGATTTCATCAAGCTCATGAACACGAACAAGACTCCGTAAATGCTCCTTTGAACTTGTTGTGAATCCGTCCTTTATGTTCATGTTTTCCTACATAAACACAACACTTCCAAATGCATGCACAAAGATGAACTTGTTATATGATTAGTGTGCCTAGTGGCGGGTTAGTTCCATAATCAAATCCAAACCAAAGTGTAATGAACATGCTAGGTGCACCAAAATACACCGTCAATAGCAGCCCTATTCCAAGCCTAAACCTAAGGTTGTGAGGTTTCATGTGGGCTAACAAGGATAAGTACCACCCTTCCAATGGTGTACTTGAGCCTCGTGTGCAAATGCCCAGGGCCAAGGCGAGTGTGAGGATAGTTCCGGCTTGGGGAGAGCGAAAGGCTGTTGGAGGTGCTGCTGGCCGGGCCACACTGGTCAGACCGGTGAGAGGCACCGGTCAGACCGGTGCAGGCCTGGACAAGCAGCAGTTTGGGTTTCGTGCTCGTACAGGTGCTAGGTTTGGTTCTGGAGGTCGTGGTTCTGGTGGTTGGCCTTGAGAGTTTGCAGGAGGTCAGTTTGCTAGGCGTTCTCTCCCTCGTGCTCAATACGGGAATGGGAGGAGTCGTAGCTTTGAGTCGGAGAGGAGGGACCATCCACGGTTTTCCTTTCGTGGTTTTGGTCCTCTTCCAGTTAGAGAGGGATGGTTCCCTCATGGTGGTTACCGTGGTGGTGTTCGTGGAGGTAGTTTTGGTAGGAAAGATAGTTTGGATTGTGCTAACCTCACTTTTGAGCAAATGGCTCGGCATTGGTTTTACTCTTTTGGTACTAACCCCAGTGCTGAGTCGTTTGTTCGCTCACGTGCTTGTTTTTGAATTTCAGGTGGGAGACTTGAAGAACATTTGGTTGATTGACTTCGGTTGCTCGAGGCATATGACCGGAGACAAGGGGTGGTTCTCAAGTCTCGTCCCAGTGGTGACAAAGAGGTACATCACCATTGGGGACAATGGGTGTGGGCGTGTGCTTTCAGAAGGTGAGATTAAGGTGAGTGACAAGATCACTCTGAGGCGTGTTGCTCTTGTTCAATCGCTTGGATACAATTTGCTTTCCATGTCCCAGCTGTTGGATGAGGGTTTTGAGGTGTTGTTTCGGCCTTGTGGTTCTCGGATTTCGGACTCTTGAGGGGACCTTGTCTGTATGGTCGTTCCCAAGGGTCAAGTGTTTCAAGCTGATTTTTCTTAGTCTTCTGGTGTTGAGCGTTGTTTCTTGGCTGGTTCTTCGAGTGAGTTGTGGAAGTGGCATAGGAAGTTGACTCACTTGAGCTTTGACCTTTTGTCTTGCTTGAGTAAACTCGATTTGGTCCGAGGATTGCCACGGTTGAGGTTTGAGAAAGAGTTGGTTTGTGCGCCTTGTAGGCATGCCAAGATGGTAGCCTCTTCTCACCCGCCTCTCACCGACGTGATGACTAAGCGTCCATGCGAGCTGCTCCATATGGACCTTGTTGGCCCAGCTCATGTGCAATCTGCGGGTGGGAAGTGGTACGCCCTTGTTGTGGTGGACGACTACTCTCGATATGCGTGGGTGTTCTTTCTTGAGGAAAAAGGGGAGACGTTGGTTTTGTTCGAGATCTTGTCTTGAGGTTGAGGAACGAGAGGCACGGAGATGCCATACGAGCAATCCGCAGTGACAATGGCTCAGAATTCAGAAACTCTCGTTTTGAAACCTTTTGCCATGACTTGGGTCTTGAACACCAGTTTTCGAGTCCATATACGCCTTCCCAGAATGGTGTTGTGGAAAGGAAAAACAGGACCTTGTGTGAGATGGCTCGGACGATGCTTGATGAGCATAGGACTCCGAGAAGGTTCTGGGCTGAGGCGATGAATACCGCATGCTATATGTCGAACACGAGCTACCTCAGAGTGCATAAGAAGAAAACATGCTATGAGTTGATGCACGGTCGCACACCCAAGGTGAGTCACTTACATGTCTTTGGTTGCAAGTGTTTCATTCTAAAGAAAGGGAAGAAGTTGGATAAATTTGAGGCTAGGTCGGTCGATGGTGCAAATAACATAATTCAGGGATACAGTGAACCAAATTATAATTTATGGGCTCATCTGGACATTCGCTATACTTGAAGGGACTAATTAGGACTTTTTCCAACTCTCTAAACATGTTATCTCAAAGATAGCATTAATGTCGGCAACTACCAAAGTGGAAATGGATAATTGTGCAGAAAAAAGAACTTTCTTACCAGCTCAAGGCTCTATGCATAGGGTAGCACAAAAGGGGTGCACTATCATCCTTTTCATTAAAAAATTCAGCAACAAAGAGTATTGGGTAGGAATCACTGGAGAGAGAACCCTTCCGAGTGGCTAAAGAAGTTATTGTTTTAGATTGTGGCTTCCAAGTTCACGGTGAATTCTGTACCATTATCGCTGGATTCAACCTAAGTATTATACTTGGATGGAAAAGTGGTGAAGTCTATTTTCATATGGTACAAATGACACATCCATTGAAGCTTTGTGGGACTGAGTTCTGCTTATTTTGGTGTTAACTAATCTAGAACTCTGCTTCTGCCAAAGTGGGCAAAAAAAAACAACCCATTCCGCCCAGCTAGGAGGGGTATTACTAGTATAAATAGCACCTTGACTCACCTGAAATCCTAACCTTTAACATAACTCAGAAAAATAGAGAAGCCAAGTGCTCTTGTCCTTAAGGTTGTGTCATACTTGCCCTTTTAAAGATTGTGAGTTTTCTCATCCACTTGTACTTCGTGTGTTTTCTTGTGATTTGCAAGAGGTTGAATGTCTATCTTGTGGTTCAGAGAGACACCAACCAAATCGTGTGGTTGGGCAAAATGTTTTGTCACTGGTGGCTACTTGAGTTGTTAATTAGTGTCATCGGTTCGTCAGGTTGCATGGGTGAAGTTATCCCCGTGATTCTATGATGAGAAGATCGGGCAAATCAGCAACACCCCGCAACACCACCTTTTTTGTTACATCATCATAGAGGCTGCCAATGTGGGGAAAATGATATGCTAAACAGTGAAAGTGATAATGTGGTTTTGCCTCCATGTCGATTCATGAGGTTGGCGGTTGGTGGGGAACAAATGATCGCATGCAGCTATCAGAAATTGCACAGCCTAGTTGTTAGACAGATCATGGTATCACATTTAGAGGAAGAAGATAGACCCGTAAAAGGAGCGGCTTTCCAGGCTAGTGGGGTTGTTTGGGCCGACCACATCAAGCTATCAGAAGCAGGAAAGTTGGCGTGGTAACACATGGTGTTAATGATGTTTGAGACAGGGTCCATGGGACCGTAGCAGCAACGGCCCTGAGGAGGCTGCGGTGGAGTTGAGAACGCAGCTCGCCTCGTGGTAGCATGGCCAGCGCCTGCAGGTAGAACCTGTGTGTCGTGTCAAGAAGTTGCAAAGCACTAGGCCAAAAACGATTTGTACTGACACACAAAAATTAGCGTGCTGGCGGGTGTAATTGGCACCCGCCAGCACTATGGTGAAAGGGGCGTCGGCTTTACACCCGCCAGCAGTAAAGGTCTAGTGCTGGCGGGCAACTTAAGTCACCCGCCAGCACAAATGGTCCAATTTGTGCTGGCAGGTGACTTATGTCGCCCGCCAGCAGTGAATGCACAATGCTGGCGGGTGACATAAGCCACCCGCCAGCACAAATGGTCCTATTTGTGCTGGCGGTTGGCTTATGTCGCCCGCCAGCACAGATGGACACAGCCACTTGAAAAATTCGAATTTTTCAAACGGTTTGAAACGAAGAAACTATTAACATGAAAGTTCTAGATCCTAATAAGTTATGAAACTTTGTAGTTTACACTTTTTTATTTGAAATCATATTGTCAATGAAAATCAAATTTGAATCTCTCAAATTTGAAATTCAAATTTCGTAAATGATCTCAAATGGAAAAACTCCCAACACGAAAGTTGTAGATCTAAGTAAGTTAAGAAACTTTGTAGTTGACAAGTTTTTAATTTGAATCTGTTTAGTGCCTCTGAAAACCGACTTACACTCGGTGTTGTATAGTATGAGTAGAACCAAAACTGCATATGGACGCATATGAGTGTGTGGTGTAGTGGCGGGTGACTTAAGCGCCCGCCAGCACTAGGCGGTCAACCGCCAGCACTGAGACGATTTGTGCTGGCACAAGGTCGCTGGCGGGTGGCGCCAGCAAAGACCCCTTTTACCCGCCAGCACAAATCGTTTGTGGCCTAGTGAAGTTCGGGTGTGCTGATACGACATGTTGGCAATGACGATGTTGTTGTACCATGTCCGCGGGAGGCAGCAAGATCCAAATACATGGCAAGGTTCGGAACCATGGGGTCATCTGGCATTGTTCACAAGGGCTCCAGGTTCTGTGGCAGAGAGTGTTGCTGAACCACTGAGAGCAAGGAGTTATATAGGCAAGGACAGAGCTTGGTGCAGACGGGAGGATAGCTTAGTGACATCCAGACATGGAGCAAGTGCTCTGGTTGTGGGGGTGCTTGGCGATCTGTGCGGCGAGTGTGAGGGCGGCCTCAAAGGCAGGGCGGGGCGGAGCCAGTATTCAACTATAGAGGGGGCAATGAACAACATAGAACTAATCTCGGCTTCTAATGTATTCGATACAACTAAAAAAATTGACTTGAAAAAACTATATATGAACTGACTTTCTCTTCTTCAACTATTAAAAATCAGAAACGAGAAATTTAGATAAAAATTAGGTTAGATGACAAGGGACCTCCGAGTAGTCTTTTACCTCTTGTCAGTGCAGATCAGCATGACAACATGCAGCTTCTCAGCCTATGGCTGGGGTGGTGGACGGCAGGCAGGTGCACTGTGCGCGTGCTGCGGCGTCGGCTTGCGTGCGGGCAGCGAGCGTACGTGCAGCACCGCCGGCCGACGCGGCCACACGGGAAAATCGAAGAGACGAGCAGGGAGGCTGGCAGGCTGCTAGTGGCGTTAATGGTCTGGGTAGCAATGCTTTGTATTTTGGACTTTACTCTTACCGGGAAAAAAACAGCTAATGATCTTCTTATATTAAGGTAAATTATGAAGCGGTACTAGAGATTTTAGCAGCGCATTGGGGTGCCAGCCCCCCCCCCCCCCCCGCCAGGGCCGATGACACTGGGTAATTGAGGGAGAAGAGCGGCTTCATGCCACGGTCCATAACGATGGAACATGTGGCGGTGAGGTGGTCGGCATCGTCAAGGAGCAGGTAGCACACGGCCTCCCACTCCGTGAGGTAGGCGAAGAAGTAGATAAAAGGCGATCAGACCACAGTGCAATCGCTGACCCATCTCAACTAGGCTCTCATCGACCGCGGCGGCGACGCCGACCAATACCGTGTCGTCCTTGTCCGTCCCCATGGTTTGGCCAGTGGTCGTCGGAGATGAGGTCGCCCCACCATCTGTTGGGCACACCCGGTCCGTTTGTATGCAGCCAGGGGTAATCATTTCCTCTCGGGTTCTTACAGGTCATTTTGGTAGGACTCCTGCTCCTAAGGTTCAAGTGGCGGAACCAAGGGGGGGCTGGTAGGGGCCACGGCCCCCCTATCACGCTGAAAAAGCTCTAAACCCCCTGTATTACATGCATGCTCCAGAGCGTATTTGAGTGATGAGCTAGTATTTGAGTGATACGATTAGAACTGCACCTCCAATCCAATTCAAAGTCCAAAGTCAGACATAAACTATTTGAGGTATTTATTACATGTAAATGTTAAGATGTGACTTAAGTTCCAATCAATAAGCTTTATATAGGAGCATTGTTGAGCAGCTGGACCGCCGGCTCTTCTAGACATAATAATCCCCTGCAGTGGGGGAATGCACTGCTGGGCAATACATTCCAATCATATATATATACAATTAGGCATAGTTACTACTTGTATCCATTTGATTTACCTCCTCAATATATCTCATCTTTTTAGATCTATGTATTAATTTTGTGTAACATGAAAACTAGAAAACATGTATCTAATTATTGCTGACCACAATTACATTGGGGTTTGCTACCAGCTTCGCTCTGCGATTCACTAACTGATTCTCATGCGTTATTTGCCATTCTACTTGAGATCAGGAAGGTGTTGATAATACTATGATGCAAATTAAAGATTATAGGCGAGATGTCAATGATGTTGGTTTAGCTGGCCCCTCTACTGAAAATTCCTGGTTCCGCCACTGAGGTGAAGTCCTATCAAACACTCCTTAAAGCACTAAACGAGCCAAAACCGTTTTATACGGAGCCGAAACCGTTTTAAGGTACACTCGTGCTGTCTGTCGGTTTTTCCCTTTGCCTGTAGTGTCCTAGCGCTGGTAGGCATGGGGTTGCAGGACATATTTTGTGGGGTGCAGCTTTGATGCTGGCTGTAATCCGTGGCTGCAAGCACCGCTTGGGTGCTGAGGCCAGAACACTTGTTCCATAATCTAAAAAAATGGAGAAGTCGGCTAAGAAATAGAGGTCTTTTATGGTACACAATACCACTCAATGGTAGTACAGTGGTATTATCGGTTTTTTGTTGCGGGTAAAATGGTAATTTGCTCGATGTATACTATTTGGAAAAAATTTCCTCTTCCCCCGCCTACAATTTCTACCGGTTTCATATATTTCATTTCATATATTACAACAATATCATTTTGCATTTCTGATAATACTCATATACTACCCATACCATACCACCCATACCAAACAAAAAAAATCGGTGGTACAAATTAATCTCAACCGACGAATCCTTACATATAGATCATTTTTTATTACATACGAGTACTTTTCAATTAGTGATATAGGGTGGTATTGTGTGCCTTAAAAAACCAAAAAAAAAGCGTCTCCTCCGGCTGCTTCCAATTTTTTATTAAGGAACCGGCGAGTCCAACCAAACTAAAGGAGCTGCAGTTAATTAATATATTGTGCTAAAGACATGTTTATTTAGTGGCTTTTGGCAAAAAAATAACATTGAGTAGTTTACTACAACCAATTTTCCCAAAGATAAAAGAGAAAGGGCCCGGGAGAGATGGAGCTTTCGAGTAAAAAAGTACTTGGTGCAGGACTCTGCTGTAAATAGAAGTATGTAATGTGCAAGAATGGTGTACATAAGGGTCAACCTTTTTTTTATTTAATATGAAGGGATACACAAATATATCACAATGCCATTTTGACAGATTTAGTCTCGACTAGCTAGCATGTGTATCTCCTTCCAAAACCCTTATCCATTGTCATGCACTCCTTTAGCACTGTAGCCATCTCTTTACACCATGATCTGGCCAGAGAAACAAGGTTAATCTATCTTTTGGATTATCAGCATTAAGACATCAGCAATCAAAAAATTTACCTGATTCTGGTTATGAGGGGAACCCAGTTTGCAGAGCCCTTCAAGGGACAATATCTTGTCTGCGTTGTGTTGTCGCTTTTCTTCATCTGTAAGTATCAAGACGACACAGTTCATGTCACGGTTGGGCACCTTCCTCACCTCCTCACAACAGGGACTTCGCGGGGACACAGCTCGAATGGTGGACCCTCTCACGGTGAACGCCGGCCCGACACATGTTGAGAATCTTCAGCTTCTGTATCTTGCGACATATTGGGCCTCTGCCAGTAACCACGTCAGGAGAAGCCACTGCAAAGACTAGCAAGATGACAAATGCAAGTTTCCCAGAATACATCTCTCGCTGTTAATCTTTTGTAGTGGTGAAAATTTTATACTAGGATAAGGAAGAAAGAAATGATCTATGTACAATTCTGATGCCACTGCCTTATATAGGACGGAAAGTGCCAGCTGCAGCTTTACATGAAGATTTAATGCCACGGATGCTTGTCTTTGAGTCCAATATATCGAAAAATATATTTAAAGATGGATACCCTTACACACGAGAGACGATATGCCATTATTTATGAATATCAGTTTTTCACTTATAGGTTTTAAATGTCTACCTATATTGAAGATAACCATTTCGAGTTTTATGGAATCATTGCTCTTGATTCAATTAATGCATGTCAATCCAATCCAATGAACTATTTAATTGATCGTGGAGCAGTAGAATCACTACTATCAAAAGTTAGAAAACATTATCATCGCCGTCAAAACATGAACCGGCAGTGATAATAACTCATCGGTAGTGAAACAGAGGCACACATACCCGAAAAATATTTTCAATCGGAATGCATACAACTCTCGCATCTGTCCCTCCTCCTCATCTCCATCTTATACACCCCCCCGGCCTGTCAATACCTCGTCTCCACTCTCTCCACGCTCTCCCTCTCTGCTCGCGCCCTGGGAACATCTCCCCACTTAGGGTCCCTTTGGGAACCCAGAATCCCGCAGGGATCCCGGAGTTTCCCCCGGACAGGCCCACCGCGTGGGATTCGGCCTCGGGGCAAATCTCTCTGTCGTTTGGGAGCCCGTGACCAAGGGTGCGTCCGACCCTATCCCCGGCTTTTCCACGGGGCGAGCGCTCCACACCTCGCTACTCCGGACGCCGCGACCCCGTCCGCCACTCCCTCTCCGACTCGCCTCCCCGCGACGCAACGGAGGCACGGAGCCAGTAAGCAACGCCGCCCCTCCATCCCCTCTGCCGCGCCGCCGCCCCCCGTCCTCTGCGTCCTCCTCGTCCAGTGCTTCTCGTCCTTTGTGTCCTCGTCCTCGTCCTTGTCGCCGACCAGCCACCGCCGCCGCATCTCCGGTGCTCCCACGACGCACATCTCGATCTACACCGTACACCACCTCGACCGGCGACCGAGTGCTGCCACCCCTCTGTGTCCCTGTCCAGGTGCTGCCGCCCTCCTCCGCATTCCCGTCCCTGTCCAGAAGCGCCGCCGCGCCTTAACCTGTCCGTGTCCAGGAGCGCCACCGTTGTCTCGATCTACAACGACAAGACCCCAGCCGCAACCTCTAGAATTGGGATCCACCAAGGCGCTTCCACCGCTTCAGCTTCTTGGATTTGTGAGTTCTCCCCTTCTCCAATCGCTAACTCAGATTGCCTAGGGTTTGTGCTTCTTGGATTAATTTAAATTTCTGAATGGCTCTAATCTTGTGACTAAGATATGTTGTACATTATTCTGTAGTAGAAGCCACAATTGAATGAGTGAAATTGGCTTAAAGCCTGTTCTCTTGCATTGTAAAGATAAACACTTGCCTTTTTTACTTTATGTTTTGAGTGTGTCAGTGCTTCCTTGTTGCTAGTATGCTTAACTGAATGCAACTGTCAAGATTTACTTTGTTGCTAATAATAACCTTCTAATATTAGGCTTATACAACTTCTTTTTCAAAATGCTTATGTAATAAATCCTAGGAAGCGTTGATTTTACTACTGGATGTTGGTCCTTCGATGCATGGAGTGCTGCAGGAGGTCAAGAACATATGCTCAACTCTGGTGCATAAGAAGGCAAGCACGTCTTCTTCCATTATTGTCATCCGACTACCTCAATTTAAGTGCTACTGCCTCTAGTTTTACATTCAAATAAACCTATGATCAAGCTCATTTCCTGTGCGCCTCTGTTTTCTGCAGTTAGTTTAAAATAGGAGCGATGAGGTTGGTATTGTCCTCTTTGGAACTGAAGGTTAGTTATCCATAATAGGATTAATTGTTCTATTTCTACTTGAAATCTTATGTGCTGGTCCTCCTCGATATAGCAATTGCATTCTGTTCTGAGGTTCCAACCGGTTGCTTATTGTAAGTACTTTATAACCATTGGTATGAATCTAGATACAAATTTTACATTCTCTGATCGGGAGCCCTCCCTTTTCAGTACAAACATAAGGCACTGGAACGACATTACACATCTGTAACTCATGTTTTGCACAGTATCTATTTTTAAGTGGAATTAATTTCCAGTATCTACTTCTGAGTGTAATTAATTTTCAGTATCTACTACAAAACTGTTACATCATACATATTGTAGGCTAGTGACTGTATATCTCACGGATGGGATCGCAATCCGGTAGTTCAACAATGTTACATTACAAATTACAATGGCAAATTTGCAGAGTCGGCAGTATATATAGTAGCATGAGTAAAGACATATTTTGATTACTAACTAAGCACTTTATTGGGAATCACCAAAGTTTAATACATAGCATGGAGGTGGATACATAGCAAAGTTTTTTTAATACACATATGAAATCATAATTCCAATAAAAGAGATGTGTATGAAAACTTTACAAATACATATTGGGAATCACCAAAGTTCAAAGATGATATAAGATAAGCAGTGTGGTTTCAACAGAAAATCACTTTATTATGTCCTGTAGGGTAACAAGGCACTTGAGTATGTACCAATTCTTTGATAAAGTATAAATATATTAGAAGATAATAAGTATAAATAGATTTTCTGAGTGGAATTGTTTGTATCATTTTGATTTTCCGCCTAGTTGCAACTCACATAATAAAGTATATATACGCTTTGTGCACATATATGACTACGCTACATATAAATATAAGTGTAAATGCTCATGATCCCTTTTCAGCCTAGTTGCAATTAGTCCAATTATTACAGTTCAGCAGTCCAATTAGCACATGAATATTCAAATTCATAAGCTCGGCTACCCCCATACCTTTGGTCGAAGCATGCTCCTAGGCCATGGTTGATGATGTGTGGTAGACCTTCAATGCATATTTGCGTACGGTAGTTGATGGATGAAGAAGCTACATGTATTTTACAACTCACTGTCAGTGTATCTTGCATGTGGAGTGGCATTTTTGAACAATGCACTATAGCTAGGAAAGCTTCCTGTTAGTTCAAAAATTTGATCATGTGTATGGCTAAAATATGAGTGCCTGATGTATACGAGGTTTCTCAAATTGTGAAGGAATTGATACCTTTCTGTAATAAATATGTGAAAAAGGCAAGAAAACATTGTTTCAACAGTTTGTATACCAGACCATGACTGAATGAAAACTCATTTCTTTGCTATATTTGAAGGTTAGAAAACCATTTTATTTTCTACCAGATGGTGCCTCTAATTCATTTGTTCCTTTTTGTGATGCAGCTTTTCACCTCCAGGTGAGCAGGAGTCCTAACTACCTTGTACCTGAGTGCAAAGTACTATCATAAATTAAATGTCTTATTTTATAGAATATGTGATGGTCTATATTTCATAAATTAAATTTGTCATAAGTTGTATGTAATATGATTTATGTATGTTGAATTAAGGCAGCTGGATGTAATATGCTTTATGTATGATTTATTTTGGATTTGTTCATCATTTTTTGAGGTGTCAGATTAGTATGCAAAATGCATTGTGGCTGTTGTAGAAGAAAAATGGAAAATCTTGCTACATATTTTATTTAAAAAGAAAAAAGTCTGGGCTGCAAGTCTGCAACTCCCCGCCCCCTAGCCAACCTCGTCTCCCAGACTCCCAAACAACGGCAGGGGTGGGCAAGCCACGAGGGGAGCGCTACCTCGGGAAGATGGTGGCTGGTGGAATCCCCCGCCAGAGGCTTCCTACCCTGGGTAGCTGCTCCTGTCTATCCAAAGGAGCCCTTAGCCTGTAGGCCGGCCGACAGCTCCCTCTGCCTCCCTCCCCTCCCCTTCAGGTCACCCCTCCCTCTTAACCCTCCCTTTCCCTCTCTAAATCAATGTAAATGATATACAATAATTTGGAACAAAAAGGAAGATTGCAGATTAGCGAATGAGAGTTTCAATTCAAAGCCAAACTGGAGAGGCTGGTGAGCGAATTGACACACACTATAGCAGGACATATAATGAATTTCTACTCAACATTCTTGGTTCAGTTAGATTGGATTGATACGCATAGCACACTACTGGCCAGCTTGTTGGTGAAGTTGGAGCCTTGCTGCTGTTTTTCTTTTCTCTTATTTTAAACAACGCACAACAATGCAGGCCACATAAATTACAAACATACACACAGCTATATTAACAACAGAAAACAAAGAGAGAGATTAAGTCACTAACAATTAACAAAGCTAGGAGAACTATACATACTAAACAAATAATATAATGAGCGTTCCATTGGATAAAAACAACGATTGATTTTCCTAACTAAAACAGAGAATCTAAGGCTCTAAGGTCAGTCTCACTGAAGGTTTCATGGCATTAAATTCTGTCATATATCACCAATTTTATTGACCTGACAATAAGAAAGAATAAGAGAGTTTCATGAGAAGTGAGAGGAGTTTCATCCCCATGAAACTTCACTGATACAATCATCTAATCATATAATTTCCAGTCTAGATAATTGTTCAACGAAATTATATGAGATTGGCTTAAATAAGCTGCAAAGCCGGTGGCCACGGGAGCTCGCACGGGAATGCATAGGCCCCCCCAAGCCCTTAGCTGCTGGGGCCACCTCCATGGTCTCGAGGTCAATGGAGAAGAACCACCGCTCGTTACACCATGAGCATAACTAAAAAAATATGTCACTGTCAGCGTACTCGGAAACCTTTACGGACAGGATGATGAACCGCCCTTCGTCACACAATTCACAGGGCCAACCGTCGAAGAACCATGGCTTGTAACCGGGCAAACCATATGGGTCACCTTGTACATGACTACCTCCTTCGCCATCGCCCACTCGCCATGGAGCTTGAGAAGCACCTTCATGCCACCCTTCACCACGATGATGATGCGCGGCCGGCCATCCCGCCCATCGGTGACGAAGAAATTGCCACTCCACAGGTGGACATCCAAGTCTCCAGCGTTCGCCACCGTCGCCGGCAACGACGCCGAGGGCGATAACACACCGGTGCTGCCATCGAGGGTGACCACTATCCCGCCCGCAACGTAGAAGTACCATGAGCGGATGAGCCCCTTACTCAGCCCAAGAGCGGTGTGCCTGAGGGCCAACTTCTCACTCCATGCGCCATTGCCACTGGCGAAGGTGAAAACTCCGGTGTGCGTGATGCCGCAATTGTGAAACACACAAATGACCCTGAAGTTTAACATGTCAATGTTGCACCCTCCCGACGCATCGACGACATCGCCGTCCATGGGGTGCAGATCGCAGGAGCTACCGTCCTGCTTGAAACCCAGCCTCATCAGGATCCACATGGCGCTGCATCAGGGACTCACAGACGGCTAGGTCAAGGAATCTGTAGTGACCGTCGGAGAGATCCACGAGGAGGAGGCTGCCATGGCTGTCCAACACAGTGGTAGGGAGGGGGTGTAGCGAACATGGCCTCATATGCCATTTGTTCGGAGTTTGATTTTGGTGATTCATGACTACATGATCATTGGGACTAACCATATTGTTTGAGCATGTCTTTGTAGACATTTCAAGGTCCCAAGGATGCAAGAAAACCCCATGCAAAAATGCCAAAACAAAGGGTCAAAACCGAGCAAGAAAAGGAAAAGAGAAGACACCGTCGGATGAACCGACGGTGCCTCAAATACAAGCGTCGGTGCAATCGTCGGACGAGTTGGTGCACAGGTTCAAACCCTAGGTACCGTCGAATGAACCGACGGTCCGTTTTTTAGTAGTGTCGGACGAGTTGCAGAGGAAGAGCAAGGCAGGCAGTAGCACCGGATGATCCGACGGTCTAAGTGGGGACCCCGTCGGTCTATCCGACGCTCGATTTGAATTCATACAGAGGCGCGCCAAGACGAAGCCTTCAGCACCGGATGATCCGACGCCTTGGTCAAGGCATAGCGTCGATCTATCCGACGGTCTGTTGGAAGCTATCAGTACTGACTTGGACGCGAGGCCTTCAGCACCGGATGATCCGACGTAGCGTCGGACTATAGCGTCGGAGCAGTTGTGTCAGAGAACCTCAACGGCTACGTGACGTGGGAGGGGCACCGGATGAACCGACGCCCTGGAAAATCATCCGATGGTACCTTTTTCAGTGGACGTTAGCCAACGGCTAGTTTGATGCCTTGGGCTATTTATACCCCCTCCACTCACCCATTTGATGTTGCTGGATTGTGTGGAAGTGCAGATGAGTTCAAGACACATTGAAGATCATATCTAATCCATCCAAGTGCTTAATTGCTCATCCTTAGACTAGTGCATGCTTTGTGTATGTGCTTAGTGCTAGGCTTAGCTTAGAGTTGAGTGAGTGCAAGGTTGTGCCAACCTTGTGAGGTGATTCTTGAGTGAATCCTGCTGTACAAGGTTCGCCAGAAGCCTTGGGGCCTAAGTGGCTCACCGGCAATCGTCATCGACCCTCCGGCTTGGTGTGGAGCGGCGATGACACTTTGTGCGGGGGACGTTGAGACCCCCTTCCTTGGTGGAGAAGCTCCTTAGTGGAGGCAGCATCAAGGTGACCAAGGGAGCTTGACAAGTGCCTAAGTGGCTAGCCTCTGTGGCAAGTCAAGTTGGTGCTCTTGGGAGAGACTTGGTGACCGGGAAGCAATACTCTTGTGTGAGTGCTTCAACAACGTGGACTAGGGGTGGCTTAGTGCCTACCGATACCACGGGATAAATCGCGTGTCAAGAGTTTGCTTCCTCTCATCCCCTTTACGTTTCCGCATTTACTCTATTGAAATCTTTGCTTGCCTCTACTTTCCTAGGGTAGTATCATGCTAGGATTGGCTATAGGTTGCAAACCTTCTTTTGGGATGGGAGTTTCACACTAGAACAACCATAGTTGCACATATAGATAGTATGTTCTAGTTTACCTTTGCGTAAAATTAGTGAAGCCATAGGTTAAGGTTTTAAGTTGCCTAATTCACCCCTCCCCCTCTTAGGCTAACGGGCATCCGATTCCTTACAAGTGGTATCAGAGCCGGGACTCACTTCCGTCACAAGGATACACCAATTCGATTGGTAAATTGTGAAAACCGGCTCATTGAAACGGTTACGCTTCACCGCCTAGTGAGTTGCTCTATAGAGGAATGAAAGGGGTGGATACCTTAGGTTTGGCTCCACAATTCGATGGCACGGGCTATCCTCGGTGGAAGGTTCTCATGGAGGCCTATCTCCAAGCAAAGGACCTTGATGTTTGGAGAGTCACCGATGAGGGAATGAAAAATGGTACTAGAAATGAAAAGCAATTTGATGTAATTGCTAAGAGTATCATTTTGTCCTCACTAGATGTAGGTGTTTTCAATAGAGTTTTTACTTGTGAAAATGCTCATGAGCTATGGAAAACCATCAAGGAGCAAAATGAGGGTTCAAAAGAAGTTGCTAATGAACACTACAGTTGTCTCCTTGAGGAATTCAATAGCTTTAAGCAACTTGCTAATGAAAATGCCGAATCTATGTACTCACGCCTAAATGTGCTTCTCAATGAGATTAATACCTTAGGTGTGAAGGACATCACGGACTTGAACATCAACCGCAAGATCCTTCAAAGTCTCCGAAAGCCCGACTATGACTTGGTGAAAGCAATCATCTACGAGAAGAAGCTCGAAGATTTGAAGCCATCACATATCTTGAGCAAGATCATGGCACATGAGCTTCAACTCATGCCCAAGTCAAAGAAGGCGCCCCAAGAAAAACCTCAAGAACCGTCCTCTCCAACAACAAGCCATGCTCTCTCAAGCCGACAAGAGAAAATGTTGAGTAGGATGGCTACTCATGGAAGCTCAAGCGAAGGTGATGGTGATGATGGTGACAATGAAGATTCCTCAAGTGATGAAGAGGCTGAATCTATGGTGACCGAGTATGTGAAGAAGATCTTCAAGTATGTGAAGAAAGTCAACATGTACGGCTACAACATCCACTTGAGAGAAGGGCGCCATCATCAACACATCAAGTTCACCAAGATTGAGCACAAGCCCAAAAAGAAGGTGGTCAAGGAGAGAAGACCAAGGCAAGAAGCAACTTTTGCCGTCCGCGAGTGGACAAGTGGTGGATCAAGTTCTTCTAGCTCAAGCGATGAATCAAGAAAGAACTTCACCACCCGCTTCATGCAAGGTCCTTCATCATCACACATGTGCCTTATGGCCAAAGGTATGGAAAGCAATGTAAGTGATGACGAATCCGACACCACCTCTCTCAATGATCTTGTTGAGCTAATCCATGAGCAAAAAGGAATGCTTGAACAACAAGCTAATGAAATCAAAGAACTCAATGCTCTCAATGATCTTAGTGACAACCTTGCTACAAATTATGAAAATTTGTTGTGCAAATTCATATTGCTTAGCAAGTAGTGTAATGAGCTAAAATCTAAGCTTGAGAGTAATGAGACTAAAACAAGTAATTCCTTTGAGCTTGATGAAACATCTATCCCTTGTGCAATTCCTATCTCCAAGGTAGATGATTCAACTTCTTGCATTGATTTAATTGATGAATCTTGCTCACCATCTTGCCATGAGAATGTTGTTGTAGAATCATGTGATTATCTCATAGGCAAGGAAAATGATGAGCTTAAGCAAGAAGTGAAAAGGCTCCGAGAGAGGTTGGCAAACTTGATGGTCAAGGGCAAGAACGATGAAGAACAAGTGGACATCTCTCAAGACATGAAGAGCCAAGTCCAACCTTCTCAAGATAACCGTGATCACATGGTGAAGAAGCTTGAGAAGGGTGCAACCGTGACTTGCTACAAGTGTCATGAAGAAGGACACAAGTTCTACAAATGCCCTCAATTTGTCAAAAAGATGGAAAAGGGCGCAAAGAAGAAATTGAAGCCCACCATCAAGAGCTCCCTCATCTACACCAAGCCCAACCGCAGGAACAAGACCAAGAGCAACACCTACGTCATCAAGAAGAAGGCAAATGGCAAGGTGGTTTGCACACAAGGTTGGGAAGATGAAGGAAGAGCGGGGTTGGAACCAACCTATTTGGGTGCCCAAGGAAGTCATCACCAACATGAAGGGGCCTCAAATGGTTTGGGTTCCAAAGGCCACTTAAAGGCCTTAAGAGCGGGGACTTGGGAGGCTTGGCACAATCAAGATGAGAAGATTCAAGCCTATAAGCCAAGCTTGCGAATTGGAAATGTGTTGCCCAAGTTCCCCGATTGAGGTAATGGAAACTAGTACCTATCTCTTGCATCATTGTAGATCCATTGCCTTGTTTAGGTTGCATTTGTTGCAATGTTTACATATGGTAGGTTGCTTGTGTCATGTGCTAACCCATGAGCAATCTACATGGTTTGATTAGTGTGTAGGAAAGCTACACTTGTTCTTTCATGGTGCATATTTTCATATATATCTCTTTGCATCATGAGCAAGCTATAGGGTAAGCTTCCCTTTTGTTATCATAAACAATGTGCATACATTTGGTAGGTGATTCAAACACTAAATGCACACATTTAGGGGGAGCTCATCCTATGGTTTGGTTATGGGACTAACATTGTTTCAAGCTTTTCTTATGTAGTCCCTTAGCGACGCGTGCGGTGTTTCATTCTAAGAGAATGCTATTTCACTCTCAATGTGATCTAAGAGCAACTCCAACAGTTTGGCAAACCAACTTGGCATCCATATAATTTTGGCAAAACAAGAAAAATTGGCCTCCAACAGTTTGGCAAACCAACTTGGCAAAAATAGAAACTTGGCAAAACTCACCTCCCCACGCGTATATATGCGCGCGCGGATCGTGGTTGCCATCGTTGTTTCCCTCTAGGTGGGAGGGTGAAAAAGAAATAAAGAATAGAGAAGGATTCCTGATGTAAGTTTTTCAAGAGGTGGAAGGGCACATATATAATTTTGTTTCTCTCAGGATTCCTGATGTAAGTTAGATCTGGATTTGGCAAGTGAATTATGCCAAACTGTTGGAGATGAATTCTTTTTTTACTTTGCATAGCTTTTTAGAAGTTGGCAAAACACAAGATTTGCCAAGTAAATTTTGGCAAACTCTTGGAGATGCTCTAACATCTCTAAAAGAGTGAATATAGCAATATGAGCTCCATGCTATTGAGTCATGTCCTTGCGAGCTTATGTCTCTATATAAGTTCAAAGGAAATGTACTCATACATTCCTAATCCTTGTGGTACCCCAAGTGTCTTCTATACAAGCTTCTTTCAAGTGGTGTCACCTAGTGATATCATTTCCAAGTGGCTCATCTCAATGTGGTGCCAACAAGGTAGAGAGGATCAATCCCCGGAGGTATGCAATAATCAAAAGACTACAAGTGATATCTACAAGTGGTAATGTAACAAGAACCCATTTGTTTTATCTCTTGTCCTTTAAGCTACCTCTTTGCATGATATGCTCTAAGCTTCCTTGTTTTACAAGTTTGTAGTTGTGCACTTGTTTCTCACTACCCTTGTCTTGCAAGTGGTATTCTTTTTATGCACACACTTAGGGGGAGCTTAGTTTGTATCATGTTAGTATCATGAGCTTGTGATCCACCTTAGTTATTCACACATGTGGTATCTTCATTGATATCATACTTATGGATCATGGTTCATGCGGCTTTCTCCCTTGCATTTAACATCTCTCCTTTGAGCTATGGTTGCTAGATCTTGCTAGTTTCCTTGGACCGGTTTGCTTTGGCCTTTTTGGAGATTTTATTCCAAAGAGGGAGAATGTGGGACCAAAGCAAGCGTGTGGCTTAAGCTTACAAGTGGGCTCAAGGATGCTTACAAGTTTTTTTAAGGATTTGAGACCAAAGGGGGAGAATGTGAACATAAGATCAAAAAGGGGGGAAGTTTGATCTAGGGGGAGTTTGGATGATGGTAAGCATCCAAGCAAGTGTAAGTGGTTCTAATTCTGTCAATTCTAGCAAATTTTATGCTTGCTTTGGTTGTGTTGTCATAAATCACCAAAAAGGGGGAGACTGTAGCGAACATGGCCTCATATGCCATTTGTTCGGAGTTTGATTTTGGTGATTCATGACAATATGATCATTGGGACTAACCATATTGTTTGAGAATGTCTTTGTAGACATTTCTAGGTCCCAAGGATGCAAGAAAATCCCTTAAAAAATGACAAAACAAAGGGTCAAAACCGAGCAAGAAAAGGAAAAGAGAAGACACCGTCGGATGAACCGACGGTCCCTCAAATACAAGCGTCGGTGCAATCGTCGGACGAGTTGGTGCACAGGTTCAAACCCTAGGTACCGTCGGATGAACCGATGGTCCGTTTTTTAGTAGCATCGGACGAGTTGCAGAGGAAGAGCAAGGAAGGCAGTAGCACCGGATGATCCGACAGTCTAAGTGGGGACCCCGTCGGTCTATCCGACGCTCAGTTTGAATTCATACAGAGACGCGCCAAGACGAAGCCTTCAGCACCGGATGATCCGACACCTTGGTCAAGGCATAGCGTCGATCTATCCGAGCGGTCCGTTGGAAGCTAACGATCGACTTGGACGCGAGGCCTTCAAAGACCGGATGATCCGACGTAGCGTCGGAGCAGTTGTGTCAGAGAACCTCAACGGCTACATGACGTGGGAGGGGCACCGGATGAACCGACGCCCTGGAAAAGCATAGCGTCGGATCATCCGACGGTACCTTTTTCAGCAGCTTTTAGCCAACGGCTAGTTTGATGCCTTGGGCTATTTATACCCCCTCCACTCACCCATTTGAGGTTGCTGGATTGTGTGGAAGTGCAGAGGAGTTCAAGACACATTGAAGATCATATCCAATCCATCGAAGTGCTTAATTGCTCATCCTTAGACTAGTGCATGCTTTGTGTATGTGCTTAGTGCTAGGCTTAGCTTAGAGCTGAGTGAGTGCAAGGTTGTGCCAACCTTGTGAGGTGATTCTTGAGTGAATCCTGCTGTACAAGGTTCGCCGGGAGCCTTGGGGCCTAAGTGGCTCACCGGCAATCGTCATCGACCCTCCGGCTTGGTGTGGAGCGGCGAGGACACTTTGTGCTGGGGACGTGGAGACCCCCTTCCTTGGTGGAGAAGCTCCTTAGTAGAGGGGGCATCAAGGTGACCAAGGGGGCTTGACAAGTGCCTAAGTGGCTAGCCTTTGTGGCAAGTCAAGTTGGTGCTCTTGGGAGAGACTTGGTGAGTGGGAAGTAATACTCTTGTGTGAGTGCTTCAACAACGTGGACTAGGGGTGGCTTAGTGCCTACCGATACCACGGGATAAATCGCGTGTCAAGAGTTTGCTTCCTCTCATCCCCTTTACGTTTCCGCATTTACTCTATTGCAATCTTTGCTTGCATCTACTTTCCTAGGGTAGTATCATGCTAGGATTGGCTATAGGTTGCAAACCTTCTTTTGGGATGGGAGTTTCACACTAGAACAACCGTAGTTGCACATATAGATAGTATGTTCTAGTTTACCTTTGCGCAAAATTAGTGAAGCCATAGGTTAAGGTTTTAAGTTGCCTAATTCACCCCCTCCCCCTCTTAGGCTAACGGGCATCCGATTCCTTACATGGGGGCTTTAGTCTCGCTTGGAGAGGGGTTTAGATCTCTCAAGTCCGACCGGTACTAAAGTTCGGACACAAAAGCCCCCCCCCCTTAGTCCCGGTTGGTATTACGAACCGAGACTGGGGGGCATGCTAGCACCTGCGCCCGAGACTAAGGGCGTGTTTGGCAGAGCTCCGGCTCCATCAAACCAACTCTGGAGCTGCTGCTCCACCAATTTGCTGCTCCATCGTGAAGCTAGACTCTCAATTTGGACTTGAAGAGATGTTTTTGGCAGAGATAACAACTCCAGCTCTCGAAACAGAGATCATGTTGTGAAAAGTCAATTTTACCCACAGTAAACGGACCCACATGTCATCCTCTTCTTTCTTATTCTTATACGGGTTTGCACTGACGCTGTCATCGGTGAAAACTCAATTCGCCGACTCGTACCCATTCCCAAGCACGGCGGACTGCCTCGCCGCACCCTTCGCCGAAGCCCAAAGGCTGCCCGAGCAGCAGCCCCCCGCCGAGCTCGTCTCCACCTTCGACCTGTACCACCGTGGCGTGCCACTGCTCTCCCACGTCATGGAGACCTCCGCGTCGTCCTCGTGGTTCCTCACCTCGTCGTTCCGCGTCGGCGCTGTGGAGTGCAAGAGCCCTGCGCCCGTCGGCACCACCACCACTGCGGCCCCCGTGAAGCTGGAGCTGAGCTGGGTCGTAGTCGACCGGCGTGCCGGCCGCGCGGTCAACGTCTCCAGCCGACAGCCCGTCGCCGTGGACAGGCACCGGTAGCGGATCAGTCTAGCACTCCAATCACTAAAGAGCTGGGTCGTGGGTTGATTGCTTCCAAAGAATGGATGGTGGAGGTGTGGAGTACTCGTGCACCTTGATGCTGTCAGCGCCGGCGCCGGAAGTGGACGAGGATGCCGCAAGCGAGGCCTGTGGCGCAGCAGGCTACTCGGCGGCTTGGGTTGTGGCCATCCAGGGCCTGGTGGGAGGCGAACGTCTTGCCGCAGACGGAGCACTTGTGCCCCTGCGGCGGCGCGGGAACGCGTGGGGCACGTGCGTCATCGTGTTGCCCGCGCGCCAACATGAGCAGGCACAGCGTGAGGTGCTCCTCCTCCGTGGTGGGCGGGCAGCAGAGGTGACGTCGCCGCTGCTTGGAGTGCTTCTGCCCCGCCCACCCTTCGCCAGACACCTCTTGCGCCCAGGCGACGACACACTCCTCATGGTCATCATGTCCCTCCTGATGATGGTGCGTGGTCCACAGCACCCCTTCCTCCACCATGGCCATTAATAATTCCTTTTTGATGCTCTACCAATCTCAGTAAGATGCGTGCGCGCGCCTTGTTATCTTCATGGCACACAAGGTGGGCAAGGAGTAGTTAAGCAATGGGATCAGACTATCGGAGGTAGCTCGTGACTTCTGCTACTTGCGTTCGAGAGACGGCCTTGAGAACTGAGAAGGCAAGAGCGATTGACCGGGAGCGTCAGGAATATCAGCCTCGCCGTCGAGGACGCCGACGGTGTGGCCGTGAGCGGCGAGGACTCTCCTCACTCCGGCGATCTTCCGGCGGGACGCTCCAGCAGCGGCGCGGCAGGCAGGCCATCGTGAGGAAGAAGATGGGTCGCCTGACGAGGGGCACCGCGTGACGGGATGTATCGGAGAAAAACAAAACGAATCGGTAAGTTGCGTAATGGGTGGCAAAGGTGGGTAATTTCAACCCAACTTCACGAGTGAGTACGAAACCAGCCTTCGCAGAGTACCCCTTGAGGTACTCCATGGATTTGGTGGAGTTGAGAGGTAGATCCATGGATTTGGTGGATCTAGAGTTTTCGGAGCTGGGGTTTGGCAGAAAAAAATTGGAGTGGATCTATTTTTTTGAATCTGGAGTTTCTTGGAGCCCTCCCAAACACGCCCTAAAGGGTCTCGTTTCTCTTTTTTTTGTTTTTCAATTTGAGCTTATATTCTAATTGGTGTCTAACCCGTATATGCACATATACATATTTGAACTTGTATATAGGTATATACTAGTATATATATACCGTATATGCAACCCGTATATGCACGTATACGTATTTGAACTTGTATATAGGTATATACCAGTATGTATATACCGTCTATGCAGTTAGATTAGACTTATATATATATATATATATATATATATATATATATATATATATATATATATATATATATATATTAAACCCTATATATCTACATATATAAACTTATAAATGTATATACACGTAATATTTTATACACATGAAAATAAATAGTATTCTCTTAAACTAGTATATATACATCAAAACCCCATATAGTATATTCAAAATATCATTTAGTTCAAATTTCTTGTCTCATTTAGCTTTCCTCGGAGGTGAGTCGGTCAATTGGATGGCTGTCATAATGATGCTTTCCTTGTGGATTAACCACCTCGTCCATGAGGAATCCCATGAGAGCTTCTTGAATTGCCAAGAGACGATCCTTCTCAATGAGTGCGTCCCTTTTTATAATCCTCTGTAATTTGCAAATAGGTTGATATAATACAGCAAGCGATTAAATATACGAAAAGGATAAAAATGATGTATTATTAATAGGTTTATTTTATTTACACTATCATCATCCGCGTTGCCACTCTGATGGCGTATGAACTCACAAACGTAGTACCCGCATAGATTATTTCCTTGCTCTTGTCTCAAACACTAAATTGTTGAGGAGCACAGAATATGAAATTGTAGTGTTATACATTTTAAATATTCCCAATCTGAAGTTGTAAATTTGTATACGTACCAGAAAATCATACACCCATCTAATTTTGGGTTGAAATGCTCCTCGTGCTTTGCAATGAACATGGTCCAAGCTCTGAGGCAAAATAATAAAAGATAAAATATGTTAGTATAAAAGCTAAATATATATATATTGCATTAGAGAAAATGTCATAGGTAGAATTATTACTCGTGGAATACATCTTCAAGGTCTTGGTATCTGAGCGGTCTTTTCTCAATGAGTCATACACATTGATATTGCTATTGTCGATACTGATTATGAGTAGAACCCAATGGAATCTGTATGCATCCACATGGAGATTAGAATTGACTAAATAGAATTAGCAATGATAATTAGATGACAATCGTACTTACTTGAAGTTGTAAGGCGGCAGTATAAGATTCTTGTAATGAAACTCATCTAAGTGCCTAAAAATGGTCTCGACTGTTGTTTTCCGTTGGTTTTTAATCTCATCCGCGTTAACTTTTGATGGGTCCATGAAAGCAATTCTTGAATAACCCTTCCTTCCCATCTCAATAAGTTGTAGGCTACACAAAAAGAGTCAAATGTTAATTAGTAGATCAACTAATGTAATAAAGTTATTTATAAACATATGAAAATATGTCACTTACAGACACCAGGCAATCATAAGATCGGTATTCAGGGCATCAAGATGGTAAATTTCATACATATCAGCGAATCGGAGCCGGGCCACCTTCTCGTTTTGAAGGGCAAAATCTCCAGGTCTCACGAGCATACCAAACATCTCCAGGCCCTCAGCTGACTTCTTCAAGTACCAGTCATGAAATTTGCGCATCTTAGTTGGGAGCTTGTTGACCAATTCTGGCTTCACTAGAGGTTTTCCTAGCTCAAAGTGCCATCTAAATTCTTGATTTTTATCCGCTGGTAGGTCTTCAAGGACGATAAGACCACCAATAGGCAGCTTTGTTTGTTCAAAAAAGCTAATGACCTGAGCCAGTTCTTTTCACCCATGGCGTCAATAGCGTTTTGCACTTCTGGAGTGATGCCCGCAAACAAGTCAGTCTGATGGGTCGTGGATGCAGGTGTTTGCTCGATGTTTCTGGCGATTCCCGACGTTGACGCAGGAATCTCCTCGTTCTTGTCTGGGGCAGCGGTCCTCGATGTTAACGCAGGAATCTCCTTGTTCTTGTCTGTGGTGGCGGCCCCCGACGTCGATGCAGGTATTTGCTCGATGCAACTATTCGGCGACCCTCGCTGTTTCTTCATAGCATAATACTTGTCCACCGAACGCTCATAGTCTGGTTTCAACGGCGGTTTCCTTCTCCTTTTTGTTTCCTTATCGTGTATGAAAGCCTTGAGTCTCTCCGTACGACCTTCATGTTTTTTGGCCTCCAGTTCTTCGTGTTTTCTTCTTTCTTTCTCTTTTTCAAAGAAGTCCTTGACTTCTTTCCGTACAGACCCTTCTGTTTCTTCATCTGTCTTTGCCTCTACCTTTTTCTTTGCTGATCGTTTTCGTTTCTTCTTTGGTGGTTGCACCGACCTGAAAGATTGCGCTGGAGAGCTTGTGGCGAATGGTTGCTGAGGTGAATTGGGAGGGATGTCATCATCGTGATCGCTGGAGCTCCGTTCACCCGAATTGTCGTATGGTTGTTGCGGAGAAGGTGAGCGAGCAGGTAGTGCCGATGACGGCCCCGGAGACGATGGCTGCCCCGGCTCCAGGTGGTCTCTCGGAGATCCATCATTCTCGGGGATTATGACGATGTAACGTTTTGGCAATAATATGATACCGTGTAGCGCATCCTTAAGTGTCTTTTCCCGTCACCTCCTGGGATATCTATCTCTAGCTCCTCAAAATCAGGTTGACATATCCTCTCTACGCTAACTGAGGCGTAGCCAGGTGGAATAGGCATACCATGGCTTGTCTATCCAGGAAACTGTGCAAAAGCACTTCTGTCTGCAACTTGAGAATAAATATTTAATTAGTTATTATTAGCATTGTGAATGCAAGTCCACAAAAATCAAAGTAACATATATGATCAATTATTGAGGTAATAAAAGCATGAATTAGACATACCTTCATTTTGATGTTGCTGAATGGCTTGTGAAGCTCACATCTGGTGCGCTGACAAATGTCATCCACAGGGTACCGTTGCCTGCCGACTTGAACTCCTTCTATTGCCCTTTGCTCTTCGGGAACCGCCGTGGAAGCACAACTGGAAAAGTGAGCAAAAGGAACTTGTACTAGAGGCAGTCCTTGTGCTGGGGCCATCTCATTTACAGCGGAGGCCACTCGCCGTTCAATATCTGCCGTCAACATTTTCTTCGTGTTCTTTAAGTCTTTTGTCTAATTCTTGTCGTCGTTCCTCCTCTTCGCGCTGTCTTCTTCTTCTGCGGCTTCGATAGGTGGCAATGTCTCCCCTAAAGCCAAATTTCCATGGTACCACCCCGAAGCCCCTGCACCGTCCTGGGTGTTCAGGATTCTTGAGCGCCATAGTGAGCTCATTGATCTCTCTGTCAACCTTCACTCTGCACGCTCTGACATCTTCAAATATTTTCAATATTTCAAGTGCAGTCTCTCGTAACAAGGGTGGGTAATCAAGGGTACCATCTTCGGAGTTAATTGTGCCTCCATGAGCATAATACCAATTCTTCACTCGCTCGGGCCAATCAACGACTGCTGGTATGGTACCTTGTGCGAGAAGGTCTTCTTCCATCTTCCGCCACTTAAGAACTGCAAATGCATATCCACCTCGACCAAGATGATGGTTGTGCTCCTTCTTAGCGCGACTTTGCTTCGCTCGTGCACTCGCCTTGGAAAAATCTTCACGTGTCTTGTATTCCACAAAGGACGTCCAATGTTCTTTTAACTTGGGATATTCAATCCCATTTGGACTTCGATTCTTCTTGATATAATCTTTATTGAGTTGTTGTTTGAACTTCTGAAATTGTGTTGCCATCCTCGTGAGAGTTCAACGCTTCACATTGGCTGGTTCAACACCTTCAGGAAGTGAGAAGTGTTTTAGGATTTAATCCCACAACAAACTTTTCACTGATTCCGGAACCACGTGTGGATTATCTGTTTTTCCCTTCCATTCTCTGTAGCTGATGGGCACATTGTCCCTTACAATGGCCCCACACTGTGACACATACTTGTCCTTGATTTTTTTGAAGCACATGGTTGGCCATCATGTGATACTTCTGTGACCTGATACATGACATGGCCGGTGAGTACTTGTGTACGCCCTCTCTTTGTCTTTTTTGATGTGGAGTCTGAAGCCTACATGTTGCAGATTCGTTATTTAATTAATTAGTACCTAAGAATTGAGGTTAGAAAAATAAGAACTATGAAGTTAATGTATGATATATATATATACACACACCTCGTGGGAACATTCAATACTTTCATTTACAACACTTTCCTCATTGTTTCTAGAATTGTCCTCAATATTAGCTGTTGTGTCCATGACAGGGGCAGCAGTGTCCTCATTCAGAGGTATGTTCAAGTACATGTCCGCCTGACTACACTCCTCCTCGGTGAAGGCTGCTATTGTACCACTAGCTATAATGTCGCCATAAAGTTGTCATGGTTGTCATCCATCTGGAATAAACAAAAATTTTCTATGAATTTCTAGAATAAACAACAAGTTTTTCTATGAATTTCTAGAATAAACAACAAGTTTTTATATGATTTTCTAGAATAAACAAGAATTTTCTATGAATTTCTATAATAAGCAAGAATATTCTTTGAATTTATGTAATTTTCAACAATTTCTAAAACTTTCTAGATTAAACAAGTATTTACTAAGAATTTCTTTATCAAACAAGAATTTTCTTTGAATTTGTAGAATAAGCAACAAGTTTTTATATGAATTGCTAGAATAAGCAACAAGTTTTTATATGTTTTTCTATAATAAACAAGCATTTTCTATGAATTTCTATAATAAACAAGAATATTCTTTGAATTTATGTAATTTTCAACAATTTCTAAAACTTTCTAGATTAAACAAGTATTTACTAAAAATTTCTTTATTAAACAAGAATTTTCATTGAATTTGTAGAATAAGCAACAAGTTTGTATATGAAATTCTAAAATGAACAAGTATTTACTAGGAATTTTCTTGAATAAACAAATTCAAAATATTTCTACTAACTTGTGGACGGACGATGCTTGTTGATGACGGTGCTGTGTGGGAGAATGACAGAGGTGACGGGAAGTCACTTGTTCGAGACGACACGACAGTCGTCGACTTCAGAAGTACCAAACTAATGAAATTATATATTAGAAATCAAATACACAATTAAGAACTCAAAATTACATATATATTAGAAAACAATTAAGAACTCAAATACACAAATAAGAACTCAAAATTTCATATAGATATTAGAAAACAATTAAGAACTCAAATACACAGTTAAGAACTCAAGATTACATATATATTAGAAAATATTGATAACTCAAATACTCAAAACTATGAAATTGTATATTACAAAACAATTAGGTTTTGATACACAAATATACACATAAAAATAAGATACAAGCCAATTGCTAGATCTTTCTCATAAAATAGAAAGAGTATTTTGGTCATTTTACACCTCACATTGGTTTGCGTGCTCGGTCCTAGAATTGCATTTATTTTGGGACGAAGGGAGTACACGTTTCTAATTAATTTTCTTTCTATTCCTATAATAAAATTTCATATTAAAAATTTACACAAAATTATAATTTCTAATTAATATCAAAACATAAACGAAATCAAATAAAATTAATTATAAATGCTTACTGACGCCAGCATTTCACGGGCTCACGTCAGCAAGGCGAAACCCCCCGCGCCCCGGCCGGCCATCGGGCACACGCACGCCGGCCGGCGGCCGCAGAGGGGGGCCGGCAAGCGGAGGCGTTGGCGGCGCGGCATACCGCTGCGGGAGGCCACCGCCGAGGAGGAGGGCCGGTGCGCGGTCGCCGCCGAGGAGAGGAGGGCCGGCGGGGGCGGCGTGTCGTGGGAGGGTCGCCGCGTCGGGGACGGAGATGCGCATGAGGGACGGGGAGGCGGACGTCGGCGCGGTCAAGCTCGCCCGCGGAGGGAGACGGCGGCCGCGCGCGTGTCGAGGGGGAGCAGCGCGGCGCGTCGGAGAAGAGGGGCACGTTGGGGACCAACGCAGCGAGGAGAGGCGGCGGCGAGGATGGGCGCGTCGAGGAAGAACAGCGCGATTTGAGGGAAAACGGTTAAGTGCTCTGGAAGGCTTATATAGAACCCCCCACCTTTTCTCACGGATCGTATTACCAACCGTGACAAAAGGCCCTTTAGTCTCGGTTCGTATTACGAACCGAGACTAAAGGCCCCCCTTTTGTCACGGGTGGACTCACGAACCGTGACAAAAGGGGCATTTCACGCGGGATGCCTGAAGGCGAATTTTCGCCCTTTTGTCACGGTTGGTGTTACAACCCGTGACAAAAGGAGAGCCTTTAGTCTCGGGTGGTAACACCACCCGAGACTAAAGGGGAATTTTACATGGGAAATTAATATTTATTCTTTTCCTTGCTCATTTATCTCATTCTTGTTGCTTTGAACATTAAAAAAATTTCATTAGTCAAAATATTTGTACCATGCAAAATTATATTATGTTAATACAAAAATACCAACTTTTCCATGCACATATTATTTCAAGAGTTGAAACAAATATTACTATTTTTTGTCTACAATTTGAAGGGGAAAATAAATTAAATTGAAAATATTAGTAAACCTACTCAGAAAAATCTCTGATTTAAATAAATTTATGAATTCTAATTAATTGTCTTTGAATGATCAACATGCTCATTTCCTTGCTCATTTATCTCATTCATCTCATTCGTGGGCTTTTTCTCTTTGCCTTGCTCATTTATGTCATTCCTTTTTGCTTTCAACATTTAAAATAAATCATTAGTTAAAATATTTGTGCCATGCAAAATTATATTATGTTAACACAAAAAATACCTACTTTTCTATGCACATATTAGTTCAAGAGTTGAAACAATTATTACTATTTTTTATTTACAATTTGAAGGGGAAAATAAATTCAAAAATATTAGTAAACCTACTCAGAAAAATCTATGTTTCAGAAATATTAGTTGAAACAATTATTAGTATTTTTTATTTACAAATTTATGAATTCGCGTATTGTCTTTTTGATATAGCAATCCATATAACTACAATGTCTTACGTATACGTACAGATGGTTATTACAACGCACGACATTAATTAATACATGATGGTCCCAAGCTGAAGTTGGTCAGCTTCTACCTTTTGAACCTCTGCTTCAAACACATTTATGAATTCGCGTATGAATTCAAACACATGAATTCATAATAAAGTACGTAATTAACAATAATTGATAATAAGTTCATAAAGGTTCACATAGCTAGCTAATAATTAATACAAGTTCACATAATAGGGTACGGTACAAAGTCTGATCCATGCATGCATAATGTTACTGATGAGTAGCACACGCTTGCAGATATGGAACATCATTAATGTCTGCAATCCTCCAGCCTAGAACTCCCTCAAAATAAGCTAGAGCGCGTACTAGTGCACTCTCCGCTTGGGGAGGAGTGTCACAAACACCACTACAAACATCAAACAATGGAGCATCAGGTTCTGCTGGCTTGTAGAAAGTTAGAATTGCTTGACACTTCCAATTGTTGGTGAAAAACGGCTCCCCACCATAGTAATCCACCCCAACTCTTTCCACGACTTGATTCAGAATCTCACGGAAGCTAATTGAAGTATAGGTAGAACCAGAGTGATCCTGCACACAATCAGATGATTATGAGATATATGTACCGAAAACAAATTAATTGATAATTAATAATGAATAGAAATTCTTTTATATATAAATGTATATTAACACATCTTGATGAGCCCTGCAAAGCCTCTCCGTAGTCTGAATCACAGTTCCTTCAACCGTCTCGAGTTGCCTTAATTTAAAATAGCTAGGAAAGGTCCGGCACGAAGCACCCAACATTATTCTGGAGCTGTTGTAGACAATTCTCCATGGGAGTCCTCTCTCGAGTTAACCGATTAGGTGATGTTTTGCCAACTGTTGCAATGGCAACCATCGGGTGTGGTGCGCCTACTGGCAACTGGTCGTAGTCTACATATCGAGCAGGTACGGTGAAAGAGATATACACTGTTGCCATGTGCTCAGTTTGCACTATAGGAGGAGTAACATTCATATCCCCGATAATGTCTCTGAGCCATCTGATATTGTTGAGAACCTACAATAACTATATATGTAACTAAAATTATAGATTTTCCATGTGAAATGAAAAAAAGTTCTATGTAAAGCAAATTAATTTCAATTCCTATATTACCAAGTTAGCTACACGTCCCGGATCACCCATTGGCAAGGTAATCTCGCGGTGAAAGTGCAATCCTGGACGTAGAGGCAACGGGGCCTCCAAACCACCTCCACGGCCACCAAGACCTGTACGGCCAATGCCACGGCCACCACGCCCACGATGGAGACGGACTATTCCACGACCACGGACGCCATTTCCAACACCACTTGACGACGACATTGTTAGCTCAAACAATATCCAAATAAAAATAACACACATTATTCACAATAAATAGGATTAGTTTGCATATATACATTAGATTCAATATAGGCATAAATAGAAAAACAAAAGGGAACTATTACTGTATATAACCTTTATGAACCAGCGACTCAGAAGACCTAGATGCTCCGGGAACTACAACAGTCTCACCTCAGCATCATATACACCTGACTCTCCCAGTTACAGTACTACACATGCGCTACACCTCCTATCTAGCTACAGTCCAACATCACGGAGCTACAGGCAGTCCCCACGTAGCCCGTGATGTTAAACTGTAGATAATTAGGATGTGGGGCTCCGTATCAAAAACAAGAAAAAAATACTTACATTTGTTGTCTATAAAACTTAAAAAAATACTTAATAAAAGAATTTAATCTTATATTTCCTCCTATAGCAACCTAGAAATAAAAGGGGCCATAGAATTGAACATTGTATTTTATAAACTATATGTACACATACCTATATATATATATAGATAGGATTCAATATATGCATAAATAAAAAACAAAAGGGGATAGAAATCAACACTATTATTACTGTACATAGCTCAGAAGACTAGATGCTCCGCGAACTATACAACAGTCTCACCTCACCGTCATATACACCTCACTCACCCACTTACAGTACCACGCATGTGCTACACCTCCTATCTAGCTACAGTCCCACCTCACGGAGCTGCAGGCAGTCCCCATGTGCCTGTGAGGTGAAACGGTAGCTAATTAGGACGTGGGGCTCTATATGAAAAACAAGAAAAAAAGAAAATACTTACATTTATTGTATATAAAACTAAAACAAATACTTAATAAAAGAATTTAATCTTCTATAGCTACCTAGAAATAAAAGAATTTCTAAATAATGAAAGAACGGAAATAAACTATATGTACAAAATAAACTATAGCTACATTTTCTCTATGTCTTTTTTTTCTTTATGAGCATATATTTTATAAACTATATGTACAAGTAAAATTCAAATTTATGAAAAACAAGAAAAATAAGAGAATGCTTACATTTAATCTATATATAAATTAAAATCATACTTAACAAAATAATTAATCTTCTATTTCCTCCAATGGCTACCTAGAATAAAATCATTTCTAAACAATGAAAGAATGCAAATACCTAGTACATTTTCGGTATGTCTTCTTTTATGAGCATATATTTTATAAACTATATATATATACAAGAAAAATTCAATATTATGACAAACAAGATTTTAATGAAAGAAGGAACATTGAAGTACCATCCTAACTACATCTTCACGTGTATATACAAAATCTCATCTCTCTAACTAATTTAAGCTCTTCCTACCTAGCTACAAATTAACATTTCTATTTTCTCCATCTGTAAACGATAAAACAAAATTTAATCACCACAAATGAAGGGAGGATGAAGATTCTAACCTTTACAACACCTTGGAGGAGAGAAATCTTCACAAACTAATGAAGAAAAAAATCACAGCACCACCCTAGGATTGAGTCGCCATGGAGGGGAGGAGCTTGAGCTCGCGGGTGGCTCTGGTGAATGGCTGGGGTGGCAGGAGGAAGAAGGAGGTACGGGCGTTATATTGCCCCCGGCCTTTAGTCCCGACAGGTAAATTATTGCCGGATGGAGCCGTTGGGAGCCCCCCTTTTGTCACGGTTCGTAATACGAACCGGGACTAAAGGGGGGCCGGCTTCAGCGACCATTTCGGGCCACATCGATGAAAGGCCTTCAGTCCCGGCTCTAAAGTTGAACCGGGACTAAAGGCCCGAACAAAAGCCTCGCTCTCCACCAGTGATAGTAGCGGAGCCAGGATCAAAATTTACCTATGGCGAAGTTATTACTACTACTTATAGATATATTTATCAAATATGCATAAATATACTATAGATCATCATATAAATTACAATTGTATAAAAATTTCGAACATTGATAAGTGAATAGTCAGAAGAACATACTATAGAAGCATAAAATACAGCTGGAAGCTAGATGTTCGATGAAGATTCATTCTAAACAAAAAGTCGAAGGTGAAAGGACAACAATATCTAGTGGAAGGCGACATCAAGAAAGGCTGTACGCAATATCCTTCCATGTTGCAGGCATGGTGCAATTAGCTATATTAATTGAACTTTATTTTTTCAGCTTATTAGTGCTAAGTATACTACTAATTCATGATTAGGTACTCTGGCAGCGAGCAGGTGTGGCGGCCGCCCTAGCTTCAGTACCGGAATCCAAGGCAATGCCTAGAGTCACAATCTTTGCCAAGAGCTTTTTTTTGCTCTCGGCAAAGAAGGCCCTTCTTTGCCGAGAGCCACGCAAAAAAACTCTCGGCAAAGGAAAACACTCGGCAAAGTGTCGAGAGCAATTCGACAAAGAGTTTATTTGTCGAGTGCATTTCTTCGGCTCTTAGCAAAGAAATTTTTAAAAATCACTTTCTTGCCTCCAAAATTTTTTTATCCTCAACATACACTTATACAAAACTTATGCTCAAATGTGGCACAATTTTAACTTTGTTTGCTATATTTAACAATTTTACTTATTTCTAGATATATTTTTCACATACGCCTGATATGAACCGCAAGTGCATGAAATTATATAGTAAAGTTGGTTAAACAATGATATTCATGTTCATGAGATATCTCCAAGACCATGTACATGAAATGAAGCTAAATTTCTGGCATTTGGTTCTCTGATCATGATGGCGATCGTGAGGTAGAAAGGTTTTAAAATTGTATAAAATTCAAATGAAGTTCGCAAATCACAAATTTTGGCAAGTTGTCATGATATCATATGTGGAGGTTGTGGTAAAAAATTGAGAATGTTTTGAACACTTCGACATGTATATTGTTTAGAAACCGGAAAATCTGACGAGAAGTTTCTAAGAATTTGAACTAATATCACTAGGTTTGGAATCTTAGAGAAATTAATATTTGAGTTTGACTAAAAAAACTTTTCTATAAGTCATATACAACATAACTAATGTCATGTAAATTTTGGATAATTTTTGCATCTATTTACTATTTTTAATAATTATTTTGATAAAATTTTTCTTTGCCGACAACCTTCCTCTCGGCAAAGTCCTATTGGGCCAGTTGGCGCACGCAACGAAGCCAAATTTGCCTGCTAGGCACGACCCATTTGGCCCACCAGCCCAAGTTCCCACCAAGTTTATATAAACCGCCCCCATACCTAACCCTAATCTGCCTCCCACCTCCAACCGCCTCGCCTCACCTCTGTCGCCTCTCCTTGCTTCCCCTGTCACTGCTTTCACTCTCCGCTGCTCCTCCTCATCTTCTCTGGCCATCCCACGCCGCCGTCCGCTCGCTACCCCTCCTCTCCCCCCTCCGCTCATTGGCTCTCGGCCTGGCAGAGAGGAGCGGCGGCGGGGTGAGGTGTGGTGACAGCCACAACTGTGGGGACTCGGCGGCGGAGCACCTTCCCCGGTGCGGTGGCAGTGGATCCGAGTGCGGTGGTGGCAAATCTGGGCATGGTGGCGGTGGATTCGAGTGTAGTGGTGGCGGATCTGAGCACGGTGGTGGTGGAGGAGCTCGATGCGGTTGACGGTCGGCAGGAGATCTGCGTGGCGGATACCGGCCGGAGGAGGATCTGCATGGTCGCGGCCCTTGCCGACGGATCCAAGTTCTCCCCTATCCTTCTCTATCATCTCACTCCTCTCTGTTTCTTCCACAGGAGGTGGTGGCGGCTGGGTGGTGGTGGTGGTGGGCGGCGGCCGGGTGGTGGCGGGCTGCTCTGGTGCTGGTGTCGTGGTGGTGGTGGCAGAGGTGCTGGTGGTGGTGCTAGCGGTGGTTGTTGTTGTTGTTGTGGTGGTGGTGGTGGTGGTGGCAGTGGTGGCAGCAGCAGCGATCAGCAGGTGGGGGCAGTAGAGCGTGGCCGGTGGGGCTCATGATTTTTTTGTTTTAGAAAACTTTCTATGTCGAGGGCCAGATGGGGCTCTCGGCACATCTCTGCCGAGAGGGGGGTCTGTGGCTCTCAGCACAGAGTTCTTTGCCGGCACAAAGGTGTCGAGTGCCCTATGCTGAGTGTTTCCTCTCGGTAGAGGTTACGAATCCGGTAGTGCTTGCCATAGTTGTGGCCCCGCCACTGCTGTACAGGACCTGACACTCGGGTCCCTCTTGATCCAAAGGGAAGATAGTACATATAGAAGTTCCATGTATCAATCAACGACGGCGACATGGTGACAAATGGCTCACGACACCCATCGTCAAAGTAGTGGCCACGACGGTTGGACCTTGGAGAGATAGGTAGCAGCAGAGGAAGCCTGCATCGGCGATGGCGTGGCGCCATCACTTGCATGTGAAGGCGGCGAGGATAGGCTAGGATGCGAGTCAGAGTCGCTCGAGGATGAGGCCGAGGATGTTGTCGTTCACGTCGTCCATGGTGCAAGCTTTGCGCATGAACACGGAACCCTAGCAAGTATAGGAATTGTGTTTGAACTACTCCTTGAATCCAAATGTGCACTATGCACACACGATCCAAATATATATATTCCCCGATACATACTCTGATGGTCTGTGCAATGCTGAGGCCAAATTTTATTGATTGCTTTTTTACTTTCTTGATGACGAAAATCTGACCTATGTTTACATCACGAACTAAAAGAGCAAATTGCACCCATCATGGAACAACTTGTTAAGTGGCCACATATTAGTAGTACAATAATTTGTAAATTGCTCAATAAGGTACAATAACTTCTAGTGGCTACAGGGTAGTTCAACGATTTTAAAATACTTAATATAGTGGAACAACTTGGAAAATTGGTGTATTTACAGTCCAAATCCGATAGTGACAACATATTAAGAAAAACTAGGCCGGTGGGGTATGACCACCCCGCGAGTTTTCATTAATATGAGAAGGAACCTTATTCTCCCGGCCTAGAAAACTCCTGAACCCCGGTTCCATCGGTGAGGGAATTTTTAATACCAGCTCCATAATTCACTCTAATAACGAGGAATCGAACCTAGGTCTCCTGATTGGGACCATGCCTCAATCCCTCTAACCAACTATGCTAGAGGAACTTTGGTATTGACAACATATTAAGCAAAATACCAGTTAATAATAATAATTATTTATCAATAGAAATTGCTGAACGTGACCTAACTATTACTTCTTCATTTTGTGCATTACTTATAATGTTCATTAGCTAAAACTGAATAATATGTAAGAATTACTCCATTGACATTATTCCAAAATACGGATCGTGGGATCTAGATTCAACACAAAAATAGAATCGCTGAATTATCAATATAGAGTATGGAATGAAATAATCCTAGTTGAAACTAAATCATAGTATAACATAATTAAGGAAACTAAATCATAGTGTAGAAAAAATTAATACAATGATATGATACTAATTTTATGAACATTGACAGTAATCTTAGCCAAATACATTTCCATTTCAACATGGATATTAATCATAAAATAATACTCAATAATTTGTTTTTACATGAATTTATATTTGACTCAGAATTAGAAAATATATTGCTTGCTATAATATTTATAGTGCGGAGTGGAAGGATCTCTAGCCTAGTGATTGGAGTACCTAGTAACATTTAGTAAGATAGGGTTCAATTCTTGTGGGAGCCAATTAAATGGGCATGAAATTAAAAAGATATTAAAAAGAAAAAGTCCAAATTACTATCCTCAAATATAGTGAAAGTCCAGATAACCCTCTAAACTATGTTTTGATTCAATTTACCTCTTAAAGATAGATATTTGGTTCAACTTACTCCACAATGGAATTTGTCATTTTGTTTCTCCATACAAAAGTTGACTTTTAATTTGAGATTTTAAAGGATGGTAGTGGCATTATAATCTATATTAGAAAACATTTTATGATTTTTTCATCATTAATTTTTATATAATTTTGTATCTCAATGATAAATTTTATTATTAAGTATTCTACTTATCAAAATAGTGATGAAATTGTTAATGATATATTTTTTAAAATATGCCTTATGTTGCCCGCTACCATCTTGCAAAATTTGAACTTAAAAGTCCACTTGTGCTAGGAAAAATAAAAAAGAAAAATTGTGTTAAGGGATGAATTCAACCAAATGCTATAGTTTAAAGGGTGAACTAAACCAAGAAATAATTTAGGGGCTTATCCAAACTTTGGCTATACTTGAGGGTAGTAATTTGAACTTGTCTCTTAAAAAAATAAGTAGGGGCCGAGGCTTTCTTACCGACTCCGGTAAAAACAAATTAGAGTGCAGATGCAACAATTTATAAAGTTATTATACTAAACTAGTAAAATGCACGTGCAATACCCACATGTTCAAAAGATTGTGAGTTTGAAAACATGTTAACAATCAAAATAAGATACAATAAATTTAAAAATCTTTGAAATGTCTAATACATTTAGGTCAAAAATATATAAAAAGTTTAAAAATTGGTACATATATGAGTTGCTACAGGGAACAAGGAAATCACATTAGCTCACTTGTTTATATGAGATGTTGGAAAGCTGCTGCAAAGCCTTCCAGAAAATGCAATCAACTTTAGTAGTTTGAGCTATGTCTAATTCTTGATTTTATCCAAAACATATATCTCAGATACGGTCCATGTTGCCACAAGCCTGTCCAAGCAGTATTGGTGCTTACATAAATACCTACAACTGTATGACCAAACACAAGTTGAAGGAAAAAATATGTAGATGGATGATTGGCTTAAAGATTGTTGGTGAATGTTTTCCAACATTTTGATTCTCCGCCTTGGAGATTGCCACCTCCACTGAAGAATGCTTGTCCAGTTGTCCCAGCCCTACCGCAACAGCACCTCAATTTTATATACTACCTCAAGATCAAATTTAAGATTTTGATTGCCCAAAGTATCAATTTTAGATTCATTACGGAAATGCAACCAGCAGGGAATGTTTCTTAGCTTGTATAGTGAGCAACCTGTGATTCCAATCAAATTAGGAAGAATGTCTTGAGATATGTAAGTACTAATGTTGCAAATAATGATCGATCAAAGTAACAATGATTTTGGAGTACCTCTAAAGGAATGATTATGCATAGATATAAAATATATATAGGATTAGAGAAAGTGGATGGACTATCACACTTTAGAGGTTGTTTCCAATTTCCATGAAAAGGCAAGTATATATAATTCATCCTAAATTCTCTATTACTACCTCCGTATGCTGAACTGAAAATTGTTACCATGTTGACACCTTAACGATTTGGTTGTATGACCAGATGTATGCCTCACAATGGATATGCACGGCACACTTGATGCACCAGTAGAAGCCATCAACCATTTCTGATAACGAATGTATTCCAATCATACTTTAGGCAAAAATAAAACACAAGCACACTAAAGGATGAAAACAAAGGGGCGTACGTTACATGTAGTGAAGTGTCTTCAAATTCATGATCCAAATATCCGGTGATTACATACTGCAAAGCAACCCCCTTCATTGGTCACTTCAACAAGAACCTTTAACTTCAACAGGTAGCTGATTTCCCCCATGTGACGACAAAACACAATGCAAATGCATCACACTCATAGATATATAGTCGAACAATTTGTAGAAAAAGACATTCCCAAAATCCAAGGTATAGTATATATATGAAGCCTAAGCTCTCTGCACCGCTGGCTGGGTTGTCAGCATGAGATTGAGCAGGGGACGGGCCTAAAATCTTTATAGTATGGATGTTGGAATAAGAATATATTAGACACACACAGGTTTACATATAGTACCAAATATTATTTTAAAAAAAAGGAAGACGAAGGTCTCATGGTAGTTTAATACGAAAAAATATACAACACAATAGAAATTAACTCTTCTTAACAAAACAAAAAAATTAAATTCAAATTACAGAAGTGAAATAATAGAAGAGAACAAAGCAAACGAAATACAAAATGAAACAAAACAATTATGCTTGAACAATATTTCTTTTCTCCTAGGATATAGGGCTCCAAAATGCTAATATAGCTTCTTCAACCCCTAGAAGCTTAAGATCATGCAAAGGACAAGACCACGTATTAATTAATGAAACAGTTATGCAAACATTTGTATGACTTTAAATACAATCTAGGAGATTAATTAATTATGTAATAACAGATGGAAATAGAAAAGTAATAGTTTGATTTTGTACCCAGGCATGGGGAAAATTTGCAAATGCAAAAAAATAGCAGTAAATGTGCAAGGCAATTACATCAATGTGTACACCTTTCTCTACAAACGAAAGGATAAATACACATGTACCTTAGAGTCACTATATTTGCAGCATTTGACAGTACATACGAGAGATGAAACCATACACATGTATGAACTTTGATGCACTGTAAGATTTTGTTTTGGAAAAAGAAATAATGAATCAGTCAACTAAATGTAGTGGGTGTGTTATACATGAACCTTGAAACTGTCTAGCCTGAGAAAACTAAAAGGCATCTGTAATATCCATTAAGTGTTAATCCTTCACCGTGCTAGTGTTCATCAAAGCATGACATATGTAACACAGGAGTATAAGTGTGTAACATAAACTCATCTATGTCTTTTTGCAGTTTAATGCAATGATAAGTAAAGTAACACAATTTATTTATGGGATTCTTGAAAGGAACTAAGACATACAGAGCTCAAAGAGTTGAGGCTGGAATTAAGAAACTGATATGGTCATTTTACCTTTATCTTTGAAGGTACATCATTTCGTTTGTTTGATCAGTCACTCACACAAATCTTTTTTAAAACATTGACATTTCTTAAAGCATTGGAGCTGATGGTAAACATACTCAGCATACTAAAATAGTAGTGAGTATGTAGGAGGTGAACTGATGATTTTGTAGCTATAGCGAAAGAAAAGAAATAAGAATGCATTACCGATGCGCACAACTGCACTAATAAAAATTTATGTGACTGTTAGTAACTAAGGACATGACAATTAAGGGGGGAAATACCATGGACCATGTCACGCTGGTGCTTGTCAGTTGCTCAGCTTCCTTCCGGCGTCTCCCTGCAACAGTGGGAACAGATGGATACTGTGGTGGGAAGAATCTCATGCATGGACCATGTCACGCTGGTGCTTGTCAGTTGCTCAGCTTCCTTCCGGCGTCTCCTTGCAACAATGGGAACAGATGCATGGATACTGTGGTGGGAAGAATCTCATGCATGGACCATTTTTCAGGGCATGGATCATGGAGGAGCAAGTTGTTCTCCATCTTGTCAGCCTGGACTTTGCTTCCAACTACGTGCCACTTAGATTCAGGGCATGTTATTGCATAAGGTTTCAAAGGAATGGAGTGTTGAAATGAGTAATAAGTGCCTACCTATGCAATTTTATAAACGTTAGAGGGTGTACGGGAAAACCCTACAGCGGGTAGCATGCATGAACTGCATGTATAAAAAATGATCTAATCTGTGGAAAATATACTGCCAGCCATGGTAAGCGAGTAAGAAAGTGGACATTATGCAAAGCAAATTTTACAAACATACGCTGGGATGCAATCAGACCATTGTACATATCAAAAACTATTAATAAAGGTAGAGGGGAGGAGGGGGGGGGGGATCTGACCTGGAGGAGGGGGAAGCCTGCTCTTGATGTGGTTAGAACACAACTCTCAGACAAGGCAACCACGATGCATGCTCTAACTAACATATTAGTGCCCCAAGTATCCTTGTGAACATTCTGACAAACATGTTACATGTAATAGACATGGCAACACTTAATCGTGATTCGTGATGAGCGCTCCTCCCTTGTTGCTCAGCTGAACTTGTACTTGTTTGAGCATCTCGCCACGACCTGATGTTCATGCTCTGCAGTCTGCAGACTACTCACACAAATCAACCAAACCAGAAGTTGACAATCCAAAAAAGAGAACCAAGAATCAACATAAAATCTCTCCTAATGAGATGGTGGAACAAATAAATCACAAGGAAAAGAAACTTTAATGCAATCTAATTGGATCTAGTGAAGGGACAGAAACAAAGTAACGGAACTTACAAAGGAGATTGCATACCGCTTACTTGCTTCTGCATTGGCCGCTGCTTGTAGCGGCTTGCCCTGCTGGCTGCCTACTAACGGTGGGTGCTTCTACTACCAAGCCGCCCAGCCTGCATCTAGCAGGTGGGCGTCATGCTACCTCCTCTAAACATGGAGACAAGGAGGCGTGGCCGCATGGAGATCAATCCACCTCAGGTTGTGCTAGGGTGTCATGGCTGACGTTCTGGATCCCGCTTCCGGCAACAACCGGTGGCCTGGTTGGGATGCGCAAGATAAGGCATGGCATTGCGGCTGATGGGGGCATCGCACCACACCGATCCACCTCAGGTTGTGCTAGGGTGTCATGGCTGACGTTCTCGCTCCCGCTTCCAGCGATAACCGGTGGCCTGGTTGGGATGCGCTAGATAAGGCATGGCATTGCGGCTGATGGGGACATCGCGGTGGTGCCTGGCCACCGAATTTTGACGAGGGAGAGGAGAAAAGGGAGGGTCGAGCCCAACGGTGGCCGCCGGTTTTTACGACGGGGACATGAGGAGAGGAGGATGGGAACGGGCTCGGAGGCAGCAGTGGGCGCCATGGCAGACTCGTGTGACGCCGAACTCTTCTCCTCCCCCAGCCCCTACTGGCGGCGGCGGCGGCGATCCGGGCGGTGCAGCCCCGTCACGGGCTCGGAGACATTGCGACATCAGTAGCTTCCCCGTCACAGCACCACCTCTTTTTTTCCTTGCGTCTGCTGTCGCCACGAGCCTACATCACGTGTTGCGGTGGGGCACTGCGCGGGTGGGTTGCTGGGTGGGACCTATGCGGGTACACGGGTGGGTAAAGCGAGGTTGGGTAACAAAAACATAATGTTTTTGGCAGAACTGTTCTCCAAATTGCGATTTTCTTGTACTTTATAGTCCTTCCACCCTATTCATTTCCAAAAACATATGACAGGTGGGTCCGGCATGAGGGGTAAGGCGGACCCGGTTTGGTGAAAAAAGTTTTCAATTGTCTTCACTCCTTATAGTATAGATTAATCATTTTATATGTTGTTGGGTCAATCAGCACCCACATGCATGTCCAGTTACTTAGTAAATTGAGCACTTTACAACATATTGTACTAATCTGGTGCACCCACTGGTGTATCATGGGGGCAATTTACTGAATAAGATTTACAAACCCCATTGGGTCGGGATAAAAACCACACATGTCTTCCTCGAGAACAAAAAAGACTGCACTTCTAGCTAATTTGTGTGCATAAACATTGGAGCGCCTACCTTAAGCGACACAACTGTCGCTGCAAAGATGATATTGAAGTTCTTCGATGTTGCAGAGTTGCAGCATCCACATTTATCTTCATGCCCCCTTGTGGAGGTTGAATCCAACTTAGACTATGGAAATATTGTGAAGAATTGTACATGATTTTAAAACAATTGGATCCATTTCATCGCCCCCAAAATAATTTTACATGGGACGTCCAATTCATTCCTCTATTTGTCTCGACTTCGGTCGTGGTTGGTTCCTTGGGACAATACCTTTCAATTCATGATCAAACACTTAGTCCCAATGAATATGTTGCCATCAAATCACCAAAATTAGAACTATGCCTTAGTGAGACCATGTTTGCTACAGGCTCCATCAAGAGCCGGTGGTTCCTGTCTCCCCATGCAAAAATCTCACCTCGTGGACCGTCGCCGCCGCCGCTCGGCTCATCAGAATCTTCCATCAATCCTCCTCTTCGCCGACCACCACCATCAGTCCTCTTCGCCAACCGCCACTACACGTGGAGCGGGTGACTCCCCAAGGTACGTGGGCATTTTTTTTCTTCCAATGGCCCAATACACAGACTCATTCAACGAAAATTGTGCACACAACATCACATTCAGCTGGACAATGAGCCCAGAAGAAAGAAAGGTGCAGAAAGAAAGACTGTCTCCTTCTCATCAGTTGCTGATCCTAGGTCTGTGTTGACGGTGAATTTCCGTCAACCTAGCCATGAGTTTACCTTCGGTGTTGGCATGAATTTTATATCTTATCTTTCGGTACTAACCCCCTTGGTATAACAAGTTTGTTCGTGCATGTCGGTTTTGGAGTTTATTATTTACGCAGGAAATCTACGCTAAAGAGGAGACTTTTGGGATAAGTTCATCAAGCACTTTAGAAGAAGATCATGGATCCCGACAAGAGTCAAGACACACGATGAACATGACTCCAAATGACCCGAGGACCGAAGCGTTAACGTGCAAATCTTTAGGGACTGTTGACGATGAAATTCTGTCAACCTAGCCATGAGTTTACCTTCGGTATTGGCATGAATTTTATATCCTATCCATTGGTACTAACCCCCTTGGTATAACAAGTTCGTTTGTGCATGTCGGTTTTGTAGTTTAGTGTTTATGCAGGATTTTAGTGTTGAAAGCAAGACTTCCGGGATAAGTTCATTAAGCACCTCACACTACTAGATTTTGGGGCTAATGCCACTGAAATCTTTGCAACTACAACAAAATAGTTGCATTAGGTGGGTTGTATTGCAACTACTATGTCATTTGGTTGCAAAACATCATTGCTTTCGCCACCATCGTGATTGTGGTTGCAAAAATAGGTTATTTTTGCAACTAGTGGGTATTGGTTGTCACAAAGTTTGTAGTAGTTGCAATAAGAACCTAATATTGCAACCAAATTTAAAGTCATTGCGATTGGTATCCGTTATTGTCACGAATGGTTTGTGTTGCAATACATGTAGCTATATTGCATCAAAATAAATTAGTGGTTGCAAGATAAAAGAAGCCATTGCCACCAAGTACATGTGGTTGCATAAAACATGATGGTATTGCCACTAAGTACGGTCGGGGCAGAGCTGGGCCTGGGCCGATAAATCACTTAGACCCCTGGATTTGGCTGGGACTAAGTTAATTCGCGGCCCAACAAACTTTGCTGGTTCTTCTGCCCCGACGGCCTGCTTCTCTCTCGCTTCCCCTCTAGCTCGGGCGACTGCGCCCTCGCCGCCTTGCCCTCCCAATTTTCTTGCTCTCGCGGTCGTGCTCGCGGTAGCAGTAGCGGCTGGATGGCGGCAGCTCACCGGCTCCGACGTGCGGCGGCGATGTGACAGGCAGGAAGCGCAGGCGGGGCGCTCGGCGCTGGCCAGCAATCCCCATCTTCATCGAATCACCGGTCAACGGTCACCAAGCATCCCAGCACCCAGCGGCAAGGGAGGTGGCTGGGGGACGAGCACGGCCTCCCGCCGTCAAGCGGAGAGCCCGAAGGCGGCGACGGCAGTTCACCTCATCTGGCCATCTCCGTTCTCCAACAACAGGCATAATTAGCAGGTCAGTTTTGTTTTTTTAATCCCCAAATCGGCCAATCCGCAATCCCCACTTCCATACTGAGTACTGAGATTATTTATGCACATCGAGTCCATTTTTTCTCCTGCTCAGCTCCCTACGCCTGCTGTATTGAGAAAACTGAATGCGCTTAATTCAGTTTTTGCCGGCAGTCATATGGACGAGCTATTGAACTTGATAATTCCAGGGTCTTTGCATTGATAGAAAGTGGAAACATCCAGCTAATGCTTTTTTTTGACAACCTATCCAGCTAATGCTTAGCTCTTTCAGAAAGGTATGAAGTTATGTGTCTTCTTTTTAAATGGCTATTGGTCCTGCAGGTGTACATCATTTTATCAGTAAATGCAATAACACTGTTTCATTTCAAAATCTATGCATCTGAATACTAATTTCTTACAAAATATACACATTGCTGGCGGCTGCTTGCGTCTCCATGCAGCTCGTCATGGCTCTTGGCGTAGGTGAAGGCCGCCGGCACCCTCCAGGAATTGCCACGCCTCCAAGAAGAAATTGAAGAGGAAGGGCAGCAGCAAAACAGTTGGCGGGAGATCAGGGGTTTTGGAGGTTTGGATCAGAGAAAGCAGATGTACAGATGAAGTGATATCGTTGGTCTTGGTTTACTCATCAATTTTCTACTGGAGACAGCGCCCAAAGGTGTGCAACTATTCCTAGACTTCTACTCCAGTACAATGGTTCAGCATGATGGTGGAAATAAATATATTTTGTCTCGTAATTGAAATAATTATTGATGCAAACTGTCTGTATTATTATTGAATTATGAATGGGTATTTCATCTCTTGTCCAAACAAAACATGTATTTTTTATGGTCTTTAAAAAGCGTAGACCTGAAGCAACATGATAATCGTATTTGAACTGTAAGAAAGCGTAGACCTGAAGCACTGTAAGATTATTTATGCATATTCTTTGCTTAATATGTCGAAATTTAAAACCTGTCAATTCAGCCTGAAAATTGAAGAGAGGGGAAGGGCAGCAGCAAAAGTGTTGGCAGGAGATCAAGGGATTCAGAGGTGTGCATGTGGTGATTGCAGATGTCTATCAATATTCAAAACAGTTTTTAATTACTTGATCGTTATTTGGAGTAATGATGAACTTTAATTTTATTTGGCAAGTAGAAACTGAGTTATCATCGCTGCAACTTGAGATGAATAGGAAGTAAATTATATATGCTTAGTCTAGCTATGCTTGTCAGCATTGTGTGAAAAAAGTAGAACCCTTTTCTTTGTTTTATATATGCAGGCCATTGATCACTTTGTGCGAAACTTTCATTTTAAATGATTGTGAATCATAGTAAATAGAGGGAAAGGGCTGCAGAAAAAGGGTCAGCAGGAGATCAGGGGATTCCGGAGGTGTGGGGAAAGTAGAGGTACAGATGAAGGGATAATTTTTTTTAGTTTTGTCACACCCTGAAAATTAGAGGAGAAACCATATTGATGCTTATATGACTTCTTAAGTTTTCTTTAGGATCAAGATTTGCAATTGTAGTTTTGCTGATTTAGGAGACATGGTGTGCATGATGACTGCAGATTTATATCACTGTTCGGAACACTTTTTGATAACTTGACTGCTATTTGTAGTAATGATGACTTTTTATTTGGAAAGTAGAAATTGAGTTATTGTCCCTGCAACTTGAGATGAATAGGAAGTAAATTATACATGCTTAGTCTACCTGTACATGTCTGCATTGTGTAAAAAAAAGTTGAACCCTTTTCTTTGTTATATATGCAGGCCATTGTTCACTTTGTGCGTCACTTTTCATTGTAAAAGATTGTGAATCATGACCTATTGTGTCAATAGGTCTTGGATGCGATTGCCACAAAATACAGAACAGTGGCAGAAAGAATTTAAGAAATTTTCAGATATTACATATGCAGGCACATCTAAAGGAGAAACAGCTCCCTGTCCATGTAAGAAATGTCGCTGTGTATCCTACAGACAAATTAAAGATATTAGAACTCATCTGGTTTTGAAAGGGTTTTGTGATAGTTTCATCGAAGGGGAAGGGGAGGAGAAGGACTCATTCAATGACATAAGTGAAGGGGCTGACAATGATGATGAGGCTACATGTGACCGTGGTTCGATGAGGGAATTGGTTTCCTCTCTAATAAAAGGTGCGGTACATGGAGACATCATGGTTTGTGAAACAGAAGAACCAAATGAAAGTGCTAAGAAATTCTTTAACTTGTTAAAAGAGGCGCAGAGGAAATTATATCCAGGTTGCAAGGAGGCTACTAAGGTGTCTTTCATTGTCGGACTATTTCAAATTAAGTGCATGTTTGGTCTTAGTAATAGCGCACTAGAGGCCGTTCTTCGGTTGTTCTCTTTTGTGCTCCCGAAGGTCATTGTGTTCCCGACACTTTAGACAAAGTGCGAAAGGTAGTTCGCGATCTTTGCTTGGACTACCGGAAGATACATGCATGCATCAATGATTGTGTTTTATTTAGGAAGAAATATCTTGACATGGATGAATGTCCAAAATGTGGTGAGTCAAGATGGAAACCATATGGTTCAAGTGATGAAGTTGTGAGCAGAAATGGTGCTGGAAAGAAGCGTGTCCACAGAAAATCTTAAGGTACTTTCCAGTAACTCCTCGGCTGCAAAGGTTGTACATGAGAGCGACCACATCTGAATATATGTGTTGGCATAAGAGTGTGGTCAAAGATGGGAAAATGCGTCACCCTCCTAACTCCAAGGTATGGCAGCATGTGAATGATACTTTCAAGGATTTTGACGATGATCCTCATAATGTAAGGTTGGGTCTTGCATCAGATGGGTTTAATCCATTTGGGAAGTTCAATGTGACATACACCACATGGCCTGTGATACTAATACCCTACAATTTACCACCTTGGTTGTGCTTGAAACAACCATTTTGGATGATGTCAATGTTGATACCAGGGCCGAAGTCTCCAGGAAATAACATTGATGTTTACTTAGAGCCATTGATCGATGAGCTAAAAGATCTTTGGGAAAAAGGTGTTGAAACATGGGATGAAAAGGAGAAGAAGAATTTCAATCTGCATGTTATTTTGCTATGGACAATTAATGATTTTCCAGCATACGGCATGCTATCCGGTTGGAGCACAAAAGGCAAGTTTGCCTGTCCTTACTGCAACAAGGATACAGACTATTTGTGGTTGAAATTTGGATCGAAGCACTGTTACATGGGTCATCACCGCTTTTTGCCAATGAACCACAAGTGGCGACACAACAAGGTTAGCTTCAACAATCAGTTGGAAACTAGGGAGGCTCCGGTTCCGCTTACTGGTGAGCAGGTCTTGCAACAAGATATCGAAGTTTTGAGCAAGTGACATTTGGGAGCACATCAAAGAAAAGGAAGCAACGTGAGGAGGAAACCAGGTGGCACAATTGGAGGAAGAAGAGTATTTTCTTTGAGCTGCCTTACTGGAAACATTTGCTTATAAAGCATAATTTGGATGTCATGCACGTAGAGAAAAATATTTGTGAGAGCATTCTGGGAACTTTGCTTGATATGCAAGGTAAAACACATCATGGCCTTTTTTGTAAGTGCCCTAGTTTTTCTAGTGAGAGAAAATACTAAGAAAAAACTATATATAACCAAACTGATTTGCTTCACATGCCAGGTAAAACAAAGGACAGCGAGAAGGCTCGGCTAGACATGGAACATTTGGGCATGAGAAAGGATCAACATCCTCTGTTGAAGAATGACAAGTACAATATGCCACCAGCATTGTACACTTTGGGTTCGGACGACAAGTCATATTTATGCCAATTTCTGCAAGATGTTAAGATGCCTGATGGTTACGCCTCTAATATCAAGAGATGTGTGGACATGACGAGGCGCAAGGTCTCCCTAGCCGACGTGGGAACCTTCCATGGAAGACCACGTCATAGCTCCAGAGCAAGGATCAAGATCGAGGTTGTATCCCGGTGGTGATCTTGTTCATGTAATCATTCATGGTGAAGTTTTATAAATGAATACGATTTCTAGCGATCAAGTGCCTTCTCGATGATTTTGTTGTCCCTTGGTTTTGCTTCTTCCCCAATCTATACTTAAGATAGATTGCGTAGGGTGCTCTTGTAGCCGCGGTGGCTAGAGGTGCATACCGGACCGACCAAGTGTTTTCAACTTGTTCTTCTCGAACTCGCCCTAGGCTAACCCGTGGGGATTGGAGTGTGTTGTGACAGAACGGTGGCTCCAAAAGGCGGGCGTCTTCAAAATCAGATCGGAGGCCACAGTTTAAAGATGCTTTTAATGAGATTTGCTTTTCTATCTTCATCTATCTTGATTGGAGCTACAACAAAAGCATGATCTGGACTCTCTAAATCGGTTATCTCTTTGTTTTCTCTTACTACCTCTTAGTAGATTAGGTTAGATGTGTTTTCTTGATGATCTCTTAGATTAGATGCCACTTGGTTCTTCGAAAGGAGTTTCTTTGCCTTACTAGATTGAATTCTTGCGTTGCACATCATTCCACGGATTCGATGCCTTGGGTTCTCACACTTAAGGGAAGAAGGGTCCCTTGACTACGACAGGGGATTTGTCTGCTTGCAAATCCAAATGAACTTTGATATGACAATCAACCGTCAACAAGCCCCTTTTTCTGGCGCCATTGCTGGCGAACAAGCAATCAAGATCCAATCTAGTATCATTTTTTTGTGAATATTTTTCAGTTTTTCTTTTGATTTCTCTTTTGCATCTCTTACCTTTGATCATCCTCAAAAAGAAAAAAATCAATCTAATCTAGTTTTTGATTAACCATATTTTTCTTTTTTAGATTTTTTTGTTTTGCGAACCCTAACCCGAGATGGTTGGCTACCTCTCCAAGAAACCCAAATATTTTTGTGGATGATCCAGGAAAACTTTACAGGCAAAGGCGACATGCAACACAAGCTAAAGGGTTGGAAGCCCTTGATCCAAAAGCTGAAGTCGAAGGACCGTCGAAATCTCCAATGGAATCACCACCTCCAAGTTCAAAGGAAGATCAACCTCAACCGCCACCCATGGGAGAACAACCGCAACCGAAGTGCAAGATCGAGCTATGCACCCGGGACGTCTTTGATCTACCTATCATAAACCTTAAAGATGCCGAAAGGCCGTTCAAGATCAAGGTCTCAACTATTTGCATGGTGCAACACTCGCCTTTCACCGGTAAATAGGATCAGAACCTTCACCTCCAAGCATTTGTTCAACTATATCAAACTTTCGATGAGGATGGGGTGACTCAAGATCAAATGAGGGCAAGGCTTTTTCCGTTCTCACTACATGGAAAAGTTTGTGTTGGTTCCACACTTTACCGGCAGAGTCAAAACAAGATTGGGAAGCGTGGATGAGGAACTTTATGAAGGAATTTTATTCGCCAACCAAGACTCAGAGTTTACGCAACAAGATTGATATGTTTGTTCAATTTCCCATGTAGATGATTGTGGAAGCTTCGGAGTGTTTCAATGAATACATGCGAGCCGAAATCCTTGAGTGTCATATTGATTTCCTTATGAGGAGGATGGAGAAGATGGATATAGAAAGAGAAGCTCAAGACCTAAAGGCTGCCGAGGCAAGATCTACATGCGAGGAGTATGAGGAGTACGACCATATCCAAGGTAAACCCCGATTTAATGCAGGTTCGTCCATTCAAGATTTGGTTCCTCTTTGTACACAATTGAAGGACTTCATGGACGAGCAAGCTAAGATCAACAAGGACGCCGTCACTAATTTCGAGGCTATGGAGAAAATATTGGAGAATTTAGATGGTAAAGTGATGGAGGTTGGAAGCTATATCCGTGAAGTGTTCATCGTGATGAAGATGCTAGAGACGCAAGTGGGACAACTTGTCAGGCACCCGATGGGTAACAAAGGAGAATTTCTGAGACAACCCCAAGGTCTTGAGAAGGCGATGGCTATTCAAACTCATTTGGGAGAGACGGAGGATCACTCTAAGAATACCACAAATATCACGACTCAAGGACCGGAGTTTGAGATGTCGAGCCACTACATGAAGGAAGTTGTTGCATACGTCAAGACCAAAGGACAAAGACAGCCTGTAAAGACCAAAAAATGACTAAGCCGAAGAATAAGACCGTGCCCAAGATGGTGCGGAAGTGGGTACCCAAGATTGCAACACCCATAAAAAGCATTGATCTGAAGTAATCAAGTGAAGAAGTCTAGGCATGGACTATAAATGAAGCGATAGGCGGGAGGCAACCCGTTTCGTCGAGCCAAGAATAAGCTACTGGGAGGACAACCCGATTCTAGATTTTTCGAGTCTTTTCAAGTAAGTTAGTTTTGAAATTTTGCTACGCAAAACATTAGACATAGAGTGGTTGAACAATATTAGAGACATAATTCTTAGTTGGATATTTCATTTGGATCATAAACCCTTTATATGAGCCATCCTATGTGTTATTTGCTTCTTTTCGAGAAACCAAAACCAAAAAAATTCAGAACCTATCTCAACCTTTTGTCCTCTTCATGATGTCATGGTTGACTTGTTTTACATGTTAAAAACACATGAGTAGAGCCGCGCATTGTACCTAGATGTTATTTAAATTTGACTTTTGGTTGGTTTAAAAATCCATATTCTTGGTTTCTCTAAAGTTAGAATTTTTCTAAGCCTCATTTAATTATATTTCATTCAAAATCTCTCTCATTTTACTATGCCCCCATGATCAACCCGGGAAAAGCTTGCTCTCAACTAATGGAAGCAAACAATACCGGTGAGACCAAAATAAAAGAAGTCGGAAAAAATTTCAACTTACATTTATTTTTAATGCTTTAAAAACTCCTCTAAATTTATATTTGAACTCATTGCAAGATCTGAGTTTATTTTTATTTTTTTGAAATTAGAGGAGTACTTAGCATTAAGACATGCTTAGAGGGAGGCAATCTAATTAACTTAACCATGCATGCATCATGATGCATCACGGGATGCCCCTCCAACATCTTTCATCAAACCACATGCATAGGACATGCATGGGGGCAGCAAAGGCTTTGTTTTGTAGGAATATCATGGAGGCATGTGAGGCAAGGGAGCATGGAAGTGACTCAAAGCAAAATCAATAAGTGGAAGGATCAATAATGCAAGCAAAGGAGTGGACGAGAGCATTTGGGCGGTGCAACCCTGTGGAACACGTGGTCACAAAGCAACAAAGGAGCATGTGTTGCGCTGGAGAAAATTCAAGCCAAATGGAGCAGCAAGGAACCCAGGCCGGTCGGCCCAGGCCGGTCGGCCTCACCTTGTTTTATACCCCCCGGTGCTCCCCTTCGGCAGGTAAGTTGCTCATCTAGTTCCTTGTTCGTGTACTTGAGCTCATAACCCAGAACCAGCTTAGACTTAGCTTTCCACTTTGAGTTTGTTTCGTCCATCAAAATCCATCCTAATTCCACTCAAAGTCCATACTCCAAATAATATTTGTGTGCCTTTTTACCGATTGAAAACCCCGGATTTATATTTGTAAGGAGAGTGCAGCAACCATGCAGAAGAAAACTACAAGTCTTTTGACCAAGAAGAAGGGATCATCATCGTCCAAGCCATCATCGACAACCTCTTCGAGGAGGCACTCAGTCTCCGAGTCTCCTCGAAGTATGGAGGAGGACACGACACCGCCGAGGAAGAACGGCACTCTTCTCCTCGGTGGTATGAGGGCCACACAAAGATCGTCTATGAGGTTCACCGAACCTCAAGGACGTGTAGAGGAGCCGCCCGTCCAACCTCATCGCTCGACACGATCATCCGCTCCACCTCCATACGCTTCGCGGTATTCCAAGTATGGCTTTATCATCATGACGAAGGAGGAGGAGAAGAAGCTTGCTCGCCTTGAGAAGAGGCTTGTGGCAAACATTGACTTCGACGACCAAGCTTGTTGACGGTGTAAAATTGTGCTCAAGTTTAGCACAAGCCTACGGGTGACTTGGTGCCTTTTTCACCAAGGAGGGTCCTCCCTAGATTTGTCAATCAAAGGATCGGAAGCAAACCACTAAGGTTCTCTATCTAACCTACTGGTCTAACCCTATGTGAAGCATTGATTGCATAAAGGTAATCATACAAACACAAAGGGATGTATGGACCACATCCACCTAGCCATAAAGATAAGCAAACCAAAGGTAAACCTAGCCTATCGTCTTCTTGTTGCCGTTCCGGCCAAGGTGATAAACCAATCTAAACCTATACTATGATAAGGATTACACTCGATATGGAGTAACCCGATATGGAGTAGTCTGATGCACGTTCACTCGCCGCTTTCTCCTCCACCGTACTGTCACTACGCAAGGATATTCGACACCGAGCAATAAACCTTGGTCTGTGCACTACTACGGTGTATCCGCAAGACAAGACTAATCACCATGATTCGATCTAGTCCTACTAAAGGCATATGGTAGCTACACATATGAATAAGCATAACTCATAGTAGATCAAAGTATGACAAGATATGGTTACATCACCGAATGTTGAAGGTACAAACGACTTGACGAATTCAAGTCGCGGCTCCGGAACTCCACCATGGCTTTACCATGCAGGGCCAACAATGGCGGCTAGGGCATGGCCTAAGCCATCTTCTAGGCAACTCGAGGACTCTCGGCGGCCGTCGGCTTCCTCCCATTGCTTCTCCTTCGCCTCGGCAACTCTCTGATGAATGGATGGATGTGGTGACTGGCGGAGACAGAGGCAATAAATTGACAAGCACCTAGGGTAAAAGGGAGCCGCGAACCAGGCCCAAAACAGGCTGGGCCGACCGGCCCAGGACCATTTTGGCCCGGTTTGGCCCAGTTTCGCTCCCCGATGCTTCTCGGTCAATTGTTGACTTGCTCCCTTATGCATGTGGGCCCTTGACGTCGTCATCTCCACGGTTTAGACAGAGCTCCTTGTCGCGCAAGTTTTAGCATCTTCTGTCTAGGTCCCTGGAGTTTTCCAGCTTCATGCTTCGGTCCCTGGGCCCTTTGGAGTCATGTTCATGATGTGTCTTGACTTGTGTCGGGCTTCATGATCTTCTCTTGAAGTGCTTGATGAACTTATCCCAAAAGTCTCCTCTTTAATGTTAATTTCCTATGTAAATAACAAACTCCAAAATCGACATGCGAGAGTGAACTTGATACCTCCCGGGGGTTAGTACCATTGGTTAGAGTATCAAATACGTGCAAATGTTGACGGCAAACTTATAGCTAGGTGTACCAAAATCGACCGTCAACAAAGCTCTCCAAGTGTTGGGTTTTCATACGGATATTTACTATATGTTGGGACACCTTGGTTGGGTGCAATTCTCAACCGGAGTGTCGGCAAACACCCACAAGGAATTCGCCTTGGAAATTCTCATGACCATGGCGTCTATCCTTAATGAAGGAGTGTAGAGTCTCTCATTCGGTTTGGAGGGAGTTGAACAAGTGGTTCCCTATGAGTATATTAGGGAATTACTCAGTTTTCAAAAGGGAGCCCCGGAACAAGTGGATGTGCATGGAGGCACATTGGAAGGTTTTTGGAGTATGATCGTGGTAGAAGCTCACCAACAAAGATTTAGTATCCGGAACCCTATCATCCAAGTATTCCACTCATGGATGTGCAAGAGGATTTTGGGGAGAATGAGAGAGACCAAGATAACCGACATGGAGGTGAATTGGCTTTACGCGGCTTAAATTGCCAGGCAGCCAATCGACCCCACTCACCTTATGATAAACCGGTGGTGTTGTGAAGCAACATCGGGTCCGAGAGATATTGGTTTGGGGTGTTATCTCTCCATGTTGGCTATCTCTTTGAGACCGGGAATTCCAAAAAACCCAGAGCATCTCCTAGCTGGTACTTCCCTTGGATTTGAGTATATCAAGCAAGGCAAGTACATAAGTGGAGATGAGAGAGGAGGCTTCAAAGTGGCCAAGGTGAATTTGTCCCTTCCGGATGGAAGATCTTGAGGGGAAAGAAGATCGGTTAGATGAAGGACTTCTTGTGTCGGCGAAGAAAAATAAAAGAGGAAGGATTATATGAGAAGGTTCTTCCAGGGCCCAAGAAGGAGGTGTGCAACAAAATTATGTGCCACCATTTGGAGGAATTCCGGTGGCGCCGAGTTACTACAGTGGTGAAACGACCCGAATTTCCGCGAACGGAAACCCGACTCTCTGCACCTCCGTGATAGTCCCAGGAAGAGGCTATCACGTGCAATCCCTGTCTCAAGTGGTACAAATCCATACAACACGGGAATAAAAGAAGAATTACATAATATTATTATTACAACATCAGAGTACAACTCTTCGGCACAAGCCGGGTACAAGTCCAACAAGACTGAATCAAGAAAGGTAAAACACCTACGCAGCGGATCTACATAAGCGCAGCGTCTCCAGCTCCACAGGCAAACTCGAGCATAGGACCAGCTCTAGTCTTCAACCTTCGTCACAGAAGTTGTAGTCGTAGACGGTCACCGAGTCTGAAATGCCAGCATCTACCCGATAAGCGGGTAGGTCATGTCAGCTTCCCAACAAAGAGCAAAAGCGGTGGTTGAATCTAGTATGCAAGGATAAAACCTATATTGGGCTGTAGAAAGTTATGCATGCAAAGAACGCGGTAGCAACAATCAAGGTATGCGAGAATAGCGCCGAGGTCCACACCTCCGGGAGGTCCACACCCTCGAGGTCCACACCTCTGAGGTCCACACCTCCGGGGTCCGCACCCCTCAACAAGGATGTCCACACCAAAACACTGAATCACAACCACGATCCAGCTCCCAACTCTCATCTGCGATGTGGGGCCCACCTGCTCCTATCCCCACATCTCAACGGCCTCAGGCCGGGCTCACTCACTCGGGGGAGAGAAGAAGCACAAGAAAAGAGTCTAGCCAGGTGAGAGATCAGAGGACTGTCCATAACCAGTGGACACGGACTATAGCAGAGGTTGTACAACTGTACCCGCCCGAATAGAGCCGGAAACGGTGGCCGCCGTCCCAAACCCTACCATACGGCTGGAGTCCAAGTAAGTGGATAGTACCCTCCTGCGTCTCCGAGTCTGGCGCAGCCTCCGCTGTAGAGCTCATACTGCCAGCGAGAGGTCCCTCGAAGGCCGTGGAACCCTTCCCCCGGCCTCGCCGGGCGAAGTCTTCTAAGGAGGAAAGCCGTCTCCCGACACGATCACACCGATCCGCCTACAGGAGGGGTGCTATCCACTACGAGTCTCACCCCGCACCCCCGCCCAATACAAGGCGGGCGGTTTGTACGGTAAAAGTCCACTGAAGCAAGGTCAACTGACGATCGGTCCTTAAGGGCCGAGAGCGAGCACTCACCATCTCCATCCCGTCCGACACGCCGCTCGGGCGAGAGGCCAGATCGCATCTCCCCGAGGTAGGCGTTCACAAGTAACCAAACGGCTCGCTCCCGCCAGTAACACGTCAAGGAAGAACACACCCAGAACTCACGCTAGAACACACCGAGATCTCCCACATCTCAGTCCAAACCCAGAGAACCATCCATAATCATGCAACAAAAGTATGGATAGTAAGTATATGGGACTAGCTAGGGGTCTGTAGCTAATCCCGAGGTAGGTAAAGCAAGGAATCAGGATATATCAAATAACAAGGCAAGGCTAATCAAATGGCTATGCAATCCATCAAATCAAGTAACATAAATATAGCACTAGCAACTAATAGCATGCATGGGTTCTACATGGTTGGGAGTGACATGACACCTGCGCGGTAGTCGTCGTAGAGTAGTAGGGGTTGAGCGTCCTCTCGGGCAAAGTCGGGGTAGTCGCGTATCCTCAGACGTCTCAGCTCGGGTCTTCAACAAGAACACAAGACTACACGAGATGCGACGTGGAAATAAATAACGAGCATTCATCTATTGCAAAAACATCAATAAGAACCAATTTAGAAGATCCAAATAAACTTCAGAGTAAATACAAGCAGCACTGGTTTAATTAATGAAAATAGAGCAAATGATTTTAAAATAAAAGTAGTTTAAGCAACTAATTTTATACTCTAGTAAACAGGGTAGGATCAAGAGTTAGTTCAAAGTTAGCTTTCGGGTCTTACGGCTAAGATCTTAGGTAATCAAGCCTGCAAGCAGGAAAGCGGAGAGGCTGAGATCAAGCACTTGCTAGGTTTTAGCTCTTGGAGGATCAAAGCGGTAGCGCGAAGGGTGATGAAAGCAGAGCGAAGCAAAGACAACTAGAAAAGGCATTATCATGCCAAGATATGCGGCGACAGCTCAGAGGGGATGAAAGGATCAACTTGTGCCCGACATCGGGTGGCGATGAGGTAAAGAGTGTTTAAGAGCGCTACGAGGCATGTAATGATGATGCGGCAACGACCATGGCAAGGCAGCTAGGTTGCGGCTCGGGGTTGCCGTTCGTGAAGCAGTGGCCACTGCTCACGACTCGGCCATCCATCACGTGCGGCATCCTGGTTTCGAGCATATGGCATGGTGCACGCTTCATTGTCGAAGCCATGTAGAGCGAGAGCGAGCATGCGGTTTGTGGCAAAGCAGGCGTAAAGAGAGGCGACATGGGTTCATGGCTTGCTTGGGCGACAAGGTGGGTCACACGTGCGTGTCCACAGCGTCCCATGGGCACGACGTGTTCTCAGCGTGCGCGGGGCACTAGCGTCCCAGGGCCCGCGCAACGCCCGACGATTTGTTGACCGACAAGCACAGAGGATAGGTATGGTAGTGTGGGAAAAGCGAGGTAGAGAGCAGCAAGGCGACACGCGTTGCATGGCAACAATGTGCGGAAATGAGACAATGGTTGGGCCACAACCTCTCGGTCGATATTGGCCAAGGTGATAAGAGGCAAGCGACGGCGAGCGGCACCTGCAAGAAAATGCATGACTCGAAGGTCGGCGACACAAGGCGACGACGAGATGCGGCGGCGGTGAGTGTGGCATGGCCACGGCTAGGAGTAAGCGGCTCGAAGAACGGTCAGGCACAGACACAATGAAGGGTGAAAGCTTCAGCCCACTTAAGTGCGAAAGGTTTTGTTTAGGCAAAACATCGAACAGGTGGTGGGCATGCCACGGTGGAGCTATAGAATAGGCATCCAAGGTCACTAATGTTCACAGGGAGCAGGCACAGCACGAAGGCTGGCGACACAGGCATGCATCGGAGGGTAATAAAGAAGTTGGCTTGGCTGGAGGGCTCACCAACGGGCTCGTTGACATGAAGGTCATTCTGTCGAACACGTCGAGGGCGACCAATGTGACGGGCTTGTGGCAACGTGTTCTCGCCTTGAGGATGACGGCGACAAACATGGTAGCGGCTTTGGTTCAGCTAGAGATCGTCATGGCGTAGTGCTTGGTGAAGAGAAAGAAGAACGGCGATAACTTGTGGTCCCGGCATATGATCGAACGAGGTTGCGGTGCATAGGAAGGATAGGCTGCAACCTTGGACGATGGGCTGTGCAGCTAGTCGTGACCTGCAGGAGATGATCACGGCACGCTGGCCAGCAAAGCAGAGACATCAAAAAGGAGAAAGCTAGGGTCGTTGAGGACTCAAAGGCTCTCTCATACATTTGATCGAACACCTACAAGGCAAGGCCAAAGCTACTGATGTTGCTCACCATGCGGGTCTGAGCAGAGGCAGGGTGAAGGTCGTGGACGTTCCCCATGGTGCGTGTCGATGAGGATGTCGTCAGGCAGTGTTCCCGAGCTTCAAGGTCTCTCGTGCAAAACGTCGAGCAGGTGGCGGGTGGCAGCTACTTGGTTGGCACATACCATCGAACACGTGGTGTGCAGCGTTGGGGAAAAACCTGCAGCTTGGGGACAAGCAGTGCAGCGGATCGTGACCTGCACGGGATGGACACGGCACGAAGGCCAGTATCAGAGACAGAAGATATTCGTCGGCTACAGCGTCACCTCGCGGTTCCGGCATTTCACCGAGCAGTTGGTGGGCAAGGGAAAAAAGGGCTTGGCTGTGTGCTCACCTTGGGGCATGGCGGTGCTCAAGGCAAGGCAAGGTGTCGGCGCGGCACTGCAGATCGGCGGCACGAAGGCCGAGCACATGGAGAAAGCGCGGCGACGGTGGCCCGTGGTTTGGCGACGATGCGGAGCCCGAGGTAGCGACGGCGCAGCACTCCAACGTGATGGTGCAAAGCCTCTGGTCGGTGAAGTCGTGGCTTTCTTGGGCGGCTCCTCCACGGTGCGGCGCAAGGCAACAAACTGAGGGGCGGCGACACAGAGCAGGGAGCCGAGAGGCAACGCGCAGGGGCAAAAGGGCCGGGCGGCGGCGGCTCCAGGGAAGATAAGAAGGAGTCTGCGGCTCTAGGGGTTTTATAGCGCAAACCTAGTGTTCACCAGGGGCACAGGGCGATAGCCGGATGGGCGCCCGTACACGGACGCCGAGAGGCTCCCGCGCGCAGGCGGCTGCGATGCGACGTCCTGTCGCTATCACACGTGAAAGCCAGCGCAGCGCGAGGGTGTGAGACGGGGTGGCTTCCGGGCGGGCCGTGGCCGTTGACGCCGGTGCGCACACGGAGTCACGACTGCGTTCCGGCAAAAGAACGGAAGGGAAAGTCGAAGGCCTGCGCGGCGCAACGGAGAACGGAGGGAGGAGCGACTGCGTCTGTCCGTGCAAAGAAAGAACAGAAACAGGGAAGGGATGGCTGACGCGTGGGCCCGGTTAGTCAGTGGCAGAATTGTGGGGGGTTCTGGAGGATGGGCCGGCATCTCGGGCTGGGAGCAGGCCGAAAGGAGAAAACAAGAGGAAGGGGCCAACTGCTGGTTGGGCTCTTGCGACAAGAAAAGGATTATTAGCAAATAAAGAAGGAATGCTATCTGGGTTTTGTTATTCGACTAGGCATCAAGTGTGATTAGCAATTTGGCTGCAAGCGAAGCTTAGGTCCGGTCGATCACTTACACAAGATTAGTTGAAAAGGTATTAGAGAAAAGAAGGATACTAGGCCTAAAGTGATAGCTCAAGATTTAAGATCCAAATAGACTAAGAAGATAGAGGGAGAGGTTAGAGAAAGAGGTAGCACTTAAACACCGGTGAAGCCGAGTTAACTCGGTCAATATTAGCTCGAGTGCAAGGTTAGAGTTAGTCACACAAGGTTAACATTTATATTAGTTTGGATTTGAATACATTTCAAATTCAAACTCCACACAATTTCAAAATCCAAATAAGAACCATTTAAAATCCAACTCACAATTAAACCATAATTTGAAAATATCTTTTATACGGTTTTATTTTATAAGGAATTTGAGATGAGAGGCTAGCAAATTGGGATCAAATTTGTTAGCTCACATGTTCACTCAAAAAAAAGTTTTAAATTTTTGCGAAAATTCACACATGGGAAACATTCAAAATTCTGGTATGTTACATTCTACCCCCCTCACGAGAATCTCGTCCTCGAGATTAAGCTCATATCAGGTGTGGTGAGGGTCTTCACTTCGATATGCCTTCGTTTCTTCTTTAAGTTCGGCTTCCCAATGTTGATGACTTGACGACGTGTTTATTCCAAGGTTCCACGGGTGCTTAGTCTCAACATATCTTGTTTCTAGGCGAGGGCCTTCGTAGCTAAGTGATATTATGTGCCTTGTGTCCGTAGCATCCATAAGCACTCTCCAAAATAATCCATATATCTCACGACTATACTCTGATTCAAGTACATCAGAAATTCCAACTACGAGCTAGATTTCCGTTATCTTTGTCCATCTCATCTAGCCGTGTCACATAGGCCTAGTAAGGTTAGGATTAAAATCTCCAGTGCTAGAATATGACATCCTCATGTCATTCCAACCCTCGTGTTCGAGGTTACATCTTATCAATTGGCTTATTCCAAAATTGTTGCTTACAAACTTGGTCATACTCTCATTACATCCATTAAGTACATTTAATCCAACTAGGTACAATTCTCAAACTTCTTTCTGTATGAGGGAGTCGTATACTCCCTCGGTTTCCCTGGTTGATCTAATAAATCTTCTTGAAGCCATATCCATCTGGGATATGTTGACGATATAAAATATTATCTCTTGATCCATAGGTAGATATCTTAGTTTTTCCCAAAGTATTGGTGCAATCGCACCTCTTATGGCGGGCACTCTAAGCAACTAGCTGATCCTAGGTGAACCTAACTTCCTTCCAACTTCCTTTTTTTGAGGGTCCAACAATCCTCACCAACTTCATATACCACCCAGGTTGTAATCCTTTTGTTGGCTTAGCACACCCGCTACTATTCTCGTTAGGGTACTGGCGTTATCGAACATATCCGATAAATTTCTGGTCATGAACACTATGAATGGTTACTTTCCATCCATGATTGTCCACGTTAAGAGGGGTCATCTGCAACATCCTCGTCTGTGTGAGTGACTTTGTCCATCCGAAATCTCACACTAGTAACCTTGGTTCCGATTTCTTTTGATGGATCTTCTCGGGGAGGTCACTTCCATTTTGCTCATGCACATTCAGCAAACTCATGATACATGGTCGATTTTAACTTTTAGGAATACCATCAAAACTTAATTTATTCCCCAAAACGTCTGTAGATATTATAACTTGAGGAAGGATCGGTTCACTTGGGCAACTTTAGTGTAGACCATGATCCTTTACCACTCCTTTGACTTACTCCTCGTGATGTATTCTCGCCTTTAAATACCCTGGAAATACTCAGCTTCATGGCTTTGCCATGGTTATTCAACAATTCCAAATAACCTAACCTGGTTATGTGAGCAATATTCCTCACTTACGCTCACCAACTATTATTACTCATCTCCCAATAGAGTGGTAGGTTCCAGCCGCAAGGTCAAACGAATAACTTACGTCTGGTAGTTTTCGGAGTTATTCTCTTTCCCATTAGTTCAATATACGGTGTCCAGTAGAGCTTCTTTATTAACTGCTTATTCCAAAAATGGGATCGACTGAACTCCATATCTTATTCCAAAAGTCAACCTCGTAATTCATTTACATACCCTCTAGGCATCCTATTCCAGAAGCGCAACTTGTGATGCACAGTTGTTTACTGTTTACACAGTAGTTTCCAAAACAACTGCTTTCGGGTGTAAGATGGGTTAATCCAAATAAAAATTACTCTGGGATGGCTGCTCGTGTAGTGCAAACCTTGTATCCTTTGAGTTTAGTCATCCGAATCGAATCCAAAACCTCAACAATACCTTCCAGGTCGAGGTACTGTCTACTTAGGGATGATCCCTTATGCATGGATTCGTTACTTCCGTGTACATGGTCGGGGGCGCAATTCCATAAAACATACATGGTTGTCCGTCTGTGGAGAGTTCGATGCGCTTATATCCACTCCCTCATTATCTTGGGTTGTCTTCTGGTATGTTAGTTGCTCTCATCGATGGATCCAGTACCAAGATATTAGGTTACCATGCTCTTTCGAGTCTCCATATGGGTCAATTCGCGGTTAGGAGAAGAACCTTATTGGCAACTCTGTATTGCAGTAGCAACTTCCAAGGTGAGTCATTCATAAGGTACTTCACGGGAGCTAAAGTACTCAAATAAAACTTCCTACATTGATTTTTGTTCCATATGGAGTACTTCATCTTTATCCGATAATTGAGTCCCGACTGAAATTATCCAAAATGCGTTGCTGACATCTTAGGGTACTCAATTGATCTTAACCAATATATGCCTCTGTAACGGTACTTGCAGTTCCGAGCTTCAAAGGTTGCAAATTCTTGAGGTACTCATTTTCTAATTTACGAACTCGAGTCCAATGCTCGTAGGGTATCTCATCCAAAGTCCTAGTCTGATTTGCTGAGGTTGCAAGAAATCTTCATCTGTTTCTGGAGCATGACCTTGTGATGTTGGCTTGAGCTCGTCAATCTTCATACTGCTAGCTCGATCCTGTAGGATGGGAAGCTAAGGCCTCTAAAAGAGTCATCTAAAGATCTAGCAAGCATAAGCACTCGCTACAATTTCACACAAACATGAAGAGGCATAAAAACAATAAGACCAAAAAGATCCAATCACTCAAGCAATGCACCAAAACAAATGTGTTCCTCGAGGCTGACTCCTAAGACCTTCGAGGTTACACCGGCGTAAGCATACTAGTATACCGTGGGCACTTGAGGGATTTTTCCTAATGTTAGTTATACAACACTTTAAAGAACGCATGCCATCTGGCGTTTCGGCACTGATCTTTCCGAAGTAAGTTGGTGGAACTCTCCTTCATGCTGGCTCTCATGGCTTTGTCCTTGGAACAAAGGGGGTACTCTTTATTAATTGTTGTATCCATGCCCCTTGTTCCTCATTCATTCATCTTATTCCAGTCGTTGACCCTGGCAGAGCATCCAAGTTTCATATTGCTTACCGAGGGGAAAGTCCGTTGGGCCAATTATTTAGCTGTTATTCTGAGTATGTGATGCTCGCTTGTAAGTTGGTGCTAACTTGACCGTTCAATCCATTGGTCGCCTCACGTAGCTACAACTCATTATGATATCTTAATCCTTCATGACTCGGCTATCCGTATAGCTTCGAGCCTTTGGGTCTTCATCCAACTGCTGATCTACAGGCATATCAGGAATCTTCAACTCCTGCATCCAAGCTTATGTGTGCTAGTTCCATATAGTGCATCCAATTTATGTATGTTGGCACACCAAAATTTAAAGTCTTAACTCCTCATTGTCCTCGGAGTTGGGCATCTTGGGTTATCCAAGCTCTGTTCCGAGCAAAAGGTGGAAGGGTGCAGCCTGTCTGTTGTAGATTCATCTGTATGCAGACTTCATGTATCACGGGGCAATCTAATCATTCCTCGGTGGATTGAGTTCCAAAGTAGAGACAACCGTGTCGACATAACATGACACTGATGAGTTAGTAGGGATAATCCAAATGAATCCTGTAGATTCAGCTTCATCTCGTCCCCGTACTCCATCTTCATAGTTGTCACTGTCGTAGTTGTCTTTCCCTTGTATCAGACGTCGTCCCGTAGAGTTGCAAGCATGTGACATCAGTTGTTCTCCTTAGGTCACCAATCGTGCAGAGGGGTTGTTAGTGAGTCAGTTAGTGAGAATTCAAGGTGGTAATAGCAGATTTCAAGGGGTTTATATAAGAGTTAAGGAGTATATACTCAATCAAGGATATTTAGGCTGTCCTAATCTATCGGCCGTTGCTAGGGCTCGTCCTACGGTCAAGTACGGCTCTGATACCACCTGAAACGACCCGAATTTCCGCGAACGGAAACCCGACTCTCTGCACCTCCGTGATAGTCCCAGGAAGAGGCTATCACGTGCAATCCCTGTCTCAAGTGGTACAAATCCATACAACACACGGGAATAAAAGAAGAATTACATAATATTATTATTACAACATCGAGTACAACTCTTCGGCACAAGCGGGTACAAGTCCAACAAGACCGAATCAAGAAAGGTAAAACACCTACGCGGCGGATCTACATAAGCGCGGCGTCTCCGGCTCCACACGGGCAAACTCGAGCATAGGACCGGCCTCTAGTCTTCAACCTTCGTCACGAAGTTGTAGTCGTAGACGGTCACCGAGTCCGAAATGCCGCATCTACCCGATAAGCGGGTAGGTCATGTCGACTTCCCAACAAAGAGCAAAAGCGGTGGTTGAATCTAGTATGCAAGGATAAAACCTATATTGGGCCGTAGAAAGTTATGCATGCGAAGAACGCGGTAGCAATAATCAAGGTATGCGAGAATAGCGGCGAGGTCCACACCTCCGGGAGGTCCACACCCTCGAGGTCCACACCTCCGAGGTCCACACCTCCGGGTCCGCACCCCTCAACAAGGATGTCCACACCAAAACACCGAATCACAACCACGATCCAGCGCTCCCAACTCTCATCCGCGATGTGGGGCCCACCTCGCTCCTATCCCCACATCTCAACGGCCTCGGCCGGCTCACTCACTCGGGGGAGAGAAGAAGCACAAGAAAAGAGTCTAGCCAGGTGAGAGATCGAGGACCGTCCATAACCGGTGGACACGGACTATAGCTATAGGTTTAACACTGCGAGAGGTTGTACAACCGTACCCGCCCGAATAGAGCCGGAAACGGTGGCCGCCGTCCCAAACCCTACCATACGGCTGGAGTCCAAGTAAGTGGATAGTACCCTCCCCGCGTCTCCGAGTCCGGCGCGGCCTCCGCCGTAGAGCTCATAGCGCCGGCCGAGAGGTCCCTCGAAGCTGTGGAACCCTTCCCCGGCCTCGCCGGGGCGAAGTCTTCTAAGGAGGAAAGCCGTCTCCCGACACGATCACACCGATCCGCTTACAGGAGGGGTGCTATCCACTACGAGTCTCACCCCGCACCCCCGCCCAATACAAGGCGAACGGTTTGTACGGTAAAAGTCCACTGAAGCAAGGTCAACTGACGATCGGTCCTTAAGGGCCGAGAGCGAGCACTCACCATCTCCATCCCGTCCGACACGCCGCTCGGGCGAGAGGCCAAATCGCATCTCCCCGAGGTAGGCGTTCACAAGTAACCAAACGGCTCGCTCCCGCCAGAAACACGTCAAGGAAGAACACACCGAGAACTCACGCTAGAACACACCGAGATCTCCCACATCTCAGTCCAAACCCAGAGAACCATCCATAATCATGCAACAAAAGTATGGATAGTAAGTATATGGGACTAGCTAGGGGTCTGTAGCTAATCCCGAGGTAGGTAAAGCAAGGAATCAGGATATATCAAATAACAAGGCAAGGCTAATCAAATGGCTATGCAATCCATCAAATCAAGTAACATAAATATAGCACTAGCAACTAATAGCATGCATGGGTTCTACATGGTTGGGAGTGACATGACACCTGCGCGGTAGTCGTCGTAGAGTAGTAGGGGTTGAGCGTCCTCTCGGGCAAAGTCGGGGTAGTCGCGTATCCTCAGACGTCGCAGCTCGGGTCTTCAACAAGAACACAAGCCTACACGAGATGCGACGTGGAAATAAATAACGAGCATTCATCTATTGCAAAAACATCAATAAGAACCAATTTAGAAGATCCAAATAAACTTCAGAGTAAATACAAGCAGCACTGGTTTAATTAATGAAAATAGAGCAAATGATTTTAAAATAAAAGTAGTTTAAGCAACTAGTTTTATACTCTAGTAAACAGGGTAGGATCAAGAGTTAGTTCAAAGTTAGCTTTCGGGTCTTACGGCTAAGATCTTAGGTAATCAAGCCTGCAAGCAGGAAAGCGGAGAGGCTGAGATCAAGCACTTGCTAGGTTTTAGCTCTTGGAGGATCAAAGCGGTAGCGCGAAGGGTGATGAAAGCAGAGCGAAGCAAAGACAACTAGAAAAGGCATTATCATGCCAAGATATGCGGCGACAGCTCAGAGGGGATGAAAGGATCAACTTGTGCCCGGCATCGGGTGGCGATGAGGTAAAGAGTGTTTAAGAGCGCTACGAGGCATGTAATGATGATGCGGCAACGACCATGGCAAGGCAGCTAGGTTGCGGCTCGGGGTTGCCGTTCGTGAAGCAGTGGCCACTGCTCACGACTCGGCCATCCATCACGTGCGGCATCCTGGTTTCGAGCATATGGCATGGTGCACGCTTCACTGTCGAAGCCATGTAGAGCGAGAGCGAGCATGCGGTTTGTGGCAAAGCAGGCGTAAAGAGAGGCGACATGGGTTCATGGCTTGCTTGGGCGACAAGGTGGGTCACACGTGCGTGTCCACAGCGTCCCATGGGCACGACGTGTTCTCAGCGTGCGCGGGGCACTAGCATCCCAGGGCCCGCGCAACGCCCGACGACTTGTTGACCGACAAGCACAGAGGATAGGTATGGTAGTGTGGGAAAAGCGAGGTAGAGAGCAGCAAGGCGACACGCGTTGCATGGCAACAATGTGTGGAAATGAGACAATGGTTGGGCCACAACCTCTCGGTCGATATTGGCCAAGGTGATAAGAGGCAAGCGACGGCGAGCGGCACCTGCAAGAAAATGCATGACTCGAAGGTCGGCGACACAAGGCGACGACGAGATGCGGTGGCGGTGAGTGTGGCATGGCCACGGCTAGGAGTAAGCGGCTCGAAGAACGGTCAGGCACAGACACAATGAAGGGTGAAAGCTTCAGCCCACTTAAGTGCGAAAGGTTTTGTTTAGGCAAAACATCGAACAGGTGGTGGGCATGCCACGGTGGGGCTATAGAATAGGCATCCAAGGTCACTAATGTTCACAGGGAGCAAGCACAGCACGAAGGCTGGTGACACAGGCATGCATCGGAGGGTAATAAAGAAGTTGGCTTGGCTGGAGGGCTCACCAACGGGCTCGTTGACATGAAGGTCATTCTGTCGAACACGTCGAGGGCGACCAATGTGACGGGCTTGTGGCAACGTGTTCCTGCCTTGAGGATGACGGCGACAAACATGGTAGCAGCTTTGGTTCAGCTAGAGATCGTCATGGCGTAGTGCTTGGTGAAGAGGAAGAAGAACGGCGATAACTTGTGGTCCGGCATATGATCGAACAAGGTTGCGGGCATAGGAAGGATACGCCGCAACCTTGGACGATGGGCCGTGCGGCTAGTCGTGACTGCGCAGAGATGATCACGGCACGGCGGCCGGCAAAGCAGAGACATCAAAAAGGAGAAAGCTAGGGTCGTTGAGGACTCAAAGGCTCGCTCATACATTTGATCGAACACCTACAAGGCAAGGCCAAAGCTACTGATGTTGCTCACCATGCGGGTCTGAGCAGAGGCAGGGTGAAGGTCGTGGACGTTCCCCATGGTGCGGGTCGGTGAAGATGTCGTCAGGCAGTGTTCCCGAGCTTCAAGGTCTCTCGTGCAAAACGTCGAGCAGGTGGCGGGTGGCAGCTGCTTGGTTGGCACATACCATCGAACACGTGGTGTGCAGCGTTGGGGAAAAACCTGCAGCTTGGGGACAAGCAGTGCAGCGGATCGTGACCTGCACGGGATGGACACGGCACGAAGGCCAGTATCAGAGACAGAAGATATTCGTCGGCTACAGCGTCACCTCGCGGTTCCGGCATTTCACCGAGCAGTTGGTGGGCAAGGGAAAAAAAGGGCTTGGCTGTGTGCTCACCTTGGGGCATGGCGGTGCTCAAGGCAAGGCAAGGTGTCGGCGCAGCACCTGCAGATCAGCGGCACGAAGGCCGAGCACACGGAGAAAGCGCAGCGACGGTGGCCTGTGGTTCGGCGACGATGCGGAGCCCGAGGTAGCGACGGCGCAGCACTCCAACGTGATGGTGCAAAGCCTATGGTCGGTGAAGTCGTGGCTTTCTTGGGTGGCTCCTCCACGGTGCGGCGCAAGGCAACAAACTGAGGGGCGGCGACACAGAGCAGGGAGCCGAGAGGCAACGCGCAGGGGCAAAAGGGTCGGGCGGCGGCGGCTCCAGGGAAGATAAGAAGGATTCGCGGCTCTAGGGGTTTTATAGCGCAAACCTAGTGTTCACCGGGGGCACGGGGGCGATAGCCGGATGGGCGCCCGTACACGGACGCCGAGAGGCTCCCGCGCGCGGCGGCCGCGATGCGACGTCCCGTCGCTATCACACGTGAAAGCCGGCGCGGCGCGAGGGTGTGAGACGGGGGTGGCTTCCGGGCGGGCCGGGGCGTTGACGCCGGTGCGCACACGGAGTCGCGACTGCGTTCGGGCAAAAGAACGGAAGGGAAAGTCGAAGGCTCGCGCGGCGCAACGGAGAACGGAGGGAGGAGCGACCGCGTCCGTCCGTGCAAAGAAAGAACGAGAAACGGGGAAGGGATGGCCGACGCGTGGGCCCGGTTAGTCGGTGGCGGGGGTGTGGGGGGTTCTGGAGGATGGGCCGGCATCTCGGGCTGGGAGCAGGCCGAAAGGAGAAAACAAGAGGAAGGGGCCAACTGCTGGTTGGGCTCTTGCGACAAGAAAAGGATTATTAGCAAATAAAGAAGGAATGCTATCTGGGTTTTGTTATTCGACTAGGCATCAAGTGTGATTAGCAATTTGGCTGCAAGCGAAGCTTAGGTCCAGCTGATCACTTACACAAGATTAGTTGAAAAGGTATTAGAGAAAAGAAGGATACTAGCCGGTAGTGATAGCTCAAGATTTAAGATCCAAATAGACTAAGAAGATAGAGGGAGAGGTTAGAGAAAGAGGTAGCACTTAAACACTGGTGAAGCCGAGTTAACTGGTCAATATTAGCTCGAGTGCAAGGTTAGAGTTAGTCACACAAGGTTAACATTTATATTAGTTTGGATTTGAATACATTTCAAATTCAAACTCCACACAATTTCAAAATCCAAATAAGAACCATTTAAAATCCAACTCACAATTAAACCATAATTTGAAAATATCTTTTATACGGTTTTATTTTATAAGGAATTTGAGATGAGAGGCTAGCAAATTGGGATCAAATTTGTTAGCTCACATGTTCACTCAAAAAAAAGTTTTAAATTTTTGCGAAAATTCACACATGGGAAACATTCAAAATTCTGGTATGTTACAAGTGGTGTACCAATGCAAGCATGTGGGAGTGGTGCAGCCAAGCCCCCACCAAATTTTGCGGTGCCCAACGTAGCCTTTGCAGATCCATATGCACATCTTCCTCAACCACAGCAATGTGTGGCCATCATTGGAGGATACGCTGCGAGAAACATGCAAAATGTCGCAGCCATCGAAACCAATGCAAATCAAATGGGTGAAGGAAATGCAAACATCACTTATGAGCTTGGACGCATTCACTTAGCACCGCCGGGACAATTCATAGGAGGAGCGGTGCAATCCTATTATGAGCAAGGGTACAACAATCAAGATTATCAATATCAACCACCGGTGGAAGATTAGAGAGAGGAGGAGCTTTAGTTTAATCTTTCCTTTTCCCTTTTCTTTAATTTTCAGCTTGTATGCACCATTGTATGCGTAGTATTTTCAGTTTTTATTTGATTTTCAGCATGTGTGTTAGCTAGTGTTTATTTTCATCATGAATAAAGTAACCACCTTGTTTTTACCTTTGGCAAATATACAAAGTTTGTGCCATGATGATATATGATGATAGTTGCCACTTTGTCTATCTTTGCACTTGTTTTATGCATGATTAAGCTAATGCTCTCTTGAAATACAAGTCTGAATTAATCTAAATGATAGTTTAATCTTTAGCGGAGATTATGATAAGAATAATGACCTAGTGTTTTATGTGCTCTCAAGTTTCAGATGGATTAAAGATGATTTTTTTGTTCTTAAAAGTATGTTGCTCTACCTTGTCATAAATACCTCTTGCATGTTACTCTACCTATCCGGAGCCATATATATTTTAGTGCAAAAACTTAGTTTACAAGGTTTATTTTTGGGCGAGTTATTTCAGGCCATGATTTCTCTGACCCGAGACTAAGAAGCCGGTCATTCCGTTTTTGCGTATCTATCTTATCGCTAGCCTTTCTATCCGTGCATTGTGTATCCCCACATCGGAGATTTCACAAACCTCGCTGGATATCCACCCTTAAAACTAAAATATCAGCTTTTGTTTTTACCTCCTTGAACAGAACCTATCATTGAGTATGGATCGTCAATTCGAGGAAGATCGCAAGATGGTGCCAAGATTGTAGATTTCAAAATATCTCTCCAAAGGAAAAAATATTTCTAGTACCTACCTTATCTCTATCACCTCTTTGCCCGAGGACGAGCAAACGTCTAAGCATGGGGGAGGAGGTAGGTACAATGCAATTTTAGAGTTCAAGGGGAGCAAATAAAAAAAGAAAGGAAGAAAGAAAAAGAAAAAAGTGAGTATAAAACAATGAGAAAAGAAAAAATATGAGTGTGTATAAAAATAATAAAGTGAACTCCTCGGATCTCTAAAGTGCATTAGGAATTTCAAAGTTTCAAGATTAAAAGATCCAAACTCATCTTTCCAATCATGTGCAATCCGATAACGAGGACTTCCTTTGTGCCTCGGGATCACTCTTTGCCATTTGCACATGTCCACCTATCTCGAAGTGTTTGTATTTTTCTCTCCCCCGCCTTGATATAACATTATTTTCCAATGACCTTTTTGATGAGTCTCAGTAAGACCAAGAGAAGCTTTTCTTGTTTTGACAACATCTCATTTATAATATCTTGGTACGACTAAACTTTCCCAAAGAGCTCCACATAAAGCCTACCACTTACATATATGTTATGAGAGGGAAAGGAGTAGAATAAATAGGCTTGAGAAACAAGATGAGATGAGAGTTCATGAGCAAGATGCAAGGTGGTTTAAAATTTTGAACTTGGTTTAGCTCTTTTTCATCTCGTTCTTTATTTCAAAATTTTTGAGATCCATTTGAATTTTGGGAGCATGCTAATACTTGTGGGAAGAGCTTAATTAATATCTACCCTCTTAAGGATGAAGGCTAGAACATCATGGAACTTTAAAGAACTAAACTTTTGAGAGCATTATGTTTTCTCGTGTATGATCAAGTGCAGGGTTTGAACAATGAAGGGCAACTATGATATCCATTGAAGGCTTACTCGAGGATGAGCAAGGTTTAAGCATGGGGGAGATGTTGACGGTGAATTTCCATCAACCTATACATGAGTTTACCTTTGGTGTTGGCATGAAATTTATATCTTATCCATTGGTACTAACCCCCTTTGTATAACAAGTTCGTTCGTGCATGTCGGTTTTGGAGTTTATTGTTTATGCAGGAAATCTAAGCTAAGGAGGAGACTTTAAGGATAAGTTCATCAAGCACTTTGGAAGAAGATCATGAAGCCCAACAAGAGTCAAGACACGTGATGAAAATGACTCCAAATGACCCGAGGACCGAAGCTTCAATGTGCAAATCTTCAGGGACTCAACCAGAAAATAGCGAAGCATGGATGGCAAGCAATCAAGCCTTAACTGCAAAGGAAACGACATCAAAGGCCCACATGCAAGTGCACACAAATAAAGAATCATGCGAGAAGCAACCGGGGAAGAAACCAGGGCTGAACTGGGCCGAAACGGGCCCAGGCTGGTCGGCCCAGCCCGTTCCAGGCCCGGTCATTCGGAATATTTATAGCCCCCTGGCCAAGAGCCACGTATCAATTCATTCGTCATCCGCCGCCGAGGAGTAGAGAATCTTGAGGGACACCATCTTGGAGAGGAGGGTCGTGCTCATTGTCTAGGGTCTTCCTAGCCGACGTGGGAACCTTCCATGGAAGACCACGTCATAGCTCCAGAGCAAGGATCAAGATCGAGGAAGTATCCCGGTGGTGATCTTGTTCATGTAATCATTCATGGTGAAGTTTTATAAATGAATACGATTTCTAGCGATCAAGTGCCTTCTCGATGATTTTGTTGTCCCTTGGTTTTGCTTCTTCCCCAATCTATACTTAAGATAGATTGCGTAGGGTGCTCTTGTAGCCGCGGTGGCTAGAGGTGCATACCGGACCGACCAAGTGTTTTCAACTTGTTCTTCTCGAACTCGCTCTAGGCTAACCCGAACGAATAGGAGTGTGTTGTGACAGAACGGTGGCTCCAAAAGGCGGGCGTCTTCGGAATCATATCGGTGGCCACGGTTTAAATATGCCTTTAATGAGATTCGCTTTTCTATCTCCATCTATCTTGTTTGGAGCTACAACATAAGCATATCTAGACTCTCTAGATCGGTTATCTCTTTGCTTTCTCTTGCTACCTCTTAGTAGATTAGATTAGATGTGTTTTCTTGATGATCTCTTAGATTAGATGCAACATGGTTCTTCAAAATGAGTTTCTTTGCCTTACTAGATTGAATCCTTGCGTTGCACATTGTTCCACGGATTCGATACCTTGGGTTCTCACACTTAAGTTAAGAAGGGTCCCTTGACTACGACGAGGGATTTGTCCGCTTGCAAATCCAAACGAACTTTGATACGACAATCAACCGTCAACAGTCTGCCATTGTTAACATAAGTTTAGACAAGGACATGGAAGATACTGTCGTCGACACAATCCCTGCTTCAATGCTTGTTGAGTTGGGTACCTCCTTCTGTGGCGTTCCACCTCACTACAAGAAATTTGTTGACTAGTGAGGCAACCACATTTTAGCGTCATTGATTTATGACGTTCCTGGCTGATCTCATAATAATATTTCACTTCTGAGCAAATTTTGTGACAAAAAAACTTTTGTCATTACGGTTGGTACTATAGCCGGGCTTTCACCGTTCCATGCTGTTTTGTGACACCATAAACTCTGAAAAAATTTCATAAACCAACACCGGTCCCACATGTAAGCATTATTTAAAAAACAAGAGTGTTCCAAGTCATCATAAAATTCAGTAGGGTCCCACATGTAAGCATTTTTTTGAAAATAGAGTGTTCCAAGTCGTCATAAAGAGTCCCACGTGTAAGCATTTTCGCCATGTCAGCGGCGTCATAAACCAATTGTGGTCCTACATGTAAGAATTATTTTAAAAATAGATTGTTCCATGTCGTCATAAAATTCAGTTAGGTCCCACATGTAAGAATTTTTTTTGAATCTTTAATATAAATCAGTAATTCGTAGGCAAAACACTTCATTGCCTTCGCAAAGACTCTCGACTTTTGCTACGTGCAGATCTGCAACGGCTCGTGGTAGGAATGGCAGATTCTGGCGGTGACGAGAGGGTGGTTTATGCGCCACCTCCCGGCTACGAGTTCATGAAACAGGACGACAAGGTCAGTCCTCTGGTTTGAGCCACTATATTTTCCCCTATCGACCTAGGGATGGGGATTTCTAGTTTGGGGATCTAGAGGATGGATGACCATATACAATAGATTCATATTTCATTGTACACTCAGATTTGAATTGCAATTGGTGTTAGAAGTTGATTCAGTAAGTTTTTTAGTTTGCATCGTTTGATGGATTGATAGGTTCTTGTATTTTTCTAGCTTCCGGAGGTACTTGAATCCACTGAATAGCTGAGCTGATTACATCGTACAATCAAATTTGAAATGCAATTGGTGTTAGAAGTTGATTCAGTTAGTTCTCAGTTTGCATAGTTTGATGGATTGATATGTTCTTGTATTTTTCTAGCTTATGGAGGTGCTTGAATCCACTAAATCTGAGCTACATAAGGTGAAGAGAGGCCTGCAAGAGGCTCTAAATTACAAGTACCTGTATAAGAAATCAGTATAGCAGCAGAATGAACAACTGCAACAGATGAATCAATTGTTGCAACATGAGAAAGCCGATCTGAATCAAATGGCATTGTTACAACAGGAGAACAATGCCCTGATGGAAGAGCTGACCAAAGAGAGGGGCCATGTTAAACAATTGTTACTGTAGCTGCATGACCAGCTGAATGAGAATCAGCAATTGTTAGCAGAGAATGCCCTGTTGGAAGAAAGAGCAAGTATACTCTGACTGAGCTGTAGACAATTGATAAAACATGTCTGGTGTTACTGCTAGCTAGATGGTTCAGAGGTGGTGTGTACTTTGTGGTGATGAATTTGTTTGTATTTTTATGTTTGCTACTTGCTAGTGGTGTGAACTTCATGGTGATGAGTGCCATGAGATTCCATCTTATTATGCCGATTTGGTTTAATCTGTGTCAAATTGAGTCAAGCATACTCACCATTCTGAATTAATTTTGCTGATGCTTTACTAGTCCGTTCTGTTGATGTTTAGCTGGAAGGACCTTCCTGAGTAACGATCGCGAAACTGCTTGTGGATTCAAGCACCTAGCAAGGGTTCGAACTAGAGACCTATAGGAACGAGACAGCACTATCTACCACTACGCCACCTCTTGGTTGTGGCAATTTAATGAGAAACACTTTCCACCCAATGACAGCACAGAGCGGTTGTTCGAAGAAGTTGGTGGGAGAAAAGCCCACGTTGTAGCACAAAAATAGTTTTCTCGCAGCCCCCGAAACTAGAAAACGAAGAACGGAGAGGCGAATAGGCTACCAAAACGGATCATTTCGGTGGTGATTTACGACTTCCAACGGCTGCTCACTCCTACGGCCGCAACCTAGGTGATACTTGCTGCAGTGGCATGTCAATATGGTAAGTAATTTTGTGTTCAATCTGAAAAAATTGTTTCGCAGAATGTTCTCCTTTTCGATCTGTTCTGTGGTCAGTAATTTTGAGTTGGATTCACTAAAAACTTTCCAGATAGATAGACACTTGATAACCGGTTGTACTGGTTTTACCATCGATCATCAGAAAGGGGTCTAGGATTTCTTGGCATTCTTCGGACAAGATACGCTGAGGACCAAGAAATACTATGCCCGTGTCGTTGATGCCTCAATAACTCTACAGGGACTATAGAGCGAATTGGAGTTCTCTTAGTGGGATGGCAACCACTTACACTAGGTGGATCCATCATGGAAAAGCTTTGGAGGATATGATTGACAATGATGAAAATGTACAGGATAACGCAATTCTACCAGATGCAGAGGGGGATGTGGATAATGTAGCTCCACGGGATGGTGGTGATCAGGAAACGATCCAGGAAAACCAATACATATCGGGTATGGAGGAAGATGAAGGCCCTAGAGATGATGGGATGTCTGAATTGATTACTGACTTGGGCAAGGGTCAGGTGCTCGGTGAGAAAAATGTATGAATTTGTATAGGAACATCTGAACCGTAAGGTGTCACCGAAAGCTTCATATGCACAATTTACATTTGTTGTCAAGTTACTTCATATAAAGTCTTTTAGTCAGATGAGAAATGTCGCATTCAATGCAATGATGAATTTGTTACAAAAAGGATTCCCGGAAGTGTGTCTTCTAGACTCTTTCGATGCGGTAATGAAGTACATACGCTCCATGGGACTCAGTTATGAAAAAATCCATGTTTGCAAAAATAATTGTATATTGTTTCGCAAGGAGAAGTATGTCAAATTTGACGTGTGCCCAGTATGTTGTGAAGTAGATTCAAGATGGAAGGATGTAGACATCAACAAGTACATTCCTCAAAAGGTATTGATCCATTTTCCGCTGATTTTCAGGCTGAAGAGGATGTTTGTTTCACCAAAAACAGCAAAGGATGCACAATGGCACCAGTCGAAGCGAAAACCGGTGAACAATGAGCTTAGCCATCTAGCTGATGGTGAGGCATGGAAAGAATTCAATAAAAGTTGGCCAAAATTTGCTGAAGATGCTAGGAACCTTAGACTTGGTCTTGCAACCGATGGTTTCAATCCATTTGTCAACATGAATGTATGTGGCTAGTATTTGTTGTGCCGTATAACATGCCACCATGGGTATGCATGGAAGAATCAAACTTCATGATGGCCTTATTGATCCCTGGGCCGAGTTCTCCATCAAAGGATTTTGATATCTTCATGGAACCTCTCATCGAAGAGCTACAACAACTTTGGAAGGGTGTATGGGCAATCGATGTTGTTGATCATAAAAGATTTAAACTGGGTGTTGCGGATCTTTGGTGCATACATGATTATCCAGCATTGAGCACGTTGTCTGGGCGAGTCACGAAAGGCTATTTTGCCTGTGTGCGTTGTGACAAGGATCCTTGCTCAAGGAGATTGAAGAACAAGATATGTTACACTGGGCATCGTCGTTTCCTTCCAAATGACCATCCATGGAGAAGAAAGAGAGTAGATTTTGATGGTACTGTTGAAAACCAAGAAAAGCCAGAGCAATTTACCCATGAGGATCTGAAGTAGCAACTGGAGAAGGTTAAAGACGTTAGACCAGGAAAGCATCCTCTACCTCAAGAAAAGAAAAGGAAGTGGGAATCCGGACAGTGCTGGAGCTGAAGGGTTTGTTTGTGGGACTTGCTATACTAGTCATCTCTGAAGTTGGCACATAACCTTGATGTGATGCACATTGAGAAAAACATATGCGAAAACCTTATTGGAACATTGCTTAAAATTGCTGGGAAGACAAAGGACACCATCAATGCTAGGGTCAATTTGGAAGGGATGGGCGTAAGATCAAATCTACACATGGTGGCAACTAAGGATGGTGAGTCATGCAAAATTCCAGAAGCTCCGTATGTACTTTCAAAAACAAAATAGAAGCTATTTTGTGATTTTATAAGTTCAGTGAAGTTCCAAGATGGATATGCTTCAAACATAGCTCGGTGTATTGCTGCAGATGGATGCAAACTACAAAGACTGAAAACTCATGATTGTCATATCCTACTCAAAAGGATTTTGCCGGCTTGTCTTCGCGGTTTAGTGGACAAAGAGATATACACAGCTATTGCAGAACTAGGAAACTTCTTTCAACAACTATGTTGCAAAACTCTGAAGTTGGATGTCTTGCAAAAACCAAAAATAGATATCCCAATAATTCTGTGCAAGCTTGAGAAAATTTTCCCTCCTGCCTTCTTTGATGTTATGGTCCACTTGGCTGTCCATTTGCGTGAGGAAGCAATCCTGATAGGTCCAGAACAATATGGGTGGATGTATCCCATTGCAAGAAGGCTATGCACATTGAAGTGTTCAGTGAGAAACCAATCTAGGCCTAAAGGATCCATTGAAGAAGCATATGTTGCTAATGAGGCCTTGACATTTTGCTCTAGGTACTTCGCGGCTGATGATGTGGCCACACGATTCAATCAGGTTGGAAGGAACAAAGAGAATGTTCATTTGTCTGTAGATGGAACATCCTGTTTCGATCACAATGTTCAAGTACTTGGAGCAGGGACCACTTGTTGGCTTGGGTCAAAGTACGACAAGGTGGTTTGGTATGTGCTAAACAATTGTGAAGAGGTGAAGCCATATATCGAGTAAGTAAATCACCATTGCAATGATATAACTACAATTATTTCGTTCTAACTTTGAGATGGTACTACTTTGCAGAGTGTTCAAGAATGAATTAAAAAGCGAAGCGTGTGTCGGATGAGGATATTGATCGTCGAATTGCTACAGAATTTCAGCACTAGTTTAGATCACATGTTATTATTCATTTTTTTGTTTGGTAGCTAGCTTATATTACCTTGTGACGACCTTTACATAAGACTATATTTAAAAAACCTATGGCTCTTCTATACAAATTACAAACAATCTAGTGAGCGACGACAACCTATATGCATTATCGGCTGAACCAGACCGGCGAGCAAGAACTTATACAACATGTATTGTAGGCGGTGTCCGGTATCACACTAAGGCCCGAGAGGCAAATAGGAAGACACAGAACAGTGGAATCATGACTACAGGATCACATAAAGACATTAAAGAAATTGAGTTTTATGGTTCACTAAGAGACATTATTGAGCTGCGGTAAAACTCGGGGATTGACAGAGATCGAACTGTTGTTTTATTCTAGGTTGACTGGTATGATCTGGAAGGGACCAAGAAGGAACCGAAGATTAGAAATGATGGTTACTTCACAAGCGTCAATACTGGAGATTACTGGTACCAAAATGATCCCTACATTCTTGCTGAAGAAGCAACCAAGGTCTTTTACTTGCCAGACACCCTACTACAACACCCATGGAGAGTGGTGCAAAAATTTGAGCACAAGACATTTTTGGAGCTATAATGAAAATGAGGAGGACATAGCTCTGTTGACGGTTAATGTTTGTATCAAAGTTCGTTCGTGACTCGCAAGCGTACAAGTCTCCCGTCGTAGTCAAGGGACCCTTCTTCCCTCGAGTGGTGAACCCAAGGTATCGAATCCGTGGAACAAATGTGTGACGCAAGACTTAATCTATTAAAGCCGAATTACTGCAATCTTCGATAAAGAACCTAATGCATCTAAGTAAAAGACACAAAACAGATCTAATCTACTAAAAACCGGAGAAAACAAAGTAAGATTGGGTAGATAAACCGATCTAGAGGGATCGGGGTAAGCCTTTTGTTGAAGTTCCAAGCAAGAGAAGAAGTAGCAAATCGAATCTTAATAAAAGCCTCTTTAAATCGTGGTTTCCCGTCCAAATCCGAAAACATCCGCCTTTCGAGACCCCCGTTCGTCACAACGTATCCCTATTCATGCGGGGAGCTTAGGGCGAGTCAAAAGACAAGTCGAGATTCTTTCGGAAGATCCGGCGTGTACCTCTAGCCACCGCGGCTACAAGAACACCCTATGTAATCTATCTCGAGAATAGAATTGAAATAAGCAAAGCCGATCGAAAAACGAAATCTTCGAGGAAACACTTGATCACTGAGAAAAGATTCAACTTGATAATTCAACTATAACAATGATACATACACAAGATCACCACCGGGATCCTTCCTTGATCTTGCTTCTAGCTCCGGGAACTCCGACGTGGTCTTCCGTGCAAGGTTCCCACGTCGGCTAGGGAAACCCTAGTCAACTAGCTCGACCCTCTCCTCTCCTAGATGGTGTCCCTCTCTTCTCTCGCTTCTCGGCGGCCGAAGACGAAATCTTCTCTGCGTGGCTCTCGGTCGGGGGACTATAAATAGCCCGATTGGCGGCTAGGGCAAAGGGCGTCGGATTTGGGCCCTAAATGGGCCTGGGCCGACCGGACCGGGGCCGGCCGGCCCGGGCCCATTTAGGCCCGGCCCGCGGGCTCCTTTGCCCGAGGTCGGTTCCCTTGCTTCCCGGATGTTTCCCCCTTTGCATATGGGTCCATGTCGTCGGTTTCTCTCCGAATTGGACTCAACTCCTTGTCTTGGAAGATTCAGCACTTTTCTGGTCAGGTCCCTGGAGTATGTCGTCTTCTCGGATCAAGTCCCCGGCTTCTTGGAGTTAATTTTACTTCATTGCATGACTTGTTCAGGGCTTCAAAGTCTTGTCATGAGGTGCTTGATGAACTTATCCCGAAAGTCTTGCATTCAACACTAAATCCCTGCATAAACATTAAACTCCAAAAACGACATGTACATGTGAACTTGTTATACCACGGGGGTTAGTACCAATGGATAAGGTATAAAATTCATGCCAACACCGAAGGTAAACTCATGGCTAGGTTGACGGATTTTCACCGTCAACATCTCCCCCATGCTTAAACCTTGCTCGTCCTCGAGTAAGCCTTCGATGGATATCATCATTGCTAAACAATGTTTAAACTTTGCACTTGATTACACATGAGAAAACATAATGCTCTCAAAATTTTAATTTATTAAAGTTCCATAATGTGCTAGCCTTCATCTCCACGGAGGGTAGATTCTTATTAAGCTTATCCCACAAGTATTAACATGCTCACAAAGTTCTAAATAGATCTCAGAATTTTTGAAATGAAGAACGAGATAAGAAAAGCTAAACCAAATTCACAAATTTAAATCATCTCGTGTATTGCTCATAAACTCTCATCTCACTTGTCTCTCAAACCTATATATTCTACTCCTTTCCCTCTCATATATATGTGGTAGGCTTTATATGGAGCTTTGGGAAAGTTTAGTCCTAACAAGAATTTATAAATGAGGTGTTGTCAAAACAAGACAAGCTTCTCATGGTCTTACCGAGACTCGTCAAAAAGGTCATTGGAAAATAATGTTAAATCAAGGAGGGGAAAGAGAAAAATACACACACTTTAGATGGGTGGACATGTGCAAATGGCAAAGAGTGATCCCAAGGCACAAAGGAAGTCCTTGTTATCGGATTGCACATGGTTGGAAAAATGAGAATGGATCTTTTTAACTTGAAGCCTTGAATGCACTTTTAGAGAGCCGGGGGGGTTTACTTTACGCACATTTTTTTTTCTCTTTCTCATATTTCTCATTCTTTTCTTTCTTTCATTCATTCATTTTTTCCTCGTCATATATTCAGCCCATGACTTCCACAACGAAGTTTTGATTTTTTTTTTATACCTTGAAAGTCATGAGTATCGCTGGATTTTTTTTTCTTTCATCATCATTTCATTTTTTTTAAAATATTCCCCTTTGAACTCTAAAACTGCACCGTACCTACCTCCTCCCCCATGCTTAGACGTTGCTCGTCCTCGAGCAAAGAGGCGAAAAATAAGGTAGGTACCGGAATATTTTTCCTTGGAGAGATACTTGAAATCTTCAACGTTGGCACCGTCTTGCGATCTTCCTTGAATTGATGATCCATTCTCAACGATAGGTTGTGGTCAAGGAGGTAATCACAAAAAAAAATGATATTTGGTTTAAGGGTGGATATCCGGCGAAGTTTGTGAGATCACCGATGCGGGGATACACAATGCACGGATAAAAGGCTAGCAAAAAGATAGATACGCAAAAATGGAATGACCAGCTTCTTAGTCTCGGGCCAGAGAAATCATGGCCTGCAATAACTCACTCAAAAATAAATCTTGTACACTAAGGTTCATGCACTCAAATATATATAAGGCTTTGGATAGGTTGAGCAACACACAAGTGATATTTGTGACAAGGTTAGCAATATTTTTGAGCATAAAAGACATCTTTAATCTATTCATAACTTGAGAGCACATAAAACACTATGGGTCTTTATTTTAATCATGACCTCCGCTGAAAATTAAGCTAGCATTTAAATAAATTCAGATCTGTATTTTTAAGAGAGCACTAGCTTAAACATGCATAAATCAATTACAAAGATGAACAAAGCTGCAATTTTAATCATATATCATCATGGCACAAATTTTGCAGCTTTTCCAAAGATATAATCAAGGTGGTGTCTTTATTAATGGTGACATCAAGTTGAAATACAAACTGAAAATAAACAAACATGCTTGCTGAAATTTAAATAAAAACAGAAAATACTACGCAAACACACATAAGCAAAAGCTGAAAATTACAGAGAAAAAGAAAAGAAAAGAAAACTAAAGTTCCTAAATCTTCTAGTCCTCCGCCGGTGGTTGATGTTGATAGTCTTGATAATAATACCCTTGCTCATAATATGAATGAACGCTTCCTCCGTCGAATTGATTTGGCTCCACAAGGTGAAGGCGTCCAAGTTCAAAGGCAATATTTGCGTTGCCTTCACCGAGTTGAGCTGCGTTGGATTGGATGGCTGTGATATTTTGAGCATTTCTTGCAGCATACCCTCCAATAATAGCCATGCTTTGTTGTGGTTGGGGATGATGAGCGTAGGATTCCGCGAAGTTAGCGTTGGGCACAACATAATTTTGTGGGGGTACCGGTGCACCACCCCCCCATGCTTGTTGTTGAGACCCTCCGTAATAACTTGGCGGAGGAGGAACTCCGCCGAATGGTTGCACATTGGGTTGTGCTCCACTCGCTTGTGCGGAGGATGTTCCCTCCTCTACGATTCTTCCTCTTTTGTTCTTCCTTGCAGGGACAAGTAGTCCCTCTTCCAACCAATCTTCCCTTCCTTCGGTGAAAAGCCTAAGCCTCTCATCCGGAAGGGGGAGGTTCACAATGGCCAATCGATAACCTCTTCTCTCATCTCCACTAATGTACTTGCCTTGCCGCAAGTACTCAAAACCGAGAGAGGTACCGCGCAAAAGGTGAGCGGGGTTTCTTGCGATCCCCGGTCGCAAGGAAAAGGCCAACATGGAGAGGTAACACCCCGAACCAATATCACCGCCCCCCGATGTTGCTTCACAACACCAACGGTTGATCATGAGGTAAGAGGGGTCAATTGGCTGCCTGGCAATTAAAGCCGAGTATAGCCAATTCAATTCCGTGTCGGTCACCTTTGTTTCCCTCATCCTCCCCAATACCCTCTTGCACATCCAAGAGTGAAATATCCGGATAATGGGGTTGCGGATGCTTTTGCGTTGTTGATGGGCATCTCCGGAGATCATGCCCCAAAATTCCGCCAACATGCCGGGAGGCACGTCAACTTTCTCCGGAGCTCCCTTGTGGAATCCAAGCAGCTCCCTAACGTGCTCGTAGGGAACCACTTGCTCGATTCCCTCCAACCGGAATGACAAGCTTTGCACCCCATCATCATCAACGATGGGTGCAATAGTCATTAAAATTTCCAAGGCGTAACCCAAGTGGGTATCCACCGATATTCCGTTGGAGAACTGAACCCACCCGAGGTGCCCCAACATGTAGTATATGTCGGTGCGAAAACCCAAGGTGTGGAGTGCTTGGTCGTCGAACTCGACGTTTGGCACAAGCCTCTTCTCAAGATTGGCGAGCCTCTCCTCCTCCGCCGCCGACAAGATGATGAAGCCGTACGAAGATTGTGTCGGGGTGTAAGGAGGTGGTGCGGTTGAGCGAGTCGATCGTCGTGGTGGCGCGGGCTGCTCCTCCGTGTGCCCACGAGGTTCGGTGAACCTCATGGAAGTGCTTCTCGCAGCTCTCATACCACCAAGGAGGAGAGCGTCGTTCCTCCTCGGTGGTGCCGTGTCCGTCTCCATGCTCCGGGAGACTCGGAAACCGAGTGCCTCCTCTAAGACGTGGTTGATGACGGCTTGGACGACGACGAACTCTTCTTCTTGGAGAAGAGACTTGTGGTCTTCTTCCACATGGTTGCTGCACTCTTTCTTCAACTAAAAATCCGGGTTGCAACCGGTAAACTAGGCACTTAAACTCTTTGCTTCGGATGTGGACTTTGAGTGGATTTAAGGATGTGAATTTTTCTTGAGCTATCAAGCTTGGGATGGTTGGCTAAGTCTACGGAGGTTCTGAGCACACAAACTTGAACACACTAACAAGGGAAGGAGAGGGAAGCTTGCCTGCAGAAGACGGGCGCCGGGGGGCTGGTTTTATAGGGCAGGCCGGCCGGCCTGGGCCGGCCGGCCCGGGGCTCCAACGGCTCCTCCTCGGCGCGTCTTTCTCCCAGCACGATCATTTCGCCTCTGCAACTTTCCTGCCCGCGTGCTCCACGAGTTGCACCGCCCAAACGCTCTCGTCCACTCCTTTTCTTGAATTATTGGTCCTCCTACTTGATGCTCCATGCTTTGGGTCATGTCCATGCTCCCTAGCTCCACTTGCTTCACATGCCACCATGAAAATCCTGCAAAGTTGATGCTTGCTGCCCACCATGCTTGTCCTTTGCATGTGGAATTGGTGAAAGTTGATAAAAGGGGATCCAATGGTGCATGCATGATTAATTCAAACTTGATTGCCTCCATTTAGGTGTGTTTAAGGTTAAGCACTCCTCTAATTCGAATTTTAAAATATTTTTCAGAGCCATGCAAGAGCTCAAGCATAATTTTAGAGAAGTTTTTAAACCATTAAAAACAAATGTAAGTCGAAAATATTTTTCGACTACGTCGATTTTGGTCTTACCGGTATAGTTTGCTTTCATCGGTTGAGAGCGAACGTTTTCCCGGCTTGATCATGGGGGCATAGGTTTAGGTTCTAATTTTGGCTAAATAAGAAAGATTTTGAATAGAACAAAATTAGAATAGGCTTAGAAAAATTCTAATCCTAGAGAAACCAAGGATAAAGATTTTTAAAACCAACCAAAAGCTTTGATTTCTAGGTTCACACGAGTCCTACCACGTGCTGAATTTTTATAACACTTGAATATAAATCGTGGCTCTACTCGTGTGGTTTTAGCATGAAAAATAAGCCAACCTCAGTACCATAATGAGGGTGTAAGGTTGAGATAAGATTCTGAAATTATTTGGTTGAGGGGTTTCTCGAAAAGAAAAGAATCAAACAAGCACATAGGAGGGTTCATGCAAAGGGTTTATGATAAAGCAATCATTCAATCAAGAATTATGTCTCTAATATTGTTCAACCACTTCTAAGTCTAATGTCTTTGCGTAATAAAACTCAAAAACTAAATTATTAAAAAAAACTCGAAAAACCTGGAATCGGGTTGTCCTCCCGGTAGCTTATTCTTGACTTGACTTGACGAAACGGGTTGCCTCCCGCCTAGCGCTTCGTTTATAGTCTATAGCTAGACTTCTTCACTTGATTACTCCGGATCAACGCTCTTTGCGGGCGTTGCAATCTTGGGTACCCACTTCCGCACCATCTTGGGCGCGGGCTTGTCTTTAGGCTTGGTCGTCTTAGTCATTTTTTTGGTCTTCACGGGCGGCTTCTCTTCCTTTGTCTTGACGGATGCAACACCTTCTTTAATTTTCGTTACGTTCATTTTTTTCGGCTCCTTCTTCTTTTTCAGCGCCTCCGTTTGTTTTGGTTCTCCCTTCACTCCAATCATGTTGCATGCCTCAATCCTTGGACGGAACTTGAAGGAACTCCTTTCTCCGTTGATATCGAACATGATCTCCCCCTTGCCAACATCAATAGTTGCTCCCACGGTCTTGAGGAACGGCCTCCCTAGAATGAGCAGCGGCTTCTCCCTCTCTCCCATCTCGAGCACAACGAAGTCGACGGGGATGAAGTGGTGTCCAATCTTCACGGGTACATCTTCAGCAATGCCCAAGGGATAGCGAATGGAGTTGTCTCCCAACTCCAAACATATTCCCGTAGGCTCCATCGGTAGGCGTAGCTTCTCGAACACATCCCTCGGCATGACACTGACACTAGCTCCAAGGTCGCATAACGCCTTCTCGAAGTTGAAAGAACCAACCGAACATGGAATTGTAGGGCACCCGGGGTCTTTTTGCTTCTCTAGCCCATAAGCAATAGCCGCACTACACTCCTCGGACATTTTGACATGATCTACCCCGAGTGTTGCTATCTCATATTTATTTGCAAGTATATCTTTAAAGTAACGAGAATATGTAGGTACTTGTAGGGCATCTAGTAATGGCATGTTGATGCTAAGTCTACGCACAACTTCCACAAACTTCTCAAAGTGGTTGTCAAGTTTACCTCGGAAGTAGCGTGGCTTGAGTTGCGGTATCCTCGTGTCATCCTCCGGCATCTCGAATTCGGGTTCCTCGGTGACGATCCCCGTAACCTTCTCTTTAGCAGCCTCCTTCCACCTCGGTGGACGGTTTAAGCTTCCTTGCTCCCGCGGAACGTTCCGGATCTTCGGTCTCCTTCCCCGAACGCGTTTGAATGGCCTTCGCCGATTCGGGACATTTGGGTTGTCCCGGAAGCTTCCCTTCATCATTAGTGAGGCGCCCCGCAAGTTGTCCAACTTGCGTCTCGAGCATCTTCATCATGTTGAGCACTTGATGATTGGAACTTCCGACCTCTCGTCACTTTGCTATCGATGTTCTCCAACACCTTGTCTATGGTCTTGAACTTGGTGACGGTGTCCTTGTTGATCTTAGCTTGCTCATCCATGAACTCCTTCAATTGTATCCGAAGTGGAACCGCGTTAGGAATAGATGAGCTTGCATTAAATTGAGGCCTACCTTGCCCGTAGCGGAAGTTCGGCAATTCTCCCTTCCTCATGTAGTCGAGCACTTTGGCTTCCTCGGACAATCTTTGCGGACATGGCCATACTCTCCACATTCTTCGCATGTGGACCTTGCTTCGGCGGCCTTCAAGTCTTGAGCCTCTTTCTTTTCTATCTCCATCTTCTCCAACCTCCTCATGAGCGAGTCGATCTTGCCTTCAAGTATGTCTTCCTTCTCCACTTGCAAGACTCCTTTGACGTTCCCCATGGGTTGAGCGAGGGTGTAGGCGCCCGGATGACGCCCACGTGTCATTATCCGCGACCTTCTTGAATAGCGTGAAAGCTTCGTCGGTGTAAGCTCGATGATAGATCGTCCCGCCGATGCATCGATGATCGTCCTTGACGCCATGGTGAGTCCTTGATAGAACTTTTGCACGAGGTCTTCTTTCGGGAACTTGTGATGTGGAACCGTCCGGTGTACTCGTTGAAGCGCTCGAATGCCTCCGAGATAGTTTTCGTAGGATATTGAACAAAGGTGGCAATCTTATTACGCAAGCTTTGAGTTTTACCCGGTGAGTAGTATTCCTTCATGAAAGCCTTCATCAACGTGTTCCAATTTTGCACCGTCTCCGCCGGTTGAGAGTGGAACCATTGCAAAGCCTTCCCGAGTAGTGAAAACGGAAAAAGCCTTGCCCTCATCGATCTTGAGTCACCCCATCCATGTTGAAAGTCTGACATAGTTGAATGAATGCTTGGAGGTGAAGGTTCGGATCCTCTTTGCCGGTGAAGGGTGAGTGTTGCACCATGCGGATTGTTGAGGTCTTGATCTCGAACGGTCTTCCGATCTCGTCGAGGTTCAAGATTGGTAGGTCGATGATGTCTGGGGTGCATAGCTCCCCAATCTTGCGTTCTTCCGGTGGTTGGTCACCCATCGGTGGAAGTCGATTCTCCCGCGGACTTTGAGGTGGTGAATTCGCCGGAGATTCCTGCGATCCTTCGTCTTCCGACTCCGAATCTACAAAATCCAGCTTTTTAGCTTGATGTGCTTCGCGTCTCCTTAGCCTGTAAAGTTTTTCTGGATCATCCACAAAATTATTGGGTTTGTTGGAGAGGTAGCCGTCCATCTCCCGTTAGGGTTAGCAATAAACAAAGTATGCAAAAAAAAACTAGAAAACAAAACAAATCTATAAAGACTAGAGTTAGACAAACTAGATTAGATGTATTTTGAGGATGATCGAAGCTTAGTAGATGCAAAAATAAAACAAAATCAGTACTGAAAATTACCAAAAAAAAGCAATAAAAAATCAAATCTTGATCACTTGTTCCCCGGCAACGGCGCCGGAAAAAAGGGGCTTGTTGACGGTTAATGTTTGTATCAAAGTTCGTTCGTGACTCGCAAGCGTACAAGTCTCCCGTCGTAGTCAAGGGACCCTTCTTCCCTCGAGTGGTGAACCCAAGGTATCGAATCCGTGGAACAAATGTGTGACGCAAGACTTAATCTATTAAAGCCGAATTACGCAATCTTCGATAAAGAACCTAATGCATCTAAGTAAAAGACACAAAACAGATCTAATCTACTAAAAACCGGAGAAAACAAAGTAAGATTGGGTAGATAAACCGATCCAGAGGGATCGGGGTAAGCCTTTTGTTGAAGTTTCAAGCAAGAGAAGAAGTAGCAAATCGAATCTTAATAAAAGCCTCTTTAAATCGTGGTTTCCCGTCCAAATCCGAAAACATCCGCCTTTCGAGACCCCCGTTCGTCACAACGTATCCCTATTCATGCGGGGAGCTTAGGGCGAGTCAAAAGACAAGTCGAGATTCTTTCGGAAGATCCGGCGTGTACCTCTAGCCACCGCGGCTACAAGAACACCCTATGTAATCTATCTCGAGAATAGAATTGAAATAAGCAAAGCCGATCGAAAAACGAAATCTTCGAGGAAACACTTGATCGCTGAGAAAAGATTCAACTTGATAATTCAACTATAACAATGATACATACACAAGATCACCACCGGGATCCTTCCTTGATCTTGCTTCTAGCTCCGGGAACTCCGACGTGGTCTTCCGTGCAAGGTTCCCACGTCGGCTAGGGAAACCCTAGTCAACTAGCTCGACCCTCTCCTCTCCTAGATGGTGTCCCTCTCTTCTCTCGCTTCTCGGCGGCCGAAGACGAAATCTTCTCTCGCGTGGCTCTCGGTCGGGGGACTATAAATAGCCCGATTGGCGGCTAGGGCAAAGGGCGTCGGATTTGGGCCCTAAATGGGCCGGGGCCGACCGGATCGGGGGCCGGCCGGCCCGGGCCCATTTAGGCCCGGCCCCGCGGGCTCCTTTGCCCGAGGTCGGTTCCCTTGCTTCCCGGATGTTTCCCCCTTCGCATATGGGTCCATGTCGTCGGTTTCTCTCCGAATTGGACTCAACTCCTTGTCTTGGAAGATTCAAGACTTTTCCGGTCGGGTCCCCGGAGTATGTCGTCTTCTCGGATCAAGTCCCCGGCTTCTTGGAGTTAATTTTACTTCATTGCATGACTTGTTCGGGGCTTCAAAGTCTTGTCATGAGGTGCTTGATGAACTTATCCCGAAAGTCTTGCATTCAACACTAAATCCCTGCATAAACATTAAACTCCAAAAACGACATGTACATGTGAACTTGTTATACCACGGGGGTTAGTACCAATGGATAAGGTATAAAATTCATGCCAACACCGAAGGTAAACTCATGGCTAGGTTGACGGATTTTCACCGTCAACAAGCTCCCACCGGCATGGTACTTGCATATCAAGATGATGAAATTGACCAAACCTTGCATGATGTTATACTTGATGATGGACCCGGTGATGGATCGGAGGTTCCGGTGCTTATTACTGGCGAGGATACTATGGTTGCAGGCGCTGAAGTTGACGCAATTCGCTAGCAGGAGTTGTCTGATGTCGATGGATTCAATTCTGGAGATGAGGATGACGATACTCTATGGCAATACGTCGATGAAGATGAAAATGTTGCCGATGAAACTGAAAATGACTAGGATATCAAATCAGTAAATGTTTAAGTAGATCCAAACTAAAATCATGTGGACCTTATGATTTATATGTAATTTATATGTAGTTGAAGTACACTTTCCTGAATATTAAACCTGTTGTAGGTGCCTAATATCTGGTTCACCATATTAATCAGAACTTCCTGTTGTGTCTTTACAAAATATACGATCACGCATGGGGATGCCGATTATCCAGTACATTGTATTATAAAACAACGGAACGACCTGTTGGGCTACGTGAATGTGTTGATCTCCAATGTGGGCATGATCGAGGAGTATGCAACATGACGTGCTCATGATCATGTAGTACTAGGCGAACGAATCGACGAAGGAAGCGATGTCTTGATCTCCAATGCGGGCATGATCGAGGAGTATGCAACGTGATGAGCTCATGATTAGTTAGTACTAGGCGACTGAATCGACGAAGGAAAGGATGTGTTGATCTCCAATGCGGGCATGACCGAGGAGTATGCAACGTGACGTGCTCATGATCAGGTAGTACTAGGCTAACGAATCAATGAAGGAAGGGGTGTCTTGATCTTCAATGCGGGCATGATTGAGGAGTATGCAACGTGACGTGCTCATGATCAGGTACTACGAATGAATCGGCAAAAGAAGGGAGGTGCTGATCTCCAATGTGGGCATGATCGAGGAGTATGCAATGTGACGTGCTCATGATCAGGTAGTACTTGGATAATGAATCGACAAAGAAAGGGATGTGTTGATCTCCAATGCGGGCAGGTTCGAGGAGTATGCAACGTGACGTGCTCATGATCATGTAGTACTAGGTGAACGAATCGACGAAGGAAGGGATGTGTTGATCTCCAATGCGTGCATGATTGAGGAGTATGCAACGTGACATGCTCATGATCATGTAGTACTAGGTGAACGAATCGACGAAGGAAGGGACTGTTGATCTCCAATGTGGGCATGATCGAGGAGTATGCAATGTGACGTGATCATGATCATGTAGTACTAGGCGAACGAATCGACGAAGGAAGGGACTGTTGATCTCCAATGTGGGCATGATCGAGGAGTATGCAATGTGACGTGATCATGATCATGTAGTACTAGGCGAACGAATTGACGAAGGAAGGGATGTGTTGATCTCCAATGTAGTCATGATTGAGGAGTATGCAACGTGACATGCTCATGATCATCTAGTACTAGGCGAACGATTCAATGAAGGAAGGGCTATGTTGATCTCCAATGTTCGGTTCTTTGTATTATGTACGACAGGACCATCCTGTTATGACTTTAATACTCATCGACATACGTCCGGAGAATGGTCCGGTCTGGTATACATCGGAGCAGTGGAACTTCCTTGTAAACTACAGGTACAAAAGGTGCTTCCTATTTCCTGGTCACAGGGTGCCAACAGCGCACTACACACACCTTTATGGCTTTATCCAATGGTGTGTCACTCATGCTGACCCACCATCCCCCCATTTACTGTCTCCTCACTTGAGGTGCAACCCCTTGGTAGGGTTCCGCCGCTGCCGTCGTCGTCGCTTGCAGCAGCCTCCAGCGGATACCTCAATCCGTCCTAAAATTAGAGGTATGTGACCGCCTCCAGGCTCCACCGAATTCTTGGAATGGCACTAATTCGAGAAATTCATTGCAGATGGGACAAGATGGTGGCAAGAGAGATGGAAAGGCGCTCGATCCTCCTCCGGTGAAGCAACAACAAAAGTCGCAGCTCACTTCTGAAGGCACGTCTGGTCCTCAGATGAGGCTAAGGTGTAGGCTTGTGGCACGAGATTCTTCCTCTGCCCCTACACGCTGCACACGGGGGTGGGTCAACCTCGGTGCCTTCGTGCCGCACATTATGTGGGTCAAGCTCGGTGCCTTCCTGCCGCACATGGGGTGGGTCAACCGTGGCGCCTTCCTGCCGCACACGGGGTGGGTCAACCGCGGGCCATCGCTCGCACCGCCCTTCAGAGTTTCCTGTGCCAGATCCCAGGAAGGAGAAATAGGTACAACTTCACCCTCCACCGGAAGAGCCGCTTAAGATGATGGACTTGCACAACCAAACCTACCAAATGATTAAAGGTCTTAGATGGGTGCCTGAGAAGCATTAGTGGGACAAAACCAAGGACGAACAGGTCGAACCAAGATTTAGGAATGTCCTTAAACAAACTTTCTATTACAACTACAAATACCTGCCCATGAAACTGTACAAGCACAGGGTTATAAATTGGGATCATATGACGTTGGTCGCGGGAGGGTATGTTAAGGCATACTTCGATCATCATCCCGGATTGGCTGATTTGGTCTCAATGCATCATAAGTATGTTGAGGATTGGGTGAGAGTTTTTTATGCTAGTGTGTACGTTACCGATACTAGGGCGTACATCATGTTCATGTTTCAGGGACGTCGGTATACTCTTTTCCAACACCATATTACTGACAAACTTGGATTGACGGATTTTGATATAGGAAAGTATGACCATAAGACATCCCTACATAATATTGTCTACGGGGATCGTGAACCACCTAGGCATAGTTTGCTCGGTGGGTCGTTCTTGTCCGACGAGGAGAGGGCCAGACTTTTGTTGAGTTGTTCATAGGTAGGCGAGCATATCGCACGCCTGAACTGTTTACCCTTGAGGCAAATGTGGTTCACCAAGCACTATGGAAGACATCGTTACCACGGATTGGCAATGCAGAGTTGATCACTAGTCTTCAGCAGTGGCTTCTCCTTCACGTCATGACTGGCCGGCCCTTCGACATCGTGGACTTCATTATAGCCGAGATTGAAGATGTTATCTTTGATGGGTTGACCGTGGCCCGAAATACTAGATCTCCTTCATGCTGAGTAGTCTTACCAGAGTAGATGAAGATGGGGAAAGGGTGCGAACCGGACCCAAAGATTGGCTTCCCGAGTACATGATGTCTGAGACACATTTCAAGGCATACAGGCCTACGAGACCAGGAGACAGACATCGTGGCCTAAGGGCTACAATTGAGCCATCTCCTAATGACATTTGTTCCTCAGACAGTGAAGGCAATGAGGCGTCTCCGAGTACATGATGGTGCATCACTACCCACTGAAGAAACAGAAACAGTTCTAGTCACTCCAACAACAACCAGTGAGCCAATGGACTCTTCCTTCTTTGTCAAACTGATCCTTGAAAATCAACGCGACCAGAGAAAGTTCCAGTCAATGATGGAGATGAGGATGGCACAGCAGGAGGAGTTAAACGCACACACTCAGAGCAGATAGCACAAATGGTAACACAGCACCATCGCACTATGGAGAATTTTGTGAATGCTTCACTCAGTCACCTTCACCATATTAATGGCTTGCCGCCGCCGCCCACTCTAGTGTTCTCGCCTTTGTTGCAACCACTCCAGATTTGCATCCATCAAATCAAGAAAGAGGTTCTATCCTGATCAACGATCGACTTCATGACAACAGTAGCAAAACTATCTTTTGTAGAATCAATAAGCCTTAAATTAGATAGATCTAAACCAGTTAAGCACTAAAGATTATGATGATTATCCATAGGATTGTCAGCCACTGCAACACAAGCTGATGCATCACCATGAACAATCTCTACCTCGTCTCCTACCCATTGGATTAAAAATTGATGCAAGGTAGAAGGCCCACATTGATTCGCATGAATCCAATCAAGACCAAGGATGAGACTAAAGTTACCTTGTGTCTCAGTGACGAAGAATGTCGTAGCCAATGTCTTGCTCCCAACTGTGAGCTCCATAGAGACGACGCCTTTAGCTCCCATCGGCTCGCCTCCTCCCACACCTCTAACGGTCATGTTGGTCTTGATTAGCTCATCATTTGAACCTCCCAGCTTCTTGAACAAAGAATATGGCATAAAGTTGACGATCGCTCCTCAGTCCACTAGCAAGCGAGAGATAGGCTTCCCATTGATATGTCCTTTCATGTACAAAGCCTTCATATGATTTCTAGTAGCTTTAGGCTTCTGTAAAATAGCTTCCTTTGGCCCAAAGTCGTGATGCGCGATGTGCTCCTCCAAAAGCACATAACCATCCATAGACATATGAATCACGTTGATGTCCAAATTCATGCGCTCAGGCGGAGAACTGTAATCAACAAGCTCCTCATTGTCTTCTGGTGAAGGATCCGATGCGGACTTGTCATCACAAACCATGGGAACCGAAGAAGAGAAATCGTGCGGCGTCTCTGGGTCATCAGTCTGACCGTCGACATCCACCAGTCTGACCGGTGTGACCGACCCCTCCACCGGTCTGGCCGGTGCTGGCTGGGAACTGGCCTTGACTCTCCATTCTTTTGCTTGAGGTACCATGGTCTTGTACTGGTTGAAAGCTTCGTCCCTTTGCATCTCTAGCTCCTTTTCCCTCTTATCTGAAAAACTTAGGCGTTGAAGCTTCCTCCTTTGTGTGCGAGTTAATCCGGGAGGACACCACCTTGGTAAGAAGTACTTGGAGTTGGAACCACTTCCACTGGCCTCATGGCTATTAGCAGTAGCAAACACTTCTGGAGTTGATGTCACAACCTTATTGTTTGAAACAATTGGTCGTTTCACATCCTCTCCAATAAGAACATCCATTGATCCAATCTGAATAATATCTTGGCTCGTAGTCCTCTCTGGATCAACTTCCATCTTATGCACCTCCTCCCTTTGCTTCGGCTTGTAAACTTGCTTTACTAGAGGTGGCATGACTTCTTTGGCCACACCGGTCTGACCGGTCGGGTCTGGTGACCCTGACCAGAACGGTGAGAAGCCAATCGGTCTTGGATAGGCCTGGAGATCCTATCAAAAGCTGATTTCTGTCCTCCCCATCCAGGATGAAAGGCTTGTTGGTATGGCACCCACATTACTCCATTGTCATCATAGATCGGGTGTGGTGCATTTGAACTTGATGAAGCCCATGGTGGAGTAAAGTGTTGCCTTTGTTGTAATGATTCACCCTTGAGTCTTGTAGTAGCCCTTGGAGGTGAAGATGACCCTCCTTGGTGTGTAGGTGACCTCATCCTTTTTTTAACGGACGATCACTTGTAACGGCCTTTTGCTTGAAATACTTGTCAGATAGCATGTTGAAAGTGACCTTTGACTTACGACCACTCCCCTGATTGTTTGCCACATTAAGTTTCCAGTTTCCAATCTTCGGACGGCTTGGCTTGATCATCCTCGGACGATCTGGGGGTGCACCGGTCTGACCGGTCCCCTCCACCGGCCTGACCGGTCTGGCCAGAAATGGCTCAGACGGTCGCTGATCGGCAGGTGTCGACGACCCTTGCCCCCCATGTCTAGTGGCACTCATTGTAACCTTGAAGGTCTCTTTACCATCAGGAGTCTTCTCATACTCAACTTTACGAACTAGCTCTTTTCCTCTCAAATCGGGCTTAGCCTCCCCGATTACCACGTTCTTGCCCTTAGTTGCTTCAGCTTGATGTGGTCGAACCAGTATCTTAGGCTGCTGCAAATCCATGGTGTTGATTGGAAAAGGAGCCTTATCCACTTGCATCTCATGAAAAGTCAAACGTCCTTCATTTATGGCTGATTGAACCTGTCGACGAAACACATTTGCAATCATTAATAGCATGAGAAAATGAATTATGAAACTTGCAATATGCACGTCATTTGAATTCTTCAAGTGGAGGAATAGTATAAGTTAACTTGATATTTCCAAATTTAAGCAATTCATCAAATATGCAATCACATTTGGAAACATCAAAAGCAAATTTAATTTCTTCTTGCCGACTTTTACTAGCCGACTTAAGAGATGAACAAGAATAAGATTTTTCTTTAGAGGGCCAAACAAATTCAGTAGCATAAATTTCATTATCACTATCATCCGAATTATCAGAATTATAATCAATAATATGAACATTAGAATGACGTGACTTAAAATTATCTCTCTTTATTCATTCGATTTTCAACAACTAAAGCTCTTACTTGAACTTGTGCAACAGAAAGAAAGTCAGAGCCCTCTATGTTATCCCTAATGGACGATCTTAACCATTCAAACAAAAGTCTGCAAGATCTATATTTGTGATTGACAAATTAAAGCACCGGTTTTTAGTTTCTTTAAACCTTTTAATGTAAGTAGAGACAGTCTCATCTCTTCCTTGCCTAACCGATGTTAAGTGTGTCAATTTTAATTGTATGCTCCCACTATAAAAGTGATCATGAAACTTACGTTCTAACATATCCCAAGATATAATAGAACTGGGAGCCAGCGAAGAAAAACAAGCAAAAGTGGTACCAGTCAAAGATAAAGAAAATAAATGTACTTTCAAACCATTATAGACATCAGCTTCGCCTAGTTCTGCAGTGTATTGACTAATATGCTCCCATGTGATTCGGTCATCATCACCACTAAATTTAATCAAATCAGGCATATGCCAACCACGTGGAAGAGGAAATCTGTCAAACTCGAGATCATATGGCTTTTGATACAAATTAGTATTACCTATGTCAACCCCAAGTTTGTTTTTTACCACATTAGCCAAATCTTCCATGAATCTATTAAATTCCGCCCAATTAGGATTATTTGGCTGTTGTGGTTGAAGATTCTCCAAATTCATCTTATTTAAATAGGGAGCTATCTTAGCTTGAGCTAGCCTATAACTTTCAAACACATCATCCGGAATAATATATTTGGAGGCCAATGTACTCATTGTTGTACTATAATGAGGTCCAACATTACTGATTGTATTAGGAAAAGTAGGGACCATCTGATTTGGCACGATAGAAATTGGCGAAGGCTGGTCGGGCACCAACTCCATTGTACCGGTCTGACTGGTACCATGCATCGGTTCGACCGGTGCGGCCATGTTTGGCCTGTGCGGTTGAAACTGAGGGTATTGACCATATGTTGGATTTGGTGTCAAACCATATGCAAAATTACCACTATTTACATGCAAAGGTGCTAAGCTAGGATGAGACCCTTGAGGATTAGCTTTAGGAGTACTACTATTAGTTTCATTATTATTAAAACCTAAAGCCCTATCCTTTTCATGATCCTCTCATCGTTCTAAATGATCAATATGCAAGAAGCAAGCAATTCATCACTTTCCATTGTAGATTTCATAGGAGAAGTTTTAGGCAGAGGTTTCTTACTTACAGTGTGAATTACCTCAATATTGCTATCATTTAGTCTGATCGCCGGCAGCTCGAACTCTTTCAATCTTGCCAGCTTGTCGGATCGATCCTTCTTGACCCCAGCTAGGAATTGTACTTGCATGTACTCTTGTAGTGCCACTTCTGCTGCTCCACCAGAGAGAGATCTTCTAGCAATGCAGTGAAAATTTTATTCATGGAAAGTTCACACCGAGCATCCATCTGGGTGAGGTCAGATTGAACGGTCTTAGCAACCTAATCTTTCTTCCCCAGCGGAGTCACCAAAAATATGTTGACGCTTTTCTGGTCAACAGACACGAGCGCTAGATTGCGCGGAACGTCGAAACACTGAACTCACCGAGCTCCTGCCCGGACCGGCCTGACCGGTCAGAGGCACCGGCGTGACCGGTGTACGCATACACGCGGTGAAAACCTAAGATCGCCGCCTCGGGAGGGACCCCGTCGGAGGTGGCGCGCGTAGGGTTGCTCTGAGGTCAGCAAATCCACTCAGAACGTCCCTGATATCGTCGAGACAAACAAGGAAAGCACGAGGTTGGAAAAGCTAGGGTTTGAGAGATAAAAGTTGTAGAAAGTAATGATCGATTGGGTGACTCCCCTCAAACAGTCGTGGCCCTTTATATTTATAGGGTGGGGGAGGTCTTGCCCCACAAGGAATCCTTTTACAACTCGAAATTCGGTAGGACTCCTCAATTCTACTCGGACTCAGGATCCACAGGTCAGACCGGTGTGGCCGTTGCCGGATCGGCTACAGGACGCCCCACCGGCCAGACCGTGGCGTCAACCTGATCGGCTATGCCAATTTTGGGTGCAAACCGAGATAGAAGGGCAGCGTGTGTGGGGGATCGAAGTTATAGATAAAAAAAGTCGCGGAGCCCACGCGCGTGCCACCCCCCCCCACTACCGGAATCTGGGGCTGTGCCAAGAGCAACCTCCTCTCGGCACAGGCCCGAATACTCTCGGCACAGCCTGTGCCGAGAGGGAACTCTCGGCACAGCCCACTCGGCACCACTGGGCCGGCAAAGGGCTCCTTGCCAAGAGCCACCTCAGATGCTCTCGACACACGTGTGCCGTGAGGCCACTTGGCTCTCGGCAGAGGAACTTTTTCCAAATCAGAAAAAACTCCCAGCAGCCACGCGGGCCCACCGGCCAGCACCGCCGCCCCCACCGATCGGTCGCCGCCGCCACCCAAAGACCGCCGCCCTCACCACCCCAGCTGCGCTGCCCACAGCCGCACCACCGCCGCCGTGATATGCACACGCCAGCGTCATCGATCACTTCGACTACATTGCCGACCTCTACACCAACACCTGCAGGACCAATCACACGTAGCCGAGCTAAAAAGATACAACAAGAGGTGCACGCACTACTTTGTGAACTTAAACTCAATTCTAATGATAACTTTATGCTACCTAAGTCTTGTATGTTGATACTTCTCAGGTACGTTGAAGAGAATCATCAAGACGAATGTCACGAAGCTAGAATCGGCAAAGTTCTCGTCATTCAGCAAGGCCATTCGGCAATCGACAATCCATTCGGCAATTTCCCAATCCATTCGGCAATCCATTCGGCAGTTTCCTGAAGCATAAGTTCGGGCATTAAACTGTACCAATCTACGAAGTTTCCCATAGCATGCTATACACCGTTGGAAAGATAATCGAGTTAGCTTTCCAACGCATCTAGTGCCACATCATTTGAAGATTCCTAGAAGAAGTTATGATCGAAACATTGAAGACTGCGCAGCAGTCAAACAGTCACGCGGAAACAACTCAGAAGGTCATCTCGGGAGATCCTTTCACATTGGCGACGTATTCAGTTTGTTTTCGTGTTTCCACCCACCTAAGAGGGTTGTTCTTAGTATAAATACCCCCCATATGTAAACTAAAAACAACTTTTGATGAATTGAGATAATCCAAGTGATTTCGCAGCCGAGCTGCCTGAGTGCCTTACTCACACCCTTGTTCTTCCTTGTTCTACTTGGACTTGTGAAGAGATCTCTCCGAGGTCCACTAGTTCGTGCTTTGTGACTTCCAGTACGGCTGCCTCACCTTGTGTGGATTAGCTCCGGTTGTGGTTCTGCGGTCGTTTGGAGATCGAGTCGAAGTCCTCGTGGTTTCGGTGTCTCTCTCCCCGTCGTTTGGGTCGCATCCAACCTTGGCTAGGTATAAAGCTAGTTATCCGCTGATCTTCAGCAAGTTCTCATCTATTTCCAGTAAGTTATCATCCTCTTTCCGCCACCCCATCGTCGTTCTTCAAGTTCAAGACCTACTGCCGTGAAGATTGGGCCATCCTCGTTCTAACGCCGGGTTAGAACCTATCATCTGGTATCAAAGCTTTCGTTGACACGGTAGGTCTTACCATCGTCATATATTTATCCCTTTGATCATTTATCACATATATTTTGTTTTATCCTACAGTCCAGAGCCATAAAAATTACCTATAACCCTTTGGCGGTACTGTTTTTCCTTGTGTTTGTGTTCATCTAGTTCATAGTCACCACCGTCTCTATATTGTGTTGTTCATTTGTTTTTTTCGCATCCCTGTTAGTATTATAAAAAAAAGAGAGTTCTGAAAAAAAAAGAAGAGAAAGTAAAGAGTCAAAAAAAAGAAAAAAAAAAGGAAAGAAGAAGAAAAGAGTTTGAAGGGGAATCGTGTTGCTGTGTGTTGCTGAAATTTTCAGATTGCATATTTCTAGTGGTGTTCTTGATAGCAGCATTTCATATCTTTTGAGCACAACAACCACTTGGTTTACAGTACCGTAAGCCCTCCTTGTTTAGCCACCTATAGCTCCACTTCAAATCTGAAACCAGGACATCTCAAATCGTAATCCTTACGACCTCACTACCACCTCCGTGAAGCTGCCAACACTAGCACAATCACAGTCCTTGAGGACGAGCGAGAACTTGGGTAAGTAAGTGGTGAGTTTGAGTGTTTCCACAAATACTTCATATTCCACATATTTCTTGCTGTCCCTAACATGGCAGGGTCGATTCTAGTGTTCATGGTGAGCGCCATGAAGAGGATGAACGCCCGGTTTCTCGGGCCGAGATGCGTCGCATGGCGGACTCACTTATGGAGGCAATGGGAAGGATGTTCGATGCCCGCCTTCCAGCAGCGAGGGGGGACGTGGACCACGTCGTGATCAAGAAGACCATCATCGGGAGGAGTCCGGAGATGAGAATTCGGTTTCGGCCATGGATTTGACCGGTTTGGTGATGGCCGAGGAGGACATGGTGGTGGTCGTCGTGCCGATTTCGATAATCGCCGTGGTGGTCACCGTGCCGACTTCCATAATCGGCGTGGCGGACGTCGTGCACACGAACGTCATGTGAGATTTGAAGACGAAGAGTTCGAAGATCATGAGGAAGGGTCTAATGATGAAAATCCCTTTGGTCGTGGTGGGAGATTTGACCGGCGTCATCATCATCGACGTGCTGATTATGAAGATAGGGGATTTCACCGCGGTCGCCGTCAATATGACGACCCCGATAATATTGCTCGTGTCAATTTGAATATCCCTAAATTCACTGGAAAGGAGAATGCAGATGAGTTCCTTGAATGGGCTGAACAATGCGGTCAGATTTTTAGGGTGCATAATCTCTCCGATCGCGCCGTGTTGATTTAGCCTCGTTGAGTTCTCTCGGATATGCTCTGACTTGGTGGAATCAAGTGCAAGAGAATCAGCTTGAGTTGGGTCTTGGATACATCAATACTTGGGAAAGAATGAAGCAATGAGAAGGAGGTTTGTTCCATCTAGCCATCAGCGTGATCTTCGAAACCGATTGCAGATGTTGAAGCAAGGAAAGAGGACTGTTGATGAATATTTCAAGGAGATGGAGTTGCTGTTGGTACGGACGGGAATCAGAGAAGTTGCAGAGTCCAAGATGGCAAGATTTTTGGGAGGTCTTAATGAAGATATTGCTGGTTTTGTTGAGATGTTTCCGTATCGTACTTTGCAAGATCTAGTTGATCAAGCCATGCGTACGGAGAAGAAAATTCAGCAAGAGTCTCGGGGAAAATCTTATGGCAGTCAATCTATCGCTGCCCCATGGCGCAAGCAGCAGTCCGGCACTTCTTATGGCGGACACCGATCCCAAGGGACTTCGGCTAAACCTTCTACATATCATGGTGCATCAAAGATGGCTGTTTCTAGCGCATCTTCACCTGCAAATCAGCAGCGACCTGTTGCCAGTTCAGCAGCCCCAACTCATGCTTCAGCCGCTACATCATCTACCCGAAGTAGGGAAATTGTATGCCATAAGTGCCACGGGCGTGGCCATATTGCTGCTCAATGTCCTAGTAGGAGGACAATGTTGCTGAATGATAAAGGAGAATGGGAGTCTGAAAGTGATCCGGAAGATGAGGGTCCAAAATTTGATGAAGAAATTGAAGAAGAGGAGAATGAAATTCAGCCCGACGAAGGGGAACATAATTGTTTTATTTCTCTTCGTGTGCTTAGTGTCACCGCCGAGAAGGAAAATAATGGACAACGACACAATCTATTCCACACCGAGGCATGATCAAGGACAAGCTTTGCCGCATCATTGTTGATAATGGAAGTTGCAATAATATTGCTAGCCAAGAATTGGTGGACGGATTGGGGCTGAAATCAAGACGTCATCCCAGTCCATATAAGATGCAATGGCTGAATGATTGTGGTGCGCCGCGTGTTAGTCATGTGGTGAATGTTCCTTTCTCTCGTTGGGAAGTATACAGATCATGTGGAGTGTGACGTGGTACCTATGCAAGCGTGCCAATTGCTGCTAGGAAGACCATGGTTATATGATCGAGATGTTCAGATTTTTGGAAGAACCAACAAGCTGTCTTTTGTGTACAAAGGAGAGCGAATTTCTTTCCTTCCTTTGACCCCGGAAGAAATATTGAAGGATGATCTCAAGAAAAAACAGCGAGAGAGTGAAAATCACCTTAGAGTGACCCACAAAAATGGTGAGGAAGAGTGTCCAAAGCCAAAGAAAAACCCACAGCCACAAATAACCCAAAACCGGGAAAAGAGGGTTTAGTAATGATGGCTAGGAAGGGGGACTTAAAAGAATTGAGTGAACCTAATGCTATGTTCTTTGTACTCATGTACAAGGACACCCTTCTTTCTACTAACACCTTACCTTCTACTTTGCCAAGTGTTGTTCTTGATGTGTTACAGGGCTTTGAGGATGTCTTTCCAGATGAGGTGCCACCAGGTTTGCCACCCAAGAGAGGGATCGAGCATCAAATTGACTTGGTTCCTGGTGCTTCACTCCCAAACCGAGCAGCCTACCGCACAAATCCTGAGGAGACAAAAGAAATTCAGAGGCAAGTGGAAGAATTGATTAAAAAAGGGTATGTACAGGAAAGTCTTTCACCTTGTGCTGTCCCTGTTTTATTAGTTCCTAAAAAGGATGGATCTTGGAGAATGTGTGTGGATTGCCGTGCTATTAATAACATTACAAGAAGGTATAGGCATCCAATTCCAAGATTAGATGACATGCTCGATGAGCTTAGTGGTGCTATCATTTTTACCAAGATTGATTTAAGAAGTGGATATCATCAAATTCGCATGAAAGATGGAGATGAATGGAAAACTCGCTTTTAAAACAAAATTTGGTTTATATGAATGGTTAGTGATGCCCTTTGGCTTAACCAATGCACCAAGTACATTTATGAGATTGATGAATCATGTGCTTAGAGCTTTCATCGGCAAATTTGTTGTGGTCTATTTTGATGATATCTTGATTTACAGCAAGTCTTTTGAAGAACATGTTGAACATATTCAGTGCGTGCTTGTTGTCCTACGTGAGCAAAAATTATACGCTAACCTTGAGAAGTGCACCTTTTGCACCGACAAGGTAGTTTTTTCTTGGTTTTGTTGTTTCAGGTCAAGGAGTGGAGGTGGATGAAGAAAAGGTCAAGGCTGTACGAGACTGGACGCCTCCACAGAACGTGAGCCAAGTGCGAAGTTTCCTTGGACTCGCTGGTTTCTACCGGCGGTTTGTGAAGGATTTCAGCACTATTGCTGCTGCCATCAATGAGTTGACCAAGAAGGAAGTACCATTCAAGTGGGGAGATGTTCAACGTAAGGCCTTTGAAGAATTAAAGATGAAGCTTACAACAGCCCCCGTCCTTGCACTCCCGCATTTCGGCAAAACATTTGAAATAGAATGTGACGCAAGTGGAGTTGGGATTGGAGGCGTGCTGATGCAAGAACGAAGGCCAATTGCATACTTCAGTGAAAAGCTAAGTGGTCCAACTCTTAATAATTCAGTTTATGATAAAGAATTATATGCCCTTGTTAGGAGTTTGGAAACTTGGCAAAGACTATCTTTTTCCTAAAGAGTTTGTGATACATTCGGACCATGAATCTTTGAAACATCTTAAAGGACAATTAAAACTGAATAGGAGACATGCTAAATGGTGTGAATTTATTGAGTCATTCCCTTATGTTGTTAAATACAAGAAAGGAAAAGAAAATGTCGTAGCCGATGCCTTGTCACGACGCCATGTTTTGTTAAATCAACTTGATGCTAAAATTCTTGGATTAGAAAGCATAAAAGAATTATACACAACTGATCCAAGTTTTGTTGAGCCATATTCCAAGTGTCATGATGGAAAAGGATGGGAAAAATATCATGTACAAGATGGATTTTTATTTCGAGCTAACAAGCTGTGCATTCCGCATTGCTCGTTCGTATTTTGCTTGTACAGGAAGCACATTCAGGAGGACTCATGGGGCATTTTGGAGCCAAGAAGACGGAGCAAGTGCTTGCTGACCATTTCTTTTGGCCAAAGATGAGAAGAGATGTGGAGAGGCATGTCCTTCGCTGCGAATCATGCCACAAAGCTAAGTCCCGTCTGAACCCTCACGGTTTATATACTCCTCTTCCTATTCCTAGTGCACAATGGGAGGATATTTCTATGGATTTTGTTCTTGGTTTACCTCGAACCAAAAAGGGAAGGGATTCAATTTTTGTTGTAGTTGATCCATTTAGCAAAATGGCACATTTTATTCCTTGCCACAAAAGTGATGATGCGTCGCATATTGCTGAATTATTTTTCAGAGAAGTTGTGCGATTACATGGGGTGCCACGAACTATCGTTTCTGATCGTGACACAAAATTTTTGAGTTACTTTTGGAAAACTTTATGGGGAAAACTTGGAACACGCTTGTTATTTTCCACTACATGTCACCCACAAACAGATGGACAAACTGAAGTTGTAAATCGAACTTTGTCCATGTTGCTGAGAGCTGTTCTCAAAAAGAATTTGAAACTTTGGGAAGAAAGTTTGCCGCATGTTGAGTTTGCCTACAATAGAGCCGTTCACTCAACCACTAAATTTTGTCCATTTGAAATTGTGTATGGTTACAAACCCACCGCTCCCATAGATCTTCTCGCCTTTGCTCGTGCGGGGAGCGAGTGAACTTTGATGCAAGCAAGCGAGCTGAGTTTGTGAAGAATCTCCATGATAGAGCTCGCACAAACATTGAGAAGATGACCAAACAGTATGAGAAGCAAGCCAACAAAGGAAGACGGAAGATGATCTTTGAAGAAGGTGACCTTGTTTGGGTGCATCTACGCAAAGACAGATTTCCTGAGCAACGCAAGAGCAAGCTGTAGCCCCGGGCTGATGGTCTTTTCAGAGTGCTTCGCAAGATCAACGACAACGCCTATGAGATCGACCTACCAAGTACTTATGGAGTGAGTACCAGTTTCAATGTGTCCGATCTCTCTCCATTCTTTGGATTGGAAGAGTCGAGGACGACTCTTTTTGAAGGGGGGGAGGATGATATGCACACGCCAGCGTCATCGATCACTTCGACTACATTGCCGACCTCTACACCAACACCTGCAGGACCAATCACACGTAGCCGAGCTAAAAAGATACAACAAGAGGTGCACGCGCTACTTTGTGAACTTAAACTCAATTCTAATGATAACTTTATGCTACCTAAGTCTTGTATGTTGATACTTCTCAGGTACGTTGAAGAGAATCATCAAGACGAAGGTCACGAAGCTAGAATCGGCAAAGTTCTCGTCATTCAGCAAGGCCATTCGGCAATCGACAATCCATTCGGCAATTTCCCAATCCATTCGGCAGTTTCCTGAAGCATAAGTTCGGGCATTAAACTGTACCAATCTACGAAGTTTCCCATAGCATGCTATACACCGTTGGAAAGATAATAGAGTTAGCTTTCCAACGCATCTAGTCCCACGTCATTTGAAGATTCCTAGAAGAAGTTATGATCGAAACATTGAAGACTGCGCAGCAGTCAAACAGTCACGCGGAAACAACTCAGAAGGTCATCTCGGGAGATCCTTTCACATTGGCGACGTATTCAGTTTGTTTTCGTGTTTCCACCCACCTAAGAGGGTTGTTCTTAGTATAAATACCCCCCATATGTAAACTAAAAACAACTTTTGATGAATTGAGATAATCCAAGTGATTTCGCAGCCGAGCTGCCTGAGTGCCTTACTCACACCCTTGTTCTTCCTTGTTCTACTTGGACTTGTGAAGAGATCTCTCCGAGGTCCACTAGTTCGTGCTTTGTGACTTCCAAGACGGCTGCCTCACCTTGTGTGGATTAGCTCCGGTTGTGGTTCGCGGTCGTTTGGAGATCGAGTCGAAGTCCTCGTGGTTTCGGTGTCTCTCTCCCCGTCGTTTGGGTCGCATCCAACCTTGGCTAGGTATAAAGCTAGTTATCCGCTGATCTTCAGCAAGTTCTCATCTATTTCCAGTAAGTTATCATCCTCTTTCCGCCACCCCATCGTCGTTCTTCAAGTTCAAGACCTACTGCCGTGAAGATTGGGCCATCCTCGTTCTAACGCCGGGTTAGAACCTATCACGCCGCCGCGCGCGCACCACCACCACTGCCGCGCCCACACCGTCGACGCCACCACTTCCATGCGCACACCACCGACGCCGAGCACACACCACCATCACCTCTGCCGCCACCGCGCGCACACCACCACCGTTGCTGCCCAAAACAAAGAGAGAGCGGGGGAGGGAGAAGGTCCCGTCGCCGCACCTGGAAGAGGGAGAAGGTCGCAGTCGCGCCGGGGAGGAGCCACCAGATCCGACCTCGACCGTCGGGAAGGTCGCGCCGTGGGGGAGCTACCAGATTCACCGTGGGGGAGCCGCCGTCGGGCCTCGAGCTTCTCCCATGGCGAGGGATCCACCGCCACCACGCCTCGCCCCGCCGCTGCTCCTCGCCACGAGGTGAGGGGCGAGCAGAGGGGGGAGGAGGGGGGCGGCGCGGCTGCCAACGGTGTCGTCGGGACTGAGAGAGAGAGGGGGAGGCGGCGGCGGTATGAGGGAGGCAGTGGGGGTGGTGTTTTATAGTTAGGGTTGCCAGCAGCCAGAGTGGGCCGGCCGAAACTGGGCTAAGTGGGCCGGCGGGGATGTTGGGCTGTCTGTGCTGAGAGCCACGTCAGCCTGGCTCTCGGCAAAAAGCCTTGTGTCGAGAGCAAAGCTCTAAGCAAAGACAATTTTAATCAAACATAATTATAATAATAGCAAATAGATGATAAAATTTCCCAAAATTCAACATGTCACCAGTTATGATGTATATGACTTATAAAGTTTTTGTGGTCAACCTCAAATTTGAATTTTTTCGACACCAAAGCTAGTGACATTAGTTCAAAATCTTAGAAACTTCCTCAGAGATGTTCTGGTTTCTAAACAGTGTACGTGTCCTGGTGTTCAAAATATTCTCAATTTTTTTCACAACCTCCTCATATGATATCACGAGTACTTGGCAAATTTCGTGATTTGCAAACTTCATTTCAATTTTATATAATTTTAAAACCTTTCTACCTCACGGTTTTCATCACGATCATAGAACCAAATGCCAGAAATCTAGCTTCATTTCATGTACATGGTTTTAGAGATGTCTCGTGGACATGAATATCAAATTTTCACCAACTTTAATATATAATTTCATGCACTTGCAGTTCATATCGGACGTATGCGAAAAAAATACCTAGAAGAAGTAAATTGTTAAATATAGCAAACAAAGTTAAAATTGTGCCAAATTTGAGCATAAGTCTTGTATAAGTGTATGTTGAGGATAGAAACAAATTGGAGATAAAAAAGTGATTTTTTAAAATTTTTTTGCCGAGAGCCAGCCCTTTAGCTCTCGGCAAAGAAATCTGTGCCGAGTGTTTTTTCCTTTGCCTAGAGTTTTTTTTGTTTGCTCTCAGCAAAGAAGCCTCTTTTCCTAGAGTTTTTTCTTTGCCGGGAGTTTTTTATTTTGCTCTCGGCAAAGCCTTCTTTGCCGAGAGTTTTCTACTTCGCTCTTGGCACAGAATCAAACTCTAGGCAAAGCCCGCGATTCCGGTAGTACCACCCACACACACAGAGAGAACAAAAACACGTGCGCTGTGCCTAGATGAAGAACAGGTCTGAGATTTCAGCTATCCTAGATGATGTCACTGACCGGGCGCTGAATTTTGCTTCTTTCTCAATTAGTCATGTAAGAAGGTAAGCTATAATGAAGCTGCTCATTTGTGTGCTAGTAAGAGCAACTCCATCAGATGGAGTAAATTTCATCCCCTATATGAAGTTATTGGGGGTAGAGTAAAAATATTTTCATCCCTAAAACACAACTTGCTCCAGCAGTTTCCCTATTTTCCTTCCCAACTCGTGGGTCTCACAATGCCACGTCATCTTCTCCTTTATAAAGTGAGTGGGTCCCACTGATAGGGGGTGGAGGAGAGGTTCCCTTTATAAAGGGGATGGAGAGGGAGTTTTAGTCCATGGAGAAAAAGAGGGAAGGGGATAGGGAGGCTGCTGGAGAGATTTTTTTATCATCTGATCCCCTGTATCACTGTTTTTTTGGTATTGTGGGTGGGAAAGGGAAGCTGCTAAAGTTGCTCTAATGCTCCTTTTTCAAATGTAGCCGCTGCTCTTGGGCAGATGTGCCGCCTAGCTTCCTGCAGCTCTGCTTGCTGAACGATTGTAATGGTGCTGTTTAATTAACGAAGCTTTGTTCAAAAAAAAACGCGTGCGCTGTGCGAGAAAGCGGCAGTTGCGGAAGAGTTCGATGCGTTTCGGAGGAGGATTCTCTTCCGAGCCGACGCCGAAACGGTGGTGGATCAGGGCGCTGTTCCTTTTTAAAGGGACGATGGGATCGAAGCCGGTAACACACAGTGGAGGTCTAGCACCGCGTGTCCACGCGGACGCAGTGTTTTTGACCCACGCTTCCATCCACGGGACTGGATGATGGTTCCCGAAGGCTACCGCTTGTACCCAGGCCACACCAAGTTTCGAGGGCTAGTACGCTTCTTCAACCTCCGGACCGGTGCCTTTGCCACTGTCCGGCTCCCGCTGTTCCGGGACCACTTCGCCATGGACTCTGTGGATGGCCTCCTCTTACTGCAGCGAGACCATGATATGGCCGTTCGGCTCCTCCACCCCTTCACTGGTGACATTGTCGATCTTCCATCCCTTGCAACCCTCCTGTCTCAGCTGACAGCACACTTGGACCCCTTTGTAAGGGCTCACATGAAAGAAACAGACTTTCTAGGATTTCTCCGAAACGTCTGCGCTGCTGTCAGTTACAGCCCTGACGACGGTGTGATCACTGTCATGCTTGCCCTTACAAATCAACAAACACCACGCGTAGCCTTTGCCACCTCAAAGGATAATGAGTGGACTCTCTCAAGCTGGGAATCCCCATGTACGCTGCGAATCCTGTCATTGCAAGGCAAGCTATACTTTCTCACTAATAGATCACAGGTTCTAGTGGTTGAGCCACCACAACATGTGGGGAAGGAGGGGTCTCTCCAAGTATCATGTCTTCTCTGCCGCCACCAAAGCTGATTGCTAGCTGTCCAAATGTCAAAATCCGACCCCCTTTTTTCCTTGCAGAATGTGACTCAGAAATCCTCCTAGTTGGCTACAACGATGACAATAGGTCACATATTATAATTTATAGGCTTGCTGACATTATTCTGGGTAGGTTCACCCCGCTAATAAAATCCATTGGAGACAAAACTCCCTCTTCCTTTTCAAAAGAAGCGTGTGTGTCTCCTCCAAGGCACATCCAACCATCAGGGGTGACTCTGTTGTTTGCCTGCATCCATCGTTCATGTTCCTTGGTGAATACCATCTAGAAAGCAGTACCCGGTCGACAGCTACTGATGGGGACGTGTTGCATGGACCCATACCGTCTCCTTACACTCTCATACACCTTCTATATACTTGTTGTCATCGTTACTACTGGTGCGGTTCCGCGAACTTTGTATATGGTTTGCAGATTCCTCTCCCCAATACCATGTTCCTTGGTAACCGCTTTTTTTTCTGGCTTACATAGGAATAAAGGAGAAATATATTGCCACACAGCACATCCCACGTGGCGGCGGAAGTCCAAATGGCGAGCTGGGGTGAGTCTTGCAATGCCCTTTCTTTCTCTTTGGTGATAAAATCTGTATAGGCTCACTGCAACATATTATGCCCATCTCTCCCATTCTGGGTGCTTTACTGTATTGGTGTTAAGTGGCTTTAATTTGGGATGACTAGCTGTTTTTTAACAAATAATTAGCTGTTAGTACTTTCATTTGCCATAAATGATCTCTCTCTCTCTCTCTGTGCGCGCGCATGCGTTGCGTTATTATGATTGCGCTTGGGATATAACTAGCTGTTATCACTATTTTGGGGTGAAAATTGGGGCACATTGACACCATTATTGGTCATTTCTCTTGACATACTTATTTCCTTTCTCCGTCCATTCAGATAGCATCTATACCAATTTTATTGGAGCTGGTTCCTAACCTAACATTCTTTTGTTTTTCCCACTAGGGCTGAAAGGATAGTGATTCTTTGCCGGAATGGAGACATCAACCAAGTCTAAATTATTCGGTTCACATTTTGCATCCTTGATTTTTTTCCTTAAATTTACGAAGTAGTGATGACTATTTATATTTTTCAACTTATGTGCCCCATAGTGTTAAACATTTTTAAGCTTTTGTGAGTTACAATAATAATTTGTTTTGCTGTGCGATTGTTATTATGTACCCCTCTGTCTTATGAAAAATGCAAATCTAACTTTTTTTAGACAGATTATGGTGGCATTAAAAGACTCTAGTACCCTCATTTGTTATAATATAATACAATTTTGAACTTTAAAAATAAGTGGGTTAGTTGGATCGAGAAGAATGCGTTAGAGCCTTGGCCCATTACCACCCCTACACCAATGCTGATATCCCATGTACAATCACACAGCTCCGCCTTGAGGCAATGTAGCGAACATGGCCTCATATGCCATTTGTTCGGAGTTTGATTTTGGTGATTCATGACAACGTGATCATTGGGACTAACCCTATTGCTTTAGCATGTCTTTGTAGACACTTCTAGGTCCCAAGGATGCAAGAAAACCCCATGCAAAAATGCCAAAACAAAGGGTCAAAACCGAGCAAGAAAAGGAAAAGAGAAGACACCGTCGGATGAACCGACGGTCCCTCATTTACAAGCGTCGGTGCAATCGTCGGACGAGTTGGTACACAGGGTGAAACCCTAGGTACCGTCGGATGAACCGACGGTCCATTCTCTACATGCGTCGGACGAGTTGCAGAGGAAGAGCAAGGAAGGCAGTAGCACCGGATGATCCGACGGTCTAAGTGGGGAACCCGTCGGTTTATCCGACGCTCGCCTTGAATCAAGACGAGAGACGCGCCAAGACGAAGCCTTCAAAGACCGGATGATCCGACGCCTTGGTCAAGGCATAGCGTCGGTCTATCCGACGGTCTGTTAGAAGCTACCGCATCGACCCGAACGTGAGGCCTTCAAAGACCCGGATGATCCGACGTAGCGTCGGAGCATAGCGTCGGAGCAGTTGTGTCAGAGAACCTCAACGGCTACGTGACGTGGGAGGGGCACCGGATGAACCGACGCCCTGGAAAAGCATAGCGTCGGATCATCCGACGGTACCTTTTTCAGTGGACGTTAGCCAACGGCTAGTTTGATGCCTTGGGCTATTTATACCCCCTCCACTCACTCATTTGAGGTGGCTGGATTGTGTGGAAGTGCAGAGGAGTTCAAGACACATTCAAGATCATATCCAATCCATCCAAGTGCTTAATTGCTCATCCTTAGACTTGCATATGCTTTGTGTATGTGCTTAGTACTAGGCTTAGCTTAGAGCTGAGTGAGTGCAAGGTTGTGCCAACCTTGTGAGGTGATTCTTGAGTGAATCCTGTTGTACAAGGTTCGCCAGAAGCCTTGGGGCCTAAGTGGCTCACCGGCAATCGTCATCGACCCTCCGGCTTGGTGTGGAGCGGCGAGGACACTTTGTGCGGGGGACGTGGAGACCCCCTTCTTTGGTGGAGAAGCTCCTTAGTGGAGGCGGCATCAAGGTGACCAAGGGAGCTTGACAAGTGCCTAAGTGGCTAGCCTTTGTGGCAAGTCAAGTTGGTGCTCTTGGGAGAGACTTGGTGACCGGGAAGCAATACTCTTGTGTGAGTGCTTCAACAACGTGGACTAGGGGTGGCTTAGTGCCTACCGATACCACGGGATAAATCGCGTGTCAAGAGTTTGCTTCCTCTCATCCCCTTTACGTTTATGCATTTACTCTATTGCAATCTTTGCTTGTCTCTACATTCCTAGAGTAGTATCATGCTAGGATTGGCTATAGGTTGCAAACCTTCTTTTGGGATGGGAGTTTCAGACTAGAACAACCGTAGTTGCACATATAAATAGTATGTTCTAGTTTACCTTTGCGCAAAATTAGTGAAGCCATAGGTTAAGGTTTTAAGTTGCCTAATTCACCCCTTCCCCCTCTTAGGCTAACGAGCATCCGATTCCTTACAAGTGGTATCAGAGCCGGGACTCACTTCCTTCACAAGGATACGCCAATTCAATTGGTAAATTGTGAAAACCGGCTCATTGGAACAGTTAGGCTTCACCGCCTAGTGAGTTGCTCTATAGAGGAATGAAAGGGGTGGATACCTTAGGTTTGGCTCCACATTTCGATGGCACGGGCTATCCTCGGTGGAAGGTTCTCATGGAGGCCTATCTCCAAGCAAGGGACCTTGATGTTTGGAGAGTCACCGATGAGGGCATGAAAAATGGTACTAGAAAGGAAAAGCAATTTGATGTGATTGCTAAGAGTATCATTTTGTCCTCACTAGATGTAGGTGTTTTCAATAGAGTTTTTACTTGTGAAAATGCTCATGAGCTATGGAAAACCATCAAGGAGCAAAATGAGGGTTCAAAAGAAGTTGCTAATGAACGCTACGGTTGTCTCCTTGAGGAATTCAATAGCTTCAAGCAACTTGCTAATGAAAATGCCGAATCTATGTACTCACGCCTAAATGTGCTTGTCAATGAGATTAATGCCTTAGGTGTGAAGGACATCACGGACTTGAACATCAACCGCAAAATCCTTCAAAGTCTCCGAAAGCCCGACTATGACTTGGTGAAAGCAATTATCTACGAGAAGAAACTCGAAGATTTGAAGCCATCGCATATCTTGAGCAAGATCATGGCACATGAGCTTCAACTAATGCCCAAGTCAAAGAAGGCGCCCCAAGAAAAGCTCCAAGAACCATCTTCTCCAACCACAAGCCATGCTCTCTCAAGCCGACAAGAGAAAATGTTGAGTAGGATGGCTACTCGTGGAAGCTCAAGCGAAGATGATGGTGATGATGGTGATAATGAAGATTCCTCAAGTGATGAAGAGGTTGAATCTATGGTGGCCGAGTACGTGAAGAAGATCTTCAAGTATGTGAAGAAAGTCAACATGTACGGCTACAACATCCACTTGAGAGAAGGGCGCCATCATCAACACATCAAGTTCACCAAGATTGAGCACAAGCCCAAAAGGAAGGTGGTCAAGGAGAGAAGACCAAGGCAAGAAGCAACCTTCGCCGTCCGCGAGTGGACAAGTGGTGGATCCAGTTCTTCTACCTCAAGCGATGAATCAAGAAAGAACTTCACCACCCGCTTCATGCAAGGTCCTTCATCATCACACATGTGCCTCATGGCCAAAGGTATGGAAAGCAATGTAAGTGATGACGAATCCGACACCACCTCTCTCAATGATCTTGTTGAGCTAATCCATGAGCAAAAAGGAATTCTTGAACAACAAGCTAATGAAATCAAAGAACTCAATGCTCTCAATGATCTTAGTGACACCCTTGCTACAAATTATGAACATTTGTTGTGCAAATTCAAATTGCTTAGCAAGGAGTGTAATGAGCTAAAATCTAAGCTTGAGAGCAATGAGACTAAAACAAGTAATTCCTTTGAGCTTGATGAAACATCTATCCCTTATGCAATTCCTATCTCCAAGGTAGATGCTTCAACTTCTTGCATTAATTTAATTGATGAATATTGCTCACCATCTTGCAATGAGAATGTTGTTGTAGAATCATGTGATTATCTCATAGGCAAGGAAAATGATGAGCTCAAGCAAGAAGTGAAAAGGCTCCGAGAGAGATTGGCAAACTTGATGGGCAAGGGTAAGAACGATGAAGAACAAGTGGACATCTCTCAAGACATGAAGAGCCAAGTCCAACCTTCTCAAGATAACCGTGATCACATGGTGAAGAAGCTTGAGAAGGGTGCAACCGTGACTTGCTACAAGTGTCATGAGGAAGGGCACAAGTTCTACAAATGCCCCCAATTTGTCAAGAAGATGGACAAGGGCGCAAAGAAGAAATTGAAGCCCATCATCAAGAGCTCCCTCATCTACACCAAGCCCAACCGCAAGAACAAGACCAAGAGCAACACCTACGTCATCAAGAAGAAGGCAAATGGCAAGGTGGTTGCACACAAGGTTGGGAAGATGAAGGAAGAGCGGGGTTGGAACCAACCTATTTGGGTGCCCAAGGAAGTCATCACCAACATGAAGGGGCCTCAAATGGTTTGGGTTCCAAAGGCCACTTGAAGGCCTTAAGAGCGGGGACTTGGGAGGCTTGGTACAATCAAGATGAGAAGATTCAAGCCTATAAGCCAAGCTTGCAAATTGGACATATGTTGCCCAAGTTCCCCGATTGAGGTAATGGAAACTAGTACCTATCTCTTGCATCATTGTAGCTCCATTGCCTTGTTTAGGTTGCATTTGTTGCAATGTTTACATATGGTAGGTTGCTTGTGTCATGTGCTAACCCATGAGCAATCTACATGGTTTGATTAGTGTGTAGGAAAGCTACACTTGTTCTTTCATGGTGCATGTTTTCATATATATCTCTTTGCATCATGAGCAAGCTATAGGGTTAGCTTCCCTTTTGTTTTCATAAACAATGTGCATACATTTGGTTGGTGATTCAAACACTAAATGCACACATTTAGGGGGAGCTCATCCTATGGTTTGGTTATGGGACTAACGTTGTTTCAAGTTTTTCTTATGTAGTCCCTTAGCGACGCGTTCCGGTGCGGTGTTTCATTCTAAGAGAATGCTATTTCACTCTCAATGTGATCTAACATCTCTAAAAGAGTGAATATAGCAATATGAGCTTCATGCTATTGAGTCATGTCCTTGCGAGCTTATGTCTCTATATAAGTTCAAAGGCAATGTACTCATACATTCCTAACCCTTGTGGTACCCCAAGTGCCTTCTATGCAAGCTTCTTCCAAGTGGTGTCACCTAGTGATATCATTTCCAAGTGGCTCATCTCAATGTGGTGCCAACAAGGTAGAGAGGATCAACCCCCGGAGGTATGCAATAATCAAAATACTACAAGTGATATCTACAAGTGGTAATGTAACAAGAACCCATTTGTTTTATCTCTTATCCTTTAAGCTACCTCTTTGCATGATATGCTCTAAGCTTTCTTGTTTTACAAGTTTGTAGTTGTGCACTTGTCTCTCACTACCCTTGTCTTGCAAGTGGTATTCTTTTTATGCACACACTTAGGGGGAGCTTAGTTTGTATCATGCTAGTCTCATGAGCATGTGATCCACCTTAGTTATTCTCACATATGGTATCTTCATCGATATCATACATATGGATCATGGTTCATGCGGCTTTCTTCCTTGCATTTAACATCTCTCCTTTGAGCTATGGTTGCTAGATCTTGCTAGTTTCCTTGGACCCGTTTGCTTTGGACTTTTTGGAGATTTTATTCCAAAGGGGGAGAATGTGAGACCAAAGCAAGCGTGTGGCGTAAGCTTACAAGTGGGCTCAAGGATGCTTACAAGTGATTTCAAGGATTCGAGACCAAAGGTGGAGAATGTGAACATAAGAGCAAAAAGGGGGAAGTTTGATCTAGGGGGAGTTTGGATGATGGTAAGCATCCTAGCAAGTGTAAGTGATTCTAATTCTATCAATTCTAGCAAATTTATGCTTGCTTTGGTTGTGTTGTCATAAATCACCAAAAAGGGGGAGATTGTAGCGAACATGGCCTCATATGCCATTTGTTCGGAGTTTGATTTTGGTGATTCATGACAACATGATCATTGGGACTAACCCTATTGCTTTAGCATGTCTTTGTAGACACTTCTAAGTCCCAAGGATGCAAGAAAACCCCATGCAAAAATGCCAAAACAAAGGGTCAAAACCGAGCAAGAAAAGGAAAAGAGAAGACACCGTCGGATGAACCGACGGTCCCTCATTTACAAGCGTCGGTGCAATCGTCGGACGAGTTGGTACACAGGGTGAAACCCTAGGTACCGTCGGATGAACCGACGGTCCATTTTCTACATGCGTCGGACGAGTTGCAGAGGAAGAGCAAGGAAGGCAGTAGCACCGGGTGATCCGACGGTCTAAGTGGGGACCCCGTCGGTCTATCCGACGCTCAGTTTGAATCAAGACAGAGACGCGCCAAGACGAAGCCTTCAGCACCGGATGATCCGACGCCTTGGTCAAGGCATAGCGTCGGTCTATCCGACGATCTGTTGGAACCTAACAGTACTGACTTGGACGCGAGGCTTTCAGCACCGGATGATCCGACGTAGCGTCGGAGCATAGCGTCGGAGCAGTTGTGTCAGAGAACCTCAACGGCTACGTGACGTGGGAGGGGCACCGGATGAACCGACGCCCTGGAAAAGCATAGCGTCGGATCATCCGACGGTACCTTTTTCAGCAGCTTTTAGCCAACGGCTAGTTTGATGCCTTGGGCTATTTATACCCCCTCCACTCACCCATTTGAGGTTGCTGGATTGTGTGGAAGTGCAGAGGAGTTCAAGACACATTCAGGATCATATCCAATCCATCCAAGTGCTTAATTGCTCATCCTTAGACTTGCATATGCTTTGTGTATGTGCTTAGTGCTAGGCTTAGCTTAGAGCTGAGTGAGTGCAAGGTTGTGCCAACCTTTTGAGGTGATTCTTGAGTGAATCCTGGTGTACAAGGTTCGCCGGAAGCCTTGGGGCCTAAGTGGCTCACCGGCAATCGTCATCGACCCTCCGGCTTGGTGTGGAGCGGCGAGGACACTTTGTGCGGGGGACGTGGAGACCCCCTTTCTTGGTGGAGAAGCTCCTTAGTGGAGGCGGCATCAAGGTGACCAAGGGAGCTTGACAAGTGCCTAAGTGGCTAGCCTTTGTGGCAAGTCAAGTTGGTGCTCTTGGGAGAGACTTGGTGACCGGGAAGCAATACTTTTGTGTGAGTGCTTAAACAACGTGGACTAGGGGTGGCTTAGTGCCTACCGATACCACGGGATAAATCGCGTGTCAAGAGTTTGCTTCCTCTCATCCCCTTTACGTTTCTGCATTTACTCTATTGCAATCTTTGCTTGTCTCTACATTCCTAGAGTAGTATCATGCTAGGATTGGCTATAAGTTGCAAACCTTCTTTTGGGATGGGAGTTTCACACTAGAACAACTTTAGTTGCACATCTAGATAGTATGTTCTAGTTTACTTTGAAAAAAAGTAGTGAAGCCATAGGTTAAGTTTTTAAGTTGCCTAATTCACCCCCTCCCCCTCTTAGACTAACGGGCATCCGATTCCTTACAATCTTCCACGACATGCTGCGCACTTGTGGCTGCAGTCCTATCTGCCATGATTTCCAGCACTCGTGCTGCAAGTGTGTCATCTTGCATGAGCATGACCAGGCCACGGTTCCTGCAACGCGTCCTGATCAGTGTGCTTTGTGTGGGCACGGTCAGCTCAGGCTCAGGATGACTGTTTCCCGCTGCACTAGGTGCATCCTGAGATGACCTGTGCGGCATAAGCTCTTCCCCCTCTGGAACAATCCCTTTCATAAGCTGGAAAGTGGAAGCAAATGCAAGATAGGATCACATCAGACAAACAATGCAAATTTCCTTTCAATAAAAAACATGGCAAGCCATACACATTAACTTACTCAACAAGGCATATAAACCAAAATTACTTCTCTAAAGAAAGATAAAAGATCACATATCATCTTATGTATTCCCTCCAAATGGAAGTCCATGTTTACCTTATATAAAACGTCTGCACAATATATCAGGTGTTGAAACTGTAATGCAAATTTGCTATTAGTTTGCAACACTTGCCGCAGAAACTAAAGCAAAAACATACTTGCATGAGCACAAGATGAAATATTTAAATCAAACGTATGCTGAATATGCAGGATTTTATTCTGATTGGTTAATTATTATTTTGAAATAAAATGGCAATTATTTACTGAAACAGTACCTTCCAGTCTTTGAAATCAAATCGGAAAACAAAGTGGTTGTAGACAACTTCTCCTGAAGCAGCAGCACTCGTGGCATGCAGGTGCATTCTTTGGATCTGTTCAGTCAATAGAATTATATCAGCACACCAATAACAAACTACAGAATGTCCATGATATTACAGCAACAAAACAGTGACCATGCAACAGAGTCCTTACAGACAACATGATGCCCCTCATCATTCACATTGATTTCAACTCTGCCATCAATGAATGCCCCTAGAAACAACAAGGCAAAGACATTCTCCACTGTTTGGGGAAATGATGTCCTGTTTAAAACAAGGTGTTCTAGCCTGGCATATTTCTTTGTCCTCAGAAGGTTAAATATAGCAGACATGGTCTTATTATCACTCTTTGTTTTCTTATTATGAGCAGATTGTAAGAAGTTGGTAATGATCAGCATCTGTAGAAAGGTTGAAAGAATTTTGAATGTTACAAACATCCATGTGAAAAACAATAACTACAGTACCCATCTTAATGCATCCATCTCCATCGCAGGATGATTGCAAAATAAAAACTTGGTTCCAATATAGTTCACAGCTATTTTGTGCAATATAATCATATTGTAATAAAGAGTTTGTTGCTACATAGCAACACCAAAACTGAGATTAGCTATTTACTTAGTTCACATCTATTTTGTGCAATATAATCATATTGTAATAAAGAGTTTGTTGTTACATAGCAACACCAAAACTGAGATTAGCTATTTACTTAACAGGTACATGTCAAAGACGAATCTTGCTCGCCTTTCTGGAGGGGCAGATTTCGTTTGGCACTGTCTTCCTCCACGAGGAAGGTCAGGAGGGATTCTCCTTGGAGTGAACGCGAGTATTTTGGACTTGTCACTAATTGTAGAAGGGGAATTTTTTATGAAATTCCATCTATGCAATAAAGTTGATAGGTTTAAATGGATCCTAATGGCTGTGTATGGACCAGCTCAAGATGAGTTCATATCTAGCTTTCTGTCAGAACTAGTACAAACTTGTCAACAAAATTCATTGCTGACCTTATTGGTGGGGATTTTAATATCATGAGAAATAGTAAGGAGAAGAATAACGATAGATTTAATAATCGATGGACTTTCCTTTTTAATGCTGTCATTGATAGTTTTGATCTTAGGGAAATTGACTTGACGGGTCGTCAATTCATGTGGGCGAACTCTTTGCCTAATCCAACCTATGAAAAGCTGGACAAAGCTTTAATGACTACAGAATGGGAATTTAAATACCCACTTGTGATCGTACATGCTCTAGACAGAGGTGTATCGGACCACACACCCTTGTTGCTAGACACGGGGATGTCTGCTTATAAAGGTAACATAAGACAGTTCAAACTGGAACTCAATTGGTTCTCTCGTGAGGACTTTCACGACCGAGTGGTGGAAATATATATGGAATAAGCCAGTTTCTGGAAAAAATTCAGTGCAACAATGGAACAAAACGATGAGTGCCTTACGCCGACACCTCCGCGGATGGGCATCTCATACAGATGGAATTTATAAACAACAAAAATCATCTCTACAAAATACGATTAATGAGTTAGACATTGCTGCAGAAACCCGTGCTTTGACAGAATCAGAACATGATGATCTGATACATGCTCGAGAACAACTAACAAAGCTGCTCCGGGAAGAGGAAATCAAATATTACCAACGAGCTAAGGTGACAGATACTCTTCTAGGGGACAACAATACTAGATATTTCCAAATGGTTGCCAATGGCAAACATTGGAAAAAAGGATATTTCCCTAGAGCAAGAGAATGGCTTAATTGAGGGACAAGCTAATCTGAAAGCTTATATTACTAAGTTCTATAAAGACTTATTTGGTGAACCCGAAGTAAATTCATTCACCTTAGATGAGTTTCAGATAGAAGACATCTATCAGGTCACCTCAGCAAAAAATAATTTCCTCACAACACCCTTCACAGAGAAAGAGGTCCGGGATGCAATTTTTTATATGGAACATAATAAAGTACCAAGTCCTAATGGCTTTCCAGCTGAGTTTTATCAAAATTTTTAGGATGTCATCAAAGGAGACTTATTGCAGATGTTCCATGAATTGCATACTGGAACCTTGCTACTTTTTAGTCTCAATTTTGGAGTAATAACGCTTATCCCCAAAGTCCACGAAGCAAATCAAATACAACAATATAGACCCATTTGCTTGTTGAATGTTAGTTTAAGATCTTTACGAAAGTGGCTACTAATAGAGTTAATGTGATTGCAGATCATCTAATTAGCCCAACTCAAACAGCTTTCATGCGAGGATGTAACATCCTAGAGGGTGTCGTTATTTTACATCAAACCATACATGAGTTACACAAGAAAAAACAGTCTGGTGTCATTTTCAAAATTGATTTTGAGAAAGCATATTACAAAGTACGATGGTCATTCCTAATGCAGACTCTACAAATGAAAGGTTTTTCGCCCAAGTGGATTTCTTGGGTTGAATCTTTTGTTTCGGGGGTAGTGTAGCAGTTAATGTTAATGAGGATGTTGGGTCATATTTCCAAACTAGGAAAGGCCTTCGACAAGGGGACCCTTTATCCCCGATATTGTTTAACATTGTGGTTGACATGCTACTAGTCTTAATAAACAAAGCCGAAGTTGATGGTCAGATCAGTGGAATAGTACCACATCTAGTTGATGACGGGTTATCTATTTTACAATATGCTGATGATACAATTCTGTTTATGGACCATGACCTGGATAAAGCACGTAACATGAAGCTATTGCTTTGTGCCTTCGAGCAACTTTCGGGGCTTAAATAAATTTCCATAAAAGTGAACTTTTTTGCTTTGGAGAAGCGCAAGAATCAATTGACTAGTATACTGAACTATTTGGCTGCAACCCAGGAGCTCTTCCAATGAAGTATCTGGGTATTCCTATACATTATAGGACACTATCAAATGCAAATTGGAAAAGAGTAGAAGAACGTTTTGAGAAGAGACTCAGCAGTTGGAAAGGTAAACACCTTTCTATAGGAGGTCGACTAACGCTGATTAACTCAGTGCTCAGTAGCTTACCTATGTATATGATGTCTTTCTTTGCGATCCCAAGAGGGGTACTAAAAAAACTAGACTACTTTCGATCAAGATTTTTTTGGCAAAGTGATGGCGAACGACGAAAGTATGGTCTTGCCAAATGGAGTATATTGTGTCAACCCAAGGATCAAGGGGGTCTAGGGATTCATGACTTAGACATAATAAACAAAGCGCTTCTCAGCAAATGGTTGTTTCAAATACTCACAACAGATGAGACTTGGCAACAACTCTTACGTAACAAGTATCTGGGGTCTAAGCCACTTTCACATGTGCAATGGAAAAGCGGAGACTCACACTTTTGGGCTAGCGTGATGAAGGTTAAAAATGAGTTTCTATGTTTTGGTACTTTCTTAATTAAGGATGGTTCACAGGTCAGGTTCTGGGAAGATAAATGGTTGGGAAATTCAACACTGCGAGAACAATATCCTAGTTTGTATAACATAGCTCGACACAAACAGGATACAGTTGCAGAAGTCTTCAGCACCTCACCCTTAAATATTTTTTGGCGAAGAGATCTCATAGGCTGCAAGTTAACAGCATGGAACGATCTGGTTCTACGTCTTGCTAACATTGTGCTAAGTCAGGAATCTGATGAGTTTCGATGGAACCTACATCCAAATGGACAGTTCTCAGTGAAATCTCATTACTTGGCAATGATTCATAGTGATATCCCCAACCTAAACAAGATCATGTGGAAATTAAAAGCCCCTTTGAAAATAAAGATCTTTATGTGGTACTTGCAAAGAGGAGTAATTCTAACAAAAGATAATTTAGCAAAGCGCAGTTGGCAAGGAAGCAAAGTTTGTTGTTTCTGCCACAAAGATGAAACAATTCAACACCTTTTTCTTTGACTGTCGTTTTGCTCAGGCAGTATGGTCTATGATTCATGCAGCTTTAGGCTTGTCTCAACCTCGTAGTGTGTCCAATATGTTTGGGAGTTGTCTATGGGGTCTTGAAAAAGATTTGAAACCACTAATTCTGCTAGGTGCGGCTGCTACTTGTTCGTCGTTGTGGTTATGCAGAAATGATATCATCTTTTCCACTTTTCCACTGCAGGTTATCTACTCGATTATACACTTGCTCTGTACATGGGCTATATTACAAAGGCCAACCTCACAGGATTTAGTTGCTGCGGCATCGCTACGTTTGGCACAGGTGGTCAAGGAGTTTTTTACCCAGGCACATGGGTGGCGGTCTAGTCTTTGAATTGATTGTCATTAAAGTGTTTTGGGGTTTTCTCATCTTTTTAGACTGTGTGCATCACGCTATGCAGAGGTCGGGAGTATTTCAAGACATTGTATCAACTTCATGTAATGACCTTGAAATTTAATAAAAAGCTTCCTTTATCGAAAAAACTTAACAGGTACATGTGGAATGCCAGAATGCAAACATAAAGATGAAGATATTTGATGGGGCTCTAGAATTTGTGGTCATGTCAAAGGAAATATGGATTTGATTGTAGAATTAGTTAAATCCATCAATGTATCATGACATTCGTAGTGCAGCAAATAAACAGACCTGTATTTTTCTGACAGAAATTACCCACAATGCTATGGTGGCACCCATCTTACTACTACAACAACAAAGCCTTTTGTGCCAAGCAAGTTGGGGTATGCCAGTACCGATCTTATTATGCAAAAATATATAATGCCTATCAGATCAGCATACCCAGTAAACAAGTACAAAGTTCTGTTCATTACTGCTATTAAATTAACCACAAAGAAGTGCACCTGTTCAGGACGAGTGCTTCCACGAGGTCTTGCAGTCCTTTTCTTCCTAATGCAAACGCTTCGGAGCTTCACTTCTGCCTTCATAGGGCCAACCCTGTCAAAACAGAAACAATATTTTCAAGTCCTTGAAAATTGCAACCATCAAAGGTAAACTTAAAAAACAGTGGATTCAGATTACATGGTGGCACATCTAGCAGCATTCATGAAAACATGAGAGGCGGCACACCCAACACGAGCCCAGTCCAAACAGGCATGCTCATCATCAGGACCCCTTTGCTTTCCAAACTTCTTCAGCAGTCCAGCAACAAAATCAGAAGGCGTGATTCCCAGAACTGATTGTGACCTCACTGATGTAGCCGAACTGGTAGCAAGGTCCAGCAGGGCTTCAGCATCAGCTATCTGCTCCCTTGGCCTCTTAACTATAGCACAGAGACACAACTGTTACTGTTAGTAAAATGAAGTTGGGACATGCCCCTAGCATCAACAATTAGTCTCTGATACCAAAGGCAGTTGTTCGACGACAATTAAACTTGATATTATCATAACTGAACATATTGGCATGGCAGAAGAGCTTTGCAAATTCGATAGGACGCTACGCCATTATGAATGGCTGGTGGAAAAATTTTAGCAATTGAGGCAAGCATATAATTATATAATGAAAATAAACTGTATAGCTACATAATTCGAACGGGCACCTGCAAAAGCTTGTTTGCTCCGAAATTTGTGAACACCTTCATCATTGCAAAAGATTCCATCATCAAAATATCCTGAAGAAAAAACAAACAAAAAGTTAACCAGCTACTCTCTAATCTATGCCAACAAGCAAATGCTCCAACTTACCTGCGGAAACATATCCACCTTTTGCAGCTTCTTCATCTCGCAGCTCCTGTATCTTTTTTGCGTTGGATTGCTTTTCATTCCCCTTCATCAAGATAAAATTAATCTTGCTGATATTCAACACAGATTGATCTTGTAATCTCCTATCACCACCTACAACCAATATAGTTAGCAATGAATTCTTATTTTAATTCAATAAAAAAAGAAATCCACTCGCTTACATCTTAGTTTACTACTTAAATTGTAAATACCAAATAAGTCTGATAATTAAATTACTTTGCTCGGCAGCAAGTCACTTAATTCTACTTCAAATTTTAACTTAATTTAAGAGAGTAAAAAAACATGCATTTTTGTATCTTTTCTAAATATCATTAGCTTACTAAATTACCTGATTCATTTGGAGGCGACAGTTTAATCACATTTTTTGTCAGATCTTCCACCCTTATTTTTCCAATACCACCTCTAATGATCACTCCATTTTTGTTTCGACGAGGACAAAATCTCTTATTACATGAGCTCAAGAAGTAATAATCTCTCTTCCCTTTCTCCATTTTTGTTTCGACGCGAACAAAATCTCTTATTCCGTGAGCTCAAGAAGTAATAATCTCTCTTTCCTTTCTCCTGTTTTGCTCCAATTAGAACCACTGCGTGTCCTATTTCCTTTGCATTTTTACTTCTGATTCGATCTTGAGAGGATGACTTATACGTTGTGCAATAAGGCACTTTGCCTCGTTTTTTCCTAGCTAAATATGTCGCGACTAGTGGAATACCCTCTGCCGCAGCCTTGCATATCTGCTCAAAAGCATCACATGGGATGCTAGAAACATCTGCAGCTTTGTATATCATGTCCCGTTAAATAAAACAACACAAATTTTGTCAGACAAAATCATTAGTATCACCAAGTGAAGAAATATTATAATATGTTTACACAAAATAGATGACATACATTATTGTCGAGCTGATTCCCTGCAGCCATTCTTGGAATTTATCAGGCCCATAAGAAGAACTTTATGTAAACCTGGATCTTTTGCATTGCAAACACCAGAAGGACCGGTTTGGAATTTATCCATAAATCTCCGCTCCAGTTCATCTGGGTCGATCCCGTTGTTAATACAAAACACACGTTCTGTCATTTCTGCTGCTTTAGCATATGCAAAACTAACACAAATTGCTGCAAAGAATCTCAAGAGGGCAATAAATAAGAAACTTTCATGGCTACAGGAAAGAGATACACAAGAAATTCCATAAACGTCTAAGTCCCAGGAGTTTATAATAAAGCAATAGTGTTCAAAAACCTCGTCAAAAAAGTAGATTTCGGTCCAAAGAAAAGATGTGGGGATTCCTTAAACACCGAAGATATGAAAAAAATACAAATATTGCAGAGGGGATTCAAATTATAGATGAAGGGATTCAAATATTACAGCACCTAAAAGTTATTGCAGCAGTAATACTATATGCAAAACAAAGAAATTCCAGAAAATTCAAAGCTGGTATCAAATTCAAAATAATAAAAGAAGAGTTTATCTAGTATCTTTTTCATTTAATTTTATTTAAAAGCATCTATTAATTAAAGGGAAAAGTCAATTTTTGACCATCCAACTTTTGACTAAGTTTGGTTTTGGCCATCGAACTTCAAAACTGGATATCTTTGACCATCCAACTCTCAAAACCATTCACAATTGACCATAGGGCGGTTTTGATGGGGTTTTAACATTTTTATTTACAATTTAGTCCTTAGAACTTGAAATGATCATTAATTTTTGCTTGTAGCTCCGCTTTAGGTGATTCTTGCAGTCACATAACAATGAGCTTTATCTTCTAAAATGTTTTTATAGTATTGTATCACTATTTGTTATATTATACTTATGTTGTTGTGTAAAAATAACAATATAAGAAAAGTAAAACAAACAATTACAAAATAATATGAACACATTTTAAGATAAAGCTCATCGTTATTAACGTATAATTACAAGAATCACTTAAATTTGAGATACAAGAAAAAAATAGTAATCATTTTAAGATCCAAGAACTAAATTGTAAATAACTGATTAAAATTAGTCCTTGATCCTTGAACCTTAAAATAATCGTTTCAATGCGGTTGGGCCCGCTGGTCAGCGGCTGATGGCGTCGCCTGCATTAATGGGCGTGGCGCGCGGAGTCTCCGGGGTGTGGCGCCCCTGGATCTATAAATCATGGGGAGGTGACGGGTGAGTTCCTTACCTCGCCACTAGCATCCATTGCTCTCGCAGCTTGCCTTCTCCGCCATTCTTGTTCTTGCTCGTGTCGCTCGCGATTCCACCGCCTCCCTAGCCTTCCGCTCTCGCCATCCATGGCCCCGCCTCAACCGATCCATGTGCTAGAGCCTCTCCCATGGTTGCGGACGACGGTGACGCCGTTTATGCTAAACGAGCTGGTGAACGGAGGGCTGCTGGCGCCAGCCGGCAAAAGGATGTACCCGGCGTGGATGGTCCCGCCGGCGTCGGATAGGGAGCCCAACCCGCCGTACGACTATGTCGTCAGCTTCATCAGGCTGCACGAGCGTGGCTTCACCGCCTCAGCGAGCCGCTTCATGCGGGGGCTGTGCTACCACTATGGGGTGGAGCTCCACAACTTTGCCCCCAACGCCATATCGCAGGCGACGTGCTTCATCGCTGTCTGTGAAGGGTTGCTGGGGATCCCAGCAAACTAGGATCTTTGGGTGCACCTGTTCCGCGCAGAGCTCCACACCCTCGCCACGGGCGTTGCGCGGGCGGTTCGCGTCGGCGGCCTGACACTCTCGCTGCGGGACACACACAAGGAGTTGTACCCGCAGTGCACGATGACCTCAAACAACGCAGATTGGGAGAAGGGATGGTTCTACCTCCGCAACGACGGCGCCGGCCTCCCACCATACACCGGGAAGGTGCTGATGGCAAAGACCGACGCCTGGCTCCATGGCGTGTCGCCTCCCGCGCGTCAGCGGAGGTTGGAGTCACTCACCACCGTGCTGTGGCGCCTGGCGGACACCGGACTGGGAGCGACCTCGATCATCGCCAACTTCCATCAGTGGCAGATCATCCCCCTCATGTAGAGGGAGCTCTGCATCTTCGAGATGAGCGACGTGACCAACCCCGTGTCGTTGGCACACTCGCGGCTACTGCAGGAGCGCCTCCTCAAGGAGTACGCGGCCACAAGGGCGAGGCGCACGATTAGCCTCGAGTCGGTGCCTCACGGCGATGACGACCTCTAGTCGTTTGTGATGCTCCCCTGACGCCCCACCGGTGACTGCGGTTCGTCTTCTCTTTTGGGTTCTTGTGTCGTATTCGTGTTTGTCTTGACGATCCTTGCTCACATATGGTGACCGTGAACGCCGCGCGGTCAGACCCGCCAACGCCTCAGGCTCGGGTAGCCGGCCGGCCGCGCGCGCGCCGGCGGCGAGAGCAGGAGCGGGCGGCGCGCGTGAAGGAGAAGAAGCTTAGGCGGCGAGAGCACCTGGAGCAGTATAATGAGGAGTACCGGCTGCACGAGCAGCAAGGGCTCTCTCCTCCACCGGCACCGGCGAACTCGTCGTCAGACGAGGAGGAAGAAAATGACGGGGAGCGAACCACCTCCGAAATGTGGGAGCCCGCGTCTCCATCGCCACGAGCCGAGGGAGCGGCAGTGGAATTGATCCCCGGGGTGAGTGTGGAAGCACCCACCGCCGGGTTAATAGTGGAGGCGCCAGTAGGAGCCACGGAGGCACCAGCGGGCGCGGCGGAAGTACCCCCCCAGCCCTCAAGGAAGAGGAAGCGGGGATTCTCCAATTTGGGTGAGCAGCGCCTCTCCTCACGCCCCTTCGATTTCGAAGGACAGTCGCTCCCTCTTTCATTTTCTTTGCTGACAGAGTGACGCCGGCTGTCCCCGCCCTCGCGCCTGCCAAGGCGCTCAAGTTGGGAAGGCCCACGACGACAAGGCAGTGTTCGGAGAGGGCGCCACGGACAGTGGCGAGCGCGGTGGCGACGGGCGAGTGTTACGACCGTGGCCACAAGGCCGCCTCAAGAAGGGACGGCAGCGGCGGCCTCGCAGGCATTGGTCCCCCACGCCCCTCCTGAAGGGCGCAAGCAGGCTCATTCGGGGAGCTGTCCCTCCAGGGCCGTGGGGCGACAGGGCCCCTGCTGATGGTGATTTTGCCCCCGGGAGGGGCCAATCGAGGGGGCGATCCAGCTCAGCCCCGAGCGCGCGCCCAAGGTGCTGGTGATGTGGGAGGATGGCTGCGTGATGTTGCAGCCCCCAGCGCACAACGTCGAGGCTTCAACGTCCCACGCCGCGTCGCCCCGGTCTGACGTCGCCTGCCCACTTCCACAAGGCCCAGGCCGAGCAGGCACTATGGCAAGAATTTTGGGACCACGACGTCTCGATCAATAATGCCCTAACTGAGGCGCTGCAGATCCACGGGGGTCCCTCGATCCGGCTCTTTGAGGTAGGTGTCCTACTTGTGGCTTGTTCCTCATCTTTTTTATGCTCGAGTGTTCCTTGATCTGATTTTCCCCTGGTGTTCCTGACCACTGTCTACAGGAGCTGGAGGGCCGGGCTTGGGCAAGAAAGGACCACCTCGCCCAGTTGAGCTCAGAGCTCGACTGGTACCAGGGGCAGTATGACGCCCTCAATGCCCTTGTGGAGGCCCTGCGGATGAACAACAGCTGGTTGGAGTACCGGCTGCGGGCCGTGCAGGATGCACTCCTAGACCAGCGCGCCCAAACTGCAGAGGGCACCTCTGCGGTCGACCGGGTGAAGGCCGCACTCCTGGAGAGGGACGAGGCGCTGGCGGCGGCAAACGGTGATCTGCAGAAGGCACGCACCGCCCTGGCTGAGGCGCAGACCACAGCGGCGGAGGAGACGGCCCTCACCGCGGGACAGACTCAGCTTCAGCAGGACCGCGCCACCCTTGAGGGGGCACGGTCCTGGAAGGTCCAGGCCGAGCAGAGGGCCAAGGACACTTCGCTCTCATTGCCGTCCTGAGAGATTAAAGAGCTCCAGGTGGCTTAGGTGGGTCCGGAAGGTTAGAGAGAGTAGTTAGGCAACTAGCTTCTACACTCAAAGCTTAAAAAAATCAATTAAGAAGCAAATCACACAAACATAGAGATTATCCTTAACACTCAAAGCAATTTAATTAATTTTATTACTAGGAAATTTGGAAAGGGCACAAGAAGACAGTCTTAAGATTATGAGCAGACGCATCAAGCATGAAATTTTTTTGAATCCACATTTTTGCAAATATTAACATTCCGAAAATATCTAGGATGTTGCATTTTACTAGCTGAAAGGGTCATCTATACTCAAAACTTGGATCCCGGGGTGGTTCTTCATGGCCGAGTGCAACACTTAAAGGCATCCTTGTTTGTTCCATAAAATCAAGGGCCTGCACTACTTGTTGTATAGGCATTTCTGTTAGAGTTCATTCATATGCATTGAGGCCGAAGGCAACGTAAGTCTGTTTGCTCATTGACACATCTTCTGGCAATGAAGTCAATGCCGGTATGGGCATGGGCATCAGTTTCTTGCAGTTTTCACTCGTTAGTTTGAAAAACTCAAGTTTGGCTGGATCTACTTTTTTGGTCTTCTCGAGCTCCCTCCGTTATTGTTTTGTATTCAGATTGTTGAAAAATTCATGCACATGTTGGGCTCCAATAGTTGTTTTTCCTTCTTCTTCTGTCGTCTCCCATGCTAGCTTTCTTTTGCTGATGGGCTCAACCATTTTCTTTATCGTTGGTGGTTTTTTCAGCTTTGGTGGTTGCACTGGGTTGGAAGACTGTGGTCCAACGGTTTTTTCGGTTGTGCTTTCGTGGCTAGATGGTTTCTTCTGCGGTGGTTTCTTCTGCGGTGGTTTATTCTGCGGTGGTTTCACATTTTTTTATGCGCTTTGATGGTTGGGCGGTTTTTCTGATGTGCTTTGGTGGCTGGGCAGTTTTTTTTGCGATGCTTTGGTGTTTTTTCTGCTTTTGATAGCGCTTGGTTTGCCACCATTGGTTTTTTCTGCTTTTTTGGAGGTGATTCAGGATTGATGTCAATATCATGGCTGGAGCTTGCACCTCCGGAATTGAATAATGGTTCTTGTGTAGATGGTGAGCGAGGTGATATTGAAGGTCGTTAGGACGACCTAGGAGATGATGATGGTCGTGGCTGCGGGGTATCTGTAGGATGAATTGATCCCTCCGTCTGGGGATTATAATGTAATGTTTGGGACACAATATGATACCGTGAACCGCATCCTTGAGTGTCCTTTCCCCGTCAAATCCTGGGATGTCTAGCTATAGATCTTCAAATTGTGGCAGATAAATCTCCTCCACAGAAATCGAGGCGTAGCCGGGTGGAATCAACATGTCATGGCTAGTCTATCCAGGAAAGTGTGCAAAAGCACTTCCGTACGCCACCTGCGTTGTGATGTTCTCGAATGGCTTGTGCAGCTCACATGGGGTGCACCGACAGAAAAGATCCGCAGGGTATTGTTGGTTGTCATCCACTAGGACTCCTTCGATTGCCCTCAGCTCTTCGGGGCCCTCGCGCAAGCACCGGTGCAACCTCTGTGCAAGCACCTGGTGCGACCTCTATGCAAGCACCTGGTGCAACTTCGGTAGAAGCACAACTGCTTTTGCAAGGGGAAGGGCTAATGACGGGATCCAGAGGTACTTCGGGATGTGCTCTAGATTGGGCTATTTGAGATATCGTTACGGCCACTCGCCGTTAAATCTCTATGTGCATCTTTTCTTCTTGTTCTTTAAGTCTTTGCTCCATCATTTGGCGCCAATGCTCCTCTTCATGCTCTTTTCTTCTTTTGTGACTTATATAACTATCGAGGTTGCACTTGAAAGCATACTTCCATGGAACCACCCCGTAGCCCCTGCAACGTCCTGGGTGTTTTGGATTCCCGAGCGCCATAGTGAGCTCATCCATTTCTCTGTCAACCTTCAATCTACCAGCTCTGACATCTTCTATTTTTTCATTAACTCAAGTGCCTTCTCTCGTAACGTGGGTGGGAATTCAAGGGTACCATCATCTGGGTTCAATCTGTCTCCATGTGCATAATACCAATTCTTCGATCAATCGGGTGTTGACGGTGTATTTTAGTACACCAAACATGTTCATTACACTTTGGTTTGGATTTGATTATGGAACTAACCTGCCACTAGGCACACTAATCATATAACAAGTTCATCTTTGTGCATGCATTTGGAAGTGTAGTGTTTATGTAGGAAAACATGGACATAAAGGATGGATTCACAATGAGTTCAAAGGAGCAATTACAGAGTCTTGTTCGTGTTCATGAGCTTGATGAAATCACTTCCAACGGTGGCAAGGACCGAAGTGCTATGAAGGAACATCCCTGAGGATTGAAGCGTAAAAGACCAGACTTCATGCAAGGAAAGCCTCCATCTTGGACGCGAGGATGACATCATCAAAATGATGCAAATGGAGGGGGCAAAGTACATAATCACATGAGAACCCACGGGAACGAAGGGGCGACCGAACCGAGCCGGGATGGGCCTGGTCCGGTCGGCCTGGCCCAGTCCTGGGGTCGGTTCGGCCCCCCTTTCCTTGCACCCGAAGGATCATCAACCCTAAGTCCCTGGAGGCGCCGCCATTCGTGAAACAAAGAGCCATTCGCACCGAGAGGCCATCCACAAGGTAGAGAGAGAGAGAGGAGTGAGATCTCCGGAGGAGGATCGCCCAACTCGAATGAAGGACCCACAAGTGGAGAAGAAGGAAGACATCGTCGGAAGCGTCACTATGATCAACGGTGCCATGTCTAGCACCTTGATGGGGGTAATCTTCTTATTTGTGGGTTGTAATCGATCTTGTGATGTAACCGCTACTTTGTTGGAACATCTATCTATCATCATGTGTTAAATATGCTTTGTTGCTTAAGGTTAGCTACCATGCCCTAAAGGGAAGTAAGGGCCCCGATGCTCGCTTGGATCCATTCAATACGCCGTGTCCATCATAGGTCTAGTCACGAATACCTCCGCGTAGTGACAGTACGGGGGGAGGGAAAGGGCGAAACCGTGGTCACAACCCCCGATAGATTAGATTGGTTTTCATGTCTTTAAGCGATTGCATGTTCATGTATCGTAGACCCATGGGTAAGTGTCTCTTTCATATCTAGTCAGCTTAATCATCCTCTCTAGTGTAGTGTAGACGTTTTCTAGTCTAATCATAGATAAGGTTTAGGTAGTTAGTGAGTAGAGGTAGATCAAACGCTTGTAGTCCCCTTGCTCCGCGGATTGACAAGAACCTTGGGAGTCCCGTGGTGAAAAAGGTGTAGGTCCATACGCTTGCGGATCGTAGGTGGATACGTCTTTTATCCGTCAACAAACCCCTTTTTATGACACTGTTGCCGGGGAGCATGCTAGTTTACATCGTTTGGTTTGCATCTAACTTTATTTTATACTTAGTTTATCTTTTGTTTGCTAATATCTAACACATATTACCTAGAAAACCACTTTGTTTTGTTTTGTTTTGTTTTTATTTTGTTGTCTAGATGGCTTTCGTCAATCACCCCATGGAAGAACTGGAGAAATCACTAAGGGATTACGCTAGTCCTCCATGTGAAGACATAAAAGTACAAGTGTCGGATTCGAAGCTTGAAGCGACCAAGTATGAAATCAAATCCAAGATCATCGAGATGGTGGCAGCAACCCCGTTTGAAGAGATGGTTACGGAGAACCCATATAGACACATAAGGCATTTCACGATGCTATGCAACACGGTGCGTCAAGAAGGAGTTCCCGAGAATGGTTCAAATGGAATCTCTTTCCCTACTCACTTGCCGGTGAAGCAAAGACGTGGTACTCGTTTGCGTCCTTTGAAGTTGAAGGCAATTGGAACAAGTTAACAAAGAAGTTTTGCGAGAAGTTCTTTCCAATTAGCAAAGTTCAACATCTAAGGAGGCAAGTGATCACTTTCATGCAAGGAGAAGAGGAAGGGATAGACCAAGCTTGGAATAGGTTTAATGAGCTGAATTTATTGAAAAAGCATAGAAAGGTGATTGGATACTAGATCAACGATCTCAAAGGTCTTAGCCCAGCCTTTTGCACTCATCGTATACCAATGGAAGACGAATGTAAGCCCGTAGTGGACCACCAGAGGAGGCTAACTCATGCCATGCGAGAGGTAGTGAAGAAAGAGGTCATCAAGCTACTTGATGCCGGATCTACCCGTTCCGCATAGCGAATGGGTGAGCCGTACATTGTGTACCAAAGAAAGAAGGTTTAACGGTGGTGAAGAATGAAAAGAATGAGTTGATACCGCAAAGAACCATGACCGGGTGGCGGATGTGTATCGATTATCGAAAGCTAAACAAAGCTACAAAGAAAGATCACTTCCCCCTACCGTTCATTGACAAGATGCTCGAGAGATTAGCGAACCATGCTTATTTTTGCTTTCTCGATGGGTACTCGGGGTTCATGCAAATTCCCATTCACCCGGATGATCAACACAGAACAACATTTAAATGCCCTTATGGAACGTTTGCATATAGAAGGATGCCCTTCGGTTTATGCAACGCTCCGGCCTCTTTTCAACGATGCATGATGGCCGTATTCTCGGAATTCATCGAAGAAATTGTCGAGGTGTTCATGGATGACTTTTCCATTTATGGGAAGACGTTCATGGATTGCTTGGCAAACTTGGATAAGGTCCTCACACGGTGTGCGGAGGTAGACTTGGTGTTAAATTGGGAAAAGTGCCACTTCATGGTTAAGCAAGGTACGGTGCTCGGACATGTTATATCCAAGAGAGGCATTGAAGTGGACAAGGTTAAGGTAGAGACGGTTGAGCAACTCCTACCTCCTACGGATGTTAAATCCTTGAAGAGCTTTCTAGGCCATGCGGATGAGAAGTGCCTAGCGGCATTCCGGACCTTGAAAAGTTCTTTGGTGAGTGCTCCCATTATTCAACCTCCGGATTGGAGCCAACCTTTCGAGATCATGTGTGATGCAAGTGACTATGTCGTAGGAGCGGTTTTTGGGTCAAAGAAAGGAAGGCCGAGTTCACACCGTTTACTATGCTAGTAAAACTCTTAATGAGGCACAATTAAATTATGTCACTACAGAGAAAGAGTTGCTAGCGGTGGTATTCACCTTTGAAAAATTTAGATCTTACATCGTGAACTCGAAGGTCATTGTTTACACCGATCACGCGGCCATCAAGTATCTCTTGGCTAAGAAGGATGCTAAACCACGTTTGATCCGTTGGATCCTTCTTCTCCAAGAGTTCGATGTTGAAATTTGTGATAAGAAGGGGGTGGAGAATGTTGTGGCCGATCATTTGTCTAGGATTAATCATGGACAAGATGATAAAGAGCCCATAGAAGACAAGATGAGAGATGACCACCTCTATCGAGTGCTCGATAAAGACACTTGGATGATTGATATCATTCGAGCGATTCGGAAGATGCCTCTTGACCATCTAGATAGAAATTCTCAAAGGAGGATGATCTCCGAAAGTCAAAAATACTTTTGGGATGCACCATACCTCTTCAAACGTAGCAATGATGGAGTCATGAGAAGATGTGTGACAAGAGAAGAGAGGCTAGAAATTTTGAGAAAGTTCCACTCGGCGGAGTATTGTGGACACTGTAGCCACTTTCGGACCCAAGAAAAAGTGTGGTTTAGTGGATTCTATTGGCCGGAAATGCATGAAGATACCAAAAGATATGTTGCATCATGCCCCGAATGCCAAAGAACCGGAAACAACTCTCAAAGAAATTCTATGCCCTTGAAATATAATCTACAAATCAATTTATTCGATTTGTGGGGAATAGACTTCATGGGGCCTTTCAAAAACGCATATGGATTTGAGCATATCCACGTCATGGTTAATTATGTATCCAAGTGGGTAGAGGCCATGCCATGTCGTAAAGCTTCCATGGAGGAGTCCATTGCCATGATCAAGAGCATGATTTTCCCTCGTTTCGGTACACCGAGAATCTTGATAAGCGATGGAGGAACTCACTTCACCGGGAAGAATTTCAAAAAGTGCTTGTCAAAGTTGGGAATTGAACATAGGGTCTCTACGGCCTATCACCCACAAACCAATGGACATGCGGAAACATCGAATAGGCAATTAAAAAGCATCCTCAACAAAACCATAGACAAGGGAGGCAAAGATTGGTCAAAGAAATTAGACGGAACTTTGTGGGCATATTGAACGGTGTTCAAGACACCGATAGGTATGACCCCTTATCAATTCGTCTATGGAAAAGCTTGCCACCTTCCAGTTGAGTTGGAACATAAAGCCTATTGGGCGATCAAAGAGATGAACCTCGATCTTGATGCCGCAGTGGTAAAGCGAAGAATTCAAATAAGCGAGCTAGAGGAGATGAGGTTCAAAGCATACGAAAATGCAAGCATATACAAAGAGAGGATTAAAAGGTGGTATGACAAAAGGTTGAAGACGAAAGAATTTAAAGAAGGAGATAAGGTCCTCCTCTACAATTCGAGGTTTAAAACCTTCGGAAAGGGGAAATTGCAAAAAAAGTGGGATGGACCTTACGTTGTTCATTCGGTGCTCTCCAACGGAGCGGTAACCATTATGGATGTGAAAGGTGATCAATTCATGGTGAATGGTCAACGGCTTAAGGTTTACTACGAACCCGACGTTGTGCCCCTTCACCATACTGATGTCTTCACCATGGAAGAAGGGCCCGAACGTCTAGACTAGGACGTAAAACAAGGTGTGGATTTTTGTAAATAGTTTTTCTTTTATTTTTCTGGAGTTTCTCGCGAAGTTTTACCGGGCCAACTTTTTCTCATGGGCTAGAAATACGAAATAAAGGGGTAACGCGGAAAACGAGACCGGACCGGCCCGCGAAGCAGGGTGGGCAGGTCGGCCCGGTCCGACCGGCCCAGGGGGGTCCCAGCGGCGGTTCGCCCCGGTTTTTTCCTGGAACGTGCCTTTTCGACTTCCTTCTTTGGTAAGAAAATTTTAAGGGAAGTTTGAAAAAGGAAAATGCGGTTACTAGAGTATTCCTTTTCGGACTACTTAATTGGCCGAATTTGGAGCTCGGGAATCCATCCCATCTCGCATTCTCTTGCACCCACGCAGCAGCCATGATGTCCCCGAAGAGCGTAGAGTTGAAGCAAGGCGACCAAGAGCCATCGATGGAGGAGGCGAAGCGATGCGAGCTCAAGCTACCCATGGAGATCAAGAGGACTGCCCGCATCTATTGCGGAGGGCGTGTCCCGACCGGAGCTATCGCATCTCACAACCCCATCCAGGAGGAGAAGGTTCCTACTCCCGTTCGAAGGTCGGCGCGCATCCGAGGCATGAAGAGGAAGGATTACAAGGAGGTGTCGCCCGAGCCTAAAGACTATGGGGGAGCCACTATTCTGATTATCGTAGCCCGAGCTCGTGTGCGGCCGCCGGAAGAGATGACAATGACTTGTACTATTGGGAAGAGGTGCCCAAGGAGAAGACTCCCGAAGGCCCCAATGGCAGCGGCAATGACGATGATGATGGCGACGGCAGCGGCGACGACGATGGCGGAGACCCTGGTGATGATGACCCTTTCGGGATGCATCCGATGTGTTGTGCGGCTTGCCGTCACTCCATCTCGGAGCTCTACACATCGGTCGACGAGTGTTTCCAGGCCATGGAGGTGATGAGGCAGCGCATGGAGGATTTGGAGCACGTGGTCGAAGACGACTACAAGTTCCTAAATCGCAACGTGCGGAAACTTTTCGGCATGGTGGGGAACATGAAGGGCAAGTGGTGCAATAGTTGCGGGAAGTACCACTAGGTTTTGTTCCCCCCCCCGTAGGTTTTTTGTAAGATACGACGAGGACGTCGTATGATTTTAGCGTGGGGGAGAGCTAGCTAGCTAGCCTTTAGCTTCAAGTTTATCTTGGTTCGATTTAGTTTTTTGAGAGAGTTTTAGAGTTTAAGAGTCTTGAGTTAGAGTGTGTTTTAAATTTTTGCAAGTTTGAAGTGTCTTAATTTAGTGTTTGCGTCAAAGAAAATCAAATAAAAAGAGTCCTTTAAATTTTGTGTCACTTGTGATGCTTATCTTGCTTTACTTGTTGTTCATCTTTAATTTTTGATATTTGAACATAAGTGTGTGATTCGAAAACATTTACCGTGGTGCTTAGTGGAGTTGCTACCTCTAAAAGTACCCGCACCATACTTCGATCTAGATCTTTATATTTTGGTTGTGCTATGTTTGATGCTAAAAATTGGAGGAATTCAATTCTAAAAATTATCTAAAAACCCTTGTGATAAAGGTTGGCAAATCCTCTTTCTCCAAGTTGAGAGTTCAAGAAAAATCCTATACAAAGCCAAACTTACTTTTCGCTCCACCATAAGTGCGATTAGCATAATGAGTTGGGCTAGGATCCTTCTCTCTTGGGAGTTTTAATTTCAAGCAATGATCATGTCCTTGTGCTTATCTTTTATTGCTAGCCTCGTCATGCATTCGGTAACGTGGCTTTCACATCGGAAGTCCCGAACATCGCCGAATTCCATACCCAAACCTTTATATCTCTTTTGTACATCGTATTCCTTGAACACTACCTACTCTCAAAGTTTTGTCTCGTCTCTAGCATGGTTTTATTTTTAAAAATCAGATTGTGTTATGCAAGAAAGAGAGGAGTTGAGAGCTTTGAAAAGAGAGATAAAGATGTCAAGAGAGGGAAAAGTAAAGAGAAAAATATGTGTATGGAAAAGAGAGAAAGAAAAATAGAAAAGTAAAGAAAAATATGTGTATGAGAGAATGAAAAGTAAAGAGAGTGATTGAAAAAGAAAAAGAAGAGAGAGAGGGAAGAGGAGTGGCAAGAAAGATATGAGAGGGATGAATCAAGTGAAAGAAAAATAAAGTGCAAGGATGGATGTCACGTTGTTAAGAGACGAAACTTTCACTCTTTTTTCAACCATGTGCAATCCGACAACGAGGACATCATCGGTGCTTCGTAGTCATATTTTCTTTTGCCCTTGCACATGTCCACCATTCTATATCTTCTTATCCTTGATATCCCCACATATGGTTTATTCTGATGATCATTGGCTTTGAAAGGTAAAAAACCATTAGAGGAAGATCTTAGTTTGACGATACTTGTGTTGATTGTGCTAGCCATACCTATAACTCCACTTTACATGTTATATGAGAGACTTTTGGGAGGTGAGAGTTCTATAAAAATTGTTTAGGGTAGCCACTTTATATGAGCGACATGAGAGATCTTGGAGAAAGGCTTTTGTCAAACACTTAATGTAGGAATTTTATTTTTGAAAAAACATAAAAACCCTCCAATGGAAGCAAAGAAGTAAGCATGGCTGAAATTGAAAACTTCGAGTGAAGAGTTTGAGTTGTGGGGTAAATCTTGACGTGGTAAAGATTCTAAATGCCCATGTTTATGTATGATGATAATTACTTTATGTTTATGTATTTAAGATAAAAGATTGACTAACTTGTGAAGAAAGAACTAGCGGAACTCGATTACAACACCTTGGACAAAGTTCTTTTGCGAGTACTTGCTCGAGGACGAGCAAGATCTAAGCATGGGGGAGATGTTGACGGTGTATTTTGGTACACCAAACATGTCCATTACACTTTGGTTTGGATTTGATTATGGAACTAACCTACCACTAGGCACACTAATCATATAACAAGTTCATCTTTGTGCTTGAATTTGGAAGTGTTGTGTTTATGTAGGAAAACATGGACATAAAGGACGCATTCACAACGAGTTCAAAGGAGAAATTACAGAGTCTTGTTCGTGTTCATGAGCTTGATGAAACCACTTCCAATGGTGGCAAGGACCGAAGTGCTACGAAGGAACATCCTCGAGGATTGAAGCGTAAAAGACCAGACTTCATGCAAGGAGAACCACCATCTTGGACACGAGGATGACATCGTCAAAATAATGCAAACGGAGGGGGAAAAGTACATAATCACATGAGGACCCACGGGAGCGAAGGGGCAACCGAACCGGCCGGGATGGGCTCGGGCTGGTCGGCACAAGCCGGCCGGCATGGCCCGGTCCCGAGGTCGGTTCGGCCCCCCTTTCCTTGCACCCGAAGGATCATCAACCCTAAGTCCCTGGAGGCGCCGCCATTCGTGAAACAAAGAGCCATTCGCACCGAGAGGCCATCCACAAGGTAGAGAGAGAGAGGAGGGAGATCTCCGGAGGAGGATCACCCAACTCAAAGGAAGCACCCACAAGCAGAAAAGAAGGAAGACACCCTCGGAAGCGTCACTATGATCAACGGTGCCATGTCTAGCACCTTGATGGGCTAATCTTCTTATTTGTCCATGGGTTGTAATTGATCTTGTGATGTAATTGCTACTTTGTTGGAACATCTATCTATCATCATGTGTTAAATATGCTTTGTTGCTTAAGGTTAGCTACCATGCCCTAAAGGGAAGTAAGGGCCCCGATGCTCCCTTGGATCCATTCAATATGCCGTGTCCATCATAGGTCTAGTCACGAATACCTCCGCGTAGTGACAAGACGGGGGACAGAAGGGCGAAACCATGGTCACAACCCCCGATAGATTAGATTGGTTTTCATGTCTTTAAGCGGTTGCATGTTCATGTCTCATAGACCCATGGGAAAGTGTCTCTTTCATATCTAGCCAGCTTAATCATCCTCTCTAGTGTAGTGTAGTCGTTTTCTAGTCTAATCATAGATAGGGTTTAGGTAGTTAGTGAGTAGAGGTAGATCAAACACTTGTAATCCCTTGCTCCGTGGATTGACAAGAACCTTGGGACTCCCGTGGTGAAAAAGCTGTAGGTGAAGGATCAGATGGCGACTAGAGAGGGGGGAGTGAATAGGAGCCGGTAAAAAATTCTTCCCAAAGAACCCGGCCTATGCCCTAGTCAAATCCCGGTCACACACAAGTGATGGATCGAATCACACACCAATCGCCAAGACAACGAGGTTATGGATCAACCTCTAGCCTTAGGAACGATTCCTTGAAGCACATGCGGAAGCACGAGAAAGGAAGGGAGGAATCGAACCAAGAAGCAAAGCTCACAGGCTCTGGCGGACCGTCCGGCCAGAGGGGCGGACCGTCCCGCGCGGCCTCGCGGACCGTCCGGCTCGATGCCGCGGACCGTCCGCGCCAACCCCGCGGACCGTCCGGCCCTACGCCGCAGACCGTCCGTTAAATCACACAGAACCAACAGAAGCACACCACGAACCACGGACCGTCCGCGGGGAGCACGCGGACTGTCCGCCGGGCACTCGGCGGACCGTCCGCCCTCTCGCCGCGGACCGTCCGAAACTCCGTCCAACCGAAACTCAAAATCGCGACGGATCGAAACGAAAGGCGAGCAAGAACACGAAGAACACGGGACGAACACGAGCGGCGCGGACCGTCCGCCAGGAGGGCGCGGACCGTCCGCGAGGCTCGGACAGCGAGCGAAAAAACGCCCGACCTCGAAAGTCAACTCCCCCAAATCATCATCGGATTTCCCAAACGGTTGAAGTTGTGGAGACAAGGGTTTGGGGACTTGAAAAAGCATCACACAAGGATGCTATAGCCCAAAAAACTTGCCTCCTAACTCCCTAAATCACCGGGAATCGCGAATCCTTTGAGCACCACCAAAAGCTAGAGCACCGAACGAAAATCCTCGAATCGAAGTGGTTTCCGGCGTTTGAGGGCACAAGATCAATCACAAAGATGCACGAGACATCCGTCCATGTTTCCCTCAAAGAAATCCGGGGAGAAACCCACTCAAATCCGCGGAATCACACCGGGAACAAAGGCACGAAAACAAGCACAAAAAGGCCACAAAAAACACAACTCCGAATCTTCTATACAAACCAGGAAAGATTCACAAGGTCTAGCATGCCGCCCTAGCATCCATCCCTCTCAACAAATATCTCATGAAGCTCTCATGCTAGCCTAGAGAAAATGGAAGAAAAATAGCTACGAAAAATGAGAAATGGGAGGGAGGAAATGAAACCCTAAGTCGCGGAGAGAGAGAGAGCCACTCACACACCCTCATGGCTTATATATCGGGTCCCCGTGCGGGGGTAACCGACTCGACTACCCCTAACTTAACTACCGGCGATACAACCGACGCAAGGGCATTTAGGTAATGTTTGTGCGTCTTGCCATCGGACGGCCACGCCTTTGCCGCACCCCCGCGTCCTCCCGACGCAAGTCATGCGATCCCGCCGCGTGTCCTCCGCCTCGAAGCTTCCCGACACGCCGGATCCCGTCTCCATCGTGTTGGGCCCTCGGACTTGGTTTTGAGGCCGAAACCAAGAAACCGTCCTCCGATGGTTTTGTGGGCAAACCACCAAACCCTTCGTGCTCGGTCCGGCCTCCCGCCAAACCACTTTGACTCGACCGCCACCGTGCACCGGCTCGATTATCCATGACTTCGTCTTGCTCGTGTCACCACCATGTGGCCCGCACCGAGTCCCGCCGTCCACCGGGTCCCTCGAACCGAGCCTACTTGTCTCTCCATCTCCAGAGGCCCCTCAAGGCCGAAGACCTTTCACGCCCGTTCTTCACACGCAACTACACGAACTAGGCCGCGGCCTACACTCGCGCACTAAGCCAAGAGTCAGTCCAACACCCGTTGTCAATCACTCATCACTGAGGAGCGGTCATCCATCGACCACTGGGACGCTCCTAGTCCTCAATCTCCCCCTTGATGAGTGCATTGACAACACACAACGCGAAATGAAATTCAGAGAAAGAAAGAAAGGAAGAAGAAAGAAAAACAATGAAACTCAACTCATGACCAAAACCGAAGAAAAGCGAAGAAAGGTCACAAGCCAAGCAAAGCACAAACCCCACACCGAAAACAGCAAGAAAGCTCCCCTGAACAAATGCAAGCTCCCCCTAAACATGTGGATGCAAACTTCCAAGATTTAGTTCACCTCTTCTGAATTTTCATTAAGCTCACCTCTTCTCCCCCTTGTTGACAATGTATGAATCAAGGTGAAAATGTAGAAATGCAAAGCAAAGCATATAAACATCTACATGAGCTTCTCAAATAGTCCAAATCTAGTGTCAAAGGCTAAAAATGAGACAAAGATCATACATATGAATCATAACATAGTCAAAGCATTGCCACAAGTAATATATGAAAATACAAGCATGTGACAAAGCAAAATTTTCAGATTTAAGCAAGCTTTTACCAAAAGAAGGCTCGCTTCACATGTAAAAGCCTATCCATGTCACACTTGAGCCACAAACATGCATACCATTCAAAGATCATACAAGGATATCAAATTCTCAAGCAAAAGATCATGGCAAACACCCATAAAGCAAAGCATGTCATGTCAAAGCTCATGAGCCATGTGTCCACTTCGGGGAGACTTCTCCACCGGTGAACATCATGCAACATGTTTTGCACCCATATGTGAAAGATAAGACATTTTAAGCACAGACATGATGGATGGAGCATTTTTCAAGCATTACACACTTCTTTTCAAGATTAATTGATTTCATGGTACATGAAGTGCCTTTGCGGCAAAAAGAAGCTTATGCTCCCCCATGAATGCAACATAGGCTAAACATTCACAATGATATTCGGCCTTTGGCCCAAATGCAAGAAAAAGGCATCCAAGCACAATCTAAGCATAGAAAGCACATTGAGACCAAAACGTGACATGGATACACTACTACACATGAGTGGAGCACATTTCACCAAAAATTAGTCAAGATTAGCATTTATTTCAAAAAGGGCTATCTCACCACACATATATCTCAAATATTCCAAGAGCATAGCCTCACATCATCATTTCTCCATACAAATGACCAATATCTCACAAATAGCCAAAGAGACTCAAATAAGGCATATGAAAGAAGCTCATCATCCTAAAATGCAATATGATACAAATGCAACATGATATATGACAAGATGGCTATCCTACCATGGTTTATACATCAAGCAAAGCATGTATATACATCAAAGTAAAACATGGTATGATACATATGGTACAAGAAGGAAATCCCCCAAGAATCAACTAGAAAGGGCAACAAACCCCAAGTTCCCCCCGCAAGCGCACAAAAGTAGCTTGGTCGAGAGGCTTTGTGAAAATGTTGGCTAGCTGATCTTGGGTAGGGACATGACTCAACACAATGGTTCCTTTTCCACATTGTCCCTCAAGAAATGATACCTCACATCTATGTGTTTGGTTCTGGAGAGAAGCACCGGGTTTTTGGCTACGCTTATGGCACCGGTGCTATCACAAAGAAGTGGGATGCGGGTGCACTCCTCACCAAAGTCTCTCAAAGTGTATGAAATCCACAACACTGGGAACAACAACTCGCGGCAAGGCAACATACTCCGTCTCGGTGGTAGACCGAGCTACACTAGACCGCTATGCGGGAAGACCATGAGACCAACGAAGACCCAAGAAACCGGCAAGTACCGAAGTAGACTTCCTCTCGACTCGACAACCAAAGCAAAATCCGCATCGGAAAAACCATGAAGCGAAAGAGTCGAGGAGGACGAATACCAAAGGCCAAGACCGGGGGGGGACCGTAGGTACCGAAAATCCTCTTGACGGCCCGTCGATGTGATGTCCTCGGCGAAGCTCGAAAACGAGCGCACGGACACACGCCGAATCGTATGTCCGGCCTCGTCGCCATCAAGTAGAGGAGGGAGCCGATCATGCTCCCGTACTCCCGCCGGTCCACCGGTTCTCCGTCCTCGTCCGCACCCAAAGTGGCCGTACTCCCCATGGGAGTCAACATCGGCTTCACATCTTGCATCCGGAACTTCCTCGCATGTCTTTCGTGTACTTGGTCCGGTGCACAAATGTACCGTCCTTCACTTGCTTGATCCGCGGCCCGAGAAAGTACCGCAACTCGCCCATCATGCTCATCTCGAACTCCCCGCTCATCTCATCCGCAAACTTGGCAACAAGGTTATGTGACGAGCCACCAAAGACAATATCATCCACGTATATTTGAACAATCAACAAATCATTTCCATGCTTGAGGAGAAACAAGGTCCTATCCACGGTACCCATCACAAACCCTCTCGCTCAACGAGAAAACCTCTCAATCTCCCATACCAAGCACGGGGAGCCCGTTTCAACCCATACGAGCCCTTTTCAACCCGTACACCCCGTGTGGGTACGGCTCGCTCTCAAACCCGGTGTGGTCGCTTCACACACATCTCCTCCTCTATGACCCCATTCAGAAAGGCACTCTTCACATCCATCTGAAACAACTTGAACCCTTTAGCCACGGCAAAGGCTAGAAGGATCCGAATTGCCTCAAGACGGGCCATAGGAGCAAAGGTCTCCTCATAGTCGATCCCCTCCTTCTGACTAAACCCCTGAGCAACAAGTCTGGACTTGTTCCTCACAACCATCCCATTCTCTCCCTCTTTGTTCTTCCAAACCCACTTTGTTCCTATGGGATGGCAATTTGGAGGTGGTTCAACTAACTCCCACACACGGTTCCTCTCAAAGTTTTCCAACTCCTCATGCATATAATTGACCCGAGTTTGCATCGGATAAAGCATGTCCAATGTCCTTGGGCTCAAAAGTGGCAACAAAAGCAAGCATGAGCAAAATGAGAGGAATTCCCGGACCTTGACTCGTGTAGTGCGTTCATCGATGTTCCCAATGATCTTCGACAAGGGATGCACTTCTTGAATCCACCGGGGAGCCTCACGCCTCGAGACTACCTCCCCCCTCAACTTCGCCTTCTCTCGCCCGGTCCTCTTGTTGCACCGTCGTCGTCCATGAAGTAGACGGTCCACGCTCCATAGTGGTCGTAGGGGAAGTAGTGGGTACACATTCGGCTTCAAGCGCATGGTTCTCTCCATCATCATCTCCGACTTCATCCTTCTCCTCTTCAAAGAGATCCTCGACCATCTCTTCATCACCGCACATTCAAAGCCAAGAGAGGTACATGGCATTGTTTCGTCGAAGGTTACCTCGCAAGTCTCCATGATTTTGTTAGTCTCAAGGTTAAGCACCCTATAGGCTCTAGAGTGGTTAGCATATCCAAAGAAAATACCATCACTAGATCTAGCCTCAAACTTGTCGAGTTTTCCCTTCTTAAGGATAAAGCACTTGCAGCCAAAAACTCGGAAATGACTCACCTTGGGTGCCCGACCATGCATCAGCTCATAACAGGTCTTCTTCTTGAAAGCTCGCAATAAAATCCCGTGGGAAACATGACAAGCCGTATTGACCGCCTCGGCCCAATACCTCCTAGGAGTCCCGTGCTCATCGAGCATCGTCCTAGCCATCTCACAAAGAGTCCGATTTTTCCTTTCCACGACTCCATTTTGAGGGGGCACATAAGGGGTCGAATACCGATGTTCAAGACCTAGATCACGACAAAAGGCATCAAAACGAGAGTTCTTGAACTGCGAGCCATTATCCTTGCGGATAGCTCGAATAGCATTCCCATGCCTCTCGTTTTTCAACCTCACGATCGGATCTCGAACAAAACCAAATGTCTCACTCTTGTCTTCCAAGAAAAACACCCGGGCATAGCGAGAGTAATCGTCCACCACAACAAGGACATACCACTTCCCACCCACCGAGCGAACTCGAGCCGGCCCAACAAGATCCATATGCAACGGCTACGTCGGACGCTCGGTCATGACATCGGTCAGGGGTGGATGGGGAGTGGCTACCATCTTGCCATGCCTACACGGAGCACAAACCAAATCCTTCTCAAGCTTCAACCTCGGCAATCCTCGGACAAGGTCAAGACCACTCAAGCGGGAAACCAAATCAAAGCTCAAGTGTCCAACCGCCTATGCCATTTCCACAAATCGGAGGAAGGACCGGCCATCAAACAACGAGCGAGGACCCAAAGAACGAGAGAAATCGCCACGAAAATCGACCCTCGGGGATGATCATACGGACAAGATCACCTCGAGAATCAAGCAAACGAGACTCGCCGGACTTGAAACGCACCTCAAAACCCTCATCAAGCAACCGAGAAACCGAAGGCAAATTGAAGCCCAAAGACTTCACAAGCGCAACTCTCTTCAACGTTACCTTGTCACTCACATGCACGACACCCTCGGACATCACCCTTCCTCGTCCATTGTCCCCAAATGTGATGTACATCTTTTCCTTCACCGGGGTGAGGTTGGAGAACCACTTCTTTTCTCCGGTCATGTGTCGAGAACACCGGAGTCGATCAACCAAATGTCCTCCAAGCCTCCCGCTCGCAGTCAAACAAGAACGAGAATGAGCTAGCGACTCGACATCGGGGTTAGCACCGTTGGGGGGTACCCGAAAAATTCGGATAACTACCCAAACACGAGTAGAGTTCTCAATACGTTCAAGTATAAGATTAGGGCGCAAAGAGACGGTGAAGCTCTCTCGCAAGTAGCACAAGTCCCAAAAAAAGTCCGAATCGTTTACACGTGCCCTCGCGCCCCCTTTTATAGGGAAACGAAGGGACTTTTACATTCCGATAACACCCTCGGGCTCGGAGAATATTACTAATGTGAACACACACAAGAATGTCTTTTCCCCCCTTACACATTTACAAGTCCGCCACTAGTTCACACTCTAAACCCGGACTTTTTGGGACTACAACTTTGACTTTGCTTCTCCCGTGATTCGTGAATGTCTTCGCCCGAAATTCCCGAACTAGGTCTTCCACGCCTTCCCGAAATGGCTCTTGCTTCCCGGCGAGGTTCGCGCGTGTCCTTGCGCCCGAGTCCCGACGAGTCTTCATCGATTCCCGAATCGGCAAATCTCCGAAGTTCGGACCATCAACGGTTGAGATTCCGGCTTCCGCATGTTCATGACTCCGCCTCTTCACCGAACCAAGATTCCCCGAACTCGCACATTCGCGAATTCGAGACTCCGCAGTCCCGTCTTCCGAGAATCGCGAATTCCTCGCTCCCCGAAAAACATGCTTTGAGGACTTCATTAAACTCAACATTTCGAGGGTGACGGGTTTTCCGAATTCCCCAACACTAGCCCCTCGGGGAAGCGGGTTGACTCCGACGATCCGATTCCACGAACCTTTCGGAAATTTAGTAAAAAACGTCACCCTCGGAACGTCGGAGGGGACACGCGTCGCCCGGGGAGCCAAAGGCGGTTAAATCGAGGCACACTTCGCGAAACTACCCCTCCCCGGCCCTATAAATAGCGGGGTGGCGCTGTTAAAAAATCTTTTTACTGCTCTCGCGCCTTTCACGATTCTCACATTTTTCTTCCTTCGCGGGACTAGCTTTCTCCGCTAGAAAACCTTGCGAACTCCAGGCCTTGTTCGCGCTCTTCTAAGGTATTCCTTTATGTTTGCCTTGTTTCGTTAGTTCATTAAACTTTGGTGTAGTAATGTTACGGTTTTCCTAGTTTTATTTTCGAATATTTGTCTAACCTGTCCGAATGTTCGCGTTTGTTAGGTGGCTCGCATTAGAAGTACGACTAGACCCATGACTACCGAAGAGCCGATCGCCGCCGGTCTCCCACTCGACCCACCGCCGAAAGTGCAGATCGCGATGCACCGTCTGAAGATGTAGGTTCACCCGGCGGTTCCCGAAGTCGCGAAGACGGGGGAGGTTGGGTCCGACGGCGGCGAAGACGTCGGGGATGTGGACGCCGGTGTCGACGATCTCGTCATGTTGAGGACTTCTGGCCCACTGCCGCCCTCGCTCGCCTTCGGAGAGTCGAAGATCACAAGCAATATTATTCGCGAGTACGAGAAGGCCGGATTCTTCTCTCCTGGCGCTGGGCGTGCCCCGCTTGATGAAGTGACTCCTACTCCCAAGGCCGGAGAAATTGTGGTTTTTCGAGACTTCTTCATCTGCGGGCTGCGGTTCCCTTGTGACCCAATCCTGCCAGAAATTCTCGATGCATTCTCAGTGAAGATCCACCAGCTTACCCCGACGTCCTTCCTCGAAGTCTCGAAGTTTATCTGGATTCTGAAGACCTTCGGCTGCAGTCCTACCATCGACGCCTTCACCAGATTTTACGAACTGGTGATTATTCCAGAAGTTGTTAAAGGTGAAGACGGGCAGTTCTACCACAGCCAGCACGCATGCTGTACCTTCAATACACGACGCCAGAACACCCGACAAGGGATTACCCGAATCCAGATTTCTCCTTGCTGCAAGTCCAACCTTTCCGACGATTGGAAGTCTTACCGGTTTTACTTGAAAGTCAATGTGCCGAAGTCGTCATGCCCGATCACGCCCCTCGCCGCAATGAATGTAGGGAAGTACAACCGGTGGGCCCTAGGGATCCGGAATTGTGAGAGTGCTTTTCATCGGGCCAGCACAATACTTGGCGGTCGTGACATTATCGAAGAATTTGTCGCCGCGCGAATCCGGCCTATCTCGAACGGTTGGGCCCCCGCCGAACTCGTGTATTACAATGTCAAGCGGGCCGACCGAAGGTGCCTTTTCCGAAGTTCGGGATCGGGCTTTGCGAAGGCCGGAGCGCCAAGGACTTCATGGACGAAGTGAAAAAAAGAGTGAATGTTATGGTGGGCGAATATACGATGAATGAGTACAAGGCATACAAAGCTGCGGTGAAGCACAAGAAGAAAATCAACCGCATCTTTTCGGAAGTTTGTGGTGATAAATTTTTCGTTCTCGAGGACCTCGGTCCCAAGCGAAACTTCCCCGCCGTCGCCGTTGCCAGCTGCTCAGCCGCCCCTATCAACGCTCCCCGAATCAGGTCGTCGAAGCGAAACTCGTCACCTGCCACCGAGGGGGCCTCTTCGGGAGTGAAGCCTTCAAGGACCAGATCGCTTGAGTCGTCGAAGCGTAAACGAAGGACCTCCGAACCTCAAACCTCGGAAAAGCTGAACTCCGTGTCGCCGGGGCTTGCCCAGATGAGCCGCAAAAAATTGAAGAAAGCTGCGAAGAAGGTTTCTTCCACCGGAGTTCGGCGGGTCCCATCTGCCTTCGACGACGACATCCTCACGAAGACAGCTAGCCCCAAAGGTGTTTTCCTCTGGCCATTATTTAACTTTCGAGACATTTGCCCTGCTGGTTCCGAAAATGAATTCGTCGACATCGATTCCTTTTCAGATGTTGCTGCCGAAGTCCAAAAAGAGGCATCCCCTGCTGCTGTTCAGAAGTCAGTTGTTGCTGCTGAAGTTGTTGTTCACACTGAGTCCCCCGCCGCCGAGACCCCTGCTGCCGATGTCACCGCCGCCGATCAAGCCTCCTCCGACTCGCCGGGACCTTGAACGCACTATTCAAAGGGAGGGCCATTCTTCCGAAAATGTTCCTTTAGTCGAAGTTCGGGAGGTTGTCCCCGAAGACCAAGCGCCCTCTCCTTCCTTGGCCGCTTTTAACAAAAGCTTTGGTACGTCTCATCGCGGCAAACTATTGCGTGTTGGTTTCGAGACAAGTGGCGTCGGGGGCAAGGCGTCCAAGTTTTTAACTCTATGGAAATCGTCCGCCATTGTTGATGAAACAGGGGAGGAAGCGCCCGAACGACCTGAAGAGGCCGCCCAAGGCTCCGAGAGAAGGCCCCTCTCTGTCTCCGAAACCGCTCCTTCGCCTCGAGGGAAAACTTCTTCGGGTTTGAGCAAACAAGTTACCATGCAGCGGTTCTCTAAAGAAGGTTCGTCCTTCCTCACTATCTTTTCATACGTTTCCCAGTTTTTGAGTCTTAGTCTGAGACTTTCTCTTGATCTTCGCGAGAATTCAAGAATTTGTTACACCGGTATTCGCCTTCGAAGCTTGCACGATTTCATGAAGACTATGCCCTCAAGTACTCGATGCTCGGGAAGGTTGCCGTAGACCGGCTTTTCGAACGGGTGAAGATTAATGAAAAACTTTCTCGAAGTCGAAAGAGCCGGAGCGCAACTTCACCCTCGCGCAATCCACGAATCCGGGAACTCGAGAAGAAGGTGTCCGAGTGGCAGAGGCTCTGAAAAGAAGTCAAGATGAAAAGAAAATGGCCGAAGTTGCGCTCGAGGAATCGAAAAAGGATCTCGAGAAAATTCGGAAGTCTCATGAAGATGATTTGAGCGTAATCGAAAAACTTCGGCAAAAGCAAGAGCGAGAAGCGAAAATCGCTGAAGATCTTCGCATCAACAATGCCAGCCTCGCTAAGTCACTGAGCTTAAAGGATCGGAAGATCGTGGATCTTGAGAAGGGCGGCGGTAGAGCAAGGTGAAACTTCGAAGAAAAACACTTCGGAAATTTTGGGGAAGCCGAAATTGCTTTATGCGAGTACCAGAAGTCCCTGAATGAGTACGGTGTTCGTCCAGCCCCTCTCCCATATGACATTGATATCCCCGATTTCATGGATTGGCTAGAGGATGAATTTAAGGCTCTTCCCGAAGTGATCTCTGGTGCCAGCAACTTCGCCGTATCTTTTTCTGTGGAGAGTATTCTGAAGGTACTTCACGATTACGACTGTGTGGACTTGGCGAAGTTTCGCGCGAACCTTTCTCAGTTCCCAAGCGTTACCAGTGACACGATACTTCGAGAAAACCTAGACATTGTGGCTATAAAGTTGAAGTTCGCAAAGGAATTCTGGATGGTTGGCGGGGCGGATATGGCTAAGATTGTTGGACGGGCAAAGCTTGACGAGGTAATTTCTTTTTGCTCGATTTCGTGACTTATGTTCGTCGCAGGTGCTCCAATTTCTTAAGCCTTCCTTACTCTTTTCTTCCTTTCACAGCTGAGAGAAAAGGAGAACCAAGAAGGCGTCGCCGCATCTCCCGAAGGATCGACTTCCGGGGAGAGTTCGGGTGGGTCCGGTGAGGACGGCTCAGGTGGCAGCAGCAGCAGTAGCAGCAGTGATGATGGCAATGACGGTGGACAAGTCCCCGAACAAGAAGAAGATTCGCCGAAGGTGGATGTTACGAATTGAGCGACATGTCTAGACTCTTTTTTGGGTGAATTCAAGAGTGGTCGTAGATTTATGTAGATTCATCAAACTTCTCTCGAGCAATTTGTTTTGTAAATTTTAACCGCGCAGTCCCGCAAGCCGGGCTGCGCGCAGACGTGCTACCACTTCGGATTCATCGAGATGATATGTTCGTTAGTGGTGAAGCGTGGCGTCTATTCAAACGAGCACATCCTGAGCAAGATTTTTTCGATTTTTGGCTTGAGGCCTCGCTCAAATTTTCTATAGGTTGTTTTGATCTCTCTTCATTTTTCTTGCTTCGTAAAAAGAGCCGTTCTGCGTCCTCTACTTCGCGATCCACGAGAATTCCGAAGACGGAGCCCCTTAGCCCCTTAGCCGGTTCATCTGACTTCGCCTATGCTAGCGATATGGCTAACAACAACGTTTGTAAACCAGGACATGTTGTAGAACTTTCATTCTAAGTTTCGTACTGATTGTTGTAATTATCGAGGAACTATTCGGCAGTTTTTATGCGAATAAGGCAATGAATGTTTTTTCTTGAAAAAACGTCACCCTCCCCCACCTTGCCGTTTCGCATGAAAACTAGATGGCGAGTTCACGAATCTCACTATTCACGAACTTCTTTAGCGTATGTTTCGGAGAAGTCTTCGTCAGATTTTTAAAATTTCGGTACAGCCATTTTGTGCAAGTCGGCAAAATTTGTTTTTCGAATTTTGCGGACTTGCCCCAACCGAAGAACTTGCCCTGGTTGAAATTGCAACCTTCGGTTGCTTCAACCAAGATTTTTCTCGCGAACGTCCGACGAGCCCCTTGTCCTTTTCTTTTAATGATGATACTCGAAAAAATTTCCAACGATCGAACCGAATGAGAATACTTAGGCGAACCCTTAGACATTCATTTTTCCGAAATCATCATGCGAACTTTCTGGTGGGAATCCCTTCGTGGATGGGATTTTTCTAGGCCACAACTTGTTGTTGTCTCGAGCCTTTCGGTGGGAATCCCTCGATGGATAGGATTTTTCTAGGCCACAACTTGTTGTTGTCTCGAGCCTTTCGGTGGGAATCCCTCGATGGATGGGATTTTTCTAGGCCACAACTTGTTGTTGTCTCAGGCCTCTTTTTCTTTGACGGAATTCTGGCTATCGCAAAGCCTTTCTCACACACGTTTTTCTTTTTTCATGATGGGATCTCACACACGTTTTTTTCTTCTTTTACGATGGAATTTTGGCTATCAGGGAGCCTTTCTCATGAACCACTTTTTTTTCACGATGGAATTTCAGCTATCACGAAGCCATTGTCACGAGCTTTTCTTTTTTCACGATGGAATTTCGGCTATCAGGGAGCCTTTCTCACGGACCACTTCTTTTTTCACGATGGAATTTCGGCTATCAGGGAGCCTTTCTCACCGACCACTTCTTTTTTTCACGATGGAATTTCGGCTATCAGGGAGCCTTTCTCACGGACCATTTTTTTTATGATGGAATTTCGAGACACAAAATACTAAACGTGCAATTTGGGGGAAGACTCTTTTCATATATATATCGAAAGAGTATTTACATAGGATCCGCCTCGTTAAAAACCTTGCCTCTTGATTTAGAGCCCCCTTTGCAAGGAAAAGAGTACGGTCCTTCTTATTCTAGAACTACGATTAAGACATAAAACTAATTTTCTCCCGAAGTCACTTATAGACACGTGATTCGAGCTTTTATTTTCCTACAGTGTAAACTTACGAAAATTGAAAAACTGCTACCTACTATAGTTATGTACAACTAGGGTTTTCATGGATAGTACCTCTTTAGGCTATCGGCATTCCACGAATACGGCAACTGCTCGCCAGTCTGCTCCAACAGGCGAAAAGCCCCTGGCATATCTGTTTCCCTAGCTATGTAAGGCCCTTCCCATGACTCATGAAGCTTTCCTGGGTTCTCCCAATTTTTCTTTCTTTTCAGGACAAGATCACCAGTTTTGATGTCCTTCCGGACCACCTTTTTGTCTCTCCATGCCCTTGTCTCTCTCTGGTACTTCTCAATGTTTTCTGCTGCTTCGAGGATTGTCGGCTCTATCATGTCTTTCTCCACCTTCTTATCAATTTCCTCTATCTCTTTTCCTTTCAAGACTCTCATGCTTTCATTCTTGATCTCCTGCGGTGTCATAGCCTCGGTCCCGAAGAGTAGGCGAAAAGGTGTGAAACCTCGTTGCCCTTGAAACCGTGGTGTTGTGAGACCGGATCACCTTTGGAAGTTCATCCACCCACTTTCCCTTTTTCTGATCAAATAAGCATTTCTTGATTCCCGAAAAAATCAGGCCATTGGCTCTTTCAACTGCTCCATTGGACTGTGGGTGGTATACTGACGAAAATTTCGCTTGTGTACCCAGGGTTCTGCAGTATTCTTTGAAGGTGTAGCAGTCAAACTGTTTACCATTGTCAACCGTCAGTTCTCTAGGAACTCTGAACCTGCAGACTATGTTCTGCCAAAAGAATTTCTGAACTGTTGCCGCTGTGATGTTCGCGAGTGGTTTTGCTTCTATCCACTTCGTGAAATAGTCGACCGCTACAGCCGCGAATCGGCAATTACCCTGAGCTGTTGGCAATGGGCCTACTAGGTCCATGCCCCATCTTTGCAGAGGCCAGGTTGGAGGTATTAAGTGAATTGGCATTGAAGGCAGATTCTGCTGATTTCCCATCTTCTGGCATGCTTCACACTGCCGAACCAACATTTTGGCGTCGATGTTTATGGTGGGCCAATAGAATCCCTGCTTTATCGCCTTGCCAGCTAAAGCCCTGGTGCCTATGTGTGCCCCACAAAATCCACTGTGAATTTCTTTCAGTAGTTCGCGACCTTTTTCGGAGGTAATGCAGCGTAGCCAAGGTTCAGTGACTCCAGATTTGTACAATTCCCCATTTACCACTGTATAGCCCCGAGCCCTTTGCTTCAACCTTTTCTCCTCTAGTTCATCTTGTGGTTCGTAATGTCCTCTCAGGTAGGCCATTATTTCTCGCTCTCCGTCCGGAATTTCCACCATATTCACGATTTGTGTTCTTGAATCTTTGATGGAGGGTTCTCTCGATGATTTCAAAGAACACGTCCGGTGGTAGCTCTTGATTTCCGCTTTCTTTGCTTTCGCCGCTTATCCGCCTCATTGTTATCATCCCTTGGGATGTGGCTCGGATCGAATACCCTTTGAAATGTCTTTCCATTTCTCTGACTTTTTCAAGATATTTCATGAGAACTGGGTTCCTGGCCTCGCTTTCCTTCTCGATATGTTCCTGGATCACTTTCGAATCTGTTCTGATTATGAAGGTCTGCTGCCCCAAGGCTTTCATTTTTCTCAACGCCAGCAGCAGAGCTTCGTACTCCGTTGTGTTGTTCGTGGAGTGTTCATTGTTCGCGAATACGAGCCGCGCTGCATATCTTATGACCACGCCCGTCGGGGACGTTACAACGTACCGAAATTCCGACCCCCTTGTAACACCATGCTCCATCACACTGCACTACCCAAGGTTCGGGCATATTTTCCTCAAGATTCGAGTAGGTGAGGTCCGGTTCACAACAAAGTCCGCGGAACTTGTGATTTTATTGCACTTCTTCTCTCGAAATCCACCACATACTCGTAGAGTTCGGCACCCCACTTGATGATTCGGGTGGATGCTTCCCCGTTTGCGAATAGGTCACTTAACGGTTGGTTGGTGATAACTCTTATTTTGTGGCCTTCGAAGTAATGCCTTAGTTTTCTTGTTGCCATGATGACCGCATACACGATCTTCTCTAGTTCGGAATAGAAAACCTTGGAACCGGACAATGCTTCGAGGCGAAGTATACGAGGAATTTGCCCGAGCTTTCCTTCTTCTTCCTTTTCCCCGTACCAAAGACCGCGCTTACCGCCGAATTTGATGCGGACACGTACGGCGAAGCGGCGATTTTGGCTCGGGCGGACGAGTTTAGTCATGTTGGACGGGTAGTCCTTCGCTCGCGAAAGGCCTCGCTTTCCGAGGTTCGGACCACCGGAATTTCTTGGCACTTCGAGAACTTGGAAGAATGGCAAACTTCTTTTCGTTGCTGCGGGGATGAATCGTTGAGGGCGCCCACTCTCCTGTCAACTTTCGAACATCTTTTACCGAAATTGGCTCTTGCATTTTCATCGAGCTTTTATCTTGTCGGGTTCGCTTCAATGCCTTTTGTTGAAACTAGGCATCCAAGAACCTTCCCCTTGTGAATGCCGAATACACATTTTTCCGGATTTAGCTTCAAGTTTGCTGCCCTCATGTTCGCGAATGTTTCCGCTAAATCACTGATATGGTCCCTTCTCTGGACACTTTTGACGACTATGTCATCCACATATGCCAGAATGTTTCTCCGAATTTGCTGGTGTAGTACTATTGCTATCATTCTCGAAAACGTGCATCCTGCATTCTTCAGCCCCTCTGGCATTCTTACGAAACAAAACGTTCCGAAAGGAGTGATGAAGCTTGTCTTCTCTTCATCCTCTTTGCGAACTCTGATCTGATGATACCCAGAGAACATGTCAAGGAGCGAAAGCATCTCACTATTGGCTGCATCATCCACGATTTTGTCTACCCTTTCCAAGGGAAAATCGTCCTTCTTGCATGCCTTGTTCAGATCGGTGAAGTCCACACACATTCTCCATTTGCCATTTTTCTTCTTGATCGGCACGGTGTTGGCTAACACCAGACCGGATATTTGACCTCTCCGATCACTTGGGCATCTTGTAACCTCTCGAACTTCTCGCTTCCATTGCCTTGACCTTTTCGTCGGACATTTTCCGAAGTTTTTGCTTCTTGGGTGGTATCTTGTCATCCGTTTCGAGGACATGTTCGATTATGTCCCCGTCAACGCCTTGCAAATCTTTGGCCGACCATGCGAAAACATCCTTGTTTCGTTCGGGAAGCGTATGAGTTCATCATCCTCTTCGGCGCCGAGGTTCGCCCCCATTATGACCGCTGTCGGGCATGTCATCCGGATACACTCTCTTTGTCTCATCTTCTCGCGGCTATGTTATTTTTCTCTTTGTCCCGCTTCGGCTCTTCATAGGTTTCCTTCCTCTCTTCGGTGCTTTCACCGATACACATTCGTTTGACCGGGCGTGTGGCCCTTTTCTATGTTCCCGGCCTCTTGCCGATTGCCGAATACCGTGACAACCCCTTTGGGCGCGAGCATTTTCATGCATAGGAACTGTTGCCTTATGACGGCGTCGAACTTGTTCATGAAACCCCCGCCGAAGATCGCAAGATATGGGTGATATATGTCAACCACATCAAAGGTGAGGTTCTCGGTTCCGGCATCCTCAAGATCTCCGAAAGAAACCGGGAGTGATATTTTTCCAACCGGCTTGATGGGCTTCCCCTCCGAACCCCCGCAATGGGTACTCCGGTGGGTCCAACATGTGCCGGCTCGATTCATTTTCTCGAATGTTTTCAAAAACGGGATGTCCGCCGAACTTCCGTTGTCCACCAAGATTTTTCCTATGACCCATCCAAGAATGTTGACTTCGATCACCATGGCATCATTGTGAATCGCGGATTTCACCGAAATCTTCTTCGTAAAGGTGATTGGCACCTTCGCCCACTCCCGGCCGGGCCGGCCGGGCCATCATTGATGATGGTGTTCACGGATCCGAAGTAGTTGTTTCGTTGCTTCTTTGTTTCAAATTCCATAGCAGATCCACCGTGATTGGCATGATGTCCCGAACGATGGCAATGCTTTGGAGTTCCGAGGTCCCGAACTTGACCGAGGCCTTGATGAGCTTTCCGGGAGGGGGTGGCAAGATTTCCCAAATGGGCCGCGGCCGCCGGATCGACCGTATCGCTTGCCACCGAGGGAAGAATTGCTGTGAAGGCTGCCATGCCGATTGCGATTGTGGAAATTGCCGAACCGGTACGAACTTGACCGCGGAGTCACGAATCGCGGCCGCCGAAGTTCGGCCGAACCGGGTTGGCATCGAGGATGCGATGCTCATCGCGTGCTTTCTCCTGTTGGATTCGTGCCATGTTCTTCTTTGTCTCCGGGCATCCTTCGGTCCGTGGCCTCTTCCATGATATTGGCGGGTAGAAGTGTGGATCTCTTGGGTTGTGGTTCGGGAGGCTTGGGGTTCCTCTTCCTCTCCCCCTTCCCCCTCGACCGAATCCTCCCCCGGCACTTGGCCTCGCTTTCTTGTTGTTCCGAGGATTTCCAACACCGTTTACATTTCGTGGATGCCGGGGTGGTGCTCTCCGAGTCATATCTCTACCGCCCTGTCTTGCCTCGTTTCGTTCGGCTACTCTCTTGTGGTGGTCATCATCGGACGAATGTAATCCTCCAACTCCCGAAATAGTTCTTCAACTGTCTCGGACTTCTTTCTTGTGAGGTGGGAAGCCGTTGGCCCCGGTGTGAGACCTTTGATCGGTGCCTTGATCATTGTCTTGTCATCCGCGTCGGGGATCCGAGATCTCTCGTTGCATGAATCTTCTCACGAAGTTTCGCAATGGTTCCCCGTCCTTCTCGCTTGCGGTTGTACGGATCCGAGGCTTCGGGCCGTTGTGTCATGGAACATCCGAAATGCTTGCATGAACTTTGTTTTGAGATCTACCCGGCTATAGATCGAGTGTGGAGGCACCAAGTGAGTACCAATTCGACCGGTCCTTCGCAAGCTATGATGAAGGATTTGGCGAGTGCAACATCATCTCCTCCTGCCGAATTCACAGCTGACTCGTATCTCATGAGAAATTGCCTGGAGTTTCCGAAACCGTTGTACTTGGGAAGAGAGACTGGTTTGAACTTCGGCGGCCAAGGTGCTGTTTGCAGCCCTATTGATAGTGGTGATTTAGAATCCACGAAGTGTGAGACTCCGTTTCCCGCGAAGAAGTTTTCCTTCGGGGGATTCTCTTGCGGGCGCGGGGTTGTCTTTGCGGTGTTTCTTGCCACAGGGAGCTGTTCTCTTGCTCTTTCATTTCGTCGATTTCTCTCTGTATTGCTTGTATCTGTTCCTTTGCTTTGTTCAGCTGCTCTAGCTTTTCAGAGATTTTCCTCTTCGCCTGCAACTGAGCCGCGAACTTTTCTTTGTCTTTCTTAAATTTCGTTGTATCTTTTGGTGGACCATGGCTAGCTCTCTGTCTATGGAATCATCATCAGCATCAACATTCTCGTGCTCTTGCTGTTCAGTAGGTTGTTCTTGGATGTGAGCTGTTTTTTCTCGCTCTTGCCTTCATGAGGGCTTCGAGCTTCTCTCTTCGCCGCTTTGGTCCGTTACGTTCGAGGATTCAGGAACAAACGAATTTTCGTTCCCCTGGGTGAGATGGCGATCTTCCTGGTTGGCACCGCACTTTGGAGCGTCTTCTTTGACTTCTTCGAGGTGGCATCGTGAGTTTCTTTTCGGCTGGAACACGGTGGGCGCCAATGTTGGGGGGTACCCGAAAAATTCGGATAACTACCCAAACACGAGTAGAGTTCTCAATACGTTCAAGTATAAGATTAGGGCGCAAAGAGACGGTGAAGCTCTCTGCAAGTAGCACAAGTCCCAAAAAAGTCCGAATCGTTTACACGTGCCCTCGCGCCCCCTTTTATAGGGAGACGAAGGGACTTTTACATTCCGATAACACCCTCGGGCTCGGAGAATATTCCTAATGTGAACACACACAAGAATGTCTTTCCCCCCTTACACATTTACAAGTCTGCCACTAGTTCACACTCTAAACCCGGACTTTTTGGGACTACAACTTTGACTTTGCTTCTCCCGTGATTCGTGAATGTCTTCGCCCGAAATTCCTGAACTAGGTCTTCCATGACTTCCCGAAATGGCTCTTGCTTCCCAGCAGGTTCGCGCGTGTCCTTGCGCCTGAGTCCCGAACAGAGTCTTCATCAGATTCCCGAATCGGCAAATCTCCGAAGTTCGGACCATCAACAGTTGAGATTCCGGGCTTCCGCATGTTCATGACTCCGCCTCTTCACCGAACCAAGATTCCCGAACTCTGCACATTCGCGAATTCGAGACCCCGCAGGTCCCAGTCTTCCGAGAATCGCGAATTCCCTGCTCCTGAAAAACATGCTTTGAGGACTTCATTAAACTCAACGTTTCGAGGGTGACGGGTTTTCCTGAATTCCCCAACTAGCACAAAGAAAGTTAAACCAGTGTCGAGCCATCTGCTCAAAAGAGGGGTTAGCAAACATCATTCCCTTGCCACCAAACTTCCCATGTCCCATGGGAGGAGTACGAGCACCACGAGGGGGAAAGCGTGGTCCGTAGTTCCTCTGGAACCCAAAGCTGCGATCATCTCCCCTAAACCCGTATTGAGGACGAGTAGGGGGACGTCCAGCAAAACCACCACGAGCCCGACCAAACCTCTCACCAAAGACGCACACCATCATCTCTCCTCTCAAACCTCGCACCACCACCTCTCCGTGGGAACACTCGCCAACACTCCTCACACTTCCCACACCCCGTGTAAGTGGCACTCTAGGCTCGGGAATACCATGAGACCGGCGATACTGTCCTAGTTTGCTTGCTCCCTAGCAAGCCTCTCATCCCTCTTCCTCTTGTAGCAAAACTCGCAAGATGCCTCTCCTTACCACAATACTCACACCTAAAGGGGATGGGTTTTGGTTTTGGCTCTGGCTTCTCTCTAGGCTTCTCACCCTTCTCACTCACAAACCTTACCGGTTTCTGGAAGTCATTTGTCTTAGGTGGGAATTTGGGTGGATCTTGGGTTGTGTCAAGCTTGTTGCAAAGGTGGTTGGGCTTTGGTGTGAAAGAGTTCTTGGGTGCTTTTGGAAGTGGGACTTGGATGTCTCCGATCACCTCAAACTCGGGGTTAGACTCAACACACTTCTCATACACACTCTCCCCACTGTTCTCTCCCACTTTCTCACCCAACTTCTCAAAACCCAAACCACGACCATCAGCTCTCTTGAACTCCTCAATCATGATTTTCAATTGAGGTTCCCGCCTGTACAACCAACCCAACACCTTCCTCAAATAGTCATTCTCCTCATAGATGACATCCAAACGGGAAGTAAGTTCAAGATTGCGCAAAGTAACTTCATCACGGATAGTGCATGCATTGACAACAGGAGATTTCAAAGAAGCTTCCAAAGAGCTAATAGTAGAACGAGCATCAACAAGTTTTGCATGCATAGTAGGACATGATTTACAAGCACCAAACAAAGTAGGTCTAGCCTTAAGTTCATCATACTCAGTCCTAAGGGCATCTAGTTTAGCCAAAGTGGAAGCATTCTTCTCATTAAGCAACTTGATCTCATTCAACCATGCATCACACTCAAGACATTCAACATCATCGAAGTAGTAGGAGCAAGTTTCAAAGAATCATTCTCAAGTTTCAATTCAAGCAATTTGGACTCTAACTCTCCTACTTTCTCACTAGCATTCTCAAGTTGAGCCCTAAGATCTTTCCTCATCTTTTTGGCATCTCTTAGCACACTATCACGGTTGTCAATCAAGCCATTCAACCTAGTGATCTCAGCAAGCAAAGAGTCGGGGTCACGATTTACCTCATCCTCCGAGTCGGAGTCGTTGTCTTCCTTGTCGCTCTTCTTGCTGCTCGAGCTATGGGCCATGCCACAAAAGCCTTCAAGCGCCATACGACTCAACCCACCGAGGTTCGGCTTGCACTCTTCTTGCCCTTGCGCCTCCCGGCGTCTTCATCTTCGGGCCGCTTGAGCTTGACCGCTCGTCGCTTGAGCTTGAGTCGACGTCGCTCGCACCGGCCACCATCGCTCTTGCCTTGTTCTTCTTGTAGCCGCTCTTGCTCGTCGCCGCTTGTCCTTGTCCTTGCTCTTGGACTTGTTGAAGTGCTTGCCCTTGGAGGAGTACTTGTCTTCACGCCTCGGGTGCGCCTTGTACTCGTTCATCTTGTAATTGTTCTCCTCCGCTTCGGGCACTCGGCGATGAAGTGGCCACGCTTGCCACACTTGTAGCACGTCCCTGAGCTCCGCCTTGCATTCCTCCGACTCTCGTGTAGTCGATCAAACCTCCTTGAGAGCAAGGCCGGCTCCTCCTCGCCCGACACATCAAACTCCTCATCCGGAATGGACATAAGAGAAGACAAGGAAAAGCGTTGACGACGAAAGGGTTAGATTTGCCCTTTGATCCGCCCACAAGAGCAAGACTATGGTCAGTCGAGCCCTCATGCTTGGATTGCAACTTCCTGTCAACCTCGGCCGACATGAGCTTAGAAAAGAGGTCATCCAACTCAATAGTCAAATACCGCCGGACTCCTTGATGGCCTCAACCTTAGCACCCCAAACATTTGGGTCCAAGACATGCAAGAGCTTCAAAGCCTGATCATGCTCGGTGTAAGGAAAATCCTCAACATTAGCTTTCATATTGTTTACGATGGCGGTGAACCTCTGAAACATCGCATCAATGTCCTCACCGGGAAGTGGAGTGAAGTTCTCATATTGCATCCGGTAAGAGACAAAGAGGCGAGCCTTCACATGGTTTATCACCACCATGAGCAACCAACAACTTCTCCCAAATTTGCCAAGCAAGATTCAAATGGCGAACACGCTCAAACTCGGGATCACACAAGCTCCGACCAAGTGATCAACGGCTTTTGCATTAGCCTCATACTTGGCCTTAGCACCGGCATCGGTCACCATAAGAGTATGGATGTTGACCAGGAATAGCATAGGTCTTGTCAAGCACAATGAAATCCAACGACTTCCCACGAAGAAAGATCATCATACGAGCCGCCCACTTGTGGTAACCCTTGCCATCGAAGTGCGGCGGACTGCCCCGCTCAACGTACGCCATCTTAGGATTCGAGACTTGTCAAAGTCGCAAAGAATCCGGCACCAAGCTCGATACCAATTCAAGGATCGGATGGCGACTAGGGGGGGGGGAGTGAATAGGAGCCGTAAAAATTCTTCCCAAAGAACCCGGCCTATGCCCTAGTCAAATCCCGGTCACACACAAGCGATGGATCGAATCACACACCAATCACCAAGACAACGAGGTTATGGATCAACCTCTAGCCTTAGGAACGATTCCTTGAAGCACACGCGGAAGCACGAGAAAGGAAGGGAGGAATCGAACCAAGAAGCAAAGCTCACGGGCTGCGGCGGACCATCCGGCCGGGGAGGGGAGGACCGTCCGGCCCGATGCCGCGACCGTCCGCGCCAACCCCGCGGACCGTCCGGCCCTACGCCGCGGACCGTCCGTTAAATCACACGGAGAACCAACAGAAGCACACCACGAACCACGGACCGTCCGCGGGGAGCACGCGGACCGTCCGCCGGGCACCCGCGGACCGTCCGCCCTCTCCGCGGACCGTCCGAAACTCCGTCCAACCGAAACTCAAAATCGCGAAGGATTGAAACGAAAGGTGAGCAAGAACACGAAGAACACGGGACGAACACGAGCGGCGCGGACCGTCCGCCGGGGAGGGCGCGGACCGTCCGCGAGGCTCGGACGAGCGAAAAAACGCCCGACCTCGAAAGTCAACTCCCCCAAATCATCATCGGATTTCCCAAACGGTTGAAGAGTTTGTGGAGACAAGGGTTTGGGGACTTGAAAAGCATCACACAAGGATGCTATAGCCCAAAAAACTTGCCTCCTAACTCCCTAAATCACCGGGAATCGCGAATCCTTTGAGCACCACCAAAAGCTAGAGCACCGAACGAAAATCCTCGAATCGAAGTGGTTTCCGGCGTTTGAGGGCACAAGATCAATCACAAAGATGCACGAAACATCTATCCATGTTTCCCTCAAAGAAATCCGGGGAGAAACCCACTCAAATCCGCAGAATCACACCGAGAACAAAGGCATGAAAACAAGCACAAAAAGGCCACGAAAAACACAACTCCGAATCTTTTATACAAACCAGGAAAGATTCACAAGGTCTAGCATGCCGCCCTAGCATCCATCCCTCTCAACAAATCTCTCATGAAGCTCTCATGCTAGCCTAGAGAAAATGGAAGAAAAATAGCTACGAAAAATGAGAAATGGGAGGGAGGAAATGAAACCCTAAGTCGCGGAGAGGGAGAGTCACTCACACACCCTCATGGCTTATATATCGGGTCCCGCCGGAGTGGTAAATGACTCGACTACCCCTAACTTAACTACGGTGATACAACCCACGCGGGGGCATTTAGGTAATGTTTGTGGGTCTTGCCATCGGACGGCCACGCCTTTGCCGCACCCCGCGTCCTCTCGACGCAAGCCATGCGATCTCGCCGCGTGTCCTCCGCCTCGAAGCTTCCCGACACGCCCGGATCCCGTCTCCGTCGTGTTGGGCCCTCGGACTTGGTTTTGAGGCCGAAACCAAAAAACCGTCCTCCGATGGTTTTGTGGGCAAACCACCAAACCCCGCGTGCTCGGTCCGACCTCCCGCCAAACCACTTTGACTCGACCGCCACCGTGCACCGCTCGATTATCCATGACTTCGTCTTGCTCGTGTCACCACCATGTGGCCCGCACCCGTCCCGCCGTCCACCGGGTCCCTCGAACCGAGCCTACTTGTCTCTCCATCTCCCGGAGGCCCCTCAAGGTTGAAGACCTTTCGCGCCCGTTCTTCACCCGCAACAACACAAACTAGGCCGCGCCCTACACCTCGCGCACTAAGCCAAGAGTCGGTCAAACACCCGTTGTCAATCACTCATCACCGAGGAGTGGTCATCCATCGACCACCGGGACTCTCCTGGTCCTCGGTAGGTCCGTACGCTTGCGGATCGTAGGTGGATATGTCTTTTATCCGTCAACAAGCCCCTTTTTCCGGCGCCGTTGCGGGGGAGCAAGCTAGTTTACATCGTTTGGTTTGCTTCTAACTTTCTTTTATACTTAGTTTGTCTTTTGTTTGCTAATATCTAACACATATTACCTAGAAAACCACTTTGTTTTGTTTTTGTTTTCGTTTTTGTTTTGTTGTCTAGATGGTTTTTGTCAATCACCCCATGGAAGAACTAGAGATATCACTAAGGGATTACGCTAGTCCTCGATGTGAAGACATAAAAGTACAAGAGTCGGATTCGAAGCTTGAGCGACCAAGTATGAAATCAAATCCAAGATCATCGACATGGTGGTGGTAACCCCGTTTGAAGGGATGGTTACGGAGAACCCATATAGACACATAAGGCATTTCACGACGCTACGCAACACGGTGCGTCAAGAAGGAGTTCCCGATGAATGGTTCAAATCGGTGGCGGACACGGGATTTTCAAATTGGGTGTACATGATGAGTTGAAATATTATACCATAGAAAAAGTCATGGAAACAAAGGATATAATAACGAATCAATAATAGTTCCTTAATTCACACATCATCACACAATATTTATTATCTAACTAATAATCACAACTATTTTTTTTCCATTCTTTTTCTAGGCTTGTTCTTCACAAAATTTATTGCCGAAAGTTCTCTTTCAATAACATTTGCAATTGCAACTAGTAGCAGTAGATTCAATTTATGAGATTGCGGACATATGAGTGTATGATATCCCTCTTTGCTTCAACCGCCAATGCTAAAAGCTCGGTAATATTCACTTCTCTACACCTTCTCTTCCCTACACGTATTAGTGATGAATCCATTGCATCAAACATGAAACGGGGCTACTCGTCAAAAAGATACGGGAACAATTTATGTTAGCAAAAGGCAATGGAACAAATGAATCAATCTCTTAAACGTGTGCAAAACCAATTTGGCGCGCGGTCGCTTGGAGCGACCGCGCCGCCCGTCCCGCGTGCCCCCGTGTGGGCTTTTTTCATTTTCTTTTTTTCTAGGTTTCTTTCTTCAACAATTTTTCTTGCACATAGTTACATGTACAACTCACCCTTATGGAAAAAGTTATGCACACAACTTGACGTTTACGGTAAAAAATAATACGTACAACTTGTCATTAGAGTAAAAATATACGCACAAGTTATTCTTCAATTAGTTGTGCATACAAGTTGTACGCACAAGTTTTGCGCAAATCAAACTTATGCTTAAAAATTATCCGACAAAATTTATAAGTCAAAGTTACGCACCAAAGTTTATATAAGTTATGATATTCCAAAAATAGAAACTCACGGAGAAGAAAAAACTTTCCGAGAAAAGAAAAGTTTGGGAGGGAGAGGAACTAGTAGCTAGGAACCTCCCTAGCGACCGGCCGCTAATTAGCGATTCCGTAAAAACACGAGGACCAATGATAGCTGCGTGCACGTAGTAATTGTGTGCATGCTCACTTTGGTGTGGGAACCGAGCAAGGCAAGCCGCTAGCAATCCGGCACCTAGCGGGCCAACCCAACAAGAGAAGATGAGAGGCCGAGTAGTTAGAACCTAGAAGGAGCATTTGAAGTGGGTCGTTTAGCTTATATGAGTTCAAATATATACAAACTAACCCAAAATAAGTATATGTATATATGTACTCCAAGCAAGTTTTGTGAAAAAATTATTGGGTGTACATTTGTACACCCATGTCCACATGCTAGGACCGCCCTGGTTCAAATGGAATCTCTTTCCCTACTCACTTGCTGGTGAAGCGAAGACATGGTACTCATTTGCGTCCTTTGAAGTTGAAGGCAATTGGAACAAGTTAACAAAGAAGTTTTGCGAGAAGTTCTTTCCAATTGGCAAAGTTCAACATCTAAGGAGGCAAGTGATCACTTTCATGCAAGGAGAAGAGGAAGGGATAGACCAAGCTTGGAATAGGTTTAACGAGTTGATCGAACAAGGACCAAGACTCAGCTTCTCCGGTGACGTACTCTTGCATACATTTTTCTTTTCCCTAACCCCTAGTTGCATGCAACATGTCCAAATGTGTGCAGGTGGGGATCTCATGGAGAAAACACTCACGGAAGCCGCTCAACTTCTACAAAAAATTAGTAAAGCGGCGGCCATGCGAAGAGATTGGGAAACAAGACTTGCGGGAGAGCTGGATTACAATTTTAGGATGAAGGAGTGTGCTGAAACTTCTAAAGAGGCAACCCCAGAAGTCACAAAAGAGGAGCCAATCCCGGAAAAGCTTGAAGAAGAGCACATCAGGTCAAGAACTACCCCGAGCATTGACTTTGTCGAATCAAATGAAACAAATAAGAGAAGCATGTCAAGCACGAAGCCATTAAGGGAGTTCGAACACATGGATTGGGTTCCGATCGATTACGGAGAAGTATTCGAGAAGGGAAGACTGTTCCCTAACCAAAAGGGGGTGGCAAGAGCGTTGGAAATGGATTTCCCACCAGAAAAGAAAGTGGAAGATTCGTACGAAAGTGACCTTTTATCTTCGAATATTCATCCAAATTTGGAGTTTGGTTGTTCTTGATAAAATCTCTAGTCAACTTCTTCTTGAAATTCTGAAATTGAGTTGGCATCTTCGCTAGAGTCCAACCTTTAACAAGGTTTGCGTCGACGCCTTTGTTGACACTCTCTAGCGTCGCACCAGGTTTATATCCCCGGCAACAGTGCAAGAAAGCTTGTTGGTATATTATATTATCATAGATAAATCCGCAAATGCATGGATACTGATGTAGCTTTCACCCGGGAGTATTTCAAGGTATCGATTTCCTCGGGGAACGAGAAGTACTCTAGTCCCTAGCTGATTCATCTGGGGGAAGTGCGGATAAAGGGATGATGACAAAGTGAAGAGAGATGAATGATAGGAGGGTGGAGAGGGCACTTGATGTGGGAACTTTGGGTCTCTAACTAATCAAGCGATTAATATATTACTTGCACTAGTCTTGATCGGGGGATGCACACTCCGACTACGGAAAGGGATGAGAAGGGAGCTGTTATGTACACCACTCTTATGATGCCTACAGGACTAGCTAGTCTCACGTGGTGGAATACAGAGGCTGGACGGGGCTGTCACTACCTGCCGGCTACCACAAGCAGTCCGTGGGGATAGGTGTATTTCTAGGTAACCTCAAGTCTAGGCACCGCGCCTACACTATTGATCACTACTTCACTCAGCGCTCAAGCAAAGCAATCACTCAAAGTAGGATAAACTTACTATGATATGAATGAGAAATGATAAGACAAAGACAAGAAATAAATAATGCTTAATTAATCAGAGGAGACCAGAGTTACCGAATAAGACATGAATGTAGCTACTAGAAGAGAAGCTGCATCCGCCGAGGCGCGAGCTAGAGGAGGGGCCGACACTCTGGCTCCTCCCGGAAACTCTCACCCCAACTCTCTCCCTATTTTCTAACTATAGTAGTGGCAGCGGTTTGCTTCTTCAAATCTCTTCTCTTGTGTGTCTTAGAGTGAGGAGAGGGGTCTTTATTTATAGGGGAGGAAACTTGGAGTGCGTTTGCGACCCTGGCCGCGGCCGGCCTGGCTAGCCCAACTAGTCCAGGCCCGGGTAGGCCTGCCCCTGGGCGGCCACCTCCAGTTGTTTGCGTTGTTGCATTCCAGCAGCTCGGCTGAGGTGAGCCCATATTTGCGGCCCAGTACTTAGCCAGGCTCATAGCCCAACCGCCACCAACTTCCCAGACGACATCGTTTTTGGCAGGGTGGCTCTTGTTAGCCTGGCCGAACATGAATACACACACAAATGCAAATAGACATCATACAACATCATTTACATCATATAGGATGAGTAATGCTTCAAATTACACAGAAATTACACATGGACATCATACAACATAATTTACATCATATAATCATAAAAATTCATTATCAACAAAGAATCCTACAAAAAGGTTTGCCTCAGATAATTTATCTTTCACATATGACCTTGATCTGGAGAAAAAGGAACAAAATTAGGAAAAAAATGGTTTCATCAGTACCATGGACACATCAAACCCATGTAGCCCAGGGTTGAAAACATGGGCATGGATGAGTTTGATGTTTTGATGAGAGCAATGAAGAAGCAGAGCCACATCACCATATTCTTCACAAAGTCAAGGTCACCATATATGGTATCATTATAGGAAAATTGATAGAAATAACAAGAAACAGAAAGTTAATCAAGGGCATCATATTAGTTAGAGGTAACAAGAATCATCATAGGCAACCATGCAGTATGACAAAAAGGCCTTAGATAAGTTTGCATTTCATTTGAACTTGAACTTGGAGCTTAAGGATAGAAAGTAGCAACAAAGAGGATGTCATGGCAGGCATGGAACCAAGCGACACATCCATCCCAGCCATGACAGATTGCCACGGAATGGATGTGTCACAAGGTTTGATGACAGACATGAATAATAGAACAGGAAATAAACATCTTCATAGGCAAAACAAAACAGATGACCAACAGCTCCAGTCCCTCATAGTTCAAGTTCATCAATTCATTGAGCAAACATGATAATCATCACAAGTAGTTAGGTAGATAGTAAACATTGGCCTCAACTTGTCTATTGTGGTGGATTTGTTCATTTCAATCATTGGTGGATGCCTTGCAAACAAGAAATAAAGCAAATAGAAAACAACATTGGAGATCAAGACACCTCAACATTGCAAATGAAACACATGATAACTTGCAAACAAAGAAAAAAGGCATCCACCTCATGTATGTTGTTGCATCATAGGCCATAAAACCCACTCGTACCACCTCATGTATAAGAAGAAACAGAAAGAGAGCAATCCAAGCATTTATAATGTCTTAAACAGCAAACAAAAGTTGCCAACAGAGGCAACAATAAGTTTTTACAACAAGTTGTTCAGCCCAACAGGTAAGGGCTCACACAAATGGTGCCTAATAATTTAAGCCAACCTCCCAGCCCAAAAAACCAAAAGTCATGCGTCACTACATCAACCTACATGCACAAAAGCTATACAGTTAACTAGTAGCAGCTGCTGTCAAAAGAGAAGGTTGGTGAGGGGAGTGGAGGAAATATACATCTCAACACTCAACCCCATCTTGGTAAGCAAGGGCCAACTACATGAAGTAGTTCTTGGCTAAGAAGGTCCTCAGCCAAATGGTCCTATGGGCATCACTCATGTTCACAAAGCCCCTACCTTGGGCCTTGTTATCAAATAGGAAAGTGTAAGCCACAATCAGGGCCTCCTCAGAAAACCTAGGCCTCCCCATGACAGCAAGGTACAGAGCTGCATCAACATGGGTAGGGCCAGTCTCCCTGAGAGCATTGGCAACATTGCTGACAGCATCAGACATGTTGGTGAGCATGATAATCTCATCCTCAGTGAAAGTTCATCTCTTCCTTTTTCCAGCAGCAGATGAGGAGGGATGATCTGTGGCCTTGCTACACTCAGCTGGTATAGAGGGGGCTTTGTTAGTAGGGGTAGGGGCTACAGGAGTTCCCTCAACTTTCCCAACAGTGTTGTCATCTAGGTTCTGCCCTAAAGCTTCCCCAGACCCAAGTGCCAACCTCCTAGTGGATAGAGCATTGCAAAATATGCCCCCATCTCAGTGTAGAACCTAACTGGGGTGTTGAGGAACTCAGCATCTTTAGGATGGTCCTGCAGTTAGGTTCATAGTAAGGTTTAGGCAAGTGGACAGACTAGGTATGAAGTAAAGAAAGTATATGCAATTGGCTACCTTGATGTGCCCAAGGTAGTGGTCATTGTCAAGCATGATGGCATCGGTGTGCTCATCCCAAAGTGCAGCACTAAGGTCCTTGAGTTTGATCACCTTCTGCCATTTCTGCCTCCATTTCCTAAGGTGGTTGTACACTTGAGTTGGGGTGACAATCTCCCCACACCATTTTTTAAGGGCTTTGGCCACTAGGTTCACATCCTTGTCCTTGAATACCTTGTCAGGCCTACTACCATCACTCACCATAGCAGCCATCCTCCTAAGAACAAAGCCACTACTATTGTTTGTCCACCTCATAGCCCTACCAGCACCAGCAGCAGCAACAGGAGCTGCTACTACCTCAACATCAGCAATAGGATCAAGCACTACAGGAGCAGCACCAGTGCCACCTGCAATAGGAGCAGCACCATTGCTAGCTACAATAGGAGCACTAGTAGTCCCACCACTAATCATCTCCCCAAAGCACAACCTCAGCAGACACAAACCCTTCACTAACAACTGGGACAAAAGCCATAGTAGTACTGGTGTGCACGAATAAGAGTATAAAACAGTCAAAATTGGAATAGAAGAACAAGTAGCATATGACATAAATAAGAAATGAACATCAAATACTTAGTGAAGAGAACACCAAATTGAATAAACATGAGTGGTCTCAGAATTGTCCAACAAATACTTACATCATAAGAAATAAGCATGAGTTCCATAGCAGGATCAAATAAACATGGTCTCAAACCCTATTGTTTCTCCTCCCTGCCCACATTGCCTCACAGATGGCATCCCTCTTTGCAGCCATGTCAATGGAGCCCACATCAAGATGTGCACATGGCAATTCAAGTGGTTGTGGTGGTGCACCAGTGAAATCAGCCTCATTGGCACTACTTCATCCATGCCAAAGCCTAGGATCCAGTTGTGTAAAATTGCACAAGCTACAACCAACTTAACTTGTGTTCTGTATTTGTGGAAGGGCTTGTTGTCCAAGATCCTAAACCTCAGCTTCAGTGCACCTATAGCCCTCTCCATAGTCACTCTTAGTGAAGAGTGCCTTAGGTTGAAGAGCTCCCTGGCATTGTCGGGTCTGTTCCTGGGACCATATTCAGATAAATGGTACCTCACTCCCCTGTAGGGTGGTAGGAAGTCGAGCTTGCATGCATACCCAACATCTACCAAGTAGAATTTACCTACAATTGGACATGTACTATGAGTGTGTGTGGCGTTGGCTAGTGAATAGACCAAATAAGTTTGTGTTTGTGCAATTACCTTCAGGCAGTGTGAACCCATCACCCCTCTCAATTGCATCTACCAAGATAGTTGCATCATGGGTAGAACCCTCCCAGCCAGCAAGCACATAGGTGAATAGAAGGTCACAATTCACAGCAACCATGGCATTTTGGGTAGGGTCCTTTTTCCTACCCCTGAAAACTTGTTGGATGTGCCTTGGCACCCTAGCCAAGAAATGTGTCCCATCTATGAAGCCAATGCAGTCCTAAAATAAATTTGTAAGTTATTTGGCCCTGTGCTATTTCAAATTAGGAATTCAAGGTACACAATTACCTTTAAATATAGATTCCACCTGGGGCTTCCAAGGATCTTTGGGTGAGTGGATGTGCTAGGTGGTTTTATCAATTCACTCCTAAGCTCACCAATGGCATACAAAACCTGGTGAAAGTGCTTGTGCACAATTTGGATGGACCTCCTGAAAGACTGATGCGCAACTCTAAATCTTTGGTTGTGCCCTACAACATGCATGAACATGGCCACCTGCTCCTCCACAGACACCCCCTCCCTGTCACTCACCAAGCCCCTCTCCCTAAAAGTTTTGACCAACTCAAAAAAGGGAGCTCTTTTCATTCTAATCGTGGATATACAATCTGTGTTAGTGGAGTGATAAATCATTTTTAGTGTCCTTTGTCTATGCTGCTCATTCTCATCCCTAATCAGTGCAAGTGCAACTGGGTCAGGCAGGGGTGTATCAGGTTCAGGGCTCTTTCTTTTGAGTCTAGTGGATACAAAGGAAACCATCACAATAGTCAGACCAGCAGCCTGCCTATGAAGAATGTCACGGCTCATCGAGGGATCCATCTACAACCATGCGAAATACAAACAACAATATAGTTCATCAGACCCTGCTAGGCATCAACATGCTTATATGATAAATCAATAAAGGAAAAAGCACGACCGCATCATGTATTGATGCCTCCCAGTGCTACAAAGGGACCACATCATCGACCAAATATCATAACAAATGGACATCATCATCGACCACACCATAATAAACAACATCAACTACCAAACCCTAACACATGACAAATCTAGGCAAAATACGAGAGGGGGAGGGGACGGTTGTCCATTTCACCTTGTCGTCGAGGCAGTACCGACGGAGAGGAAAAAGAACTGGGAAGAGGCAGCAGATCTGGAAGTAGAGGAAGAAGACGGGAACAAAGAAGAGGATGAACACCACTGCCAGCAACTCCCACCAGCAGCCGGTGTAGGAAGAAGAACGGAGGTCGTCGTCGTAGGCGCCACCGCGCAGAGGAGCTCACCGCACAGCCCTCAGGAAGGAGGAAGAAGATGACCAGCGTGAGGAGAGGAAGGAGAAGAGCCAAGGGGGGCGGGCAGGGGCCACGGCCCCCTATCATGGTGGTAAAACTTTGAAACCCCGTGTCTAGATGCTCTAAGAGTCGGTTTTACACCGTCCATCCAGATATAAATTGCGTTGAGTAGCTTCCATCACCGTTTATTTACTTCAGCTGCAACCTCTAGAACTTATAGATGAGACCTACTACTCCTAACATGCATACTCCAACTAGCAAGCTATAGCCTATAGTTAGCATTTTTTGAGCGACAGAACAAGTCGGTCTTGGCTTTGCATTACCACCGACCATCTTTGCTAGCTTCGATCCACAACTTGCTAGCCGATTCCGTATGTTATTTGCCTTCTACTTGCAACCGCGGGAAGCTTTGGTAATACTACGATATAGAAGATAAATATCAATGATGCCTACTCACCGGCCCCCCTTACTCGAAATTCCTGGTTCCGCCATTGCCGGGCCGGTCGTGCCTGCAGCACAGCGCGTGGTCCCAGGGTTGTTGGGCCCGCTGGTGGACCTGTGCATCATGAGGTGGGGTGCTGACGTCGTGATGACGTCAACATCCCATAATCTATTGGGCATGTAATATCTTCTGCACCCGCACTCCAAATTAGACCAATAATGTATCGATTTTGATTGTCTCGACGAGCCCATCGCAATGGTGCACTCCAAATTGGCATTTGAGGTTGTTTGTGTTAATGATATATTTTATGCCATAATTGCTCATATTTACCTGCAACCAAATATACAACAAAACTTGTGGAATTTGTTAGATTAAAGCCCTATAGCTATGTTGCATACTTTCATGGAGTAACTTTTATCAATAGTTGACATTCGAAAATAAGGACTTAACGACCGTCAACAGCCTTCAGGAAGTGTGAAGTGTTTTAGCATATCATTCCCCAGTTGGTCTTTTACCAAGTCTGGAACCATGTATGGATTACTTGGTTTTCCCTTCCATTCTCTATACTTGATGGGCACATTGTCCCTTACAATGGCCCCGCATTGAGACACGAACTTGCCCTTGATTTTTGGAGCACAAGGCTGGCCAAGCTCTGACACCTCCGTGATACGATACATCTCATCGCCGACGATTAGTTGTGTACGACCTCTCTTGGACTTTTTTGTCATCGATCCAGAAGCCTACAAGTACCATGCATATTAGATATTTATTTATGTATAAGAAATGGGGTTATCGAATTAATACTAATGAACTTAATGCATGATATGTATACCTTGATGGAACCTTCTGCATTAGCATCCTCAAGGTCCTCATTTTTTTCTGAGTCGGCGACTATGTCTTCCTCATTATTTGCAAAGTCATCGGCGCTGACGCCTCCTTCACCAATCATATTTAGAATAATGTCCTCGTCCGCGTAGGTTGCAAAGGCATTTGCACCGCGAGCAATAATGCCCTCTATAATCCTTTCATCGTTGCCTCTGTTATCAATCTAGAATAAATAATAATTTTCTATGAAATGACAAAAAATTATTAGAATATACAAGAATTTCTATCTATTTCTGGAATAAATAAGAATAAACACTAATTTTGTATGAATCGACACGAATTTATGAAAATATATAATATTTTTTTCTATTTCTAAAATCAACAAGAATTAACAGTAATTTTCTATGAAATGACACGAATTTATGAGAATATACAATAATTTCTATTTATTTATAGAATCCATCTAGAATAAACAGTAATTTTGTATGAATCGACACGAATTTATGAGAATATACAATAATTTTTCTATTTCTAGAATCAAGAAGAATAAACAGTAATTTTCTATGAATCAACACGAATTTATGAGAATATACAATAATTTCTATTTATTTCTACAATCCATCTAGAATAAACAGTAATTTTCTATGAATCGATCGAATTTATGAGAACATACAATAATTGTTTTCTATTTCTAGAATCAACAAGAATAAACAGTTGTTTTGTATGAATGGACACAAATTTATGAGAATATACAATAGTTTCTATGTATTTCTAGTATCCATCTAGAATAAACAGTAATTTCCATGAATCGATACGAATTTATGAGAATATACAATATTTTTTCTATTTCTAGAATCAACAAGAATAAACAGTAATTTTCTATGAATAGACATGAATTGATGAGCATATACAATAATTTCTATTTATTTCTAGAATCGGTGGTGTCGCCTACCGCAGTCAGCGAGGAGCCGGGGAGAGAAGTCGGCGGGATCTTGGGGTGCGTCGAGGGAGGCGGTGGGGAGCTAGGGCGAGACGGCGACGGGATCCGGGTGCGTTGAGGGAGGCAGTGGGGAGCCGGGAAGAGATGGTGGTTGGTGATGCTAGGGAGAAACATATTTAATTAGAATTATTATACACATATTTAGTACAATTTTATACATAAATTTAATCTTCAAATGAAATTAAAAATTGTTGATGGAAACAATTAATTTGTTTGCGTCAGCGAGTCCTAATTAAAATTTGGGGTCAGCCGGGCAGGGCCGGTGTACGACGGCGGGGGGAGGGCGCGCCCCTACCGGCGTTGGGGAGGACGACCGTGAGGCTGAGGGCAGAGGCAGTAGGACAAGGCGACGGAGTGGGACAGACAATGTTGATGCGCGGGCGGAGGCGACGACGCACGGAGCCGGCCGGGTGGCAAGGCGTGAGGCGCGCGCGGCGGCGGCGGAGCCCGGAGGTCGGGGAGGACGACGCGGAGGAGTATGGGGAGGAGGCCGATGCAAGGAGGAGCCCCGGAGGCCGAGGCGCGGGTCGGGGTGGAAGCCGCTCGCATTTCGAGGGCCGACGGCGGCGGACCGGCGGCATGTCGGGGGGCGACGGTGTTGGCGGGTCGGTGGATGGCGGATTGCGGGAGGGCCGGCGGGGGCGGAGAATACCGAGGGGCGAGAGGACGGGGGCGGCGCGGAAGTCGGCGGTCGGGGAGGATGACGACGACAGAGGAGGAGGAGGACACATCAAGGACAATGGTGGCGGATCGGGGATGAAAAAGTGGTCAAGTGCTAGGGGGTCGCTGCTTTTTTATATAGACACCCCTTTAGTCTCGGGTCGTGTAACGACTCGTGACAAAAGGGGGGCCTTTTGTCACGGTTGGTGAGACGACCCGGGACTAAAGGGCGATTTCACGCGGGAGCCCCCAAAAGGGAAGATTTCCCTCTTTAGTCTCGGGTGGTGTTACAACCCGAGACAAAAGGCCCCCCTTTTGTCTCAGGTCGTAACATCACCCGGGACTAAAGGGATATTTTGCGCGGGACTATAATTCTTTTCCCATGTTCACTCCTCATTTTCTCATTCTTTTTCTTTGCAACATTTTTAAAAATGGTAAGTTTAATATTTGAACCATGCAAAATTATATTTCGTTAAGTGTTAACAACCATAACTTTCCTATATAAAAAATTTTAATAGTTGAAATAATTACTTTCTTTTCGGACTCGACAATATTGTCTCCTAAGTCATAAGAAAAATGCTCAACTAATTCAGAAAAATCTCAAACTTTGTGGTTACTTATCACATGGCATCGGAAAGGTTTTAACAAGTTTTAGTTAAAATACATAAAGGAATACACTCATACAGCATTACACAAATGATTTGAACATTAATCATTACAGTACAATATTGAAGTTCCGTTTCTTGAGGAAAGTTCCTTGTCATGGTCGTGACATAAGTACGGTGTCTCTTCATTTCCAAGCGGTATGCTTGGGTCAACTTCGACAGTGAATGTAGGCATGCCATCGAACTGATCATAGTCATCTGATTTGTCAGTTCTATCCTCGGCTCCCACGATTACTCTTTTACCTGGAAGAACAATGTGTCGCTTTGGCTCTTGTGGTCCTTCTTCGGGATTCTTATTCTTCGGTTTGCTAGTCATATCCTTGACATAGAAAACTTGATGCACATTTTTGGCAAAAACGAATGGTTCAGCATTCAAACCAATCTTGGTCAGGTCCACTATTGTCATTCCATATTGGTCTTTCCTTATGCCACCTCCAGTTAGTTTTATCCATTGGAAAAGAAACAGAGGGATGTTAATTGGACCATACTCAAGCTCCCATATCTCTTATATGACACCATAATACGAGTTCTTGTTTTTGTTGTTGTCCATGGCGTCTATACGGACACCACTATTTTGGTGTGTGGTTTTCCGATCATGGTCTCTTTTGTAAAAAGTATAACCATTTATATCGTAATAAGCTTGGAATGTCACAATTGTGCTACAAGGTCCACTGGCTAACAAAGTGAGTTGTGAGTGAATCGTGGAATCACCAATAACTTGTTCACTCAACCATGAGGGGAAATTTTCCAAGTGATGGTGTGTAACCCATGCTTCGATTTTGGTTGGATTTTTTGAATAAATAATCTGCTTGTGTTTCTCAATATACGGAGTCACCAAGGGTGATTGTTGCAGAACAGCATGGTGTGCTTTATTGAACAAATCAATATCATTGCTCAAACATGCTTTCCTTCCAATGGTGCCCTTTCCTCTAGTAGCCTCCCCTCGTGTCGTGATACTGGAACCCTAATCGAGTCAATTGAGTCGACAAAATCCTCACAAAACTCAATGACCTCCTTAGTTACATATCCTTTGGTGATGCTTTCTTCCGGATGTGCGCGGTTAAGAACATATTTCTTGAGGACTGACATGAACCTCTCAAAAGGCCACATGTTGTGCAGGAATACTGGTCCAAGAATAGTAATCTCTTTCACAAGGTGCACCAGGAGGTGAGTCATAATATCGAAGAATGAAGGTGGAAATGCCAACTCAAAGCTGACAAGACATTGCAGAACATCATTCTGTAGCTTCACTAGGTTCCTTAGATCGATTGCCTTTTGTGAAATTGCATTTGAGAAATGCACAAAGCTTTACGAGCGCTAATCGTACTTTCTCTGGTAGAACACCCCTCAACACAACTGGAAGTAACTGTGTCATCAACATGTGGCAGTCGTGGGCCTTTAGATTTGTGAACTTTTTATCTTTCATATTTATTATCCCTTTTATAATTGATGAGTAGCCAGATGGAACCTTCATACTATTTAGGCAATCAAACATGATGTCCTTCTCTTCCTTGCTCAGGGTGTAACTAGCAGGACCTAAGTAATCTTGTTCTTCCTCCTCAACCTCTTCAGGATCTGCTTCTTCATCAACCTTTATCGGAGGTGCTTCTTTCCTATGGATATTTTTCAGGTCCCGCCGTGCTTCCAATGTATCCTTAGAGTTACCGTAACAACCCAAGAAGCCTAGGACATTCATACAAAGATTCTTCATCAAGTGCATCATGTCAATAGCATTTCGGATCTCAAGAATTTCCCACTAAGGTAACTCCCAAAATATAGATTTCTTCTTCCACATTGGTGCACGCCTGTTAGCATCATGTGGAATAGGTTTACTACGGTCACCCTTTCCAAAGACAACCCTTAGATCCTTTACCATCTCAAATATCTCCTCTCCTTTAAAATTGGGGGGCTTTGCACGATGCTCAGCCTTTCCTTTCCAACGCATACCTTTCTTCCTTAAGGGATGCTTCTCAGGAAGAAAGCGATGGTGACCCATATACACAACTTTCATACAATTTTTTAGATGAATACCATCTATTTTATGTAAACAGTGGGTGCATGCCTGATATCCCTTGTTTGAGTGCCCAGATAGGTTACTTAAAGCAGGCCAATCGTTGATGGTAATGAATAACAATGCTCGTAGGCTGAAGTTCTCTTGCTTATTCTCATCCCACACTCGTACACCTTCTTTCTTCCATAGCAGTAATAGTTCATTAACCAATGGTCTTAGATACACATCAATGTCATTGCTAGGTTGTTTTGGACCTTGGATTAGCACCAACATCATAATGCACTTTCTCTTCATGCACATCCAACCAGGAAGGTTGAACATGCATAGTGACACAAACCAATTGCTATGACCACTGCTAAACTCACCAAATTTATTGAAATCATCTGTGCTTAAACCAAATCTTATGTTTCTTGCTTCCCCAGCAAAATCTTTGTATTTTCTATCAATCTTTCTTCATTGAGACCCATCTATCGGATGTCTTAGCAAGTGGTTTTGCTTACGATCGCTTTTGTGCCATGTCATCAACTTAGCATTTTCTTTTTTCCTAAACAAACGCTCCAAACATAGTATTATAAGAAAGTACCACATAACCTGCACCGGTACTTTTGTCATCTTGGAAGGTGTTCCCTCGAGAGCACCAGGATCATCATCTCTCCGGATCTTATAACGTAGCGCTTTGCACACAGAACAAGATTCCAAATTCTCTTGTTCCTTGCCTCGATATAGGATGCATTCATTAGGGCAATCATGGATCTTCTGAACCTCCAACCCCAGAGGGCACACTATCTGTTTCGCTTCATATGTTGTGACGGTAATTCATTGTTCTCGGAAGCTTGTCCTTCACAATTTTTAGCATCCCCTCAAATGCTTTATCAGACACACCATATTTTGCCTTCCATTGCAACATTTCAACTGTAGTACAAAGCTTTTTGTGACCCTGTTTGCAATCTGGGTACAATAGTTTTTCTATGATCTTCTATCATGTGACGCAACTTTGCCTTTTCATTATCATTTTCACAATCCCTTTGTGCATCTTTTAGAAATTGACCAAGATCATTAACATGGTCGTCTTCTGGTATCTCTTCTTCATCAGCATCTTCCATTAAAGTATCGCAAAAGCTTGCCCCACGGCCCAGTCAGGAATGTTATTATCGTCCTACTCATCTTCGTTCTCTTCCATCACAACCCCTCTTTCACCGTGCCTGGTCCAAAGCACATAGTTCGCCATGCACTAGTAGGGATGTTGTCATCAATGACGTTACATTAACGTCATTGAAGACACCAGAATGGTCACAATTAGTCTTTTGTGATGATTTTGTGACAATTTTGTTTTGGTCACTATGGTGGCGTCACATTTGTTCATCGGTGACGAATTTGGTTTTTCCGTCATAGAAGTGTCTCCAATCTGTGACGAATTTTGTGTCGTCATGGATTTAAATTCATTCTACGACAAACATTTTTGCTCATAGGTTATACCCTGTTTTCGTCATAATTTCACGTCCGCCTGGCTAACTGACGTCGTCGTTAACACCGTTAGTGATTTTGTGACGATCCTTTTTCGTCATAATCTCCCGTCAACGGCGTTTGCATCTGACGTGGCGCTGACGTCAGCAATGACATGGCAGCTGACATGGTGTTGACGTCATCAATGACGTGGCAGCTGAAGTCATCGTTTTGGAATCGTCATAGAAGACAAGTTTATGTCGTCACAGAAAGTTATTTGCCATCGTCACCTTTTGATATAAAATGGTCACAGATTTACCATTACTTTGGTCACAAAAATAACGTCAATTCATCACAGTTTAGAAATTATATTCTCACAGGTACAGGATCACAATGGTCACAGAATTGCAGATAATAATTTAATTTGAATTTACAAATGATATATAATGACCACACAAATCCATATACGATTGGAAATAGTGTTCAAGTGGCATACAACTGATTAGACACCAGTACACATAGCATCACATAGTTTGTTGAAACAGTACCAAATATAATTAAAAGTTGCTGACACGACCTAGTTACTAAGTAGCGAAGTGAACATGCAGTTCAAAGCACAAGCGTGCGGCGGCTATGTTCATGTCGATGAAGAAGCATTTCCCGGGAGGGACAAGAGCTTCTTGATGAGCAAATTGGTCTCGGCCATCTCCTTGGTGTTCTGCTCTGTACTCAGATGCTTTCATATTTTGACGTGGTTTACACTGCAGAACAATAGCCAAAGACAACAATATCTCAATAAGTGGTCTAAAAAAGAAGAGCAATTGCAGGCACCAACAGACAACCAGTTACTAAGCAAATGACAAGTCGATATACATAATCAAGACTTAAGTGACATGCAGAAAAATGGACACACATCATGTGTTGACGGTTTACTAGCATGTGTTCAACATGAAGCTAAACTATGTTTCAATAATGCATCACGTATCAACTGCTACATGTTAGATAAGCACACTCAGTCAGAGGGGAGATGCATACCATGAGTGTGATTTACTCGAGAGCTCCTATAGATCCACGTGACTTGCAAACCTGCAACAAGAAGATAGTTCCAGAGCTCGGGTTCAGGAACAAGATCATATCCAAGTATACATGCAGCAAATTTTGCTCGAGTTCCATTGGCACTATTAATTCCAGCAATCAGACGAAATGACATGCAACATATTTTGCTCAAGTTCCATTAACAGATAAACAAGAAAATTGTATGTGACAACTCAATCGCTGGTTCACATTTATCATTTATCAGAAGCAGGATGCAAGCTACACCATGCAATCATTGTGTGCAGAGTTCCTGGTGACCAAAGAGCTAACACATGCATATATATCAAGCTCATATAATTACATTGCAGTGGCCGTAGAACATAATAGCTAGCATGTAAGTGAAACTGACGAGCTAAGCTTATTAAACAGTGCAACACTGAAATACATCAACCACTTTCCATGTATAAACAAAGGAGCGGACTAGCAAAAGTTGAGAATAAACAATAAGTGTGCTCTATTCTATGAAAGGGACTGTAGAAGGACTAGCTGGTGTCATCCATGATCTATCTCGCTTTAAGATATGTAGTTATCAGAACTTGAGCCTGAAATAGCTGTAGGTAGGATAGGAGTGGGGTATGCCAAATATGCAAAGAAATACCACCCTTAGAATATGTCGAGGACTGGTGTTTCTCTTCTCTCTGCACCTTCCAAGTCCCAAATACAGAAGAATAATCTTGTGCCCAACCCAAAGAACTAAACTGAAATTTCCTTGAGCAGTGAGCACATGGATTTTTTTAGCATGCAGTTGCACGATTTCTGCCTCACAAAGATAACTCTGTTATCATCCTTCAGCATACTTTATACCTCTAGTTATCACTCCCAATCTTTTGGACAGTCATGCTATAATTGTAAGCTTTTAAAATTTATTTACTACTATACTGTTATGCTCCCCCAACCCATTAAATTATTCATTAAATTATTGGTTGGTTTCTGACAAGTACAATTTCTTTTTTATCAGTGAGCAGGATGACTATGAAGTTTTCAGGAAAGTTGGCAGAGGAAAATACAGTGAAGTCTTTTAGGGCATCAATGTTAACAACAATGAGAAATGCATCATTAATATCCTCTAGCCTATGAAGAAAAAGAAGGTAGACCTGAATCCTATTATTTGTTCGTTATAGTTATCCCCTGAACCTACTTACCAATACCAGGTTACTGTTTTCATTACACACCTGTTTAGGTTTCGATGGCCCTTTATTGAGATTTTAACCTACACCTCACATGCTGGTGCAGATCAAAAGAGAGGCCATTGTTAAATGGTGCTAATACTGGAACTGGATGGTTCAGACCTGTATAACAGCACTCAATGTGATTCTGAACTTGTATAAGTGCTACAAGGAGAACATGCCTAATTTGTTCAGACCTAAGGCTATAATTTGTGAGTAAATGTGTGACTACTACTATTGGACATGGTTATTTGGCCTCATGACTACTGCCATTGGACATGTGTGATTTGTCTACAACTATGCATCACCAGCAAGATAGGGTATCAGTCACAACAAAGTAGATCGAATTTCTTTTTTGTTATATCAAATATACAAAGAAAAGAGCAAACAAGATTAAAACCTACCCTAAGAAGGAAAAAGATCACTATCTAGCAGTATGATATCGGGCAAAGAAAAAGAAAATAAAATCAGAAAACAGTGCATTCTCCAGCGTTTTAAAGCAATCCAAAGTAATTGGAGAGAAGCGATCCAAAGTAACGTGAGAAACCCACTTTCTACAAGCTTATCTCCAAATCCACCTCTTTTTCAAATAAATTGACACTATAAGGTGACAATGCATGCCTCATTGCAGTTTCAAAATTAAATCGATGACAATTCACACCCTTGTACATTCTGCGAGGAATCGATGACCCAAAGCATGTGTCCTAGTGTCTAATTCAGAAAACCAAAGTAAATAATCAACTAGGAAACTACGAGATTATGCGGATGTCTCACCACATATCATTATGGTAGGGAGAGGGGTGGGATCTACACTTTGATGATGCTCATCATGGCTGCCTCGTGACTGAAGGAGCCAACGGTGAGTTCCGGCCATGGTGATGCGGGAGGCCGAGGCAACTTCCAACGGCGGCGACCCGATCCGGGAGGGGGCAAGTGGCTTCGACGGCGGCGACCCGATCCGGGAGGCCGGGGCAGCTTCTGACGATGGCGACCTCGATCCGGTGGATGTGCGAGAAGCAAGAACGGATCCGGGGGAGAGCGGAGGCGGCCGGGCGGACAAACGGGTGGAGAGCGGAGGCCGGGAGGAGGACGTGCAGAAATCTGCGAGAGCGGGAGGAGGACGGGGCGACGGCCGACGGGAGGAGAGCCGCCGGGGTTCGACCTGAGGGTCACCGTGGGTCAACGGGGGAGGTGGCGGTGGGGAGGGAGAGAGATGCAAGGGGAAAGGAGGGTAGGGTTCGGGTGGGGTGGGTGGACGACGCGGTGGAATGGCGAGAGCTGCAATGGATGAAACGTTCGGGTCGAACCGGTGGAAAGAATATAATGGAATTTCTGCATGCTTCAAACATATTTTCTATTTTCTATCATTTAACGGAATTTACGCATGCTTACCAAACATATTTTCAAGTTGACCTATATATAATAATAATAACAATAATAATAATATATTAATAATAATATCTAAATTTGTTCAAAATATTCTCCAAATTGACATGGAACCATATTTCAAGCATATAATGATGCTATAAAAAATTCAGATGGTTTTAATAAAATGATATTATAGATGTTCACAAATAGTAACATCTCTCACATAGTTTCTTATAACTATACTCAAACCTTTGAAGTTTGAACACTGCACAATATTGTTGAAGTCATATGCACCTCAAATTTGGTCACAATCTTATTTTGGTCTTAGTATGATAAAATATGAAGTTACACTACCACTTATTGTGCAAAAAAGTTGTTTTTCTATTTTTTTTAAATACCTAAATAACACACCCTTTGAAACAACTCAAACATTAGTTACCTTAAATACCATTAATACATTTTTCACATGACTCATATGACATATAAGTTTTAATCTAGGAGTTTCAAGAATTTTCCAGTAGATTTGCTATTTTTCACGATATAAATGAATTTCTGCATGTTTACCGAAATAATTCCAAATTTACTTATATGTACCTCTAATAAAATATAAAAAAAATAAAAAAACTATATTTAGGCACCTATGATCTATTCTAGCCCACATATAGGAGATTGATGAAAAGTTCAATTGACTTATATGGACAACTCAAACTTCTATTAGTCAACCTATTATAAAATAATGATAATAATACATAAATATTCTCTAGAAATTCAAAAAATGGTTATAGAAACATTTTATGGACGTACAAGCTTGACAAAAAAGTTTTATAAGATTTTGTGAAAATTGGAGTGTACATTATTCAAAAATTATATAAAGGTGTGTGACATTGTTTCATACAACTCAACTTAAACTTTGAAGTTTCAAACAACTAAAGTCTTGTATAGCTCATGTACACTTAAAAATTCATATACAATCTCACATTTTCCCTTATATCAACATTTGTGGGTTTTCATTGGCACTTGCTGTGCAAAAAAGTTGATTTGCTATTTTTAAATACCTAATTAGGACACCTTTATGAAGTAACTAGAAAAGTAATTATCTTATATACCCTAAACACATTTTTCACATGTAAAAAGAACACATTTAAGTTGTCTTTTGAAGTTTCAAGATTTTTTGAACATATTTGCTTTTTTCTATCATTTAATTCAATTTCTGCGTGCTTACCGAAAGTAATTCCAAGTTGACCTATGTGTACCTCCAATAAGATTGGAAAAATTTCCAAAAATCATATTTACCCTTCTATGTTCCATTCTAGGCTATATTTTGGAGATTGATGAGAAATGCAATTTGAGTTCAAACAACATTCAAACTTTTATGTCAAAAGTACAACATAATAATCAAAATAATATTTAAATTTTGTCAAAAAATTCTACAAATTGGCATAACAACATGTTTTTGCTTCACAATCTTGCCATAAAAATTTTAAATGCTTTCAAGGAAGTGACAACATACACTTCTCACAAACGGGTACATCCGTGACATAGTTTCTAATAACTCAACAAAACTTTGAGATTTGAGTGGTGATTTACATTTTCAAAGTCGTATGCATCTCAAACTTGGTTACAACCTTATGTTTATCATAACATTAGAAAATATGAAGTTATGTTAGCATTTGCTATGCCAAAATATGTTTTATTTATTATCTTTCACTACAAGAAAAGAAGTTGTATAAAAAAGGTAAATGAATTAGTAACTAATATGCAAACGAACGAAATTACATGAAAGATCATGATTTTACAAAAAAAAAAACAGAAAAAAATCAATAAATTTGGAGTTAATATGTAAAACCCCGGATTTTCTTAGAAAATCCGAATCCCTGTACCATCGCGATAGTCCCTGGATCAGCGGCTATCGCGTACAGAACGTCTCACAGATAGATACACAAAGCCATACATCGCATCACATAATGATAAGAGTACATTAATTTATTACAAGTCCATTATGGAGTACATCAATACAAGCTTTTGGCACGCCCGGTGGGACAAACGGACCGAATTAATTCAAGATGCACGAGATTGCGGACCTTATGGACGTCGACACGGAGGATCTTTCTCGGAGCGGCGGCGGCGGCTCCGGGACGTCGTAGATCAATTTCGGCGAAGTGCCGCTTGTCATTTAAGAAGAACGAAGCGGCGTCCCATACCTAAAGAACGAGATGCCTAGAGTGCGCTACGGGAGAAGTCGATGCTACGTCTCGGCGGGGAAAAGGAGGAATGCGCACGGGTGTTCCAAGAGTCGGCGGATTACATGCTCACCAAGCACAACAAGGCCTTCCTCGGGTCGCTCCGGCGGATGATGGTGGCCATCTTTGGCCCGGGCATGGAGCAAGCGTTCGGGAAGGCGCCCTTCCGAGAGGAGCACCGTAGAGCCGGGTGAATCAAGCTCTCGGCCGCCGCTACGGAGCCGGCCACGGCGGCCTCCTCCTCGGAGCGCGGAAGCCAAGCATTCCAACCTCCTCGCGCAGGCGGCGGGGGGCGCCGGTTCGGCCCCCGTTGCAAGCTTCGGGGAAGTCAACCAATCCTGCCGCCACCACGGAGCAAGCACGGGTCGGCCCGTGCACGCGGCCGAATCCGTGCCGGCCTACGTACGGAGACCTAGCGTTCGGCTCGTGCGGGGCCCCACTTGACCCCGGTCGGAGAATTGCTCCGTCGACCAGCGGCTCCCGAGAAGAATTTGTACGGCGGCGGTTATCATGAAGTGGGAAATTACGGAGCGTTCGACGCCTTCCCGCACCGCGGGGTACGCGCCGGTGCGGGCGCGCAAGAAGATGACGCCCTAGCGCGCAAGATGGCCGAATTGATGCGAGAATCGGTTCGGCCTCAAGCCAAAGATGCGAGGGCCCCGCTTATAGGCCGCCGTTCCCGAGTGGTACTATAACGTGCTCTTGCCGCCGAGGGTGAAGCCGCCGACGGAATTCACAAAGTTCTCGGGGCGAGGACGAGACAAGCACGGTCGAGCACATCGCCGTTACCTCCTTGGGGAATGCTCGGCCGAGGAGATGTTTAGGGTTCGCTACTTCCCCGCCTCACCGACGGGTCCAGCTTTCCAGTGGTTCTCGTCCCGCCTCCCGAATCGGTGGCCGGATGGAAGGATTTGGAGCGTAAATTCCACGCTCATTATTTCAGCGGCGGCTACGAAAAGAAGCCGATTGATCTCGCCACTGCGAAGCAAAGGCACGGCGAAACACCGGCCGGAGTTTCTTAGAAGATTCGGGGAAGTCAAAGGCATGTGCTTCTCGGCCGAACTTGCCGGACGATCGGTGGGCGATATGGCCGTCGCCGGGATGTTCCGGCCGTGCGCGAGAAGCTATTTGGGATGGAGTTTGAGAACCTGGGCCGGTTTGTCACAAAAGTTATCCGTGATGAGCAATCGGGCATATGGCCTCAAGAAGGACCCCAAATTTGGCAAGCGACACGACGTCGGCGACATCTACAACCGAGTTCTTGGACAAGGCTGATTTGTTCGAGGATTCGATGACGAAGTGGACGTAGGCTGCGGCGGAGATCATGTGGGGTAAAGAGCCCTTGACAATGAATCGGCGTTGGGTCAAGCGGACCAAAGGGACTTACGACTTTGACATCACAAAGGGCGATAAGTTGTTTGAGCTCTTGGTGAAAGAAGGCCGAATTAAGCCGCCCGAGGGGCATTCTATGCTTCGGCTTTGATGGAGTTAAGACGAAACGTTACCGTGGCTTCCATGACGGGGATTCACACTCCATCAATGATTGCGGGGTCTTCGGGATGAGGATCCGAGAAGGCTATCCGGGAGGGACACCTCAAGTTCGATAACAAGATGAAGCTAGATGGCCACCCCTTTCCTCAGAACATGCTCGGCTTTTCTGTCAATGCGATAACAGCCGAAGAGAAGGGGAAGGTCAAGGTCCTGACCTCAGCCAGGTCCAAGCAAGGTGGAGCAGTAGACCCGGAGCGCCAGGTGACCCTGGAGCAAGTACAAGGCGACGCCCCCCGCGTTCTCAAGAGCCACATCGAGATTGGGGAATCATCCAGGCCTAAGCCCAAAGTGACGTCGCGCATTCTCCTCAACAAATGGCAGCGCCAGATAGAGAAAGAGCGCTACCAGAAGCGTCGTCACGAGGAGGAGCGAGCGCGAGGCCGAAGAGGAAGCGCGCGGGAAGGGACCAAGAGCAAGACACGCGCGAGCGAGCGCGCGCACGCGGGGATGCGCCTTCTTCGGACACTGGCTGGAATGAGGGCCTAAAGTTGCCCACATTGAGGAAGCGTCCCGAATGCGGCGACGGATATGTTGAGTACGGGCGGAAGCGCAATCGCCGATCCGTCCATGAGAGACTTGGAAGGATTCACCCGAATGGGGATCGGCGTCAAAAAATTGAAGTCATCGATCATCCCGGGAAGCGCCAAGCCGATCTCGGGTGGGCGATCGGGGAAGAGGATGAAGATGTCCACGTCCGGCGAGAAAGGGCAATGGTGCCCACCGGCCCGAGGAGGAGCCGAAGAGGCGGGTCCGGCGCTTGAGGAACCGCGAGATGAAACAAGCCGGGATCCGGACGAGGCGAAGTGGCGCCCCAAGGACCGGCCGGAGGGATCGAAGCGTTCGGCTCCTACATGCATGGTATACTTCCCGCCGAACGAGTTCATGGCTCCTGCTAACCGGGTTATGCGGGGAGGAAGCTTCCTTTGATGACGAGCGGCCCGAGGGGGTGATGGCACAAGCGGTGCCGGCCAAGCGGGGCCATCTTCGACAAGCCGGCCAAGAATCGCCATATGAGGCCGCCGTACTTGAGGGGGGTACGTCAATGGCAAGCCATTGACCAAGATGTTCGTCGACGGTGGAGCGGCGGTCAACGTAATGCCGTGCACCACCTTCGGGAAGCTTGGCATGGGCCCGAGCGATTTGACACCTACAAGCATCATCTTGAACGACTTCGCGGGAACCCCTCGGACACCAAAGGATGCGCTCACGTGGACTTGATGATCGGGTCCAAGACGTTACTCACCACCTTCTTTGTCATCGAAGGCAAAGGAGCCTACGGACTTCTTTGCTTGGGCGGGGCCCGGATTCATGCTAAGCCGCTGCGTCCCATCCATCATGCATCAACGGCTCATCCGGTGGGTGGATGATGAGATTGAGGTCGTCCGGAGCGAGACGACTCCGTGAGCGTAGCCAACATGGAACCGGCCTTGCGGGAGTACCAAGGCATCGATTGCTTCTCGGGGAAGGAGCGGGGAGAAGGTCTGTTGAACTGTCGGCGGTGACCAACGGCCGATTCAAGCGGTCGGCTCTTATAGTAATTTTTAATGGAGAACCCCGTGGATGGCACCGATGGCAAATTAGGGCGAGGATTCATGTCGGCCGATAAGGCGGAAGAAATTGATATTGGAAGCGGTGATAAGCCAAGGCCGACGTTCATCGGTGCAAATTTGCGGCCCGGACTTCGGGGGGGAACTTAATTGAACTTCTCAAAGAATATAAGGATTGCTTCGCACGGGATTACTCGGAGATGCCCGGATTGGATCGTTCCATCGTCGAGCATCGGTTGCCAATCGAGCCTGGTTTCAAACCATATAAGCAACCACCCGGAAGATCTACAAGGATGAAGTATTGGCCGATGTGAAGAAGGAAATCGAAAGATTACTTGACGCAAACTTCGTTCGGCCGTGCAGATATGCGGAGTGGATTTCTAACATCGTCCCTGTGTACAAGAAGAATGGAAAAATGAGGGTTTGCATAGACTTCAGGGACCTAAACAGAGCTACTCCCATGGATGGATACCCGATGCCTATTGCCGATTTGTTGATTGACGCCTTTCGCTTGGACACAAGGTGATTAGTTTCATGGATGGCAACGCGGGATACAATCGGATCTTTATGGCAATAGAAGACATATCAAAGACGGCCTTCGGATGTCCTGGTCATATAGGCCTATTTGAATGGATAGTCATGACATTTGGGTTGAAAAATGCGGTGCAACCTATCAATGGGCCATGAATTACATTTTTCATGGGTTGATCGGCAAAAGCGTGGAAATCTACATTGATGACGTGGTAATCAAGTCCTTAAGTCATGACACCCATCCGGAAGATGTGAAGAAGACCTTGGAGTGCACCGGAAACACGGTTTGAAGATGAATCCAAACAAGTGCGCTTTTGGGGTATCGGTGGAGAGTTCTTGGGGTTTTTGGTCCACGAAGGGGGAATCGAAGTTGGCAAAAAGAGCATGAAAGCCATTGATGAAGTCGTTCCTCCAACCAACCTCAAGGAATTGCAATCAACTTGCTCGGCAAGATCAACTTCGTGAGAAGATTCATCTCAAATTTATCACGAAGGTGTTGCCATTCTCTCCGTTCTTTGAAGCTAAAGAAAGATCGAGAAATTCACATGGGGCGACGAACAACAAAAGGCTTTTGATGAGATCAAGCGGTACATGAAGGAACCGCCGGTCTTTGGTTCCTCCTCGGCTAAACAAGCCTTTCAAGTTGTACGTGGCGGCCGATACCCAAACCATTGGATCGGCCCTTATTCAAGAATTCGAAGGAAAAGAGCGGGTAGTAGCTTACCTTAGCCGAAAATTACTTGATCCTGAAACCAGGTATTCGGCTATAGAGAAACTGTGTCTTTGCGTGTACTACTCGTGTACAAAGTTTCGGCATTGTTTGTTGAATGCCGAATGCACTGTATACTCAAGGTTTGATGTGATAAAACATATGTTATCTATGCCAATTTTGAATGGTCGGATTGGCAAATGGATTTTAGCTTTATCAGAATTCGAGTTGAAGTTCGAATCGGCAAAAGCCATCAAAGGTCAGGTCATTGCCGATTTTATTACTGAACATCGTGACCCTTCAATTGATCTGCTTGAAATTACCCCTTGGGCTTTATTTTTTGATGGGTCATCGTGTGGCAAAGGTGGGGGAGTAGGGATCCTACTAATTTCGCCCGAGAGGTGAGATGTTTGAATTCGCCATTCCTATACAACCCACTTTGTCACAAATAACAGTGAGTACGAAGCACTACTTCGAGGGCTTCAATATTTGAGAGAAGCCGGGGCCGTTTCGGTTGAGATCTATGGAGATTCGAGCGGTAATCAAGCAATTGAACGGCCAATACGAGTGCGGGAGCGAAGCGCCGAGGAGTTACTACGAAGAGTGCGAGAGAAATCTTGAAGAGCTTTCCATTGGTAACCCTACAGGCACATTCCTAGAGAGCATAACGAGGAAGCAAACGGCCGGCTCGGAGCGCCTGCGGTTATAAAGAGAGTCAAGAAGCGTTTTTGCGGAGGTGTTTGCACTAGGGGCGGGTCTCGCGAGAAGGTGATTGGAGGAAAGAAATCATTGATTACTTGAAAGATCCATCCCGAAAAGTCTCTAGGAAACTCGGTACAAGGCAATTAAGTTCGTTCTTCCGGATGATAATTTATTCTATAAATCATTAGATGGGGTATTGCTACGATGCACGGGTCCGAGAAGAAGCCAAGAACATGATGAGCGAGGTGCACGATGGGATATGTGGAGCGCACCAATCGGCCTATCGGATGAAATGGGTTATTAGGCAAGTCTGGATGCTTTTGGCCGACGATATTAGAGGACTGCTTTGAGTATTACAAGGGGTGTCAAGATTGCCAGAGGTTCGGGAATATTCAAAGAGTCCCTGCATCAGCATTGAATCCCATCATCAAGCCATGGCCATTCAGGGGCTGGGGTATAGACTTGATTGGCCAAATTAATCCGCCGTCTAGCAAGGGGCATAAGTTCGTGCTTTTGGCTACGGATTACTTTACCAAATGGGTCGAGGCAATCCCACCGAAGAAGGTGACGTCGAGAGAACATGATCGAATTCATCGGGGAACACATCATCTATCAATTTGGGATCCCTCGGACGATTACCACCGACCGGGGGGCACAATTCGTGTCATTGGAGTTCGGAGATTTTGCCGAAAGCATGAAAATCAAATTGTTTAATTCTTCTCCATATTATGCCCAAGCTAATGGTCAAGCGAGAGGCTTCTAATAAGATCATGATCAAGCCGATACGGAAGAAAATCGATCGAAGCCAAGGAGGTGGCATTCGGTACTCGGTGAAGCGCCGTGGGCTTACCGAATGGCCCCCCATGGAGCTACAAAGACCTCTCCTTACGAGTTGGTTTACGGGCATCATGCAATCATGCCTTGGGAGATACAATCGAGATTCAAGGAGAGTAGTCTTTGCAAAACGAGTTGAGCTCCAAGAATTACAGTGGCCTAATGATGGATGAGTTAGAAGATTTGCATATGATCCGTCTCAGGGCCCTGGAGAACATCGAGAAAAACAAGGTGCGAGTCGCCAAGTACTATAACAAGAAAGTAAAAGTAAGGCAATTCGCGAGAAGGTGATCTAGTTTGGAAAGCACTATTGCCGATTGGAACTAAATACAGTGAATTCGGCAAATGGTCCCCCAACCGGGAGGGGCCTTTTCGTGTGGTCGGATGCGTTCCGGTAATGCATACATATTGAAAACTTTGCTAGGAGAAGAATTTTCCGCTGCAATAAATGGAAGATATCTGAAGAAATACTATCCTAGCATTGAGATCGATCGATGATTACACACATCTGGCACAAAAAATAGCCGGCGCTCGAGAATGAGGCCGCCTTCAGAACAAAATCCACGAACAAGAGAAAATGGCCAGTGCCTGGATGCATTGCCCTTAGCTCAATACTACATTACAACCGCTTCTTGCAGGATCACATCTAACAACCACGATGGTCAGGTCCCCGAGGAGGTGGGAAGCAGAAGGCGTGGAGGAAGAAGCGAAAGTATGATTCAATCTTTTCTTTACTTCTTCGGGCCGCTTGCTCCCTCTTCGTTGTTCCGGGACCACCGTGACGGCGACTTGGAATGCACGAGGATGACCATGATTGGCGGCCTCTACCAAGCTATCCCGGGCCGCCTTCGGGTTGCTCGTACCGTCGAGAGACATCTAGAGCGAGGAGGATCAAGGTTAGAGGCAAGAAATCTAGATGCAAACATGAAGGAGTCGGGGAGCATTCACCCCCTACTAGTGCTTCCGGCGCCATGCGACGCTCGCGCTCGGCTTGGCAACGGGCGGACATGTCCCCGAGGCCATGCTCCGGGTGCGGACGCGGCGGCGCGGTCGATGGTTGGTCCTCCGTTCGGGCGTGGCATCCTCTCGCTTCGAGAGAGGAATCGGAGGAGATGTACTCGAGCACATCTTCGGTCCCGATGACTTCTTCGGGAAGCAAATCAAGAGCGAAAAGGACGAGAGGAAAACATGAAGCGCAAGATCAAGCGGGAGAACAAGGAGCGAGATCAAGAGAGAACTCACTTCCGAATCGTACGCTTTTTTGATGAGCCGCTCTCCCGAGGTTGTTTACCCTTGTCCATGGCGTTGGGGTTTTTTCCTCTAGAGGCGGGGGAAGAGATGAGAAATGATGGAGGAGTGTGCGAGTGGATTTGCGAGCACCCCACGAGGCTATTTTATTGACCGGGGAGGCGCATTGGGAGTGATGAGCGGCGGTACACACCGTTGGAATACCAAGCGGCGGGGTTTTCCACCAAGTGCGAAGGGTTTTCTCTTGAACGGTGTTTACGGATTGCCGAATTGGGATCCTCTCGTGGATTTTGCGCCAAGGGGCGAGTTGTTCTCGCTCGTTCGGCTAAAGATAGTTCCCGGATGCACTCAAAGAAAACAAAATTCGCGGATGCAAAATGCAAAGGGAAGTCATCGCGAACGGGTGCGAATTCAAAGGTCCTTCATCTATTGCCGATATTTACACATCCATAGTACAATCTAGTCGAAGAGCCTATTCAACACGGATTGGGGATGGGTAATTTTGGCAATGGCGTCGCCGTGGCCGTCAAGGCGCTCCGGGATGAGCTCGATCTCGTCGATGTCCTCCGGCGCGCCGCCACGGAAGCCACGCGGCCCGGTGGAATAGTCGACGTCCGTATGCGTCGCCATCGCGGCCCGGGCCCAAGGTGGTGCCCAAACGAACGCCATGGACGGCCACCTCGTCGACGCGGCGCTCCACCGCGGCCGGGCGCTCCGCCGGCGTGTCGCCACGGGCATTCACCTTCTCGGCCAATTGCTCTACCGGCGCCTTTGGGCGGGTTGAGCTCGGCGTCGCGGGCCGCAAAGAGCAAACGAAAAGGATTAGCATCAAAGGCGGGCTGGATCAAGAATCAATCTCGAGCCATACCGTCGATGGTCTCCGGCGGTTGTTTGCGCCGGTCCTCCCATTCTAGCTCGGCCACGCCCGCTTTCTTGGAGACGACCTCCGGCTCGCGACGGGACGCCTCTAGCTCTTCCTTGAAGCGGATGGCGTCTTCTTCCCCGTACGGTGCACGGGGAGTGGCCATCGGACTCCGAAGAATCATCCGGGAGGGGCCGATTGGCCGGCGCACGAGGTGGATTCCACCGAATCAATGCGAAAAAAGGGGATGATCGTCAAGGCAAAAGAAGATCAAGAACGAGAATCAAAGAGGAGAGATCGACGATCATCACCGCTCGCGCGCATTGGCGCCGCTCCCCTCGGCCTCGTCGGAGGCGCGGCGGCGGTTGAGGCGACGCACCATTGTGGTTTGGGATGTGCCTTGTCCGCAAGAAGGCTAAAGATTGGCAAAGATTCGAGAGCTAGAAGGCTTGGTGGAGAGCTAGGGGCACCTATGGTAACATTTATAGGCTCGGCGGGGATGGATCGTGGCTTCGAGTCGTGGGCGTGGATCGTGGCGCATATCCCAAGAAAATCGGAAGGTGGAAAGGTCTCCTTGGCCGGCTCGCCGGCGGGTCGCTTGGAGTTCTAGGGCCGAGCCGCGTACGGATTGATTGGTTCGGCTAAAGGAAATCAAAGTGCCATTCGGGAGTTGGCGTTTCATTACCGAATGGGTCGTTCGACATTACATGCGAAAGTGCACAAAAGAAAGGAAACAGATCACAAGAAGATATTACAAGAACGACCAATTCAGTTATACATCAATAAGGACATTCAGGCATTCAAAAGTTTGGCAAGTACACGACGAGCATTGGATGTTATCAAATGGGAATTGTCCAGCAGCTCCTGGCAATCCTTTTGGGCACCGGACAAATCAGTGAGTTCTGCATCGCATTGCTCTATTTTGGTGATAGCCGATTGTACTTCCGCTTGGGTCTTTGCGATCAATCCAGGAAGTTCGGCTATTTTCTCTTTGTCAATCTCTATCTCTGCCGATAGGCTTTTCGGTTCGCCTCTAGAGCAACCTTCCTGGCAACTTTCAGATCGTAGGAAGCTTGCAGGTTAGCCAATGCATCCTTATGGCTCTCTGCTTGGGATTGGGCCCCGTTCATGGCATGTTCAGCATCGGTTTTCCTCCTTTCAATGGCCGGGCGGGAGCGCAATTTCCTCCAAGCGCGCCTTACGGGTGCATAAAGGGCTTCTAAGCCATAGACAGATGATAGAGAAGCTCTGATGTCTTCAGGAAGTTCTTGACTGATAGATTCAAACATCTCTTCGAAGTGATGGAGATCATTGAACTGATCCTGAGCATCTTTTTCTAGCCAGGCTGCAATTTCTTTGAGTTTGGGCAACACTTCATCTGGCAGCGGCTGGTATATTTCTTTCATCACCTCGGCAGTTGAATGGCTCTCTGATGGCAGGCTTGATGATGATGGAGCCTGATCCTGAGAAACAACATTGCCGAGTTAAGAATGCCAAACATCCGGGTACTAAAATTAAGCGCGAGATGGATACCTCATGGCTGGTCTCTTGAGCGGGGGCGATCACGGGCGAAGGAGATGCTCCGGGCGAGCCGAAACTTCCAAGCCGGGAGATGCCGATGCGGCTATCGGCGGCTCGTGAGTTTCCGGCCGATGAGGAATCGGATCCGCCTCTCCGTTGGGTTGGTCATCTCTCGCTTGAACAACGGGCGATGGCACCCTTGGGGGACTTGGTTGAATAGGGAGATTCATCTCTCGTAGAATTTGCTTCGCTTCGCGAGAAGGTGATGAAGATGAAATCTCCATCGGGATAGGTAATTCGGCCCGGGTGGACTTGCTTATTTGGACCACCGGAACATTTACAAGCTGCTCTTCTATTATTTCTTCGCAAATGTCAAATGGGAAGGGTAAATGCCGGTGCTCATCCTTAAGAAAGAACATGAGAGGTCATACCAAGGTGGATGGGGCATTGGCAAGTACCGGGTTACGAAGGCTCTGGGCGGGCTCGGTCCGAAATACACAATGATATGATTCATCAAGAACGAGTGACACGGTAATCAAGAAAGTAAAAGGGTTTACCTCAACAAGCACTTTCTTGACAGTCCTTCTCCTTTTAGCACTTGGAGGGGCAATCGGATGCGGACCTTGCCTCCTGTCTGCAAAGCGCAAGGCTAGAAAGAGCGGGATCCGTAGTAGCATACCCGGCCATTAGTTGATGCGAGTGGTGGATTCGAATCCCGATCTTTGAAATTGGGCCTTGACATTGTAAGCAATTGCCCTGGCTCGAGGGGCAGGCACTGTGTTCTGTGGACAAAAGATGAAGGTCAGGACCATGAATAAAGAGGGAATGTTTGATCCAAGGGCTCATTGTGTTACCTCTGAAGTCGGCAGAAAGTCAGGCACCAATTCTGCACAGAATACATGAACAGGCTCACTGAAGATATGGTCATGAAATTCTTGCCACCAAGAGTTGAAGGTGGGGTGAGCTATGGTTGTGGGCACAAAAGGACATGTGTAGACAGTGGGACTGCACACATAGTTGAAAACCCTGCTGCCCTGCATCAGTTCTTTGATTTCCTCCCGGGTTTGAGGAATTCATGCAAGAACAATCTTGGGGGCATCCGGCCGCATCCAAGTTGCCTCGGCCATCACATTAGGCTGATAGTATTCATAAGTGCCGACATTCGGCCTTCCTCCATTGAACTCGGCGGTAGAATGCTTGGGCGGATTATGATGTTAAGGATCTCCAAGAATCTCCCATCTTGATGGCCGGGCTCAAAGGAAAACTCAACGGGGAAGGTCAAGGTGTCGTTGCCTAGATAAGGAAGCCAAAGAGGATTGGGGAAACCTTTGAAGAACAACTCGAAGAGCCGGGCCGATGTCCTGTTTGGATGGAAACGATTGAAGCCGCTTCTCCGTAGTTTTGGCATCCTCTCGGTAGCTTGAGGCTCTCCTTCGGGGTGATTGGACAAAGGGAAGAACCCGAAGTTCAAATCGACGCCGACAATTTGATGCATGTGGAGCTGCAACCACATTTGAACAAACCACCAAGGGCCATTGACGCATGTTATCCTCTGACCGGTGTACATTTGGGTAACGGTCGATGAAGCATATGATATACGCCGCCCAAGAAGAATTTTCCCGAGAGGGAGGCGATTGCCACCGGCCGGATGAGTCGCCATTGCGATATGGTTCAAAGTGGGCTCGTTGGCTTTGCCACGTAAAACGAATCGCACGGCCCACATGTTCGGAAAAGCTCGTATTCAACATTGCCAAGGGGATTGTCCTTCATGTGCTTCAAGATATAATTCTTGTAGCCGTTCCCCGGTTTTACCCCCGTCCGGCGTGAAGAGTTTTTGAAGTCCCAGGGCTGGACAGACCCGGTGATGTCAAGGCCAGTGATCATGTATACATCGGCCAAGGTTGGAGACATTGGGCCATGCCCAAAAAGGAAGGCGTTGACACCATTTGACCAGAAGTGGCATGCGGCTATCAGAAGATCTTCATTCTTGGGTGTCTCAGCCACGGATAGCTCTAAGCATTGGGCGATACGGAGAGCATCCAGGTTGGTCAGTCCACTCTTATCTGCAAGAATCCTCCGATACCAAGTCTTCCGGCTACCGCAATTGGGGGCAAAGGCCGGTTCTTGAACGCATCTTGCCACCGAGGAGGTGGAGACAAAGCTGCCTTGAAGGGGATTCTGCGAGATTCGGCGGCAATAAGATCTCGAGGGTCGGGGATTCCCTATAGGACCAAGGTAATAAGGCTGCGAATTGGCCTCGATAGGAATCAAAAGAGCGAGAGAAGGCTCCGGAGGAAAGCGGAAAAGGAAAATCTCGGGTAAAATTGAAAACCTAATGCCGAACAAGGTTTGCGGGGGGATGAACTTACCGAGCAGCTTGGTTACGAGTTGCCATTGGAGGTTCGAGCTCGGAACAAGGGGATCTAGGGTTGGATGCGGACGAAGATTCGGCAGATTGTGAAGAACGGGTGTTGACGAGATTTGATGCAAGGATTCGTGGCGGAGTCAATTGTGGAACAAAATTACTTTTATCCCACAATTGAAGGGGCATGTGTTAACACCAAAATTTGGTAAGGAGTCTGACATGTGGGTCCGGTTCGAAAAAGAGTCCGTCTGGTGGAAGGAAGGATATTTTCAGAGATTTTCGGCAAAGGGATCTGCGGTCGGCTATCTGCTCCGGTTCGGCAAAGGAACAGTAGAGCTGATTTTGCGGGATTGGACGGTGACGTGGCTCAATCAGGGGAGACGAATGGATGGATAGGCGATCAAGTTTAGTTAGGCAATGAATCCATTCGCAGTTGTACTCAACAGGGTATAAATACGACCCCTGAATGTATGTAAAAAGGACGATCATTCTTCAATACACACCGGCCTTACGCCAAACCCTAGAGTCCTTGTCGTGTCGTCGAGTTCTTCGAGAGGGCCAATCGATCCGTCGACCTCCGTGAGTACCGGCAACCTTGTATCATGTCTAGTATCATGCGGTGGATTTAGATTTGATGCAAGTAGTCTTGTTACCATGCTTCGTGTCATGCGGTAGATTCAAGCTTGGTTCAAGAGGGTTTCTTGTTAGATCATGAGCCATGCGGTAGGCTAAGATCTGGCTTGAAGCTAGTTATCGGCTCTATTGGATTTTGGCAAGATCCAATAGATTCATTAAGTTATCCCGTGTTATCTTGAGTTTTACTTTATGTTTTAATTCATGTAACACATCCTTGCCCAATCTAGATAGGTTTGGATCGGCTTTATCCCTTTATGATCCTTGCTCGAGCAGGTTTCGTATTCTGACGCGTGGATCTTGTGCTTTCCGATAGCCGAAACCGAATCGATCTAGGTTGTTACGTGTTGCGGGTTCAAGCTTGCTATGTTCGTATAAATCTTGAAAGAACCGGGTATCATGCGGTAGATGCAGGTTTTTGGGTTGCTTTGGAGCTAGTCATCGGTGGATTACATTTCCCAAATCGTCCGATAGATTTATTCACGTGGTAATGCTTGTTCCTTCTTCATGGACCCTGGATCGGTACGTTCGGCCGTATTCGGTTATATTTTCACGAGTAAAATACGTGCATTGTTTATGTTTTAAATGATGTATGCTTTTAGCTTTCCATATTTAGATTGTATCATGCGGTGGATAGATCTATTTGTGGAAAGTGGTACGTTTTTCATGCAAATCGTATCATGCGGTGGATAGATTTGTTTGTTATCGTATCCGACGGGTTTTAAAGTAACTAGACATGCGGTAGACTAGTGCTTTGGATCTATGCATGCTTATTTAATACATGATCATGTCCGTGCTTTACCTTATTTATTTAATACTAATCTTCATGGGGATCGGTCATAACTTTGCACTTGCATCTTTGTTTATACAAAGACCGATCGTTGTCATGCTTACGTCATCCATTCGGCAGTGTTCTTTTTTCCCTTTATGGTTGCTCGAATGGTCGTGGTTCTTTGACAGATAGCTTTGCATAGCTATGTGTCATCCCAATTGGCTCTTTAGCCGCAAATATAGAACTGTCTGCGGTACTACCGGCAAGTTCCAAGCTTTGGTATTTAACATGTTTTATCTTTTGTTAATTTTCGGGAAAAATTGACCGGCACGTCATTTACTCTCTCGCGCGTGTGAAGCCGGCTTTGTTCGGCTTCTTTGTGTGATTGGCGTTGAGTGCACTTTTTGCGCCAACACAAGCCTCTTGGCTGAATCGAGTGAAAATTCTACGCAACGGTAGCTATCTCCTCGAAGGGTCTCCATCTTTATTCTTCCCGCCACGAGCAAACTCGAGCGAAGCGACGTATCCCTCGGTCGTACCATCCGTCGGCGTTGCGGTCGAACTCGGACTCGTACCCCGCACACCCAAAGTCTATCCCCAAGGAGTGGGATAGGTCCACGTCACCAACCGTATGCAGCTTTAAGTGGCTTAACATCTAAAGGGAAAAGAGAGTAGACAAGGAAGCGGGACCGTGGGTTTCCTAAGCGACGAGCAGAGTATAAGACAAGGTATCACCATCAATATCCCGAAACCCAAGTCTCTCAACACGGCTCGGATCCACCCGGTTACCCGGAAGATCCGTCACCACCTCCTACTCTCGTCTAAGGTCGATGCGAGAACTTCCTCTCCTCGCACCTCAATGATTACAACCGGATCGACGAGGTAGATGGAGCCTCTCTCCTCTAGCCGGCTGCAACCACGGCTCACCACACTCTCACCTATAGGGGGGAGGTAGAAATCCCAAAACATGAGGATCAAGTAAGTCTTCTAGGCAGTGTCCATGACCGAGGACGCGGCTATAGCTATAGATCGAATGACTTTGCAGAACGTGTACACCTGTACCCATCCCGGAATGGCACCCGGTCGGTGTACGGCCGACCGAGCCCATCCTACCGGCGAACTCTCGGTAGTTACGTACCCACCCTGCATCCGGCCCTCAAAGCGGTCCTCTCCGCAGGTGAAGACAAAGATCGGACCGTGAAATGCTCCCGTGTGGCCACACGGGGAGACGCTCCGAGAGGGTGGTCTCACCTCCATTGCTCCCCCACAGATACCCTCTATCCTTCCTAGGCAGGTATGGTTCCGCACTTGCCGAGCTCAACTCGGCCCTATCCCCACTCTCGGTGGGGTGGTGTGTACGATGTCCTATAAACAAGTTGATCCACTCGATTTCAGGCCGGGGCGAGCTCATGTCCTCCAAGCGCACGTAAAACCCCAACACCTAGGCTCCGAAAACCGTAACAGGAGGGATGCACTGAGGAGTGCACCCCTATCCCCGATCCCAGATCGGTTGTTTCGAGCTCACCCCCGCCAAAGTACCCAAAACACCTTCTCCTGCCGGTTTTACCCCACTCACGCCAAGAACCACTATTCCCATCCCAACACATGCATCGCGAAGCTCGGCGTATATACACGCTCACATAAACATATATAGTAGTGGTAGGACAATCAAGGACAGGGTAAATAAAGAGGCAGTGCAAGGTTCATCAACATGCATACATAAAGTAAAGCACTAGCAATACTACTCAGCAATGCCTAATGGGTAGTTCAGAATCAGTCGGGCATGAACCTGGGGTCGGGTAGTCCTCCGCGGTGAAGTCGTCGGCGTAGTCGTACTCCTGGCTCAGCTCTCCGGCTCCTGCTGCTCCTAATAGCGCGAAAAAGGAAATAAATAGCGGTCCTAAAGCAACTTAAATCCAAATAAGAGCAAATAAGGTCCAAAAAGAGGCAAACTCTAGTCTAGCACGGAGTTTGGGTTTTTAGAAGATTTTCAGAAGAAGTTTCATATTTTTCGGAGCTAAAACGGATTTATTATGAATTTCTAAAGATAAAATACATTTACGAAATTAAAATATGCATATACAATATCGCGGACTCTTAGCTAGCTATAGGGTAGCTCAAAGCGACTCAAACCCGGCTTTAAGCCGGCGGCGGGCCGGCTACGCCCGCCGAGGTGGCCTGCCACGTCGGCGGCTTTAAGCCGGCGGCGGCTCGCGTGGCCGGCCACGCGCGCGCCGCGTGGCGCGGCGCGCGGCGGATCCCGGGGGTGGATCCCCTGCGGCGCGCGGCCGTGCGGCGCCCGTGTGGCCCGGGCCGTGGTTGGCCGGGCGCATGGGATCCCGTTGACGGTGAAAATCCGTCAACCTAGCCATGAGTTTACCTTCGGTGTTGGCATAACTTTTGTATCTTATTCATTGGTACTAACCCCCGTGGTATAACAAGTTCACTTGTGCATGTCGGTTTTGGAGTTATGTGTTTACGCGGGGTTTTAACGTTGAAAGCAAGACTTCCGGGATATGTTCATTAAGCACCTCATGACAAGATCTTGAAGCCCGATACAAGTCAAGCAATGAAGTGAACATGACTCCAAGAGCCCAAGGACCAAGCCCGAGAAGATGATAAACTCCGAGGACCGAACCGAGAAAAGTGCTTTGAATCTTGCAAGACAAGGAGTTGAGTCCAATTCGGAGAGAAACCGAGGTCAAGGGCCCACATGCAAAAGGGGAGAACATCTAGAAGACGTGGGAAGCAACACCGGGCGAAGCGAGGCCGCGGGATGGGCCGAAGTGGGCCCGGGCCGGTCGGCCCGGCCGGCCGGCCCAGCCCCATTCGGGGCCCAATCGGCCTCTCCTTTGACCTAATTGCTTCTCGGGCTATAAATAGCCCCCCGACCGAGAGCCACGGAGAGAAGAAGTCGTATTCCGCCGCCGAGGAGCGAGAGAAGCTTGAGGGACACCAACTTGAAGATGAGGGTCGTGCTAGTTGTCTAGGGTTTCCCACGGCCGACGTGGGAACCTTGCATGGAAGACCACGTCGGAGCTCCGGAGCGAGGATCAAGATCGAGGGAGGGCCCCGGTGGTGATCTTGTTCATGTAATCATTCATGGTGAAGTTTGTAAGTGAATTCGATTTCTAGCGATCAAGTGCCTTCTCGATGATTTTGTTTTCTTCTTGGTTTTGCTTCTTCTACGATCTATACTTAAGATAGATTACATAGGGTGCTCTTGTAGCCGCGGTGGCTAGAGGTGCATACCGGACCGGCCAAGTGATTTCAACTAGTTCTATCGAACTCGCCCTAAGCTCCCCGCATGAATAGGGATACGTTGTGACGAACGGGGGTCTCGAAAGGCGGATGTTTTCGGAGTCGGATGGGAAGGCCACGATTTAAAGATGCTTTTAATGAGATTCGCTTTGCTATCTTCATCTATCTTGTTTGGAGCTACAACATAAGCATGATCTAGATTCTCTAGATTGGTTATCTTTTGCTTTCTCTTGCTACCTCTTTAGTAGATTAGATTAGATTCGTTTTCTTTATGAGTTAGTAGATTAGATGCAACTTACCTTCATAAGATAGCTTACCTTGCTTTACTAGATTGAATCCTTGCGTTGCACATTGTTCCACGGATTCGATACCTTGGGTTCACCACTCGAGGGAAGAAGGGTCCCTTGACTACGACGGGAGACTTGTCCGCTTGCAAGTCACAAACGAACTTTGATACAACTATTAACCGTCAACAAGCCCCTTTTTCTGGTGCCGTTGCCGGGGAACAAGCAATCAAGATCCGATCTAGTATCGCTTATCTTTCAGTTTTTCTTTTGATTTTCTTTTGCATCTCTTATGTTTGATCATCCCCAAAAAGAAAAAAAAGAGTCAATCTAATCTAGTTTTGATTAACCCTAGTTTTTATGTTTAGATTTTTGTTTTATTACTAACCCTAACCGGAGATGGTTGGCTACCTCTCCAAGAAACCCAAACTTTTTTGTGGATGATCCAGGAAAACTTTACAGGCAAAGGTGACGTGCAACACAAGCTAAAGGGGTGGAAACCCTAGATCCAAAGTCGAAGGACCATCAAAATCTCCAAGGGAATCACCACCTCCAAGTCAAGACGCCGAAAGGCCGTTCAAAATCAAGAGGAGGATGGAGAAGATGGAGATGGAGAAAGAAGCTCAACACCTAAAGGCTGCCAAGGCAAGATCCACATGCGAAGTGTTCATCATGATGAAGATGCTAGAGACGCAAGTGGGACAACTTGCCGGGCGCCCGATGGGCAACAAAGAAGAATATCCGAGACAACTCCAAGGTCCTAAGACGGCGAAGGCTACTCAAGCTCATTCGGGAGAGATGAAGGATCACACTAGAGACCATGAAGATCACGACCGAAGGACCGGAGTTCGAGATGCCGAGCCACAAGGAAGATGTTGCATCCGTCAAGACCAAAGGACAAAGCCGACTTCGTGAAGACCAAAAAAAAATTTGACTAAGCCAAAGTGGGTACCCAAGATTGCAACGCCCGCAAAGAGCGTTGATCCGGAGTAATCAAGTGAAGAAGTCTAGCCATGGACTATAAACGGAGCGCTAGGCGGGAGGCAACCCGTTTCGTCGAGTCAAGAATAAGCTACCGGGAGGACAACCCGATTCCAGGTTTTTCAAGTCTTTTTAAATTTAATTCAGTTCTGAATTTTAATACGCAAAACCTTAGACTTAGAATGGTTGAACAATATTAGAGACATAATTCTTGGTTGAATATTTTGCTTGATCATAAACCCTTTACATGAACCATCCTATGTGATTGTTGCTTCTTTTTCGAGAAACCACAACCAAAAAGAAAAAAAAAATTCAGAACCAAACTCAACCTTTCATCCTCTTTATGATGTTGTGGTTGACTTGTTTTTCATGCTAAAAACACACGAGTAGAGCCACGACTTGTATCTAGATGTTATTTAAATTTCAGCATGTGGTAGGACTCGCGTGAACCTAGAATCTTGATTTTTGGTTGGTTTAAAAATCCATATCCTTGGTTTCTCTAAGATTAGAATTTTTCTAAGCCTCACTTAATTTTATTTCATTCAAAATCTCTCTCATCTAATCAAAATTAGGACCTAAACCTATGCCCCCATGATCAAGCCGGGAAAAGCTTGCTCTCAACTAATGAAGGCAAACTATACCGGTGAGACCGAAATCGACGTAATAAAAATATATTTTCGACTTGCATTTGTTTTTAATGGTTTAAAAACTTCTCTAAAATTATGTTCGAGCTCTTGCATGGCTCTGAAAAATATTTTTTAAAATTTCGAAATTAGAGGAGTGCTTAGCCTTAAAGGGAGGCAACCTAGTTAACCTAACCATGCATGCACCATGATACATCACGGGATGCCCCTCCAACATATTTAAACCACATGCAAAGTACAAGCATGGGGGGCAGCCAAGGCTTTGTTTTGTAGGAATATCATGGATGCATGTGAGGCAAGGGAGTATGGAAGTGAGTCAAAGCGAAAACATCAAGTGGAAGGAGCAATAGTGCAAGCGAAGGAGTGGACGGGAACGTTTGGAAGGTGTACGCGATCACGAAGCAACATGCATGCACTAGAGAAGAACCGAGCCAAGAGGAGGAGAGAGGTAAGTCTTTCATCCAACTCTTTGTTCGTGTGCTCTAGTTTGTAGGCCGGAATCACCTTAGACTTAGCCATCCACCGCGTTTGTTTCGTGCAACAAATCACATCCTTAATCCACTCAAAGTCCAGACTCCAAAATAATATTTGTGTACCTTGTTACCGGGTGAAAACCCCGGATATTTATTTGTGAGGGAGAGTGCTGCAATCATGGAAGAAAACTACAAGCCTTTTCACCAAAGAAGAAGGGATCATCGTCGTCTAAGCCATCATCGACAATCTCTTCGAGGAGGCACTCGGTTTCCGAGTTTCCTCGGGGTATGGAGGAGGACACGGCACCGCCAAGGAGGAATCGCACTCTTTTCCTTGGTGGCATGAGGGCTACACGAAACTCGTTTATGAGGTTTACCAAACTTCAATAACATATGGAGGAGCCGCTCGTCCAACCTCGCCACTTGACACGATCATCCGCTCCACCTCCATATGCTCCGCGGTATTCCGAGGGGTATGCCATCATGACGGAGGAGGAGAAGAAGCTCGCTCGCCTTAAGTAGAGGCTTGTAGCGAACGCCGACATCGACCAAGCTCTCCACATATTGGGTTTCACACGGGACACCGGTGCAATTCTCTAGCGGAGTGTCGGCAAACACCCACAAGGAATTCGCCTAGGAAATTTTCATGACCATGGCGCATAACCTTGATGAAGGAGTGCCGAGTCTCTCATTCCGTTGGAGGGAGCCCACAAGTGGAGAAGAAGGAAGACACCGTCGGAAGGGTAACCTTGATCAACGATGCTATTTCTAGCACCTTGATGGGGTAATCTCCTTTCAACCATGGGTTGCAATCGATCTTGAGATGTAATCACACTTTGTTGGATTATCTATCTATCATCTTGTGCTGAAAATACTTTAATGCTTAAGGCTAGCAACCATGCCATAAAGGGAGTAGGGCCTCAATGCTTCCTTGGATCCATTCAACACAATCCCCGATAGATTAGATTGGTTTTGATGTTCGAAACGACTGCATGTTCTAGTATCGTAGACCCATGGGCGAGTGTCCCCTATTTTCAAAAAGGGAGCTCCGGAACAAGTATGTGCATAAAGGCACATGGGAAGGCTTTTGGAGTATGATCACGGGAAGAGACCATCAACGAAGAAATACTATCCGGAACCCCATCATCCAAGTGTGTCACTTTTGTGCAAGTGGATTTTTGAGGAGAATAAGAGAGACATAGATAACCAACACGGAGTTGAATTGGATTTACTCGCAGCCAATCAACCCTACTCACCTATGATCAACCGGTGGTGTTGTGAGCAACATCGGATTCGGGAGATCGGGTTGTTACCTCTCCATGTTGACTATCTCTTTAAAACCGGGTATTGCAAGGAACCCAAATCATCTCCTACCCGGGACTTCCCTAGGAATATATGAAGAAAGGAAAAGATAAGAGTAAAGATGAGAGAGGAGGCTTCCAAGTGGCCTAGGTGAATTTGCCTCTTTCGGATTGAGGATTCAAACTTTTTCTTGAGGGGAAGAAGATCGGTTAGAGGAAGGACTTCTTGTGCCGGCGAAGAAAAATAAAGGAGAAGAATTATAGGAGAAGGATCTTCCACGACCCAAGAAGGAGGTGCACAACAAAATTATGTCCCACCATTGGGAGGAACCCCGGCGCCGCCGAATTACTACGGTGGTGTACCAATGCAAGCATGGGGGAGTGGTGCAGCCATACCCCCACCAATTTTGCGGTGCCCAACGTAGCCTTTGCGGAGCCATATGCACACCTTCCTCAACCACAACAAAATGTGGCCACCATTGGAGGATACGCTGCAAGGAACATGCAAATTATTGCAGCCATCCAAACCAATGCCAACCAAATGGGTAAAGGAAATGCAAACGTCGCTTATGTGCTTGGACACCTTCACCTAGCACCGTCAGACGATTCATAGGAGGAGTGGTGCATTCCTATTACAAGTAAGGGTACAACAACCAAGACTTTCAATATCAACCACCGGCGGAAGATTAGAGAAAGGAGGAGCTTTAGTTATCTTTCCTTTACCCCCTTTTCTTTAATTTTCAGCTTGTATGCACCTATGTTTGCGTAGTATTTTCAGCTTTGCTTTAATTTTCAGTTTTTAGTTTAATTTTCAGTGTGTATCTTAGTTTTTATTTTCATCATGAATAACGTCACCACCAAGTTTTTACCCTTGGTAAAGTTACAAAGTTTGTGCCATGATGATATATGATTATAATTGCCGCTTTGTTTACCTTTGTAATTGATTTATGCATGTTTGAACTAGTGCTCTCTTAAAAATACAAATCTGAAATTATCTAAATGCTAGCTCAATCTTCAGCGGAGGTTATGATTAAAATAAAGACCCATAGTGTTTTATGTGCTCTCAAGTTATGAATAGATTAAAGATGTCTTTTATGTTCAAAAATATTGCTAACCTTGTCATAAATATCACTTGTGTGTTGCTCAACCTATCCGAGCCTTATATATATTTGAGTGCATAAACCTTAGTGTACAAGATTTATTTTTGAGTGAGTTATTGCAGGCCATGACTTCTCTGGCCCGAGACTAAGAAGCTGGTCATTCCGTTTTTGCGTATCTATCTTTTTGCTAGCCTTTTATCCGTGCATTGTGTATCCCCGCATCGGTGATCTCACAAACTTCGCCGGATATCCAACCTTAAACCAAATATCATCTTTTTGTGATTACCTCCTTGACCACAACCTATCGTTGAGAATGGATCATCAATTCAAGGAAGATCGCAAGATGGTGCCAACGTTGAAGATTTCAAGTATCTCTCCAAGGAAAAATATCTCCGGTACCTACCTTATTTTTCGCCTCTTTGCTCGAGGACGAGCAACGTCTAAGCATGGGGGAGGAGGTAGGTACGGTGCAGTTTTAGAGTTCAAAAGGGAGTATTTTAAAAAAATGATGAAAGAGATGTATAGGGTTGGGTAAAAAAAAATCCAGTGATATTCATGACTTTCAAGGTATAAAAAATCAAAACTTCGTTGTGAAAGTCATGGACTGAATATATGACAAGAAAAAAATGAATGAATGAAAGAAAGAAAAGAATGAGAAATATGAGAAAGAGAAAAAAATATATGTGCGTAAAGTGAACTCCCCGGCTCTCTAAAAGTGCATTCAAGGCTTCAAGTTAAAAAGATCCATTCTCATCTTCCAACCATGTGCAATCCGATAACGAGGACTTCCTTTGTGCCTCGGGATCACTCTTTGCCATTTGCACATGTCCACTCATCTAAAAGTGTGTGTATTTTTCTCTTTCCCCTCCTTGATTTAACATTATTTTCCAATGACCTTTTTGACGAGTCTCGGTAAGACCATGAGAAGCTTGTCTTGTTTTGACAACACCTCATTTATAAAATCTTGTTAGGACTAAACTTTCCCAAAGCTCCATATAAAGCCTACCACACATATATGTTATGAGAGGGAAAGGAGTAGAATATATAGGCTTGAGAGACAAGTGAGATGAGAGTTTATGAGCAACATGCAAGGTGATTTAAATTTGTGAACTTGGTTTAGCTCTTTTCTTTATCTCGTTCTTTATTTCAAAAATTCTGAGATCTATTTAAACTTTGTGAGCATGTTAATACTTGTGGGATAAGCTTAAAAAGAATCTACCCTCCGTGGAGGTGAAGGCTAGTACATTATGGAACTTTAACGAATTAAACTTTTGAGAGCATTATGTTTTTTTTCATGTATGATCAAGTGCAAGGTTTAAACAATGAAGGGCAACGATGATATCCATCGAAGGCTTACTCGAGGACGAGCAAGGTTTAAGCATGGGGGAGATGTTGACGGTGAAAATCCGTCAACCTAGCCATGAGTTTACCTTCGGTGTTGGCATAACTTTTGTATCTTATTCATTGGTACTAACCCCCGTGGTATAACAAGTTCACTTGTGCATGTCGGTTTTGGAGTTATGTGTTTACGCAGGGGTTTTAACGTTGAAAGCAAGACTTCCGGGATATGTTCATTAAGCACCTCATGACAAGATCTTGAAGCCCGATACAAGTCAAGCAATGAAGTGAACATGACTCCAAGAGCCCAAGGACCAAGCCCGAGAAGATGATAAACTCCGAGGACCGAACCGTAAAAGTGCTCGAATCTTGAAAGACAAGGAGTTGAGTCCAATTCGGAGAGAAACCGACGTCAAGGGCCCACATGCAAAAGGGGAGAACATCTAGAAGACGTGGGAAGCAACACCGGCGAAGCAGCCGCGGGATGGGCCGAGTGGGCCCGAGCCGGTCGGCCCGAGGCCGGCCGGCCCAGCCCAATTCGGGGCCCAATCGGCCTCTCCTTTGACCTAATTGCTTCTCAAGCTATAAATAGCCCCCCCGACCGAGAGCCACGGAGAGAAGAAGTCGTATTCCGCCGCCGAGGAGCGAGAGAAGCTTGAGGGACACCAACTTGAAGATGAGGGTCGTGCTAGTTGTCTAGGGTTTCCCCGGCCGACGTGGGAACCTTGCATGGAAGACCACGTCGGAGCTCCGGAGCGAGGATCAAGATCGAGGGAGGGCCCGGTGGTGATCTTGTTCATGTAATCATTCATGGTGAAGTTTGTAAGTGAATTCGATTTCTAGCGATCAAGTGCCTTCTCGATGATTTTGTTTTCTTCTTGGTTTTGCTTCTTCTACGATCTATACTTAAGATAGATTACATAGGGTGCTCTTGTAGCCGCGGTGGCTAGAGGTGCATACGGACCGGCCAAGTGATTTCAACTTGTTCTATCGAACTCGCCCTAAGCTCCCCGCATGAATAGGGATACGTTGTGACAGAACGGGGGGTCTCGAAAGGCGGATGTTTTCGGAGTCGGATGGGAAGGCCACGATTTAAAGATGCTTTTAATGAGATTCGCTTTGCTATCTTCATCTATCTTGTTTGGAGCTACAACATAAGCATGATCTAGATTCTCTAGATTGGTTATCTTTTGCTTTCTCTTGCTACCTCTTTAGTAGATTAGATTAGATTCGTTTTCTTTATGAGTTAGTAGATTAGATGCAACTTACCTTCATAAGATAGCTTACCTTGCTTTACTAGATTGAATCCTTGCGTTGCACATTGTTCCACGGATTCGATACCTTGGGTTCACCACTCGAGGGAAGAAGGGTCCCTTGACTACGACGGGAGACTTGTCCGCTTGCAAGTCACAAACGAACTTTGATACAACTATTAACCGTCAACGCATCCCCTCGGATCCCCTCGCGGTCACGCGTGCGTGTGTGCGCCCGTGTGCGTGCTAAACCCCAAGGGTTTCCCCCCCCCGCGTGGATGGTGTTCGATGGAATGCCCGCGACGGGCGGCGGCGCGGCGGTGGCTCGCCGGCGGCGAGGCGCGCTCGGCCGGGCCAACAAGTGACCGGGACATGGACGAGGGGAAGCAAGGCTCGATCTTGGCCCCAATCGGGGACGGCCTCGCTAAAGATGGACGGCGGCGGCGAGACAAGGAGCGGCGGCGACGAGCGCGGGCGGCGGCGCGGCGAGGGTCGCCGGCGACGGCGCTAACCGACGCCCCGGCGTTCTTGGCCGGTTGCAAAAGGGCCCTAAAGACGCGAAGACACCTAAAGCCGGGGCTTTTTCCCCCTAGGTCGCCCGGAACAGGCTCCGGCCCCGCCGTGGCGGAGCTCGGCCGGCGGCGGCACGCGGTGCGAGCACGGCTCCGGCCACGGGGTGGCTTTGCGTGCGTGCGCACGGTGACCGGGGTGTCGTGGCGGTCGTGTCGCTAGGCTTGCGCGGGTGGCGGCGCTCGTGCGCGTGTGGAACGGGGTCGAGCAGCCGGTGACGCGGCGCTCGGGAGCACGACGGCGGCGTGACGCACGTCGGCGAGGCGAGGATGGTGCGGGGTCGAAAGGGATACGGCGGCGCGTGTGCGTGTTTGCGGCGACGGCGGCGGTGGCACCCGCACAAGAGAGCGTCCCGGCCGGCACGATGGCCGGCATCACCGGCGGCGCGCGCGGCGGCATGAGCGGCACCGGGGCGATCGCAAAGCGCCTCGGCTCGAAGGCCGGGTCGACCACAGAGGGGTGAGGGAGCTTCGCCTCACCTTGGTGGCCACGGGCCGACGTGCAGACGGCGGTGAAGCGGGGCGGAGCAGAGGAAGCAGGGTCGTCGGCGTGGAAGGGGACGACGGCGCGGAGCAGAGGAAGCAGGGGCGTCGCGGCACTTGGCTTCGCGGCGTCCCTCGAGCTCCCACGTGCGGTCCTCCGGCTTCGCGAGGTAGGCGGCGAGCTGGCGGTGGGCCTCCGGGTCTTCTTCTCCCCTCCTCCTCCTCCTTCTTCTCCCGGCGGGCAGAGGCAGAGTGGAACGGGGAGGACTCCCCCGTGGCGGCTAGGGTTGGGGCTGCCCTGAGGCGCGGCGGCGGCATTCTTATAGGGCAAGGCGGGGCGCGAGACGCGTGGACGGCGCGGATGGCTCCGGCGGGCTCGGACGGCTGCCAGGCGGGAGGGGCGGCGCGGAAGGCTGTGGCGACGACGGAAAAGGGGAAAAAGAGAAGAGTGACGGGAGGAAGAAGGGGTGACGCCGGGGGCGACGTCACGCGGGTCCCACCTGGCGGTGACCCGGCGCGGGCGCGGTAGGTGGTAAGCGGGCCGGCGTTAGATGGGCCGCGGTGGGCTGGAAAGGGAAGAGGAGAGGGTGGTGCAGCGCGCTGGGGAAAAGAGAAGGGGGTGGTTCAGCGGACTTCGAGACCTTGGGCCCGCGGCCCGAAGCTATCCCCCTTTACCTTATCTATTTTCTTCCAATCGCCTTTCTAATTCGGATTCAAATTTGAATGCGGATTCAAATTTGAAATCCCACTCAAATAAATTCCAAATAAAACTAAAAGAACCCCAAGTTTCTCACACTAACATTTTTATATTTCCTAGGGATTTCATTTAGCTCAAAATAAATCTAGGAACTAAAGGAGAGAAATGGAAGACATCCTTAATGAAGTTGATATTCACTCAGATAATTCATCGAAAATTTTAAATCCACATTTTTATTAATCAACATTCCTCAATAAATTTGAGGGATGTTACAAGACTCCCCCCTCACAAGAATCTCGTCCCCGAGATTAAGAAGTTACCTCCGCTTCGAAGAGATGAGGGTATTTCTCCCTCAACGCTGACTCCTTCTCCCATGTAGCTTCGCGCTCGGGGTGGTTACTCCATAACACCTTGCAGAAGCACGTGGTGGTGTTCCTGGTCGACTTCTCCGCCCGGTCCGAGATTCGAACCGGGTACTCCAAGTACTCTAGGGTTTCGGACGTCGAGCGCCTGAGCAGGCACTCTCTTCTCGACGACCACACACTTCCGAAGTTGGGAAACATGGAACACCGGGTGTACTCCCGTAAGCTCCGGAGGTAGCTCGAGTCTGTAAGCTACCTTCCCGACCTTACTCACAATAGGGTAGGGCCCAACGTACCTAGGGGACAGCTTCCCCCTGATGTGGAACCTCTTCGTGCCTCGGAGGGGTGACACCTTCAAGTAGACGTGATCCCCTACTTCAAACGAGACATCCTTTCGTTTCGCGTCAGCGTAGCTCTTCTGCCTGCTTTGAGCTATCTTCAGGTTCTCCCTGACCTTGGCGACATTTTCCTCGGCCTCAACAATGGTGGCGGGACCGAAAAAGGTTCGCTCCCCCACCTCGGACCACATCAACGGTGTCCGACACTTTCTCGCCGTACGGGGCTTCGAAAGGATCCATCTTCAAGCCGGCTCGGTAGCCGTTGTTGTATGAGAACTCGGCATATGATAGACTCTTTTCCCAATCGGACCCGCAGGTCAACACACAAGCCCTCGGTAAGTCCTCTAGCACCCGATTCACCCTCTCCGTCCGACCGTCGGTCCGTGGGTGGAACGCCGTGCCGTAGTTCGGCTCGGGTACCCATGGAAGCGTGCAAACTTTTCCCGAGCGGGGCGGTGAACTCCGGGGCCCTCTATCCGACACAATGCTCCTCGGAGCCCCATGGAGCTTTAGGATATTGTCTACATACGATTCGCAAGTCGGCTTACGCGGTAGTCCGTCCTAACGGGTAAGAAATGTGCTACCTTGGTCAGCCGATCAACAATTACCCATATGGAGTCATGCCCTTTCTGCGTGCGCGGCAACCCCACAATGAAGTCCATACTGATATCATCCCACTTCCACGTGGGTATCTTGAGTGGTTGCAGCAGCCCGGCAGGCCTCTGGTGTTCGGCCTTCACTCGCTGACACGTGTCACATCAAGCGACGTACTCTGCAATATCTTTCCTCATCTTTTCCCACCAGAACCGTACCTTCAAGTCCTTGTACATCTTGGTACAGCCAGGGTGGATCGAGTATCGAGAATCGTGGGCCTCTTTAAGGATCGAGTCCCGAATCTCCTTGTCCTGAGGCACGCAGATGCGGTCCTTCAGCCACAGCGTACCCTGTGCATCGAGGCGATAATCAGCTGCTTTGCCATTCTCCATCAGGCGTTTTACCTCTTGAATCTCTCGGGCACCCCTTCGAGCTTGGCGGATCCGGTCTTCGAGTGTATACTTCACCCTCATCCGGTTCAACCGCCCCTCCTCCACAATCTCTAAGCTCGGCCCTCTCCGGCTCTTCATGCAAGGTCGGTTGTTCCTCTCGCACCATTAGGTTGTTGCGGTAGTGCTTGCGGCTCGGAGCGTCGGCTACGACGTTTGCCTTACCGGGGTGGTAGTGAATGCTCGGGTCGTAGTCCTTGATCGGCTCTAGCCATCTCCTTTACCTCGGGTTCAACTCGACCGAGTGAAGATATACTTCGACTCTTGTGATCGATATATGTCGCACTTGTTCCCCATCGAGATAGTGCCTCCATATCTTCAACGCATGAATGACAGCGGCTAGCTCGAGGTCGTGCGTAGGTAGTTCTCCTCATGCTTCCTTAGCTGTCGTGAGGCGTAGGCCACTACCTTACCTCCTTGCATCAACACGCAGCCGAGTCCTTGTCTCGACGCGTCACAGTACACCACGAAGTCCTCGCTCGCATCGGGCAGGGTCAGGACCGGGGTAGTGGTGAGACGAGTTTTGAGCTCTTGGAAACTGGCTTCACACTTGTCCGACCACACATACGGTGTGTTGCTCTTCAACAGTTCCGTCATGGGTTTGGCGATTTTCGAGAAGTTCTCGATGAATCGGCGGTAGTATCCGGCCAAACCGAGAAAAAGCGCGGATTTCTGTCACGGACTTCGGTGACTGCCACTTGGACACTGCCTCAATCTTGCTCGGATCTACTGCAACTCCTTTAGCTGACAACACATGACCCATAAACGCGACTTCCTCCATCCAGAACTCACACTTGCCGAACTTGGCATACAACCGATGCCGTTCGAGCTTCCCCAACATGATCCTCGGGTGCTCCTCGTGCTCTTCTCGTCCGGGGAGTAGACCAAGATATCGTCAATGAAGACGACGACACACTTGTCCAACTCATCCATGAAGACCTTGTTCATCATGTTCATGAAGTATGCCGGGGCATTGGTCGAGCCAAACGACACGACGGTGTACTCGTATCGCCCATACCAGGTTACGAAAGCCGTCTTATGGATGTCTTCGGGGCGGATCTTCATCTCGGTGATAACTCGACCGGAGGTCAATCTTCTGCCGAAGTACTTGGCTTGCCTCACCGGTCCATCAAATCATCAATCCCTGGGCAAGTGGGTACTTGTTCTTGATGGTTACCGCGTTCGGGCGCGGTAATCGACGCACGTACGTTGTGTTCCATCCTTCTTCGGTACGAATAGTGCCGGTGAACCCCGGGGTGAAGCACTTGGCCGAATGAACCCTTTCTCGAGTAGTGAGTCAAGCTCGCCTTCAACAGTTTCAGCTCAACCCTCGCCATACGGTACGGACTGCGGGCTATCGGCGCCGTTCCCGCACTGGGTTAATCACGAACTCCACATCACGATCGGGGAGGCAACCCGGCAACTCCTCCGGAAACACATCCTCATACTCACGGACCACCAAGACGTCCGATATGGCCTTCGTGTGAAGGCCGTACACACGGCCGGTATGTCTCGAGACTTCATCGGCTCGAAGGTAACCCTTGTTCCGTCGGGGTGCGTAGTGTCACCGGGCCTCGGCGAAGTGGAGATGACACCTTTGTGGGCAAGTGATCCAATCCATTCCCGCATCACGTCGATACCATGGGAAGGCAGCACGGTAAGATCCCCATAGAATGTGTGACCTTGGATGACCACTTCCACTCCTTTGCACAACGAGGTGCATCGGATATCCCCGAGCGGAGAGCTCGTGATGATGGGCATCGTTCGGGTGGTTGTAGGGAGGGATAGTTTATTCACGAACCGAGAGGTGATATAGGACCCGGTTGCACCGGTGTCGAAGAGAACCAGGGCAGAAGTACCACAAACCAAAAACTTACCGATCGGGACGTCGGGGGCATCGGCGGCCTCCTCCTCGGTGAGGTGGTTCGGCCCTCCCACGGCCGGCGGACGGGGGCGGCGCGGCCCGAGGAGGTCGGCCTCCCGGGAGCGAGGTGCCCTCGCGGGAGTGGCGGCGCCCTTCTTGTCGGGGCGGTCGTAGGACTTGTGGCCCGCTTGCCACACGCGAAGCGGTGACGGTGAAGCCTCCCGCGGCGGGTCGCGCGGTGCTCGGGGGAGCACGGGTGTAGCCTCCGGTCTGGCCGGGGGTAGCCGGGGTTCCTCCCTCCGGGAACGGGCTACGTCCACTTCCTCCGAAGCCACGCCCAGCCGGTTGTGCCCCGGCGGTAGCTCCCCCTCGCATGTTGCTCGTCCGCTCCTCGGCTTCTGGAAGGATCGGTCAAGCTGGTCCCGATCTCCCATCCTCTTCTTGCCCCTCATGCGTTCCTCGTGGCCCCTCCTCTCGTCCTCGACCGCGATGGCGCGGTTGACGAGATGGCGCAGGGACTTGTGCTCACTTGCCTTCACCGCCGGCGAAGGCCGTGGTGGAGGCCTCGCAAGAACCGAACCGCTTCTTCGGTCGGTGTTGGTGTCGTCGGGGGCGTACCGCATCATCTTCATGAAGTGACGCTCGTACTCCTCGACCCTCATCGCACCCTGAGTCATGGTGCGGAACTCCCGCGCCTTTCCGGACCGGCGGCTCATCGGGAAGGTGCGCTCGCGGAACGCCTCGCGAGAACTCCGGCCCGGGGTGATGAAAGCCGGGTTCGGGTGGGTGGCGGTGTAGTTGTCCCACCATGCCTTGGCAGACCCTCCACCGGTGCGCGGCGATAGCGACGCACTCCTCGTCGGAGCGGACGGTGAGGTCGAGCTTGGTCTCAATCACCCTCGGCCGGTCGTCGGCATCGAGTGGGTCATCCGAGTAGCCGAAAGTGGGGGCCTTCGAGCGGATGAACCTCTCGATCTTCCGCGTGAGGTCCCTCATCCCGCGGGAGCGACGCGGTTCCCACCGTTGCCACGGTGCTCCATGGCCTCTCGCCATCCTCTCGCATCGGCCGAGTCCGGAGCGCCATCACTTCCACCAAGTTAGGTGGGGGTGGTGGTGGCCGGTCCGGCTCGGGGGCCGGCCTTGCTCGGCCGCTCCTTGCTCAACCTCGGCCTCAGGGTTCTCGGGCAGTGGTGGCGGTGCTCCGTCACCTCGGGCCCTAGCCCCCAAAGCTCCTCCACGCAGGGGTGGACGGCCACGGCCACGCCCGCGTCCACGCCCCTGCTGGGCCTCTTCCTCAGCAGCTGCCTCCTCGAGGCGGGCTATCAGCCTGTTGGAGCGGTGGATCGACATCCTTCTGAAAACATAAGGAAAAAGGGAGAAGCTCACGCACGTCACTCACCAACTCACACATGAGTCTTAAGCAATCAAGAAAATAGTTCTAATTATAACCTACACTCAGGTAGAAGAAGCATTAAGACGCAAATAACACCATTAAGATCCAAGCACACATCAAACATGATTATTACACTTGCTCCCCTGAGGCTGACTCGACCTTGGGGAAGCAAAGCAGCAAGTCAACGATCTAATACATCGGTACAATCTCAAAAGGGTAGTGTCTACATGGTGTGGCATGACTCTCTTCATGCACCGAACATGCTCGCGGCTGCATGGAACATCTCATGGAAACTACTAGCATAAAACACTACTCTAGGTCATGCCTCCTGCTCAGCTCACTACTCAGTGCGTGCCCTCTGGTACGTGACGGGGTAGCGGTCCTCGGTGGGGTAGTCCGGCGGAAAGATCCGGGACACCAAGGCGTGAGCCTCTCGAACCTCCTCGGTCTCGACGGGGGTCGGCAGACGGGCCATCGGGCACAGGTGAAGCTTGAGGCGTGACTGGTGCAGCTCGAAGGTCTCGGTGCGAATCTCACGCTGAGACTCGGGGGGGTAGCTCTCCATTGAGCTCGAAGAGCTCGTCCACGCGAAGCGAGTCGGCGTCCTCCCAAGTCCTCCTCGCCCCCTCTCGGCCTTGTCTCTCAGGTAGACGGCCGTGCGCGTGAGCCACGCGATGTTGGTGTCGGTGCGGAATATGGTCCCGACACTAACCAAGCAGAAAGCGCCGAGGTCTATCCCTCAATGGTCGATGCTAAGCAATAAAAGGCACGGGATTTATCCCCGGTTCCCGCCGAGGGGGCCGTACGTCCGGCAGCGGTGGTGTGCTCAAGGCACTATATTGCTCAGCACCGTGGGTGCCTATAGTGGTGCTACTACAAGCAAGGCGGGAGAGGAAGCGTGGCTTCCAAGTCCCCGGAGGAGTGGTCGAAGATATTGTGGGAGAATTGGAGAATGAGTACGTGGTGTGCCGCGTGTTCTCTCGTCCGTCTCTCTCGTTCGTGTGTCTCCCGCGGCCGGAGGGTTCGCCCCCCTTTTATTGATCAAGGGGGAGGCGGATTACATGCGCGCCGCGATATCTAGCTACGTGGGGAAGTGCGACGTGCTACGCTGTAGAGTAGGCGGCCGTCCGGACGATCCTTGCGGCGATCTGGCCTTCATGGCCTACCTTATACCCGAACAATGGCGGTTCGAGGGTAGAAGGGCGGCGGATGGTGGCGATGTCCTCTGATATGCTCGAGGGAGGCGCTGACATTGGCCCGTACGGAGTACAGGAGTAGGTAGAACGGCGTCCCTTCCCAACGCGCTTCACAAGCGTCGGAGTTGTTGCTGCGCCGCGCCGGCGTGCGCCCGCACGCGCGGGGATGGCGGCCACGCCGTTACGGTGGCGTGGATGGCGTTCTAGCGGCCTAGCGCCTCCACCTAACCCCGTAGGGTCACAAGAAAGTGAATCGAGGGTGCATCCGGCCCCCTTCGAGGGCTCGGTGCGTTAGCCGCATCGGAGCGGGTGCACGGCGTCACGGGACCGACACCGGCCGCGCCGCACGTCCCTCCCCACGGTGATGGGGATGGGCTCCTCCCCGGGAAAGTTGGTGCGGCGGCACCGGGGCGCGAGCCCCGGCGCATGATGGCGCCGTCCCGCCGGCGTCGGGCGTTAAATGCCCGTGTACGGGGGCCGGCGCACGCGTGAGGGGCGCCCTCGAGCGTGGCGGCACCCCGGCCAAGAGCGGGACGTACCCTCGAGCGAGGCGGAACCGCTCGAGGGGGGACCGAGCCCTCGAGCGAAGCGGAGCTCGCTCGAGGGAAGTGCTACCCCTCGAACGGGGCGGAGCCCGCCCGAGGGGGGCGCGTATCCTCGAGCGAGGCGGAGCCTGCTCGAGGGGATCTCTAAGAGGGCCGCTTTGATGGGCCGTCGGGGTCCCTGCGGCGTGGGCCGTTTCCTGCATGGTTAAGCAAATTGTGTTTTGGCTTTGTTGCGGGTTTTAAGTGAGGACTTCCCCGTTGTTTAAGGGGACCCCTAGGGCTCGTCCCCCGACAAGTAGCCCCCGAGCATCCGCGGGTTTGCCATTGAGGCTCCCGCAGATGCTGGAACCTACTGATAGGACATTCTTCCCTCCTTGTTTTGCGAATGCTTTCCCGGTGGGGCCGCGTCGGCGGACCCGCGGGTCTAGCCCCGAAGCCCCGCAGAGTGTGGGTGCTCCCGCAGGGGTTAACCGCGAGAACTCGGTCGAGGGCGTGGCACATGTTTCAACCGGCATCGGCAGTGTCTCGGCCCGGCTTCGGTGACACACGCGCCGGCCGGCGCCGTCTCCCGCGGGTGCGGAGCCAAGGAGGTGTAGCCGTGTGTTAAGCCCCCGAGCACGGGCCCGTTCGAGGCGATCGGGTAGAGCTTTACGACTTGTCTCTTAACGCACCCCTCGCCGTCCCTCCGCGGGACGGAGGGTGAGGTTTCCGCAACTCCCATCGAGCGGGTCGCGAATTGCGGATTCCTCTTTGAGCCGCTAGTGGGTGGTTCGAGTGGACGCCCATGCCCCGTTCGATAAGGGTAGGCCGCGTGGTCCGGAGACACGTCCATGGAAGCGCTTGCGTGGGTTCGCTAGGTGGGGCTCGGTCCCGTTCGTTAGGGACCGAGGGCGCGGAAGCTCTCCCTCGGTGGGATCCCCCCGCTAGCTCGCCCTCGCCGGCTCTCGAACACGACATGTGGGGCACCCTCGAGCCGACGGGCTCGAGGAACGGCTCGAATGCGTGTTCCTTCGTCGTCCCCGACTCGCGATCCGAGGCGCCCGTTCGAACCCGTCGAGGGTCGCTTCGAACCTCTCGATCGCAGGGCCATGCGGGGCGGCGCACGGGCGGCCCCGTCTTTTGCGTTTGCGGCCGTCGAGGGTCTGGGCGAGCCAGCCCCCGAGGCGCCGGTTGGTAGCACAGCGTGGCATGGGTGCTCGCGGTGCCTCGCTTTACTTCGCGGTGCGCCGGCGACCTTCTCACGCACATGCCCCTTTTTTAGAGAGTTGATATCGTCTCGAGCCGGGGGCTCGTGCCGCTCGAGGGTTTTGCGTGGCATGGGTGCCCGTGGTACTTGCTTTACTTCGCGGTGCCCGGGCGACCTTCTCACGTCGATGTCCCTTCGAGGGCCGAAATCGTCTTGAGCCGAGGGTTCGTGCCGCTCGAGGGTTTTGCGTGGCATGGGTGCTCGTGGTGCCTCGCTTTACTTCATGCGCAGACCCGGCGACCTTCTCACGCCGATGTCACTTCGAGGGCTATCTTTATCTCGAGTCGGGGGTTCCCCGCTCGAGGGTTCTCCTTGTTTGGCAAGGGAGCGGGACATTAAATGCCTTACGGGCCGAGGCCGCGGCTCCGCAACGCGAGCGCGCCTTTTAGGCGTTGCGGCGCGCGCGCGCGCGCGTAGTGGGCGGCGTGGCGGGCGGATGTGACCGCTTGCCTCGGTCCCTCGCTAGTCTTCGCCGCGATGATGGCCCGTCCGCGGTGATGTGGCCGCCGCGGTCGTGGTGGGGCCCGTTCGTCGGCGTGAAGAGAAGATTCCCCGCAGCTTAATGCGCGCGGAACATCCGCTCCGGGAGAGCTCGCCCGCGCCTTATAAATCCGAGGGGGAGGGGGAGACGGCGGTTTTTTACCTTAGCGCCTCACCGTTTCAGCCCTCCCCGCGCCTTCGTCTTCGCCTCGCCTTTGCCACCGTGCGGTGTCGCCATTAGAGCTCGTCTTCCGTTTCTCTTCCTTCGCTCTCGCATTCCTTTGCCTCCTTCTCATGGCACCGCTTCCGCCTCTCCACGATCCTTGACCCGTACACTTGGGAGCGGTCGACGGTGACTCCGCCGGCCCTTGGCGAGCCGGTCGCCGCCGGCCACCGGCGGCGAACGAGGATGGCCGCCCGGCGGAGTGGATAGTGCCGCCGGCGGCGGACCGCGCGCCCAACCCGCCGGAAGGCTACGTGGTCGCCTTCGTCCGCTTCCACGAGCGGGGCTTCAACGCACCGGCGAGCCGCTTCATGCGGCGCCGTGCTACTACTACGGCGTGGAGTTGCACACCCGCGCGCCCAACGCGATTTCGCAGCGGCCACGTTCGTGGGCGTCCGCGAAGGATACCTCGGGGGATCCCGGTCAATCGGGAGCTCGGGTACACCTCTTCCGGCGGAGCTCTTCACGCAGCCCACGACGGAAAGCCGAGGACCCGCCGCGCGGTGCGCGCGGCCGGGATGTCGCTTGCCCCGCGGGGGCGGTTCAAGGACGACTACATCCCCCGCACCATGACGACGAACAACGCCGGCCGGGGAGCGGGGATGGTTCTACTTGCGCAACGCCGAGCCCGGCCTCCCCCCCGTACACCGGTCGGGTGTTCAAGGAGAAGCCCGGCTCTTGGGGCTACGGGGTGTCCATGGCCCGAAGACGGAGGCGGCGGGACTCGGTCCCGGCCGCCCGAAGAGCCCGGCGGCGTAGGGGCCGACCGCATTGGGCGTCCTCGCCTTCCTCCATCACCGGCGGATCGTGCCTTCGATGGAGAGGCCGCTCGCATCTTCGAGATGACGGAGGCGGCCAACCCCCGTCGATCCGGCGAGGTCGCGGATGCTCCCGACCCCCTCGGGGGCGGGCGTATGCGCTCACCCGGCGCGGAACGCCGCCGACACCCGGATGCCGATGCGTCCGGACCGGGACCCCGTGGGACCTCGAGATGCTCCCCACCGGCCCATTGGTGAGTGTGATTCTTGTTTTTGTTTTAGTTCTTGGTGTTGCTTCCGCCTCCCCGACGCGCCCTCGGTGTTCCCTGTATGCGACCGGTGAGCTTTACCGCCTCGAAGTCCGTTCCTCCCACCCCCGACCCCCGCGCGCTTGGTCGGGCGCGCGCGGCGGCCGGGAGCGGGGGGAGCGCGCGCGCGCGCGGAGGGAGCGCGCGAGGCGGCGCAACGAGCGCCGTGAGCGGCGGAACGCGGAGCACCGGCGGCGCGAAGAGCCGGGGCTCTCCTCCCCGGGGACCGAGGGGAGTACTCGTCCTCGGGGGATGACGAAGAGGAAGAGGCCGAGGGGGGAGGCCCCTCCGATAGGTGGGAGCCCTCGCCCCGCCGCCGGGAGCCGCTCCGGCGGCAAGGGCGGCATCGCTCGGGGCGAGCGCAACGGCACCCGCCGCCGGCAATCGACATCGGGGGCGGCGCACGCGGCGGAGGCGCCGGCCGCGCACCACGGGGGTGCGCGCGGTGAGCGCGCCCGCGCGCGGGCGGGGCCCGCGCGCGCGGTTGCGCGCCGTCGGGAGGCGCGGCGGCGGGCGCGCCGGCCGCGCCGGCCTCATCCGCTGAGGCTTCGAGGAAAAGGAAGCGTGCCTTTTCCTCCTCGAGGTAAGGGGCTCGATCCTTTACTTTGGTTTGATTTCTTGACGATCGGGCGCTCTAATCCTCTCGTTTGTGCTGCGCGAGGGGTGGTGCCAACCGTGCCTCCCCTTGCACCGGCCAAGGTGCTGAGGACGGACGCGTCCATCCCCACCGGCGGCGCTCGTCGAGGGCGTCACGGGCGGGGCAAGCACGGCGGCGGTGGGCGAGAGCTCGCAAAGCCCCGGCCGAGGCTTCGAGGCCTCGGCCGGCGGATCCGCCCGCCCGCGGCGCGGCCGGCGGTCACCGAGGGAGCGACCGCCGCCGGCTATTATGGGGGCGCGGGCCGCGGCGGCGGCCGTGGCGGAGGCGCGGCCGCCGCGAGGCCGTTGCTACGGAGGCGCGGTCCGTGGCGCCGGGCGCAGGAGGGGGCGGAGCGGGTGCAACCCGCGGCGGCGCCCGTGGTCGCAAAGGCGCGGCCGGGAGGTGGTGGCCGTGGCGCCGCGTCGGGCGCCCGCGCCACGCAGGCGCGAGTGGAGGCGCGGTGGAGGCGGCGCAAGGGGCCGGTGTCCGCCGGCGGTTCCCGGCGGGGGAGGTGGTGGAGGTCCCGGATGACGACTCCCCGCCGCCCGGGTGGGATCAGTGGGCTAGCTTCCCCACACGTTCCCCCGAGCCCTCGGAGGGGGCCCTCGTGAGGCGGCACGAGGGGCACATGGTGGCCGGGGACCGAGGACACGGTGCCGAGGCCTCGTCCCTCCCGCGCGAGCCACCCCCCGCCCAAGGGGAGGGGGCCATTGACGATCCCCCGGCGTTTGCTGACGCCCGGGGGGAGCAGGAGCTCCGGGGCGAGCTCCGAGCCATGGCGCCACGCTCAACCGCGCGCTGAACGAGGCGCTGTGGGTCCATGGCGGCCCTGCATGGCGCGTCTTCCAGGTAGGGCGTGGTTGCTCGCTTTCTTCCATCTCTCGTTTTTGTGTGTCGCCCTCCGTGCCGTAGCGCTTACGGATTTTGATGTGTGGGTGCCGGGGAGCTCAAGCGCCGCGCCCACGATAAGTACGACGCCTTCGACCGGGTGAACGCCGAGGTCCACCGCCTCCGAGAGCGGTGCGGCGCTTTCGACGCGCTTGCTGACGCCCTCAGGTCCCCGGACAGCTGGCTGGCGTACCGGGCCATGGCCTGGCCTGACGAACTCCCCGAGAGCTCGAGGGCAGACCCGGCGCGCCGCTCGAGCCTCGAGCGGGTCCGCGCGGCCCTCATCGATCGTGATGAGGCGCCGTGGCGGTGCACGCTCGGACTTGGAGAAGATGCGGACGTTGGCCACCAATTGGGAGGCGGAGGTGGCTAACGTCCGCGGCGAGAACCGGGAGCTTCGCTCATCACTTGAGGGGGCGCGGGCGCAGCAGCCGCGAGCCGAGGAGCGGGCGCGCGGGCCGGGAGCAGCCGGGCCAAGGAGGCCGACGACTTGAAGGCCGCCCATGACGCCAAGGCCGCGGCGCTCGTCGTCGCCGAGGAGCAGCTCCCGGCAGAGCGCTCCGCCCGCCAAGGGGCTGAGGGGCGGCTCCAGCAGGAGCAGGCCGCCCTCGTCGACGCCCGGACGGCGCTGGAGCAGGAGCGCGTCGCTCGCGAGGCGGCGCAGAAGTCCTTGGCGGAGCGGGACGACAAGCTCTCCAAGACCGAGGGCGAGCTCATTGTGCTCAGCATTGCGAGCGCAAATCGAAGATGGCCCCCGGGGAGCGGAGCGAGGCCGTCAAGCGCCCTCCACCGGCGGTCGAGGCCGAGCGCCGCGCTCCGGAGATGGAGAGGAAACAAGTCGAAGGTGAGCCACCGTTTGACTCTTGCCTTGTTGGTTTTTTCGTTAGAGGGCTCGCATTCCCCTTTCGATTTCTTTCTTGTCTTGGCGATTCCGGGTGCTTGCGCACCGCCCGGGGCACGCACGGCGAGCGGGCCGAGGCGCCGCAGGGCTTCCTACAACTCCTCCGAGCAGAGCTGCGGGAGGGCTGCGTGGTGCGGCCCTCGAGACCCGTCGCGCCGTGGAGGAGGGCGAAGCGCAAGCCGGCGGCTCGCCCGGCCGGCCGCCCGCGTGCCCTTGGCGGTCACGTCACCGAGCGGATGCGCCGGCGCCGCATCCGGGCGTCCCGAGAATGCCCTCGGAGTGGTGCGGTCCCACTACGAGGTCAACTTCGAGGCGCTGGTGGAGGGCTACATCGTTCCCGAGGGCGTCGAGGACGAGGTGGCGATGGAGCGTGTGGATGCGCTCGCCTCCGACGCCGCCGGGTTGCTCGCCGAAGCCTTCGAGGAGTTCCTCTTCCCGACGCCGCCGACACCGCCGCTCCTCCCGCCTGAAAGCAGTTGGGCGCTAGGCCTGTTTTTTGTTCGTGTATTAGTATTCTGGCCATGCGGCCTTGTAAATAGGCACATTGTCTTAATCGTAAACGTTTGTTGATACGAAATGAAATCTTTTACTTATTGCACTTTTTTGTTTCTCCTTCTTCCTGAGTAGATTTTACTTAGGGGAGTTCGATTTTCGCGGGGGGCCAGCTGGGTTGGAGGCGAGAGAGAAGGGCCGTATCCTCGCGGCGTAGGCTATCCCTAACTTGCGCGCTCCTTCCGCTAGGTCGCCCGCGCCCCGTTCGAATCGTTGCTCGAGGTTGAAGTAGGAAACAAACTTAGCGCGTGTGAGTTGTTTTATTTTTGCGCAAAAAATGGGACCATTTTTGGGGGGGGTGGCCCCCCGCAGTAGCCCCCGAGGGTAACTTGGGTTTCGAGGGGAAAGCCGAGTTGCCCTTTCCATTAGACTTGAGGCGTTTACATAGTTGTCACCAACTGGGGCGTTGGCCGTATGATTTTTACAACGAGAAAATACTTGGGAATCCTAGCTAGGGGTAGAAACGACGTAGCCGTTGGATGTTCCAAGCGTTGGTGAGCTCTTCACCGTCCTCGTTGGCCGCCTTGTACGTGCCGGGCTTGAGTACCGTCCTCGATGAGAGTTTGCACCTCGTGGTGCATGTCTCGAGCCTCGAGGGTCGAGGGTGCCGGCAAGGCCCGCAGCAGCCGCCGCGGCGGCCGACGAGCTTTTGGCTCGCCCGCGGGGCGCGTCCGCGTTGTCGATGTTGGGGACGGTGTTGATGCGGTCGCGGACCGTCCGCCCGGCTCCCGCGCGCGTTCGCCGCGCGCGCAGGCTTCCCCCGCCATTGAGGCGCGGAGCAACCGCACCGTCCGTATTCCTCCGCCGCCTTGGCCTCGAGCTCGCGGGCTTGGGCTAGGCCGCGCGTCGGGCGTCGGCCCCGGCGAGAGCGCTTGGTCGCGCGGCCGGGCGCGTGGCGATCCCTGGGGCGGCGTGACTTCCCCGTCTCCGGCGCCCACCGCGCCGGCGGCATTGGCCGGGTCGTTGGTGATGACGGCGCAGCACTCCCGCGCGGGATCGTAACTCCCGTGCCTGGAGTCGTCGGAGCAGCCAAACCAGTAATCCGTAGCGTCGAGAAAACGCCGGAACATGACTGGGTCCGGCACGCCGGAGAAGTCCCACTCCGCGTACCCGTGGCGGTTGGCGGGTGGCAACGCGTCGAGGGAACCCAGGGACGACTCGTCCCCTGCTGAGGCGCCGGGGTCCCTGGCGACGAAGACGTGGCGGCCAGGCGGGACCCTGCGCATCGCGGTGTTGATGCTGGCGTTGTAGGCCGACGTAGCGCCACGCAGCCCCGATGGGGATGCGCGGTCCGAGACCGTGCGCGGTCCCGTCGGGGCGGTGGCGGTCGTGATGGCGGGCGCGCCGCGCCGAGTGGCGGCGCGCTCGCCCGCCGCCGCTCGGACCGCGCCCGGCGTGAATGCCGCCCGCAGCGACGGCGGCGTCGTGGCGGTCGACGGCCCGCGCATCCGTGCTGCGCGGCGCCCGCGCCGTGGTGGTGCGTGCGGCGGGGGCCAAGGCCGACCCGGCCCGGCGCCGCGCGCGGAGCTCCTCACGGTTGGTGAGGCGCATGAGATAGCCGTTCCCCGTGGCCCGAAAGTTCGAGTCCCCGAAGCGACCTTCGAACCCGGCCGGGAGGGGGTCTGAGCTACCCATGCAATAGCGTGTACCACGGTACTCAGTGCGGATCACCGTGGAGGGAGTTGACGGAATGACCTTAGGCGCTCAGATAGCCCCACGGTGGGCGCCAACTGTCGGTGCGGAATATGGTCCCGACACTAACCAGTAGAAAGCGCTGAGGTCTATCCCTCAATGGTCGATGCTAAGCAATAAAAGACACGGGATTTATCCTGGTTCCGGCCGAGGGGGCCATACGTCCAGCAGTGGTGTGCTCAAGGCATCATATTGCTCAAAGACCGGGGTGCCTATAGTGGTGCTACTACAAGCAAGGCGGGAGAGGAAGCGTGGCTTCCAAGTCCCCGGAGGAGTGGTCGAAGATATTGTGGGAGAATTGGAGAATGAGTACGTGGTGTGCCGCGTGTTCTCTCGTCCGTCTCTCTCGTTCGTGTGTCTCCCGCGCCGGAGGGTTCACCCCCCTTTTATAGATCAAGGGGGAGGCGGATTACATGCGCGCCGCGCTATCTAGCTACGTGGGGAAGTGCGACGTGCTATGCTGTAGAGTGGGCGGCCGTCCGGACGATCCTTGCGGCGATCTGGCCATCATGGCCTACCTTGTACCCGAACAGTGGCGGTTCGAGGGTAGAAGGGCGGCGGATGGTGGCGATGTCCTCTGATAGGCTCGAGGGAGGTGCTGACGTTGGCCCGTACGGAGTACAGGAGTAGGTAGAACGACGTCCCTTCCCAACGCGCTTCACAGTGCTGGAGTTGTTGCTGCAGCGTCCGGCGTGCGCCTGCACGCGCGGGGATGGCGGCCACGTTGTTACGCGTGGCGGGGATGGCGTTCTACCGGCCTAGCGCCTCCACCTAACCCCCGTAGGGTCACAAGAAAGTGAATCGAGGGTGCATCCGGCCCCCCTTCGAGGGCTCGGCGCGTTAGCCGCATACCGGAGGAGGGTGCACGGCGTCACGGGACCGACACCGGCCGCGCCGCACGCTCCCTCCCCACGGGGATGGGGATGGGCTCCTCCCCGGGGAGTTGGTGCGGCGGCACGGGGGCGCGAGCCCCGGCGCATGATGGCACCGTCCCGCCGGCGTCGTGGCGTTAAATGCCCGTGTACGGGGGCCGGCGCACGCGTGAGGGGCGCCCTCGAGCGTGGCGGACCCCGGCCAAGAGCGGGACGTACCCTCGAGCGAGGCGGAACCTCGCTCGAGGGGGGACGGGAGCCCTCGAGCGAGGCGGAGCTCGCTCGAGGGAGGTGCTACATCTCGAACGGGCGGAGCCCGCCCGAGGGGGCGCGTATCCTCGAGCGAGGCGGAGCCTGCTCGAGGGGATCTCTAAGAGGGCCGCTTTGATGGGCCGTCGGGGTCCCTGCGGCGTGGGCCGTTTCCTGCATGGTTAAGCAAATTGTGTTTTGGCTTTGTTGCGGGTTTTAAGTGAGGACTTCCCCGTTGTTTAAGGGGACCCCTAGGGCTGTCCCCGACGCCTGGCGACGTTGTCCGCTCGGCTCTTCTTTAGCTTCTCCACCTTGAGCCGCTCACACCCGAGCGGTGTGAGCGCGCACCGTGAGCGAGGTCGTCCTTGCGCTCGAGCTTGTCCTTCGGCCCCGCCCCGACTCGCGGTCGCCCGCGTAGGTCCCTCCTTGGCGTGCGCATCTCCCTCCCCGGTGTCCACCCCTCTCCCTCTCGGACCGCACAGCGGGGACGGGGGTCGCGCGGTCGAGGCTCAACTCGAGCCGGCGAACACGGTGGCGTAGAGCGGTGTTCTCCCTCTCCGGCCCGGCACGGCGGGGCCGGCATCGGGAGCGCGTCGATGGTGGTGTCCTTGACCCGGCCGTAGAGGGTACGTGACTCGTCCTCCGGCCGGCGCGCGTACTTGTCGAGGTCGACCAAGTAGGCCGGGCGGTCTCCACCAGGGTCTCGTCGGACTCGCGGAAGGGAGCAGCGTCGACGTCGTCCCCCGGATCCCCTCGTACGAAGGAACTTCGTCCACGAGCGGTGCGAGGCGCCGTAGTCCCGGGTAGCTCGAAGAGTCCCGGTCTCGAAGGAGGTGCGGTACTGTGCGAGAAGGCAGCCTCGTGGCCCGGCGGCAGGGCGACGTCCATCGCGGTCGCGACGGTGAGTGCAACAGAGCAGGATCTCTCCCTTGAACCCGGGAGACTCGGGTGAGGGAGCACAGCCGACCGTGCGAGCACCATCCGCCCGGGGCCACGGCGGGTACGTACTCGGCGCGGTACGTGACGTAGGTCGGAGGGACTCCAAGCCTGAGAAGGGCCCTCTCCATCCAAAGGCGCATCGCTCCGCACGTCTCGGGAGTGATCTCCGCGACCTTGTGCTCCATCTCCCGTGAAACGCAAGAAATTTTCTCGTCGCCGTAGGTGAGTAAGAAGTTTTCAAAGAGGGAACGAGTTTTATAACATAGCTCAAGAGTATAACTATAAAGGTAGAGCGTATAGAGTCCTATTTCTATCGACTTTTCCTAGGGATACGTGCTACGGTCAAGCATGGCTCTGATACCATCTATAAAACCCCGGATTTTCTTAGAAAATCCGAATCCCTGTACCATCACGATAGTCCCTGGATCAGCGGCTATCGCGTACAGAACGTCTCACAGATAGATACACAAAGCCATACATCGCATCACATAATGATAAGAGTACATTAATTTGTTACAAGTCCATTATGGAGTACATCATTACAAGCCTCTTGGCTGAATCAGAGTGAAAATTCTACGCAACGGTAGCTATCTCCTCAGAAGGGTCTCCATCTTTATTCTTCCTGCCACAGGCAAACTCGAGCGAAGCGACGTATCCCTCGCCGTACCATCCGTTGGCGTTGCGGCCGAACTCGGACTCGTACCCGCACACCCAAAGTCTATCCCCAAGGAGTGGGATAGGTCCACGTCACCAACCGTATGCAGCTTTAAGTGGCCTAACATCTAAAGGGAAAAGAGAGTAGACAAGGAAGCGGCTGTGGGTTTCCTAAGCAGCAGCAGCAGAGTATAAGACAAGGTATCACCATCAATATCCCGAAACCCAAGTCTCTCAACACAGCCTTGGATCCACCCGGTTACCCGGAAGATCCGTCACCACCTCCTACTCCTGTCTAGGGTCGATGCGAGAACTTCCTCTCCTCGCACCTCAATGATTACAACCGGATCGACGAGGTAGATGGAGCCTCTCTCATCTAGCCGCCGCAACCACGGCTCACCACACTCTCACCTATAGGGGGGAGGTAGAAATCCCAAAACATGAGGATCAAGTAAGTCTTCTAGGCGTGTCCATGACCGAGGACGCGGCCATAGCTATAGATCGAACAACTCGCGAGAGCGTGTACACCCGTACCCATCCCGAATGGCACCCGGTCGGTGTACGGCCGACCGAGCCCATCCTACCGCGAACTCTCGTTAGTTACGTACCCACCCCGCATCCGGCCCTCAAAGCGGTCCTCTCCGCAAAGGAAGACAAAGCACCGAATCGTGAAATGCTCCCGTGTGGCCACACGGGAGACGCTCCGAGAGGGTGGTCTCACCTCCACCGCTCCCCCACGGATACCCTCTATCCTTCCTAGGCGGTATGGTTCCGCACTTGCCGAGCTCAACTCGGCCCTATCCCCACTCTCGGTGGGGTGGTGTGTACGATGTCCTATAAACAAGTTGATCCACTCGATTTCGTGCCGGGGCGAGCTCATGTCCTCCAAGCGCACGTAAAACCCCAACACCTAGGCTCCGAAAACCGCAACAGAGGGATGCACCGAGGAGTGCACCCCTATCCCCGATCCCAGATCGGTTGTTTCGAGCTCACCCCCGCCAAAGTACCCAAAACGCCTTCTCCCGTCGGTTTTTACCCCACTCACGCCAAGAACCACTATTCCCATCCCAACACATGCATCGCGAAGCTCGGCGTATATACACGCTCACATAAACATATATAGTAGTGGTAGGACAATCAAGGACAGGGTAAATAAAGAGGCAGTGCAAGGTTCATCAACATGCATACATAAAGTAAAGCGCTAGCAATACTACTCAAGAATGCCTAATGGGTAGTTCGGAATCGGACGGCGTGAACTCGGGGGTCGGGTAGTCCTCCGCGGTGAAGTCGTCGGCGTAGTCGTACTCCCCCGGCTCGCTCTCCGCTCCCCGCTCGCTCCTAATAGCGCGAAAAAGGAAATAAATAGCGGTCCTAAAGCAACTTAAATCCAAATAAGAGCAAACAAGATCCAAAAAGAGGCAAACTCTAGTCTAACACGGAGTTTGGGTTTTTAGAAGATTTTCAGAAGAAGTTTCATATTTTTTGGAGTTAAAACGGATTTATTATGAATTTCTAAAGATAGATTACATTTCTGAAATTAAAATACGCATATACAATATCGCAGACTCTTAGCTAGCTATAGGGTAGCTCAAACTGGCTCAAACCTGGCTTTAAGCCGGGCGGGCCGGCCACGGCCCGCCGAGGTGGCTGCCACGTCGGCGGCTTTAAGCCGGCCGGCGGCCGCGTGGCCGGCCACGCGGCGCCCGCGTGGCGCGGCGCGCGCCGGATCCCCGGGGTGGATCCCCGCGACGCGCGGCCGTGCGGCGCCCGTGTGGCCCGGGCCGTGGTTGGCCGGCGCACGGGATCCCCTCGGATCCCCCGCGGTCACGCGCGCGTGTGTGCGCCCGTGTGCGTGCTAAACCCCGGGGGTTTTCCCCCTCTCGCGTGGATGGTGTTCGATGGAATGCCCGCGACGGGCGCGCGCGCGGCGGCGGCCCGCCGGCCGGCGAGGCGCGCTCGGCCGGCCAACAAGTGACCGGGACATGGACGAGGGGAAGCAAGGCTCGATCTTGGCCCCAATCGGGGACTCGGCCTCGACCAAAGATGGATGGCCGGCGGAGAGACAGGGGAGCGGCGGCGACGAGCGCGGGCGGCGGCGCGGCGAGGGTCGCGGCGGCGGCGCTAACCGACGCCCCGCCGTTCTTGGCCGGTTGCGAAAGGGCCCTAAAGACGCGAAGACACCTAAAGCCGGGCTTTTCCCCCTAGGTCACCTCGGAACAGTTCCAGCCCCGCCGTGGCGGAGCTCGGCCGGGCCGGCGTGCGGTGCGAGCACGGCTCCGGCCACGGGGTGGCTTTGCGTGCGTGCGCACGGTGACCGGGGTGTCGTGGCGGTCGTGTCACCGGCTTGCGCGGGGTGGCGGGCGCTCGTGCGCGTGTGGAACGGGGTCGAGCAGGCCGGTGGACGCGGCGCTCCGGAGCACGACGGCGGCGTGACGCACGTCGGCGAGGCGAGGATGGTGCGGGGTCGAAAGGGATACGGCGGCGCGTGTGCGTGTTTGCGGCGACGGCGGCGGTGGCACCTCGCACAAGAGAGCGTCCCCGCCGGCACGATGGCCGGCATCACCGGCGGCGCGGCGCGGCGGCATGAGCGGCACGGGCGATCGCAAAGCGCCCGGCTCGAAGGCCGGGTCGACCACGTAGGGGTGAGGGAGCTTCGCCTCACCTTGGTGGCCACGGGCCGACGTGCGTACGGCGGTGAAGCGGGGCGGAGCGAGAGGAAGCGGTGGTCGTCGGCGTGGAAGGGGACGACGACGCGGAGCGAGAGGAAGCAGTGGGCGTCGCGGCACTTGGCTTCGCGGCGTCCTCGAGCTCCCACGTGCGGTCCTCCGGCTCGCGAGGTAGGCGGCGAGCCGGCGGTGGGCCTCCGGTCTTCTTCTCCCCTCCTCCTCCTCCTTCTTCTCCGGCGGGCATAGGGCAGCGAGTGGAACGGGGAGGACTCCCCGTGGCGGCTAGGGTTGGGGCTGCCCGAGGGCGCGGCGGCGGCATTCTTATAGGGCAAGGCGGGGGCGCGGGACGCGTGGACCCGCGCGAATGGCTCCGGCGGGCTCGGACGGCCGCCGGGGCAGGGGAGGGGCGGCGCGGAAGGCCGTGGCGACGACGCGAAAAGGGGAAAAGGAGATGGGTGACGGGAGGAAGAAGGGGTGACGCCGGGGCGACGTCACGCGGGTCCCACCTGGCGGTGACCCGGCGCGGGCGCGGTAGGTGGTAAGCGGGCCGGCGTTAGATGGGACGCGGTGGGCTGGCAAGGGAAGAGGAGAGGGTGGCGCGGCGCGCTGGGGAAAAGAGAAGGGGGTGGTTCAGCGGACTTCGAGACCTTGGGCTCGCGGCCCAGAAGCTATCCCCCTTTACCTTTTCTATTTTCTTCCAATCCCCTTTCTAATTCAGATTCAAATTTGAATGCAGATTCAAATTTGAAATCCCACTCAAATAAATTCCAAATAAAACCAAAAGAACCCCAAGTTTCTCACACTAACATTTTTATATTTCCTAGGGATTTCATTTAGCTCAAAATAAATCTAGGAACTAAAGGAGAGAAATGGAAGACATCCTTAATGAAGTTGATATTCACTCAAATAATTCATCAAAAATTTTAAATCCACATTTTTATTAATTAACGTTCCTCAATAAATTTGAAAGATGTTACATAATATGACCGAGAAACACTAGTTTTAAATTTTAATTGTAGATTAAAAAGAAAAACGAGGGCAAAACGAGCTCGCCGTGCGCCACGTGGTCCCGGCGAAGCAACTTGACCAGCCCCGTGCCGCCACATGGTCCCGGCGAAGCTCCATCGCTTGGTAAACACTATTATAAAAAGACAACATACACCAAAACGACACAACTCATGTTATAGCTTAGTGGTAAGTCTCTCTCTTCCCACTAAGGAGACCAGGGTTCGAATCCTATGGGTGCACCTTTTTTTGTTTTGCAAAATTAAATGTGGGTGGTGTACCATTAAAATGTTGATAAGATGAATGACATACACCAATGGGACAGAAATCATGTTATAGCTCGGTGGTAACTCCCTCCCATCGTGCGTACCGGGGTTCAAATCCCCCTAGTCGCTCTTTTTTCATGCCGATTAAAGCGAAAAAGAGTGGCCCATTTGTTGTGGCCCAATTCCGGAAAAACAGGAGCGGAGCGGCCCATTTGGAACACGCATCCCACGCCGTCAAGTGCACCACCGATTTGTGACCAATTTGTTTCATCATTAAGTGTGTCAAACAATTTCAATAAATGTTGACGATATCAAAACTAATTTGTGACGATCGAGTTTCGTCATTCCAATATGGTATACCCAAAACAAGTTTTATGACGATCTCCTTTTACAATTCCGTGATGTTATTTTCATTTTCGTCATAATTTTCTAGGCCAAATCTTTGTCACTTGCCACCTATGATGAAATTGGAGAATTCGTCATATAAGACATCATTCCGTGACGAAAGTGAGCAGCGTCACATGCAAATCGTCACGAGATAGCAACTTTTCTAGTAGTGATGAATCCGTTTTTAATCAAGTGGATGTGAAGAGTCCCTTAGTCGAGTAGACTTTGTCGTTTCTGCATAAAGAGCATGGACCACACATGAATCCCTTTGGGTTCTTGTTGGCTTTGGCCACTTCGAGAAAAGCTTCCATGCTAGCAATCTACTTCGGGGATCGTCTGTCGGGGTTCATCCATTGCCGGTTCATCTGCATCATATTAAGTCCACAAATTATTTCCTTTAAATCAGAATAACAAAGACAAAGATGAAGAAGGGTGAGTATGATGATGTATTCCGTTATGAACTAGATGATGAGAACTAGAGGCCTACCTACGTTCTTCCTGAACATGTTGATCATCTCAACACAATACGTGAATTCCTAAATGTGTTTGAAGGAGAGGTTCAAAAGCTAGAAGCTGACTAGGTTTTAGCTTGGGACTTGTACTCATTGCTATTGATGTCGTGACTTGTAATAGCCATCAATTGACCAAATCTGTATGTATGTCATTATACCACAACAGCGACAATCATTGCATCCTGTGTGAACTACATACATCTGGCCATTTCTTGTGATACAATGACATACAGAGGTCACCTTATGGCTATTTTTATCTCCATTATTAATGACCATATTTTTTATAAAGTGAATTCTAAAAAATTAGCTAAATTCAAAATTATAATTAGTTCTATGTTTCATTATATCAAAAAGTAAATGAAGACAAAGATGAAGAAATGTGAATCTGATGATGTATTCCGTTATGAACTAGATGATGAGAACTGGAGGCCTACCTACATTCTTCCTAAACATGTTGATCATCTCAACACAATATGTGAATTCATAAATGTGTTTGAAGCGGAGGTTCAAAAGCTAGAAGCTGACTAGTTTTAGCTTGGGACTTGTACTCATTGCTATTGATGTCGTGCCTTGTAATAGCCATCAAGTGACTTCATTTGTATGTATGTCATTGTACCACAACTGCGACAATCATTGCATCCTATGTGAACTACATACATCTAGCCATTTCTTGTGATACAATGACATAGATACACTACTAGGAATGATGCCTTGGCCAACGCCTATATTTGGTTGCAATATGGCCATTTTGGTTGCAACTGGAATCAATTGCATCTAAGTTTTTTGGTGGATAGATGGTTGCAATTGGAACGGTGTAATAGCCTCAAGCAACCATTTGATGTGGCGTTGCAACAGATTTTTCTATTGCAACGAACAAGAAAATATATTGCCACCAATACATGGTTGCAAGAAGAAACATTGCAACGAACAAATTTGCCTAATGCAACCAACACTTTGTTGCAAGATCAAATTTTGCAATGAACAAAATAGCCTTATGCAACCAATACTTGGTTGCAAGAACAAATATTAAAACGAATAGATTGGTTGTCTTAGGTTCTTGAAGGATCGGATGGCGACCGAGAGGGGGGGAGTGAATAGGAGCCGGTAAAAATTCTTCCAAAAGAACCCGGCCTATACCCTAGTCAAGCCCCGGTCACACACGAGCGATGGATCGAATCACACACCAATCGCCAAGACCACGAGGTTATGGATCAACCTCTAGTCCTAGGAACGATCCCTTGAAGCACACGCGGAAGCACTAGAAAGGGAAGAAAGGAATCGAAACAAACAAAGACCGCCACACGCCTCCGGGCGGACCGTCCGGCCCGGCAAGTTGCGGACCGTCCGCGATGAACCGCGCGGACCGTCCGCCCGCTACCGCGACCGTCCGCGCCGACGCCGCGGACCGTCCGGCCCTCACCGCGGACCGTCCGTTAAACACACACGAACACCGTAAGCGACCCGAGAAAAACGGACCGTCCGCCAAGCCCGGCGGACCGTCCGCGCCACCCACGGACCGTCCGCTACTCGAGCGCGGACCGTCCGCAAACCGGGCCGCAACCAAAACCAAAAGCCAAACCGGATCGAAAACAAAGGCGCGCAAGAACACGACGAACACGCGACGAACCCTAGCCTCGCGGACCGTCCGCGCACCCCGCGGACGGTCCGCCGGGTGCGGGACAGAGCAGAAACGCCCCGACCCCCGAAAGTCAACTCCCCCAAATCATCATCGGATTTCCCAAACGGTTGAAGCTATGGAGACAAGGGTTTGGGGACTTGAAAAGCGTCACACAAGGATGCTATAACCCAAAAATCTTGCCTCCTAACTCCCTAAATCACCGGGAATCGCGAATCCTTTGAGCACCACCAAAAGCTAGAGCACCGAACGAAAACTCACGAATCGAAGTGGTTTCCCGCATTTGAGGGCACAAGATCAAGCACAAAGATGCACAAGACATCTATCCATGTTTCCCTCAAAGAAATCTCGGGGAGAAACCCACTCAAATCCGCGGAATCACACCGGGAACAAAGGCACGAAAACAAGCACGAAAAGCCACGAAACACAACCCCGAATCTTCTATACAAACCAGGAAAGATTCACAAGGTCTAGCATGCCGCCCTAGCATCCATCCCTCTCAACAAATCTCTCATGAAGCTCTCATGCTAGCCTAGAGAAAAATGGAAGAAAAATAACTACGAAAATGAGAAAGAGGAGGGAGGAAATGAAACCCTAAGTCACGGAGAGAGAGAGCCATCCACACACACTCATGGCTTATATATCGTGTCCCGCCGGGAGTGGTAAATGACTCGACTACCCCTAACTAAACTATCGGCGATACAACCCACGTAGGGGCATTTAGGTAATGTTTGTGGGTCTTGCCATCGGACGGCCACGCCTTTGCCGCACCCCGCGTCCTCCCGACGCAAGCCATGCGATCCCGCCGCGTGTCCTCCGCCTCGAAGCTTCCCGACACGCCCGGATCCCGTCTCCGTCGTGTTGGGCCCTCGGACTTGGTTTTGAGGCCCAAACCAAGAAACCGTCCGCCGATGGTTTTGTGGGCAAACCACCAAACCCCGCGTGCTCGGTCCGGCCTCCCGCCAAACCACTTGACTCGACCGCCACCGTGCACCGGCTCATCTGTCCATGACTTCGTCTTGCTCGTGTCGCCACCATGTGGCCCGCACCTAGTCCCGCCGTCCACCGGTCCCTCGAACCGAGCCTACTTGTCTCTCCATCTCCCCGAGGCCCCTCAAGGCCGAAGACCTTTCGCGCCCGTTCTTCACCTGCAACAACACGAACTAGGCCGCAGCCCCTACACCCGCGCACTAAGCCAAGAGTCGGCTCCAACACCCGTTGTCAATCACTCATCACTGAGGAGCGGTCATCCATCGACCACTGGGACGCTCCCGGTCCTCAATCTCCCCCTTGATGAGTGCATTGACAACACACAACGCGAAATGAAATTCAGAGAAAAAGAGAAAAGAAAGAAGAAAGAAAAACAAAGAAGCTCAACTCATGACCAAAACCGAAGAAAGGCGAAGAAAGGTCACAAGCCAAGCAAAGCACAAACTCTACACCGAAAACAAAGAAGAAAGCTCCCCCTGAACAAATGCAAGCTCCCCCTGAACATGTGGATGCAAACTTCCAAATTTCAGCTCACCTCTTCTAAATTTTCATTAAGCTCACCTCTTCTCCCCCTTGTTGACAATGTATGAATCAAGGTGAAAATGCAGAAATGCAAAACAAAGCATATAAACAACTACATGAGCTTCTCAAATAGGCCAAATCTAGTATCAAAGGCTAAAAATGAGACAAAGATCACACATATGAATCATAGCATAGTCAAAGCATTGCCACAAGTAATATATGAAAATACAAGCATGTGACAAAGCAAAATTTTCAGATTTTAAGCAAGCTTTTACCAAAAGAAGGCGCGCTTCACATGTAAAAGCCTATCCATGTCACATTTGAGCCACAAACATGCATACCATTCAAAGATCATACAAGGATATCAAATTCTCAGCAAAAGATCATGGCAAACACCCATAAAGCAAAGCATGTCATGTCAAAGCTCATGAGCCATGTGTCCACTTCGGGGAGACTTCTCCACTGGTGAACATCATGCAACATGTTTAGCACCCATATGTGAAAGATAAAACATTTTAAGCATAGACATGATGGATGGAGCATTTTTCAAGCATTCACACTTCTTTTCAAGATTAATTCATTTCATGGTACATGAAGTGCCTTTGCGGCAAAAAGAAGCTTATGCTCCCCCATGAATGCAACATAGGCTAAACATTCACAATGATATTCGGCCTTTGGCCCAAATGCAAGAACAAGGCATCCAAGCACAATCTAAGTAAGAAAAGCACATTTAGACCAAACCGTGACATGGATACACAACTACACATGAGTGGAGCAAATTCCATCAAAAATTAGTCAAGTTTAGCATTTATTTCAAAAGGGGCTATCTCACCACACATATATCTCAAATATTCCAAGAGCATAGCCTCACATCACCATTTCTCCACACATATAACCAATATCTCACAAATAGCCAAAGAGACTCAAATATGGCATATGAAAGAAGCTCATCGTCCTAAAATGCAATATATGACAAATGCAACATGATATATGACAAGATGGCTATCCTACCATGGTTTGTACATCAAGCAAAGCATGTATATACATCAAAGTAAAACATGGTATGATACATATGATACAAAAAGAAAGTCCCCCAAGAATCAACTAGAAAGGGCAACAAACCCCAAGTCCCCCCGCAAGCGCACAAATGTAGCTTGGTCGAGAGGCTTTGTAAAGATGTCGGCTAGCTGATCTTGGGTAGGGACATGGCTCAAAACAATGGTTCCTTTCTCCACATTGTCCCTCAAGAAATGATACCTCACTTCTATATGTTTGGTTCCGGAGTGAAGCACCGGGTTTTTGGCTACGCTTATGGCACTCGGTGCTATCACAAAGAAGTGGGATCCGGGTGCACTCCTCACCAAAGTCTCTCAAAGTGTATGAAATCCACAACAACTCGGGAGCAACAACTCGCGGAAGCAACATACTCGCCTCCGTGGTAGACCGAGCTACACTAGATCGCTTGCGGGAAGACCATGAGACCAACGAAGACCCAAGAAACAGCAAGTACCTGTAAGTAGACTTCCTCTCGACTCGACAACCAAAGCAAAATCCGCATCGGAAAAACCATGAAGGGAAAGAGTCGAGGAGGAAGAATACCAAAGGCCAAGACCAAGGGGCAGACCGTAGGTACCGAAAATCCTCTTGACGGCCCGTCGATGTGATGTCCTTGGCGAAGCTCGAAAACGAGCGCACGTACACACGCCGAACTCTATGTCCGGCCTCGTTGCCGTCAAGTAGAGGAGGGAGCCGATCACGCTCCCCGTACTCCCCGCCGGTCCACCGGTTCTCCGTCCTCATCCGTATCCAAAGTGGCCGTACTCCCCATGGGAGTCGACATCGGCTTCACATCTTGCATCCGGAACTTCCTCGCATGTCTTTTGTGTACTTGGTCCGGTGCACAAATGTACCATCCTTCACTTGCTTGATCCGCAGCCCCAAGAAAATACCGCAACTCGCCCATCATGCTCATCTCGAACTCCCCGCTCATCTCATCCGCAAACTTGGCAACAAGGTTATGTGACGAGCCACCAAAGACAATATCATCCACGTATATCCGCACAATCAACAAGTCATTTCCATGCTTGAGGAGAAACAAGGTCCTATCCACGGTACCCATCACAAATCCTCTCGCTCAAGAGAAAACCTCTCAATCTCCCATACCAAGCACGGGCGCCCGTTTCAACCCATACGCAGCCCTTTTCAACCCGTATACCCCGTGTGGGTACAACTCGCTCTCAAACCCGTGTGGTCGCTTCACATACACCTCCTCCTCTATGACCCCATTCAGAAAAGCACTCTTCACGTCCATCTGAAACAATTTGAACCCTTTAGCCACGGCAAAGGCTAGAAGGATCCGAATTGCCTCAAGACGGGCCACAGGAGCAAAGGTCTCCTCATAGTCGATCCCCTCCTTCTGACTAAACCCCTGAGCAACAAGTCTGGACTTGTTCCTCACAACCATCCCATTCTCTCCCTCTTTGTTCTTCCAAACCCACTTGGTTCCTATGGGATGGCAATTTGGAGGTGGTTCAACTAACTCCCACACTCGGTTCCTCTCAAAGTTTTCCAACTCCTCATGCATAGAATTGACCCGCTTTGCATCGGATAAAGCATGTCCAATGTCCTTGGGCTCAAAAGTGGCAACAAAAGCAAAGATGAGCAAAATGAGAGGAATTCCTGGACCTCGACCGTGTAGTGCGTTCATCGATGTTCCCAATGATCTTCGACAGGGGATGCACTTCTTGAATCCGCCGGGGAGCCTCACGCCTCGAGACTACCTCCCCCTCAACTTCAGCTTCTCTCGCCTGGTCCTCTTGTTGCGCCGTCGTTGTCCATGAAGTAGACGGTCCATGCTCCATAGTAGTCGTAGGGGAAGTAGTGGGTACACACTCAGCTTCGTGCGCATGGTTCTCCCCATCATCATCTCCAGCCTTTGTCCTTCTCCTCTTCAAAGAGGTCCTCGGCCATCTCTTCATCACCTGCACATTCAAAGCCAAGAGAGGTACATGGCATTGTCTCGTCGAAGGTCACCTCGCAAGTCTCCATGATTTTGTTAGTCTCAAGGTTAAGCACCCTATAGGCTCTAGAATGGTTAGCATATCCAAAGAAAATACCATCACTAGACCTAGCCTCAAACTTGTCAAGTTTTCCCTTCTTCAAAATAAAGCACTTGCAGCCAAAAACTCGGAAGTGACTCACCTTGGGTGCCCGACCATGCATAAGCTCATAACAGGTCTTCTTCTTGAAAGCTCGCAATAAAATCCTGTTGGAAACATGACAAGCCGTATTGACCGCCTCGCCCCAATACCTCCTAGGAGTCCCGTGCTCATCGAGCATCATCCTAGCCATCTCACAAAGAGTCCGATTTTTCCTTTCCACGACTCCATTTTGAGGGGGCACATAAGGGGTCGAATACCGATGTTCAAGACCTAGATCACGACAAAAGGCATCAAAACGAGAGTTCTTGAACTCGCAGCCATTATCACCGCGGATAGCTCGAATAGCATTCCCATGCCTCTAGTTTTTCAACCTCACGATCGCATCTCGAACAAAACCAAATGTCTCACTCTTATCCTCCAAGAAGAACACCCTGTGCATAGCGAGAGTAATCGTCCACCACAACAAGGACATACCACTTCCCACCCACCGAGCGAACTCGAGCCGGCCCAACAAGATCCATATGCAACGGCTACGTCGGACGCTCGGTCATGACATCGGCCGGGGGTGGATGGGGAGTGGCTACCATCTTACCATGCCTACAAGGAGCACAAACCAAATCCTTCTCAAACTTCAACCTCGGCAATCCTCGGACAAGGTCAAGACCACTCAAGCGGGAAACCAAATCAAAGCTCAAGTGTCCCAACCGCCTATGTCATTTCCACAAATCAGAAGAAGGACCAGCCATCAAACAGCGAGCAGAACCCAAAGAACGAGAGAAATCAGCCCTGAAAATCTGACCCTCGGGGATGATCATACAAACAAGATCACCTCGAGAATCGAGCAAACAAGACTCGCCAGACTTGAAACGCACCTCAAAACCCTCATCAAGCAACTGAGAAACCGAAAGCAAATTGAAACCCAAAGACTTCACAAGAGCTACTCTCTTCAACGTTACCTTGTCACTCACATGCACAACACCCTCCGACAAAGACCCTTCCTCGTCCATTGTCCCCAAATGTGATGTACTTCGCTTTTCCTTCACCGGGGTGAGGGCCGGAGAACCACTTCTTATCTCCGGTCATGTGTCGAGAACATCCGGAGTCGATCAACCAAATGTTCTCCAAGCCTCCCCGCCCGTAGTCGAAACAAGAACGAGAGTGAGCTAGCGACTCGACACCGGGGTTAGCACAAAGAAAGTTAAACCAAGTTGTCGAGCCATCCGCTCAAAAGAGGGGTTAGAAAACATCATTCCCTTTCCACCAACCTTCCCATGTCCCATGGGAGGAGTACGAGCACCACGAGGGGGAAAACGTGGTTCGTAGTTCCTCCGGAACCCAAAGCCGTGATCATCTCCCCTAAGCCCGTACCGAGGACGAGTAGGAGGACGTCCAAAGAAAACCACCACGAGCCCGACCAAGCCTCTCACCAAAGACGCACACCATCATCTCTCCCGACAAACCTCTCACCACCACCTCTCTCGTGGAAACCTTCCAACACTCCTCACACTTCCCACACCTCGTGGAAGTGGCACTCTAGGCTCGGGAATACCGCGAGACCGGCGATACCTGCCCCGGTTTGCTTGCTCCCTAGCAAGCCTCTCATCCCTCTTCCTCTTGTAGCAAAACTCGCAAGATGCCTCTCCTTGCCACAATACTCACACCCGAAGGGGATGGGTTTTGGTTTTGGCTCGGCTTCTCTCTAGGCTTCTCACCCTTCTCACCCACAAACTTCACCGGTTTCGGAAATCATTTGTCTTAGGTGGGAATTTGGGTGGATCTTGGGTTGTGTCAAGCTTGTTGCAAAGGTGGTTAGGCTTTGGTGTGAAAGAGTTCTTGGGTGCTTTTGGAAGTGGGACTTGGATCTCTCCGATCACCTCAAACTCGGGGTTAGACTCAACACACTTCTCATACACACTCTCCCCACTCGTTCTCTCCCACTTTCTCACCCAACTTCTCAAAACCCAAACCACGACCATCGCCTCTCTTGAACTCCTCAATCATGATTTTCAATTGAGGTTCCCGCCCGTACAACCAACCCAACACCTTCCTCAAATAGTCATTCTCGCTCATAGATGACATCCAAACGGGAAGTAAGTTCAAGATTACGCAAAGTGACTTCATCACAACCTAGTGCATGCATTGACAACAGGAGATTTCAAAGATGCTTCCAAAGAACTAATGGTAGAACGAGCATCGACAAGCTTAGCATGCATAGTAGGACATGATTTGCAAGCACCAAGCAATGTGGGTCTAGCCTTAAGCTCATCATATTCGGTCCTAAGAGCATCTAGTTGAGCCAAAATAGAAGCATTCTTCTCATTAAGCAGCTTGATCTCATTCAACCAAGCATCACATTCAACACATTCAACATCATCGGGAGGAGTAGGAGCAAGTTTCAAAGAGTCATTCTCAAGTTTCAATTCAAGCAATTTTGACTCTAACTCTCCTACTTTCTCGCTAGCATTCTCAAGCCGAGCCCTAAGATCTTTCCTAATCTTTTTGGCATCTCTCAAAGCACACTATCACGGTTATCAAGCAAACCATTCAACCTAGCAATCTCAGCAAGCAAAGAGTCGGGGTCACGGTTTACCTCATCCTCCGAGTCGGAGTCGCCGTCTTCCTTCTCACTCTTCTTGTCGCTTGAGCTATGGGCCATGCCACAAAAGCCCTCAAGCGCCACACGGCCCGCCCGCCGAGGTTCCGGCTTGCACTCTTCTTGCCATTGCTCCTCCCGGCGTCTTCTTCTTCGCTGCTTGAGCTTGACTGCTCCTCACTTGAGCTTGAGTCAACGTCGCTCGCACCGGCCACCATCGCTCTCGCCTTGTTCTTCTTGTAGCCGCTCTTGCTCGGTCGCCGCTTGTCCTTGTCCTTGCTCTTGGACTTGTTGAAGTGCTTGCCCTTGGAGGAGTACTTGTCTTCACGCCTCGGGTGCGCCTTGTACTCGTTCACCTTGTACTTGTTCTCCTCCGCTTCCGGGCACTCGGCGATGAAGTGGCCACGCTTGCCACACTTGTAGCACGTCCCTGAGCTCCGCCTTGCATTCCTCCGACTCTCGTGTAGTCGTTCAAACCTTCTTGAGAGCAAGGCCAGCTCCTCCTCGCCCAAAGACATCAAACTCCTCATCTGGAATGGACATGAGAGAAGACAAGGAAAACTGTCGACAGGAAGGGTTAGACTTGCCCTTTGATCCTCCCACAAGAGCAAGACTATGGTCGGCCGAGCCCTCATGCTTGGATTGCAACTTCCCGTCAACCTCGACCGACTTGAGCTTAGAAAAGAGGTCATCCAACTCAATAGTCAAGTAATGCCCGGACTCCTTGATGGCCTCAACCTTAGCACCCCAAACATTTGGGTCCAAGACATGCAAGAGCTTCAAAGCCTCGATCATGCTCGGTGTACGGAAAATCCTCAACATTAGCCTTCATGTTGTTCACGATGGCGGTGAACCTCTCGAAACATCGCATCAATGTCCTCACCGGGAAGTGGAGTGAAATTCTCATATTGCATCCGAGTAAGAGACAAAGAGGCGAGCCTTCACATGGTTATCACCACCGTGAGCAACCAACAACTTTTCCCAAATTTGCCAAGCAAGATTCAAATGACGAACACGCTCAAACTCGGATCACACAAGCTCCGACCAAGTGATCAACGGCTTTTGCATTAGCCTCATACTTGGCCTTAGCACCGGCATCGGCCACCATAAGAGTATGGATGTTGACCGGAATAGCATAGGTCTTGTCAAGCACAATAAAATCCAACAGCCTTCCCACGAAGAAAGATCATCATACGAGCCGCCCACTTGTGGTAACCCTTGCCATCGAAGTGCGGCGGACCGCCCCGCTCAACGTACGCCATCTTAGGATTCGAGACTTGTCAAAGTCGCAAAGAATCCGGCACCAAGCTCTGATACCAATTGAAGGATCAGATGGCGACTAGAGAGGGGGGGAGTGAATAGGAGCCGGTAAAAATTCTTCCAAAAGAACCCGGCCTATACCCTAGTCAAGCCCCGGTCACACACGAGCGATGGATCGAATCACACACCAATCGCCAAGACCACGAGGTTATGGATCAACCTCTAGTCCTAGGAACGATTCCTTGAAGCACACGCGGAAGCACTAGAAAGGGAAGAAAGGAATCGAAACAAAAAAGATCGCCACGCGCTCCCGGCGGATCGTCCGGCCTAGCAAGGCGGACCGTCCGCGATGAACCGCGCGGATCGTCCGACCGCTACCGCGGACCGTCCGCGCCGACGCCGCGGACCGTCCGGCCCTCTCCGCGGACCGTCCGTTAAACACACGCAGAACACCGAAGCGACCCGAGAAAAACGGACCGTCCGCCAAGCCCGGCGGACCGTCCGCGCCACCCACGGACCGTCCGCTACTCGAGCGCGGACCGTCCGCAAACCGGGCCGCAACCAAAACCAAAAGCCAAACCGGATCGAAAACAAAGGCGCGCAAGAACACGACGAACACGCGACGAACCCTAGCCTCGCGGACCGTCCGCGCACCCCGCGGACGGTCCGCCGTGTGCGGACGGAGCGAGAAAACGGCCCCCCGACCCCCGAAAGTCAACTCCCCCAAATCATCATCGGATTTCCCAAACGGTTGAAGCTATGGAGACAAGGGTTTGGGGACTTGAAAAGCGTCACACAAGGATGCTATAACCCAAAAATCTTGCCTCCTAACTCCCTAAATCACCGGGAATCGCGAATCCTTTGAGCACCACCAAAAGCTAGAGCACCGAACGAAAACTCACGAATCGAAGTGGTTTCCCGCATTTGAGGGCACAAGATCAAGCACAAAGATGCACAAGACATCTATCCATGTTTCCCTCAAAGAAATCCGGGGAGAAACCCACTCAAATCCGCGGAATCACACCGGGAACAAAGGCACGAAAACAAGCACGAAAAGCCACGAAACACAACCCCGAATCTTCTATACAAACCAGGAAAGATTCACAAGGTCTAGCATGCCGCCCTAGCATCCATCCCTCTCAACAAATCTCTCATGAAGCTCTCATGCTAGCCTAGAGAAAAATGGAAGAAAAATAGCTACGAAAATGAGAAAGAGGAGGGAGGAAATGAAACCCTAAGTCACGGAGAGAGAGAGCCATCCACACACCCTCATGGCTTATATATCGTGTCCCGCCGGAGTGGTAAATGACTCGACTACCCCTAACTAAACTACCGGCAATACAACCCACGCAGAGGCATTTAGGTAATGTTTATGGGTCTTGCCATCGGACGGCCACGCCTTTGCCGCACCCCGCGTCCTCCCGACGCAAGCCATGCGATCCCGCCGCGTGTCCTCCGCCTCGAAGCTTCCCGACACGCCCGGATCCCGTCTCCGTCGTGTTGGGCCCTCGGACTTGGTTTTGAGGCCCAAACCAAGAAACCGTCCGCCGATGGTTTTGTGGGCAAACCACCAAACCCCGCGTGCTCGGTCCGGCCTCCCGCCAAACCACTTGACTCGACCGCCACCGTGCACCGCTCATCCGTCCATGACTTCGTCTTGCTCGTATCGCCACCATGTGGCCCGCACCTAGTCCCGCCGTCCACCGGTCCCTCGAACCGAGCCTACTTGTCTCTCCATCTCCCGGAGGCCCCTCAAGGCCGAAGACATTTCGCGCCCGTTCTTCACCCTCGCAACAACACGAACTAGGCCGCGGCCTACACCCGCGCACTAAGCCAAGAGTCGCTCCAACACCCGTTGTCAATCACTCATCACCGAGGAGCGGTCATCCATCGACCACCGGGACGCTCCCGGTCCTCGCTCTAATGCAACAAAACACTTGGCTGCAATATTCCATGGTTTCCACCAATGAATGTGTTGCAATAGAAAAGTATCGCCACTCGAAAACTACGTGGTCATATGGTCATATTACCATGAAGTTTGATGCATTGCATTACATTGCTCTTGCAACATATCAGATATGGTGGCAATAGATGATATGTTAATGCAACAAACTAGTCTTTGAGGTAATATATGTAGATTGCAACGTATTCGTGTTAATGGTAACAAAGGTCACATGCAACCAACATTTTTTGGTGGCAATAGTTGATATTATAATGCAACGAACAGTTCTTGGAGGTAATACATAGAAGTTGCATCGAATTTGTGTTGGTGGCCATAGAAAGCACATGCAACGAACAATTGTTGGTAGTAATAGAATAATATAATAACGCAACACTTCAAGTTGGTTGTAATAAAGCGTATTGCAACCAAAATCAATGATCACGTATTAGTCTATCGCAACGAGGTGAAAATGAAGCTAGTTTTTCAATTATTTTCACAGGTAGAGAATATCACAAATAATAATTAATACAATCATTAATAATAGCTTTGTCTCAAATAGAAGTATAATTTTGTCTCAAACTGAAGTATCACACAACGACCAACATTCTGCTTTAAAGAACAAGACCACAACTAACAAAATAAGGATATCATATTTAACTAAGTTCACTGCATTGTTTAGCATAAAAAAATTGATGCAGAACTGGGTAAGTTGGTTGCTCCATCGCCCATCAGCAACTTGTCATTCTTGTTGGTGTCGGCCATCTACTTGCAGCCATAGAAGCTTTCTCTAATTGTTTTTGGCTCTCTGAGTTTCTCTATGATTCATGAAAACAAATATGTTTAAAATCATGGAGTAATTAGCAATCGTTGGACAAGTGGAATTGAGATGAAACAATTCCAAGCACATCCAGCCATGCAGGGACAAAAAACTGATAGGAAAAAAGTTTAACAATTCATTATTTAAATAAATTCTATGAGAATCCAATGGGACACTAGACTTGTGAAATATAGTATATTTTTCCCCAAACATTAAACATAATCAATAGCAACAACTCAGATCCATATCAAATCATCTTGAATGTAAAGTGCAAATCAACTGTAGGTACTAAAGAAATTGGAATGGCAGAGTTTATTCACATGGTAAACATCTCTTGTTTCTTTACTAGATGGCATATACAACACAAGTGATATGTAAAAATGTAGTAATGACATGGTGAACATCACAAGCAGATCAAGTTATTAGGATTGAATTCAAAACATTATTGACAGGGGTGACACCTAGCTGATCCGCAAGGGGGCTACCCAAGCGGTTGTAGGTTGACTAATGGGGGATCAGGACCTAAGAGCGTAAGCAGTAGTTCTTGGATGAACTCGGGACTCGGGGAGAATGGCAAGGACACGGTGGTTTTAGACTGGTTCAGGCCTCCAGAGAGTAAAACCCTACGTTCAGTGTGGTGGGATTATGTGGAAAAGTCATCTCCCCTCGAATGGAACTCTAGGCCGCCTTATATGACCGGTGGGCTAGGGTTTCCATTCGAGGTCGGTTAAAGATTAGGAAGGTCATCTTCTGTGATTACAGAGAGTATCATGCGATCCTCGGGTCTGCTGGCGACGCCACCGTCGTTATCTAAGGGGGGACTTGCTCCGCAAGCCTAGTAGGTCACCCGCGATGTGGATAAGGTCGTCCAAGGTCTTCTGAGGTCGCCAGAACTGTGGACAAGGTCTCCGGACCCACTTGCAGGTCGACTGGGCTTCTAGCAGGTCGGGTCCACTTGACAGGGACCTCTAGGATCGTTACACCCGGATTTAAAGGCAAATCCGAATGCATTGAATACATGTGCGCCGAGATCAAGTTACACACATGCATCGACTCGGTGTATACTAAAACACGGTGTTAAAGCGTAAAGGAAGTATTAAAACTTTATTACATGACCGAATGTCCCAAAAACGTAACAAAAGCGAGTACTAGCAGCGGAAAAGGACGTCTCCACAGGCAACTGACTGGTGGCACGCCCACCTAGAAACCATCGAACTCTCCAGGAAAGTCTTCAAAGCGTCCGTCTGAGAAGCAACCAGGTTGTATAGATGCAATATAAAAGAACAACAAGCATGAGCACATGTCGGACTCAACAAGGGAAAACCCTATAACAACATGAGATGGTGGAAGCTTGTGGTTGCATAGCAGTCAGCATTTTAGTTGGTCAAATTTTATCAAGCAAGCCGAATTACTAGCAAATGTAAGTTTATACCAACCCGGAGAATAACATAAGCATCATCATCATAAACGAAAGTAAATGCAACAAGTTTAATCCATCTTCCATAGTTTACTCATGTGAGGGTCCGGGCCGCCCGTGACCGTGGGCACAACTAACTAGTTAGTTTTACACTCGCAGAGGTTGTACATCTTTACTCACAAGTCGCGTAAAAGTCCCGAAGAACTTTAGACCCAACCATGCGATGTCGGCCAAGAATCATACCACACTACCGAGGTGTGATTGCATATGGACGTTACGAGGCCTTTACGAAGATCCTCGGTGTCTTAGCCAAGCCCAACTCCCCGCCGAGCAGGTGTCTATACACCATCAACCGTCGCTCCAACCCTTTTAGGTAAAAACATACCTAACACCAAGTTTTCTAGTTATTCAGCCAAGACAGAGCCATATGTCTTGTGGTTGTACCGTTTTCCGGGTGGTCGCTCCATGTTCCGATTACGAACATAAGGTGTTCTTGCATTACATGACTAATAGCATAAATAAATCCATATTGATAAATGTTCATTAGACCACCCGAAACCAAGGTAAAGCTCTAGAAAGTGCTACCCAACATAAAGTAAACCCGGGTTGATCAAGGCACAGGATAAACAAAACTAGTCAAACCCTAATAGTAGGACACTTCAATTTAATGCAAAGTAATAATAAGTAACGGTGTAATTGAAATGCATGTTGTAATAGGATCAACGGGAATGTAGCAAGGACTTTCCTTCTACCAACGCTTGCTGCTGCTCAAGGTCTTGGAAACCTTCAACTCCGGCGTATTCCACGTACGAACCGTCTTCTACACACACATCATTCACATACAAGCATACAATGGAATAAAATAAGAAACAATCACCAAACAGTACTAACAGAGCAAAACAGGGGCACAAAGCTGTTCTACTCGTCGAGACGATCGCGTGGATATAAAGAACGCTAAAAACGGAGCTAAAACGTGTATTTTACGGCCAAAACAAGACGTAAGGGCTTTTCTGCAGGAAAACTAAACTTCCAGGGGTTAAACTTCGAGAATCTAAGGGCTAAAACATAATTTTATATAAAAACTCGGGGCTGTGGTGCAAAACATAGGGCTAGGATCTCGGGTGCAAAAGCTAGAAAGGCTAGGGTTTAAAACATAAAGAAAAGGACCTATGTGTATGGATCATTATTCTCGCGGTGGATCCGTTTGCAAAACGAGAGAAACACTAGGTGTTCTTTTGCAAAAAAGAGTGAGGTCAGCCGGGTTGACCGGTACTTTTACTTGTTGACTTGGCGTCCGAATCGATCCGAACCGTCGATCACGGGGTGGACGGCCGCGGCCGGCGCTAGGTGAGCGGCGGCACGCGGCGACGGTGAACGGCGGCGCCGGTGGCAAACCTCGCCGGCACGGCCGAACTCGAGCCGGGGGGCTCGATTCCCTGCAGGTTTGCGCGAAGGTGAAGCTCGCGACGCGAGGAATCGATCTAGCGCGGTGGGGACACCGGGGACTCGACGACGACGGCGCGCGGCTCGAAGAAGCGGAACGGCACGGCGGCGGCTACTCCGGCCGAGCGCGTTAGGGTGATGCAAGGCACAAGCTCGAGTACAAGCCGCACCATGGTCCTTCTCACCTTTTTGCGCAGCTCCGGGGGTGCTTCCCGATGGCGGAACGGCGGCGGCGTGAGAGATCAAAGGCGGCGGCGCTAGCTAGGGTTTGCGGCTCGGGGCGGCACGGAGAAAGCTTGGGGAGCTAGGGTTTTCGGGGGAAAAGGCGAGGCACACGGAGGCGGCGGGGCCTAAATCGGCCAAGGGAGGCCTTGGCGTGCGGGCCCATGGCCGGGATTACGCGCGGGCGCGAGCCCGAGCTCGGGTCGGGTTCCGACTCGGTGCGACCGGGAGGTGGGGGATGACGAGGCGGCCCCCACCCGTCGGCGACCGCTTGCGTAGGGAGCCGGAAATGGGCCGTTGGGCCGGCTCGGTGGTCGCCGGGCCGAGCCGGGCCGACGGCGCGTGACGCCGCCGAACCCGAGCCGAGGAAAAGGAGGGGCGGCGGCGGACTTTTGGTAGCTAGGGCTGCAAGCAAAATTGGGCCGAAGGGTGGAAGGGAATGGAGAAAGGTTTGCCTAAAAGGAAAGGGATTTTAAACAAATGAAATTCAAATTCAAATTCAAATTTAAATTTCGTTAAACAAACTCCATGCACCAAAGCATGTATGCAACAAACATCAAGCCATTTATTTAATTTGGAAAAAAATAATGTTTTTTCCTACACTATATTCCCGATAAAGAATTAAATGTTGGAGAAAATTTTAAAAATTATGGGAAATCATTGTTTTAATTTTCTTCCTATTCACATTCCGAAATTTGGAAATTTCGGGGTGTGACAAGGACCCCGGTCGGTGGGGACCCATGGGTACCCATGTCTCACAAGCCCCCGATCGACGTGTAGGCGAAGAGGTAGAAACGAAGTGTTGACGTAAAATCGGCATCTCATGCCAAGCACACAAAGAAGCCGAACAAGCTGGCTTAACACACGTGCCGAATCGAAGCGTGCCGACCAATTTTCCCCGAAACCGACAAAGGATAAACCAGTTAGATAAAACCCGGAACTTGCCGGGTGGTACCAGACAGTTCCGTATTTATGGCTACAAGGCCAATCAAAACGACATATAGCTACAACAAGCTATCCGTCGCCAATTTGAAAATCAACTTTTTTGAAATGACTTGAGATTTTTTTTGGTAGTCATTTGTAGCAAAAATACGGTCCCTCACAAGAACTTACATTTTTTGACAATTATTTTAATTTTTATAATTTTTTTCGTGTTGTGTGAGACAAAATATGGTGAATTATACATTGAAAACTCTATAATTATGCAGCGACCTCCACATGTATTTGTTTCATAGGACACAAGGGCATGAGAAATGGTACTAAGAAGGAAAAACAATTTGATGTGATTGCTAAGAGTAACATTTTGTCCTCACTATATGTAGGTGTTTTCAATGAATTTTTTAATTGTGAAAATGCTCATGAGCTATTGTCACACCCTGAAATTTCCAATTTCAGGATGTGAATAGAAAGAATAATTAAATAACGATTTGTTCATAATTTTTTAAAAAATCAACATTTATTTTTCTTTACAGGGAATATAGTATAGGAAAAATCCATTGTTTGATTTTCTAAATTGAATAAAAAGTTATATGTGTTGCATTCATGCCGATGCATCTAGTGGTTCTTGAGTGCAAAAGGTTTTAAAAAATGCGTTTAGGAGCTGTCCTAATTTTCCCGAGAATTTTCCGGATTTTTCCGGAACTTATTCTCATTTTCCTTGAGCTATTTCCATTTATTAGAAGGCTCTAAAATCTTTTTCATGAGTTCCAAATGTTTTATTTGTATTGTTCATGTCTTTTCGAGTATTTTTTGTGCTCTAAAAACATTTTCCGGTGTTTATCGGAATTGTTTTCTCATTGAAAAATAAATTCGAAAAAAAAACTATCCTATCGGAACGGGCCGAGCCCGAAGGCCCGACCCGCTCCGCCCGCTCGGCCCGCCCGCCAAGCCCATCGGGGCCCGCCCGCATGCAGCAGATTCGCCTCACTCCTCACTCGTCAACTGTGACCAAATTCAACAATTCGTCACTGTTGAATTAACTACTATGACCAAATTTGTATATCGTCATAGAAAGAATAATCTTCTATGACCAAATATTTTTTTCATCACTGCAAAGAGAACTTCTATGACCAAACAAGAAATCGTCGCTAGGTAATGGTCATAGATGATAGCATTTGTACTAGTGTCTAAAACATGTAAACAGGATATAGCCGAATGCATGACGTAAACATGATGAAAGATCGGTCTTTGTTTAAATAGTGTTGCAGCATGTGATCGTGACCGATTATCAAGGATAAATTACAATAAGATATATAAAACGAAGCATGATTATAAATTTGCAATAAACATGCATGCATAGGTCAAAAGCACTAGTCTACCGCATCTCTAGGTACTTTCAGACTCGTCGAGCGTGACACCAAACAAGTTAATCCACTGCATGATACAACTTGTTTGAAACCATTCCACCAACGAAGAATAGATCAATCCACCGCATGATACAATCTAATCATGGAAAGCTAAAAGCATAAATTATTTGAAACAAGCTTATAAACACGTTTCGCTCGTGGCAGAATTGCCGAATACAACGTGTAGGCCGATTCGGGTTCCGTGGAGAAGGAACAAACTATGCTAGATCAACACGCTTGAACCCGCAACACGTAGCAATCTAGATTTATTCGAGTTAGGCTATTAAAGAGCATGTGATCCATGCACCACATTGAATTGAAGATTTGAGCGTACATCATATGGATCGCAAACAAGATAGAGCTGAATCTAATCAATCTAAATTGGGAAAAAGAGTGTTACATGAATTAAACATGAAACAAAATCCAAAGCAACATGAGGTAACTTAATGAATCTATTAGATCTTGCCAAATCTAATAGAGCCGATAACTAGCTCCAAGCTAGATCTTAACCTAACGCATGGCTCATGATCTAACAAGAAACCCTCTTGAACCAAGCTTAAATCCACCGCATTATACTAAGCATGGTAGCAAGACTACTTGCATCACGGTCTAAATCCACCGCATGATACTAGACATGATACAAGGTTGCCGGTACTTACGGAGGTCGACGGATCGATGATTCCTCTCGAAGAACTTGACGACTTGACTAAAGGACTCGAAGGTTGGCACGGGGCCGATTTGTTGTGAAATTGTTCGATCCCTATTACAAACACTAAGGGTTTATATTTATACCCTTGTCCTAACACGACTCCTAGTCGACCACGAATACAACATTTATTGCCTAAATTAATGCCCCGAGCCAATGTCCGTCTTGCACCCGTCATCAATTCGTCCCTTCCTTATACTCGAGCCACATCATCACCTATTCTCGAATGTTTCCTTTTCCAAGCACAAAATAGCCCTTTCGCCGAATGATGGCGTGCTGCGGACCGTGTGCACCTTTACCGAATGCTTTGAGGAAAATTTCCGCCAAATGGTGTTCCTTTACCAAACTCGGCCCACAAATCGCCTTTTTCCTATACCAATTTTCGGTGTTAACACGAAGTAACGTCGAAGCGGAGAGAAGACGTGACGACGATGAAGTCACGTAGGGTGCACGGGGATCCAAAGAAGAAAATCCTCCTGGGCGCAGACGAAGACGAACATCAAGTCTCTGGAGAGTAGATCCAGGGGCTTGAAGTGAAGACAAGGCGCCATGACTGCTAGAAGAATCCTCGACCTGAACAGGATCAGGTGAAGCCACCGGACCTTCAAGGAAGGTCGAGACGCTGACCAACGGGAGGTCAAGCGGAGACATACCGTAAGCGTGCTTCCAGTAGGTCGAGGCGACGTGAAAGAAAGAGGGCATCGCACGTACACACTCGAGAGTAGCCCCCGAGCAAGAAGGCGACCCGAAAGGTTGGGTTGATGCAAGAAGAGACAATCCGCAACCTACGGGCTTCGTTGAGAAAACAGATGCTCTTCTCTTGGAAACCAACAAGGCAATGTGAATCTCCACACGAAGCACCGGGTAACTCGAGTTGTTGTCGCCTACCGACCCACGGTCACACCGTGTAGGTGCGAGCCTATCCCCGTATGGAGATTCCGTCGTCACCACTAGAAGACAAAGTCCGAAAAGGTGTCATCGGGGATCGCCGCGTACGTGCCGTAGCCGCCGGTAGAGGACAAAGACCACGCGATCCACGTGCCAACAAGTATCTTGATAAGGCCGCCACACCATCAATGTGGTGGATGGACACTAGTGCTAAGTTCCTCTCGATATAAATAGGTTCCCAAGACCCTTCGGCCGGCCAAACCGGAGAATGCACCATGGCCACTTCGTTAATAATATAGTCTCGCCCCGGCTTTGTGTGCGTCCACCCGAGTGTAGAGCCGAGGTATCATCACTTGAAGCTAGAAGAATGCTTGTGAAGTTAGGAGAACTCCACCTACCTATACGCTCGCGCCGGCGAAGAATCCGGGTGCGGCATGGGGCAAGACATGCCATGACGAGGCCTTACAAGGAGAGGCCTAATATGGTGTTGGAGGTCGTTGTGTTGCACCGGAGGAGGTCGAAGGCGGAGCCGGTTCCATTTGGGATCTTGTGAGAGCACCCTAGCAAAAGATGGGACTCCACGAGAAACCTTCGGGGCTAGGATAGAGGTGGCCGTGTGGCGCCCACGACCTTGCCGTCGGTGGAGGGCTCCAAAGAGGTCCCGGGAGCTAGAAGAAAGCTTTCGACGCGCTCATCGGTCTAGGTTGCGCCGCTTGCACCATGTAAGGTAGACCGGGACCTTTAACATGTTTGTACCAAGGTCTTTTGTAGCTTTGTAGCCGTTGTATATGATAGCCGCTCATCTCTGTCAATTACCGTGATCGGGAGCGCCCGAGACAAGCAATGGTGTGGCCAAGGTCTCGGTGTTGTTGTGGCGCTACGCCCACCTTAGGAAGGTCATAACACCCGACATGAGTGCCCGTGACGACCCGGGTCGCCACGCCCACTTGCATAGTGACGCGGTGCGGTGGTCGCCAACCCCCGAGGTGTAGAGGTCAAGGTCGACCCGACGAGCGCCAAGGCCGCGGCGAAGCACCGTAAATAGGACCACGAGAGGTCGTCAACGGGCAAGTAGAGCCATTAAGCACGGGGCCGTTGATATGGGTGCCACCGTAGGTCGTAGAGACCTAGAAGGCGTGTAGGTAACGAGGCCTATGGGGTGTGAAGTAAACCCTTGTGTGAAGAGGTCGAAGCGACCTTGGGACCGCTAGAGTCCGAGCGACCCGGGAGCGAAGTCGACCGCAGTGTCGCCGGCGACCTTGAATGCAAAGTTGGATTTCGATGTTAGGGGGGCTTAAAGTAGGGCATAACGAGTCCACGTCGCCCGAAACCTCCCGCGAAGGCCGGCGAACGCGGATTCCCGCACGGGACTAGCCGTTATCGCCGAGTAGACGTTAAGCCGAAGAGAGTCGTTGGGCAAAAGATTCGTTGAGGGTGCCGGACCGTTGGGTCGCCGAAAATTGCGCCGGATAGACCTCAAGGCCCGGCCTCCCATTGCAACACCGGGTCCCGATTATATAAGGCCGCATCGCGGCTCGCAGGCCTCCACTTGCTTCCATTTCTCGCTCGTAGCTAGGGTTGCTTCCACGGTGTCGTGCTCGAAAAGCGAGAGCACCGCCGAGCTTAGATTCGCCACCAATGCGCCCTCGTATGTGAGTGATGTCGTCGGTGACCTTTAGATCCAAGAGCATCGGGTTCGAAGAAGGCAAGATGGAGAAGCCGGCGATCCCAGATCCAAGAACCGTCCGGGAGACATCGACGGTGACCGAAGAGCGGATTCGAGCCCACCGGTCGACCGCGGGCTGCAGCGGCCCAAGTCGCAGGTCGGGTGGGGACCGGCGGCGGGAGAGACGTTCCCGACCGATGGTACCGGCGAGACCGTCGTCTTCATCGCGCACATCGAGCGCGGATTCGGTGTCCCCGCGGGCGACTTCCCGCGCCGGGCCGCCGCAGGTTCTACCGGATCGAGTTGGTGCATCTGGCGCCCAACTCGATCATGATCATCGCGACCGTCATCCACCTCTCGCGAGGCCTTCCTCGGCATCAATCCTCACTTCCACCTCGGGTGCCACTTCTTCAAACCGAAGAAGACGGGCAAGGGGGTGGTCGTCGGCGCGTCGGCTTCACGTTACGTCGGAACATGAAGTTGGAGTACATCGACCGGCGCTCCCCGTCAACACCACGGCTAGAAGCAGGGGTGGTTCTACCTCGACGCCCCCGCACCGGCGCCGAAGTCAAGGATGGGGCGAATTCCGATCGTGGGCCCGAATAGACCAACGAGCCGGCGATGCTAGACACCCAAGAGCTCAAGCCCTTGCCGGACGACCCGGGAGCAGCTCAAGGCGGAGGGGGCCGACCGGTGCCGCGGTGGCCATCGGCTTCTAACGCCATATGATCCGGCCTCTCTCCGGGACCGGGCCCATTCGGCCTTCGAATATTGGGGGCGGTCCGACCCAACCCGGATCGCACAAAGTGCAAGGTCTCCAAGGCGGAGATGATAGCCCGCTCGAAGAACATCTTCGGTGGGCGGATCCGCAACAAGGAGTGCCCCAAGGCACTAGGGATATATAGCCCCGCCGACTCGGTGAGTCCTCGACCTTAGTCTTCTCTTTGATCCGAAGTTCTTTGAGTATACGCCTTTGCTCGACGTGATGTTTGTATGTCTTTTCGTGCAGCACCGTGAAGGCATCTACCGGTGCCCGCATCGCCGCGCGACGAAGACCGGCACGCCTACAAGGTCCCAAGCATAGCGGACGTCCGGGCGGCGCACCTCCCCCCGTCGAAGAGCACGTCTCCGACTCGACGGTTGGGAGAGACAAGCAAGGCGCTCGCCACGTCTCGCAGGGGTCCATCCAAGGTCGTCGCGCCACAACGCACGCGGCCGACCGCGGGCAAAATACCCACCTCACGGGCCACGGCCCGGGTTGCGGAGGCGAAGAAGAAAAGGGGGAAGCGGACCGAGTCCGCGGTGTCGCCGAACACCACCACGAAGAGTTCCAACGTCAAAACCATCGACGTCGAGGAAGATGAGGGTGACGTGCAGTCGCCGAAGGCAACAACGACTCCGTCGCCAAGTAGGCGGTGGCGAAGACGCCCCGCCCGGCGCCTGTGGCGCAAGGGCTTTCCACATCAAGCACCGGCCCGGCAAACGACGCAAGGTTAAACAAGAGGCAAAAGAAGGCCCCGCCCAAGCCTTGCAAGCCGAATCTTAGGTCGGCAACCAAGTAAGTCGGCTGCCCTGCTCACGACGTGACTTTGTTTTTCTGTTGTCCATTGGTCGTTTGCTTAGGTTGCCTTTTCATGAGCAGGGTCCCTCCGACTACGTTGGGGAGCGGGAAGAATGCCTTGGGCCAGGAGGTGTTTGGGAGCAAGGTCCCAGAGACGCCGGTGGTGGAGTCACCGACGGCTTAAGCAACCGACGTGACGAGCGTGACCGCCGGGGCCGGGGCGACGGCGATATCCGAGGTGGATAAGGCCGGGACTAGTGCGCCCCCGCCATCGAGGGTGAGGGCGAGTGACCGCGGCACCTCGACTCCGCGGAGGTGCCACCTCCATAGGGCATCATCGATGAGGGCATGGAGGTGGTTAACGACGAAGACCGGTGTCTCTACGCCGCACCCCGTGGGAGGCGGAGGTCATTACCGACCGCGAGGACCGGGAGAGGTTCAACAAGGCGGCGCACACGATCAAGAACGTGATGCCGGTGAGGACCCTTGTTGAGCTCCTTTGGTTCTTGCTTGAGTTACTTGAATACCGTGAGGTTTTACAACCTCTATTGTGTCATGTGAAGTCTCTTGCCGAGCGGGCACAAGCGCGGATAGGTCCGCTCGTGGGAGGAAGTGAACGCACACGCGAGGCCGCCGCGGCTCGTGAGGCGAAGCCGCAGCCGAGGTTGCGTACACGTGCGAGATCTAGAGCGTCAAAGAAGCCATGGCGCGCTAGGCGCACAAGGATGCGGACGACCCGGCGAACCCGGAGGACGCCGAGCGGAAGGCGAAGGACGCAGCCTCCGACCTCCGAGCCGTTGTAGAGGGTACGCTCTCATCATTGCTCCGGGCCGACTCCATGTTCTTTTTGTAAGGTCTTGGTCACGACTCTTCGACCTTGAACCGCCGCAGTGCTCGACGCACCGAGGAGGCCCTCAAGAAAGAGCCGGCCACGCTCAAGGGCCGGCTCACGGCCATCAAGGAGAAGTACACAGAGACCCGCCGAGGTTAGCATCTTGCTTGTTGTCTGAGAGTTGGCCAACGTGCCGCGGTTAGTCACGATTCGATTCCGCTTTCTTGGAATGCGGGTCTTGAGAAGGAACTCGGGCGAGCTCAAGGACCATGGATCTTTACGTCCCTCGAGAGGAAGGAGCTGAACCCAAGCCACTGATCGACCGGCCGGACGAGGCCGAAGGTCACATCAAGGGCTCGCTCCCGGACACCGCCAACCTTGCGGCGGCCACGGCGTTGTCAACCGTAAAGCACCACGACCCATCGTTCGACCTATAGAAGGTCTCACAAGATGTGGACCGTCGGGCCTCATCAGGCGTGAAGACATCGTGGCAGCTGCGGGCGAGGTCGTCAAGAAGTTTGACTTCGGCACTAATTGAGGCGATGCTGAAAGGAAATTTTTAGACATGGGTTAAGTCGATAAGTGGTGTAAATAATCTTGCAGTATTAAAAAGCTTTTGCCCATTAAGATATGTGTCCATGTTTTAACGAGATGCTTTCATTATACACGTTGAGGTAACTAGGTCGCAAGATAAACCCTCCGCTCACCCAACTCGGTGGAGGAACGGCTTACCAATCGTGCGGCCCAACGTGGCGACTTAGACACGACCGGTGTGTGGAGGGGGTCACGGACCCTAGGTCTTTTGAACCGAGAGACTTAGGAATGTTTATAACGGAAGCAGATACTAACGGAACGATATGGACTGGAAAGCGTAAAACATGAGCGGAAATCCCTTTAGGTCGCGAGACCCTTTGGTTGGCAAAGCCAAGCCCCCGAGCATTAGGAGACTCGACATAGACCAAGCCCCTGAGCGCTTCGAGAGGGAAAGGGAAATAACTGAAAGTAAAAAAGGGAAATCAAAACACTGGTCGACACAGGGGTTGCCGAACATGGGATCTCTTTCTTTGTTGTATTGAAATTACAAGTGATGAGGGTACATAGCTTTTTTTGGTACAAATCTTCTAAGGATAGAAGCGACGTAAATGCTCAATGTTCCAGATGTTAGGAATGCCTTGGCCGTCAGCCCACTTGAGGCGGTAGGTCGATGCGCTGACGACTTCCAACACGATGAAGGGGACTTTCCAAGGGTCAGATAGCTTGTGCATCCCCTTGGTGCTCTGGATACGACGTAGGACCAGGTCTCCCACGTTAAAGGATCTTTCTCGCACATTGCGGTCATGATAACGCCGCAACTGCTGCTCATACTGCGTATGCCGCATCAGGGCGGCTACGCGATGTTCTTCAATGCTGTCGAGGTCGACCTTGCGTGTTTCCTCGGCCGCCCCTTCCTCGTAGTGTTGGATGCGTGGGGCACCGAAGGCTACGTCAGTTGGGAGGACCGCCTCGATTTGTACACCGGGAAGAACAGGCGAATATCCCATGACCGAGCCGACCCGGGTTTCGAGACCCCGGGTGACGTGAGGCAACTCGCATGCCACCTCGGTCGCGTATCGCGAAGCGTCGTCAAAGATGCGGCCTTTGACGGTTTGAAGCACCATGCCATTTGCTTGCTTGACTCGGCCGTTGCACCGTGGGTGGGCCACCGAGGAGTAGTAGACGTCGATGAGGTTGTCCCGGCAAAAATCCCGGAATTCCGACCCCGTAAAGGCCTTGCCTAGGTCGGTGATGATCCCGTTGGGTACCCCGAACCGATGGATGATGTCTTCGATGAACTTCGCGGCCTCTTTCGACGTGACCGTAGCAACGACGCGAACCTCGATCTACTTGGTGAATTTGTCCACCGCCACCGGGATGTCCTTGTATCCGCCGGGGGCCGTCTTGAATGGTCCTACCGAGTCAAGGCCCCAAATGGAAAAGGGCCAGGATGCCGGAATTGTCCTCGTAACTTGAGTCGGGACGTGTTGCCGCTTGGCAAATAAGCGGCAACCCTTGCACCGCCGAACCAGGTCTTGAGCGTCAGCTAGGGCAGTAGGCCAGTAGAATCCCGACCTGTAGGCTTTTCCCACCAGGTTTGCGGAGGCTACGTGGTTACCGCATTCCCCGCAGTGGATTTCCTGCAGGAGCTCAAGACCTTCAGATCAGAGGATGCACTTCATTAGTACGCCGCCGGGAGGCGGACCTCCGATACCGCCTAAGTGCCGATGACGATGTAGTTGGCCGCACATCCGACGATCTTTTTCCGCTCGACCTTGTCTTCGGGGACGCGCTTCTCCACGATGTAGGTGATGAAGTCGAGACACCCGTCGACTTCGGCCTCTCGCCATGTGGACATCACGGCAACCCAGCACGTCACCGGGTGATGTCTCGTGTCGCCGAGGAGTCTCGATTGATGGCTTGCGCAGTCTTGAACAAATGCACCGGTCGAACCGCCGCGTGCTTGGACCCCGGCCTTGGAGAGCACGTCGGCCGCCACGTTGTTGCCACGGGAGACATGGTGGAACTCTAGACCCTCGAAGTAATCCTTGAGCTTGCGCACCTCTCGCGCAGGTAGGCATTCATTGTCTCCTTCTTGACGTTGCATGCCTTGTTGACATGATATATGACGACCTTGGAGTTGCCATACGCGATAAGTCGCTTGATTCCGAGGGAAACAACGATGCGCGCCCATGGATCGGGGCCTCATACTCGGCGTCGTTGTTGGACACCTTGTAGTGGATCCGCAGGACATACTTCGGGTGATCACCCCGGGCGAGATGAAGAGGATGCTCGCGCCTCGCACCTTCGAGGTTCGGGGAACCATCGAAGTACATCTTCCAGGTGCTCGGCTTCTCCACCGGTGGAGGCCGCCGGGTCTCCGTCCACTCGGAGATGAAATCGACGAGGATTTGAGACTTGATGGCCTCGCCCGGGCAAAACTCGAGGTCGACTCGCCCGGCCTCGACCGACCACTTGACGATACACCCCTCGGTGTCACGACTACACAGGATTTCTCCAAGGGGGAAACCGGAGACGACCTTGATCTTGTGCGACCGGGAAGTAATGTCGCAGCTTGCGCTATGTGATGAGAACAGCGTATAACAGTTTCTGAGGTTGCGAGTACCTGACCTTGCTGTCGGATAAGACCTCGCTGACATAGTAGATAGGTCGCTGGACGGGGTACTGGTGGCCCTCTTCGGTGTCGCTCGGCTACACAGCATAGTGCCGACCACCTGAGTGGACGCGGAGATGTAGAGCAGCAAGGTCTCCTTGGGCACCGGGGGCACCATGACCGGGGTGTCGTAAGGAAGGTCTTCAGCTCCTCGAGCATCGGATCCGCCTCTTCGTCCACCGGAACTTGTCGACTTTTTCAGGAGCTTGAAGAAGGGCAGGCCTTTCTCTCCAAGCTTGCCGATAAAGCGACCAAGGACCGCCATCATTCCGATAAGCTTCATGACGTATTTCTTTTTGGTAGGTCGGTTCATCCTTCGAATAGCATCGACCTTGGTGGGGTTTTCCTTGATGCCGCGGTGGTCGACCATGAAGCCTAGAAGCTTGCCGAAGGAACACCGAAGACACACTTCTCCGGTTGAGCTTCCGGTAGTAGACCCGGAGGTTAGCGAAGGTCTCGGCAAGGTCGGCGATGAGTTTGTCTTTGATGGTAGTCTTGTGTTGACGGTGAATTTCCGTCAACCTAGAGTACTTGTTATACATTGGTTTCGATTATGATTTGCAACTAACCCGCCACTAGGCATACTAATGATGTAACAAGTTCACACTTGCATGTCGATTTTGGAGTTTGTTGTTTACGCAGGAAATTAACATTAAAGAGGAGACTTTCGGGATAAGTTCACTAAGCACTTTGGAAGAAGATCATGAAGCCCGACACAAGTCAAGACACGAAGTGAACAAGACTCCAAACAACCCAAGGACCGAAGCATCAACACGCAAAACTCCGGGACTTGGATGTTTACCAACGAGATCAACTCGGCCCGAGAGATATTCTCGTGACTCGGGACAGCATGATCTTTCGGTACAGATTCGGAGACTTAAACGGCATTTAATGGCAAAAGTTTGACTTACAAAGTTGTGGGCCTCGACGATACCTTCGATTTGGACATGTGGAAGGCCCAATTTGGATAAGGGAGCTAGGAGATATAGCCCCCGAAATCCCTGCTGCGCAGTCAGTCCGAAATCAGAACAGATTATCTTCCAAGGCCGATTTGGAGATCTTATCTTCGTTTTTAAGGAAAGAAATGAATACCAAAGTTGAAGATAATTTCGTGGCACACAACCTGGACACCGAATTTGCATTATTTGGAGTCCGGACGTGGGAGATATGGCGTTGGTAAGGAAGGATCATGCGAATCAGGAAAATCTGGCTGATTTATGGAAACAAAGTTTGCTTCTCTCCCAAGGAGGATCTCGTGCAAGGCGAGGTGGAGCACGCCCCAAGGCACCCAAAGGACATAAATAAAACCCCCTAGGCACCCCAAGATGGTTACCCATCGAACAAATCATCCTACCGACGCCAATCACCAGAAAACCGCCGCCGCAAGATGAGGGAGAGAGTTAGATGAGCTCGTCGCAAGAATCAACGCCGGCGGAGAGAAGGAAGCAAGAGGAGGACTCCAAGCCGCTGGCCTAGGGGTGTTCCCAAGCTCCATCGCCGCCATCTTCATCGACGACGTTCTCCGGAGTCTCCATCACCCCTATGTGCTTCAATCCGTGTAAGATGATGGGGTAATGTCTCCGTTCATCCCTAGGATGAGATGGATACATGCTATGTGATCGCTACTTGATTCGTGGTTTCAATCTATTGTTTCATGTTGATGATGCTTTGATGATTAAGGTAGGCCACCGTGTTTTTCGGGCATATGATATCCGCTACTCCCATAGATTCCATCAACATACCGTGTCCATCATAGGTCTAGTCACGAATACCTTCGCGTAGTGACAAGTACGAGAGGAGGGAAAGGGCGAAACCGTGGTCACAACCCCGGTAGATTGGTTTACGGAGGAGGGAATCCCGTGGTGAAAAAGGTGTAGGTCCGTACGCTTGCGGATCGTAGGTGGATACGAGTTTTATCCGTCAACAAGCCCCTTTTTCCGGCGCCGTTGCCGAGGAGCAAGGTAGTTTGCTATGTTTAATCTAGTATTAATTTTGTTGATTACTAACACCTAACCCTTATTTTCTAAAAAAAAAGAAAAAATTCTTTTTTGTTTTTCTTTCTACTTTTCTTGTGCTTAGATGGATTTGTTCACCTCACCATTGGAAGACGAAGAGATGTCGCTAAGGGAGCTAGCAATGCCGTCAATGGAAGACATTGAGATGCAAAAATCACCGGAAAACCGCCGCCGCAAGATGAGGGAGAGAGTTAGATGAGCTCGTCGCGATGATCAACGCCGGCGGGAGAGAAGGAAGCAAGAGGAGGACTCCAAGCCGTTGGCCTAGGGGTGTTCCCAAGCTCCATCGCCGCCATCTTCATCGACGACGTTCTCCGGAGTCTCCATCACCCCTATGTGCTTCAATCCGTGTAAGATGATGGGGTAATGTCTCCGTTCATCCCTAGGATTAGATGGATACATGCTATGTGATCGATACTTGATTCATGGTTTCAATCTATTGTTTTCATGTTGATGATGCTTTGATGATTAAGGTTAGCTACCGTGTTTTTCGGGCATATGATATCCGCTACTCCCATAGATTCCATCAACATACCGTGTCCATCATAGGTCTAGTCACGAATACCTTCGCGTAGTGACGATGACGAGAGGAGGGAAAGGGCGAAACCGTGGTCACAACCCCCGGTAGATTGGTTTACCGCTTTCGTGTAGTAGATGCATACCATGTTATCCTAGATCCTAGGGAGGGAACGCTTATCTTTCTTGCTCACTCTCTTGTGTTCACCCCTTTATCATCTAGTTTAACCCTAGATTTGTTTGATCAACTTAACTTAGATTAACTTAGGTTAGATTGTCTTTACCTTTAGATTAATACTCTCTTTAAAAGGTTTTCCATTCAACTAGATTAGTGCTTGGTTAAGCGCTAGTAATCCCCTTGCTCGCGGATTGACAAGTACCTTGGGAATCCCGTGGTGAAAAAGGTGTAGGTCCGTACGCTTGCGGATCGTAGGTGGATACGAGTTTTATCCGTCAACATCTTGACGACTACGTCGTCGACATAAGCCTCGACGGGGGCCTTGCTGATCTGAGGCTCCAAACACTTCTGGATGGCCTTCCGATAGGTTGCTTCAGCGTTCTTGAGGCCGAAATTCATGGTCATGTAGCAGTAGATGTCGTGCAGCATTATGAACACCGTCTTGTCCTGGTCAAAGACCTTCAAGGCTATTTGATGGTAGCCTGAGTAGCAGTCGAGGAAGCACAGCAAGGTGCTTGCAGCGGTGGAGTCGACGACCTGGTCGATGTGCGGAAGAGGGAAGGGGTCTTTAGGGCGTGATGATTGAGGTCGGCTTTAGTCGATACACATTCTCCATTGGCCGGTTTTCTTGGGTACAAGCACCGGGTTAGCGATCCACACCGGGTTTTTACATTCACGGATGAATCCGGCGACTAAGAGCTTTGAAACCTCTACCCTAATGACCTCCTTGCGATCCTTCGCAAAGCGGCGCGGCTTCGCTGACGGAGCTCGGCCGTCTTGCTTACATCCAAGGAGTGCTCGGCCCGGCTCCCTAGGAACACCCGGCATATCCGATGGGTTCCATGCAAATATGTCGCATTGTCCGGAGGAAACCGGTGAGCGCGAGTTCCTATTTCTCCCCAAGGTCATCGCCGATGACCACCGTCTTGGCTGGGTCGGCAAGGCCGAGGCAGACCTTCTTTGTCGATGGCATGGCGTCGAGGGAGGTCTTGGTGCGCTTCTGCTCCGGGGCGGTCAGGTCGGACGGGTCAACCTTCTTGGCTTCAGCCACCATGACAGCTGAGGGACCGAAGCAGGCATTCATCGTGGCGATCTCCAGGGCCGTGTTGTTGCACTTGAACGAGATGAGTAGGTTGTCGTGGACTATAAGGACTCCATTGGAAGTCGGCATCTTCAACACTAGGTAGGTGTAGTGCGGGACGGCCATGAACCTGGCTAGCATGGAACGACCTAGGATGGCGTGGTAGGACGACTTGAAGTCGGCGACCTCGAAACCGAGGTACTCCGTGCGAAGTTCTCCTCCATGCCGAACGTGATCGGGAGTGAGGCCCGACCCATGGGGTAGGCCGCCTTGCCGGCACGATGCCGAAGAAAGGCTCGTCACACTCCGTGAGCCTCTTGAATTCGAAGCCCATCTTCTCCGGGGTGTCGACGAAGATGACGTTGAGCCCACTCCCGCCGTCGATGAGGGTTTGAGCGAGTAGGGCGCCCTCGATGTTGGGCTCGACGACCGGCGGGTACGACCCAAGATCCGGGATGTGGACCCAGTGATCGGCTCTGGAGAAGGTGATGGGCTGCTCCGACCAACGCAGAGGCTGTGATGGTTTGGTGTGGATGAGCCGGACCTCGCGGCCGTCCTTTCGGTACCTCCTCCCCGCTCATCTTGCTCTTCGGGCCGTCAACGATCATGTTGATTGACCTCTTGGCGTGTTGGAACGGACCGTTGGGATCGCTCGTCTCCGGCGAGGGAGGCGGTGTCGTGCTCCTCGCGGCGATCCTCCGGCGGGTTGTTATCACGTCGCCGGTCATCACGGCGCTCGTTGTCTTAGCGGCCACGTCGGTCATCGCGGCGGTTGTTGCCGTAGTGACGTGAGGATGACCTATCTCCGTCACTTCTAGGTAGCTTGGGGTCCTCGGGTGCACGTAACGCCCTCTTGAACCGCCGGCACTCGCGAACCGTGTGAGTGCCCCCTTCATGGAATGTGCGGGGGCCATCCATCACCGCGTTGAACTCGTCGAACGTCGAAGGCCGGCGCCCGTCCGCCGTGAGGACCTCTCGAAGATCGCTTGCGGAACTTTGAGCCGGTGTCACCAGCGGCGCCGGAGGTGCCAATGTCTTGCTTGCCATCGTGGTCAAACTTCTTGACCAAGGCCTCCTCTCGTGTCGATCGGCTTGTTGACGACCTCCATGAGAGGCGTGGCCGGCGGCGCCGGACTCGTGAATCTTCTTGAAGACCTTGCGGTCCCCGAGACCTTTCTTGTAGCTATCGACGACCCGGTCGTCCCGGACACCGACACGGGTGTTGCGGTTCTCGAAGAACCGGTTGGTGTAGTCCCGCAGCCGCTCACCGGAGCTTCATGGTCACCCTCCCGCGGTTGAAGGTGTTACCGGGGCTATTATACATCGCCTAGAAGTTCGACGTGAAAGCTCGGGACGGAGTCGGCCCACGATGTGATGCTTCCCCTTCGGGAGGTTGTTGAGCCGGAGCGACGGTGCGTCACCCATCACTAGCCGGAAGTAAGCCTCCATGTGGTCGAAGATGCCGCCGGCCGCCTTGGATCGCGACGTAGTAGGTCGACAACCGGATGTTGGGGTCGGAGCATTCGTCGTACTTACGGGATGTTGGGCTTGAAGTTGTCGAGGTAGGCAACCAACCGAAGACATGGCGCCAACGTAGGGAAGGCGGTGATTGCCATGTCGTTGCCATTGTCGCCGACCTGAGCCACATCGTCGCCCCGTGCCGAGGCCACGATTTGGGATCTTGGCCATCGGTCTGGGTTGGGTACCAGACCCTCGGGGTGGTCGTAGTCTTTCTCGTACTGGGCACGTCGCCGGTTCTCGACGTCGTGGCGCTCGCGCTCCATGATCCAGTGGACGCCGCCCGGAGGACCGTACTCATGGTCTTAGTCGAGGCGACGTCGGAGTTGCCGTTCCTCACGCTCGCGGTGACGTTGGTCGATGTAGCCACGGGCGTCGCGATCACGCCTGTTTTTGTCGAGGTTGGCGCGTAGGTCGACGGCTGGCGCAGCTTTCGCTCCGGGCTGGTTGACCTCCTCCTGGATCGTGGGGAGCCTGCTATGCGCAGGCCGATTAGATCGGCTGCGCAAGTGCCGGCTCGACGTAGATGCAGCCGACTTAGACGCCGCGCTCTTCTCCACCAAAGCTGTGGCAACCCGACGTAGGCCATGGCTGCTTCGGCCTCGGGCGAAGGGTCTACTTGCTGGAAACGTGCTAACGCCGCACCCAAGTTGGCTTGGGGGCTTTTGAACATCGGGAGCCCCGCCTCCTCGAACTCGAGGCGCAAGTCGCGGGCACACGGGGGTAACGCCTGGCGTTGCTCCTCCCCCGCCTCTAGGCACGGTTCGCGTTGGCTTGGATCCGACGTGCCTCCTCGGAATCCGTCGCGCCGACCCGTGGTGGGTCGTTCGCTGATACCACCAAGACGCGCTGCCGGGTAGATCTCTGGTTGTTGGGGGAGATGCGGATCCGGGCCTTCTGGAACTCACCGCCGTCCGGAGACGTGGGAGCTTGCGTAGCGCACGCGACGTCGCGCTCCTGATCGATCTTCTTCTGCAGTCGGCAGCCACGGAGCGTGTGCCATGCACCCTTGTGGTAGATGCACGGTACGTCGAGAGGGTCGACGTGCGCGAGGTTCGACCTTGAGGTCGTCGGATGGTTTATGTCGCCCAGATTGGATCTGGGTCGACTTTGCCGCCTGTCACGCGTGTACGTCGCTAGCAGATCGCAGGCTGAATGGGAAGGTCTTGCGGTGCGACGCGTCTTGCGTTGAGCGCTGAGCCCTTTCGCAGATCTGGAGGGTTTCCTCCATCATGTCGATGACGCTCTCCATCCCCTGGACGAGATCATAGGTTTTGGGCGGGTGGGTCTTCGACTTTTTGCCGGAGCTGGGGGCGGCATCCAAGGTCGCTGGGGCCTCCACAGAGGCCGCTGGTGAGGTCACCGCCGCCAGCGTGGTCGAGGTCGCCGTGAAGGAACTAAAGCAGATCTCCACGGGGTCGGCGAGGATGTCCGCCATGCTCGCCGGGAAAACAACACCAGATCAGGCCGCCATACTACACAGCGAGTTCCTGATCTCCCCTACCGGCGCGCCAAGCGTCGGGGGGGTGAGACCGGCGGATCCGCAAGGGGGGCTACCCAAGCGGTTTTAGGTTGACTAATGGGGGGATCGGGACCTAAGAGCGTAAGCCGTAGTTCTTGGATGAACTCGAGACTCGCGAGAATGGCAAGGACACGGTGGTTTTAGATCGGTTCGAGCCTCCGGAGAGTAAAACCCTACATCCAGTGTGGTGGGATTATGTGGAAAAGTCATCTCCCCTCGAATGGAACTCTAGGCCGCCTTATATGACCGGCGGGCTAGGGATTCCATTCAAGGTCGATTCTGATTAGGAAGGTCATCTTCCGTGATTACGAGAGAGGATCCCGCGATCCTATGGTCCGTGGCGCGCGCCGCCGCCGTTATCTAAGGGAGGACTTGCCCCGCAAGCCTAGTAGGCCGCCCGCGATCAGGATAGGGTCGTCCAAGGTCTTCCGAGGTCACCGGAACTATGGATAAGGTCTCCGGACCCACTTGCAGGTCGACTGGGCTTCTAGCAGGTCAGGTCCACTTGACAGGGACCTCTAGGACCCTGGTCGGTGGGGACCCATGGGTACCCATGTCTCACAATTATTCATACCTTCTTTTTCTAATTATGAGTCCTCAATAATTGATCAGAAGTAACAAAATTCATTAATGCTGATCCAGCAGCAGCAGCATTAGTTTTTGAAAAAATATTCCTTGCTGAAGTACTCTTTGGTTTTATGATCGGAGGTTCAACAACTTCGTTTTATGTAGTCATCACACTTTGTGGTTCAACAGTCTGCCACAAACGAACTCTGGTGTAAGAAAAATGCAGTTCATTTGGATGCATGTGTTGGGATCGGACTGTACAATAGAATTACCCGTACTACAGCATCAGCCTCTGAGCATGGTGGTGTGATGAAGTTCTCTTCACCAGGTCGATTTGAAACCTGTGTCTTCTTCTCGTTGCATCCTTTTTTTGTTGTTGTCCCAAATTTTGGTTGCTCAAAACTATTATACTACTGCAGAACTTGGGGACCGGTCAGTGCAACAGGTGCCTTCCTCATCTCTGTCATGTTGTTGAAGCCGCTTTTGCACTTGCGCCACCTATGGTTTTGAGGGAGAAATCGACGATGACCCCTGTAACAATGCTTCGACCCAAATTTCAATCCTAAGTAATATGTATCTTTGTGGCAGTATGGACATGCAAACTTTCCTTTAGTACTCCAACCAGATAGCATGGCATAGGAAGGGAAGTCATTTATGGTCCACAACAGAAGCGCATGCAGAGTAAATTTTTTCTTATCCTCATCCCATGTTTCAACACCTTTCACCCATAACTCTATCAGCTCATCAATTAGGGGTTGCAAATAGACATCAATATTCATACTAGGTGATTTTGGCCCGGGAATCAGCATAGACATCATCCAATAGGGTTGCTTCAAACACAACCAAGGAGGCAAGTTGTAAGGGATTAGGATGACAAGACATGTGGTATATGCAACACTCAACATCCCAAATGGATTAAAGCCATCAGCTGCAAGACCAAGCCGTATGTTCCGAGGTTCCTTAGCAAAATCCTTATACTCTTTATTCACGTGCTTCCATGCCAATGAGTTTGCCGGGTGACGCATTTTCCCATCACTTACTAGTTCTTCATCATGCCAACGCATCAACTTCGAAGTTGATGCTCTCATAAATAATATTTGCAACCGAGGAATAGGTGGAAAATAACGAAGGATCTTACGTGGAAAACGCTTCTGCTTCTTTCCACAATCACTGCCAACAGGATCATCCTTTTCAGTACCCCCTGTCTCTTTCCACCTAGATTCATCGCATGTTGGGCACTTATCCAGTTCATCATAATCCCCATGAAATAACACACAATCATTGACACAAGCATGAATCTTTTCGTAATGCGAGCCAAGATCACGGATAACCCTTTCTACTTTCTCCAAGGAAGTTGGCAGATAATGACCATCAGGAAGCACAAGCAAGAACAAGCAAAGTATGCGTTCTAGACTGTTGTTACTAATACCATCCATGCATTTAATCTGAAATAGCATAACAATGAAAGAAATCTTTGTAACCTCTTTGCAACCTGGATACAACTCCTTCTTTGCCTCACCTAGTAACCTAAAAAGTTATTTTGCAGTCGCAGTTTGCTCTCCTCTTCTCTGCTTCCTGTCACTTGTCCATGTATAACACCTCTGATCAGTGAAGAAATTAATTCATGTGAACTTTCAGCATGGTCTAGTGCAGCGCCATCATCGATCTCATTCTGAACCAACGAAGGCTCACAATTACCTTCTCCTTCAATGAAACTCTCATCAATCCCTCTCAGTGCCACGTGAGTTCAAACCTCCTTTTCACTTCAATAAGACATGCAACGGCATCGAGTACAAGGACATGGAGCTGTTTCTTCACTAGATGTGCCCCCAAAAACACTATGTAAATATTTCATGAATCCCGCTTTGCTATTCTCTAAGGTATATCCGGACATCCGCATCCACTGTTATCTTCATTTGCCATCCTTCACAATATTCCTACATTTAGCACAAATCCATATAATAAATATCTATGATGATTAAGCTAATTTTACTAATTTACAAGCTATTTTGCTAATGACCATGATATGTCATACCACCTCTCAAAAGTAGTTCGGAATTCTCCAACAGTTCACCATGAAAAAAATAATTAACTACGACCCTGTGTTGCCTGCTCACCTTGTTTGAAGCACACTAGTAGCCAGCCGAGGAAGAGGACCAAGCCGGGGTTGCCGGAGCCGGATCGCTGCAGGCCGGAGGGAAACACGGGCACGCGCCTCTTTGCCGCGGCGCGGCCGTTGCCGTCGGCGTCTCCTCGAGGAAACCGCCGCGAGGATGGGGGCACGCCGCCGCAGGATGGGGACACGCAGCCAGGCCATCGCCGTTTTTCGTTGGTGCCGTGGCGGCAGTCCAGGCGCTGCCGCACCACGCAAGGTAGTCACGACCTACCTGAGTCGAAGGACTCTGTTTTTTTCGAGAAGGACTCAAACTCTTTTTTCCATTGATCGAGCAATCTCCCGTGGCGAGAAAAGATAGGGCATTTTTTCTCGTCACGCGCCGGAGGGTCGGAGGCTGCGTTATTTCTTTTTTATTTCCCCTTCAAATCACGTCATCCCTTTTTCCTTCTAGGGCAACCACAAAAAAATTAAATGAATTTACATAAATCATTGGTGGAAATAAAACTTACTTAACACAACAAACTTTTTATGGATGCAATAGGCACAAAATCTATTGCAACATAGGTAAAATTGTGCGCAACAATTTTTCATCGAGGCCGCAGCATGCTTATTCGCAACCAAGTTAATGTTCGTGGCAAAAAAACACAACAAAGGCAACGAACAATTTTATGGTTGCAACATACACACGCGCTATCACAACAAATATTACAATTTAGACAACGTTTTTTCATTGTGGCCACAGCCATGCCTATTGGCAACCAACAAAATGTTCGTGGCAACAAAGACACATCAAATGCAACAAATGAATTTCGTGTTGCAACAGGCACATGAGCTATCGCAACAAAGGTTAAGTTCTGGACGACGTTCTTTCAGCGTGGCCACAGGCATGCCTAATCGCAACCAAAAATATTTTCGTGGCAACAAACACACATCTATCGCAGAACTAAATCCTTACTATCGCAATGCACAATTAGTTGTGGCAATAGGTACCCATAAAGGCAACCACCTTTTTCATAGTGGCATTAACACCAACCTCTTGCAACGAATGTTTCAACTCACACAACCCGCATTTTTGGTGGCCATAAGATCCAGATATCGCAACCCATTAATATGTTGGTTGCTACAAGATCAAATATTGCAACCAAATGTGTGGTGTTGCGAAGAAATGGTGCTCTAAGGGTCAATTCCTAGTAGTGATAGGTCACCTGATGGCCATTTTTTATCTCCATTATTAATGACCATATTTTTTATAAACTAACTTCTAAAAATTAGCTACATGCAAAATTATAATTAGTTAAATGTTTCATTATATCAAAAAGTAAACAAAGACAAAGATGAAGAAGGGTGAGTTTGATGATGTATTCCATTATGAACTAGATGATGAGAACTGGAGGCCTACCTCCATTCTTCGTGAACATGTTGATCATCTCAACACAATACATGAATTCATAAATGTGTTTGAAGTAGAGGTTCAGAAGCTAGAAGCTGACTAGTTTTAACTTGGGACTTGTACTCATTGCTATTGATGTCGTGCCTTGTAATTGCCATCAAGTCACCTCATCTATATGTATGTCATTGTACCACAACCGCGACAATCATTGCATCCTATGTGAACTACATACATCTGGCCATTTCTTGTGACGATACAATGACATACAGAGGTCACCTGATGGCCATTTTTATCTCCATTGTTAATGACCATATTTTTTATAAACTAACTTCTATAAAATTAGCTAAATGTAAAACCATAATTAGTTATATATGTATCATTATATCAAAAGTAAAATCCAATTTTCTCTACATGAATATAAAAGATAACAAGACAATGCTAGTGTTTTGCCAACCACTTTTTTCTAAATCTAATGTATATAAATAACGTCATCACTTATTAGCTCCTCCCACCTAGGATTTTCTCCATCTCTATAATATATAAAAACAATCAATCACAACAAATGATGGGAGGAAGAAGAATCAAACCTTGGCAACACTTTAGAGAGAGAAATCTTCACAAATGCATGAAGAAAAAATTCAGTAGCACCTCTCTAAGCTTGAGGCGCCATGGAGGAGGACCTTGAGCTCTTGGTGAAGAATGGCTCGGGCAAGAAAAAGAGGAAAAGGAAGCTGGATTTATAGGGCGTGGGCTTTTAGTCCCGGGTAGAGTTACCAACCGATACTAAAGGGGGTACCCTTTAGTCCCGGTTGGTAACTCCATTCGGGACTAAAGCATTAGCACCGGGTCGAGTTACCAACTGAGACTAAAGGGGAGCCCGCGTCAATCATTGCGGGAAAGTGACGTTGGGAGCCAGCCCTTTTGTCACGGTTGGTTATACCAATCGGGACTAAAGGGTTGGTGTCTCCAACCAGCATTTCGGGCCTCGCTGACGAAAGACCATTATTCCCGGCTCCAAAGTTGAATCGGGACTAAAGGCCAGAACCAAAGCCTCCCTCTCTAACAGTGCCAACTGCTATTGGTAACAGGCATTGCGCCCGTTACCAATCAAGTATTACAAATGGCTCGTTAAAGGTTACCAATAACTGTACTCCGTAATGGACATTATGCTAATGTCTGTTACCAATAATTGTCATTCATAACGGACATTATGCTAATGCCCGTTACCAATAACAAGATATAGGTAATGGGTGTCAACAACACCCGTTACTAAGTCAGTTATAGGTAACGGGCGTCAACAACACCCGTTACAGTTTAACTGATACAATAGTCATTATTACACTTAGGCAGTGGACACGAAGGCCCGAAAACAAATGATAACTAAACGGGTAACTTCTTCTTCAACATCCATAGGCACATGACTGGGGGATTGCATGCCTCAGAACTCTTCAAAGTCACTACAGTACTCCTCACCGTTGTTCTCATCTGAACAGCGGTAAGCAGGGGTGAGCACTCTTATCATTGGAGCTCAGCAAGTGGGGGAACATGCAAGGCTATCAAGGATAGGCTAAGGTTTTGCAGTGGTCAGCATTTTAATGTTGATCAAGTTTTATTAGCAAACATATGACTAGATGTAAGTTTATACCAACCCCAAAAGATTAAACCGATGTAACCATAACCCAAAACCATAAGAAACCACAATTTAAGTTTATCTTTAAGTTTCATTATCATGTGAGGGTCTAAGCCGCTCTTAACTGTTAGCACGGTTGATCGATCAGTTTTATCTCTGCAGAGGTTGTACACTTTACCCATAGTTCGTGTTCCCCATGTTGCTCGGGTTAGCTAGACCCTTAAGCACTTCCGAGGTGAGTGGCTTGGGGTCCACTACGAAGCCTTTACAGAGGAATGCAGAAGACCAACAACTTGCGATAGTTACAGCAGCGGAGCGGACCATAACCCTTCCTAGTGGTTAGCACCTTAGCAAACGCTTCTACCCCAAAAGAACCGAGCTATACCCCTTCAACTCCGGCCCCTGTGCCCCTTTCGAAAAAAGGCTATCAGATAATTCCACACGCCTAATTAATTGGCTAAGCCAGAGCCATTTGGACTATGGTTATATTGTTTTCTTGGGTGGTTCTCCATGTTCTAATTAAATCATATGATCTTGTTTTAAAACATAACCAACATTTCATAACATGAAAGTCTGTATCACAAAACCATTTTATAACCAGACCATGTATAGCAACTAAGCATTCATCTACCCAAAACATTTATTAAAAGGGGTTGATCAAGGTGATAGGGGTAAAATTCTAGTCATGTCCTTAAAAAGGTGATTTCCCATCAAGTTAATGCATAGCAACAAGTAAAGGTAAACATTATTTAATTATGCAGTTGTATAGGTTCAAGAAGAAAATGCAGGAGGAGAAGTCCACTTGCCTTCCTCTACGAACTGAGTATCCTCTTCTTCGAAGATAGGCTCTTCTTGATCTTCTCCAATGGGGTGCTCAGTCGAAACAGGCACGATATCTACGCACAAGCATATACAAACAATAAATAAATAAAATAGTACACCAAACAGTTCTATATGCTAAAAACACACTGTTTAAATGGTTCTACTCGCTGATATGATCATTTCGATATATTAAACGCTAAAAACGGAGTTAAATGCGAAAGATATGATTAAAACAAAATACAGGGACCTTTCTGCACATAAACTGGGTTCACAAGGTCTTTATGGAAGATTCCAGGGACTAGAAACATAATTATACATATAAACAGAGGGGTGTATGTGTGAAAAGGAGTGAAAAGGACCTCTGGTGGAAGAATCTAAGGAAAATAGGGGCTAAAACATTGAAATAAGGACTTTTTCGTAAGGATTCTTGATGGCGGAAGGACCGGCTTGTGAAACTATGGAAGGGCAGGGGCTCTTGAAGAAAATTGCCCCTGTTGACCGATACGCTTGGGTTTGACTCGAGGTCCACGGAAGATCTAGGTCGTAGATCTCAGATCCAGCAGCTGACGGGGTGGTGGACCGCGCCGTGGACTCGGTCCATGGGTCCACGGTGGACCAGATTCATTAAACGAAGGCGTAAGCAACACTGTCGTTCATCACAGATCGAACAGTTGTGGTCGCGTACACGCGAGGGACAGTAGCGGTTTCACCGGAGAGGAAGATGGCGCGACGGCGTGCGGCAGTGCTTCACCGGCATGAGCGCTGGAGTGAGCTCCCAGCCACCGTTTCGTGCACACGTGGGTGCTACGCGTAGCGGGGAGGCTTGCGCACACATCTAGGGTACAGGAGGGAAGCTCGGGCAGTCACAGCGGCTAGCACCGGAAGGGGGCGAAACTGCCGCTCCGGCGTGCGACAGCGACGAGCGAAATCGCACCTCAGGCCCTGATTTGGCATTGTAAGCGGCTCTACACAAAGCTAGAATGACAAGGAACTCGACTACGGGTCAAGAAGGGCAACCCGACCAGCGGGGTGGGCGGCGACGACAGCACACCGCGGCGACGCAACTGGGTGCACAGGCTCAAGGAAAAGAAAGGGGCGGTGGCCTCCTTACCTTGCAACTAAGCTACGGCCGAGGAGCAAGACTGCGAAGAAGATGTGGCGACGAAGATCGATGGCAACGACGATCTCGGGCGACGCTCTGGCGAACAGGGATAGGAGCTTTGGGAAGCGACGAAGACGAAGACCTGGTGCAAGAGGGGCTCAATGAGCATCGAGTGCATCACCAGAGAGGAAAAAGAGAGGGAGAAAGGGAGGTCCTTCACCGGTGACGAGCTTTACTAGCGGCGGCGGAAACAGAGGCGGTGGCGCTAGGTGAAATTGGAGCTCGGGCGTAGGGAAACGGTGTGTGAGTGTGAAAAGGAGGGGATGAGGGTGATAGCCGGCTTTTATACGGACAGAGAGAGGAGAAGGGGAAGCGGAAAAGGGCCGGCGGCATCAGCGCACTTGCCATTGATGGTCGGTGGGCTTTGCGGGAGGCAAGAGAAGGAAAACGAAAAGGAATTGGAGGAGGGGGTGGGCGCGGGGATTAATTGCCTTTTACTGGAGCTTAAAGAAGGAGGGGAAGCGGGATAGGCGTGGTAACGGTCGGCGGCGCACTACGGTGCGGAGCAGGGGAGGGAGCCGGGGGAAGGGGATGGTGCCGACAGGTGGGGCCGACTTGTCAGCAACCGCAGGGAAAAAGGAAAGAAAGGAAAGGAAAGGTGGGTCGTTGCGGGGAGGAGTTGGGCCGGTGGGCCAGCGGTGGGAAAAGAGGGGAGAAGGCCTCGGGCCGAAAAGGGAGAGGGGAGGGGTTGAGGGCTTTTTCTTTTTTTTAACCTTTTCAAACTTAAACATTTCAAATTGATTTCAAAATTTTCCAAAAACATTTAAAACTTCAAACCGACACACAAAACATTGTGCAACCAAAATATGATGCACAAACACTTGTTATCTCTAAAATAATTAAGTTAAATTAAATTTCTTTAGAGCCCAATTTGATTAGCAAATCAATTAAATCCTTAAGACTAAAACACTATGTTGCTTAAGTAAATTTTTAGTGATGGAATTTTAGGGTGTCACAAAATGTGGACACATTTGTATCGGGGTATTGCTTTTCCCGGTACTAATTTCATGCACCCCTCTCCCTCGTTTTTTTCTAAGTCTCATGGTCACTGTCTTCCTTCCTATTTACTCTAAGCCTTCCCCTCTTGTTCCTCATTCTTATCTATTCAATCCTCATTTCTCTCTCTTCTCTTCCTCTAGGGATTTGGATCGTGCCGGCCTGGAGGGGCCTCCCTGATGGGAGAGGCACCGGTGGGAGTGGGAGTGAGCAGAGGCATGGGGGCCCGATCGACCTGGAGGCGCGGCGCTGAGGCCGCTCCGTCCCAGCGTGGAGGCCACCGAGTCCCCTCCGGCCGGCGCGAGGCCGCCCCGGCGCGGTGGCGGCGCACGGCCGGGGAATGGCGGGCTGCCAATGTGTGGCCGGGCAAGGGACGGCCGCCGGCACGGTGGCGGCGTGCGGCCAGGCAGGGGCCGGCGGGCGGCACAATGAGCAAGTTCTTGTAACCCTTTATTAACATCGTGTTCTTGTGAAATCAAAAAAATGTGGTTCTTGTGGTTGTAATCTGGTGTGATTGTGGTTCATTGTATCAAATTGATGTTGTAACCCGTGAATCATGTGCGAAGGATTCGGTTGAATCAAATCATTGTTGTAATTTGTGTGCGGATGATTTTTGTTGTGTATGTGTGATGTGTGAAGCTGTTGTGTGAATGATCAAAGAAGGGAAGAAAATAAAGAAAAGAGGAAGAACAGAAAGAAGAAAAGGGTAAAGAAAAAGAAAACGGGGAGGGAATGGAGGGCAATGGGCAGCTGACGGAGCCAAACACATTTGTACCGGGGTGTAACACGCCCTGGTACATATGTTCACATTTGTACCGGGTATCTCAACCGGTACAAATGTGACTCCCACATTTGTACCAACTAGCGTGTACCAGCTGGATACCCGGTAGAAATGAGGGTTCACAGTCAGTATAAATGATTTTTTCTGTGATTTTTCATTACAATATTCTTTTCGTGGAGCACAGGTGTCTCGGCGTTAGCTATGCATTTAATTTCCACACATTTCTATACTATGAAGGTCAAAAATAATTGAAAACATTTTTCACATGAATCGAGTCCACTATACCCGTCACGTCGGACCCACCTGTCATAATTAAGAAGATGATATGGTGCAAACTCATCTGAATTTTTGGTTACTTCACTATATCAATACTTAAGGTAGTATTCTCCTTTTGATCTCAATAAATAGGAAAAAAATGAGATCATGTCATATCTGATTTTGCGGGCTACTTTATCTAGATAGCATGGCTAAGAGTATCTCCAAGAGTTCGCTAAAATTTACTTGGCAAATCTTGTATTTTGCCAACCTCTAAAAAGGTATGTCAAGTAAAAAAAGAGTTCATCTCTAACAATTTGGCATAATTCACTTGCCAAACACAGATCTAACTTACATTAGGAATCCTGAAAGAAACAAAAAAATTTTTTGCCCTTCCACCTCTTGGAAACTTACATCAGGAATCCTTCTCTATTCTTTATTTCTTTTTTCACCCTCCCACCTAGAGGGAAACGCCGATGGCAACACGATACGCGCGCATATATGCGCGTGGGGAGGTGAGTTTTGCCAAGTTTCTATTTTTACAAAGTTGGTTTGCCAAACTGTTCGAGGGCAATTTTTCTCGTTTCACCAAAATTAGATGTATGCCAAGTTGATTTGTCAAACTATTGGAGTTGCTATAAGATATAAGGTTGAACCCATTTATGTCTTTGGCTCCAAGGTAATTATTGATTTTGTATCTCGAGTATGAAGAGAATTATTTCATTATATCAGATTTTTAATTATTATTATTATACAAATATATAGCACACACGCGGGCAGGCATTGTTGCTAATTATCCAAAAAAATAAGTTTCCTATTGTCAACATTCCTAAAGGAAATGTCATCACATGAGGTAGTATATCCTCTATTTTAGGCCGTCAACATTGCTACTAGCTCTTATAGAGCACTACGGAATCCGGACTCCGTGCCGAGAGCGAGCTCCTCTCGGCACAGGCCCGATTACTCTCGGCACAGCCCACTCGTCACTGCTGGGCCGGCAAAGAGCCCTTTGCCGAGAGCCACGTCAGATACTCTCGTTACACGTGTGCCGAGAGTGGGATATTGCTCTCGGCAAATCAAATTTCATAAAACAAAAAAAAGGAATTCCAAGATAGCGGGCCCACCAGCCGACTGCCCTGGCCCCACCACCGCAGCCCGCCACCACCACCGGATCCGCCGCCGCCGCCACCGGCGCCGCCCGCCACCACCGTCGCCGCCGAACACGGCCACCACCGAACCTCCACCACCACCACCACCGTCGTCACCCACCACCACCACCGCCGCCCGCCTCTCGCCACCGCGCCTCGCCGCCGCCACCACCACATCGACCCGCCACCACCAACAGAGAGGGAGGGAGGAAGGACCTGGATCTACCGGCCGTAGATCCGGCCGCCCTAGATCTAGCCGCCGTAGATCCGCCCGTCGTAGTTGCCGCCATCTCGGCGGGCCGTGGCTCCGCCGTGAGCTGCCGAGGTTGGAGGGAAGCGACGGAGGTTCCGCATCCGCCGTCCTCGAGATGTGCCGCCACCACACCTCACCCCGCCGCCGCTCCTCACCGCTTGGGTGAGGGGCGAGCGCAGAGGGGGGAGGGGAGGGGAGGCGGGGGGAGGGGGCGCACGCCGTCGTTGGGGGAAAGGAGGGGAGGCGCGCCGGCGTTGGGGGAGAGGGGAGGGGCGCGCGCGGTTGGGGAGAGGAGGGGCGGCGGCGCGCGGCGGGGAGCCGGGGGGAGGGGGGAAGGCGCGCGGGTGTTGGGGGAGAGGAGGGGCGCGCGCGGTTGGGGAGAGGAGGGCGGCGGCGCGCGGCGGGGGCCGGGGGAGGAGGGGGCGGAGTAGGGTTTTGGAGGGGCGGCGGCCTTATATACGCGAGAGGGGAAAATGGGTTGTGGTGGGGTCGTTGGGCCGATTTTAGCTCTTGGGTCGAATATGGGGCGGCTCTGTAGGGAGCTAAAATCCGGCTCTTGGCAAAGAAGCGATATGTGCCGAGAGTAAAGCTCTCGGCAGAGGAATTTTTATTCAAAAATTAATTTTAAAAATAGCAAAATGATGTGAGAATTTTCCAAAACCTAACATAACACCAATTATGGTGTATACTGCTTGTAGAAAAAAATTCTAGTCAAACTCAAATTTGAATTTCTCTAAGACTCCAAACTTGGTGATGTTAGGTCAAATTCTTAGAAACTTATCGTGAGATGTTCCGGTTTCTAAACAACTTACGTGTTCACGTGTTCAAAACATACTCAATTTTTTTTCACAACCTCCTCATATGATATCATGAGTATTAGACAAATTTTGTGATTTTCAAACTTCATTTGAATTTTATACAATTTTTTAACCATTCTACCTTACGATCTTCATCAGGATTGAAGAACCAAATGTCGGAAATCTAGCTTGATTTCATGTACATGATCTTAGATAAGTCTCATGAATATGAATATCATGTTTTCACCAACTTTACTATATAGTTTCATGCATTTGCAGTTCATATCTAACGTATGCGAAAAATACCTAGAAAGAAGTAAAATTGTTAAATATAGCAAACAAAGTTAACATTATGCCAAATTTGAGCATAAGTTTTGTATAAGTGTATGTTGAGGATAGAAAAAAATTGGAGGCAAAAAAGTGATTTTTTAAATTTTATTTGCCAAGAGTCAAAGAAATTGCACTTGGTAAAGAAATCTTTTGGCGAGTGTTTTTTTTATGCCGAGAGCTTTTTGTTTGGCTCTCGGCAAAGAAGCCTCTTTGCCAAGTGTTTTTACGTGCCGAGAGCTAAATAGAAAACTCTCGGCAAAGCCTTCTTTGCCGAGAGTTTTTTATTTAGCTCTCGGCACGAAACCGGGCTCAGGCAAAGATCGAAATTCGGTAGTGGAGAAACCAGACCAACCAAAAAGGAAACATCAAAGAAAAAGGAAAAAAATATCTTATGCCAACCCATATCTAGAGAAACCAAGAGAGAGATTAAAAAAAGAAGAGGCTCAGTTTATGGGGAAGAAATCAAGCCAGCAGCGTGAGAGAATTTGTTCGCTCTGTGCTAAAAAGCTGGAAAAAACAATCGACAAAGAAGGCCCCATTTTGCTCTTCCGCCTTTTCTAATGCTAGTCCTAGACTATCCGCAACGGTGTCTCTTGTTTTTGAACCTGTAAATCAATATTTGAGGGATGCTCTAAAAAATTTCATCCTTAGAGGAACTCTAAAAGACTAGCTAAATGCAACTGATTTTGTAATAAAATGTTGCAAAATGTTATTCCAACAGTCTAGCTATGCTCCTCGCTTATCTATCTCGCTCGTCATCCGCTCCCGTTCGCTAGCTATTCTGACGAGCGCTCCGACTCGCTATTCTCCTCCCGTGCGCGCCCCCTCCTTCCCGCGCGGAATTTTCCTCTCGCGTGCCATTGGTTGCCACACCCACGCCGCTCCTGCGCAGAGCTGGCCTCGCGCCGCAGTCGGACTGGCGACGGAGGGGCACGAACGAGGTTAAAAAAGAAGCCGAGGAGGCGTGTCTGGCGGAGGCGCGGAGCGCGCGGACGGCGTCGGAAGGCCGGGGGGCTGCTAATGGCAGCGAGGAAGGTGCAGCGGCGAGCGCGGTCGTTGTCGAGAGCAGTTATGGCGGCGGCACAGTGGGGTGATTGGGGTGCATTTGCTTCATTGCTTGAAGTGCCGCTGCTCCTCCTGCCTTGAATGATGGCTCGTTCCGGCAGCAGCGGGGCTCAATCTGCCAACGACGAGCACGACTCGGCTCGATTCGATGACACGGAGAGTTCGATTCGACGAGCGAGGCTCGATTTGGTGCTGGCGGATGTTGATTTGACGGCGGTGACGCTCCATTTGGTACCAGAGCGGAGGTTCATTCAACGGCTTGCAAGACTTAGGCGAGCATGCAGTTTGCCTTGCATCTTCTCTTTGTTTTGCTGGCCTCCACGCCATTCTAGCATTCTCCCGGAAGAATGGATGCCAACCATGAAAAGAGCAGCTTGTGGCCTTATTGGACAAGTGCTTGGCCTGGTACGAGCTCGATGCCATCTTTAAGAGTGATGTGCTGAAGCATTTGTAAGGAACCGGATGCTCGTTAGCCTAAGAGTGGGAGTAGGTGAATTAGTCAACTAAAAACTTTAACCTATGGCTTCACTAATTTTACACAAAACTAAACTGAACATACTATCTATATGTGCAACTACGGTTGTTCTAGTGTGAAACTCCCATCCCTAAAGAAGGTTTGCAACCTATAGTCAATCCTAGCATGATACTACTCTAGTAAAGTAGGGGCAAGCAAAGATTGCAATAGAGTAAATGCGGAAACATAAAGGGGGTGAGATGAAGCAAACTCTTGACATGCGATTTATCTCGTGGTATCGGTAGGCACTAAGCCACCCCTAGTCCATGTTGTTGAAGCACTCACACAAGAGTATTGCTTCCGGCCACCAAGTCTCTCCCAAGAGCATCAACTTGACTTGCCACAAATGCTAGCCACTTAGGCACTTGTCAAGCTACATTGGTCACCTTGATGCCGCCTCCACTAAGGAGCTTCTCCACCAAGGAAGGGGGTCTCCACGTCCCCCGCACAAAGTGTCCTCGCCGCTCTACACCAAGCGGAGGGTCGATGACGATTGCCGGTGAGCCACTTAGGCCCCAAGGCTTCGGCGAACCTTGTACAACAAAGGATTCACTCAAGAATCACCTCACAAGGTTGGCACAACCTTGTTGGCACAACCTTGCACTCACTCGGATCTAAGCTAAGCCTAGCACTAAGCACATACACAAAGCATATGCAACTCTAAGGATGAGCAATTAAGCACTTGGATGGATTGGGTATGATCTTCAATGTATCTTGAACTCCTCTGCACTTCCACACAATCCAACAACCTCAAATGGGTGAGTGGAGGGGGTATAAATAGCCCAAGGCATCAAACTAGCCGTTGGATAAAAGGCTGCCGAAAAAGGTGCGTCGGATGATCCGACGCTATGCTTATCCGGGGCGTCGGTTCATCGGTGCCCCTCCCACGTCACGTAGCCGTTGAGGTTCTCGACACAACCGTGCCGACGCTATGCACCGACGGTGCATCGGATCATCCGTCTTCGAAGACTCCGCGCTCAAATCGCCTTTGTTAGCTTTCACTTGACGTCGGATAGACCGACGCTAACCCCGACCAAGGCGTCGGATCATCCGGTCTTCGAAGGCTTTGTCTTGGCGCGTCTCTCGTATGAATTCAAGGCGGCGTCGGATAGACCGACGGGGTCCCCACTCGGACCGTCGGATCATCGGTGCTCTCGCCTTCCTTGCTCTTCCTCTCCGCAACTCGTCCGACGCTACTAAGTAATGGACCGTCGGTTCATCCGAGCGGTACCTAGGGTTTGACCCTGTGCACCAACTCGTCCGTCGATTGCACCGACGCTTGTATTTGAGGGACCGTCGGTTCATCCGACGGTGTCTTCTCTTTTCCTTTTCTTGCTCGGTTTTGACCCTTTGTTTTGGCATTTTTGCATGTGGTTTTCTTGCATCCTTAGGACCTAGAAATGTATACAAAGACATGCTCAAACAATATGGTTAGTCCCAGTGATCATGTTGTCATGAATCACCAAAATCAAACTCCGAACTAATGGCATATGAGGCCATGTTCGCTACAAAGCATTTAGACGAGGCGGAGTAAAGCCGCAACGAGATAGAGGACGGCCACAAGAGGGCCGCCGCGGCGAGAACCGAGAAGAAAATATCCTCCAACTCCAACACCGAAGTCGTCGTGGCAGCAGACCAGCTAGTCTTCCTCCAACCAAACGAGGTGTGGTGGCCGGGGCAGCGAGGGACGGACAGATGAGGGCGGCGGCAGCGGCGCGTATGGGCGGAAATGGAAGAGACCGGCGGTGGCGCGTACAGGCGGAACAGAAGAGACCGAGGTGAGGTGGACTCAGATTTGAAAATAAAGTTCACATTTTTGCTAGTCTCTTGGATTGCCGTCTATCATTAGATGATTTTCTATTTTTTAAAGGGGCATAATTTTTCATATTTAGCTAAGAAAATAAAGAGTCTTTTGGAGATGCTCTAATACAACGTTATGCTGCAACGATGTCCCCTATCCATCTCCCCCAAAATGAATATTCCCTCCTATCCCTTCCTCCCCACCCACCCCTCCTCTCCCTACCGTCCCCACACTACCGCCTCCTGCCAATCAGCCGGAGCACGCGGCCTCGCACCCACGGCTGGAGGACGCCCTGCGCAGGCTCGCGTGTTATTGCTGCGCCGCGGTGCTCGTCGTCACCGGTGGTCAGCGAAACCCCCAAGTCACGGGCGCCGAGGAGGTCGTCGGCAGCCGCGAGTGCAGGCGGCCTCCGCGAGGATCCCGAGGGTGGCCATCGCCACCGTGTAGGACGTAGGTGTCGCACTACCATGGGTGCAGTGTCCACAGCACGGCGGCGGCATCCTCGAGGTGGCGCGGTCCCGTACGACGCGGACGCGGTGCAAGCGGATGAGCAACGGCGGATGAGGCGGATCCGGCGGTCGAACGACGGCGCCATGCGTCGGCGGCCCGCGCGGCCGCTACGGGTGTCGTTGCCACTCCGGGGCCGGGGTCGTTGTCGCATCCTAGCGGACGCGCACGCGCCCCCGGCTCGCATCCCCGAGGTCAGCGCGGTCCCTACGGGCGGCAGCAGGGAGCCTCCCCCGCTGCTCTGTTCCAGCGGCGGTGTGGTGAGCTCGGCTGTCGGCAGCGCGGGAATGAGGCCGCTCTCTTTCTCTTCCTGGCCGACGTGGCAAGCTCCGCCGGATAGGCGCTCCCCGACCGGCGCGGCGACGAGCGGAAAGCTCCACCGGGATAGCGGCCTCTTTCTGGCCGCCGTCCCTAGAGCCTCAGCCGTGGCGGAGCCTCGCTTTGAAGCTCGCTGGCACGTCCTACAGCGGTCCCCATGGCGAAGGACATGCCCGCGTGCCCGGCGGCGGAGAAGCTCGCCCGCGCGGCCAACTCATCGACCGCCGGAGGAGGGGGGGGTCACGGCGACGCCGATGAGAGGTATGACTCCCGAACGTGCAACGCGAGATGAGCCCCCTTTGCACGGAGGGAGAGCGAGAGGTCGTCATCGTTCTCTGCGCCCCGCGCCTCCGCACGCGGCGGTTCGCGCGGGGATGACCGGGGCCTTGGCCATGGCTTTCCCGCTAGACGCCGTGGTGGAGAAGACTGCTAGCGCAAGCGGTCCTTTTTTGGGAAAGGCACGAGCGGTAAGGGAGGTCAGAGGACGCTCCAGAATTAGGGGAGGGAGCCTCGGCACTAGATAATAGCGCACCTTTTACAGGGTGCCACTACAGTGGGCAAATCCCTACATTTAGGGGTACGGGACCTTATACGGTCTACCGCTACAGATAGCCTAAATTTCACTCTCAAAAGTAATATTTGCAGGACACCCTAAAAAGTTCACCCCCTAAACCAGACAGTGAGCAAGAAACCTAAATATAAAAAAGCAAAACAGCCCGGCCCCCGCGTCGTCTCCCAGGGGGCGACTCGGATGGCGACACACTCTACCGCCGCCGCCCCCCCACCTCACGGGCTCCCTCCACCTCGCCGCCGCCGGAGCACAACACCGGAAGTCCGTGTGCCCCTGCCGAGAAGGTGGCGGCAAGGCTTCCGTCATCGTCTTGTGAGGTGGCTGCCCGGGTCAACGGGAGCGAAGGGAGCCGGTTGCCGGCAAGCGGCGACCATGTGACGGCGACGGCGGCGCGGGGTGCCGGGTGTGGCAGCAACGGGTCCGGCGGGCGGCGTCGGGTGGGGTGACGTGCGGGCCCCCTCGGTGGGCGGTGCATCGCCGTGGGGGCGTGGCACCACCCACGGTGCGGCGCCGTGGTGGCGCGGCGGCCGTCACCCCTCGGCGTGCGGCGTGGCGCCGTGGTGGTGCGCGTCGCTAGAGGCGGCGGGCGGCCGCGAGGTTCTCGGCAGAGCTTCGCGTCGATGCGGGTCACGGCTCCGGTGGACCGGTGCGCGGTGGGGCCTTGTGTGGGTGTAGCCCGCAGAGCGCCTTGGTCGGTGGCCAAAGGCCGGTGAGATGGTCGGCCCGGCATGAGCGGCACGGCTGACGCCGCCAGAGGAGAGGAGGTGCGGTGGTGATGCTCGCAGCGGAGGTGAAGTGCTGGAAACTGGGTGCAGGGGTGCGGTGGCGAAGCCACCTAGACGGAGTCGCCATGGCCGCGGTGTCAGCGCAGCCTGGGTATGTGAGGTGTCGGTTTGTGTGCTTCGGGTGAAAGCCCTCACCAGCATCTGGCTAGGGGAGTGACGACAGCGTCATTGACGTCGTTCTTCCTCGTTGGGGGCGTCACTTTTGGAGCTACATCCGGCCGCACAAGGTCTCTGGGTGAAAACCCAGTCCAGATGATGGACAAGCGATGGCGGCGCCTCTGGCGTCGTTCCCTTGTTGGAGGCATCGGCTCTTGAGACCCTGCTCTGCTCGCAACATGGCCACTCCATTGTCTACGACGGCTTCATTCGGGATCGGCAACTCCGCCACACGGCAAGTAGGAAGGGTGTTGTCAAGCTCACATCGCGGCTACTGCTTTCTTGAAGATGGTCTTGGGTTGTCTCTTGGTTGTCGCTTGGCGGCTTGCAGCGGACTACGGCGGCTGGTGTTGCTTGGCAACAATCAGTGCGGTGTGGGACAACGTCGGGACGACGGCGCTTGCGGCAACGACATCTTGGGACGACTTAGTTTGCAGCGGATCACGGTGAGGGGTTCAACATCGTTGGGTCCTTTGGTGCGGTACAATGTCGGAAGAAGGCGCAAGCGACTTACCTTGATCCTCTGGCTTGGTGGCAGTGGCTTTGCGCATGGGCAAAGCAACGAGGTGATGTCGACATGAGGCGGTGACTCTATTGCTGATTTGAGGCTTTGGGGGTAGGGCATCCCTGCTTACCACCTTGACAGCAACCTTGGAAACGAATCTAGAGCAGGAGTTCCGTGGCGAGTGAGGCGTGGCCCCCGCGCACGAGTGAGGGGGAGTCCAACGGCGGATGCGGCGAGGCCCCCGCGCGTTGTGTTGCGGCTCGGATTCGGTGTCTTCATGTTGTTTAGGTGGTGGGCTTGTTGCGACGGTGCTGCGGCGGTGGGCCCTGCATGGTGGTGGCCTTCTTGGTGTGGTGGTGTCTGCATCCTTTTTGTCCTCTTTCATCTTTGGATCTCGTCTAATGTTTGGACGGCTACATTTGTGTGGTTGATGGGCGGGAGCTGCATGAGTGCTTTTCCTTTGTTGGAGGCATTGTGTATAGAGTTGCGGTTGTGTTGATGGCCAATCCAACCGACCGATGAGCGTAACCCATGTTGATGTCCCACTCCAACCGGGCGAGCATAGTTAGCTACTTTTTTCTCTTTCTTTTGTTTTACTACCTACGATCTTCTAGGACTATAGTCTTGTATTTCATCTGCTTTATCAACGAAACACACACTGTCGGGTGCGGTTCGTTAAAAAAATAAACCAGACAGTGCTACAGCAGTACCCTATCACTACCCCACGTGGGTGGGCCCCACCATAACTTGTGCCGTCGGGAGGCCACGACGACGGGACGCAGCAAGGCGCGCCGCACCGGCCGGTCGTTGAGTTCATTGCGGCGGCCGTCCCGCTGCGAGAGGTCTGCGCGGGCCGCGCCGGGTCGGCCCGCCGCGGAGCTCGCCGCACGCTACGTCCACGGCCGACCAACCGTGGAGCTCGCCCGCCGGAGCGGCGGCACTCGGGGAACAAAGGAGCTCGCACGCCGCGCCGGTGTGCTAGAGCCCGTCTCCACGTCGCCACCCGCGCCGCGGCACATCACGCGCGCGACGCCCGGCTCGAGCTCAAGCACCTAGGTGCCCCTCGACGGTGCCTTCGGCCCAAGCTCTAACGCCGGGCACCCCGCGGCGGCGCGGCGGAGGCACGGAGGTGGCCGTCGTATGGACATCTGCGGGCCCACTACCTCGGTGGGTACCGGGACCGACTACTCGGTGGGCCCCGGGACTACCGGCTTGCGCTACACGGCACCGATGGCGTGGAGCACGAGGACTACGGAGGAGAAGTACTCGGTTAGGAAGGCTGTACATGTCCCGCATTGCATGGAAGACTCCTAGACGTACCCGACTAGTACTCTCTCCCTACTCCGACTTGTAACCCCGCCTCCCGGACTATATAAGGCGAGGCGGGGACCTTTCTCTAGCATCTTTTCCAATCCACGACGCACTATTACATCATCCTGTAATCGTGCCCAATCAATCCCGAGCTACACGGCATACGGGACGTAGGGTATTACGCACCTCGCGGCCCGAACCTTGTCTACATTGTGTGCCACGTGTCTCTTCCTTCGAGTTACCGATCTCGGCGATGCCACATTCATCTACTTCGGGTACTCCCCTTAGTATGTTGCCGGTCTAAAACACCGAACGGTGGCGCGCCGGGTAGGGGGATCTCGCCGAGATCACATGGTGAACTTGACGGCTCCCGTCTACTTCAAGCCAACCGTTGCCTTCAACCGCGGCGATACCTTCGTGTTCGGCGCCCGGGTGCACTGCTGCGGACGGCGCGGGCTCTTTCCCGGCGCCACCTCACCATGCCGCCCAACCCGAAGACCGGCTTCGTGACGCTTCCTGAAGTCGTCACAGGCGAACTCGCCGGCAAGTTCGGCGAAATTTCGCTCTTCAACCACCACGGCGACTTCGAGCTCGAGTCCGCTTCCAACTCGAACTCGACGTCTCCGTGGGCCATTGCTTGCAAGCCGGCTATTCGGCCATCGCAAACGGTCCCCTCACCTCGTGAGCGCTCCGCGCGTGGTCCCCGCATCCTCAGCCCGTCCCGCACGGGGGCTCCCTATTCACGCCGGGCCGGCAAGGAGCCCATACCCGAGTACAACTCAGACTCTGACACCGCCCCCGGCCACGCTTCGGACTCTAACCCTCTCTCCAGAGTTCTACTCGAACCCCGCATACAAGTTCGACTTCGGGTCGGACCACGAGGATCCCGAGTCCGAAGACAACTCCAGCGAGCATCCCTTGTCGGGGCCGGCCTGCGGGGCCGGTTATAACATCCACCTAGGCCGGGGAGATTCGTCTGCGGCCGGACCGCAAGCTGCGGACCGATAAGTGGAGACTCACGCTATGTCGCCTACATCAACTCACTACCGTTCCGGAGGGAACACCACTTGCCCGAGGCGACTCGAGCACACCAAGCGAGGTGGCGCCTTCGAGTCCGGCCTTGGCACCCCCGATCGCCAAGTCTTCATGGCTGCCGGCGACACCCCGGGACCTTCGGGGACGGCTCAAGACAAGTACCTTGAAGACATCTCCTCCGACGAGCTCTCGCGATGCTCCGGCCAAACGAGACCCCTGCGGACGAGAGATGCTCGACGTGAGCATAACCGGAAGCGCGGCGAACGTCGCCGACGCCTCCGCGACAACTTCCCCGTCGCAACCTTGCGGAAGCTCTCCAAGGCGGTCGAGAGCGAGTACACACTACCCCCGAGCAATGCCTCATGTCGATCACGGCGATCGCACGCCGGGGCTCGGGGCATACGTCTTTGGAGAGGTCATCGCCAAGCTCGGCGAAGATGCCTACTTCATGCGGGTCGACAACGGGGTCAACCAACCTCCTCCCGTCGGGGCACCGCGACAACGAAGCCACAAGTCGCTGCGCCAACAACGGTCCCAACCGTACTCGAGCCGAGCTCCCCGCTCAGCCCAACCGCACTCGCTCCAACGCCGGCGGACCCCCATAGGGTGGCAACAGCCACCGCGAAGTCGTCCCTCACCGTGCTCCGGCGGCGGCGGTGGCAATGACCACGACGGCGGCGGCGGTGGCCGGCGGAAGCTCCAACCATGGAGCCAACGGGGAGGGCCGGTGGCGGCGGCGGTCGCGGCGGGCGAGGCCACGCGAACGGCCACGCCTCGCGCCTCACGGGGCGGCTATGATGCCCGCGGGAAGATTGAGGAGTTGCGGCGGAAGAAGTCGACCACCGCGAGCGACAACGACGGCTTCCTGTCTTCTCACCTCGACTTCGCAACTTGCTCCTCCCCCGACAAGTTCAAGCCTTTGGGGATCACCAAGTATGACACGAAGCGAGGACCCCATCCGGTGGCTCGGGTGCTACACCCTCTCCATCGAGAACGGCGGCGGCAACGGCGACACCAAGTGCCTCTACTTTCCCTTACGCCTGGACCAAGCTCCACTCACATGGCTCGAGTCGGCCGGACAAGCACTCGATCGACAAGTGGGACCACCGAAGGAGCAATTCACCGGCAACTTCGCGGGGGCCATGGCCCGATCGGGTACTCGCATGGACACGGCCATGGTCAAGCGAGAAACAAGGCGAGACCCTCGCAAGTACATGCGCCGCTTCTTCGACAAGCGCGCTACCGTGGTCGACGTCACCGACAATGAGGTCATCGGCCTCTTCCAAGACTACCTCTACCACCGCCGCACCTTCGAAGACTTCGGTCGTCGCCGCCCCAAGTCCATCCCCCACCTCAAGGACATGATCACGTCCTGGGCGGATGAAGAAGACAAGTCCAACGCCAAGTACGACACCATCCGTGGCAAGACCAAGCAGAACGCGGGTGGCGGCAGCGGCAACAACGCGAACCAAGGCGGTTGCAACAACTACTACTACTACTCGGGTCCTAACCGCAAGCGCAAGCCAGACAACACTGTCGCGGCTATCCAGCGCCCTGCGAAGGAGAACTCGAAGAAGAACTCCGGCGGCTTCAAAAACTTGCTGAAGAAGAAGTGCCGTGGCATTCAAACGGCAATCACACCACCGAGCCGGTGCTACCAGCTCGGGCACGCACTCAAGGATACGCCGGAGCCACCGCACCCTCACGACAAAAAGGGCAAGAAGAAGGACGACGACAACAACGACTTCCGGGAACACGACAAGACCGTCAACGTCCTCTTCGGCGGACTACCCGGCGGGCGGGAGCGAAGGCTACCGTCGAGAAGTCATGTCTATTGAGCCAGCGGTCCCGACCCCCCTCAGGTGGTCGGAGGTACCCATCACCTTCTCCCGCGCGGATCAATGGACCGGCTTCTCACGAGCCAAGACGCTTCCCCCTCGTCCTGAAACCAGTGGTCGCGGGCTCCAAGCTCAACAAGGTCCTCATCGACGGTGGAAGCGGGCTCAACGTCCTTTTCACCAAAACCTTGAAGAATATGAAGCTCGACATCACCCACATGCTCACCAAGAGCAACACGCCCTTCTACGGCATTGTCCCCCGTAACGCGGCTATCCCACTAGGCTCGGTGGTCCTGCCCGGTTACCTTCGGGGAATCTCGAGACAACTGCGTACCGAGTACATCAAGTTCAAGGTCGCGGACTTCGAAACTTCCTACCACGCCATCCTCGGCAGACCGGCCATCGCCAAGTTCATGGCGGTGCCCCACTACACCTACTTGGTACTCAAGATGCCAAGCCCAGCGGGTGTACTCTCTCTTCAAGGGGACTTGAAGATCTCCCACGACTACGACACGAAGCCGTGGAGATCGCCTCTACAAATCAAGTACCCAATGCGTGATGGAGGTCTACGGTTGCGTCGAAGAAGCTTGCCGCAAGTGAACTCGACATCCGGAGAAGTCCGACGGCGCCAACAAGCCTCGGCCACCGAGGAGGTTCTTGTCAAGACGATCGACCTCGGAACGAGCGACCCCGGCAAGACCACCACCATCGGGGCCGGCCTCGACCCCAAATAGGAAGACGCGCTCATCGGCTTCCTTCGGGCTAACCGCGACATCTTCACGTGGAAGCCGGCGGACATGCCGGGAGTGCCCGGGGAGTTGATAGAGCACTCGCCTCAATGTCGACCCTAAGGCCACCCCCAAGCGACAACACCTCCGACGTTTTGCGGATGATAGACGGGACGCCATCAAGAAGGAACTCACCAAACTACTCGCGGGTGGCTTCATCGGAGAAGTCTTCCATCTCGAGTGGCTCGCCAACCCCGTCCTCGTCCGCAAGAAGAACTCGAACGAGTGGAGGATGTGCGTCGACTACACCGACCTCAACAAGCCTTGCCCCCAAGGACCCCTTCGGGTTCTTGCGGATTGATCAAGTCGTCGACTCCACGGCGGGCTGCGACCTGCTCTGCTTCCTCGACTGCTACTCCGGGTACCATCAGATCGCGATCAAGGAAGAAGACCAGGAGAAGACCGCGTTCATCACCCCGTTTAGCGTGTATTGCTACACGACCATGTCCTTCGGGTTGAAGAACGTCGGCGCCACCTACCAACGAGCTATCCAGGCCTGCTTCAAGAGGCAACTCAACAAGAACGTCGAAGCCTACGTGGATGAGATGGTTGTCAAGACCGAGACTCCAGTACCCTCATCGACGACCTTGAAGAGACTTTCGCATCCCTGCGCGAGTACCGCTGGAAGCTCAACCCGAACAAGTGCGTCTTCGGCGTACCTTCGGGCAAACTACTCGGCTTCATCATCAGCCAGCGCGGCATCGAAGCCAACCCCGAGAAGATCTCCGCCATCACCAGCATGAAAGCTCCCACGAGCATCAAAGACGTCCGAGAAAGCGACCGGGTGCATGGCGACGACCGACGAGATTTATCTCGAAGCTTGGAGAACGGGGGCTCCCCTTCTTCAAACTACTCAAACACCAAGAGAAGTTCGTGTGGACTCCAGAGGCGGATCAAGCCCTTGCCCAGCTCAAGGACTTCCTATCGAAGCCGCCGGTCCTCACGGCTCCTCGCAAGGGCGGGCGACTCTTGCTCTACCTCGGCTGCGACTACTCACGTGGTCAGTACTGCCATCGTCGTCGAGCGGCAGGAAGACGGCCACACCTACCCAGTCCAGCGCCCAGTCTACTTCATCAGCGAGGTCCTATCGGAGTCCAAGGCACGCTATCAGCCTGTGCGAAGCTCCTGTACGCAGTACTCATCACCTCGCGGAAGCTACGACACTACTTCCAGGAGTACTCGATCTCCGTCGTCACCGACTACCCGCTCGGCGACATCCTGTGGAACCAAGATGCTCTTGGAAGAATCTCCAAGTGGACAGTCGAGCTCGGCGCCCTCACCATCGACTTCAAGCCACGCACAGTCATCAAGTCGCAGGCGCTAGTCGACTTCATGGCGGAGTGGCGGGAGAACCAGCTACCTACTCCAACCGCGCGACCAGAGCATTGGGTGATGTACTTTGACGGCTCACTCAACCTCTAGGGCGCGGGTGCGGGGGTACCGCCGATCTCTTCAACGGGCGAACAACTCAAGTACGTCCCGGATCTTCTCGGAAGGTCTCAAACAACGAAGCCGAGTACGAAGCTCTCCTACACGGGCTCCGCCTCGCGGCCTTCACTGGGCATCAAGCGGCTACTAGTCTACGGCGATTCTGCGGTGGTCATCAACCAATTCAACAAGTCCTGGGACCGCAACAAGGAGAACATGGACACCTACTGCCTAGAAGTCCGCAAGCTTGAGAACAAGTTCTACGGTCTCGAGTTCCACCACATCGTCCACGACAACAACGTTGCAGCGGACGTCCTCTCGAAGCTTGGATCTACCCGCGCTCAAGTACCAGCGGGTGTCTTCATTCACGAGATTCACGCGCCATCCATCCCGGAGCCAGCGCCACCGACCACTTGTCCCGGCGCACCCACCGGTGGACGGAGGAGGTCATGATGATCGACGTGGACCGGAGGCAACCCTTCATCGACTATCTCGGCGAGCGAGAAGGTTCCCTCGGACAAGAACTCGGCCAAGCGGCTCATCCGCCGCGCCAAGTCCTACGTCCTCGTCGGAGACAAGCTTTACAAGCGGGGCGCATCTTCTTCGGAGTACTCATGAAATGCGTCCCTCGGCAAGAAGGCAAGGACATCTTGTAGGAGATCCCGGAAGGGCGTGCGGCAACCACGCGTCCTCCCGCACGGCGGTCGGCAAGGCCTTCCGGCGAGCTTTCTGCGGCCCATTGCTGCGGGCGCGCGCCGAAGAACTCGTCGGACGTGCCAAGGATGCCGGTACTTCGCCAAGCGACAACACGTCCCCGCCTACAAGCTAGTCACCATACCGCCAATCCGGCCCTTCGCTTGTTGGGGGCTCGACATGATTGGGCCACCGCCAAGCCGCGCCGGAGTGGTTTCAACAGAGTATTGGTGGCCATCGACAAGTTCACCAAGTGGATTGAGGTCAAGCCGGTCACATGCCCCAAGGGCGACGAGTACTCGACTTCTGGATGAACTCGTGCATCGCTACGGACTACCCCACCGCATCATCACGGACACCGGGCTCCAACTTCAACAACCACCGGTTGCGGGAGTGCGCGAGAACGGCGGGATCGACGTCCGATACGTCTCGGTTGCCCATCCTCGGGCCAACGGACAAGTCAAGCGCGCCAACGGGATAGTGCTCGACGCTCTCAAGAAGCGGCTACACGATGCGCAACTCCAAAGGAGGCAAGTGGATCAAGGAACTACCCAACGCACCTCGGGGGCTACGTACTCAGCCCTCCAAGCCAACGGGGCAATCCCCTTACTTCCTGGTCTACGGCTCCGAAGCAATCCTCCCTGCCGACGTCATATGGAACTCACCAGCAGTGGAGCATTACGACGAAGGCGTCTCTGAAGACAGCAGACGAGTTGACATTGACAGCCTCGAAGAAGCTCGCTGCGCTGCCCTCGTCCAATCAGCAAGGTACCTGGAGGGTATCCGACGCTACCACGATCGCAACGTCAAGGAACACTCCTTCAACGTTGGTGATCTCGTCCTCCGTCGTATCCGAACACGGAAGGACTACACAAGCTCGGCTCCCCACGGAAAGGTCCCTTCACCGTGGCAAAGGTGAGCGGGCCGGGCTCCTACCGCCTCCCGGACACTTGAAGGCGAAGACATCAACAACTCGTGGAACATCGACCGGCTCCTGTCGGTTCTACGCCTAGTCTACACGACTACTCCGGGGTCCAAGTCTACACGACTACACCAACACCCCTCCGCCGTAAGCGGCCTCCGGGTCCTGTCTCCCGGTCTTCGGACTTCTCCTCTCCGGGATCCGGCCCGCACGGCTACCTACGGATCCCTGGGGCTGCGACGAGCGACAAAGGACTCTAGCGGCGGTCTACTAAGAGACCATTTACTCCAAGATCCGGCCTACACGGCTACTTACGGATCTCTTTCGCAAGCGGCTACTCGCCCTAGCACCACTTAGGCGCAAGCGGCCTCGGGGTATAGGCGACTACTGCGTAACTACGGCCCCGGCCATCCAAGTGTACTTCTTCGGTAATAAAGTTTGATCATTCATCAACTTCTTTCTTGTCTACCTCCCTCAATGGGACTACGCCGAGTACGACTACTCGCATCCACTCCACGATGGGGCTCCGCACTGCGAGATCGCGACTACGAGTACTCATTGCTGGAATTTTCCTTTCATTAATACTTAAGCAATTCCATTACAATTGTTTTTGTACAACTTTGGCTACGAGCTAACTATTACGGGGCTACCGGAGATTGAGCTTATCGGCTACTTGCTCGCGATGGGCGCCATCGCTCCGGCAGCCTCCGCGTCTTGCTCATGCGTACGGTTGGCGGCTACCCCCGCCGCCGACTACTTCCACCGGTGCCTTCGGGAAGTAGGACTTCATGAAGGCCAAGACTTGCTTCGGGATCGACCTCGCCATATGCTTCACATAAGCCGCCGGCCGGCTGGGGGGCTTCCACGAGGCGATCCACAAACGGAGCGATCTTGGGGCCGCCGGATGAGGCACCAAGAGCCTTGCGATCGGCGGCGTGGCTTCTTCAAGATCCTTCGGTGGGCCCGCGGCGCCTCGCAATCTTCATTCAACTTCTGCAACGATTTGTAGCAATTGACGAGATCGCGGTCGAAGCAATCCGAAGCTCCATGTGCTTCTCGCACTCGAAGGCAAGTTCTTTATAGTCGAGCTCGAGTACCTGGCGGGCCTCCTGCTCCCGGTAGAAGAGGTTCTTCATATCTGTCTCGGAAGTCCTCAACTGCTCCACCCGGGTCTCAAGCTCTGCAAGACAACAAGGCGCGGCGGGTCAGACTACCTCTCGACCTCCAACAACTACCCAACAAGTCAAGCGGCGTACCTTTGTTCTTGTTGCAGAGGGTTTTGTTCTTTCGCACCAAGTCATCGCCCTTTGCCTGCAACTCCTGGATGTCATTATGGTACTTGGCAAAAGCGGCGTCGAGCTTGGACTGCATGCCAGCCGCGTGCTTCCGCGACTTCAAAAGCTGATCTTCTAGTACTTCAGCCCGGAGCACCGCGTCACCAAAGCCTTGCAGCATGTTGGACTTCTCGCGGGACCTCTCCACGACGTCCGCACGGAGCAACACATGTCACACGAGTACTCAACAACAAGAGGATTGACTAATCGAAGTTAAGACTACTTACCTTCATCCTTGCTCGGCTCGGCGGACCGCCTCCGGGTGCTCGGCCACCGTCGCCGGGTCGACCGGATCGTCCGCGAGCGGCTCCACTCCGCCACGACTACTCGCGGCGGCCTCGTCATTGGCGCGGAGCGGATGGGCTCTGCGTCCGGATCTCCGGGGAGCGGACGGCTACCTCCCGAGCAACCTCTGGTGGCACGGTGTCCTCCTCTCCTCCGGTCGCCGCACCGGCTTCCTCGGCGACCTCCTCCATCGCTCGGGGGCTCCCTCGGTGGCCTCGGCGCCTGTGGTGTCGACTTCTCCATGGACACTGCCGCAGGGATGTCTCTCCCTCCGGCCTCGACACCTGACAAGAAGACGTCAAGCTCATCAGCAACCACGACTACTCTATGGGGAAGACTAAAGCCTCAGTAGAGTACTCACCCTCGACCACGGCGGCCTCGGGCAACGCGGCTCCGGCGGTGGCGCTTCGACTCGCCCGAGGGGCCGGGGTGGACTCCTCGACGGGCGGCGCGACCTCTTCTTCCGCCACCGTCGTGGAGGGCTCGTCTCCCTCCCCGGGACAAGTACGTTGATTTCTCGCGGGAAGTACACAAAGTTGGTCGTCATTCAAGCTCGACTACTACACCAAGTACTACTCGGGGAAGGCTCGGCACTTACAAACTCGACCGGACTATCGTCACGGCGGGGCACCGAGGATGCGGCAATGTCCACCGGTCCACCCTCGGCGGGCGCCTCCTCTTGCGCCTCTGCGGCCCGCCGCCTCCTCTGCGGCAATGGTGGCCGGCGCGGCGCCCTCTCGCGCCTCGCGGCCACCACCTCTTCGACGGCGGGGGGCTGCGGGTTCCGCGCTCTCTTGATGAGCGGGGGGCGGCGCTCCAAGCGCGCTATGAGCTCTTCAACGGTGGGGGGCCGGGCTACGACTCCCGGTGGCTCCCCCACCGTGTCCCACTCGCCTTTGTCGCCCTCATCGACGAGGCTCGTCGGCGGCACCTCCCGCATACAAGGAAGATCGGTCATCGGCAAGTGAACTCGCACGACGGGTGCTCGACTACACTAGCCAAGACATCTTACCTCTTGAGGGGTGGTCTGCGAGACCTTTAGCTTCTTCGTCACCCACTTGCGGGCGGGGTTGCGCGGCTTCGTGGCGGCGCGGCCGGAGCTAGCCTCCGAGCTAGCCGGCGGGTCTTGCACGAGGGGTACATGAGGCAAGCGGGACGGCTAAACCTCGACCGCCGGTGGAAGCGGTCTTGCGGTGTCTCCTCGTCGTCGTCCTCCTCGGACGTGTCTTCCACGATGACGGTGTCATCGCCTTCGCCGACTTCCTGCCGCTCCTTAGCCTTGGTCTTTCCTCCCTCCGGAATCTCGATTCCCTGAGGGGGCGGCTGCGACTCGGAGACGAACCTCTTCAAGTCGTCCTGCAAGGCACAAGACATCAGCGCGACTACTCAAGCAACGACTACACGACTAGGGGGTACGACTACTTGCCTCCTTTGGTGGGCGCGCGGCGGAGTACTCTTGGACCGGGCACGCCGTGTACGGTGGCATGTTCTTGAAGATGCGCGTCGGCCCTATCAACGATGTCGTCGTCGTTGACTTCACCTCCGAGCATCCGCGACGTGTCATCATCGCCGGTGTACTCGAAGCCTAAGGTGTCGCGGGCCATCGGCGGCCGCACCCTCCGCTTCATGAAAGCGAAGGCCACGTGCTCGGCCCTCGGTCCGGCTTCTCTAAGCACATTGATGCGCACCGGCGGCTCGGGGAGGCTGGATCCCCTCCTGCATCGTGGGCTCGTGTTCCACCGGTTTCGGTGCACAGGCGCCTCCGCTCGGCTTCGGCGGGCCGGGGTGGTGGTTCGTGACGTAGAACCACCTCGCCTTCCAATCGGCGTTAGAGTCGATGAGCTTGTACGCCGGTGCGCTCGGCGGCGTCTTCCCGCATGCGGATGCCGGCTCCGCCTACTACTCGAGGATTGCTGGCGCTCGGCGCGGCTTCACCGGAAGAATTTCGGAACCGGGGATCCGGTGCGGCTTGATCCCCAGGATTGCTTCACAAAAATGGACGAAGACTACGGTATGGAAAATGCCGTTAGGGTTGAGATTGAGGTACTCAACTCCGTAGTACCCGAGGAGGCCTTTGAAGAAGTCGCTGGCCGGAAGCGCGAGTCCGCGCTCCTTGAAGCGCGCGAACATCGGGATCTCGTCTTCAGCTTTCTCCATTGGGTACGGATCTCCGGCGGCGGCTCTCCACATATCCACCTCCTTCTACGGATAAATCCGGCTGTTGAGAAGGGCCAACAAATCCTCGGTCTTCGACTTTGACTTTTTCCACTCGCGGCTTGGATGCGGCCGTGGTGGAGACATCGGCGCGCGCCCCCCGTGGCGGCCGCGGCGGCCTCATCACGGCCCCTCTTCTTCCCGGCGACCTTCGCGGACTTGGACGGTGAAGGCTTCATTCTCCAAGTACACGGCGTCTTCACGCGCATCCGCTCGGGGGCTACTGCGGAAGCTGCGGGTGGCGGCGCGCCTGGATCTCTTGCGGCGGCGGCGTGCGGCGGGAAGTGGATCCGCCTCGGATCGATTCGAAATGGCTACGGCGGCGATGGGTGAAAACCCCTAAGGGTTTTGGCTTCTATTTATAAGTCAAACCGGCCATCCAACGGCCGGATGGATAAGTCCGCGCTCGGGCGACTCGGCGACCGCGCGTGACTCTTCGCATTCTACTAGTCGACGCGCCTCGCCTCGGGGGCTCGGCTACTTCTACTCGACTAGGCGGGAAGCGACAAGACTCGGGGAGCATCTCGGGACACATTCTTCAAAGATGACCCTTCAATTCGAGAGGAAGTACTCGACTCAAGGCTCGGGGGCTCCGTGCCACGTGTCCTTCGGTTTTTCTCTCCGGATTTTTCGGGATTTTCTTGCCAAGACTTCAGATGGACCCTCAGCCAGAGCCTACGGCTCAACCTAAGGCTCGGGGGGCTACTCCATATGGAGTGCGATTTTGCAATCGCACTTCCATATCGGCTCGGCTTCAAGACAAGACGGGCATTTTTTGAAGACCTTCGAAGGCGGCACTCGAGGACGCTTGGGACTACTCAAGAAGACTTCAAGATTGCTCAAACATCGGTGGAGTACATTCCAGCCTCGGGATGCTTCGACTACTCTTGAGGACTTTTGACCTGTAGTACTCGGGGACGCTTGAGGACTACTCGTTAAGGCCGTCAAGACTACTTGAAGCTATCCTTCTCGACTACAAAGTACTCGAGGGCTTGTCGTATGGACATCTCTGGGCCCACTACCTCGGTGGGTACCGGGACCGACTACTCGGTGGGCCCCAGGACTACCGGCTTGCGCTACACGGCACACGATGGCGTGGAGCACGAGGACTACGGAGGAGAAGTACTCGGTTAGGAAGGCGTACATGTCCCGCATTGTATGGAAGACTCCTAGACGTACCCGACTAGTACTCTCTCCCTACTCCGACTTGTAACCCCCGCCTCCGGACTATATAAGGCGAGGCGGGGACCTTTCTCTAGCATCTCATCCAATCCACGGCGCACTATTACATCATCCCGTAATCGTGCCCAATCAATCCGAGCTACGCGGCATACGGGATGTAGGGTATTACGCACCTCGCGGCCCGAACTTGTCTACATTGTGTGTCACGTGTCTCTTCCTTGGAGTTACCGATCTCGGCGAGGCCACATTCATCTACTTCGGGTACTCCCCTTAGTAGGTTGTCGGTCTAAAACACCGACGGTGGCCGAGGAGGAGGGCGCGGCTCCCCCGCCGCCCCGCGGCGGGGAGCTCAGCCACGCCATCGCGGGCACGCCGTGGTTGGGTTTGCATCCCCCGCCGCTACGCACTGGTTCTTTTTCCTTTCTGCCCCGGCAAGACGGCGATGAGGCGCGATGGTGCCGCTGAGATAGCGAGGAGGAGGCGCGGTGGCCGCGGCGCGCGGACGCGTGTCGCACGCCGCGCTCGGCCACCCCACACGCGCGGTTGCTCCTCGCCGGGGGTTAACCGAACCGGTGGGAGCGGGTCCCTGCGGTCCGGACCGGTTTCGGTTCGGCCGGTTCTCAACCGGTCAAAATTCAAATTTTGAATTTGAATTAAAAAATGAAAAATCTCACAAAATTCTCAAAAATACTTCAAGGTGTGTACAATCTAATGGTGTCAAAAGCTTTCAAATATTCGTTCGTTTAGTATAGTTTGTGTGCATTAGAAGTTCAACTAAAAAAGAAAAAGGAGAACAAATTGGCCGGTTGAATTTCTAATACCCCGCAAAAAATACTAAATGCACTAATATTAGAAATGTTTTGACACCATTAGATTCTATGCACCTTGCAAAATTTTTAGAAAATTTTCTTTTCTTTTTTCAATTTTTAATTCAAATTTGAAAACACGTCAGATTCTCCACTAATTCGGTGGAACCGGTGGACCTGAACCGGTATACCGGTCGGTATACTGGTGGGAACCGTATGAACTGCGCTTTTTGTTTTGAAATTCGGATTCCACCGGTTTTTACCGGTTTCCGGATGAACCGGACCGTAAACCGGTACCGGACCCGGCCGGTTCGACCCCGCCTGTCGGTGTAAAAATCCTGCTCCTCGCGCGCCTCGAGCCCCGTTCCTGCGCTGCCCCCGGCCGGCAGCCGAGGTCCCTCCCTCACGCCGGTGGCGGCGGGCGCGCGGTTGCTGCGGGGCCACTCATCCCAGCCATGTTCCTCCCATCCCGCGTCCGCCTCCCCCGCAGCGTCCAATCCGCCAACCACAACATCCGCATCCAACGACTTCAAAGGAATTCCATGGGGAGGCAGTGGTTTGAGGTGATTCATGGAGAACATTCTCTGACCAATATGCTTGGCTGATCTTCAATGACGACTATGATTTTTTTTTTTTATTCTAAAAAACGACTATGATTTTATTTAAATAATTTGAGTTTAACCAAATAAGTTTTGTTCTTGCTCAAGTGCTAATTCAACACTGCCACTTTTCTGACAGGATTTGTCATTAGCATTTTTTTTTACAATGACGAAGTCGATCTAATGGAAGCAGAAAGGTTCAACCTTTTAAATTGCTTTTATGGTGACTGAATTACTATCGATTACCAATTGCAGAAAGCTTGATGGACCACACTTCTCCTCGTGGCTGGAGAAGCTCGCCGATGTCGCCTGGATTGACGCCGAGCACAAACTCGTCGATGAATCTTGTGTCGTTGTCTTATCGTGGACAACTGCATCAGAAGATGGAACGTATATATGCCATCAACAATGTGCTGAGTGCTGACACAGATCAAGGAGTATTTGGGTTTGGCGATGGGGGATCCGTGCTGAACTTATGCTATAGTTTTGCACTCGTTTAATATATCCTGAAAGTTTATACACTCTCTAGGTATATCATGTCTAACAAAATTGAAAATATATTGCATTCTTCTGCATGCTCATGATGCGGAATATTGCTAACTATTAGAATGCATGTGCAATATACATTTCCTTTTAGTATTGTCAAAATGGTTTCATGCATTATTAGTATTTTATTTATGAAAATTTTATTTATGTGCATAATAGATATAGTTTAGTTGCCCGATCCTAGTCATTTTAAAATTCTACCATCTAATATTAAAAAATAATATTTACTTTGTCATTAGTGTCTTCACTTCTCTGTATATTCATGTCCATTTATCTATAAGAACTATATACGTGAGACCCACTACGGATCATGGATCACTTCTCTCAACATGCAAGAAGTCAACATCACCATCTACTAAATCTTCTCTCAACATGCAAGCTGTCCACATCACCATCCACTGGAATCATGAATTTATGTCGTCTACCGATTTTCTGCGGTTGTGCATTATGTTAGTATTTGTGAGTATCATGCTACAAATTTATAAGTATTTCTCTCAATAAAATGAATGTGTTTCCATTTACATTGTTGTTTGAAAAAATATTGCGATGCAATCATTTAGTGTTTCTACTTTCAAATTACATCTTCAACTTTTGTTGAAATTCCCACAACATTTTTAGCAACACATGAGGTATCACCTAGTTTATTTCGTTTATTTTTTAAAAGCCGTGTAGTATTTTATCTCTTGGCATGCTAGTTGTCCCCCCCCCCCCCCCTCCGCGCCACCTCCCTGCACACCACAGCTCTTGGGAGAGAAAATCACTAGAGATTCTATCTGCGTGGAAAATAAATAAGGACGTGCCAGTGTACTAAAGTACACAAAAAGATAAACGAACACATTTTATTCGTATTAGCAAAAATACAAATATAGGTTCTTTTTACGTACGTGCACTCCATACAGCCTGCCGTAGGGCAGATCTGACATAGGTGATATGGTCTTGTAGTTCCCGGGGCCTCGGAAAGCTCCCGGTTAATTACCTTTGCAAGTCCAGCTTGCAGAGCACCTCTGATTAAGTTGTTGTGGTCGTCGTCTTCGGTCTTCGCTTCCTGTTCTCCATGCATGATGATGGTGGTGGTGTAGATGTGGGCGTCGGCGTCATCCATGGCTTTGACGGTGTCCATGAGCCGGTGTAGCGCAGGTGGGACATCAGCTCCACCCGCCCGTGTCGTTCGGCCTCATCGGTCAGTCGTAGTAGATGTAGGGTGTCGATGCATGGATCGTCGTGGTGACGCCGCAGCAGTTTGGTCGTCGGTGTCGAGGCAGTAGTTGTTGAGGAAGAAGGCCTCGACGTCGAGGTCGTGGCAGTCCTCGGTGCTGCCGAAGTCGAGGTTGAGGTAGAGGTGGCCGGCCGGCCGCCTGTGTTACCGGAGTTGGGGCATAGGCTACAGTAGCCGTCGAGGTTGAGGTAGAGGTGGAGCGGCGTCACGGCATCAACCGAACGTCGAGCTGATGATCATCACATCTGCAGGGACGGCCTCCAGCAGGTCTTGGCGTCCTTGTCCTGGTGGAGCACGCGCGAGCATGCACATGCACGTGCTGCGTGCTAGGTTGGGTCCCTCCTTGCTTGCTTCTTCTGTTAAGTTAGCCACTCGTCAGTGCACATATATATATATGCACACACGTATGGGCGCGCAGGGCTGCACAGCCTCCTGAGGAGCTTGCCCCTCTATCTCCTCGGCTGCTCCTCAGACGCGGGCGGCGACAAGCAGACGGCTTCATCGTGCCAGTTGTCTGCAAGCAGCGCATCTGCTCTGTAAAAGATATCGACATAGAGGAGAAATCAAGATAAAGTCTGCACCGCGAAAATACAGAAGAGAACATGAGTTCTGGGTACTATCTATCTCCGAACCGTTGCCTCTCTAATGGACGGCATCGGCGATGCCGCTGATCCTTCCTTGTCGCCGTCGCCGTTTTGACGCCGTGTTTATTCCGTTCGCTTCTTCATTTGTCTTCTTCCGTCGGCCGTTTGCTTTTATCCGGTTGTTTGTTCGCCGTCTCCTGCTCGCCGGTAGAATTACAATGGATTCAGGTCAACTCGTCCGCGCCCGCTAGTAGTCACCCCTCGCCCCCGCCGCCGCCCCTGCTCCGCCGCCGCCACCGCCGCCCCCCCTCCCCCCGCCGTCGCTCCCGCATCCACGCCGTCGCCGAGCACCGTGTTTCGATTCAGTCAAGCATGCGCAGATTTCGAGGAGATGTTGGCCAAGTTTGTTTTTTCCTCATGCCCAGTTGCAGTTCTGTTTCCTGTATGATTTTTTATATTTCCTATTTTTTCGTTATTACTAATTTCTGGTTTTACTTACATGTAAACTACTTGATTAAAAGCTATTTTTTACTTGTTATTACTAGTTTCATCATGCCCAGTTGCAGCTTCGTTTCCTACATAAATGTTTTTTATTTCCTGTTTTTAGGGTATTACCAATTTCTGGTTTAACTTACATGTAAACTACCCGATTTAAAGCTATTGTGTTTCAGTAGCTGCAATTTAACTTTCCCCCGGAAGACTTTGGTGTCGTTTTTGTGTACTTCCGTTCTATAACTTATTTGTTTTTAATTGTACCAATTTGCCTTTTTAGTTATTCTCTAATCAGTTTCAACTTTTCTTTGACCCCGGATTAGCCGAAGGTTATTCTGAAGTTTAGTATGCTTATTAGAAAAGCTGCGAGATATCAATGGGCCCGATCTCCATGTCCGCATAATCGTTGGAGAATCGGGATTGAGAACTGTCCACTTAAGTTTCGATGCTTCGAAATTCCCATATCGATCAAGTGTGGTATTCCGAGAAAATCATGTCTCATTTGCCGGCACAAGTCTTCTTAGTCTTCTTAGGGCGAAAATACGAAGAGAACATGCGTTCGGGTACTATCTATCTCCGAACCGTTGCCTCTCTAATGGACGGCATCGGCGATGCCGCCGATCCTTCCTTGTCGCCGTCGCCGTTTTGACGCCGTGTTTATTCCGTTCGCTTCTTCATTTGTCTTCTTCCGTCGGCCCGTTTGCTTTTATCCGGTTGTTTGTTCGCCGTCTCCTGCTCGCCGGTAGAATTACAATGGATTCGTGTCAACTCGTCCGCGCCCTCGCTAGTAGTCACCCCTCGCCCCCGCCGCCGCCCCCGCTCCGCCGCCGCCACCGCCGCCCCCTCCCCCCGCCGTCGCTCCCGCATCCACGCCGTCGCCGAGCACCGTGTTTCGATTCGATCAAGCATGCGCAGATTTCGAGGAGATGTTGGCCAAGTTTGTTTTTTCCTCATGCCCGGTTGCGATTCGTTTCCGTATGATTTTTTATATTTCCTATTTTTTTCGTTATTACTAATTTCTGGTTTTACTTACATGTAAACTACTTGATTAAAAGCTATTTTTTACTTGTTATTACTAGTTTCATCATGCCCGAGCTTGCAGCTTCGTTTCCTACATAAATGTTTTTTATTTCGTTTTTAGGGTATTACCAATTTCTCGGTTTAACTTACATGTAAACTACCTCGATTTAAAGCTATTGTGTTTCAGGTAGCCGCAATTTAACTTTCCCCGGAAGACTTTGGTGTCGTTTTTGTGTACTTCCGTTCTATAACTTATTTGTTTTTAATTGTACCAATTTGCCTTTTTAGTTATTCTCTAATCGGTTTCAACTTTTCTTTGACCCCATATTAGCCGAAGGTTATTCGAAGTTTAGTATGCTTATTAGAAAAGCTCGCGAGATATCAATGGGCCCGATCTCCATGTCCGCATAACTCGTTGGAGAATCGGGATTGAGAATCGTCCACTTAAGTTTCGATGCTTCGAAATTCCCATATCGATCAAGTGTGGTATTCCGTAAAAATCATGTCTCATTTGCGGCACAAGTCTTCTTAGTGTACCCGAGGCCGAACTAGATGCGTAAGGAAGGTTGCCGACTATCTCTACTCCAAATTTGGAGTTCACTTTGCTGATTGGAGTTATGAGAAGCTTCGCATCATAGAAAGAAAAATCACCGTGGTCTGAAGCAAGTATCAATGAGGCTTTCAATAACATAAATAATATATTGGGTAATTGGAAAGCATGTTTCGGTATTATGTTAAATACTCAAAAAGCTATGTCCCTTGGAGGCAATCCTTGTCAAATTGCTGTTTGTGACGACATCATTAATGTCAAGTGTGTTGCTAAAGCCGCTTTTGATCACTTCTCATCGAAATGAAGTGTGCTAACATTGATCATGCGGCTTGCTGGATAGGCGAAAAAACATCTCGTAGGTGTGGCTACAACATTATCTCCATTCTATTTATTTTTCAGTTAATATATTTTTTCTTTTTTATATTTTAGCTTTTATGTCCATTATTTTTCTTTGTAGGATGTTATAATTATCAAGATTTCGGAGCGGGACATCCTCAATAACATTCTAGCATCTCTTGGATTCCAAAATGCAAATTTTACCAATACTCTAAAGGACAACTTATGCTTTAAAGGCAGCTGCAAGATAAATGTAAATGATACATCCACTTCAAGGACAACTCGGTAAAACAACTATTCATGGTGATGTTAAAAAATCAGCATATGAAGCAGAGTGCAACGCCGTCGCCAAAGCCATTTCCTTTTTAGAGAGTGCTCTTTCTATCAAAGTTGTTGATTTGAACTACGACAGTCTTTCTCGAGAACTTATCAAACGGATAAAGTGTTGTATCTTCGTTACCTAATATATTAAGTAGGTTTTGTATTTTTTACATATCCGATTCACATTCTTCTATCTTAATCTTTGTGTGTATTAACTAATGATCTCTAAAATATCCTGTAACTGGTTGTTGAATCAGTGTTTTGATGGATACTAAACATGTCAACAAGCAAACTGTCCCAAACAACAGTCAATCCATTCAGCGTAGAACCACCCCTATTGGCTGTCGTAGCTCAGCAAACTATGTTTCGCGAAGAATGGCAAAATTTGATCGAAGAAAAGGGAACTCGGTAAGGTCCATTGGCTTTGGTGGTTTATTAGAAATGCATGAGATGAGCAAAGTAAACGGGGTATTTTCTCACCGGTTGGTATCTAGTACAAACTGGGAAGATGGTGTTATTACTGCTCGGTGAACATATAAAGATCAAAATTGTGAGTGAAGACATAGAGAAGATACTAGGAATTCCTTCTAGGGGGAAAGATGTTTTAGCATCCGCTATAAATGAAGAAGATAAAGCTTTGTTCTTGGAAAAACATTCTTCTTTCCTTGGGAATGAGAATTCTATGGTTGAGGCTGCAGAGTCGGTTATCCATAAAGATATTTCTCTTCAAATGTGCAAGACAGATGTAGACCGAGTTCAAGATTGCTTTTGTTATATTTATCATGGGTCGTTTCTTGGCACCGACAACCGTATTCCGTCATGGCAACTATAACTTTTGGCATGCCTTATTAAACCCGGATGAGATAAAAGACTACAATTGGAGTTATTATGTCTTGAGTTGTTTACTAGATTCGCTAGAGTTGTGTATTTTGGCAAATTCTTAAAGAAACCGGCTTGTTACAATCACAGTCGTCCAATATTGCTTCGTAATTTTCATCTTAATGATATACATCTTATAAATTCCAAGACAACACATAGTAATTCTTACCGCTTATAATGTTCTTTTCGCATCTTCTACCCGGACAACATCGATTTAGGTCAATGGAACCCGCAACACAACATGTTCCCTCGCATTAAGGCTTTTGATTCCTCTCTCGCTAGGTAGAATGATTCAGCCGACACCGACAAGGTGTGTCGGGACTATTTGGATGCAAGAAGGTAAATTAGCCACTATCTTGCTAATTAAACATTTCCCTATATGAAACTATTTTTTAACCTTGTTTTTAAATTTACAAGCTACGGCCTCGTGAAGAATCATGCTATGCACGTGTCGATCCTTATGAAGTGACGGCTCCAAGGAACCAACCAAATCGAGTAAGAACAAGAGCAATTCCTTCACGAAGAAGCGTCGATTACGTACATCGTCCGGAACTCCAAACTCATCCAGGCTCTAAAGAGTCGCTTTAATTTCTAACTCGCCAATAATATCCACATCCGCCGTCGGAAACTTCCCCGCTTTTATTAGGTCTAAACATCCAGATTATGTAAGTTATGGAGGAAAACTAAACTTTATCGAACAAAATGATTCTTTTCCTTTCTCACTATGAAATATTTTTTAATAGGTGCATGACCCATTTATTGAGGCTATGAGATATCATAATGCCAAATGCATACAACAGATAAACAAACATAAGAATGCATTGATAGCAAAGCAATTGTTTCGAGAATATTGTTCTAGCTGAAAAATATGTTAATCAACATGCCAAGCATTCTACTCCCGTTATTCCAAAATATCCAAGAAAAGGTAATCGGTGAAACCGCAAGAGTTTTGATGACTTCCCGAGTGGTCCCGAGTCCGGAAGTGAAGGTAATTCCCGTAACATATATATTAAAGAATAGCCTTCATTATAACAAGTTTTTAATAACTACTCCATTATAAAAGCAAGTTGAAGATCAACAAACTATATACGAGGGCAATATAACAAATTCATGCCAAATGGACATTTCAGCTCTACCTAATGCAAAGGGTAAGAAAAGTTTCATTTTTTATTTGTTATAACCCCTCAATCTTTATGCTTATTTAACCTTTGTAAAGCTGAAAAAAATCAATACTTTTTTTAGTTGAACAGAAAATCTATTTGCCAACTCATATTACTATATACATTTTTCAGTTGATTCTTTTGTGAACAATGACAATCAAGTGTTGTTTGCAACACCTATTGTAAATCAACCAACAAACCATAGCCGGGAAGTTGGACCTTCTACCGCACATTTTAATCCAACTGAGAATGTAGTTTATCAACCTGGATTCCACACACCTGCCGTTGTATCAAAGATGGCTCCACTATCACCTGAGTTGTCACCAACTGCAGCCAACAAGGTTCACTCAGACTATGCTCTAACATTAAGGATGTTGTCTTCAATGGTGGATATGGACCTGAACTCAAGGCCAGTTGATGCGGAATACAATAACTCTCCCGTAGTTAAGAAGGTTGTAAAACTTGGAAGGTGTGCTAGATCACACTGGTCATTTGGAATGGATCACCCTGTACGAGATCCATCAGTAACCTGCAGTTTGTTTGAATGGGTTTCTACAACAAACAGTAAAGAACTTGATAGGTAACCCTTTTCAGTGCCAATGTTATTTTGTAACATTCTCTGTATGCAATTAATTGACCATTGTTATGTTGTTACTAGGTGCTGGATTATTCATGACACCCCTAGGTACATTGCTTGTAAGGGTCATGATCTGAAGAAAGATTTTTTCTCAGGATCTGGAGTGACTTACGATTTGTTTGATATTTGTGTGCGACGTTTTCTCCAACTAGACAATCAAATATATCCGAAGACAAATCCTCCGAGATGGAGGCACATGCTTGAATCGACTTCGCAAGCAAGAACCAAAATACTTAACTTCAACAATTATGATTATTTACCTCTTATGCTGACTATGAAAAAACAAAATCTAATATTCAGATGCATGTACTTGGAGGTGAAGATCCATCAGGCAGCAAGTCTATCAGAGATCAGTTTGTTGGCCCTAGCGTTTGTTCTGAATTGCATCGCTGCCGCATGGTCATTATTTGTCCTGTTTCCGCAATTATTACTTATTTGATTAAAGTTTCATTCCAGAAATTTCTGTTTCCCTATGCAGATGTTTGTACCAGTACAAGGCAAGGGTGTTTGGTGGTGTTACGCTATTGATTTAAGAGAGAACACTCGTTTTCATTATTGATCCCTCTCGTAGAAAATAATGACAATGATTATATCCTTGGCAAGCACAACGGAACAATCAACCTTGTTCTTTCGTGCCTTAAGTCAACTTTATTGTATTTATTCGATGGTTGGCAACCGCCATCCGATGATTTTGATAAAGTTGTCGTTAGCACAACAGCAACAAGTTGTCATAGGTTTGACCTTTAATAACCTATATTATTTAGAAAATATTTATCAATATAATCACAACATATACATCCCCATCGAGTCCGCATCTCCGCCTTCTATACGCTCGTACCGCACGAAGAATTTCGAAGGAAACAATGTGTCAATGTTTCGTAGGTATAAAAATTATACTACTAAATTTTCTTGTAGTTTTCATAATATATTATACCGACCATAATTATTTTTTTGATTTTACGTACTATAATTAACAAATTCAAGCGTACTATGATGTACGAGCCGTTTGGGCTCAAAGACAACCGTGGTAGTTTGCCTTCGCCTACGTCCGTACTATAGATGACTAAATGCAAGAAATTATGTACTAAGAGGTTTATGCAAGAAATACGGACTTTATGTATGCCACGATGTTAATTTTGAGGCATGGTACGTAGAGTAAAAATTATTATTTTGGCCATCAATGGGCGTTAGTCGTAACACCCAAAAATTCCATCACTTAAAAAAAAATGCTAGCAACAATTAGAATTTTATTTTCTAAGGATTAATGAATTTGAATAATTAAACTTGCCTTTAAAAATATGCAATAATAATTAATTAATTTAGAATTCACCAAGTGATTGTGCATCATGTTGAATGCATGGGCTTTTGATTGATTGTGTGGTTTAAAAGTTAGTTTAAAAATTTTGAAAAGACTTTGAGTAAAAATTTGAAAAGAAATGAGAGAAAAGAATTGAAAAAAAAAAGGAAAAAAAAGAAAGAAAAAAAAAACAAACAAGCAGACCCAAACCGGCCCGGCCCGCGCGACCTTCAAAGAACCGGCCCACCTCACCCCGCCAGCCCACCAACTCCCTCCCTCCTCCCCGCGCCGGGACGGGGTGGGGCCCCCCGTCGGGGTCTTCTTCCACCTCAAGCGCGCCGCCCACCACCCATGCCGCGCCGGCCACCGCTCCGCCCCCGCGCCCCCTCGCCTCCCCGCGCCTCCTCCTCTTCCCTCCGGTGCTCCAAGCACTCAACCGACGCCGCCCAAACCGACCCCGCCCCTTCCTCTCCCCGGGAAACGGACGCCCACCGAGCCCGCGGCCATTAATGGCGGCCGCCGCCATGCCCGCCGTCCACCGCCTCGACCGCGGCTCCTCTCCGCTTCCCCCGCCACCTATAAAACGCCGCCCCCGAGCTCCTCTCCATCCCGCACCGCTCAATCGAGCCCCTCTCCCCCCTCTACACCGCCGTCCCCAAGAACCCGAACCGAGCTCCGCCCTCGCCATCGATCCCCTTCTCCAAGCAAGCTTTCCTCCCGGTCCAAGCCTCTCAAGGTGAGTTTCTTGTGTCCCCCCTCTTTCTCGTTGGTCCTTGTCCCGTGAGTTTTGGCGCACAAAACACCTATTTTAGCCGTCGCCGCGATGCTCCGGCGGGGCGCCGCCGCCCGTCACCGCGCGCCGCCGCCGCCCGTGGCCGTCGCCGCCGCTCTTGAGCCGCAAGCCGCCCGCAGACCTTAGATCCCCGATCCAACGGCCTAGATCTAATAGAGCCCCGGTCAAACAGAGCCTTACCGGTCAACCTAGGGTTGCGCCGGCCAATTTTCAAAAAAGCCCCCGTCTTTTATATGTTTTACAAGCCGGTCCTTCCACCATATAAAAGCCTTGCAAGTTAGTCCCTCGGTTTTTATGGTTAAAGCCCTAGCCTTTCAAAAATGTTCACCCGCAGTCCAAGGCTCACATTTTTGCACCAAGGACCTCTAGTTTGTACTTATAATTATGTTTTAGCCCCTGGATTTTTTATAGAAAACCCCCTAAGGATCTTTTACTTTTACAAAATAGTCCCTAGAATTTGTTTTAATCATAACTTTTCCGTCCTAGCTCCGATTTAGGCGATTTTGGTGTCCACGCGATCGTCTCAACAAGCACATTAGTTTTAGAAGCTTGTATTAATCTTTTAGCAATGTTTGATGTACTGTTTTATTTATTGTTTGTTTTTCTTGTGTGATCGTAGAGGACGTGCCGTTCGAGTTTGAGCAGGAGCCAGCTTTTGAAGAAATTGAACCCCAGTTTTTAGGAGAAGAAGGCAAGTGGATTTCCCCCCCCCCCTGCATACTCTTTTTGTCCTAATAACTTGCATGTTATCACACTTTAAATATTATTGTTATGCATAAATTTTGTTGGGAAATGCCTAATTAAGGATATAACTAGATTTTAATCCTTATACCTTGCCTACCTTGTTTTAAATAAATGTTTGGGTAGATAAATGCTTAGATGCTATACTTTGGGAATGGAAGTTATCTTTTAGAATGTTGAATTTAAATGGAATTTGTGTTTATGGAATTTCAAGAACATATAACTTAAAACATGGAGAACCACCCGAGTAAACAAAGTGCAACCACAGTCCACATGGCTCGGCTTAGCCAAATAATTAGGAGTGTAAAATATCTAATAGCCCTTGTCGGAAGGAACACGGGGGGCTCCGGGTTGCGAGGGGTATAGCCCGGTCCTTTTGGGGTAGTAGCCTTTGCTAAGGTGCCGACCACTAGGGAGGGTTATGGTCCGCCCCGAGTCAGAATCGTCGTGGGATATTAGTGTTTTGCACGCCTTTGTAAAGGCTTCGTAGTGAACCCCTTGCCACTCACCTCGGAAGTGTTTAAGGGCTTTGCAAACCCGGCAAGATGGGGAACACGAACCGTGGGTAAAGTGTACAACCTCTCGCGAGTGAAAAGCGATCGATCGGCCGTGCTCACGGTCAAGAGCGGCTTGGACCCTCACATGATAGTTTACTAGAAATGGATTCCCAATTTGTGGTTTACTTATGATTTGGAGGAATAGTCTTGAAAAGCTAAGTTTTGGGGTGGTATATACTTACACTTAGTAAATAGGAGCTTGCTAATAAAATTTGACCAACTTAAAATGCTTACCGCCGAAACCCTAGCCTACCCTTGATAGCTTTTGCATTTCCCCCACGGGCCGAGTACCAACCATAAGTGTACTCACCCTTGCCATATGTGTTCGCAGGAGGATGCCGGAGCGAGTTCTTCGACGAGTTCGATGGATTCGAGGCTCGCGTTGCCCCCGATCGGGAGCTTGTGAAGTTGGAAACGGTGTTCCATCGTCTAGCTATCGATGTTTGTGTTTAGACCTTCGTGTCTATCGATGAGTGTAATAAATTAATAAACCTCTCTATGTACGTTTTGAGCATTGTACCGTGATATTACACTCATTTGTCTATCATATGTGTGAAAATGGTGGTTATGGCACACGTATGAGATGCATTCGGTTTTCTTCGGAAAACGGGTGTGACAGAGTGGTATCAGAGCAATGCTGACTGTAGGACGCAGCCTTAGATAGAAATGGTCGAAATAAGGACATTATCTAGAAAGACATTTCAGCTCTCTCATTCAAAAAAAAAATCCCCTAAATACACCTAAAAATCTATCTTATTTGCTTTTGTTAAAACCTTGTCCCCTTTATTGTCCTATTCTGCTCTGATTTCAGTTTTCTTTCATAGATGGCCAGGACTCAGCCATTCGGAGCACGGTTGCCCCCCTGTCCGGCCCTCGGGAGGAACCGGAGGACCCCTACTTCTTCGTAGAAGCCGAGGATGGAGCCATCTTGGAGGTGTACTCGATGGAGAGCTAGGATCTCCGCGACCTCTCGCCTTCCCCGCCACCACCGCCCTCGCCTCACCGGCGGCTCCCCGCCGCCCCCGAAGATCCCGCACCGGCTTGCCGAGGAAGGAGATCCACACGACTCCGTGATGACACCGAGGACAAGGAGGCTACGGAGGACGACAACGAGGAGAGGGACGATGCTTACTACGAGGGACCTCGTGAGGGGGACCCGTACGCATCATGCACTCGTCGAGGTGGCTCTTGGCTACTTCCCTTGGCCGCCGAGGAACACTTTACCGGAGCCGGGGAACACCGTGTACCCCATGTACGTCACTCACGACTGGAACGAACCTCCACCGGGCACCTACTACCCGACCGCAGTCCACATCAGGGTGCGCAACCATGCCGCAGGAGGGTATATCTCGCGCACAACTCATGATTCTACTACACCTCACTCTACCTACCAGGCATCGGTCAGCAACGCCGCCAGGAGGGCCTTGTTCTCTCTTCGTTTCAGGCATGATCAGGAGTTGAGCCTCAGCGACTACCGCCACATCCCTCGTCGTACCAGTGGCACTGAGCAGACGGTGGTACCATTGACCGGCTCCGAGGACCCACGCCTCCACACTCTTGCCCAGGTCACGGCAGCACTCAACACCGACCTGGAGGGTGCTACGGCCGAGCTGGAGCAGACCCACGGTGAGCTGAAGGACGCCTACGCCAGGATTGCTCAGCTGGAGGCCGAGCGTGATGGTAGGGAGCCACCCGTCGAGCCTGACGAGACCCCTTTCCCTGCGGAGTCACCACCCCGCAAGAGGCTTCGTTACGGCTCCTCGTCTGCCACCACAGGTCTTCTAGGCTAGGATGCCCCGTGAGATGAGATCGTTAGACCCGTCCCTGCGAGGACGTAATCGATGTAATAATGGTTGTTGGTTGCAAACATGTTTGATTTGGGTTTTTGTTTGAGCGGAATGCCTTGTGGTGTGAGGGCCGCATGAGCATTAATAAAATAATTAAGTTTAAATTTAATCTTAGCCCCCTTTATCTCTTACTCATGTTTATCGATACCGCTCATATCTCGAAATGACTTTCTCTAACAATCGAGATGGTAAACACCGAGTCCGGAGGTGGACGAGACATACCGCCCGTGATACGTGCTCACATCGCCAATCGGCGAGAATCCCGCCCCACCTCCACCACGGGGATTAGCAATGGATCCGACTATGCCAGCTTCTTCATGGCTCAAATGCGGTTGATTCGAATCTTACTGCAACGGTCCAGAACATGCAGGCACAGCAGAACAACCCGCCACCACAAGGACCACCACCACCTCCACCGGTCAACGGACACGAGAGAGTTTATGAGCCACCATCCACCCACCTACTCCCACTCAGTGGATCCTCTTGATGCCGATGATTGGCTCAAGACTATCAATAAGAAACTAAACATCACTCAGTGTAATGACAGAGAGAAAGTCCTGTATGCCTCGGGACGCTTAGAAGGTGCTGCAGCCGATTGGTGGGATGCCTACACTGTAGCACATGCCGCTGCAGACACTATCACCGGGCAGAATTCCGGGACGCTTTCCGTACTCACCACATCCCGACGGGAATAATAAAGCCGAAGCGAAGGAGTTTCTTGCTCGAAGCAAGGCGGCATGTCCGTCGGCCGAGTATCGAGACAAGTTCACCCAACTGTCTCGGTATGCTCCAGATGAAGTGGACACTGACCCGAAGAGGCAGGAACGATTTCTTGATGGTCTCATAGGGCCACTGAACTATCAGCTCCAGAGCCACACTTTCCCCAACTTCCAGACCCTATTAGACAAAGCTATCGGTCTTGAAAGCAAGCGCAGAGAACTTGGAGACCAGAAACGCAAGTTCCAGAACCAAGGGCAATCTAGCAGCAACACACGCCCCGCTATAGTGCACCACGGAATCCTCGGTTCCGCTCGGGAGGATATAGTGGGAATTTTCAAGCAAAACCCGGTCATTCCGGCGCTCGGCTCGGCGGCCCCGGCGCTTTCATCGGCAGACACCACGTACCCCAATTCAGCGACAGAGTCGCCCAAACAATACCCCGTGTGCTCCAAAGGAGAAACACCGCACCGGTTCAGCCCAATGGATGCTTCAAGTGCGGAGAGTTAGGGCATTATGCCAATAACTGTCCCAAGCGTGGAATGCAAACTCCACAGAAGGGCAATGGTCAGAAGCCTGGGCAGCCATCCTCTCAGATTCGCACTGGGAATTCTACTCCTCAGGGCAACAGGGCTCAACAGAACTTTGTGCGTGGGAAAGTAAACCACGTGACTATTGAGCAGGCTCAGGAAGCTCCCGAAGTCGTGCTTGGTACGTTCCTTGTCAATTCTGAACCTGCATCCGTTTTATTCGATTCTGGAGCATCACATTCATTTGTTACCCATCAATTTGTGGAAAAGTATAGCTTGCCCATGAGTCTTATGAAGACACCATTACTAGTTAGCTCCCCGGGGCGGAGAAATGAAAGCCGTACACATATGTCCACGGGTGAACCTTAAACTTAATGAGATAGAATTTCTAGCCGACCTAGTAGTTTTAAAATCTTGGGGAATAGATGTCATACTTGGAATGGATTGGTTGCGCAAGCATGATGGGGTGATTCGGTGTCGCAAGAGATCGGTGGTTCCGACTAGCCCACAAGGAGACGAAATTGAGTTCGAGTGGATAACTCATCCGAAGAACAAGGAACAAGTGAATTCAAGAAAGGGCAAATCCTTGGAGGAGATCAAAGTTGTGAACGAGTATCCCGATGTATTTCCGGATGAGTTACTGTGTATGCCGCCCGACCGCGACATCGAATTCAGCATTGAACTTTTACCCGGTACTCGCTCCTATTTATAAAAGACCATATGGAATGAATGTTAAGGATTTGGCCGAATTAAAGAAACAAATAGATGAGTTGCTTAGTAAAGGCTACATCCGACCTAGTTCGTCACCCTGGGGGTCTCCCATTCTCTTTGTTGATAAGAAAGATGGAACTAGAAGAATGTGCATAGATTATCGTCCCCTTAATGATGTTACCATCAAGAATAAGTACCCTTTACCCAGGATTGGAGATTTGTTCGATCAGATGAAAGGTGCTAAAATATTCTCCAAGATCGATCTACGATCCGGGTATCATCAACTGAAAATCCGACTAGAGGACATTCCTAAAACTGCTTTCACATCTAGATATGGCTTATACGAGTTCACAGTTATGCCCTTTGGATTGACAAATGCACCAGCATACTTCATGTATCTGATGAATAAAGTATTCATGGAGTACCTTGATAGGTTCGTGGTAGTTTTCATCGATGACATTCTGGTGTTCTCCCCAAATGAAGAAGAGCATGAGGGACACCGAGACTCGTGCTTTGCGAAACTACGAGAACATCGCTATATGCCAAATTCAGCAAATGTGATTTTTGGCTAAAGGAAGTTTCCTTCCTTGGGCATATTATCACGAGAGGGTGGAATAGCGATGAGACCCGAGTAAAGTGAAGGCCGTATTGGATCGGAATCCGCCTAAGAATGTGGCCGAGATCGAAGCTTCCTTGGATTGGCAGGGTTATTACCGTCGATTCATCGAAGGATTCTCGAAGATTGTAAAACCTCTCACCTCATTGTTAGAAAAGGGAAAAGAATTTAAGTGGGATGCCAAGTGCGAAGATAGTTTTGAGGAACTAAAGAAGAGATTAACCACGGCTCTGTGTTAATAATGCCGGATATTCACAAGAGCTTTGATGTGTATTGTGACGCTTCACTTCGGGGACTTGGGCGTGTACCGATGCAAGAGGGAAAAGTGATTGCTTATGCTTCTAGGCAGCGAGAAAACATGAGCAAAATTACCCCACTCACGATTTGGAGTTGGTCGCCATTGTGCACGCTCTAAAAATTTGGAGGCAATATATGATCGGAAATAGGTGTCGCATCTTCACCGACCATAAGAGCTTGAAGTACATCTTCACCCGGAAGGATCTAAATCTTAGACGGCGTAGATGGTTGGAGTTAATCAAAGACTATGATCCGGACATCAAGATCATCCCGGCAAGGCAAATGTAGTAGCGGATGCCTTGAGTCGGAAAAAAGTCGTGCAAACGCGCCGATAGCTCATGTGATGCCTCAAGAGTTGTCGGGAGATGGCACGTCTCAATCTGGGAATTGTCACCCAGAGTGAAGCTATGACGTTGGAAGTAGAATCTACACTTGAACAAGAAATCAGGAAGGGTCAAATGACAGATGAGAAGATTAAGGAGTATGGACGATTGATTGATGCTGGCAAGGTTCCAGATTTCAAGAGAGATGACCAAGGAACTATTTGGTTCGGGAATAGAATCGTGTGCCCGAAATTGATCATCTCCGAGAGACTATACTTAAGGAGGCACATGACTCGCCTATTCGATCCATCCGGAAGCACCAAGATGTATCAAGATTTGAAGCGAAATACTGGTGGTATGGAATGAAAAAGGATGTTGCCGCTTATGTAGCTCTATGTGACATATGCCGGAAGGTAAAAGCGAATATCGAGAGGCCGTGCAGGTTTGCTTCAACCACCGAAAGTACCCGAGTGGAAATGGGAGGAAATAGGCATGGATTTTATTGTGGGATTGCCACGTACCGTGACGGATATGACTCCATATGGGTCATTGTGGATAGGTTAACCAAGGTTGCTCACTTCATACTGTCAAAACTACTTACACCGAGCCAAACTAGCGAACTATATATGTCCGGAATTGTATGCTTACATGGAGTTCCAAAGAGGATAGTATCTGACCGGGGGACACAGTTTACATCACGTTTCTGGGGAAAGCTACATGAATCAATGGATACAAAGCTTAACTTCAGTTCTGCGTATCATCCACAAACAGATGGTCAGACCGAAAGGACAAATCAAATCCTAGAGGATATGCTTAGGGCATGTGCTTTAAAGCATGGAGGTAGCTGGGATAAAAGTTTGCCATATGCGAGTTTGCCTACAATAACGGTTACCAAACCAAGCCTTAAGATGGCCCCTTTTGAAGCCTTATACGGGAGAAAGTGCGGAACACCATTGTACCGGGATCAAACGGGGGAGAGTCAACTTTTTGGACCGGACATTATAAAAGAAGTCGAAAGACAAGTTGAGATAATACGGGAAAATCTCAAGACTGCTCAGTCACGACAAAAGAGTTACGCCGATCCCAAAAGAAGAGAAGTTGTGTTTGAAGTAGGAGATTATGTGTATCTCGAGTATCGCCCATTAGAGGTTTACGAAGATTCAAGATTAGAGGGAAGTTGTCACCACGATTCATTGGACCTTTCAAGATCTTAGAAAGAAAGGGAGAAGTTGCCTATCAATTAGAACTCCCGGCTCGATTGTCGGATGTACATGATGTGTTTCATGTATCTCGGCTCAAGAAGTGTTCAAGTGAGACTAAAGTAGACCACCTACCATTGGAAGATCTTGATGTGAAGGATGATCTAACCTATAAGGAACACCCTATCAAAATTCTAGACACATCTCAAAGAATTACCCGAAGCAAAGTTATTAAAATGTGCAAAGTCCAATGGAGTCACCACTCAGAGGAAGAAGCTACTTGGGAAAGAGAAGATGAGCTTATGGCGAGAATTTCCTCACTGTTTCCCAATCTTCCTGAATCTCGAGGACGAGATTCTCTTTAAGGGGGTAGGATTTGTAACACCCAAAATTCCATCACTTAAAAAAAAATGCTAGCAACAATTAGAATTTTATTTTCTAAGGATTAATGAATTTGAATAATTAAACTTGCCTTTAAAAATATGCAATAATAATTAATTAATTTAGAATTCACCAAGTGATTGTGCATCATGTTGAATGCATGGGCTTTTGATTGATTGTGTGGTTTAAAAGTTAGTTTAAAAATTTTGAAAAGACTTTGAGTAAAAATTTGAAAAGAAATGAGAGAAAAGAATTGAAAAAAAAAGGAAAAAAAAGAAAGAAAAAAAAACAAACAAGCAGACCCAAACCGGCCCAGCCCGCGCAGCCCAGCAACCGGCCCACCTCACCCCGCCAGCCCACCAACTCCCTCCCTCCTCCCCGCGCCGCTGACAGGTGGGGCCCCCTGTCAGGGTCTTCTTCCACCTCAAGCGCGCCGCCCACCACCCATGCCGCGCCGGCCACCGCTCCGCCCGCGCCCCCTCGCCTCCCCGCGCCTCCTCCTCTTCCCTCCGGTGCTCCAAGCACTCAACCGACGCCGCCCAAACCGACCCCGCCCCTTCCTCTCCCGGAAACGGACGCCCACCGAGCCCGCGGCCATTAATGGCGGCCGCCGCCATGCCCGCCGTCCACCGCCTCGACCGCGGCTCCTCTGCTTCCCCCGCCACCTATAAAACGCCGCCCCCGAGCTCCTCTCCATCCCGCACCGCTCAATCGAGCCCCTCTCCCCCTCTACACCGCTGTCCCCAAGAACCCGAACCGGAGCTCCGCCCTCGCCATCGATCCCCTTCTCCCGGCAAGCTTTCCTCCGGTCCAAGCCTCTCGGTGAGTTTCTTGTGTCCCCCTCTTTCGTTGGTCCTTGTCCCGTGAGTTTTGGCGCACAAAACACCTATTTTAGCCGTCGCCGGCGATGCTCCCGGCGGGGCGCCGCCGCCCGTCACCGCGCGCCGCCGCCGCCCGTGGCCAGTCGCCGCCGCTCTTGAGCCGCAAGCCAGCCGCAGCCTTAGATCCCCGATCCAACGGCCTAGATCTAATAGAGCCCCGGGTCAAACAGAGCCTTACCGGTCAACCTAGGGTTGCGCCGGCCAATTTTCAAAAAAGCCCCTGTCTTTTATATGTTTTACAAGCCGGTCCTTCCACCATATAAAAGCCTTGCAAGTTAGTCCCTGGTTTTTATGGTTAAAGCCCTAGCCTTTCAAAAATGTTCACCCGCAGTCCAAGGCTCACATTTTTGCACCAAGGACCTCTAGTTTGTACTTATAATTATGTTTTAGCCCCTGGATTTTTTATAGAAAACCCCCTAAGGATCTTTTACTTTTACAAAATAGTCCCTAGAATTTGTTTTAATCATAACTTTTCCGTCCTAGCTCCGATTTAGGTGTTTTTGGTGTCCACGCGATCGTCTCAACAAGCACATTAGTTTTAGAAGCTTGTATTAGACTTTTAGCAATGTTTGATGTACTGTTTTATTTATTGTTTGTTTTTCTTGTGTGATCGTAGAGGACGTGCCGTTCGAGTTTGAGCAGGAGCCGCCTTTTGAAGAAATTGAACCCCGAGCTTTTAGGAGAAGAAGGCAAGTGGATTTTCCCCCCCCCCCCCCGCATACTCTTTTGGTCCTAATAACTTGCATGTTATCACACTTTAAATATTATTGTTATGCATAAATTTTGTTGGGAAATGCCTAATTAAGGATATAACTAGATTTTAATCCTTATACCTTGCCTACCTTGTTTTAAATAAATGTTTGGGTAGATAAATGCTTAGATGCTATACTTTGGGAATGGAAGTTATCTTTTAGAATGTTGAATTTAAATGGAATTTGTGTTTATGGAATTTCAAGAACATATAACTTAAAACATGGAGAACCACCCGAGTAAACAGTGCAACCACAGTCCACATGGCTCTGGCTTAGCCAAATAATTAGGAGTGTAAAATATCTAATAGCCCTTGTCCGGAAGGAACACAGGGGGCTCCGGGTTGCAGGGGTATAGCCCGGTCCTTTTGGGGTAGTAGCCTTTGCTAAGGTGCTGACCACTAGGGAGGGTTATGGTCCGCCCCGAGTCAGAATCGTCGTGGGATATTGGTGTTTTGCACGCCTTTGTAAAGGCTTCGTAGTGAACCCCTTGCCACTCACCTCGGAAGTGTTTAAGGGCTTTGCAAACCCGGGCAAGATGGGGAACACGAACTGTGGGTAAAGTGTACAACCTCTGAGAGTGAAAGGCGATCGATCGGCCGTGCTCACGGTCAAGAGCGGCTTGGACCCTCACATGATAGTTTACTAGAAATGGATTCCCAATTTGTGGTTTACTTATGATTTGGAGGAATAGTCTTGAAAAGCTAAGTTTTGGGGTGGTATATACTTACACTTAGTAAATAGGAGCTTGCTAATAAAATTTGACCAACTTAAAATGCTTACCGCTGAAACCCTAGCCTACCCTTGATAGCTTTTGCATTTTCCCCCACGGGCTGAGTACCAACCATAAGTGTACTCACCCTTGCCATATGTGTTCAGAGGAGGATGCCGGAGCGAGGAGTTCTTCGACGAGTTCGATGGATTCCGAGGCTCGCGTTGCCCCCGATCGGGAGCTTGTGAAGTTGGAAACGGTGTTCCATCGTCTAGCTATCGATGTTTGTGTTTAGACCTTCGTGTCTATCGATGAGTGTAATAAATTAATAAACCTCTCTATGTACGTTTTGAGCATTGTCTTGTGATATTACACTCATTTGTCTATCATATGTGTGAAAATGGTGGTTATGGCACACGTATGAGATGCATTCGGTTTTCTTCGGAAAACGGGTGTGACATTAGCGAACTATGTATGGTCATATACCTACATCTTATATGTTTGCTACCTGTATGATTTTTATTTTATTAGTATGCGTACGCACCTATAACTAGTTACATAATTCCCTTTATAAAATATCGCTTTCAAACAATTTGTATGTATCATTCCCTTTTTTCGACAAAATAAATTGAAGAACTATCAATAGTTTAGTCTTACCAACAACAAAAGTTTAATGTCTTGATATGAACTATTCGCAAGCTCAAATATTGTTCTTTTTTACCTTACCAAAAGAACAGTTTTTCAACAAGCCGGTTTTTGTTACCCTATACAATCCATCATAATAGTTTTTAAAATACAAAAGCTAAACAACATGCTTTGTCTTAAAACTTCGGTAGCTCGGTAAAGACATCAACATGCTTTTTCCTGCACTGGGCTATATTGTGACCTGTAATGCAGCAATCCTTACAACGGGACACCATCTTCTTTGTTGTTTTGGCACCTCCTTCCCTTGCATCCACCCCATCCCATGTGCTCCTTTTCTGACGCTTCGCGTAGTAGTCGGAACATCCCATATATCTTCTCTCCTTCGGCCTACCTGGTGCTCTACTTACATTAGGAGCTTTTAATTTCATCAGTTCGCAGTCACTCATCCAAGCACTAGAGCCAGCAGCACCAAATGAATTTTTAGTTCTTGCTTCCCTCTCGGATTCACTTTCTTCCGCAATGTCACTCTCGGATGGATAGAATGTCCCCTTCTTAAAAAATCGCCGGATGTGATATTCCCGGGTTTTTCTCTTTTGCCATGAAGTACTCCTTTAGTTTCTTTTATGCCTTCTTTAGATACTTCGGTGCTATATCAAATGCAACCAAGTCTTTGTTTCCATCTTGTACTACATCAATTGCATTCACATATAGAAAATCGTGACGAAAAGTCATAGATCGCGACAAAGAGTTTCCTTTTGGTATGTTTTTGACCCGTCCGGCGGGATATCTCTAGCGGACCTAGTCCACCTCTTGTTGATGTAAGCCTTTGGAATTTTGTACACTCCTAGCTGGATCATAACCCGATAATGTTACTTGAATCTTTCGAACAACAATACATTGACAATTATTTACAAATATTTTTTTCATCATCCTTAATAATTTAGTACTTACTCTTATTGCATGACCGCACGAATACCAAAGTGGTTGTATAGACCACACTCACGGTCATACCTTCCCTCATCATTATTAATTATCACAGAGAACTTGTCTCTCCCCCATGGTAGCTTCCTATCCGGTTTGACATGCACAACATCGAACTCCTTTTTCTCAATCTTAACTCTTGCTATATAAAATGTCGACTTCGACACCTCCTTCCCGAAGAGTGCATAAACAGTCGATGTGTACAATTTCGAAGCATGCTCTTCAATAGGCCATGCACGCTCCCTTACATCCTTCATCTGCACCGGAATAATAGGAAATTACATAATGAAGCAAGCAGTAAAGTCAATAACTATTAAATAGGACAAAAGTGTTCTTACAATTGTCGTGTCGAACTCCGCCCGTCTTCTTCTCTCGTTCCTATCAAATGGAAGCTTGTTGAACCGTACAATGAAACGATTCATCGAACAGGTTCCTAGGTACATATCTCTTCAACATATGGTTTGCACTCTCACTTCTTTGGGTGCTAGCTATCCTTGCACAAAAGATGTTTTTCAAGAAAGGCTTTGCCCACATTTTCCTTTTTGAATATATATTTTCCAAGTACAAATTTTCGGTTAACTTGTGTATTTCAAGCATGTAAGACCATGCCCTCTCAAACTCATCTACAGTCATCATGTCATTAATAATTTTGTGGAACAACTTTCTAAATGGAGATCCTTTCTTGTATTTAGCACCAAACTTTGCCCTAGCATCCTTGAAAAGATGCCATTTGCACGAGAGATGAACTGTTTTTTTCCATGTTACCCTAAGAGTTGCGGCCATTGCCGCACATTGATCTAAACAAAAAGCATGAAAGACACATATTAGATTGTTGTTTACACAAAATCATATTTCAATTGTATATTTTTGGCAAATTAATTCAGATTACTGTGAATATAGTTTGTGGTTCATTTCCTCCCATCAAACTTGCAAACTCGAAAAAACCCAAGAAAAACTATCTCGTGGTTTCTGCTTCATGAATACACTACCAAATATAGTTGTCCGGAAATGATTATTCACTCCAACAAACAAACCAAAAGGCATCTTGTATATATTTGTACTGTATGTTGTGTCAAAGCAGATAACATCACCAAAGCACTTGAACTGCTCTCTGCTTTTTCCATTTATCCATAGCAAACTATTTATCTGATTTTGGTCTCCGGGCTCAACTGAGAACTGGAAATCTGGGTCCTGCTGCCTTATTTGCCGGAATACATCAAGTGTCTTTTGGACATCATCATCCATCTGGTCTTTTGCAATCTTGCTACAGATAGCACGAAGTGACCTTTTGCTTACTGGTAAATTTTCCATTGATCCAAACATACTACCCATGATGCATTGAACCTTAACCAGTGAAACTTTGTTTTCTCTTAAATATCTTATCATATCCATAGCACACTCGGTCAATCCTACCATGTGAAAACCATTCTTGTTTCGACCACATGTCGTTGTCGGCGGATGGTTATGCTCTTTTATATGCTCACTTATAAACCAGCCATCATCATCGGTACGCAACAAACACACCATTGCTTTACGGTTTGTTTTTTTGGTTTTGTATTTAGCGAGCCTCGCCAGCTTCCCTATATTAATCGGATTTCTTAGTTCTTTTACATATATTAAGCTAAATAAATCTTTGTCAAAAAAATAACTTACCGAACAAAGGCAACGTAAATCACGCCCCGTGTGATAGCCCCTTTTGTTGTTGTTTGGACCGCTACCATACTTTATACCAAAACCAACTTCCCAAGAATACATGTTGTAGAATTCATATGCTTCCTTATCCGAATCAAAAGTTAAACCCAACAAAGGCTCAAATATAAACTCCGTCTTGCGATATGGTGCGTTCCGTAAGGCAATCTCTATTGGTCCCATCCCTTTAGGAACCCCCAGCTTTTTCCTTTCTTTCGTACCTTTGGTTCGTTCGCATATATATAATGTAATTAGTTGTTAGGAGTAGAACTATTATTTCATAACATATGAATTCACTAAAAAACTTCATTCGGATGATCTATATTATATTATATTGTATTGTATTATGAAACTAACCTCTCGTTTCCATTTTTTCCTAGTTGACCCACTCCCCTCTTCTGTAAATCCTGGTGCCATGACATGGAGAAATGGTTTGTCGTGCATGCATGGACATTCCTTAGCTGCTTCACAATTAATTGCACTACTCCTTTCGGTGCTAACAGCAGTAATATGTGAACTTACTACTGTCTGTTCTTTCTGTCTTTCATCTAACGGATCCCTGAAAAACAGTCAACAAAAAATTAAATTTTTTGTACACAACAAAAATTAACAGTGTGTAAACACCAAAATTTAACTAGCTCCGAAGTATTTATCATGAACATAGTTTTCTCTAGCTCCAAAAGTATTTTCATCAGTTTTAGCTAGACAAGGAAATTATATTAGCATTCTATTGAACCCTTACTCTGCATCAATGTTATTAGTTCCTTCATCATCTTGATCTTGAGTAATAGTTTCGAGTGTGGTTGTTGTCTTCCTCATCCTCTCGATAGAACCTCATAATCGAAGATCGAGCTCGATAACCGAGACTCATCAACATCGTTCTTGGTGGACTTTCGGATGCCAATGTTTCATCTTGTTCCAAACCGGTTCCATTGTAATAATATCCATTAAAATTATACATGGATTGGTTTATGTCGCAAAGCACATGATGCATATATTCCACCGCAAGGTATACTTGCGAAAAAAAGAGTTGAGCAACCGTTGCATCGAACCATACACTCCTCGCTTACAAAAATAATTTTTTCAATTAATTAAATGTTTAACCAACGAAAACAATTTATCACCGAGTTTGCTTACAACTTCTATAAGAACAAATACTCAAAGAAACATATATTCGGAAACTAACCTTTGTTCGATATAATGGTACTTGTCCAAACACATCAAAACAGTTTGCATTATTTTGAGGTTGTATAAGCTCCTCCAGACATTGGCTTTGTACCGCCTTCCTCACTTGTTCAACCAAAACAGTTTTGTATTTTGTCGGGAATAAAATAAAAATAAGAAAAACTGAAATATTAATGAAACTACTTCTCGACGAGATAACATTACCTTCCAACAAGATTTCCTGTTTGGCGGGAGGAATGCTGCGATGCTCGCTTGACCACCAATCTGTTCGCCTTTCTTGTATCTCGTTAGGCATTGATTTTGAAGCGTCTTCATCCGCTACAAAACCCATCTTCGACTTCCTAAATATATTAAAAAATAAGGCAAAATCTAAAATGCCGAAAGCGTAGATTCGGATTGGAACAAGTCGACAACGAATGTAATATTCAGATCTGAATAGATAGAAGTTGAAGCAATAATTTGGATCCCCGTTCGTCGCAAACGAACGAATGCGTGGAGAGGAAATCAGGAACTGAATGTACTACACACTAGGTCTTCAAGCAGGAGGTTTCGGATCTTACCGCACCGAAGTTATTTCCTAAAGCTTCCACTCTCCAAGCGCTAGAATTCTTACCGTACTAACTCGGGTATTGGGGTTACTAGGTCGCCATGGTCGCCCGGGCGGCCTCATGAAGAACCAGTTCGTCGAGCGGTGGATGAGCCGGAGATAGCTACGAAGCACGGGGTACAAGAGCAGAAGGGAGAGAAAGCTAAACAGTAGTGCGGACGGTTGTTACTCGTTGGAGTATAAGTGAATTGCCCACCTTTCCCCATCGCTTAAGCTTTTGGGTTGAACGGTTGGTGCATGCAACTCAATATGGTACCGAGCCGGGAGGTCTCGAGTTCGAATCCCGGCGGGCGCGTTAATTAAAATAATTACGGCCCCCACTCCAATATTCCACGTATGCGGCCCGGAGGAGCCCGCACGTGAGAGGGAGTGTTGGAGTATAAGTGAATTGCCCACCTTTCCCCATCAGCTTAAGCTTTTGGGTTGAACTGGTTGGTGCATGCAACTCAATAGTTACGACTATGGCTCACGGCGTCGTTTGAGCAGCTAAACGGCGCGGTGATGATAGAAGACGGCGGCAGGTATGCAATATTCTATGCAATCAACTGGATGCCGTCCATTGAATCGCCAACGGTTTTCAGATAGTTGGTACCCAGAACACACAGTCAAAAAAATTGCTTTAGTCTGCACCGCCGAAGGTGAGGAGAAGGGCCATGGCCTTCTTCCTCGCTTGACGTGCTCGCCGGCCTTGCTGTGACGACAGAGCTGGTCAGCTCCACGGCTCTAGCCTCTAGGGCGTCCTTGGGCTGATGCCAGACTTGACCTTGCGACGACGCCACCCGATGGCGTCTCGACGGATCAGGCAGCTGCGGCTACCTTTCTTCTCCGCCGCCATGTCCTCCTCCGTCCTAGCTTCTCTTCATCCTGGCGTTCTTCCTCGGCCACCATGGTGCACCAGGCCATTATATTCATGGATGTAGCCTGCTCGTCGTCCTTGACATCATCGCCATACCTGTGCGCCGTCCTGGACGAGTACATGTGCGTCGCCGTGGACGGCACGTCACCGCCGTACCTGTGCACCGTCCTAGACGTCACCGGATATACCTATGTGTCGTTCTAGACATCATCGGCGCCGCCTCCTCGTCGATGTGCCGCGTGCTGTGGTCGTGGCTTCAACTTTTAAGGGCCCTTCTGGCTCCTTGATTCTCATGGCGCCGGCCACTACACGGCGCAGCACTGAGGTTGCGGCCTCCTCATCTCCAGTATGCGTCGGGCCTGCAAGTCACGTGGCAAACAAGAAAGCACGCATAGCGATGGCCTTGGAGGGAGCACGCATGACGATAGCCGCCGAGGGTGCTCGATGTATAGGTGGATGCGTGATGGGGGTGATGAAAGGCCCCACTGTGGCTGCCTGAGTGCCTCACCGGTGCGCTGGCGCGGCGTGGCTCTGCCACCGTCCTCGTCCTCCTCGTTTATGTGCTGTGTTCCGTTGGCGGCATCTCCACGGCCGGCACCTCTACGGCGAGGAGCCTCTGTACGGCTCCCTCGTCGAGTGTCTTGACGGTGGAAGGATCTGCAGAAAAGCCGTGGCGCGGCACGTACTGCGGCCGCTGCTCGTCAATGCCCCGGCCCTCGTGTCGTCCTTGTCCGGTTTCAGGCTCCTCGATCACACGCATCTGCACCTGCGAAGATGAACAGAAGAAGGCCACGAACCCCTGGTGATGATGATCATGGAGGGTGTCGTCGGCCCTATGGAGACGCCGGCCCGGTGGCTTCATCCTCGTCATGCTACAACTACAATGGCTGAAGGGCCTATTCAGCGCTTTGGATTGCTGCTCTTCATATATCCTCGTGGTGATTGCGCGGCACTAGGGCTGCCACCGCCTAGCTCCTCCCCAATGCGCCGGACGGCTCTTACTGCCGAGCAGCCGCTCCTCGATCGATGGAGGAAGATGGTGCGGCGGCCATGCGCCGGCTACCTCGTGGCTTCTTTCTTCATCATCGGCCTGTTCGGTTGGCTGGTGGCCGATGGTAGTGCTGGTTTGTTCGAGAGAAGAGTCTTCGGGCTGGTTGCGGCTGGTTCTTTGGTGGCTGATTCGTTACGAGAGAAAAGTACCGCCGGGCCGGTGGCTGATAAGCCAAGCGAACAAAGCCGCATATCTCTTCCTGCCGAGGGGGTTAGCTTTAGCCGTGGTGTGGCAGGCCGTTTATATATGCAGGGGCTGAGGCGCGTATATAGATGTCCAAACGGGCCGCCCGGCCCTAGCCCGATCTAGCCCGGCCCGACACTATACAGTCACGGTGGACTTCCGTGCCGGGCCGTGTCGGACCACCGGGCCGAGTTGGCGGCCCAGGCACGGCACTAATGCCCCTCGTGCCATGCTGGCCCGGCCCGAGGCACGGTAAGGACCTACGGCCAATCAAGCCCATCGGGCCCGACTGTGCTCCAACGACCGGCGGCGCCAACCCTTCTTCGGTAGCGTTGCGGCTCCCGGTGGCCGCCGCGGCGGAAGAGGAAAAGCGCCCGGCGTGCGGTCTGACCGTAGGGGAGGAGGCGGGGGCCGGCGCGCGGCCCGGCCGTGGCGGGAGGAGATGGCGGCCGGCGTGGCCCGGCAATGGCGAGAGGAAGGGGAGGCGGCCGGCTCGACACATGGCGGTGGCGACGAAGAGGGCGGCCGCACGGCCCGGCCATGGCGGAGGAGGAGGCGGGCGGCTCGGCGCCCGGCGGTGGCGGACGAGGCGGCCGGCTCGGCGCCAAGCCGTGGCGTAGGAGGCGGCGCAGCCACCCGCATGAGAAAGAGAAGAAGTGGGGAATTAGGGTTAGGGTTGGAGGAATTTTGGTTTTTTATATGAAATGATGGGGTGGGCTCTTAGCAGGCTAAAATTGACGGGCTGACATCGGGCCGGCCCAATTTCGTGTCGTGCCCGTGTTGGGCCGCCGTGCCGAGGTGGCGGCCCAGGCACGGCCCGACAGTCGTGCCGGGCCGGCCCGAGGCACGAACCCCTCCGTGCCGGGCCGTTCTAGGGCCGTGCTTTTTCGGGCTGTTTCCGTGCCGGCCCATCGGGCCTGGCCCATTTGGCCATCTATAGGCGCGTAGGGTTCAGAAACTCCTCGATCGGCGTTGCCTCGGTGGTAGCGAGATATCTGCGGCCGGGTTGTTAGCTTTTGATTGGTGATTAAGTTGACCGATACTTATCCAAACCAAACTCTATCCCAGTCGTCGGTTCGCTCATACTCCTGGTTGCGGGCTTGCGGCGGGCCTCCTGGCCGTTGGAACCTTCTAGACTCTTCCGGCTGACGCCGGCTGCCGCATGGGTCCAGCCATGTGTGGGGTATGTATGCCTGAGGCTGGCCGCACCGCACAACCCTTAAACCTACCTCTAAATAGATATGGCCCACCAGTCAGATGGCCTTTATCGATCACGGAACCACACCCGTCCGCAGCCGTCGCACCCCTATCGTCATCTGCAAATCAATGACTCCCTCCCGACCCCACATCCGGCCTCGACGAGGTCGAAGTGCGGCGAGGCAGGCGGAGCGGCCTCCTCCTCGCCACCGCGGATCCGCATCCGAACTCCTCCCCGACAGCACTGCATGCCTGCCTTCACCGCCTCGCCTCTCTCCTCGCTCCCCTCCCCTTCCCGCGAGCTGCCGCGCGAGATCCAGCTCCTGGGCGGACTCCCGTGCTCGACCGCCGGCGGCGGCCTCCATGGCGGAGGTGCTTGTTCCGCGGCGACCCCAAGGTGGAGGTGCTCGTCCCACCACGCTCCTGACGAGATTCGGCCTCCTCCTCAAGCTCTGGCAGTCTCCTCCTCCAAGATCCGGCGCCGGCGGTCTCCTCCCCGCCGGCCGGCCGCAGCCTTCCTCCTCGTCGGCAGCCGCATCCTCCTCCCCCCGCTCGTCGTCCATGCGGCTCTCCTCCTCACCGACAGCCGCATCATCCTCCTGCGCGCGAGGGTGCGGGGAGCCCGCCAGCACTGTGGTGGCCCGCAGCGGCCACCGGTGGCCTCCTCCCGGCGGCGGGCTCCTCCTCTGCTTGACATCCTCCGTCGGCCTCCCGGCGTCGACGTCCCCACTTCTTCGCAGGGCTGGCGGGAGAGGACCGGTTGCTGACGTGGAGAGGATACAGGTGAGGTCGAGGAGGCGCGGGTGCAGGTCTGCGCTGCAGGGCATAAACCTGTTTATTTGCTGTTGAGGCGGCTTTGGCGCTCTGCGGTGCGACCAGCCTCAAGTGCTAGAAGTTCAAATACGTGTGCTAGCTCATTGATGATATTTGTGCATGTACACGTATACGGTACCATACTCATTGATGATATTTGTGCATGTACACGTATACAGTACCATATGCATGTATACCGTATACGGTGCACGTTTGGAGTTGGTTCTTGCCAGGTTCGTTCTCCTTGTTCTCTCATGGGCCGAAGCAATTCGTGATTGCCTTGGCCATTAGCCCATGTAGTATGTCAGCTTGTCGCATATTGGAATACGGCCGCCGTGGATACATCCGCATCCTATACCAAGTTCCGGAAATCATATATATATTTCACAAGATTTATAGCAAACAAACTATAACCCAACTAACAGCCGACCAAACATACCCTAGCCTTTCTTCTACCTCCCCTGCACCCCCTGCGTGTCGCGGCCACACCCACGTGTCACCGCCATGGCTGCAGTTCCCCCGCGCGCCCCGCGCCCGTCGGGCCGCCGCGACCTCCCGCCACCACCGCCGCCGCCTCCCGCGCGCCCGGCCGGCCGGCCTTGCGTGATGCGCGCCGCGCCGCGGCCGGGCTCCGTGCGCCGCCACCGTCGCGGCCTGGTGGTGCAGCCCGCCCCCTGCGCCCGCGCGCCGCCACTGCACCCTTGGCTTGCCGGCAGCCGCGCCGTCCACCCGAGCTGGAGGAGGCTCCAACTTTTTTATATTTTTTTAATTTTGGAGAAATATTGGTGCAACATTTTTTGAAAAAAATACTAAAATGTTGATTCAACATTTTTATAAAATGTTATTCAACATTTTTATAAAATGTTGAAAAAATTCTATCTATCTTTTGAGAAATGTTGGATCAACATTTTTAAGGAAATGTGAAAAAATATTGTTTCAACATTTCAGATTAAATGTTGATTCAAAAAGTATCGAACAACTTCTTTTTAAACACACTTCCGAAAAATGTTGACAAGAAAAAATGTTGGCAACACTTCCGAAAATGTTAAAGGAAAAATGCAGACAACACTCCCGAAAAATGTTGACAAAAAAAATGTTGGCAACACTTCCGGAAAATGTTGATGAAAAATTTTGGCAGCACTTCGGGAAAATGTTGACGAGAAAAATGTTGGCAACCCTTCCAAAAAAATGTTGACGAAAAAATGCAGACAACACTCCCGAAAAATGTTGACGAAAAACTGGTTGCAACACTTCTGAAAAATGTTGACGAAAAAATGGTGGCACCACTTCTGAAAAATGTTGACAAGAAAAAATGCCGATAATACTTCCGATAAATGTTGACAAAAAATTGTAAGCAACACTCTCGAAAAATGTTGACGAAATATTTGTAACACTTCCGAAAAATGTTGACGAAAAAATATTGGTAACATTTCCGAAAATGTTAGATGAAAAAATATTGCAAACAATTCCAACAAATTATTGACAAAAAATAATAAAAAAATCAAAGCGCGTGGGTGTTTGGTGGACTTGAATCTGTTAAGTGGGCTATCTTGGGCCTTCATGAGTTTTATAGTTCACATGATTATCCACCTTCCGGTAGTTATATAGGAGCCTCCAAGTTCTGGACGCCATTTATACTAGCTGCTTCTATATGGACTTGTTCTGCAAGTTGGAACGATCATGTTCAATGAAACTAGAAATTACTACCTCATGATCATGTAGTTAAGTGCATGAGAAACCCATGCGACTTGCTAGCTTCAGTTGTTGTCGCTTTCTTGCTTCTTTTCCTTTTTCGCATGGAGACAGAGAATGTACATATAGTTCTTTTGTTAAATATTTGCACAAAATCTCGTCAAACACCGAGCTCACGATGGTAAGGCACGTCATGCCTTGAAGAGGTAAAGGCAAATAATCCGTGTTGCTAAGGAGGTGGGTTTTGCACGAGTTCTTCACGGTTTAATACGACAGACAAAAAAATTTGGTAGAGATATTGTCATTCTTACCACACGAGAATCCCTGCCACTTCACCGGCGTCACAGCCCCTTTCTCGCACCATACGTCGGTCGTTGTCGCGGCGGCGGCCCATTCACGTACACTGCGTCACTGCCACGTGCCTGGTGGCATCAATCGACCTGTGCGCGTCGTAATCAGCACCCCCAAACTATCACGTCAGGCTCAAATTGGCCTCCGAACTATCAAAACGTCCAAATTGGCCCTTGAACTTTGATTTACAACTCAATCTAACCCAATTGTCAAAATTACCCCTCCATAATCCTTTAACAGATACCGGTGACGCCGTTTTTCATGTCGTCCGCCCTCCTGTGAGACTACCGTCCCTCATCCCCTCGACCTCGACCTCGGCCTTTTTTTGTCCATGGCGGCTAGGGTTTGGCTGCACAATCCAAAGTTGCTCCTCTGCCTCTTCCTCTCCCTCTCCACCTCCCCTACATGGATGCTTGCTCCATGGCGACAAGATGGGGGACGGGAAAGAGGAGAAGCAGCCGTTGTTGCTGCACTCCGCCGTTGTTGCTGGACCCCGCGCTGCTGCTTGCCACGGGAGAAAAAACAGAGAGGAAGAAAAGGGGCGAGTACAACAGAGAGGAGGCCGAGAGGATGAGGACGGGGCGACAGGAGAAAATGGCGACAGGAGAAGTAGGGAGGGGCAATTTAGACTTTTTTCATGCTTGGCGGGACACAAGGGACTACATTGAGTCGTAAATCAAAGTTCAGGGACCAATTTGGACGTTTTGATAGTTCAGGGGCCAATTTGAGCATGGTGGAATAGTTTGAGGCCAAATTGGCTATTCAAGCTACAGTGTATAGGTCCATGAACTCATTCGTTGGCCGTGAGGTCGCTGAAGTCCGTCTCGCCGAGCTCGTACGTGAGATGTACTGCATGTTCCTGAAACAGGGACCCACACGGCACTCCTCTTTTTTGCCGTGTGTCGTGGGTACTCCGCTGTGGCGACGGACGGGCAGGAGCTCCTCGAGGCGACCGACCTTTCTTTCCCTTGTCCTCTCCATACCGTTTCCCGTTCCTCTCCCAAACCCTAACGGCCTGACCCCGTCGCCGGGCGGCAATGAGTGATTGCGCGGCGTCCGGCGTCCGCCGCGTGGTCCGGCCGCAGTGCCGGGACATGCCGTTCAGCGAGGAGCAGGACAGCGAGTTGGCGCGCCTCCTCTCCAAGATCGACTCCATCTACGCGGAGGCGTGCGACCGGCTCGCCGTGCGGGGGAGGCCCGTCACGCTCGCGCGCTTCCTCGACGCCGGGTTCTGCATCGGCCTCCTCGACCCCGTCTCCAACATCATAGCCAACACCGCCTGCACCTCCGTCGACCTCCGGCCTGACGTCCCGGCGGTCGGCGCCGCTGTCGAGAAGAAGCTCGACGACATGTGCCGGCGGTCGCTCTACGGCCTCGTCGCCTTCCTCGTCTACTTCTTCCCCTACCTCGCCGAATGGGAGGCCGTGCGCTACCTGCTCCTCGCCGACGCCGACCTCCTCGCCGCCGCCCGTCTCCTCGTGGCGGACCGCGGCATGGCGGCGCGGTTCTCTCCCACCTCCCCAGCCTCGGCGCCAGCGTTCGAGGCGGCCCTCACGCTCGCCGCGCGCGTCGCGATGCACCCTCAGCCGGAGCGTCTGACCCGTGCCTGGATGTCGCTGTCGTCCCGTCTGCACCAAGCCATTGCTCTGCTCTGTGAGGTGCAGCACCACTCGCCGCGCGAGAACGTCGAGCGCCTGAGACCCTTGCTCGACGATCCTGTGGTTCCTGACCTGGCCATACCTTGGGATCTTGCTGCTTCCCGGCCCATCAGCATCAGCAGTGTCGCTGAGATTCCCTATCAGCACACCCGTTCCTTGCGAATGGTGCTCCTTGACACGATCCACGCCTTCTACCTGAAGGCGATGGCCAGGCTGCCGAGTGGCGAGCTACGATCTCGCCTCCACCGCGGCCTGCTCAGGGCTGGCTGCTGCTACGGCCCCATGGACCCTGTCTCAAACATCATCCTCAACACCATATGGTATGAGGCCAACTTCCCGGCGGAAATCACTCCGGTGCTCGACGTGATTGGCCCCAAAAGCCTTACCCGCCTTGTAAGCCGTTCCTTTTACGGGCTCGTCTCCTTCCTCCAGACGCGCTACCATGATTTATCTGAGCACCAGGCCGTGCAATGCCTTGTCAGCGCATGCGGTCAGCTGTCTGCTGCCGATCCCAATTATGCTCCTGGAGACGGCAGCAACATCACGAAAGTGGAGCGGCAAATCCCATCTGCTGGCATCCAAGAGGCTTATGAGGCTGCAGCCATTGCGGCATGGCACCCCAACCCTGAGCAGCAGGCAATATTCCTCGCTTCATGGGGAGGGAGTGGTCATAGCAGCAGGCAATGTTCCTCACTTCATGAGAAGCAGGGCAATATCAGTTTGGAAGAGGTGCAGTATTTATACAGTTTATTGTCTCCAAAAGAGTTGCCAATTCCTGAACGAATTTGCAGTTCCTCATACCACGTGAGAGCTGGAAAGATGCGCTCCCAAGCTCAGCAGAGCAGGATATCAAGAAAGGTGAAAGCTGCGCTGAACAGACACCTGCTGCGTGATGGGGTTGGTTTAGTAACTCTGCTCTCCAAGCTCCACTATATTGTTTATTTGTTTTGCAACAAACTCTGCAATACATCATATAGCTTCTGTTGATTTTTCCTTTTCTGTTTTGTAGGAACCTGAATTTGATCTTCATATCGTCTGCTGTGTGAATGAGGATGTATGTGGCCCAGAGTATTGTGAGGACATGGAGGATTGCCTGTCTTTTGCTCCCTGCAAATACCAGTACTCTCATGTCAACTTCTTGGCGATTTCGAAGGGTTCTCTGTTCGGTGACTCCAGTCCAATACTGTTCTTTGCTGAATTTGATAATGAAGAGGATGATGGTGCACCCCTATTTTGCTGCCAAGTGGATGAGCCAACACCATTTACCGGTATTAATGGTTGAACACTAGCTCTCATCTTTGATCTCTACTGTCATATGATCTTTTAGGTGGCTACCAACATCAATGCCTCGGCAAGCTGCAAGCATATTTAAATGTCTGTGTAGCGTAAGATGCGGGAGTCAGTACTTTAGAAACTTCACTAATGGTATACACAAACTGACAAGGAGTGAATAATTTTTTTATGTTCAATAACAAGTGTTTGAAAAGTAATGGCAAAATGCATGTATTGCATACTGACTGTAAAAAATGATAATGAAAACTTCAACCTTAGCAACAGAGAAGAATCAACACAAGTGGAGGATTGAGTGAAACTCACAATATACAGTCAAATTATGTTGTATGTGGCTGTGGTCTGAAACATAGCTAAGTGTACTAGGTATAACTCATGTGATTCTTTAAAAATATTGTAGCACCTGTGCATTTAGCCACTTGTGCCTTGAACAAAAGCAGTAAATCGTTGCAAAAGAAGGTTATTCCTATTGTTTCAGTTTGACATCAAACGAAAGTAGTCATGGATTTTCAGCTGCACGTATCTGTTGTGAGAGCAAGAGCTATTTTGATGGGCAGTGATAGATATCAGGAAGTGTGTTGTGTGATTGTGTCCCTCACATATATCATGCAAATGAAAACAAAAATGGGGATGGGTTAAGTTAAAGCGATGGCCATTGCAAACTGATGCTCCACTAAAATCAAAACTATTTTTATTGATATCCTGTTCCTTGCATAATATGCATTGTTGGTGAAATGATTCCTGACCATTATTTGTTCTATGTACAACTACAACACAGAGCATGTCCGGTGCCTGTACTGTGAGGCCAGAGGAGCAAGGGTTGTGCACCCGACTTCGGACAAATTCCATGGGGGAGGCAGAGAGTTTGAGAAGATGATCTGTGGAGAGCATTCACTTGACAACGACTTTCTTATATGCAAGATTGAGTATGCCGTCCAGCGCATGTGCTCAGTAGAAGAGGATTTCGTGTATGTTGATGTCAACTAAGTCGATTGGATCAATTAAATTAAGGATTTGTGTAAATATATAGTAGTTCAGCTGCTGGTTGGTGATGAACATCGCTGTTTGGAAAACACTAGGCATATGAAAATATCTCGTATTTGACAAATAGCATTAGATATATTTTTTGAGCGTGGGCAACGAGGGAGTACTCCACCTGAACAAGGTGAGAACCCAGGGTTCGGCCCCTAGGTGGCAAGTTCCTCATTTCAAAATTGAAAAGTATTTTCATCATGTAACATATTTGAAATGTATATGATTGCACCAGCTGCTGCTTCTGTGTAAACCCCGATCATTTCACAGATTCCAGCCATGTCTCGTCAACATTGCTAGCTAGGAGACCTATTTATATGTCTCCCAACCTTTCTCAAATTCTAGAAATGTAACAAAACGAAAATGAGACCAGATAAACGACTACAAAATTGAACAGATTGTTCAATGACAGAGGAACATATATAAAAAAATTACAAAATAGTTCAGACAAACTTCTAAGTATGCAACTCAGTCAAACAGAGTCCTACTCCTATTGGACACTGCGCAACAGCAAAGATCCCTTACCACCGAAGAGTTACAATTCCGAAAATATTTAAAAGCCAAGTCGGTAGGCTTGGCGGCGATCCATAGGGCGCGCGCACGCCAGCACTCTAGGCTAACCTAGCTGCGCAAGGGGATGCTTGCACACGTTTGTTTATGCTACATGCAAACAATAGGAAAAAGAAATTGCACATCCCATCCTTGAGGACTTCGACGGGTGTCTCAACCAACCACGTCCAAAAGGAAGCCCATATTTACGACCATTTCGTAGGCCTTCTAGGAAAAACACCAGAGCGAACTCGTTGCTTGAATTGGGACAACCCCGTTTGAGGAAAATGAAATTAAGAGCATGATTTCCCAGCTGCCAGCAGAAAAATCTCCGGGACCCGACGGCTTTATTGGCATTATTCTATAAGAAGTGTTGGCCGATCGTGAAACAAGACCTCATCGTAGCACTGCAGGCCTTCCACTCGCTGCGCACTAGACGTTTGGAGCTGATCAACGAGGCCAACATAATCTTACTGCCTAAAAAGGATGGAGCAGATAACATTTCCGATTTTCGCCCCATCAGTCTCATCAGTAGCTTGGCTAAAATCATCACCAAGATCCTAGCCGATCGCCTCACGCCACGCCTAAACGAACTGATCTCAGGTTGCCATAATGCATCCATTAAGAAGCGTTGCATCCACGATAACTTCGTATACGTTCAGAGCGTGATCAAGGCTTTACACAAGGCCAAGCGGCCGACCCTTTTTATCAAGCTTGATATCGCCAAAGCTTTTGATTCCCTGAACTGGGTATTCCTGATGGAGACAATGATGGCACTTGGTTTTGGCACGCGCTAGCGCGACTGGATTGCTACCCTATTGGCGACGTCATCCTCCAAGGTGTTACTCAATGGCATCCCAGGGACAAAATTCAAACATGCTGGAGGGGTACGCCAAGGCGACCTCCTGTCACCTATGTTTTTCATTCTCGCCATGGACCCCTTGCATAAAATAATCGAGTTGGCGGCGCAGAGAAATCTCATCCACCCGATCCTCCGGCCAAAATGAGATGCTCCCTCTATGCCGATGATGCCGCACTATTTGCGAACCCGGATCGCTCAGAACTAAATCACATAAACAATTTGTTGAAAGTTTTTGGAGAATGCTCAGGCCTGACGGTGAACATGCTTAAGATAGAAATCTTCCCAATACGTTGCACCGACGAAATCGTCGCAGAAGCGCTCCCTGACTTTATAGGAAAGATCTCGTCATTCCCAGGCAAATACCTAGGACTACCCCTGCGCACACGTAAACTCCGAAGAATTGACGTCCAACCAATAATCGACAAGATCGGAGCACGGCTGCCGGGTTGGAAGGGGATATTCTTGTCCTCAGCTGGAAGGGAAACCCTTGTCAAGAGTGTGCTTACTTCGCAGCCCATCTATCATTTGACAGTATTCCTAACTCAAAAATGGCTTTTCAAGCAGATTGACCATCTAAGGAGTAGCTTCTTATGGAAGGGTGAGGAACCGGAGAAAGTGAACGGGGGCCATTGCCTTGTTAATTGGCCAACGGTATGCACACCGAAAGATTTGGGTGCCCCAGGGGTTTTGGACCTTGAACAGTTAGCACGAGCACTTCGGCTCCGATGGTGTTGGTTCCAGTGGAAGCATGAGGACAGGCCGTGGAATGGACTTGACATCCCATGCGACAAATATGACATGGAGCTGTTTCACGCTTCAATGGTAGTTAGAGTCAGTGACGGGAAAAAAGCAAAATTTTGGCACTCTTCCTAGTTACATAGGGCAACCCCAAAAAACAATGCTCCCTCCCTCTTCAAGCGATAAAAGAGAAAGAACTTTACTGTTCACACAGCGCTAAGAAACAACTACTGGATCACAAATTTTTACCATCTACAATCAGGAGAGGAAATAGTTGAATACTTGGACCTTTGGGAAAAAATTCAGACACTTGACATGGATGTCAATATGGCAGACGAGATTACTTGGCGTTGGACGGCCAATGGAGAATACACGACCAAGAGTGCGTACCGAATCCAATTCCAAGGGCACCTCAAATCCATCAACATCAGACCGATCTGGAAAGCTAAAACAGAGCCCAAGTGCAAAATCTTTGCGTGGATCCTTTTGCACAGAAAGATCCTGACATCAAATAATTTGGAGAAATGGGGTTGTCCAAACGACCCGCTACGTCGACTACGCTACACCGCCTCGGAAACACCGACACACCTTTGCAAAGACTGCCCCTATACCCGCCAGGTGTGGAGCCAGTTGGTAACCTGGTTCGACTTAAACAACCTCCCACCGAGTAGTTCAGCGAAGTCGATCATCAGATGGTGGAAGCGTTGCAGGAGCAAAATACAAAAACGAAACAGATCCTTTTTTGACGGCATCATGATCTACTTTTGGTAGAATATCTAGAAGGAAAAAGGAAAGAAATCGAAGAACCTTCGATCAGCAGTCGCTTGCGTCAGAGGCAGTGGCATATCTAGTGAAAGAGGACATACAGCAGTTCAACATAGCAACTAGATTACCAACCCCCTTGCCTAACCCCCCTCCTAGTTAGTGGGAGCCTGCATCTCAGTATCGTTGTGTTTTTCGTTCAGTCTTCTGCTTCTGTTTCGCACTTGAGGAGTGCTTTAGTTGTTTTGGTTGTGTGTTTTGGCCGAGTCGTGTTAGTGTTTTCTTTTGTTTTTTCGGGGTTTCTTGTACCTCTTTTCTCCTTCTAATAAAATTTATGGCAAAGCTCTTGCCGTTCCGTTCAAAAAAAGTCAAACAGAGTGTCACACAGATTTAAAGATGGGGCATTGCTTCCCCATGCAACCCAAATATTCCTCCAATCTCTTGTTCAATGTACTTCTTCATCAAGTCATCTTAATAAACCATGAGGTATATTATTACTCTAATGCCCATTTAAATACAATAAAATGGCTTGCCCCTCCCACCAGCCAGCAATATATTTCTCTCGCACTAAATTAGTACCAGCTACTAACGGTATTTTTCTCTCAAAACGAATCAGCACCAGCCAGCCAAACAGGGCGTGTCAGTCTTTTGGGCCAAACTTCACACGTTCGTTTTCCTTAGTTACTATTGTACCCTGATCTACTACCTTTGTAATCACCGATTAAATTTGTCTATCAATATAAGCAAGTTATATTTGATATATATAAACACTATTCATATATATCACTTCGAATGATCAAGAATAACTTATTGCCTTATTAATTAATTTTCTTATCAATTTCAAACATGGCGAGTCCTATTATTATTTATTTATTTATTTATTTTGCGAGGAGGCGAGTCTTATTACATACAGGACTTTCGACAAACAAGTTTATTTAATGGGGATTAAAACAAAGTGAAAGTACAAAATTTGACTCCACCATATAGAAGGTAAATATGCATATACCACTCCTTGAGTGGGAAGGAAAGGGCGCACGGCGACGCCACACGTCCCTCCCCCCATGAATTCTTAATTATCCAGTAATCACCGCTGCCCTCCTAGTCATGGTTAGCCTCGCGAACCCGATACGGTAATCATCACCGCCCTCCTAGTCATGGCCGGCCTCGTAGAACCCGTTGAAAACACCTTTCTTATAGTGCTTTGGAAGTTTGCGCCAAGGGGGGGCATGCCCCCCCCCCCCCCCCAAAATAGCTAACCCCTCAAACCGAATTAATTAGTGTGGGCAAAGAAGGAAAAAACACCAACACATGGCCTTGGCCTGGACGGTTGGGCCAAATGACACTGATGAGCATCCTTTTATTTTTTCCCTTTGCATTGCCTACCCTACCATTCCATCGTTCCGTCGCCGACGCATCGAATTCGCAGCGCGCCTGGTTCAGCTATCAAATCACCCTACCGTAGAAAGAAAACACCTAAAAAATAAGTAGCTAATAGGATAAAAAACTATTATAGAATTCATTTCAAAAAGGAATGATTAAGAAAGTCTGATTGATAACTGCTTTCTTTAGATCAGAAAAAAACATGAAACAAAGGTTGGAATCGCCAACCTTAGTTTACAGCGGTCAAGAAAAAAACCTTTAGGCTTCGTTTGGGAACGCGTGTATTGACGGGTATCGGAGGTGAAACCCCGTCCACCTGGGGAGCACACCCGCGCTGGGGGAAAACCCACGTGATGCGTTAAAAATGTATTTGGCAAGACGGGGATTGGAACACTTCCGAGCCGAAACCCTTCAAAACCACGCGGCTTCTGGCCGGGAACGACTTCCCTCTCCCTCGCTCCACTCTCGAAAGTTTATGGATTATGTTTTTGGCAACTCTCTAGCTATTGCTTTGAAACATCAGTTATGCCTACAAGATTGTACACCTCTCTCAGTTTTGTTTTTCACCATATATCTTGCATATATGGTTTTCACTATATGATTAGTTCAGAGTTTCCTTTGTCTTTTTCTTGTAATGGGTTTATGGATTATTACACAGTTGGAGTTTTTTTTCCTGCAGGAGCACAGTTGGAGTTAGTTCACATATTGTTTGGATTACTTCACAGTTCACAATTGAAACATAGGCTTAGGTTCTTTGCTTGGATATTTGCTTCATCGCAATTTTTTGTTCGGATGGTGAACTTTCTTTTATGCTACTTGTATCAGACACAATCAGTTTGCTACATCAATCATTTCAGTTCCAATGATGGTCAGAATTGCCCTGTGTTCAGGAGTGTTTACCACATTGTATTGTCCACATTCAGTTTTCAGATTAAGCCTTTTCCTTATCACATTATGTTTCCATTAATCTATTGTGATTTCAGACTTTGCAGAGGATTTACATTTGTCTCAGTTGTGCTGTGACCACAAGAACAAGGATCAGCAGCGCGATTTCGATGATTTAAGTTCATTCATACTTGTCGATGGTGTTGTGTAGTCAGCGGGAGAAGTTTGAAAAACTTAGTGCTTATTATCATAGTTTTTATTATAAAAAAAAGATGACCTAGGGGATTGGTGATTAAACGATGATATATTACTGTCTTTGTGTATGTATTTTCTGTTTTATTTTTGGGCTTGCATTTTTAAATCCCATGATAATGTAATTGTGCTGATCTGAATATCGATAAATGTATCATGAGTTTCTCTTCTTCTCGTCTTTTTAGTGTTGGTTTGATTAAATTATAAAAGCACCACAGTGGAATCCCAATCAAATCACACCAAGGCCAAATAACAATTTGCCATCCGCACGGCACGGACTATGAACCCCCGCCCGAAGGCATCTAGGCCCCTAATTCGTGTTTTGGTAATTAATGACAATCATTATGGACTAACAATTTTATTTGAGTTATAAGAATAGGTTAGTCCGGTGAAATGATGAGATCATGTGGTATACATGAGAAGGTCTTGGATGACTTGTGTTGGAAAGAGCTCAAGGCAAAGGTAAAAGATAGGGTTTTATTTTTACCGGTCATAAGGTGATTAGAGGATGTTAAATGACCGGGTTAATAGGATAGATAGCCGTACTATCAAGAGGGATCAATTTCATTGGCTTGACTTTCCATAGTGCCACTTGGATCAAAAATTTGCATGCATTGCATTTAGATGAGTGGCGGTTTCTCTTGGTAAAAGGGTTTCATTGAAAATCAAAAGAAAAATAAGTTTTCAGGTATCTGGCGGACAGTCCGGGCCCTTGGGGCGGACGGTCCGTGGGTTGTTGATTTTTATTTAATACCTGAGTTTTTGGCAAAAGGTTTCGAGAAAATGCGCTTCCGGGCGGACGGTCCGCGGGGACCAGGCGGACGGTCCACGAGGTGCCGCGGACGGTCCGTTATTCGTTACAGAACGGGGTGCTGCTCGGTGGACAGGGCGGACGGTCCGCGGCCCGCCCGCGGACGGTCCGCGTGGCCCCGGCGGATGGTCCGCCCGCCCAACGGGCGGTCCCCCCGGCCCGTTTACTTCGCGTTTTTACCGTTGGAATTCAAACGCGGACAATCCGCGAGGGCATCGCGGACGGTCCGCGAGGCACGCGTTTTGTCCCTAATGGCTAGTAACGGGAAGGGGGAGTATTTATACTCCAAGCCGGGGTTGGAGAGCCTCTCTTGGAACTTTGAAAGGTCCATACTCCCTTGTAGAGCTCTCCCTCTCCTCTCTCTCACTCACTTGGCTTAGTGATTGTATTCTTTGTGAGATTGAGAGCTTCTAGTGCATTGCATCAAGGTTTTGATCTTTGTGGCACTAGGGAATCATCAAGCAAGTGGTTGATTTGTTACTCTTGGAAGTTGTCGCTTCCTAGACGGCTTGGTGGTGAAAGAATCCGTTGAAGCTCACAAGAAGAATGTGCGTGGCTCCGGATTTCGTGTTGTGAGAGGTATTGTGCTCACCTCACCGAGTGGTAAAGAGCAACTCTAGTGGAATCGAGGTGTGGAGTGGTTCTTTGGTTCTAACCGGCTCAAGATCAAGTGGTGTCTTGATAGAGGAGTGGTTGAACATTGAATCCACCTCAACGTGGATTAGGGGTGACCCAAGCAAGTCATCGATACCACGGGATAAAATTCGTCTCTCGTGCTCGGTTATTTCTTTCCTCATTTTCCTTTCAAGTACTTTACTTTGAGCATTCTATTTCTAGAGATTGTTGTTTATCTTGTCACCCTAGGCCGCAAAACCACTAACATAGGAACAGAGTAGGTAGAGATTTAATTCTCCTTGTGGTTCTAATTAAATTTCTCTAGTGTTGTGGTTTTAGTTTTTAAAACGACTATTCACCCCTCTCTAGACGATATCCTAGATCCTACAAGTGGTATCAGAGCTAAGGACTCCTTATTTGAGAGATTTAACCATCTCTGAGTAGGATAAATGGCTGAGGATGATAAATTTCATGTTGGGAAGCCACCGGTCTTTGATGGGAACAATTATGACTATTGGAAGAAAAGAATGGAGGTTCACTTCAAGGCCTTGGGAAGATAATTATGGAGAATTGTAATGGAAGGATATGTTATTTTGGATCCTAAAAATAAGTCGGATCAAGATGATAAAAATGAAAAACTCAATGATAGAGCCTTGAGTGTGCTTTACAATGCTCTTGCTCTTTGTGAATTCAATAGAGTGAAGGGACTTGAGAAGGCAAACGAGATATGGGAGAAGCTTATGGAAATTTATGAGGGAACATCTACCGTTAAAGAAGCAAAGCTTTATGTGTATAAGGGAAAGTTCAATGAATTCACCATGAAGAAGGATGAAGATGTTTCAACCATGTTCAACCGGTTGAATGATATAGTAAATGAACTCAAGTGTCTTGATTTTGATGTATCAAACAAAGACTTCTCTCACAAGTTCCTTAGGTGCCTTCCGGAAAAATATGAGACAATTGTGACCTTGCTTGTGAGGAGTGATTTGAGTAAGATGACTCTTACGGAGGTGCTTGGTGAGGTGCAAACTCATGACCTATTCAAGCAATCACAAAAGGAAGTTCAAGGCCAATCAATAAATGAAGAGAAGAAGAATATTGCTCTCAAGGCCAAGGCTACTCAAGAGGAAAATGATGATGAGAACCAAGATATTGACTCCGATGAGGAAATGGCTCTTATTGTAAAGGGACTTAGAAGAATCATGAAGAAGAAGAAGTTTGGCAAGATGGGGCAATCTTCAAAGAAGAATCCTTTTGAAGGCAAAGATTGCTTCAATTGTGGTGAAATTGGACATATCTCAATTAATTGTCCAAACAAGAAAGAAGATAAATATGGCAAGAAGAAAGACAAGAAGAGTGTACCTAAGAGGAAGAAATATTACAAGAAGGAGAAGAATGGTCAAGCATATTTTGTTGAGTGGGATTCCGATGCAAGCTCCGATGAAGAAGATGATGACAAGCCTTCAAGAGGACTTGCTGGGGTTGCTATCAAGGAAGCGCCTTCTCTCTTCTCCAAGCCATGTTGTCTCATGGAAAAAGGTGAATCAAAGGTAATAATCGACGATGATGATGATGATTGTGATAGTGATAATGATGATAATGCTTTATCTTATGATGATCTTATTGCCATGATTATTAAGTCCGATGACAAATTGCGCTTGGAGAGATCAAAGTTGAAGGATTTGGAGTTGAAAAATATTTCACTTCAAAATTCTTTTGAGGAGCTAAAGACTACTCATGAAAATCTAAAGACTTCCCATGAAACACTTAACATTTCTTGGGAAACTCTTAAAGATAAGCATGAGAAGCTTAAGGAAGCTCACAACTCTCTCCTTGCACAAGAAGTCAAAGGAAAAATGAGTATGGGTGTTGAATGTAATATATTGAATGCTCCTCTTTGTTCATCTAACCCATCTTGTAGCACAAGCACTAGCTCTTTCATTAGTGAGGATATGTCTTATGACTCTCTATTATTGGAAAATGAATCTTTAAAGAAGGAGATTGAGTGCTTGTCTAATGATCTTGCACGGTATTTTGGAAGTCATGTTCGGTTTAATCATATTTGGACAAATCAAAAATTCACCTTAAATAAAGATGCACTTGGTTACTTGCCCAAGAAAGTAAAAGAGGCTTTCATTCCTAAGGAAATTGTCTTTGTAAATTCAAATGTTGCCTTTGAGGAAGAAGAAAAGATTAAGATGTGCCATAAGTGCAAGACAAGGGTTGATGTGGATCACCAATGCAAGAGCAAGAAGACCATATCCTTTGGATCCTTCATACATTCTTAAGAAAGACTCTAAGGGAGTTGTTTGTGCTAAATATGTTGGTCGTTCTCTCGGTAGTAGTAAAAAGAAATCTATTTGGGTGCCTAAAATTTTGGTCACTAACATCGAAGGACCCAAGAAAATTTGGGTACCTAAAACAAAGTAATTTCTTTTGTAGGTGAACTATAAAGCCGGAGGAAGACATTGGGTAATTGATAGTGGTTGTACAAACCACATGACAGCGAAAAGAAAAATATTCTCTCATCTTGATGAAGACATTTCGATTTTGATAACATCACTTTTGGAGATGATAGCAAGGGAGGTGTAAAAGGCATTGGTGAAATACCTCTAAAGATTATAATCTCTCTAATGTCTTGCTAGTTGATTCTCTCAATTTCAATTTGCTATCTATTGCTCAACTTTGTGATAATTGTTATAAATGTACATTCACTAGCAATGATTTTGAGGTTACCTCACTTGATGGGAAAGATTCTATTTTTAAGGGCTTTCGTCATGAGAGTTTATATCTAGTGGATTTCTCGTCTAAGAAGGCTAATTTGACTACTTGTTTATTCTCAAAAGCCTCTATGGGTTGGTTATGGCATAGAAGACTTGGTCATGTTGGTATGAAACAACTTAATCGGTTGGTGAAACATGACTTAGTTCTCGGCTTGAAAGATGTAAAGTTTGAGAAAGATAAATTGTGTAGTGATTGCCAAGCGGAAAACAAGTTGCTAATCCACATCCTAACAAGAGCACTATGTCAACCTCAAGACCATTTGAATTGCTACATATGGATTTATTTGGTCCTACTACCTATAGAAGCATTGGTGGAAATACCTGTTGTCTCGTAATTGTGGATGATTATTCAAGGTTCACATGGGTATTCTTTCTTCATGACAAGGCTATTACATGTGATATTTTCAAGTCATTTGTGAGAAGAGTCGAAAATGAATTTGAGCTAAAATTGAAGAAAGTTAGAAGTGACAATGGTAGTGAGTTCAAGAACACAAATGTTGAAGAGTTTTGTGATGAGAAAGGAATCAAGCATGAGTTTTTAACTACATATACACCGGAACAAAATGGTGTTGTTGAGAGGAAGAATAGAACCTTGATTGAGATGGCAAGATCAATGCTAGATGAGTACAATGTTTCGGATTCATTTTGGGCCCAAGCTATCAACACCGCTTGCCATGCCTCTAATAGGCTATATTGTCATAGATTCTTCAACAAAACACCATATGAACTTCTAAATGGAAGGAAGCCAAATATTTTATATTTCCAGGTTTTTGGTTGCAAGTGCTATATCTTGAGGAAAGGATCTCGTCTGTCTAAATTTCAAAGCAAGTGTGATGAGGGATTTCTTCTTGGATATTCTTCAAATTCAAAAGCCTATAGAGTATACAACAAGTCCAAAGGATTTGTTGAGGAGGCATATGATGTGCAATTTGATGAAACTTTGGGCTCTCAAGATGAAAAGGATAATTTAGATGATGTGAGAGGTGAAGAATTAAGCAAAGCAATGAAGACTATGGCCATTGGGGATATCATGCCTAGAGAAGAAGACGATGATGAAGATCCATCCGTATCTATTGAAGTTAACCCATCTACCTCCACAACGAATGATCATGATCAACAAAATGGTAACTCAAGTAACAATGACTCACCCCAAGAAGATGATCAAATGGCCCAAATGACTACACCTTCTCCATCAACTCAAGAACCAATTGATCAACCAAGAATTCATCATCAAGTCGCCAAAGATCACCCTATTATCAAATCATGGGTGGCATTAGTAAGGGTGTTCAAACTCGATCTCGTGTTGCTTATTTTTGTCAACATTATTCTTTTGTTTCTTTCCATGAGCCTAAGCGTGTAGATGAAGCACTTAATGATCCGGATTGGGTTATTTCCATGCAAGAAGAATTAAATAATTTCACTAGAAATGAAGTTTGGGAGTTGGTTGAAAGACCCAAGAATTATAATGTTATTGGTACTAAATGGGTCTTCTGAAACAAAGAAAATGAAGATGGTATTGTTGTGAAGAATAAGTCGAGATTAGTTGCTTAAGGTTATACTCAAGTAGAGGGATTGGATTTTGATGAAACCTTTGCTCCCGTAGCTAGACTTGAGGCCATAAGAATCTTGCTTGCTTATGCTTATTCACGCAATATCAAGTTGTATCAAATGGATGTCAAAAGTGCTTTCTTAAATGGGAAAATTAGTGAACTAGTATATGTTGAGCAACCTCCCGGTTTTGAAGATCCCACAAAGCCTAATCACGTGTACAAGCTCTCTAAGGCATTATATGGGTTGAAACAAGCCCCTCGTGCTTGGTATGAAAGGCTTCGAGACTTTCTTCTTTCAAAGGGCTTCAAAATAGGAAAGGTTGATACTACATTGTTCACCAAGAAAATTGGAAATGACATCTTTATTTGTCAAATTTATGTCGATGATATCATCTTTGGGTCAACAAATGAAGACTTTTGTAAAGAATTTGGAGAAATGATGTCTAGGGAATTTGAAATGTCTATGATGAATTGAGTTTCTTCCTTGATCTTCAAATCAAACAATTGAAGGAAGGCACTTTTGTTTGCCAATCTAAATATGTGAGGGACATCTTAAAGAAATTTGGCATGGAAGATGCAAAACCCATCAAAACTCCTATGGCTACTAATGGACATCTTGATCTTGATGAGGGAGGTAAACCGGTTGATCTTAAGCTTTATAGGTCCATGATTGGTAGTTTGCTTTATCTTACCGCATCTAGGCCCGATATCATGTTTAGTGTGTGCACTCCGTTCTAGATTTGAAGCCGCTCCTAAAGAATGTCATTTGACCACCGTAAAGCGGATTTTGAGATATTTGAAGTATTCTACTAACATTGGTCTTTGGTATCCAAAGGGTGCTCGATTTGAGTTAGTAGGCTTTTCGGACTCGGATTACGCTGGTTGCAAGGTTGATAGGAAGAGCACTTCCGGAGGTTGTCAATTGCTTGGACGGTCACTTGTTTCTTGGTCATCTAAGAAACAAAATTCAGTGGCTCTTTCAACCGCCGAAGCGGAATATATCTCGGCGGGGAGTTGTTGTGCTCAATTGCTATGGATGAAGCAAACACTTCTTGATTATGGTGTGAAATTCAAGAAAATTCCTCTCTTATGTGACAATGAAAGTGCTATCAAGATTGCAAACAATCCGGTTCAACACTCTAGAACCAAACATATTGATATCCGGCACCATTTTCTTAGAGATCATGTGAGTAAAGGAGATATCATGTGAGTAAGCACGGATGATCAATTGGCGGATATATTTACCAAGCCTTTGGATGAATCTCGGTTTTGCAAATTGAGAAATGAGCTAAATGTGATTGACATCTCAAATGTGGCTTGAGAACTAGCACATGTGTTTATTCTTATGCTTGTGTCTATCTCTCTTATTCTTTTTCTAGCTCATCTCTTGTCTTTTATTCTCTATTTTCTTATGAAGCTTGCCTTTTGCATATTTTTTCTAGCATTACTCGGTACATTGCATCATTCAATAATTTTCTTCCATTATTCTTGAGTAATGATCCCAAAAGATATCCTTGAAAATCTCTTTCTCGAGTTATTTCACACCGAATTTAAAAGAGGAGGTCGGACCGTCCGCAAGAACACGGGGCGGACCGTCCGGCTGCTCCCGGCGAGGCCGTCCGCTAGGGCGGCGCGAACCGTCCGCGTGGCTCGTGGGAAGGAGGTGCATCACCGGTCGTTCGGGAAGCAATAACGGACCGTCCGCGCACGGGGTTCCGGACCGTCCGCGCGCCTCGCGGACCGTCCGCGGGGGTGTCGCGGACCGTCCGCCGCACCGCGCGCGGGTGGGACCCGGTGCCGCGGGATGAAGTATAGTAGCATGCCTTCTTCTTTCTCCATCCCGACCCTATCTCCTTCCCCTTCTCTTTTTCTTGCCCTCTCTCAAAGAAAAGAGCTCCCTCTTAGGGATTTTGATTGGGGCACTCCTCGGACCGTCCGAGTACATCCCCGGACTCTACGCGAGGTTCTCCACCATGTCATCCGGGTATTGTTTCGTATCTCTCATTCTATCTCTCGGATTTTGAGCAAAGAGGTGGTTAGGGTTTGAATGTGTGATCTAAATTCGTCCATGATTTCAAGATTTTGGCTTGGTGAATGTGTTTGGGATATCAATGTGGTGTTGTGGCAAAATTTTGGTAAAGAAATATTGGATTTGATCAAGTTATGAGGTTGGAAAGAATTGAAATTACTCGTTCACGGGGCGTCTGTTGTCCGGACCGGCGGACCGTCCGCCGCCTCGTGCGGACGGTCCGCGCGGCCGCGGCAGCGGCCCCGTGTCCAATGACTTCTAGTATGAGGATTCATGCTCACTTCTAATCGCTTCAAATTGTTAATACTCATTGAAATATATGGTTTTTGACAGGTGCTCGCAAGGCTATAGCTTCACTCACCGTAAAGGTGACCAAAAAGGGCACATCAAAGAAGAAGGGCAAGGATGTTGGGACCTCGAAGAGGCGGAGAAAAGATGATACCTCTGAGGAAGAAGAGGAACCCGACAATCCAAATGACGGCGACTTTGATCGGGCCGATGAAGCGGCAAGTGCCTCATTCATGGTGGATGAAGATGAGATAAATCAAGGGGGAGGTAATAATGTTGAAATCATTGATGTGGTTAATTACACGGCTCCTAGAAGGCAAGGTGGACACAAAGAGAGTTTGCTATTGCTTGAAATGAAAATGCTTATAATCAACCCCGCGACACCCACAATTTATTCTTCCACACTCTTGTGCAAGAACAAGCATTTTTCAGTAGTTTGATGGAGTGCACAGTTTTCTCTCATCAAAGGGTTGATTTTGATTATCTTGAGTCTAAACCTGTCCTTGCTGGGGTGGCAACGAAACTTGAATCTTTGGGGTTGAAACCATTTCTTCAGCATAGATGTGACTGGAATGATACAATAGTTAGACAATTCTATGCAACTTATGAAATGGATTTCATAGGGAAGAAAATGAGGTGGATGACTGGTAAGAGTGAGTATGAGGCCATATTTGCGGAATTTGCGGTATCGCTAATCATCTTAACTATGAGTATTTTAGCGAGGGTGTTGATGTTTATAGCGAGGATATTCTTGAAGATACAACCGTATTCTATGAGCCCGTGTTGACGGTGTATTTTGGTGCACCTAGCATGTTCATTACACTTTGGTTTGGATTTGATTATGGAACTAACTCGCCACTAGGCACACTAATCATATAACAAGTTCATCTTTGTGCATGCATTTGGAAGTGTTGTGTTTATGTAGGAAAACATGGACATAAAGGACGGATTCGCAACAAGTTCAAAGGAGCATTTACGGAGTCTTGTTCGTGTTCATGAGCTTGATGAAATCACTTCCAATGGTGGCGAGGACCGAAGTGCTACGAGGATGAAGTGTCCCCTCATCGGAGGTGACTAAATGTGACACAAATACCGGTCCCGGGAGGTGGCCACACATTTATTACAACAAGTGGATCGGTCTTTTACATCACGGCGACACGGAGGGCACGAAGTGCCAACACTACAAGGAACAACACAAACGCTAACGACCACACTACGATAGCAAAGGCTTCTAAAGCCTCATCGAGTACCACACCATGGAAGCTTTCGGTAGGGGCCCCGGGTACACAGGCACGATTGGGTGTAGGGCGGCGACCTACTCGACGTCTTCGGGAATATAATCGGGATCCTACTCGTAAAATAGTTAGTAAAACAAGGGTGAGCACATGCGTATTCAGCAAATCCAACCCCACCCACGGAGGGGCTTATAAGCTGAATCATGCATAGAGTATAACAAGGATCGGGTTAATGTTCATTTTGCAAACTTACACATGCGGGGGTTCAATTCAAAAAGGTTTTCGCAAATCATTTTCCATAACCAAGGTGACTCAATTGTTTTTAGAAAAACCACTACGGAACTACCGGACTTCCCGTCCGTCGTAGCCCAAGCACACGACCACACACTTCACCCCGGAAAACAACTCACGCCGAAATCATCCCATCCCAAATACTAGATTTTGTGACCACACCGTGACTCGTACAATACCGTGGACTCGGCTATTCGAATAGGTTTGACACTCTACGGGAGGTTGTACATCTTTACCCACAAGTAGGGTACCGTCACACGGACACCTCGGTGCGGTACGGATCCTATCAAAGCCATTACCCACCTTAGCTAACACTACGAGCCACCACGGAAGTACCCAAGGGGTTATCCCACATAACCGGGGCGTACCTCACACGGGAGCGTACCCCTACTCCTTGGTCTCCCGCCGCTCACCCGCACACCGGATGGCAAGTAGATTAACTAGTGGGGTTTATTCTAAGTCGTTGCCACATACAACGGTCGAGTGGTTGTGCGATGATTTGGGCCGGGTGAGATGTCACGCAACCCGGTCCTTAACCGACAAGATGGACAACTCCCAACATGCTCAACCACATAGGTACGAGCTCACCCATACCCCGACACACACGTCCATCCCGTCTACCCAGTTCTTTACTCATTTTCCAAACATATCCCATCTCCATTTTTAAAGCACTCACACATTTTGAAAGCACTCATTTAGGCCAAAACAAGGTTCAATCATAGCAATCAAGGGTGGCTATCCTACCATGTTTTTGTTGTAAAACAATATGCAATTTATAAAACGGGTATAGGGTATATTTATAAAACTAGGACAAAAGCATGCATCAAAGGATGAGATTGAACTTGCCGTCTTCGAAGTCTTCGGGGAGTGCTAGCTCGGCGTTCGGACCTCGGGCTCCGGCTCGCAGTAGTCGGCTCCGGTCTCCGCTCGAAGTACCTTCCTTCGCCTACTCCGTCGGCTATAGTGCACACATAGGCAAGCAAGCAATATCAGCACACATATTACCGGGCCGAGCTCGAGGAGGGAAAATGAGCGGAGAGGGGGTATATATAAGTCCTAGGGAGGGGGGTTGGTTCGGCGGGGGTACTACTGGGAAGGGTGTGGTGAAATTTGGATTTAATCGGGAATAAAATCGTGCATGAAATGTCGAGTTAAAGAGAGGTTATAGGGGCTAAGGACCTATTAGTAATTTCTATTAATGGAGACAGGGGTGTTTATGGTAATATAAATTTGGTTAGGGCCTGGTTGTAAGTTGTTTAGGGCTTGACAGAATTATTTTACAATTAAACCTTAACCTAGGGGCTGTTTTGGAAAGAAGGAGGGAGAGAGGGAATAGGGCGGGGGCTATTTGGAAAAAGAAGGAAACGGGGGGGGGGTTTGGGCAAATATGCCCTTCTTCCTCCCCCCGATCCGGACGGGGGAGGGAGGCGGGGGCGCCTCGGTCGGCGGCGGGCGGCGGCCTCCGGGGGCCGACGGCGGCCGGGGGCGGGGGGGAAAAGGAGGAGGAGGGCGAGGGCTTCTCATCCCCGTGCTCACCTTGGGCTAGGACGGCGCGAGGAACCGGATCGGCGGGCGGCGGCGGACGGTGGTGCTGGGCTTGCGGTGGTGGCTCGGTGTGGTCGTGCGGCGAGGCAATGGAGAGGTTGTGGTGGCTTGGTGGTGCGGCGAGGACGGGGCAGGGCTATTTATAGCCGGAGCGAGGTCGGTTCGGGGGAGATTTTTGTGCACACCGGTGCTCCGGCGAGGTCGACTCCGGCGAGCTCGAGCAGCTTCGCGAGGCGGCGACCGGTGACAAGATGGCTCGGCGGCGGGTCAACTCGTGCCGGCGAGGGGACGGCTCGACGTGTGCGGCAGGTGGAGCGGGGTCGACGGCCGCGGTGGCGCCGGGAGGTGACCGGTCGACGGGGCGTGATGGTGTCGGGCGGCAGCCGACGCGTCGCGTCGTGGGGGCCGTCGCCGCGCGCGCGGCGCGAGAGGTGGGCGGCGCGGTGGTGTGCCGAGGGGGGCGGCGTGGTCGGCGCGCGCGCGCGGGCCGGGGTCAACGGTGCCGGGCGCCGGTCGGCGCGGTCCCGGCGCGCGGGAGGAAGAAGGAGGAAGGGAGGGAGAGAGAAGAAAGAAAGGGAAAGGGAAAAAGAAAAGAGGAAAAAGGAAAAAGGGAAGGAAAAGAAAGAGAAGAAAGAAAAGGAAGGAAAATAAAAGAAAAATGGGAAAAAGAGAGGAAAGAAATTGGAAAAAAGTTTAGAAAATTGGAGAAAATTGTTAGGAAAATAGGGGGAAGGGTTTTTGCGGGATTTTACGATTTTCCGGCGTCGGCGTGATTTACGGGACGGCGGTGATGGCGAGGCGGACCGGCCGACGGGACCGCGGTGTGCGCGGGATTCCCGCACGGTGGCCGACCGCGGCGCCGGGAAGGCACGCGTGGATGCCGGCCCGGTGCGGGCGGTGCCGGCGGGATTCGTGGCACGCGCGCCGGGTGAGGGGGGAGGGACGATGGCTAGGGCTTGAAGGGGGTAATTGAGCTCGGCTGGACAGTTTTGAAGACACGCACGATTTATTAGGTGATTTATTTGGTGCTACAAACGCAGGCGTTACAAACCTACCCCACTTAAAATGAATCTCGTCCTCGAGATTCGGCTAGGTTTCGAATAGGTGGGGAAACTCCTTCAATGCGTCCTCTCGTTCCCACGTAGCTTCTTCCACCCCCGTGTCCGCTCCATTGGACCTCGCACACCCGTACTTCGTCGTCCTTGTCCGCTTGACCACAGTGTCTAAAATCTTGACGGGTACCTCCTGGTATCTAAGGTCTGGCTGTAGATCGATGGTCTCCACCGGTACTCGCTTCTCTTCAAGAACCTTCAAACATCGACGCAGCTGGGAGATATGGAACACTGGGTGTATATCTGACATTTCTTCGGGTAGCTCCAACCGGTATGCTACTGCTCCGACTCTCTTTAGCACTTTATACGGTCCGATGTACCGAGGGGCCAACTTCCCGTGTACTTGAAATCTCCGAGTCCCTCGGATAGGTGAAACCTTGAGGTAGACGAAATCTCCGGATTGAAGCTTGCTTCACGCCTTTTCTTGTCTGCGTAGCTCTTCTGTCGAGATTGGGCAGCTCTCAACTTTTCTCGGATATCGGCTACTCGCTCTTCAGGCACGCTCTCCTACTTCGGACCACATCAGGGGTGTCTTACATTTTCTCCCGTATAGTGCTTCGAATGGCGACATCCCCAGACTTGCTTGGTAGCCGTTGTTGTAAGAAAATTCTGCATATAGCGGCTCGTTCCCAATCTTTTCCATAGGTGAGGATGCATGCTCTCAACATATCTTCCAAAATTTGATTCACCCTTTCGGTCCGTCCGTCCGTCGCGGGTGGTACGCCGAGCCGAAATCTAGCTTGGTACCCATGGCTTTGTGCAGAGCTTTTCCGAATCTAGAGGTGAACCGGGTCCCTCTATCCGAGACTATTCGCTAGGCACTCCATGCGGCTTTACTATATTCTCTATGTAGAGTTTTGCCAACTTCTCTCCTCCATAAGTGGTCCGTGCGGGTAGAAAGTGAGCGACTTTAGTGAGTCGGTCCACGATCACCCATATGGAGTCATGTCCTTTCCGAGTTCTTGGCAACCCTAATACGAAATCCATACCTATCTCGTCCCACTTCCATACCGAAATTGGTAAAGGCTGCAATAGTCCTGCGGAGGCTTTCGGTGTTCGGCTTTGATTCTCCGACAAGTATCACGGTGGGCGACGAATCGGGCAATATCTGCTTTCATCCCATTCCACCAATACTTCTGTTTTAAGTCCATGTACATCTTGGTGGATCCCGGGTGAATAGAGTATGCCGAGTTGTGTGCCTCATCCATGATTGTCTGTCGAAATTCTCCGCCTTCAAGCACGCATATCCTGTTTTTGTACCACAGGGTGCCTTGGTCATCTACTCTGAAGTCCGGGGCCTTGTTCTCTCCGGTATGCTTGCGGATCTTCATCAGATTCTCGTCGGTTTCTTGGGCCTTCCGGATCTTCTCTTCTAAGGTAGGCTGAACACTCAGCTGGCGGACGTAGCCTTGGGGGACAATGTGTACGTTGAGCCGTGCCATCTCCTCTTGCAACTGGGCACTCTTGGGGGCCGCCTTCTCGTAGGTTTTCGGCTCGGGGCATCCGCTACTACATTGGCCTTCCCGGGTGGTAGTGAATCTCTAGGTTATAGTCTTTGACTAGCTCTAGCCACCCTCTTTGCCTTAGGTTCAGGTCGGGCTAGGTGAAATTGTACTTTAGACTCTTGTGGTCCGTGTAGATTTCACACTTGTTCCCAATCGAGATAGTGTCTCCGCATTTTCGGGGAATGCACTACGGCTGCAAACTCCAGATCATGGGTGGGATAATTCTGCTCATGGGGCTTGAGCTGACGAGAAGCATATGCCACTACCTTCCCATCTTGCATGAGAGCACATCCCAACCCTTGTCGGGAGGCGTCGCAATACACGACAAAGTCCCGTTGAATGTCCGGCAGGTCGACCGGTGCTATGGTCAACCTCTTCTTCAACTCTTGAAAACTTCTCTCGCAGGACTCGGTCCAGTTGAACTTCTTCTCCTTCTTGAGCAACTCTGTCATGGGCCGGGCAATCTTGGATTATTTATCGATAAATCTCCGGTAGTACCCTCGCTAAACCAAGGAAACTTCGATCTCGCTTACGTTGGTCGGTTCTTGCCAATTGGAGACTCGTTTCAACCTTCCGGGGTCTACGGCTACTCCTTGCGGTCGAATGTGCCCAAGGAAGGATATTTTCTCTAGCCAAAACTCACACTTGCTGAACTTGGCGTATAGCTTGTGTGCCCTCAATTTCCCAAAGACTACTCGAAGATGTTGCTCATGCTCCTCCACACTCTTGGAGTAAACAAGTATGTCATCAATGAAGACTACGACAAACTTGTCCAGCCTCTTCCATGAACACCCTATTCATGAGGTTCATGAAGTATCTTTGGCGCATTGGTTAGTCCAAAGGACATCACCGTGAACTCATACCGCCCGTAGCGAGTGACAAAGGCGGTCTTGGGGATATCACTTTCCCTAATCTTGAGCTGGTGGTACCCTGACCTTAGATCCACCTTCGAGAAATACTTGGCTCCCTTCGGTGGTCAAACAAGTCATCTATTCTAGGGAGAGGGTACTTGTTTTTAATAGTGACCTCGTTCGGCCGAGCGATAGTCCACGCACATCCTCATGCTCTTATCCTTCTTCTCCACGAAAAGCACTGGGGCTCCCCATGGTGATGAGCTTGGTCTGATGAACCCACTTCGCCGGAGTCTCGCTAGCCGCTTCTTCAATTCTCGCCAACTCGGGGGCTGCCATCCTATAGGGTCTCTTGGCTATGGGGGAGGTTCCGGGGATAAGGTCAATTACGAACTCTATATCCCCGTCCGGTGGCATTCTAGGGAGTTCTTTGGGGAACACATCCGGGTATTCCTGCACTACTAGGACATCTTCTATGGACTTGGCTTCTATGTTGAAAACCATTATGTCCGGCCCGTGTCCTCGGGTGTGGGGGTCACTTGTATCCCGTCCGGGTTGGTCGGGTGCACTACTTTATCGGCAGCGGCTTATGAGGCCATGGTGTTGGCTTAACCAGTCCATCCCAAGGATCACATCTATCCCTTTGGACTTCGGTACTACCGAGTCTGCTAGGAACTCTACCCCACTTAAAATAATCCTTACCGGGGGCATCCCGAGTTGACACTTAATGTCACCTCCGGCGTTCGAGTTAATATGGGTGCTTTTAGTAGTATTGTGGGTATACTATGCTTTTCCACAAAGCTTGAAGATATGAATGAGTGCGATGCTCCGAATCGAATAGTATGGTAGCCAAGACCGAGCCGACCGAGAACTCACCGAGCACTACGCTATGTGCTTCCTGTGCCTCCCAGCGCATTGATGTGATTGACCCGGCGCGTCCATACGACCGCCGGGGGCTGCCTCATCCGCCGGTTGCCGTTGTTGTTGCCGAAGTTATTGTTCTTCGCGCACCAAGGCATGCGGTTGGCTCCGGACACTAGTGGCCTTGGCCCGTTCACCGAGTTGGAGTAGGTGGTGGTGGTTGGCTTTTTGGCATACGGGCGGTTGGCGATGAAGTGTCCGGCTTTCCGCCAGTTGAAACACACTCGGGAGAGCTGTTGTTGTTGTTGGCAGTGATTTGGCCGGTGTTGTTCTCGTGGGGGTTTCATGGCACTCGGTTGTTGTAGGGCTTGAATTGGGTTCGGGGGCTTGCGAGCTCGTGGCTTGGGATTGGGTTCGTGATCGCGTGGGAGCTTGGAACCCGGACATGAGGTGTCCAAAGTTTCTCGGCCCTCCGGGACCGCTCTTCGTCGCTTGGCCTTGTGCTCCATAAACTTGCGCTTGTTTTCCTTCTTCTCTTCGGCCCTTGCTCTCTCCGTGAGTATTGCCATGTTCATGAGGGTGTTAAAGTCCGGGTAGATGCGAGGGGTCGGCGGCGTCCTCGGTTCCGAAGTCGGCCCCTTCTTGAACATTTCCTCGCTTTTTGGAATCTTTGTCCACTTCCTCGGGGGCATAGCGTGCCGTTCTATGAGCGGTACGTGTACTCTTCCACGGACATGTTGCCTTGGCGGAGTTCACGGAACTCGTCCGCCTTCCGCTTCGGTGTGGCCTCCGGGGATGTGGTAGCGACGGAACTCCTCCACGAATTCATCCCATGTGATGGCGGAGGGATCCTTGGGCGCCGCGCAATAATTTTCCCCACCGGGCTAGGGCCGTCCCGGTGAGTCGGGTGAGCCGCCGGAGAGAACCTTGTCGCGGTCCTCGCGGTTGAAGGGCTCTAGTTCCTTCGGGATGGCTCTCGACCAATCGTCGCATCCAAAGGATTTACCGACCCGCCAAAGGTGGGCGGCTTAGTCCCGAGGAACTCAATCAGCTTCTCGTTCATGCCCGTAACCCGTGGCCTTGGGCGGTTGACGGCGTTGAAAATGGCCTCCATCGGGACGTACGGTTGGCCAAGACTTGTGCCAAGTCAACGGGGAGGGGGTGGTGGTGGCGGGACCACATTCTCTCCTCCATCTTCATTTTGGTTAACTTCCCGGTCGTGAAGACGCTCCCTCCGATCGGCTTGCGATCCTTCGCCGTCCGATCGGTGGGTCCCGACAGGCGCCCGGAAACCATCTCGTAAAGAAGCGGGTTTTCTAAGAGATCTAGTTTTATGTGATGTTTAAGTGGATTATATCGGATTTCTTTTTGAAAAGGCAGGGTCTACTCCTGCCGGTAAGCACACAACAAGCACATAGCAACCAAGCAAGCACAAGCAGGTTTTTATTACAACTAGCGAGGAGGATACATCCCGACTACGCGGACACACTACACGACTAAGGACTAAGGGTGCGATTTGGACCAATACGGCTTCATTCCCTGGGTCGGGGTCACTGGGACACGCTACTCGCGAGGAGAGCCATCTTCCGGGGTTGAGTGTTCTTCCGGCGGAATGAGCGCTCGTCATCATTCCCGCCTTCGGGGTTCCCGTTTTCCTAGGGCCGTGTGGCCGCGGCTTCGGCGGTCGTTGTTGGGGGTTCGGCGACCGGTGGTGCCGGCGGGACTTCGATGGTTCCTCCCCATCCTACAAGGGGTGTTCCCGGCGAGACTTGAGCTTCTCCAATGGCCGGAACGGGTGGTCCGCCGTTGGTCCATTCTTGCATGTGTTGGTCCCGGATTCTCCCGAGGATTTCCCGGGCAACGGCTTCACCGCTTATGGCGGCCGCGGTCTTTGCTTCGGCTTGAGCCACTCGGACTTGGTGCATCCTTACCGTGACTTCAGCTTGCTCGGCCCGACTGATTTGTTCCCTCAAGTGCCTGGCCTGGTCATCGAAGAGCTTATCCAGGGAGACAAGGTAGGCGACTACGTGGTACAACAGGTCTTCTTGGTGGCGGCGTCGTTCCAGGTTTCTCATGCGGGCTTGCCAAACTGGGGTTCTAATAGCAGGAGGGAAGTACCTCATTGGTGTGGGGACGAGGTGTTCCTTGTAGATCCGGCACAGGTAGCGGAGGGCTTTTCTGAGGGCCAAAGGATAGGTGTCTTGGTGTCGAAACCCTGTGGCGGTTACATGCCACGGTTCGATGTTGGTGTGGCGGTTGCTTCTAGCGACGGAGAGGACCACCCTACAGCGAAGAGTGCCGAGTTGCTCGTACTCTCTGCTGTAGTACCTAGGGTGCTCAGTGATACCGAGGCGCTCCGGGGAGTTGATGAGAAGGCGGGCAAAACCAGGCTCCTCCCCCGGCACACGCCTTGGGTCCATCCATCTTCCGCCATCTGAAAACAAAGGTAGAGTTGAACAGGTTGTGGTGGGGTACAAGAGATGGATAACTTTATTTAGTAGCAAGGTTGGGGTACATTCTTCGGGTACACTTATTATTACTAGGACTCAGCTTCTAGCCTAAACACCCTAGGCTTATCCTCATGGTGCTTCTTCCTCTAGCTGGATACGGTGCTTCTTCAGTGGGAGATCTTGTTCCGCATCTCATCTTCGATCCGGGGTCCCTTTGTCCCGTTGAGTTTCTTCGGGTTCATCTTCTTCTACTCCGGCCCCTTCATCTCTCGCTTCTACGCTCCTTTAGTTCATCCCATAGGGCTTTATGGGCTAACAGAGTGCGCTCTCTTTCCCTAAGATACTCTTGCTTCGTGTTGTGTAGTTCAACCGCCATGGTTGTCTTTATCCTTTCCAGTTCTATCCTCTGCTCCGCTCTTTCCGCTCTGTCAATCTGTTGCTTCGATTGCTTGGGCTTTCTCCGGTAAAGGTGGTCTAGGCCTCTGAGGTAGATGGATAGGTGGGAAACCGCCTCTTCTAAGTCTTCTTCCTCTCGTTCTAGTCCTCTCATGCGATCAATCCACGAGCGTCCTCTTCCTCCGGGAGGGTGGAAAGAATCTCATTGGAGTCCTTCGGAGGTGTTGTCTATAAACCACTCGTAGCGTCGCGGTGGCCTTCCGAGCCTTAGGGTAGGTGTCGGCGAAGCGAAAACCGGTGGCGGAGACGAACCATGGTTCTATGTCGGGGTAAAGCGTGCTTCTTCCCACAAAGATCAGCAGCTTACACCGAAGGGTGCCGTAGCGTTCGTACTCCCGGTAGACGAACTCCGGCGGGTCCCTTACTCCGACGCGCTCTAGGCTGAGTAGCAACAGGTTAGGGAGGCCAGGCTGGACGGGGCAGATTCCTCCGTTCCATTCGGGGTTAGCCATCTGGAAACAGGCAAGAATCAAGGTAAGGACTTTGGGAAAGGATGAGCTTAGCAAAGGAAAGGTTAGAGAGGGCCAGAGGAGGTCTCGTATCTTAGGGGGTCGCGTCCTACGGCCAACCTACGGCTCGATACCACCCGAAGCGTCCCCTCATCAGAGGTGACTAAATGTGACACAAATACCGGTCCCCGGGAGGTCGGCCACGCATTTATTACAACGGGTGGATCGGTCTTTTACATCACGGTGACACGAGAGGGCACGGAAGTGCCAACGCTACAAGGAACAACACAAACGCTAACGACCACACTACGATAGCAAAGGCTTCTAAAGCCTCATCGAGTACCAAACCATGGAAGCTTTCGGTAGGGGCCCCGGGTACACGAGCACGATTGGGTGTAGGGCAGCGACCTACTCGACGTCTTCGGGAATATAATCGGGATCCTCCTCTCGTAAAATAGTTAGTAAAACAAGGGTGAGCACATGCGTACTGACGCAAATCCAACCCCACCCACGGAGGGGCTTATAAGCGTAATCATGCATAGAGTATAACAAGGATCGGGTTAATGTTCATTTTGCAAACTTACACATGCGGGGGTTCAATTCAAAAAGGTTTTCGCAAATCATTTTCCATAACCAAGGTGACTCAATTGTTTTTAGAAAAACCACTGCGGAACTACGGACTTCCCGTCCGTCGTAGCCCGTGCACACGGCCACACACTTCACCCGAGAAAACAACTCACGCCGTAAATCATCCCATCCCAAATACTAGTTTTTGTGACCACACCGTGACTCGTCCAATACCGTGGACTCGGCTATTCGAATAGGTTTGACACTGCGGAGGTTGTACATCTTTACCCACAAGTAGGGTACCGTCACACGGACACCTCGGTGCCGGTACGGATCCGATCAAAGCCATTACCCACCTTAGCTAACACTACGAGCCACCACGGAAGTACCCAAGGGGTTATCCCACATAACCGGGCGTACCTCACACGGAGCGTACCCCTACTCCTTGGTCTCCCGCCGCTCACCCGCACACCGGATGGCAAGTAGATTAACTAGTGGGGTTTATTCCCGAGCCGTTGCCACATACAACGGTCGTGTGGTTGTGCGATGATTTGGGCCGGGTGAGATGTCACGCAACTCGGACCTTAACCGACAAGATGGAAAACTCCCCAACATGCTCAACCACATAGGTACGAGCTCACCCATACTCCCGACACACACGTCGATCCCGTCTACCCGTTCTTTACTCATTTTCCAAACATATCCCATCTCCATTTTTAAAGCACTCACACATTTGAAAGCACTCACACATTTTTAAAGCACTCATTTAGGCCAAAACAAGGTTCAATCATAGCAATCAAGGGTGGCTATCCTACCATGTTTTTGTTGTAAAACAATATGCAATTTATAAAACGGGTATAGGGTATATTTATAAAACTAGGACAGAAGCATGCATCAAAGGATGAGATTGAACTTGTCGTCTTCGAAGTCTTCGGGGAGTGCCTGGCTCGGCGTTTGGGACCTCGGGCTCCCCGCTCGCGATGGTCGGCTCCGGTCTCCCGGCTCGAAGTACCTTCCTTCGCCTACTCCGTCGGCTATAGTGCACACATAGGCAAGCAAGCAATATCAAGCACACATATTATCGGCCGAGCTCGAGGAGGGAAAATGAGCGGAGAGGGGGTATATATAAGTCCTAGGGAGGGGGGTTGGTTCGGCGGGGGGTACTACCGGGAAGGGTGTGATGAAATTTGGATTTGATCGGGAATAAAATCGTGCATGAAATGTCGAGTTAAAGAGAGGTTATAGGGGCTAAGGACCTATTAGTAATTTCTATTAATGGAGACGGGGGTGTTTATGGTAATATAAATTTGGTTAGAGCCTGGTTGTAAGTTGTTTAGGGCTTGACGAATTTATTTTACAATTAAACCTTAACCTAGGGGCTGTTTTGGAAAGAAGGAGGGAGAGAGGGAATAGGGCGGGGGCTATTTGGAAAAAGAAGGAAACGAGGGGGGTTGGGCAAATATGCCCTTCTTCCTCCCCCCGATCCGGACAGAGGAGGGGAGGCGGGGGCGCCTCGGTCGGCGGCGAGGCGGCGGCCTCCGGGAGCCGACGGCGGCGGCGGGGGGGGGGGAAAAGGAGGAGGAGGGCGAGGGCTTCTCATCCCCGTGCTCACCTTGGGCTAGGACGGCGCGAGGAACCGGATCGGCGGGCGGCGGCGGACCGGTGGTGCCGGGCTTGCGGTGGTGGCTCGGTGTGGTCGTGCGGTGAGGCAATGGAGAGGTTGTGGTGGCTTGGTGGTGCGGCGAGGGCGGGGGCGGGGCTATTTATAGCCGGAGCGAGGTCGGTTCGGGGGAGATTTTTGTGCACACCGGTGCTCCGGCGAGGTCGACTCCGGCGAACTCGAGCGGCTTCGCGAGGCGGCGACCGGTGACAAGATGGCTCGGCGGCGAGGTCAACTCGTGCGGCGAGGGGACGGCTCGACGTGTGCGGCGGTGGAGCGGGGTCGACGGCCGCGGTGGCGCTTGGAGGTGACCGGTCGGCGGGCGTGATGGTGCGGGCGGCAGCCGACGCGTCGCATCGTGGGGGCCGTGCCGCGGCACGGCGCGCAGGTGGGCGGTGCGGTGGCGTGCCGAGGGGGCGGCGTGGTCGGCGCGGGCGCGCGGGGCGGGGTCACCCGCGCCGGGCGCCCGGTCGGGGGGGGGCGCGGTCCTGGCCGCGGGAGGAAGAAGGAGGAAGGGAGGGAGAGAGAAGAAAGAAAGGGAAAGGGAAAAATAAAAGAGGAAAAAGGAAAAAAAGGAAAGGAAAAGAAAGAGAAGAAGGAAAAGGAAGGAAAAGAAAAGAAAAAAAATGGGAAAAAGAGAGGAAAGAAATTGGGAAAAAGTTTAGAAAATTGTTAGGAAAATAGGGGAAGGGTTTTTGCGGGATTTTACGATTTTTCGGGGCGTCGGCGTGATTTACGGGACGGCGGTGATGGCGAGGCGGACCGGCCGACGGACCGCGGTGTGCGCGGGATTCCCCGCACGGTGGCCGACCGCGGCGCCGGGAAGGCACGCGTGGAGGCCGGCCCGGTGCGGGCGGTGCGGCAGGGGATTCGCGGCACGCGCGGCCGGGTGAGGGGGAGGGACGATGGCTAGGGTTTGAAGGGGGGTAATTGAGCTCGGTTGGACAGTTTTGAAAATATGCACGATTTATTAGGTGATTTATTTGGTGCTAAAAACGCGGGCGTTACGGAGGAACACCCCCGGGGATTGAAGCGTAAAAGATCGAATTTCATGCGAAGAGAACCTCCATCTTGGACGCGAGGATAACATCATCAAAATCATGCAAGTGGAGGGGGCAAAGTACATAAGTGCATGAGGACCCACGGAGCAAAAGGGGCGACCGAACCGGGCCCAATTGGGCTCGGGGCCGGTCGGCCCAAGCCGGCCGGCCCAGCCCCACCCCGGTGGTCGGTTCGGTCCCGTTTTCCTTGCCCTCGAAGGATCTTCAACCCTAAAAGCCCCGAGGCGCCGCCAACACCGAGAAGAGGAGTCATTCGCACCAGAAGGCCATCCACAAGCTAGAGAGAGAGGAGGAGGATCTCCGGCGGGAGATCAACCACCGGAAGGAAGCACCCTCTCGTGGAGAAGAAGGAAGACACCGGCGGACGGGAAACCATGATCAACGGTGCCATGATCGGCACCTTGACGGGGTAATCTTCTCATTCGTCCATGGGTTGTAATCGATCTTGAGATCTAATCGCACTTTGTCGGATTATCTTTCTATCATCTTGTGTTGAATATACTTTAATGCTTAAGGTTAGCTACCATGCCGTAAAGGGAGTAGAGCTCCGATGCTTCCTTGAATCCATTCAATACGCCGTGTCCATCAAAGGTCTAGTCATGAATACCTTCGCGTAGTGACGATACGAGAGGAGGGAAAGGGCGAAACCGTGGTCACAACCCCGATAGATTAGATTGGTTTTCATGTCTTTAAGCAATTGCATGCTCTAGTATCGTAGACCCGTGGGCGAGTGTCTTCTACCTTGATCGTTTATCGTTCTCTCTAGTGTAGTTTAGTTGTTTTCTAGTTTAATAGTAAGTTAGGGTTTTAGTAGCTAGTGTGTCGTTGTAGATTGAACGCTTGTAATCCCCTTGCTCCGCGGATTGACAAGAACCTTGGGAATCCCGTGGTGAAAAAGGTGTGGGGTCCGTACGCTTGCGGATCGTAGAGGGATACATCTTTTATCCGTCGGCGACTCGGCACCCCTAATGCAACTATAATGAAGCGGCTAGCAAGCAGGACTTAGACACCATCCGGCTTCCATCAACAACATCATTAGACACACTTTTATGCCTAAAAGTGGTAATAAGGATAAAGTCCGGAACATTATTGGAATGTGATTGATTATGTTATGAATGGAACTAGATTTAATGTTGTGAAGCTTATTCTTGATCAAATGATTTGCAAGAAGCGTCTTGTCCGAGATAGTATTTATTTTGCTCCCTATATTATGTCATTGATCAAGATCAAGACGGGGTTCAATGGTTTATGTGATGTGAAGCATGAACTTTATCGTCCATTTTACAATGCTAAAGCCTTTCTGAACAAGCCATTGACACCCTATGGACAGGATGCAGAGGCTCACAATGTTGCAGAAAATATTGAGGCTCATGGTGGTGATGATGAAAATGCAAATGTTGGCAACATGGGCTATGTTAATGTTGATGAGGGTGCTTATGCTATGCCTCCTCCTCCTCCTCCTCCTCCAGTTCCTCCCATGCAGCCATAGTGGGAGCCTCCTGCTGGATATTTTGATTCCTATTTTGCTAATATTCAACAGTCCATGAACTCTCAGTTTCAGCAAATGCAAATCGGGTTTCAATCTCACTTTGAGGCATATGGACAACAGATGAGTGATACTTTTCAGACTATGCAGCAGAATTTTCAGCATCAGATTGATACTAGTCTAGATACCTTTGGTCATCATGTCTATAACACTATGCATGACCCCATGATGCAGTGGTTGGGTGATATGCAGACTGATCTTCAGAATGACCTCAGTGCCCTCAATGATAGATTCTCTCAGATGTCCACCTCGGAAGCAGGTATCGGCGGCTACATGATCGGCAGACTCAGCTTCAGCACGATGTCCATGCCCTGAACACTGCTTTTGGAGACTTTAGAGATCATTTTTATCATTACTATCCAGCTCCAGCTCCTCCACCACAGTTCTGTCCCCCTCCGCCATTCTATCCTCCTTCGCCGCCGCCTCAGGATGACTAGGCCCTTTTAGTATTTGATGCCAAAGGAGGAGAGAGATTTGGAGGAGTGTGTGATCTTTAGGGGGAGCTCACTTTGCTTGTATGAATTTGGAACTCTCTTGCATTGCATCTACACGTTTAATTTCGGTTTTGCATGAACTTCGATTGGCTTGTAATAATTTTGTGAGACTTACGTTTTGGTGTGGGATGAGATTGAGAACTAGAACTTGTGGTTATCTTGTAATGTTCTCTAACCGTGATCTTATTTTGTTTATCTTATGACTTGTTCTAGTTCTCGTAGTAGTTTTTGAAGCTAACCCTTACTTAATCTTTTTGGATATATATATGCGGTTGTTGCCTTGATCTCTATTGTGTAGGGAAACTCCGTCAAAATTTATTATGTTTATGCATATGTGTAAAAATCAAATGAAAATTACATGCACATATGTAGGGGGAGTTCTCTCTATATTCTTGTTTTGGAGACATTTGAGGACCATGTGTGGTTCAAGGACCGGTGGATGGTCGCTTCCTTGTGTGATGAGTGATTGACAACGTTGTGTGGACCGATTCTTGGCTAAGTATTGCAGGTGCGAGGTTGTGGCTTGACTCGTGTTGGTGCGAGGTGAAGAACAAGCGCGAAAGGTCATTCCGGTGAGGCCTCCGGGGTGTGGAGAAGACAAGTAGGCTTCGTTCGAGGGACTCGGTGGCCGGCGGGGGTCAAGTGCGGGCCGCATGGTGGCATGAACAAGCAAGATGAAGTCGTGGACGGTTTCTTGGTTGAGCCTCAAAACCAAGGTCGAGCCGGGACTACGTGGGAGCCAAGTCATGAGTGGAGAATGGCGGAGGCTACACCGAGTTCGCGGGGTTTCCGGTGGTTCACCAGAAAACCACTGGGTTCCTTGGTTGATCCACAAAGCCAAGACCGGAGAACCGAAGATGGAGCTGCTGCGAAGCCGCGGACCGGTCGACCGATGGGTCGGCCGGTCGGCCCGGGTGGGGACCGGTCCGACCGGTGAGGAGCACCGGTCGACCGGTGTGCGGCGACGACGCGGTCCGGAATCTTCGAAGCGGAGGACACGCGTCGGGATCGCATGGCTTGCGTCGAGGCTACGCGGGGTGCGGTCGCGGGCATCCGTCCGATGGTGAAGACATCAAGAATTCCAAATCCGCCCTTGAGGGGCTTGTATCCCTAGTTAGTAGAGAAGGGCATTTTAGACATTCGGTTGCCTCCATATAACCCAAGAGGTGAGAGGATGGCAGCCAACTCTTGGAACCCTAGCTCATTAGTTTTCCTATTTTCCACCTATTTTCCTTAGGTTTTCCTTAGGACTAGCAAGAGAGCTTCACGGAGAGATCTTGTAGAGAGGGATGGATGATCGGGCGTCTTGCTAGACCTTGTACGAACCTTTGTTTCATGTATAGATGATTCGGCGTGGTTCTTCAAGGTTTGGATGTGTTTTCCCCGGTTGTTCTTGGTGGTGATTTTCGGAGCCCTCTCTCGGTGATTTCTTTGGGTTGTTTTCGGGGCCTTTCTCTTGGGGATTTGATGGGGGAAATTTGTGGGAACCCTTCGTGGTTCTTTGGGCTGTGATTCCCCTCCCAAATCCGTGAGTAAAGGTGCTCGATTTTGGGGTTTCTTGAGTTCTTGGGTTGGAAGTGCTCTCGGCGGGATTTCTTCGATTCCTCCTTTTTGGACGAGTTTTGGTGGGATTAAACTTGGCTATGAACTCCTCATGAGGTGTTCATGATATCCCCAAAGTCTTGTTCAAGTCCGTGGAGCGATTCGGGAGATCGAGATTTGGATTTGGGGGAGTTGACCGCGGGTCTTGTTCATCCCGAGCCGCCGAGCTACACCGGTCGGCCGGTGCTCTTGACCGGTCCGACCGGTGCGAGCCCTTGTGGGTTTTTGCTCGGGTGAACGTCTTGGTGTGTTCCTCGTTGTCCCGTGTTGCTTCTTGTTTCGAGTTTGGGTCCGTTTGGTGGTCGGTTGGCTTTGTTTGGTGTCTTGGGGGCTTTCGGTGCCGCCATCGGTCCGGCCGGTGTGTCTCCCGGTCCGGCCGGTGTAGAGCCACTTAGTGGAAGTTGCTCGGTTTCACTCGTAGGGACCGGTCGGCCGGTGGTGCTCACCGGTCCGACCGGTGTGGGTCTCGTAGACTCGAGGTTTGGTTTTTCCGCTGCGTTTCTCGGGTCGGAAGGTTGCGTGTTGGTTCCTAGGTCCGGTGGCACTCCGGTGGCTACGTGGGCTTGACCAACCTTGGTAGTGAGTCGGAGACGTGTGTTGGAAGCCGCGTTCGTCTTGTTGGAGTTTTCATCTCCTTCGAGAAGAATTTTTATCGGCTCCCATTCACTCCCCCCCCCCCTCTGCGGTTCGCCGTATCGGTCCTTCAAGTGGTATCGAGCCGGTTCGGGTCTTTGTTGACTCTAACCGGTCTAAGATCCAAGGATGGCGTACCGAGAACGGGGTTCGGGTCCTCCACACTTCGATGGCAAGAACTACCGGATGTGGAGCAAGCGGATGGGTGCGTTCCTCCGCGCAAAGGGTCACTGCTTTGGGATGTCACGGTGGACACAGGGCTATGTCCACCGATGGATTTCCTTGCTCCGGGGTCGAGGGACGGATTCGACGCCAACAATAAGGCGGTCGACTACTTGTTTCGTGCTTTGTGTCGGCCCCCGAGTTCGATCGGGTGCACACCGAGCACTTGGCTTGTAGGATTTGGGCGGTGTTGAAGGAGGCTCATGTTGGGAACGCCCAGGTTCAGGCACGGCTGTATGCGACCTACCGGAGAGAGTACGAGAACTTCACTCATCTCCCCGGTGAGTCCATCGATGCCTTGTTTCAGAGGTTCACGGTGGTGGTGAACAACATGAGGGCCAATGTGGACGTGCTCCCGTACGATGATCATGATAGAGCGGTCAAGCTCTTACACTCTTTGGATCGTACGATATGGGGCGGGAAGTTCGAGGCCATAGTCGAGTCGGAGAGGTATGATACTCTGACGGTGAACGAGCTGTTCTCGAAGCTCAAGTCGGCTGAGGTGGATAGGGGCATGACTGCCAAGCTCGAGGGACCGACTGGTTCCCATAGTCTTGCCCTCGTTGGTGGTTCCAAAGGAAAGACTAACTCTAACCCATCCACCAGGATGTTCTCGTTTTCCTCTTTGATGTCTATGCCAGATGAGGAGTTTGATGACCTTGGAGAGGACGAGCCGGCGCCGTTGACGAGGCGGTTCGAGAGGCCGCACGAGAACCGCGTGAACATGAGGAGGAACACGAGGACTTGCTTCCGTGCGGCAAGCGGGACACTTCGTCGTCGACCGCCGGGAGAAGGCCGAGAACAAGGATAGCTACAAGCACAAGCCGAGGATGAACGATGGCAAGTACCGTTCGAGGCGCGACCACAAGAGCAAGCACAAGAACAAGTACAAGGACGAGCGACGATCGAGGAAGAAGGAGGGCCGAGGCAAGGCTCGAGCGATGGTTGGAGCGAGCGACGTCGACTCCAGTTCCGCGTACTCCACCTCGAGCTCGAGCGGCGGTGAAGACGAGGGAGATCGCCGCAAGAACAAGAAGTCGTCCAAGAACCCGAGCAGCCGAGGCCCGCTTCGCGAGAGATGGCTTCGCACCATGGCGCCGAGCTCCGGCGGCAAGAAGAGCACACGGAGCGACTCGGACTGCGAGTCCGACGACGAGGTGCGTGATGAACTTCCCTTCTTGCGCCGGGAGAATGAGAGGCTTTGCTCTTTGCTTGATAACCGTGATGACATGCTTAGAGAGGCCAAGAAAATGAGGAAAGAGCTTAGGGCTTCACTCGAGGATGCTAGGACTAGAGTGGCCGAGCTAGAGACACGAGGTGCTTGATAGCAAGCTTGAGATTGATTCACTTAAGGCTAGCCCCGTTGTTTCGATGAGAATGATTGTGCCGATTGCTCTATATTCCTTGCCGATCTTGCTTTGTTCAAGGAGAAGCATGCCTCCAAGTGTGAGGAACTAGATGTGCTTAGGGTTGAAGTGGCCGAGCTTAAGTCTAGACTCGCTTTGCTAGGTGCTTGCACTTCTTGCCTGTTTTGCATGCTAAGATTGATGAGATGCATGCTTACACTAGTTCGCTCGAGGCTAAATTGAAGGAACCCATGCCTACATCTTGCTCTACCCGTGAAATGCATGCATTGAAAAATTTGGAGCTTGCACATTATGTTGATCGTTTGCGGGATGAGAATGATGATTTGAGGAAGTTGATGGGTTGGTTGTCCAGGTCACGAGCCTCGGTTGAGGATGATGATCGAGGCCTTTAAGAGGCAAGATGGTGAGGGGCTTGGAGCAAACAAGGTTGGTGAGGGAAGTGGAGAGAATATTCCCGAGCCACCAAAAACCCACCACAAAAATGATTTCCCCCAAAACCTAACCATCTAAGGAACCGACTAGACACAACCCCGGCTCCACCCGTGTTTCCTACACCCACAAATGACCTACAAAAGCCTATCAAGTTTGTGAGCACTTCGGGGAAAGTGTTCTTTGGGAAGGAGAGTGAGAAGGCTAGTGGTGAGAAACCGGTGGAGGATTTGAGTGGAGAGAAACCAAGTGAGCGACCACATCCCAAGCCAAAGCCTAAGCTTGTGAGGTTCCATTGTGGCTATTGTGGGAGAGATGGCCATAAGGAGGAGTTTTGCTTCAAGAGGAAGCGAGAGGAGAGAATGGAGAAGGAGTGGGCTAACAAGGACAAGTACCACCCTTCCGATGGTGTACTTGAGCCTCGTATGCGGATGCCCGGGGGCAAGGCAATTGTGAGGACGGTTCGGGCTTGGGGAGAGAAGAAGGTCGGCGGGGTGGTCGCTGCGCTGAGTCACACCGGTCGGACGGTGTGGGGCACCGGTCGACCGGTGCGAGGTGCTTGGACAGACGGCTGTTCGGGTTTCGAGCTCGTACGAGTGCGAGGGTTGTTTCGGTGGTCGTGGTTCGGTGGTTGGGCCGGAAAGGGTGCGGGTGGTCGGTTGCTAGGCGTTCTCCTCCTCGTGCTCAATACGGGGATTGGAGGAATCGTGGCGTTGAGTTGGAGAGGAAGGACGCTCCACGGGCCTTCTTGCGTGGTTTTGGTCCTCCTCCGGGCGAGAGAGGGGTGGTTCCCTCGGGGTGGTTACCGTGGTGGTGTTCGTGGAGGTAGTTTTGGTAGGAGAGATGCTTTGGTTGGTGCTAACCCCACTTTCGAGCAAATGGCTCGGCCTCGGTTTTCCTCTTTTGGTACTAACCCCAGTGCTGAGTCGTTTGTTCGCTCACGTGCCTATTTTTGAATTTCAGGTGGGAGACTTGAAGAACATTTGGTTGATTGACTCCGGTTGCTCGAGGCATATGACCGGGAGACGGGGGTGGTTCTCAAGTCTCGTCCGTGGTGACGAAGAGGTACATCACCTTTGGGGACAATGGGCGTGGGCGTGTGCTTTCGAAGGTGAGATAAAAGTGAGTGACAAGATCACTGCGAGGCGTGTTGCTCTTGTTCAATCGCCGGGGTACAATTTGCTTCTCGTGTCCCGGTTGTTGGATGAGGGCTTTGAGGTGTTGTTTCGGCCTGGTGGTTCTCGGATTGTGGACTCTCGAGGGGACCTTGTCCGTATGGTCGTTCCCGAGGGTCGGGTGTTTCGTGCTGATTTTTCTCGGTCTTCGGGTGTGGAGCGTTGTTTCTTGGTCGGTTCTTCGAGTGAGTTGTGGAAGTGGCATAGGAAGTTGGGTCACTTGAGCTTTGACCTTTTGTCTCGCTTGAGTAAACTCAATTTGGTCCGAGGATTGCCACGGTTGAGGCTTGAGAAAGAGTTGGTTTGTGCTCCGTGTAGGCATGCCAAGATGGTGGCCTCTTCTCACCCGCCTCTCACCGATGTGATGACCGAGCGTCCATGCGAGTCGCTCCATATGGACCTTGTTGGCCCGGCTCGTGTGCGATCCGCGGGTGGGAAGTGGTATGTCCTTATTGTGGTGGACGACTATTCTCGGTATGCGTGGGTGTTCTTTCTCGAGGATAAGGGGGAGACGTTTGGTTTTGTTCGAGATCTTGTCTTGAGGTTGAGGAACGAGAGGCACGGAGATGCCATACGAGCTATCCGCAGAGTGATAATGGCTCGGAATTCGGGAACTCTCGTTTTGAAACCTTTTGTCATGACTTGGGTCTTGAGCACCGTTTTCGAGTCCGTATACGCCTCCCCGAATGGTGTTGTGGAAAGGAAGAACGGGACCTTGTGCGAGATGGCTCGGACGATGCTTGATGAGCATAGGACTCCGAGGAGGTATTGGGGCGAGGCGGTGAATATCGCGTGCTATGTGTCGAACGGGATATACCTCGAGTGCACAAAAAGAAGACATGCTATGAGTTGATGCATGGTCACACACCCAAGGTGAGTCACTTCCATGTCTTTTGTTGCAAGTGTTTCATTCGAAGAAAGGCGGGAAGTTGGATAAGTTTGAGGCTAGGTCCGTCGATGGCATTTTCTTTGGTTATGCATCTCATTCTAGAGCATATCGTGTGCTCAATCTTGAAACTAACCAAATCGTGGAGACTTGTGAGGTAACCTTCGACGAGACAGAGCCACGTAGTCGGCCTTGTCTTTGAGTGTGCGGGTGATGATGAGCTTGGCGAGGAGATCTTTCGGGGAGGAGGAGCATGAACATGGTGATGATGAGGATGGCGGTGCGGTGCCCCCGGCTGAACATGTACCCACTACTTCGACTACGATGATGGACGGACCCTCTGCTACACCTACGACGACAAACCAAGAACGAGGAGAAGCTGATGTTGAGGGGGAGGTAGCTTCGAGGCGAGAACCTCCCCGGCGAGTTCAAGTGGATCACCCAGCTTCGAGGATCATCGGCGACATGAATGAACGCACTACACGGTCGAGGGTTCGAAACAATTCCCACTTTGCTCATGCTGCGTTTGTTGCTTCTTTTGAGCCCAAAGACATTGGACACGCACTATCTGATCACAATTGGGTTAATTCGATGCATGAGGAGTTGGAGAACTTTGAGAGGAATCGAGTGTGGGAGTTGGTTGACCCTCCCCCGGGGTGTAAGCCGATTGGTACCAAGTGGGTGTGGAAAAACAAAGAGGGAGAGAAGGGTGAGGTTGTGAGGAACAAGTCGAGACTTGTTGCCCGGGGTTCGGTCGAAGGAGGGGATCGACTACGAGGAGACCTTTGCTCCCGTAGCCCGTTTGGAGGCGATTAGGATCCTTCTAGCCTTTTCTCGTGGCTAAAGGGTTCAAGTTGCACCAAATGGATGTGAAGAGTGCTTTTACGAATGGTGTCTTTGGAGGAAGAAGTGTATGTGAGGCGACCTCGGGGTTTGAGAGCGAGAAGTACCCCCACGGGTGTACAAGTTGAGGAAGGCGTTGTATGGGTTGAAGCGAGCGCCTAGAGCTTGGTATGGCGAGGTTGAGGGGGTTCTTGTTTGAGAGAGGTTTTGAGATGGGGAAGGTCGATCGGACCTTGTTTTTGCCGAGGCGAGGCGAGAGATATCCCGATTGTGCGGGTGTACGTGGATGATATTGTCTTTGGTGGCTCGTCTAACTCTCTTGTTGCGAGGTTTGCGGATGATATGAGTAGGGAGTTTGAGATGAGCATGATGGGTGAGTTGCGGTTCTTCCTTGGGCTACAAATCAAGCAATCAAAGGAAGGAACATTTGTGCACCGGGCTAAGTACACCAAGTACATTGTGAGGAAGTTCAAGATGGAGGACTCCAAGGCTATGACGACGCCGATGAGTACGACTACGGCTCTTGATGCGGACGAGGAAGGTGAACACGTGGATCGAAGGAGTACCGGAGCATGATCGGGTCACTCCTCTACTTGACGGCGACGAGGCCGGACATACGATTCTCGGTGTGTCCGTGCGCTCGTTTTCAAGCGTCTCCGAGGACTTCGCATCGGCAAGCGGTGAAGAGAATTTTCGGTACTTGCGTCACACTCCCGACTTCGGCCTTTGGTACTCCGCGTCCTCTTCTTTGGCGCTTCATGGTTTTTCGGACGCGGATTTTGCGGGTGTCGGTTGGATAGGAAGTCCACTTCGGGACTTGCCGGCTTTTGGGTTCTTCTTTGGTGTCTTGGTCTTCCCGCAAGCGGTCTAGTGTGGCTCAATCCACGACCGAGGCCGAGTATGTTGCCGCCGCTAGTTGTTGCTCTCGGCTCCTTTGGATCACCTACACCATGAGTGACTTTGGTGAGGAGTATACCCATGTCCCACTTCAATGTGATAGCACCGGTGCCATAAGCGTTGCAAAGAACCCGGTGCTCCATTCCAAAACCAAGCACATAGAAGTGAGGTATCATTTTTCGAGAGACAATGTCGAGAAAGGAAAGATAGCTTTGATCCATGTACCCACTCATGACCAACTAGCCGATATTTTCACCAAACCCCTAGATCAAGCAACTTTCACTCGTACGCGGGGGGAACTTGGTGTGTGTTTGATTTCCGAGTTGGGTGTGTGGGAGCTTTCTTTTGCCGGTGGTGTCGAGCCCGTTTTGCCTCCCCTCGAGGAGTCGGTTTGTAGCATATGTATAGCTTTCCTTTGTGCATTTCTTGCATTTGGCATGGCATATGTAACATGATGTATAGGCATCCTTGTATCTTAGATTGCATGCATTTTGTATCATATGCATTGGTTAGGAAAAGCTTCTCTCATATACATTGTTCACCATGGAATGAGATATTTGTCTTTGTGAGCTTGTTTGGTATGCTACGGTTAGTTTGGCTTAGCTCTTGATGATCTTGATGAATAATCCATGGTTGATAGCTATGCTTTTGAAAAATGTCTCATGTATGCTCTCTCATGTGTAAATGCCTTTACATGCTCTTGACATGTCTTTGTGGCCTTGCTATGCTTAATTTGTGGTTGGATGGCTAGTTTATTGATCATATGGGGCCAAAGGCTCATTTTCCATCATGAATGTTTAGCCCTCTAGATTTATCTTGTGGAGGAGCATAAGTTCCTTTTTGTCGCAAAGACATTTCATGTACCATTTACAAATCTGAAAATGAAATGAAAAATGCTTGGAAATGTGCTCCCATGTCATACGTGCTGAATTTAATTTGCTTTGGGTGCTAAACCGTTGCATGATGCCTACCAATGAGAAGTCTCATACATAGAAGTAGGCACATGGCTCGGTGGCTTTGACATGACATGAGGTGCTTGTGGGTGTTTGTGATGGTCTTATGATTAGAATGGCTGTCCTAGCATGAAGTTTGTGTGGCTTTGCCATTTTGATATGCTTTGATCATGTTTAGGACTTTGCTCATGAGAGGCAAGTTTTTCGCAAAATTGCCAAAAACCATTTTAGCTTCGTCCAATGATTGTGAAACTTGGTGATCATGTAGTTGAGATCGATACGAAGCCGTAGAGTATCTAACTTGCTCATTTGGACATGTGTAGCATTCTTTGTTGAATTTTGTCTATTTGAGAAGCTCTAGGTTGAAAGTTTTGCATTTTTGGCTTGATTCGTGCATTGCCAACAAGGGGGAGAAGTTTGAGCTTGAAATGGCTTACGGGCGCATTTAGAAGGTTTTCGAGTGGTTTCGAGCCATTTACGGGCTCTCGTTGTACACCGGTCGACCGGTGAAGAGCACCGGTCCGACCGGTGTGATGACCGGTCGACCGGTGTGAGCTGAGAAGTTGCTGCGGAAGCTGCCTCTGTTTCATATGGTTTCTTGCATGCATTCGTCCGGGGGAGTTGCATTGGTTCGGGGGGAGTTTGCATGTGTGCGGGGGGAGCTCTTTGAGAGTTTTCGAGCTTTGTTTCGGTGGTTTGTGCTCTTTGCTTGAGCTTTGCTTTGTCTCGGATGTGTCGAGCCGTTGCCCTTGCCTAAGGGGTCCGAGACTTGTCTTCTTCAAGTGATCTTGCTCTTTGCCTTTGTTTGGCTTTCGATCGCTTGTTGGAGTTTCTTTTTGTTCGTTTATTTTCTTTTTCTTTTCTCTCTTGTTACTTTCGTGTGGGTGTTGTCAATGCACTCATCAAGGGGGAGATTGAGGACCATGTGTGGTTCAAGGACCGGTGGATGGTCGCTTCCTTGTGTGATGAGTGATTGACAACGTTGTGTGGACCGATTCTTGGCTAAGTATTGCGGGTGCGGGTTGCGGCTTGACTCGTGTTGGTGCGGGTGAAGAACAAGCGCGAAAGGTCGTTGCCGGTGAGGCCTCCGGGGTGTGGAGAAGACAAGTAGGCTTCGTTCGAGGGACTCGGTGGCCGGCGGGGTCAAGTGCGGGCCGCATGGTGGCATGAACAAGCAAGATGAAGTCGTGGACGGTTTCTTGGTTGAGCCTCAAAACCAAGGTCGAGCCGGGACTACGTGGGAGCCAAGTCATGAGTGGAGAATGGCGGAGGCCACACCGAGTTCGCGGGGTTTCGGTGGTTCACCGAAAACCACCGGGTTCCTTGGTTGATCCACAAAGCCAAGACCGGAGAACCGAAGACGGAGGCTGCGCAGCAGCCGCTGCACCGGCCCGACCGATGGGTCCGACCGGTCCGGCCGGGTGGGGACCGGTCCCCGGCCGGTGAGGAGCACCGGCCCGGCCGGTGTGCGACGACGCGGTCCCGAATCTTCGAAGCGGAGGACACGTGTCGGGATCGCATGGCTTGCGTCGAGGCTACGCGAGGTGCGGTCGCCGGCATCCGTCCGATGGTGAAGACATCAAGAATTCCAAATCCGCTCTTGAGGGGCTTGTATCCCTAGTTAGTAGAGAAGGGCATTTTAGACATTCGGTTGCCTCCATATAACCCAAGAGGTGAGAGGATGGCAGCCAACTCTTGGAACCCTAGCTCATTAGTTTTCCTATTTTCCACCTATTTTCCTTAGGTTTTCCTTAGGACTAGCAAGAGAGCTTCACGGAGAGATCTTGTAGAGAGGGATGGATGATCGGGCGGCTTGCTAGACCTTGTACGAACCTTTGTTTCATGTATAGATGATTCGGCGTGGTTCCTCAAGGTTTGGATGTGTTTTCCCGGTTGTTCTTGGTGGTGATTTTCGGAGCCCTCTCTCGGTGATTTCTTTGGGTTGTTTTCGGGGCCTTTCTCTTGGGGATTTGATGGGGGAAATTTGTGGGAACCCTTCGTGGTTCTTTGGGCCGTGATTCCCCTCCCAAATCCGTGAGTAAAGGTGCTCGATTTTGGGGTTTCTTGAGTTCTTGGGTTGGAAGTGCTCTCGGCGGGATTTCTTCGATTCCTCCTTTTTGGACGAGTTTTGGTGGGATTAAATTTGGCTATGAACTCCTCATGAGGTGTTCATGATATCCCCAAAGTCTTGTTCAAGTCCGTGGAGCGATTCGGGAGATCGAGATTTGGATTTGGGGGAGTTGACCGCGGGTCTTGTTCATCCCGAGCTGCCCAGGCTACACCGGTCTGACCGGTGCTCTTGACCGGTCTGACCGGTGCGAGCCCTTGTGGGTTTTTGCTCGGGTGAACGTCTTGGTGTGTTCCTCGTTGTCCCGTGTTGCCTGCTGTTTCGAGTTTGGGTCCGTTTGGTGGTCGGTTGGCTGTTTGGTGTCTTGGGGGCTTTCGGTGCCATCGGTCCGACCGGTGTGTCTCACCGGTCCCGGACCGGTGTAGAGCCACTTAGTGGAAGTTGCTCGGTTTCACTCGTAGGGACCGGTCCGGCCGGTGGTGCTCACCGGTCGACCGGTGTGGGTCTCGTAGACTCGAGGTTTGGTTTTTCCGTTGCGTTTCTCGGGTCGGAAGGTTGCGTGTTGGTTCCTAGGTCCGGTGGCACTCCGGTGGCTACGTGGGCTTGACCAACCTTGGTAGTGAGTCGGAGACGTGTGTTGGAAGCCGCGTTCGTCTTGTTGGAGTTTTCATCTCCTTCGAGAAGAATTTTTATCGGCTCCCATTCACCCCCCCCCCCTCTCTGGTTCGCCGTATCGGTCCTTCAACATTCACTCTATCTGTTTATTGAATTTATTTGAGAAGAGTAAGTGATTCCAAAACACAAAACCTTTCTTATATCACTCCTTTAAATGGTTGTCATCAATTACCAAAAAGGGGGAGATTGAAGACATCTAGGCCCCTAATTCATGTTTTGGTAATTAATGACAATCATTATGGACTAATAATTTTATTTGAGTTATAAGAATAGGTTAGTCTGGTGAAATGATGAGATCATGTGGTACACATGGGAAGGTCTTGGATGACTTGTGTTGGAAAGAGCTCAAGGCAAAGGTAAAAGATAGGGTTTTATTTTTACCGGTCATAAGGTGATTAGAGGATGTTAAATGACCGGGTTAATAGGATAGATAGTCGTACTATCAAGAGGGATCAATTTCATTGGCTTGACTTTCCATAGTGCCACTTGGATCAAAAAATTTGCACGCATTGCATTTAGATGAGTGGCGGTTTCTCTCGGTAAAAGTGTTTCATTGAAGATCATAAGAAAAACAAGTTTTCGGGTATACGGCGGACGGTCCGGGCCCTTGGGGCCGACGGTCCGTGGGTTGTTGTTTTTTATTTAATACCACGAGTTTTTGGCAAAAGTTTTCGAGAAAATACGCTTCGGGCGGACGGTCCGCGGGGGACCGGGCGGACGGTCCACGAGGTGCCGCGGACGGTCCGTTATTCGTTACGAGAATGGGGTCTTGCTCGGTGGACGGGGCGGACGGTCCGCGGCCCGCCCGCGGAAGGTCCGTGTGGCCCGGGCGAACGGTCCGCGTGGCTCGGCGGACGGTCCGCCCGCCCAACGGGCGGTCCCCCCGTCGTTGACTTCGCGTTTTTACCGTTGGAATTCAAACGCGGACGGTCCGCGAGGGCATCGCGGACGGTCCGCGAGGCAAGCGTTTTGTCCCTAACGGCTAGTAACGGGGAAGGGGGAGTATTTATACTCCAAGCCGGGGTTGGAGAGCCTCTCTTGGCACTTTGAAAGGTCCATACTCCCTTGTAGAGTTGTCCCTCTCCTCTCTCACTCACTTGGCTTAGTGATTGTATTCTTTGTGAGATTGAGAGCTTCTAGTGCATTGCATCAAGGTTTTGATCTTTGTGGCACTAGGGAATCATCAAGCAAGTGGTTGATTTGTTACTCTTGGAAGTTGCCGCTTCCTAGACGGCTTGGTGGTGAAAGAATCCGTTGAAGCTCGCAAGAAGATTGTGCGTGGCTCCGGATTTCGTGTTGTGAGAGGTATTGTGCTCACCTCACCGGAGCGGTAAAGAGCAACTCTAGTGGAATCGAGGTGTGGAGTGGTTCTTTGGTTCTAACCGGCTCAAGATCAAGTGGTGTCTTGATAGAGGAGCGGTTGAACATTGAATCCACCTCAACGTGGATTAGGGGTGACCAGCAAGTCATCGATACCACGGAATAAAATTCGTCTCTCGTGTTCGGTTATTTCTTTCCTCATTTTCCTTTCGGATACTTTACTTTGAGCATTCTATTTCTAGATATTGTTGTTTATCTTGTCACCCTAGCCCACAAAACCACTAACATAGGAATGGAGTAGGTTGAGATTTAATTTTCCTTGTGGTTCTAATTAAATTTCTTTAGTGTTGTGGTTTTAGTTTTTAAACCGACTATTCACCCCCCTCTAGTCGATATCATCCTACACCACCCCCTCTGTGCACGTGGATTCACCAAATCCCTCCTTGGATTGGTTCTCCCGTGTGTTGAACCCACTTATTGCCAAACGAAGCCTTAGTTTACTGCGGAAAAATCTGAAAAAGAAACGATCGAGGAAAAAAAGGCCGCGGGAATAAGTACGCGCTCACATGTCCGGCCCAGGCCCATTTTGCTCTTCCACCCCGACCCATCCCGCCGCCACGGCGACGTTGCGCCGCCATGTTCCCCTCCCGCGTCCGCCTCCTCCGCGGCGTCCAACCCGCCAACCACGGCATCCTCCCCCGCGGCTTGACACCCCATGCCTCCTCCTCTCCCTGGCGCGGCGGCGCCGCGCATCGTTCCTACCAGCACCACCACCAGCAGCAGGTGGTGGAGGACGAGTGGGAGGAGTCCAAGGCGGTGAAGGTGACGGTGTGGTGGGACTTCCAGCGGTGCCGCCTCCCGTCCCGCGCCGACCCGCGCTGCCTCGTCCCGCGCCTCACGGCGGCGCTGCGGCGCGCCGGCGTCCGCGGGCCCGTCGACGTCACCGCCTTCGGCGACGTCACCCGCATCCCGACCGACGACCGGGAGGCGCTCGCCGACACCGGCGTCTCCCTGTCGCACGTCCCTTACAGTTGCGTGCCCTCTGCCCCCTCCTGCCACTGCCATTTCTCTGGTTGCAAGTTTGGAGACAGACTCGAAATTTCGTTTGAATGGGAAATGGTTACTCCATTGGTTGCTTTTGCTTCTGATTGATTAGATTATGTGTGTCTAGTTATTAGGAGTTTAGGACTGCAATGAGTTTACAACATCTGTCAGATACCGTCTTGGAATCATGACTTCTTGAGCATACGTACCGGTTCTAATGTATTGGTATCTAGTAGATATTTGGTACAATTTATCTGTGCAGAGGGTGATTGGTTAAGGTTAGTATTCAGGCTACTCTTAAACCTGCTGTCAAAAACATGTAACCTTCTAGGAATGTGGGTTGATCTTCAATTCTGCTTCTCTCTAAGGACGTGAATTATCAAATATTAGGACACCCTGTTTCTGTTTGATGATTTCAGTTATACGGTGTTGCTATTCCATCTAATCGTACTAACAATACATTTTTGTTTTCTAGGTGGGAAGGATAGTGTCTACCAATCACTGGTGCCTGATCTTGTCTCTTGGATTGCTCAGAACCCTCCGCCAGCCCATTTCCTCCTATTATCAGGGGATGAAGACTTTGCACAAGTTTTGCATCGTCTTCGGATGAGCAATTATAATGTATTGCTTTCTTCCCCAAATGATGGATCCAAGATGATGCGCAGTGCAGCAACACTTATGTGGCCATGGGAGCCTCTAGTTAACGGGGTGGATCTCGTACCCAAATATGTGAATCAACCACCTGATGGTTTATCTTCTTGGTATGGTCAGTACAAGGGACGTAGTGATGACCTTCTAAAACCAAAGAAGTCCATGGCTTTACAACAGAATACCAAGGAACCTAAAGTTCCCAAATCTGTTATTATTGGGATTAAGCGAGTGCTGCAGTTTTACCCTGAAGGTGTCAGTGTTTCTGATCTTCAAGTGGAGCTTAAAAGGATCAATGTGTTTATTGATGAAGGATTCTTTGGCTTCAAAAGGTTCTCTGTCCTTCTCAAAGCCATGCCTGATGTTGTGAAACTTGTAGACCCTCTACCAGGTGATACCCAGCCTGCTGTGGTTGAGGTTTTCAAGAGTTCAGTGGAGTTCTCTGAACAAAGTAGTTTCAACAGAATGGATTCTGCTCAAAGTAGCATTGAAGGAAAACACCACAATCAAAGTGAAAGTGAGGAGTTGTCATCTTTGGATGACCAGCCTTCTTCATCAGGATTACCATCTTGCACGGAAAAGAAAACTCTGGAAACTGAAGCCCTATTGCCCCCATTAGAACAATTATCTAGAGGCCAGAGGAAAGCTCCTGGATCAACTCAACAAGCAGAGAGACCTTCAAAGCATGTGGAAGCTGATGTTACTCTGGCTGGGGATGCCCCATCACCACCATCTGATGCACCATCTATAAATCAAAGGAATGCAGCAGTTGTTGATCTCGTTAAGGAAACAGAACAACCAGTGAACCATGTGGAAGCTGATAAGGTGGATGCTGCTGGCACTGCTACCTCGTCAGGAGAGCAAGGTAGCATAAGCAATAAAAGGGGACTATTTGAACGCATATCATCCCTATGGACTGGCCAAAGCGCTTAGGTTTGGTGGCATCTTGTCTAAAGCATTCGATGATTCAGGGTGTAGCAAACACAGGATGGTTTATCAGAATATGATTAGTATGAGGAACCACCGCATATGTGGAAGGGATTCTATTCATTATTTAGTGTACGGTAAACCTTTGTTTTATGAGCACAGAGCACACCTTTGTTTTATGAGCACAGAGCACAAATGCTAATGCTGATATGCTTTTTATCGGAACAGAAATTTTGTTGATGCCTGAAAATGAATGTGATTATGTGAATCCAATTGAAGCTAAATGTACCATTTATAGTTTTGTACATAGATGTTAGTGATGAGAACAGTTTGGAGACGCAGTTTTTCAAGGCCATTTGAAAACGAGAGAGAAAAAAGATTTGTACATAGATGTTAGTGTTGAGAACAGTTTGGAGACGCAGTTTTTTCAAGACCATTTGAAAAGGAGAGAGAGAAAAAAGATTCCATTGCCGGGATTTGAACCCGGGTCGCCTGGGTGAAAGCCAGGTATCCTAACCGGGCTGGACGACAATGGATGTGGTATTCTGTGAACTTGTTTTGTAGTACTTCTATCCATATAGCATCGACAAGAAAAATATTAGAAAAACTCCTACAGTGTTCTCCCTTCTCTGCTGTGCCCTCAAAAAATCTGTCAGCAGCTCAACTGTCTGCCCTCGAGAAGACAGCGGTATTTCTCAGGTGAGAATTATATGAAATATATTAACGAGCAGAATTACATGCATCTTGAATCAGTAACTGACACTCGAGCTTGATACTCCTCATTGAACTAACTATTTTCATTCCACAATGCAGTCACCTGTTGAGCAAGGTCCTAATTTGTACAGAAACCAAGTCAATTTTTACTGGTCCAATAATATCCAAGCTGAGCTACATCAATATATCATTTAGCCCTCGAAACTAATAACAACATAGGTGTAGGAATATTGGCCACCAGGTGTCTGACATCTTCTGCCTGCACCACCCTTAGTAAATTGTAAAACTAAAGTGCATAGGCCTACTAGATGAAGATTGGAAGGAACATAAAGTGCATTGTTGAGATCACTTTTGATGTACCAGCAAACCCTTGATTCAAACGCATCATCTTCCTTTGAATAGCTTCAAGCTTCAGCTTTATGCTCTAGATTTGTAATAAGATATTATTCCCTGTAAACTCAGAACATGCCAGGCTACATTCTTAGCTTTTGCTTTCCTCCCTCATACTGGAACAGTAAAAAATCACCTCATTCTTGCTTCGCCACAGAAGGAATCTGTGCCCAGCTGAACTGGTTCCTGCAGTATGAACACTATTTCCCTTCCAGTTCAGTTCCAGAGTCTTGACTTCACCAAGTCCAGGTGTTGAACTCATCCATCCTTAGCGGAAACGAACTTGAACTTGGCTTTCCACCTCCACCATATGCCTACATTTATATTATGTGGCAATACATGAACAATCAAACACAGCTATAAGGCCATGCAGTATTGAAGAATATAATAGAACGGCGGCATACCTTTGCAATCTCTGCTGTATTAATTGTATTGTCAGCAGTCCTCAAGCAAATCTTTAGGATACCTCGTTGCATGAAGACCACTGCTCCTATAGGCCTGTGATGAAAAAACATTCTTGAAAAAATAACCTGAGGAACATAAAATAGGCATAATATACATGTCCGTCAAACCTCAATAAAGTTTATACCTTAATCCAGCAGCGGCACTCCTCCGGCTCAGCTCCAAACCGATTTCATGACTCAATTTTGAGTGTCCATCTGCTCTGATTGCCTTGTAGTAAAAATAAATAAAGCATTTACTATAGAAAATGAGATATTTTTAGAGCTCATTATATAATATTCCCCCCTAAAAAATAGTATAACAGATAGGCAGGCTCTAGAGCTCATACTCAAGCATCCAACCAAGTTCAAGAACAGTCAGGGACACAACAATCCAAGAACAGATGTGGTTAATGATAAACATAAAACCACTCCATCAATTTGCATCAAGAGTCCAATTTTTTTTAAAAAAGGATTGAGCAAGCATGAGCAGCTACAGAAGAAAATTTTATATTGTTCTGTTCAAATGTGGAAGAAGGGATCAATCAATTAAAGATGAGAACCATAGGCTCAGGCACAAGCATTCGAATATGAACAATACATGCCTATCTCCACTAGCTAGTAGCATAGGACCATTAAAACAAGAGAAGCCATAGAGGCAGAACTACTTGCCTTTGCTAAAGCAATAGAGTTAGAATGCTTCAGCAAACAAAAGAGCTGTACTGCAAACATTCTGCAGCATTAAGCTATCAAAGAGGCCGGATTTGTATTAATGGCTGTGTAATGTCCCTGGACATAGAGGCCAGATTTGTAATCCTTTTTCTAAAAAAAATTAAGCTATCAAAGATAGACAAACTTACAAACACAAATGATAAATCAGTATAAATGTAATAGCATGTTGTTTTCATACCAGGCATTCACCATACAGCCCTCTTCCAAGTTGAATCTTGAAAGGCTTCTGTATGAACTCCTCTGCAGCCTGCAGGCGATCAAGAGCCAACAATTTCTCCCTATCAAGCAGATCGCCAACATCAAGTTGTAGTAGCTGTTTGGGGTACCAATAAATGCAATCATTGACCATGTCATGCTGGAAAGATCAGAATCTTACAAGGGACAAGCATGATGGCAGCAGGTAGGGCTAAACCTGTTCAAAAACATGAGGATTTGTTACACAGTTCAACTTTGCACGCTCTTCCCTAAGTGCTGCCTGAAATTCCTTGGTGTTTGGCAGCTGCCACCATCGCAAATCTGCATCCTCTACATATTCAACAACATTTGAAACTCGCTCCTCATCTTCTTGGTCGAACAAGTTTTTACACATTCGCTGTGTGAAAAAAGAACACTCTCATGTTTCTTCTGATCATACAAGATAATGAACATAAATGATTGTTTTTTCTATACTCACAGAGTCAGATTCTGTTCCTGCTAGCTTCTTGGAGAAATAATCAAATACAGATCGAACACTGCTTTTTGACACATCAATATGAAACTCAACATTGCTTGGGCACTGACCCAACTTGGGGATTCTTGCTAGTGTACTTTGCCGGTGATCAAACGCTATCACACTGCATCAGTTCGCATGTCATGAGACAATACTCCTCTACCATGTTGCTCACTTAAACAGGACTGACAACACGATATTTCTTATAATAGAAACACATCACCAAGATATACACTATAAAAGGGCTGTGTAACCAAATGAGTATATGACAAGTATACTAGGTACATCAGTATGAGCCGTATGTTGACATTTAAAAGTTCAGGTGTAATATCATAACATAGGTATATTGATAACATTCTAATGTGTATCTAAAGCAATTTCTCATTTATAGAAGATCGTAAGATCATAATCAGCTTACTTCATAAACTTCTATCAACAATATAGGAAGTTTGCAAGATAAGAGTAGATATGTTCCTTTCTTTTGATTCTACCATACAAAAGCATCTTCTCTTTTTGAACATTGTCGGCAGTGTTAAAACTTTAACTGATTATCATTATTTACAATCAACTTTTGAACATTGTCGGCAGTAATAATCTAAGTAATTAGCAGTATTCCATCGATTACTCAAATGACTCATCCCTACAAAGAAAAGCATCATCCAGTGACCCATTTCTACTGCAACTCATCATCTTAGCTTCTTTACTCATTCTCTTTGCTTCTTTAGAAACGCACCTGGGGACAAACTGTGATAGCTCGAAAGCGAACTTCTTCGGCCCAATGAAATCCAAGAGATAGCACGTCTGGAATCCCGCATCCTTGAAGTCTTCGGCTCTAATCGGTCCAATTCGTTTCAACAGCACACGCCGCCATGGAAGAAACAGCTGCACACGCTGATTAACACCGCTTGGTGCCGACGGGATGCGAAATGGCGAGGTACGGGTCAGAAGGAACCTGAAGGGCTCGACGGAGGAGAAGGGGAGAACGAGGAGGCGGCGGCGGACGCGCTGGTGGAAGAGGCGGGCCGCGAGCGCGCCGTAGGCGCCGGCGAAGGTGGGGTAGTTGTACAGCGCGAGGCTGGCGGGCCCCGCCTGGTCGTCCGCGTCGGAGGAAAAGGCGGCGGCGGCAGCCTTCAGCGCGAGCGAGTGCGAGCGGATGGCCTCGAGGGCGGCTTCCGAGCGGAAGGCTCGCCGCTGCGCGGGCGCCGGCGGCGAGGGGACGGCGGGGAGCCGCAGTCGGCGGCGGAGCATTTGGTGCTTCTGTTAATCAGTTTGGGCCGCGGTTGCCGCGGTTGGGCCTTTAATGCAAAAACAGGTGGGCCCAGAATGGCATGTAGGTGGGGTCAATACAATTTTTTATATATATTTAATTTGTCATGATTTTCGAAAAATAATAGGTTGAATCAAAATTTTCCACAAATGTACATCGACGCCGTAGCCCGGTCCAGCTCTTGTCGCCGTATGGCACGGCGTTAAGTCCCCCCCCGCCGTGGGCTATGGCGGCGGGGAGTCAATTTCTCGCGTCTCGCGTTATTAGCACGGTGTCAAGAACCCGCCGCCAAGCGGCACGGCGGCGAGCCCTTAACGCCGTGCCACACGGCGACAAAGGAATTTTTTTTTAGTTTTTGTTTTTTTAGTTTAAAACGACCAAATATCAAATGCAAGCATAATCAGAAGGGAGTATCGTAATCATTGACGAAAGAATAGTCACAAGCGAATATACATAACCACAAAGGGAATAGTTTATACAAAACAATAGTACTAGATCTAAATGCGTCGGCCCCTCTTCCCCCTAACAGCTCTAGCGTCAGCCCAGGTGTGGTCCCGGTCGTACGTCCGCGGGTCAGGTGGCCTGACGACCCGTGGTGCTAGGCGGGTCGGGGAGACGGTGTCGCCATGGCCTCTGCGCGACGAGCTGCGGCATGCGGTGTCGCGGCGCCGGCCGGTGTCGCTCTGCCGCCCGCCGGTGGACGCTCCGACGCCCGCCGATGTCGCTCCTCCGCCCACCGGTGACGCTCCAACACCCTTCGGTGTCGCTCCGCCGCCCGCCGGTGGACGCTCCGACACCCGCCGGTGTCGCTCCGCCGCCGTGGTCGCTCCGCCGGTCCCCAACCGTGACGGCCGAGTCAAAACCGGTGGTGGGCTGTGTGAACCGTGATGCGGCTAGCTCGTCGGCTCGCTCGCGGGGTGGCCTCCATGGTCGCCGAACGTCGTCCACCCGAAACTCATCCCGGCCGGCCCGGTCCTCGGTGTCCATGTCGAAACCACCGGGCCGAGCACGGAACCGGAACGGAGGCGGAGTGGACGATGAAGGAATATCCGTCGCCGGAAGCCGAAGCGGCGACGGCGGCGGCGGCGCTGTCGAGGCCGAGTGTCGGAATAGGCGGTGGTCGCCCGTACGATTATAATATAGTATAATCACAAACCCAAAACAATCACGTCCATGAGTTGAAAATGAAGGTCTGCGAAAGTACCTACACCGGGTGGAGCAAACGGCCGCCGCACGTAGGCCGGCGGGCCCCGCGCCGTGGGTGGTGTTGTACCCTCGGAGCCGAGAACCCGCCGGTGAAGGAAGCGGGCGTCGCGTCGCGAAGTTGCTTCGTGGAGGTGGAGCTCGAGGACGACGCCGAGTGGCGCGGAAGGAGAGGAATCTCTACGGCCTCGGCATAGTTCACGACGGCGGAATACATCATGGTCACGGCGAGAATCCTCTCGTACGTGCTTTGCGGTGCCCCCGAGGCGTCCGGGCGTGGCACCGCCCGATCGCGCCGATGCGAGCCGCACGAACTCGGCCCGGCGCGTCGTGCTGTGCACAAAATTAGAAACACATGTTTTAATGAAAAGTCATATGAATGAATGTATTACGTTTCCGGCATCGTAGCTTACCGCCGTGTCGGCGGTGCGGTCTCGGCGCACGGGTACGTCGCGTCCGGCGGTACCTGTCGTGGTTCGGGACGGGTGGCGGTGGCGCGGTAGCGAGCACGTAGGTCACTCTCGTCGCGTCCTCGGTAGGTACCACCGAAGGTACGCTACCCGGGCGGCGGCGTTGTGAAGGCGGTGCTCGGTGACGACGTTCGCTCGTGCGCCGTGGGCGCCCACTCGCCACGTACGACGGCGGCCGTCGAAGAACGACGTCGGCGCGGCCACACCCTTACGCGACCACCTAGCATAGAACATGAAACATAAAATTATTGGCAACCGAATATTCATAACGGAAAATACTTAGAAGCTGTCAAATGGTAGCTCACCCGTGCGCGTTAGGCGACGGATGTGGCGCGGCGAGTACTGGAGCGCACGGAAGAGGCCGAGCGCCTCTCGACGTAGACGTCGAAGACCGGTCGTCGCCGCGTCAACCGGAGGGGCCGGTCTCGGGAGCAAAGTGACGAGAGCCCCTGTGGTGCGCGGGCAGCGACGATGGCAGGAGTGTACGGCATCCACCGGACCTGGGCATCGACCATCCGGTCGATCTGACCAACGAAGTCCTTGTAGGCCTTCTTCGGCTACTCCCCAGCCCAAACGTGCTGCAAAAAAAGAGAAAAGTTAAGTGAATTGAACTACAGAAGTCATAATGCGAAGAATCACGTAAAGGGAGGTCATTACCTTCCGGAGACACCACAGGGAACCCATGGTGGGGAGGTCCGCTGGGTCGGTGCCGTCGGTCGCCGCCTCGTACTCCGAGAGGTCCGTTCTGGGCCGACCGATGTCAAACCGCTCGTGGATCCACATCCGGAGCGAGGAGAGGGCACCCGGGAGGATCGCCTCCCTACTCGTCGGCCTCATCACTGCCGAACACAACCCCCGTAGGTAGGCGCCGAACGGCGATGCTCCGACCGATGCGGGGCATGCGCTCGAGGGGTGCGTCGGCGATCCTCTGAGCCCAGGGGATCATGCACCGCGACACGAAGTCTCCCGCCGACTCGCAAAACAAAGCACCCACCCGAACGGCCCGGAGCGGTGTAGACCTCCGAAACCCGTCCGACGTCCGGTCATCGACATCGTCCGCCATGTAGTCGACCGCAAACACACAAAGGTCCGTCATCACATTCGTTCAAATGCATAGAAACATTGAAAATAAGAGCTAGAATCACTTACGCCGAACCGCCGGATCCAAGTCCGGGTGGGCCCCGTGGGTGTCGACGAAGGGCGGGTACGGCGCGGCGCGCGATCGTTCCGAGGAACATTCGCGAACCGAGCAAGGAAGTCGACCGCCACGTCGCGGGGATGTCGATCGGCCCCATCGCCCGGCCGGCACACGGCGGTCCCAACCCGGGCATCCTCCGGACTAAGAGTCATCTCGCCAACGGGGAGGTGGAACGTGTGCGTCTGCGGTCGCCACCGATCCCGCGAAAAGAAACCCTTCATCCTATTCCTCGTCCTCATCGAATACGATGTTCTCATCACCATCCGAGCAACCACATGTGACATGAGTTGTGAGACGAACATAGGTCAATATGCACAATGTGAATAGTAAGAGCATGCGCGTCATGGACACATACCTTCACAAGGCAAATCGCGTGGTGGCATAGAATCGGGCTCATCAACCACGGATGGTTGTGTTTGAGTACACATTTCATTACGAGGTTCCGATGTTCCGTCGCCGGAGGGTTGGTTTGCGTGACACCTTTATATATACAACATTAAAACACAATTTCGTTAAATGTGTATTAACTTATCGAGTTATGGGAATTATATATAGGTTGGCAAGTAGTTTACCATTGTCAACAACACACGATTGTGTTGGGCGACTCGCAATGTTCCGTTTGCCAATAGTGGTCCCAACTCGTGTTTCTTCCAATGGTTGATTCAAACTCTTGATTACGACGCTTTCGTCGAGATTCTCGTAATCCTCGGAGTTAGGTGGGTTGTATGGATAGTGTTGGATAGAAATGTCTCCGGGGTTTCATCTTCTTGTTGAGGTTCCCGTACTTCTACCTCGACATAGACAAGGCTCGCCACCGAATTCGGGGATCACCATCTCTTCCGATACTCTCGAGGAAGGCTTAGCGCCAAGAGGGGATAAAAGTTACGGTTTCCATTGCGGGTTTGCCATGGCGATAGAGTCGGGATGCAAGTTGTTTGCACGATGCTCTTTCATCCTATTTTTGTAGTCCCTCTTCCTTTGTTTTGCCTTTTCCTTTATCTCTTCGGGTGTCTTAAGTATCCTCTTGGCCGCGGCCGCATCACGCCTCCTCTTATTTATCATTGCCCTCTTGCCGGGAGACACCGCCGCATAACGTTCTCTAGCCGGCCTTTTCCTTCGATCGGACTTAGACTCATTGTGATTGTTCACCGCGGTTGAATCATTTACACCACCTAAATTGAATTGTAGTGATTCGTTTATTTTCTCATTAATTTGTTTATGTCTAACAAATTTTGTAAAACCTATAATATTTCAAAAGAAAACAAAGCTACCATATTCAAGATGATTGCAAATGGGCAACCAAAATGGTAGTAAACTTTATGTTTGCACCGTACTAAAACTTTTAGTGACCGAGTGATATCTCGTTAATATTTTTCATGCATCTATAACCGCAAGGTGTAACACCGAGCATCTATTCCCCAAGACATAATTTGTTAAAAAATGCCAATTTTTACCGCCACTAAAAGAATCTATTTGAGTATTGTAAAAGAAAAAAATCTATTTGCAACAAGTAGTAAAAGATACAAGACACAATTTCCTAAATGCAAACTTTACTAAATAATATAATCTCACATCAATGTAAACTTTACTAAATAATATCTTGATAAAACGATCCCGGTAATTATGGCAAAACTATAGCGGCTAGAGTGAAGATTAGTCATTGCAACCACAACAGCTAACAAATATGAGATGAACACATATTAGTTCGAATTACCTTCATCTTGATGCGGCAAATACCCCGCCGCGTTGTCCATAATGTATGTGTCTAAAGGAGCTTCCAAACCATCACTTGGTGCCCCATTTTGATCTAATTATAGGAAATAAATTACTTTTATAAGTGTGATGACATGTTTCCAATATTATTTGTATTGGTTTATTTCTTTTACAATAACGTGGTCCGTAATAAGCATATATGACCAAAATTTGTAGAATATGTACTTTGTTTCTAAGAAAGCTAGGTGGCAGATTCAAGATAATGGCAAATGGGCAACGGAATGATACTAAACTTAGTAGGATTGGAAAGTACTAATACTTTAACCGAAAGAGTGACAACCTACATGTTTCGATTTGCCAAGCATCTATAAACACAAGTTTTCCAATATTAAGCAATCGGTAATGGAAATATCAATCAATATAGTTACCTCCTTCGTTCGCGGGGTCGATGCCATGCATTATTGACGGCGTTCCCTCATCGATACGAATACACCAGATCCATCCGAGTAAAAACTTACACAATTCAATTGACCAAGCATCTCAACATTAAACATGACGAGAATGTCCAAACAAATAATACCAAAGATGAGTGGGTAAGCACCTTGAACACACATGTTCCCATCGGGGTATTTGGTCCTTTCATTTAACTCCCCCCTACGAAGCCATTGACTACCTTTAGCCACATTCACGTGTGCATCCTCCTCTACATAATACATGATAAAGATACTAATGTTGTCAACTGCTTTTGATCATGAAAACGGGATATTATCGACATAAGGAAATAATAACTTCACCATGTTCATTCAACTCTCTCGATAGCTGCATTTTAGTATCTTCATCGCCATCTTCTACACATTAAAGGCGAGGCCAATGAGGAAGCTGTCTATGTTCGTGAACCGGATATGGGCATAAGAACAATTAATACCTTCAACGAGCACTTTACCGGCACCGAACATAAACCGCCCCGTCATTGTTTATTGACCAATCGTCTCTCTTGTTTTTTCATGTTCCTCTCATCCTTCTTCTCGGTGACATCAATGCAAAGCGCTCTTTCTCTCTTTGCCTCTTACGTTCAGCCTCGTCCGGCTCTAGTAGTTAAAAAAATTAGTAGAAGAGATTTGTGCATTAGTATTGATGCCAAACATTGATCAATCAATTGAAGAAGATAAGCTGGTATGCGTGATTAACCTTGGCCATTAGTGTTGGTGATGTCCCCAAGCGGCACCCTGCGGCAGTCGTTACCTCCATTAGTTGCCATGTTCACAATGTCCTCGTTACGGTGGGCATAAACTTTCTCTGTTAAAACAATCCAATTTTGTTACTCAACATGAGAATGTGCCCCGACAGGACCCGGCAACCTTTTTTTGGGGTTTTTTTGGGAAAAATTAAAAACTAAATATTTATTTTCGGATATATGGCATTGGGAGAATTAATTTTGGGAAAAATTAAAAACTAAATATTTATTTTCGGATATATGGCATTGGGAGAATTAAAAGAAAATTACGCATAAAGGAAATAAGTACACGAGCCATGTGAATAGTAAAAGCAAGAGCCATGTGAGATTTATTAGCCAAGAGCAAAATCATAACAGCACTCTACGGATCAATGAATCCCGATTGTAGTTTATGAATAAGATTTGAAGGATTGAAGGATAGACACTTTTCACATTGAGCTAATTGTTTACACGGAAGCGGCTTAACTCTAGGAAAGTATCCTGTTAACTTTGCAACACTGAAGTTGTTGATCATTGCCATATCATTATATTAATCACTATATTAAGGAGAGGCAATTTTGTTTACTTTGCATTATCAATTAAAACTACTACGGTAGTATGGCAACACATTACGCGAAAGGGCTTGTAGCCTAGTGGTTACAAGAGCCCCGGTAGCACCTCGAGTCCGGGTTCGACTCCCCGTGGGAGCGAATTTCTCAGGATATAACGGCGTTTGTGCTTTCAGTGGTAGGCGACGTTCCCGTCGACGGCCGAGGCGCCTGTGGTGACTTCGTCAATCTTGAGGATTTGCCGGCACAGTCTTCGAAGATGCTCCTAGGGGTAGGGTTTGCGTGCGTGTATTCATAGGGATGAGTGTGCATGCGTTGTGAGTGTCTCCGATGTATTGCGCAATTCGAAAAAAAACACATTACGGATAAAGAAATATGAGTGGTACATCATTGCATTTGCATTAAACTCAAATAACATTAAACAGGGTTGGCAACGAACATGATATGTACTCGTACGAAATTGTGACGATTGGATAAAACGCAAAGAACAACAATAAATCTCTTGTAACGAAATGCGATTAGGAACACACAAGCAAGCAAAGGAAACTCGTTTTTGGGACCGACCGATTTGTTCAACGTCACGAGATGGAGGACGACTCCGCCGTGGTTGGTCGTGGGCGGTGGCGGCGGCTCGCGTTGGGATCCTGCGGGCCGGCGCGCCCGTCGATTGGAGGAAGACGGTGGGGATCGTGTGGTCAACGACGACAACGACGGAAACACACCGATGGCGGCGCGGGATAATCAAAGACGGCTTCCTTGCGATCCCTGCGATCCCCGCGATTAGAGGAGATTCCCGCGATTAGAGTAGATGTAGAAGACCTTAGAAGCCCACACACGCCGCCGTTCGTTGCGTTGGGGTGAAGACGGAGGGAGAGAGGGTGGCCACGGAACTCTCGATGGCCGAGCTCACACGCGCCCTCGACGGGTAGGTGCCGCGGTGATGGAGAGTCGGCGACGAAAAAGAACCACGTCTTTGCTCTCCGATCGTGGGTGCCTCGGACGGCGGTGCGGCGTCTAGGGTTCGAGGGAAGGTGCGCGCGTCTATCGCGGGTGTCGCGGGCGATCTATCGCGGGATCCCGCGTGTTTTGCCGTGGGAGCCGCGGGCGGTGTATCGCGGGGTGGAAGGCGAGCCGCGGGCGGGTCTATCGCGGGGGTGGAACGGTCTATCGCGGGGTGGAAGGCGAGTCGTGAGCGGTGTATCGCGGGGTGGGCGGCGGACCCGCGGGAGCGGATGGAAGGGAGGACGAGGATTTTGTCTCCTCTTCATTCTTTTTAGTAGTAGAGAAGATGAATGACGAAACGCCGTGAGGAAAATCAACAACGACGGGTATTTTGATACGTAAGTATCTAGTAATTTTTCTTTGTATCAATATAGTTTTTTTACAAGAATTGTATCAATATATAGTTAAATGTTTTTGTCAAACGCACATGACTAATATCCACGAAAGAAACCTAACAAATAGGTCCAATTCAAATTCAATGTCCTTTTGCTTACTCTGTTCTCGAATGTACATAAAATGAGAGGTCAACCATTGAATCAATTGTCTTTTTTTAACAGCATCCGGGGGTAGAGTCGGTGGGGATCACAACTACTTTTATTCAAAAGAGCATTGCCACAGTTACATACTTAGGCCGAGTCCAACGGCGAGAGGCAAAAAGCATTTTTGCCTCCCGAAAAACACTCGTGCATCGCTGAAAACAACCTCCAACGAGAGGAGGCAACCGGGGAGGCAAATTGCCTTTGAGGAGAGAGGAGATGCAAAATTGCATCACCTCTCTCCTCGCAGGCAAATGAGCCTGCCGCAGGGGAGGGCGGCCAAGGGAGGGAGGAGGGAGCTCCGGGCACGGAGAGGAGAGGGGGGAGGGGATTCGCGCCGCCCGGAAATTCACGGAGAGGAGGGAAGAGGAGCTCAGACGGCGGCGCTGTGTTGTCCTGGAACGACGGCTCGACGAGCACGATGGCAACGTTGACCGCGCCGCCGCCGTGGCGGAGGAGGCCCTCGGACAGCTCGAGCATCGGCGAGAGGTGGCTGACGTCGAGGCCCGGGTACAGCACCACCGTCTTCCCCGACATACCCGGCCTCCACTTTGTCGTCGGAGCATGAGCGCCGGAGGAGGTCCGGCGAGCCCGTGCACGCCCAGATCAAGCAGCAGGGGAGGGAGAGGGAGGGCGGGGAGCTCCGCCGGCCCCGGCCCCCAAGCCACTCGATGCGCCGCGGCGACGGGAGTGGAGCGGAGGGAGAGGGTAGGGGACCTCCGGCCACCCGGCGCGGGGAGGGAAGGCGGAGCTTCGGCGGCGGGGGGGAGAGCACCGAGGCGGAGAAAGTGGGCCCGCGCCGCCGCCGCCGCACGAGCTCCTCCACCGCCCGCGAGATCCGCCACCGCGCAAGCTCCCGCACCTCCTCCCTCACCTCCGCACCGCCCACCTCTTCCCTCACCTCCGTGCCACCGCCTCCTCTTCCGCCCTCCCTCTCCTCCGGCTTCGCATCAAAGGGGATCGAGGGGCCGCGTGTGGGCGAGCTCGTCGGTTTCGGCGGGGAAGAGGCCGAATGCGTTTGCATCTCCGTGTGCCGTTGGAGACAAGATATTTTGCGTTGCAAAGGCAACTACGCGTGCACGAGGCAAAACTCCCGAATGCCTCTCTTTTTTGCCTTCTCTTGTTGGACTCGGCCTTAGACCGACTCCAACGAGAGCTTGCATTTCGGAGAGGCAAAACACGTTTTGCCTCGTGTGTACGGTGAATGACATGGATGACAAAAATTGACGACTCCAACAGCTCGTGCATTTCGGAGAGGCAAAACACGTCGGCCACCCGCATCACCCAACCCGGAGAAGTAGGACCGACCGCCGAGCTCCCTCGCCACCGCCCCCGCGCGCTGTTCCGCGCGTCGGCGGCGTCGCGTCGCCCTGCCACCACACACGCCGCTGTCTCGGGGTGGAAGGGGAGGGATGAGAAGCCGAAATCTCCTCCCTGTGCATGTCTTGGTGGTGGGACGGCAAAATGGATCCAAACGAATCTAGGTGGCGGTGGTGCAGGTGGTGGCGTGTGGTTTCCAAGCGAGGAGGCGTGGGGAGCCCAGCCATCGCCGGCAGCCGCGACGAACGGGGACGAGTGCGAGCCTGGCGCCGATTGGAGCTCCTCCGCCGTCGATTGGAGCTCAACACCCACGGCAAGCGGGAGGCAGCAGCAGGCGGCAGCGGCGGCCATGGTGCGTCTAGGCTCGGGGGAGGCGGATGCGCGGCGGCGGGGTCGGGTATGAGGAGCTCCCGGAGTACCTCCAGGACAACAAGTTCATCTGCGGCCACTACCGCGCCGAGTAGCCCATCCGCGACGCGCTCCTCAGCGCCTTCGCCTCCGTCTCCAGCCAGATTCACATCGCGCTCCTCAGCGCCTCCGTCTCCAGCCAGATTCGCGCCCGCCCCTTCATCTTCGGCTGGATCCGCACCTTCACCACCATCTCCCGAAGCCAGCAGCACAGTGGCCTTCTGGCGGAGTTCCTTGCGCCGGAGCTTCCTCCTCCCCCGCGGCCGCCGGCGTGGAGGACCAGACACCGCTGGTGCCGCCGTCGCTTCGCTATGCACCCCGCACGCCCTGCTACCGCCACGCGTTGCTTGCCCAACGCCCTCGTCATTTGCCTTCGAGGAGAGAGGGAGTGTACTTTTGCATCCCTTCTCTCCTCGGGAGGGAGTTTGCCTCTCCTTTTGCATCGTCTGTTGGAGAAGACGCAAGAGATGCACAATAGCCGCAGAGAGGTAAAAATGTGATACACAGGTAACTTATTAGATGTTTTAGCAATAATTTCCATAACATTCAAATGTATTGTGTATATATGTTTTTTTTTAAGAAATAGCAGTCAGGTCACTAAACTCAAATGCTGCAAATTGGTATTTACAAATTCATCAAAGACATTGCTAACTCTGTTCTCAAATGTTCATTAATGAGAGGTCAACCATTAAATCGATTGTCTGACGTAGCAAAATTTGGATGTTTTTAACAACAATTTCCATAACTTTGAAATGTATTGTGTATATATGTGTTTTGAAAAAGAAATAGCAGTCAAGACACTACACTGACATAGTGACATGCCCTGATTTGATACTTACATAGTCATCGAAGGCACTAAACCCAAACGTTGCAATTTGATTTGAAAACCACCTCTGTCAAAAAAGTATGATAAAAAAATAGAAAAGAAAAGTCATCACCCGCTACAGCATCCGGCGCTGCCGCCTCTTCCACGCGACGAGCGCCACGAGCGCGAGCAGCATGACCGCCGCGGCGGGCCCGACGACGATGAGCGCCGGGATGCCGCCGCCGGCAGGCCGCCTCCTCCTTCCTCCCCGGCGGTTGTGCCGCTTCGGCCGGCGTCGTTGGCGCCCGCCGGCGACGACATTAGTCTCCGCCGACTGATCACCACCGTCGCTCTCGCTGCAGCTGATGATCTCGCTCTCCTCCGAACCGGACCCGGCCACCTCGTAGTGGGTGTGGCGGACCCCGTCCCCGGGGTCGTCACCGCCGGCGTGGACCGGCAGCGTCAGGTGGCTGTGCGCCGACGACTCCGACGACGCCGCGGACACGGCGTCGTCTTGGTCGCCATTTTCCGGCGCGTCGACGTGGAGGTGGGTGCCCACGGCCACCGGCACATCGTCGGCATGCGGCGGCGGCGGTTTCCGCCTCCACGGCCACGGCCACAGCCTCATGATGAGAACGAACCTTCTCCTCCGAACACCACAGTGCTGCTGCCGCTGCAAACTTATAGATGAGCGAGAGCAATGGAAGGCTGGTGAAGCGAGATGGATGGCAGAGATGGAAGGAAGAAATGAGACCGGGCGGGAGGCGGGTTGTCTACTTGAGAATGAAAAAGCAGGGGTGCTTTGCTTTGCCGCAGGGACATGCAGATGCCGTCTCCATCTGGCAGTGGCAGCAGAAACGACAGACGAGTAGCTAGCTTTTGTAGGCGTCGGCACTTTCACTATGCGTCGGCGGGCTGGGCTGGGCTGGGCTGGTTTGATGGATGTAAGGCTGTTGGCAAGGCCCAGGCCCGTGCAAAACTCCTTATGAATCCAGCCAGGTGGTTTACCAAACAACCAACGGCACGTCTCAATATATATTTTTTCATGCAACCAGGCTTTGTGTAGTGTGTACAGTGGATAAGCTTGCTGGATTAAAAAAACCATAAAATTGCGACTGCATGCACACAAAGAAATTGCAATAGAGAATTCTACCTAAGTAATCTCCTGGCAAGGGGAAGGGGGACCATTGTCTTTGTATGCAGCCGGCCATGGGTTGGAGGAGGAACACATAGTTTTATATAGTACTTATACAAAGCATGATAAACTAACCTGCTACCTATACTTTAATAAAGAAGATCTTAATTTGTAAGTTGTTGACATCACTGTCTATATCTTGGTATGGTTGTACTTATTATTATTAGGTCCACGTGAAACTGATGAGGTGCATGATCATCCGGGGTTTTCTTTCTGGATATAGCTATCATCAAATTTAAATAACAGCGTGGCTCATGTTCATGATGTGATGTTTTGTTATGATGTGAGTATTTTTGAAGCAAGATATCATTAGATTAATTAATGGACCACTAGAGAATACTCTTGCAAATAAATATAGCAAACCGCCACACTATATTTTTGTGTGGCTCTTACCATGTTGAACACAAAAATTTGTGATTATAAACAAGTTTCATGAAAATTTCAAATGTATAAAAAAATTTATGCTACTTGTATACACATATATCATAAATAATTCAAGTTAATGCATAACCCACCCAAAGTATAATCACATAACATCTAGAATCCAATTGACCAATGCAATTACCTAGATATTAGACAATTTTTTGCATGATTAATTGTCAAAAAAAAGTCACACATTTTATTGATTCCCCTCTCCTTTTTACAAACCAAGAGCAAATTTGTGAAGCAAAATAAATACGATGCATCACAAGTGATTTAAAGGAAAGCCTTTACAATGCATTGCACAATCATCTCTCTTGGAGGAGTAACGTGTAGCCTTGTACAACACAAAGCATATAACCTACTTTATCTTGTATTTGGATAGTGTTCTAGTTCTGAGTCCACATCATGCATAAAGCCATGTGAGATGCACATAGATGTAATTTTATTTTTGTGTAACTAACAAAATATATAGTATCCACACTGTCATGAATTTATATCACGGTACGATGTTTTCTAATAGGAGCTATGTGATGCTAATAAGAGCTATGTGCCGTGAGACCTTGATGCAATTTATGACTAAATGTATTTAATTTGATATATGTTTAAAAATACCAAACGATTCGCATGATTCATAATCGTTATAAAAATAAAGGAACACATATGCAGCCTGCGTGACACATAACACGTCATGATAGGTACAAGGACACGCGGCACAACATAATATTTAATGAAATCCCAATCTTCCTCTAGTCCTAGAAAAATAAATATTTTCAATGATATCATCTAGAATGATAATGATTTATATCAATATAAAAAGTTTTTTATGAATATAACAAGTTGACACGTTCGCTTATATCACGTTGTAAGCACTCAACCCACGGCGGCACCGATGCGTATCCAACGCACGGTCTCGCAACGCATCTACACGCAGTATCCAATTCCATGTGTTGCACAACTTGTGCTTGCGCAATTAGCAATTCCATAAAAAAATCCAATATTTGCCGATTTTCTTTCTTTCTATATATAAAAAAACACGGGAGCAATTCCGAGAAGGAAAACGAAACGCGCCGCAAGACCGGAAGGAAAAGAGAAGGGCCGCCGCCACGGTTTCCGAGGCTATTTCCGTCACTTCCCGGGACAGAGTTATAAAAAAAGCGCGGCGCGGGACCCACCCCGGCCGGTGCGGCGAGCGAGAGCGAGACAGGCACGCACAGGCAATCGCCAATTCGCGGCAGCGCCCGCAGAGAACGAACCAACCCACCACCACCACCACCACCCCCCGAGGCCCGAGCTGATCGACGCTGAGCGCAGCCAAATCCAGCCAGCCACAGGAATATCACCAAGAATCCCCCCGTCTTCCTCCCTCCCTCCCTTGCCTCTCTCTCTCTCATCGGTTCGGATCCGCCGCCGCAGCCGTAGCAGGTCCTGTCTCTATCGCTTCGCCTCCCGGGCCCCACCCCGCCGCCGCTTCCTCTCTCCGGCGATCCGACGCCACGCGGGGGCGAGCCCGGTTAAGTGCCGCCGCGAGGAGCGTGTGCCACTGCCGCCTTGTGCTTGGGGTCTGGTTATCGGATCTTCGTTCAATCTCCGTGCTGCGCGCGCGGCGGCGTCCGTGTCCGGGTGGGGAGCGCGGCGGGCGATGATGGACCGGGACGAGCGCCTCCGCCGCGCGCTCGCCGCGTTCGGGGGCGACGCGTGGGCGCTGGTCGACGCCGCGCTGGCCGCAGCGGCCCGGGACCGCCCGGGCGAGCTGCGCGCGCGACGCGCCGGCATCGTCGAGCGGCTCTACGCCGCCGCCGGCTGCAGCAGCTGCGACGCGCGACAGCAGGCGCCGCCGCCGCGTGCCGCTTTGGCGGCGGCGGGGCTGGACGAGGAGGAGGACGACGGCGAGGAGGCGGCGCCGGCCTCGCCCGAGGCGGAGGGTGACGCAGCGGGAGCCGGTTCCGCTGACGAGGAGGCCGAGGAGCTCGGCGCGGGTGGCGGCGGTGGCGAGCTCGGGCTGGAGAGCAAGATCGTGGCCATCAGGGACTTCTTGGAGGACCCCGACCAGGTCCCCAAAGAAGCCATTTTTACAGCCTCGCTACGCGAATTTGCTACAAATGCGCAGTTTTTTCACGCAAACTGTGCACGCTTGTGGTGTTTTGTCGCAGCCCGAGGACGAACTGGTGAGCTTGCTGCAGAACCTGGAAGACATGGACGTCACCTACAAGGCGCTGCAGGTCAAGCTTTTTTTTTCCATTCTGTTTCATCACTTCGGTTCTATGGCTTACAAAAGAATTTGGTGATCTGATTTGGTTAATTGCTTGAGCTGAGCGGCTGCCATGTAATTGAATTTGCTGCTCGTGTTGGTGCAGGACACTGACATCGGCCGGCATGTGAATGGCCTGCGCAAGCACCCCTCTGCCGAAGTCAAGCGACTGGTGAAGCAGCTCATTAGGTGAACATGGACAACAACGCTAATGCTAAACAGATGATTTTCTTCTTCGAATATGCTGCCTAATTATCCTTTCTTTTGTGGGACTTGCTGCTGCTTGCAACTTGAAGGAAGTGGAAGGAGATAGTGGATGACTGGGTGCGCCTGCACAATTCCGGTGGTGACGGTGGCTCCTCGATCATAGGTACGTCACTGTGAAAGTTTTTACAGTCTCTTTTGGCTCAGGATTTTTGTAGAAAAAGATTTCTTTTACCCTGTTCTTGATAATCCTGATGGGAGAATTCGATTGCTTTGATGATGGCAGCTGACGGCGACTCCCCTGATAAAATCCAAGGCAGGAGCCACCAAAGCCCTCGGGTAACTGTTCTTGCTTAGAAATTGATCCAAATATCTACACCACAGGCTTGTTTAATGATTCCCCTGTCTGTGTAAAGCTTCTTTTTGGTAAAAAGCATCAGGCCTGGAATATTCTCCTTTATTATTCCCTTGTTAGTTTACCAACCTATCACAGCTCTGAAAAGGGTGATTATCCATGCTTTTCTCATGCAAAGTAAACTACTACTAGTACTAACAGGGGCAGAGCCAGTAGCTGTTAGCTATAGTGACATCTCTGTATTTTATTAGAGCATGTACTCTTACCTTCTCTTCATTGACAACTCTGTAACAATGACACCTTCATTAATTCAACCTTCCAGGTTTCAGGGTTTCAGTATACTCCCAGTCCACAGAGGCATAGTGAGTGTCACATATTATCTATGTTCAGTTTTGTAGTATTTTGTTCTCACTGCTTTAATTTCTGCAAAAAGTTACTTATGGTGGTATGCTCTTTGTTTCTGAAATTTTAGACGGTTCAACTTCAGAGAGAGCTAACAACGGATTTGAGACGACAATGGATATGAAGCGCAGGGCCAGCCCAGTACCCGCGCATCATAACTCCAGGCAGATGAACAACAACCATCATTCTACTCCTATGCCATCTGCTCCAGCTGTAAGGATTGAACTGGTTTTTTTTTTCTTTAATTCCTATGTCCCCATTGCTATCAAACCGACGGTTGTGCACTGCATTTTGTTTAAAGTAGAACTGGCACTATCAGTATGGACCCCAGATGTAGCATCTTTTGACCGATTCTGCCTCTTTTGCAAAAGTTTGTGTTCCACTTTCAGTGAACAAAAGAATTACTGTTGACATGGAATTAAATTTTTTTTACTGCATTGTTATTTGGTCACAAGGAGTCTGGTTATTTTCTTTGATAAATTTGAGTCTTTTTTGAAAAGTGAGATATATTTGAGTCTGCAAGAATAATTTTCTGTTTTCCTTGCAGAAAGTGACTAGGGACCACAAGGACAGTCTTCTCGATCTTGATAGGCTTGATTCTGCAAGGAAGAGGCTCCAGGAGAATTATCAGGAAGCACAAAATGGTAAGTTGCGGAGTTTTGAACCTCACCTTGCATTGTCAAACACAACATGATGATAAATACAACAAACTTTTGTCTTTCAAATCATTTCGTTTTGAATGGTTGCATTGGAACCAATACTAGAAGTCAAATAACAAGCTGTCATATCTGAAATCACATGGAATCAATTTGCAAAAGAGGGCTCTTCAGTTGAAGGCACAAATAGGTTAACCTTTCTCTTTTTTCATGGTTGCTTTTGAACAGCCAAAAAGCAGAGGACAATCCAAGTGATGGACATCAACGACATACCAAAGCCGAAGAACAGAAATGCTTTCATCCGCAAGAGCGGCGGCGGCGGGCTCCCTGCAAGGCACCGATAACCGTTACCTAGCCTTCGCCGGCTCGACATCACCCCGCTTGCAAACTTTTGCACTAAAACTGTGATGAAAAAGAACAGAAGCAAACGGTTTCTTGTTCTTTTTCCCATGTTCTTGGTACCTAGCCTTGCCCCCAGTGCAATATTGTCAGGTACATAAGAGTGAATGCTTATGCTTCCCCTCAGGCCAAAAAAAAGAATTAGTTTCTTAAGCTGCTGTTGCTATATTTTGGTTCTGAAGTATTGGCAATTTGGCATTGGTGCTGATTGCTGAATGGATGGATATCGTGTGCAATCAAGATAGCCCAGGTCAGCATCACATGTCCTATATTGCAATTGCAATGGTAGCGGCGACCTTTAGCATCATGTCCTATGTTCCTTGTGTGCTTTGACGGTTTTGCCCTTCTCAAGATTTCACTTTCCTCATTGGGGCAATTGTAATTCAGGCATCAGAAATGCAGAGCTGCAAGATTGTTTTTCTGATCATGGAAGAAGGAAGCAACAGGTTGGGAATTTGCACGGGTAGGTTGGCAACTTGGATCTCTTTTCAGGAGTTTCACTTTCACTCTGGTCCTACATATCTGTTACGCTGGCCACGCTGGGATGGTTGTGTCATTATGCCTACGCGTGGCCCATGCCTGCATATGCGAGGGTATCTTTTATGCTGCCGTGGACACAAAAACGTGGCTCCATCAAAGAGTACTTGAATTGTGTTTGGTGACGCGTAGAACTTTCGACGTTAGGTCACCTAGTCACTTTTGTGCCGGACAGCGTACACGAATTCAACACAGATTCACAGCTGGTCAGCTGCTCCCAAGTTTCTCTGAATTTTGATATTGGAGATCTTCCTTTGAACACCACAACATAGAAACATACTTTCCTAGCGACCACTGTGCCGCGTAGTACTGTATGAAACGAAACCGTAACAAAAATTGAAACTTGCGACATCATTTTTTTTATACATACCGTAAAGTATCATCTTTACAAGACCTAAAGTTGGAGGATTTTTGCCTCCCCACCGAGCCACGTCATCAAGAAAAGAAGAGCCATTGGATCGCTCGTGGATGGCTCACTGGGCAACTTTACAAAAACCCCTCACACACTTATGCACTTTTACAAATACCCCCTCGAACTTTATCAAAATTAATATTTAATCTAGCCCACACAGAAATTTTTATGAAAACCCCCTCAACCTTTCCATAAAATAATTTTATTCTAGCCGCCCCTCAGACAGCTTTACAAAAACACCATCGACCATTTAAGGAATGCCAACAGGGCTGCTAATTATACAAAACCCCCCTCAAACTTTATTCAAAATTAAATAGTAGTCCAACCACTGCTCTGACATTGTAATGATGCCCCTAAAGCTTTACAAAACTACCATTTATTAAAGCCACCTCTCAGATAATTTGACGACATCTACCTTGATCGAGCCACCTCTCAGGTAATTTATTATAATAATCAACTCTCGATCCATGCATTTCCCATAAACCCGAACAAGAACTAACACATGTCCCATGGACTTTTATGGAAAAGACCCTAAACTTTATGAAAATCTACCCACATTCTAAATTTTGCGAAAAAGTCCCCCATCTCTGTCATAATGAATCCACAGTCCTTGCTTTTAACTAAGAAATACCCTAAAGTCTTAATAAGGAATAAAATCCTTGAAACTTCGGTAGATACATTTTCATGAAAAAATGTTACAGGAGTTTGCAAAAATAAATGAATTCATAAATAGTTTAAAAAATAAAATATAAAAATCCACACAAGTATAAACATTTCAGACTAAGGATTATTTTCCCCACAATGTGAATCCCATTTGAAAGCGTGAACAATTGAGAACACCATAGATGAAGTCCAAAGTGATTACACCAACGTTGGGCCTCAGATTTTTCGTCGAACTGGGCCTCCAATATTGAATCTGTCAATGCAGTTCTGCTTCTTTGCTTTTGTCATTGGGAGTTTGGCACCATCTACTACGTGCTGGCTGACAGCAAGACATTATTGGCAACTTCATGTTACTCCTACCATGTAGAAATATTTTTCAGAAGTTATTTTTTTCTAACTTTGACTATTTCTCATATTCAAAAAATTATGCAAATATCATCTACTTTATTTGCTATATGTTTTACTATTGTAGATATTTTAAGTTTGATTTATTTTTTATATATTTGTAATAAATTTTTAAATACCACAAATAGTTAAAATTGTAAGAAAAAGTTAATATTGATAACTATTTTGATACAAAGAGAGTATCAAATAGGATGTTCATTCCTATAAATGTGAGTGGATAGCACGTATCTGTGGACAATAGCCAGTTAAATGGAGTTATAACAACAAATAGCAACTAAATTACACATGAAAGCAAATATCAACATCGTTTCTTAATCAGTATAGTCGGTTATTTAACTTATTGTTAGTACCGATTGAAATTTGGTGTGTTGGATGGAAGGTGTTTTTGAGTAGTGTTATGGGCTTATGGCCAAGTTTACCGACTTGTTAATCAGTATAGTCGGTTATTTAACTTATTGTTAGTACTGATCGAAATTTGGTGTGTTGGATGGAAGGTGTTTTTGAGTAGTGTTATGGGCTTATGGCCAAGTTTACCGACTTGTTAATCAGTATAGTCGGTTATTTAACTTATTGTTAGTACTGATCGAAATTTGGTGTGTTGGATGAAAGGTGTTTTTGAGTAGTGTTATGGGCTTATGGCCACGTTTATCGACTTGTTGGTTGCATATATAACCGAACTTATTGGTTACTGTCTGTACGTGTACTCTACATTCAACCTAGTATTACATTCAACCTAGTATGATTTACCAAAAGAGGACAGACACCTAGATTTGTGTTAATGCGTGAGAAAACAAGGCGGCAACGAGCAAACTATGCACTATAAGAGCATCTCCAAGAGCTCTTGTATATGTGATGAGTTAGCTAAAAAAAAGAAAAAAATTATCAAAACTCGAATCCAACAGACTGTATTTTACTCAGCTAGCAACATGTTTTCTATTTCCTCCCCTTGCTAGTAAAAAAGGAAGACCTCTCCTACTAGCTATCATGTTTTCTATTTAGAGGGGCTATTGGATTTCATCATCTTTTTGCTAGCTATTTCATTTTACATAATAGTTAAATTAAGATTTTAGCAACTCATATAAACAAGAGCCTTGGAGATGCAAGACTACCGACAACAGTGTTCTCTAATTTCACCCTTAAAATCAATATTTTAAAGCTCTCTTAAACTATTACATACTCTAAATAGCATTTTGCTGCAGCAATAACCTCAATTTTCCATCCACCATTCAGTGGGACCCACCTGTCATTCTTCTTTTTACACATGGTGGCACCCATACATCACTTCACAAGGTTCTCTTCCTCCCGTCTCTTTCTTCTCTCCCAATAATCTAGGTCCTCGCGAGAGCTCCAAGTCGGATCCCGACGACAGCGGGCCCCGACAACGGCGGGCCCAGGCGAACTCCTTCGGGCCTGACTCTGGCGGCGTCGAGCCCACGCCTACGGTGGAGGGGGCAGCACCCCATCAAACTCTGTGGGGTCACGAGATCCTCCAGGACGGATTCGATGGGCGCGAGGAGCGGCGGCTGGGCCTCGTCTAGCTCCGTGGGTCGAAACACGACGATGTTGGGAGTGCGGTAGCGATCCTCAGGGAGTAACAACGCTGGGTGGAGATGAGCTTGCGCACAGGGGTGAACTGGCACAGGGTGAGGCGTGCTCCCCTGTGATAACCCCATCCGAGATAATTCCGTACTATCACCTAAACCACTTCATTTGGTCATTAAACAATAATAAAGAATCATCCCGTTGAGTGTTGCCGGGTCAAAGCCCGCTAAATCACTTGAATCACACACAGATGATTGAAACATATACATTAAAACTCCCACAAAGGAGAGTCCAGAGTACCTTACAAATTAAAACAAATCTTCCCCGTAGGGTCCATTATTACAAACAATGGTTCTTGACATGAAAGTAAATGGTTCAGATTTTGGAATTAACTAAACTTTACAACAAGCATCGTAGGAGGCCGTCCATGATGCAATCACTCGTCATCATCCACCCATTCCAGCTCCCAGCCAGCGTGGAATTTCTCCAGGCCACACATCATTGCATACATTACCTGGAAACAACATTTAAATAGCAAGGCTGAGTATACTAATACTCAGCAAGGCTTACCCGTCTAAAATAAAATACTTTACCTCTAATCATGCAAGGATTTTGGCTAGTGAGTTTGTTTTGCCAAAAAGCTACTTAGTAGTGAATCCTTACTTTCACATTTTAGCTCAAATTCTAGTAGATTAAATCATTACTAGATAAGCAATCTATTGCAATCATAAGTTATACAATACAATTAATCAAATAACTATATTCACAAAGTTCCATCATAAGGGATATCATGGCCAGTAGATTAAATAGTCTCAAATAACGGTGAGAGGCTGACAATCGATTGATTAAACCCTTGCAAGGTAGACCTAAACACACGGGAGGTGCCCTCACTGAGAGTTCACCAACCATGCGATTCTCGTCATTCTTTAGTTTGAGAATAATAGCTCACAGTCTTAATTACAAGGTTTATCTGGACTACCCCACCTAGGTCACTCAGCCTCACGCATGTACTCAGGTCGCGAGCCCGGGGCCGCAACCCTAAGATTAATGATAGTAAAATCCCATACCACCTCATTTAAGTACTAGGATTACCGTACACATTTCCGACAAGTTTCAAACACTTAACCCACGAAGCCACTGGACTGGAGCCCAATCCCTACCACATGAGCAATCCATTAATAAATATGGTGATTCCATAAATAAGATCCTATGCTCGCGAGTGACGAACATCACTCGACTTGTACCGGATCCTTAGGGCATAGCAACTAGCGACCTAGCATACTAATAAAAGATCATAGGTACTTAAGGATCATGCAACTAGGGTTTCAATTTAACTCCTGAACGTAAATGCATATAGATAAGCAATGGTAAATTCAGAAGCTTAAAAGAAACACATAGGTTAATGATGAACCGGGGCTTTCCTTCATTAGCGCAAGCAGTCAAACAAAATTCCGAACGTTGGTCCAGGTCTTGATCTACGGACACGTAGTGCATGTTTCCTCCTGCTCCCTCGTCCTTGTCTGCAGGTACAAGCGTGCAGCTACCGTCAGGAACTTCTACACGGAGGATGCATATGCAATAATTAGTGGTGAATTTAATTTAATTAAAAATAGCAACACATGATAACAAGGAGTACATGGTTGACCACATTCACCTAGATAAAACATATTCAACATACTCTTCCTTTTAAAGAACATTATGAAGTGCTTTAATATTTATGCTTCTTCTTATAGGGTGTGATTGGCAGCCTGGCTAACTCTAGCCTAGCTAGAATCTGGAGCCAGGCCAGCTTAAGCATGGCTAAATCAATGCAATCCGCTGGTGTTTGGTTGGGTGGCTAGAGATAACCTGACTTGCTATGCTCGTGTTTGGTAAACTGCACAAGGTGATAAGATGACCTTGTATTCTCTGCAGGTGAACTTACCCCATCATCTTCTCCACTGCACCCATCCCCAGCGATCCTCATCTCCCTCCCCGAGTCTACTCTCTTCCCACCGCCACCACGAGTAGGACCAGCCGCCACGCCCCTGCTCCTGGAGCTCCGCCCGTCGTGCCTGCTCAGCTCCCCTTGACCTATAGGAAGAGAGAGGGGGGAGGCAACCTCAACCTCGACCACCACGCGCGCCGTCCGCCATGAGAGAGAGGGAGGGGAGAGGCGAGCTAGGGAGGAGGCGAGCCGGAGGTTTTCGAGCTAGAGTCGTCCCCCTCGCCCAAGATCCGGCGGGGAGGTGTCCGCCGCCGCCGCACCCTTCCTCTGCCGGCCAGGGAAGAGCTCCGGTGGTGAGATCCCGCCTGCTCCACCGTCACGCTGCAATCGCCGCCATGAGACCTCCATGGCCGCCACCACCGCCGTATAGCCGAATCGGCGATGAAGGGCTTCGTGCCGCCATCGGCGAGTCGCATCCGGGGCTGCCGTGGCCGCCCTGTCTGCCATGGAGATCGAATTGAGGTCCAACACGTAGGGGTCGCGACCATTCGGTGCGAGCGCAGTCACGACGAGGTTGCCGCAGCCCACTGCTGCCGAGCGAGCTCCGCCGCGTCCGACTTGTCCGCCATGGAGGTCGAATCGAGCTCCGGAGGCATCAAATCAACATTTGGACCGGCGGTGGCGCGGTCGCCGACGCTCCTAGGCGACGCGCACACGGCCGCCGCGCTCCTGGGCGACGCACACACGGCACTGGCGCGGCCTCGACGGCCAGATAAGTGGCGGTGCGTGGAGCCACGGCCTCAACAACGTGCGCGAGGGTGAGCGGAACACCACCAATGGCTTATGCAAGCCTGCACAACTGGAAACGCTCATGATCTATGTTTCCCACTATGCAGTTTTTGCCTCCCCTGTTGCATAGCCTAAGCCTGGCTAAGACCATATGCAGGCTACCAATCACTGGTAAGCTGCACTACACAAGCCTGGATAGGGGTTGCGCAGCCTACCAATCACACCCATAGCGACAGTGTGCATATTTAAATAAATAATTTAATTTATTTGCACAAAACAGCAAGGGTGGTTTTGAGCTCCTAAGCCATCTCCACAACACATCCATAGGGTTCCTAAGGATGGTAGTGGTGGTCTTCCAATTAATCTTATTATTAAGCTTAAAATGTCTTCTTCATTTTTATTCATAAAATTAATTTATAAAATTGCAGTGGTGACATTCCTGAGCTTTCTACCCTTATACAAGTCCACTGGACAAGAATGTACACTTGTTTGAGCTGTAGATTAAATATAGCAAAAATAACATTTCTAACTACCACAAAAGAGATAAAAGCATACAAAAATGAATACATCACTTCTGGGTCCAATTTTTCTCCTACATAACTTCTGACTTAAAACAAGGCTAGGAAACCAACAAACATATCAAGAGCTATTTTAGATCTTGAACTAGGCATTTATGACCAAAACTAAGCACAAGTCAGGAACAAATACTTCTATCAGTCCTAAAATCATGATCAATTCAGTAAAGGTGTATCTAGACATTTTAAGACTATATTCAAAAGTGGGGCTCAAAAATCTTTTTAATTTTTGCTACAAAAATCATTAAGGTAGAAATATCATAAATACAAGATAAATCATAATAAAAGCTTTACTCAGTAACTTTGTGCAATTTTTTGGTGCAGGACCTACACATGGTATCTACCTCAACATATCAAAAGCTCAGCTTGAGATCACAAATATATTTTGAACTACAACAAAAGTAGGTTAAACTATTTTTGAATTTTCTTTCAAAAACTATTAGTCAGAAGTATGGTCACGTTTTGCAAAAGACGTAGGACCGTTCATATGTAAACCAACAAAATTGGTTTTACATTTTTCGGAGTTTTCTACGATTTGTTGTGAGTTTTACAAGTTCACAACCATTGAGTAAAGACCTGAAATTAAAGTTTTACAATCAGACCCTTTCAAGTTTACGAGTAGACCCTTGCAAAGATTCTTATTTAGCATATATAGCCTCCACCTTGCAGCTAACTCCCGTCATCTTATACTCAGACCCCTAGCACTTTTCAACCTCTAATCATAACTCTTCTACTTTTATTGATAACCCCTTGCACTGTCTATTTCTCAAGCAAAAACGTCCTTGCTCCCTTCTTCAACCTCCAGACACGTCTGGGCAAGGATGGCAGCCGGCGGTGGTGCGACTACACCGGCAAGAGGGCGTCGTTCCCCACTCAGATGACTCAACCTACCTCTTCCCAATAACCTAGAGCACCTATCTCTGCCCTACCTTCCGTGAACACGCAACCCTAGCCTAAGCGCCATGGATGGGGGCGCACGGTCCGACGGGGACTACGGAAATGTCCGTGGAAACAAGGCTAAAACAAGGGGAGGATGGAAGCATAGGCACTAGGGACTCATGATGGTTTAGTTTATGCCATTTGTTGGCGAGGATGATGGCCGTAAGGGCATCGTCACTGGCGAAGTGGATCTCGGGCGCGCACGGTAGGGGTGGCCAGAAAATCTGCAATGGTTGTTGACTTTGTGGCTTAGGGACAATGGCTAGATGTAGGGAGCGTCTATTGGGAGGTTATGGCGCCAATGGTGGAAGGAATTTGAGGAAAATGGCAAGTGGGCGGCAAATCGGGTGGTGCTCGTGCGGGTGGCAGCAGTGTGTGGCTTGCGCAGGAGGAAAGGGGCGGGTTTTATAGCGTGCACGACGTGGAGATGCGGTAACCTGAAAGGACCTTGATGTCGCCTAGAGTGGGGGGGGGGGGGGTGAATAGGCGTGACGACCAAATTAAACTCTTCTTCCCCTAACACTTGAGCTTATAGTGTTCCACCGGTTAGACCGGTGGTGATGACCGGTCAGGCCGGTCAAGAATTGGGCTTCTCAGGATGCACCGATCAGATTGGTGAGCATCACCAGTCAGGCCGGTGTTGCATAGAGCACGTGCAAAAACAACTTCAAGCACCTCTTGACTTCTAGCACGATCCAAACTTGGTGAGTGGCCTTTGTAGATGATCACAAGCAAGGTAATGAGCCCTACACACACAAGTAGCACACCCAAGTAGATCGAAGCGGAAGCAAATCAAATATGCTAGAAAAACAACTTAGAGAGTCAAACCACATGAAGAAGCAAGGATTTGTTTCCCGAAGTTCACCACCCACTATGGAATGGCCACGTCTCCGTCGAGGAGCTTGTAAGGGACAATTCCCACAACAAGCCGGGTCTCTTTCAACCACTTTCCTCCTTTCCAATAAGGGGATCTTTTCCATGAAGAGGTAAGATCGCAGCCCTTACAAACTTCCCGCTGCTCACCACAACCTTGGTAGCTAGCTGACGACGCCTAGCCGTCTAGGAGGCAAACCTGCAAGAGTAACAAACGCTTCAAAGCTTATAGATGCGAAACCAAAGTGCTCAAACTATGGAAATGCTCTTGTTAGCTTACAAGGTCGCTCTTGAGCTCACTCTCTCAACCCAACATAAAGAATATGGCTTGAATCCACAAATCTCACAAAGAGAGGGTTGGGGAGAGCCACTAAGGCTTAGAGCTTGCAATAAATAGCTTGGGACCTCAGCAAAGTCACTAGAAACAACAACCCTCACTTGAAGAAGGCTTGGGGTATTTATACCCTTCAAGGGAGAAAACTAGACGTTGGTCCTCGGGCGGCACCAGTCAGACCAGTGCCCCACACCGGTCAGACCAGTGTTTGAAAAACTAGCCGTTGGGGCTAGCGGCACCGGTCATACCGGTGCCCCTGACCGGTCAGACCGGTCAGGCCCGAGACACCCCCAAAACCCTTTTCTATGAAACTATCACTTCACCACCGAGATGAAATGGCTCAGGATAGGTTAGGAGGGTTTGTTAGCACACTCTAAGGCTAGATCTCACTTAGGTCAACTAATGAGCACTTTGACTTGGTCAACTTGCTAAGTTGCATCCCTCTTGATAGTACGACATACTTATACTCAAGAATGAATAAAAACACTTTGTTGATCTCTTGAGCTTGAATGTCTTCAATCTTGCCATACTTGATCAATAACCACTTGTGGGCTTTCAACATAGCCTTTGACTTGAGCACGTCCATACTTGAGCTTGTGACTTAGGATCTTTCCGTATAGCATAGGAATGCACACTTAGATCCATGAGTCACTCCATATTGCCAATCTTAACATGTTGATGACTTGCATTGCTTCCCTCGGTTAAGGTTTGGATATGATACTTGGAGACCCCACGGATGCTAGAACTTCACCTTAACAAAACACTAACAGTGGCTTAGCTACGGTCCCCAAAGATTGCTTAGTCCCTCACCCTAGACATCTCGGTTGATCTCTTCATCACTTATCCTATCCACTTTGAGTTCCACTTTGCTTCATACACAATTAACCTTCATTTGAAAACCCGCTTCAAATGCTTGATCTTGATTGACAACGAATGTGCAAGCTTCCAAATTAGAACCATAATGTATACACTCATCCTTGTGTCCTCTTTCAATAAACACATGAAGCCTTGCACTTGACTTAGAGAATTACCATCTTCTCTTTTGTGATCCTTTTAATTTTAATCAAGCCACGTCTTCATATGGGAGACCATGAATTGACTGTCGGTGCTTTAGACCGGCAACCTACTAAGGGGAGTACCCAAAGTAGATGAATGTGGCCTCGCCGAGATCGGTAACTCGAAGGAAGAGACACGTGGCACACAATTTAGACAGGTTCGGGCCGCGAGGTGCGTAATACCCTACGTCCTGTATGCTGCGTAGTTCTGGATTGATTGGGTACGATTACAAGATGGTGCAATTGTACGTCGTGAGATGAGATGATGAGAGAGGGGTCCCTGCCTCGCCTTATATAGTCCGGGAGGCAGGGTAACAAGTCGGTTTAGGGAGAGAGTACTAGTCGAGTACGTCTAGGAGTCTTCCATACAGTGCGGGACATGTACAACTTCCTAACCGAGTACTTCTCTTTCGTAGTCCTTGTGCTTCACGCCATCTGGTGCCGTGCAGCGCAAGTCGGGTAGTCCAAGGGGCCCACCGAGTAGTCGGTCCTGGTACCCACCGAGGTAGTGGGCCCAGGGAGGTCCATACGACAAGCCCCCGAGTACTGTGTAGTCGAGAAGGATAGCTTCAAGTAGTCTTGAAGGCCTTAACGAATAGTGCTCAAGTGTCCCCGAGTACTACAAGTCAAAAGTCCTCAAGAGTAGTCGAAGCATCCCGAGGCTGGAATGTACTCCAGCTGATGTTTAAGCAATCCTAAAGTCTTCTCGAGTAGCCCCAAGCGTCCTCGAGTGCTACCCTCGAAGGTCTTCAAAAACGCCCGTGTTGTCTTGAAGCCGAAGCTGATATGGAAGTGCGATTGCAAAATCGCACTCCATATGGAGTAGCCCCCGAGCCTTAGGTTGAGTTGCAGACTCTGGCTGAGGGTCCTTCTGAAGTTCTGGCAAGATTATCCCAAAAAATCCGGAGAAAAAACCGAAGGACACGTGGCACGGAGCCCCCGAGCCTTGAGTCGAGTACTTCCTCTCGAATTGAAGGGTCATCTTGTAGAATGTGTCCTGAGATGCTCCTGAGTCTTGTCGCTTCCCAGGTAGTCGAGTAGAAGTAGCCGAGCACCCGGGGTGAGGCGCGTCGACTAGTTGAAGTTGAAGAGTCACGCGCAGCCGCTGAGTCAGCCGAGCGCAATCTTATCCATCCGGCCGTTGGAGGACCGCGTTGACTTATAAATAGAAGCCAAATCCCTTAGGGTTTTTCACCCTACGCAGCTGTAGCCATTCAAACACATCTTGGCCAGAAATCACCACCAGTGCGCGCCGCCTCCGCTGAGTGAAGTGTAGATCCGAGCACGCCGCCAGAGAGAGCCACCGCGGTAGCCCCCGAGCGAATGCGTGTGAAGACCCCGTGCACTTGGAGGATGAAGCCATCTCCGTCCAAGACAGTGAAGGCCGCCGGCGGGAAGAAGAGGAGCTGTGACGAAGCCGCCGGATCTGCCGCGGGGACATCACCGCCGATGTCTCCGCCGAGGCCAGATCCGAACCGCGAATGGAAGAAGTCGAAAGCGAAGACCGAAGACCTGTTAGCCCTCCTCAACAGCGGATTCATCCGGGAGAAGGAGGTGGACATGTGGAGGGCCGCCGCCGGGGATCCATATCCGATGGAGAAGAATGAAGACGAGATCCCGATGTTCGCGTGATTCGCGGAGCGCGGGCTCTCGCTCCCGGTGAGCAACTTCTTCAAGGGGCTCATGGGGTACTACGGCATCGAGTACCTCAACCTCAACCCCAACGGTATTTTCCACACCGTCGTCTTCGTTCATTTCTGCGAAGCTTTTCTGGGGATCAAGCCCCATTGGATCCTGTTCCGGAAGTTCTTCCGGGTGAAGCCGCAACCAAGCGCCAGCAACCCGCGGGTAGTCGGAGGAGCAGGAATCTAGATGCGGGAGGACGCCGCCGAGCAGTACCTCTCATACAGCTCATCGACTCCAACCAAGACTGGAAAGCCAAGTGGTTCTACATCACGAACCACCATCCGGGGTTGCCGAAGCCGAGCGGGAAGCAGCCCAAGCATCGCCCGTGGTGGAACACGGAGCCGACGATGCAGGAGGGGATCCAGCTCCCAGAGTTGTTGGCGCATATCAAGGCGCTAAGGGAAGCCGGGCTGAGGGCCGAGCACGTGGCCTTCAGCTTCATGAAGCGTAGGGTGCAGCCACTGATGGCTCGCGACACCCTGGGATTCGAATACACCGGCGACGACGACACGTCGCAGATGCCTGGAGACGAAGTCGACGACGACGACATTGTCGATAGGCTGGCGCGGATCTTCAAGGACATGCCGCCGTACACAACGTGCCCCGTACAGGAGTACTCCGCCGCGCGCCCGCCAAAGGAGGTAAGTAGCCGCACCCATAGTCGAGTACCCATTCCATGTGAATAGTCGTGCTGATGAGTTGTGTCTTGCAGGACGACTTGAAGAAGTTTGTCTCCGAGCCGCCGCCGCCCCCTCAGGAAGTCGAGATCCCAGAGGAGGGGAAGACCAAGGCCAAAGAGCGGCAGGAGGTCGGCGAAGGAGACGATACCGTAGTCGTGGAGGACGACGACGAGGATACGCTGCAGGACCGCTTCCAGCTGCGGTCGAGGTTCAGCCGTCCTGGCCTGCCTCATGTGCCTCTTGTTCAGGACCCGCCGGCTAGCCTAGAGGCTAGTGTGGCCGCGCCGCCGCGGAAGCCGCGCAATGCGTCCCGCAAGCGCGTGTCGAAGAAGTTGAAGGTCACTGAGACCACGTCCCCAGAGTTAAGCCGTCTTGAGTAGTGTAGTCGAGTACTAGTGTCTCGAGTTCAATTGTTGATGAAGGAGTTTCCTTGCTTGCAGGAGTTGCCGCCTACGGAGCCCGTTGATCAGGGCGACGAAGGCGAGTGAGACACGGTGGGGGAAGCCGCTGGGAGTCGTAGCCCAGCCCCCACTATTGAAGAGCTCTTGGCGCAGATGGAGCGCCAGCCCCCCGTTCCTCAGGGGAGCACGGAGCCCGCTACTTCTGCTGCAGAAGAAGTGGTAGCCGCAGGAGCGCTGGAGAGCGCTACACCCGCTGATGTTACTGCAGAAGAGGCAGCGGCCGCAGAGGCGCAAGAGGAGGCGCCCGCCGAGGCTGGACTAGTGGACATCGCCAGCATCCTTGGCGCCCCGACTGTGACGGTGGTCCGGTCAAGCTTGTAAGTGTTGAATCTTTCCCGAGTAGTACTTGATGTGGTAGTCATGCTTGACTGACAACCAACTTGTGTACTCTGCAGGAAGTCGACGGATCTGTCCTGGGAGGGAGATGAACCCTCTGCAGCGGTGGCGGAAGAAGAAGCCGCGCCGCCCGCCGAGGAGTCTGCTCCCGCCCCTCAGGCGGAGCCCGAAGCGCCGGCTGCTGAGGCTACGTTGCCTGAAGCCAGCGTGGTCGAAGGTGAGTACTTTGTTGAGGCTGTAGTACCCCCGAAGAGTAGTCATAGTCATCAGATAATGCTGATGCGCTTGTCTTCTCGTTGACAGGTGCAGAGGTCGAGGGGAGCGATATCCCAGCGGCGGTGCCCATGGAGAACTTGACATCAGAGACTCGGGAGGCTGCCGGAGGAGCCCCCGAGCTGATGGAGGTGGCCGCCGGAGAGGCTGCCGCAATGACCGGAGGAGAGGAGGCCACCGCGCAACCAGAACCTACTCTGGAGGTGGTCGTTCGCTCCCCGGAGATCCAAGACACGGAGCCCATCCGCTTTGTGCCGATGACCGAAGCCGCCACAAGTAGTCGTGGCGGGTAGAGTTGTTGGCGGACGACCTGGTTGACCCGGCGACGGTGGCTCGGCATCTGGAGGCGGTCCGCCAAGCCGAGCAGTAGATGAAGGTGAGTAGTCGTAACTCTTGAGTAGTCAATCCTTTAGCGTTGAGTACCCATCTGACATATGTTGCTTGTGCAGGACGTCGTAGAGAGATCCCGCGAGAAGTCCAACATGCTTCTAGGAGTACATGGTCTCTCAGTAGACCGCTGCTAGAGTCCTTTGTCGCTCGTCGCAGCCCAGGATCCATAGGTAGCCGCATGGGCTGGATTTTGGAGAAGAGTAGTCCGGAGACTGGTGCCTGGACCTGGAGGCCGCTTACAGCAAAGGAGTAGTCCGGAGACTAGTGCCAGAACCCGGAGGCCGCTTACGGCGGAGTAGTCCGGAGACTAGTGCCAGGACCCGGAGGCCGCTTACGGTGGAGGGGTCTTGATGTAGTCATGTAGACTTGAGCCCCGGAGTAGTCGCGTAGACTTAGGCGTAGAACCGACAGAGCTAGTCGACGTTCCACGAGTTGTGGACGTCTTCGCCTTCAAGTGTCTGGAGGCGGTAGGAGCCCGGCCCGGTCACCTTTGCCACGGTGAAGGGACCTTCCTAGGGGAGCTGAGTTTGTGTAGTCCTTTCGTGTTCTGGATACGATGGAGGACGAGATCGCCAACATTGAAGGAGCGTTCCTTGACGTTGCGGTCGTGGTAGCGTCGGATACCCTCCAGGTACCTTGCTGATTGGACGAGGGCGGCACAGCGAGCTTCTTCGAGTCCATCGATGTCAACTCGTCTGCTGTCTTCAGAGACGCCTTCGTCGTAGTGCTCCACTGCTGGTGAATTCCATATGACATCATCAGGGAGGATTGCTTCGGAGCCGTAGACCAGGAAGTAAGGGGATTGCCCCGTTGGCTTGGAAGGCTGAGTACGCAGCCCCCAGAGTGCATTGGGTAGTTCCTTGATCCACTTGCCTCCTTTAGAGTTAGCAGCGTCGTGTAGCCGCTTCTTGAGGGCGTCGAGCACCATCCCGTTGGCACGCTCGACTTGTCCGTTGGCCCGAGGATGGGCAACTGAGACATATCGGACATCGATCCCGCTGTTCTCCCAGTACTCCCAGAACTGGTGGTTGTTGAAGTTGGAGCCCAGGTCTGTGATGATGCGGTGGGGTAGTCCGTAGCGATGCACGAGTTCATCCAGGAAGTCGAGTACTCTGTCAGCCTTGGGGCATGTGACCGGCTTGACCTCGATCCACTTGGTGAACTTGTCGATGGCCACCAATACTCTGTTGAATCCACCTGGCGCAGTTGAAAGTGGCCCAATCATGTCGAGCCCCCAGCAAGCAAAGGGCCAGGTTGGCGGTATGGTGACTAGCTTGTAGGCTGGGACGTGTTGCTGCTTGGCGAAGTATTCACATCCTTGGCACCTTCTGACGAGTTCTTCGGCGTCGCCCAGAGCTGTGGGCCAGTTGAAGGCTCGCCGGAAGGCCTTGCTGACCAGCGTACGAGAAGACGCATGGTTGCCGCAGACTCCCTTGTGGATCTCCTCCAAGATGTCCTTGCCTTCTTGCCTGGGGACGCACTTCATGAGTACTCCCGAGGATGCGCCCCGCTTGTAAAGCTTGTCTCCGACGAGGACGTAGGACTTGGCGCGGCGGATGAGCTGCTCAGCCAAGTTTTTGTCCGAGGGAACCTTCTGCTCGCTGAGGTAGTCGATGAAGGGTTGCCTCCAGTCCGCGTCGATCATCATGACCTCCTGGCCAGCTGGCAGATGCGCCGGGACAGTGGTCGGTAGCGCTGGCTCCGGGATGGATGGCGTGTGAAGCTCATGGACGAAGACACCCGCTGGTACTTGAGCGCGAGTAGAACCAAGCTTTGACAAGATGTCCGCTGCAACGTTGTTGTCGCGGACGATGTGGTGGAACTCGAGACTGTAGAACTTGTTCTCGAGCTTGCGGACTTCTAGGTAGTAGGCATCCATGTTCTCCTTGTTGCGGTCCCAGGACTTGTTGACTTGGTTGATGACCACTGCGGAGTCGCCGTAGACTAGTAGCCGCTTGATGCCCAGTGAAGCCGCGAGGCGGAGCTCGTGTAGGAGGGCTTCGTACTCGGCTTCGTTGTTTGAGACCTTCCAGAAGATCTGTAGGACATACTTGAGTTGTTCACCCATTGGGGAGATCAGGAGTACCCCTGCACCTGCGCCCTCAAGGTTGAGTGGGCCGTCAAAGTACATCACCCAATGCTTTGGTCGCACGGTTGGAGCAGGTAGTTGATTCTCCCGCCACTCCGCCATGAAGCCGACTAGCGCCTGCGACTTGATGGCTGTGCGTGGCTTGAAGTCGATGGTCAGGGCGCCGAGTTCGACTGCCCACTTGGAGATTCTTCCAGTAGCATCTTGGTTCCGCAGGATGTCGCCGAGCGGGTAGTCAGTGACGAAGGAGATCGAGTACTCCTGGAATTTGTGTCGTAGCTTCCGCGAGGTGATGAGTACTGCGTACAGAAGCTTCTGCACAGGCTGATAGCATCCTTAGACTCTGACAGGACCTCGCTGACGAAGTAGACTGGGCGCTGGACTGGATAGGTGTGGTCGTCTTCCTGCCGCTCGACGACAATGGCAGTACTGACCACATGAGTAGTCGCAGCGAGGTAGAGCAGTAGCTGCTCGCCTTTGCGAGGGGCCGTGAGGACTTGTGGCTTCGATAGGAAGTCCTTGAGTTGAGCAAGGGCTTGGTCCGCCTCTGGAGTCCACACGAACTTCTCTTGGTGCTTGAGTAGTTTGAAGAAGGGGAGCCCCCGTTCTCCAAGCTTCGAGATGAATCTGTTCAAGGCCGCCATGCACCCGGTCAGCTTCTGGACGTCTTTGATGCACGTGGGAGCTTTCATGCTGGTGATGGCGGAGATCTTCTCGGGGTTGGCTTCGATGCCGCGTTGGCTGATGATGAAGCTGAGTAGTTTGCCCAAAGGTACGCCGAAGATGTACTTGTTCGGGTTGAGCTTCCAGCGGTACTCGCGCAGGGATGCGAAAGTCTCTTGAAGATTGTCGATGAGGGTACTGGAGTTTCTGGTCTTGACGACCACGTCATCCACGTAGGCTTCGACGTTCTTGTTGAGTTGCCTCTTGAAGCAGGCCTGGATAGCTCGTTGATAGGTGGCGCCGGCGTTCTTCAACCCGAAGGACATGGTCGTGTAGCAGTACGTGCCAAACGGGGTGATGAACGCGGTCTTCTCCTGGTCTTCTTCCTTGATCGCGATCTGGTGGTACCCGGAGTAGCAGTCGAGGAAGCAGAGCAGGTCGCAGCCCGCCGTGGAGTCGATGACTTGATCAATCCGCGGCAACCCGAAGGGGTCCTTGGGGCAGTGCTTGTTGAGGTCGGTGTAGTCGACGCACATCCTCCACTCGTTCGAGTTCTTCTTGCGGACGAGGACGGGGTTGGCGAGCCACTCAGGATGGAAGACTTCTCTGATGAATCCAGCCGCGAGTAGTTTGGCGAGTTCCTTCTTGATGGCATCCCGTCTGTCGTCGGCGAAACGGCGGAGGTGTTGTCGCTTGGGGGTGGCCTTAGGATCGACGTTGAGGCAATGCTCAATCAACTCCCTGGGCACTCCTGGCATGTCCGCTGGCTTCCACGCGAAGATGTCGCAGTTAGCCCGGAGAAAGTTGATGAGCGCGTATTCCTATTTGGGGTCGAGGCCGGCCCCGATGGTGGTGGTCTTGCTGGCGTCGCCCGTCCCGAGGTCGATCGTCTTGACTAGAACCTCCTCAGCTGGCTGAGGCTTGTTGCCTTTGTCAGACTTCTCAGGGATGTCTAGTTCACTTGTTGAAACCTTCTTCGACGCGGTGTAGTCCTCCATCATCGTGTTAGGTACTTGATTTGTGGAGGCGATCTCCACAGCTTCTGTGTCGCAGTCGTGCGAGATCTTCAAGTCCCCTTGGAGAGAGAGTACACCTGCTGGGCTCGGCATCTTGAGTACCAAGTAGGTGTAGTGAGGCACCGCCATGAACTTGGCGATGGCCGGTCTGCCGAGGATGTAAGATGTTTCGAAGTCAGCGACCTCGAACTTGATGTACTCGGTACGATAGTTGTCCCGAGATTCCCCGAAGGTAACTGGCAGGACCACTGAGCCCAGTGGGATAGCCGCGTTACCGGGGACGATGCCGTAGAAAGGCGTGTCGCTCTTGGTGAGCATGTGGGTGATGTCGAGCTTCATCTTATTCAAGGTCTTGGTGAAAAGGACGTTGAGCCCGCTTCCACCGTCGATGAGGACCTTGTTGAGCTTGGAGCCCGCGACCACCGGCTTCAGGACGAGAGGCAACCGCCTCGGTTCGGAGAAGCTGGTCCATTGATCCGCACGAGAGAAGGTAATGGGTACCTTCGACCACCTGAGAGGAGTTGGAACCGCTGGTTCAATGCTCATGACTTCTCGAAGAGTAGCCTTTTGCTCCCGCCTGCTGGGTAGTCCGTCGAAGAGGACGTTGACAGTCTTGTCGGGTTCCTGGAAGTCACCGTTGTCTCCGTCGTTCTTCTTCTTGCCTTTCTTGTCGTGAGGGTGCGGTGGCTCTGGAGTACTCTTGAGTGCTCGCCTGAGTTGGTAGCACTGCTCGGTGGTGTGGTTGCCGTCCAGGTGCCACGGGCACTTCTCCTTCAGCAAGTCTTTGAAGCCGCCGGAGTTCTTCTTCGAGTTCTCCTTCGCAGGGCGCTGGATAGCCGCGACAGTGTTGTCTGGCTTGCGCTTGCGGTTGGGACCCGAGTAGTTGTTGTTGTTGCTGTGACCGCCTTGGTTCCCGTTGTTGCCGCTGCCGCCGCCTGCGTTTTGCTTGTTCTTGCCACGGATGGTGTCGTACTTGGCGTTGGCCTTGTCTTCTTCATCCGCCCAGGACGTGATCATGTCCTTGAGGTGGGGGATGGACTTGGGGCGGCGACGACCGAAGTCTTCAAAGGTGCGGCGGTGGTAGAGGCCGTCTTTGGAAGAGGTCGATGACCTCCTTGTTGGTGACGTCGACTACGGTAGCGCGCTTGTCGAAGAAGCAGCGCATGTACTTGTGGAGGGTCTCGCCTTGTTCCTGCTTGACCATGGCCAGGTCCATGCGAGTACTCGAGCGGCCCATGGCGCCCGTGAAGTTGCTGGTGAACTGCTCCTTCAGCTGGTCCCACTTGTCGATCGAGTGCTTGTCCAGCGACTCGAGCCATGTGAGTGGGGCTTGGTCCAGGCAGAAGGGGAAGTAGAGGAACTTGGTGTCGTTGTTGCCGTCAGCGTTCTCGATGGAGAGGGCGTAGCACCTGAGCCACTGGATGGGGTCCTGCTTCGTGTCGTACTTGGTGATCCCCAAAGGCTTGAACTTGTCGGGGAGGAGTAAGTTGCGAAGTCGAGGTGAGAAGGCGGGGAAGCCGCCGTTGTCGCCTGCAGTGGCTGACTTCTTCCGCCACAACTCCTCAATTTTCTGGTGGGCGTCGTAGCTGCCCTGTGAGGCACCGGAGGCGTGGCTGTTCGCGTGGTCTCGACCGCCGCGGTTGCCGCCGCCGCCGGCCCTCCTGTTGGCTCCGTGGTTGGAGCTTCCGTCGTCGCTGCCGCCGCCGTCAGGGTCACGGCCGCCACCATCAGGAGCACGGTGAGGGACGACCTCACAGTTGCTGTTGCCACCCTGTGAGGGTCCGCTGGCGTTTGCGCGAGTACGGTTGGGCTGAGCCGGGAGCTCGGCTCGATTACGGTTGCGGCCGAGGTTAGCACTGCGACTTGTAGCTTCGTTGTCGCGGTTCCTGGCGGGGGGAGGCTGGTTGACCCTGTTGTCGACCCGCATGAAGCAGGCGTCTTCAGCGAGCTTGGCGATGACTTCTCCGGCGCGTATTCCCTGAGCCTGGCGTGCGATCGCTGTGATCGACATGAGGCACTGCTCGGGGGTAGTGTGTACGCTGCTCTCGACCTCCTCGAGAGCTTCCGCAAGGTTGCGGATGGGGAGGTTGTCTCTGAGACGCCGACGACGTTCGTTGCGCTTCCTGTTACGCTCACGTCGAGCGTCCCTGTTGGCGGCGGTCTCGTCTGCAGGTGCATCGGCAGACAGCTTGTCTGCAGATATGTCCTCAAGGTACTTATCTTGAGCCGTCCCTGATGGTTCGGGGGTGTCGTCGGCAGCCATGAAGACTTGGCGATCGGGGTTGCCAAGGCTGGACTCAGAGCTCGCCACCTCAGTTGGAGTGTACGAGTCAGCCCGGGCAAGTGGTGTTCCCTCCTGGAACGGGAGCGAGTCGAGGTAGGCGACGTAGCGTGAGTCTCCACTTATCAGGTCCGCGGGCTTGCGGTCTGGCCAGTAGGCGAATCTTCCGGCAGGTGTGGACGTTATAACCAGCCCAGAGGCCGGCCCTGATAAGGGATGCTCAGTAGTGTTGTCCTCGGACTCAGGATCCTCTGGGTCCGACCCGAAGTCGAACTCGTATGCGGAATCCGATTAGAACCCGGAGAGGGGGTTGGAGTCCGAAGCGTGGCCGGGGGCGGTGTCGGAGTCCGAGTTGTACTCGGGTACGGGCTCCTTGCCAGCCCGGTGCGAAGAGGGATCCCCCGTGCGGGCCCTGTAGGAGTTGCGGGGGCCACGCGTGGAGCGCTCGTGGGGTGGGGGACCACATGTGATGGCTGAGCAGCCGGCTCGCATGCGATAGCCCACGGAGACGTCGAGTTCGAGTTGGAAGCGGATCCGAGCTCGAAGTCAGCGTGTTGGTCGAAAAGCGAAATTTCGCCGAACTTGCCGGCGAGTCCGCCTGTGACCACTTCAGAGAGCATCACGAACCCAGTCTCCGGGTTGGGCGGCATGGTGAGGCGGCGGTGGAAAGATCCCGCGCCGTCAGCAGTGCAGACCCAAGCGCCGAAAACGAAGGTGTCGCCGCGGTTGAAGGCGACGGTTGGCTTGAAGTAGACAGGAGCCGTCGAGTTCGCCATGTGATCTCGGGCGAGAGCCTCTACCTGGCGTGCCAGCTGTCGGTGTTTTAGACCGGCAACCTACTAAGGGGAGTACCCGAAGTAGATGAATGTGGCCTCGCCGAGATCGGTAACTCGAAGGAAGAGACACGTGGCACACAATTTAGACAGGTTCGGGCCGCGAGGTGCGTAATACCCTACGTCCTGTATGCTGCGTAGCTCTGGATTGATTGGGTACGATTACAAGATGGTGCAATTGTACGCCGTGAGATGAGATGATGAGAGAGGGGTCCCTGCCTCGCCTTACATAGTCCGGAAGGCAGGGTTACAAGTCGGTTTAGGGAGAGAGTACTAGTCGAGTACGTCTAGGAGTCTTCCATACAGTGCGGGACATGTACAGCTTCCTAACCGAGTACTTCTCCTCCGTAGTCCTTGTGCTTCACGCCATCAGGTGCCGTGCAGCACAAGTCGGGTAGTCCCAGGGGCCCACCGAGTAGTCGGTCCTGGTACCCACCGAGGTAGTGGGCCCAGGGAGGTCCATACGACATTGACCTTCTCAAATTATCCCAATATTTATCTTCATTTATTGCTTGATAATTGTCACTTATGCATTAGGATCATCCATATATTTGTCTTCTCCAATGTGAGCCATATAATATTCGTCCATAAATAAATACTTCAATAATTGCTTATGAGTATGTAAATATAACCTGACAATCTTAGACAAATACATTAGTCCTTTAATCGCCTTGTCATTCAATTCACCAAAATCCACTTAGGGGCCTAGATGCACTTTCAATCTCCCCCTTTTTGGTGATTTATGACAACTCGATTAAAGTTTACAAATAAAACAATAAAGCACATTTAGATTCTTAGATATAGCTAGAGCTCCCCCTTAATTTGTGCTTAGAGTTGAATTTCAAAAATTTGGCCTCAAATGCCAATAGCACAAATTTGGAAGAAAGCGCGTGTGAGCTCTCCCTATATCTTAGAATCAGTGGAGTGCAACATGTGAGAGCGATAAAATAAAAACCGTGATGCATATGACAAGATATGCACAAAGAAAAGAACAAGTGTGCTGACTGGGCAGCACCGGTCAGACCGGTGCCACTGAATGGTCAGAACGGTCAGGTCCAGCCAGCACACTTAGCTGGGCGGCACCGGTCAGACCGATGCCCCTGACCGGTCAGATCGGTCAAGTCCAGCCAAAGCACAAAGAAAAGAGTGTGCGTGCTATTTGGTCCAGAGTGATCAGGCCGGGGTTGCAAACCGGCTTAGATCACTTTGCACCATTTAGCCAACACAAATAATACACCAATCAACACATGCATCACAATCTAGCAATAAAGTTGCTTAATTATTATAACAAGGTTCTAACACACAGTAGCACTCACACAAATGTTCTCAAGTCCACTAAGATAAAGTTCTAAACTTATTACAAGCTGCTCTCATCAGCCAGCTAGCACCGGTCAGACCGGTGCAGGGCACCGGTCAGACCGGTGCAACACAGATAACAACACTGATTTGAAGTCTTTAATCCGAATCTTCTCCCCCTTTGTCATCAAGCTACCAAGAAGGGCCTGGAGGAGAAGTAGCTGTCGGTCACTGTCCCTGCCACGAGTCCCACACCGGGCCGCCAGGGCGCGAGTTCCCTCCTATATAAGAATCATGAAATGAGATAAATTAGGAGAGATACACTAGATATGGTGAAAAGATAGATATGAATATGAAGATCGTCATCCATACCCTGATAAGGAGGTGGATATCCTGACCAACCAAACATCTCAATAGAAAAGTGTCCCGCCCAATTTGTAGGAGCCTCTGACCCCTCTGCATCATCCGGAGGTGGAGGTGGGGCAACAAAGGTGCCGAAAGGAGGAGGGTACGCTGCTGGTCCCTGAGGAGCACTGAAGGGCTGAGGGACCTCCTCTGAACTAGGTGGTGGAGGAGGTGCAGCTGAGGAGGAGCTACCCTCGCCGGACTCAAACAACATAGATCCATACTCGTTGATCATGTTGGAGTTTATCATCGTTCTCATCCGCTGATCAAACATTGGGATCTCAACCTCAGGAGGAGTGGGAGAGATAGGTGAACGAGGCGGCTGAAAACCAAAGTGATTATGGAGATGTTTCATCGTGTCCCTCTCCTTCTTCCTCTCTACCCTCGTCCATTGCTGCTCCACCTCAATGTCATACTGACTCTTGCACATGCTAAAGATCAAATTCAGAAAACAGTGGAGCAGGAGAGGTGGATTTCTTCTGCTGACCATACTGTCCAGGCCCCCACCGGTCAAACCGGTGAGAGGCACCGGTCAGACCGGTGTCGGCCTGGGCAGTGGGTCGCTGCTGGAACAGCTGCCAATCAACTCCCACCTCTGTACCTTCATCAGCTGTGATCTCAGGTTCTCGCTCAGGGGAAGGAACAATGGGGTTCTTCACCGGGTTGGCCTCAGAGGCTTGTGAGTGACATCCTTAAGAAACTCAACCCTAGTCGCCCTCTTGATCATATACATAATGTACGGGCTGTAGCTGCAGATCTTAGGATCCTCTGATAAGTACTTGATCTCCTGCCAAATGTAGTCACCCACACTAAATGTCAGCCCCCGGTCTTAAAGCAATCATTAGGTTCTTCATGAACCTAGAAATATCAGAGGGATTTCCATCCCTATGAGCAATGGTCGCCCGAAGAAGCCTGTTAAGTACTGAGTAGTAAGTGTAGAGCCCCTTCATGTGACCAATGTTAGCCCTCTGATCTCTAGGATATATGAAATACAGAGTCTCTGGCTCAAATTATCCCAATATTTATCTTCATTTATTGCTTGATACTTGTCACTTATGCATTTGGATCATCCATATATTTGTCTTCTCCAATGTGAGCCATATAATATTCGTCCATAAATAAATACTTCAATAATTGGAGTATGTAAATATAACTTGCTCACAATCTTAGACAAATACATTAGTCCTTTAATCTCCTTGTCATTCAATTCAGCAAAATCCACTCAGGGGCCTAGATGCACTTTCATAACCGCCTAAGTCTCCCTTGTGGTCGTGGTCACGACATGGCTACAGGCGATGCGACGTGGGGAAAGGTTCGTCGGCCAACGGCGGCTCGGCGGACGCACGCCGGCGAGTTCGGGTGCGCCGCGTGACACTGGCCTATGGCCTCTAAACCGCGTCAACCGTCCCGGAGCACTGTGAGCGAGGCACAACACACAGATCGGTAGTCGGAGGGGAACCTCGGCGTGCGTGTACCCGGTGTCTGACGTGGCACGGCGCGATGTCGTCATGCGCGACGAGTTTCGACTCGATTTGTTTCAAAGTGTCCCTGTTTGACTAGAAATTACTCCAGTTTTTGCAATAGAAGTGAGCCAAGGTTTCTATACCAATGTTGTAGACGTACTAACCCTCCACAACTTTTACAAAGGCCGATGAGTCTTTTGATCAAAGGATTTTACATGAACTGCCGGGCAAGATGGGGATTTCCTCGGTGCCGGCCAACAATACTCGCTGGTGTTGACCAAAGTTTTTCACCCTTTTGCACTTTGAATTTGACATGCCACTCAAAAGAAAAGTTGTGTCCCATGAAAAGCTGCACAACATTTGTATTAGGAGAATTTGAAGTGTTTAGGTGAAATTTGAAGAACGTGGCAAAAGTTCTAGAGAGGTTCAAGGACATCAAGGGGTTTGACTAGGGTTTGACTAAGACTTTGACCAAGGTTTGACCATTGGTGCTTAATGACTTGATTAAGATCATGATTAGCACTCATTGACACTATTTGAAAACATGGGGTGTTACATCCCCCATGGGCTACCTAGCGTGGCTTGGGGCCACTGTGCAACATCGTGTCACGGTTGGCCTCACAAACACAGAAGCCAGAGTCGAGGACACCAAGCTGTTAGGTGTGGTGCGGACTAGGCTGAGGCCGTCGGTGAGGTCAAGAAGGGTGGCATGTTAACATACTCCTCCTCTCCAATGACGCATCCCCTCTGTCGGTCGCCCATCCTCCCTCCGCGCCGACCACCACCACCCTCGCATGTCTAGCGGCCTTCCGAGGTTGCGTGAATCTGATGTACTTATATTAGCAGTCGTGGGGGTGGCCATTGCCTGCCAGGGCCCGAGGACTGCTGCTACTTGTGATCGACGTTGGCGGAGCCGAGGGCCACGTGGCCGCAGCCATCTCGTGAGCAACTCGCTAATGGAGGCCACCTGTGTTGAGGAGGTGGTGGGCCTCCCCTTGGTGGTGGCATCTTCGAGCGACAAAGTAATATATAGGGATTAGGGAGACCCAATGCCTTGGACATTTTGGGGACACGACCAACACCCTGGATAATTGAGGGAGCTTTACGAGCTACTGCTGCAGGCCTTCGAGGAAGCAACAACATGTATATTTGGGGTCCAAGAGCCTTTTTAGGCTACAAGTTAATTCGAATCACACAGTACAATGGAGACACCTACAATGCACACACTCACCCCTATGAACGCACACACACAAACCCTTCCCCTTTGAGCATCTTCAAAGACTGAGCCGACATATCCTCAAGATTGACGAAGTCACCACAGACGCATCGCTGTTGATGGGAACATCCCTACCACTAAAAGCAGAACACCATTAAATCCTAATAAATTCGCTCCCATGAGGAGTCAAATCCAGAACCTTAGATGCTACTAAGGCTCTTGTAACCATTAGGATACACATGCCCTTTCTCTAGCTTATCACCCTCAATAATGATAGCATGTGCAGTATTTGTTCTAGGCACATACACCACCATTGCCCCCTGCACCACCAGCACCATTACCACCAACACCAGCAGCATCTGGAACATTGCCACTACCATTACCACCTCCACCAACTGCTTCAACACCACTACCACTGCCACTGCTACCTCCACTTAGCAAAAAAGCTCAATTAGTTGCTGCTATTGGGCTAGATTCAGGAGTTGCACTAGACAGACACAAAGCACTAGGGCACATTGACCTCTGAGATCCTGCCAAAGAGAACAAACAAAACACTAGTGCCTCAGATTCAATATGCAAGTGACTTGGTTCAGTATTGCAATTTTATAAACTAATAGAATAATTACAGAGATAAAGATTATATATTCACATGAGAAGAAGTCAAAAAGAGCTACAAATAGCTACTTCCTCGTCCTGTACGTATTGCAATTGAGGGCTACAGGTAAAGCAACTAAGCAACTAAGCTTCAGTACAAACAGATTCATATCGATAGATCCATTAACTGCATGAACAGATAACTTCAAAGATGTTTCAAGTATGGAAATACCTAGTGTTGGAATACCAAGGGTGGTGCTTTGCACCACCACCGGCTTTGGCGGCTCCAGAGTGAGCCGACCCTTGGCCTTCGACGCTGACGAAGCAGCAGAACCGGAAGCTCCTCCGACCGGTGATAACGTCATCCGTCGGCGGCCGTGTGAGCCCACCAGGTGCGGTGGTGCGCCAGCGCGACGAACCAGTGAGGGAGGGGAGGGGACTCAACAATCGGTGTCGACTTGTGGGGTGGCGGTGGCAGAAATGCGAAATGGAGGAAGGAGAGTCGGAGAGCTAGGGTTCAAGGGGGACGGTGTCAACCAAAGTCATCAAATTGCATGAGATGGCTAGGGTTACCTATGGAGACATGGAGTGGGAGTGGGGGGGGGGTCCAATTTTGTTGCAGGCACGACGCACGTGCGCCGTTGGGTGGGCCGTGGGGAGTGGACTGGCGGACTAGCGGGTGGAGAGGCAGGCTTTGATGGGCTGGATTCAATTGTGGGTTGAAAGTGAGGTTTGCTATTAACTAATACGGGAATACTGCTAGGAATTTTCCTGCTCAAATACGGGAACCGTGAATACAGTCTGGAAATAGCATCAACTATTCCCATTCATGTACCCGCCGGATTCCCGGATTTTTTTTCCATTTTCCTATTTTTCCTTAAAAAATGTGTTACGCAGTTGGTTAACACGGGATACGGTGTCGGTTGGTACGGGATTCTCCCGTTCCCGCTTTCATCCCTACATGCAACCATGATAAAGGTTTCAAAGTACAGGGGACAAAAGTTGCCTTCACGATTCCGGCAGCCTTGCTTTGCTTGTTCTCCTTATACAAAGACCAAATCTAGATGCCTTAATTGAAAGTGAAGATATTCGCCAGATGCTGCAGTAGCACTTGCACTCGTTTACAAGGTGCTGTTTGGATAATTCATGGGCTAAGCTTTAATCTCTAAACTTTAATTAGTCTCCGAATCTTAGTTGTGCTGGACTATTTGAATTCAGGATATACATTGTACTCCTTCTGTATCTCAAATAGAAGACGTTATGAAATGCACGCAGAGTTGAAGAAAAGAAGTCATTGTGCGCCTACTGAAGTGTTTTGGACGCTGCCGCCCCTATGCTTAGGCTCCCATGCCCGTTAATGGGATAAACAAAGAGAGCCCAAGAGAACGATCTCTACCTTAGAAGAGCCTCTGCGCTAGCCAACCAACCACAATGCAATTAATGAGTATACAGACCTGCCACCCGATCTAATATGGGCAAACATTGAAAAACGTCTTGGCGCACGCGATTATGAGAGAACCTGAGATGCTCTATTTCCTAAAAGAAGGTTTTTTCTATTTTTGCTAAAAAATAACAATAGCAACTTAGCTAATGAGCAATAGTCACGTGACTTATGGGCAAACATGAAAAACTTCTTGGGGGAACTATTAGAGAAGTTTTTTAAAAGGTTAAAGGTCAGTCTCAATGGAGGAGGTCATCACACAGTTACCAAGACTGGAACCTTAAGAACCGTGCCAGTGGCGGGTCATGGTGATGACCCTCCTCTCTCATTTCGTGACATTCCTCATTCTCTCTCCTCATAAATTTGTTGATGTGGCAGGAAATTTAATACTCATGACCCTTCCCACTGAGACTGGCCTTAGAGTGACTCCAACAATTCCACATCCTAAGTTTCTATTGTTATTTTTTGGCAAAAATAGAAAAAACCTTCTCTAACAGTTCCCCATCTCAGGCTGTCATTTGTCCCAAGTTGGGAAAAAACGACTCTGCGCACGCATATATGCGCGCAACGATCCGCGACGCATCCTTCCGTATCAGAAGAGGTGGAAGGGTATAAAAATATTTTTGTTTTTATCAGGATTCCTTATTTAAGTTTTCAGGAGGTGGAAGTGTAGAAACATAATTTTGTTTCTCTCAGGATTCCTGATGTAAGTTAGATCTGGATTTGGCAGGTGAATTATGCCAAACATTTGGAGATGAACTCTTTTCTTACTTGTCATATATTTTAGAAGTTGGCAAAACACAAGATTTCCAAGTAAGATTTGGCAAACTGTTGGAGATGCTCTTAGTCTTGAAGATTTAGAATATGCAAGGTGCTAGATTCTTGGGTTGCTTCCTGTTAGACCATCCACACTTGTCATCCTTTATCTTCTCCTTCAAAACGAAATATTTATGCATGGTTATCGAGATTTTCTCCTTTATACAATTTATACAACTTTCTCCCACACTTGCCATCCTTTATATCTCTTATTTATCCCAACTACCCACACCGGGACCCATATGTCATCCTCCCATCTTATTTTAACACCCCCACCGCCCTCCCCACCCACCCAAACCCCCCTCTCTCCTTTTCTACTCCGCCGCCATCTCGCTGTGTTGACGCGAAAATAGGATGTCACCACCGCGCGCGACACACGTGACTCCCCAGTCTGTAGCGAGGCGTGCCAGCCAAATCTTTGGATTGCATTGCCTGGGATGTTGTTGAAAGGGTCGAAATCCTAGTTTGATAGGTAACCGATGTTCCACAATGGACCGGTCTAAACCGAGCATCTCATAATATTCCCAGGCAAACAATCTTTGAATTCTTTCAATAATGCGATTAACTCTGCTTTGTATTTTGGATCAAGCTTGGCATTAATATAAGCCGGTATTGGTTTTCTTCCATCTCCAAGATCTATCTTTTCTAATTGATCAGCTGACATGAACCCATGCCCCAACTTTCCTTCATCTCCTATGAACTGATCCATTAAATCTTTTCATCAGAACCGACTGCTTGAACTGGCTTTGGTCCAAAATCGGACAACTTGAGATACTTGGTATCCCACACTTTCCCTGATATGCAGCTCACTTGATCATAAGTCCATCCTTGTGCTTCTGTAACGGCTACTGTTAAGGAGGTCTCTCCTTTCACCACCTCCACTGAATCTCCAATCTATTGGCTACATTGATGAATTGTAGAGGGTATGCAGCAATTAGCATGTATCCAATCTCGACCCAGCAGGAAGGGTCTTACTGCCGATCTTGAGCTCCACACGATTGCACCTTGAGCTGGAGATACATTGCCTTCAAAGTCCACCAACATCATATCTGTTTGGGTTAAATCTTTATCAGATTTACCAATCTTGCGCAACAAGGTGTAAGGCATCAGATTGACTGCTGCTCCTCCATCTACCAACATCCTGGTGACTGGCTTCCCATTGACAAAACCTCTGAGAAATAATGCCTTCAAGTTTTGTCTTTTCTCATCTTTTGACTTCTCAAAGATAGGTCGTGTAGGTTCCAGTGTCAATTGAGCCATCACAAGTTCTTCATCAGACACATACAAATCAATTTGAGCCATAAACTCCTTTGGCAGAAGGACAACCATGTTTATATCAGCTTTTGGCTCACCATCCTTCTCACCATAGGCCTTGGACTTGGGACGCTACACTTGAGATCTAACTTTCTTTTTGTCCAGCACACGCCTTTCTTCTTGTTGTTATTGTTCTAACTGTCGTAGGCACTAAACTTTCCTTTTCTGAGATTTGGTCAAACCATCTAGACATCATTGTAGATTGGGCTTCTTGTATGATTGGTTTGACTCTTCCTCGTCCAGTTGCAAAGTGCGTCGACGTTCAGGGGCTCGGCACATGATATCTTCATCTGGGACCAGAGAATCAGCTAACTCTTCCAGCCGATTGCTTGACTTTCCATTGACTCGGCCTCCAAGTCGATCATGGACACTGGCCTTCCTCCCCAGCCGATCGTAGACGTTGGCTTTGCTCCCCAGCCGTTGATGAACTGGGACCTGTTCATTATTGAGCTCACGGTGATCCCCAGTCATAGGCCTTCTGTCATTGAAGCGGACCCTTTTGGATGAGCTGCCATTGTTGTAAGTTCCGTTGCACTTTGGACAATTTCCTGTTGTTGGCAATTTGATTCCTTCCTCCTAGCAGTACTTGAAGAACGAACATCTCCAATGTCCTTCATTACACCATGCCCACTCTTCTATCCCTTTTGCTTTTTCTTGCCGTCGCTGAAACTTATTGATTAACATCTAGGACGTGATAGGCCGGTGTGGCTCGTTCTCTTCCTCTTCATGTAACAACCCTTTTCCTTTAACATCTGCAGTCGTTGCTTGTACCTTGGGATCAACAACTCCTTTATTTTGAGCTGATTATTCTAACGTTGGCAACTTAACACGTGACGTGCTAGACACCTCAACTGTATTAGTTGGGAAGGGGTCCTGATCAATCTTCATTGGCTTTTCAGCTTTGGTAGGGGTTTTGAGTTTCCCTTGCTCAATAGCTGATTGAATCTGTTGTCTAGAGATCTTGCAATCATTGGTGTCGTGCGACGTTGCATTGTGCCACTTGCAATACTTCATCCTCTTGACCTCTTCTGCAGAAGGTATGGTATGGAACTGAGAAAGTTTGATCTGCCCTTGTTGAAGAAACAGCTCAAATATCTTATCAGCCTTAGTGATATCAAAGCTGAATCGTTTTGGTTCCTTTTACCAAAAGGACAGGACACAGTCTTCTTGCCCTTGACCCATTCTGCAAGCCCTATCATATTTTCTTCATCTTCCAAGTCAGAGCAATCCACATAAGACACCTCTTTTGGAAATTCCTCCTAGGCTCATAGGACTTTGCAGTTTCTTGACTCATCCGACTAACTAACTGGCTGAGACTCTTGAAGTCATGTGATGCATACTTCTCCCTCAAGGTTGGCAAGAGTCCTTGGAATGCCAACTCATCCAACTGTTTATCTCCTAGATTCAGACTATAGCATTTGTTTTTGACTTCTCTGAATCTTTGAGCGAATCCAGCAACAGTTTCATTGTTCCTTTGCTTGAGTCTAGTCAGATCAGTAATCTTTATCTCATGAATGCTAGAGAAGAAATAATTGTGGAACTGCTGCTCCAGATCAGACCACTTGATGATGAAGTTAGCTGGAAGTGAGGTGAACCATGAAAATGCCGACCCCGAGAGAGATGAAGAGAACAACCGTATCCTGAGTGCATCAACATTCCCTACTTCTCCACACTATATGATGAACCGAGTGATATGCTCCATTGTGGATGTATCATCTTGCCTAGAGAATTTGGTGAAATTTGGCACCTTGAATCTTGGAGGGAAAGGTATTTGATCGTAGCCAGCTGGATACAATGTTCTGTACATGTAGATTTGCTGCTTAGGCTTTATCCGAAATTGTTTCCGCAGCGTTCCTGAAAGATGGTCAATCAATTCTTCCTTCAGATGAGACTTCAACTCAGTAGATATCTGTTCTATCGCCTGTATGTCAGTCGATGGAGTCTCTAAAGGTTGTTCTTCCAAAGTTCTTGACTGTGGATTTGGCACTGCTGGTACCCTTCCTCCGGAAGAACCTTGTGTATTTGATTGACTTATTACAGGTGGAATCTGTCTGATCGACTATCCAGCCGATGGAGTTGGTTGATGCAGCTTCAACTGGCCCGAGCCGACCAATTGATTCATAAGCATCTGCATTGTCTGAACAGGATCCATCTGTTGTTTCTGTGTTGTTGGTGGTCTTGTCACCCCTTGATTGATCGTCTGCTGAGGCGATGATCTTTTATGAGAAACCGTATTAGCTGGGGTTAAGACAGGTTGCAATGATGTTGATTGCTGTACTGGAGTGGTTTGTACAGGCATTCCCAAGGTCGGCTAAGGAGCCGATCTTTGAGGTGGAACATGAGCTTTTCTTTCTATTGGTACAACCATATGCGCATGAGTAGAACTGATCTTAACTCTTTCAAAAGCTTTGTTCCCGTGATTGAAGTAAACAAACTCCACTCCTTCCTTAGTCATATGCACAGTCCCTGGAGTACCTCCAAACATAGCTTGATAAGACTCTAGGTATTTTACTTCTGGAATCTTCGAGTTGGAGCTCAAAGAAATTTGAGATATCAATCTCAAAGTGATTACGATGCAAATCCCATCCTGAAAGTCTTCCATTCTGATCCCTCATTGCAGGGTATTTTTGAGGAGGATTCTAGACCGAGAACGTCTAGTCCTAGACGTTGGACTGTGCTAAATAGGTTTGAACTATTGGCACTGTAATAGTAGGGTTTTTAGGTGCATATCCGATACTCTGATTCTGAATCGGCTGATAATTCGATGAAGTATCATGAGCAATTGCATTGATTTGTGGAGATGGTGTAACCCCTACTGTTGGATCATCAATCGGCTGGGAAGGCGATTGAGCTTTTGGGAACATCAGAGGAGATCGTCCTGGTTGAAAGTATGCAAGTCCCACATATCCCTCTTCTATGCCTTTCTTGAGTGTTTCTGTCAGACAATTCTGAATAGTATTGACAAGGATTGTTGACTAATCGATCATGGTTTGATGCATAGCTTTATTCATCATGTCTTGGAGTCCTTGAGGATCAGCTAAGAAGGTGATATGTTGAGGTCCCTGGAAGAGGATTCTTCTTGAAAACCCCACTTTTAGTCTGACCATATGAAGCCAAGCATAATTCTTCATATTGCTTCATGTGTGCTTCGAGCTCAGCTTTATCTGCATCCTTCAGCTGATCTCTAGTAACTGGTTGAACTTTGCTCAGGTCAACTTCGGTATTCTTCGTGTTTTTTGTCATTGTTGACTTTTCCTGGTCCCACCGGGCGTGCCAGAAGTGTGTTGACACAAAAATAAGACGTCACCTCCCCGCGCAACACACATGACTCCCTGGTCTGTAGCGAGGCGTGCCAGCCAATCTGACCTGTAGATTGACAATGGAACACATTAAGGATCGGCTAGAGGACTGATGGGTCTTCAACAGTACGTGTATCTGTCAATCGGCCGGTACAGAGGAGCGGGATCGACAGGCTCAAAAGTAGCCAAAGTGCAAGTATGTATGTAAAGGAATCGACTGGATCAGCCGATTGTGGTGTCAGCACTCGAATGAGTCAGAATCAGCTGTGATAGTGGAAGCCGACAAGATCTCGAGCGAGCTGGGTAAATTGGTGATAAAAGCTAAAAATACAAGAATTGGTACGAAAACTTGTAGATCTAGCTAATATCGATAAAGAGTGAATAAAGTACTAGAGGAAACCTCACCGATGCGCCAAGAGGTTAAAGCCTAGGATTATTCGGTAAAACGGTACTCAAAAGCTTGTCAGAGGTTGATCGATGCAGCCCGAAGAACTTGATGGACAACGTTGAAGAAAAAGAAAAATGCAATGGCGAAGTCGCTATAAAGTAGATGTTGTAAATTGTAAAGGGTTTGCCCGGAGGCGGTTTGTTTGATATTGGTGTGTACAGATTTTCGGACCACGCAAGGTCGTTATTTATGTCCTAAGGACAGCCCGACTCTTATCTGATTATGATAGTGTTTACTTGCATCTAAAGAAAACGAACACTACTAAAAATAGAAAAAAACATATGCAAGAGTCAAACTCTCCTAAAACTGACTCTTGACCTGTTGCCAATCGTAGATTGACTTGCTTCCACCATGTCTTGCCTTTGGTGTATCCTCGTTTGCCGATTTTCTTTCCATCGGCCAATTCCTTGATTGACCATCGGCCGATCAGGTTGACCCATATGGATCTAGTTGGACTGTCTTGACCACCAGCGAGTCTCTACTGACTGTCTTCCCTTCCTTTAATCACCAGATTGTACTGCTCTTTCATCGGCTCCTCTTTCTTATTTCCTTTTGACCTGTTTTCCCAAAAATGGTATCAACACCCTGCACCCCTGCTCCATCGCCGGTGCTCCCCGCGCCGGCCCACTGGCTTCCCCCTCCTCTCCCGGTACCATCTCCTGTGGCCGGTCCCTCCCCGGTGGCCGCCTCGCACTGGCGGAGGACGACACACATGGAGGGCACAGCCGGATATGGCGCCATCCCGGAGGCGGTGGCCTTGCTCGAGCGGATCGACGACCCTTGCACGAGGAGGATCCGGCAGCGACAGATCTAGAGCTCCTCTCCCCTGCTCCCACCGTCGGCAAGCTGGCCGGCGATGCGCGCCCCATGCCTTCCTCTGTCGTGGGTGATGTCGTGCTTGTCGCCCTCCCTAACTTCGTCGCCTTCCCTGTCATGAGCAGGAGTAGGGTGAGCTCCTTACAGCGGAGGCAGTGGATGGCGCGAGGTGCGGCGGCCCCCTCTTCCCCTGTTTCACCGCCCCCTCCCCTGCTTCGGGAGGTGAGTTCTTAGCAGCGGATCCAACGTCGTCCTCCCTTGGTGATGGCGACGGCTCGGCAGCTGAGGACCGGAGCGTTCGAGGACCGGTGGATGGTCGCTCCTGGCTGTGATGAGTGATTAACAATATGGTGTGGACTGACTCTTGGTCGAGTATTGCAGGTGTGCGGCTTGATTTGCATTGGTGTGGGTGAAGAGCGGGCGTGAAAGGTCCATGCCTCGCGGGGCCTCCGAGGAGTGGAGAGACAAGTAGGCTCAGCTCGAGGGACCCAGTGGCCAACGGGGTCAAGTACGGACCGCATGGTGGCAAGAAAAGCAAGACAAAGTCGTCGATCGGAGCCGGTGCAGGGTAGCGGCTCACAACTGAAGTCTACGCTCAGGGTTTGCGGTGGTTCACCACAAAACCGTCAAGTTACTTGGTTGAGCCACAAAACCAATACCGGAGGCTCAGCGGGCGAAGACAGGATCCGGGCGCGCTAAGAAGCTTCGATGTCGGCGGACACGTGGCGAGATCGCAGGGCTTGTGTCGGGAGGACGCGGACTGCGACAAAGACGTGGCCATGCGATGAAGAGGAGTGCCACATGACCTATTTTCCCCTGAGGGGTTTGTATCTCAACTTAAGTGCTAGGGGTAGCTTGGTCTTTTGCCCAACCCAGAGGAACTCATATATATTAACTCTAGGGTTTCTGGGCAAACTATCATTCCGGAATGCTTCTCATTTCCTTGCTCCATAGGCGTAGATTTTCTTCACCAGTTTGTAGAGAATCTGACCTCCGAGTGTATTGAATCTTTCATGGTTGCGTTTATTTCCTTTTTGTAGCTCGTGTGATTTTCGTGTGTTTTTTGAGCTATTTTCGTTGGATTTTCGTGCACGCCTTGTTCCTTCGATTCTGAGCTGTTTGGGTTCGGATTTGTTGGTGGGGATCATGGATATATGTCTTGTGCATCTTTGTGCTTAATCTTGACCCCCAATCTCCGGATTTGGCCTCCTATTGAAGGATTTCGGTTGGAACCCTAGCTTTTTGGTAGAGCTCAGCTGCGATTCGATTCCCGGCGATTTAGTTCGTTTGAGTCTCAAGATTTGGGGCATAGCATCTCCTAGGGACGCTTCACCTCTCCCCCAAATCTTTCCTCAAGAGCTCATGCTGTTTGGGAGATCCATGGACGGATAGGTGCTTTGGTGCTTGCGGTTTCGAGCTCGGGCTGCTCTGTCCGCGTGTGGCGGAAAGTCCGCCAGGGGGTCGCGGACAGTCCGCGAGGAGCCGTCCGACCTGGTGTTCGTCGTGTTCTTCGCGAGTTCTTGAGGCGTTTCGATTTGATTTGTTTGGCCGGTAGGTTTTGGTTGGACCTTGTTGGCTGGACCGTCCGCCCGGTGAGGCCGGACCGTCCGCGAGGAGCGGACAGTCCGCAGTGAGCTTGCGAACCGTCCGATTTACGAAGGGTGCATACTAGAAGTTCGGGTTGCTTTTTCGAACAGTTCGCCGTGACCTCGTGGACCGTCTGCCTGCTCCACGCAGACCGTCCGCCAGGTTAGCTCGGACCGTCCGCCCCAGGCACCGTAGATTGCCTAAGTCCTTTGCTTCTTGAGTTGCGCTTTCGTGTTGCTTTGCATTGAGTTTGGGTTTGTTCCTAAGGTTGGTAGGTCCGTTGTGACTACGTGACCTTGGTAAATTTGTGTGGGAATCCTTGGTTATGAATTTGGGGCATAGTCCGAGTTCATCCTTCGGGAAGAATTTTTATCGGCTCCCATTCAACCCCCGGTCGCCTAATCAGCTGGGGCGGGCTGCGGTGGCAGAGGTGCTCATGGCTCGTGGCCACGAGGCAGCTGCGACAGTGGAGGTGGCGGAGCTAGGCGAGTTCTAGACAGTGGAGGCGGTGGATGACACGAGGTGCGGGTGGTCGTTAGGAGGGGGCCGCAACAGCGGGGTGTATGGTAGGCACGTCGCCTCCTGGATGAGGCCCTCCATTCATGCAAGAACTAAATGATCCGGGGGCAACGGGAGAACACGGTCCCGGATGGAGGAGGCCGGTGCGGAGCCAGGAGACGGATAAAGGCCCTGATGCGGATGGCTTAGTTAGTACGCAACTATGACAAAGGTTTCAGGGCATGACAGAGACAAAAGTAGCCTTAATCAATTACGGCAGGCTTTACGAGTGTGTTTGGTTGCTGGGCTTACGTGGATAGCCATGGCCGAGTTAGCATCTCCAATATTGCTATTTTTAACTTGACCAATCTTGTGATTTGCCGACTCCTAAAAAGATTTGCCAACCAAAAAAAAGAATGTATCTCAAAAAGTTTGCTATTTTTAACTTGGCAAACTATTCTTTCTCTCTTACACATTTGCAGGAACTCTCTTGTATTCTTTATTTTTTCACCCTCCCATCTGGCTTCTTCCACGGGAGAAATGCCAAGTTGTGTAGCCTTGTGTATCTTTGCACGCTAGGGGCAGGTTGGTTTTTCCCAAGTTGCCAAAAATTGCCAAGTTCTTTGCCAAACTGTTGAAGGGGTGTTTTCAACATTTTTACCAAAATCAAGAACGTCAACCCGATTTAGCAAACCGGTGGAGATGCTTAGTATGCTTGATTGTGCCAACTAGCTCAGTCTGGTTAGAAGCCATCTTTTGCATTATGCTGGTTTGTGTAAGCTCCTTATGCAGGTAACCAAACACGTAAGTTGCATTAGGTTGGACTGGTTAAAGATTTAGTCAAGCAATCAAACATAACCTTGTATTAAAGAAAGACCGGCTAGGTGTCACTATCTGGATCAAACGAACTTTATTCCACACTCTCAACATCACAAAGGCAGTGCAAACCAAAAAGAACATATATTGGAGATTGGACTACTGTCGAAAAAGCACACGCACACCGAAAAGGAAACGAAGGATGGAGCTTTACTTATAGCTTCAGGGCCGGCATTACGATCGAGCTGCTTGCTGCTGATATCCATGGATGGCAATATATTTTGGAGCACTTTGGGTTGATGTCGTTGCTGTCGGGGGCTCGGAGGTGCTGCTGGTGTTTTCTTCCGGTGTGTCCCAGACGCCGACTTCGCCGATGCCGTGCCTTGAGGAGGGGAAGATGATGAAGACGAAGCTAGCAACGAACCCAACGGCTAGCGGCAAGAGATTTACGAACTCCCTCCACTGCCTCGACTCCTTGGGGATCAGGCACCCCTGCACGCCGGCGTCGCAGAAGGCGATCGTCAGGAACACGGCGGCCCTGAAGACGGCGTGCAGAAAGTCGCGCCCCATAATCCTCCTTTCCTTGCCGCCCAAGCACAGCCGGGGGTCGTTCCTGTGGTGGTTGTCGAAGAGCCACAGGCCCTTGGGCGTTGCTATCCCGTAGTAGGTGTGGCCGTCCTTGTCGGTGATGCTGTCAGTGAAGCTGAGCACCGCGCAGAGCAGGGTGAGGAAGACGATGAGCCCCCAGGTGAAGGCGAAGTTGACGCCGTGGTTCCTGCACATGCCGCCATTGGCGAAGGACGGCGCCATCGTCTGGAACGCCAGCGTCGTGCCCGTCGGCAGGAGCTTCGACAGGCTCGCCGCCGTCCCCAGGGACTTGTCGAAGAGCCGCCTCTTCACAGGCCGCGGCTCTTCCTTGCTAGCGTCGTCGGCACCGTGGCCGTCGTCGCCGATGCCTTTCCTTGTCGTGGGGAATATCATCAGCAGGAAGCTGGCGAGGAACCCGACCGCGCCAGAGGCAAGTTGTTGAGGAAGTCCCTCCACGGGCCCGACTCCATGGGCACCAGGCACTTCTGCACGCCGGCGTCGCAGAAGGCGAGGGTCATGAACACGGTGGCGCTCAGGAGGGCGTGCAGGAAGTCCCGGGGCTTCATCTTCTTTTGGCTCCTCAACTACTTCTTCTTGCTCCTGGGCTCCAGCTCCAAGCGCTTCAGGTCGTGGTTGAAGAGCGCCAAACCGTTGGGGGTGGCTACGCCGTAGTAGGTGTTGCCGTGTTTGTCGGTGACGCTGTCGGTGAAGCTGAGCAGCGCGGACAGCGCGGTGAGGAAGCTGATGAGCCCCCACGTGAAGACGAAGTTGACGTCGTGGTCTCTGCACTGCCCACCCTTGGTGAAGGACGGCGCCATCGTCTGGAACGCCAGCGTCGTGCCCGTCGGCAGAAGCTTCGATAGGCTCGCCGCCGTCCACAACGACTTGTCGAAGAACCGTACTGGAGTACTCGAGGGCGGCGATGTGTCCTTGGACCCGAGCTCAGTAGCTTTCTGTTCCTCTTCTGTCGATGTGACCTTGCTTGTACCGGCCATGATCGATGTGTGTATGGACGACGACCTAACGTCTGCATTCATGCCCTTTTATACACGGCGGCTCGCATGCAGCCAGGCTGACAGGAACCAGATGCTCGGAGAGTCGGAGCTGGAAAAAGACCAAAGTGCATGCGATAATGATCGTCCGCGCACCTGCTAAGTATTTCTGTGTACGCCGCTTGGGTATTAGGTTAAGTACCGGCAACGAGCTGATTGGCCGTGGACCTGTGGTGGAAAAGACCGGCATGTGGGCACTCATCATACATACCTCATGCCATTCATGTGGACTTGTGTGTCTAATACGTACTTATGGGTATATGTTTGAGCCAGTTTCGCATGAGAGATCATATCTCATATTAGGTTAGTGTCACTTGAATTTCATGAGAATTTTATAAGCATTGATTTCATGTCACATCATAAAATGGCTGACTTGTAGTACCACTACGGGAATCCACACATTTGTCATGAGCACTACCGGATTCGGAGGGCTTCGCCAAGAGCGAGGTTCCTCTCGCCCAAGGGGTCTTTCCTCTTGATGAAGGCTTCACTGAGAGGAAGCTCTCGACGAAGGCCTCTCGACCCAGCTGTACCGGCGAAGGTGTCTTCGCCGAGAGCAGGCGGGACCCCTCTCGGCGGATATGCGCCGAGAGGCCCAATTAGCTCTCGGCGAAGGTTTTTTCGAAAACAAAAAAAAGAAAAACCAGCCTAGTGGGCCCATCGGTGCCGCCGCCCGCCGCTGCACCACCGCACCGGCACGCCATCGGCCGCCCGGCCGGCACCCGCACCACCGCACCCCGCCGCACACACACACGCGCACGCGCACACACGCACAAGCACGCCGCGGGCCGGCCGCCGCCGCATGCCACCACCGCCGCGGTGCGCGCGCACACACACAAAGAGTGGGAGAGGGAGAAACACCCAGACACGCACTCACACAGACACACGCACACGCACGCGCACACACGCACATACACGCCGCGCTAGGTCGTCGGGTCGAGGCCGCGCCGGCGGTGTCGCCGGCCGCTCCGCCCGGTCGTCGAGGCGCGTGGTGGCCGGATCCGTCGCCACCGCGCCTCGCCTCGCCGCTGCTGCTCGCCACGAGGTGAGGGGCGAGTGGAGGGGGGAGGGGGAGGCGCGGCTACGCCTGTGGGAGGATGGCAGAGATGGGGGAGGCGGCGGATGTGGAGGGAGGGAGAGGTGGAGAGGTGGGGGAGGTGCCAGATCTGGAGAGAGCTCGGTGAGGGAGGCGGCGACGGCGGGTCGAGGAGGGTGGGGGAGAGGGAGGGAGGATTTAGGGTTCTGGGTGGGGGCACGACTTTATATAGGAAGGGGAGGGGTGGGGTGGGCCGCCGACCCAATTATGCTTCACCGAGAGCCCAATAAATGGCTCTCGGCGAAGAATTTTTTCTAAAACTTTTTAAATTAGTTAAAAATAGGAAATAAATGTAAAAATTCTCAAAACCTTATTAACATGACACTAGATATGTTGTGTATTACTTATAAAAAGGTTGTTGTGGTCAAACTCAAATTTAAATTTCTCTAGTGTACCAAACCTAGTGTTGGGGGGACTGAAAATCAGATGGAGTCCCCTAACACAAGATTCCGAAGCGAACACACGAAAGTCATGAGGAGTTGGGGGACAAGGAATCCCCGAAAGCCTGTACTCGCCTCAAAAGTTGTAAATGCCTTTACACCACGTGCCCTCGGGCCCCCTTTTATAGGGAGACGAAGGGACTTTTACATGCCGAGATTACCCTTGAATCTAGAGAATATTCCTAGTGTGAACATGTGCATGAATGTCTTTTACATCCACTGATTTGTGGGGCTAATTTCATACATTTACAAGCCTGCCACTAGTTCACACTTCAAACTCGGACTTTTTAGAGATGATGTCTTTGACTTGGTCTGCGGTTATTCTCCGAATCCTCATCCTTGAAGAACGTTACTTGCTGAAACTCACGAACTGAGATTCCTTGGGCCTCCCGAAGTTCGTGGGTTCATGACTTCCTGAGTTCACAAGATTCCTGAAATTCGCTGGTTCATGACTTCCCGAATTTTCCAGATTCCCGAAGTTCACCTATTCATGACTTCTTGAATTCTCCAGAGTCCAATTGTCCTTGTCGGTGTTTTAGATCGCAACCTACTAAGGGGAGTACCCGAAGTAGATGAATGTGGCCTCGCCGAGATCGGTAACTCGAAGGAAGAGACACATGGCACACAATTTAGACAGGTTCGGGCCGCGAGGTGCGTAATACCCTACGTCCTGTATGCTGCGTAGCTCTGGATTGATTGGGTGTGATTACAAGATGGCGTAATCTGATGCGTATGAGAGAGGAGGGGTCCCTGCCTCGCCTTATATAGTCCGGGAGGCAGGGTTACAAGTCAGTTTAGGGAGAGAGTACTAATCGTGTATATCTAGGAGTCCTCTATACAGCGCGGGACATGTACAACTTCCTATCCGAGTACTTCTCCTCCGTAGTCCTTGTGCTTCACGCCAGCAGGTGTCGTGCAGCGCAAGTCGGGTAGTCCCAGGGGCCCACCGAGTAGTCGGTCCTGGTACCCACCGAGGTAGTGGGCCCAGGGAGGTCCATACGACAAGTCCCCGAGTACTTTGTAGTCGAGCAGGATAGCTTCGAGTAGTCTTGACGGCCTTGACGAGTAGTCCTCAAGCGTCCCCGAGTACTACAAGCCAAAAGTCCTCAAGAATATTTGAAGCATCCCGAGGCTAGAATATACTCCAGCTGATATCTGAGTAATCCTGAAGTCTTCTCAAGTAGTCCCAAGCGTCCCCGAGTGCCCCTCTTGAAGGTCTTCAACAATACCTGTGTTGTCTTGAAGCCGAAGCTGATATGGAAGTGCGATTGCAAAATCGCACTCCATATGGAGTAGCCCCCGAGCCTTAGTTCGATTTGTAGACTCTGGCTGAGGGTCCATCTGAAGTTCTTGCAAGATTATCCCGAAAAATCCAGAGAAAAAACCGAAGGACACGTGGCACGGAGCCCCCGAGCCTTGAGTTGAGTACTTCCTCTCGAATTGAAGGGTCATCTTATGTGTAGAAAGTGTCCTGAGTTGCTCTTGAATCTTGTCGCTACCCAAGGAATTGAGTAGAAGTAGCCGAGTCCCCGAGACGAGGCGCGTCAACTAGTAGAAGGTTAAGGGTCAGGCGCCGCCGCTGAGTCAGCCGTCTGGGGACTTATCCATCCGACCGTTGGAGGAGCCATCGTTGACTTATAAATAGAAGCCGAAACCCTTAGGGTTTTTCACCTTACGCACATGCAGCCATTCCTAGCAGATCGTGCCTAGAAACCACCGCCAGTGCACACTGCCTCCTTAGAGGGGAGTGTAGATCCAAGTGCGCCGCCATCGGAAACCACCGCCGTAGCCCCCGAGTGAATGCGAGTGAAGACCCGGTGCACTTGGAGGATGAAGCCTTCGCCGTCAAAGAGCCTGAAGACCGCCGGTGGAAAGAAAAGGTCCCGCGAGGAGGCTGCCGGATCCGCCACGGGGACATCACCGCCGGTGTCGCCGCCGCGGCCAAATCCAAACCAGGAGTGGAAGAAATCCAAGGTGAAAACTGAAGATCTGCTGGCGCTCCTCAATAGTGGATTTCTGCGGGAGAAGGAAGTCGATATGTGGCGTGCCGCTGCGGGAGATCCGTATCCCATGGAGAAGAACCCAGACGAGATCCCCATGTTCACACGATTCGCGGAGCGAGGGTTGTCTCTCCCGGCCAGTGATTTCTTCAAGGGGCTTCTGGAGTACTACGACATTGAGTACCTCAACCTCAACCCCAACGATATCTTCCACACCTCCGTCTTTGTCCACTTCTGTGAAGTCTTCTTGGGGATCAAACCCCACTGGTTCTTTTCCGGAAATTTTTCCGAGTGAAGCCCTAGCCCAGTGCCAACAACCCCCGAGTAGTTGGGGGAGCCGGCATCCAGATGCATGAGGATGCCGCGGAGCAGTACGTCGCGTACAAGCTGATCGACTCCAATCAAGATTGGAAGTCAAAGTGGTTCTACATCACTAATCTTGCAGGATGACGTAGTGAAGTTCGTCTCCGAGCCGGCGTCGCCTCCTCGACTTGTCGAGGTCCCAGATGAGGGGAAGGGCAAGTCCAAGGAACACCGCGAAGTCGGTGAAGGAGACGACACAGTAGTCGTTGAAGACACTTCGGAGGAGGATGATGAGGAGATGCTGCAGGAGCGCTTCCAGCTGCGGTCAAGATTTAGCCGCCTTGGGTTGCCCCACATTCCTCTCGTTCAGGATCCACCTGCTAGCTTGGAGGCTAGTTTGCCTGCGCCGCCGAAGAAGTCGCGCAACGTGGCCCGTAAGCGCGTGGCGAAGAAGCTTAAGGTCACGGAGACCACATCTCAAGAGGTAAGCTTCCTTGAGTAGAGTAGTCGAGTACTTGTGTCTCGAAACTATGTATGCTGACGATGAAACTCCGTTGCTTGCAGGAGATGCCGCCTTCCAACCCCGTAGAGAAGGGTGACGAAGGCGATTGGGATATGGTGGGGAGCCGGCTGGAGGCAACCGCAGCCCAGCCCCCACCGTGGAAGAACTCGTGGCGCAGTTGATGCGCCAGCCCCCAGTTGCTAAAGGGAGTACTGAACCAACCGCTGCTTTCGCTGAAGAGCTGGCGGCTACTGAGGCCCGAGAAGAGGCGCCTGCCGAGGCTGGACTGGTAGACATTGCCAGCATCCTCGGCGCCCCAACCGTGACGGTAGTCCGGTCGAGCCTGTAAGTGAAGATCTTTTTTGAGTAGTACATTTGGTTTGGTAGTCGTACTGGGTTGACAGCCAACTGTGTACTCTGCAGGAAATCCACGGACTTGACCTGGGATGGGGATGAACCCAACACAACGGTGGCTGGAGAGGAGTCCGCACCAGCCGCTAGGGAGTCCGCTCCCGCCCCTCAAGCAGAGTCCGAGGTGCCGGCCGTGGAGGCTGCATTGCCGGAGGCCAGCGTCGTAGAAGGTGAGTACACTGCACGAGTGCAGGTGTGCTCGAGGAGTAGTCGTAGCCGCCAAGGGTGACTAACCTTGTTGTCTTCTTGTTGACAGGTGCTGAAGCTGAGGGAAGCGCTATTCCCGAAGCGGTGCCTGTTGAAGGCCAGGCGCCGGAGACTCAAGGAGCTGCCGGAGGAGCCCCCGAGCCGATGGAAGTAGCCGACGGAGAAGCCCCCGCGGTGGCCGAAGGAGAACACGACGACGTACTGTCAGAATCAACTCTGGAAGTAGTCGTCCGTTCACCGGAGATCCAGGTTGCGGAGCCAATCCGTTCGGCGCCCATGTCTGGAGCCGCCACGAGTAGTCGTGGTGGGAGCTGCTAGCAGATGACCTTGTCGACCTGGCGGCGGTAGCTCGCCACTTGGAGGCGATGCGCCAAGCCGAGCAATGGATGAAAGTGAGTTGTCGATACTCTGAAGTAGTCGATCTGCTGTAGAGTGCTGAGTACCCAATTGACATCTGTTGTCTGCTGCAGGATGTCATAGAGAGACCCCGCCAGAAGTCTGACATGCTCCAGGGGTACGGCGACGCAGTGCTCCGGGCGGAAGCCTTAGAAGAACAACTCGTGAAGGCCCGGAAGCACTCCGCCATGCTTCAGTCAAAGCTGGACGGCTCCTTCGCCCAATACCGCAACGAAGTCCAAGATATGCAGGCGAAGAGCGATGAGCTTGTGCGGAAGAACAAGTTGCTCCGCAACAAGAATAAGGGTATGTGTTGTCTTGTCGAGTACCCATTGGGAGTAGCTTGTAGTAGTCTGGCCCGCTTTTCCTTGTTGATTGCAGAGCTTGAGACCCGCGTCGAGCAGCTGAAGGCTTCAGAGGTCGACATGAAGAACCTCTTCTACCAGGAGAAGGAGGCCCGCGAGATACTTGAGTATGATTATAAGCAGTTGGCTTACGAGTGCGACAAGCACATGGAGCTTCGAATTGCTTCAGATCGTGACCTCGTCAGCTGCTACATATCCTTGCAGAAGCTGAACGAGGACTACGAGAAGCTGCGAGCCCAGATGAAGGAACTCGAGGAGGCCGCACTTCCCATCGCAAGGCTACTGGTGCCTCACCCAGGTGGACCGAAGATAACTCCATTGGTGGACCGGCTGAGGGAAGCACCCAACAGTCTGGCAACGTACGTCAAGCACTTGGCGAAGTCGATCCCCAACCAGATCTTGGCGTATATGAAGTCGTATTTCCCGAAGGCTCCAGTTGACGTGGTCGCCGGCGGACTAGCCGCCAACTGCACGGACGAGCAGTATGCGGAGCTGCTGGAGTAGATGGCGCCGATTGCTGAACAAGTCACCGAGAAGCTCAACCTCCAGTAGTCCTGTAGGGTTAGCTCATAGCAGTAGTTGTAGATAAACAAAGTTGTAATAAACTTGTTTACATATGAATGAGAAAAACTTCCATAAATGAGTACTCGTTGTCGCGATGTGTGTGTGCGGAGTCCCATCATGGAGTTGTCGCGAGTAGTGGTACTCGTCAAGAAGCCCATTGAAGGACGCACAGTAAAGTAGTTGATAGAAAATCCAACTTTATTACTGAGGAAGTGCACCTGGATGGCCAGGGCTGTTGGTACAGAGTAGTCGCCTGGACCCGAAGGCCGCCTACGTACGGCTAAGTAGTGCTAGGGCTCTTGGCCGCTTACAGCTAGGGATCCGTTAGTAGCCGTATAGGCTGGATCTAGAGGTACATGGTCTCTTGATAGACCGCTGCTGGAGTCCTTTGACGCTCTGAGCAGCCCAAGATCCGTTAGTAGCCGTTAACGCTGGATCTTGGAGTAGAGTAGTCCGTAGACTGGTCCCTGGACCCGGAGGCCGCTTACAGCAAAGGGGTCTTGGAGTAGTCGTATAGACTTGAGCCCCCGGGGTAGTCATGTAGACTAGGCGTAGAATCGACAGAGCTGGTCAATATTCCACGAGTTGTTGACGTCTTCGCCTTCGAGTGTCTAAAGGTGATAGGAGCCCGGTCCGGTCACCTTTGCAACTGTGAAGGGACCTTCCCAGGGCGAGTTGAGCTTGTGTAGTCCTTCCATGTTCTGGATGCGACGGAGGACAAGATCACCAACGTTGAAGGAGCGTTCCTTGACGTTGCGATCGTGGTAGCGTCGGATACCCTCGAGGTACCTTGCTGATTGGACGAGGGCGGCAGCGAGCTTCTTCGAGTCCGTCGATGTCAACTCGTCTACTGTCTTCAGATATGCCTTCGTCGTATTGTTCCACTGCCGGCGAATCCCACATGACGTCGGCAGGGAGGATTGCTTCGGAGCCGTAGACCAGGAAGTATGGAGATTGTCCTGTTGGCTTAGAGGGTTGAGTACGCAGCCCCCAGAGTGCATTGGGCAGTTCCTTGATCCACTTGCCTCCTTTGGTGTTGGCAGCGTCGTGTAGCCGCTTCTTGAGAGCGTCGAGCACCATCCCATTGGCGCGCTCGACTTGTCCATTGGCACGAGGATCAGCAACTGAGACATATCAGACGTCGATCCCGCTGTTCTCACAGTACTCCCAGAACTGGTGATTGTTGAAGTTGGAGCCCAGGTCTGTGATGATGCGGTGGGGTAGTCCGTAGCGATGTACGAGTTCATCCAGGAAGTCAAGTACTCTGTCAGCCTTGGGGCATGTGACCGGCTTGACCTCGATCCACCTGGTGAACTTGTCGATGGCCACCAGTACTTTGTTGAATCCACCTGGTGCAGTTGGGAGTGGCCCAATCATGTCGAGCCCCCAGCAGGTGAAAGGCCAGGTTGGCGGTATGGTGACTAGCTTGTAGGCCGGGACGTGTTGTTGCTTGGCGAAGTATTGGCACCCTTGGCACCTTCTGACGAGTTCTTCGGCGTTGCCCAGAGCTGTGGGCCAATAGAAAGCTCGTCGGAAAGCCTTGCTGACCAGCATGCGAGAGGACGCGTGGTTGCCGCAGACGCCCTTGTGGATCTCCTCCAAGATGCCATTGCCTTCTTCTCGGGGAACGCACTTCATGAGTACTCTAGAAGATGCGCCCCGCCTGTAGAGCTTGTCTCCGACTAGGACGTAGGACCTAGCACGGCGGATGAGTTGCTCGGCCAAGTTCTTGTCCGAGGGAACCTTTTACTTGCTGAGGTAGTCGATGAAGGGTTGCCTCCAGTCCACGTTGATCATCATGACCTCCTGGCCAGCCGGGGGATGTGCTGGATCAGTGGTCGGTGGCGCCGGCTCCGGAATGGATGGCGCGTGAAGCTCGTGGATGAAGACACCCGCTGGTACTTGAGCGCGAGTAGAGCCAAGCTTCGAAAGGACGTCCGCTGCAACGTTGTTGTCATGGACGACGTGGTGGAACTCGAGACCATAGAACTTGTTCTCGAGCTTGCGGACTTCTAGGCAGTAGGCGTCCATGTTCTCCTTGTTGCGGTCCCAGTACTTGTGGACTTGGTTGATGACCACTGCGGAGTCGCCGTAGACTAGTAGCCGCTTGATGCCCAGTGAAGCCGCGAGGCGGAGCCCGTGTAGCAAAGCTTTGTACTCGGCTTCGTTGTTTGAGACCTTCCAGAAGATCTGCAGGATGTACTTGAGTTGTTCGCCCATTGGCGAGATCAAGAGTACCCTTGCACCTGCGCCTTCGAGCTTGAGCGAGCCGTCGAAGTACATCACCCAGTGCTCTGGGCGCTCAGTTGGAGTAGGTAGTTGATTCTCCCGCCACTCTGCCATGAAGTCGACTAGTGCCTGCGACTTGATGGCTGTGCGTGGCTTGAAGTCGATGTTGAGGGCACCGAGTTCGACTGCCCACTTGGAGATTCTTCCAGTAGCATCTTGGTTCCGCAGGATGTCGCTGAGCGGGTAGTCGGTGACGACGGAGATCAAGTACTCCTGGAAGTAGTGTCGTAGCTTCCGCGAGGTGATGAGCACTACATACAGAAGCTTCTGTACTGGCTGGTAGCGTACATTGGATTCTGACAGGACCACGCTGACAAAGTACACTGGGCGCTGGACTGGATAGGTGTGGCCGTCTTCCTGCCGCTCGACGATAATGGCAGTACTGACCACGTGAGTAGTCGCAGCGAGGTGGAGCAGTAGCTGCTCGCCTTTGCGAGGAGCCGTGAGGACTGGTGGCTTTGATAGGAAGTCCTTGAGCCGGGCAAGGGCCTCGTTCGCCTCCGGAGTCCACACGAACTTCTCTTGGTGTTTGAGTAGTTTGAAGAAGGGGAGCCCCCGTTCTCCAAGCTTCGAGATGAATGCATTCGAGCCGCCATGCACCCGGTCAGCTTCTGCACGTCTTTGATGCACGTGGGAGCTTTCATGCTGGTGATGGCGGAGATCTTCTTGGGATTGGCTTCGATGCCGTGATGGCTGATGATGAAGCCGAGTAGTTTGCCCGACGGTACGCCGAAGACGCACTTGTTTGGGTTGACCTTCCAGCAGTACTCTCGCAGGGATGCGAAAGTATCTTCAAGATCGGCGATGAGCGTGTTGGAGTTTCTGGTCTTGACGACCACGTCATCCACATAAGCTTCGACGTTCTTGTTGAGTTGCCTCTTGAAGCAGGCCTGGATATCTCGTTGGTAGGTAGTGCCAGCGTTCTTCAACCCGAAGGACATGGTCGTGTAGCAGTACGCGCCAAACGGGGTGATGAACGCAGTCTTCTCCTGGTCTTCTTCCTTGATAGAGATCTGGTGGTACCTGGAGTAGCAGTCGAGGAAGCAGAGCAGGTCGCAGCCCACCGTGGAGTCAATGACTTGATCGATCTGCGGCAACCCGAAGGGGTCCTTGGGGCAGTGCTTGTTGAGGTCGGTGTAGTCGACGCACATCCTCCGCTCGTTCGAGTTCTTCTTGCGGACGAGGATGGGGTTGGCGAGCCACTCAGGATGGAAGACTTATCTGATGAAGCCAGCCGCGAGTAGTTTGGCGAGTTCCTTCTTGATGGCGTCTCGTCTGTCGTCGGCGAAGCGGTGGAGGTGTTGTCGCTTCAGGGTAGCTTTAGGGTCGACGTTGAGTGAATGCTCAATCAACTCCCTGGGCACCCCTGGCATGTCCGCTGGTTTCCACGCGAAGATGTCACGGTTAGCCCGGAGGAAGTTGATGAGCATGTCTTCCTATTTGGGGTCGAGACCTGCCCCGATGGTGGTGGTCTTGCTGCTGTCGCCTGTCCCGAGGTCAATTGTCTTGACCAGAACCTCCTAAGCTGGCTGAGGCTTGTTGGCTTTGTCCGACTTCTCTGGGATGTCAAGTTCACTTGGGGAAAGCTTCTTTGACGCAGAGTAGATCTCCATCATTGCGTTGGGTACTTGATTCGTAGCTGCGAGTTCCACGGCTTCTGTGTCGCAGTCGAAGGATATCTTCAAGTCCCCTTGCAGTGAGAGTACACCTGCTGGACTTGGCATCTTGAGCACCAAGTAGGTGTAGTGGGGTACCTCCATGAACTTGGCGATAGCCGGTCTGCCGAGGATGGCATGGTAGGACGTCTCGAAGTCCACGACTTCGAACTTGATGTACTCGGTACGGTAGTTGTCCCTTGTTTCCCCGAAGGTAACTGGCAGAACCACTGAGCCCAATGGGATAGTCGCGTTCCCGGGGACGATGCCGTAGAAGGGCGAGGTGCTCTTGGTGAGCATGTGGGTGATGTCGAGCTTCATCTTCTTCAAGGTCTTGGTGAAAAGGACGTTGAGCCCGCTTCCACCGTCGATGAGGACCTTGTTGAGCTTGGAGCTCGCGACCACCGGCTTCAAGACGAGTGGGAACCATCCTGGTTCATAGAAGCTTGTCCATTGATCCGCGCGGGAGAAGGTAATGGGTACCTCCGACCACCTGAGAGGGGTCGGGACCGCTGGTTCAATGCTCATGACTTCTCGACGGGTAGCTTTCTGAGCCTGTCGGTTGGGTAGTCCTCCGTAGAGGACGTTCACCGTCTTGTCGGGTTCCTGGAAGTCGTTGTCGCCGTCAGCCTTTTTCTTGCCTTTCTTGTCGTGAGGGTGCCGTGGCTCTGGAGTATCCTTGAGTGCTCGCCTGAGTTGGTAGCACTGCTCGGTGGTGTGGTTGCCGTCCAAATGCCACAGGCACTTCTCCTTCAGCAAGTCCTTGAAGCCGCCGGAGGTCTTCTTCGAGTTCTCCTTCGCAGGGCGCTGGATAGTCGCGACAGTGTTGTCTGGCTTGTGCTTGCGATTGGGACCCGAGTAGTTGCTGTTGCGACCCCCTTGGTTTCCGTTGTTGTTGTTGCCGCTGCCGCCCGTGTTCTGCTTGCTCTTGCCACGGATGGCGTCATACTTGGCGTTGGCCTTGTCTTCTTCATCAGCCCAAGAGGTGATCATGTCCTTGAGATGGGTGATGGAGCTGGGGCGGCGCCGACCGAAGTCTTCGAAGGTGCGACGGTGGTAGAGACCGTCTTGGAAGAGGTCGATGACCTCCTTGTCGATGACGTCGACCACGGTAGCACGCTTGTCGAAGAAGCGCCACATGTACTTGCGAAGAGTCTCGCCTTGTTCCTGCTTCACCATTGCTAGGTCCATGCGAGTACCCGAGCGGCCCATGGCGCCCGCGAAGTTGCTGGTGAACTGCTCCTTGAGCTGGTCCCACTTGTCGATCGAGTACTTCTCGAGTGATTCGAGCCATGTAAGTTGTTGATGGTGTATTTTGGTACACCTAGCATGTTCATTACACTTTGGTTTGGATTTGATTATGGAACTAACCCGCCACTAGGCACACTAATCATATAACAAGTTCATCTATGTGCATGCATTTGGAAGTATTGTGTTTATGTAGGGAAACATGGACATAAAGGATGGATTCGCAACAAGTTCAAGGAGCATTTACGGAGTCTTGTTCGTGTTCATGAGCTTGATGAAATGACCCCCAATGGTGGCAAGGACCGAAGTGCTACGAGGAACACCCCCGGGGATTGAAGTGTAAAAGACCGAACTTCATGCGAAGAGAACCTCCATCTTGGACGCGAGTATGACATCGTCAAAATCATGCAAGTGGAGGGGGCAGAGTACATAATTACATGATGACCCACGGGAGCGAAGGGGCGACCGAACCGGGCCGAGGTGGGCCCAGGCCGGTCGGCCCAGGCCGGCCGGCCCAGCCCACTTTGGTGGCCGGTTCGGCCCCCCTCTTCCTTGCACCCGAAGGATTTTCAACCCTAAAACCCTAGAGGCGCCGCCATCGACAGAGAGAGAGAGCTATTCGCACCAGAAGGCCATCCACAAGCTAGAGAGAGAGGAGGAGGATCTCTGGAGGGAGATCAACCACCTCGAAGGAAGCACCCTCACGTGGAGAAGAAGGAAGACACCGTCGGAAGGGAAACCATGATCAACAGTGCTATGTCCAGCACCTTTATGGGGTAATCTCCTTATTCATCCATGGGTTGTAATCGATCTTAAGATGTAATCATACTTTGTCGGATTATCTATCTATCATCTTGTGTTGAATATACTTTAATGCTTAAGGTTAGCTACCATGCCGTAAAGGGAGTAGAGCTCCAATGCTTCCTTGGATCCATTCAATACGTCGTGTCCATCATAGGTCTAGTCATGAATACCTTCGCGTAGTGACAGTACGAGAGGAGGGAAAGGGCGAAACCGTGGTCACAACCCCCGATAGATTAGATTGGTTTAATGTCTTTAATTGATTGCATGATCGTAGACCCATGGGCGAGTGTCTCCTACTTTGATCACTTATCGTTCTCTCTAGTGTAGTTTAGTTGTTTTCTAGTATAATAGTAGTTAGGGTTTCAGTAGCTAGTGCTTAGAAATAGATTGAACGCTTGTAATCCCCTTGCTCCGCGGATTGACAAGAACCTTGGGAATCCCGTGGTGAAAAAGGTGTGGGGTCCGTACGCTTGCGGATCGTAGAGGGATACGTCTTTTATCCGTCAACAAGCCCCTTTTTCTGGCACCGTTGCGGGGAGCAAGCTAGTTTACATCGTTTGATTTGCATTTAACTTAGTTTTATATTTTAGTTCATCTTTTATTTGCTATATCTAACATATATTGTCTAGAATACCACTTGTTTCGTTTTTGTTTTTGTTTTTATCTTATTGTCTAGATGGCGTTCATTAATCAACCCGTGGAAGAACCGGAGAAATCATTAAGGGATTACGCTAGCCCTCGATGTGAAGACATAAAAGTACAAGAGTCGGATTCGAAGCTCGAAGCGACCGAGTATGAGATTAAATCCAAGATCATCGAGATGGTGGCGGCAAACCCGTTTGAAGGGATGGTTACGGAGAACCCATATAGACACATAAGGAATTTCACGATGATATGCAACACGGTGCGTCAAGAAGGAGTCCCCGATGAATGGTTCAAATGGAATCTCTTTCCCTACTCACTTGCCGGCAATGCAAAGACATGGTACTCGTTTGCGTCCTTTGAAGTTGAAGGCAATTGGAACAAGTTGACAAAGAAGTTTTGCGAGAAGTTCTTTCCAATTAGCAAGGTTCAACATCTAAGGAGGCAAGTGATCAATTTCATGCAAGGAGAAGAGGAAGGGATAGACCAAGCCTGGGATAGGTTTAATGGGTTGATCGAACAAGCACCAAGACTCGGCTTCTCCGGTGACGTACTCTTGCATACATTTTTCTTTTTCCTAACCCCTAGTTGCATGCAACACGTTGAAATGTGTGCAGGCGGGGATCTCATGGAGAAAACACTCACGGAAGCCGCTCAACTTCTACAAGCGGCTGCCATGCGAAGAGATTGGGAAACAAGACTTGCGGAAGAGACGGAGTATAATTCGAGGAAGAAGAAGTGTACTGAATTTTCTAAAGAGGCAACCCCGGAAGTCACAAAAGAGGAACCAATCACGGAAAAGCTTGAACAAGAACACATCAAGTCAAGAACTACCCCGAGCATCGACTTCGTCGTACCAAATGAGACGAACAAGAGAAGTATGTCAAGCGCGAAGCCACTAAGGGAGTTCGAACCAATGGATTGGGTTCCTATCGATTACGGAGAAGTATTCGACAAGAGAAGACCGTTCCCAAATCAAAAGGGAATGGCGAGAGCATTGGAAGTGGATTTCCCATCGGAGAAGAAAGCGGAAAATTCATACGACCTTGAAACCACCGGTGAGATTTTCCAAAAACTCTTTAGAGACGACATAGTGGATCCGAAACACATAGCCGAGGTGAAGAGAATCATGGGGATCAAACCTGAAGCATCTCCATACGCTCGCCTTGCCGAAATTTACGCGATAGGATCCGAAGAAGAAGAGAAGATGGCACCACGCTTGAGTTGCGAGATCAACGGAGTTCAATGCAAAGCTTTATGCGACATCGGAGCCCAAGTAAGTGTCCTATCTTCTAAAATTTATGATAAAGTTCAAGACCACAACCTAGACTTAGCTCCAACATCAACGAAATTAATTATGGGTGATGGTAGAACTATCAAACCTCTAGGTATTGCTTGAAACATGAAAGTAAAAATCTCTAGAAATTGTATACCAACTGATTTCTTTGTTATTGATGCTTACCATAGTAATCATGATCACATAATCCTTGGTAGGCCCTTTCTTAAGTTGGTTGATGCCGTGTTAGATGCTGGAGAAGGCAAGGTAACAATGAACCTTAATGGAACAAAGTACACATATAACTTTCTTCGTGCTTCTAAACACCTTACACCCTTTCCTCCCGAAGATGAAGAAGTAGAAGAGATAGATAGCCTTTGTTTTGTTGAAACCCTTAGAGACCCGCTGCAAAGAGCAGTGGAGAATCAAATTAGTGATCAACAAGATGAAGAACTAGAAGAAGCAACAAAAGGTTTGGAACCACATGATGGAAGCGTGGATGAAGGAAAATTTGAAGACATAGGAGAAATTAAACCCGAGGAGCCACAAGCGCCCGAGGTAGACCTTAAACCTTTGCCCAAAGGATTAAAGTATGAATTTTTGGCCCGGACAAAACCTATCCAGTCATTGTGAGCGACGAGTTGAGTCCCGAAGAAAATGAGGCATTGCTGATTTTATTGAAAAACATAGGAAGGTGATTGGATATTCGATTAATGATCTCAAAGGTATTAGCCCACCCTTTTGCACTCATCGTATACCAATGGAAGACCAATGTAAGCCCGTAGTGGACCACCAAAGGAGGCTAACTCATGCCATGCGAGAGGTAGTAAAGAAAGAGGTCATCAAGTTACTTGATGCCGGAATCATCTACCCGGTTCCGCATAGCGAATGGGTGAGCTCGGTACATTGTGTACCAAAGAAAGGAGGTTTGACCGTGGTGAAGAATGAGAAGAACGAATTGATACCGCAAAGAACCGTGACCGGGTAGCGGATGTGTATTGATTGTCGTAAGCTTAACAAAGTGACGAAGAAAGGTCACTTTCCCCTACCGTTCAACGACGAGATGCTCGAGAGATTAGCAAACCACGCTTATTTTTGCTTTCTCGATGGGTACTCGGGGTTCATGCAAATTCCCATTCACCCGGAAGATCAACACAAGACAACGTTTATGTGCCCTGACGGAACATTTGCATATAGAAGGATGCCCTTCGGTCTATGCAACGCTCCGGCCTCTTTTCAACGTTGCATGATGGCCGTATTTTCGGAATTCATCGAAGAAATTGTCGAGGTGTTCATGGATGATTTTTCCGTTTATGGGGAAGACGTTCATGGATTGCTTGGCAAACTTGGAAAAGGTCCTCACGAGGTGTGCGGAGGTAGATTTGGTGTTAAATTGGGAAAAGTGCCACTTCATGGTTAAGCAAGGCATAGTGCTCGGACATGTTGTATCCGAGAGAGGAATTGAAGTGGACAAGGCAAAGGTAGAGACGGTTGAGCAACTCCCACCTCCGACGGATGTTAAGTCCTTAAGGAGCTTTCTAGGCGATGCCGGATTCTATAGAAAATTTATTAAGGACTTCTCAAAGATCACTAAGCCTTTAACGCATCTTCTTCAAAAGGATGTGGCTTTCGACTTTGATAAGAAGTGCCTAGCGGCATTCCGGACCTTGAAAAGTGCATTGGTGAGTGCTCCCATCATCCAACCTCCGGATTGGAGCCAACCTTTCGAGATCATGTGTGACGCAAGTGACTACGTCGTAGGCGCGGTTTTGGGTCAAAGAAAGGAAGGCTGAGTTCACGCTGTTTACTATGCTAGCAGAACTCTTAGTGGGGCGCAATTAAATTATGCCACTACGAAAAAGGACTTGCTAGCGGTGGTTTTCGCTTTCGAAACATTCAGATCTTACATCGTGAACTGGAAGGTCATCGTATACACCGATCACGCAGCCATCAAGTATCTCTTGGCTAAGAAGGAAGCTAAACCACGTTTGATTCGTTGGATCCTTCTTCTCCAAGAATTTGATGTTGAAATTCGTGATAAAAATGGGGTGGAAAATGTTGTGGCCGATCATTTGTCTAGGATGAATCATGGACAAGATGATAAAGAGTCCATCGAAGATAAGATGAGAGATGACCACCTCTATCGAGTGCTTGATAAAGATACTTGGATGATCGATATCATTCGAGAAATTCGAAAGATGCCTCTCGATCATCTAGATAAAAACTCTCAAAAGAAGATAATCTCCGAAAGTAGGAAATACTTTTGGGATGCACCATACCTCTTCAAACTTGGCAATGATGGAGTCATGAGAAGATGTGTGCCAAGAGAAGAGAGGGTAGAAATTCTAAGGAAGTGTCACTCGGCGGAGTACGGTGGACACTATAGCCATTTTCGAACCCAAGCAAAAGTATGGTCAAGCGGATTCTTTTGGCCGGAGATGCATGAAGATACTAAAAGATATGTTGCATCATGCCCCGAATGCCAAAGAACAGGAAACATCTCTCAGAGAAATTATATGCCCTTGAAATACAACCTACAAATCGACATATTCGATGTATGGGGTATAGACTTCATGGGGCCTTTTAAAAACTCATTTGGATTTGAGTATATCCTAGTCATGGTTGATTATGTATCCAAGTGGGTAGAGGCTATACCATGTTGTAAAGCTTCCACGGAGGAGTCCATTATTATGATCAAGAACGTGATTTTTCCTTGTTTCGGTACACCGAGAATCTTGATAAGTGATGGAGGAACTCACTTCACCGGGAAGAATTTCAAAAAGTGCTTGTCCAAGTTGGGAATTGAGCATAGGGTCTCTACGGCCTATCACCCACAAACCAACGGACAAGCGAAAATGTCAAATAGGCAATTGAAAAGCATCCTCAACAAAACCATTGAGAAGGGAGGCAAAGATTGGTCAAAGAAATTAGACGGAGCTTTATGGGCTTATCGAACGGCGTTTAAGACACCGATAGGTATGACCCCTTACCAATTCGTCTATGGAAAAGTTTGCCACCTTCCGGTTGGGTTGGAACATAAAGCCTATTGGGCGATTAAAGAGATGAACCTCGATCTCGATGCCGCGGTCGTGAAACGAAGGATCCAAATAAGCGAGCTAGAGGAGATGAGGTTGAAAGCATATGAAAATTCAAGCATATACAAAGAGAGAATCAAAAGGTGGTATGATAAAAGATTGAAAAAAAAGAATTTAAAGAAGGAGATAAGGTCCTCCTCCACAATTCGAGGTTTAAAGCCTTCGGAAAGGGGAAATTGCAAAGCAAGTGGGACGGACCTTATGTTGTGCATTCGGTGCTCTCCAACGGAGCGGTAACCATTATGGATATAAAAGGCGATCAATTTATGGTGAATGGTCAACGGCTTAAGGTTTACTACGAACCCGACGTTGTGCCCCTTCACCATGTTGATGTCTTCACCATGGAAGAAGAGCCCGAACGTCCCGCCTAGGATGAAAAACAAGGCATGAATTTTTGTAAATAGTTTTTCTTTTAATTTTCTGGAGTTTCTCGCGAAGATTTACTGGGCCAACTTTTTCCCATGGGCTAAGGAGGTGAAATAAGGGCGGTACGCGAAAAACCGGACCGGCCCGGCCCCCGAGGCAGGGTGGGCCGGCCGGCCCAGGCCGACCGGCCCAGCTGGGTTCCGGCGGTGGACGTCCCCAATTTTTGTCCGAATTGCTCATTTTCGACTTCCTTCTTCGGTCAGAAAATTTTAAGGGAAGTTTAAAAAGGAAAATGAGGTTCCTAGGGTTTTTCTCTTCGGACTATTTATTTGGCCGAATTGGGAGCTCGGGAATCAACCCCTTCAAGAAATATTTTGCATCCACACAGCAGCCATTGTGCCCCCGAGGAGCTTAGAGTTGAAGCTAGAAGTCTAGGAGCCATCGATGGAGGAGGCGAAGCGATGCGAGCTCAAGCTACCTGTCGAGATCAAGAGGACCGCTCGCATCCGTTGCGGAGGGCGTGTCCCGACCGGAGCTATTGCACCTCGCAACCCCGTCAAAGGAGAGAAGGTCCCTACGCCCGTTCGAAGGTCGGCGCGCATCCAAGGCATGAAGCGGAAAGACTACAAGGAGGTGTAGCCCGAGCCTAAGGATTATGGGGGTAGCGACTACTCATACGATCGTAGCCCGAGCTCGTGGGCGGCCGCCGGAAGAGACGATAACGACCTCTACATTTGGGATGAGGTGCCCAAGGAGAAGACTCCCGAAGGCCCTACCGGCGGCGGCAACGATAATGGTGGCGGCGACGACAATGGTGGTGGCGACGATGGCGGCGACGGCGGTGGAGACAATGGCGATGATGACCCCTTAGGATTGCATCCGATGTGTTGTCGAGCTTGCCGTCAATCCATCGCGGATCTCTACGCGTCGGTCGACGAATGTCTCCAAGCCATGGAAGCGATGAAGCAGCGTTTGGAGGATTTGGAGCGCGTAGTAGAAGACGACTACAAGTTCCTTAACCGCAACGTGCGCAAACTTTTTGGTATGGTCGGGAACATGAGAGGCAAGTGGTGCAATACTTGCTTGAAGTACCACTAGGTCTAGTTTTACCCTAAGGAATTTTGTAAGATACGACGAGGATGTCGTATGTTTTTAGCGTGGGGGAGAGCTAGCTAGCTAGCCTTAGTTTTTGAGTTTCAAAGTTTAGGTTCGATTTAATCTTCGAGTGAGAGTCTTAGAGTTTAATGAATCTTTAGTTTTTGAGTGTGTGTTTTAAAATCTTTGCAAGTTTGAAAGTGTCTTAAATTAGTGTTGAGTCAAAAAAATCAAATAAAAAGAGTCTTTATATATTTTTGTGTCTTGTGTGATGCTTATCTTTATTCACTTGTTTGTTTATCTTTGATTCTTGATATATGAACATAAGTGTGTGGTTTGAAAAATGTTTACCGTGGTGCTTAGTGGAATTGCTACTACTTAAAGTACCCATACCACACTTCGATCTTAAGCTTCACATGTTAGTTGTGCTATGTTCAATGCTAAAAGTTGGAGGATTTCAGTTCTGAAAATTATCTAAAAACCCTTGTAATAAAGGTTAGCAAAACCTCTTTTTCCAAGATGAGAGTAAGAAAAAAATCCTATACAAAGCCAATTTATTTTTTGCTCCACCATAAGTGTGATTAGCACGATGAGTTGGGCTAGGATCCTTCTCTCTTGGGAGTTTTAATTTCGAGCAACGATCATGTTCTTGTGCTTATCTTTTGTTGCTAGCCTCGTCATACATTCGGTAACGAGACTTTCACATCGTAAGTCCCGTACATCGCCGAATTCCATACCCAACCCTATACATCTCTTTTGTACATCGCATTCCTTGAACACAACCTATTCACAAAGTTTCGTCTCGTCTCTAGCATGGTTTAATTAAAATTTCAGATTGTATGCATGCGAGAAAGAGAGGAGTTGAGAGCTTTGAAAAGTTGTCAATAGAGGGAAAAATAAAGAGAAAAGTATGAGTATGGAAAAGAAAGAAAGAAAGAAAGAAAGAAAGAAAGAAAAAATATGTGAATGAAAGAATAAAAGAAAAAGAAAAAGAGAAAAGAGGAGGTAGCAATAAAGATATGAGAGGGATGGATCAAGTGAAAGAAAAGAAAAATAAAGTGTAAGGAAGGATGTCTTGTTGTTGAGAGACGAAACTTTCATTCTTTTTCCAACCATGTGCAATCCGACAACGAGGACGTCATCGGTGCCTCGTAGTCATAATTTTCTTTTGCCCTTGCACATGTCCACCATTCTAAATCTTCTCATCCTTGATATCCCTACATATGGTTAATTCTCATGATCATTGGCTTTGAAAGGTAAACAACCATTAGAGGAAGTTCTTAGTTTGACAATACTTGTGTTGATTGCATTAGCCCTACCTATAGCTCCACTTTACATGTTATATGAGAGACTTATGGGAGGTGAGAGTTTTATAAAATTGGTTTAGGATAGCCACCTCATATGAGTTACTTGCGAGAGCTTGGAGAAATGTTTTTGTCTAATACTTGTTGCAGGAATTTTGTTTTTAAAATCATAAAAACCCTCCGATGGAAGCAAAGAAGTAAGTATGGCTGAAATTGAATACTTTGAGTGAAGAGTTTGAGTTGTGGGGTAAATCTTGACGTGGTAAAGATTCTAAACGCCCATGTTTATGTTTCATGATCATTACTTTGTGTTTATGTATTAAAGATGAAAGGATTGACTAACTTGTGAAGAAGGATGAGCGGTTCACGATTACAACACATTGGACGAAGTTCTTTTACGAGTACTTGCTCGAGGACGAGCAAGAGCTAAGCGTGGGGGAGATGTTGACGGTGTATTTTTGTACACCTAGCATGTTCATTACACTTTGGTTTGGGTTTGATTATGGAACTAACCCGCCACTAGGCACACTAATCACATAACATCTATGTGCATGCATTTGGAAGTGTTGTGTTTATGTAGGAAAACATGGACATAAAGGACGGATTCGCAATAAGTTCAAGGAGCATTTACGGAGTCTTGTTCGTGTTCATGAGCTTGATGAAATCACTCCCAATGGTGGCAAGGACCGAAGTGCTACGAGGAACACCCCCGGGGATTGAAGCGTAAAAGACCGAACTTCATGCGAAGAGAACCTCCATCTTGTACACGAGGATGACATCGTCAAAATCATGCAAGTGGAAGGGGCAGAGTACATAATTACATGAGGACCCACGGGAGCGAAGGGGCGACCGAACCGTGCCGAGGTGGGCCCAGGCCGGTCGGCCCAGGCCGGCCGACCCAGCCCACTTCGGTGGCCGGTTCGGCCCCCTTCCTTGCACCCGAAGGATTTTCAACCCTAAAACCCTGGAGGCGCCGCCATCGACAGAGAGAGAGCTATTCGCACCAGGAGGCCATCCACAAGCTAGAGAGAGAGAGGAGGAGGATCTCCGGAGGGAGATCAACCACCTCGAAGGAAGCACCCTCACGTGGAGAAGAAGGAAGACACCGTCGGAAGGGAAACCATGATCAACGGTGCTATGTCCAGCACCTTGATGGGGTAATCTCCTTATTCGTCCATGGGTTGTAATCGATCTTAAGATGTAATCATACTTTGTCGGATTATCTATCTATCATCTTGTGTTGAATATACTTTAATGCTTAAGGTTAGCTACCATGTCGTAAAGGTAGTAGAGCTCTAATGCTTCCTTGGATCCATTCAATACGTCGTGTCCATCATAGGTCTAGTCATGAATACCTTCGCGTAGTGACAGTACGAGAGGAGGGAAAGGGCGAAACCGTGGTCACAACCCCCGATAGATTAGATTGGTTTAATGTCTTTAATTGATTGCATGATTGTAGACCCATGGGCGAGTGTCTCCTACTTTGATCACTTATCGTTCTCTCTAGTGTAGTTTAGTTGTTTTCTAGTATAATAGTAGTTAGGGTTTTAGTAGCTAGTTCTTAGAAGTAGATTGAACGCTTGTAATCCCCTTGCTCCGCGGATTGACAAGAACCTTGGGAATCCCATGGTGAAAAAGGTGTGGGTCCGTACGCTTGCGGATCGTAGAGGGATACGTCTTTTATCCGTCAACATAAGTGGAGCTTGGTCCAGGCAGAAGGGGAAGTAGAGGCACTTCGTGTCGTTGTTGCCACCAGCGTTCTCGATGGTGAGGGCGTAGCACCTGAGCCACTGGTTGGGGTCTTGCTTCGCGTCGTACTTAGTGATTCCCAGATGTTTGAATTTGTCTGGGAGGAGTAAGTTGCGAAGCCGAGGAGAGAAGGCGGGGAAGCCGTCGTTGTCGCCTACAGTGGCGGATTTCTTCTGTCGCAGTTCCTCAATTTTCTGGCGGGCGTCGAAGCCGCCATGTGAGGCTCCGGAGACGTGGTTGTTCGTGTGGCCTCAGCCGCCGCGATCGCCTCCGCCACCGGCCCTCCTGCCAGCTCCATGGTTGGAGCTCCTGCCGCCGCTGCCTCCGCCGCCAGGGTCGCGGTGAGGGACGATATCACGATCGCCGCCTGCGGCGCCGGCGCTGTTGCCACCTTGAGAAGGTCCGCCGGCCGTTGCCCGAGTGCGGTTGGGGTTAGCTAGTAACTCTGCTCGAGTACGGTTACGACCGAGGTCTGCACTGTGGCTTGTGGCTTCATTGTCGCGGTTCCTGACGGGGGGTGCCTGGGTGACCCTGTTGTCAACTCGCATGAAGTAGGCGTCTTCTGCGAGCTTGGCGATGACTTCTCCTGTGCGCATCCCCTGAGCTTGGCGTGCTATCGCTGTGATAGACATGAGGCATTGCTCCGGGGTAGTGTGCACCCGACTCTCGACTTGGTCGAGAGCCTCTGTGAGGTTCCGGATGGGTAGGTTGTCTCGGAGACGTCGACGCCGTTCGTTCCGCTTTCTGTTGCGTTCACGTCAAGCGTCCCTGTTGGCATCGGCCTCATCCGCGGGTGCATTGGCAAACAGCTCGTCTGCGAAGATGTCTTCGAGATATCGGTCGCCAGCTGTCCCTGAGGGTCTCGGCGTGTCACCGACAGCCATGAAGACTTGGCGATCGGGGTTGCCAATACTGGAGTCAGAGCTCGCCACCTCTGTTGGAGTGTACTCTTCAGCTCGAGCGAGTGGTGTTCCCTCCTGGAAGGGAAGTGAGTCGAGGTAGGCGACGTAGCGTGAGTCCCCGTCTGTCAGGTCTACGGGCTTGCGGTCTGGCCAGTAGACAAATCTCCCGGCGGGTGTAGATGTTATAACCAGGCCGGAAGCTGGTCCTGACAGGGGTTGCTCTGTGGTGTTGTTATCGGACTCGAGCTCATCAGGGTCCGACCCGAAGTCGAACTCGTAGGAGGAATCCGAGTAGAAGTCGGAGAGAGGGTTGGAGTCCGAGTTGTAGCCGGGGAAGGTGTCGGAGTTCGAGTCGTACTCGGGTACGATCTCCTTGCTAGCCCGGCGCGTGGTGGGAGCATTCGAGTGGACCCTGCTGATGTTGCGGGGGCCACGTGCGGAGCGCTCACGGAGTAGGGAGGCCGCACGCGATGGCAGGGTAGTCGGCTCGCATGTGATAGCCCACGGGGACGTCGAGTTCGAGTTGGAGTCGGATCCAAGCTCGAAGTTGACGTGTTGGTTGTAGAGTGAAATTTCGCTGAATTTTCCGGCGAGATTGCCCGTGACTACTTCGGGAAGCGTCACGAGCCCAGTCTCCGGGTTGGGCAACATGGTGAGGCGGTGTTGTAAGGATCCAGCGCCGTCAGCAGTGCAGACCCAGGAGCCGAAGACGAAGGTGTCGCCGCGCTTGAAGGCGACGATTGACTTGATGAAGATGGAAGCCGTCGAGTTCGCCATGTGATCTTCGGCGAGATCCCCTACCTGGCGCGCCAGCTGTTGGTGTTTTAGACCGGCAACCTACTAAGGGGAGTACCCGAAGTAGATGAATGTGGCCTCGCCGAGATCGGTAACTCGAAGGAAGAGACACGTGGCACACAATTTAGACAGGTTCGGGCCGCGAGGTGCGTAATACCCTACGTCCTGTATGCTGCGTAGCTCTGGATTGATTGGGTGTGATTACAAGATGGCGCAATCTGATGCGTATGAGAGAGGAGGGGTCCCTGCCTCGCCTTATATAGTCCGGGAGGCAGGGTTACAAGTCAGTTTAGGGAGAGAGTACTAGTCGTGTACGTCTAGGAGTCCTCTATACAGTGCGGGACATGTACAGCTTCCTATCCGAGTACTTCTCCTCCGTAGTCCTTGTGCTTCACGCCAGCAGGTGCCGTGCAGCGCAAGTCGGGTAGTCCCAGGGGTCCACCGAGTAGTCGGTCCTGGTACCCACTGAGGTAGTGGGCCCAGGGAGGTCCATACGACAGTCCTGAAACAGATAGCCGACCTGCGATTCAAGGTTAATTCGGCAATCATTTCGCCCGATGTTAGAAGATTAGCGAATTATGTAAACTCAGCAATACTCCTTCACGAACATTTTCTTGCCACGAAACAGATTTTCCGCCCTGAGGCACCATCACGAATACGTTCACGAATTCAGCAACTCCGACGTTTCAAGGGTGAAAGGTTTTTGCCCAATTCCCCAGCACTAGCCCCTCGGGGAAGAGGGTTGACTCCGACGATCCGTTTCCATGAAAAATCCTTAGAATTTCGGTAAAAAAACATCACCCTCAGAACGTCGGAGTGGACATGCGTCCCTCTGAAATTGCGCAACGGTCATCTCAAGGCGGTTTCTTGAAACTACCCCCTCCCTATAAATATAGGGCGGGTGCAGTAAGATTTTTTCACCATTCCATTTCATTCTTCGAAAGTTTCAAGGCACTTTCGTGGAAGAGCCCTTCGTCTGTGGAACTCCGAAGTTCATCGATTTCTTTCTTTTTCGAAGGTATTATTTTTTTCTTTTCTTACATGTTTACTTTTTTGAATTTTTGTTTTCGCATGTTTTTGCTTCTTATGAACTGTCTTGCATTTTCTATTTGCGAAATTCTCAAGCAGGTGACTCGTGTTAAAAATACCGCTAGACCCATGACTTTGGAGGAATTGGCCGCTGTTGGCGTTTCGCCGACCGGAGAGGAAATTCACGGACCCAAAAACATTCATCTCGTACAAAAGATCCAGCTCGTAGTGTTGCTCATGATTCCGGGAACCGTGAAGAGGGGGAAATAGGATCTGAAAGCAAGTCTGGCGGCAAGGATGATCTTGCAAATGTCGACGCTGATCCAAGTGAACTTGTCACCACGAAGAGTGCAAAGTCTTATCCTCCGGCTTTTCTTCACATCAACTGATGCAAAAGTCTCAATATTTTTGGCTTCTTGTTGATCACCGAAGATTGTGATAACCCCTTTGGGTGTTGGGATCTTCATGTATAAGAATTGCTGCCTTATAACCGCATCAAATTTGTTGATGAAACCTCTGCCGAAAATCACGAGGTATGGATGATACATGTCGACTGCGATGACAGTAAGGGTTTCAGTTCTGGCATTGTCAAGATCTCCGAAGGATACGGGTAGAGCTATCTTTCCTATTGGCTTGATTGGTTTTCCTTTGAAACCCAACAGTGTGCACTCTGGTGGTTCCAGCATGTGTTGACTCAAGCTCATCTTCTCGAAAGTTTTCATGAATAAGATGTCTGCTAAACTTCCATTGTCTACCAGAATTTTGCCTATAACCCATCCGGCTATGTTCACTTCAATGACCATGACGTCATTGTGGTTCGTTGACTTAAGCTTGAAATCTCATTCAGTGAAAGTTATTGGTACTTTGGCCCACTCTGGCCGCACTGCTGGACCATCATTGATAATTGTGTTCACAGATCTGAAATAATTGTTTCTCTACCTCTTGGTTTCAAACTCCATGGATGAGCCTCCTGTAATGGGCATGATAGTTCCAGAAGAGGGCAATGCTTTCGGGTTGTGAGTTCTTGAACTCGATTCTGGCCTTGATGAATTATCGGGTGGTGGCGACAACATTTCTTGAATTGGTTGCAGCTGCTGAATGGCTTGAATTGCCTGAGACTAAGGATAGAACTGCTGAGAAGGCTGCCAGGATGGTAGTGACCGCTGGAACCGCCTTGACCGTGTTGGATTTGGTTGAGGACCCATGAATTGTGGTTGCCAGAAGCTTGGGCGAAATTGGTCCGAGATTGTGGAGGCAATGCTCATCATGGTTTTTTCTTGATGAATTCTAGCTATGTTCTTTTTGGTTTTTGGGCACGCTTCGGTGCTATGGCCTCTTCCATGATATTGGCAGTTGAAGTATGGGTCTTTCGGGTGATGATTCTGAATTTTCGGGGATCCTCTTCGCCTTCCTCTTCCCCTAGATGCAAGACCTCCTATTGTGCTCGGTCTATTATCCTGATTGAACTGAGGATTTTCCACGTTGTTGATGTTTTGTGGGGTTTGAAAGTGAGGTATCCATGTTGCTCCTTTGTTGCCTTGCCTTGCCTTGTCTTGCTTCATTTCGCTCAACAACTCTTCTACAGTGATCTTCATCAGACTTGATGTATTCTTCTAGTTCGTGAAAGAGTTCGTCAATGCTTTTAGGCTCCTTTCGGGTCAAATGTGAGGTTGTCGGTCCTGGAGTGAGGCCTTTGATCAGCGCTTGTATCGTCATTTTGTCATCTGCTTCCGGAGTCTGGGATCTCTATTGCATGAACCTTCTTACGAAGCTCCGCAATGGCTCTTTATCTTTCTGCTTGCAGTTGTACAGATCTGATGATTAAGCTATTGCTTCATGGAATATTTGGAATGCTTGAATGAACTTTGTCTTGAGATCAACCCAGCTACAGATTAAGTGTGGTTGTAGTAGAGAGTACCAGTAGAGAACTGGGCCTTCACAAGCAATGATGAAGGATTTGGCTAGTGCGACATCATCTCCTCTTACTGAATTCACAGCTGATTCATATCTTATGAGGAACTGTCTAGAGTTTCCATAGCCATTGTACTTCAGGAGAGAGACTGACTTGAACTTTGGTGGCCATGGTGCAGTTTGCAACCCAATTGAGAGTGGTGAATCTGGATCTGCGAACTGCGATATTTCGTTACTTTCGGGGTTCTTCTGTTCTGGCCAGTTCTGATGTGTTGAGTCATGCCCCAGCGAACTATTTCTTGTTCTTTCATTTCTTCAATTTCTCTTTGCATTCTTTCTATTTGTTCTTTTCTTGGTTAAGTTTTTCTAGCTTTTCCGAAGCCCATCTTTTTGCTTTCAGCTAGTTCGCAAATCTATCTTTCTCTTTCGGAAGCTGTTGTACTTTTTGTTGTACTCTTTCCAGCTCTCTGTCTATAGCATGATCATCTTCTTCATTAGCTTTCTCTTTAGTGAATGGTTCTAGAGTGCGCGCCACTTTTTCAACTCGTGCTTTCTGTAGAGCTTCCAACTTTGCTTTTCTTTCCTGGTCTATAATCTGCGAAGGTTCTGCAGTGAGGGAGATTTCGTTATCTTCTTTAGTGTAGTGGTCTTCTTGGTCGACATCAGTGGGTGTGTTCTTCTTGGATTTTTTGCGGAGGCATCGTGAGTTGTTTTTCGGCTGAAACCACGGTGGGCACCAATGTTGGGGGGCTGAAAATCGGATGGAGTCCCCTAACACAAGATTCTAAAGCGAACACATGAAAGTCACGAGGAGTTGGGGGACAAGGAATCCCCCAAAGCCTGTACTCACCTCAAAAGTTGTGAATACCTTTACACGTGCCCTCGGACCCCCTTTTATAGGGAGACGAAGGGACTTTTACATTCCGAGATTACCCTCAAATCTAGAGAATATTCCTAGTGTGAACATGTACATGAATGTCTTTTACATCCCGTGATTTGCGAAGCTAATTTCATACATTTACAAGTCTGCCACTAGTTCACACTTCAAACTCGGACTTTTTAGAGATGACGTCTTTGACTTGGTCTTCCGTTATTCTCCGAATCCTCGTCCGTGAAGATCGTTACTTGCTGAAACTTACGAACTGAGATTCCTTGGGCCTCCCGAAGTTCGTGGGTTCATGACTTCCTGAGTTCACTAGATTCCTGAAATTCGTTGGTTCGTGACTTCCCGAATTTGCCAGATTCCCGAAGTTCACCTGTTCATGACTTCATGAATTCGCTAGAGTCTAGTTTTCCTGAAACAGATAGCCGACCTGCGATTCAAGGTTAATTCGGCAATCGTTTCGCCCGATGTTAGAAGATTAGCAAATTATGTAAAATCAGCAATACTCCTTCACGAAAGTTTTCCTGCCACAAAACTGATTTTCCGCCATGAGGCACCATCACGAATACATTCATGAATTCGGCAACTCCGAAGTTTCGAGGGTGAAAGATTTTTGCCCAGTTCCCCAACACCTAGTGACATTAGTTCAAATTCTCTGAAACTTATCGTGAGATGTTCCGCTTTCTAAACAACGTATGTGTCAAAGTGCTCAAAATGTTCTCAACTTTTTACCACAACTTCGACATAACTTTTTACCACAACTTCGACATAAGATATAATGAGCGCTCGACAAAATTCGTGATTTTCAAAGTTCATTTGAATTTTATACAATTTTAAAACCTTTCCGTGATAAGATATTTATCATGATCAGAGAACAAAATGTTTAAAATTTAGTTTCGTTTCATGTACACGGTCTTAGAGATGTCTCATGGACATGAATCTCATTTTTCCAACAACTTTACTCTATGATTCATGCACTTGTAGTTCATGTCGGACCTATTCGAAAAAATTACCTAGAATGAATTAAAATTTTTAAATATAGCAAACAGAGATAAAATGGCGTCAAATTTGAACATATCCTTTGTATAAGTGCATGTTGATGATAAAAAAGTTTGAAGGTGAAAAAGCGATTTTTTTAAAATTACTTCGCCGAGAGTAAGAAAAAACTCTCCGCGAAGAATTTCTTCGCCGAGAGCCAGTCGGCTGACTCTCGGTGAAGAATTCTTCGCTGAGAGTTTTTATGTTTGCTCTTGGCGAAGAATTTCTTCACCGAGAGTTGTTTTCTTCGTCGAGAATTATTTTTTTACTCTCGGCGAAGTAATTTTAAAAAATTCGCTGGCAAAGGGCTCTCGGCACAATCTCACTGGCAAAGGGCCCTTTGATGAGAGCCATGAGCCTACCTCACGATACACGTATACCATGAGCTCAGATGGCTCTCGACAAAGAGTTTTGAAGAAAAAAATCCAATCCACCATCAGGGCGCCGCGGGCCCACCAGTCGGCCGCCAGACCTCTGCGGTCATCACCGCCACCACCTACCGCCGCCGCCACCACCACCATCTAGCAGCAGCACCACCACAACCGCCCGCCACCAGCACCACCACTGCGGGATCTCGATGCTGCAGGAGAGAGAGAGAGAGAGAGAGAGTCGGGCATACACCCTAGGTACCCATACAATAAAGGACAAAGACAAACTCCTACAAAAATTCCCCCGTAATCCTACTAGGACTCGTACCATGTAATCCTACTAGGACTCCTACCTTGTGACCGACTAGGCACCCGCCCCCTGAACTATATAAAGGAGGGCCAAGTACGTAGGTGGACATCAGACAATCCCCCCAGGAACGCAGGCCACCACATATACTTCAAACGAGACCTAAGGTCTGCTACTCCAGCGGCCTGAACATGTATAAATCTTTGTCTCGCGTCCTTGCATTTACCTTCGAGTCCCAGGTCTGGCGATCCCCCACTGCACAATCTACTAACTCGGGTACCCCCTTGGTAGTTTTGCCAGGTTAAAACACCGACACACACACACACACACAAGATTCAGCTTCCGTAGCTATCGGAGCGTGCGCGCCTGTGATGCCCGCCGGGGATCGGAGTTCGCTCGAGGGTGTGCCGAGGATGGAGCTCGAGACCGCCGTAGATCCTGCCTGCTGCCGGTCGGGTCATCCCGCGGTCGTAGTCGTAGCGGCGAGGTGGTCTAGGTCACCACAGGGAGGAAGGTCGAGGTCGCGCCGGGGGAGGAGCTCCAGGCCGCGCTAGGGAGGACCTGCAGGCCGCTCTTCGGGAGGAGCTCCAAGACGCCACCCTCAGCTCTAGGATGCAAGTCGGACGAGGGAGTGAGGCGGGCTCTAGATCCGCCGCCACCGTGCCTCACCCCGCCGCTGCTCCCTCGCCACAAGGTGAGGGGCAAGCGGTGGGGGGAGGACGGGGACGGTGTGGCTGTGCCAGCGGAGTACGAGGTGATGGCGTGGAGCAGAGGGCGGAGAACAGGCAGTGGCGTGGATGGAGAGAGAGGGGGGGGAGAGAGAGGTGGGTGGAGAAAGGGAGGCGGTGGCGTCGGTGGGTAGGGAGAGGGGGATGTTTATATTCGTAGGGTTCGGCAGGGAACATGGGCCAGCTGGCTTTGATTAGTTGGCTGGCCGAATAAGCCTTTGCCACCGAGAGCATACTCGCGGGCAAAGACAAACAGACGCAAAAAAATTTCCAAAATGTAACATGTCACTAGTTGGGTTGTAGATTACTTATAAAAATGTTTTTTAAGTCAAACTCAAATTTGAATTTCTCTGAGACTCCAAACCTAATGACATTAGTTCAAATTCTTAGAAATTTCTCATGAGATGTTCAGTAGCGTACATGTCCAAGTGTTCAAAACATTCTAATTTTTTCTACACAACCTCCACATATGATATCATGAACACTTGACAAATTTCATGATTTTAAACTTCATTTGAATTTTATACAGTTTTAAAACCTTTCTACCTCACAATCTTCATCATGATCAGAGAACGAAATGTCAGAAATTTAGCTTCATTTCATGTACATGGTCTTACAGATGTCTCATGAACATGAATATCATTTTTTCACCAACTTTACTCTGATTTTATGCACTCGCAGTTCATATTGGACGTATACCAAAAAATTACCTAAAAGATGTAAAATTGTGAAATATAGCAAACAGAGTTAAAATTTTGCCAAATTTGAACATAAGTTTTGTATATGTGTGTTTTGAGGATACAAAAAGTTCGGACCTAAGAAAGTGATTTTTTAAAAAATTTTAACGTGAGCCGAACAAATGCATTAGACAATGGCTCTCAGCAAAGATGCCTCTTTGCCGAGTGTTTCGTCTTTGTTGAGAGTTTTTTTTGGGCTCTTGGCAAATACGTTCTTTGCCGAAAGCCCGAGGGGTGGCTCTAGGCAAAGAGGCGTATTCCGGTAGTGCAGAGAGTTTTGTGTTAGATCATATATATGAAAGAGGAGTTTCATTAATCACGGTGACACCCATGTTAAACGATATAGCTCCATGTGTTACACCGGATTTTGGTAAATCCTATGTCCAGTTCGGTAGTGCAAGATTAATAGTGTCTGGGATCGGTCGAACAGGAAAATATATGCAGGCTGCTAGTATGTATCCAAGGATCACAGACGACAGGGAAAATTAAGCGTACATACAGATGGCAGACGAGACTTGCAACCGTGGTATGAGAGCTTCATGAACGTACATGAAATAGGAGTGCTGGTATAAAAGCAAGGTGGCCAATTTGTTTAATAAATGCGCGCGCATGCACAGATAGCTGGCAAGGGCAGGACTTGATTTAGTTAAATAGTGAAGAGAAGCAGAGAGGAGATCGGCAAGGAGGAAGATCGGCCAGAACAATCGGCATGTAGACAAGTAGGCTAATCACGTGCTATTGGAAAAGCATGCAGCCGATTTTGACTAGCATGGCCGTCCGGGGCACAAGCTTGCTACGGTATGTTCGCCGGTTGAATGCGAGAAAGCTTGATGCTCAGATGGTTTTTCCGCCGGTGGGGCGCACGAAAGTTTAATTAGCAAGGACTCTACAAGAAGCGAAAATAGAGTTTATGTATTTTAATATTTCCTTTAGTGTATATATTGTGTATTAGGCAAGTCTTGTATGAGTCATAATCCTAGCTAGTTAGGAATCTTTTAGCTCGGGATATAAATACATACTCCGGCCATTGTAATAGAATTATCACACAATCAATATCAAAACCGCCTCCAGGCAAACCCCTTTACAATTTCTTGCACCTACTTTACCGCATCTATTTTTCGGCGACTTCGTCATCGTACCTTTTTCTTCTTCACGAGTTCTCACAAACTCTTCAGGCTGCATCGCTTCCATCTCCAGCTTGCTGGTCAGTTCTGCTTTACCGAGTAATATCTAGGCGCTTTAACCTCCGGGCATATCGTTGTGATTTCGTCCAGATTTATTCACAATTTATCAATATCAGCTAGATTAGCAAGTTTTATCTTAATTCTTCTTGATCTGGTTTTTATCACTATTATCCAGCTTGAGACCGCTTCCTGTCGGCTTTTATCGCATTATTATTACTATTATTTTAATCATTAATAGCCATTTGTTTCGAGCATTGCTCGCGTAGCTTTGTTTAAGTTGCCTCTAGTAGCTTACGCTCTGTCAATGTCATCATATCGGCTGATCTAGCTGATTTGTTCTGCTCTGTATCGGTTTCTTAGTTGTTACGATTTCATCAGAAAACACACCGGCTCGCTAGCCGATTAACCCGCTATCTAACGTTTTCCTTATTTTTCCATTGTCAATCAACAGGTCAGATTGGCTGGCACGTCTCGCTACAGACCAGGGAGTCACGTGTGTCGCGCGCGGAGATGACGTCCTATTTTTACGTCAACACACTTTTGGCACGCCCGGTGGGACCAGAAAAAAATATCTATCATGAATCAAGAAGTGTTCGAGGAGTACATACAATGCGCCATGGACAATCAATCTGGAGTATTGACGAATATTATAAACAATGCAATTAAAAGTGCATTCTCTACAGTCCAACAGCAGAGTAATGTTGTACCATATTATCAACAGCCGAGATCATCGGCTAATACGGCAGTACCTACTTGTTGTCTGTGGTAATTTCCTAATCAAGTGGCACTACAGCAGCCGCCTGCTTCCCCGAGTGCCTGAAGCACTCGGGGAAGAGCAAAAAGCACTCGGGGAAGCCTTCCCCGAGTGCAACACTCGGGGAAGAGCTTCCGGGATGCTTCTCACGGGAAAGAGCTCTTCCCCGAGTGCCAAAAATCGTGCACTCGGGGAAGACTTCCCCGAGTGCCACGGTAGCACTCGGGGAAGATTTAACGCCGTCGACGGGGGGTTTTTTTTTTACTCTTCCCCGAGTGCAACACTCGGGGAAGAATTTTTTTTTTACCTCTTCCCCGAGTGCAACACTCGGGGAAGAAATTCTTTTTTTTTTTTGAAAATTCTTCCCCGAGTGCCAGTTGCCAAGGCACTCGGGGAAGGGAGCTGGTGGTTTTTTTTTATTTTTTGTCTTCCCCGAGTGCCAGGCGCAGGGCACTCGGGGAAGGCCCGCGCCCTTTTTTTTATTTTCCTCTTCCCCGAGTGCCCGGTGCCCAGGCACTCGGGGAAGCCTCCTTCCCTTTTTTTTTGTTTTTTTGTTTTTTTCTTTTGCTTTACGGTGTGACAAATAAAACATATATTTATATAAATCACAATTCAACTTCAATATCTCACAAACCACATTTATAAATGAAAAACGACACATCCAAAAGTGTGGCCAAACATATCCGGAATACATAAAAATGAGTGCACAAAAGTACAAACCACGTATCGAAAAGTACACATACAAACCACATATCCAAAAGTACACATACAAACCACATATCCAAAAGTACACATTATTCCAAGTTCACAAGTGCAATACATATAAACGAGTCCGCGGGTGGCTCACGGCAGCGGGATCCCGCCCGACGTGCGACCCCGGCGAAGCTCCGGCCGGGGATGCCCCGACGTGCATCCCCGGCGACCCTCCGACATGGTTCGACGACGCCCCCGAGAGCCGCTCGAATAAAAAAAAATTGCACGTGAGTAACAAGATAAAAATCCAAGTTGTAAAGAAAAGTTGAAAATTTCGGCAAAGACCTCCCCTACATGGGGAGGTTTCCAAAACTCGCAAGAAGGTCGACACGAAGGCCGACAAACACATTTCCAAAGACGAAGGCCGACAAATCAACAACTCCGACACGAAGGCCGACAAATCAACACATCGAGCACGAAGGCCGACACTAGGTTTGACACTAAGCATTAACACTAAGCATTAGTCTAGGTAAATGTATTTACAAGTATTAAAACGAGAAGTATCACATGTTTTTCTAATATTTACAAGTATTAAAGATGAATTCCAACCATCTTTTCAGCGGTGATGACACAAACACCTTGAATTATAACTATAGTAGCAAAACCCAAGAGTTTAGTGCAAAGAGTACAAGACACATAATCCTACATAAGTTCATATTCAGCCATTCTAGTAAGGTACAATGAAGCTCTAACTGAAACTGCCAGATGACAAGAAAGAGATGTAAAACATCTAGCTATCATTTTTCATACGTAAAAGTTGTCCGCTATGATTTATCACAAGCGAGAAGCAAACTTTGTTCTGTCCACCCTCTATAAAGGTATCGCGACAAAATTCATCTTTAAATCATGTGGCTTTCATACACCGGTTTCCAAAAAAATCATAAGCAAAATAGCACATAAGGAAATATTCCTCACTCCAAAACCTTTCACCGCTCGAGAGCAACTCGCTATAGCCCCGTTTGCCACGGCTTGTACCGAAAAGCAGATTTCTTAACTTACCGGCGAGAAAAAAAACGAGAGGTTGTACCAAAACCAAAAGCCAGGCAACAAGTAGAAGTTGCTTTCCAATAGCATTTTAAATAAGAAGCTTATGCAACAACCACAAGTAGTGCCATCAAAGGAGCCAAAGAATCATATGTGGACGGATGTTTGGAGACCCACACATCAATTGAAGTGAAGAATTGCGGTGAAATGTGAATAGACAACTCAATAGTGAAAAATCTTTGTTGCTTCACTAAGGCTAAGTACGGTCATAGTTTGAAGCTTGGACTCGTGCTGCCACACTATAAATTAATCGTCAACCGTAGCAAAATTTGCTAAAAGTTGTACACATTCGAGTTTCGGACACGGATGTCATTTTGCACAATGAATTCGAGTATGGCTTTGATCACAAATTACTACTGTAATATATCTGTTGAATAAAATTATGGAAATTTTTCCAAGAGGAATCTACACATTTATTCATGCCTTGTACATATTTATTTAATCTCTCTTTCTTTAATCTTTTTTGTTGGTGACTCGTGTTGGGTTTCAACTGTAGCCTACCCTAACTTGTTTGGGACTAAAAGGAATGACACAACGACAAAAATAACTATACACACTACTGGAAACAGGTCCTTTGCCGAGTGCCCGAAACCGTCGGCAAAGACCTAGAAACCGTCGGCAACGGCTTTGCCGACGGCCGCACTCGGCACCGTACTCCCGGGAAAATTTTTCTCGGCCAAGGATCTTTGCCGAGAGCCTTAGGTCAAGACCCTCGGCAAAGGCTCTGCCGAGAGCCCACGGCGGGCCGTCGGAGGAAAAAAGTAACCGTTACGAACTGACGGATTTTCAAATCCCCTTTGCCGACGGCCGGACGCTAGGCCGTCGGCACAGAGGTTTAGGTTTGTTTTTTAAAAAAACAAACTGCGCCGACGGCTCACCCCAGGCCGTCGGCAAAGATTACATCTTTGCCGACGGCCAACGCTCGGCAAGGCTGGGAGACCCGGATCGGGGTGCTCCCAGCTGTGCCGAGTGCCCTGTGCAAGTACGCTCGGCACAGCTGGGAACACCAGAGGAGGGGTCAGATTTCCCAGGTGTGCCGAGCGTACTGGCACAAAACCCTCGGCAAAGGGGCCTTTGCCGACGGCCGCGCTCGGCAAAGCGGTCATCTTTTGTTTATTTTTTTTTTTGCTTCCAAATTGCAACCAAATACATATACCCTGCAAACACACATATATCACCTGCAAACACACATGCAGCAGCACATATCACATATATCACACATCCACAAGTCCACACATCACAATAGTTCACACATCCACAAGTTCACACATCCACACAAGTCCACAAATCCACATAACATCCACAAGTCCATCGAAACAAGTCCATGGTAGATCCACGAGCCTACGGTGAGCTGCTCGGGCGGCGGGAAGGGTGTGAAAGCCGGCATCCGAGTGACGGGCGAGTGGTGGACTTGATCGCCACTTGGAGCCTCGCCGATTAGAACCCGCCGAGAAAGGCTGCACAAAGGAGACAAGATTGCAAGTGTTAGATATCATTAGCCACAAAACCGAGAAAGTCTTTGGTATCATACTCACGGGACTACCGAGAACTTGCGGCGTAGGAGACACCGTGGACCGATCGGAGTGATAGGAGCTAGGAGCCCCGGTGGTAGAGCCATACCACCCGACGTCGCCAGGAACCTAGTAAGTTCCTCGAACTTACTCGCCATTGCCCGCCGCCGAGCCCGCTCCGTGCTAGCCGCTGCGCTAGCCGCCGACGTAGACTCCGCTCCTCTCGCTAGCTCGACCTAGAACATTTAACTTAAATGTTTCGGTAATGCAAATCTAAGAATGTGTTTCAACATTAATATACCATGATTAGTGGATAGTGCATACCTCAAGGACATTCAACCCGCCCATCCCCACGCTCGGCCGTGCCCGTATCCGGGGGGTCGGACTCCGTCCTCCGTGCCCGGACGTCGGAAAGTCTCAAGCCGGAACCGTCGATGATGCCATCGCCAATCCACAACCTCCCGTGCTTCTTTCCTCCACCCAAGGCCATGACTATGTCCGTATCAATGTCATGCTCGCTCGGGTTGTAGTCTTCCCCGTACTTGTGCTTACATGCCTCTGTGTACTCAGCAATGCGGCGGCCGAAAGACGGGTTGCTGTATGCCTCCGGCCCGTCGCTCACGCTGTAGGACACATCGGACGTCGCCTTGGCCTTGTGTGCCATGCACAAGGCATCGAAGTCCGAGCATTCCCTTCCAGGATGTGCCTTTTGCTGCAAGAAAAGCGGGACGAAGATTAGTGTGATGAAACAAGTTTGAGTCTTTGCCGACTTAGAAAGAAAGGCGTACCCATAGCTCCTTGTACTCTGGAAGGCTCCGCTGGCCTTGGTGGTGTGATGGGCCCTCCATCATCAAACGTCGCTCTCGTGCAGCGTCGTGCGCCTGCTGGTACTCCTCCGTGAACCACTTGTCCACCTCCATTGCCCACGCGTCGGCCTTGGCGCGGCTCCACCGGGGACAAACCCGCACATCACGAGGTAATTGATACATGAGAAGATGAAACATAACATAAGTAATATCAAAACATAGCTTCACTTGAAGTACCTCAATAAACCGCTCACGGGTCAACATTGTCCTTCCGGCTTCTTCCTTGCTTATCTTTTGACCAAGCACCAACGCGTAGTAGGTTACGACGGCCCGGTGCTTTACCTCGTGATGCATGTCCGTGACACGCTTCTTGCAAGAGTTCTTCGTGCACATGTCCGCTCTCTCCTCTTCTCCATCCTCACATCCGAAGAAGGTCCGCATACAAATACGATGTCAAAATCATTTTGTTAAGATTGAGTGGAACGAATGTGATGTAATGAGAAACTTTGTGATTTGCTAGAGTTACCCGAACGTCCTCGGCACGCGCTCGCCGTGTGGGTGAACTCTCGGTCTTCACCCCGGTAGTAGTGGCCCCACGTGTAGGCCGGCTCGGTCCGCCCGTGGTACGTGACAATGCCGGGGTAGTGTCGCCTACAGAGAAGCCCGACAATGCCGTTAGGCTTGCGGGCGTCGCCACCCGACACAACGAGCCGTTCTCGCACATGTCGAACAAAATATTAGTGACTCGATAATCAAAATGAAGTTAGGCATCAAAATGAAGTTAGGCATCTAAATTTACTTACATTCGGCCTTGGGGGCGAATGACTGGGCGGTTCTGAGGGAGCGGGGGCTGAGGGAGTCGTGCGGGGCCTCGCAAGTAGACCTTGGCCGCCGTAGCGGCCCTCCCCCGAGGAACCCGCACCCGAGGCGCCGTCCTCGGTCTCCGGTGCACCGTCGGCCGGCTCCTCCACCTCGTCGTCGGCCTCCGTCGGCTCGACGACCGGCCCCCCGGCCCTCCCGGTCCCTCCTCTCGCGACCCCTCCGCCTCTTCCCCGCCCCTGTGAGGCGCTGTAAAAGGTGGACAAGGGCACCTGACGTCGGCCCTCGTCTACCTCCACCCGTGGTACTGGTCGTCGTCCTCCGCGACGGCCGCCTGCCATCTTTTTCAGTCACCTGTGATCAACATATAAACAAAACATAATTAGTATGACATGCATAATAATAATTAGACATGCATAACAATAATGAAAACACGAATACGAAAGAACATAGTATTACATGTATTAAAAGTAATCTGGATCATCGTGGGGATTAGCTGGTATGTCTGTACGCTCGTCATCACTGTCAAAATTATCCAGATATTGAAGATAATCTGACGGCTCTAAGTTTCCTTCATGTTCCATGTCCAATCGCTCAAGCATTTGTAAGTCCTTTGGGTCATACACCTCATCTTCATCCTCATTGTGTTCGACCAATTCATTGTCTACTTCCGTTACTTCAGTTAGGTCTATCACAAAGCTCCCAATCAGCCCCTCTTCTTGATAGAATTCTCCTTCATATGTGTTTGGGTTTATCAAGTTATAGTCTTCATCGTTGGGGACAGGTAGTTTACCATGTGGCGCGACTTTTCGTACAACCTCCCAACCCATAAGGTAATCTTTGCTCTGGCAGGCGTATGGAAGGTAATAAACTTGCACGGCTTGTTGGGCCACAATGTATACATCAGATCTTGGATACACGGAATCCGGTCGAACTTCGACAAGCCCGATGGCCGGGGTCCTTCGAGTACGTTCAGGATCGAACCAATGACATTTGAATATCACAGGTTTAAGATGTGGGGCGCCATAAAATGACAGTTCGTATATTTCCAGGACTCTTCCATGATATTCTTTCCCATCAGTGTCGATCGTAACCACGCCGCTCGTTTGTGGTACTTCTATTGGGTCGACTCTCTTCGTAGCTCGTCGTGTGGAAACGAAATCCGTTGACATCATAACCGGTAAATGACCTAACCCTTAGGTCACAGCCACATGCAACAGCACACAACTCACTAGAGATGGACACATCGGTTTGGGCCTTTCTCCTGAACCATGAAATAAAATCGGGCCGTTGTTGGCCCGCACCTTGCGAAATAAGATTATCAACTTCGTGTGGCTCTGGCAACCTCGATGCAGTCCAGAACTCACGGAGGAATTCTTGTTTGTACGGTTCAACCTCCGGCGAGTTGAGCAAGACATATAGCATGATGCTACGCCACTCTTCATTGGTGAGTTGCTTGGTGGTACATGCACTCGCGCTTCCGAATTGGCCTTGGAAAAGACTGAGTTTGGATTGATTATCCGCGACATTGTAACGAGGGGGTGATCATGCACGCTAGGAAGGTTCTCTTTATAGTACTTTTCTGTGAAGTTTGACACCTCCTCCACAATGTATGCCTCGCAACCGAAGCCTCGATTCGGCTTTATTTGTACATTTTTTGCGTACGAGCTTCGAGTTCTCTCAATTGGGTAGCACCAATGGTACCGCACGAGCCCACCCATGCGTACCTCGTATGGAAGGTGCACAATCATATGCCTGCATTGGCAAGAAGAATCCGGGTGGAAAGATTTTCTCCAACTTACATAGTAACACAGGGGCCGCTTTCTCCAACTCTCTACATACGGTCCGAGATATCTCCTTCGCACATAGCTGCCGGAAGAAATAGCTCAACTCGCCAAAGCACTTGCCATATATTCTCTGGGACAAAGCCTCGAACCATCGTGGGAAGAAGCCGCTCGATCCATATATGGTAGTCATGACTCTTCATGCCATTTACTCGCATAGTAGTTAAATTTACTCCCCTCTTCACATTATGTGCATACCCATGCGGAAACCTAAGCCCATTCATCCATTTAAGAACTTCCCTCCTTTGTTCAATGGACAATACATAATCGGCCTTGGGTCTTCTCCATTTCTTGCGGCCTTCTGGAGGCCTCATCTCTAGCTTAGGTCTATCACATAGTGTTGCAATGTCCACTGCGGCCTTAGGATTATCCTTAGACTTTTCGGTGTCCATCAGTGTGCAAAAAAGTGCCTCTGCGATATTCTTCTCAGTGTGCATAACGTCAATGTGATGTGGCACAAGAAGGTCATCATGATAGGGGAGCCGTTGTAAGCCCGATTTATGGCTCCACATATGCTTGCTCACCATACCCCACATAACGACCATCTCCTTCATTGGCCACAAGAGCCTCTACTCGAGCACGAACCTCGGCACCGGTCGGCATACGCGGTCGAGGTTGTGTCACTACAACACCTTTTCTCGAAGTTCTTCTTATCTTGTCCGAATGGATGGTCAAGAGGTAGGAACCGACGATGTTGGTCGAACGATGAATACTTAGCACCCTTCGCAACCAGATGAACCTCAAACGTTCCTTGCATATTGGGCACGGGAACTTTCCATGAACACACCAGGCTGAGAACAACCCATACGCCAGGAAGTCATGAATAGAGTATTGGTACCAAACATACATCTTGAAGGATGACCTTTCAGCTCGGTCATATGTCCATACACCTTCCTCCCAAGCACTAATCAATTCATCCCACAAAGGATCCATATACACACCCATATTACTCCCCGGGTGTCCAGGAATTATTAAGGACATGAATATCGTGTCCCGTTGGAAGGCGACACCGGGGGGGAGATTCAAGGGTACAACGAACACGGGCCAACATGTGTAAGGGGCGGTACTCATTCCATAAGGATTGAACCCATCGGTTGCCAGCGCAACACGTACATTACGAGCCTCTGCTGCTTTCTCAGGATGTTGTCCATCAAAGTACTGCCATGCTTCACCATCTGATGGATGTACCATCTTGTCTGGACTATACCGTATGCCATGCTTATGCCATGTCATCTGTTTGGCAGTTTCCTCAGTTTGGTAAAGTCGCTGGATCCTCGGCACAAACGGAAGATACCGTACGATCTTTTGGGCGATATCAGTCCGCTTCATCTGACCATCCCCAGCTGGTACCTCTTCGAACCTCGAGGATTTGCACTTTGGACAGTGCGTGGCATCCGCGTGTTCCTTCCTAAAAAGGACACACCCATTCACACGAGCATCTATCCGCTCATACGGCATCTTAAGTGCTTTGAAGAGTGTTGTTGACTCGTACATGGACGTTGGTAGTGAATGGCCCTTTGGAAGCAAGGAGCCAACAACGACCAACAACCTATTGAAGCCTGCTCGACTGATGTTTAACTCGGATTTCACCCCTAATAACCGCCCAATGGCGTCCAATTGCGAAACGGTGGTGTGGTCGTGAAGAGGTATCTTTGCCGAGTCCATCATCTTGTAGAACAACTTTGCCTCCTCCTCCATCGCCTCCTTATCACGGTTGTCATTGAAAAGTGCTTGGTGAGCATCTTCTAACATGTCTACAACCCCCGCATCATCATCACACCCCTCCAGGCGTGGTCTCACCACCTCCTCTCTCATACGATGTGCTTCACCATGGTAGATCCACACGGTATAGTCTTTGGTAAATCCATTGTACAGAAGATGTCGGCCCATATCCTCCTTGCTAACTCTCCTCTTGTTGTCACATTTTGTGCAGGGACACCAAACTAGCAAATGACCACGAGAATTGGCCCATGCAAATTCCAAGAAACCATTGGTCTTATCCTTCCATTCATCGTCAAAATCACGCTTACTTCTCCGGCCGGTGTACATCCACTGACGGTCCTCCATCCTTTGTCATACGAGAATGCGAACCATAAAATCCATGTACATCGTGATCCTACTCGTCTAATAGGTGAGGATAGGTCCTAATCCCACCCGCGGATCCGTAGATGAGTTAGTTTCCATGCCCCGATCCGATCGAGGCTGAATTTCGGCGACACCTCCCCGTGTTCTCCGGATACACGTCCGAGTATGGAGATTGTGTATCCGAGAGAACAACAGGAGGTGATGCCAAAACTCGCCTCGGATCGGACCAGGACATGGAAACTAACTCATCTACGGATCCGTGGGCGGCTGTCCAGAAACCGTGGACAATCCGAAACAGATACGGTCAGAGGTATGCACAGAAATGCATACCTCCAGCCGTATCTCTTTCGGACGGGAGACACCTAACTAGGTTGCGCGATCTACGACCATACGACCAGAAGACGGGTTATTCATACCTAGGGCCTGACGGTGACAAGGCGCCGCAGTGCAGGCAGATCCGCAACGCCAACGAAGAAGATCAAGGTCGTCGAGGTACTCCGGCTTGCCTTCCACTAGCCCATCTCTGAAAAAAAGCATGTATATACAACTTAGGTCAAAATTTCGACCTCCCCTGCACGGTGAGGTGTCAAAACCTGCAATTAAACATTCGACACGAAGGCCGACAACAGAGATATGCATTCTAATCGAACTAAACAAGGCAGTGCCAATTCTACCAGTAGTTATTCTATCACTAGTGATATATGCATTCTAATCGAACTCAACAAGGCAGTGCTAATTCAACCACTAGTCATTCTACCACTACTCACATTCCTGTTTTGGCTCACCTTGCTCGGGCGGACGACGACGACGGAGGGCGGGCGGGGGGGCGGCGGGCGGGGGCGGGCGGGAGGGAGGGAGGGCGGGGGGGGGCGGCGGGCGGGGGCGGGCGGGGAGGGAGGGCGGGGGGGGGGCGGCGGGCGGCGGCGGGCGGGGGATGGAGTGCGGGGGGGGGGGGGGCGGGCGGTGGCGGGGGGGGGGGGGCGGCGGGCGGCGGCGGCGCGGGGGAGGGAGGGCGGGCGGGGGGCGGCGGGCGGTGGCGGGCGGGGGGAGGGGCGGCGGGTGGCGGCGGGCGGCGCAGGGAGGGCGGGCGGGGGAGGGGCGGCGGGTGGCGGCGGGCGGCGGGAGGGAGGGCGGGCGGGGAGGGGCGGCGGGCGGTGGCGGTGGCGGCGGCGGCCGGCGAGCGGCGCGGCGGGCGCGTCGGCGGCGGGCGGCCGGCGGCGGGCGCCCGGCGGCGGGCGGCCGGCGGCGGGAGGTGGAGGTGGCGGTGGCGGCGGCGGGAGGGCGCGGGGCGGGGCACGATGGATGGGCAAATGGCTAAGTGTTGCGGGGAACCGGGGGGTAACGGCACGCCTTTGCCGACGGCCGAATCAAGGGGGCCGTCGGCAAAGAGTGCCCTCGTCAAAGGCCCGCCCCGGTCGGGCGCGCTCGGAACCCGGTTGACCGGCCTTTGCCGAGCGCCGGCCGGCCGTCGGCACACGAGAGCCGTGCCGACGGCCCGCCCTCGGCACCCGTTCTTTGCCGAGGGCCCCACCGAGCCCTCGGCAAAGAAATATTTTTCTTTTTCTTTTTGCTTTGAGTTTTTTTCTTTGGTAAAGGTACATGACCTAGAGATTGATTTGCAATTTTGGTATGATTTTTGACAAATTTTTACTATATTTTATGTATTTTGGTATTTGTTTTGAATTTCTCTGCATATTTCAAATTTGAACTGCAAGTCATCAAAACAGTGCATGTATGTGACGGGAAAAATGATATTCTTGCTTTTTAGTGTGAGTTTAGTCCTAATGCGGGCCCACGTGCCAAAATTCGAACATCTTAGGGCGGATCGCATGTCCACTCACTTTCCGCGAATCGTTTTCAAATTATATAAAATGGAAATATAGTCGAAAAATCACGAAATGTGACGAGTGGTCGTTATATCACATGTGTAGTCGATGGTAAAAACTCGGAATGATTTCGTGCATGTTTCGTTCACCTTAGCACAAACTGGTACATCTCCTAGACATTGTCCGGGTTTGTGCTAAGGACATCTCCGGGTTTGTGCTAAGGTGAACGGAAACATGCACGAAATCATTCCAGGTTTTTACCACCGACTACACATGTGATATAACGACCACTCGTCACATTTCGTGATTTTTCGACTATATTTCCATTTTATATAATTTGAAAACGATTCGCGGGAAAGTGAGTGGACATGCGATCCGCCCTAAGATGTTCGAATTTTGGCACGTGGGCCCAGATTAGGACTAAACTCACACTAAAAAGCAAGAATATCATTTTTCCCGTCACATACATGCACTGTTTTGATGACTTGCAGTTCAAATTCGAAATATGCATAGAAATTCAAAACAAAGACCAAAATACATAAAATATAGTAAACATTTGTCAAAAATCATACCAAAATTGCAAATCAATCTCTAGGTCATGTACCTTTACCAAAGAAAAAAACTCAAAGCAAAAACAAAAAGAAAATTATTTCTTTGCCGAGGGCCTGGTGGGGCCCTCGGCAAAGAACGGTGTGCCGAGGGCGGGCCATCGGCACAGGCTCCTGTGTGCCGACGGCCAGGCCGGGCTCTCGGCAAAGGCCGGTCAACTGGGTTCTGAGCGCAGTCAACAGGGGGCGGGCCTTTGACGAGGGCACTCTTTGCCGACGGCCCCCTTGATCTGGCCGTCGGCACAGTGTGCAACAGTCAAATGTAACGGCCGTCCGTTCTTCTCCGACGGGCGCTTATGTGCCGAGAGCTAGCCCTCGGCAAAAAAACCGTCTTGCCGAGGGTCGTGTGGTGCCGACGGTCCGGCCGTCGGCAAAGGTGGTTGTGCCGTGAGTCACCCTGTGCCGACGGCTGCTCTCGGCACAGATCAACTCTGCCGAGTGCCCGACAAAAGGCCCTCGGCAAAGCCTTATACTCTCGGCAAAGCCTGAGTTTCCCGTAGTGACAGGTACCTGAACTTGATCGTCATCTCCGGCAGAAATTCTTGCCAGTGCCATAATGACGGGGAGAAGAACATTAGCTGATCCATGCCTAAAATCATGAGAAAATAAAGAGGCCAATTAACTGTAAGGAATAGCAGGTAAGTTTATAATACTTTATAATACATACAACTTTCAGTAGGAAAGGAACCTGGCAACTTACATCAATAGGTTTACAAGTTGAGGGCAGACCCCAACATCTAGTATGTCTTGGATGGCATCATCTACCCCGCCACATAGATAGTATACAGTCCAGCATGCATCTGCTAGTATCTTCTCATCAGCAGAATGAATAAGCTGGCTGACAATTTCTAGTATTGGTTTCACCTGCAGTCATAAGCCAAAACAGATATCACCAAACCCTTTCTTCAAAAATTTAATGAGGGGAATGTCAGGAGATAAAACAGCAGTAACAAAAATCCTACTTGCACTTCGGCTGGAACTTTTCAAAAACAAAGATTTGACAGGGCCCACATAGCAGTTCTCAGAACTGGAATTTTCATGTCTTCTCTAAATTGAGAAAGTAACGGTGTCATAACACCATGGTCAAAAAGAGTGTCTCTGCAGCTAGGCAAGTCCGCAGCTATATTTCCAAGACACCAAATAGCCTGTTTAACATGTCAAAGCCAACAATATCACAAACCAAACTATCACACACACACACACAAATAATGATCGAGTGTAAGTAAAACTGCTTCACCTGATGCCTGATGTGCGCGTTTGGTGAACCCAAGAGTTCCACCAACCTTGGAACAGCACCACATTCTGCAACCAGCAGTGTATAATCAGACGCAGCTATGTTGGTAAGCACCCAGGCCGTCTCCAGCTGCAAAAAGTACACTAGGTAAACCACAGAAGAAAATAACGACGTGAGAAAAAATGAGGAGATAGAAGGCAAGGAACATACCTGGAGCTGAGGAAGCCCATGTTTTGAAAGAAACTCAGCAAATCTGGGCAGGACATCCGCTCTGATGATTTTTATCACAGTTGAATTCTTCCCTACAGACATAGCTCTGTTCAGAATACACATAGGAGAAAAAGGAAAGGAGCTGCGTGTAGCATTAAACATTGTCAAAGTACCGTCTGAAAGAAGTTTCCTGAACTGGACTGTGGCTTCAAGCTGACTGGTGGTGTCATCTGAACATACTTTGTCGACCAATTCTGACAGGCCTTCAAGCTAACTGGATATAAAAGACAAACTAATGAAATTTGAAAAGAAGTGCATCAAGGGGAAAAAAGCACTATGTCTTTCTTACACCTTAAAATACCAAAAAATGTCATACTCCTAGCATGCTATCCACCAATTCCCAAGTTAGCTTAAAAGACATGGGCTGGTCCATTTTTTCAAAAACAAGTAGCATAACATAACTGCCACATCTATCCATTAAGTGCCCAGGCAGTTAAGATGATACTGGTAGGCGGCACGTCAGCGGGGCGGAGCTGGGCCGCGCCGGCGGGGCGCGCCGCGCCGGGGAGGGCCGATGCGTGACGGCGGAGGCGGGCCACGCCGGCGGGGACGGGGCGGGGGGCCGGGCCGCGCAGGGGCGGGGGGCGGCCGCGCCGGCGGGGCGCGCCGCGCCGGGAGGGCCGGGCGTGACGGCGGAGGCGGGCCACGCCGGCGGGGACGGGGGCGGGGGCCGGGCCGCGCGGCGGGGGCAGCCGCGCCGGCGGGGCGCGCGCGCGCCGACGGGGCGGCGGGCCGGGAAGGCGCGGATCCGGCGCCGGCGGTCGCGGGGGCCGGGGACGAGGAGTGTCGGCGCCGGCGCGCGGTGAGGAGCGCGGTAGGGGCGGCGGGGGGATGGACGGCGCGCATCCGGCGCCGGACGGCGGGGCGGCGGCGCCGGACGGCGGGCGGCGGGGCGGCGGGCGGCGGGCGCCGGGGCAGGACGGCGGGGCGCGAGGACGGGGTGGGGATTGGGGAACTGGGGACACGAGCGGGGCCGGGCTGGGCTTTTTCAATTATTTCGCAACCTCTTCCCCGAGAGCCCCAAACAAAACACTCGGGGAAGATACCCCTTCCCCGAGTGCCACAGACAGGGCACTCGGGGAACCGTTTTTTTTTTTTGCCCCATTTTTTTTGATACATTCCCACGTTATTTAAAACTCATTGACCAAATTTGGCTTACTTTTAAATTTTTTTATTATATTTCGTTAGTTTTTTCTTTTTCTCGAATTTTTAGGCACACTACAAATTTGAACTACAGGTACAATAAATCATATAATTTAGCGATTCAAAAAATGGTATCATTTTTTGAATCGCCAAATTATATGATTTCATGTACCTGTAGTTCAAATTTGAACTTTTCCTAAAAATTCAAGAAAAAGAAAAAACTAACGAAATATAACAAAAAATTTGGGCATCACACATCGCAACTTACTCGAAATCTTCTCAACCGTTCCACACAACCTCTACATGTGATAACACGATGTCCCGACAAGTTTAGTGTTTTTCGGACTTCGTCCGGATTTTCTCGTAATTCATAAACACTTTTCCCGTATGTTGTTAGTCATGTCACGGCAACAAGATGCTCGATATTTCATGTGAGTGGTTGGATAAGGCCTCAATATACACCAAATATCATGAATATCATTTTTCGAATCGCCAAATTATATGATTTCATGTACCTGTAGTTCAAATTTGAACTTTTCCTAAAAATTCAAGAAAAAGAAAAAAACAACGAAATATAACAAAAAACTTCAAATGTAAGCCAAATTTGGGCAAGGAGTCTTAAATAAAGTTTGAAGGCCTCACAAAAAAATTGGGGCAAAAAAAACAAAAAAAAAATAAATATTTCCCCGAGTGCCAGAAACTAGGCACTCGGGAAAAGGTCACCTCTTCCCCGAGTGCCTTGTCCCTGGCACTCGGGGAAGGCCCGAGTGCCTAGTTTGTGGCACTCGGGGAAATATTTATTTTTTTTTGTTTTTTTTGCCCCAATTTTTTTGTGAGGCCTTCAAACATTATTTAAGACTCCTTGCCCAAATTTGGCTTACATTTGAAGTTTTTTGTTATATTTCGTTAGTTTTTTCTTTTTCTTGAATTTTTAGGAAAAGTTCAAATTTGAACTACAGGTACATGAAATCATATAATTTGGCGATTCGAAAAATGATATTCATGATATTTGGTGTATATTGAGGCCTTATCCAACCACTCACATGAAATATCGAGCATCTTGTTGCCGTGACATGACTAACAACATACAGAAAAGTGTTTATGAATTACGAAAATCCGGGACGAAGTCCGAAAACACGTAACTTGTCGGGACACCGTGTTATCACATGTAGAGGTTGTGTGCAACAAGCTGAGAAGATTTCCAAGAAGTCCGCGACGTTTGATGCCTACAACTCACACATCTCCTGGTGTGTTATCACATGGATCACATGTGGAGATGTCTGGGTTTCAGGCATCACACATCGCAACTTGCTCGAAATCTTCTCAACTGTTGCACACAACCTCTACATTTGATAACACGGTGTCCCGACAAGTTACGTGTTTTTCGGACTTCGTCCGGATTTTCTGTAATTCATAAACACTTTTCCCGTATGTTGTTAGTCATGTCACGGCAACAAGATGCTCGATATTTCATGTGAGTGGTTGGATAAGGCCTCAATATACACCAAATATCATGAATATCATTTTTCGAATCGCCAAATTATATGATTTCATGTACCTGTAGTTCAAATTTGAACTTTTCCTAAAAATTCAAGAAAAAGAAAAAAACAACGAAATATAACAAAAAACTTCAAATGTAAGCCAAATTTGGGCAAGGAGTCTTAAATAAAGTTTGAAGGCCTCACAAAAAAATTGGGGCAAAAAAAACAAAAAAAAAATATTTCCCCGAGTGCCAGAAACTAGGCACTCGGGGAAGAGGCCCTTCCCCGAGTGCCAGGGACAAGGCACTCGGGGAAGAGGTGACCTTCCCCGAGTGCCTAGTTGCTGGCACTCGGGGAAGAGCTTTTCCAATTTTTTTAAACGGTTCCGTCTATTTGCGCCGTCAAATGCAACTTTTCTTTTTCGTGTGCCTTTCTTCCCCGAGTGTTGCGCTCGGGGAAGATGGCCTTCCCCGAGTGCCTTTCTTCCCCGAGTGCTTTGCCCTTCCAGGCACTCGGGGAAGGCCATCTTCCCCGAGTGCATTTCTTCCCCGAGTGCAACACTCGGGGAAGTTTGTCTTCCCCGAGTGCCCGATTTTTGGCACTCGGGGAAGCATGTGGCACTCGGGGAATTTTACTTCTCCCGTAGTGTGGCATCTCAATATTGTGATGTGCCACCATTGATAGCTATGTCAACACAAAGTAATTTGTTTAATACCTCAAGCACTCATGGTACAACTCAAATCCAACAATTTGCTATGCAGTCAACACAGCCAACGGTTATATATACCCAACAATTGGCTCAACTACAAGAGATGAGGATCACCAGCGTATGTTCCTCATATTACACCAGTCCTCCCTGCCTCATTGCCGCCGGTACAGGAAGATTTGTTCAGTGCTCTTGGATACACGCCACGGCCACTGACACAGGAGGATTTGTTCAGTGCCCTTGAATACACGCCACAGCCGCTGGCACAGGAGGATTTGTTTAGTGCTATTGGATAGACACCACAGCCGCTGGCATAGGAGGATTTATTCAGCATTCTTGGATACACGCAGCTGGCACAGGAGGATCTGTTCACCACTCTTGGATATACATCTGCAGTATGTTCCCAATGGTTCGCAACAGATAGCTTCATACACTCAACTGTCAAATCAAAGTCACCAATCGCAAAGCTATCGGAGACAAGTATCGGCTTTACAGCCGACGGCGAATCAGCCACCAACCATGGATGAGCAGTTGATGGATCAGCCGTCACAACCAATATTTCTCCAATCTTGGCCTGGAGGGCTACAATTTGCCCAACCATTGGTTCGGTCATGGCAAATAGAAGATTATCAGTTGACAATGTCGGCTATACAGCCGATGGTATATCAACACATACAAGTATTAGTTCAGCATCGATAGCTTATCAACCACAACCGAAGACCCAACAGTCTTGGCCTGGGGGCTACAATATTCCCAGCTATCACCTCAGTCACAACAATCGGATCAAGGAAGCTGCCAACTAGAAGTTGAAAATATTCAGTTGCAGTTTACTCCTCAGGAATCATCGTCATTGGCTAACCAGTCTATTATAGTGCCAGCACAACATGTAATGGAGCTACCTGTCCAAACAACTACTAAGCAACAAAAGGTTGTATTTCAGAAACATATGCAGGCAACAAAAGCTGATGATCATGAAGCACATGCCTTGGTTGTTGAGTTCAAGAAAAAAGTCCAACATGGAGAAGAAAATAGCTCTGGAGAAAATAGCATGGAGAAGAAAATAGCATGGGGGTATTGACCTGCTCTAGTGGGGAGTTGGCTTTGCTAAGAAACGGTACCCGCTAGGGAGCTTTATGCTCTGCTTCGTCCTGAAACCTAGTGGGTTGCTACACATTAGGGAATCTTTGTAAATGCCTAGTAGTGTCCCTATGCAATAACACCTCGGTAGTATGGTATGATGACTAGCTAGCATCGCAAGGTTGGGTTCAAAGTTCTTTGGGGCTTTTACGCGACTTGTGTGTAAAGATGTACAACCTCTGCAGAGTGTAAAACTAACCGATTAGCTGTGCTCACAGTCAAGGGCGGCTTGGACCCTCACATGATAATTGAACTTGAAGATGGACTTAAATTGTGCTTTATGGTTATGCTTGCCATATGCTTATGGCGCATGTTTATGTTAATTGTGGGTTGGTATAAATTTATATCATAATAATCAGGTGCTAATAAAATTTGACCAACTAAAATTGCTTAATGCAGTCAACCTGTCAGTCTTTCCTTGTTTAAGCCTTGCATTCATACTTTTCCCACACTTGCTAAGTACGACATTTGCTCAGCCTTGCTATAAATAATGTTGCTCAGAAAGAGGAAGCTACTATGGAGTTTGCTGAATATGTTGATGAGTTCTAGGCGTACGCAGCCCCCAGTTGATTGTTTGTGGAGTTTGGTGCCTTCATTTCCAAAATTAAGCGTAAATCTCAAATAATCTCTTATTTTCTTATGTGATATTATTTCTGTTATTCACTTATATGTCACTATATGTATGAAATTTGATCCTGACATACTTTGTTTACTTTTTAAAAACTAGGTGTGACACCCGACTGGATTGGAGCTTCTCGTTCTATGAGGACTAGAAGGTTTTCGTGGCTAACAATAACCGTGACTCCAAGTCGACCTCGAATGGGAGAGACACGATATGTTGCTCTCGGTTGGTCATGTGCATCTCCTTGGTCTCAACGTCAAGGGTGATGCGTCGTTCTTCACGATCTCCTGACAGCTTAAACAAGCACTACCGGAAATGGCATAGTTGTCGTGAGCTGGTTCCTCACAGCAAACAACGGTCTACTCACGGCAAAGAGTTTGCCGTGAGTAGCCGCCGGCATAGAGCTCACGGCAGAGTTTTGCCGGCAAAGAGCTCTATGTCGTCAGCCAAAGCTCGGGCTCACGGCAATGGTGTGTTGTGAGTACCTTTAGACTCTCGGTAAAGTGTTTTTGAAAAGAACAAAAAACAAAAATCCCATAGGCCAGGCCCACTGCCGCCGCCATCTCACCACCGCCCGCTGCCACTGCCGTCCGAGGAGGAGGCCACACCGCACTGCGCCGGGGAGGAGGCCGCGTCAGACCACGCCGTGGAGGATGTCGCATCGCACCGAGGAAGTCGGGGCACCGAGGAGGAAGCCGGGGAGGAGGCCGGGCTGTCGTTGTAGATCTCGTCGCCACTGTTGTAGATCTCACCACCGTTGTTGTGGATCGCCCCTGTCGCTGCCGTAGATCCTGCTCCTCGAGATGTGCCTCTGCCGCACCTCACCCCACCCCTGCACACTCAGTCGTCGCGAATGGAGAGGATGTCGAGGTCGATGTGTCGTCCGCCACCATCGCTGCAGATCCGTTCGCGCCCGCCGTCGTGGAGGCCGAGCTCCTCCTTATGCGTCGCCGCCGCACCTCGCCCCGCCGCTGCTCCTCACTGCCAGTGAGGGGCGTACGGAGGGGGAGGGGAGGCAGGAGGGCCCGACGCGCCTAACTGGTGAGGGAACGAGAGGAGGAGGAGCGAGCGAGCGAGGCCGGAGACAAAGGGAGTGGCCAGCGGATCTGAGCATGGGGGGAGGAAGAGGAATGGGGGGCGGAGGGGTGGGAGGGAGGAGGCAGGGAGGGGAGAGGAGGGGGTTATATAGGTAGGGTTTCAGTGGGGGAGTGGGCTGTTGGATTAAATGGGCCAGAAGGCCCAATTAGGCTTTGCCGTGAACTCAAGTGTGGACCCACGACATAGAGATTTAAAAAAATACATCAAAATGCTTTTAAGTATTTAAATATTGCAAACGACTTCAAATGAAAAAGTTGTCAAATACAAAGTTTCATAACTTCTTGAGATATACACAACTTTCATATTGTGAGTTTCTCCATTCGAGAACATTTACAAAATTTGAATTTTCAAATTCAAAAAAATCAAACATACATTCAAACTTAGTGTTTCTTTTGCAACATGATTTCAAATGAAAAGTGCTAAACAACAAAGTTTCATAACTTTTCAAGATGTACAACTTTTATTTATAATGTCTCTCCATTCCGAATGTCATTTCAAAAATTCAAATTTTCAAATTCGAAAAATTCATACTCCTTTTCATTGATGAAAGTAATTAAAATTAGAAATGGTTCAACTATGATGTTTCATAAATTTTCAATAGCAACAACTTTTGTTTTGGTCATTCGATCATCCGGTGCAGTGTTAATGTTCACAAATCCTATTCATCTCTCATAAAGTTTCATGAAACTATATAAGAGATATAGGTTTTGTGAACAAAAATAGTACAACTTTGTCAAATGGAGAAATGGTCCTAATTAAAATTATCCATCTTGAGAAGTAATGAAACTTTGTAATTGAAATTTTTTTATTTGAATTAATTTACTGCTTCAAAATTTGTTTTCAATTACAATGAAGATCATTTTCCCGTAGGCCATAAAAAGTTCACGTCAAAAAGTTCTTTGTCGTGAGCCACTCTCGGCAAAAGAGCATTTTGCCGTCGGCCACAAAAGGCTCACGGCAAACTTTCTTTTTGCCGTGAGCCGCTCTCGGCAACTTCCTTTTTGTCGTGAGCCGCTCCATTTGACGTGAGGTTTTCCGTTGGCCGTTGGGGAAAGGGTATTTTCATTACTGGAAAACGGACATTTGTACCGGTTCATAACCCTCATTGTACCGGGTATTGAACCGGTACAAAGCATCTGGTATAAATATGATGGAGCATTTGTACCGGGTGGTAACAAGCCCAGGTACAAATGTGTTTTGACACCCAGTTACTTTGTCTTTTCTTTTTCTCATCTCATCTCAATCTCAATCTCATCAACAAATTACAACAAGATTCACTAGATTCATCTCACAAAAATCACCACGCGGTTCACAATCATATATTTACAAGAATCAACGCTCGGATCACAGTCACGAATTCACAAAATCACAACAAAAATCACCACAACAATCACATGTTCTTCACAAAATCAACACAAAAATCATCACAAGTTCACAAAATCACCAAATCGAGCCTCACAACCTCCACCCTGGACCACCGCGCCGGACTGCGCCCGCGCGCCACCCGCCTGCCTGCGCGCCGCTCGTCCAATTCCTCGCGGTCCTGCAAGGATAATTAGAGAGATGTGAGAGAAGAGAAGGAAGAAAGAGATGAGAAAGAGAGAAGAATGAGGAGGAAGAGGAAAAGACATAGTGAATATTACACCACTCCTCTCTCCCAACGACACAAACATGATCGTCTCGTCGTCGGGCAAGGACCCTGGCGCCAGGAACCGTAACGTTGCCTCCGTGTCGATCACGGACTGCAGCGTCCAACCGACGCCGCCGTGGGAGCGGCACACGAACGGCGCGAGGTGCCTCTCGAAGAGGTACGCCGCGGCGGGTGTCGCTGGATGCGCCAGAGAGAAGAACACGTCGTCGAAGTACGTCGCGGCTCTGGAGCAAGCAAAGAAGGCGCGGGGGCACGACGACGCCTTTCCCGCGACAGACGCGCCGGATGAAGGTAGGGATGAGGATTTCACAGCGGAGGGGCTTGCAGTTGCAGGTGGCGGTGCCACGGACAGGGGCAGAGCCACGGAGGGCGCGCAGGGGCCTGCCCCCCCCCCCCCAATTAGCAAGTTAAATTCGTTAAAGCCCAATAATGTGATTGGTTGGCCGCCGGCCCAGTAACTTCTATCATTATTACCCATTAGCGGCTCGGCCCCCCCAAATGTTGAAATCGTGGCTACGCCCCTGGCATGGCAACGGAGGAGTGTCGCCGCGTCGGACCGCGCCACCATCTCGAGCACAAGCTCCGACGGAAGCACCGGCGGCGAGGCCGTGAACGCGCCACGGCATCGCTTGGGTTTGCGTGGCGACGACATGGCCCGTGCGTGCAAACGCGTACAACATCTGGAGAGTTTTGAGCGCGTTCCTCCTGCTCGGACGGACTTGCTAAATACCCACGAAAGTAGGTTCCGAATCCGATTCAGAAAGGCCTGTCGCGGGCTTTAGCTATCTGCCAAAGTTGGGTGCGTTGCCAGATAATCCTTTACCCAATCAACTTCAGATTTTGTGGAATGCAAGGAAAATTATGTCTATTCAGATTTCAGAAACAAAGCTTTTGATGTTATACAGCTGCTGAACATGAGATTTTATGAAATAGGAGGAAAATGATGTCTATTCAGATTTCAGAAGCAAATCAGTACAAAGATCATTGCCCAAGCACGGCACGAGATCCACGATTATTGGAACCTGATATGATGCATGTTTGATTCCCACAGGGCAAACCACCACAACAACTGACAAATCATCATATTGGGCAAATTTTTCACCAGGAATGGAACTATGCGTAGCATCCATGTTTTCAGAAAAAAAAACTGAAGATCAAAACCTGATGCTCATGTACATTGATCCCCAGATGTCGAGCCACCACAACAACTGACAGAGGAGTTGCACATCATGTTATGAAAAAGTAGATACTATTAGTATCCCTGCTATTTAGAGACACAGAAAAACTGACAATGCACAAAACAAAATCAAATAGTTGTCAACCAATCAGATAAGTGCAGTAATCAAATTGCACAGCTGAAAAGGTGCAATCTAGCAAGGGCAACCGGGACGAATCTCAGAAAAAATTGTTGGGAACTATATTCAGGTAGTGTTCCAAATGATTAGTACAAAAGATGGGGCTTCTTCATGAATGGATTCAGAAACCTTGCAGACCATTCAGGAAAACCATCCATGGCTTCAGAAAATCCAAAGACCAAAATCGAATGTCGATGTACATTGATTCCCAGACGTACCACTACAACAACTGACAAACCCTAAAGTAGTATCCCTGCTAGTTAGAGACGACGTGTACCTGACAAATCACAAAACGAAATCACACCCTACAACACAATCAGCTCGACGGCGGCGGGGGCGGCGTGTGCAGGCCGTGGATGCGGCCGGCGTGCATGTCCAAGCCGTCCCACGCGAAGAAGAGCCCCTTGATCCGCATGAAGACTTGGCACGCGGCGAGGCTCTTCTCCCCTGCCTGCCACGGCTCCCTCGCCGCCGCGGCGGGCGCGCCGAGCAGCGCCGCCAGGTACGCGAGCGGGCCCTTGAGGCTGACGGTCGCGGGGAGCCGCGCCGCCACGTACCTCACGTCGAAAACCTTCCCGCCGAGGTAGCTCCTGAGCTTCGCCAGGAACTCCTCCTTGGTGTCCGGCATCGGCGCGCCGCTGGTGAGGACCTTGAGGAGGAACCCGAGGTGGTAGAGCCCGCCGTGCGCGACCCAGGTGACCTTGCCCCATGTATCATGGGAGACGACGCGGGAGGTGAAGAGGGCGTACGCGAGCGCCGTCAGGGTCGTCGTGGCCGGCCCGCCGCCGGAGGAGGTGTCGCGGCCGGGGAAGACGGCGATCTGCCAGACGGACTCGGCGGTGGCGCCGCCCCAGGGGGTGCGCAGCGCGGGGAGCCGCCCGTGCGCGTCGCAGAGCGTGATGCCGAGCTGGAGGAGCGGGTACCCGTCGACGTCGATCTTGGCGAGCGCGTACCGCGACGCGGCCGGGAGGTTCTCGAGGCGCACGCAGCGGGGGAGGACGACGCGGCCGTCCTCGTCGCCGCCGTCGTCGCCGCCCGCGGCGGCGTGCTCCGCGTGGACGGTCACGTACGGGTACAGCGGCAGGAGGGCGCGGATGACCGACATCTCGGCCATGAGGTTCTCGGCACGAACCAGCCGGACGGACACGTCGGGGCCCCGCGGGCGCGGAGCCGGCGGTCGTGGAGGCGGCGGGCGTGGCGGGCGTGGCGGCCGGAGCGCCGCTGAGGGCGGGACGGCCCCGGTAGGCGGCCCTGGTGCGCGGCGGCGGGACATGGTCGTGACGTCGGGGTGGTTCGCGGCTGGTGAAGGCTGCTGCAGATCGGTCGCGAGTTCCTCACGGTTACCGCGGCGGTGGCGCGGTGGTTATTAGATGGAGTTTGGGAGGTGGACGGGTGGGTCCTCGAAGCAAAAGCAAGACTCGAGTCCGACTCGAACGCAAAGATTCCGTAAATACAGGTGGGTTTTTTCTTTCCATAAATAATACATTCACGGAAACACTTTTCTTTCGGCTAAATTTCTTTTGGAAAGTAAATTATACCTACCATATAACAACTTGGACAACTTATCAAGTTGGTGCAGATCGGTCCAAAAAGTTATAATATATTCAATCTACTACCATAACTTGTCAGGTAGGTGCGGATTGGTCCAATAAATTGTAAAGTGCTCAAATTAATTCAACAAATTATCAAATGGATGCAAATTCTAAAGTTATGAAAAATAATAAATTTAGTACCACAATTTCATAGGTGGGTGCATATTTTTCCAAACACTTGAGTGAAAGGCTTAATTTAGTGCTATAATTTGGCAAAATTGTGCACCTTTTTAATTTACAAATAACATCGTGATATTTTTAGTCAATTAAAGTTGCTAATCATGAATCAACTGTGTATATTACTTGTTTATTCATTAGTGAAAATTAAATCAAATTTTAGAATTATAACATTAGATTACGGAGAGACTAAAATCCATAGACCCCATGACCTTTCTAATACATATATTCTAATGTATTCAATAATTTCTGAAAAACATATTCATTGTTGTTACTTTAGCTCATTTTTTGTTTCTAAATTAATAGGTGAGACTTTAAAAATATTTATGTCAAACATTTAAAAGGTATTGATTGTTAGTATGTATGACCATATTTAATTTTTTAGCTGAACAAGATTTCATAATCAAACTTGAAATCAATATTGAATATGAAACTAAAAGTATTTCAAATCAAAATTTAATATATGTATGTTTCTAATACATATATTCTCATGTATTCAACAATTTTTTAAAAACAAATCCATTCTTGTTACTTTAGCTCATTTTTTCTTTCTAACGTGAGACTTTAAAAATTATTTATGTCAAACATCTAAAAGGTATTGATTGTTAGTATGTATGACCATATTCAAATTTTTAGCTGAACAAGATTTCATAATCAAACTTGAAATCAATATTGAATATGAAAACTAAAAATATTTCTAATAAAAAATTAATCCTTGTATAAAAATAGTTAACGAACACATTGCGATAATACCATAAATACCGAAGGTCCTAGTCCTTACCGAATACTTATCATCACTACACAAATATCAATTGTCAAATAATACATAATAACTTATTCTGATGTGAATATACTCTAGTTTAATATTAGAAAATATATTGTTTGTGATTATATTTGGACTCCAGATGCATCGATTTAGACACTAAGAGCAACTCCAACAGTTTGGCAAACCAACTTGGCATCTATATAATTTTGGCAAAACAAGAAAAATTGGCCTCCAACAGTTTGGCAAACCAACTTGGCAAAAATAGAAACTTGGCAAAACTCACCTCCCCACGCGCATATATGCGCGCGCGGATCGTGGTTGCCATCGTCGTTTCCCTCTAGGTGGGAGGGTGAAAAAGAAATAAAGAATAGAGAAGGATTCCTTATATAAGTTTTTCAAGAGGTGGAAGGGCACATACATAATTTTGTTTCTCTCAGGATTCCTGATGTAAGTTAGATCTGGATTTCGCAAGTGAATTATGCCAAACTGTTGGAGATGAATTCTTTTTTACTTTGCATAGCTTTTTAGAAGTTGACAAAACACAGGATTTGCCAAGTAAATTTTGCCAAACTCTTGGAGATATTCTAAGATAAGTATTTTACAGGTTCTTGAACCATTTTGCACCCACCTATCAAGTTGTTGTGTTAGATTGATCATTTTATAAATTGTTCATTACTGAAAATGCTATTTGTACCGTGTGTCTGCCTGTTTGCTGTGTGCAATTTATCAGGTTGTTTGTTGTGTGTACCATGAAAAGCGCATGGCAAAAAAAAATCAAACACGGAAAAGCACACACACAAATTCACACCCACTTGATAAGTTATTGTATTAGATTAAATATATTATAACTTGTTGGACTAATCTGATAAGCTGTTGTATGATGTGAGTAATTTACCCCATAAACTTTCTACTTATATTTGTTTCTGAAATTTGTATTGACATCATTTTCCTTGCAATTCCACAAATTATCCATGTTGAGCAGCTGTAGACATTCCCTCGAGTATGATATTTCTGCAAAAACAACATCAAAAAGCTTTGTTTCTGAAACCTGAATAGACATAATTTTCCTTGCATTCTACAAAATCTAAAGTTAAATGAACCTACAAAAAAGAGGGTCAAAAACTTAACTGGCAAGGCACCCAACTTTGGCAGATAGCTAAATCCCGCGAAATATAGGCCTTTCTGAATCGGATTCGGATCCTACTACTTTATTCGTGCGTATATTAAGCACACGTCCGTCCGAGCACCCAGGGTTAGCAACGCCCTCACCACTCACGCACGGGGCCATGTCGCCGCCACGCAAACGCAAGCGATGCCATAGCGCGTTCACGGCCTCGCCGCCGGTGTTTCCGTCGGAGCTTGTGCTCGAGATCGTGGCGCGGTCCGACGTGGCGACACTCCTCCGTTGCGCCGCCTGCTGCAAGCCCCTCCGCCGCGAAATCCTCAGCCCAGCCTTCATCTGGCGCGTCTGCCACGGTCCCGCCGCCGCCGTGCCCCCGCGCCTGCTTTGCTTGCTCCCGCGCGCGTCCCGGGGGTCTCCGCCTCCGCCGCCCTTCTCTCTGGCTCATCCAGCGACGCCCGCCGCGGCGTACCTTTCCGAGAGGCACCTCGCGCAGTTCGTGTCCCGCGGCGCCGCCGACCTCCTGGCCCGGTACGAGCCCGTCACGTCGCGCCGCGGCCTCGTCGTGCTCCGCCGCCGCCGCCGTTCCAGCGTGCGTTGGAAGCTGGGTATCTGCGTGTACGACCCCATGTCCGGCGGCCGGTCATTCCTCCCGGATCCGCCGGAGATGCCGAGGAACGGTGGTTTCAGCACCACCGTCCTGCTCACCGCTTCGGACGGCATCGGCTGCTCCTTCCTCCTCCTCGCTGTGGATTTCTTGGACAACGAGAGTTCCATCAAGGTTCTAACCTTTTCCTCCCCGGACGCCCCCGGCGGTGGTGGCGGCGTATGGAGTCCCGTCACTTCGGTTCCCACCGATGACTCCTTGCCTGACGCACGCTGCAGCGCCGTCGTCCTCGGCGGCACTGTCCACTGGGTAATGAACAGCGGCTGGGACAGCTCGCACGTCCTCACCTACGACGTCCGCGCGGCCACGGCGGGGTCGCTTGAGCTCCCGATGTACCGCGGTGACGGTATCCTCAACCTGGCGTCGTCGCCGGACGGGAAGCTCACCGTGCTCGTCGGGGACAAGCTCAAGATCTCCGTCTGGCGGCTGCTGTCCACCACCGGCGCCGCCACCACCGGCGCCGGTTGGACGCTGCACTCCGTGATCGACACGGAGGCAACGTTACGGTCTCTGGCGCCAGGATCCTTGCCCGACGACGAGACAATCATGTTTGTGTCGTTGGGAGAGATGAGTGGTGTAGTCTTGTTCAAGCTGTCGCGAGATCGTGAAGAACGGCTCGTCGCCCTTGATGTTGAGACCAAGGAGATGCACTGGGTGAGCAGCCAAGGACAAATTCGGCCCTTCCCGTTCGAGGTTGACCTGGAGTCACGATTGTCAGCCATGAAAACCTTCTAGTCATCATAGAACGAGAAGCCGGAGCGGAGGTCGAACCGATCATTGAACCAGTTCAATTCACTGGTCAAATCAATGGTTTATATATAAATACTACATAATTATCTTGATATTATATGAAATACATGTAAATTGTAACAGGACATGTGTAAAAAATTCAAAGCACTTCCAAGAGATAATTTTAGCAATAATGATCACTTCAAATGTAATATTTAGAGCTCGTGTGAATCATTTTTGGCTTTCGCCAACAGATAGAAAAATTACAAAAATATAAAACTAGAAAATTTAAAATTAGTAAATACATATTTTCCTAGTTTCAGATTTCAAACTAAATAATGAATTCTAAGTTCAACAAGATTTCCAAAGTATGAGGTTGGAAAAGTAAATTGCTAGTTCTTTAACCGTGTGTTTGGTTGTGGGATATTTGGGTTGGGTTGGCCCCTTCCTTCAAAAAGGACAGAGCTAACTCATCTATTGTTTTATTGCAACTCTGATTTTGGGGACGTGTCAACCCATCACATGTAAAAGAATTGGAAATACGAGTTGGATGGCAAGATAGCACCGTTCTGTCTAGCGTTTTTACATCAGGACCCAGAACTATTCACAAATCAGTTAAGCCTATATCAGAAAACATTTCTCTCTGGCATTTTGACATCAGGACTCCTGAAAAGTGGTTCTAATTAATCATTGACCCTTCCTTCTTCTACATCTCGTCGTACAAGGAGCACCCCCGCGCAGTTCGTCGGGATCCGGCCGCCAGCAGACCCCGCGCCCGCCGGATCCGCACCAGCAGCCCCCCCGCCCCACGCAGAACTGTCGCTCATCCACTTGGAGGTCGAACCCAGCGGAGGCTACTTCCGCACAGAGGTTGAGCCCAGCGCATGTGTCGCGTCCGCCTGGAGGCTACACATAGCCCCGCGCCCACATGTCGTGTCTGCCTGGAAGCCGCGTCGAGCCTCCACCCTCGCCCCCGCCGCTCGCCTCGAGTCTGACTCTGAGGACTCCGACTGCCGGCTCCGGAGGGCGGCGGAGCTCGGACCACAGCCTACGCGAGGCGGAGGTGGATCTGTGCGCGTGTCGAGGGGAGGGAGCAAGCCGGGGCTGAAGGGCTCTAGGGCGAATATTTGCTCCTGGTTCGAACTCGTCCCCAGCCGCTCCCCAACAAACATAAAAAAACGGGTTCGTCCAGCACCCCAACCAAACAGACGGTAAAATCTGGGAGTTTGGCTAGCTTATACCCAATTAAAGATGTCAATTTCCAAATTAAAGACAGTTGATTGAAATTTTTAAATAAATTAAAAAACGATGCAAGTTTGGAAAATTACGAATCGCAATCTTCCATTCCATATTCTTTAGGAGAGCAGCTGGTTCGTGCAGAGAACATGCTTCGGCGAGGGGCTCACGACGCGGCGAGGTTAGCCAGCACCAATGCTTTCTTTAGCAAACTCCGCCTTGCTAAGAGAGGAGAGAGAAAGACCCTTTCAAATCATGGCTCCCTCAACCTCCGGCGACCTCTCCTCCCTCTCCAACACCTCGTTCATTCCCCATCCTCTCTCTGTCTCTCACACCTCGCATGCCTCAGAGACCAGACGCGCTTTCCGGCCATTATTGAGGGCTTTGAGGCATTGACGGGGCTCGTTGGTCGCGGCAAGCAATGGATAGGATCCCCGTCGCGCCGCTCAAGTCCAGCAGCTTCTCGGCGGCCACCGCCCGGGAGGACAAGCTCGCCCGCAACCTCTCCCTGGGCCCCATCAAGCTCAACGAGCACATCAAGGAGGCGCGCCAGGAGAAGGCCGACAATGCCGGCGGGGACGCGGGCGGCGGCGAGACAATGCCGGCGGTCGACACCGTGCCGGAGGAGGCCGGCGAGCCGGACTTGGCCACGCTGTCGGCCGAGATCGACGCGTTCCTCGCCGCCCTCAGGGACGGCGAGGCGCCGCCGGCCGTGTCGGAGGTGACGCTGGACAAGTTCGCGAACGCCATCGAGCAGGAGATGGTGCCGTCGGATGGGCCCGAGGACAAGTGGGTGCCCGAGGCTCCCGGCGAGGCGCCGCCGCTCCTCGCAGCGATCAAGCGCATCGCCGCGCTCTCGACGGCGCTCGCCGCGACCCAGTCGGAGGGCGGCGGCACGTACACCATCGGGCTGCATCGCGTCACGGGCGTGCTCCACCGCACCATGACGTTCGTGGAGGACGAGTTCCACGCGCTGCTCGAGGACCCCCGCGTCGCCAAGGTGGCGCCCGGCGGCGACACCGGCAGCGCCTCGGGCAGGTCGATGAAGCGGCCGCCGTCGTTCGGGCACGGCGCGGAGCCCGACCGCTGCGTGATGCCCTCGGACGGCGGCAGCGGGGAGCCCTCGCCGCCGTTCCCGCCGGAGACCGTGGACCGGCTGCGCGCCATGGCGGAGGCCATGTTCGCCGCGGGGTACGAGACGGAGTGCACGGAGGTGTTCCTGGTGGCTCGCCGGAACGCGCTGGACGCGTCGCTGCAGAGCCTCGGGTACGAGAAGGCGAGCATCGACGACGTGGTGAAGATGCCGTGGGAGGCGCAGGAGTCGGAGATCGCCACGTGGATCAAGGCGTTCCGGCACGCCGTCGAGGCGGACCTCCCCGGCGAGCGCGACCTTTGCGCCCGCGTCTTCGCCGGCGCCGACGGCCTCGCCCGCCGCATCTTTGCCGACCTCGCGCGCGACGTCATGCTGCACATGCTCAGCTTCACGGAGGCCGTGGTCCTGATGAAGCGCGCCGCGGAGAAGCTCTTCAAGGTGCTCGACATGTACGAGGCCATCCGCGACGTGGCCCCCGTGGTGGACGGGTTCGTTGCCGAGGCCTCCGCCGGAGACCAGCAGGACGGCGGAAGCACGGCTGCCGCCATGATGGCCGACCTGAAGCACGAGCTGGCCACCGTGCGCGGCCGCCTGGGCGAGTCGGCGGCGGCCATCTTCTGTGACCTGGAGAGCTCGATCCGCGCGGACGCCGGGAAGCAGCCGGTCCCCGGCGGCGCGGTGCACCCGCTGACCCGGTACCTGATGAACTACCTCAAGTACACGTGCGAGTACAAGGGCACCCTGGAGCAGGTGTTCCAGGAGTACCGGCGCCCCGACGACGACGACGAACACGGCGGCGGCGACCCGTTCGCAGCGCAGCTGATGGAGGTGATGGAGCTGCTGCACGGGAACCTGGAGGCCAAGTCGCGGCTGTACAAGGACCCGGCGCTGAGCAGCATCTTCCTGATGAACAACGGGCGGTACATGCTGCAGAAGATCCGGGGGTCGCCGGAGATCAACGCCGTGGTCGGCGAGGCGTGGTCCCGGAAGCGGTCGACGGACCTGCGGCAGTACCACAAGAACTACCAGCGGGAGACGTGGAGCCGCGTGCTGAACCTGCTCCGGGACGACGGCGTGATCACCGTCAAGGGCCACGTGCAGAAGCAGGTGCTCAAGGACAGGTTCAAGCAGTTCAACGCCGCCATGGACGAGATCCAGCGGACGCAGGGGGCGTGGGTCGTCAGCGACGAGCAGCTGCAGTCGGAGCTCAGGGTCTCCATCGCCGCCGTCATCGTGCCGGCGTACCGGTCGTTCCTGGGGCGGTTCTCCCAGCACTTCAGCGCGGGGAGGCAGACGGAGAAGTACATCAAGCTCAGCGGGGAGGACCTGGAGGCCATCATCGAGGAGCTCTTCGACGGCAACGCCGTCTCCATGCCCAGGAGAAGGACGTAATTAATTATATATACATAGAGAGGAGACATTGAAATTAAGTTCCCGAGCATGACTAATTACATACACACATACTTTGATTTAAGCAATTATTATCATAACTGTATTTTCTTTTTTGTTTTTTTCCTTCTTAATTTCGATCGTCGTTCATTAGAGTTTTGGTGGAACAGTACAGATGATGTTGTAATCCTATACTTAAACTCACACTGTATTGTTGCTCTTGCTCAATCACGGCAGATAGTAGATGTGTATTGCTCAATCACTGTATTCTATATAACAAAGATACACGTGCATACTCAACTTAACATCCGCATTTCTCCCGTGGATGAAGCCAGTTGGGAGGGTGAAAAAAACAATACCTAAGGGTTTCTGATGCAAAAGTATAAAAGAGAAATGATAGTTTGTCAAGTTAAAAATAGCAAACTCTCGGATATGCAAGCAACTCCAACAGTTTGGCAAACCAACTTGGCATCCATATAATTTTGGCAAAACAAGAAAAATTGGCCTCCAACAGTTTGGCAAACCAACTTGGCAAAAATAGAAACTTGGCAAAACTCACCTCCCCACGCGCATATATGCGCGCGCGGATCGTGGTTGCCATCGTTGTTTCCCTCTAGGTGAGAGGGTGAAAAAGAAATAAAGAATAGAGAAGGATTCCTGATGTAAGTTTTTCAAGAGGTGGAAGGGCACATACATAATTTTGTTTCTCTCAGGATTCCTGATATAAGTTAGATCTGGATTTGACAAGTGAATTATGCCAAACTGTTGGAGATGAATTCTTTTTTTACTTTGCATAGCTTTTTAGAAGTTGGCAAAACACAGGATTTGCGAAGTAAATTTTGGCAAACTCTTGGAGATGCTCTCACTTACAATTTTTTAAGAGTTGGCAAATCACAATATTTGTCAAGTTAAAAATAGTAAACTCTTGAAGATGATCTTGTGATTTGTCAACTTCTAAAAGATTTACCAAGCTAAAAATAGAAAGCATCTTCAAAATTTTGCTATTTTTAACTGCCAAAGTTTTTCTCTCTTATACATTTGCATCAAGAACCCTTCTCTTTTCTTTACTTTTTTTCCACCCTTCCACATGGGGTTTCTCCCGGGAGAGAGACAGGTTTTTTCAAGTTGCCAAAAATTATCTCCTTTGTCAAACTGTTGGAGGGGTGTTTTCAATATTTTTGCCAAAAATCAAGAATGCCAACCCGATTTGACAAACTGTTGGAGATGCTTACCGAGTTGAACACTCGATTTTTCAACGTCATTTGGTAAATTTGGGACTGAATTGGCAACTACACTTGGTGTGTTGTTTTTCCACTTGTTCCCAAAAATAATTATAGGGATAATATATTGGAAACATGTGGAGACTTGAATGAGAGGGGGGCATGTGTCCCAGCAGTGGGAGTGCATGATTAGTGAATATAGCCTTCAAATTTAAGCTAATTAATCGAAAAAATTGGGTGCGCACCTCGCACAGCCAACCCCGCTTGCGCACCAACTGCGCATCGCCATGCATTCCCGACCGGATGGTATCCTTAGTTCCCTCGGCTCCCAGACGGACTTGCGCGGCTCCAGGCCTCATTGATAGAGGAATTTCGAAATTTAACCCTGTCTTCATGAGCCTCACTCCATTTAACCCTAAGTTCGCGAGCCTTTCAAAATTTAACCCTGGGCATGCGAAGTTCTTTGATTTGGGGTTTTTTTTACTCTTTTCCAGCATTTCCTTTTTTCTTTCTCCTTTTCCATCTCAAACCCAAGTGAAGGGGCGGTTCTACCCTTGTGCCTTATCTCTTTGGCCGGTTGGAGAGGAGCAACGGATGGAGGCCCGGTTGACTTCTCCTTTCTTCGCTTCTGTTTGTTCACTTCGCGAGGGAGGGGTCGTCGTTCATCCACCACCGTCTCCTGGCAGCACCCTCCCCAACTCTTGGCCAACGCCTCCCCAACTGTTGGCCGGCGTCCTCCCCTCGACCGGCGCTCTCCCCTCGGCCGGCGCCCTCCCCTCCGCCGCCCGCCCCCATGTCGCAGGGATCCTGGACGCCTAGCTCTGCGATTCTGCCACGGCTAGGGTTCGGCGAGGCTCATCAGATCAATGGCTTGGAGCATCCACGCCGCTACAGGCTGTGCCGCCACCTGTGGTTGATGAGGTAACTGGCTTGCCACTGATTATGTGCCTGAAGTGCAAGCTTTGCAGGCTCACAGCTTTCACCTGTAAGTGGACTAAAAATAGAGGCAAGAGATTTTTCATGTGTCCAATGAAAGATGCCGTGAGTTTTTCTTCCAACTCGATGTTGACAGTTTGATCAATTTGTGGTCAATGTTCACAATTGGATTGATTTTTGCAGGTGATTAACAAATTCAGCATCATCATGATTCAGGAGCAGTATGAGGAGCACCTTCAGAACAACGACCACTTGCAGCCGGCGACGATTGTGGATGTTGCCCCTGTCCCTAGCACTGTGATGGATGAAATCGAGAAAGTCAAGTTGGAGGTCACTGAGATGAAGGAGGAACTGACCAATATAAAATTGGGAATTGATGAAATGAAGAACAAAGAAAAAAGTTGCCCCTGGCAGCATGTCATAGTGTGTGTGGTAGTGATGTTAATAGTTTCAGTTGTACTGAATAAGTAGACTGCAATGTAGTTTCACTTTGTAATGATGTTTATAGTTGGAATGAAAATTGTGGTCTTGTGACCTTTCCACTTTGTTCTATTGTTTTGTTAAATTTTTTGACAACATACCCCCATAAATTGTGATCTTGTGACCTTTCCACCTTGTTCTATTATTTTGTTGAATTGTTTGACAGCATACCCCCAAATGAAACAAACATACATATATCTTAGTAAAGCTTACACCAACAAATAAGCATACATAAGTCTTGCATATAGAAGCAAATTCAAGTCTCAGGTTCACAAATTCAGCAAACAAAGATTACAAAAGCATCAATGCTAGGTTCATAGTTTCCTTGCAACCTAGCAAAATCAGTTTCAAAAGCACCCAATGGATAACATTGCTAGATTAATTCAGTTCCTTGCCTTCCTTGGAGTGAGTTTCTTTTTCACAGCCATCCTTTTCTTCTTCATGGGAGTACTTGGTGTAGAAGTGGTGTTGAAGACAAGTTGGCTTCTTGTGACAGGCCCAGGACTTTCAGCTTGACTAAACAATGCACTATCAGTTCAATGAAAAAACAGATTTTATACATCAAAGTAAGTCAATTTGATGAGATATTTTACCTTCTTGTGACAGGTCCTGGAGTATTGTCCAATGAACTTTCCTGCTCAGCCACTTTTTGCCTCTTGGGTGTACTTCCATCACCTTTGCTAGAAGCAGGTGGCCTTCCCACCGGTCCTTTTTGTAACACCCCGTGTTTTTGCTCAGTGACAAATTGTGCTAATGACCCACTTAATCACTCCTATATATCACCTTGAGGACCTTAGGTCAACCCTTGGTCAAAGCCCTAGCTCAAAACCCCTTTTGTTCCCTTAACCCCCTGATGCCATTCTGGAACTTTGGCGCGTTCTCCAAAATTTCCCTAAACACTTCAAAACCACCCAAAGAGAGAAATGTGCAGAATGTTGAGGCACACAACTTTGCTATTGAGTGGCATTTGAAATTTGGAGGAATTCTTGGTGAAACAGGCCTTGGAAGGTGCTCTATTCCTATTCACAGGCGCCGAGTTTTTAGCCATGTTGGCATGGCGTTCCTACTTCATTTCTTGGACAAAACCCCTACAAGCCTTTGTGAAAGTTGTAGAGGGATCCCTAATCTCCAACTTTGCTTGAGACGCTAAGGTACAGTTTCGTTTGGAAAATTGGAGAAAAACAATTTTGAAAACAGAATCATGAAATACATTTGCACCGAGAGCGCCGGAACGCGTCCAGGGCGCAACGTCACGCGCGGCCACGTCGGCCACCGCCGTACGTGCCGTACCCGCTTCGGGCGCGCACGCCGAGGCGCCGGTGTGACCGCCGGTCGCGCGCGGCCGCCGGCAAGCACCCGTGCGTGCCGTCCGTGGCAAGTGGCGGGGCCGGGTGGCGTGAATCCACCGGCCGGCGAACCGTCCGCGGCGTGCCATTGGCCGCCGGAGCGGCACACGTCGCCGGCCATGCCCTTGACCTCCCTACGCGGCCTAGTGGCACCGGCACGTTCCTACCTACCCCAACCGACCTTCCCGTGCGCTTATAAGCCGGTCCTCACTGTCCCTCGCGCGCACGCGTTCCTGCCGAGCCGCCGCCGTCCGCCATTGTCGACGCTCGGTGAGCACCGTGTTCTGGTCGATTTCCTCGCGCACCCAAGAGCTCCAACCCTTCCCTGTGAACCACAACACCTCCCCTAGCCACGTGTTGATCAAGCTGAGCCACCCTTTCGCCGGAGCCCGAGCCTTCGCGGCCGCTGCCGGACCGCCGCCGTTGAGCTCGCTCCTCCGCCGCTTCTCGCAAGCCCCGTGACTCGTCCGGTACCTTCCCCGGGTCACATGGAAGCTCCTCGTGCAGCACGTGGTTGAGCCCAGGCCCTTCCCTCACCGCCGTCGAGCTTCCCTCGGGCGCTCCGCCGCTGTTCCGCCGCCGCCGCTTGCCGGAGTCACCCCCCGTCGATCCACCACCACCAATCGGTCGCAGGTGAGCCTAATCGACGATCCCCCTAGCATGTTTGCGTGGCCGAGCCCTACATCACCGCCGGCGAGCTGGTTCCCGCCGTCGGGCCCGAGGGGGATGAACCGAGGGTAGAATTGTAAAGATTTTAAAAGTTTCAGGGTCCCTGGCGCAAAAAGATTCTTCCTTGTTTTGTAGATTAGTCCAGCACATTGTAAACTCGATTAAAAATCGTAGAAAAATCCAAAAATAGCAAACCCAATTTTGCTATGCTCAGTGTGACAAGAACTACAACTTTGTCCAGATATGTATATACTTTTGAGTTTTGGTTTTTGCTTGAAAAATAGGAATGTGAAATGCTTAGATTGGTGTTTCTGCAAAATCCACCCAAGCTCTTGAGCTGGATTTTGGATATGTTGTGGTACCCAGTATGCCTAGCCTCTGTGCCATAATTTGCACAAAGTTGCTGAAGGGATTTTCCTGAATAAATTATTTTGTGATAATGGTAAATCTGCTTAGATGATTATTGTAGCTGGTTACATAATTATTTGTGAGCCCAACTTCTGGCTATAGTCTTGCTGTGTTAAAAAGAACCTTTGGTGAATTTACCATGATTTTATCTCTATCAGAAATATTATTTCCTCATTTATGCTTGTTTTTAATCATAAATATGTGTAGCATGTTTCATGAAGGCTATATGTTTGTTTGTTAGTTCTTTAAGCTTGTTTTGGACCAGAGTATGTGTAGGAGAAAGTTGAGACTCAATTCTGTCCTATTTGTTTTGTTATGCATTATTCCCTTTTATGCTAAATAGGAATGCTCCTACATTGGTGTATTACATTCAATGGTGAGAAGCCTTTTGCTTGCTTTGTCCAGGAGTATGCTTTCTTGGTTAATAGGACCAATGAGTGCTTTTGGATCATCTGGTTATGTTTGGTTATGCATGAGAAGCTCAAACTAGAATAATCTAGAAAAGGGAAAATAGGAAAAGTCACCCTCTCTAGTGCATGCCCTAAGAAGAAGTGTTAGGAAAAGTAAAATGGTGCTAGGAAAATAATGGCCTTGCTGTTTGTTTTTAAATTAATTATTTCTTTAATAGATGTGCACACAATCACCTTAAAGAGAAGGCTAAATAGGCCTTTGCATATTTCTTTAAAAGGAAAAATGTGTAAATACTTTGTTAAGGTGAATATGGCCAACCATATACTCCTTGCAGCTCTTTGCTACTGTTTATGAATTAATTTAAAACAATTACACTCCTAATCCCCGCATTGCATTCCCCGTGTAGAAGTCCCCGACGGTAGCTATACGCTTGTGCCGGCTGACGAGGACGAGGGGGCTGGAGGAGACGTGCACTACGTGACCGTAGAGCAAGACCCGGGCTAAAGTCCGGAAGTTTGTGTGTCTGCTTGTGCTGACGAAGGCAAGCCCTGGTTTATTCATTAACCCCGGTGTTTCTTTAAAACTTTTGAGTTTACTTCTGGTTATTGTCTGTGCATTTACGTTCAGGAGTTGAAATGAAACCCTAGTTGCATGATCCATAAGTACCTATGATCTTTTACTAGCCTGTTAGGTCGCTAGTTGCGATGCTTAAGGATCCGGTACAAGTCGAGTGATGTTCGTCACTCACGAGAATAGGATCTCCTTTATGGAATCACCATATGTTTAAATGGATTGCTCATGTGGTAAGAGCATGGGATTTGGGCTCCGGTCCAATGGCTTCGTGGGCTAAGTGTTTGAACGTACTAAACACTTGTCGGAAATGGGTACGGTAAGCCTAGTACCTAAATGAGGCGGTACGGGGTTTTACTATCACTACTCTTAGGGTTGCGACCCGGGCTCGCCACCCGAGTGCATGCGTGAGGCTGGGTGACCTTGGTGGCGTAACCCAGATAAACCTTGTACTTAAGACTGTGAGCTATTATCCCCAAACCGAAGAATGACGGGAACCGCCTGGTTGGTGAACTCTTAGTGAGGGCACCTCCCGTGTGTTTAGGTCCACCTTGCAAGGTTATGAATCAATCGATTGTCGGCCTCTCACCGTCATCTGAGACTACTTACCCGACTGGCCATGATATCCCTTTATGATGGAACTTTGTGAAGATTATTACTTGATTAACTGTTGTACAACTTTGGTTGTAATAGTTGCTTATCTAGTAATGATTACTTCAACTAGAACATGAGCTAAAATATGGAAAGTAAGGATTCACTACTTAGCAGCTTTTTGGCAAACAAACCCACTAGCCAAAAGCCTTGAATGACTAAAGGTAAAGTCTTTTCTTTTAGACGGGTAAGTCTTGCTGAGTATTAGTATACTCAGCCTTGCTTTATAAATGTTGTTCCAGGTAATGCATCTGATGTGTGGCCCAGAGAACTTCCACCCGGCTGGGAGCTGGAATGGGTGGATGACGAAGAGTGATTGCATCATGGACAAGCCTCCTATGATGTGATCAGATCGTTTAGCTATCTTCCGCTGTTTTCAATAAACTCTGAACCATTTACTTTCATGTCAAGGAACTATGTTTGTAATAATGCCCCCTACGGGGATGTGATGGATAATTTGTAAGGCACTCTGGACTCTCCTTCGTGGGAGTTTTAATGCATTCGTTCGATCCTCTCTGTGTTTCCAAGTGATTTACCGGGTGTAAACCCGGCAATACTCAACGGGATAATTCTTTATTATCGCTTAATGACCAAATGGAGTGGTTTAGGCGATAGTACGGAATTACCTCGGGTGGGGTTGTCACAGCTGGTATCAGAGCGATTGAATGCACCAGAGTGATTAGCTTAATACTAATCACATGTTTTACAATAAAACTTGCCAAGATTGATTGGATTTCGAAAATCTATTGGATCGTTAAGGAATGATCTAGATCGAGAGGCCCTAGAGGGAATTTTGGGTTCTTTAAGGTGGCATAAGAATCTATGGTTTATTTTGCTAACTTCCAGCACTCTACTTTATGTCAGACTTACTTTATTGCACAACCAAACTAGATGAGCCACGTGTTTCATACGTGCGCTGTTCCGCATCACGGGAATTGCGAGGGTTGATGGAGTGATCCCTTCCATGGATCCCATCTTCGCGTCTAGATATGAGTTGTGCTGTCGCCACGTGTTTCATACGTGTGCATTCCGCATGTCGATCATGCGAGGCAAGGATACACTCCATTCAAACGGAGGGTTTCCGATGTTGGACGCTGTCCATGCAGCGGCTTGACGCATGAATACCGTTTCTATAAGTGAACGCTAATGTATGTGGACGCTTTCGTGATGTGCTGGCACGAAAGGTTCGTTTTCTGCAGGTACACTAACCACGCTCGTAAGTCGTTAAGTGCGAATCGAATAGCTCCGACTAGTTATTATAAGGAGAGTCGATTATAAGCTTGCCACCGGAACTAACTACGTCTTTTGGATCCATTTGTGTAGGTCGTTTAAGGCGTGTGCATGCATAATTAAAATCTTGATAAACCTAAAATTGGTTCCCAATTGCTTGAATCATTTTTCTAGGGTGAATTGCTTGATCTTAGATAAGATTTTTCTCTCTTTTGAATTTAGGAAAATTCGGGCAGATTCTGTCTCTGTCGTTTCTCAATTTTTGTAGCCAAATCTGTAAGGAATCTGAATAGGTATCCTTTAGGAAAGTTGTTTGTTATCAAGTTGAGCATCCACTATGAATTTTTCAGGATTTTTGGAATTTTCTACAGAGAGTTATGCTCAGTTTAGTGAGTCACTATTCCGCTGCTTTTCAGCAGCAACCATTCAAGCCTAATGCACCCCCGGCTAACAACAACAACAGTGCTACCAAGGATCGCTGCTGCTACAATTGTGGGCAACCTGGACACTATGCCAATGAGTGCCCTAAGCCCAGGCAGAACAAGCAGGGTGAAAGCTCAGGCTTCCGTCAGGGGAACCAAGTCAAGAAGCCAGTAGTGCAAGTCAAGCAGGGTAAACTCAACTTCACCACTCTGGCTGACGTTCCGGAGGGAGCAGCAGTGCTGACGGGTACTTTCTCTATCCGTGATCACCCCATTAGAATATTGTTTGATTCTGGAGCGACTCATAGTTTCATCAGTGAAAGCCTAGTGAGCAAGTTAGGCTTACATTCTTGTCATACCAAAGACTCTTTCGTCGTAGCCACGGCGGGAGGAAGAATCCTCTCCAACACTATAACCAAACTCGTTCCCTTGCAGCTCGGTAGTAAAACCTTCTTAACCAACCTAATTCATTTGGGATTAGGAGGTTTAGATCTGATTCTAGGAATGAATTGGTTGACCCAACATCAAGTTGTTTTGGACATTGCCACTAGAATGATAGAGATCCATTCCCCTACCAGTGGTCATACTATCTTGTGCCTACCCCAAGTGGAAAACACCCATCTGTGTTCCTATGCTGCCGTAGCCACCCAACTAGAAGATATTCCAGTGGTGTGTGAGTACCCTGACGTTTTCCCTGACGACTTGCCTGGTATGCCACCAGACAGAGACGTCGAATTTGTCATAGAACTTCAACCAGGTACCGCACCAATATCTAAAAGGCCCTACCGAATGCCACCCAAAGAAGCGGCGAGTTGAAGGTTCAGTTGCAAGAATTGCTTGATAAGGGATATATCCGCCCAAGTTCGTCTCCTTGGGGAAGTCCCGCTCTGTTTGTGAAAAAGAAAGATGGTAGTTTGCGGATGTGCATTGACTATCGTCCCCTCAATGCGGTGACGATTAAGAATAAATACCAGTTGCCTCGCATTGACGTTCTTTTTGATCAATTAGCTGGTGCCAAAGTCTTTTCCAAGATTGATCTTCGATCTTCAAATCAAAATTCGAGCGAGTGACGTACCAAAGACAGCCTTTTCCACCAGATACGGTCTCTATGAGTTCCTAGTGATGTCCTTTGGTCTCACCAATGCACCTGCCTATTTCATGTACCTTGTGAACTCAGTTTTCATGAATGAACTGGACAAGTTCGTAGTGGTCTTCATTGACGATATTCTCATATATTACAAAAGCGAAGCCGAGCATGCGAAGCATCTTCGTATTGTTTTGCAGCGATTGAGAGATCACAAACTCTATGCCAAATTCTCCAAATGTGAATTTTGGTTGGATAGTGTGAAGTTTTTGGGTCATACTATTTCCAAGGATGGCATCTCCGTGGATCCTAGCAAAGTGAAGGAGGTCATGGATTGGAAGCCACCCAAATCAGTACACCAAATCCGTAGCTTTTTGGGTCTAGCAGGCTATTATCGTCGGTTTATTCCGGATTTTTCCAGAATAGCCAAACCCATGACGGAACTTCTGAAGAAGGGTGTCAAGTTCGTGTGGAGCGAGGAGTGTGACCAAGCTTTTCACACCTTGAGGAAACACTTAACCTCAGCTCCTGTATTGACTCAACCGGATATGTCCAAACCGTTTGAGGTGTTTTGTGACGCTTTGGGCACTTGTCTTGGTTGCGTGCTCATGCAAGAAAACCGAGTCATTGCCTACTGTCGTATGGACCTCCCTGGGCCCACTACCTCGGTGGGTACCAGGACCGACTACTCGGTGGGCCCCTGGGACTACCCGGCTTGCGCTGCACGGCACCGAAGGCGTGGAGCACAAGGACAACACGGGAGTAGTACTCGGTTAGGACTCGTACACGTTCTGCACTGTATAGAGGTCTCCTAGACGTACTCGGCTAGTACTCCTTCCCTACTCCGACTTGTAACCCTACCTCCCGGACTATATAAGGCGAGGCAGGGACCGATCTCAGGATCACCTCATCCAATCTCATACAACCCACGGCGCACTATTGCACCATCCTGTAATCGTGCCCTATCAATCCAGAGCTACGCAGCATACAGGACGTAGGGTATTACGCACCTCACGGCCCGAACCTGTCTAAATTGTGTGCCACATGTCTCTTCCTTCGAGTTACCGATCTCGGCGAGTCACATTCATCTACTTCGGATACTCCCCGTAGTAGGTTGCCGGTCCAAAACACCGACAGCTGGCGCGCCAGGTAGGGGCTCTCGCTCGAGATCACATGGCGAACTCGACGGCTTCCGTCCACATCAAGCCAACTGTTGCCTTCAACCGCGGCGACACCTTCGTTTTCGGCGCTTGGGTCTGCACCGCTGATGGCGCGGGCTCCTTCCAGCGCCGCCTGACCATGCAGCCCAACCCGGAGACAGGCCTCGTGACGCTTCCCGAAGTTGTCACAGGGGAACTCGCCGGCAAGTTCGGCGAAATTTCTCTCTTCGACCATCACGCCGACTTCGAGCTCGAGTCCGTCTCCAACTCGAACCCGACGTCGCCATGGGCCATCGCTTGCGAGCCGGCTACCAAGCCATCGCAGGCGGTCCCTTCACCATGCCAGCGCTCCGCGCGTGGCCCCCGCGTCCCCAGCCGGGCCCGCACGGAGGCTCCTACACCACGCCGGGCCGGCAAGGAGCCCGTAACCGAGTACAACTCGGACTCCGACGCCGTCCCCGACCACATCTCGGACTCCAGCCCTCTCTCCGAGTTCTACTCGAACCCGGACTACGAGTTCGACTTTGGGTCGGACCACGAGGAGCCCGAGTCCGAAGATGACTCCTCCGAGCTTCCCTTGTCGGGGCCGGCCTGCGGGGCCGGTTATAAGATCGACGCCGGCGGAAGATACGTCTGCGGCCGGACCGCAAGCCTCGCCGAACCGACAAAGGAGGACTCACGCTACGTCGCCTACATCGACTCGCTACCGTTCGGGGAGGGAACACCACTAGCCCGGGCCGACTCAAACACACCAAGCCGAGGTGGCACCTTCGAGTCAAGCTTGGGTACCCCCGATCGTCAAGTCTTTATGGCTGCGGCGACACCCCAGAACCTCGGGGCACGGCCGCGGACAAGTACTTGGAGGACATCTCCGCGCAGACGAGCGTCTCGCCGATGCCCCCGCGGACGAGACCGACGCCAACGGGGACGCCGGCGCGAACGTAACGGGAAGCGCAACGAACGACGCCGGCGGCTCGGAGACAACCTTCCCATCCGCAACCTTGCGGAAGCTCTCGAAGCGGTTGAGAGCGAGAGTCCACACCACTCCCGAGCAATGCCTCATGTCGATCACAACGATCGCACGCCGGGCTCGGGGCATACGAGCCGGGGAGGTCATCGCCAAGCTCGGCCGAAGAAGCCTACTTCATGCGGGTCGACAAGAGAGTCGCCCAACCTCCCCCCGGCTAAGCCTCGCGACAACGAAGCTACTAGTCGCGGCGGCCGACCCCGGTCCTAACCGTACTCGGGGCGACATCCCGGCCGACCCAAACCGTCGACGCTCCACCGCCGGCGGACCCTCACGGCAAGACCACGGCAACCGAGAAGTCGTCCCCCACCGTGCTCCGGCCGGTGGCGGCGGCAACGACCCCCGACGGCGGCGGCGGCGCGGCGGCGGCTCCAACCACGGGGCCAACAAGAAAGCCGGAGGTGGCGGCGGCCGCGGCGGCCGCGGCCACGCGCATAGCCACGCCTCCGGTGCCTCTCATGGCGGGTACGATGCTCGCCGGAGGATCGAGGAGTTGCGGCGAGAAGAAGTCGACCACCGCTGGCCGAAGGCGACGGCTTCCCCCGCCTTCTCACCACGGCTTCGCAACTTTGCTCCTCCCCGACAAGTTCAAGCCTTTGGGGATCACCAAATACGACGCGAAGCGAGGATCCCATCCGGTGGCTCCGATGCTACGCTCTCTCCATCGAGAACGGCGGCGGCAACGGCGACACCAAGTGCCTCTACTTCCCCTTCGCATGGACCAAGCCCCACTTACATGGCTCGAGTCGCTGGACAAGCACTCGATCGACAAGTGGGACCAGCTGAAGGAACAGTTCACAAGCAACTTCGCGGGCGCCATGGGCCGTTCGGGTACTCGCATGGACCTTCCCTTGATCAAGCAGGAACAAGGCGAGACCCTCCGCAAGTACATGCGCCGCTTTTTCGACAAGCGCGCTACCGTCGTGGACGTCACCGACAAGGAGGTCATCGACCTCTTCCAGGACGGGCTCTACCATCGCCGCACCTTCGAGGACTTCGGCCGACGCCGCCCCAAGTCCATTCCCCACCTCAAGGACATGATCACGTCCTGGGCGGACGAAGAGGACAAGGCTAACGCCAAGTACGACGCCATCCGCGGCAAGACAAAGCAGAACCAGGGCGGCGGCAGCGGCAGCAATGCAAACCAAGGCGGCCGCAACAACAACAACAACAACAACAACAACTTCTCGGGTTCTAATCGCAAGCGCAAGCCAGACAATACCGTCGCGGCTATCCAGCGCCCTCCGAAAGGGAACTCGAAGAAGAGCCCCGGCGGGTTCAAGGATCTGCTGAAGGAGAAGTGCCCGTGGCATCCGAACGGCAACCACACTACAGAGCAGTGCTACCAGCTCAGGCATGCACTCAAGGATACGCCGGAGCCACCGCACCCTCACGACCAGAAGGGCAAGAAGAAGGACGGCGACAATGACGATTTCCGGGAACCCGAGAAGACCGTCAACGTCCTCTTCGGCGGAGCGCCCGACGGGCGGGAGCGAAGGCTACTCGCCGTGAAGTAATGTCCATTGAACCGGCGGTCATGACCCCTCTCGGGTGGTCGAAGTACCCATCACTTTCTCCCGCGCGGACCGGTGGACTAGCTTCTCCGAGCCGGGACGGTTCCCTCTCGTCCCGAAACCAACGATGGCGGGTTCCAAGCTCAACAAGGTGCTCATCGACGGTGGAAGCGGGCTCAACGTCCTTTTCACCAAGACCTTGAAGAAGATGAACCTCGACGTCACCCCCATGCTCGACAAGAGCGAGCATGCCGTTCTACGGCATCGTCCCGAGCAACGCGGCTATCCCACTAGGCTCGGTGGTGCGCCGGTTACCTTCGGGGCGTCTCGGGATAACTACCGCACCGAGTACATCAAGTTCGAGGTTGCGGATTTCGAGACTTCCTACCATGCCATCCTCGGCAGACCGGCCATCGCCAAGTTCATGGCGGTGCCCCACTACACCTACTTGGTACTCAATATGCCAAGTCCAGCCGGCGTACTCTCCCTCCAGGGGGACTTGAAGATCTCTCACGACTGCGATACAGAGGCCGTGGTGATCGCTTCAACAAACCAAGTACCCAACCCGATGATGGAGGTCTACGCTGCGTCGAAGAAGCTTGCCACGAGCGAACTCGACATCCCAGAGAAGTCTGACAGCGCCAACAAGCCTCAGCCACCTGAGGAGGTACTCGTCAAGTCGGTCAACCTCGGAACAGGCGACCCCAGCAAGACCACCACCATCGGGGCCGGCCTCGATCCCAAATAGGAAGACGCGCTCATCAGCTTCCTTCGGGCTAACCGCGACATCTTCGCGTGGAAGCCAGCGGACATGCCAGGAGTGCCCAGGGAGCTGATCGAGCACTGCCTCAACGTCGATCCAAAGGCCACCCCCAAGCGACAACACCTCCGACGCTTTGCCGACGACAGACGGGACGCCATCAAGAAGGAGCTTGCCAAATTACTCGCGGCCGGCTTCATCGGAGAAGTCTTCCATCCCGAGTGGCTCGCCAACCCCGTCCTCGTCCGCAAGAAGAACTCGAACGAGTGGAGGATGTGCGTCGACTACACCGACCTCAACAAGCACGCCCCAAGGACCCCTTCGGGTTGCCGCGGATTGATCAAGTCATCGACTCCACGGCGGGCTGCGACTGCTCTGCTTCCTCGGCGCTACTCCGGTACCACCGGATCGCAATCAAGGAAGAGGACCAGGAGAAGACCGCGTTCATCACCCCGTTTGGCGCGTACTGCTACACGACCATGTCATTCGGGCTGAAGAACGCCGGCGCCACCTATCAACGGGCCATCCAGGCCTGCTTCAAGCGGCAACTCAACAAGAACGTCGAGGCCTACGTGGATGACGTGGTTGTCAAAACCAGGGACTCCAGTACCCTCATCGACGACCTCGAAGAGACCTTCGCATCACTACGCGAGTACCGCTGGAAGCTCAACCCGAACAAGTGCGTCTTCGGCGTACCTTCGGGTAAACTACTCGGCTTCATCATCAGCCAGCGCGGCATTGAAGCCAACCCCGAGAAGATCTCCGCCATCACCAGCATGAAAGCTCCCACGAGCATCAAGGACGTCCAGAAGCTGACGGGGTGCATGGCGGCGTTGAACAGATTCATCTCGAGGCTAGGAGAACGGGGTCTCCCCTTCTTCAAACTACTCAAGCACCACGAGAAGTTCGTGTGGACTGCAGAGAGGCGGACCAAGCCCTTGCCCGGCTCAAGGACTTCCTGTCGAAGCCGCCGGTCCCTCACGGCTCCCTACAAGGGCGAGCGGCCTCTTCGCTCTACCTTGCCGCGACTACTCACGTGGTCGATGCGCCATCGTTGTCGAGCGGCGGGGAAGACGGCCACGCCTACCCGGTCCAGCGCCCAGTCTACTTCGTCAGCGAGGTTCTATCAGAGTCCAAGGCTCGCTACCAGCCCGTGCAGAAGCTTCTGTACGCTCTACTCATCACCTCGCGGAAGCTACGACACTACTTCCAGGAGTACTCGGTTTCCGTCGTCACCGACTACCCGCTCGGCGACATCCTGAGGAACCCAGACGCCACCGGAAGGATCTCCAAGTGGGCTGTCGAGCTCGGCGCCCTCACCATCGACTTCAAGCCACGCACCGCCATCAAGTCGCAGGCGCTAGTCGACTTCATGGCGGAGTGGCGGGAGAATCAGCTACCTGCTCCCACCGTGCGACCAGAGCATTGGGTGATGTACTTTGACGGCTCACTCAACCTCGAGGGCGCGGGCGCAAGGGTACTCCCCGATCTCTCCAACGGGCGAACAACTCAAGTACGTCCTGCGGATCTTCCGGAAGGTCTCGAACAATGAAGCCGAGTACGAAGCCCTCCCGCACGGGCTCCGCCTCGCGGCTTCACTTGGCATCAAGCGGCTACTAGCCTACGGCGACTCCGCGGTGGTCATCAACCAAGTCAACAAGTCCCGGGACCGCAACAAGGAGAACATGGACGCCTAGCGCCTAGAAGTCCGCAAGCTCGAGAACAAATTCTATGGTCTCGAGTTCCATCACATCGTCCGCGACAACAACGTCGCGGCGGACGTCCTCTCGAAGCTCGGATCCACCCGCGCCCAAGTACCCGCGGGCGTCTTCGTCCATGAGCTTCACGCGCCATCCATCCCGGAGCCGGCGCCACCGACCATCGCCCCCGGCCCATCCATCGGTGGGCGGGGAGGTCATGATGGTCGACGTGGACTGGAGGCAACCCTTCATCGACTACCTCGGCGAGCGAGAAGGTCCCCTCCGACAAGAACGCGGCTCGAACAACTCGTCCGCCGCGCCAAGTCTTACGTCCTCGTCGGCGACAACCTTTACAAGCGAGGCGCATCTTCGGAGTACTCATGAAGTGCGTCCCTCGCGAAGAAGGTAAGGACATCTTGGAGGAGATCCACAAGGGCGTCGCGGCAACCACGCGTCCTCGCGCACGCCGGTCGGCAAGGCCTTCGGCGAGCTTTCTGCGGCCCACGGCCCCGGGCGATGCCGAAGAACTCGTCGAAGGTGCCAAGGATGTCGGTTCTTCGCCAAGCGGCAACACGTCCCGGCCTACAAGCTAGTCACCATACCGCCAACCCGGCCCTTTGCCCGCCGGGGGCTCGACATGATTGGGCCTGCGCCAACCGCGCCGGGGAGGATTCAACGGGGTGCGGTGGCTATCGACAAGTTCACCAAGTGGATCGAGGTCAAGCCGGTCACATGCCCCAAGGCCGATAGAGTACTCGACTTCCGGATGAACTCGTACACCGCTACGGGCTACCCCACCGCATCATCACGGACACGGGGTCTAACTTCAACAACCACCGGTCCGGGAGTACCGCGAGAACGGCGGAATCGACGTCAGATACGTCTCCGTCGCCCATCCACGGGCCAACGGACAAGTCGAGCGCGCCAATGGGATGGTGCTCGACGCCCTCAAGAAGCGGCTACACGACGCCGCTAACTCAAAAGGGGGCAAGTGGATCAAGGAACTACCCAACGCACTGTGGGGGCTGCGGACTCAGCCATCCAAGCCAACGGGGCAATCCCCCTACTTCCTGGTCTACGGCTCTGAAGCCATCCTCCCTGTCGATGTCATATGGAACTCGCCAGCAGTCGAACACTACGACGAAGGCGTCTCAGAAGACAGCAGACGAGTTGATATCGACAGCCTCGAAGAAGCTCGCTCTGCCGCCCTCGTCCAATCAGCAAGGTACCTGGAGGGTATCCGACGCTACCACGATCGCAACGTCAAAGAACGTTCCTTCAACGTTGGAGATCTTGTCCTCCGCCGTATCCAGAACACGGAAGGACTTCACAAGCTCAGCTCCCCTTGGGAAGGCCCCTTCACCGTGGCTAAGGTGACCGGGCCAGGCTCCTACCGCCTCCAAACACTTGAAGGCGAAGAAGTCAACAACTCGTGGAACGTCGACTAACTCTGTCGATTCTACGCCTAGTCTACACGACTACTCCGGGGTTCAAGTCCACGCGACTACATCAACACCCCTTGCCGCAAGCGACCCTCCGGGTCCTGGCTCCAAGTCTCCAGACTATTCTCCTCCAGGTCCAGCCCGTGCGGCTACCTACGGACCCTGGGTTGCGACGAGCGTCAAGGACTCTAGCAGCGGTCTACCAAGAGACCACACCCCAAGATCCAGCCCGCGCGGCTACCTACGGATCTGCGATCCAGCCTATACGGCTACCTACGGATCACTTGCTGCAAGCGGCTACCCGCTCCAGCGCTACTTAGCTGTAAGCGGCCTCCGGGTCCAGGCGACTACTTGTAACTACGGCCCTGGCCACCCAGGTGTACTTCTTCAGTAATAAAGCTTGATTGTTTATCAACTTCTTTACTGTCTACTCCCTGCGACGGGACTACTAAGCCGAGTACTACTACTCGCAACTACTCCACGATGGGCGCTCCGCACTCTGAGATCGCGGTTACGAGTACTCATTGCTGGAACAACTTCATTTCATTGATACATGAATAGTTCATTACAACTGTTTCCTGTACAACTACGGCTACTAGCTATCTATGCAGGGCTACTGGAGGTTCAACTTCTCGGCTACCTGCTCCGCGATGGGAGCCATCTTGAGGACCATGTGTGGTTCGAGGACCGGTGGATGGTCGCTTCCTTGTGTGATGAGTGATTGACAACGTTGTGTGGACTGATTCTTGGCTAAGTATTGCAGGTGCAGGTTGCGGCTTGACTCGTGTTGGTGCAAGTGAAGAACAAGCGCGAAAGGTCGTCGCCGGTGAGGTCTCCAGGTGTGGAGAAGTCAAGTAGGCTTCGTTTGAGGGACCCGGTGGCCAGCGGGGTCAAGTGCGGGCCGCATGGTGGCATAAACAGCAAGATGAAGTCGTGGACGGTTTCTTGGTTGAGCCTCAAAACCAAGGTCGAGCCGGGACTACGTGGGAGCCAAGTCATGAGTGGAGATTGGCGGAGGCTACACCGAGTTCGCGGGGTTTCCGGTGGTTCACCGAGAAAACCACCGGGTTCCTTGGTTGATCCACAAAGCCAAGACCGGAGAACCGAAGACGGAGGTGCGGCAGCACTGCACCGGCCCGACCGGTGGGTCGCCCGGCCGTCGGCCGGTGGGGACCGGTCGGCCCGGTGAGGAGCACCGGTCGGCCGTGTGCGACGACGCGGTCCGGAATCTTCGAAGCGGAGGACACGCGTCGGGATCGCATGGCTTGCGTCGAGGCTACGCAGGGTGCGGTTGCGGGCATCCGTCCGATGGTGAAGACATCAAGAATTCCAAATCCGCCCTTGAGGGGCTTGTATCCCTAGTTAGTAGAGAGGGGCATTTTAGACATTCGGTTGCCGCCTATATAACCCAAGAGGTGAGAGGTTGGCAGCCAACTCTTGGAACTCTAGCTCATTAGTTTTCCTATTTTCCACCTATTTTCTCTAGGTTTTTCTTAGGACTAGCAAGAGAGCTTCACGGAGAGATCTTGTAGAGAGGGATGGATGATCGGGCGGCTTGCTAGACCTTGTACGAACCTTTGTCTCATGTATAGATGATTCGGCGTGGTTCCTCAAGGTTTGGATGTGTTTTCCCGGTTGTTCTTGGTGGTGATTTTCGGAGCCCTTTCTCGGTGATTTCTTTGGGTCGGTTTCGAGGCTTTTCTCTTGGGGATTTGATGGGGGAAATTTGTGGGAACCCTTCGTGGTTCTTTGGGCTGTGATTCCCCTCCCAAATCCGTGAGTAAAAGTGCTCGATTTTGGGGGTTTCTTGAGTTCTTGGGTTGAAGGTGCTTTCGGCGGGATTTCTTCGATTCCTCCTTCTTGGACGAGATTTGGTGGGATTAAACTTGGCTATGGACTCCTCATGAGGTGTTCCGATATCCCCAAAGTCTTGTTCAAGTCCGTGGAGCGATTCGGGAGATCGAGTTTTGGATTTGGGGGAGTTGACCCGCGGGTCGTTGTTCATCCCGAGTCGCCCGGAGCCACACCGGTCTGACCGGTGCTCCTGACCGGTCTGACCGGTGCAAGCCCTTGTGGGATTTTGCTCGGGTGAACGTCTTGGTGAGTTCGTTGTTGTCCCGTGGTGCCGCTTGTTTCGAGTTTGGGTCCGTTTGGTGGTCGGTTGGCTGTTTGGTGCCTTGGGGGCTTTACGTTGTCATCGGTCCGACGTAGGTGCGTCTCACCGGTCCGACCGGTGTAGAGCCACTTAGTGGAAGTTGCTCGGGTTCACCGGCGGGGACCGGTCGGCCGGTGGTGCTCACCCGGTCCGACCGGTGTGGGTCTCCGTAGACTCGGGGTTTGTTGTTCCGCCGCGTTCTCGAGTCGGAAGGCTGTGTGTGTTGGTTCCTAGGTCCAGTGGCACTCCAGTGGCTACGTGGGCTTGGCCAACTTGGGTAGTGAGTCGGAGACGTGTGTTGGTAGTCGTGTTCGTCTTGTTGGAGTTCTCATCTCCATCGAGAAGAATTTTTATCGGCTCCCATTCACTCCCCCCCTCTCTGGTTCGCCGTATCGGTCCTTCAAGTGGTATCAGAGCCGGTTCGGGTCTTTGTTGACTCTAACCAGTCTAAGATCCAAGGATGGCGTACCGAGAACGGGGGTTCGGGTCCTCCACACTTCGATGGCAAGAACTACCGGATGTGGAGCAAGCGGATGGGTGCGTTCCTCCGCGGAAAGGGTCGGTGCTTTGGGATGTCACGGTGGACACGAGGCTATGTCCACCGATGGATTTCCTAGCTCCGGGGTCGAGGGGACGGATTCGACGCCAACAATAAGGCGGTCGACTACTTGTTTCGTGCTTTGTGTCGACCGAGTTCGATCGGGTGCACACCGAGCATTTGGCTTGTAGGATTTGGGCGGTGTTGAAGGAGGCTCATGTTGGGAACGCCCGTGTTCGGGGCACGGTTGTATGCGACCTACGGAGAGAGTACGAGAACTTCACTCATCTCCCTCGGTGAGTCCATCGATGCCTTGTTTCGAGAGGTTCACGGTGGTGGTGAACAACATGAGGGCCAATGTGGACGTGCTCCCGTACGATGATCATGATAGAGCGGTCAAGCTCTTACACTCTTTGGATCGTACGATATGGGGCGGAAAGTTCGAGGCCATAGTCGAGTCGGAGCGGTATGATACTCTGACGGTGAACGAGCTGTTCTCGAAGCTCAAGTCGGCCGAGGTGGATAGGGGCATGATCGCCAAGCTCGAGGGACCGACCGATTCCCATAGTCTTGCCCTCGTTGGTGGTTGCAAAGGAAAGACTAACTCTAACCCATCCACCGGGATGTTCTCGTTTTCTTCTGCGATGTCTATGCCGGATGAGGAGTTTGATGACCTTGGAGAGGACGAGCGGGCGCCGTTGACGAGGCGGTTCGAGAGGCCGCACGAGAACCGCGTGAACATGAGGAGGAACACGAGGACTTGCTTCCGGTGCGGCAAGCGGGACACTTCGTCGCCGACCGCCGGAGAAGGCCGAGAACAAGGACGGCTACAAGCACAAGCCGAGGAAGAACGACGACAAGTACCGTTCGAGGCGCGACCACAAGAGCAAGCACAAGAACAAGTACAAGGACGAGCGAAGATCGAGGAAGAAGGAGGGCCGAGGCAAGGCCCGAGCGATGGTTGGAGCGAGCGACGTCGACTCCAGTTCCGCGTACTCCTCCTCGAGCTCGAGAAGCAGCGACGACGAGGGAGATCGCCGCAAGAACAAGAGGTCGTCCAAGAACCTGAGCGGGTTGAGCTGCTTCGCGAGAGACGGCTTCTGCACCATGGCGTTGAGCTCCGGCAAAGAAGAAGAGCACACGGAGCGACTCGGACTGCGAGTCCGACGACGAGGTGCGTGATGAGCTTCCCTTCTTGCGCCAAGAGAATGAGAGGCTTGGCTCTTTGCTTGATAACCGTGATGACATGCTTAGAGAGGCCAAGAAAATGAGGAAAGAGCTTAGGGCTTCACTCGAGGATGCTAGGACTAGAGTGGGCTGAGCTAGAGACACGGGTGCTTGATAGCAAGCTTGAGATTGATTCGCTTAAGGCTAGCCCCGTTGTTTCGATGAGAATGATTGTGCTTGATTGCTCCATATTCCTTGCCGATCTTGCTTTGTTTAAGGAGAAGCATGCCTCCAAGTGTGAGGAACTAGATGTGCTTAGGGTTGAAGTGGCCGAGCTTAAGTCTAGACCTCGCTTTGCTAGGTGCTTGCACTTCTTGCCCTGTTTTGCATGCTAAAATTGATGAGATGCATGCTTACACTAGTTCGCTCGAGGCTAAATTGAAGGAACCCATGCCTACCTCTTGCTCTACCTGTGAAATGCATGCTTTGAAAAATGCGGAGCTTGCACATTATGTTGATCGCTTGCGGGATGAGAATGATGATTTGAGGAAGTTGATGGGTTGGTTGTCCAGGTCACGAGCCTCGGTTGAGGATGATGATCGAAGCCTTTAAGAGGCAAGATGGTGAGGGGCTTGGGGCAAACAAGGTTGGTGAGGGAAGTGGAGAGAATATCCGGAGCCACCAAAAACCCACCACAAGAATGATTTCCCACCAAAACCTAACCATCTAAGGAACCGACTAGACACAACCCCGGCTCCACCCGTGTTTCCTACACCCACAAATGACCTACAAAAGCCTATCAAGTTTGTGAGCACTTCGGGGAAAGTGTTCTTTGGGAAGGAGAGTGAGAAGGCTAGTGGTGAGAAACCGGTGGAGGGTTTGAGTGGAGAGAAACCGAGTGAGCGACCACATTCCAAGCCAAAGCCTAAGCTTGTGAGGTTCCATTGTGGCTATTGTGGGAGAGATGGCCATAAGGAGGAGTTTTGCTTCAAGAGGAAGCGAGAGGAGAGAATGGAGAAGGAGTGGGCTAACAAGGACAAGTACCACCCTTCCGATGGTGTACTTGAGCCTCGTATGCGGATGCCCGGGGGCAAGGCGATTGTGAGGACGAGTTCGGGCTTGGGGAGAGAAGAAGGCTGCAGGTGGTGCTGCTGCCCAGACCACACCGGTCAGACCGGTGTGGAGCACCGGTCAGACCGGTGCAGGCCTGGGCAGACAGATGTTCGGGTTTCGAGCGCGTACAGGTGCGAGGGTTGTTTTTGGTGGTCGTGGTTCTGGTGGTTGGGCTGGAAAGAGTGCAGGTGGTCAGTTTGCTAGGCGTTCTCCTCCTCGTGCTCAATACGGGGATTGGAGGAGTCGTGGCGTTGAGTTGGAGAGGAAGGACGTTCCACGGGCTTTCTTGCGTGGTTTTGGTCCTCCTCCAGGCAGAGAGGGGTGGTTCCCTCAGGGTGGTTACCGTGGTGGTGTTCGTGGAGGTAGCTTTGGTAGGAGAGATGCTTTGGTTGATGCTAACCCCACTTTCGAGCAAATGGCTCGGCACTGGTTTTCCTCTTTTGGTACTAACCCCAGTGCTGAGTCGTTTGTTCGCTCAGTGCCTATTTTTGAGTTTCAGGTGGGAGACTTGAAGAACATTTGGTTGATTGACTCCGGTTGCTCGAGGCATATGACCGGAGACAGGGGGTGGTTCTCAAGTCTCGTCCCGGTGGTGACGAAGAGGTACATCACCTTTGGGGACAATGGGCGTGGGCGTGTGCTTTCGAAGGTGAGATAAAAGTGAGTGACAAGATCACTCGAGGCGTGTTGCTCTTGTTCAATCGCCGGGGTACAATTTGCTTTCGTGTCCCGGTTGTTGGATGAGGGTTTTGAGGTGTTGTTTCGGCCTGGTGGTTCTCGGATTGTGGACTCTCGAGGGGACCTTGTCTGTATGGTCGTTCCCGAGGGCCAGGTGTTTCGTGCTGATTTTTCTCAGTCTTCGGGTGTGGAGCGTTGTTTCTTGGCTGGTTCTTCGAGTGAGTTGTGGAAGTGGCATAGGAAGTTGGGTCACTTGAGCTTTGACCTTTTGTCACGCTTGAGTAAACTCAATTTGGTCCGAGGATTGCCACGGTTGAGGCTTGAGAAGGAGTTGGTTTGTGCTCCGTGTAGGCATGCCAAGATGGTGGCCTCTTCTCACCCGCCTCTCACCGATGTGATGACTGAGCGTCCATGCGAGCTGCTCCATATGGACCTTGTTGGCCCGGCTCGTGTGCGATCGCGGGTGGGAAGTGGTATGTCCTTGTTGTGGTGGACGACTATTCTCGGTATGTGTGGGTGTTCTTTACGGAGGATAAGGGGGAGACGTTTGGTTTTGTTCGAGATCTAGTCTTGAGGTTGAGGAACGAGAGGCATGGAGATGCCATACGAGCTATCCGCGGTGATAATGGCTCGGAATTCGGGAACTCTCGTTTTGAAACCTTTTGTCATGACTTGGGTCTTGAGCACCGGTTTCGAGTCCGTATACGCCTCCCCGAATGGTGTTGTGGAAAGGAAGAACGGGACCTTGTGCGAGATGGCTCGGACGATGCTTGATGAGCATAGGACTCCGAGGAGGTATTGGGCCGAGGCGGTGAATACCGCATGCTATGTGTCGAACGAGATATACCTCGAGTGCACAAGAAGAAGACATGCTATGAGTTGATGCATGGTCGCACACCCAAGGTGAGTCACTTCCATGTCTTTGGTTGCAAGTGTTTCATTCGAAGAAAGGCGGGAAGTTGGATAAGTTTGAGGCTAGGTCGTCGATGGCATTTTCTTTGGTTATGCATCTCATTCTCGAGCATATCGTGTGCTCAATCTTGAAACTAACCAAATCGTGGAGACTTGCGAGGTAACCTTCGACGAGACAGAGCCACGTAGTCGGCTTGTCTTTGAGTGTGCGGGTGATGATGAGCTTGTCGAGGAGATCTTTCGGGGAGGAGGAGCATGAACATGGTGATGATGAGGATGGTGGTGCGGTGCCCCCGCTGAACATTGTCACACTCGTTTTTTTCCGAAGGAAACCAAGTGCAAACCTATATGCATGCCGGGATCAATTTTCATGCATATAGTGGACATAAGTGAATAACGAAACAATATCACGTAAGAAAAAGGGAGATTATCGGAGATTTACGCTCAATCCCGGAAACGAAGGCACCAAACTTCACAAGCAATCGACCGGGGGTTGCGTACGCCTAGAACCAAAGCAACATCTTCACAAGACTTCGAGTAGCTTCCTCCTTCGAGCAACATTGTTTATAGCAAGGGTGAGCACTTGTCGTACTCGGCAAGTGTGGGGAACGAATGAATGCAAAGGCTTTATAGTGGACTCGGCTCAAAGCATTTAGCATTTTAGTTGGTCAAGTTTTATTAGCACCGATTACTAATAAAGTATAAGTTTATACCAACCCTCAATTAAGCATAAAGATAAGAGATACGCCATAAGCACATGGCAAGCATAACCATAACACATATCACCATTTAAGTCCATCTTCAAGTTCAATTAATCATGTGAGGGTCCAAGGCCGCTCTTGACCGTGAGCACGGCTAATCGATTAGTTTAACACTGCGAGAGGTTGTACACTTTCACCACAAGCGGCGTAAAAGCTCCGAAGAACTTTGGACCCAACCATGCGATGCTGATCAGGCACCATACCACACTACCGAGGTGTGGTTGCATAGGGACGCTACATGGCCTTTACAAAGGTTCTCCAACAAGTAGTGACCCACAAGGTCCGGATCAGTTAGCAAGGTATAAAGTCCCCTAGCAGGTCAATACCCCACCATAAAAAGAATAACTCACCCAACCCCCTGCTAGAGCGAGTCCATACCCCGCAGTACCGCCGATCCCTTGTCCTTATCAGGTAAGATCACCCCAAGCTAAAGTTCCTAATTATTCAGCCAAGACCATTGCCCATTAGTTCTTGTGGTTGTACTGTTTTCCTGGGTGGTTCTCCATGTTCCAATTAAACATATGGTCTTGTATATTAAACATCACATAAATGAACATAGAGCATAAAATGATAACCATGTTGATTAACACCAACCCAGTTGAGCAAACTAAGCAATATCTACCATCAATATTAATTAAGAACGAGGTTCAAGATAACGATCAAAAGAGGCTAGTGATCCTTAATAGGGACCCATCAAAATTAATGCATAGCAATGCAATAGTGATTAATAAAGTTATTAGGACAAAAGTTCAAGGACACACTTGCCTTTAACCAAAGTGGTGATGTTGCTCGGAATCTTCACCTTCACACTCTTCCAAGCTCTCGAACCACGTACATTCTACTCGCATCAATCATCGGGCACAAACATACACAAAGCAGACGGACAAACAAACAAACTAAGAACAATACACCACTCGAAAGAAAAGCTTTAAAAGAACGCACTAAAGGATAGGCTTGATTAGATGGATCACTAAAGAACACAAAGTGCTTGGAAGGGAAAGGCTTGGTTAACTTTGAAGAGATGATGGCGGAAGATTGAGCAAGGACCGGAAAGATCACATTGAGATAGAGCTCGATCCTATTGGTTACGTAAGCGCAAGAAACGCTGAAACAAAACTAAGCTCGAAACTATCGTGAGATCATTATCAAACAACAAAAGACTACGCTTGGCATATTTTAATTGAGAAATCATGTGAAAGAATATTTCAAAGAAATACTCGTGTTACCATTAAACAAGTTACATTTTATTAAAGAAATCACGATAAACCTAATCATGTTTTATTTATAACATTCGAGTAGAAATTATGTCAAATTAACAATTACTTTAAAAGGATAAAGCAAGTATAAGACATCTAGGCGAGTAACTTTATGTCACGTGTTCAACTAAACATATTTAATATTGAAAAGGCATTTATGATGTCATTAGGCACATTAACTTTATTATGAAAAGCGATGTTTACTCTAACACCTTTTATTTAGAAAAACTAGTTATGAATATGGATTAACCAATTACATCATGATTAAAGAAAACCGGATTAGAACCTAATCACTTTTTATTTATTAAAGCATTGGAATAGGAATTAGTCAAGATTAACATGCATCTTTAGTATTAAAACAAGTAACAGGTGATACACATGCTAACGTACAAGTTAAGGTGAAACGAACGAGAACGGTAGCAACGAACTATAGCGCACACACAAACCTTAGACTAGGGTTTAGGAGAACTAGCCTACAAAGAGAACTAGGATGAGAGAAAGAACAACTAGATGACAGGGACACAGATTCTTAGAAAGATAGCCGCACAAGGTTGGATCAAAGAACTGAAAGAGTATAGTTGTCTTACATGAAAGACAATTATGATAGGATGACATGTACTAGGATTGGAAAGATCTTGAGCTTAAAAGAGGGCTAGCTCTACAACAGAGACACACTGAGACAGAGCTTGAGCTAATACTAGAAAGATTCAGAGCTTCAGATAAACTTAATCAAAAGGGATACTGGGTAAAGAACGTCTAACGATTGATTTGCGCATATGAGAGAGCAAGACTATAAGCTTAGGTTTATTTTAATTAACAAAATATATGTGAGGATATTTCATAAATAAAATACCCCATGTTGAAATTAAATTAAATTAAGCTTTATTTTCGTAACCGGTGTAAAGAACTAATCAAGTTTTATTTATAAAGATTCATATATGAATTAATCAATTAAATATTTAATTTAGAAAAAACTAGACTATAGGAACAATCTAAACGAAACTTTGTAATTCGAGCTCATCATATTATATCAAAAACAATATTAAATTGGTATTAATCAAGATTAACATTTATTTATAAAGCGGAGTAAAAGCCTAATCAACTTTTAATTATAAAAGTTAATTAATCATTAAGCAAATTAATATTTGACTTATGGAAAACCGAGTAAAAGATCTAATTAGATTTTATTTGCAAAAGCATGTAAAGGAATCATTAATCAAATTAAATTTGATTATGAAAAACGATATATATAGATCTATATAGCTTTTATTTGGAAAAAAACATGTATATCTAGTCACTAATCAAAATTAATATTAATTTTATTTTCAGAAACAAAACATGATGAAAACTCACCACTAACGCGTGCTTTACATCATTATGGATGTAACGCAACTTGAACGGATGAAATCGGAGTTAAAACGGAAAAGATATGGAGAAAACAAGATTGGAAGGACCTTTACGCGATTAACCATAGATTTCAAGGGTTAGCTAAGAAGATCTGCAAGACACATGCAAAAGTGCTCGCAAAAAGACTAATCTGAAGGGTTAGATCTGAAAAGGTGCTTGGGATGGATCTGGATGCAGAGATCTAAAAATTCCAGGGGGTTCTTTGGGAGAGCTGCAAGACACATAAGATAGGATAACCATTACACGAACAGACAGGGGTCTATGTGTAAAACGACAGAGCTCCTTCTTCTACCTTGCGTTCAGCAGGCAGGGCAGGGGAGGCCGCGACCCAGGGGGGGCGGCGCCGGCGACCTGATGACCCAGGGGCTCGATTGAGTTGGGGGAAGGAAAGAGGAGGTCTAGGGGAGTACAAGGGAATGCTCACCGGTGCGAAAGGCGATGGGAGGCGGCTGTAATCCGACGACGGCGGGAGGTTGCGGTTGTCCGGCTCGGCCTCCCATGTAACGGCGGCGCACAGGTGGTTTCCCGGCGCCAGGGAGGGCGGTGAACGTCCGGAGGAGCGTCGCAAGCTTCACGGCGTCCTCGGTTGGCTCCGGTGGGCTCCATGGCCGGCGGATTGAGGACGGCGGCGGCGGTTCGGTCGGTGCCGGCGAACGGGCCAAGACGAATTGAGGTGCGGGGCGTGCAAGGCTCGGTCTCTCGGCCTTTATAGGGCGGTGGAGGCGTCGCTGGCGTGGCGTGCTCGGCACGGACGCCGAGGAAAAAGGTCGGCGGCGGCGCAAGCCGTGTCCGCCATGGACACCGGCCACGGCCGGGGCATGGGCCTGGATGGGCTTCCGCGCGGGCCGGGCGCAGGGCTTGGAGCGGATGTGGGTCAGGGACGGGTCGGGGTGAGGGGGAAATCCGGGGAGCACCAACAGACTTCCAGCATTGGGCCTCAAAGAAGACTGGCCCGCTGGCAGCGGTGATGCAGGGGATGCTAGAGGAGTTAAGGGACCTCTTCAAGACTTCGGTTGCTGGGCCGCAAACGGCTTTGGGCCGAAAAGGGAAAGGGGAGAGAAAATTCCTTTTTATTTTCAGAAAACATTTTCGTGACAAACAAAATAATTTAGAAATAGCTAGATAATTTCTTGAAGCCACGAAAAATATTCTGAAAATCCCAAAAATTTCAGGAAAATTCCCAAAGCTAGATTAAGACATGAACAATCCAAATAAAGAATTGGAGCTCATGAAAAAGATTTAGAGCCTTCTAATAAATAGAAATAGCTCAAGGAAAATGAGAATAAATTCCAGGAAAATCCAGAAAATTCTCAGAAGGATTTGGACAGCTCCTAAACGCATTTGTGAAACCTTAAGCACTCAGGAAGCACCAGGATGCATCGGCATGAATGCAACACTCACAACTTTTTATTTGATTCAGAAAATCAAACAATGGATTTTTCCTATCCTATATTCCCTGTAAAGAAAATAAATGTAGGAAAAATTTTAAAATTATGAGAAAATTGTTATTTAATTATTCTCTCTATTCACATCCTGGAATTGGAAATTTCAGGGTGTGACAACTCTACCCCCCTTAAAAGGAATCTCGTCCCGAGATTCGAAAAAGGTTAGCAAGAAACAAAGACTCATGGGGGTGTTATCCAAAGCTTATCAACTTTCTTTATGTCGACCTTCCTTGCACAAGCACACCAAACATGCTCTTCTATTCTCCACAGCTCATGGGAATATATAGTCTGGTCCCACTTATAACTTATCCATTCTTCTATCACTGTGATTTCTCCATTCTTCGCGTTGCTCCATCATAGTCCTTGCTAGATCAACTTGTGCATCAGGATTCTTCTGGATAGGAGTGACATATATAGGTCGAACAATCTTAGGCTGGGGTTTGTCAGAACCAGGTTTAGTACCATTATCTGCCCCTAGATGTGATAACTTCTTTTCTCGTCTCGTTCTACGATTTTGTTTATTAGATCGCTTGCGTCTACCGGGTTTGTATTCCTTGCAAGTGATAATCCAATTATCAAGGTTTAGGGTTTGAGTATGTCCTTCAGCTTGAGAACCTTCTTCTTGAGTTGAGTTTTAGATGGACAACATCTTCTGCTTATTGATATCTATAGGGTTATGTTGGCGAGCTTCTGCTGTCAATAGACCAGCTTCCTTCTGGGGACATGAGAGAGCATTGTGCTCACCACCCGGACACCTATCTGGAGCCTTGTTAACCTCATATTGTTAGTTTCAGTGCTTCATTCTTCTTTTTCTTTCATTGATTATTCCATGCTTCAGCAACTTGCCTCTTCACTGGCCCAATGAGATTTCTGTCTTTGGCCATCTCGTTACCAAAGTAGGTTGTGCTAGGCTGCATCCTTCCTTGTTAGGCTTGAGTCTGCAGAGCTGATAGCTTCTCTTTATCAAATGGTGAAGTAGTCATGTTTTGATGGTTATCATCGGTGAAAGTATTGTGGTCTTTAGGAAGTGAAGCTTGCTTTGTAATGGACTGATGAATCTTAACCATGGTTTGGACCATTGCTTGTAGAACCTGGGTTTGTGCAGCGGTATATTCCAACATCTTGCGCTCCAATGATGAGGTTGCAAGAGGAGTGTTGATGTTCCCTTTGTTATCTTTATCTTCATGATTTGTGTTTGAGCTCTTCATCTGATTGGGTATTTGTGATAGGATCAGAAGAGATAGGCTGGAGAGTAGGGAGAAAGAATGGGAAGAGCAAGGAGGTGGGAGATACAAAAGAAGAACCCAACTAAGCAACTGATGTCATTGCAGATGTAAGATCCACAATACACCAACACTCACTTCAAAGAACCAATACAAGCAATGTCACAAAACCAAGCATCATCATGCAAGCACTCAATTCCACCAATCAAGGCATAGCTAAGGGAACGATACTACACGTTGTTAATAAAGTCAGAGGGTATCCTCCTAATAGATCAGATGTAGCTCCCAGCAAGGATATCCATAAATAATGGATTTTTTTTTCCAGATCAAGGAGTACGAAATTATGAGTTCATCCCAACTGGAATCACCTCAATTGGAGATTTAGAACTCGAGATATGAATGGGACAAGATGGCTATGTCAGCAGTGTTGACAGATTCGGGAACCTCCAAAGTTTCGGGCATAACTCTCTGTATATGAAACCAAAATTGATGAATTTTGGACAGAGTGAATCTTATGAAATTCCTGAACTACTCCAATTGGATTTATCTCAATCGGAGGTCCATAGCCCGAGATATGAAATAATGAAGGTAACTGAGTAAGCAGAGTTTACAGATTCTGATAGCTCCAATGTTTCGAGCATAGATCCTGGAATATGTACTGGATAGGTTTGAATTTTTGATAGAAATTCACTTATGAAATTTGTGAGCTAACCCAACTGGTTTCATGTCAATTGGAGTTCTGTAGCTCGAGAAAGAATTAAAACAGCGCTGATGTGTCGGGGAGGTGCGCGAGCAGATAGAATGCTAAGGGTAACGGTTCTACCCATGAATCAAGGGGGTGTTTATTGCTTGAGGGAATGAATAGGCGAGGTCGAAGAGATGTTCAAGGAGAGTGAAGATAAATATACAAGAACTCATGGTATGGACAAAAGAAGATGGTTAAGAGGTGAGATCCTTCACTAGAGAGGTCAAGGATAAGGTAAGGAGGGATTGTAGAACAAAAGAGGCATTAAGAAACGACCATTACTATCTAGGCTCACGTCCTACAGTCGATACAGCTCTGATACCACTCTGTCACACCAGATGTTCCGAAGGAAACCAGGTGCATACCTATATGCATGCCAGGATCAATTTCCATGCATATAGTTGACATAAGTGAATAACAGAAACAATATCACGTAAGAAAAAAGGGAGATTGTCAGAGATTTACGCTTAATTCTGGAAACGAAGGCACCAAACTTCACAAGCAGTCGACTGGGGGTTACGTACGCCTAGAACCAGCAACATCTTCACAAGACTTCAGAGTAGCTTCCTCCTTCTGAGCAACATTGTTTATAGCAAGGGTGAGCACTTGTCGTACTCAGCAAGTGTGGGGAACGAATGAATGCAAAGGCTTTATAGTGGACTGGCTCAAAGCATTTAGCATTTTAGTTGGTCAAGTTTTATTAGCACCTGATTACTAATAAAGTATAAGTTTATACCAACCCACAATTAAGCATAAAGATAAGAGATACGCCATAAGCACATGGCAAGCATAACCATAACACATATCACCATTTAAGTCCATCTTCAAGTTCAATTAATCATGTGAGGGTCCAGGCCGCTCTTGACCGTGAGCACGGCTAATCGATTAGTTTAACACTCTGCAGAGGTTGTACACTTTCACCACAAGCAGCGTAAAAGCTCCGAAGAACTTTGGACCCAACCATGCGATGCTGATCAGGCACCATACCACACTACCGAGGTGTGATTGCATAGGGACGCTACATGGCCTTTACAAAGGTTCTCCAACAAGTAGTGACCCACAAGGTCCGGATCAGTTAGCAAGGTATAAAGTCCCCTAGCAGGTCGATACCCCACCATAAAAAGAATAACTCACCCAACCCCCTGCTAGAGCGAGTCCATACCCCGCAGTACCGCCGATCCCTTGTCCTTATCAGGTAAGATCACCCCAAGCTAAAGTTCCTAATTATTCAGCCAAGACTATTGCCCATTAGTTCTTGTGGTTGTACTGTTTTCCTTGGTGGTTCTCCATGTTCCAATTAATCATATGGTCTTGTATATTAAACATCACATAAAGGAACATAGAGCATAAAATGATAACCATGTCGATTATTACCAACCCGATTGAGCACACTAAGCAATATCTACCATCAATATTAATTAAGAACGAGGTTCAAGATAACAATCAAAAGAGGCTAGTGATCCTTAATAGGGACCCATCAAAATTAATGCATAGCAATGCAATAGTGATTAATAAAGTTATTAGGACAAAAGTTCAAGGACACACTTGCCTTTAACCAAAGTGGTGATGTTGCTCGAATCTTCACCTTCACACTCTTCCAAGCTCTCGAACCACGTTCATTCTACTCGCATCAATCATCGGGCACAAACATACACAAAGCAGACAGACAAACAAACAAACTAAGAACAATACACCACTCGAAAGAAAAGCTTTAAAAGAACGCACTAAAGGATAGGCTTGATTAGATGGATCACTAAAGAACACAAAGTGCTTGGAAGGGAAAGGCTTGGTTAACTTTGAAGAGATGATTGCGGAAGATTGAGCAAGGACCGGAAAGATCACATTGAGATAGAGCTCGATCCTATTGGTTACGTAAGCGCAAGAAACGCTGAAACAAAACTAAGCTCGAAACTATCGTGAGATCATTATCAAACAACAAAAGACTACGCTTGGCATATTTTAATTGAGAAATCATGTGAAAGAATATTTCAAAGAAATACTCGTGTTACCATTAAACAAGTTACATTTTATTAAAGAAATCACGATAAACCTAATCATGTTTTATTTATAACATTCGAGTAGAAATTATGTCAAATTAACAATTACTTTAAAAGGATAAAGCAAGTATAAGACATCTAGGCGAGTAACTTTATGTCACGTGTTCAACTAAACATATTTAATATTGAAAAGGCATTTATGATGTCATTAGGCACATTAACTTTATTATGAAAAGCGATGTTTACTCTAACACCTTTTATTTAGAAAAACTAGTTATGAATATGGATTAACCAATTACATCATGATTAAAGAAAACCGGATTAGAACCTAATCACTTTTTATTTATTAAAGCATTGGAATAGGAATTAGTCAAGATTAACATGCATCTTTAGTATTAAAACAAGTAACAGGTGATACACATGCTAACGTACAAGTTAAGGTGAAACGAACGAGAACGGTAGCAACGAACTATAGCGCACACACAAACCTTAGACTAGGGTTTAGGAGAACTAGCCTACAAAGAGAACTAGGATGAGAGAAAGAACAACTAGATGACAGGGACACAGATTCTTAGAAAGATAGCCGCACAAGGTTGGATCAAAGAACTGAAAGAGTATAGTTGTCTTACATGAAAGACAATTATGATAGGATGACATGTACTAGGATTGGAAAGATCTTGAGCTTAAAAGAGGGCTAGCTCTACAACGAGACACACCGAGACGCAGCTTGAGCTAATACTAGAAAGATTCGAGCTTCGGATAAACTTAATCAAAAGGGATACTCGGGTAAAGAACGTCTAACGATTGATTTGCGCATATGAGAGAGCAAGACTATAAGCTTAGGTTTATTTTAATTAACAAAATATATGTGAGGATATTTCATAAATAAAATACCCCATGTTGAAATTAAATTAAATTAAGCTTTATTTTCGTAACCGGTGTAAAGAACTAATCAAGTTTTATTTATAAAGATTCATATATGAATTAATCAATTAAATATTTAATTTAGAAAAAACTAGACTATAGGAACAATCTAAACGAAACTTTGTAATTCGAGCTCATCATATTATATCAAAAACAATATTAAATTGGTATTAATCAAGATTAACATTTATTTATAAAGCCGGAGTAAAAGCCTAATCAACTTTTAATTATAAAAGTTAATTAATCATTAAGCAAATTAATATTTGACTTATGGAAAACCGAGTAAAAGATCTAATTAGATTTTATTTGCAAAAGCATGTAAAGGAATCATTAATCAAATTAAATTTGATTATGAAAAACGATATATATAGATCTATATAGCTTTTATTTGGAAAAAAACATGTATATCTAGTCACTAATCAAAATTAATATTAATTTTATTTTCAGAAACAAAACATGATGAAAACTCACCACTAACGCGTGCTTTACATCATTATGGATGTAACGCAACTTGAACGGATGAAATCGGAGTTAAAACGGAAAAGATATGGAGAAAACAAGATTGGAAGGACCTTTACGCGATTAACCATAGATTTCAAGGGTTAGCTAAGAAGATCTGCAAGACACATGCAAAAGTGCTCGCAAAAAGACTAATCTGAAGGGTTAGATCTGAAAAGGTGCTTGGGATGGATCTGGATGCAGAGATCTAAAAATTCCAGGGGGTTCTTTGGGAGAGCTGCAAGACACATAAGATAGGATAACCATTACACGAACAGACAGGGGTCTATGTGTAAAACGACAGAGCTCCTTCTTCTACCTTGCGTTCAGCAGGCAGGGCAGGGGAGGCCGCGGCCCAGGGGGGCGGCGCCGGCGACCTGATGACCCAGGGGCTCGATTGAGTTGGGGGAAGGAAAGAGGAGGTCTAGGGGAGTACAAGGGAATGCTCACCGGTGCGAAAGGCGATGGGAGGCGGCTGTAATCCGACGACGGCGGGAGGTTGCGGTCGTCCGGCTCGGCCTCCCATGTAACGGCGGCGCACAGGTGGTTTCCCGGCGCCAGGGAGGGCGGTGAACATCGCAAGCTTCACGGCGTCCTCGGTTGGCTCCGGTGGGCTCCATGGCCGGCGGATTGAGGACGGCGGCGGCGGTTCGGTCGGTGCCGGCGAGCGGGCCAAGACGAATCGAGGTGCGGGGCGTGCAAGGCTCGGTCGCTCGGCCTTTATAGGGCGGTGGAGGCGTCGCTGGCGTGGCGTACACGACACGGACGCCGAGGAAAAAGGTCGGCGGCGGCGCAAGCCGTGTCCGCCATGGACACCGGCCACGGCCGGGGCATGGGCCTGGATGGGCTTCCGCGCGGGCCGGGCGCAAGGCTTGGAGCGGATGTGGGTCAGGGACGGGTCGGGGTGAGGGGAAATCCGGGGAGCACCAACAGACTTCCAGCATTGGGCCTCAAAGAAGACTGGCCCGCTGGCAGCGGTGATGCAGGGGATGCTAGAGGAGTTAAGGGACCTCTTCAAGACTTCGGTTGCTGGGCCGCAAACGGCTTTGGGCCGAAAAGGGAAAGGGGAGAGAAAATTCCTTTTTATTTTCAGAAAACATTTTCGTGACAAACAAAATAATTTAGAAATAGCTAGATAATTTCTTAAAGCCACGAAAAATATTCTGAAAATCCCAAAAATTTCAGGAAAATTCCCAAAGCTAGATTAAGACATGAACAATCCAAATAAAGCATTGGAGCTCATGAAAAAGATTTAGAGCCTTCTAATAAATAGAAATAGCTCAAGGAAAATGAGAATAAATTCCAGGAAAATCCAGAAAATTCTCAGAAGGATTTGGACAGCTCCTAAACGCATTTGTGAAACCTTAAGCACTCGGGAAGCACCAGGATGCATCGGCATGAATGCAACACTCACAACTTTTTATTTGATTCGAGAAAATCAAACAATGGTTTTTTTTTTTTCCTATCCTATATTCCCCGTAAAGAAAATAAATGTAGGAAAAATTTTAAAATTATGAGAAAAATTGTTATTTAATTATTCTCTCTATTCACATCCCGAAATTGGAAATTTCGGGGTGTGACAAACATGTACCCACTACTTCGACGACGATGATGGATGGACCCTCTCGCTACACCTACGACGACAAATCAAGAACGAGGAGAAGCGATGCCGAAGGGGAGGTAGCTTCGAGGCGAGAACCTCCCGGCGAGTTCAAGTGGATCACCCGGCTTCGGGGATCATCGGCGACATGAATGAACACACTACACGGTCGAGGGTTCGAAACAATTCCCATTTTGCTCATGCCTTGCGTTTGTTGCCTCTTTCGAGCCCAAAGACATTGGACACGCACTATCTGATCACAATTGGGTTAACTCGATGCATGAGGAGTTGGAGAACTTTGAGAGGAATCAGGTGTGGGAGTTGGTTGACCCTCCCCCAGGGTGTAAGCCGATTGGTACAAAGTGGGTGTGGAAAAACAAAGAGGGAGAGAAGGGTGAGGTTGTGAGGAACAAGTCGAGACTTGTTGCCCAGGGGTTCAGTCAGAAGGAGGGGATTGACTACGAGGAGACCTTTGCTCCCGTAGCCCGTTTGGAGGCGATTAGGATCCTTCTAGCCTTTTCTGTGGCTAAAGGGTTCAAGTTGCACCAAATGGATGTGAAGAGTGCTTTTCGAATGGAGTGTTGGAGGAAGAAGTGTATGTGAGGCGACCTCCGGGGTTTGAGAGTGAGAAGTACCCCCACCGGGTGTACAAGTTGAGGAAGGCGCCGTATGGGTTGAAGCGGGCGCCTAGAGCTTGGTATGGCAGGTTGAGGGGGTTCTTGTTTGAGAGAGGTTTTGAGATGGGGAAGGTCGATCGACCTTGTTTTTGCCGAGACGAGGCGAGAGATATCCCGATTGTGCGGGTGTACGTGGATGATATTGTCTTTGGTGGCTCGTCTAACTCTCTTGTTGCGAGGTTTGCGGATGATATGAGCGGGGAGTTTGAGATGAGCATGATGGGCGAGTTGCAGTTCTTCCTCGGGCTACAAATCAAGCAATCAAAGGAAGGAACATTTGTGCACCAGGCTAAGTACACCAAGGACATTGTGAGGAAGTTCAAGATGGAGGACTCCAAGGCTATGACGACGCCGATGAGTACGACTACAGCTCTTGATGCGGACGAGGAAGGTGAGCACGTGGACCAGAAGGAGTACCGGAGCATGATCGGATCACTCCTCTACTTGACGGCGACGAGGCCGGACATACAGTTCTCAGTGTGTCTGTGCGCTCGTTTTCAAGCGTCTCCGAGGACTTCGCATCGGCAAGCGGTGAAGAGAATTTTCAGGTACTTGCGTCACACTCCCGACTTCGGCCTTTGGTACTCCGCGTCCTCTTCTTTGGCGCTTCATGGCTTTTCGTACGCGGATTTTGCCGGTGTCGGTTGGATAGGAAGTCCACTTCGGGACTTGCCGCTTTTTGGGTTCTTCTTTGGTGTCTTGGTCTTCCCGCAAGCAGTCGAGTGTAGCTCAATCCACGACCGAGGCCGAGTATGTTGCCGCTGCTAGTTGTTGCTCTCAGCTCCTTTGGATCACCTACACCATGAGTGACTTTGGTGAGGAGTATACCCTTGTCCCACTTCAATGTGATAGCACCAGTGCCATAAGCGTTGCAAAGAACCCAGTGCTCCATTCCAAAACAAAACACATAGAAGTGAGGTATCATTTCCTGAGAGACAATGTTGAGAAAGGAAAGATAGCGTTGATCCATGTACCCACACATGACCAACTAGCCGATATTTTCACCAAACCCCTAGATCAAGCAACTTTCACTCGTTTGCGGGGGGAACTTGGTGTGTGTTTGATTTCCGAGTTGGGTGTGTGGGAGCTTTCTTTTGCCGGTGGTGTCGAGCCCGTTTTGCCTCCCCTCGAGGAGCCGGTTTGTAGCATATGTATAGCTTTTCTTTGTGCATTTCTTGCATTTGGCATGGCATATGTAACATGATGTATAGGCATCCTTCTATCTTAGATTGCATGCATTTTGTATCATATGCATTGGTTAGGAAAAGCTTCTCTCATATACATTGTTCACCATGGAATGAGATATATGTCTTTGTGAGCTTGTTTGGTATGCTACGGTTAGTTTTGGCTTAGCTCCTGATGATCTTGATGAATAATCCATGGTTGATAGCTATGCTTTTGAAAAATGTCACATGTATGCCATCTCATGTGTAAATGCCTTTACATGCTCTTGACATATTTTTGTGGCTTTGCTATGCTTAATTTGTGGTTGGATAGCTAGTTTATCGATCATGTGGAGCCAAAGGCTCATATGCCATCATGAATGTTTAGCCCTCTTGACTTATCTTGTGGAGGAGCATAAGTTCCTTTTTGTCGCAAAGACATTTCATGTACCATTTACAAATCTGAAAATGAAATGAAAAATGCTTGGAAAAGATGCTCCCATGTCATATGTGCTGAATTTAATTTGCTTTGGGTGCTAAACCGTTGCATGATGCCTACCAATGAGAAGTCTCATAAATAGAAGTAGGCACATGGCTCGGTGGCTTTGACATGACATGAGGTGCTTGTGGGTGTTTGTGATGGTCTTATGGTTAGAATAGCTGTCCTAGCATGAAGTTTGTGTGGCTTTGCCATTTTGATATGCTTTGATCATGTTTAGGACTTTGCTCATGAGAGGCAAGTTTTTTCGCAAAATTGCCAAAATCCATCTTAGCTTCGTCCAATGGTTGTGAAACTTGGTGATCATGTAGTTGAGATCGATACGAAGCCGTAGAGTATCTAACTTGCTCATTTGGACACGTGTAGCATTCTTTGTTGAATTTTGTCTATTTGAGAAGCTCTAGGTTGAAAGTTTTGCATTTTTGGCTTGATTCATGCATTGCCAACAAGGGGGAGAAGTTTGAGCTTGAAATGGCTTGCTGGACGTGTTTAGAAGGTTTTCAGTGGTTTCGAGCCATTTCGGGCTCGTTGTGCACCGGTCCGACCGGTCGTGGTCACCGGTCCGACCGGTGTGAGTGCCGGTTCGTACACATGTTGCACACCGGCCGACCGGTGGTGTTGACCGGTCCGACCGGTCGTGGCTGGTTTGTTGAAGCCGCCCGTTTTCAAGTGGTGTCTTGCATGCATTCGTCCGGGGGAGTTGCATTGGTTCGGGGGGAGCTTGCATGTGTGCGGGGGGGAGCTCTTTGTGAGTTTTCGAGCTTTGTTTCGGTGGTTTGTGCTCTTTGCTTGAGTTTTGCTTTGTCTCGGATGTGTCGAGCCGTTGCCCTTGCCTAAGGGGTCCGAGACTTGTCTTCTTCAAGTGATCTTGCTCTTTGCCTTTGTTTGGCTTTCGATCGCTTGTTGGAGTTTCTTTTTGTTCGTTTCTTTTCTTTTTCTTTTCTCTCTTGTTACCTTCGTGTGGGTGTTGTCAATGCACTCATCAAGGGGGGAGATTGAGGACCATGTGTGGTTCGAGGACCGGTGGATGGTCGCTTCCTTGTGTGATGAGTGATTGACAACGTTGTGTGGACCGATTCTTGGCTAAGTATTGCAGGGTGCGGGTTGCGGCTTGACTCGTGTTGGTGCGGGTGAAGAACAAGCGCGAAAGGTCGTCGCCGGTGAGGCCTCCGGGTGTGGAGAAGACAAGTAGGCTTCGTTTGAGGGACCCGGTGGCCGGCGGGGGTCAAGTGCGGGCCGCATGGTGGCATGAACAAGAAGATGAAGTCGTGGACGGTTTCTTGGTTGAGCCTCAAAACCAAGGTCGAGCCGGGACTACGTGGGAGCCAAGTCATGAGTGGAGATTGGCGGAGGCTACACCGAGTTCGCGGGGTTTCCGGTGGTTCACCGAAAACCACCGGGTTCCTTGGTTGATCCACAAAGCCAAGACCGGAGAACCGAAGACGGAGGTGCGGCGGCACCGGCCGGTCGACCGGTGGGTCCGACCGGTCGGCCGGTGGGGACCGGTCGGCCAGGTGAGGAGCACCGGTCCGGCCGGTGTGCGACGACGCGGTCCGAATCTTCGAAGCGGAGGACACGCGTCGGGATCGCATAGCTTGCGTCGAGGCTACGCAGGGTGCGGTTGCCGGGCATCCGTCCGATGGTGAAGACATCAAGAATTCCAAATCCGCCCTTGAGGGGCTTGTATCCCTAGTTAGTAGAGAGGGGCATTTTAGACATTCGGTTGCCGCCTATATAACCCAAGAGGTGAGAGGTTGGCAGCCAACTCTTGGAACTCTAGCTCATTAGTTTTCCTATTTTCCACCTATTTTCTCTAGGTTTTTCTTAGGACTAGCAAGAGAGCTTCACGGAGAGATCTTGTAGAGAGGGATGGATGATCGGGCGGCTTGCTAGACCTTGTACGAACCTTTGTCTCATGTATAGATGATTCGGCGTGGTTCCTCAAGGTTTGGATGTGTTTTCCCCGGTTGTTCTTGGTGGTGATTTTCGGAGCCCTTTCTCGGTGATTTCTTTGGGTCGGTTTCGAGGCTTTTCTCTTGGGGATTTGATGGGGGAAATTTGTGGGAACCCTTCGTGGTTCTTTGGGCTGTGATTCCCCTCCCAAATCCGTGAGTAAAAGTGCTCGATTTTGGGGGTTTCTTGAGTTCTTGGGTTGAAGGTGCTTTCGGCGGGATTTCTTCGATTCCTCCTTCTTGGACGAGATTTGGTGGGATTAAACTTGGCTATGGACTCCTCATGAGGTGTTCCTGATATCCCCAAAGTCTTGTTCAAGTCCGTGGAGCGATTCGGGAGATCGAGTTTTGGATTTGGGGGAGTTGACCGCGGTGCTTCGTTCATCCCGAGCTGCCCAGGCCACACCGGTCTGACCGGTGCTCCTGACCGGTCTGACCGGTGCAAGCCCTTGTGGGATTTTGCTCGGGTGAACGTCTTGGTGAGTTCGTTGTTGTCCCGTGGTGCTGCTGTTTCGAGTTTGGGTCCGTTTGGTGGTCGGTTGGCCTGTTTGGTGCCTTGGGGGCTTTCTGGCTGTCATCGGTCTGACCGGTGCGTCTCACCGGTCTGACCGGTGTAGAGCCACTTAGTGGAAGTTGCTCGGGTTCACCAGCAGGGACCGGTCTGACCGGTGGTGCTCACCGGTCCGACCGGTGTGGGTCCGTAGACTCGGGGTTTGTTGTTCCGCCGCGTTCTCGAGTCGGAAGGCCGTGTGTGTGTTGGTTCCTAGGTCCGGTGGCACTCCGGTGGCTACGTGGGCTTGGCCAACTTGGGTAGTGAGTCGGAGACGTGTGTTGGTAGCCGTGTTCGTCTTGTTGGAGTTCTCATCTCCATCGAGAAGAATTTTTATCGGCTCCCATTCACTCCCCCCCCTCTCTGGTTCGCCGTATCGGTCCTTCACATCCGCTCCGGCGGCTCGCGCGTCTTGCTCGTCCGAGCGGTTGGCGGCCACCCCGCCGCGACTACCTCCACCGGAGCCTTCGGGAAGTACGACTTCATGAAGGCCGGCCACCGCCGGGATCGACCCGGCCATGTGCTTGACGTAGGCGGCCGGCCGGCTTGGCGCCTCACGAAGTCGATCCGCCAAAGATAGCGATCTTGGGGCCGCCCGGGTGCGGCACCGGGAGCCTCGCGATCGGGAGAGCGCCTCTTCAAGATCCTTCGCCCTAGGCCGGAGCGCCTCGCAATCCTCGTTCAACTTCGCAAAGATTTGTAGCGATTGACGAGGTCTCTATCAGATGCAATCCGCAGCTCCATGTGCTTCTCGCACTCGAAGGCCAGCTCCTTGTAGTCGAGTTCAAGTACACGGCGGGCTTCTCGCTCCCGTAGAAGAGGTTCTTCATGCTAACCTCCGAGGCCTTCGGTGCTCCACCGGCCCTCGAGCTCGCAAACACAAAGAACGGGTCGAGCCTCGGCGACTTCCAACAAGTACCCGACAAGTCAAGAGGCATACCTTTGTTCTTGTTGCGGAGGCCCTTGTTCTTCCGCACCGAGTCATCGCCCTTTCGCCTGCGGCTCCATCACATCGTTGTGATACTTGGCGAAGGCGGCGTCGAGCTTCGAGCGCATCGCGGCCGCGTGCTTCCGCGACTTCACGAGTCGCTCCTCCGGGCTTCGGCTCGGAGCACGGTGTCGCCGTAGCCTTGCAGCATGTTCGACTTCTCGCGGGATCGCTCCGCGACGTCCTGCACAAGACAAGATCAAGTCAAGCAGAGTACTCTACGCGAAGGATGGACTACTCGAAAAGCTACGATTACGTACCTTCATCCACTGCTCGGCTCGTCGCATCGCCTCCAGGTGCTGCGCCAACATTGCCGGCTCGACGAGATCGTCGGCCGGCCAGCTCAATCCCGCCACGGCTACTCGAAGTAGCCTCCGTCATTGGCGCCGAGCGGATCGGCTCCGCGTCTTGGATCTCGGGGGATCGGATTGCCACCTCCAGGGCAACCCCTGGCGACGTGGTAGCCGCCTCCCCCTCGGCGGACTTCTCGACGGTTTCCCTCTCGGGCTCGGGGGCTCCTGCTGCGGCCTCCGGGGCCTCTGGTGTCAGCTCTTGCATGGGTACCCCTGCAGGGATGTCACCTCCTTCAGCGCCTGTCAACAAGGAACACGCGCATCAGTGCCTACAACTACTCGTCCTGGAGTTCTACAGCTTCAAGAAGGGTACTTACCTTCAACTACGACCGCCTGCGGGGCGCCGGCGCTTCGGCGGCAGGGGGCTCGGTCGCGACTTAGGCTTCGTAGCGGGCTCCTCGACGGGACGGCGCGGCTTCTTCGCCTCCACCGTCGCGGGCTCCTCCCCGTCCCGGCTCAAGTCCGTGGATTTTTCGCGAAGTATCCACGAAGGTCGTCGAACAAAATCGACTACTACAACGAGTACTACTCATGAAGGCGTGGTACTTACAAGTTCGACCGGACGATAGTCACGGCCGGAGCACCGAGGATGCTGGCGATATCAACCGGTCCACCCTCGGCGGGCGTCTCTTCCTCCGCCTCTTCGACTACCGCCTCCTCCACGGTGGCGGCGGCGGCGCGGGGTCTCCTCGCGTCCCTGCGGTTTCCACCTCTTCAACGGCGGCGGCCGCGGTACCTCGCTCCCCTCGGAGGGGGGGGGCCGGCGCTCCACCGCGCCGAAGTTCTTCGACAGTGGGGGCTGGACTTCGGCTTCCAGCTGGTTCCCCCACTGTGGGCCACATGCCCTCATCGCCTTCCTCCACGGGCTCCGCTGGCGGCCTCTCCTGAAGACAAAGGAAGAGTACTCGTCAACAATGTACTCGAACAGCGGGAACTCGACCACTCCGCTCAAGATAACTTACTTCCGGAGGCGTGGTCTCTGAGACCTTCATCTTCTTTGCCACCCGCTTCTTGGCGGGGTTGCGCGACTTCCTTGGCGGCGCGGCAAGGCTAGCCTCCAGGCTGGCCGGTGGGTCTTGTACAAGTGGCACATGAGGCAAGCCCGGACGGCTAAACCTCGACCGCAACTGGAAGCGGTCCTGTAGCGTCTCCTCGTCTTCTTCGTCATCGGAGGTATCCTCCACGATGACGGGATCGTCGTCGTCTCCGACTACTCGGCGCTCCTTCACCTTCTCCACCGTTGGGATCTCGATTCCGCTCGGTGGTGGCCGCGGCTCGGAGACAAACCGCTTCACATCATCCCGCGCAAAAGACACAAGGCGTCGCAACTCGCTACAAGTGCCTACTACTCGACGAGGGGGGTACGGCTACTCACCTCGTTGGGCGGGCGCGCGGCGGAGTACTCCTCGACGGGGCACGCCGTGTACTCCGCATGTCCTTGAAGATTCTCGACAACCTCTCGATGATATCGTTGTCGTCCAACTCGCCCCCTGGCATCCGCGACGTGTCGTCGTCGCCGGTGTACTCGAAGCCCATCGTATCCCGCGCCATCGGCCGGCTGGATCCGGCGCTTCATGAAACTGAAGGCCACGTGTTCGGCCCTTAGTCCCGCATCCCGCAGTCTTGATGCGCGCTAGCAACTCCGGAGCCGGATCCCCTCCCGCATGGTGGGCTCCGTGTTCCACCACTCTTGATGCCCGGGCCGCCGTCCGCTCGGCTTCGGCAGCTCGGGATGGTGGTTCGTGATGTAGAACCACCTCGTCTTCCGGTCGGTGTTGGAGTCCACGAGCTTGTACGCCGTGCACGCTCCGCGGCATCCTCCCTCGACCGGATCCCGGCCCCTCCGACTACTGCGGGGTTGGAGGCGCCGGGCCGCGGCTTCACGCGGAAGAACTTCCGAAGAGAACCCGGTGCGGCTTGATTCCCGGTGAAGGCTTCGCGAGAAGTGGACGAAGACGAAGTATGGAAGATACCATTGGGGTTCGGGTTGAGGTACTCGATGCCATAGTACCCGAGCGGACCCCTTGAAGAAGTCGCTCGCTGGGAGCGCAAGGCCGCGCTCCACGAAGCGCGAGAACATCGGGATCTCGTCTTCGGCTTTCTCCATTGGATAGGGATCTCCTGCGGCGGATCTCCACATGTCGATCTCCTTCTCCCTGATGAACCCGCTGTTGAACAGGGTCAGCAGGTCCTCCGTCTTGACCTTCGATTTTTTCCACTCGCGGCTTGGGTCAGCGCGCGGTGGAGATGTGGGCGCCGCTCCGGTGCCGGCCGCGGCGGCCTCCGCACGGCTCCTCTTCTTCCCGCCGGCCTTCGACGTCTTCGACGGGGATGGCTTCATTCTCCAAGTGCAAGGAGTCTTCACTCGCATTCGCTCGGGGGCTAGCCTAAAGCTTTCGGGTGGCGATGCGTTCGGATCTACTACGGCGGCAGCGCTCGCTGGAGTGGATCTACTTCAAGATTCAAGTGGCAAACGACTGCGGCTCACTTGGGTGAAAACCCTAAGGGTTTCGGCTTGTATTTATAAGCCAAATCGCCCCCGGAACGGGCGGCCGGATAAGTCCACGCGCGACTGACTCAGCGGCTGTGCGTGACCCTTCGTATTCTACTAGTCGACGCGCCTCACCTCGGGGGCTCGGCTACTTCTACTTGACTACCTGGGACGCGGCTAGTCTCAAGAGCATCTCAGGACACATTCTCCAAGAAGACCCTTCAATTCGAGAGGAAGTACTCGACTCAAGGCTCGGGGGCTCCGTGCCACGTGTCCTTCGGTTTTTTCTCCGGATTTTTCGGGATTTTCTTGCCGAGACTTCGGATAGATCCTCAGCCAGAGCCCGCGGCTCGAGGCTCGGGGGCTACTCCACGTGGATTGCGGTTCTGCAAATCGCGTCTCCATGACGGCTTCGGCTTCAAGACAAGACAGGCATTTTTTGAAGACCTTCGAAGGCAGATTTCAAGGACGCTTGAGACTACTCGAGAAGACTTCAAGATTGCTCAAATTTCTGCTGGAGTACATTCCAGCCTCGGGATGCTTCGACTACTCTTGAGGACTTTTGACTTGTAGCACTCAGGGACGCTTGAGGACTACTTGTTAAGGCCGTCAAGACTACTTGAAGCTATCCTTCTCGACTACAAAGTACTCGGGGGCTTGTCGTATGGACCTCCCTGGGCCCACTACCTCGGTGGGTACCGGGACCGACTACTCGGTGGGCCCCCGGGACTACCCGCTTGCGCCGCACGGCACCCGAAGGCGTGGAGCACAAGGACAACACAGAGTAGTACTCGGTTAGGACTCGTACACGTTCGCACTGTATAGAGTTCTCCTAGACGTACTCGGCTAGTACTCCTTCCCTACTCCGACTTGTAACCCTGCCTCCCGGACTATATAAGGCGAGGCAGGGACCGATCTCAGGATCACCTCATCCAATCTCATACAACCCACGGCGCACTATTGCACCATCCTGTAATCGTGCCCTATCAATCCAGAGCTACGCAGCATACAGGACGTAGGGTATTACGCAACTCCTGGCCCGAACCTGTCTAAATTGTGTGCCACGTGTCTCTTCCTTTGAGTTACCGATCTCGGCGAGTCACATTCATCTACTTCGGATACTCCCCGTAGTAGGTTGCCGGTCCAAAACACCGACACCTACGCCTCACGGGCACTTCGACCTCATGAGAAGAACTATCCGACTCATGATCTTGAGTTAGCAGCAGTTGTCCATGCCTTGAAGCTTTGGCGGCACTACCTGATGGGCAATCACTGCAATATCTACACTGACCACAAGAGTCTCAAGTACATTTTCACTCAATCGACTTGAATATGAGGCAACGAAGATGGTTGGAATTAATCAAGGATTATGATTTGGAAGTCCATTACCATCCCGGCAAGGCTAACGTGGTTGCAGATGCGCTTAGCCGCAAGCATTGCAACTATGTGACGTTGGAGCCGAAGAATGAAGCTCTATGCGAAGAAATGAGGAAGCTTAGCTTGGAAGTGGTCGAGCACGGCAAGCTTCATGATGTTTCGATCGAATCCCCTCTCCATGAGAGAATTGCTATAGCTCAACTCAGCGATGAAGAGATTCACAAAATCAACCAAAAATTAGAAGAAGGAGACCCTAAGTATGATTGCTTCCGAAAGGATGACAAGGGAGTTGTTTGGTTCGGACAAAGGTTAGTAGTACCACGTAATCAAGAATTAAAGAAGGAGATTTTAGATGAGGCTCATCTCTCTAAATGCACCATTCACCCCGGAAGTACCAAAATGTACCGAGATCTTAGGGAAAATTTTTGGTGGTCGAAAATGAAGGGTGAAATAGCCGAGTATGTGTCCAGTTGTGACACATGCCAAAGAATCAAGGCTAGTCATCTAAAGACCGCGGGTCAAATGCAACCATTAACCATCCCTGCATGGAAGTGGGACGATATCAGTATGGATTTCATTGTCGGTTTACCTCTCACGCCTCGGAAATATGATTCCATTTGGGTCATAGTGGACCGACTTACCAAGACCGCTCACTTTATCCCCGTCCACACCACTTATTCAGCTGAGCGTTACGCGGAAATCTATATTGATCTCATAGTGCGGCTACACGGTGTTCCCAGGACTATCTTGTCCGATCGTGGCACTCAGTTCGTTGCTCGCTTCTGGGCACAGGTGCACGAGTCCTTGGGAACCAAGTTAATCCATAGCTCCAGTTATCACCCCCAGACTGATGGTCAGACGGAAAGAGTAAACCAAGTAGTAGAAGATATGTTGAGGGCTTGTGTCATTCATTTTGACAAATCGTGGGACAAATGCATTGCTCTAGCAGAGTTTGCTTACAACAATAGCTATCAGGCTAGTCTGAAGATGGCCCCGTTTGAAGCCTTGTATGGAAGAAGGTGTCGTACCCCTTTGAATTAGTCACAAGTGGGCGAACGAACCTTGTTTGGCCCTAAGCTAGTGCAAGAAGCCGAAGAAAAAGTGAGTGTTATTAGAGAGAATCTGAGGGCAGCTCAGATGAGGCAAAAGAGCTACCATGATAAAGATAGAGCTCCCCGAGAGTTCGAAGTTGGTAATTACGTATACCTAAAGGTATCTCCAACCAAGGGCATGCAACGCTTTAGAGAAAAAGGGAAATTAGCTCCACGGTATATTGGACCTTATGAAGTCACCGAGAAGTTTGGTATGACTGCCTATCGTATTCGACTTCACGACCAATTATCTGCAGTGCACGATGTGATTCACGTCTCGCAATTGAAAAAGAGTGAGCAAGTTCCAGAGACACAAATAATTGAAGAGACCAATGCGGAAATAGAACCGGATCTATCGCTAGCAGAGTATCCAATGAGGGTATTGGACCATAAAGAAAGGCAGACTCGAAGACAAAAGGTAAAAATGTACAAGATACAATGGAGCCACCACACAGAAGAAGAAGCTACATGGGAGACCGAGCAGTTTCTCAACGCCAAGTACCCCGACTTTCTTCCGAGTCAAGCTCGTAAGTGAACTCTCCTCACGTGCTATTGATTCGAATCTCGGGACGAGATTCCCGTTAAGGGGGGTAGGCTGTAACACCCCGTGTTTTTGCTCAGTGACAAATTGTGCTAATGACCCACTTAATCACTCCTATAAATAACCTTGAGGACCTTAGGTCAACCCTTGGTCAAAGCCCTAGCTCAAAACCCCTTTTGTTCCCTTAACCCACTGATGCCATTCTGGAACTTTGGCGCGTTCTCCAAAATTTCCCTAAATACTTCAAAACCACCCAAAGAGAGAAATGTGCAGAATGTTGAGGCACACAACTTTGCTATTGAGTGGCATTTGAAATTTGGAGGAATTCTTGGTGAAATAGGCCTTGGAAGGTGCTCTGTTCCTATTCACAGGCGCCGAGTTTTTAGCCATGTTGGCATGGCGTTCCTGCTTCATTTCTTGCACAAAACCCCTACAAGCCTTTGTGAAAGTTGTAGAGGGATCCCTAATCTCCAACTTTGCTTGAGACGCTAAGGTACAGTTTCGTTTGGAAAATTGGAGAAAACAATTTTGAAAACAGAATCATGAAATACATTTGCACCGAGAGCGCAGGAACGCGTCCAGGGCGCAACGTCACGCGCGGCCACGTCGGCCACCGCCGTACGCGCCGTACCCGCTCGGGCGCGCACGCCGAGGCGCCGGTGTGACCGCCGGTCACCGCGCGCGCGCCGGCAAGCACCCGTGTGTGCCGTCCGTGGCAAGTGGCGGGGCCGGGTGGCGCGAATCCGCCGGCCGCGCACCGTCCACGGCGTGCCATTGACCGCCGGAGCGGCGCACGTCGCCGGCCATGCCCTCGACCCCCCTACGCGGCCTAGTGGCACCGGCACGTTCCTACCTACCCCAACCGACCTTCCCGTGCGCTTATAAGTCGGTCCTCGCCGTCCCTCGCGCGCACGCGTTCCTGCCAAGCCGCCGCCGTCCGCCATTGCCGCCGCTTGGTGAGCACCGTGTTCTAGTCGATTTCCTCGCGCACCCAAGAGCTCCAGCCCTTCTCTGTGAACCACAACACCTCCCCGAGCCACGTGTTGATCAAGCTGAGCCACCCTTAAGCCGGAGCCCGAGCCTCCGTGGCCGCCGCCGGACCGCCGCCGTCGAGCTCGCTCCTCCGCCGCTTCTGCAAGCCCTGTGACCTGTCTGGTACCTTCCCTGGGTCACATGGAAGCTCCCCGTGCAGCACGTGGTTGAGCCCAGGCCCTTCCCTCACCGCCGTCGAGCTTCCCGCGGGCGCGCCGCCGCTGTTCCACCGCCGCCGCTCGCCGGAGTTATTCCCCGTCGATCCACTGCCACCAATCGGTCGCAGGTGAGCCTAATCGACGATCCCCCTAGCATGTTTGCCTGGCCGAGCCCTACATCGCCGCCGACGAGCCAGTTCCCGCCGTCGGGCCCGAGGGGGAAGAACCGAGGGTAGATTTGTGAAGATTTTAAAAGTTTCAGGGTCCCCGGCGCAAAAAGATTCTTCCTTGTTTTGTAGATTAGTCCAGCACCTTGTAAAATCGATTAAAAATCGTAGAAAAATCCAAAGTTAGCAAACCCAATTTTGCTATGCTCAGTGTGACAAGAACTACAACTTTGTCTAAATATGTATATACTTTTGAGTTTTGGTTTTTGTTTGAAAAATAGGAATGTGAAATGCTTAGATTGGTGTTTCTGCAAAATCCACCCAAGCTCTTGAGCTGGATTTTGGATATGTTGTGGTAACTAGTATGCCTAGCCTCTGTGCCAAAATTTGCACAAAGTTGCTGAAGGCATTTTCCTGAATAAATTATTTTGTGATATTGGTAAATCTTCTTAGATGATTTTTTTAGCTGGTTACATAATTATTTTTGAGCCCAACTTCTGGATATAGTCTTGTTGTGTTAAAAAGCAGCTTTGGTGAATTTACCATGATTTTATCTCTGTTAGAAATATTATTTCCTTATTTATGCTTGTTTTTAATCATAAATAAGTGTAGCATGTTTCATGAAGGCTATATGTTTGTTTGTTAGTTCTTTAAGCTTGTTTTGGAACAGAGTATGTGTAGGAGAAAGTTGAGACTCAATTCGGTCCTATTTGTTTTGTTATGCATTATTCCCTTTTATGCTAAATTGGAATGCTCCTACATTGGTGTATTACATTCAATGGTGAGAAGCCTTTTGCTTGCTGTCCAGGAGTATGCTTTCTTGGTTAATAGGACCAATGAGTGCTGCTGGATCATCTGGTTATGTTTGGTTATGCATGAGAAGCTCAAACTAGAATAATCTAGAAAAGGGAAAATAGGAAAAGTCACCCTCTCTAGTGCATGCCCTAAGAAGAAGTGTTAGGAAAAGTAAAATGGTGCTAGGAAAATAATGGCCTTGCTGTTTGTTTTTAAATTAATTATTTCTTTAATAGATGTGCACACAATCACCTTAAAGAGAAGGCTAAATAGGCCTTTGCTTATTTCTTTAAAAGGAAAAATGTGTAAATACTTTGTTAAGGTGAATATGGCCAACCATATACTCCTTGCAGCTCTTTGCTACTGTTTATGAATTAATTTAAAACAATTACACTCCTAATCCCCGCATTGCATTCCCCGTGTAGAAGTCCCCGACGGTAGCTATACGCTTGTGCCGGCTGACGAGGACGAGGGAGCTGGAGGAGACGTGCACTACGTGACCGTAGAGCAAGACCCGGGCCAAAGTCCGGAAGTTTGTGTGTCTGCTTGTGCTGACGAAGGCAAGCCCTGGTTTATTCATTAACCCCGGTGTTTCTTTAAAACTTTTGAGTTTACTTCTGGTTATTGTCTGTGCATTTACGTTCGGGAGTTGAAATGAAACCCTAGTTGCATGATCCATAAGTACCTATGATCTTTTACTAGCCTGTTAGGTTGCTAGTTGCTATGCTTAAGGATCCGGTACAAGTCGAGTGATGTTCGTCACTCACGAGAATAGGATCTCCTTTATGGAATCACCATATGTTTAAATGGATTGCTCATGTGGTAAGAGCATGGGATTTGGGCTCCGGTCCAATGGCTTCGTGGGCTAAGTGTTTGAACGTACTAAACACTTGTCGGAAATGGGCACGGTAAGCCTAGTACCTAAATGAGGCGGTACTGGGTTTTACTATCACTACTCTTAGGGTTGCGACCCCGGGCTCGCCACCCGAGTGCATGCGTGAGGCTGGGTGACCTTGGTGGCGTAACCCAGATAAACCTTGTACTTAAGACTGTGAGCTATTATCCCCAAACCGAAGAATGACGGGAACCGCCTGGTTGGTGAACTCTTAGTGAGGGCACCTCCCGTGTGTTTAGGTCCACCTTGCAAGGTTATGAATCAATCGATTGTCGGCCTCTCACCGTCATCTGAGACTACTTACCCGACTGGCCATGATATCCCTTTATGATGGAACTTTGTGAAGATTATTACTTGATTAACTGTTGTACAACTTTGGTTGTAATAGTTGCTTATCTAGTAATGATTACTTCAACTAGAACATGAGCTAAAATATGGAAAGTAAGGATTCACTACTTAGCAGCTTTTTGGCAAACAAACCCACTAGCCAAAAGCCTTGAATGACTAAAGGTAAAGTCTTTTCTTTTAGACGTGTAAGTCTTGCTGAGTATTAGTATACTCAGCCTTGCTTTATAAATGTTGTTCCAGGTAATGCATCTGATGTGTGGCCCGGGGAACTTCCACCCGGCTGGGAGCTGGAATGGGTGGATGACGAAGAGTGATTGCATCATGGACATGCCTCCTATGATGTGATCAGATCGTTTAGCTATCTTCCGCTGTTTTCAATAAACTTTGAACCATTTACTTTCATGTCAAGGAACTATGTTTGTAATAATGCCCCCTACGGGGATGTGATGGATAATTTGTAAGGCACTCTGGACTCTCCTTCGTGGGAGTTTTAATGCATTCGTTCGATCCTCTCTGTGTTTCCAAGTGATTTACCGGGTGTAAACCAGGCAATACTCAACGGGATAATTCTTTATTATCGCTTAATGACCAAATGGAGTGGTTTAGGCGATAGTACGGAATTACCTCGGGTGGGGTTGTCACAGCTGGTATCAGAGCGATTGAATGCACCAGAGTGATTAGCTTAATACTAATCACATGTTTTACAATAAAACTTGCCAAGATTGATTGGATTTCGAAAATCTATTGGATCGTTAAGGAATGATCTAGATCGAGAGGCCCTAGAGGGAATTTTGGGTTCTTTAAGGTGGCATAAGAATCTATGGTTTATTTTTGCTAACTTCCAGCACTCTACTTTATGTCAGACTTACTTTATTGCACAACCAAACTAGATGAGCCACATGTTTCATATGCGCGCTGTTCCGCATCACGGGAATTGCGAGGGTTGATGGAATGATCCCTTCCATGGATCCCATCTTTGCGTCTAGATATAAGTTGTGCTGTCGCCACGTGTTTCATACGTGTGCATTCCGCATGTCGATCATGCGAGGCAAGGATACACTCCATTCAAACGGAGGGTTTCCGAGGTTAGAGGCTGTCCATGCAGCGGCTTGACGCATGGATACCGTTTCTATAAGTGAACGCTAATGTATGTGGACGCTTTCGTGACGGGCTGGCACGGAAGGTTCGTTTTCTGCAGGTACACTAACCACGCTCATAAGTCGTTATGTGCGAATCGAATAGCTCCGACTAGTTATTATAAGGAGAGCCGATTATAAGCTTGCCACCGACACTAACTACGTCTTTTGGATCCATTTGTGTGAGGCCGTTTAAGGCGTGTGCATGCATAATTAAAATCTTGATAAACCTAAAATTGGTTCCCAATTGCTTGAATCATTTTTCTAGGGTGAATTGCTTGATCTTAGATAAGATTTTCCTCTATTTTGAATTTAGGAAAATTCGGGCAGATTCTGTCTCTGTCGTTTCTCAATTTTTGTAGCCAAATCTGTAAGGATTCTGAATAGGTATCCTTTAGGAAAGTTGTTTGTTATCAAGTTGAGCATCCACTATGAATTATTCAGGATTTTTGGAATTTTCTACAGAGAGTTATGCTCAGTTTAGTGAGTCACTGTTCCGCTGCTTTTCAGCAGCAACCATTCAAGCCTAATGCACCCCCGGCTAACAACAACAACAGTGCTACCAAGGATCGCCGCTGCTACAATTGTGGGCAACCCGGACACTATGCCAATGAGTGCCCTAAGCCTAGGCAGAACAAGCAGGGTGAAAGCTCAGGCTTCCGTCAGGGGAACCAAGTCAAGAAGCCAGTAGTGCAAGTCAAGCAGGGTAAACTCAACTTCACCACTCGGGCGACGTTCGGAGGGAGCAAAAGGCGATCTTGACGGTACTTTCTCTATCCGTGATCACCCCATTAGAATATTGTTTGATTCGGAGCGACTCATAGTTTCATCAGTGAAAGCCTAGTGAGCAAGTTAGGCTTACATTCTTGTCATACCAAAGACTCTTTCGTCGTAGCCACGGCGGGAGGAAGAATCCTCTCCAACACTATAACCAAACTCGTTCCCTTGCAGCTCGGTAGTAAAACCTTCTTAACCAACCTAATTCATTTGGGATTAGGAGGTTTAGATCGATTCTAGGAATGAATTGGTTGACCCAACATCAAGTTGTTTTGGACATTGCCACTAGAATGATAGAGATCCATTCCCCTACCAGTGGTCATACTATCTTGTGCCTACCCCAAGTGGAAAACACCCATCCGTGTTCCTATGCTGCCGTAGCCACCCAACTAGAAGATATTCCAGTGGTGTGTGAGTACCCTGACGTTTTCCCTGACGACTTGCCTGGTATGCCACCAGACAGAGACGTCGAATTTGTCATAGAACTTCAACCAGGTACCGCACCAATATCTAAAAGGCCCTACCGAATGCCACCCAAAGAACTGGCAGAGTTGAAGGTTCAGTTGCAAGAATTGCTTGATAAGGGATATATCCGCCCAAGTTCGTCTCCTTGGGGAAGTCCCGCTCTGTTTGTGAAAAAGAAAGATGGTAGTTTGCGGATGTGCATTGACTATCGTCCCCTCAATGCGGTGACGATTAAGAATAAATACCAGTTGCCTCGCATTGACGTTCTTTTTGATCAATTAGCTGGTGCCAAAGTCTTTTCCAAGATTGATCTTCGATCTTCAAATCAAAATTCGAGCGAGTGACGTACCAAAGACAGCCTTTTCCACCAGATACGGTCTCTATGAGTTCCTAGTGATGTCCTTTGGTCTCACCAATGCACCTGCCTATTTCATGTACCTTATGAACTCAGTTTTCATGAATGAACTGGACAAGTTCGTAGTGGTCTTCATTGACGATATTCTCATATATTCCAAAAGCGAAGCCGAGCATGCGAAGCATCTTCGTATTGTTTTGCAGCGATTGAGAGATCACAAACTCTATGCCAAATTCTCCAAATGTGAATTTTGGTTGGATAGTGTGAAGTTTTTGGGTCATACTATTTCCAAGGATGGCATCTCCGTGGATCCTAGCAAAGTGAAGGAGGTCATGGATTGGAAGCCACCCAAATCAGTACACCAAATCCATAGCTTTTTGGGTCTAGCAGGCTATTATCGTCGGTTTATTCCGGATTTTTCCAGAATAGCCAAACCCATGACGGAACTTCTGAAGAAGGGTGTCAAGTTCGTGTGGAGCGAGGAGTGTGACCAAGCTTTTCACACCTTGAGGAAACACTTAACCTCAGCTCCTGTATTGACTCAACCGGATATGTCCAAACCGTTTGAGGTGTTTTGTGACGCTTCGGGCACTTGTCTTGGTTGCGTGCTCATGCAAGAAAACCGAGTCATTGCCTACGCCTCACGGGCACTTCGACCTCATGAGAAGAACTATCCGACTCATGATCTTGAGTTAGCAGCAGTTGTCCATGCCTTGAAGCTTTGGCGGCACTACCTGATGGGCAATCACTGCAATATCTACACTGACCACAAGAGTCTCAAGTACATTTTCACTCAATCTGACTTGAATATGAGGCAACGAAGATGGTTGGAATTAATCAAGGATTATGATTTGGAAGTCCATTACCATCCCGGCAAGGCTAACGTGGTTGCAGATGCGCTTAGCCGCAAGCATTGCAACTATGTGACGTTGGAGCCGAAGAATGAAGCTCTATGCGAAGAAATGAGGAAGCTTAGCTTGGAAGTGGTCGAGCACGGCAAGCTTCATGATGTTTCGATCGAATCCCCTCTCCATGAGAGAATTGCTACAGCTCAACTCAGCGATGAAGAGATTCACAAAATCAACCAAAAATTAGAAGAAGGAGACCCTAAGTATGATTGCTTCCGAAAGGATGACAAGGGAGTTGTTTGGTTCGGACAAAGGTTAGTAGTACCACGTAATCAAGAATTAAAGAAGGAGATTTTAGATGAGGCTCATCTCTCTAAATGCACCATTCACCCCGGAAGTACCAAAATGTACCGAGATCTTAGGGAAAATTTTTGGTGGTCGAAAATGAAGGGTGAAATAGCCGAGTATGTGTCCAGTTGTGACACATGCCAAAGAATCAAGGCTAGTCATCTAAAGACCGCGGGTCAAATGCAACCATTAACCATCCCTGCATGGAAGTGGGACGATATCAGTATGGATTTCATTGTCGGTTTACCTCTCACGCCTCGGAAATATGATTCCATTTGGGTCATAGTGGACCGACTTACCAAGGCTTGCTCACTTTATCCCCGTCCACACCACTTATTCGGTGAGCGTTACGCGGAAATCTATATTGATCTCATAGTGCGGCTACACGGTGTTCCCGGTGACTATCTTGTCCGATCGTGGCACTCGTTCGTTGCTCGCTTCGGGCACGGAGTGCACGAGTCCTTGGGAACCAAGTTAATCCATAGCTCCGGTTATCGGCCCCGGATCGATGGTCAGACGGAAAGAGTAAACCAAGTAGTAGAAGATATGTTGAGGGCTTGTGTCATTCATTTTGACAAATCGTGGGACAAATGCATTGCTCTAGCAGAGTTTGCTTACAACAATAGCTATCAGGCTAGTCTGAAGATGGCCCCGTTTGAAGCCTTGTATGGAAGAAGGTGTCGTACCCCTTTGAATTAGTCACAAGTGGGCGAACGAACCTTGTTTGGCCCTAAGCTAGTGTAAGAAGCCGAAGAAAAAGTGAGTGTTATTAGAGAGAATCTGAGGGCAGCTCAGATGAGGCAAAAGAGCTACCATGATAAAAATAGAGCTCCCCGAGAGTTCGAAGTTGGTAATTACGTATACCTAAAGGTATCTCCAACCAAGGGCGTGCAACGCTTTGGAGAAAAAGGGAAATTAGCTCCACGCTATATTGGTCCTTATGAAGTCACCGAGAAGTTTGGTACGACTGCCTATTGTATTCGACTTCCCGACCAATTATCTGCAGTGCACGACGTGATTCACGTCTCGCAATTGAAAAAGAGTGAGCAAGTTCCAGAGACACAAATAATTGAAGAGACCAATGCGGAAATAGAATCGGATCTATCGCTAGCAGAGTATCCAATGAGGGTATTGGACCATAAAGAAAGGCAGACTCGAAGACAAAAGGTAAAAATGTACAAGATACAATGGAGCCACCACACAGAAGAAGAAGCTACATGGGAGACCGAGCAGTTTCTCAACGCCAAGTACCCCGACTTTCTTCCGAGTCAAGCTCGTAAGTGAACTCTCCTCACGTGCTAATGATTCGAATCTCGGGACGAGATTCCCGTTAAGGGGGGTAGGCTGTAACACCCCGTGTTTTTGCTCAGTGACAAATTGTGCTAATGACCCACTTAATCACTCCTATATATCACCTTGAGGACCTTAGGTCAACCCTTGGTCAAAGCCCTAGCTCAAAACCCCTTTTGTTCCCTTAACCCCCTGATGCCATTCTGGAACTTTGGCGCGTTCTCCAAAATTGCCCTGAACACTTCAAAACCACCCAAAGAGAAAAATGTGAAGAATGTTGAGGCACACAACTTTGCTATTGAGTGGCATTTGAAATTTGGAGGAATTCTTGGTGAAACAGGCCTTGGAAGGTGCTCTGTTCCTATTCACAGGCGCCGAGTTTTTAGCCATGTTGGCATGGCGTTCCTGCTTCATTTCTTGCACAAAACCCCTACAAGCCTTTGTGAAAGTTGTAGAGGGATCCCTAATCTCCAATTTTGCTTCAGACGCTAAGGTACAGTTTCGTTTGGAATACTGGAGAAGAACAATTTTGAAAACAGAATCATGAAATACATTTGCACCGAGAGCGCCGGAACGCGTCCAGGGCGCGACGTCGCGCGCGGCCACGTCGGCCACCGCCGTACGCACCGTACCCGCTCGGGCGCGCACGCCGAGGCGCCGGTGTGACCGATGGTCACCGCGCGGCCGCCGCAAGCACCCGTGCGTGTCGTCCGTGGCAAGTGGCGGGGCCGAGGTGGCGCGAATCCGCCGGCCGGCGCAACGTCTGCGGCGTGCCATTGGCCGCCGGAGCGGCGCACGTCGCCGGCCATGCCCTCGACCTCCCTACGCGGCCTAGTGGCACCGGCACATTCCTACCTACCCCAACCGACCTTCCCGTGCGCTTATAAGCCGGTCCTCGCTGTCCCTCGCGCGCACGCGTTCCTGCTGAGCCGCCGCCGTCTGCCATTGCCGCTGCTCGGTGAGCACCGTGTTCTAGTCGATTTCCTCGCGCACCCATGAGCTCCAGCCCTTCCCTGTGAACCACAACACCTCCCCAAGCCACGTGTTGATCAAGCTGAGCCACCCTTTCGCCGGAGCCCGAGCCTCCGCGGCCGCCGCCGGACAGCCGCCGTCGAGCTCGCTCCTCCGCCGCTTCTGCAAGCCCTGTGACCTGTCTGGTACCTTCCCTGGGTCACATGGAAGCTCCCCGTGCAGCACATGGTTGAGCCCAGGCCCTTCCCTCACCGCCGTCGAGCTTCCCGCGGGCGCGCCGCCGCTGTTCCGCCGCCGCCGCTCGCCGGAGTCATTCCCCTTCGATCCACCGCCACCAATCGGTCGCAGGTGAGCCTAATCGACGATCCCCCTAGCATGTTTGCGTGGCCGAGCCCTACATCACCGCCGGCGAGCCGGTTCCTGCCGTCGGGCCCGATGGGGAAGAACCGAGGGTAGATTTGTGAAGATTTTAAAAGTTTCAGGTCCCCGGCGCAAAAAGATTCTTCCTTGTTTTGTAGATTAGTCTAGCACCTTGTAAAATCGATTAAAAATCATAGAAAAATCCAAAAATAGCAATTCCAATTTTTCTATGCTCAGTGTGACAGGAACTACAACTTTGTCTAAATATGTATATACTTTTGAGTTTTGGTTTTTGCTTGAAAAATAGGAATGTGAAATGCTTATATTGGTGTTTCTGCAAAATCCACCCAAGATCTTGAGCTGGATTTTGGATATGTTGTGGTAACTAGTATGCCTAGCCTCTGTGCCAAAATTTGAACAAAGTTGCTGAAGGGATTTTCCTGAATAAATTATTTTGTGATATTGGTAAATCTGCTTAGATGATTTTTGTAGCTGGTTACATAACTATTTTTGATCCCAACTTCTGGCTATAGTCTTGTTGTGTTAAAAAGCACCTTTGGTGAATTTAGCATGATTTTATCTCTGTTATAAATATTATTTCCTCATTTATGTTTGTTTTTAATCATAAATATGTGTAGCATGTTTCATGAAGGCTATATGTTTGTTTGTTAGTTCTTTAAGCTTGTTTTGGACCAGAGTATGTGTAGGAGAAAGTTGAGACTCAATTCTGTCCTATTTGTTTTGTTATGCATTATTCCCTTTTATGCTAAATAGGAATGCTCCTACATTGGTGTATTACATTCAATGGTGAGAAGCCTTTTGCTTGCTGTCCAGGAGTATGCTTTCTTGGTTAATAGGACCAATGAGTGCTGCTGGATCGTCTGGTTATGTTTGGTTATGCATGAGAAGCTCAAACTAGAATAATCTAGAAAAGGAAAAATAGGAAAAAGTCACCCTCTCTAGTGCATGCCCTAAGAAGAAGTGTTAGGAAAAGTAAAATGGTGCTAGGAAAATAATGGCCTTGCTGTTTGTTTTTAAATTAATTATTTCTTTAATAGATGTGCACACAATCACCTTAAAGAGAAGGCTAAATAGGCCTTTGTATATTTCTTTAAAAGGAAAAATGTGTAAATACTTTGTTAAGGTGAATATGGCCAACCATATACTCCTTGCAGCTCTTTGCTACTGTTTATGAATTAATTTAAAACAATTACACTCCTAATCTCCGCATTGCATTCCCCGTGTAGAAGTCCCCGACGGTAGCTATACGCTTGTGCCGGCTGACGAGGACGAGGGAGCTGGAGGAGACGTGCACTACGTGACCGTAGAGCAAGACCCGGGACAAAGTCCGGAAGTTTGTGTGTCTGCTTGTGCTGACGAAGGCAAGCCCCGGTTTATTCATTAACCCCGGTGTTTCTTTAAAACTTCTGAGTTTACTTCTGGTTATTGTCTGTGCATTTACGTTCAGGAGTTGAAATGAAACCCTAGTTGCATGATCCATAAGTACCTATGATCTTTTACTAGCCTGTTAGGTCGCTAGTTGCTATGCTTAAGGATCCGGTACAAGTCGAGTGATGTTCGTCACTCACGAGAATAGGATCTCCTTTATGGAATCACCATATGTTTAAATGGATTGCTCATGTGGTAAGAGCATGGGATTTGGGCTCCGGTCCAATGGCTTCGTGGGCTAAGTGTTTGAACGTACTAAACACTTGTCGGAAATAGGAACGGTAAGCCTAGTACCTAAATGAGGCGGTACGGGGTTTTACTATCATTACTCTTAGGGTTGCGGCCCCGGGCTCGCCACCCGAGTGCATGCGTGAGGCTGGGTGACCTTGGTGGCGTAACCCAGATAAACCTTGTACTTAAGACTGTGAGCTATTATCCCCAAACCAAAGAATGACGGGAACCGCCTGGTTGGTGAACTCTTAGTGAGGGCACCTCCCGTGTGTTTAGGTCCACCTTGCAAGGTTATGAATCAATCGATTGTCGGCCTCTCACCGTCATCTGAGACTACTTACCCGACGGCCATGATATCCCTTTATGATGGAACTTTGTGAAGATTATTACTTGATTAACTGTTGTACAACTTTGGTTGTAATAGTTGCTTATCTAGTAATGATTACTTCAACTAGAACATGAGCTAAAATATGGAAAGTAAGGATTCACTACTTAGCAGCTTTTTGGCAAACAAACCCACTAGCCAAAAGCCTTGCATGACTAAAGGTAAAGTCTTTTCTTTTAGACGGGTAAGTCTTGCTGAGTATTAGTATACTCAGCCTTGCTTTATAAATGTTGTTCCAGGTAATGCATCTGATGTGTGGCCCGGAGAACTTCCACCCGGCTGGGAGCTGGAATGGGTGGATGACGAAGAGTGATTGCATCATGGACAGGCCTCCTATGATGTGATCAGATCGTTTAGCTATCTTCCGCTGTTTTCAATAAACTTTGAACCATTTACTTTCATGTCAAGGAACTATGTTTGTAATAATGCCCCCTACAGGGATGTGACGGATAATTTGTAAGGCACTCTGGACTCTCCTTCGTGGGAGTTTTAATGCATTTGTTCGATCCTATCTGTGTTTCCAAGTGATTTACCGGGTGTAAACCCGGCAATACTCAGCGGGATAATTCTTTATTATCGCTTAATGACCAAATGGAGTGGTTTAGGCGATAGTACGGAATTACCTCGGGTGGGGTTGTCAGACTTTTTTTGGCACGGCTTTTTCTACAAGTGTTTGTAATAGAGCAAGATGGTGAGAACAAATGCACTATAAGCAAGAATCAGAAAAAGGTATAGTTTTACCTCTTCTTAGTCCCATTCAGAGGGCACTTTGGCGATGTAGTCCTGTGGCCATAACCAAAGCAATTTTTACAGTGCACCTGATACAAACCTTTGGTTCTAGGTTTGTTTCCTTTGAACTCTAGACAGCTAGGAATCTTGTTCTTCCTTCCAGCCTGTTCGGTTGGCTGGTGGCTGATGGCTGGTGCTGGTTTGTTCTGAGAGAAGAGTACTGCTGGCTGGTTGCTGGTGGCTGGTTTGTTGTGAGAGAAAAGTACTGCTGGCTGGTGGCTGATAAGCCAAGCGAACAGGGCGTGTCTGCCAACATCTCTCTTAGTCAATGGTGGCAACAGCTTGAACCCAATATCAACATGTGCCCATTGAGACTTTTTAGGTAATGTTTTTATGACACCTACATATGCAAGCCTAAAATGATGTACTGAGAAATAAGGATGCAAGTAAGTCGCCATGTTAGGATTTCTTATAGTGGTGACGAGGGCCAAAGCATGAGGGCATGGTTTCCCTGAGACTTGCCACTCCCTGCAAGTGCATACTTGATTAGTCAGATTTACCACATGTCTGATTATCTTATGCTTTGGAGTCATCTCTGGCACTTCCGCTTCATCCCTCCCACCTTCTTTGATGTGCAAGTGACCCAATTGCCTACTTAAGGCATACAATTGCCGAACTACAATGGGTAACATCACATGGCCTTCTAATTTTTCACCTATTCTCCTTCTTTTGGCATACAACTCCATGAACTTACCTCTAAGAGTGTCTGCAAGATCAACTATAGGAAGGTCTTTAATGTCCTTCACCCAATTGTTCCAAACCTCTGCAACATTGTTGGTGATATGATCACACTTCATTTCTTCTGAAAATGAGCTCCTCGTCCATTTTTTATTGTGATGCTCTTCCAAAAAAGGCCGCACCTGATCACTCAATGCATAAATCTAATCCTAGAGAAACCAAGGATAAAGATTTTTAAAACCAACCAAAAGTTTTGATTTCTAGGTTCACGCGAGTTCTACCACGTGCTGAATTTTATTAACACTTAATTATAAATCGTGGCTCTACTCGTGTGGTTTTAGCATGAAAAATAAGTTAACCTCAGCACCATAATGAGGGTGAAAGGTTGAGTTAGGTTCTGAAATTATTTGGTTGAGGTTTCTCGAAATGAAAAGAACAAACAAGCACATAGGAGGGTTCATGCAAAGGGTTTATGATAAAGCAAGCATTCAATCAAGAATTATGTCTCTAATATTGTTCAACCACTTCTAAGTCTAATGTCTTTGCGTAATAAAACTCAAAAACTAAATTATTAAAAATACTCGAAAAACCTGGAATCGGGTTGTCCTCCCGGTAGCTTATTCTTGACTCGACGAAACGGGTTGCCTCCCGCCTAGCGCTTCGTTTATAGTCTATAGCTAGACTTCTTCACTTGATTACTCCGAATCAACGCTCTTTGTGGGCGTTGCAATCTTGGGTACCCACTTCCGCACCATCTTGGGCGCGGGCTTGTATTCCGACTTAGTTGGCTTAGTCATTTTTTTGGTCTTCACAGGCGGCTTCTCTTCCTTTGTCTTGACGGATGCAACACCTTCTTTGATTTTCTTTACGTTCATTTTTTTCGGCTCCTCCTTCTTTTTCATCCCCTCCGTTTGTTTTGGTTCTCCCTTCACTCCAATCATGTTGCATGCCTCAATTCTTGGACGGAACTTGAAGGAACTCCTTTCTCCGTTGATATCAAACATGATCTCCCCCTTGCCAACATCAATAGTAGCTCCCACGGTCTTGAGGAACGGCCTCCCTAGGATGAGCGGCAGCTTCTCCTTCGCTCCCATCTCGAGCACAACGAAGTCGACGGGGACGAAGTGGTGTCCAATCTTCACGGGTACATCTTCAGCAATGCCCAAGGGATAGCGAATGGAGTTGTCTCCCAACTCCAAACATATTCCCGTAGGCTCCATTGGTAGGCGTAGCTTCTCGAACACATCCCTCGGCATGACGCTTACACTAGCTCCAAGGTCGCATAACGCCTTCTCGAAGTTGAAAGAACCAACTGAACATGGAATTGTGGGGCACCCGGGGTCTTTTTGCTTCTCTAGCCCATTAGCAATAGCGGCACTACACTCCTCGGACATCTTGACATGATCTACCCCGAGTGTTGCTATCTCATATTTATTTGCAAGTATGTCTTTAAAGTAACGAGAATATGTAGGTACTTGTAGGGCATCTAGTAATGGCATGTTGATGCTAAGTCTACGCACAACTTCCACAAACTTCTCAAAGTGGTTGCCAAGTTTACCTTGGAAGTAGCGTGGCTTGAGTTGCGGTATCCTCGTGTCTTCCTCCGGCATCTCGAATTCGGGTTCCTCGGTGACGATCCCCGTAACCTTCTCTTTAGCAGCTCCTTCCACCTCGGTGGATGATTTAAGCTTCCTTGCTCCCGTGGAACGTTCCGGATCTTCGGTCTCCTTCCCCGAACGTGTTTGAATGGCCTTCGCCGATTCGGGACATTTGGGTTGTCCCGGAAGCTTCCCTTCATCATTAGTGAGGCGCCCCGCAAGTTGTCCAACTTGCGTCTCGAGCATCTTCATCATGTTGAGCACTTGATGATTGGAACTTCCGACCTCCGTCACTTTGCTATCGATGTTCTCCAACACCTTGTCTATGGTCTTGAACTTGGTGACGGTGTCCTTGTTGATCTTAGCTTTCTCATCCATGAACTCCTTCAATTGTATACGAAGTGGAACCGCGTTAGGAATAGATGAGCTTGCATTAAATTGAGGCCTACCTTGCCCGTAGCGGAAGTTCGGCAATTCTCCCTTCCTCATGTAGTCGAGCTCTTTGGCTTCCTCCGGACAATCTTTGCGGACATGGCCATACTCTCCACATTCTTCACATGTGGACCTTGCTTCGGCGGCCTTCAAGTCTTGAGCCTCTTTCTTTTCCATCTCCATCTTCTCCAACCTCCTCATGAGCGAGTCGATCTTGCCTTCAAGTATGTTCTCCTTCTCCACTTGCAAGACTCCTTTGACATTCCCCGTTGGTTGAACCGGATGTAGGCGTCTGAATGACGCCCACGTGTCATTATCCGCGACCTTCTTGAATAGAGTGAAAGCTTCTGTCGGTGTTAGCTCGATGATAGATCCTCCCGTCGATGCGTTGATGATCGTCCTTGACGCCATGGTGAGTCCTTGATAGAACTTTTGCACGAGGTCTTCCTTCGGGAACTTGTGATGTGGAACCACCCGAGTGTACTCGTTGAAGCGGTCGAATGCATCTGATATAGTTTCTGTAGGATATTGAACAAAGGTGGCAATCTTATTACGCAGACTTTGAGTTTTACCCGGTGAGTAGTATTCCTTCATGAAAACCTTCATCAACGTGTTCCAATTTTGCACCGTCTCCGCCGGTTGAGAGTGGAACCATTGCAAAGCCTTCCCGAGTAGTGAAAACGGAAAAAGCCTTGCCCTCATTTGGTCTTGAGTCACCCCATCCATGTTGAAAGTCTGACATAGTTGAATGAATGCTTGGAGGTGAAGGTTCGGATCCTCTTTACCGGTGAAGGGTGAATGTTGCACCATGCGGATTGTTGAGGTCTTGATCTCGAACGGTCTTCCGATCTCCTCAAGGTTCAAGATTGGTAGGTCGATGATGTCTGGGGTGCATAGCTCCCCAATCTTGCGTTCTTCCGGTGGTTGGTCACCCATTGGTGGAAGTCGATTCTCCCGAGGACTTTGAGGTGGTGAATTCTTCGGAGATTCCGCGATCCTTTGTCTTCCGACTCCGAATCTACAAAATCCGGCTTTTTAGCTTGATGTGCTTCACGTCTCCTTAGCTCGTAAAGTTTTTCCGGATCATCCACAAAATTATTGGGTTTGTTGGAGAGGTAGCCGTCCATCTCCGTTAGGGTTAGCAATAAACAAAGTATGCAAAAACTAGAAAGTAAAAACAAATCTATAAAAACTAGAGTTAGACAAACTAGATTAGATGTATTTTGAGGATGATCAAAATTTAGTAGATGCAAAAAGAAAAACAAAAAAAAACTGAAAATTACAAAAAGGCAATAAAACAATCAAATCTCGATCACTTGTTCCCCGGCAACGGCGCCAGAAAAAGAGGCTTGTTGACGGTTAATAATTGTATCAAAGTTCGTTTGTGACTCGCAAGCGTACAAGTCTCCCGTCGTAGTCAAGGGACCCTTCTTCCCTCGAGTGGTGAACCCAAGGTATCGAATCCGTGGAACAAATGTGTGACGCAAAACTTAATCTAATAAAGCCATGTAACTCCAATCTTCGATAAAAGAAACCCTAATGCATCTAAGTAAAAGACACAAAACGAATCTAATCTACTAAAGACCGGAGAAAACAAAGTAAGATTGGGTAGATAAACCGATCTAGAGGGATCGGGGTAAGCCTTTTGTTGAAGTTCCAAGCAAGAGAAGTAGCAAATCGAATCTTAATAGAAGCCTCTTTAAATCGTGGTTTCCCGTCCAAATCCGAAAACATCCGCCTTTCGAGACCCCCATTATGTCACAACGTATCCCTATTCATGCGGGGAGCATAGGGCGAGTCAAAAGACAAGTCGAGATTCTTTCGGAAGATCCGGCGTGTACCTCTAGCCACCGCGGCTACAAGAACACCCTATGTAATCTATCTCGAGAATAGAATTGGAATAAGCAAAGCCGATCGAAAAACGAAATCTTCGAGGAAACACTTGATCACTAGGAAAAGATTCAACTTGATAATTCAACTATAACAATGATACATACACAAGATCACCACCGGGATCCTTCCTTGATCTTGCTTCTAGCTCCGGGAACTTCGAGGTGGTCTTCCGTGCAAGGTTCCCACGTCGGCTAGGGGAACCCTAGTCAACTAGCTCGACCCTCTCCTCTCCGAGATGGTGTCCCTCTCTTCTCTGCTCCTCGGCGGCCGATGACGAAATCTTTTCTGCGAGGCTCTCGGTCAAGGGGCTATAAATAGCCCGATTGGCGGCTAGGGCAAAGGAGGGGGCATTTGGGCCCGGATGGGCCCGGGGCCGACCGGGCCCGGGCCGGCGGCGGCCGGGCCCATCTAGGCCCAGCCCGAGGGCTCCTTCGCTCCACGTCGGTTCCCTTGCTTCTGGATGTTTCCCCCTTCTGCATGTAGGTCCATGTCGTCGGTTTCTCTCCGAATTGGACTCAACTCCTTGTCTTGCAAGATTCAGCACTTTTCTGGTCAGGTCCCTGGAGTCTGTCGTCTTCTCGGATCAAGTCCCCGGCTTCTTGGAGTTAAGTTTGCTTCGTTGCATGACTTGTACGGGGCTTCAAGGTCTTGTCATGAGGTGCTTGATGAACTTATCCCGAAAGTCTTGCATTCAACACTAAAACCCTGCATAAACACTAAACTCCAAAACCGACATGCACACGTGAACTTGTTATACCACGGGGGTTAGTACCAATGGATAAGGTATAAAACTCATGCCAACACCGAAGGTAAACTCATGGCTAGGTTGACGGATTTTCACCGTCAACAGGACCCTGGATTTTTTTTTGAAAAATTCTTCATCAAGTGGACAAAACATTCTCTATGCTCTACCCAAGGATAAACAGCCTTCACACCATGAGCTATAGCATTGGAAGCATCTAAATTCATACACCCTCTATCATAAATATTTGACTCCTCACCAGGAATCAAGTCATCAACTGGTAACTCTGCACCCTCTATGTCCACATTACCTTCCTTCATGGTTTCAGCTGCAAATCTTGCTTCACTTGCTGCTCTTTCTTCCTCTGCTCTTTCATCCTCTGCTCTCAGACCAACAAATTCATACATTGCATCTTCATCCATCAAAGGGACAGCAGCACCTATCTGGTTAGCTGGAATTTAACATATGTGCATGTTGGTTCATTGGTTGATACTATTGTTGCACTACCATCAGCAATATCAGTGACCATATTGTTGCTCATGACATCTGTAACAGCTGATTGCATAAGCAAGTCTGCAGGTTTTCCCACCACATCAACATACAAAAGCATCTTCTTATCATGTTGTCTATCATAGAAACAAACTGAAAAAGTCTCATCATCCACCAATCTCCTTTCCCCACCACTGCCCATGTCATATTCTAATATTGCAAGCTGCTGCCTGCTTCCCCAATTCACCCTAGCTGCAATGTCCTTTTCTAAGTCTCCCAAAGTATAGCACTGAGAATCCACTACCCATTCATCATATTTTCGCGGCACATCAACAGAGCTACCATCATCCAGAATGGCTTCGAATTGAGACACCTGAACACACAATCTAAATGCACCATCCGGATCCACCCTACCGTGTACCAACAAAAATAACAAATATATGCACCAGTCCCTACATACTGAGGTACATTGAACTTTCCATTCAGGCATACTTCTTCTCCAAATCGACCTATGACAGAATAGGAGAGGGATTAGGGGAAGGAGAAAGCTTACCCGGTAGGGGAATCGAAGGGGATCATGGAGTCCGTTCAGGCAGTTCCGGCCGCCCGAATGGACTCCAGCAGGCGGCGGCACCTCAAACCCTAGTTGTGGCGGCGGCGGTTCTGTTCTTCACCGTGGGAAAAGAGAAACGTGGGAGAGAGAGAGAGAGAGAGAGAGAGAGAGAGAGAGAGAGAGAGAGAGAGAGAAGAATGCGTCTCTTTTTTTCCTCCAGCCGGCCAAAGAGATAGGGTAGGGGTAGAATCGGCCATTCACTTGGGTTTGAGGTGGAAAAAGAGAAAGAAAATAAGGAAATGCTGGAAAAGAGTGAAAACCCCTCAAATCAAAGAACTTCGCATGCCCAGGGTTAAATTTTGAAAGGCTCGCGAACTTAGGGTTAAATGGAGTGAGGCTCGCGAAGTCAAGGTTAAATTTCGAAATTCCTCCATCAGCTCGGTTCCCAGACAGGAGTCACTCCCAATTTTTCCTATCAGAAGTGGGTGTGCACCAGACACGGTGCGCAAGGTGTGTACCTAATTTTTTTTCCAATTAGTCTGCAAAAGTGTGGAGTATTAAATTTAGAAAGTTGTTCGTTTATTTTTGAGGAAAATAAAGTTGTTCGTTTATCTAATGGGTGATTGTTTCAAACTCAAGCTAATTAGTCTGCAGAAGTTGTTAGTACATTAATCACTTTTGTTTACTTAGGAGCTACATGCCCACATATCTTTCCATTATGTTCCACTCTAAAAAAACGTCAAATTTGGCGTCGTCGGGGATAAAAAGAGGGAAGAAGGGGCTGTTTATAATAGGAGCGGATTCTTAGCACATACGGGTTCTGTACTCAAATTAGGCACAAACTGCTCACTGACGCCTTCTCTGACCATCACTTCGCTTAACTTATTGATCACTGCCGTACTCCGATCCGTCGTCATCACACATCGGATCCAACGTGAAGATGTCTCGAGCCAGGCCGCCCAGACGATCGACGATGCAAGTTCTTTGGATCGATCACGGTTTGGTGTAGACGGCGACGTTCTTCCAGCGCGACTCCATGCGGCGCGACGGCTGGTGGCGCGACTGCTTGTACACGCCGAACTTGAAGTAGTGCTCCTTCCCGGCGTGGCCGGCGGCGGTGAGCCTCCTCTCGCCGTCGACGAAGACGGTGACGTTCCCGGCGGCGACGTCGTGGACGACGTTGAGCCGGACCCACCTGTCGTAGACGCGGGGGGCGAGCACCTTGGTTAGCTCGTGGTAGTAGGTGAGCCGGCCGCCGTAGACGTGCAGCATCAGCGTGGTGGCCTGCGTCGCCGCGCCGAAGATCTGCATCACCGACGCCCCCGACGTGCCGGAGGGGACGAACATGTCGCCCTCGAACTGCCACACCCCGGAGCTGTAGACCTCCTGTACGTTCGGTCTCCAAAAAATTATGAATCAATCAAATCTGGGGTACTAATTAATCTGTCGCAAATGCAAAGTTACTGGAAAGATTTACGAGAAACTGGGGTACTAATTAATTATGTAGAATACTAAGAAATAATTTCTGTTTGCCGTTGACGAGGCGTTCGTTATTACGTTGACTTTGATCTCGGTGCGGGCGCCGCCGGGGTGGGTTGCGCTGCCGGGCTTGTCGGTGGCGAAGACCCACATGCGGCGGACGCCGCCGGACTGCTGGTAGCGCTCGCTGAGGGGCACGTCGTAAGGCTTCTGCACCACGAACTGCGACTCTTTCAGTCTGACGCGGGTGAAGCCGGCGGTCAGGTGAGCCGACGAGCGGCCGCCGGAGACGGCGGCGGTGCATGGCAATGACCACAGCGAGATCGCCGCCGCCGCAAGCAGCATGAGAGAGCACGAGGTAGAAGTAGCAGCCATGTTTGTCCGGGACTACCTAGTAATCGAGGAAGCCTATGCCGGCGCCGCCGTCTATTTAAGAGCTCGGTTGCGTGGCCGGCCGGTGCGCAGCGGCGATGGTTACCACGGCGGCGGCGCTCGTCGTGTGCGTACGTGGCGACGGAGACGGTGGCCGGCGGGCGCCAAGACACAGAATTCAACTGCTTCGAACTCCAAGTTGGACGGAGGAGATCTCGAGAGGAGCCCAGCGCGCGCGTCGGGGAACGAACGATTCGTCCAACACACATATGCTCTTGTTGACTGAAGCCCTGAGATCATCAATTCATCATGCTGAATGCTGTCATCTGTCAGTCAGAATCAAACGCCGCGATCATTTTATTTGGGTCATTAACTTTTTTAGCACTACCCGGGTCATTAACTGGGCCTGCTTGGGCCAGATCAACAGCTGGACGGCCCACGACTGCACAATGACAATGCTTCTGGAAGCCCCCAATGCTTTTTGCACTTTCAGTCATAAGTTTGCCGCCCCCACAGGATTACTTTACAAGCTTTATATGTTGGCAACATATCAGGTGGAAACTAACCTCTCTATACAAACTATGGAAGCTTCAATCTGAGTCACACGATGTGCAAACTATATGTTTCCAGATTTACAAACTATATATCCATCAAGGGATCAATTAGGCCATGCGTTTTTCCATATTGATAAGCTCCGAATCAACTAGGCTGTATATATATACATGAGTAGAGGGGTAGATAATCAACTGGCCATCGATTGATCTCTTGGCATTCTCCAGCCTAATAAGATAGCATCCATCTAACATGGGGCACACGATGACCGTGTTTTTGTTTCTTGTGCTCTTTCGATCACTAACATTGCTGCCTGCTCAATGTGAGTGTAGCACATCACTAGTTCACCATTATGTTTTTTCCTTGCCGTGATAAATTTCAACGTGCAGTAATTTGAGTATGATATACTCCCTCCGTCCACGAAAGAATGCAACTATGAGATCCGTGCCGGTCAAACTTGCTCAAGTTTGACCAAATCTAAAGTAAATAGTATTTACACTTATAACTTCAAATAGTTTTATCATGAAAGTATATTCTATAACTAATCTAATGATACTTATTTTGTGTCATGAATGTTATTACTTTCTTCTATATCTTTGGTCAAAGTTCAAATAGTTTGACTCATCGAAAAGCGAGAATTGCATTCTTTCGTGGACAAAGGGAGTATCTGCTAATGCATACATATTGCGGTACTTTCGTTCTTAATTACCGTCTTGTCCTGCCATAAACTTGCATCTTTTTTGAGATAATCGAAACAGTTCCAGCTTCATCCTCTTCAGAAAAGAAGAGGAATCTATCAATCCCAAATCATTACAGATTGTAGTGCCGAATTTTTTTCACCCTCTGCCTTCTTGTCCTTAAGTTTGTGATGGATGTATATTGTGTATTGATGATGGATAGTATTGGCTGATAGATTACACGGATCATCTAGGTGCAGATCTAGCCGAGTACGGTACTGTAACTGTGTGTATGTACATATGTAATGCATGAATGAACAGAGAGAGAGGAGATGAGAGATGTACCGTCTCCGGCAGGGGCGCTGCCAGAACCACTAGCCATGTAGGAGATCTGCGCGAGGGCAGCGACGCGAAGTGCAGATCTGCGCTAGGGCAGCGATGGTCGAGGAAGTGGCGGCGACGGCGGAGCTTCCCGTCACTGCTGTGCTCCCTGTAGATCGGACTAGGGAATGTAGGTGGGGTGTGTGGCTGGCGGCGAACCTCGTATCGCGAGCCTGTGGCCCCCACCTCCTTTATATAGCGCAGTGTGACAGGGGGCCACCAACCATCTAGGGTTGGGCGCCCCCGATCAGGGCGCGAGATTAAGGGCCCAGTGGGCCGTTGGGCCCACTGATGAGGAGATCAATCTAACATTCTCCCCCTTGATCTCATCACATACTTTTGACTTTAACTTTTCCACTTTATTCGTTCCATGACAGATTGGTACATAGAGCATGTTTCATCGTCACGGCTCAATTGCCGATAGACTCAAACAGCCACAATATACTTCTCCGTTTTGGAATAAATTCTATTTACTTTGGGCCACTTCATAATCCAGGATTTATAGGCTTTCCCTTAAACCCATGCGGCTAAGTGTTTCGGAACACATTGGGTGGTAAGCCTTTCGTGAGCGGATCCGCAACCATATCCTTTGTCCCTATATGCTCGAGACTTATGGTTTTATCCGGATTCTATCCTTCACAACATAAAACTTTACCTCAATAGGTTTGGAAGCATTACTCGACTTGTTGTTGTGAGCATAGTATCTTTTTGGTCGATTGTCGTAGTACATCTTTAGTGGTTTATTAATACAATCTACCACTCTCAAGTCGGGTACACATTTCTTTAACCATATCACCTGTCCAATAGTATCATGACATGCTATAAACTCTGCGTGCATCGTGGATGATGCAACTAACTTTTGTTTGGAGCTTCTCCACGAAATAGCTCCCCCTGCGAGAGTGAATAAATAACCAGACGTGGATTTTCTTCCATCTTTATCTCCCGCATAGTCTGCATCTGAATACCCTTTTATCTCTAGGCAGTCAGAGCTTCTGTATGTTAGCATGTAATGCTTTGTGCCTTGCACATAACACATTGCTTTCTTTGCCATCTTCCAGTGCTCTATGCCTGGATTATCTTGATATCTACCGAGTACTCCGGTAATAAACGCTAAATCAGGGCGAGTGCACACTTGTGCATACTGTAAGCTTCCGATAGCTGAAGCATATGGTACCGTTTCATTTGATCGAGCTCATATTGATTTTTGGGACATTGGAATTCTCCAAAACTATCGCCCTTTACTATAGGAGTAGGTGTTGCTTTACTCGTGTGCATATTGTACTTCTTTAGAACCTTTTCCAAATATGCCTTTTGAGATAATCCTAAAACCCCATTATTTCTATCTCGATGAATTTGTATGCCCAAAACATAAGAGGCTTCACCAAGATCTTTCATATCGAAATTTGAGGACAAAAACTTCTTTGTTTCTCGTAGCATACTGTCGTATGGACCTCCCTGGGCCCACTACCTCGGTGGTTGCCAGGACCGACTACTCGATGGGCCCCTGGGACTACCCGGCTTGCGCTACACGGCACCTGAAGGCGTGGAGCACAAGGACTGCAGAGGAGAAGTACTCGGTTAGGAAGCTGTACATGTCCCGCACTGTATGGAGGACTCCTAGACGTACTCGACTAGTACTCTCTCCCTACTCCGACTTGTAACCCTGCCTCCCGGACTATATAAGGCGAGGCAGGGACCGATCTCTGGGATCATCTCATCTCATACAACCCACGGCGCACTATTGCACCATCTTGTAATCGTGCCCAATCAATCCAGAGCTACGCAGCATACAGGACGTAGGGTATTACGCACCTCGCGGCCCGAACCTGTCTAAATTGTGTGCCACGTGTCTCTTCCTTCGAGTTACCGATCTCGGCGAGGCCACATTCATCTACTTCGGGTACTCCCCTTAGTAGGTTGCCGGTCTAAAACACCGACAGCTGGCGCGCCAGGTAGGGGCTCTCGCCCGCGATCACATGGCGAACTCGACGGCTCCCGTCTACTTCAAGCCAACCGTCGCCTTCAACCGCGGTGACACCTTCGTGTTCGGCGCACGGGTCCGCTTGCGGACGGCGCGGGCTCTTTCCAGCGCCGCCTCACCATGCCGCCCAACCCGAAGACTGGCCTCGTGATGCTTCCAGAAGTCGTCACAGGCGAACTCGGCCCGGCAAATTCGGCGAAATTTCGCTCTTCAACCACCACGGCGACTTCGAGCTCGAGTCCGCTTCCAACTCGAACTCGACGTCTCCATGGGCCATCGCATGCGAGGCGGGCTGCTCGGCCATCGCGGGCGGTCCCCTCACCTCGCGAGCGCTCCGCGCGTGGCCCCCGCATCCTCAGCCGGGCCCGCACGGGGGCTCCCACTTCGCGCCGGGCCGGCAAGGAGCCCATACCCGAGTACAACTCAGACTCCGACGCCGCCCCCTGCCACGCTTCGGACTCCAGCCCTCTCTCCGAGTTCTACTCGAACCCGGATTACGAGTTCGACTTCGGGTCGGACCCTGAGGTGCCCGAGTCCGAGGACAACTCCACTGAGCTTCCCCTGTCGGGGGCCGGCCTGCGGGGGCCGGTTATAACATCCACGCCGGCGGGAGATTCGTCTGCGGCCGGACCGCAAGCCCGCCGACCCGATAAGTGGGGACTCACGCTACGTCGCCTACATCGACTCGCTACCGTTCCGGGGAGGGAACACCCCTAGCCGGGGCCGACTCAAGCACACCAGGTGAGGTGGCACCCTCTGAGTCCAGCCTTGGCACCCCCGATCGCCAAGTCTTCATGGCTGTCGGCGACACCCCAGGGCCTTCGGGCACGGCTCAGGACAAGTACCTGGAAGACATCTCCTCTGACGAGCTCTCTGCTGATGCTCCACCGAACGAGAACCCTGCAGACAGAGACGCTCGACGTGAGCCTAACCGGAAGCGCAGCGAACGTTGCTGGCGCCTCCGCGACAACTTCCCCGTCCGCAACCTTGTGGAAGCTCTCGAGGCGGTCGAGAGCAGAGTACACACTACCCCTGAGCAGTGCCTCATGTCGATCACAGCGATTGCACGCCAGGCTCAGGGCATACGCGCTGGAGAGGTCATCGCCAAGCTTGCTAAAGACGCCTACTTCATGCGGGTCGACAACAGAGTCAACCAGCCTCCTCCAGCCAGACCCCGCGAGAACGAAGCCACAAGTCGCAGCGCCAACAACGGTCCTAACCGTACTCGAGCTGACCTCCCAGCCGAGCCCAACCGTCGTCGCTCCAACGCCGGCGGACCTCCACAGCGCGACAACAGCAACCGTGAGGTCGTCCCCCACCGTGCTCCGGCCGGCGGTGGCGACAACGACCCCGACGGCGGTGGCGGCGACGGCGGAAGCTCCAACCATGGAGCCAACGGGGAGGGGCGGCGGCGGCGGCGGTCGCGGCGGCCGAGGCCACGCGAACGGCCACGCTTCGGCACCTCACGGGGGCGGGTACGATGCCCGCCGAGAAGATTGAGGAGGCTGCGGCGGAAGAAGTCGACCACCGCGGCCCGACGGCGACGGCTTCCCCGCCTTCTCACCTCGACTTCGCAACTTGCTCCTCCCCGACAAGTTCAAGCCTTTGGGGATCGGCAAGTACGATGCGAAGCAGGATCCCATCCGGTGGCTCGGGTGCTACGCCCTCTCCATCGAGAACGGCGGCGGCAACGGCGACACCAAGTGCCTCTACTTCCCCTTCGCACGGACCAAGCTCCACTCACATGGCTCGAGTCGCTGGACAAGCACTCGATCGACAAGTGGGACCAGCTGACGGAGCAGTTCACTAGCAACTTCGCAGGCGCCATGGGCCGATCGGGTACTCGCATGGACCTGGCCATGATCAAGCAGGAACAAGGCGAGACCCTCCGCAAGTACATGCGCCGTTTCTTCGACAAGCGCGCTACCGTTGTCAACGTCACCGACAAGGAGGTCATCGACCTCTTCCAAGACGGCCTCTATCACCGCCGCACATTCGAAGACTTCGGTCGTCGCCGCCCCAGGTCCATCCCCCACCTCAAGGACATGATCACGTCCAGGGAGGATGAAGAAGACAAGGCCAATGCCAAGTACGACGCCATCCGCGGCAAGACCAAGCAAAACCAGAGCGGCGGCGGCGGCAGCAACCCGAACCAGGGCGGTCGCAACAACAACAACTACTACTCGGGTCCCAACCGCAAGCGCAAGCCAGACAACACTGTCGCGGCTATCCAGCGCCCTGCGAAAGGGAACTCTAAGAAGAACTCCGGTGGCTTCAAAGACCTGCTGAAGGAGAAGTGCCCGTGGCATCCAAACGACAACCATACCACCGAGCAGTGCTACCAACTCAGGCACGCACTCAAGGATACGCCAGAGCCACCGCACCCTCACGACCAAAAGGGCAAGAAGAAGGACGGCGACAACAACGACTTCCAAGATCCTAACAAGACCGTCAACGTCCTCTTCGGCGGATTACCCAGCAGGCGGGAGCAGAAGGCTACCCGTCGTGAAGTCATGTCCATTGAGCCAGCGGTCCCGACTCCTCTCAGGTGGTTGGAGGTACCCATCACCTTCTCCCGCGCGGATCAATGGACCAGCTTCTCCGAACCAGGACGGTTCCCCCTCGTCCTGAAGCCAGTGGTCGCGGGCTCCAAACTCAACAAGGTGCTCATCGACGGTGGAAACGGGCTCAACGTCCTTTTCACCAAGACCTTGAAGAAAATGAAGCTCGACATCACTCACATGCTCACCAAGAGAAACACGCCCTTCTATGGCATCGTCCCCGGCAACGCGGCTATTCCACTAGGCTCAGTGGTCCTGCCAGTTACCTTCGGGGCGTCTCGGGACAACTACCGTACCGAGTACATCAAGTTCGAGGTCGCGGACTTCGAGACTTCCTACCACGCCATCCTCGGCAGACCGGCCATCGCCAAGTTCATGGCGGTGCCCCACTACACCTACTTGGTACTCAAAATGCCAAGCCCAGCTGGTGTACTCTCCCTCCAAGGGGACTTGAAGATCTCTCACGACTGCGACACAGAAGCCGTGGAGATCGCCTCTACGAACCAAGTACCCAACACGATGATGGAGGTCTACGCCTCGTCGAAGAAGCTTGCTACAAGTGAACTCGACATCCCAGAGAAGTCTGACAGCGCCAACAAGCCTCAGCCACCTGAGGAGGTACTCGTCAAGACGATCGACCTCGGAACAGGCGATCCCAGCAAGACCACCACCATCGGGGCTGGCCTCGACCCCAAATAGGAAGACGCGCTCATCAGCTTCCTTCGGGCTAACCGCGACATCTTCGCGTGGAAGCCGACGGACATGCCGGGGAGTGCCCGGGGGCCGATTGAGCACGCGCCTCAACGTCGATCCAAAGGCCACCCCCAAGCGACAACACCTCCGACGCTTTGCCGACGACGGACGGGACGCCATCAAGAAGGAACTCGCCAAACTACTCGCGGTGGCTTCATCGGAGAAGTCTTCCATCCCGAGTGGCTCGCCAACCCCGTCCTCGTCCGCAAGAAGAACTCGAACGAGTGGAGGATGTGCGTCGACTACACCGACCTCAACAAGTACTGCCCCAAGGACCCCTTCGGGTTGCCGCGGATCGATCAAGTCATCGACTCCACGGCGGGCTGCGACCTGCTCTGCTTTCTCGACTGCTACTCCGGGTACCACCAGATCGCGATCAAGGAAGAAGACCAGGAGAAGACCGCGTTCATCACCCCGTTTGGCGCGTACTGCTACACGACCATATCCTTCGGGTTGAAGAACGCCGGCGCCACATACCAACGAGCTATCCAGGCCTGCTTCAAGAGGCAACTCAACAAGAACGTCAAAGCCTCTGTGGATGACGTGGTCGTCAAGACCAGAAACTCCAGTACCCTCATCGACGACCTTGAAGAGACTTTCGCATCACTGCGCGAGTACCGCTGGAAGCTCAACCCGAACAAGTGCGTCTTCGGCGTACCTTCAGGCAAACTACTTGGCTTCATCATCAGCCAGCGCGGCATCGAAGCCAGCCCCGAGAAGATCTCCGCCATCACCAGCATGAAAGCTCCCATGAGCATCAAAGACGTCCAGAAGCTGACCGGGTGCATGGTAGCACTGAACAGATTCATCTCGAGTCTCGGAGAACGGGGGCTCCCCTTCTTCAAACTACTCAAGCATCAAGAGAAGTTCGTGTGGACTCCAGAGGCGGATCAAGGCCTTGCCCAGCTCAAGGACTTCCTATCGAAGCCGCTAATCCTCACGGCTCCTCACAAGGGCGAGCAGCTACTGCTCTACCTCGCTGCGACTACCCACGTGGTCAGTACTGCCATCGTCGTCGAGCAGCAGGAAGACGGCCACGCCTATCCAGTCCAGCACCCAGTCTACTTCGTCTGCGAGGTTCTATCAGAGTCCAAGGCATGCTATCAGCCTGTGCAGAAGCTCCTGTACGCAGTACTCATCACCTCGCGGAAGCTACGACACTACTTCCAGGAGTACTCGATCTCCGTTGTCACCGACTACCCGCTTGGCGACATCCTGCGGAACCAAGACGCTACTGGAAGAATCTCCAAGTGGGCGGTCGAGCTCGGCGCCCTCACTATCGACTTCAAGCCACGCACAGCCATCAAGTCACAGGCACTAGTCGACTTCATGGCAGAGTGGCGGGAGAACCAGCTACCTACTCCCACGGTGCGACCAGAGCATTGGGTGATGTACTTCGATGGCTCACTCAACCTCGAGGGCGCATGCGCAGGGGTACTCCTGATCTCTCCAACGGGCGAACAACTCAAGTACGTCCTGCAGATCTTCTGGAAGGTCTCAAACAACGAAGCCGAGTACGAAACCCTTCTACACGGGCTCCGCCTCGCGGCTTCTCTGGGCATCAAGCGGCTACTAGTCTACGGCGACTCCACAGTGGTCATCAACCAAGTCAACAAGTCAAGGGACCGCAACAAGGAGAACATGGACGCCTACGCCTACCAGCTCTATCGATTCTACGCCTAGTCTACACGACTACTCCGGGGTTCAAGTCTACACGACTACATCAGCACCCCCCCTGCCGTAAGCGGCCTCTCCGGGTCCTGGCTCCAGTCTCCGGACTTCTCCTCTCCAGGATCCAGCCCGTGCGGCTACCTACGGACCCTGGCTGCGACGAGCGTCAAGGACTCTAGCAGCAGTCTACTGAGAGACCACACTCTAAGATCCATCCTACACGGCTACCTACGGATCTACGATCCAGCCTACACGGCTACCTACGGATCTACTGCTGTAAGCGGCTACCCGCCCTAGCACTACTCAGCTGTAAGCGGCCTCCGGGTCCAGGCGACTACTCTGTAATTACGGCCCTGGCCATCCAGGTGTACTTCTTCAGTAATAAAGTTTGATCGTTCATCAACTTCCTTACTGTCTACTCCCTTCAACGGGACCACTACTGCCGAGTACGACTACTCGCATCCACTCCACGATGGGCTCCGCACTCTGAGATCGCAACTACGAGTACTCATTGCTGGAAATTTTCTTTCATTAATACTTAAGCAATTCATTACAATTGTTTTTGTACAACCTTTGGCTACTAGCTACCTATAACAGGGCTACTGGAGATTAAGCTTCTCAGCTACTTGCTCCATGATGGGAGCCATCTGCTCCAGCAGCTCCGAGTACTGCTCATCAGTGCAGTTGGCGGCTACCCCGCCAGCGACTACTTCCACTGGGGCCTTCGGGAAGTAGGACTTCATGAAGGCCAAGACCTGCTTCGGGATCGACCTCGCCATGTGCTTCACATAAGCCGCCAGCCGGCTTGGGGCTTCCTTCGGGCGATCCACCGGTGGAGCAATCTTGGGGCCGCCGGGTGCGGCACCAAGAGCCTTGCGATCGGCGGCGCGCGCTTCCTCAAGCTCCTTCGGTTGGGCCCGCGGCGCCTTGCGGTCTTCATTCAACACGCAATGATTTGTAGCGAGTTGACGAGATCACGGTCGAGAGGCAATGCGGAGCTCCATGTGCTTCTCGCACTCGAAGGCAAGTTCTTTGTAGTCGAGCTCGAGTACCTGGCGGGCTTCTTGCTCCCGGTAGAAGAGATTCTTCATGCTCGTCTCCGAGGACTTCAGCTGCTCCACCTGGCCCTCAAGCTCTGCAACACAGCAACAGTACAGTGGGTCAGACTACCTCTCGACCTCCAACAACTACCCGACAAGTCCAGCGGCGTACCTTTGTTCTTGTTGCGGAGGCCCTTATTCTTCCGCACCAAGTCGTCGCCCTTCGCCTGCAACTCTTGGATATCATTGTGATACTTGGCGAAGGCGGCGTCGAGCTTAGACTGCATGGCGGCCGCGTGCTTCCGCGACTTCAAAAGTTGCTCTTCTAGTGCCTCAGCCCGGAGCACCGCGTCACCATAGCCTTGCAGCATGTTGGACTTCTCGCGAGACCTCTCCTCAACGTCCTACATAGACAACTCAAGTCACACGAGTACTCAACGACAGAGTATTGGCTACTCAGAAGCTACGGCTACTTACCTTCATCCACTGCTCGGCCTGGCGGATTGCTTCCAGGTGCTTCGCCACCGTTGCCGGGTCGACCAGATCATCCGCGAGCAGCTCTATCCCACCACGACTACTCGCGGCGGCTTCTGTCATCAGTGCAGAGCGGATGGGCTCTGCATCCTAGATCTCCGGGGAGCGGATAGCCACCTCCAGAGCGACCTCTGGCGACGTGGTGACCTCCTCTCCTCTGGCCGTCACGGCGGCTGTCGTATAGACCTCCCTGGGCCCACTACCTCGGTGGGTACCAGGACCGACTACTCGGTGGGCCCCTGGGACTACCCGGCTTGCGCTACACGGCACCTGAAGGCGTGGAGCACAAGGACTACACAAGGACTAGTAGTACTCGGTTAGGGAGCTGTACATGTTCCGCACTGTATAGAGGACTCCTAGACGTACTCGACTAGTACTCTCTCCCTACTCCGACTTGTAACCCTGCCTCCCGGACTATATAAGGCGAGGCAGGGACCGATCACCTCATCCAATCTCCTCTCATACAACTCACGGCGCACCAGTGCACCATCTTGTAATCGTGCCCCATCAATCCAGAGCTACGCGGCATACAGGACGTAGGGTATTACGCACCTCGCGGCCCGAACCTGTCTAAATTGTGTGCCACGTGTCTCTTCCTTCGAGTTACCGATCTCGGCGAGTCACAATCATCTACTTCGGGTACTCCCCGTAGTAGGTTGCCGGTCTAAAACACCGACAGCTGGCGCGCCAGGTAGGGGATGGACCGCGACAACCTCTCGACGATGTCGTTGTCGTCCAGCTCGCCTCCCGGCATCCGCGACGCGTCGTCGTCGCCGGTGTACTCGAAGCCCAGGGTCTCCCGAGCCATCAGCGGCTGGATCCTGCGCTTCATGAAACTGAAGGCCACGTGCTCGGCCCTCAGTCCCGCCTCCCTGAGCACTTTGATGCGTGCTAGCAGCTCGGGGAGCTGGATCCCTTCTTGCATGGTGGGCTCCGTGTTCCACCACTCACGGTGCCTGGGCTGCCGTCCGCTCGGCTTCGGCAGGCCAGGGTGGTGGTTCGTGATGTAGAACCATCTGGTCTTCCAGTCCGTGTTGGAGTCGACGAGCATGTACGCCAGGTACTGCTCCGCGGCGTCCTCCCTCAGCTGGATGCCGGCCCCTCCGACTACTCTGGGGTTGGAGGCACTCGGCTGCGACTTGACGCGGAAGAACTTCCGGAAGAGCACCTAGTGCGGCTTGTGTGACGCCCCAGGTTTTTAATTACCGTCATTAACGCTGGTGACAGGATCAGCCGGGTCAAACCAGTCAAATCAGTCAAACCTAGGTCAACCTGGGCCATCACCCGAAAAACTCGCCAATGAACCCCGAGGAATCCCTTGACCAAGCCTACAAACAACCGTAGTCAACCCTTGGTCGAAGACACGGTCAAAACCCGCTTGACCGTTGACGTCAGCGAATGTCGTCCGGAACTTTTGCCGCGTTCCCCAAAATTCACCTAAACACTTCAAAATCTACCTTTATGAAAGTTGTAGATCTTGTTGAGTGACACAACTTTCATGTAGATTGGCATTTCAAATTTTGGGTGGAAAATTGTGAAAACCCCCTTGCAAGACAGAAATCCCTGTTTTCCAGAACGTGTCGACATTCAAATTTGGCACAACGTTCCTGCAAAATCCGTTGAGAAAAACACTATAGGACCTTTTTGAAAGTTGTAGAGGGTAGCTAGATCTACAACTTTCCTATTCATTGCCTTGAGCACTTTTATTCAAATTTTTGGAGAAATCCTATCTCAAACAGGGCCGGTCTGCATGAGTTGGGCGCCCTCGCGCGACGTCGCGCCGCGTGCGCGCGGCCGCCGCCCGCGCCCGCCGCCGCGCCGCCGGCGCCGCCCGCGCTCGCGCCCTCCGCCGCCGTACCTCGGTCGCGTGCGCCGCTCCGCTCCTTCCCCCGCGCGCGCGCGCGCGAGGGGCGCGTGGGAATCCCCCCTCCTCGCGCGCGCGCGGCCGGGACGGCAACCATCGGACCGCGGGACACGCCGTACCGCACGGTCGCGCCTCCTACCGAGGCCGGCGCCACCGCCCCTAGGTACGTCGCGGTCGCTTCGGCGTCACAGGTACGTGTGCGCGTGCCTTCTTAAGGCCGGGGATGCGCCTCCCCCCCCCCCCCCCTCGACGCACCGAGCGGGTGCACCCGCCGCCGCCCGCCGCGCGGGCCACGCCGCCGCGGTGAGCTCCCCTGCTCCGGGCCGGCCGCTTGCAATTTCAGCACCTCCTCCACTTTCCCCCCGCCCTAGCCGTAGCTCACCGGCCCGCCTAACCGAGCCGAGCGCGCCCGGCACGCCGGGGACGGCAGCCGCGGCGGCCGCTTCCTCCGGCCGGCCGCCGCGCGCCGCTCACCGGAGCCGCCGCCGGCCGGTCGAGTACCCAAACCGAAACCCCCTAGTCCCCTAACCCTCCTCCACCCCTTCCCCCGGCCGCAAGCGCCGCCGGCCCTCGCCGGAATTGGCGAGCCCGCGCCGGCCGGCCGCCATAAGGGTCGAATTGCAAGCAATCAATTCTTTCCAGGGTCCTATTCGCAAAAGGTAAACTCCAATAGTAAACCCAAATTGCTGAATCTTGTAAATTGTGTAGAAAATCACAGAAAATTCAGAAAAATGTGACATCAATTTTGTTGGATCCGTGGTGATTTATACTACAACTTTTGTTATTCTAGCCTGAGCTAATTCCTTTTTGTTTTGGCATGAAAAATACAAATGTGAAAACCATAGATCTGCAATATCTCAAAAACCATAGAACCTCTGTAGCTAATTTTTGGATATGTTGTGTGTTAGGTCATGACTAGCTCCTACGCCAAAAATTGTATAAAGTTATCATGTAAAGCTTTTTATAAAAATGTTTTTCTATCTCTGGCGGAACTGACTAAATGATTTTTCATGTTAATTATATTTATGTTTGTGACCCAAAATTGTGCACACTGTCTTATAATACCAAAATACACATCTTGTGAATTAACCATGATTTTTGTATTAACATAAATAACTATTCCTGAATTATGCATGTTTTTCTTTGTAAATTAATAAAACCAGTTCAGTAGAGATTCCATGCAAACATGTTGGTTTTCTAAGCTTGTTTAGGACCAGAGAACATCCACAAGAAATTCTAGGTCATTTGGATGCTTAATTATTTTTATATGCATTTAAATTGAATCACTAGATAACCTTTGTTATTTTCCATAATATTTAATTTCCTAGCCTCCAACACTTACATGTGGGTCCAATGGACCAGTATGGATGCTAGTAGGCTTAAGAAACACTCATGTAATTTTTGGTAATTTAATTGGTTAATAAATGGCTTAAATGCCCATTTAATATTAAAGGGAAAAGCCGAATAAAAGAAAATCTTTAATTAAATCCTTTTTCCTTTTGGAAATACTACTTAATATAAATAAAAGAAATTTTATTAACATTACTGATAAGAAATTAATTCATGAATAAGAATAGTAGTTACCCCTTTGATTGGTGAAGATAAAATGATTAAAAGCTTTTACATGAAATGACAAGTATAAAGAAACATTTATTCAATTGTGCAATAAAAAGAAATCACCCAACCACCCATGTAACTTGAGTGTGGTTGTAAATCATGTTAAAAAGGTTAAATGGACCTACCCAATACTGTTGATGAAGTTAGATTAAATTATTTATATATATATATGTACACAGTCACCATCAAAAAGAATAATTAATAAAGAGTTGCATATTGTTCTCTTATGGAAGAGTATGCTGAATGTGTTCTTATCTAGGTGAATGTGCCCAACAAATACAACCCTTGATTGTCAATTTGGTTTGTGAGTGATTAAAAGTATAAACCGTCGAATAAATCTTGCATTTGCATCTTCGTGTAGATCTTTCCGCCGGTAGACGTACGCTCGTACCGGAAGGAGGAGACGAAGGCGCCGACCAAGAGCTGCTGAGCGTGAACGTAGCTCAAGACCTGGACCCAAGTCCAGAAGGGCCCAAGGCCAACTTTGCCAGCGAAGGCAAGCCCCGGATCATTAACCCCGCCTTTTAAAATTATGCAATTATGTTTGCTATGATTGTGCATTTACGTTTCAGGAATTGAATTGAAACCCTAGATGCATGATCCTTAGGTACCTATGCTCTATCACTAGTATGCTAGGTCGATAGCTGCCATGCTATAGGACCGATAGAAGTCGAGTGATGTTCGTCACTCGCGAGAATAGGTTCCTAGATAGGAATCATAAGATATCCCTAAATGGATCGCTCATGTGGTAAGAGCATGGGATTTGGGCTCGGTCCGGTGGGCATGTGGGCTAAGCTTTTGAACGTACCAAGCATATGCGGGGAATGGGACCGGTAAGCCTAGTACCTTAATGAGGCGGCACGGGATCTTACTATTACTACTCTCGAGCAATTCTCCTTACGGCTAGCTACGGAAAGGATGGTGTATGGTGACTCCGGGTATCTCGCGGGGTATGCGGATAGCCTGCACCGGGACCGTAAGATTCGATCCCAACCCGAAGATTTGCGGGGACGGCACGGGGAGTTGTCCTCGCGGGGGCAACCGACCGTGTGTTTGGGTTTACCTTGCAAGGTTTAAATCAATCGATTGTCGGCCTCTCACCGTTATCCGAGACTGCTTATTCTACTGGCCATGATATCCCATAATGATGGAACTCGAGAATATGTTGGATGAACTAATTGCTTGTCCAATTCTTGATTGAATTAGATGGCACATTTAGAACTGGTAATCAACTAGAACTTGTGCTAAAAGATTGAAAGTAAGGATCCACTCCTAGTGGCTTTCCAGCAAAAGAACTCCACCAGCCAAAAGCCTTTCATGTCTAGAAGGTTGGTGATGTAGTTATCGCCCGACGGTTAAGTCTTGCTGAGTATTAGTATACTCAGCCTTGCTTTAAAAATGTTGTTGTAGGTGTGCTTGATCAGAAAGGTGACGACAAGTGATGACATCACGGACGGCCTCCTGTGATGTTCACTGTTCCGCTAGTTTAAATTATTCCGCTGTATTTTCGAACTCTGAATCTTTATCTTACGCCATGAACAATGGTTTGTAATCAATTGTTTAATCCATGTTGTACTCTGGACTCGCCTTCGCGTGAGTTTTAATGCATGTATCGATCCTCTGTTCGATGTACAAGTGATTTACCGGGCGTTAACCCGGCAACCAACGACAGGATGATACTTTACTATTGCTTAACGACCAAAGTGGATCGGTCTTAGGCGATAGTACGGTATTTTCCTGGGCGGGTTTTCACAGTTGGCATCAGAGCTTATATGCACCAGAGTTTAATTAACAACTCTAATCACATGATTTTCGAATAAAATTTGCCAAGATTGTTTGCTTGCAAAATACGTTGGTCCGTTAAGGATAAACTAGACCGAGAGGCCCTAGAGGGAAATTTTTGGTTTCTTTCAGGTGGCTTATTAATCTATGGTTTATTTTGCTAACTTCCAGCACATTACTTTATGTCAGCCTTACTTTCTCGCACAACCAAACTAGGAGCCACGTGTTTTATAAGTGTGATGTTCCGCATCACGGAAATTGCGAGGGTTGATGGAGTGATCCTTTCCACGGATCCCATCTTCGCGTCTGGTTATGAATTGTGTCTTGCCACATGTTTCATACGTGAGCATTCCGCATGTCGCTCATGCGAGGCAAGGATATACTCCATTCAAACGGAGAATGTCCGAGGTTGGACGCTGTCCATGCAGCGGCTTAACGCATGGATGCCGTTTCTATAATGAACGGTAATGAATGTGGACGCTTTCATGCGTGCTGGCATGGAAGGTTCGTTGTGTTCTGTGATCTTCTGCAGGTACACTAACCTCGTTTCGTAAGCTCGCTGAGTAAGCATCGACTAGATCTCGACTAGATATTATAGGGAGATGCGTGTATATGCCATGCCACCGGCGTTAACTCCGAATTTTTGCTTGATTGCCTTGTGAGGACGAATAGGACGTCTTGCATCATGTCAAAAATTGGGAAAGAACCTAAACTGAACTCAGGTCTGTTTTCGTGCTCTCTGAAGTAAATGGTGATAGCGTGTTTTGTTCTGTTTAGCTTCTTTAGGTGTAGAAGTGTTGTCAAGCTTACATTTAATAAAAGTGTTGTTTAAAATTGTTGTTCTTGTCCAAGAACCTTTCGTCTAGGTGATCTTAACCTAGGTTGCTTCAATCCAATCCAGTTTCCACTCGTCAAAGTTCGTGATCATACCTTGGTTTACCGCAAGTATGCTTGGTAGACAACCTTGTCTTGATATTCCCCTGCAATCTTTGAACCTTGCTTGGTTCAGCACCTTTCTAGTTCTCTAGCTCAAACTCGAGTACCCACTTAAGTTTCATAACCTTGCTGAGTTGCTACGCCAATTGGAGAAGCGTTGAACTCTGGTTTTGAGTAGGATGTTCGGTTCCAGATTGCCAGACCTATGTATCGTTGGTATGCCTGCTCGTTCGAGCTCAGCATACTATGGTATTTAAGTATGCATGGTTACCCCACACCTTGACCTTACCGTATGCGTGGATCGAGTTACTTTTGTACACTCGCATCCGCCTGATTCTCACTTTTGTCATTATGACCAGATGGACAACGTTGGTTCTACGTCGGCTGATGTGGAATCATGGACTCTCGTGAACTACCTCGAGGAGGGTGGCTTTCCTGCACTTTTGTGGGACACCCTAAAGGACTTTGGGTACACCACTTACCCAGAGTACTCGACACGTGAGATCATGACCACAGGTCAACTCCTTCGTTGTGAAGTGAAGGTGAAGATTTCAACATGCCCGACCAATCCTGCTTGGGATGAGTGGGAATGTACGGCACACGGAAGAAACTTGTCGAGACACGGTGCGGAAGGTCGCTCTCGAAGCACTCACCACTTTTACGTGGGAAGCACCCGACCGAGATAGCCAACTCTGCAGCTAAAGTCATTCCGGTACCCGAGCGACACATTGCACCGGGTGGTGAACGAGAAACTATCCTTCCAGTCCAGAGCAACTCTCACTATAGTCCTGATCTTGTCACCTCAGTCCGCTTTTCAGAAGCCATGTACGATACCTATCTACGAATGGTGGGAGAAAGCGTATTCTATAGACATCAAATCTATAGATACAAAGTCAAGGAAGTAGAATGTTTAGCTCAGGCGTTGAAAGAAGCCCGAGCAATGATCGCTATGCTCAGGAAGGAAAGACGCAAGGACAAGGCAAAGATACAAGAGTTAACGGAGATCATCCATGAGCAGAATTTCTTGTTGCAGCATAACGATCAGTATATGCTTGAACTAGAACAACAATTGGAAGTTCTAGCCGTTCCACCCCCAGAACCTGTCATTCCTGGACCAGCGCAAGAAGAAGATGTTGAAGATATCCAGGGTGAATCTGGAATTGAGTCTGGACCTGAGTCACCGTAGACTTTCAGAGTGGAAGATCCCAACTTTGGAAGTTGGTCCGTCAGGAATAAAATCCGGTGTTGAGAGGAATCCTAGTGTAACATGACCACCTTGGTCAGCTATCGCTGTCAGATAGACTAGGAACCTTATCATTGCAAATAGTCTGCCTTGTAATCCTAAATGTTGTTAGTAATTATGAGAACTCTCATCGATGTACTGCCTGATTAAACATCCTTTCTGTAATAATGTTCGTAAAACATTAGTTATGCTAAGTTGTGATCAATCAAGTTCTGTGCTCTACAATTTCATGTCAATCACAGATCAAATCGATTCCTAAATCCTGAACTTGTTCTTTCCGATCTTGCTCAAACCTTGTGATTTAAACTTAAAATGCGGCTTTTGAGCATGCGCGGCCTAACATGTGCATTTGGGAAGCATGGGTATACTAACGTGCAATCGCATGAAACTCTGTACCCCTACCTCTTTTGTTTGGTGATGTTGTTACCCCGTAGTCAAAGGTGCCGCGACGGAACCTAGGGTATCGTGTGTGCTGCAGCCACACGACTGCCACTAGGAGCTCGCTAGGTATCTTGGTTGTGAGATAGCAACTCGTCACACAAGATTCCCCCTCCCTACTATTGATTGCATTTCCAATCATCAATGCATATGGGTAACCGAGTCATTTTAACATACATCATAAGCACCATGCTGCACCAGCAGATGCATCGCGTCAAATTTGAAAAGTGTTACGCTTTCAAAATAACGAGTCGTCAAAATCTCAAAATTTGTGAAATAAGTAAAGGTGTGAGCAAGATTACTCCTTGAAATTCCCACTTGAAGTCGTCTTTCGTGTATAAGGGATTATGGAACTCTGTCCTTAACCTCCCCTTTCTTTGTAATGATCTATTGGGAATCCCTGACCAATTGGTCCCTTGCCATGAATCTCGACGATCTCGCAGCATCGATTCTTTTTTCCGCTAGCCAAGTGGAAAACAGCAGAAGTAGAAACTTTTCTCGGGCAGTCAAGGTTCTCGAATAGCCAACATGGAGAAGCCCTCCATCGTGTATTCGTTCTTGGTCCGTGCTCTTAACCTTCCAATTCCCAAATCGAACAAGGAAAGTACGCCCAGGATCGATCGAAGCCTTATGCTACGCTCCTCTATGTTGCTATCACAAACGTAAAGCGTTGTGCATAGAGCTTTTCTCGTTTCGCTCCCCGATACGGTCAATTATTTAGACTGTTGAGCGCCATCGTCATCAGTATCACGACCATACGACGCCATGACGTCACTCTACCATCGATTTCCGCAACCGTATTCACGACGCCGTAGACACGTGAGCTGACCTTGTTGAGCTCCGTGTTGAGCACACCAGGTAGCCAACTGGGTCAACTGACCGTTACAGCCCCGCATCGGCTATAAAATGGAACCATTTACCCAAGAACCGCCGATACGAAAGTTCCATTTCCATCAGAGCTAGGCAGTATCACTGTTCTGGTTCTTTTTATAGCTAGCCTGGCTACTTGCCACTAGAATACCTCTCCCAGCTACTTCAATCTTCCCGAGCAAACTGTTCTCCGTCTGCATTGCCGACGTCGAGAAGAAGCTCGGAGTAGACCGAAAGCAGAAATCAATCCAAGCTACCACCCATGACTCCGTCTTCGGAAGAGCTCGAGTCTTTTCGCTGGACATTGTTAGGGATGTACCTCTGTATCGTAGGAGGATTATGCCTGCTATTAGCTGTGCATGTGCACATTCATCGTCCGCTTCCACATGAACGGCGATAAGGTAGTATGAGGACACACCTTATACCTTTTTGTTCCAGCTGCCATCCCGATCGTGAGATGTGGGTAGGCAAAGCTGTACCAGTTGATATTTTGGATGTCCGGTTTGCATTGATTACCGCGAATGAGTCTCATACAATATGTCCGAATTATAAGCTTGAGTGAAATTCCGATCATGCGCTAATTAGGGACTCAAATTTCAGATGTTCCGACCAGCATGGAATAATCCCAATGATTTTGAAGCATCAGGTAGTGGCGATCGTACGCAACCGCCGCCCACAATGTTGACCGAAGCCTACATAACAGCACATACCGAAGTATTGTGCCATCTCCTACAGACCCAACAGCAAATGGCTCAACAACTACACCAAATGCCACCAATGCAATCGAAGCTTCAACCTTCCAAGCCCTGTTCACCAGAAGTACCCACCCAGAGGGACATTACCACCATTGTCGGCGCAACTCAACTGCTAGAAGGGCAGAATTCTGTGCTAAATCAGATAGTGAACGATATCATCAAAGGGCGTTATGGGAAACCATATCAGAATAGTTTGGCAGACAGTCTCTCTCAGTCCTTATCTGCCTCTATGGTCGAACAAGCCCGTTTGTTCAATCTGTTGGAGGAGTATGCTAATCAAGACCAGCCCCAATCCTCTAACTCAATATTACCACCTTCTCGACTACCAATGGATCTTAGGGCAGAAGAGGAGGCAATCCGAGGCAACAAACGAGGATTACCTGAGATAGATGTAAGTGAGTGGGAAATTACCTGCACGGAGACTTGTCCACGTGAAGGCAAGCAAAGCTGTAATCCTAGCAAAACCACTCAACGCACCACTATTGCAACACCCGCGCGAATCTCGAAGAAGGCAAATAAGAAGGAGAGAAGGAGGCTCCGCCTTATCTAGGAAGCCCAGCAACCGATCTCCACACCCAAAGATCTTCCTCCCCGGTTGTGCTACAATTGTAGACAGCCCGGGCATTTTGCCAATAAGTGCCCGAACCCTATACGAGCGAAGCCCCGGCGAGCGAGAACCCCGGATGCGCTATCAACAACAACAAGCCAAGCCCGCAAGTGGAGCAAAGCCAATTGAATTTCGTAGGTAACGCTTCTATCCAGAATCATTCTTCACCTCCCCTTGTAATTTCGAATCTCGGGACGAGATTCTTCTTAAGGGGGGTAGACTGTGACGCCCCAGGTTTTTAATTACCGTCATTAACGCTGGTGACAGGATCAGCCGGGTCAAACCAGTCAAATCAGTCAAACCTAGGTCAACCTGGGCCATCACCCGAAAAACTCGCCAATGAACCCCGAGGAATCCCTTGACCAAGCCTACAAACAACCATAGTCAACCCTTGGTCGAAGACACTGTCAAAACCCGGTTGACCGTTGACGTCAGCGAATGTCGTCCGGAACTTTTGCCGCGTTCCCCAAAATTCACCTAAACACTTCAAAATCTACCTTTATGAAAGTTGTAGATCTTGTTGAGGGACACAACTTTCATGTAGATTGGCATTTCAAATTTTGGGTGGAAAATTGTGAAAAACCCCTTGCAAGACAGAAATCCCTGTTTTCCAGAACGTGTCGACATTCAAAGTTGGCACGACGTTCCTGCAAAATCCGTTGAGAAAAACACTATAGGACCTTTTTGAAAGTTGTAGAGGGTAGCTAGATCTACAACTTTCCTATTCATTGCCTTGAGCACTTTTATTCAAATTTTTGGAGAAATCCTATCTCAAACAGGGCCGGTCTGCATGAGTTGGGCGCCCTCGCGCGACGTCGCGCGCGTGCGCGCCGGCCGCCCCGCGCCCGCCGCCGCCGGCGCCGCCTCGCGCTCGCGCCCTCCGCCGCCGTACCTCGGTCCGGGCGCCGCTCCGCTCCTTCCCCGGCGCGCGCGCGCACCGAGGCGCGTGGGAATCCCCCCCTCCTCGCGCGCGCGCGGACGGACGGCAACCATCGGACCGCCGGGACACGCCGTACCGCACGGTCGCGCCTCCTACCGAGGCCGGCGCACCGCCCCTAGGTACGTCGCGGTCGCTTCGGCGTCACCGTACGTGTGCGCGTGCCTTCTTAAGGCCGGGGATGCTGCCTCCCCCCCCCCCCCCCCCTCGACGCACCGGCGGGTGCACGGCCGCCGCCGCCCGCGCGCGGGCCACGCCGCCGCGGTGAGCTCCCCGCTCCCGGCCGGCCGCTTGCAATTTCAGCACCTCCTCCACTTTCCCCCGCCCTAGCCGTAGCTCATCGGCCCGCCTAACCGAGCCGAGTGCGCCCGGCACACCGGGGACGGCGGCCGCGGCGGCCGCTTCCTCGGCGGCCGGCGCGCGCCGCTCACCGGAGCCGCCACCGGCCGGTCGAGTACCCAAACCGAAACCCCCTAGTCCCCTAACCCTCCTCCACCCCTTCCCCGGCCGCAAGCGCCGCCGGCCTCGCCGGAATTGGCGAGCCCGCGCCGGCCGGCCGCCATAAGGGTCGAATTGCAAGCAATCAATTCTTTCCAGGGTCCTATTCGCAAAAGGTAAACTCCAATAGTAAACCCAAATTGCTGAATCTTGTAAATTGTGTAGAAAATCCCAGAAAATTCAGAAAAATGTGAAACCTATTTTGTTGGATCCGTGGTGATTTATACTACAACTTTTGTTATTCTAGCCTGAGCTAATTCCTTTTTGTTTTGGCATGAAAAATACAAATGTGAAAACACTAGATCTGCAATATCTCCAAAACCATAGAACCTCTGTAGCTAAGTTTTGGATATGTTGTGTGTTAGGTCATGACTAGCTCCTACGCCAAAAATTGCACAAAGTTATCATGTAAATCTTTTTATAAAAATGTTTTTCTATCTCTGGCAGAACTGACTAAATGATTTTTCTTGTTAATTATATTTATATTTTTGACCCCAACTTGTGCACACTGTCTTATAATACCAAAGTACACATTTTGTGAATTAACCATGATTTTTGTATTAACATAAATAACTATTCCTGAATTATGCATGTTTTTCTTTGTAAATTAATAAAACCAGTTCAGTAGAGATTCCATGCAAACATGTTGGTTTTCTAAGCTTGTTTAGGACCAGAGAACATCCACAAGAAATTCTAGGTCATTTGGATGCTTAATTATTTTTATATGCATTTAAATTGAATCACTAGATAACCTTTGTTATTTTCCATAATATTTAATTTCCTAGCCTCCAACACTTACATGTGGGTCCAATGGACCAGTATGGATGCTAGTAGGCTTAAGAAACACTCATGTAATTTTTGGTAATTTAATTGGTTAATAAATGGCTTAAATGCCCATTTAATATTAAAGGGAAAACTGAATAAAAGAAAATCTTTAATTAAATCCTTTTTCCTTTTGGAAATACTACTTAATATAAATAAAAGAAATTTTATTAACATTACTGATAAGAAATTAATTCATGAATAAGAATAGTAGTTACCCCTTTGATTGGTGAAGATAAAATGATTAAAAGCTTTTACATGAAATGACAAGTATAAAGAAACATTTATTCAATTGTGCAATAAAAAGAAATCACCCAACCACCCATGTAACTTGAGTGTGGTTGTAAATCATGTTAAAAAGGTTAAATGGACCTACCCAATACTGTTGATGAAGTTAGATTAAATTATTTATATATATATATATATGTACACAGTCACCATCAAAAAGAATAATTAATAAAGAGTTGCATATTGTTCTCTTATGGAAGAGTATGCTGAATGTGTTCTTATCTAGGTGAATGTGCCCAAAAAATACAACCCTTGATTGTCAATTTGGTTTGTGAGTGATTAAAAGTATAAACCGTCGAATAAATCTTGCATTTGCATCTTCGTGTAGATCTTTCCGCCGGTAGACGTACGCTCGTACCGGAAGGAGGAGACGAAGGCGCCGACCAAGAGCTGCTGAGCGTGAACGTAGCTCAAGACCTGGACCCAAGTCCAGAAGGGCCCAAGGCCAACTTTGCCAGCGAAGGCAAGCCCCGGATCATTAACCCCGCCTTTTAAAATTATGCAATTATGTTTGCTATGATTGTGCATTTACGTTTCAGGAATTGAATTGAAACCCTAGATGCATGATCCTTAGGTACCTATGCTCTATCACTAGTATGCTAGGTCGATAGCTGCCATGCTATAGGACCGATAGAAGTCGAGTGATGTTCGTCACTCGTGAGAATAGGTTCCTAGATAGGAATCATAAGATATCCCTAAATGGATCGCTCATGTGGTAAGAGCATGGGATTTGGGCTCCGGTCCAGTGGGCATGTGGGCTAAGCTTTTGAACGTACCAAGCATATGCGGGAATGGGGCCGGTAAGCCTAGTACCTTAATGAGGCGGCACGGGATCTTACTATTACTACTCTCGAGCAATTCTCCTTACCGGCTAGCTACGGAAAGGATGGTGTATGGTGACTCCGGGTATCTCGCGGGGTATGCGGATAGCCTGCACCGGGGACCGTAAGATTCGATCCCAACCCGAAGATTTACGGGGACGGCACGGGGAGTTGTCCTCGCGGGGGCAACCGACCGGTGTGTTTGGGTTTACCTTGCAAGTTTTAAATCAATCGATTGTCGGCCTCTCACCGTTATCCGAGATCGCTTATTCTACGGCCATGATATCCCATAATGATGGAACTCGAGAATATGTTGGATGAACTAATTGCTTGTCCAATTCTTGATTGAATTAGATGGCACATTTAGAAGCGGTAATCAACTAGAACTTGTGCTAAAAGATTGAAAGTAAGGATCCACTCCTAGTGGCTTTCCAGCAAAAGAACTCCACCAGCCAAAAGCCTTTCATGTCTAGAAGGTTGGTGATGTAGTTATCGCCCGACGGTTAAGTCTTGCTGAGTATTAGTATACTCAGCCTTGCTTTAAAAATGTTGTTGCAGGTGTGCTTGATCAGAAAGGTGACGACAAGTGATGACATCACGGACGGCCTCCTGTGATGTTCACCGTTCCGCTAGTTTAAATTATTCCGCTGTATTTTCGAACTCTGAATCTTTATCTTACGCCATGAACAATGGTTTGTAATCAATTGTTTAATCCATGTTGTACTCTGGACTCGCCTTCGCGTGAGTTTTAATGCATGTATCGATCCTGCGTTCGATGTACAAGTGATTTACGGGCGTTAACCGGCAACCAACGACGGGATGATACTTTACTATTGCTTAACGACCAAAGTGGATCGGTCTTAGGCGATAGTACGGTATTTTCTGGGCGGGTTGTCACGACTGATTCCGAGGAAGGCTTCGCGAGAAGTGGACGAAGACCGACGTGTGGAAGATGCCGTTGGGGTTCAGGTTCAGGTACTCGATCCCGTAGTACCGAGCAGCCCCTTGAAGAAGTCGCTGGCTGGGAGCGCAAGACCGCGCTCCACGAACCGCGAGAACATCGAGATCTCGTCTTCGGCCTTCTCCATCGGATATGGATCTCCCGCGGCGGATCTCCACATGTCGACTTCCTTCTCCCTGATGAACCCACTGTTCAGCAGGGTCAGCAGGTCCTCCGTCTTCACCTTCGATTTCTTCCACTCGCGGCTAGGATCAGCGCGCGGTGGAGACATGGGCGGCGCCGCTCCGGTGGCAGCTGCGGCGGCCTCTGCACGGCCCCTCTTCTTCCCGGCGGCCTTGGACATCTTGGACGGCGACGGCTTCATCCTCCAAGTGCAAGGCGTCTTCACTCGCATTCGCTCGGGGGCTACCCTAAAGGCTTCGGGTGGCGGCGCGCTTGGATCTACTACGGCGGCAGTGGGCGCTGGGAGTGGATTCGCTTCAAGATTCAAATGGAACGACTGCGGCTCGAATGGGTGAAAACCCTAAGGGTTTTGGCTTCTATTTATAAGCCAAATCGGCTCCGTAACGAGCGGCCGGATAAGTCCACGCGCGGCTGACTCAGCGGCTGCGCGTGACTCTTCGTATTCTACTAGTCGACGCGCCTCACCTCGGGGGCTCGGCTACTTCTACTCAGTTACCTGGGAAGCGGCTAGTCTCAAGAGCATCTCAGGACACATTCTCCAAGAAGACCCTTCAATTCGAGAGGGAGTACTCGACTCAAGGCTCGGGGGCTCCGTGCCACGTGTCCTTCGGTTTTTTCTCTCCGGATTTTTCGGGATTTTCTTGCCAAGACTTCAGATGGACCCTCAGCTGGGGCCCGCGGCTCAGGGCTCGGGGGCTACTCCATGCGGAGTGCGGAATTACAAGTCGCACCTCCATATCAGTTTCGGCTTCGCGACAAGACAGGCAGTTTTTGAAGACCTTCGAGGGCAGTTTTCGAGGACGCTTGGGACTACTCGAGAAGACTTCAAGATTGCTCAAACATCAGCTGGAGTACATTTCCAGCCTCGGGATGCTTCGACTACTCTTGAGGACCTTGGCTTGTAGCACTCGGGGACGCTTGAGGACTGCTTGTTAGGGCCGTCAAGACTACTTGAAGCCATCCTTCTCGACTACAAAGTACTCAGGGGCTTGTCGTATAGACTTCCCTGGGCCCACTACCTCGGTGGGTACCAGGACCGACTACTCGGTGGGCCCCTGGGACTACCCGGCTTGCGCTACACGGCACCTGAAGGCGTGGAGCACAAGGACTACACAAGGACTAGTAGTACTCGGTTAGGGAGCTGTACATGTTCCGCACTGTATAGAGGACTCCTAGACGTACTCAACTAGTACTCTCTCCCTACTGCGACTTGTAACCCGCCTCCGGACTATATAAGGCGGCGAGGGGACCGATCACCTCATCCAATCTCCTCTCATACAACTCACGGCGCACCATTGCACCATCTTGTAATCGTGCCCCATCAATCCAGAGCTACGCAGCATACAGGACGTAGGGTATTACGCACCTCGCGGCCCGAACCTATCTAAATTGTGTGCCACGTGTCTCTTCCTTCGAGTTACCGATCTCGGCGAGTCACAATCATCTACTTCGGGTACTCCCCGTAGTAGGTTGCCGGTCTAAAACACCAACAGCGGCCTCCTCGACGACTTCTTCCATGGCCTCGGGGGCTCCTCCGGCAGCCTCTGGGACCTCTAGTGTCGACTTCTGCATTGGCACCCCCGCAGGGATGTCACTACTTTCAACCTCGGCACCTGTCAAGGAGAAGACAAGTGTATCAGCGACTACGACTACTCCTCGAGGAGCTCTATAGCTTCAGAAGAGTACTCACCTTCGACTACGCTGGCCTCCGGTAGCGGCGCTTCGGTAGCCGGCGGCTCAGGCACCGCCTGGGAAGCGGGAGCGGACTCCTCGGCGGGCTGCGCGACTTCTTCCGCCACCGCTGAAGAGGGTTCATCCCCCTCCCAGGACAGATCCGTGGATTTCCTGCAGAAGCACACACAATTGGTCGTCGGTCAACCTCGACTACTACAACAAGAACTACTCGGGAAGATGCAGTACTTACAAGTTCGACCGGACTATTGTCACGGCCAGGGCACCGAGGATGCTGGCAATGTCTACCAGCCCACCCTCGGTGGGCGCCTCCTCCTGCGCCCATGCGGCTACCGCCTCCTCTGCAGCAATGGCGGCCGGTGTAGTGCCCTCCTGCGCTTCTGAAGCCACCACCTCTTCAACGGCAGCGGCTACGGGCTCCGTGCTCCCCCCGTGGAGCGAGGGGGGGCGGCGCTCCAACTGCGCCAAGAGCTCCTCGACAGTGGGGGCTGGACTACGACTTCTGGCCGGCTCCCCCACTGTGTCCCATCCGCCTTCATCGCCCTCCTCGACGGGCTCCGCTGGCGGCACCTCCTGCATACAAGGAAGACTACTCATCAGCAAGGGTACTCGTACGATGGGTACTCGACTAGTCAAGACATCTTACCTCCTGAGGCGTGGTCTCTGAGACCTTCAGCTTCTTTGTCACCCGCTTCCGGGCGGGGTTGCGCGGCTTTCGTGGCGGCGCAGCCAGGCTAGCCTCCAGGCTAGCCGGGGGGTCTTGCATCAGAGGCACATGAGGTAAGCCTGGACGGCTAAACCTCGACCGCAACTGAAAGCGGTCCTGCAACGTCTCGTCATCGTCGTCGTCGTCGTCGTCGTCGGTGGTATCCTCCACGATGACGGTGTCATCGCCTTCGCCGACTTCTCGCCGCTCTTTTTCCTTCCCTTCCTTCGGGATCTCGATCCCGCTCGGGGGTGGCTGCGGCTCGGAGATGAACTTTTTCAAGTCATCCTGCAAAGGCACAAGAACATCAGCACGTCTACACCAAGCAAGGACTACTCGACTAAGGGAGTACGACTACTCACCTCCTTCGGCGCGCGCGCGGTGGAGTACTCCTGGACAGGGCATGCAGTGTATGGCGGCATATCCTTGAAGATCTGCGTCAGCCTTTCGATGATGTCGCCGTTGTCCAGCTCGCCTTCAGGCATCCGCGACGTGTCATCGTCGCCGGTGTACTCGAAGCCCAAGGTGTCTCGGGCCATCAGCGGGTGGACCCTCCGCTTCATGAAATTGAAGGCCACGTGCTCGGCCCTCAGTCCAGCTTCCCTGAGCACCTTGATGCGTGCCAGCAGCTCGGGAAGCTGGATCCCTTCCTGCATGGTGGGCTCCGTGTTCCACCACTCGCGGTGCCTGGGCTGCCGTCCGCTCGGCTTCGGCAGGCCGGGGTGGTGGTTCGTGATGTAGAACCACCTCGTCTTCCAACCTGTGTTGGAGTCAACGAGCTTGTACGCCAGGTACTGCTCCGCGATGTCTTCTCTCAACTGGATGCCGGCTCCTCCGACTACTCTTGGGTTGGTGGCGCTTGGCTGCGGCTTGACCCGGAAGAACTTCCGGAAGAGGATCCAGTGCGGCTTGATCCCAAGGAAAGCCTCGCAGAAATGCACAAAGACTGCGGTATGAAAAATACCATTGGGGTTCAGATTGAGGTACTCGACTCCATAGTACCCGAGTAGACCCTTGAAGAAATCGCTAGCCGTGAGCGCGAGTCCGCGCTCCACGAACCGCGCAAACATTGGAATCTCGTCTTCTGCCTTCTCCATCGGATATGGATCTCCGGCAGCGGCCCTCCACATGTCAACCTCCTTCTCCCGGATGAACCCGCGTTCGGGGGAGGGCCAACAGATCTTCGGTCTTCACTTTGGATTTCTTCCACTCGCGGCTTAGAAAGGCCCGTGGTGGATACATTGGCGGCGTTGTTGCAGTGGCAGCCGCGGCGGCCTCCTCGCGGCCTCTCTTCTTCCCGGCGGCCTTCGCAGACTTGGATGGTGAAGGCTTCATTCTCCAAGTGCAGGGCGTCTTCACGCGCATCCGCTCGGGGGCTACCCTAAAAGCTTTGGGTGGCGGCGCACTCGGATCTATTACGGCGGCAGCGTGCGCTGGGAGTGGATCTACTTCAGATGGAATTGAAATGACTGCAGCTCGGATGGGTGAAAAACCCTAAGGGTTTTGGCTTCTATTTATAAGTCAAACCGGCTCCGCAACGACTCGGCCGGATAAGTCCACGTGCGGGCGACTCGGCGGCGCGCGTGACCCTTCGTATTCTACTAGTCGACGCGCCTCACCTCGGGGGCTCGGCTACTTCTACTCGACTACCTGGGAAGCGGCTAGTCTCAAGAGCATCTCAGGACACATTCTTCAAGATGACCCTTCAATTCGAGAGGAAGTACTCGACTCAAGGCTCGGGGGCTCCGTGCCACGTGTCCTTCGGTTTTTTCTCTCCGGATTTTTCGGGATTTTCTTGCCAAGACTTCAGATGGACCCTCAGCCAGAGCCTGCGGCTCAACCTAAGGCTCGGGGGCTACTCCATATGGAGTGCGATTTTGCAATCACACCTCCATATCAGCTCCGGCTTCAAGACAAGACGGGCATTTTTTGAAGACCTTCGAAGGCAGCACTCGAGGACGCTTGGGACTACTCGAGAAGACTTCAAGATTGCTCAAACATCAGCTGGAGTACATTCCAGCCTCGGGATGCTTCGACTACTCGTTGAGGCCGTCAAGACTACTTGAAGCTATCCTTCTCGACTACAAAGTACTCGGGGGCTTGTCGTATGGACCTCCCTGGGCCCACTACCTCGGTGGGTGCCACGACCGACTACTCGGTGGTGTCGGTGTTTTAGACCGGCAACCTACTAAGGGGAGTACCCGAAGTAGATGAATGTGGCCTCGCCGAGATCGGTAACTCGAAGGAAGAGACACGTGGCACACAATTTAGACAGGTTCGGCCGCGAGGTGCGTAATACCCTACGTCCTGTATGCTGCGTAGCTCTGGATTGATTGGGCACAATTACAAGATGGTGCAATAGTGCGCCGTTGGTTGTATGAGATGAGATTGGATGCTAGAGATCGGTCCCTGCCTCGCCTTATATAGTCCGGGAGGCAGGGTTACAAGTCGGAGTAGGGAGAGAGTACTAGTCGAGTACGTCTAGGAGTCCTCCATACAGTGCGGAACATCTACAGCTCCCTAACCGAGTACTACTCCTGTGTAGTCCTTGTGCCCCATGCCTTCAGGTGCCGTGTAGCGCAAGCCGGGTAGTCCCAGGGGCCCACCGAGTAGTCGGTCCTGGTACCCACCGAGGTAGTGGGCCCAGGGAGGCCCATACGACAAGCCCCTGAGTACTTTGTAGTCGAGAAGGATAGCTTCTAGTAATCTTGACGGCCTTAACGAGTAGTCCTCAAGCGTCCCTGAGTGCTACAAGTCAAAAGTCCTCAAGAGTGGTCGAAGCATCCCGAGGCTGGAATGTACTCCAGCTGATGTTTGAGCAATCCTGAAGTCTTCTCGAGTAGTCCCAAGCGTCCTCGAGCACTGCCTTCAAAGGTCTTCAAAAAATGCCCGTCTTGTCTTGAAGCCGGAGCCGATATGAAGGTGCGATTGCAAAATCGCACTCCATATGGAGTAGCCCCCGAGCCTTAGGTTGAGCCGCGAGGCTACGGGCCGAGGGTCCATCTCGAAGTCTTGGCAAGAAAATCCCCAAAAAATCCGGAGAGAAAAACCGAAGGACACATGGCACGGAGCCCCCGAGCCTTGAGTCGAGTACTTCCTCTCGAATTGAAGGGTCATCTTGAAGAATGTGTCCTGAGATGCTCTTGAGACTAGCCGCTTCCCAGGTAGTCGAGTAGAAGTAGCCGAGCCCCCGAGGTGAGGCGCGTCGACTAATGGAATACGAAGGGTCACGCGCAGCCGCTGAGTCAGCCGCGCGTGGACTTATCCAGCCGCCCATTGCGGAGTCGGTTTGACTTATAAATAGAAGCCGAAACCCTTAGGGTTTTTCACCCATCCGAGCTGCAGTCATTTCGATTCCATCTGAAGTAGATCTACTCCCAGCGCTTGCTGCCGCCGTAGTAGATTCAAGTGCGCCGCCACCCAAAGCTTTCAGGGTAGCCCTCGAGCGGATGCGAGTGAAGACGCCCTGCACTTGGAGGATGAAGCCGTCACCATCCAAGACGTCGAAGGCCGCCGAGAAGAAGAGGGGCCGCGAAGAGGCCGCCGCGGCCGCCACCGGAGTAGCGCCGCCCATGTCTCCACCGCGGGCTGATTCAAGCCGCGAGTGGAAAAAGTCCAAGGTGAAGACGGAAGATCTGTTGACTCTCCTGAACAGTGGGTTCATCCGGGAGAAAGAGGTCGACATGTGGAGGTCCGCTGCTGGAGATCCATATCCGATGGAGAAGGCCGAAGACGAGATCCCCATGTTCGCGCGGTTCGTGGAGCGCGGGCTTGCACTCCCAGCCAGCGATTTCTTCAAGGGGCTGCTCGGGTACTATGGGATCGAGTACTTGAATCTGAACCCCAACGGCATCTTCCACACCGCAGTCTTCGTGCACTTCTGCGAAGCCTTCCTTGCGATCAAGCCGCATTGGGTCCTTTTCCGGAAGTTCTTCCGCGTCAAGCCGCAGCCAAGTGCCACCAACCGAAGGGTAGTCGGAGGAGCCGGCATCCAGTTGAGAGAAGACGTCGCGGAGCAGTATCTGGCGTACAAGCTTGTCGACTCCAACAGCGAGCGGAAGACAAGGTGGTTCTACATCACGAACCACCACCCCGCCCGTCGAAGCCGAGCCGACGGCGGCCAGTGCACCGTGAATGGTGGAACACGGAGCCCACCATGCGAGAGGGGATCCGGCTTCCCGAGCCGCCGGCACGCATCAAGGTGCTCGTGGAAGCGGGACCGAGGGCCGAGCACGTGGCCTCCGATTTCATGAAGCGGATGGTGCGGCCGTTGATGGCTCGAGACACCTTAGGCTTCGAGTACACCGGCGACGACGACACGTCGCGGATGCCCGGAGGCGAGCTGGACGACAGCGACATCATCGAGAGGTTGTCGCGGATCTTCAAAGATATGCCGCCGTACACGGCGTGCCCTGTCCAAGAGTACTACGCCGCGCGCCCGCCAAAGCATGTGAGTAGTCGTACTCCTCTGGTCGAGTAGTCATTACTTGGTTTAGACTTACTGACGTCTTCGTGTCTTGCAGGATGACTTGAAGAAGTTCATCTCCGAGCCGCAGCCGCCTCCGAGCGGAATCGAGATCCCGAGGGAAGGGAAGGCGAAGGAGCGGCGAGAAGTCGGTGAAGGCGATGACACCGTCGTCGTGGAGGATACCACCGACGACGACGACGACGACGACGAGACGTTGCAAGACCGCTTCCAATTGCGGTCGAGGTTTAGCCCGCCCGGCTTGCCTCATGTGCCTCTCGGTGCGAGACCCCCCCGACTAGCCCGGAGGCTAGCTCGGCTGCGCCGCCACGGAAGCCGCGCAACCCCGCTAGGAAGCGGGTGGCAAAGAAGCTTAAGGTCTCAGAGACCACGCCTCAGGAGGTAAGATGACTTGACTAGAGTAGTCGAGTACCCATCGCAGAAGCACCCTTGCTGATGAGTGGTCTGCCTTGTATGCAGGAGGTTCCGCCGACGGAGCCCGTCGAAGAGGGCGACGAAGGCGTGTGGGACACGGTGGGGGAGCCAGCCGGAAGTCGTAGTCCAGCCCCCATTGTTGAGGAGATCTTGGCGCGGTCGGGAGCGCCGCCCCCCGCTCCACGGGGGGAGCACGGAACCCGTAGCCGCCGCCGTTGAAGAGGTGGTGGCTTCAGAGCGCAGAGACCACCGCGCCGCCGCCGCCGCCGTGGAGGAAGTGGTAGCCGTGGGAGCGTCGGGAGGAGGCGCCCCGCCGAGGGTGGACCGGTCGACATCGCCGCATCCTCGGTGCTCCGCCGTGACAATAGTCCCGTCGAACTTGTAAGTACTCCGTCTTCCCCGAGTAGTACTTGTTGTAGTAGTCGAGGTTGACCGACGACCAATTATGTGTGCTTACACGGGAGAAATCCACGGATCCGTCGCGGGAGGGGGGATGAGCCCTCTTCAGCGGTGGCGGGAGAAGTCGCGCCGCCCGCCGAGGAGTCCGCTCCCGCTACCCAGGCGGTGCCCGAGCCACCGGCTACTGAGGCGCCGTTGCCGGAGGCCAGCATTGTCGAAGGTGAGTACTCTTGTTGAAGCTACAGAGCTCCTTGGGGAGTAGTCGTAGTCGCTGATGCACTCATCTTCTTTTGGCAGGCGCTGAGGCTGAAGGTAGTGACATCCCTGCGGGGGTGCCGATGCAGAGGTCGACACCAGAGGCCACGGAGGCCGCGGGAGGAGCCCCCGAGCCCGTGGAGGAAGTCGTTGAAGTGGCCGCCGTGGCGGCCGGGGGAGATGGGGTCACCACGTCGCCGGGAGGTCGCTCCGGGAGGTGGCCATCCGCTCCCCCGAGATCCGGGACGCGAGCCCATCCGCTCTGCACCGATGACGGAGGCCACCGCGAGTAGTCGCGGCGGAATAGAAGCTCGCTCGCGGACGATCTTATCGAGCGGCGACGGTGGCCAAGCATCCGGAGGCGATCCGTCAGGCCGAGCAGTGGATGAAGGTAAGTAGCCGTAGCCTCTGAGTAGCCAATCCTCTGTCGCTGAGTACTCATGTGACTTGAGTTGTCTGTGCAGGACGTTGCAGAGCGGTCCCGCGACAAGTCGAACATGCTGCAGGGCTATGGAGACGCGGTGCTCCGAGCCGAGGCGCTAGAAGAGCAACTTGCGAAGTCGCGGAAGCACGCGGCTGCCATGCAGTCGAAGCTCGACGCCGCCTTCGCCAAGTACCATAACGATGTTCAAGAGTTGCAGGCGAAGGGTGACGACTTAGTGCGGAAGAATAAGGGCCTCCGCAACAAGAACAAAGGTACGCCGCTGAACTTGTCGGGTACTTGTTGGAGGTCGAGAAGTCCACGACCCGCCGGTATCGTTGTCGTGTTGCGCAGCTTGAGGGCCGGTGTGGAGCGCCCGAAGTCCTCGGAGACGAGCATGAAGAACCTCTTCTACGGGAGCAAGAAGCCCGCCGGTACTCGAGCTCGACTACAAAGAACTCGCCTTCGAGTGCGAGAAGCACATGGAGCTCCTCGGATTGCTTCGACCGCGATCTCGTCAACTGCTACAAATCCTTGCAGAAGTTGAATGAAGACTGCGAGGCACTGCGGGCTCAACTGAAGGAGCTTGAAGAAGCCGCACTGCCGATCGCAAGACTCGTGGTGCCGCACCTGGGCGGCCCCAAGATTGCTCCGCTGGTGGATCGCCTCAAGGAAGCTCCAAGCCGGCTGGCGGCTTATGTGAAGCACATGGCGAGGTCGATCCCAAGGCAAGTCTTGGCCTTCATGAAGTCGTACTTCCCGAAGGCCCCAGTGGAGGTAGTCGCCGGCGGGGTAGCCGCCAACCGCACCGATGAGCGATATGCGAGAGCGCCGGGAGCGAGATGGCTCCCATCGCGGAGCAAGTAGCTGAGAAACTCAACCTCCAGTAGCCCTGTAATATATAGCTAGTAGCCAGGGTTGTACAGAAAACAATTTTAATGAATTGCTTAAGTATTAATCAAAGAAAGATGTCCAGCATTGAGTACTCGTAGTCGCGATCTCAGAGTGCGGAGCCCCCATCGTGGAGTGGATGCGAGTAGTCGTACTCGGCTTTAGTGGTCCCGTTGTAGGGAGTAGGCAGTAAAGAAGTTGATGAACGATCAAACTTTATTACTGAAGAAGTACACCTGGATGGCCAGGGCCGTAGTTACAGAGTAGTCGCTTGGACCCGGAGGCCGCTTACAGCTGAGTAGCGCTGGAGCGGGTAGCCGCTTACAGCTGTTGATCCGTAAGTAGCCGTGTAGGCTGGATCGTAGATCCGTAGGTAGCCGTGCGGGCTGGATCTTGGAGTGTGGTCTCTCGGAGACCGCTGCTAGAGTCCTTGACGCTCGTGGCAGCCCGGGGTCCGTAGGTAGCCGCGTGGGCTGGAGCCTGGAGAAGAGAAGTCCGGAGACTGGAGCCAGGACCCGGAGGCCGCTTACAGCAGGGGGGTGTTGATGTAGTCGTGTAGACTTGAACCCCGGAGTAGTCGTGTAGACTAGGTGTAGAATTGACAGAGCTGGTTGACGTTCCACGAGTTGTTGATGTCTCAAGTGTTTGGAGGCGGTAGGAGCCCGGCCCAGTCACCTTTGCCACGGTGAAGGGACGTTCCCAGGGGGAGCTAAGCTTGTGAAGTCCTTCCGTGTTCTGGATACGGCGGAGGACAAGATCTCCAACGTTGAAGGAGCGTTCCTTGACGTTGCGATCATGGTAGCGTCGGATACCCTCCAGGTACCTTGCTGATTGAACGAGGGCGGCGCAGCGAGCTTCTTCGAGGCTGTCGATGTCAACTCGTCTGCTGTCTTCTGAGACGCCTTCGTCGTAGTGCTCCACTGCTGGCGAGTTCCATATGACGTCAGCGGGGAGAATTGCTTCGGACCCGTAGACCAGGAACTAAGGGGATTGCCCCGTTGGCTTGGATGGTTGAGTCCGTAGCCCCCAGAGTGCGTTGGGTAGTTCCTTGATCCACTTGCCCCCTTTGGAGTTCGCGGCGTCGTGTAGCCGCTTCTTGAGAGCGTCGAGCACCATCCCGTTGGCGCGCTCGACTTGTCCGTTGGCCCGTGGATGGGCAACTGAGACGTATCGGACGTCGATCCCGCTCGTTCTCGCAATACTCCCGGAATCGGTGGTTGTTGAAGTTGGATCCCGTGTCCGTGATGATGCGGTGGGGTAGCCCGTAGCGGTGTACGAGTTCATCCAGAAGTCGAGTACTCGTCGCCCTTGGGGCATGTGACCGGCTTGACCTCGATCCACTTGGTGAACTTTTCGATAGCCACCAATACCCCGTTGAATCCTCCCGGCGCAGGTTGGCGGTGGCCCAATCATGTCGAGCCCCCAAGGCAAGCAAAGGGCCGGGGTTGGCGGTATGGTGACTAGCTTGTAGGGCGGGACGTGTTGCTGCTTGGCGAAGTACTGGCATCCTTGGCACTTTCTGACGAGTTCTTCGGCGTCGCCCAGAGCTGTGGGCCAGTAGAAGGCTCGTCGGAAAGTCTTGCTGACCAGCGTGCGTGAGGACGTGTGGTTGCCGCAGACGCCCTTGTGGATCTCCTCCAAGATGTCCTTGCCTTCTTCACGAGGGACGCACTTCGTGACTACTCCAGAATATGCGCCTCGCTTGTAAAGCTTGTCTCCGACGAGGACGTAGGACTTGGCGCGGTGGACGAGTTGCTCAACCGCGTTCTTGTCGGAGGGGACCTTCTGCTCGCTGAGGTAGTCGATGAAGGGTTGCCTCCAGTCCACGTCGATCATCATGACCTCCTGCCCAGCTGGTGGATAGGCTGGGACAGGGTCGGTGGCGCCGGCTTCGGGATGGATGGCTCGTGAAGCTCGTGGACGAAGACACCCGCTGGCACTTGAGCGCGGGTGGATCCAAGCTTCGAGAGGACGTCCGCTGCAACGTTGTTGTCGCGGACGATGTGATGGAACTCGAGACCATAGAACTTGTTCTCGAGCTTGCGGACTTCTAGGCAGTAGGCGTCCATGTTCTCCTTGTTGCGGTCCCAGGACTTGTTGACTTGGTTGATGACCACTACGGAGTCGCCGTAGACTAGTAGCCGCTTGATGCCTAGTGAAGCCGCGAGGCGGAGCCCGTGTAGGAGGGCTTCGTACTCGGCTTCGTTGTTTGAGACCTTCCAGAAGATCTGCAGGACGTACTTGAGTTGTTCGCCCGTTGGGGGAGATCGGGGAGTACCCCCGCACCCTCGCGCCCTCGAGGTTGAGTGAGCCGTCGAAGTACATCACCCAATGCTGCGGTCGAGCGGTGGGAGTGGGTAGCTGGTTCTCCCGCCACTCCGCCATAAAGTCGACTAGTGCTCGCGACTTGATGGCCGTGCGTGGCTTGAAGTCGATAGTGAGGGCGCCGAGCTCGACAGCCCACTTAGAGATTCTTCCAGTAGCATCTTGGTTCCGCAGGATGTCGCCAAGCGGGTAGTCGGTGACGACGGAGACTGAGTACTCCTGGAAGTAGTGTCGTAGCTTCCGCGAGGTGATCAGTAGTGTGTACAGGAGCTTCTGCACAGGCTGATAGCGGGCCTTGGACTCTGATAGAACCTCGCTGACGAAGTAGACTGGGCGCTGGACCAGGTAGGCGTGGCCATCTTCTTGCCGCTCGACAACGATGGCAGTACTGACCACGTGAGTAGTCGCAGCGAGGTAGAGCAATAGCTGCTCGCCCTTGTGAGGAGCCGTGAGGATCGGTGGCTTTGATAGGAAGTCCTTGAGCTGGGCAAGGGATTGATCCGCCTCTGGGGTCCACACGAACTTCTCTTGATGCTTGAGTAGTTTGAAGAAGGGGAGGCCCCGTTCTCCTAGCCTCGAGATGAATCTGTTCAGCGTCGCCATGCACCCCGTCAGCTTCTGGACGTCTTTGATGCTCATGGGGGCTTTCATGCTTGTGATGGCGGAGATCTTCTCAGGGTTGGCTTCAATGCCGTGCTGGCTGATGATGAAGCCGAGTAGTTTGCCCGAAAGGGCGCCGAAGACACACTTGTTCAGGTTGAGCTTCCAGCGGTACTCGAGCAGTGATGCGAAGGTCTCTTCAAGGTCGTCGATAAGGGTACTGGAGTCCCTGGTCTTGACAACCACGTCGTCCACGTAGGCCTCGACGTTCTTGTTGAGTTGCCTCTTGAAGCAGGCCTGGATAGCTCGTTGGTAGGTAGCGCCGGCGTTCTTCAACCCGAAGGACATGGTCGTGTAGCAGTACGCGCCAAACGGGGTGATGAACGCGGTCTTCTCCTGGTCTTCCTCCTTGATTGCGATCTGGTGGTACCCGGAGTAGCGTCGAGGAAGCGAGCAGTGTCGCGGCCCGCCGTGGAGTCCATGACTTGATCAATCCGCGCAACCCGAAGGGGTCCTTGGGGGCGTGCTTGTTGAGGTCGGTGTAGTCGACGCACATCCTCCACTCGTTCGAGTTCTTCTTGCGGACGAGGACGGGGTTGGCGAGCCACTCGGGATGGAAGACTTCTCTCGATGAAGCCACGGCGAGTAGCTTGGCGAGTTCCTTCTTGATGGCGTCCCGCCTGTCGTCGGCAAAGCGTCGGAGGTGTTGTCGCTTGGGGGTGGCCTTAGGATCGACGTTGAGGCAATGCTCAATCAGCTCCCTGGGCACTCCTGGCATGTCCGCTGGCTTCCACGCGAAGATTTCGCGGTTAGCCCGAAGGAAGCTGATGAGCGCGTCTTCCTATTTGGGGTCGAGGCCAGCCCCGATGGTGGTGGTCTTGCTGGGGTCGCCTGTTCCGAGGTCGACCATCTTGACGAGTACCTCCTAAGGTCGCTGAGGCTTGTTGGTGTTGTCAGACTTCTCTGGGATGTCGAGTTCACTTGTGGCAAGCTTCTTCGACGCGGCGTAGACCTCCATCATCGCGTTGGGTACTTGGTTTGTAGAGGCGATCTCCACGGCTTCTGTGTCGCAGTCGTGGGAGATCTTCAAGTCCCCTTGGAGGGAGAGTACACCGGGCCGGGCTTGGCATTTTGAGTACCAAGTAGGTGTAGTGGGGCACCGCCATGAACTTGGCGATGGCCGGCTCCGCCGAGGATGGCGTGGTAAGAGGTCTTGAAGTCCGCGACCTCGAACTTGATGTACTCGGTACGTAGTTGTCCCGAGACGCCCCGAAGGTAATCGCGGGACCACCGAGCCCGGGTGGAATAGCCGCGTTGCCGGGGACGATGCCGTAGAAGGGCGTGTTGCTCTTGGTGAGCATATGAGTGATGTCGAGCTTCATTTTCTTCAAGGTCTTGGTGAAGAGGACGTTGAGCCCGCTTCCACCGTCGATGAGCACCTTGTTGAGTTTGGAGCCCGCCACCACTGGCTTCAGCACGAGGGGGAACCGTCCTGGTTCAGAGAAGCTGGTCCATTGGTCCGCGCGGGAGAAGGTGACGGGTACCTCCGACCACCTGAGAGGGGTCGGGACCGCTGGCTCGATGGACATGACTTCACGACGGGTAGCCTTCTGCTCCCGCCTGCTGGGCAATCCGCCAAAGAGGACGTTGACGGTCTTGTCTGGCTCCTGGAAGTCGTTGTTGTCGCCGTCCTTCTTCTTGCCCTTTTGGTCATGGGGGTGCGGTGGCTCTGGCGTATCCTTGAGTGCATGCCTGAGTTGGTAGCACTGCTCGGTGGTGTGGTTGCCGTTTGGATGCCACGAGCACTTCTCCTTCAGCAGGTCTTTGAAACCGCCGGAGTTCTTCTTCGAGTTCCCCTTCGCAGGGCGCTGGATAGCCGCGACAGTGTTGTCTGGCTTGCGCTTGCGGTTGGGACCCGAGTAGTAGTAGTAGTAGTTGTTGTTGTTGTTGTTGTTGCGGCCGCCTTGGTTTGCGTTGCTGCCGCCGCCCTGGCTCTGCTTGGTCTTGCCACGGATGGCATCGTACTTGGCATTGGCCTTGTCTTCTTCATCCGCCCAGGATGTGATCATGTCCTTGAGGTGGGGGATGGACCTGGGGCGGCGACGACCGAAGTCTTCAAAGGTGTGACGGTGATAGAGACCGTCTTGGAAGAGGTCGATAACCTCCTTGTCAGTGACATCGACGACGGTAGCACGCTTGTCGAAGAAACGGCGCATGTACTTGCGGAGGGTCTCGCCTTGTTCCTGCTTGATCATGACCAGGTCCATGCGAGTACCCGATCGGCCCATGGCGCCCGCGAAGTTGCTTGTGAACTGCTCCTTCGACTGGTCCCACTTGTCGATCGAGTGCTTGTCCGGCCGACTCGAGCCATGTGAGTGGTGCTTGGTCCGGGCGAAGGGGAAGTAGAGGCACTTGGTGTCGCCGTTGCCGCCGCCGTTCTCGATGGAGAGGGCGTAGCATCCGAGCCACCGGATGGGATCCGCTTCGCGTCGTACTTGGTGATCCCCAAAGGCTTGAACTTGTCGGGGAGGAGCAAGTTGCGAAGTCGAGGTGAGAAGGCGGGGAAGCCGTCGCCCTCGGGCCGCGGTGGTCGACTTCTTCCGCCGCGGCCCTCATCAATCTTCGGCGAGCGTCGTACTCGCCGTGTGAGGCACGGGAGGCGTGGTTGTTCGCGTGGCCTCGGCCGCCGCGACTGCCGCCGCCGCCGGCCCTCCCCGTTGGCTCCATGGTTGGAGCTTCCGCCGCCGGCCGCCGCCGCCGGGTCGGGGTCGTTGCCGCCGCCCCCGGCCGGAGCGCGGTGGGGAACAACTTCTCGGTTGCCGTGGTCGTGCTGTGAAGGTCAGCCGGCGTTGGAGCGGCGACGGTTTGGCTCGGCTGGGAGGTCAGCTTGAGTGCGGTTAGGACCGTTGTTGGCGCTGCGACTTGTGGCTTCGTTGTCGCGGTGTCTGGCTGGAGGAGGTTGGTTGACTCTGTTGTCGACCCGCATGAAGTAGGCGTCTTCGGCCGAGCTTGGCGATGACCTCTCCGGCGCGTATGCCCCGAGCTCCGGCGTGCGATCGCCGTGATCGACATGAGGCATTGCTCGGGGGTGGTGTGTACTGCGCTCTCGACCGCCTCGAGAGCTTCCGCAAGGTTGCGGACGGGGAAGTTGTCGCGGAGGCGCCGGCGACGTTCGCCGCGCGCTCGGTTACGCTCGCGTCGAGCGTCTCCGTCCGCGGGGTTCTCGTTCGGTGGAGCATCGGCAGAGAGCTCGTCGGAGGAGATGTCTTCCAGGTACTTGTCCTGAGCCATGCCTGAAGGCCCTGGGGTGTCGCCGGCAGCCATGAAGACTTGGCGATCGGGGGTGCCAAGGCTGGACTCAGAGGGTGCCACCTCGGTTGGTGTGCTTGAGTCAGCCCGGGCTAGCGGTGTTCCCTCCTGGAACGGTAGCGAGTCGATGTACGCGACGTAGCGTGAGTCTCCCTTTATCATGTCAGCAGGTTTGCGGTCTGGCTAGTAGACGTATCTCCCGGCCGGCGTGGATGTTATAACCAGCCCAGAGGCTGGCCCTGACAAGGGAAGCTCGGTGGATTTGTCCTCGGACTCGGGCTCCTCAAGGTCCGACCCGAAGTCGAACTCGTAGTCCGGGTTCGAGTAGAACTCGGAGAGAGGGCTGGAGTCCGAAGCGCGATCGGGGGTGGCGTCGGAGTTCGAGTTGCACTCGGGTACGGGCTCCTTGCCGGCCCGGCGCGAAGTGGGAGCCTCCGTGCGGGCCCGGCTGAGGGTGCGGGGGTCACGCGCGGAGTGCTCGCGAGGTGAGGGGACCGCCTGCGATGGCTGAGCAGCCGGCTCGCATGCGATGGCCCATGGCGACATCCAGTTCGAGTTGGGAGCGGTCTCGAGCTCGAAGTCAGCGTGGCGGTTGAAGAGCGAAATTTCGCCGAACTTGCCGGAGAGTTCGCCTGTGACGACTTCTGGAAGCGTCACAAAGCCTGTCTTCGGGTTGGGCTGCATGGTCAGGCGGCGCTGGAAGGAGCCCGCGCCATCAGCAGTGCAGACCCAGGCACCGAACACGAAGGTGTCGCCGCGGTTGAAGGCGGTGGTTGGCTTGAAGTAGACGGGAGCCGTCGAGTTCGCCATGTGATCTCGGGCGAGATCCCCTACCTGTCGCGCCAGCTGTCGGTGTTTTAGACCGGCAACCTACTAAGGGGAGTACCCAAAGTAGATGAATGTGGCCTCGCCGAGATCGGTAATTTGAAGGAAGAGACACGTGGCACACAATTTAGAGAGGTTCGGGCCACGAGGTGCGTAATACCCTACGTCCTGTATGCTGTGTAGCTCTGGATTGATTGGGCACAATTACAAGATGGTGCAATAGTGCGTCGTGGGTTGTATGAGATGAGATTGGATGCTAGATATCGGTCCCTGCCTCGCCTTATATAGTCCGGGAGGCAGGGTTACAAGTCGGAGTAGGGAGAGAGTACTAGTCGAGTACGTCTAGGAGTCCTCCATACAATGCGGAACATGTACAGCTCCCTAACCGAGTACTACTCCTGTGTAGTCCTTGTGCCCCACACCTTCAGGTGCCGTGTAGCGCAAGCCGGGTAGTCTCAGGGGCCCACCGAGTAGTCGGTCCTGGTACCCACCGAGGTAGTGGGCCCAGGGAGGCCCATACGACAGGTGGGCCCCTGGGACTACCCGGCTTGCGCTACACGGCACCTGAAGGCGTGGAGCACAAGGACTGCAGAGGAGAAGTACTCGGTTAGGAAGCTCTACATGTCCGCACTGTATGGAGGACTCCTAGACGTACTCGACTAGTACTCTCTCCCTACTCCGACTTGTAACCCCGCCTCCCGACTATATAAGGCGAGGCGCGGACCGATCTCTCGGGATCATCTCATCTCATACAACCCACGGCGCACTATTGCACCATCTTGTAATCGTGCCCAATCAATCCGTAGCTACGCAAAGATACGGGACGTAGGGTATTACGCACCTCGCGGCCCGAACCTGTCTAAATTGTGTGCCACGTGTCTCTTCCTTCGAGTTACCGATCTCGGCGAGGCCACATTCATCTACTTCGGGTACTCCCCTTAGTAGGTTGCCGGTCTAAAACACCGACACATACTGACATCATTGCTAGGAAGCAAAATATCATTCACATACAAGATTAGGAAAACATATTTCCCACTTTTAAACTTTGCATAAATGCAGTTGTCCTCTATATTCGGTTCAAACCCAAATCTTTTAATTGTATCATCAAACTTTAGATTCCACTGTCTGGATGCTTGCTTTAACCCATAAATGGATTTTCTTTAGGCGGCATCCCATATGTTCTTTTCTGTTTACAACAAAACCTTTCGGTTGTTTCATGTAAACTCTTTCTTCCAAATCACCATTTAGAAAAGCTGTCTTTACATCCATCTGATGTAACTCTAAATCAAAATGAGCCACTAATGCCATAATTATTCTGAAGGAATCTTTACATGAGACTGGAGAAAATGTCTCATTGTAATCTACTCCTTCTATCTGTGTATAGCCTTTTGCCACGAGTCGTGCCTTATACTTTTCTACATTCCCTCTAGAGTCACATTTAATCTTGTAGACCCATTTACAACCTACTATTTTGGCTCCTTTAGGAATTTCTACCAAGTCCCATACATCATTGGAACTCATCGATTTCATCTCATCCTCCATGGCCTCCAACCATTTCGATGAGTGAGCACTTCTCATGGCCTCTTCATATGAAGTGGGATCACCCTCCATATGAGCTATTTCTGTATTATAAACTTTATAATCATCAGGAATAGTTGATCTTTTAACTCTTTGAGACCTACGAGGGGCCTCTACTATCGGCACATCTTGTGCCTCATCTTCTGTTGGCACATCATCGACAGGTGGCTGCTGTGTCTCATCCTCATGCGCAACAGTGGATTCAATCGGATCCTGAAGGACAGGTTCCAGATCTTCACTCATTGTTGCCACGGGCGGAGTTACAACAGGTGCTTGCACCACAACCTCAGGGGTTGTCGGTGCAGGACTGCAGGTACAACAGGTAGTGAGAAATATGGCTCCTGAATCATCGGATTGGGTACTGCACACACCCTCTTCTCCTCAAGATCAATTTTCTGAACTACCGTGCTCCCCCTGATCATTTCATCTTCTAGAAAGACAGCATGTCTCGTTTCTACAAACTTTGTATATCTGTCTGGACAGTAGAAACAAAATCCTTTTGACTTTTCAGGATACCCAATGAAGAAACAGCTAACTGTTTTGGAATCTAACTTTGCTATGTTTGGGTTAAACACTTTGGCCTCAGCCGGACTCCCCCATACACGCAAATGGTGTAGAGAGGGCACTCTTCCCGTCGACAGCTCGTACGGTGTTTTCGGCACCGACTTGCTTGATACTCTATTAAGAATGTGAATAGCGGTTTTTAATGTCTCCATCCACAAACTCAATGGCAAGGTGGAGTAACTCATCATGCTGCACACCATATCCATCAGTGTACGGTTACGCCTTTCAACTACTCCATTTTGTTGAGGCTCGCCCGGCATCGAATACTGGGCTACTAGGCCATTTTCCTGTAGGAACTTTGCAAAAGGTCCAGGAACTTGGCCAAATGGGGTGTGACAACCATAGTACCCCCCACGGTCAGATCTTACTATTTTAATTCTTTTATCAAGTTGATTTTCAACTTCAGCTTTGAATATCTTAAATTTATCCAGTGCTTATGATATTTCTTTAATTGGATAAATATAACCATAACGGGAGTAATCATCTGTGAATGTTATGAACGAGTCATAGCCATCCATACTTTTCACAGGAAACGGTCCACAAATATCAATGTGAATTATCTCTAGTGTTCCTGTGATTCGTTTTGCACCTTTTTTAATTTGCTTTACATATTTTCCTTTAACGCAATCTACACATTGCTCTAAGTCAGAGAACTCTAATGGTGGAAGAATTTCATTTTTAACGGGGCTCTCTATTCTCCCCCTCAAAACATGGCCTAAACGATATTGCCATAATTTCGACGATGTATCATGAGTTCTCTTTCTTTCTTTTGTACATTCTCCGACTCGGAATCATTTGCAACATGAACATTCACATCACACACGGAATTAACTTTTTCACGCAAGGATAATAAATAAAGCTCATCATGAAGGTAAGCAGTACCAATATAAGCATTATTACACAAAATGGCACACTGGCCATGTCCAAAATGACATTCAAAACCATCTTTGTCCAAACATGAAATACTAATCAAGTTTCTGTTTAACGAAGGAACATAAAAAAACATCTCTAAGCAAAAGTATAAAGCCATCAACTAGCTCCAAAGAGACATCGCCAACAGCTTCAACTTCGGCTTGGACTCCATTTGCAACTTCAATGGAACTTTCTCTTCTTTCCGTGCTCCGGGTCGAACTGAATCCCTGTAAATAATTTCAACATGAACCGTTGCACCTGAGTCAATCCACCAAGTAGATTTTGGAAACTGTGTATACAAGGATTCATTTACAAAAGACACTATATTATTACCTTTAGAAGCCATGACTGACTTCAACCATTCAGGACATTCTTTCTTGTAATGCCCCTTTTCTTGCAGTAGAGACACTGATCCTTGTCCACTGGAAGAACACTCTTCTGATGCTGATGCGGCATGTTACCTTTACCATGTGGCTTTGAAGAAGAAGCCCCTGGATGGAAGTTCTTTTTCTTAGCAAAGTTCAAAGAACCACCACTTTGAGACCTTATCCTTTCCTCTTCCTGAACTAGCATGGCTATTGTCTTTTCCAGATCCCACTGCTCTGGATGTATGTTGTAGTTGGTAACAAAGGTGTCAAACTCCTTTGGCAGGGAGGCCATAACCAAGTGAACAAGGAGCTTGGGCCTAATCTCAAGTTCCCCATCCAATAGCTTTAGCTTAGATGCCTGGTTGCTCATCTTGAGGATGTGCTCTCTCACACCTTTTCCATTACCAGTATACTTTTCATTCACCAACTGTCTTAGCATCATGGTGGCATATGTCTTTGAAGAGCCAGTAAACTGACTCTTTATCCTGTCAAGTAACTTTGTAGCAGAGGTACAACCTTCAATCGAGCTCAAGAGTGAGGGCTCAATTGTGTTCTCTATGAAAGCCATGCACTTTTTGTTTGCCGTGGTCCACTTCTTGTTAGCAATGGACCATGACAACTCTAAGGGAGCATAGTCCCTCTCTTTCTTTGCCCATGCCTCATCATTATCTTTTTCATCTCTCACCGGCTTCTCTGGCTGAACCGGCTGTGGCTCCTTCAGCACCCAGTCAAGGTCAGCACACACAAAAGCCAGATGCACTTTCCTAATCCATTCCTTGTGATTTTCAGAATTGAGGATCGGGACTTTGTCGATGAAAATCATCAAGTTGGACCCTCCTGAAAACCACAATCAGTGAGATCCATAACAACAATTGCATGCATTAATCCAACGTTGGTCAAAATTAAAACATACAACTGTTTATGCAATTAAATCTATATCACCGTTGGGCAGAAGATAGAAATAAATGCACAAAAACATCCATTTAATCATGATAGTGTTATTAACAACGTTGGTCAATAAATAACAGCACCATAATTACCAGAAAAAAATTACTTTAACATGCTCTTTAAATTTAATTTTCCCGTTGGTTCCAATTAAATTTAAAAAATGAGCATCACTTTAAACAATTCACAGCGGAAACATTAATAAAATTCATGGAAAACTTTCTGTTCAGAAGCAATGTTACTGTTAGAATTCACTTTTCTCTCTAAACAAATTATCCCGTTGGTTCAAATTTGAATAGATATCAAATACATACTTAAAAAACACTAATAATTGCTTCTGAAAAATATCAAAACAAATTGATAAAGGTTACTGTGCACAACCTCCCTTTTGGCCCGCAAACAAAATCTGGCCCACGGCCTCCCCTTTACTCCCGCCTGGGCTCGCGGCCCAACAACCGACGAGCAGGCCGCCGAAGCGGCCCGCGCGCCTCACCCGCCTGGGCCTAAAGTCGGCCCAGTTGCACGCCAGCCGATCGTGGCCGTCCAGCACGATCCGACGGCCGCCCTTGCTTTTCAGTGGAATAAAAGGCGTGTTCGCCGGCCACCCTAGAAAAAACCCTAGTCATTTGCCTTCCCCCCGACCTCGAGCACTCCCGCAGGAGCGACGGCGGAGTCAAGCGGCCCGCGGCCGGCGTTCGCCGGAACGGCGAGGGACGAGCGCCGCCCGCCCAAGGCCGTCGGCGTCCCTCCCTCTACTCTCTTCCTCCCCCTTTTCCCTAGTCCCAAAAATGTGAGGACCGGAGAGTGCACCGCCCATGGCGACCGGGAGGAGAAGGCGCGCGCCGCCGCCGCCGGCCCCCTCGCCGCGCGCGCGTTCCCCTTAGGGTGAGCGCGCCGCCGTCGAGCGGCTTAGTGGTGGTGCCTAGACCCGCGTGGCGGTGGGGCCCGACGCCCGCACGCCTCTCGTCCGCGCGGTGCGCGCCCGCGCGCACCGGCGGCGGTGGTGACGGCGAGGTAGGGGCCCACAGGTAGGTCCCCTTGCCCGTCCTTTGCACTTTTAGATCTAGGGTTAGGGTTAGGGTTAGGGTTAGGGTTTCGGATTTGCTTTTGACTTTTCGATTCGAGATCGATTTCTTTTCCTTTTCATCTACCCAAGACCAGATCTACAACCTAGCTGAAGCTTTGATACCATTGATAGATTACACGGATCATCTAGGTGCAGATCTAGCCGAGTACGGTACTGTAACTATGTGTATGTACATATGTAATGCATGAATGAACAGAGAGAGAGGAGATGATATATGTACCATCACCGGCAGGGGTGCTGCCGGAACCGCTAGCCATGTAGGAGATATGCGCGAGGGCAGCGACGCGAAGTGCAGATCTGCGCTAGGGCAGCGACGGTCGAGGAAGTGGCGGCGGCAGCGGAGCTTCCCGTCACTGCTGCGCTCCCTGTAGATCGGACTAGGGAATGTAGGTGGGGTGTGTGGCTGGCGGCGAATCTCGTATCGCGAGCCTGTGGCCCCCACCTCCTTTATATAGCGCAGTGTGACAGGGGTCCACCAACCATCTAGGGTTGGGCGCCCCCGATCAGGGCGCGAGATTAAGGGCCCAGTGGGCCGTTGGGCCCACTGATGAGGAGATCAATCTAACATTCTCCCCCTTGATCTCATCACATACTTTTGACTTTAACTTTTCCACTTTATTCGTTCCATGACAGATTGGTACATAGAGCATGTTTCATCGTCACGGCTCAATTGCCGATAGACTCAAACAGCCACAATATACTTCTCCGTTTTGGAATAAATTCTATTTACTTTGGGCCACTTCATAATCCAGGATTTATAGGCTTTCCCTTAAACCCATGCCGGCTAAGTGTTTCTGGAACACATTGGGTGGTAAGCCTTTCGTGAGCGGATTCGCAACCATATCCTTTGTCCCTATATGCTCGAGACTTATGGTTTTATCCCGGATTCTATCCTTCACAACATAAAACTTTACCTCAATAGGTTTGGAAGCATTACTCGACTTGTTGTTGTGAGCATAGTATACTGCTGGCTGATTGTCGCAGTACATCTTTAGTGGTTTATTAATACAATCTACCACTCTCAAGTCGGGTACAAATTTCTTTAACCATATCACCTGTCCAATAGTATCATGACATGCTATAAACTCTGCGTGCATCGTGGATGATGCAACTAACTTTTGTTTGGAGCTTCTCCACGAAATAGCTCCCCCTGCGAGAGTGAATAAATAACCAGACGTGGATTTTCTTCCATCTTTATCTCCCGCATAGTCTGCATCTGAATACCCTTTTATCTCTAGGCAGTCAGAGCTTCTGTATGTTAACATGTAATGCTTTGTGCCTTGCACATAACGCATTGCTTTCTTTGCCATCTTCCAGTGCTCTATGCCTGGATTATCTTGATATCTACCGAGTACTCTGGTAATAAACGCTAAATCAGGGCGAGTGCACACTTGTGCATACTGTAAGCTTCCGATAGCTGAAGCATATGGTACCGCTTCCATTTGATCGAGCTCATATTGATTCTTGGGACATTGGAATTCTCCAAAACTATCGCTCTTTACTATAGGAGTAGGTGTTGCTTTACTCGTGTGCATATTGTACTTCTTTAGAACCTTTTCCAATGTGCCTTTTGAGATAATCCTAAAACCCCATTCTTTCTATCTCGATGGATTTGTATGCCCAAAACATAAGAGGCTTCACCAAGATCTTTCATATCGAAATTTGAGGACAAAAACTTCTTTGTTTCTCGTAGCATACTGACATCATTGCTAGCAAGCAAAATATCATTCACATACAAGATTAGGAAAACATATTTCCCACTTTTAAACTTTGCATAAACGCAGTTGTCCTCTATATTCAGTTCAAACCCAAATCTTTTAATTGTATCATCAAACTTTAGATTCCACTGTCTGGATGCTTGCTTTAACCCATGAATGGATTTTCTTTAGGCGGCATCCCGTATGTTCTTTTCCGTTTACAACAAAACCTTTCGGTTGTTTCATGTAAACGCTTTCTTCCAAATCACCATTTAGAAAAGCTGTCTTTACATCCATCTGATGTAACTCTAAATCAAAATGTGCCACTAATGCCATAATTATTCTGAAGGAATCTTTACATGAGACTGGAGAAAATGTTTCATTGTAATCTACTCCTTCTATCTGGTGCTGATGCCAACAACAACTCCACACCGTACGTTTGACGACACCAAGATCTACGTGGTGCTTTGTTTGATTGGAACACATGTGCGATTATTTTGGCCACGGTGTGGAAGCTTGCTTCTGCTGTGGGTACAGATGGCCAAACGGCCCGCCCGGCCCTAGCCCAGTCTGGCCCGGCCCGATGAGGCCCGACACTATACAGGCACGGTGTCTTTTCGTGTCGGGCCGTGTCGGACCACCGGGCCGAACTGCCAGCCCAGGCCTGGCCCTAAGGCCCTTTTGGCCGTGCGCCGGCCGCCCCGAGGCACGCGCAGGCCCGACGGCCCGACAACCCGACAAGGTGAGCGCCCGCGCCCCAACGCGGCGTCGCGGCGGCGGGGGGGCGGTGTCGGTGCCCGGCGGACATCCCCGGCCGCGCCACCACGGCGGAGGAGGATCCGCGGTGCTCGCGTGGGAAGAGGAGAGGTCGGGACGGCCGCGCGGCGGCTAGCTCTTCTCTCGACGACGATGCGCCCCGCGGCGGCGCGCATCCCGCCGACCTCCGGTGGCGCCGGCCGCGGTGCGGTAGATCCCGTCGGCCCGTGGTGGAGCCCGGCCGCGGCGACGATCCCGCGCGGCCGCGGTGGTGCTCGGATGCGCCCATCGCAGGCCGCCGCGCACCGGCGCGGTGAGGATTGAGGGAGGGAGGGGCGGCGGTTGTGCTTGTTCCCCGGCACGGTGGCGGCGGGCGCCGGCGTGCCTTCGCGGCGAGGGAAGGAGGGTCGATGCGAGGATCAAGGGAGGGAGGGGCGCGGCTGACACGTTCACGAGGGAGGGAGGGGGTGGCGCCGGCGGCTGTGGGAGGGGAAGGAGGAGGGAGTTAGGGTTTTCATCAGTACTTATATGTCGTATTCATGGGGGGCAGCGTGCCGTCGGGCCGCATCGGCCGACTCGTAAATCGTGTCGTGCCCCGTGCCGGGCCACCGTGCCGAGAGTGCGGCCCAGGCCCGGTCCGACCATCGGGCCGTGCCAGCCCGAGGCACTATCGTCTTCGTGCCGGGTCGTTCTAGTGCCGGGCTTTTTCGGGCCGTTTCCGAGCTGGCCCATCTGGCCTGGCCCATCTGGACATCTATAGCTGTGGGGATGGCGCGATCACAAGGAGAACTGCCAAAGGACTATGGAAGAATGCAGGGCCAAGTGCCCCGAATTCCCACCATCGTCGTCGTCCCTTCAATCGCCAAGAGATTCAGTAGTGACGGCAAACACTAACGGCAAACTCTATTATGTATCCTTCTTGAATTCTGGCTTGGAAAAAGACGCACTTGTGTTGTGTGTGAGAGAGAGGGAGAGAGTAGTATATATAAAATGGGTCGCTCGCAAAAACAATGTGTCGGTAACGAAGAGTATATATTAAACCGGATATTATGTGACCTATATATATTTTAGATTGTTTTCTGCTCTAAAACGGAGCAAATAATAACATCAGTTTTGTTCGATGGTTTTCTGGGGGAAAGGATTGCAATTATTGTGTGGCCATATATCTAGTGCATAGCTAACGTTTGTCTGTTTGATCCCATCCACCTCAAGCACGTGAAGATCGACAGCAACAATCACCGGAGATAAGAATAAAGCAGCAATAGGTATGCTGACAGTTCTTTTACTTTCTTTATTTCTAGGTTTATCCATTAAATAATTTGCGGATACACTATAATTCTTTTTTACTTTGCAAAAGGGAAATTAGATGATGATAATTTGTATACTCTATATAAATGCACCCGCTAAGGATCTTATAACTCCATCTCTCTCAATATGCAAGCTATCCATGTTAGTGTCACGTCATCATCCATTAGCCCATCTATTTATCCCTCATGCCGATTATGTGTGACTAATAATATCCATGCATGCCATCTATGAGTCTCTGCGAGTACCACACTACAAAATTTTCACGGTAGAATACGTAGAGGATCAATAATTCTCTATCAATAGATGAACTTGTTTTCATGTATAGTGTCATTTGCAAAAGATTTCTAATTTCAAAATTCGTCTTAAAATTTTGCTTACGAATTTACCATAACAACCCGTATGGTCTTAAAAACCTTCCACGTGTTGATCCAGAGGGTACAAAGATTGAACCACAGATAGGCAAGAGCTTGGTGATGACTTTGGGAGCCACACACGTCGCTCCCGGTTATTCAACGCAACTATACATGCAGGGAAAAATCAAGCAAGTACACATGATGGCTGATGAGCACCTCCCAGCACACGGGCCCCACCTCTCAGTCTCACACGAAAGCAACCGAGGGTCCGGAAGGGACTTATTTGTACATACTCCAGTGACTCGTCAAATTAACACGTACGTACGTACGTACGCGTGCACACAAGCAAGTAATTAATAGACACAGGTGGTGCGCGACGGCGACGGCGACGGTGGGGCCGCGCCGGAGTGCTCATCGCCGGCGGCCAGCCGGCCGGCCGGCCGGTCGTCACGATCAGCCGAAGAGGTGGTGGTGCTTCTTCTCGCCGCTGGCCTCCTCGGCCTCCTTGTGGTCCTTCTTCTTCTCGTGGTGCTCGTGGAAGGCGTACCCGCCGGCGCCGACGGCCGCCGTGGCGGCGATCTCCTCCGTGATCTTGTGCCTGTGCGCGTGCTCCGGGTCCTTCTTCGCCTCGTGCTTCTCGTACTGCACGAACAGAGAATTTTTAGCTTAATAATTAATCCAGCAGATCGATCGAGAAATAACAACAGCAATTATGTAGTTCAATTAATTCACGAAGACGGCGAGGAGGGAGGACGGGACGTACGAGTGCGAAGGCGCCGGCGGCGAGCGCGCCGGCCTCGCCGAGGTGCTGCTTGTGCTTGTGCTCCTTCTCCTCCTTCTTGTACTTCTCGTACTCGTTCTCGCCGGTGGTCACCACCTCGGCGGCCACGGTCTCCGAGTACCCGCCGCCGTACTCGCCGCCGGCCGGCTGGTCCTCGTCCTTCTTGTGGTGGAAGAAGTGGTGGTGCTTCTCCTCCGACATGGCTGCTAGCTAGTGTGGCTGCTGCTTCACTGGGAGCTAGTACTACTCGTGTACACTTGGCTAGCTCTTGTCTGTGTGTGACAATAGGATGCTTGGCCACCGGGTTTTATAGGCGACGACGCCACGGTTTAGAATGGCCGGTGTGATATTTATTTATTTATTGATCTATTTATTATTTATTTGCGAGGAATAAAGGTGATATTGGTTTGGGATTAGGATTAACACGACTAATATTGAACATGTGATGATGAGTAGGATAAAGGTGATATTAACTCGAGTCACGAAAGCAGATGATGGGTATATTAGGAAGAGATGCATATGCTTCGAATATACCAACCACATATGTGATTAAATATATTTGTTCAGTCAATAATACAAAATTATATATATTTTAATAAAATCGGGCGGTTTATTTTAGTAGTTCAGAGGACAGGATTTTTTTCTTATAATGTTCCCGTCAGTGAATTAATCAAATCATTTAGAAGCTTCTTAAGTTCTTAATATCCAGGCCGCAGCGCGCTGGAGGAGGTCTGGACTGGAGCACAAGGAGCAAATGGTGGAGGGGGCGCCACGTCATCGGGACGGTGGCGTCCCAGCTCCCAACGACCTTGTTGCCGGACCGATCGACTAGCAAGCATGCCGCCAGCATATCCATTAGCAAGCACACAGCTTGGTTCGTCGCCACTTGTCAGGGGGAAAATCATTCTTTTCTTTGTCAGCACATATATATATACTCCCTCAAACTGACGTTTAGACAAGGCCAGAAAGTCAAACATCGAGAATATAAATCATCAATAACTTTTAATTTGTTGAGTTTGCACATGTGAAAACTATATGAATACATTTGTCTTGAAAAATACTTTCATAAAAGTATACATACATCACTATTCGATAAATATTTTTTATAATAAAAAGATGTCAAAGTTGCATTTTGGAGACCGTGTCGTTGTCCTAAACGTCGCTTTTTCGTAATCGTGGGAGTACTCTCTCGGTCCCAAAATATTTACGCTTTTTGACTTCGCGTTTCACATTATTAAAAATTTGTGAAAATGATATTTATTTTGTCATGACATGTTTTATCATCATATATATTTTAAGTGGGAGGCGACTAAACGGAGAGGTCTCACCATTTAGGTTTAAATGGAGAGCCCTCCAAGGTTACTTCCTGCGACGTAAAAGTTACTTCCCGCGACACGTAGTTACTTCCCGCGACACAAAATTATTTCCTTCGACAAAAAGAAGCACACGGGAGGAAATAACTCGTGTCGCGGGAAGTAACTTTTGTGTCGCGGGAAAGTAACCTCGATGGCTCTCCATTTAAGCCTAAATAGAGATGCCTTTTCATTTAGATTTTGCGTTTTAAGTATATCATAATTGTTTTTATATCTCCACAAATTTTCTGAATAAGACGAATGAACGAATGTGATCCCTAGAAGTCAAAAGGTGCAAATATTTTAGGACGGAGGGAGTATATACTTACGTACTCCCTTCGGTTTGATAAATGAAGTTGTTTAGCACAACAACACTGTCTCCAAAGTATAAATTTAACTTCTTATTTTTATAAAAATATTTATCAAAAAACTAACATATGTATACTTTTATGAAAATATTCTGCAAGATAAATTTATTTATGTATTTTTCACATTTCCAAATTCAACAAATTAGAAATTATTCATGATTTATATTCCTACTACTTAACTCAAATCTTGTCCAAAACCAACTTCATTAAGGATTATTCGAGTCAGCGTACACGACGCGTGGCAAGCTAATACAGCGTGTATACGTGGGCTCCGTGTTATCTGGACGGTGCGTCCCAACGACCTTGCTGCCGACAGAGCACACAGCTTGGTTAGTCGCCACTTGTCACAGAAAAAATCATTTTTTTGTCGGCACATATGTACTAAGTCCGGTCTCAAAAGATCACTTAGTCCGCAACCAGAAAAAAATGACTTCCAATCCCATGAAGATCACTTAATCTCGTGACTTTTGTAAAATGGTTGGAGTGAAAACTATGTGACGACGTAAAGTTAGTTTTGGAGGACAAATAATGTCGGCAATCACCGTAAAACCTACTAGCTTAGTGACGAAACCCGGGTCACCAAGCACACGGATGCCTCATTAATTAAAAGGTCGGCAATTTGTTCAATGGATACAGCTTAATCTTTTGACAAAATGAATCATTGCCTACATCTGAAGCAATCGCCGTCCATTGGAGCTAGAAAAAATGGGGACCGGATCTGATGGAAAAAGAATATATATTTTTTTCTGTGCCACATCAAATAAATGGACTTTGATGATCGTGATGTGAAGAACGACGTGGAACCTCATGGAGTTTTCTCATCCGCGAAATTTCCCTTTTTCATTTCTTTTTCTTTTTAGTTTGGTGAGACGAGGCCACAAGCTGGCCATTTTGTAGTACAGGAATTTTGTAGCATGCTACTCACAAAGGCATGATATTAACCATAAAAAATTGATTGAAGACATAAATATATGATATAATGGATGGTGAAATGGCGTATAGTGGATGGTGATGTGGAATGCTTGCATGTTAGAGAAATCTATTCATAACTTGTAGTGGATCTCACCAATATAGTTGTTATAGGTAGGTACCCTGAAGCCATGGATATCCGATGCATTGTAACCAAATTTTGGTGTACTCTCTGTTTTAAATTGTAAGTCATTTTGTTAGGTTCTCTAGATACATATATTTTTCTACGTTAATTACCTGTATAAATACATGATAAAAGCTACGAGAATCTAGAAAAGACAAATTACGAGCTAAAATAATCTTGGGACGTAGGGGGGTACAAATAATAGAATGGCATAGCGCATTCCATGGCCCTTATTAGCTCAAATCACAAGTGCATTTCTTTAATTTTCTTTTAGCTAATATAAAGATGAGCATGATGCAAATCTATCACAAGCAGCGATCACAAGCTGCAAGTTGTCGGCCACTTGATCCAACGCACCAGAAATATCTTCCCCGGCCCAGACGGCCGATCCAATACGAAGGCGACCCTTCTCCCATCATCATCGCGCGCCGTGGTTGCTAGCTAGCTAACTCGATGTGTTCTTAATTAATTCATCGACCGGGCATCGCGTCGCAACCACAAATAATGAGGCTCCATGCACAGGTGCACAAGGTTACCTGTGATCTGGGTCAGGTAACTTGTGGCCGGCTGTGCACGTAAATAATTGCACAAGTGGCTGACTACTTCAAGAAGATATGTTTGTGCGTGTGGGGTCTGCTGGTAAGTGAGGCAAGCTTTTCTCAAAAGTCACAGCTGCTGCACCAAACGGTCTTTTATTTTTTTTTTCACAGTAGGTTTTCCACAGCAGGTTTTCAAAAGTCACAACACACAACAATTTATTTTTTTTTGCAAAAGTCAGTCGTTCAACCAAACACACCCTTAGAATCACTTGCAACCACGAGATGGCATGTAGCCTAGTGGTTACACGTGTCTCCGATGCTGTAAAACATTTGAGGGTGCAGGTTATACTATTTTCTAGTTTTTTTAAAAGCAAACAACGCGTGGGATTATATGTTTTAACTAGAACTTCCATTTTAATTTCACCGCTAAATTGTGGAGAGAAGAAATTCGATTGAAATAAAATGGTCGATGAACTTCCATTTTCACGACTAAATTGTGGAGAGAAGCAATTCGATTGAAATAAAATGGACATTCAATCTCAATCCAAACCAACAAAAGCTAGTTATCTATTCCATTTGTGCTAGTTAATTATCCCTGAAAAAGATTATATGGCCATTGTGCATGTGCATGCTTGGATCATCTAAAACAAGAGGTAGATCCAAATGTTTCCGTGGAGCAATCACTCCATTATTGCAGAGTACGCCGCGGCAACCACTTCCATTATTGCTGTGTAATCGAGGGGGGTTAGCCCTACATGTGTTTCCAAGCGTAGTGGAGGGATTTAGATCAAGTGCGATCGATCCATATCTGCATCTGCATCGCAACAAAAGCTGATGCGCACGGATGAATGGATGCCATGGCCGTGCAGCTCTGTTCCAAATACAATGATGATATCTCATAGAGCACATTAATGTGTACTATCTGTAAAAAAAATAATAACATGGATATGTTTTACCTAAATATTGTCAGAGGCTGGTTGCAAATTTAACTATTCATAATGTTTTATATGCGTTCCTGTTCGTTGACTGGGAATTTCCCAAAGGCTTGGGAAAATACAGTGATTTCTGCAAATAATTTCTGTTGTTCGGCATGCATCATTTTTTTAGGGTTGCATTATTGCATCACTCAACTCGCAAGCACGCAAAACCATCTTCAAGAGTTTCTAAGAATATGAGATTTACAATTGTACTTAATTTTTTCTCCTGAAAATCTGAAGATTTACAACTCTTAAAAAATACTGAAAGGGATAAAGAAAACTACCTCCGAAAGTTTCTAATAATCAATTCCTAAAATATAAAAGACGGTTTTACATCAGAAATCTTATACTATTTCTAAATTATCAACCAATTTTATATATTCTTTCTCTCTTTTACATTTACATCAGAAACTTTTACCTACTCTTTATTCTTTCTACGCCCTAAAAGATTTGAAGGATGTATTAGGAGTTGTTGGAGAGAGATTTTTTCTCGTCTTACTAAAAATGAAGGACGAGGAAGGAATTTAGGATACTCTTGGAGATACTCATGCACTAGTTTTTTTATGTAGTAGCTAATTACATTAAGGCATGGATCCTTATATTAAAGTTTAATACTTATTACTTCAAATGTTATGATGCTAATTAGGATGACTGACTATGAGCTAATTATAAAAGTAATTGCAGAAGTTCCATATTAATTCAAAAAATTAAACTTAATTAATATATCATGAGAATGGTTACTATAGCACCATATCGTACCGACCAAGCAAAATATTAGACTGAAAGGTGAGGCAGGGGCATATGCCCCCTTAAGTCAGTTAAATTTCACTAAAAAGTTCTAAATTCAGTTAAGTTTATAAAATTTAGGCATCATTGCTCCCTTCTAATAAGGAAATATTGCGTTTTTGGGGAACATTAACAAAACTCTCACCTCATCTGACATGGGTCACTCACAATAGGTGGCAGTGTCCCATCCAATATGTTCCAATATGTGGAGAGAGTCGAGAGATGAGCAGCGAAGGGAATCCACCGCTAATCAAGAAGAGACACTGAGCTCCCCTAACACGAGTGTTTAGTTGGGCCGCACGACAATCACCATCGCAGAGAATTTGCGATCAACCCCAGTGGCGCTTGTCTCACGTGACAACACCGATGTGACGCACCTATGGGCAGTGACATATCCAACATAAAGTTTAGAAGGGTCTGAACTATACATAATAGGAAGGCCCAGTACAATTAACATGGGCCCAATGACCTATGCAGCTCAAAATCACGAAATCACCTTCTTCTACCTTAGGAATGTAGCTCAAACTCTTCTTTCCATCACATCTATGAACAAAAAAACTAGAGGGACTGCAAGGGGACTCCCTGGAGTTGGTGCCAGTAGGGGGCCTGGAGCCCCCCAAGCCTCCTGGCTTCGTCCTTGCTTATGGGGTCGATCGACGCTGATGTTGGGGATCCGATCAGGGTGTCATGACGAGGACCATGCCATGCACGGATGATCCAGAGAATCCTGTGGGTAGGGTGGGGGTCTAGACATCCCAATGCAGAGGATTGCTTTATCTCTGCCGTGGAGAACATAACAGGGTGGTATTCCCAACGAACTTCCTCTGAACCGCAACAACAACATGCATAACAAAGGTTTTTTGAATCAGAAATGGGGAACAAAAATATCAGAATAGGAAGGGATAGAAAGGGGTGATACTGAAGATTAACTTCGAAAAGCCGTACGATAGTATCAGTTGAGATTTTGCGGAACTATGTCTTGGTGAGGAAAGGCTTCAATAGGAAGCTTTTCACATTGGATCATGAGGCGGGGGGGGGGGGGGGGTCTGTATCATATCATCATGCGTTGGGTGGGAGCTGAGGGCGTTTTTTTCTATTTTACTGTTCACAACTTTGACCACTAATTAGATGTATTAAATAAAGGTAGTTTACTAAACTACCTTCACAACCCTCTGGTTCACGAGATGAATCTAACAAGGCCTTTGAACGCATGATTAGAGGACGGTTACTATAGCATTATTGTAGCAAATTATGGATTAATCAGGCTCATTAGATTCGGCGCACAAGGTTGCATTCACGTGTGAAAAGATTTTGTAAATATACTTTATTTAGTATTTCAAGCATGCAAAAATCTTTTTGCGAATTTTCTTACCTACCTTTGAACCAAACACGCGTGGAGAAAAGTGGACCATATTTACTTGCATTCAATGCAACTTCCCCACAAGAAACTTTACCTGTTGTGCATGCTAAAGAGAACGGCGAAGAATATTATTTCGCGGGAGCAATTTGTTTTGTTCATTGAATGGAATGTTAGCCTATTATATAAGATATAAATGATGATGCAGTAAAGTTTTATGAACATATGTTCGGCAAGAAAAAAGTTTTAGAACGGGTGCCACATACTGGTATGTACCAAGTAGGCTGATTAATTACTCGATATGTCATGAAGCTGTAAACTGATATTTTGAGATCTAAATGGAACAAGTTTACATGACCCACTATTTGTTTGAAATTGAGAAAAGTACAACTTCATAAAAAAATCCAGCATTTTTTTTAATATTGCATTGCATCACTCTACTCACAAACCAACCAGGCCGAAATGGCACGGAGTACACAGCCCATGGAGGACGATTTTTTAATTTTAACCTTTTTTTCAAAATTATTTTTAAAAATAATACCTCAAAAATATTATTTGCGTAACTAACCCTTTTGGCCGCGCCGCCCGCGTGGCGCGGCAAGATAACGTTGCCACGCCCCATGCAATGGCGCGCGGGCCCGCCACGCCGGCAAGGTGGGCTTACGAGGCCGCCTCTTCCCCGCCGCGCCACATGCATCGGCGCGGCAACGTGATGTTGCCGCGCCATGTAGGGCCGGCGCGGCAGAGGTTCTCCGATTTAATCTACCAACTTTGAATCATCTAAATAAAATAGTATTTGAATTCCAAATGTCGCAAAAATTGATATGCATGTTATATAAGGTCTAAACATTCCATTTTAGTGAAATTTACGAGACTAAGTATTACATATTTTAAAATTTTCAATTTCAAAATAGGTTATGTATTATCCTTATATCCCACTTAGGGTTCCCGTTAAATAGTTATCTATCTAGGATGATACCAATTAAATATAATTTAAATATTGATTCTCACGAAACTTCTCATGCACATTGTATAAGGTGTAAAGTTCTCATTTTGATAACATGTGAAGAGTAAAGTGCTACATATTTTGAATTACATAATTTCATAGTAAGTTGTGTATTATCCTATTATCCGACTTAGGTTCTTTGTTAAATGGTTATCTACTTAGGAGAACCTTAATTAAATATCTATTAAACTTTAAATGTTACAAAATTTGTTATGCACATTGTATAAGATGTAAAGATCTCATTTTACTTACATGTAAAAAGTCAAGTGCTACATATTTTGAACGAGAGCCCTAGGTGAGATATAAGGATAATATATAGCTTAATTTGAAATTATGTAATTCAAAATATGTAGAATTTGACTTTTTATATGTAAATAAAATGAGATCTTTACATCTTATAAAATGTGCATGACAATTTTTTTTTGACATTTAAAGTTTAAAAGATATTTAATTAAGGTCCTCCTAAGTAGATAATCATTTAACAAAGAACGTAAGTCGGATAATAGGATAATACACAACTTACTTTGAAATTACGTAATTCAAAATATGTAGCATTTTACTCTTTACATGTTATCAAAATGAGAACTTTACACCTTATACAATGTGCGTGACAAATTTCGTGACAATCAATATTTAAATGATATTTGATTGGTACCATCCTAGATAGATAACTATTTAACGAGAACCCTAAGTGGGATATAAGGATAATACATAGCCTACTTTGAAATTAAAAATTTTAAAATATGTAACACTTAGTGTTGTATGTGATAATAAAATGGAATGTTCATATCTTATATAACGAGCATGTCAAATTTTGTAACATTTAAAGTTCAAATGTTATTTTATTTCAATTGTTCAAAGTTGATAAAATTTAATTGGGAACCTCCCCGCCACGCCGGCCTAACACGGCGCGGCACAATCACGTTGCCGCGCCGAAGCATGTGGCGCGGCAGAGGAAGGCTCATCGCCCCACCGTGCCGGCGTGGCGGGCCCGCGCGCCGCTACATGTGGCGCGGCAAAGTGGGCCTGCCGCGCCACGTGGACCGGCGCGGGCAAAGGCGGGTTAGACCGCAAATAATGTCGTTGGGGTGTTATTTTTAAACATAATTTTGAAAAAGGGTTAAAATTAAAAAATCGTCCGCCCATGGAAGAACTGCTTTTCACTTCTCCAGCCCAACGCAAGCCAATACCGAAGCCCAACGTCACTCGCCGGTCTTCCCCTTCCGTGCTCGTTGGCGATGCCACCAAACTGAGCAGAGAACGCAGGCAGCGAGGCAGGGGATCATCAGTGCTGCGGGGATCTCCTCTCCACCCAGCTCCTGCCAATTGAATCCGCCGGTGCCGCCTCTGCTCGACTCGGTCAGCCTCGATCAACTCTTGCTCGAGGCCTCGGCGCGGCGCTCCGGCACTGCCATGAGAGGATGACGCCCGCGCAGGATCCGTTCTACATCGTCAAGGACGAGATCCAGGATTCGGTGAGCCGCTGGCCTCCCGCCCGCCCCCACATTGCTCCTCGATCCGTCGTTTGTTTCGTTGCTTACATCCGCGAGAGCCTTGTTTCGTGCCCATTCGTCCGCATCGTGTGTAGGTTGTCGCAGGAAGAGTACCTGGCGCTATTTCTTGGGTTATATTTTTGGCCGGGAGTCCAGAGAGTTATGTATTCTGATGCGCCGCTTGAGAGAGAATTATGGGAAATGTACTGCCTTTTTGGTCGATGCGTGCAGTTATATCCGGCTGGTTGTGAATCTGAAGAGCCAGGCACCGTTTGTTAAGCTTACATGCCTTCTGTCTGTTTCATGTGTTCTTGTGATCTTGTCTTCTTAAATGACAATTAGTGGTTCAGCAGATGTAGGTCATTTGATGTTGCCATGGGGGATTGAATCTCAGTGCCAGAGTTTGCAGCTCTGGTTCGATTTCTCAGGTTGTTCTGTTTCATTACTGTACATGTTTGCAAGGTAGTTGCACTGGATATAATGTAGTAGGCGAGTAAATCACAACAGTACACGAATCTGGGCGACTGCTTTTCTTGAGTGTGAATGGTGAAGTACCAGCAGTACATGTTGATGCAGTAATGCTGTGCAGTGTTGTTGATGGCTACCATTCTTCTGCAGGGGAGATTGTTTATGATGTCTGATTATAACCTGTATTGCTACTATTTGGAGCTGTTCAATGTAGCCTAAGTATTAATGTATGAATCTGCATCCTATTATACTCACAGGCGTTGGAAATATAGGCTGATTATACCCAAGAAAATATTTGAATCATCAGCTTTCCCCAATCCATCAGTCAGTTGCATTACCAGTCATATTTCCATTCTTCGGATCAGCACATTTTCCAACACTTTTATAGTTTTATGATGCACATAGCTAAACTTTTCTTCTTTACTTGTTATTGTATAGATTGACAAAGTGCAAGATACTTTCCACCAATGGAAGCAGACGCCTGAAAATACTGGAGAATATGTGCATCTGACCAAAGAACTATTAGCCAGCTGTGAAAGTATCCAATGGCAGGTGTGTTGAATTGCCCAATAATTTGTATTAATACCATTGTAATTTCAAATCCATGCTATCCAGGAAGGATTTCATCTTAGATTTTTCCTTTACATACTTAAGGCAGTAACATTCACTCATGTTATGCTTAGTACCAGATTGCCAGATTGGTTATCGTAGATTACAATGTACTTTTGGCATGCTGCTGCTGCTGTGATTCATGAACTTACTTGTTGCCTTCCATTTATCCTTCAATAAGGTGGATGAATTAGAGAAGGCAATTTCAGTTGCTGAGAGGAATCCAGCATACTATGGACTTAATGATGCTGAAATCAGGAGAAGAAGAAGCTGGACTAGCACTGCACGTAACCAGGTACTTTTCACAGGATACTTCTCAGTGTTGCAAGCATGTTTAAACCATATTTTTACTGCAATAGCGTATCCAAGACATCTCATGAGGTTGCACATGACATAAGGTGCTCTCTTTAAGGCGAAATGTTGAAGCTGGAAGGCAAAAGACTTTGTTTGGAGATTCAAACAACCCCTCTGAATCCATCAGATCCAAGAAGCACATTTCACAAGACAATGATGAATTCATTGCTTCAGAATCTGATCAGCAGACGCTCCTGATAAAGTAACCGTTCAATTAGCTTGTTGTCTTGTTGTATGTACATCATTCAACCAAAAAAAGACTAACCTTAACATAGATAGAAAAATAGTGGAACAAACACTGCTGATGCTTTGATCTAATGATACTTGTATGTACATCTTGAACAGGCGCCAAGATGAGGAGTTGGATGCACTTAGTGCTAGTGTCCAGCGAATTGGCGGCGTAGGTCTAACTATTCATGATGAGCTTGTTGGGCAGGTAAATCCCTTGTTGTATGTATAAAATTCTCACCTTCCTCTCTTCCTTTTCCCATACAGCAGAGCATATTCTACTGTATTATGTCATCAAAATTTCAAAGCCTTCCTCATGCCAATATCTACGTCTGTTTCACATTGTTCAGGAGAAGCTTTTGGGTGAGCTGAGCCTCGATATGGAAACTACTTCAAATCGGCTTGACTTTGTGCAGGTGTGCTTTGTATCTTTTGCTCCATCTACCATCTCAATACATTTTGTCAGGAGCCTTCTTCATCCCTTCCTCTAAATTCCTGAACAGTTCAGCATGCATCTCATGAAATGAAATTGCATTTATGCCAAGGTAGTGTCCGCTAGGGATTGTAAAATAGGAGAATATACTTCACCTGGTTTCCATTGACCTGTGTTCATTTCAACAGTCTAAAACTATCCCTTTTTTTGTTTGTACGCAGAAAAGAGTGGCTATGGTCATGAAGAAAGCCAGCTTGAAGGGGCAGATCATGATGATCGCATTCCTCGTGATACTTTTCGTCATTCTTTTTGTTTTGGTATTTTTGACTTGAGATATGTGTGTGACCTGTGTGTAATTTTGTACATGTCGAGCTCAGAACGATGCTGGAGGAGCAGGATTTGAGCCATTCATACAAGTGTAGCTAGTACATAAGCTGATAAGCACATGTTTGTAAGATTACATTGATGGTTTTGCCCTTGTAAAACATTCTTTTTTTGTAAGCTTCATTACTTCAGCTAAAGATAAAGAAATGACTCCAGAAGCTTCTTGTGCTCCTGTATATTGTACTATCAGCTACGTTAATTTCTCTGTCGTCGTGCACACTATAAAAATACATTGTATATTGTTTCGCAGCTTCTTTGACACAAGGTTACGTACTTTTTTTTTTGTAAAACGGGTGTCTCTCCACAAAAATAAAAATAAAACAGGGGTGCTAATTAATTAAATAGAAGGAAAATGTTAATGTAGATTTCATCTAGACGCTCTCATTAGTTTCAAACATTCTGAAATTTCTATTGAATAAAAGGAAAAATGACGTGGAGTACTGGGCCAGATCCCGCAAAAGATTCAGCCCAGAAGGCCATACAAACAGCCCAGACCACATTAGTCTCCACAGGGGCATTTCCGTCCGGCGTAAAAAAAAACCCTTGCGCCGGGACCCTTTATATATGCTCTCCTAGGGTTTACGTGCCCCCGCCTCCTCACTCAGCGCACCCGTCCCTCCCGCGCCGCCACACCCCCCACAGGTGAGCCAACGCGCCGCCGCCTCCCTCTCCTCCGTCCCCTCCCCTCGGTTCGCTTCGCTTGCCGGCGCTGGCCATTTCGCCGCCGCTGGATCGAGCCGCTCTTGTTGTGTTTACGGCGGCGGATCTGATGTGTTTGTTGTGATGTCCTGCAGGTAAGGAGGAGTCGAAGGATGTCGCACAGGAAGTTCGAGCACCCGAGGCACGGTTCCCTCGGCTTCCTCCCGAGGAAGCGGTGCTCCCGCCACCGCGGCAAGGGTACGCGCGCTTCTCTCACTCTCCCCTCGCCGTGGAGCGGGCGCTCTTGTTTCCTCGTGATTGTTAGATTCGTTTGTGCGAGTCTGTCTAGCTTCCTAGAACAGTGCTTGGCTCGAAGGATCTATCCCTGGTTTAATCAAGTCACTTGGATCAGTAGGGTTTCATTGTTGTTTGATTGTTGATTTGCATTAGAATCATTGCTCTCGTGTCAGTTTTAATTCTGTGTCTTCATATGACGAAAAGTATCCTTTATGTTTCTCCCATATACAAAGCTCTTGTAGTGCTGTTATTTATGATATAGTGCTATTCAAAGTTTAGTATTTGCTGAAGTGTTAAATTGTGACCTGCCTAATTGCACTTCAGGGTTTTCATCATGTCTAACCTCAAACTGCGTCACTCATTTTGATTTAATTACCTGTGAAGACCAATGATTTTTAGGTCATCTTATAACCGGTGCTGCCATAACCGCCTGTGATTCTTTTATTTTGCATTATATCATCCTGTTTGATTGAACTAGTATTTCTGTTATGCTGTTTTGTCCCTTTGGCTATCATTTTACTAGACATGTTAATTTGTATTTTCATGCTTTTGCAGTGAAGTCTTTCCCCAAGGATGACAAATCGAAACCATGCCACCTCACTGCCTTCCTTGGTTACAAGGCTGGAATGACGCACATTGTTCGTGAGGTCGAGAAGCCTGGATCCAGTATGTCTTATTTGTTCTGTCCAGTTGAATTTCTTAAGAGTCGTCTCTTGTAATCTGATAAGTATCTGCTGAAGTGCATTTAGTTCTCATGTAGGATCTTCAGCATATTATTGGTGAATGTATGATTCTTTTTCAGCATAATATTCATTTTGGAAGCATATTATTGTTTTAAATTAATTTTGATATATACACTTTTTTAAATCTCATTCATACACTTTCAGACTAGTGTCTTTTTCTCTGTACTTGATTTTGTTTTCGTATCAGTGCATTACTAAGTCATGGATCTGTCTGCCTGATGTACTGCAGAACTCCACAAGAAGGAAACCTGTGAGGCTGTTACCATCATTGAAACTCCTCCTCTTGTGATTGTTGGACTTGTGGCATATGCGAAGACTCCTCGTGGCCTCCGCACCCTCAACTCTGTTTGGGCTCAGCATCTTAGTGAGGAGGTGAGGAGAAGGTTCTACAAGAACTGGTGCAAGAGCAAGAAGAAGGCTTTCACCAAGTATGCTCTCAAGTACGACAGTGATGCTGGCAAGAAGGAAATTCAGGTGCAGCTTGAGAAGATGAAGAAGCATGCCTCTGTTATCCGTGTAATTGCCCATACCCAGGTAAGAAACTTTGCTGTGCTGTCCTTCCATAGTTTTTGCTTGAACCTAGTTGGAACAATGTTCCCTTATGTTTGATGCACGTACTATTGTCTCATAGCTAACATGACCTTACTGTTCATGAATTATACTGTATGCCAATTAATGTGTTTAGCATATTATACATATTTTCTAAAATTGTTGTTTGTTTTGTTGTACCAATGTGGATTTATTCACTCATGTTGTTTTCTGTATTTCAGATCAGGAAGATGAAGGGTTTGAAGCAGAAGAAGGCTCACCTCATGGAGATCCAGGTCAATGGTGGTACTATTGCTGACAAGGTGGACTATGGCTACAAGTTCTTTGAGAAGGAGGTCCCAGTTGATGCTGTGTTCCAGAAGGATGAGATGATTGACATCATTGGTGTGACCAAGGGTAAGGGTTACGAAGGTGTGGTTACTCGTTGGGGTGTTACCCGCCTTCCCCGCAAGACCCACAGGGGTCTCCGCAAGGTTGCCTGTATTGGTGCCTGGCATCCGGCTAGGGTCTCCTACACTGTTGCCCGTGCTGGTCAGAATGGATACCACCACCGCACTGAGATGAACAAGAAGGTTTACAAGATCGGCAAGTCTGGGCAGGAGAGCCATGATGCCTCTACTGAGTTCGACAGGTATTTATCGTTTATCTTCCCTGAAGCAACAGTTATTTGGATTTTGCTTCATGTTGAAGTAAGCTTGCAGAATCCTTGTAGCCCCTTTATCACTCTGGGTACTGAATTGTTGGGTCTTTGCAGGACTGAGAAGGACATCACTCCCATGGGTGGCTTCCCCCACTACGGTATTGTCAAGGGTGACTACCTGATGATCAAGGGTTGCTGCGTTGGTCCCAAGAAGAGAGTGGTGACCCTGCGCCAGTCCCTCCTGAAGCAGACCTCGCGGTTGGCCCTGGAGGAGATCAAGCTCAAGTTCGTCGACACCTCGTCCAAGTTTGGCCACGGTCGCTTCCAGACCACCGAGGAGAAGCAGAGGTTCTACGGCAAGCTCAAGGCCTAAGCTGCTGCTTGTTCTGTGCTGCCAATTGTCACCTGATACTAGTTTCCTCCATTGTTTCCTGTGGTACTAAGTTTTGTAGCAGATGTTTGAGAACCTGTTCCCCAAGTTTAATCTGTGGATTCGTCATCTGTGCTCGAAACCTGCTTGTGCGATTTTGCTAGTTGCAATGCTCTCTTGAACATTGAATGCTGATTGCAATTGTGGGCGACAGTCTAGTGGTGTTTGGAATTCGTTCTACCTCTGCTGGCCACAATTTAGCGAGACAATGGGAGTAGTCTGGCCATTATTGAATCTTCGATACTGTTGTTGTGAAGTCAGTTTCGGGTTCAGTATTACAGGATAAATCAAGTTTACTATTCAGCTCAAGTTCAATTTGAAAACATTATGTGAAACTGTGATTCGTTCTATGCTTTCTGAAGTCGGAACCGCCTCTTTCTTTTTTTAAAAAAAACTGCTAAAAGAAAACGTATTACGTCTGGTGTCAGAAGACGTGGATTTGTTGCACATATTTGATAGGCGTATCAAGAAAACGTATTCTAGATAGGCGTATTCTGGGTTTTGGGCTTCCTCAGCTGGGTTTTAATTTTTTCCAATTAGCTCAATCAAAACCCAACCTATCAAGAATTAGGGCCCAGACCGAAACGACATCCGCACGCGGCGACCGAAAGCACGGCCCCAGGGACGCGATCGTGGCCCACACATCTCGCGACCCCACCTGCCTGTGACTCACCGCCCTCCCTTATCCCCAGGCGCCTCGCCCTATCCCACCCGGCCGCTTCTCCCGTCCCCACACCCGGTCCATAGCCCCCTCCCCCACCCGATCCGCCGAAACGAACGGCTGAGACCCTCCCCTCCCCCCTGTTCCCCTCGTGCACCGGGTCTAGGGATGCGGGAGGAGGCCCCCGTCACGCCACGCGGCCCGGCACAGGGTGCACGGACGACGCACGCAGCACCGCCAGCCAGCCGTCTGACCTCAGACAAGTGAGAGAGGAACTGCCTTGCCCTCCCTCCGCGCAGCCAGCCAAGCCGCACCCCCCCACAAGCCAGAGGAGAGGACGAACAGGTGGAGGAGCAGCGGCGCCGCGGGCGGAGCACGCGAGGTGAGATTTCTTCCCCCCTTCTCCCTCCACTTTCCCTTTCCCCCTTCCTTCCCCCTTCCCCGTCTCGATTCGGCGCGGGTTCGTGAGATTGGAGGGGGGCGATTCACGGCCGCCGCCGGGTCCGACCGAGGGCTCGGCTCTCCGTGGTACGTGGTGCCCGCCGTTGGCCGGGCTTGTAGCGTCGGCTTGTTCGGGGCGCGGATTTGGTCGGCGCCCTCCAGGGCGCCCTGCTCCCATTTGCGGTGGTCGTTGTCACCGGAGTCGCGGGTTGGTTTCGAGCCGATGCATCCTTTTTGTTTTGTTCCCCAAATGAATTTCCTGGGAGAGGGTTTTAGGATGGCGGCGGCCGCCAGCCAGAGTTTCCGGTCCCGGTGGTGGTGGATGCGCTCCATCTAGTTCTAGGCGTGCGCGATTACTGAGGATAATCGAATCAGTCATCCGAACCGTATGGTTATTACGTGATTCGTCGCCCGTGTGACGTCTTTAGCAAGGGGGCTTTGGTGGTTTCAGCCCTTCAGGGGGTCATGGGTTCAGTTCACTCTCATTCACACTGTGTCACTACACTGTTCGATGCATGCGTGTCTTATTAGCTTCAGACATGGGGGACTTTTTAGCCTCTTTAGATTTATATGTACAATATCATTCCTTCATGCTTGTACAATATCATTCCTTCATGCTTCCGTCTTCTGTTGGTGTGGCGGTTCTGAAATTACTCTGGCACCTGTTTTCCAAACATTGTTGCCTGTCCTTTTGGCAGCATAAGGCCTTGCAACTTATCTGTTGTGCTTCTCAAATTACCCGCTTTATTTATTGTGCTCTAGGGGCAGCATCTTTCATTGTCCAAACTGATTGCAGTGTTTCAGGGTTGTTTTCGTTTTACATCAACTTCAATCTTTATCTACTTAGGCCAGGTTTATTGTGTGGGTGGGTGGTGGTGGGGGGGGGGGGAGCTATTCCTTTTGCATTTGGACTCTGAGCAATTTCAACCCATCTGTATGGTCTCCTCTGTAGCTTCTTGCCCCTATTTGAAGGTTGTTGTTTGTTTAGCTTTGTCTACACCTGTCTAGGATTATGACCTTCAGGTATATTGATATATGTCAGCTTGTAATTAGTCTTTTGTAGTTAGATATTTATGAGCTTGAGGAAAAGACTGATACCATCTGCTTCGTCGCATGTATTGTAGATGTATTTTGCCCCATTTTTAAACTTTTATCCCATTCATTTTATTCTTCAAAGAGGTGCATGTTATTTTGAGCAGCGCCTTTACCTTTCATCCTTACATGTTCTCAGTTCTTAGATTTCACTGTCTGTTTGAATCCTATGCTTTTCCTTACATGATTAGTTGTACCTGTATTATCTCTACATAATTTTAGTTAGGGTACTCTCTTCTGAAAATACCTCGTTGATGGTTCATCGAATATGTTATGCTGAGATTTTTGTGGGTTTTTAGGCATGGATAGATACCACAGGGTAGAGAAGCCTCGGAATGACACCCCCATCAGCCAGAATGAGATCAGGATCACTACTCAGGGGAGGATGAGGAACTATATCAGCTATGGGATGTCGCTGCTTGAGGTGACCTCCTTACTGTGATTCCATCTTGGTTCTGTTATTATCTGGCATAAAGAGCATTGATATTTTGTATACCATATTACATGCTTTAACAATTGCTGTGAAATGCTTGTAATCTGATGTCCGAATAATAGGGGCAGCCACTTGTTTTTACCATGTGCATGTATATGCTTTTACTTATGATTAGTTTTTACTTTTTGGAATAGAAATAAATAATTAGATCGCTCACCTGCCTGTATCTAGTATTAGTTATTACAATGTACATTAGGCAAATGTAAATTTATTTGTCCTAATTACCTCCATTTAATAATCTCATTTGTTCACATTTTAATGAACAACCGAATCACTACCATTCTGATAAATCTGCTACTTTTCTTTTATGATGGCACAGTACCTTTTTTTTGTGCTATCCTAACACCTTCATGGCCCTTCCCGAGTTCCTTGTTGTTACCTCCCTAGTGTTCATTTTGTTGCACTAATGAGTATTCGATCTTTTTCACCTATCTCATGTGATGCAATGCTTGTGGATTGGAAAACGTGCTACTTTTCTCTTATGATGGCATAGTAACAGTTTGTTGCATTCATATACTTTCATGGCTTGTTCTTACTGTTCGTTTTGGTGCACTACTAGTTCTGTATTTTTGTGTGAACCATCTGAAGCTTGCCATCTTGGAGAAACAATACAAACTTTTATGTGGTTCACATTATTGAAGACATATTTCCGTTGACCTGTGCATGATTTGTTTATTCAGCTTGCTATATGTCATCTTTTTGTCTGAAAAATTGCACACCTGATTGACTCGTAACATTCTTTGTTACACACAATGCATTGATAAATTTACTTGGTTTCACAATGCTAGTATTCTCATTTGTACATTGTTCATGGATCAAGTGCACATCTTAATGAGAGACAGTCTTTGGATTTTAAAAGTCTTGTATTTTTCTGTTATGATGGCCCATTGCTGTTTTGTTGCCATTCTGGTACATCAGAATTCATGCCGCCTCGTAGTTATTTTCTAGAACTTCTTGCCTTTCGTTACTCCCAAAAGATCGTTTCACTTGAACTATGTGAAGCATGATAGTTTGATAAAAAAAATCCCCACAAATTTGCATACATGTTCACAGCATTGTATAAATGCTGCCATTGTGATTTGCACTTGTTCTTCTTCATTTTGTTTTACTCATCCTCTTCTGAAGATTTGTTTGATGGTTCTTCATTTTGCACGCAATACCTCGTGTATAGATTATTCATGCAGTAACCTTACCATGGTTGAGATGATAGATGGCCCACTTTTTTTAATTATGCACTTAATCCCTTTCCCTTTTACTTTTACAGGAAAATGGCCATGATGAGATTTGTATCAAGGCCATGGGACGGGCCATAAATAAGACAGTTATGGTTGTTGAATTGATCAAGGTTGGTTAGCCTTGCCCACCTTATAATACTGCTGTTAAAATTGTTATCAACGTCTGTTTTTAACTGGCACTTGACTGTTCACGCAGAGAAGGGTTGGAGGTCTTCATCAGAATACTGTTACTGAATCTGTTGATATCACCGACACATGGGAACCTTTGGAAGAAGGCCTTCTCCCGTGAGGACATGCTTATATTCCTTTAAACAAAAAGGAGAGTTTTATTTAAACACTAACACAATTCTTTACTCAGACTAGAGACAACTCGCCATGTATCGATGATCACTGTGACACTGTCCAAGAAGCCTCTGGATACATCATCTCCAGGGTAAGCCAAAAAATGTACTCCTCTGGCTACTGTTAGAGATATAGAAGAATTTCAGGCTTACTGTTTGTTATGTTTGATTTTGCACTTAGGTACCAGCCACCTATCCCAGCTGAAGAGGTGAAACCTGCTTTTGACTATGATCATGAAGGTGCACATTCAATTGACCATCTTTACTAGTGTTATTTCTAGGATCACAGCATAATCACCATCTTGTTCATGGTAACTCAGATTCCTATCCCCCTGGTCGTGGAAGAGGCCGTGGTGGTGGGAGAAGAGGCAGGGGAAGAGGTACATATTTTTCTTGTGTCTTCTATAAGCAGCAAAGTTCCGGCAATAGTTATTGTTTTCTGAAAAAAATCTCATATTTTAGCCCGCTAAATTATGGTCACACCACACCAGTAGTCTTGTAGTTTTGAGTGATAAAATGCTTATGAACTTATTTGGGTGGACATGCCATTTTTATGCTAATTCGAATGCCTGATTGTGTGCAGGAATGAGCAATGGACCCCCTCCACCTGCTTATGGCTACAATGAAGAGTGGGAGGAGGAAGGAGATTATTACAACAATAGAGGGCGTGGGAGAGGGAGGTCACGCGGTAGAGGAAGGGGGCGTGGCTACTATGGAGGCGGCAGGCGTGGTGGCTACGGCTATGACTATGGCTATGGCGGCCGAGGTGGGTACTACGAAGAGCAAGATGAATACTATGATGAGCCCGAAGAATATGGCCCGCCCCCTGGTCGCGGTAAGCCACGTCTGACTACACTACATGTTCATGTCGGTTTCGCATGCCCTCGGTTCTCATAGCTTGTGTTCTGCTGGTTTCACATACAGGGCGTGGCAGGGGAAGAAGGGGGGCGCCGGCACCCTGGCGCGGGCGCGGTGGCCCGGGCCGTGGGCCACCGCGCGGCGGCCGAGGTGGCTACTACTAGTCGAGGAGCACGTCATGCCAAGTGGGTGTTGTGCTGAAAGCTAGCACTGGTGTGCTTAGTTATCCGTTAGCGTTTGCTTCCCCCGTGCTTTTCTATGGAGCTTCCGGATCTTTTCAGATGCTACTTTTGCTTCCTGCTGCTGTGCTGTGCCTGTGCGACTCGTTAGAGCAAGTTTTTGTGGCTCGCTCGTGGTTTTGTAGCTAGGTTGGCGAGTGAAGTTACACTCGGTAGCGCAGTGTTGTTTCCCCAAGTCCAGACAACATGCGAGATTGTTTATTCTCCTGTTAATCTACCATCGTATTTCGTAAGGATTCTAAAAGATAATCCTGTCTCGATTGGCCATTGACGTCATTCCGGGTGATGCTTTCCAGCTGACGTGTAAAAGGTTCATGTGTGCATACGCTGGAATGGTGAAGGCTACTGTGTTAAAAGCTGCTGATATGGCGAGGTCAGGGCTGGATCCACATTCGTGCACGCACGGGGCGTGCCGTGCCGGTGCGAGGAGGCTGAATAAGTGTGGGTTTCATTGACCCATGATTAGCCTGTTCGCTCGGGCTTATCAGCCACCAGCCAACAAGATTTTCTCTCGTGAACGAACCAAAGAAGCCACCAAGAAGATTTTCTCTCGTAACAAACCAAGACTACCATCACCACCAGCCCAACCGAACAGGCTCGATGATCAGTGTTTACTGTGTTTAGCCGTTCCAAACAACGACCTTCTTTGGTCACCGTGGTGTGAGGGATAGATGATATTCTCTTCTGGCAGGAATGGGATGATCGGCATCGTGTTTAGTTTTTCACATTGTCACATTAGATGAGTATTAAATATAGGTTAATTATAAAACTAATCGTAGAGGTGGACTGTGAATCACGAGATGAATTTATTAAGTTCAATTAATTTTTGAATTGACAACGCGATGCTACCGTGAACATGTATTGATTATAAGTTAATTATGTTTAATAGATTCGTCTTTCGAATTAGCTTGGTTTTGTGGTAAGCAATGTTTCGCCCAAAGGGCCATCCAGCCATGTTGCGACCAGATATGCCTCTCGCTACCTTCTCTACGATGGAGCCAATCCTTTGTGTTGGGATGTCCAGACACACCCTTGTCGTCGTCACACCCTTGATCAGTCTCTTCGGTGTCAGCGTTGATCGATCTCATAGGTGCGTCGGTGCTGCTGCGCGGGACAGGCGCCACCGGCGTTGACCACAAATTCTTTGCAGCGGCTAGGGGTGCAAATTGATTATAATGTGGTGTACCTCTCTGAATCTTTTTAGTTCAATTATTTATACTACTTCAACTTAATTTTGAAGAAGTAGTACAAATAATTTGAGTTGAAGTAGTATAAATAATTGAATCCAAGTAGGTTCGGAGGTATACCTAATGATTACCCCTTTGCAGCCTTAGCAAGTGGCGATTCCTCGACCTCGACTAGTTGTGCCGCTCTTTACATTTCGATGGGACCTGTCACCCATTGACCAATGTGTGCGTCTTAACGGGAGCCCAAGTGGTTAGCATTTTGTTAATGTTGCCAGAAAACTAAATATTTCCTTATTATGAGGAGCCATAATGCTTAACTTTTCAAATTTAACCGTTGGGGCTCCGAAAAATCAGAGGGAGTCTCCGAACCTAGAAATTCAGAACACAAATCACACAAGTCACACAAGGAATCTCCGAAAGTATGCACCAGCCTCAAAGTTGTGAACACCTTTACACGTGCCCTCGCGCCCCCTTTTATAGGGAGACGAAGAGACTTTTTATATTCCGAAAATACCCTCGAATCTAGGGAATATTCCTAGTGTGAGTATGTACAAAAATGTCTTTTACATCCCGTGATTTGCGGGGCTGACCCGGACTTTTCGAGGTAGCGTCTTTGACTTGGCTTCTTCCTGATTTCCGAACTTCCCATCCGTGATTCCCGAACTTCGGGGATTCGAACCCACAATTTCGCAGGTCCGAGATTCCGGAGCCTCGCTGGTTCATGATTCCAGATCTCCGTAGGTTCATGATTCCAGGTCTCTGCAGGTTCATGATTCCATATTTTCGTAGGTTCAAGATTCCAGATCTCCGCAGGTTCATGATTCCAGATTTTCGCAGGTTTAAATCTTCCTGAAATAGACAGTAGATTCACGCGAAGAAGCCACATTTGACTGCTATTTTCGCACATCACCCAAAACTTATCTCATGAACTTCGACAAATCCGACGTTCCGTGGGTGTAAGGTTTTCTCCCGAATTCCCCAACACTAGCCCCTCGGGGAAGTGGGTTGACTCCGACGACCCGTTTTCACGAAAACTCTTGAATTCTGGTGAAAAACGTCACCCTTGGAACGTCGGAGTGGACACGCGTCCTTCGGAAAACTCGCAACGGTCGAATCGAGGCAACTTCTTGAAACTACCCCCTCGCCCCTATAAATAGAGAGCTCTTCATCGTAAAAAAAATTCACCGCTCCCTTGATTTTCTCCGAACTTTTGCTTGCGGCTTCGCAGAAAGGTTGTTCGCGACAAAGGGTCTGAAGATTCGAGGTTTTGTCAACTTTCGAAGGTATTATTTTCCTGTTGTGCTCTTCTTTCTTTCAACATTCAAATTTGTGAATTTTGTTTTGCACATTTTAACTTGCGAAAAATCATCTTAGATTTTGTCTTCGCGTTACTGTCGATTAGGTGGCCCGTGTTAAAAGCACCGCTAGACCCATGACGGCCGAAGAGTTGGCTGCTGCTGGCATTCCGCCCGCTGAGGAAGAAATTCAAGAACCCGAGATTGCTCAACCTCCCGAAGATAACACATCTCCTACTGCTAGCGGCTCTGAGAATCGTGAAGATGGAGAGATTAGATCGAAGGAGAAGACATCGGAGATGTAGATGCTGATCTGAAGGATCTTGTTGCAGCAAAGCGATCGAAACCTCTCCCTCCGTCTTTTGTTTTCGGGGAATCTAAGGTCACGGCCAACTTGATTAGAGAATATGAGGCAGTTGGGTTCTTCCCTGCAGGCAGTGGTCGCGCTCCCTTAGACGAACAAGTTCCTACTCCCGAAGCAGACGAAGTTGTCGTATTCTATGACTTCTTTACTTGTGGGTTGAGGTTCCCCTGTGATCCCCTTCTACCTGTGATATTGGACAAGTTTTCTGTGAAGATTCACCAGCTCTCACCAAACTCATTTCTGGAAGTATCCAACTTTTTCTGGATTATGAAGACTTTCGGGTATAACTTCGGTGCTGATGTTTTCGCCCGATTGTTTGAGTTAGTTATTGTGTCGGACATTATCAAGCTCAACGACGGTCAATACTACGAAGCTCACTACACCTGCTGCACTTTCAATACTCGCAGTCAAAATACACGAAAAGGGCTCACACAAATTCAGATCGCACCCTGCTGCAAGACAAATTTTGTGAAAGACTGGAGCTCGTACTGGTTTTACGTGAAGATTGATATGTCATCAGTTCCTAGCTACGAAGGACCAGCTCATCCTTTCTCCACGCCTATTGAAGCATTATCTGCTATTAGCATTGCTTCATACAACCACCGAGCTGCTGGAATCAGGAACTGCGAGAGTGCATTTCATCTTGCAAGTACAATTATCGGTGGTTGCGACATCATTGAGGAGTTCACCGCCGCCCAAGTCTGGCCGATTTCTTATGGTTGGGCCCCAACAGAAATCGTGAATTTCAACGTTAACTGGGCAGCACCGGAGGTTCCTTTTTCGAGATTTGGACTTCAGCTAAGGGACGACCAGAGCGCCGACGACTTCATGACTGAAGTTGAGAACAAGGTGAATGCCATGATCGGCGAATACACGATGAATGAATACAAGGCGTATAAGAACTTGGTGAAACACAAGAAAAGGATAAATCGGGTGTTCTCTGAAATTTGTGGAGACAAATCCTTCTGTTCCCGACGTCCAGGCCACAAAATGAAGATGCCTGCTGTTGCTGTGGCCAGTTGCTCAGCTGCGCCTTTGAAGGCTCTGAGAAGAAGATCTTCGAAGGGTAACAAACTGTATATCGATGAGACAACGTCCTCCAGTGTTCAACCTGTGAAGACCAAGTCTCTTGAATCAAGCAAGCGGAAATAGAAATCTTCCGAACATGTTTTGAACGTCGAGCTTGAAGCAGCTTCCAGCCTTACTTAAATGGGCCAAAAGAAAGCTAAAAAAGCTGTTAAGAAGCTTGTTGTTGCTGAAGTTCGACGAGTTCCTTCCGCCTTCGATGATGATATCTTCGCGGAACCTGGCCAACAAGGTTTTTCCTCTTGGCATTTCTTAAGATTCAATTTTCATCAACACTGCACTCCGGGTTCTGAAAATGAATTCGTGGATATTGGCTCTTTTTCAGATGTTGTTACCGAAGTTCAGAAAGAAGTTGTTACTGCTGCTGCTGCTACTAATGCGATTGAAGTTACCAAAGCTCGACCCTCTACCGAGGCATCTTCTGAATTCGCAAGGGAACTTGAGCTGACCATTCACAAAGGTAAAGATCCCGTACAAGATGTTCCCTTGATCGAGATTCGTGAAGATCTCCCTAAAGGCCAAGACCCTTCTCCTTCCATAGTTGCCTTCAACAAAAGCTTTGGTACGTCATACCATGGTGAATTGCTAAGTGTTGGTTATGAGGTGGCTGATGTCGAAGGTGGTGCATCCAAGATTTTAACACTTTGGAAATTGCCTATGCTTATTAATGAAACAGGAGAAGGAGCTTCAGAACAAACGACTCACTCGCTCAGACAAAATGTTCGTGATTCTGGAAAAGAACCTTGCACTTCCTCGAAGAAAACTTCCGTTTCTCTGGACAAAGGTTCGCGGAAGAAAGTTACCATAAAAGATCTGAGTAAGAAAGGTTCATTACTCTTGCTTACCCTTTAGTCTTAAGCTTCACGATTTTCCGCTTATGGCTTTGTCTCGCGATTTTTCAGAATTTGAGGACCTTCTTCGATCATATCCGGCCTCCAAGATCGCAAATTATCAGAAGGATTATGCTTTGAAGGCCTCTATAGTTGGAAGGATTGCTTCCGAACGCTTGATTGAGCAAGAAAAAACTATCGATAAACTGTCCAAAGAATCTAGGAAGCTGAAGCGCAACTTTGATCTGGCCCAAGCTGCGAACCTAGATCTGGAAAAGAAGGTAGCTGAACTGGCTGAGGCCCTTAAGCAGTGCCAAGACGACAAGAAGATTGCAGAAGATGGCAAGAAAATCACCGAAGAGGCTCTTGAACAGTCTAAGAAAGATCTTGAGAGACTTCAGAAAACCCATGATGATGATCCGCGACTAATTGAGAATCTTTGTAAGGATCACGACAAGTCCTCAAAGGCTACCAAAGATCTTCGGACTAACAATGCTGATCTCGCCAAGACACTGAGCATTAAGGAACAGAAGATCCAAGATCTTGAAAAAGCATTGGCTGACCAGAGAGAAGCTTCGGGGAAAAATATTTCTGAAATCATGAACAAGCTAAAGCTTTTGTTTAAGGAGTACGAAAAATCTTTGATGAATTTTGGTGTTCGTCCCGCTCCACTTCCTACTGACATAAGAATCTCTGATTTCATGGAATGGATCAACACTGAGTTCAAAGCACTTCCTGAAGCCATTTCTGGTTCTAGTGATTTCGCTGCGGCCTTCTCGGTCGAAAGTATTTTGAAGCTGCTTCATGATTTTGACTGTGCGGATCTTGTGAAGTTTTGCGAGAAACTTCCACAATTTCCTGACGCTTCGAGCACTTCAAGACTTCGTCCCAATGAAGATGTCCTAGCTATTAAGGCTAAATTTGCGAGAGAATTCTGGCTTACCAGCGGAAGGGAAGTTGTCAAGATTCGCTCGTGCTAAGCTTGACCAGGTTGATTTCTAGAAGACATTGTTGATTTATGAAAATTCACAAAATTTTGTCTTTTGGTTTTTCTTAAATTTCTTTCTTTTCTCTTTTTAGTTAATTGAAGAGGAGAAGCGAGGAAAGAGCATTGCACCGCCAGAGTCTTCTTCCGAAGATGAGGATGATGAAGGCACAGACACAAACTGGGACGATTCTGGCGAAAATGATGGCAACAGCAGCGGCAGTGGCAGCGACACTGAAGAAAATTCTGAACATGAGGAAGGTTCTCCAAAGGTTGACATCACCGGCTGAGATTGCCGAAACACTTGCCCTTTGTGGCGATTTGTATAAATATGTAAATTCATGGGGTTGTGATATCTGAACAATTTGCTTTGTAAACTTTAACCTGCGTATGTCCTCCAAGTTGGGCTTGCGCAGGATGTGTTGCCATTAGGAATTCATCATGGGAATGTGATTGTCAGTGGCGAAGCATGGCGATTGTTCAAGGAAACTCACCCGGAACGAGATTTTTCCGATTTTTGGCTTGAAGTCTCACTTAAGTTTTCTATAAACTATTTCGATCTTTCTTCGTTCTTTCTTCTTCGTGAAGATAACAATCCTACTGCTGCGAATTCAAGTTCTTCGAAGATTCTGAAGACGGAGCCCCTTAGCCCAACTACGACTGGGCTCGACTTCTCTTATGCCAGTGATGTTGCAGTGAATGGTAGCCGCGATCCAGGACATATTGTTGAAATTTCATTCTAGAGATTGTGGATTCCCGATGTAATCGTAATAATACTATATCGAAATTTTAATGCAATTAAGGCAATAAAGACATTTTTCTTGAGAAAAAATTTCACCCTCCCCCACCTTGCCGTTTTGCATGAAAAATTTCGAGGCGGACTAGGGAAATTAAAGTTCTATCTTAATGTTGTACCTCTTGTACTGCTCGTGAATCTTTCGCTAATTCTGAATTCACAAGAAATCTAATCGTAAGTCGACAAAATTTGTTTCACGAATTTTGTGGACTTAACTCGTCTGGCACACTTGCCCCTGGTTGATATCGCAACCTTGAGTTGCTTCAACCATGACTTCTCACGAATCTTCACTCGACCCCCTTGCCTCTTGAACGGAAAATAATCATCGTGAATGTAGTTCGTGGACTTTACAAAAAATTCTTTTAACAAGAACGTATACATTTGACTGGTCGTAATTCTCACTTATTTTCGAAACTTTTGGAAAAACATTCCTTCATGATGGGAACTAGGCCACAACTTATTGTTATCTTGGGCCTTTCGGTGGGAATCCCCTTGACGGTGGGATTTAGGCCATAACTTGTTGTTGTCTCAGGCTTTCGGTGGGAATCCCTTTGATGGTGGGATTTAGGCCACAACTTGTTATCTCAGGCCTTTCGGTGTGAATACCTTTGACGGGGAATTTTAGGCTTTTACGGAGCCTCTAGCTATCACGAAGCCTTTTCACAAACTCTTCCTCTTTCACGATGGAATTTCGGCTATCGCGGAGCCTTTCACGAAATTTTCTTTCACACGATGGAATTTTGGCTATCACGAAGCCTTCTCATGTGAAGGATCGGAGGCGACTAGAGAGGGGGGGAGTGAATAGGAGCGGTAAAAATTCTTCTCAAAGAACCCGACCTATACCTTAGACAAATCCCGGTCACACACGAGCGATGGATCGAATCACACACCAATCGCCAAGACAACGAGGTTATGGATCAACCTCAAGTCTTAGGAACAATTACTTGAAGCACACGCGGAAGCACGAAAGAAGGAGGGAGAAATCGAACCAAGGAACAAAGCGGCCGGGGCTGCGGCGACCGTCCGGCCGAGAGGGGGCGGACCGTCCGCACGGGCCACGCGGACCGTCCGCCGCTCGTCGCGGACCGTCCGCACCCGCACCGCGGACCGTCCGGCCCCGAGCCGCGAACTATCCGAAAAAGCTAACCGAACCTCCAGTAGCGAACCCCCGAATAACGGACCATCCGCGGGGAGCATGCGGATCGTCCGCAGGGCACCCGCGGACCGTCCGCTCTCGTCGCGGGACCGTCCGAAACCTCGTCCAACCAAAGCTCAAGACCAAAACGGATCGAAAGCGAAGCCGAGCAAGAACACGAAGAACACCGCTCTCGCGAACCGTCCGCCACCACCTCGCGGATCGTCCGCGCCTCACGGACGGAGGCAAAAACCGCTCGACCCCCGAAGGTCAACTCCCCCATTTCATCATCGGATCTCCCAAACGGTAGAAGTCGTTGAGACAAGAGTTTGGGGACAAGATACGTGTCAAACAAGGATGCTATACCCCAAAAATTTTGGCTCCTAACTTCCTAAATCACCGGGAATCGCAGATCCTTTGAGCACCACCAAAAACTAGAGCTCCGACCGAAAATCCTTGAATCGAAGTGCTTTCCGGCGTTTGAGGGCACAAGATCAATCACAAAGATGCACAAGACATCCATCAATGTTTCCCTCAAAGAAATCCGGGGAGAAACCCACTCAAATCCGCGGAACCACACCAAGAACAAAGGAACCAAAAACAAGCACGAAAAAGACCACGAATATCACAACGCCGAATCTTCTATACAAACCGAGAAACATTCACAAGGTCTAGCATGCCGCCGTGGCATCCATCCCTCTCAACAAATCTCTCATGAAGCTCTCATGCTAGCCTAGAGAAAATGGAGAAGAAAATAGTCTAGGAAAAAGAGAAATGGAAGGGGGGAAATGAAACCCTAAATCGCGGAGAGGGAGGGCCATCCACACACACTCATGGCTTATATATCGGGTCCCGCCGGTGTGGGAAATGACTCGACTACCCCTAACTCAACTACTGGCGATACAACCCACGCAGGGCATTTATGTAATGTTAGTGGGTCTTGCCATCGGACGGTCACACCTTCGCCGCACCTCGCGTTCTCCCGACGCAAGCCATGCGATCCCGCCGCGTGTCCTCCACTTCGAAGCTTCCCGACACGCCCGGATCCCGTCTCTGTCATGTTGGGTCTTCGGACTTGGTTTTGAGGCCCAAACCAAGAAACCGTCCTCCGATGGTTTTGTGGGCAAACCACCAAACCCCGCGTGCTCGGCCCGGCCTCCCGCCAAGCCTCTTGACTCGACCGCCACCGTGCACCCGCTTGATCGTCCACGACTTCGTCTTGCTCGTCTCGCCACCATGTGGCCCGCACCTAGTCCCGCCGTCCACCGGTCCCTCGAACCGAGCCTACTTGTCTCTCCATCTCCCGGAGGCCCCTCAAGGCTGAAGACCTTTCGCGCCCGTTCTTCACCTGCAACAACACGAACTAGGCCGCGGCCTACACCCGCGCATTGAGCCAAGAGTCGGTCCAACACCCGTTGTCAATCACTCATCACCGAGGAGCGGTTATCCATCGACCACCGGGACGCTCCCGGTCCTCAATCTCCCCCTTGATGAGTGCATTGACAACACACAACGCGAAATGAAATTCGAGAGAAAGAAAGTAAGAGGAAAGAAAAACAAAGAAGCTCAACTCATGAACAAAACCAAAGAAAGGCAAAGAAAGGTCACAAGCCGAGCAAAGCACAAACTCCACACCGAAAACAACAAGAAAGCTCCCCCCGAACATGTGGATAATTTTAGATGCATTTTTCTCGAATTTTTCATTAAGCTCACCTCTTCACCTCTTCTCCCCCTTGTTGACAATGTATGAATCAAGGTGAAAATGCGGGAATGTAAGACAAAGCATATAAACATCTACATGAGTTTCTCAAATAGGCCAAATCTAGTGTCAAAGGCTAGAAATAAGACAAAGAGCACACATATGGATCATAGCATAGTCAAAGCGTTGCCACAAGTAATATATGGAAATATAGACATGTGACAAAGCAAATTTTCAGATTTGAGCAGTTTTATCAAAAGATGGCTCACTTCAAATGTAAAGGCCTATCCATGTCATATTCTAGCCAAAAACACGCATATCATCCAGAGATCATACAAGGGTATCAAATTCTTAACAAAAGATCATTGCAAACACCCATAAAGCAAAGCATGTCATGTTAAAGCTCATGAGCCATGTGTCCACTTCGGGGAGACTTCTCCACTGGTGAACATCATGCAACATGTTTTGCACCCATGTGTGAAAGATAAGACATTTTAAGCATAAACATGATGGATGGAACATTTCTGAAGCATACACACCTTTTCAAGATTAAATCATTTCATGGTACATGAAGTGCCTTTGCGGCAAAAAGAAGCTTATGCTCCTCCATGAATGCAACATAGGCTAAACATTCACAATGATATCGACCTTTGTCCCAAATGCAAGAAAGAGACATCCAAGCACAATCTAAGCATGAAAAGCACATTTAGACCAAAAAGTGACATGGATACACTACTACACATGAGTGGAGCACATTTCATCAAATTTAGTCAAGATTAGCATTTGATTCAAAAAGGCTATCTCACAACACATATATCTCAAATATTCCAAGAGCATAGCCTCACATAGCCATTTCTCCACACACATGACCAATATCTCAAAGTAGCCAAAGAAACTCAAATAAGGCATATGAAAGAAGCTCATCATCCTAAAATGCAATATGATACAAATGCAACATGATATATAACAAGATGGCTATCCTACCATGGTTTATGCATCAAGCAAAGCATGTATATACATAAAAGGAAACATGGTATGATACATATGGTACACAAGGAGATCCCCCAAGAATCAACTAGAAAGGGCAACTAACCTCAAGTTCCCCCCGCAAGCGCACAAATGTAGCTTGGTCGAGAGGCTTCATAAAGATGTCCGCAAGCCGATCTTGGGTAGGGACATGACTCAACACAATGGTCCCTTTCTCCACATTGTCTCTCAAGAAATGATACCTCACTTCTATGTGTTTGGTTCCGGAATGAAGCATCGGGTTTTTCGCTACGCTTATGGCACCGGTGCTATCACAAAGAAGTGGGATGCGGGTGCACTACTCACCAAAGTCTCTCAAAATGTATGAGATCCACAACAGTTGGGAACAACAACTCGCGGCTGCCACATACTCCGCCTCGGTGGTAGACTGAGCTACACTAGACTGCTTGCGGGAAGACCACGAAACCAACAAGGACCCAAGAAACTGACAAGAACCGAAGTAGACTTCCTCTCGACTCGGCAACAAGCAAAATCCGCATCAGAAAACCATGAAGTGAAAGAGTCGAGGAGGAAGAATACCAAAGGCCAAGACCGAGGGCGGATCGTAGGTACTCGAAGATCTTCGTGACGGCCGTCGATGTGATGTCCTCGCCGAAGCTCGAAAACGAGCGCACGGACACACACCGAACCGTATGTCCGGCCTCGTCGCCGTCGAGTAGAGGAGGGAGCCGATCATGCTCCGATACTCCCGCCGGTCCATTGGTTCTCCGTCCTCGTCCGTGTCCAAAGTAGCCGTACTCCCCATGGGTGTCGACATAGGCTTCACATCTTGCATCCGGAACTTTCTCAAGCATGTCTTTTGTGTACTTGGTCTGATGTACAAATGTTCAGTCCTTCACTTGCTCGATCTGCAACCCGAGAAAGTATTGCAACTCGCCCATCATGCTCATCTCGAATTCCCTGCTCATCTCATCTACAAACTTGGCAACAAGGTTATGTGACGAGCCACCAAAGACAATATCATCCACGTATATCTGCACAACCAACAAGTCATTTCCATGCTTGAGGAGAAATAAAGTCCTATCCACAGTACCCATCACGAACCCTCTCGCTCAACGTAAAACCTCTCAATCTCCCATACCAAGCCCGGGCGCCCGTTTCAACCCATACGAGCCCTTTTCAACTTGTACACCCCGTGTGGATACTTCTCACTCTCGAACCCCGGTGGTCGCTTCACATACACCTCCTCCTCTATGACCCCATTCGTAAAAGCACTCTTCACATCCATTTGAAACAACTTGAACCCTTTAGCCACGGCAAAGGCTAGAAGGATTCGAATTGCCTCTAGACGGGCCACGGGAGCAAAGGTCTCCTCATAGTCGATCCCCTCCTTCGATTATATCCCCGAGCAACAAGTCCGGACTTGTTCCTCACAACCATCCCATTCTCACCCTCTTTGTTCTTCCAAACCCATTGGTTCCTATAGAATGGAAATTTGGAGGTGGTTCAACTAAATCCCACACCCGGTTTCTCTCAAAATTTTCCAACTCCTCATGCATAGAATTGACCCGGTTTGCATCGGATAAAGCGTGTCCAATGTCCTTAGGCTCAAAGGAGGCAACAAATGCAAGATGAGCGAAATGAGAGGAATTTCTAGACCTTGACCGTGTAGTACGTTCGTCGATGTCCCCAATGATCTTCGATAGGGGATGCACTTCTTAAATCCGCCGAAAGCCTCACGCCTCGAGACTACCTCCCCCTCAACTTCGGCCTTCTCTCGCCCGGTCCTCTTGTCGCACCGTCGTTGTCCACGAAGTAGACGGTCCACCGTCCGTAGTGGTCGTAGGGGAAGTAGTGGGTGCACACTCGGCTTCGGGCGCATGGTTCTCTCCATCATCATCTCCAGCCTTCATCCTTCTCCTCTTCAAAGAGGTCCTCGGCCATCTCCTCATCACCTGCACATTCAAAGCCAAGAGAGGTACATGGCATTGTCTCGTCGAAGGTTACCTCGCAAGTCTCCATGATTTTGTTAGTCTCAAGGTTAAGCACTCTATAGGCTCTAGAGTGGTTAGCATATCCAAAGAAAATCCCATCACTTGACCTAGCCTTAAACTTGTCGAGTTTTCCCTTCTTATGAATAAAGCACTTGCGGCCAAAGACTCGGAAATGACTCACCTTGGGTGCCCGACCATGCATAAGCTCATAACAGTCTTCTTCTTGAAAGCTCGCAATAAAATCCCGTTAGAGACATGACAAGCCGTATTGACCGCCTCAAGACAATACCTCCTAGGAGTCCCGTGCTCATCGAGCATCGTCCTAGCCATCTCACAAAGAGTCCAATTTTTCCTTTCCACGACTCCATTTTGAGGGGGCACATAAGGGGTCGAATACTGATGTTCAAGACCTAGATCACGACAGAAGGCATCAAAACGAGAGTTCTTGAACTCTGAGCCATTATCACTACGGATAGCTTGAATAGCATTCCCATGCCTCTCATTTTTCAACCTCACGATCAGATCTCGAACAAAACCAAATGTCTCACTCTTGTCCTCCAAGAAAAACACCCAGGCATAGCGAGAGTAATCGTCCACCACAACAAGGACATACCACTTCCCACCCACCGAGCGAACTCGAGCTGGCCCAACAAGGTCCATATGCAACAGCTCTTTCGGACGCTCGGTCATGACATCGGTCAGGGGTGGATGGGGAGTGGCTACCATCTTGCCATGCCTACATGTAAGTGCAATCAAGCCCTATGAGGGTTTTGGTGATGTTGACCACACAATTAAAGAGCTAATGAGCCCTTGAGTCTACTGTTCAGCATAGAGTTATTATCACAGGTGCAAAAGAAAGATTGGAGACCCCTCAACTGATTAAAGAAGGATGCCTATGCTACTTGAAGGAGTTTTATTTATTTTACTTTTTGAATTTGAGTATAGGGCAATCCGTACTATCAAGAGGGATACTAATGGTGAGTTAGGGTGGTTTCAAGTGCTCATATTCCATCTTTCTTAAACCTTAATCCTCACCCCAAGGGAAGTGACCTGTAGCTGTTTTGCCCCTCGTCGTTTGTTGTTCGGAGGTTCCGAAGTTTTTCTCGGAGGTTCCGACCGTACGGGCTACGATCCGTAGAGTTTTCAAAAGTCGGAAGTTCCGAGCTTTTTCTCGGAGGTTCCGAACTCGGAATATAGCCGTTATCGTTCGGGATCTTGGGGTATTTATACCCCTTGGTCCCCCAACGGTTATCTTCTTCCTCCCACCGCACGTAACTCCATTCCTTGTCGTTTCTCTCACCTTGCATTCACTCCTAACCTACTCTCTTCCAAATCTTTGCCTAGCATTGATTGAGAGTGGATTCTAGAAGTGAGTTAGTGAGCCAATCTCTCTCTCCTTGGTACTTGAGCACTTGGAAGAACCCTAGCAAGCTTGGTGGTTCTATTACTCTTGGAGCCTTGCTCCTAGACGGATAGAGGTTCTTGGAAGCTCTCCAAACCGATTTGTGGAAGCTCCAAGGTGTTTGTATTACCCTTTGTGATTCTAGTGGAAAGCCTCCACCTATTACCCAAAGTGATAGGTGTGAGAGAGGAGTCGACCTTTGTGGTCCCTAGCCTTTGTGGCTTCCTCAACAACGTGGACGTAAGCAAGCCTTTGTGGCGAGCTGAACCACGGGATAAATCTTTGTCTCATGCGTGCTCTTGTTTACTTACTTGTTCATGCTTGTTCTTGACTAGATCTATTAGGGTTTGCTCCCGATCTACTTTGTGGTGCCTTCCTAGCTTGTCCTTTGCTTAGAAATCTTCTTGCTAGGTCTCAAGTACCTCCTAGAATTTAGTAGATCCGGTTTTCATCAAGTTATTCGCAGCTCAAGTTATTTATGCTCGTTCTAACATTGTCGGAAGTTCCGAGTTTATTCTCGGAGGTCGCCTCGTTCGGAGGTTCCGAGAATAATCTCGGAGGTTCCGGGTCCGACGTTGTTTTCGCAGAAAAAGTTTAAATTTTGTGTGCAGGCCTATTCACCCCCCTCTAGGACATATTGCCTCGATCCTTTCAATTGGTATCAGAGCAGGTTATCCTCGTAAACACCTAACCGTGTGAGGATATGGCAAGTGATGATGACAAGCACGAAGAAGAGGAGTTTGAGGACATACCAAGCGAGGCTGAAAGTGATGCCTCGGAAGTGGGCAACACATTAGCCCAAGAGAAGTTCGAAAAGCTCAAAAAGGTCAGTAAAGGAAAGCTCCAAGGAAGGAAGCAAGAAAAGCAAGAAAGAGAACAAGAAGAAAGAAGAAGAAGAAGAAAAGAAGAATGAAGACAGCAAGCAAGAAAAGAAGAAGAAGAGAAAGAAGGAAGAAAAGAAAAGAAGAAAAAGAACTCCTTCACCATCTCCATCACCATCCTCGTCATCCTCATCGTCGTCCTCATCTAGTGAGAATGGAGATGATGATGATGAGTATTACGGCACAAGAATTCCCAAGCGAACAATCAAGCCTAAGTCGAAGCTCAAAGCAAAGAATGACTACAAAAGCGTATCCTTTAACTATGACTCCTTGGATGTCAAATCCAAGGATGATGTGACTATTCCCGTTGGCAAATTACCCCAATTCGATGGGACTAACTTTGCCAAATGGAAGCATATGATGAAAGCTTATCTAATCGGCTTAAGCTTGGAATTGTGGAATATTGTGTGTGTAGGTTTTGAAGATCCCAAAGATTTTAGGAACCTCACTCCAAGTGACCGTCGCAACATTAGGAGGAATGGTCAAGCTACAAGCATACTCCTTAGTGCCTTGAATGCCCAAGAGTACAACCGTGTTAGTGGACTTGAGATTGCTAAGGAGATTTGGGACATTCTCCACATTGCACATGAGGGTGTTGACAAAGTCAAGCAAACCCTCCTCTTCATCCAAGTACACTACTTCTTCCAAGCCTCTTAAGTCAAAATCCAAAAGGGTGGAAGTAGAGAGCCCCACAAGTGATTCGAGCGAAAATGAAGATGAAGGTTCTCATGTTGAGATTGGGGACATGGCCTTGTTCATGAGGATTTACAAGAGAGGATTGAAGAAGCAAGGGTACAAGTTTGCCAAGAGGAAGTTTCCCAACAAGAAAAAGAGAACTTTCTACAATTGTGGAAGCACCGAGCACTTCATTGCTGATTGCCCTAATGAGAAGAGAGAAAATAGGAATGACAAGGGTAAAGGGAACTACAAGAAAGACCAAAAACCACACTACAAAAGAAGACACTATGGTGGAGAAGCCCACATTGGTCATGAATGGAACTCCGGAGATGAAAGCTCTAGTGAAGAGGAAGGGAAAAAATTGCAACCGTGGCTATCAAGAAGCTTCCCTCCACCTCAAGGTTGTTCAACAATTTAACCTGATAATGAAGAAAGCACATCCATTCATTGTCTCATGGCCAAGGGCGAGAAGGTAAAAACTAACCCAAAACCGTTTCCTCAACCTAGTGATGAGTCAGAAATGGACTCTAGTGATGATACTAGTGATGAAGAAGCAAACCAACTTGTTCGTGAAATGGATGAGCAATCTAGAGATTTTATGGCTAAGCTAATAGTAGAACTAGAGAAAAGCCAAGACACCATTATCTCCGATAGAAGTGAGATTGAGGCTTTGCGTTTGGAAGTCAACCAAGCGAAGAGTGTCATAGCTACTCTCAAGGAGGACCTTACTGCCACTCAAGCTCAATGTAATTCTCTCAAGTTGAGGAATGAAGAGGTTGAAGAGCAATATAGCCTCTTTTGGAGTAGCACCTCACATCCCTTGAAGGTAAAAGGCGACTCTAGTGCTTCTACTAGCAAGGGCTGTGATAGATGTTATCATATTGATATTGAATCTTATGCCACTAACCTTGCTAACATGGAAGCTTTAAAGAAAGAAATTGCTAGGTTGAACTCAATCATAGCTAGAGGATGCATGGGTGAAGAAAACAAAAGGGCAAGATTCACCAAGAGGAAAGTGTTAGAGAAAAGCAAGAATCCAGGCTTTGGATATATTGAAGGTGGCAAGACCAATGAAAGAAAAATCATCAAAGAAAAAGAATGCCTTGAATTCAAGAGTTCTGGATTTCTGTTCTCCCAGACCCCAGAGGTTCCGACCTCCAAGCCCGGAGGTTCCGGAGTCTGGAAGCCTCGAGCCGCTCAGACAGCCAAACTCGGAGGTTCCGAGAAAATTCTCGGAAGTTCCGGGGACTGTAAAGACAAGACAAAGAAAAAGAGCAAGACTCAAAAGCAGCATGTTTCCAAGGCCCCTAACACTTGTATGCAGGTTGAAAATCATCCAATAATTCCTAGGAGAAACTTGAGTCCCAACAAGAGCAAAGCCCATGCATCTAGAGACATACCTCCTAGCTATGTGTTGAGACGCAACAATGTTGGTAAAGTTGTTGCCACATATGTTGGAAATGAGTCCAACATATATGTGAAAAGATCACTATGGGTTCCAAAAGTTTTGGTTACTAACGTGGAAGGCCCCAAGTCAAATTGGGGACCTAAAAGAAGGAACTAAATTGTTTTGTAGGCATACCTCCTCCGGTGGATCAAGTTGGGTGCTTGATAGCGGATGTACACATCATATGACCGGAGAAAAGAGTATGTTCTCATCCTATCTCCATTTGGAAGGACCAAAGGAAACCATTGCATATGGAGGGGATACAAAAGGAGAAGTCATCGGCGTAGGTGATATTCCTATATCTCAAAATTATTCAATTACAAATGTTCTTCATGTTGATCCGTTGGGTTACAATCTATTATCGGTTTCACAACTTAGTGTGATTGGTTTTGATTGCCACTTCTCGGATAAGGGTGTGTCCATCATAAAAAGGGAGGATTCCTCTATTGTCCTCACGGGTCGCTTGAGGGGGAGGCTTTACCTAGTTGATCTCAACAAAAGTAAAGTTTCTCCCAAGACTTGTCTAGTGGCAAAATCTAGCATGGGTTGGCTATGGCATCGCCGTCTAGCCCATGTTGGCATGAGGAACTTGGCCAAACTTTTGAAAGATGAACACATCCTTGGACTAACAAATGTACATTTTGAGAAAGATAGGATTTGCAAAGCATGCCAAGCCGGAAAGCAAATAGGAGCACCTCACCCACCAAATAGCATCCTCACTACTTCAAGCCCATTGGAGCTCATCCACATGGATCTATTTGGACCGGTGGCCTACATAAGTATTGGCGGTAACAAATATGGCTTAGTTATTGTTGATGATTATTCTCGCTTCACGTGGGTGTTCTTTGTGTTTGACAAGAGTGAAGTGCAAGGAAAGGTGAAGACCTTCATTAGAAGAGCACAAAGGGAATTCGGGCTACCAATCAAGAAAGTGAGAAGTGATAATGGCTCGGAGTTCCGGAACACCTATGTTGAAGAATTTCTAGATGAAGAGGGCATCAAGCATGAATTTTCAGCACCTTATACCCCTCAACAAAATGGGGTGGTTGAGAGGAAGAATAGAACTCTTATCGAGATGGCAAGAACCATGTTGGATGAGTACAAGACTCAAGACATCTTTTGGGACGAAGCTATCAACACGGCTTGCCATGCAATCAACCGCCTCTATCTTCACAAGTTTCACAAGAAGACCTCCTATGAGCTTATTACCGGTAAAAAGCACAAGGTGTCTTACTTTAGAGTGTTTGGGTGCAAATATTTCATTCTAAACAAGAGGCCTCGAACCTCTAAGTTTGCACCAAAGGTTGACGAAGGATTTCTTTTTGGTTATGGTCCAAATGAGCATGCTTATCGAGTCTTCAATCTAACCACCGGGAGGATTGAAGTCACGGTAGATTTGACCTTTGATGAATCTAATGGCTCTCAAGTGGAGCAAGTTGATTTGAATGTTGTAGGTAAAGAGAAGCCATCTTGTGAAGCAATCAAGCAAATGGCCATAGGTGATGTTAGATCAGTTGAGGCACAAGAGGAAGATGAAAACCAAGCACAAGCTTCAACACCACTCGAAGGGCCGAAGCCACCGGTTCGGGGAGAGCCGTGCGAGACCTCGGAGGTTCCGAGAAATTCCTCGGAGGTTCCGGAGAGCGGCGCCGAAATCCAACCTCCGAGAAATTCCCTGGAGGTTCCGGGTCCGGAAGTCCAACACCACAAGACACCCCGAATCGGCAAGTTGATCGGCAAGGGGATGTCCAAGAAAGCACATCCGAGCCCCAAGCCGATGAAGATGATGAAGATCAACCTCTACACCAACCTCTTGGACCATCACATCCTCGTGTACATCAAGTCATACAACGGGATCATCCCGTTGACAATATTCTTGGGAGCATAAGGAGAGGGGTAACAACACGATCTCGTCTTAAAATTTTTTGTGCATTTTACTCATTTGTTTCCTCTCTTGAACCAACCAAGTTAGAGCAAGCTCTTGAGGATCCGGATTGAGTGGTGGCCATGCAAGAGGAGTTGAACAACTTTGAAAGAAATCAAGTGTGGGAGTTGGTGGAGAGACCAAACACAAACATCATCGGCACCAAGTGGGTCTTTGGGAACAAGCAAGATGAGTTTGGTATTGTGACTAGGAACAAAGCAAGATTGGTTGCTCAAGGATACACCCAAGTTGAAGGGCTAGACTTTGGAGAGACATATGCACCGGTAGCAAGACTTGAAGCAATTCGATTTCTACTAGCTTTCGCTGCCCATCATGACTTCAAGCTCTATCAAATGGATGTCAAGAGTGCATTTCTCAATGGACCACTCGAAGAAGTATATGTTAAGCAACCATCGGGTTTTGAAGATCCCAAGCGTCTAATCATGTCTACAAACTCCATAAGGCGCTCCGTGGGCTAAAGCAAGCACCAAGAGCATGGTATGAATGCCTTAAGGATTTCTTGCTTAAGCAAGGCTTTGAGATAGGCAAAGCCGATGCTACTCTCTTTACTAGAAAAGTTGATGGTCATATTTTTGTATGCCAAATATATGTCGATGACATAATATTTGGTAGTACTAATGAAACTTTTTGTGAAGAGTTTAGTAGGGTGATGACAAAGAGGTTTGAAATGTCCATGATGGGTGAGCTTAAGTTCTTTCTTGGATTTCAAATCAAACAAGATAAAGAAGGGACGTTCATATGTCAAACCAAGTATACAAGGGATATGTTAAAGAAGTTTGACATGGACAAGGCAAAGCCCATCAAGACTCCAATGCCTACCAATGGACACATGGACCTCAATGAAGAAGGGAAATCCGTGGACCAAAAGGTATATCGCTCCATGATCGGCTCTCTTCTTTACTTATGTGCATCTAGGCCGGATATTATGCTTAGTGTGTGCATGTGTGCTAGATTTCAAGCTAACCCGAAAGAGTGTCATCTCATGGCCGTAAAGAGAATCTTGAGATATCTAGTGCATACCCCTAACCTTGGCTTGTGGTATCCTAAGGGCTCCACTTTCGATCTACTTGGCTATTCGGATTCCGATTATGCCGGTTGCAAAGTTGATAGAAAGAGTACATCGGGGACTTGCCAATTCCTTGGTAGGTCTCTAGTGTCTTGGAGTTCTAAAAAGCAAAACTCAAGGCAACCCTTTCCACCGCCGAGGCCGAGTATGTTGCGGCGGCGCATGTTGTGCTCAACTACTTTGGATGAAGCAAACCTTAAAAGATTACGGATGTCACTTTTCCCATATCCCACTTTTGTGTGACAATGAAGTGCCATAAAGCTTGCAAACAACCCCGTAAGCCACTCTCGCACAAAACATATAGACATCCGTCATCACTTCTTGAGAGACCACGAAGCCAAAGGAGATATCGTTTTAAGTCATGTGAGCACCGACAAACAACTAGCCGATATCTTCACTAAACCTCTCGATGAGTCAAGGTTTTGTAGCTTAAGGAATGAACTAAATATTCTTGATTCTCGTTGCGTGGTTTGATCTCTAGCATGCCATAATTGTTTGCTTCAATCGTTAGTTTTCTCCGAAAATTTGTTTAAAAAAAAGTGTGTGAAAACACTATCTTAAAGGTTTTTCAAAATCTATTTTCTTATCCCTAACTTGTCTTAAGTGGCTATAGTTGTGTGTGTGATTGTTTGTTTTTCTAGCCACTTGAGTCAAGGGTACCATGACCTAAGAATCTCAGTTGATAGAAAGTTCAAAATCTCAAAAAGAGTAGAAGTTAACTGTCTCTGGAGTTCAAGTTTCGGAAGCTCCGAGGAAATCTTTGGAGGCTCCGGGCCTCGAGAGCTCTGAGAAAATCATCGGAAGCTCCAATCTTTACAGACTTAACGCTCAGTCTCGACCGAAGGGGAGTTAAAAGGAATAAAGCATCTACGAAGAATATTCTTTTACCTTGGGTAAACCCGCCGTTCCCTTTCACCGCGGTCATTCCTCTCAGATCCAGTTTACCCTCTCTCTCTCTTTCTCTCTCTCGCGATGTCAACCGCACCGCACCCTTTCCTTCACCGCGCCACCGCCGCTGCTTACCTCGCCGTCGTTGACCGCGCTCCACGTGGGTCACACGTGCGAGGCCGCTCATCTCTCGTCGTTGGTGGGTCGCAGCAGAGAGGGAAGGAAGGAACCGCTCTTGAAGACCTAGATCCGCTCGGTACGGTACGGAGAAGAAGGAAGAAGCCTTGTTCTGCACCTCTACGCGCCTGCGTTGTCGATCTCAAGTCACCACTCTCCATCTCCTTCATCCCAATCAAGGTAATCTGAAGCCTATAACCCTAACCCTAATTCCTAGGTCTATCTGCTATTAGGGTTCTAGATCTTGGTTTCGTAGAATGCTGCCTGTTTGCCCTGTCCTGAATGCCTGTGATGCAAGTGTAGTTTAGGTTTAGTTGAAAGTTGAATCAAATTTCAGAGTGCAGTAAGGTTGACAGAGTCTCGGAGGTTCCGAACCCTGTAACCTACTGTAGGCTGACCTTGATTCAAAGTTCCACTGAACTTCACTTCACCGCAACACCTTTTCTCATATATGTCCTAGCTAAATTCAATCATGTTGCTTCTTTGGTTAAGATTCGGTTGAAAGTTGAATCAACAAATCGTCCTCTCGTCGGTACAACCGACTTCGGAGGTTCCGAGAAAATCCTTGGAGGTTCCGAAGTCCGTACTAACAAGTGACGATCCGTGATTCAAAATTCCACTGAAGATTAATCAATTGAACTTCATGCCTATCCTGATCCACAGTCCTTATCTGTCCTGATCCCACTCTTATCTGCTGCTCATATTTCTCCCTGGCAGATGTCTGGCACCCCTGCTGACAAGACTTATACCAAGAGGCAGAGGCCACTCTTTGAAACACCTGCTGGTGAAAGAGCATTCAAAATGGCAGCAAGAGCAGCTGCTGGTGGCAGTGGCAGTAGAGGGAAGGCAACCCCAAGAAGAGGCAAATGGGGTAGTCTGTCAGGAGGGAGAGGATCTGGGTCAACTGCCCATGTAGAGGATAATGGAGGAACAGAAGGAAAAACCATTCCCATAGAGCTTGAAGATGACATGCCTTTAGGGGAAATAGACTCAACCTATCTGAAGTATCACAAGGGGCTGCTCAAAAGACACCCTCCAACAAAGTATGATAACTCTGTGTACATTGAGCACACGAATTATGATGGAGCAGGGTTCTTGGTCAAGAAGGCCAGAGAGGAAAATCCATATGTGAACCCCAAGATGGCAGCAATCGACTATGGGTTTTGGTCTATGTTTCACTTCAAGTTCTATGAGACCGTCCTAAACACAAAGATGAAGTTGATGAAGATGAAATGGATTGATTTTACCCATGCGGAAGCCGTAGAAGAACCAGTGAAGGAAGAGGTGCTTGAGCTGGTGGACAAATACAGGATGAGAGATATAATGAGCTTCAAATATGACTGGAACATTGAAGTCTTGGCTCAGTTTCATGCTACTTTCTTTCATGAGGACAACAAAGAGACCATCCATTGGATGACCGAAAGTGTGCATTAAAAGATTGATTTCATCACTTTTGCTAGATTGTTTGGGTTCAGCAAGGAAGACGAGGAGACAGATGTCATACACTTTGAGGCTCATATGAACCCTAGCAAGATTCTTGTCACTTATGAGTATGATGAGTGGCGGATGGCTCCACCACTACCCCGAAATCTGTGTATTATGTGCTCAACAACATGTTTAGGGAAACCATCTATCCAAAAGGAGGAAGTGACTCAACCCGACCTTAGGAGATTTGCACCAAATCGCTAGCTAGGTTGCTTGCTAGGGGCTAGACCATTTTACGTGAGAAGGTTTATACGGTACAACTTGGTGGAAGTGACGAAAGCGGGAAGTGCAACCTGCCCTATGCTCCATACATTATGTACATGATAGAGATGGTTTCCGGGGTCAGCTTCAAGAAGGATGTTGAGCATGCATCTTACCAGGTCAAGCAGTGGCAGCATCAGAAGAAGCAGCATGTTGTGGAGGAGCACATTCTCAAGAAGGCCGGCACCAAGCGGCAAAGACAAATCCGGTTCGGCGGAGAGGAGAAGAAGGACCCGGCAAGGCACCCATGCCGTTGGACCGCACAAGGCGAGGGGCATGGTGAGGGACACACTGGAGGTGCGCGGATGGACATCACATCGGCGTTTGAGCTTAGGGAGGATATGAACGAGTGCCGCCGAAGCACCGTGGGGGGCGTCTTTCGATGCCATGCACCATCCTCCACCTCTCTTTCCTGATTTTCCAGAGTATACTACTAGTGAGGAGGAGGGTGAGAAGGAGCCTGCCAGTCCCATGGCTGAAGATACACCTGCGGCTCACTGCGAGGGAGATGAAGAAGATGCTTGAGCCACTTGGTGCCAAGATGGCCGGACTTAGGAAGGAGGCTGCTGGTAAGAAGGCTATGGGTTCCTCATCTGGTGCTAGAATCAGAAGAAAGGCCACTGCTGGAAGACCTGTCAGAAGGCCCATAGACCTGTCCTCGGGATGCGGTTCGACTTTGGTTACGACGGCCACGGTCCCTGAAGCGGAGGAGGAGGACTCTGTCTTCAGTGATGAGGAGTGATTTACCTAGGTCCTGCTCTCACTTCCTCTCTTCTTTTCTCTCCTTTTTGTTAAACTGTTGACAAAGGGGGAGAGATATGGAAGATTGAGAAGATTCTGAAGACCTGGAGCTTCTTCTGGTGGCTGGCTAACCACAGAAATTCTTTTGTTCTTTTGGTGAGATGAGAGTGCTAACTATTCTCTCTTAAACTCCTGGTGGTTAATGTTGAACTTTCGTAAAGCTTTTAGCTTGCCTCTCGTTGGCTAGCGAGGGTTCGGTCATGGTCATTTATGAGATTTGCAAACTTTAAAACCTTTGTGATGTATGTAATAGGGCTAGATGTGTTGGATGTCGTTATCTTTATCCAGTTGCTATTTCTGGTCATATTGTTGCTCGCCTTGTGTATTGTTGTTTGTTGGAGTATCCGTTGCAGACCTCGGAGGTTCTGAGAATTTTTCCGGAGGCTCCAACTCCTGGAGGTTCCGGAAACTTTCTCGGAGGTTCCGAACTCTGCTAATAGATAACTCTCTGATTGTTTTCACATGGCATATGCATCACGACGTGTTATCTGCTACACTTCTTTTGCACCCCTCGATGGCTTGAGTACAACTTTCTTGACACTTTTACTCACAATGTATGCAAAGTAATTGCCAGTTAAGACATTTCACCCTATTCAAAAGGCACAAGCATACATTGAGGGGGAGACTTGTACTCAAATCATCAAAAGCTCAATCTTTCAAATTAAATTATAAACTTTAATTGGGTTGTCAACATTTACCAAAAAGGGGGAGATTGTAAGTGCAATCAAGCCCTATGAGGGTTTTGGTGATGTTGACCACACAATTAAAGAGCTAATGAGCCTTTGAGTCTACTGTGCAGCATAGAGTTATTATCACAGGTGCAAAAGAAAGATTGGAGACCCCTCAACTTATTAAAGAAGGATGCATATGCTACTTGAAGGAGTATTATTTATTTTACTTTTTGAATTTGAGTACGGGGCAATCCGTACTATCAAGAGGGATACCAATGGTGAGTTAGGGTGGTTTCAAGTGCTCATATTCCATCTTTCTTAAACCTTAATCCTCACCCCAAGGGAAGTGACACAATTTGTTTTACCCCTGTTGTTTGTTGTTCGGAGGTTCCGAAGTTTTTCTCGGAGGTTCCGACCGTACGGGCTACGATACCGTAGAATTTTCAAAAGTTGGAAGTTCCGAGATTTTTCTCGAGAGGTTCCGAACTGCGGAATATAGCCGTTCTTGTTCGGATGCGGGGGTATTTATACCCCTTGGTCCCCCAATGGTTATCTTCTTCCTCCCACCGCACGTGAACTCCGTTCCTTGCTCGTTTCTCTCACCTTGCATTCACTCCTAACCTACTCTCTTCCAAATATTTGCCTAGCATTGATTGAGAGTGGATTCTTGAAGTGAGTTAGTGAGCAAATCTCTCTCTCCTTGGTACTTGAGCACTTGGAAGAACCCTAGCAAGCTTGGTGGATCTATTACTCTTGGAGCCTTGCTCCTAGACGGATAGAGGTTCTTGGAAGCTCTCCAAACCGATTTGTGGAAGCTCCAAGGTGTTTGTATTACCCTTTGTGATTCTAGTGGAAATCCTCCACCTATTACCCAAAGTGATAGGTGTGAGAGAGGAGTCGACCTTTGTGGTCCCTAGCCTTTGTGGCTTCCTCAACAACGTGGACGTAAGCAAGCCTTTGTGGCGAGCTGAACCACGGGATAAATCTTTGTCTCATGCGTGCTCTTGTTTACTTACTTGTTCATGCTTGTTCTTGACTAGATCTATTAGGGTTTGCTCCCGATCTACTTTGTGGTGCCTTCCTAGCTTGTCCTTTGCTTAGAAATCTTCTTGCTAGGTCCCAAGTACCTCCTAGAATTTAGTAGATCTGGTTTACATCAAGTTATTCGCAGCTCAAATTATTTATGCTCTGTTCTAACAATTTGTCGGAAGTTACGAGTTTATTCTCGGAGGCTGCCTCGTTCGGAGGTTCCGAGAATAATCTCGGAGGTTCCGAGGTCTGACAGTGTTTCGCAGAAAAAGTTTAAATTTTGTGTGCAGGCCTATTCACCCCCCTCTAGGCCATATTGCCTCGATCCTTTCACTACACGGAGCACAAACCAAATCCTTCTCAAACTTCAACCTCGGCAATCCTCGGACAAGGTCAAGACCACTCAAGCGGGAAACCAAATCAAAGCTCAAGTGACCCAACCGCCTATGCCATTTCCACAAATCGGAAGAAGGACCGGCCATCAAACGGCGAGCGGGACCCAAAGAACGAGAGAAATCGGCCACGAAAATCGACCCTCGGGGATGATCATACGGACAAGATCACCTCGAGAATCAAGCAAACGAGACTCGCCGGACTTGAAACGCACCTCAAAACCCTCATCAAGCAACCGAGAACCGAAAGCAAATTGAAACCCAAAGACTTCACAAGAGCAACTCTCTTCAACGTTACCTTGTCACTCACATGCACCACACCCTCAGAAATTACCCTTCCTCGTCCGTTGTCCCCAAACGTGATGTACATCTTTTCCTTCACTGGGGTGAGGCTGGAGAACCACTTCTTGTCTCCGGTCATGTGTCGGGAACATCCGGAGTCGAATAACCAAATGTTCTCCAAGCCTCCCCGCCTATAGTCGAAACAAGAATGAGAATGAGCCAACGACTCGACAACCGGGGTTAGCACAAAGAAAGTTGAACCGGTGTCGAGCCATCTCGCTCAAAAGAGGGGTTAGCAAACATCATTCCCTTGCCACCAAACTTCCCATGTCCCATGGAAGGAATACGAGTACCACGAGGGGGAAAACGTGGTCCGTAGTTCCTCTGGAACCCAAAGCTGCGATCATCTGCCCTAAACCCGTATTGAGGACGAGTAGGGAGACGTCCAGCAAAACCACCACGAGCCCGACCAAACCTCTCACCAGCACGCACACCATCATCTCTCCTATCAAACCTCTCACCACCACCTCTGTGTGGGAACCTACCACCCTGAGCTCCAACTCTACCAACGCTCCTCACACTTCCCACACCCCGTGGAAGTGGCACTCTAGGCTCGGGAATACCATGAGACCGGCGATACTGTCCTGGTTTGCTTGCTCCCTAGCAAGCCTCTCATCCCTCTTCCTCTTGTAGCAAAACTCGCTAGATGCCTCTCCTTGCTACAATACTCACACACCGAAGGGGATGGGTTTTGGTTTTGCCTCCGGCTTCTCTCTAGGTTTCATACCCTTCTCACTCACAAACTTCATTGGTTTACGGAAGTCATTTGTTTTAGGTGGGAATTTGGGTGAATCTTGGGTTGTGTCAAGCTTGTTGCAAAGGTGGTTGGGCTTTGGAGTGAAAGAGTTCTTGGGTGCTTTTGGAAGTGGAACTTGGATGTCTCCGATCACCTCAAACTCGGGGTTAGACTCAACACACTTCTCATACACACTCTCCCCATTGTTTTCTCCCACTTTCTCACCCAACTTCTCAAAACCCAAACCACGACCATCCGCTCTCTTGAACTCCTCAATCATGATTTTCAATTGAGGTTCCTGCCCAGACAACCAACCCAACACCTTCCTCAAATAATCATTCTCCTCATAGATGACATCCAAACGGGAAGTAAGTTCAAGATTGCGCAAAGTAACTTCATCACAGCTAGTGCATGCATTGACAACGGGGAGATTTCAAAGAAGCTTCCAAAGTGCTAATGGTAGAATGAGCATCAACAAGCTTAACATGCATAGTAGGACATGATTTACAAGCACCAAGCAAAGTGGGTCTAGCCTTAAGCTCATCATACTCGGTCCTAAGAGCATCTAGTTTAGCCAAAGTGGAAGCATTCTTCTCATTAAGCAACTTGATCTCATTCAACCATGCATTACATTCAGAACATTCAACATCATCAGAAATGGTAGAGTAAGCTTCAAAGAGTCATTCTCAAGTTTCAATTCAATAAATTTAGACTCTAACTCTCCTACTTTCTCACAAGCATTCTCAAGTTGAGCCCTAAGATCTTTCCTCATTTTCTTAGCATCTCTCAACACACTATCATGGTTGTCAATCAAGCCATTCAACCTAGTGATCTCAGCAAGCAAAGAGTCAGGGTCACGGTTTACCTCATCCTCTGAGTCGGAGTCGGTGTCTTCTTTCTCGCTCTTCTTGTTGCTTGAGCTATGGGCCATGCTACAAAAGCCTCCAAGTGCAACACAACTCAACCCACTGAGGTTCCGGCTTGCATTCTTCTTTCCCTTGCGCCTCCCAGCGTCTTCATCCTCACTGCTTGAGCTTGAATGCGCATCGCTTGAGCTTGTGTCGACGTCGCTTGCACCGGCCACCATGGCTCTTTCCTTGTCCTTCTTGTGGCCGCCATTGCTCAATCGCCGCTTGTCCTTATCCTTACTCATGGACTTCCTGTAGTGCTTGCCCTTGGAGGAGTACTTGTCTTCACGCCTCAGGTGCGCCTTGTACTCACTCATCTTGTACTTGTTCTCCTCCGTTTCTGGGCACTCGTCGATGAAGTGTCCACGCTTTCCACACTTGTAGCATGTCCTCGAGCTCCACCTTGCACTCCTCCAGCGCTCATGTAGTCGATCAAACCTCCTTGAGAGCAAGGCCAGTTCCTCCTCGCTCAGCACATCGAACTCATCATCTGGAATAGACATGAGAGAAGACAAGGAAAACTGTCGACATGAAAGGGTTAGTGTTGGCTTTGCCCTTTGATCCACCCACAAGAGCAAGACTATGATCAGTCGAGCCCTCATGCTTGGATTGCAACTTCCTGTCAACCTCAGCCGACTTGAGCTTAGAAAAGAGATCATCCAACTCAATAGTCAAGTATTGCCCGGACTCCTTGATGGCCTCAACCTTAGCACCCCAAACATTTTGGTCCAAGATATGCAAAAGCTTCAAAGCTTGATCATGCTCGGTGTAAGGGAAATCCTCAACATTGGCCTTCATGTTGTTCACGATGGCGGTGAACCTCTGAAACATCGCATCAATGTCCTCACCGGGAAGTTGAGTAAAGTTCTCATATTGCATCCGGTAAGAAACAAAGAGGCGAGCCTTGACATGGTTATCACCACCGTGAGCAACCAACAACTTCTCCCAAATTCGCAAGGAAAGATTCAAATGGCGAACACGCTCAAACTCTGGATCACACAAACTTCGGACCAAGTGATCAACGGCTTTTGCATTTGCCTCATACTTGGCCTTAGCACCGGCAGCGGTCACCATAAGAGTGTGTATCTCCGCCGGAATAGCATAGGTCTTGTCAAGCACAATGAAATCCAACAACATGCCACGAAGAAAGATCATCATTCGGGCCGCCCACTTGTGGTAACCCTTCCCATAAAAGTGCGGCGAACCGCCCCGCTCAACATACGCCATCTTAGGATTCAAGACTTGTCAAAGTCACCACGAATACGGCACCAAGATGCGATACCAATTGAAGGATCGGATGACGACTAGAGAGGGGGGGGAGTGAATGGGAGCTAGTAAGAATCCTTCTCAAAGAACCCGGCCTATACCCTAGACAAATCCCGGTCACACACGAGCGATGGATCGAATCACACACCAATCACCAAGACAACGAGGTTATGGATCAACCTCAAGTCTTAGGAACGATTCCTTGAAGCACACGCGGAAGCACGAAAGAAGGAGGGAGGAATCGAACCAAGGAACAAAGCAGCCAGGCTCTGGCGGACCGTCCGGCCAGGAGGGGCGGACTGTCCGCACGGGCCACGCGGACTATATCCGCTGCCGGGACCGGGCCCCGTCCGCACCCGTACCGCGACCGTCCGTCCCCGAGCCACGGAGCGTCCGAAAAAGCTAACGAGAACCTCCGGTAGCGAACCCCGAATAACGGACCGTCCGCGGGGAGCATGCGGATCGTCCGCCGGGCACCCGCGGATCGTCCCGCTCCTCTCTGCCGCGGACCGTCCGAAACCTCGTCCAACCAAAGCTCAAAACCAAAATGGATCGAAAGCGAAGCTGAGCAAGAACATGAAGAACACACGACGAACACTGCTCTCGCGGACCGTCCGCCACCACCTCGCGGACTATCCGCGCCTCCCAGACAGAGGCAAAAACTGCTCGACCCCGAAGGTCAACTCCCCCAATTCATCACCAGATCTCCCAAATGGTAGAAGCTGTTGAGACAAGAGTTTGGGACAAGAAAAGCGTCAAACAAGGATGCTATACCCCAAAAATTTCGCCTCCTAACTTCCTAAATCACCGGGAATCGCGGATCCTTTAAGCACCACCAAAAACTAGAGCTCCGACCGAAAATCCTTGAATCGAAGTGGTTTCCCAGCGTTTGAGGGCACAAGATCAATCACAAAGATGCACAAGACATCCATCCATGTTTCCCTCAAAGTAATCCGGAGAGAAACCCACTCAAATCCGCAGAATCACACCAATAACAATGGCACCAAAAACATGCACGAAAAAGACCACGAAAATCACAACGCCGAATCTTCTATACAAATCGGGAAAGATTCACAAGGTCTAGCATGCCGCCCTAGAATCCATCCCTCTCAACAAATCTCTCATGAAGCTCTCATGCTAGCCTAGAGAAAATGGAGAAGAAAATAGTCTAGGAAAAAGAGAAATGGAAGGGGGGAAATGAAACCCTAAATCGCGGAGAGGGAGGCCATCCACACACACTCATGGCTTATATATCGGGTCCCGCGGGTGTGGTAAATGACTCGACTACCCCTAACTCAACTACTGGCGATACAACCCACGCAGGGGCATTTATGTAATGTTTGTGGGTCTTGCCATCGGACGGCCACGCCTTCGCCGCACCCCGCGTCCTCCTGACGCAAGCCATGTGATCTCGCCGCGTGTCCTCCGCTTCGAAGCTTCCCGACACGCCCGGATCCCGTCTCCGTCGTGTTGGGCCTTCGGACTTGGTTTTGAGACCCAAACCAAGAAACCGTCCTCCGATGGTTTTGTGGGCAAACCTCCAAACCCCGCGTGCTCGGCCCGGCCTCCCGCCAAGCCTCTTGACTCGACCGCCACCGTGCACCGGCTCGATCGTCCACGACTTCGTCTTGCTTGTCTCGCCACCATGTGGCCCGCATCTAGTCCCGCCGTCCACCGGGTCCCTCGAACCGAGCCTACTTGTCTCTCCATCTCCCGGAGGCCCTCAAGCACGAAGACCTTTCGCGCCCGTTCTTCACCTCGCAACAACATGAACTAGGCCGCGGCCTACACACTCGCGCACCGAGCCAAGAGTCGGTCCAACACCCGTTGTCAATCACTCATCACCGAGGAGCGGTCATCCATTGACCACGGGGACGCTCCTGGTCCTCATCATGAACTTTTTATTTTTCACGAAGGAATTCTGGCTATCAAGGAGCCTTTTCACGAATTTCTCTTTCACACAATGGAATTCTAGCTATCACGAAGCCTTCTCATGAAATTTTATTTTTCACGAAGGAATTCTGGCTATCAAGGAGCCTTTTCACAAATTTCTCTTTCACACAATGGAATTCTGGCTATCAAGGAGCCTTTTCACGAATTTCTCTTTCACACAATGGAATTCACAAAATGCACGAGTTGGGGGAAGACTCTTTTCATATATATATACATCACAAAGAGTATTTACATAGGATCCGCCTCGTTAAAAACCTTGCCTCTTGATTTAGAGCCCCCTTTGCAAGGAAAAGAGTACGGTTCTCCTTATTGTAATGAAATTGCGGAAAAGAAAGCAAATGTTTTTGTCCCCGAAATCACTTATAGGTTCGTGAATTGGATTTTGTTTTTCTAGAATGTAAACCTACGAAAAAAGGAAATGTTTAAAAATAAATCTATCTAACTCTGGAATTCTCAAGGGTAGTACCTTTTCAGGCTGTCAGCATTCCACGAATACGATAATTCTTCGCCAGTTTGCTCTACCAAATGAAAAGCCCCTGGCATCTTTGTTTCCTTTGCTATGTACGGCCCTTCCCAGGATTCATGAAGTTTCCCGGGGTTTTCCCAGTTCTTCTTTCTTTTCAAGACCAAATCGCCAGTCTTGATGTCCTTTCTAACCACCTTTTTGTCTTTCCATGCTTTAGTTTCCTTCTGATATTTCTCGATGTTCTCAGCAACTTCAAGAATTGTTAGCTCAATCATGTCTTTCTCTACTTTCTGGTCAGCCTCTTCGATTTCTTTTGCTTTAAGCACTCTCATGCTTTCATTCTTGATTTCTTCTGGTGTCATTGCTTCAATGCCGAAGAGTAAGCGAAAATGCGTGAAACCTATCGCTCTTGATACAGTGGTATTGTGGGACCATATTACTCTTGGCAATTCATCAATCCATTTGCCCTTCTTCTGATCAAACAAGCACTTCTTGATTCCTGAGAATATTAGCCCATTTGCCCTTTCGACTGCTCCGTTAGACTGCAGATGATACACTGATGAAAATTTCGCACGAGTGCCCAAGGATTTGCAATATTCTTTGAAAGTGTAACAGTCGAATTGTTTCCCATTGTTAACAGTCAGTTCTCTCGGAACTCCAAATCTGCAGATTATGTTTTGCCAGAAGAACTTCTGAATTGTTGATGCCTTGATGTTCGCGAGTGGTTTTGCTTCCACCCATTTCGTGAAATAGTCCACAGCGATAGGTGCAAATCTGCAGTTTCCTTGAGCTGCTGGTAGTGGTCCAAATAGATCCATTCCCCACCTTTGCAGAAGCCATGATGGTGGAATTAGATGGACTGGCATGGAAGGTAGGTTTTGTTGATTCGCCGTTTTCTGACATGCTTCACATTGCCGAACTAGTGTTTTCGCATCAATGTTTATGGTAGGCCAATAGAACCCTTGCTTTATTGCCTTGCCTTCCAGGGCCCTTGTGCCTATGTGTGCACCGCAGAATCCACTATGAATTTCTTTGAGAAGTTCGATGCCTTTTTCGGAGGTTATGCACCTTAGCCACAGCTCAGTAACTCCCGATTTGTACAGCTCTCCATTGACTACTGCATAGCTCTTGGCCCTTTGCTTCAATCTCTTTTCTTCCAAATTGCCTTGCGGTTCATAATGACCCCTCAAGTATGCCATAATTTCTGCTCTGCAATCGGGAGTTTCCACAACACTTACGATTTTCGCCTTTTCTTCCTTGATAGATGGCTCTTTGATGATTTCGAAGAACACATCTGGAGGCATTTCTTGATTTCTGGCTGCTGCCTTGGCTAGCCTACCCGCTTCATTATTTTCATCTCTTGGAATGTGCTGTACTGTGTAACCCTTGAAATGCCTTTCCATTTCCCTAACCTTTTCAAGATACTTCATCAAAACAAGGTTTTTTGCTTCGCTCTCTTTCTGAATATGTTCCTGGATAACTTTGGAATCTGTCCTGATGATAAAGTTTTACTGGCCAATAGCTTTCATTTTTCTTAATGCCAGGAGTAAGGCTTCATACTCTGTTGTGTTGTTCGTGGAATGTTCCTCTTTCGCGAAAATGAGTCGGGCCGCATATCTTATCACGACCCCTGTTGGAGATGTTACGACGCTGAAATTCCAACTCCCTTGTGACACCAAGCTCCGTCACACTGTACTATCCAAGGTGTAGGAATTTCTTCACCAAAGTTATGTGTCGGCGAAGTCCAATCTACGACAAATTCTGCCAGGACTTGCGATTTTATCACGCTTCTTCTCTCGAAATCTACGATATATTCTGAGAGTTCAGTGCCCCATTTGATGATTCGGGTGGATGCTTCTTTATTTGCGAACAGATCGTTCAGTGGTTGATTTGTGATGACTCTTATTCTGTGACCCTCGAAGTAGTGTCTTAGCTTCCTCGCCGCCATGACGACTGCGTACGCTATTTTTTCCATCTCAGAATAGAAGATTTTCGAGCCTGAGAGAGCTTCTGAAGCAAAATACATTGCGCTCTGCTTAAATTTTCCTTCTTCTTCTCTCTTGCACTAGCACAACACTTATTGCCGAATTTGATGCAGACACATATAACAGAAGCGGTGATCTTGGCTCGGGAGGACACAACTTTGTCATATTGGACAGATAATCTTTGGGCTCTTGGAAAGCTTGTTTCTGTGTTTCGGATCACTGAAAGTTCTTGGAACTTCTAAGAACTTGAAAGAACGACAGACTTCTTTCCGCGGCCCTGGGGATGAATCTGTTGAGCGCGGCTACTCTCCCTGTCAGTTTTTGCACATCCTTCACGGAAATTGGGTCTTGCATTTCTATCAGTGCTTTGATTTTGTCAGGATTCGCCTCTATGCCCTTTGTTGAGACTAGACATCCGAAAACTTTCCCTTTGTGAATGCCGAAGACACACTTCTCAGGATTCAATCTCAGGTTCGCTGCCCTCAGGTTCGCGAAAGTTTCTGCCAAATCACTGATATGATCTCTTCTTTGGACACTTTTGACGACTATGTCATCCACGTATGCCAGAATGTTTCTCCGAAGTTGAGGATGAAAGACTATTGCTATCATTCTCTAAAATGTGCATCCTGCGTTCTTTAGCCCCTCTGGCATTCTCACGAAACAAAATGTTCCGAAGGGGGTGATAAAGCTTGTCTTCTCTTCGTCTTCTCTGCGTACTCTTATTGGTGATACCCTGAGAACATGTCCAGGAGTGACAGCATTTCACTATTGGCTGCATTATCTACGATTTTATCTACCCCCTCCAAGGGAAAATCGTCCTTCTTGCATGCCCTGTTCAAATCCGTGAAGTATACACACATTCTCCATTTTCCATTTTTCTTTTTCACTGGTACAGTGTTAGCTAGCCAGACTGGATATTTCACTTCTCTGATCACTTTCGCGTCTTGCAGCCTTTGAACTTCAGCTTCAACTGCTTTTACTTTTTCTTCGGACATTTTCTGAAGTTTCTGCTTTTTCGGCATTACTTTTTTATCTGTTTCCAGGGTATGTTCGATGATGTCTCTGTCAACACCTTGCAAATCTTTGGCTGACCAGGCGAAGACATCCTTATTCTTGTTCAAGAATTGTATAAGCTTTTTCTCTGCTTCGGGATTGAGGTGAGCCCCAAGTACACTTTCTTGGTTTCACCATCAGCCACTATCTCGATCTTATCTTTGTCTCGCTTGACCTCTTCGTAAGGTTCTTTTCTTTCTTCAGATGTTTTCAGCTGATACACGTCGGTTTGGCCCGGAGTATGGCCCTTTTCTATGTTTCTGTCTGCTTGCTGATCGCCAAACACTGTGATAACCCCTTTAGGAGCTGATATCTTCATACACAAGAACTGTTGTCTTATGACTGCATCGAATTTGTTCATGAAACCTTTGCCGAAAATCGCGAGATATGGATGATAGATGTCAACCACATCAAAGGTGAGGGTTTCTGTTCTGGCGTTGTCAAGATCTCCGAAAGATACGGGAAGCGATACTGTTCCAACTGGCTTGATTGGTTTTCCTCCGAAACCTTGCAATGGGTACTCTAGCGGTTGCAACATGTGCTGACTCAGATTCATTTTCTCAAAAGGTTTCAAGAATTGGATGTCTGCCGAGCTTTCATTGTCTACCAAGATCTTTCCGATAACCCATCCAGCTATGTTCACTTCGATGACCATGGCATCATTATGATTCGCGGATTTTAGTTTGAAATCCTCTTTAGTCAACGTGATTGGCACCTTGGCCCATTCTGGTCGCGCAGCTGGACCGTCGTTGATGATGGTGTTCACAAACCTGAAGTAATTGTTTCTTTGCTTCTTGGTTTCGAATTCCATGGCTGACCCTCCTGTGATTGGCATGATTGTCCCGAAAGATGGCAAGGCTTTCGAGTTCTGAGGTCTTGAACTTGATTCTGGTCTTGACGAACTGTCGGGTGGTGGTGGCAATATTTCTCGAATTGGTTGCGGTTGCTGGATTGACTGAATTGCCTGCGACTGAGGGTAGAACTGCTGAGAGGGTTGCCAGGATGGTTGTGGTTGCTGAAATTGCTGCATTGCAACTAGATTTGGTTGAGAGTTCATGAAATGTGGCTGCTAGAAGAACGGGCGAAGTTGGTTCGGCATTGAGGAGGCGATGCTCATCATTGCCTTCTCTTGCTGAATTCTGACGATATTCTTCTTGGTTTCTGGGCACCCTTCAGTGCTATGTCCTCTTCCGTGATACTAGCAGTAGAAGTACGAATCTCTTGGGTTGTGATTTGTGAGTTTCGGGGGTCCTCTCCCCGCAAATCCTCCTCTTGTGCTTGGTCTGTTGTTCTGGTTAGGCTGAGGATTTTCCACATTGTTGATGTTTCGCGGATTCTGGGGTTGAGGTCTCCATGTCATTTCTCTGTTGCCTTGTCGAGCTTCGTTTCGTTCAGCTACTCTTCTGCGATGATCATCATCGAACAAGATGTACTCTTCAAGTTCATGAAAAAGTTCATCAATTGTCTTGGGTTTCTTTCGCGTCAAATGTGAAGCTGTTGGTCCTGGAGTCCTGGAGTCAGACTTTGATTAGTGCCTTGATCGTTGTTTTGTCATCCGCCTCAGGAATCTGTGATCTCTGCTGCATGAATCTTTTCACGAAGTTCCGTAATGGTTCTCTGTCTTTCTGCTTGCAGTTGTACAAGTCTGATGATTCGGCTGTTGTGTCATGAAACATCCGAAATGCTTGCATGAATTTCGTCTTGAGGTCGACCTAGCTGCAGACTGAATGCGGTTGTAGCAGAGAATACCAATTTAGAACTGGTCCTTCGCAGACAATGATGAAAGATTTGGCCAGTGCAACATCATCTCCTCCTGCTGAATTCACCGCTGATTCATACCTCATGAGGAATTGTCTAGAGTTTCCGAAACCATTGTATTTTGGTAGAGATACTGGTTTGAACTTTGAAGGCCATGGTGAAGTTTGCAGGCATATGGATAGTGGCGACTTAGGATCCACGAATTGTGAGATTCCATTACCCGCGAAGATATTTTCTTTCGGGGTTCCTCTGTACGGACCAGAGTCCTGGTGTGGTGAGTCTTGCCATAGCGAACTGTTCTCTTGTTCTTGCATTTCTTTGATTTCTCTTTGTATTGCCTCAATTTGTTCTTTTGCTTGATCGAGTTTTTCTAACTTTTCAGAGGCCTTTCTTTTTGCTTGCAGTTGGTTCGCAAATTTTTCTTTTTCTTCTTTAAATTTGTTGTATTTTCTGCTGAACTCTTTCTAGTTCTTTGTCTATGGTCTCATCATCATCATCATCATCATCATCATCATCATCATCATCATCATCATCATCATCATCATCATCATCATCATCATCATCATCATCATCATCATCATCATCATCATCATCATCATCATCATGTGCTTGTTGTTATGTAGGCTGTTCTTGAATGTGTGTTGTCTTATCAGCTCTTGGTTTTTGGAGAGCCTCAAGTTTTGCTCTTCGTTCCTGGTCTGCGATGTTTGAAGGTTCAGGAGAGAGAGATTCCATTGCCTTCGTCATGGTGGTGCTCTTCTTGATCGGTCTCAACGGGAGTGTTCTTCGATCTCTTTTGCGGTGGCATCGTGAGCTGTTTTTCGGCTGAAACACGGTGGGCGCCAATGTTGGGGGGTCCGAAAAATCAGAGGGAGTCCCCAAACACAGAAGTTCAGAACACAAATCACACAAGTCACGAAAGTTGCAAAAAGGAGACAAGGAATCTCCGAAAGTATGCAGTCGCCTCAAAAGTTGTGAACCCGTGCCGTCGCGCCCCCTTTTATAGGGAGACGAAGGGACTTTTTACATTCCGAAAATACCCTTAAATCTAGAAAATATTCCTAGTGTGAACATGTACAAAAATGTCTTTTACATTTCGTGATTTGCGGGGCTGATTTCATACATTTACAAGCCCGTCACTAGTTCACACATCTAACCGGACTTTTCGAGGTAGCGTCTTTGACTTGGCTTCTTCCTGATTTCCGAACTTCCCATCCGTGATTCCCGAACTTCGGGGATTCGAACCCACAATTTCGCAGGTCCGAGATTCCGGAGCCTCGCTGGTTCATGATTCCAAATCTTTGCGGGGTCATGATTCCGGGTCTCTGCGGGTTCATGATTCCGGATTTTCGCGGGTTCAAGATTCCGGATCTCCACGGGTTCATGATTCCGGATCTCCACGGGTTCATGATTCCGGATTTTCACGGGTTTCAATCTTCCTAAAATAGATAGTAGATTCACGCGAAGAAGCCACATTTGGCTACTATATTCGCACATCACCCTAAAAAATTTCTCATGAACTTCAACAAATCGACGTTCCTTGGGTGTAAGGTTTTCTCCCGAATTCCCCAACATTAACCAAACTTTCAACTTTTTAGTGAAATTGATTTGGCTTGATTGAGGGGGCACAAACCCCTACCTCCTCCTTTCAAGCCGATATTGTGCTTGGTCGACACTGTTCTCATCTTCACATCATAATTGGTTGACAGGTGACACATAATCATTGATTCAACATCGAACCCTAGCTCCCGACACTTCCTCCTCCACTGCCTAGGGTTGGCACCCCGTAGTCTGCCGCCGCCAGCCCCCACGCCATTCGAAGCCCCGCCGGCGGCCGGCCGCGCCGGGGTGAGCTTGATGGCCGCGTGCGCGCCACGGAGCCTTGCCGCCGGCACGATCGCGCTCCCGCGCGGCCGCCTGCCGCCGTGGTCTGCCCCGCACACCAACGCGTCGAGTGGGCGGCTGCCGACCAGTCTAATGTTATGTTTTTTCCCAAAAAGTGTTGCAACATTTTCAATGATGTTAGAACATTTTCAAAAATGTTGACCAACATTTTCATTAAAGTGTTGGTGAAAACATTTTAAAAAAATGTTGGATCCAGCATTTTGTCTGCACAAATGTTAGTGCACCTCTTTTAAAAAATGTTGACTCAACTTTTATGAAAAATGCTGTTATAACTTTTTGTTTAAATTTTTTTTAAACATTTTAAAAAAATGTTGCAACATTTTGTAACTAATAATTATCAGGTGGGATGGTTGGAAAATAATAAACAAATTTAGATGGGTCTGGTAGCCATTACAGGAGCCCCATTCACCTTGGCCCACCTACCCAGCCTGCCTAATCATCCCTCCAGCACCCAACGAGATGTTTTTATTTTTCACTTTTTTTCAAAAATATATGACGGATTTAAAAATTTCCAAAAGTTGCCTCTAACCGGCGTTTAAAAGGTGGTTGGGCCCAACCGCACTTTTAAATGACGGTTGAGGGCTACTTTTGAAATTTTTTGATTTGACATGTATTTTTGAAAAAAACATGAAATAAATAAATATAGGTGTGTGTATGTTGTGTGTGTGTATAGATATAAAATTTCCGCGGCGCTCGCCCCTTCCGCCGCCGCCCCCGCCGCTCGTGACCGTCTGTCGTGCGCCCGTGCCTATCCCTCTGGGCTCCCCTCAAACGGCAGCCTGCCCGCTTCCTCCGTCAACCTTGCAACTCGCGCGGCCGCCAACGCGTATCACCGTTAGGGATGGCACCGGGTCGGGTTCGGATCGGGTGGAGTGTCTCGGCACCCAAAACTGAAACCCGAACTTAAAACCCGAAACCGACCTGAACACCGATTCGGGTGAAAATTCGTGCCCAAAACCAAACCCGCGGATAACCGACCCAATTGGATACCCGAAACCCGCTTCGTATGGCAACATATGAAGAGCAACCAAGACTTTTATAAACATATGCACATATATATACATATTCACATGTATAAACAAGAGGCAACAAAATAGTAAATTATTTCATGACTCAACTTAAAATAGTATATAAGTAAAAAGTATTATTAGTATATAATAAAACATGAATTTTAATTCATAATGACTTATTTCGGTTATCCATTGGATATCCACTGGTGAAAAGCCAGACCCGAAACCGAACCTGATAAGTTTCGGAGCCCCGAACCCGAAAACCGTGGGCAAAAAATCCAAACCAAACCCAAACCCGCTAAGCCCGAAACCCGCGGATATCCGACCCGAAACCGCCCCATTGCCATCCTTAATCACCGTTGCCCCCATCGGTCCCTGGTTGGCTGGCTGACTGACAGGTTGTTCGGCTGTCATATCTTGGCATATCTCAGCTTGTCTTGACTTATTTCCTCTCACAGAATGCTATTCATTCTAGCAGCCGAGCACTATTCATTCTACCAGCCGAACACTCTCCGTGTCCCAGACCCTGATCCCCTGTCGCGCCTCGCGCTAGGCCACCATCCATGCCGCCGCGCGGACTCGGGAATACACAGAAGCCGACGGCAACAAAAAAAGTAGAAGACGATGCCGCCCACCGCCCAGACTCTGCAGTGCGCTTGTGCTGTCCGTATGCAAGTGTGCTGAAACAGCTAGTTGCTGAATTGCTGATTGCTGAATCTTAATCTTACTTTGTGTCTGTCAGTCTGTGTCTCTGTGAGTGTGAACTGTGTGACTCCGAGAGCTCGACAATTGGACAATATGCTATGGTCTTTGTTGAGATTAATTAGAGTTAATTAATTAGTGATCAATAGATAAATATAGTTAATTAGAGGAAGGATTAGCATTAACCCATAGGTATAGTACAAACAAAAACACCCCTTCGGAAGAGGCATCGTCAGAGCCAAGGCACCAATTCAGTAGATTAGGCAGTTACCATTACTGTAGTATAAATATCTGTATTACTGTACACACAATGAATGAATCAACAATCATTTTCATTTTACTCGCCACACGTTATCAGACACGCATGCTCTGCACTCCGTTGACGCGCATAGGCAGAGGAAAGGTGAGTTCAACGTCGGTGCGGTTACTGTAAAGTCGCTGGAGATTTGTTCGTCAACAGACAAGAACAAAGGGCAACAGAACAAAGGGCTCGCAGGCCTTGATCCATCCAAGACCGGAAAGAAAGAAGAACCAACGTTCACATGCATTAGGCCTCTCAGATGAGATTATTGCTAGTGGAAACATCGGGAACAGTAAGGAATTATTTTTTTCTCCATCGATTGATGATTTTCTTACCAGCGAGCAGTCGATTCCAAAGAACTCGCAGTCCTTCGCCGGAATTCCTGCACACACCGACATGGAGCAGTGGCGGACAATCGACCGTGCAAGGTCGACCTTCCGCCCGTACCCGCGCTCGGCGCCGCCTTCGTCTTTCTCGTCGCCGGGGCAGGCGTCTGCCCGCCTCCGAGCGGCGCCCCAACGGCCGGCAAGGAGACGGATCCGCTCCGTTTTTGGCTCGCGTCGGTCTCCAGGACCACAACTCACCGGAGACGGGCGGGTATCCCGCCGGTTGGCCTCCATGGCCAGGGACGGCCGGGTGCGATAATTTTTTAATTTTAACCTTTTTTTTAAAATTATTTTTATAAATAACCCCTCGGAAACTTTATTTGCTTTGGATGACCCTTTTGGCCGCGCGCGCGCGCGCGCGCGCGCGGCCGGCCGGCCCCGCCGCGCCACATGCGGCGCGCGCGGCGGGCGCCACGGCGGCCGCCCGCGCGCGCGCGCCGGGGCGTGGGCCGGTCCCGCCGCGCCACATGCGGCGGCGCGGCGGGGCGCCGCGCCACCGCGCGTGGCGCGGCGGCGCCCGTCTAGAGGGCCCGCGCGGCCCCCCTTCTTCCTCCTCCCTCCCTTCTTCCTCCTACGGCCCGAGCGAGGCCGCCGAGCCCCTTGCCGCCGCCGGCCGCCGCCCCCCCCCCATTCGGCCGGATTTGGGGTGGAAAAAGTGGGGGGATTTGTTCCCCGCGTTGTTGTGAAGGTATTGACCTACTTCTCTCCCTCTTTTACCGTTGCATTGTGTAGATCGGAGTAGATTTTTGTGACCTAGGGTTAGGTATAGAAATTTGAAATTTACACCAAATGCAATTAGTTTTAATGGAAATGATGATTAGTTCATACGCAGTAGTTTCTCTGCCCGTGTTATTGACGTGTAGAACTTGTTGCATGAATCGATTTAATGATATTATTGATGTCAAATGTTTATGGTAGTTGATAATGGGTGTAGCTATTATATGGATGCCTAACAATTTTGTTGAATACCTAACAATTTTATTAGGGGTAATGCGCACGTGTATATATATAACAAATCGAGATGGATATAATTTTTGTTGAACACAATTCTAATTTTTCATGTATATTTTTAATAAATATCTATTTTAGTACTATATTGTTATTGAACAAGTTATAAATTTTGTAGATGGACTGTTTAGTTCGCATGTTTCATGGTGGCGTAGTTAAAGAAAATGGAGAGTTTGAGAATATGATAGAGTTGGTAGAAACATTTGATGGTCCGCCAAGCTTTAAGGATGTAGTTGATTGTGCAATGGTCAACTATGGAGTTGGAATGCATGAGTTGTCATTTAGAGGTCGTTTTGATTGTGGGAAGGCTAGAGCTCATTATGTGTTGATGAGCTTGTCAAGTGAAGAAAATTGGAATCGGTATAAGAAGGTAGTTGGTCAAGCTAATGTGTCATGTCTGGAGGTTGTGGTAGATATAACTCGTGGGCCTAGTGGTAATGTTTACATGAATGAGGAAGTGCCGTTTGAGGCTCTACAAGGTACACAAGAGTCTACAATTTTGGAGGAGGACTTTGGTTGTAGGGAACCTAGTCGGGATGTTGGGATGGTGAATGATGATTTTCCCAATGATTGTTTTGAGCGGGAGGAAGAAACCATGGACGATGATGATATATCGACGGCTACGAAGAAGGTGATTCGATGATGAGTCCGATGAGGAGCATGCGGAAGAGCAAAATGATGCCAATGCACATGCGGTGAAGCACTCCTTGGTTTAAGTGAGGTTAACTTGGATGGTGTTCGGCATGATTATGTTGCGGGACCCTCGGTGAACCATACAACCTTTGAAAGGGAAGTGCACATAAGTAGGCCGCTAGTGAACACTATAAACGGTGAAAGTGAAGAACACGTGCCTAGGTTCCGGACAACACTAGAATTGGTGAGAGTACCGAACACTACACCCAAGCTCGGTACCAATTTGGAATCCCTTCGTTCGCAATGACGAGAGACTTGAGTAGGATCGATAGAGCCATTTGTGATTCTACTAGGTTGTTCACGAAGGAATAATTTTTACCGGGGAGCCATGAGATACATGAGAAAATGATGTTTGACTCCCTGGATGAACTTAAGTTTTTCTTGTCTGACTATGCAGTGAAGCATTATAGGCCTTTCACTGTGGTCCATTCGGACAGGAATCTTAGGTATGAAGTAATGTGCAAACAAGGGTGCATGTGGCGTGTATGGGCACGGCTGCAGAGAGGGACAGGGAAATGGAAGATTACAAAGGTTGTGGGACCTCACACATGTCGGTCGAGTCAGGTGAAGGGAGTTCACGCACAATTGGCGCAAGTTACATTGGAAGGTGTATCTTAGGCGTTGTTCGTGAGAATAGTGAGGTGACGGCCAGCAATTTGATAGAGCAGATATTGATGTTTGCTGGATATCGTGTGAAGTATTCTAAGGCATGGCGGGCTAAACAACATGCAATTGCCTTGCTATGGGGCGATTGGAAAGAGTCATATGCAAAAATCCCAAGGGTCTTGAGAGCCATGAACCACTTCAATCCCGGGGTTAAATGGTTCCCTTACGTGACCGGTTCTCGTGTTCTCGACGGTGGTGTTTTGAAGCCCGTCCTTCTACGTGTTTTTTGGTGCTTTCCACAATGTAAAGTGGCTTTCCAACACTGTCGTCCGGTGATACTTGTTGACGGAACCTTCTTGACCGGCAAGTACAGAGGTACACTCATGATGGCAGTTGCTGTAGATCCTGAACAGCAACTTGTGCCTTTAGGTTATGCCTTGGCGGAGAGTGAGAATGACGACAGTTGGTCATGGTTCATGAGGCTCCTTCGCATTAACGTACTTGGTCCAACGCGACAGGTATGTATGATCTCAGATCGGCACCATGGTCTCATCAAATGTGCGAGCGACCACCTGGATGGGTATCCACCACTTGTTCATCGGTGGTGCATGAGGCACTTTGCCGCCAATTTGTGGCGTCGTCAAAAGAACAAGGAGGTAATAGGACAGTTGAAGTTGCTTTGGCATCGGTACATACGAGAGGACCAATTTAAGGAGCTGCACAAGGACTTAGTTAAGAACTTGAATGAGGAAGCTAAAGATTGGTTGGAGTATGAAATGGAGGATAAGGACAAATGGGCTCAAGCATATGATGCGGGGGTATGCGTTGGGGTATCATGACAACAAACTATTCTGAAAGTTACAACAACATATTTAGAGGAATAAGAAGTAGACCCGTCGCGGGGATCATTGAATACTCATTTGAAAAATGCAATGAATACTTTGTGAACAGATGGCGGATTGCACGGGATTTGTTGGATAATGGGGGTAGAATTGGATCCTTTGCAGATGAGATAATGTATAAAGCTGGTTTAAGATCTGTGAACCAACATGCAGAAGCATATGGTCCAGACAGAATGATTTATTCTATTCGAGGTTCCTCTACTACTAATGTTGGAGGGGAGAGTCATGGCGGTCGACACTATAGGGTGGACCTCCGGGCCGTACTTGCACTGTAACGGTCCTCAATTGTTGCATCTTCCTTGTTCTCACTTGATGACAGCTTGCACTGCTAGAGGTCTAGACTATGAAAATGCCATGTACTTGTCTCCTTTGTTCTATAGAGAACACACCATTAAGATTTGGGAATCCAGCTTTGAGCCGTACCTTGATCTGTCACAATGGCCTCAATATGATGGCCCAGAGTACGTGCCACTGCCGTCTTTGAAGAAATTGAAAAAGGGTAGGAGGCAAAAGAAGCGTTTCAAAGGGGACATGGACGCGTGTCAAGGAAGGTTTGCCGCTGCTTATGATATGGGTGATTTGAAGGCGATGCGGACAAGATGACATATCTTTGCTCAAAATGTCACAAAGAAATTAAAAGCGCACGTGTCGGAAAAGAAAATCGAAGGGCAAGAAAAAAGCAACGGGGACAAATAGAAGGATGGGTGGTTCCAACTCGAGGGTAGGTGTCATGGTAGTACGTTAGTAGGTGAAAAATTATGAAATTTTGTATGCAAGTTAAAAATATTACAATGCAACATATGCAACTGACACTTGACCACCATTCATCATCCTCCCACAATTCTCTTACCTTTTCTGTCGGCCTCTGCCTTTCTAGCCGCTTCATCCCTCGACCTATCCCTGGACCTATCCATCAATGCCTTCCACTCCTCTTCCTTTTTCCTCTTCTTCTCACTCTTCTCCTTTGCAGTCAACGGACGTATCCCCCGTTCTAAGAACTTCTCCCTGTTACAACGCCAATATGCCACAACTTTCTCGTAGTTGGCGTAACCAACTACAAATTCTAGCTCCACTCCGAGTTTCACGAACCATCTCATCACAAATTGGACCACTTAGATCCTCCTCTTCCGGTAAGGGCACACCGTATTTTGCTCTTATCTTGTTTCTAATAGATTCGAGTTTTAAACCTCCTCCCGGGTTCGAAGTTCGTCCCAACTCTAACATTAACTCACGACGACCAAGAAATTGCTCCCAATCACAAGTCCGCCCCTCCGCAAAATATAAGACCGTATCATACAAAGTTAAATCAAAATGAGGACAACCACAACGGTAGTGCTACCTAAATCAAAGAAGTTCACATCGTGCTCACCCAAAAGTCTCCATATGCATTGCCACAAAACATTCCAAAACCGAGCTCAGATGGCACAACACCTTCCGTGGCTACTATGCCACACTTGCACCGTGAAGGTGGATAGCTAAGGCAAGGCCAAGCCTTCGTCCGGACTCGAACTCTTTCACTTCAGATTCAGTTGGCCACTCCGATCTTGGTCCATATATGTATTCATTGAAGTCACACCTAGGCCACCCACTCTGAAATGCAGAACAACCATTAATAGCAATGAGTCATGGACATTTATAAAACTTAAATGAGAACAAGGATATGCTTTTTACTTACAACAGTCTTTAGGGAGCAACGAAAGAATGGTGTAAACTTATTTGGGGCCTCAATGTTTGGTCGTTGAAGATACGCACGCACTCCACAATCACACTTTGGAGGGTTGTTAACTCGCTCAATGGCGGCCAAGCCGCTTCTCCTCATAAGTCATCGGTGGAGGATTAGGTGGAGGAGGAACCCATCGTTGAAACTCATGATATGGCTTCAACACATGACTCGCATACGGGAATAGACGTATCCTAGGATCAAACTTGTCGGGCCGTCTATCCACCGCAAAAAATAACAAGGAGGCGCGGGGGTGGTGCTTCCCTAATCCAACAACGGTAGAATGCTCTACCCGCGGTCCGGCACACCTAGGCTGTTTCACATAAGCCGGCACACCACATAAACAATTGGGTACGGGGAGAGCTCGAGGCACGGGACCGTTTTCATCCCACTCTTCGGGAAAACTTCCTTTACCCCTAACAATGGCACGATAACGTGGGTTTTGGTGGCTCATGTCTACTAATCCTGCAACCAATGATATCAAAATGAACAATCACTTTAAACATATTTGCAACATTGTATTAAGCATGTAGTAAAGCAAACCTACACTAAAGCATGTAGTAAAGAAACGTATTTTCAACATATCAATAGATGACACATTGTCTAATGAAACTTTCCCAAAGCATAACTTTCAACAAATCCAACATCTAACACATCACAATTTCAAATTATTGTCAAACCCTAGCTCACCTATACATGCAAAATACGGCAAAAATAAGTGCTAAAGCGAGATTAAATAAGGGCAATACCTTCCAAGGATAAAGGGATCGATTTCTCACACTATCCCCGCCACAAATCGCCGGTTAGAAGGGGGGGGCGGCGGCGGCGGCGGAGCTGCGCGCGGGGGGACGGCGCGGGGCCGGAGAGAAAGGGGAGAGGAGGAGGAAGAAGGGGGCCGTGCGGGCCCCCTTGACCCGGCCCTGCCGCGCGCGGGCGCGGTGGCGCGGCGCCCCCGCGCGCCGCCGCATGTGGCGCGGCGGGGCCCGGCCCCGCGCGCGCGCGCGCGCGCGCGGCCGGGGCGTGGCGGGTGCGCGCGCGCCACCGCATGTGGCGCGGCGAGGCCGATTGCCGCGCCACGCCGCGCGGGCGCGGGCAAAAGGGTTACCCGGTGCAAAAAAAAGTTGTCGGGGGTTATTTTTAAAAATAATTTTTAAAAAAGGTTAATATTAAAAAATTATCCCGCCGGGTGCCCCGTCAGTCAGCCTCCATGGCTGGGATCGGGTCTGCCATGCAAGGAAGACGAAGACCCGAGGGGCTAAAGTGGCGCTGGTGGCTGGACGGCGATGGCCGGATTGCGATGGTTGGCGGCGTCACGGCCAAAATGGCGGCGGCGGCGACTGAGAATGGGGGCAGTTAGGGTTAAAACCCTAATCGTCGCCCCTATCTAAGCCAGCGGGCACCTGGCTCTCGGGTCGGATGGGCTGCACACCTGATGCTAGGCAGGCTGGACCGCGCACTGAGCCGCTTTGCCGGCTGGGCTGTGCGCCAAGCTTTGGGCTGCGCGCATCAGCTTCAGGCCAACCTGGGCCGCGCTCACGGGCCGCCGCTAGATCGGCTGGGCCACAACGCCTGGATGGTTGTGGCTGCCATTTTTTTCCCTTTTCTTTTATTTACAGCAGTTATCTTAATTAATATACGTTTTGGCTACTTAGTTTATTTTTTCTTGTAAAAATAATTGATCTGTTTGTTCTGTATGCCATTTCTTTGTACAACTATACTTGTCATTGTAATATTTTTGTGGTTTGATTATTTTACAATGGCATTGGTCATTCTATTGTGTATTTTGGAGTATGTGGTGGGCCAAACCCCCTACTTTGCACCACATACATATTATACTTGTGACCTTCACTATTGATTATTGTTTGACATGTTGGTGCTCCAAAACCCCCTTTTGCACCTAACATATAGGTTACACTTGTAGTTATATAATAGATTTGGGTATGTTCGTGCCCCCAAACCATTGTTTTTTGCACCACATACATGGTTAAATTTGCTATAGTTATTTATATGCAATTTAATAATTATATTCACATATATTAGAACACTTTAATCCTTATTATAGGATTAAAATTGCAATATAGTATATTGATTATTTTGGTTAATTAACACACGGTAACAAAGTATATGGCATTGATTGCATTTAATCCACTAAGAATTATTCTACCGTTGGTCCATGCCATAATAGTGATCTAATCACTCGTTACTATGAGATATACATCTTGTTTCTCTGAAACTTAATGATTACATACTCTGTGTTGTACCCAAAATAATGGTTTTGGATTATTTTGCCCAATGGACATTTGTGTTTTCATAGAGAAACACAAAAGTAAAACATTAGATATGGCACATAAGTAATGAGATAAGCCTCATTTTGGTTGTACTATGCATACCCCGTACAACATGTTGCGCATAAGAACTTTTCACGTGGTTGATCCATTTAAGATTTGGAATGATCAACTTAGCCATCCAAAGAGATGAGTGAAAAATTAATAGCAATTATTTTGGTCGGAATTTCCCCAGAGTATGGATATGATAAGTATCATAGGGAAACAGAATTTAAGACCATCTTATCTTAAAATCAGATTGACTTAGATCCCTTGATCATATCCGAAAGAATATTTTGAGTCTGACAGCAAAATTGTCTAGACAGTTCAGACATTTCATGGTTGTATAGATACATCTATAAGATGATCTAAAGTGTGGAAGTGTCCACACTTAGCCTTGCATTTGGTAGGTAATACAAGACCATTGTTAGTAAATTGCTATTTGTCAACTTCGTATTGGAGTCAGGTAGATTTACTCACTCCTGGCTTATGATTAACTGCATATCCCCCATATGCATTCAGTATGTTGGAATTCATAAGATTTCCTATTTGTGTAAGATTAGATTACATTGTATACGTACCAATCTCACCACCATAGCATAAATTGATGGATCCATATAGAAAACTGGGGATCAATATGAGATTTCAATCTCCGTCGATTGTTCAATATTTAGATCTATATAAAGGATCTATTTACAACCCGTATGCTAGTTTTTAGAATACATGAGCTTTTCCAGGCATTAGGGGAAGAATAGTAGTACCATATATAATGCCCGGAAAATATTTGTAATGCATAAAGCATTTCAAGCTCAAGATCACGTACTAAATAAATTGAATCAATGGTTTGCCCATATATATTGTGGATATTGAATTCAGATGAGTTAGTTAAACTCACTCTCGATAGTATCAATATCTCACTTGGTAAATGGACATTAACATTTAGTTCAAAGGATGATTTGCATAGTATTGCAAACAAACTGCCTAAATACTTTCATAGATTATATAGGTGTTACAAAGTCTCTCCATCCTGCAAGGAAGTGCCAGAAAGAGTGGAATATACCACTCACCCCCATATTGGCTATATGAGGGGGAGAAGCACTTCCAAGTGGCAAGATACGATTGCTCGCAAGCAAAAAGAAGACTGAAAATGCAACTCAACCTTTGGTTGAAAGACACCTAGAGGACATGTAATGTCCTGTGGATATTTATAATCCAGAAGTCTAGCTCAGAAGTGCAATGAAATATTGAGTCTAGGATATCGGAAAGCCCTGACTCTCATCTTGGGAAATCGTGATGAGTCATTAAGGGTATATTTTGAATTTTGGTAACCGGAGAATTATATCATATAAAGGCTACACAAGTCGACTCATACTTCTCTAAATAAATTGTATATTCCAAGTTATCCAGATAATAAGACCATGGCAGAGTGCTTTGTCACTCTTTCTGGAACTTGATTAGTCATACATACAGAGATAGTCTTGCTCACCAGAAAAGAGGAGTTAGGAGTTGTAAAGCTAACACCTCACATACCTTTACTGTGGGTACAAAGTGTTTTCATCCTATGATGGATTGAGAACAAGGTGGTGGTGAGATATAAAGCAAGACTAGTAGCACAGTGGGGTTTACGCAGAGCCTAACGCATTGTTTACCAATGCAGTTATTCTCCATAGCAAGTTAAATTTCCGATACTAACTATGAGTGGCAGTACAAAAGCATCTATTTTTGCAGTTGATAGGTGTAGTGATTACATATAATCACTTGATTTGGCATATTTGTGAAATTTCCGGGAATGAGTTCGCATACCAAACACCAATACATAAAACACACAACACATATTGTGTATTACTTAAGTCAATATATGGCTTAATGTAGTTAAGTCAAATTTGGTACAAACGACCTTGTATGTATTCCTTAAATTGAAGGGATACAAGATTGGTTACACGTGGTGTTCATTTTGGAGTCCTTTTTTTGGATTTCCTAGTATTGTATGATTGTCAACAATCTTGATATCATTGAGAATGAACACTTATTAATAGCACATTGTAATCTAAAGACGGAGTTTTGATATGAAAGATATGGTCTAAACCAAAATTTTATTTTGTGTTTAGGATCCAAGTGTCCTCTCCCAAGTTTCGTAGTAAAGCTATCTATATCCACATCATATTGAATGGCTCAATATGAAAAGGAATCCTATGGTTGTTCTACCTCAAGATAGAGGAAGATTGTTTTTATACCATAGCAATTGGAATGAGATATTGGGACATGTGGTCCATTATCTCTGTGCTATTTATGCGCTAGTATATATATTGCAAAGTTCCCGACTAGATATTATCATTGCAATAATTTGCTATCTAGTAGTAGCGCTATCCTACCAAATGTTGGTAGCTTAAAGTTGACAATATCTTTGATAGATCAAAATAGCACATGTGATCTTGATTCAATCCAAGATCCAATTATATGGATATTATGATTCTGGTTATCTATAAGATCCCCAAATTTCAGATCATTGAAATAGCCTTTACATAAATATAGACATATGAATACTTGCAAACAAAGTATTGTGATCATCTCGGAGAGATATTCACAAAATCTACCATACTACACATTTCTTATGTTTTGAGTACATCGGTATGAAAGGTTTGCAAGTTTCAGGGGGAGAGTCTCTCATCTCTCTGATTAATAACTTGTTGATAACATCATATTGCACTCTTTTCTTTGTATGAGTTTTCCCTTAGAGTTTCTCATAGAAAGTTTTTAATGAGGCAATATTGACACAAGATTATGTCATATCATCTGTTTTTCCCATATGGTTTTTGGTGGATGATATTGTGACATATGATACATTGTACTCTTTTCCTTATTTGAGTTTTTCCTTTCGAGGTTTCTCATGTAAAGTTTTTGATGAGGCAATGACTATACAAAGTTATATGCCATATCATCAAGTTTTCCCCACCGTAGTTTTTGGAAGATGATATACGAGCATATTGACCATATGGTCAAGGTGTTATTAGACTAAGGCTTTGAGCTTATCTCAAAGGGTCTAACAACATTGGTGATTGTATATCACAAGGTTTCTCCTTATTTTCCCCATTGGGGTTTTAAGTAGTTTTACCTGATATACCAATATTACTTTGGATTTTTCCCATTGGGGTTTTCCAAAGATTCTCCTCACATTTTCCCTAAAAGGTGATTGTGAGACGTTGTTGTATTATCTATTTCCTTACAGAGTTTTTTAAGGATAATACATATAGCATATTGATCTTTGATCAAGTTGTTTTTAGACTATGTCTTTAGGATCACTTAAAGGATCTATAAACATCAGGAGTTATATATATCATGGTTTTCTCCTTATTTTTCCCACTGGGTTTTAAGGAGCTTTGCCTGGTATATCGATATACTTTGGATTTTTCCTATAGGGTTTTCCAAAGATTCAAGACTATGGCTGACGAATATACAACGGTGCCTACAACAAGATTAAATGGAGCCTACACAAGATCCATTGATCAAGGGGGAGTGTTGAGATTAATTAGAGTTAATTAATTAGTGATCAATAGATAAATATAGTTAATTAGAGGAAGGATTAGCATTAACCAATAGGTATCGTACAAGACAAGAAACACCCCTTCCGAAGAGGCATCGTTAGGGCCAAGGCACCAATTCAGTAGATTAGGCAGTTACCATTACTGTAGTATAAATACCTGTATTACTGTACACACAATGAATGAATCACAACAATCATTTTCATTTCACTCGCAATAGTCTTATGCAGATATGCTATTTAGGCATGTTGCCTATTTGTCAATTGTCATGGTCAATTGGTAATTTTGTGATGGGTGAATTGTGTGTATCAATGTATCATGTATGTGTATAAGTATATTTGTGCATGACCATGTGCGGTTGATTGATGGGCGTCACCGGTCGGCATGTCATCATGCTCAACTAGATTCTAGGGGTTGGTGCTCCCAATTTGTTTTTTCTTATTCTGACAGTGTTCGATATGTTCCTGATCGAATCAGTTTGTTTTCGAATCTTTCGATATCCCGCAAGTCCGTTTCTGTTTTCGCTTCCAACCTTTTCGAATTCGTTTTCATTTTCGTATTCAAATGTGAAAACAAAAACAATATCGGGGTTATCCCGACTGAGTTCGATCACTTTGAACCCTACATGCAGCAAGGCAAAGCGCTACAAAGCAAAGCAAGACAAAGTAATGTAGGCTACACCCTACACATTCAGACTATGCAGCACGATACAAAGAAAGGAAAGACAAAGTAATGCAGGCGATTGACAAACATTCAGACTCTTGCATTCTGTCTGTCTGATCACTCGACGGCATTGGCCATCTGCTGGGGTTCAGAAGCCTGAGTCGGGTGCGTTGTCGGGGTATCAGTTTCTCCTTGTGGTGCAGGCTCGGGCCTCTGAAACTTATCGGCGAAGGTCTCCATCCCCAGGCGCGACCAGAGGAGCCAAACAAAGGTGAGCAGCTCCACGCCTTCACCCAGGCTCTTGGCGTGTAAGTAACCCCTGCACCTGCTGGCCGAGTAGCAGAGCATCTCCACCCACACGCCCTGGATCAGCAGCCACCTCTCCTCGTCGTCGCCCCCCGGCAGCTCCATCTCCATGAGACCTTGAGCGAGCTCGCACGCCCTGAGGATCCAAGGCCCCACGCGCAGCGAGGGCGATCGGGCCACGCCAAGGATCCGCTGCGCCACGTCCCTTGCTCCGTTCAGCGGCGGAGTACCAGGCACGTCGGCGTTGTGCTTGAGCATGGCCTCCATGTCGTCGGCGGTGTTGGTGAAGAGGCCCTGCCTGGTGCCGGGCAGGAGCATCTCCGGACGGACCAGGAGCAGGTAGATCATGTAGTTGGATATCAGCTCGCTGCACCGACGGGCGGCGGCGGCGGATGTTCCTTGCTGCTGCTGCTGGTGAAGGCAGAGGTCGGTGGCCACATGCCAGACCAGGACGCTGTGGTCGAACGGCACCTGCAAGCTCCACAGCAGCCGTGGGTCGCGGACCCCGCGCCTGCTCATGGCCCATTGGCCCCTCAGGTTGTTGAACCTCTTGTAGCTGGCGGCGTCGACGATGTACTGCGCCCACCCGTCTTTCACATGCTGGGACACCACCGAGGCCATGATCAAATCTGCAGGCTCGTGCTTGATGTACCAATACTTGTTGGCGTAGTCCTTGAGACCCACGACGCCGGAGAGCTTCATCAGTCCGGTGGGCTTGCTTCGACGAGCGGCGAAGGATACAAGGCTTTGCTGGGCAGCCGTGATCTGTAGAAAAAGGCAAGGGCCGCACAAAAGGATCTGTAGAAATGCTACCGCGGTCGTACACCACAGCAGGATACGTGTCGCTTTGACATCCTCCTCCTTGTAGCCAGCTTTGTGGCTCCGGTCGAACAGTATGGCGGAAGCTAAGGACATGGACGGAAGCATCAGCATCAAGAGGCAACCGGGAACACCGAATGCCGCTTTAAAGTTGGTGTAGATCAACGAAAACGAGGTGTGGAGGCTTTCCCGCAGATCAAGGTCTACATCCCGGAGGTCAAGCTTGAAGTAAGATGACAGGTCTGTAAGCCGACGGCGGTATGGATTTGACATGTCCACAAAATTCTTGTCAATGATGGGACGTGTTAGGCTGGATCTTGTCGCAGGAGCAGGAGCAGGAGCAGGGCCGGCACCATCCTCCGGCGCGAGTAGTGGTGCGAGCTCCTCCTTTGCCTTGCGCACATACTCGTCGAGCGAGAGATCATGGTCTTCCTCGTCTCTCACCATTTCTGCATCCATGATAGACGCTTCAGACGCCACATTGGAAATGAAGATCATCCAATAGCACATCGTTGCTGATCTTGCTCGTCGTCGCTGCGGGTACACAGCCGAAGAGGTCATCAGGCTCTTGAAACTTGCAGCCCTGAGAGCCAGTGACTTCTGGGCGAACTTGAGGATCCCGATGATGAACAGAAGGACCGCCGCCTGCAGCAACCTCCTGTCGCCGCCGGCGGGCCACGACTTGCAGAACACGTAGACGGCGACCGCGACCTGGGACACCAGGGTCACGAGTTGCCGCCCCCACAGCTCGTTGTCCTCGATGCTGTAGGCGGTAAATTTGTGGTGGCCGCCGAGGTGGAGGAGGAGGACAGGCGCCCACAGGACCTCCAGGGCGCTGCTGCTGCTCTCATCGCCGGCCGGCGGCGCCTTGTGGCGGTTGAAGAGGGTGGACAACGCGTAGATGGCCACGGCGTCAGCGCCGATGTAGGCAAGCCACAAGCATGGCTTGAGGGCGCGGACTTCGCGCACCATGGAGCCGGCGAAGAGGACCAGCTGCAGGGAGAAGCTGCCAAAGACGAGGATGCGCAGCTGCCGCTCCTCCCACCATTGCACATCGCGCGAGAAATCCCACATCTCACATCGCTCTTCAAGTAAGGGCAAGGCACTCTCTCGATCAACACACCAGTACTGCCCGGCTTGGGATCGGATCGAGAGCGATCTAGGAAGCAGAGATATATATGCTGGGACAAAGAAAAAAGTTAACGCCAGAAATGCAAGTCACCAGCACCAGCATCAACGGGAGACGTGATGACGACGAGGGCAGGCATCTCCGGTGCTTGCTCAAGAATATTACTCCCTGTCCCCGGGACCAATAAATAAAGACCAGCAAGCCGTTTATGCCTTCCTTGCCTCATGCACGCACACAGATAAAGCTCCCTCCAACGGGCAGCTCTTTTTAGAAATGGGAATATATTATATGTAACTTACATTATTACAAAAGTGAAAAGCTTCAAGCACACAATCAAAGGAGCACATAAAAAAAGACATTTATCCTGCAACAACCACCGAATAAACCACTACTCCCTCCGGTTCCCAAATACCTGTCGTCCTGGCCGCGACATAGGGGAGAAAAAAGAAGTTGTTGTGTGGTTTAGAGTCTGTTTTAGACTGTATTACCCCTGGGCATGCGCATCAATCAATTCGCGGGGAGTAATAGCCGCGCTTCGTTTCCAGCACCGGCCTCCTTCCTTTTTTTCTGCCGCCGCGCACCAAAATTTTTTTTTTACATCGGCCAGGACTCGAACAGCTGACCCGCGAAGTGCTGCGCTAGCCACTCGGCTAGGAATAGATTGGCGACTGTAATCCACTCGCCACCGTATTTATTAAGGGCAAAGGAGGAAAAATTACCCCTAGGTTAAATCATGTTCTAAACAACTTCTATTATAAAACCGGAGTGAGTACTTCCGTGTATATATGGCCATCTGGCCGCCCAGCCCGGCACCACACGAGCACGACACGACACAGACACGATGGGCATGAGCACGACGCGGCATGACGCCGATCGTGCTTGTGTCGTGCCGGCTCTACGTGCCAAGGCGGAGGCACAACATGAGCACAAATGTGAATTTTTGTGTTGTGCCAGCACGCATGGCGGCGGCCCATCGTGTCGCGTGCTCGTGCCAACTCGCCGCCACGTCGGATGCTGGAAGTGAGGAAGAAGAGGCGGACGCCGCGTCGCCGCACCAGAGGCCGGAGGGGAGGAAGAAGAGACTACCGGGTTGCAGAGCTTGCTGTCACACCCTGAAATTTCTGAATTTCAGGATATGAATAGGAAGAAAAATTCAACAACGATTTCCTCTTACTTTTAAAAATTTTCCCAACATTTAATTTCTTTACAGGAAGTATAGTATAATAGAAAAAACATCATTTGTTTTTCTAAATTAAATAAATGGCTTGATGTTTGTTCGATTCATACTGGTGCATTGTTTTTGTTTGTTAGAATTCAAATGCAAATTTGAATTCAAGTGTTTGAACCCTTTTCAAAATTCCAAAACCTTTTCTTTCTCCCTCCCTTCCTTTCTCCCTTTTGGCCCAATTTCGGTTGAAGCCCATCGGTCAAAGTTTGTTGATGCACCCTGGACATCTTGGCTTCGTCCGCGCAGCCGGCTTCAGTTTCGGCCCAGCGTGGCCCAACCGCAGCCACCCGCCCCGCTCCACCTGGCCCCAATGCCACGATTCTTTGACCGGTGGTGAAAGACATCTAGGCCCTTAGTGGGTTTTGGTGTATTGATTGACAACTAGATTAAAAATCTAATGTCCTTGTAAAGCATGTGAGCGAGTTGTAACATATAAATGACAAGGCATAATATATGACATTGCTTATCTACATGGTGAAAACAAGCTATGTGTATACAAGATAAGTTGAGGCATGGTTTTAGCCTCATATTGTGAAATGGCTTAACTCAATGGTGAATGTCATGATATTTGATATGTGTGTTCCCATGAAGCATATAGATGGTATGGTATGTGACAAGCTAATGAAGGAAGAAGCTTGTTACAATAAAAAGGGATATTTAAATCAAAAGAAGACATGATCTCAATAGAATTCCACTCTTGATGTTGAATCAAAGCTTCACTCAAATTGGCAACGAATGGATGAAGAAATCAAGCAAGGGATTAGCAACGAGGTACTAAGCTAAGGTTGGCCGAGTAGTGACTTGGACCATGTGCTTGGCTAAGGTCAAGTGGCTATAGCTTGGAAAGTTTCGAGGTATCAAGTCGAGCCTAACCGAGTGAAGCAATGAAGAAGCGTTACATATTCGTTGAGTCATGTGAAGGGTGACTTAATCGAGAATTGGATTTCATTCTTATATAAAGATCAAAGTCACTAGCTCAAGGTAGAAGTACTCAATTCAATGAGACATTGATGGATGGATCTCTCATGAGGATATATTGATCAAGTATGGCCATTCTTGAAGAAGAAGCTCAAGAGTTCTAATATTACATTTATATTTGATCTTGAGTATAGGTACACCGCACTATCAAGAGGGATGCATCACAAGGAGTTTTGATAATGTCTCGGTGCTCAAGTAACCCATGTAAGTTGAGAGAGACACAAAAACCACACGTACACGTCTTCGGATGTCGGCCGACCCAACGGCTAGTTTTTTGAAAACTCGGTGGCACCGAGTTTGGGAACTCGGTGGCACCGGTTCTCACCGAAGTTTGCAACGACTAGTTTTGGGAAGTCCGGAGTATACGGGGTTTTTCCCGAGACTCCGGGTTTTAACTCCAACGGCTAGTTTTTGGGAGTCGGGTATTTATACCCTTCAACCTCTCTTGTTGCAAGCTTGTTCTCGAGGTTGCTAAAGTGCTTTCTTGCTATTCCTTGCCAAGCCAAAGCCATTTTAGCTCTCCCCAACCCCTCTTTGTGAGGTTGTTTGATCTTTGCTAGATCTAGTGAGTTGGGTGGTAGAGAGAAACCTTTGTGAGCAATTCAAGAGCACTTGTATCCCTTGAGCATTGTTGGACGTTGTCAAACTCGTGTCAAGCGTTTTTTACTCTCGGAGGATTGCCTCCTAGACGGCTAGGCGTCGCCCACAAGCTCCCAAGATGTGGTGAGCTGTGGGACAGTTTGTGAAGGTCGTGCTTCGCCTCCGAAAGGGAAGAAGCTATCTAGTGGATCGGGAAAAGGGTTGAATGCAACCTGGCTTCGGTAGGAGAAGCACCCAACGAGAGACTAGGATTCACACGGTGGTGAATCCGAACTTCGGTAAAACAAATCTCTTTGTCTCCTGTTGGTTACCTTGCATTTACCTTGATATATCTATCCTTGCTTGCTTTTGTCACTTTGGTGGAGCTACTTGGTTGTTAGTGTTTGTGAATGCAGGCACTCTATATTCATCAAGGAACTGATCCTTTAGACATACACCAAGTTTGAGTTCAAGCTAAACAAGCAAACAAGAAGGAGAAAAAGAGGGGAGTCACTGCCAGGCAAACTCGGTGGCACCGGATTTGCAAAACCGGTGGCACCGGTTTTGGGCAGTGTGCTCATTCCGCCGCAAAGGCGTCGATCCGGAGAATCCGGAGATTTCTTCAGAGATTCCGGACTTTCCAGAAACTCCGGAGAAAAGTCCAGAGATTCCGGGGTTCACTGATAAATTTGTTTTAAGTGATGATTTTTCAAGACTCGCCTATTCACCCCCCCCCCTCAAGGCGACATCAAGATCCTTTCAATTGGTATCAGAGTCTGGTGCTCCGATTCGAGCTTAACCGCTTGGAGTTAAAAGGATGTCGACTACTTGTGAGATATCGTTTGAGCCTCTTCGGTTTGATGGCTCAACTACTCTTCTTGGTCTACTCATGTTCTTCATGTATTAAATACTTGGGGTTCTTCTTTTGAATTAGTTGTGGAGGCTAGCATCCTTCCCGATGATTTTGATAGTGAGGACACGTTCAACCTATCAAAGGAGGAAAAGGGAAGTGTGCTCCATAACTACTCTATTACTAACCTCATGTATAATAATGTGAGCAAGGTTATTCAAGAATTCATCTTCAACAATGAAGACATTTGCGATGATGCACATCATATTTGGGTGGCACTCAAAGATATGTATACTAGTGCCGATGATGACGATGATGAAGATGAAGAGGAGGAGTCACTAGAGGAGTGCTCAACGTTAACATCTTGCATCCCACCTCCAAAGACCTCATCCACGAAGCAAAAGAGCGACAACATTGCGACCACTACCTCTGACCAGGCAAACTCGGTGGCACCGAGTTCAGAACTCGGTGGCACCGGGTTTGGCAGTGATCAACACCAACTTGCTTCGTCAAACTTTAGAGCAACATCGCACAATTTTATTGAGGTATATACGGCCCCTAGTACTTCCTTACTATGTACTAACAATTCCAAGTCTCAAGTGACTAAAGGTAGAAGGAAGAAGGGAAGTGAAGTTGAGCAATTTAACTTCGAGCTTGACAAGATGACCAAGAAAGACAAGAAGAATGTGCTAGAGCTCATAAAGAGAGTAAGAAGGCAAGAAGATGAGCTCACAAGACAACAAGCTTATCGAGACTCCTTTGAAGAAGAATTGAAGAAACTTAAGGAGTCAAATATGTCTTGTCTAGAAAGTGCAAGGAAGACATTACCAAGGCATATGCTTGTGCTACTAACTCCCTATCTTGTGCAACATCCTTAGAGAAGGAAAATCAAGCTCTCAAGGATCAACTTGAGGAGATCACTCGTAACCTTGTGAAACTACAAGGCACTTACAAAGAACTTGAATATTCTTATGAGAAGCTTGTCGAGTCACACACCTTGCTAGCGAGTGGCAAATGTGGTTATGGTAAACTCGGTTAAATCTTATACACCTCATTGCACCACTAGCACATGTACTCAAGTTGAATATGAAATATCTTGTGCTAACCCATGTGACCCAAAAGGCAAACCCTCTTGGTATGATCAAGTAATTGCAGAATCTTGTGATGACTTCATTGCTCAAGAGAATGACGATCTTATGCAAGAAGTTGAAAAACTCAAGAAGAGGTGGCTAAGTTGAAGAGAAAAGGAAAGGTGCAACCTATTCAAGATAACCGTGAGCCCATGGTGAAGAAGCTTGAGAAGAGGACAATCGTCACTAGATCAATCTCCCAACAAAGCCACAAGACCAATGATCACAAGATTAAGGGCAAGATGAAGCTAGATCACATCAAGTGTTACAAGTGCTCACACATGGGACATTATGCATCCATGTGTTCATTCAAGCAAGAAGACGACTCAAACCAATCAAAGAGGCAAAGAAGTCTTGCTCGGAGAAGATGCTTTGGTTGTCATGAGAAAGGCACAAGATTGAAGCTAGTACCAACCGGGCAAAGGTTCCCTCGGGGAAACCCGGTGGCACCGGTTTCACCGAGAAACCCCATATTAAGCTCAACAAGGGATTTCCGAAGGCTCAAGCAAAATTCGAGAGAGAAGAATGGCTCGGGGACAAGTGTAAATGGCAATGGCAACATCAAGCACAAAATTTGCTACACTTGCCGTCAAAAGGGACATCTTGGTAAAGATTGTCCCAATAGTAAGATTCCTAAGATCAACCATGTTCATTATAGTAATGAGAAGCTTAGGAGTAACTCAAATGACTCCAGTGCCCCTAAAGTGGTTACTTCACAAAAGAAGGGCACAAAGGCCATTTGGGTACCTAAGTCCTTGATCACTAACCTTGTCGGACCCAATGCACGTTGGGTACCAAAACATGCCTAAAAGGACTTTGCAGGTACTTGGAGTAGCATTAGAAGCTTGGTTCACTTGAGAAGATATTAATTTTCATTCATCTATATCCAAAGAAAAATCTTGTGACTCATCAATAGAAAAGGACCAAGTGACATAAATCAAAGAAAACTCATTCAATGCTCCTCCCATAATAAGTATCTCTCACTTGTTGTTGTTCACTCTCATATGCAAAACTTGTTCTTGTGCTAGTTGGCCATATGAGGTGGACAACCTACATAAGTTCTCTTTGGCAAAATTATGTCAAATACCATTCGATGCTATTATCCGCTTCATCTAGAAGCATTGAGTGACTTTTGCATGTAGGAGAACTTATGTGAGCTAAAAGAGCAAGAAAGAATCAAGAAAAGGATGGTCTACTCTTGAGAAAAGCAAATTTGTAGAACTCGAGAGAAAATGCGGTGGCATCGGATTTATAAACTTGGTGGCACCGAGTTTCCCAGGATCAGCAAGGGTTGGAAAGGAAATGTTTGGAAATACCTCAAGGCACATTATTCTTGATTCAAAATAAAAGGAGACTAAGCAAAAATAGTTTGTAAGCTATTCTTGATCTCATTTCACATATTCTTATTCGCTTATGTATTTTGACCAAAATGTGGAGCTTGCTACCCTAGTGCCTTAATTGAGCCAAAAGTGCACTTCTCAAGACTCAAATACTTGATGCACCTATTTAGGGGGAGCTCACTTCACATTTTGTGTCTCTTGGTACTAACATCACTTGCAAGGATTCATGTGTGTAGTTCAAGTGTGAGGTGTCTCAATATTTTATCTATACTCTTCACTTGAATGATTATTATGGCAAGGGTGTTGGTTGTGAGCAAGACACATGACAAGCGGGTCACCAATCCATATCTGTAATTGTATCTCTTTCTCTTTATTTTTGGATTGGATTACATTTATCTTTGGCTACTCACCATAGCATGGTTTAAATTCTTTAACTTGGACATAATTGACCAAGGTAGTGCACATGTCCCTTCCATCCACATATCCATGTGTGCACTATATCTTTGAGGAGTTTAGCCCATGCTATGAGGTTTCATGTTGGGTGACTTACTTCCATTCCACTCTCAAAGAGTCATTCAATGTGATACTAGAGCTTGTGCTTTTAATATTTGTGTTCTCTTGTCATCTTAGCACACAATGGGTATTTCTCATCAAAAGTGACAAGAGGAAGTTATTGAAAGACTAAAAGTGCAAGTTAACTTATGTGAGTTTCTCTAAGTGAGAAAATATAGAATGAAGGCAAAGGTATGAATCCTAAATTCAAGTTATTAATTTGGGCATCTAGGCCCTATTCTTGCTAGTGTGAGTTTTGGTGTGCAAAAGGAGCTAGCATCACCTTGATTTGTTGCTTGGTGGTAGTGATGAGCTTTTAGATATTTAGTTGATGCCTCACAAATTTTTGTTGGAAATTTTGTTTTTCTAACCGTGGCTGAAAATTTTAGTAGAGGCATGAGCTAAATATGCTAAGACCTATGTTGGCTAGTAATCTTTGCATACTCTTTGTGACTTAGGATAGTTTTTCAAAAATTCACTAGCATGTGTAGGTGGTGTGCCTTTTGCAAGATTTTTGAGTCTTGATCTTTTAGATTATGTCTTGTTGTTTATGGTTCTTGTTGCTCATGTTTGAATGTTGGCTAACCATAAATGGCAAGATTCTCTCAAGTTCAAAGGAAGCTACTCATCCTTATCCCAAGGGATTGCAAACTTTGGATTTCTCACATTTCATCAAAATCTCTCAAATCCATATCTGAGGTAGAGGGCTGTACAAAAATGAATATAAAAGGCAGAGAAAGAAAGAGAAATGAAAAAGGAAGTGCAGAGATGAATTTATGGACAAAAGTCCACGGGTCAAGTGAAACCCGGTGGCACCAGGTTCTGAAAACCGGTGGCACCGGTTTCTGTCGGCAGCACAGGATATACCCGTGACTTACCCGGTTACAGTCCCTCATTCACCCCACTTACCCCCCTCTCTCTCCAACGAATCGAACGAGTAAAAGGAGAGGGAGAGAAGGAGATTTCTTGGAGATTTGAGGATTCCACCAAGGATTTCAAGGCTTGGGACAAGATCTCGGTTCTCCAACTCGGTTGGACCGGATTCCCCTCCATTCCTAGGCTGCAGCAGCTCTCTCACCATGTCGGGAGGTACCCCATGTCTTGGTTTTGCCTGATCTACTTTTCTAGGGACTATCTCTTGGATTACTTTGGTAGAATGACTTCTATATGGTCCTAGAACAGATTAAAATCAATGGATTGAAGATTTATTGGTTGCTGGTCAGGGGCACATTCTAGGGTTCATGCTGAACCCGGTGGCACCGAGTTCCCCAACTCGGTGGCACCAGTTTCATTACAGGCTCTCTAATTTAGTTGCAAAATGGGCTCCAAAAAATTCAATTGCATATATTTGTGGCAGAGAATTGTTCCTAAAGCACATATGTATCTCTTTTGTTCACAGATCCAAAGATTGACATGGTTTATGGGAGAAGGCAACCTAGAACGAAGAATGCAAGTTTTGAGTTCGGAAGAAGAGAAGGAACAAGCAGCACTCATGAAATTTTAGAAGATGTTCTACAGCCACCTAGAAGGTCAAAAAGGGCAGCAGGAAGAATTAATCTCCCTAGAGGTGCTATGCGCATTGAGGACTCCGAGCCTGAGTCAACCTCTAGTGATGATGATGAGGAGAGCCCATACAGGAAGGAACCATCCCCTCCCGAGTCACCTACAGTAGATGCTCAGCGCAAGTGAAAGGGCAAGAACATTCGCACAACTAGCCATGAGCATAGTCAGGGCACCAGAGAGGATGACAGTGATGGTGAGTATGAAGGCATCTCAGTTCTTGGACCGCAGCCCGTTGAGAGTGGTGATGTGACTCACTTCAATGTGAGAATGAGGCCACCCGTTGACCCCTGAGCACCGTAACATAGTTAACTATAAGGGAAGGGGTATGACAGAAAGGGCAAGAAAGGAAAGAGAAAGGAATCCTTTGGCCGTTGGTGGACGGAATTTGGATTATCGTTTTGGCACCAGATTTCATCAAGACTATTATGCAAGTGCCATCATCAAAAAGGACTACCCCATTGCTCGCTCAGAATACATTGATTGGGGATTCTTGTCAGGTATAGAGGATCCGAAGATTGCTGAAATTATTTGGGAGTGCAAGAGGAAAAATGTTTATGACATCATGGGCTTTGCCAAGTCGTGGAACAATGAAGTGATTGCACAATTCTATGCCACATGCTACTTCACCACTTGGAAGAATGACAAAGTTGTGCATTGGATGACCGAGGGAAAATGGTTTGGTATCACTATCACTGAGTTTGCCTATCTACTTGGTTTTGATGAAGAAGATCTTGGAAGGATGAAGATCCATAGGGATCATGACATGGACAAGGTAGATATGAAGTTCATGTATATCCTGGGACAAGAGTGGAACTTTGGACGAGTCAATGGCATGCTACCATTCTATGCATACTTGCACCGCATGTTTAGAAAAACACTTGCTCCTAGGGAAGGGGACCAATCAAATGTGTCAAACTATGGAAGAGATTTGTTGAAGCACATGTGTCCTAGTGAGCCGGAATTTAGTGTTGTGGACTACATTTGGGAGGAAATTCATTCCATCTCCGGATCGCCACAAAAGAGTTGTGGATATGCTCCTTATCTCATGCATGTCATTGAGGCTATCACCAACTATACATTTGTCTATGATCATGAGCATAAGCTTTTCCACTTGAAGAATGATGTTGTGGGACCTTCACTAGCTGATTTGGCAAGGGCACGGGCAAATATTGGAGGCCAAGAAGCCCCCGAACATCTCGCTGCAGCTCGCTGCGCCATCTAGGGCAGCAAGGCCTTCACATGGTTGAGGGCGTGGACGTGGGCAACAACAAGTGCAAAAGCCCCCTTCCCCACTTAGAAAATTATTCAACTTTTTGTGTGGGTCTTGCATGAAAGCAAGTGATGCAGTTCACAAGGAAAGACAACTTAGGAAGAGGGATTCAAGGATGATAAGGCTGATGTATGAAAACCCTTCTCCCACAAATAGGCCTCCCATACCACATGCACCATCCGATGAGGAAGAGAGTGAGCCGGAGACCTTTGAGAGCATTTGGGAAAGATCACAACAAGTTGATCCGGCAACCAACAAGGACTATTGGGATAGAGCCTATGGAAACTCATACTACAATCCTACCTTTGGAGGAGTGTATAGTGCTCGATCGTCTTATTCGAGAGGTTCCTTTCATGGGCACACAAGGCCAAGGCACATCCTCTAGCATGCCTCTCGTGGATCCTAATGCACAATGAAGTTCAAGCACTATTGGTGGATACTACTATGGCAATCTTTTTGGCTCGGTGAACCCATATGAGGGAATGGCTTCTCATATTCCTCCGTTTCCACCACCACCATCTTTTGTGCCTCCAAGCCAATTTGTGCCACGATCTCAAGATGATGATGAAGAAGAACCATGAGCGAGATGTCCAAGACCCCCCATGACATTTTTGGGTGATAGATGACAAAGGGGGAGAGAAGTGTCGATTGAAAGCTTGGTGCTGCGTTCGCATCCGCTCTGTCTCGCACAAACCCGGTGGAACCGGTTTCCGGATCTCGGTGGCACCGATTTTCGGTGTGTCTCAGCCTCGGTATCTTGTACGTCGGGGCAAACTCGGTGGAACCGAGTTTCCAGAACCGGTGGCACCGGTTTTGGCTGTTGTATTTAATAGGCCCTTGTAATAAAATTCTCCTAGCTTCAGTTGAAATTGAGAACCTTTGTTATGTGTGCTAAAATGTCTGGTGAACCTTTTAATGCTCATTAAGACTCAATTGCATGTTAGTGTGATTTTTTATGGTGATGTATTGCTTTTTGACAGGGCAGCCTGGGCAGAACCGGTGGCACCGAGTTTGGCAACTTGGTGGCACCGAGTTTGGCAACTCGGTGGCACCGAGTTTGGCCAGACAACACTGCCTTTTCTTGCTCTATGTGTTGGAATGCTTATTTATTGCATGCATCACGGTTTAAATGTTCACACACTTGTTTTGCACCCCCTTGTTCTTTGAGATTTAGGTGCAAAATAGGCATTTAAATCCAATTTTTATGAATTCCACTCATAGCACATATTAAGGGGGGGCGCTCAACCTAAATGCGAGTTTTTAAGCTTTATTGAATATCTTTTGTAAGCTTTAATCGAGGTTGTCATCAATCACTAAAAAGGGGGAGATTAAAAGACATCTAGGCCCTTAGTGGGTTTTGGTGTATTGATTGACAACTAGATTAAAGATCTAATGTCGTTGTTAAGCATGTGAGCAGGTTGTAACATATAAATGACAAGGCATAATATATGACATTGGCTATCTACATGGTGAAAACAAGCTATGTGTATACAAGATAAGTTGAGGCATGGTTTTAGCCTCATATTGTGAAATGGCTTAACTCAATGGTGAATGTCATGATATTTGATATGTGTGTTCCCATAAAGCATATAGATGGTATGTGACAAGCTAATGAAGGATAAGAAAGAGGCATATTGATTTTGGACAATTGGATGACCTCTTATTGAAGGAAGAAGCTTGTTACAATAAAAAGGGATATTTAAATCAAAAGAAGGCATGACCTCAATCCACTCTTGATGTTGAATCAAAGCTTCACTCAAATTGGCAACGAATGGATGAAGAAATCAAGCAAGGGATTAGCAATAAGGTACTAAGCTAAGGTTGGCCGAGTAGTGACTTGGACCATGTGCTTGGCTAGGGTTAAGTGGCTATAGCTTGGAAAGTTTCGAGGTATCAAGTCGAGCCTAACCGAGTGAAGCAATGAAGAAGCATTACATATTTGTTGAGTCATGTGAAGGGTGACTTAATCGAGAATTGGATTTCATTCTTATATAAAGATCAAAGTCACTAGCTCAAGGTAGAAGTGCTCTATTCAATGAGACATTGATGGATGGATCTCTCATGAGGATATATTGATCAAGTATGGCCATTCTTGAAGAATAAGCTCAAGAGTTCTAATATTGCATTTATATTTGATCTTGAGTATAGGTACGTCGTACTATCAAGAGGGATGCATCACAAGGAGTTTTGATAATGTCTCGGTGCTCAAGTAACCCATGTGAGTTGAGAGAGACACAAAAACCACACGTACACGTCTTCGGGTTTGACCCTGTGTCAAACCCGGTGGCACCGGTTTTGGGAAACTAGTGGCACCGGTTTTGTGTCAGCCGACCCAACGGCTAATTTTTTGAAAACTCGGTGGCACCGAGTTTGGGAACTCGGTGGCACCGGTTTTCACTGGAGTTTGCAACGACTAGTTTTGGAAGTCCGGAGTATCCGGGATTTTTCCCGGAGATTCTGGGTTTTAACTCCAACGGCTAGTTTTTGGGGAGTCGGGTATTTATACCTTTCAACCCCTACTGTTGCAAGCTGTTCGTTCCTGAGGTTGCTAAAGTGCTTCCTTGCTATTCCTTGCTATGCCAAAGCCATTTTAGCTCTCCCCAACCCCTCTTTGTGAGGTTGTTTGATCTTTGCTAGATCTAGTGAGTTGGGTGGTAGAGAGAAACCTATGTGAGCAATTCAAGAGGATTTGTATACCTTGAGCACCGCTGGATGTCGTCAAGCTCGTGTGAAGCGTTTGTTACTCTTGGAGGATTGCCTCCTAGACGGCTAGGCGTCGCCCACAAGCTCCCAAGGTGTGGTGGTGTGGGACGGTTGTGAAGGTCGTGCTTCGCCTGCGAAAGGGAAAAAGACATCTAGTGGATCGGGAAAAGGGTTGAATGCAACCTGGCTTAGGTAGGAGAAGCACCCAACGGAGACTAGGATTCACACGGTGGTGAATCCAAACTTCGGTAAAACAAATCCTAGTGTCTCTTGTTGGTTTACCTCGCATTTACCTTGACATATCCATCCTTGCTTGCTTTTGTCATATTGGTGGAGCTACTTGGTTGTTAGTGTTTGTGAAGTGTAGGGACTCTATATTCATCAAGGAACCGATCCTTAAGCCATACACCAAGTTTGAGTTCAAGCCAAACAAGCAAACAAGAAGGAGAAAAAGAGGGGAGTCACCGCCGGACAAACTCGGTGGCACCGGATTTGCAAAACCGGTGGCGAGCGGTGTGCTCATTCCGCTGCAAAGGCGTTAGTCCGGAGATTCGGAGATTTCTCCGAGAGATTTCGGACTTTCCGGAAACTCAAGAGAAAAGTCCGGAGAATCCGGTGTTCACCGATAAATTTTTTTTAAGTGGTGATTTTTCGGGACTCGCCTATTCACCCCCTCTAGGCGACATCAAGATCCTTTCAAGTGGCCCCCACCCGTCATCCCCGACCTCCCGTCGTGTCGGAACTGGACTCGAGAGTCCCGGCTACGCACGCCCGCGCCGCCTCCTAGGCGCGGTCTGCACGCCAAGACACCACACTCAGCCTTTATAAGCGGTCGCTGCCACCTGTGTGCCGAACCCATGAAAACCCTAGCCGGTTGAGCTTCAGTGCCGCCGAGCTCTAACCCGAACCTTGCGCTGCCGCCGCTGATCTCCTCCGTCGTCGCCTTCCCGCCGTCGTGAAGGTTACTAGGAGCTTCGCAAGGAGGTGAGGAGGAGCCTGGTGCAACTTGTTCACGTCCTCGCGCTTCGAGTCGTCCGAACGGTCTCACCAGAGTTGCACCGCAAGGCCGCCGCAGCCCCGCCGCCGGGGCACTAGGAATTTTGCAACCATTTGATCGAGATCCAATGGTCCAGAGTGTTTTAACCGAAGTCAATACCGGTCAAACCAGCTAGCTTCGACCTTTTTTGTAAAAAACCCTTTAGTTCTTTTGGTTTTTCTAATAGGTCCTTCTGCAGTAGAGAGTTTCTTACTGTGTAGTCCTTTTTCTTCGGTTAAGCCCCTGGAAGTTTAGTTTCTTCGCAGATAGACCCCTATAACTTGTTTTGAGTGTAGTTTCATCATTTTAAATCCGTTTTTAATGTTTTTGGTGTCCAAACGATCGTTTCGTAGTGTAGATTAGTTTTCACCTATGTTATGTAATGTTGTTACTGTTTGGTGATTGTTTCTTATTTTATCTTGTTGTATGCTTGTATGTGCTTGCTTTGGTGCGTAGAGAGCGAAATGTTCGGAGCATTCGAAGAGCAAGAAGTTCAAGAGTTTGAGCAGCAACAAAGACTTGTTAAAGGCAAGTCTTCCTTGATGCATACCCATTCAATCCCATATAACATGCATTTAATTCACTGTGTTTACTTTATTGCTTGCATTAATCTTGATGGGTTCCTATTAAGGATCATGCCTAGTACTTTTGACCTTTGCCTTGTAACCGGGTTATTAAATTAGTCTTGATGGTAGTTATTGCTTAGCATGCTTAACTCGGGATGGTGTTAATCAATATGGTTTTCTTTTATGCTCTATGTTCCTTTATGTTAATTTTAATTCCAAGATCACTTATGATAGATTAATCGGAACATGGAGAACCACCCAAGAAAACAGGACAACCACAAGAACTAAACGGGTAATGGTCTTGGCCAAGTAATTAGGAACTTTAGCTTGGGGTGATTTTACATGATAAGGACAAGGGATCGGCGGTACCGTGGGGTATGGACCTGCCCTAGTGGGGAGTTGGGTTGGTTCTTTTATGGTGGGGTATTGACCTGCTAGGGGGCTTTATACCTTGTTAAGCGATCCGGACCTTGTGGGTCACAACTTGCTGGGGAACCTTTGTAAAGGCCTTGTAGCGTCCCTATGCGGCCACACCTTAGTAGTGTGGTATGGTGCACGTGCAACACCGCATGGTTGGGTTCATAGTTCTTCGAGCTTTTACGCTACTTGTGGGTAAAGTTGTACAACCTCTGCGAGTGTTAAAAACCTAACCGGTTAGCCGTGCTCACGATCAAGAGCGGCATGGACCCTCACATGACTAAGTTATGGAATATGATATTAAATCGATGCTTTGTCTTTATTTATGATGTTCATGCTTTATATTAAATGTGGGTTGGTACAAACTTGTACTTTCTAGTAATTATGTTGCTAATAAAACTTGACCAAGTAAAATGCTAATTTGCTTGAACCTTAGCCATCCACCAAATGACATTGCATGTTATATGTTTTTTTCCACTTGCTGAGTACAACATGTGCTCACGCTTGTTTATTTATTGCAATTGCAACACTCGGAATGCTACTTAGACTAGGAGAGGTTTTAAGACTATCACTGAGATTTCTAGGGGTTCTAGGCGTACGTGTCTTCGGTCGGGTGTACGTTGTTGACGGTGCATTTCGTCAACCTAGCCATGAGTTTACCTTCGGTGTTAGCATCAATTTTATATCTTATCCATTTGTACTAACCCCCTTGATATAACAAGTTCGTTCGTGCATGTCGGTTTTGGAGTTTGATGTTTTTGCGGGAATTTAGCGTTGAAAGCAAGACTTCTAGGTAAAGTTCATCAAGAACCTCATGAGAAGACCATGAAGCCCGATACAAGTCAAGCAATGAAGTAAACATGACTCCAAGAAGCCCAAGGACCAACCCATGAAGACGAGAAAACTCCGAGGACACGAACGGAAAATGTTGAATCTTGCGAGACAAGGAGCTCTATTCAAGCGCGGAGAAACCGACGTCAAGGGCCCACATTCGAAGGGAGAACATTCTAGAAGACGCGGGAAGCATCGCCGCAAAGGAGGTCGCGTGGTTGGCGAAATGGGCCCAAGAAGACCGACCCAACCCGTTTCGGGCCCCATTCGCGGCCCCCTTTGACCTAGACAATCCCCGAACTATTTATAGTCCCCCCGCCAAGAGCCACACGTCAACTCATTCGCCATTCCCCGCCGAGGAGCAAGAGAAGAGAGGGACACCATTCCGAAGAGGAGAGGGTCGAGCTAGTTGTCTAGGTTTCCCTAGCCGGCATGAGAACCTTGTAAGGAAGACCACGGCGGAGTTCGGGAGCTAGGAGCAAGATCAAGGTAGGATCCCACCGGTGATATTGTCCATGTACCTTTGAGTATGTTGAATTATCAAGTTGCAATCCAATTTCTAGAGATCAAGTGCTTCTTCTACGACTTTGATCTCGATTGGTTTTTCTTACTTTAAGATCTATTCTCGAGATAGATCACGAGAGGGTGTTCTTGTAGTCGTGGTGGCTAGATCGGGTGCATGCCTAACCTACTAAGAGATTTCAACTTGTCCTTTGGACTCGCCCTAGGCTAACCCGCACGAATAGGAGTGCGTTGTGATAGAACAAAGTGGCTTCAAAAGGTGGGCGTCTTCGGAGTTGGGACGGAAGCCACGATTTAATGAAGTTTTTTATGAGATTAAATCCGGTTATATCACTACTAGAAAACCCCCATCTAGATACGCCCGATTTAGAGTTAGATACATTTTATTTCATCTTTATGTCAGTATAGGCATGCTTTCATATAGCGTGTTAGAAGCGTCTTCGTACGTACCGCGTCAAACCTTGTAGAGTTGAATTCTTTAAACATCTCTATGAAACAAAGATAAATTTTGTAGACACGTTAGATGCATATCTAATAAAATTGATACAAACTTGTAGACACATGTGCAAAACGTCTCTAGTGGTCTAGTTACATAGTATAGTAACACTTTATTGTGTGTTAATAAATATAGAGACAAACTTCTAGATACATTTATAAAACATGTCTACAAATTTGTAAAGAAAATAAACAATATTTCAAATTTGAGGACACCTATACATGATTTTTCATGTGAAATGTGTGTCATACAGATTCGAACCCAGGATTTCTCATCTCACACATAGCTTCCTTACCATCTCACCTACACAACAAATTTGACTTACATAACATATAGCTTCCTCTTGAGTTTTACATGAAGAACCATTTAATACACTTATTTGGTACGCTTTATGATGTTTCTACTTACTAGTTATGACTCAAAGCATGTCTAAAAGCGTAACATCTTGAAACATTTTTATAATCTTGTCAAAATGCTTCTTTACATGATTATGGACATTATCTGCTACGCTTTTTAACATGTCTAGACAATAATGACGCTTTAAAATGTGGCTAACTTCATCTCTTTTTAAGATGATTTCAATATCATCATAAAAAATGTCTTTATAAGAATACCAATGTTGTAAGCGTGTCAAATACTGTGAAAATTTGACATGATCTCAAAATCATGTCATCTTTAGGAACTAACGTAAAAACACTTCTAGTGTGCGTTACTACTATAACATAGGGGGGGGGTGTTTCTAGTAGTGTTTCTTCTTTGCTTGGAACTTCAACAAGAGCTTGATCCAATCTCTAGATTGGTTTTACCTATCCCTCTCTATCTCTTGCTACCTCCATTTTTATAGATTAGATTCATTTCATTTGGTGTTCTCTAGATTAGATGCTAAAGCAACAACTTTTCGAAGACTAAAGTGTTTGTGGTTTTATTAGATTGGTTGTTGCATCACACATTTGTTCCACGAATTTGATACCTTGGGTTCACACTTGAGGGAAGAAGGGTCATTTGACTATGACAGAGGAATTGTTCATTTGCAATCCAAATAAAGTTTGATACGCATATATACTGTCAACACCTGTGGAGGTGTATCTATCTGCTGCGAGAACTCGTTATTTATGTTCCTTTAAGACTTTTGGTCATGTAATAACTTTATATTCGTGTGGCACTAATTTTGGTATTCACTGAGTCATTATGTGTGTGTAACTTGATCCTGGTACACATATAATTTATACATCTGGCTTTGCCTTTAAAACTGGGTGTGACACTCGCCTGCTCCACCGCGCCCGGAGCTCCCTCATCGCTAGCTGCACGCCTGCACCGCCGCGCCCGGAGCTCCACCACCGCCGCCTCTTCCCCATCACGTGGGACAGGGACAAAGGGTGTCATTGGGAGTCGACGAAGACGTGCTCTCCCTTGCAGGAAACACGCTCGCTGGCGAGGGGACCCGCGGTGGCGCCACCACCCTCTCGGTCGCCATGGGCACCTCTTTGAGTTCGCGAGCTGCAGGGCTAGAGAAGAGGGGGAGAGGAAAGAAAGAGGAAGGGAGAGACGACCAATGACATCGTGCAAGCGGCCCTCCTACTTGCCGTCATCAGCGGGCGGAGGAGGTGGTTGACAGCTGGCGGAGGAGGAGGGGAGGCGAAAAGGGCAGGCTACAGGATGAGGTGCCGCGGAATGGGGAGCAACTGCGAAATGGTGGGAGCGGGGGATGCGGCCTGTGGGGTTAGGGTTTCAAGGAGCCTGCGCCGGTTTTTATATCGTCGGGCCAGCTGGGCTAGGTGGGCTGCGGGCCGCCGTTAATACCAAAATTTGGTACAAGAGGGAGTCGATTTGTGGGCCCGGCTTGGTAAAAAATCCCGTCCGAGAGAAGGATGGTTTCTTCAAAAGGATTCGGCGAGAGGAACTTGCGGTCGGCGGTTGCTTCCGTTCGGCAAAGGGACCGTTTGCGGCGATTTCGCGGGATTGCATGGTGACGTGGCCGAGCGGAAGGGACGAGTTGGTGGATAAGCATTCGCACTTAGGCGATAAATTAGGTATCAAATATTGTGCTCGTAGTCCACCGGGGAGTCATGCCGCGACGGGGTATAAATATGAACCCTGGATGTATGTAATTGTAATCCAAACATCCTCATATCAAACCGGCTTTACGCCAAACTCTTGAGTCCTTTAGTCGTGTCGTCGAGTTCTCGAGAGGGTTCAATCGATCCGTCGGCCTCCGTAAGTACCGGCAACCTTGTATCATGTCTAGTATCATGCGGTGGATTTAGATCGTGATGCAAGTAGTCTTGTTACCATGCTTAGTATCATGCGGTGGATTTAAGCCTGGTTCAAGAGGGTTTCATGTTAGGTCATGAGCCATGCGGTGGGCTAAGATCTAGCTTGGAGCTAATTATCGGCTCTATTAGATTTTGGCAAGATCTAATAGATTCATTAATTTACCTCGTGTTGCTTTGAGTTTTACTTTATGTTTAAATTCATGTAACACTCCTTTTCCCAATTTAGATTGATTTGGATCGGCTTTATCTTGATTAGAGGTCTTTACATTGCACGTTCACATCTTGTCTCAATAAGGCACGTAGATCACGTGTTCTCCAAATAGCCGAAACCGAACCAATCTAGGTTGTTACGTGTTGCGGGTTCAAGCTTATTAATCTTGCATAAATCTTGACAGAACCGAGTTATCATGCGGTAGATGCAGGTTTTTGGGTTGTCTTAGAGCTAATCATCCGATGGATTAGATTTTCTAATTCAATCTAATGGGTTTATCATCTTTGGCAATGTTTGTTCCTTCTCCATGGACCCCGATTCGATTTGTTGGTCACCGTATTCGGTTATGCTTTCACGAGTAAAACGTGTTTAAGTTATGTTTTAAACAACGTGTGCTTTTAGCTTTCCATATTTAGATTGTATCATGCGGTGGATAGATCTATTTGTGGTTGGTGGTGTGATTTCAAACAAGTTGTATCATGCGGTGGATAAACTTGTTTGGTCTCATGCTTGACGGGTTTTGAAGTACCTAGACATGCGGTAGACTAGTGCTTTGGGCCTATGCATGCTTGCTCATTACATGTTTGTAATCATGTTTTGCTTCATTTATTGTTTATTGTTGTTTATTCTCGAGGATCGGCCATGGTTACGTGCGCGTGTAATCTGTCCAAATAAAGACCGATCTATCCTCATGCTTGCGTCATCCGTTCGGCTATGTTCTATTTTACATTTTAAAGCTCCCGAACGGTTTCTAATCTGCGCGAGATAGCTTCTCATAGCTATATGTCATCTTACATGGCTTTCTAGCCGTAAATATGGAAGCTGTTCGGTATCACCGGCAAGTTCCAAGCTTTGGTATTTGATTGCTTTATCTTTTGTTAATTTTCGGGGAAAATTGGTCGGCACGCTTTGGAATGCGCTCGTGTGTGAAGCTAGCTTGTTCGGCTTGCTTTGTGTGCTTGGCTCGGAGTGCGGATTTTGCGTCAACGGCCGCATGCCTACCCATGGTCGCGTCGGGTTGAGGGCCTTCGTGCCTTGGCTGGGCCAGCACACTAGGCTGAAATCGTTGCCCAGAACTTGCCCGACATCGTGCTCGGGCCGGCCTCGACCCGACACCATCCTGCTGGGCTCGTGCTTCGGGCTGATCCATGGGCCTCGAGCTATATAGCCATCTATACTTTTATGTAAGTATAATCACAACAAAAAGGCACAAGGTCTACCCTAAGCTTTAGCTGATTTATACTTTGACCAATGATGAATCCAGTGGACCGTCTTCCAACTTCCTCGCTGCGATGCTTGCACTCGTTGCAGATTGACACCACAACGACAACCATGGACGAGCTACCACCACCCAACGGGCCACACACCCAAAGCAGCCTTCTCCCACCAAAGACAACACACTGACACTACAAGTTAGGTCCAAGAGACGACACCTCCAAGGAGGACGTGACGCCAAAGGCGCCGTCGACGCACGTCCACAATTGGATTGGTTTTCACCTAGAAACCTCTCATATCGTAGGTTGAGCTTCTCCTCAGTGGTGCCCCCAATGGGGAGAACGACGCCCAAAGGTGCCTTCACCAAAGCTTTCGCCCAGAGCAATCCCAGCCTGTTGCAAAAAAAAAGCGGATTCGAAGGTTCAGCAACCACCGCCGTTGAGCCACCGTCACCAGCAACCTGTCGTGCCACCACAGGTCACCACTAGCAGCCAGACACATCTTCGCATGGCCAGCGCATGCAGAGTGGGGCACAAGGGCACTAGACACCAGGGAAAACAATCCCGGCCGGGATTTCACGAAATTCCCGGGATTTCGTCTTTCCCGGTGGTTTCCGAAATTTTAATTTCCCGACCAAAATTAATATTTTAATATTTTTTAGGAAAAATAAATTTAAAAAATAAAAATTGAAAAATAATAAAAAGTTCCAAAAATTCCGAAATTCTTTCGCGTTGGGGTCCGAAAATTTTTTCCGGAATTTAAAACCATGCTAGAAACCCACTAGTGCCCAGCGCCGCCACCACGCACGCGTTCAGGCGCAACCATGGCTGGCGCTCGTAGATCAAGTCCTAGGGGCCAGAACAACCCACCTTGGCGGTGGATCTAGCACCCCCAACCCCTCTACCACATTCGCCGTCGCGCACAGGTTCCATCGATGCCGCTATTGGGGAAGACCACCGCCGCACACCAACCTCCTCCACCGCCTCAACTCCTCGTCCACAGCCCCGTCGAGTCCCGCTGTGCCTCACCGCGCCACCGCCGCCATGGCTGCCGAGCTCCCTCTCCGCACGGGTCGCCCTCGACCTTCCTGGAGAGATCCTCACCGCCACCCTCCGTGGGGGCACGCACGGGTCCCGGTGGCCTGCCTCCAGCAGCGGTGAGGTGGTGGAGGAGAGGGGAAGTGGGTTGAGGTGGCGCTAGGGTTTGGTGCCCAAGTCACCCGTGCGGAGGTGACCCAGGCGCGGAGGCGTGCTTTGCCAGCAAAATTTGTTTTTATTTGATGAAAACAGTAAGACGTGCGAGATTGTTTAATTTCGTACGGATGTTGAAATAGGAAGAGTTTCATGATAATCTTGCCGGTTGCATTGGACGGTTTTGGCCATGGCGTTTTGGTGGGTTTGGCTTACTAGCAGGTCGTCTGAATACGCCGGAATGGTGAATGGACACATTGCACTTGTTACCAAGCTCAGACAGGAACGCCAGGGCAGAGCCACCAACACCAACGGGCAGTATTTTTGTGTTCAACCAAATTAGCACCATCCACCAGCCACCGACCGTTTTTTTTCTCTCAAAACAAATCAAGTCACTAGCGGACGTCTAATCCCAAAGGATTTGGTCGGTGAGAGGACCAGGATGCCTTCGGGCAGTTTTTCATGCTGCAGAACAATGTGCAGCAGGAACACTAGCAGTAGTGGCGGAGCTTGCCCAGCCCAACGACAGTGTAGAAATGAGCATAATTCTTGCTACAGTAGCTGCTACAATATACAAAATATGGGCCGGCGACTAGGGCCCAAGCCTGGGCGGCCTGGGCCGCAACTCCGCCAATGACTAGCAGTAGCTCATAGGGGTGAATGTACGTGCGTGTTGTGAACTTCTGCGTTGTACTGTGGAATTCTAAAAAAATTTGTGAAGGATGAGAACGGAAGGGAGTACACCAAACGAAACATGCAAATATTTTGCAAAAGGAAATGGAGATGGTTGCATGATTGTTGTCATTGCATCTTTGTAAACATAAATTCAGGCTGGAAAAACACATAGAAATAGAGAAGATGTGAGCAAAAAATTCTCTATTTTTTTGGGGAATAGACATGGGCTCGATCATTTCTGCGCCAGAATTTATCACATTCCCAGTTTCGAAATTGTCTTCCATTATTTCGTGATCTCTAGAGAGTACAAATAAAGTGTTGCAGCATACTAGTGCACAAATTAATTTAGTATATCCCTTTTGTTAATTATTGCCGTTACTATAATTTTTACTCCACCCCTCTCACTCCAAACAAACCATCTCATCATCACTGTCTAATTAAACAGCTACCTTATTGTGTTTCTGCAGTCGGTGAGACAACATCTTCTTCAGACTTCAGAGGGTACGCCATTGTTCTTTGCTAGTAAATTGTTTAGCTTCCAAGGAGAGCCATGAGGAAGCTCCTGTAGTCACCCGAGGTTTCCTTGGCAATGGCTTGCTCCAAGGCACCTGAAGACCTCTTCTGGAACGCGCCTCTGATGCCCTCCATGTCCTTCTCGGCGTGCATCACCACCACCCGCGTCACGCTGTCCTCGTCCGTCCCCGCTTCGCACGTCGCCTTCCTCAGAACCTGCAGCTCATTGCAAATCAAAAGCTAGATGATTTGAATTCGAATTCTGCTTTCATTATATTGCCGTTTGACAAAACCTCCTCGCTCACTGCACCTTGGCAAAGTACTTGTTTGAATCCGCGATGCACCTCACCGCGGCTCGCAGGGCGCGAAAGTACCCTGTGGGATCGGCTCCACGTGGCAGTGCCTAGTATGCAGTGATACAGAAACGGTTTGATCATCTGATTTGAATATATATTTGATACAAATTATCAAAACAAAGCACGAGATGTCTAAATTAAACACGAGGTGTATATATGACCTTGGTGATGCTGCTGCCGTGCTCATTTCTGAAGCAGCCGAACGTGGCGTCGAGCTGCGCTTTGCTCCTAGTACCCACGATCCTGATGACCTCCTCATGATCCGCTGCCGCGCCGCTGCCTACGGCCTCGCGGATGATCTTCGCCTCCGATCTCGCTAGCCCCGCGTCCACGCCGTCGTCGCCGTCGTACCTGTAGGTGCTCACCAGTGCGACCAGAAGCCGACGAAGGTTTCCCGTGCCGGCGGCGGCGGCGACGTCTTCCTCCAGGGAGCGCCTGTACAGGGCGTGGTAGGCCTTCTTCACTGCGACGAGCTCCGCCGCCGAGCTCGCGCAGGCGATCTCGACGACGACGGGGTACTCCTCCATGATGCGCTTGGTCGCGTCGTGCGCCATCACGGCCTGCCTCTCGACGGGGTCGAGCATCCAGTGGCACATCGCTTTCTGATGGTAAAAGAGTTCTTGATCAGGAAGAGGATTTAAGGAAAAAAAATGCAGAGTGATTGATCTGAGCAATTGCAATTGCGAATTGCGATCGATGATGTGTTTGTGAAGGTGATTTGCACCTCGAAATCTCCGGAGAGCTCCGACTTGAGGCGCTGGATTAGGCTCTCGTTGTACATCTCCTCGTATTTCAGGGTAATCTGCTTCCTCTGAGCCGCATCACGGTGGGCTAAGATGGATATCACTGCCTGTTCGTCGGTGCCCCATCCTGCATCACAGAACAGTTACCAATGGTTTCTTACTGAAATTGAATTTTGCAACTTCTGATGCATCGATTTAAACATGCATAAAATCTTCTGAACAAAGAATTTTGTTCTGATTCTTTTTTTTTTTGAAAAAATGGTGTTCTGTTATGATATTTTTCCACTTAAACGAAATCTGGGGTAAATATTTGAACAGAAGCTGGCACTAGAGTAAGAGATGAGGAACAGTAACCTTGGAAAGCCTTCAAGAGAGCCGCGGCATCTTCAGCTGGAGACGGGACAACTTGAGGAACAGTATATGATGCCATCTCTCACGCTGTTCTTTCTCTCCTTTTCTACAGAGAAGATTGGTTTTGTTAAGCATCACAACACCCCCGGGTATTTATTTATAGAGATGACATCTGAATCGAAGCATTTGGCATTGAAGTTAATTACTCTCCGTGGTAAAGAAATTTCATGCTAATCTAGCGTTACTCTCCGCTTACTCACTAAGTCTTCACTGCGAGAGTTTTGGAATCTACTGCGCGCGGTATCAATTATCAAACAAGTAACTCCTGAGATCGTCCCTCACCATGGTTCGTTTTATTTGGATTAGGCTTTACCTCAGCTGGCTGAAAACTTTTTCCTACCTCTATCGGAAGAAGCTCATGCTCAGTTCCTTTTACTACAATCTCTGTTAGGCAACCTTGTCTCAACGCCCAACCCCGATATTTGGACCTATATTTGGGGTAACTCATCCTTCTCGGCTAGCAAAGCATACAAGAAACTCATTGGTCACAGGCAAGTGCACCCTGCCTTTCATTGGATTTGGAGGTCCAAATGCCAAATGAAGCACAAGGTTTTTTTCTGGATTTTACTAATGGACAGGATCCCCACAAGAGATATCTTACGTCGGAAAAACATGATTCTGGACTCTTACACTTGTGATCTATGCATCTTGCAAAGACTAGAGACTAGTGCCCACCTCTTCCTACGCTGCAACTTCGCTAAAGCCTGTTGGGCATCCATTGGCGTCACTGTGTCCACCTCAACCTCGACTTTACGCATTTTCAACGAGGATCAGACGAAGGCTTCGGGTTCCTTTCTTCATGGAAATTATCATCCTGATGACTTGGAGTATTTGGACGACAAGGAATGACTGGATCTTCAAAAATGTGAATCCAACAGTGGAGAGATGCAGAGAGAAGTTCATTTCAGAGTTCACCCTCCTGCTTATTAGAGCTAAACCGGAACTCTTGCCCCTTATGGAAAATTGGCTAAACTCCTTGTAAATCACCGGCTTTTTCTTCCTTTTTCTTCTTTCCTTTCTTTTTTCCTCTTGCTCTGTCTAATTTCTTTTGTAAACCTGTTCTTTTTCATTCAATATAATTTTCAGTAGGGGCCCTGGCCCCTCCTGTTTCTTCAAAAAAAAATTAACGTCGCGAACCTCTGAGCTGCCATGTGTAGACAGTTGGACACCATTCTTTATTCATGTGATTTTATTTTGTGTGGGTGTACTACTTTTCACCAGTAAATACCCTAACTACACATGGATTAAGGAATTAGGATTATGCAGTTACATAGAGAGTGCCGTTGCAGTAACGTCGTAAGAGCAACACCAACAAACTCATGGGTTAGCTAAAAAGGAAAACGGAGAGAGAAAAAAAATGCTAACAACGGAATCACTATCAACGGGCATCGCTATCCTCCTGCGGTCACCCAACATCAATATTTACTTGAAAATGCAACATTTTTCGCTACATTTTTAACAAAAACAATGATAACGTGTACGAATCTAAAGAAAAAGCCTTTTCCCAGATTTTAACTCAAACAGTGCAACTTCCGGAAGGGTTTCCCTGACAACATTTTTCTTTCAACAATTTTCGTCAACAATTTTTTTTGTTCACAGTTTTTCATTCAACATTTTTTGGTCCAACATTTTTGAAATGTTGACAACATTTTTCATCAAACACTTTTTAAAAAATGTTGCCAACATTTTTCACTCAAAAATTTTGAAAAAGTCGATAACATTTTTTTTCTTCCAACAATTTTCCGTATTTAGTACTAACATTTTTTCAACATGTTTTTGCTTCCAACAACATTTAATCAAAGGAACTGTTAGATCCAACATTTTTCATAATGTTTTCAACAACATTTCTCGTGAAATGTTGCTCATCATTTTCTGAAAATAATTCAATATTTTTTTAAAAAAAGTTCAACATTTTTTTGCAAAACTCCAACGATCGGCAGCGGCGACAGCACCGAATGTGGCAGGCGTGTGGCCAAAGGGGAGGTGGCGGCAGAGCTGGCCGGGGCTCCCACGACAGCGGTGCAATACAGGGCTACCGCAGCAAGCCGACTACACCCATGGCGCCGTGCAGGCCACCCCGAGTGAGGCCGCGGAGGCGCGTGGTACCGTTGTGGGACGCTGCGGCGGCACGCTGACTCCAGGTGTGTGGTGGAGCTCACACAGCGGCAGCGACGAGGCCAGCCCGTCGGTGCACGCGGGGCACGAGGTGACGGAGGTGTCCAGGGAGGAAGAAAGAAGCAGGTGTTAGGATTGTGACGTTGTTGGGCTATAGTGGGCTGTTATTAGGCTACTATTGGGTTAAAGTTCCAATCAATTCTATCTTACGAAAGATATATAGAACTCCCCCGAATAAGTACCTGAACAATACATAGTCTTAGCTTCGTGTGAGGATCCTAGATCGGAACGAGATGAAGAGAGGAGGAAGATAGAGATCAGGAAGGAAGCAGCATGATCTAGGAAGAACGGCGACGACAACTTGCCGAGTTGTTCGGAGTTCTGTTACAGCATACCCTGCGCATCAGCGCTTACAGCCTTATATCTCAGGCACACACGCACACACGCAACAACCAGAAATGCAGTCAGGTCCACTCTGGTCCAGTCGTGCGCGAGTTGGGCCGACGAGTCTATTGTCCACGTCGCGGCCCACGAGCGCCATCTCCATTCTGAGTCTCAGTAGTTTCTGGTGTAGAACTGCTAACACTCCCCCCTCCAAAAGTTTCTGCTAATTCCAAGGCGGAACTTCCTGGAAATATCCGTTTGAGGTCATCATAGTTCTCCCAAGTAGCAAGAGATTTAGGAAATCCAGACCAATGCACCAAAATCTCTACAGTTTTGCCAGTGGAGTCGAGGCGTTTCTGCAGGACAGCAAGAGTCACTTGTTTGCTAGCATCCAAATCAGGAACAAATGGGAAGGTTTCCATGCATTGATTGACCTTCTCTGTTTGGCCATCAGTCTGAGGGTGATAGGCTGAACTGAGCTTAAGATCTACACCAGCCAACTTGAACAAGCATTGCCACAACGCACTAGTGAAAATCCCGTCTCTGTCAGAAATCAAGGCCAAGGGCATACCATGCAGTTTATACACTTGAGACATATATAGTTGAGCAACGAACAGTGTTGTAAAGCGATGAGCCAGTGGGATAAAATGGTTGTACTTAGAGAATTTGTTGACAACCACCAAGACAGTATTCATATTCTTGGACTGAGGTAAGCCTTCAACAAAGTCAAGGGAAACTACCTGCCATGCTCCCTTAGGTATTGGTAAGGGCTGAAGGAGTCCCGGGTACTTGACCCTCTCAGGCTTAGCTTGTTGACAAACTTGACATGAAGAAACAAAAGCATGAATAGGTTTCTTTAATCCGGGCCACACAAAATATTGTTTAATTCTTCTAATAGCCACTGGAGTACCAGAGTGTCCTCCCATTGGTGAACTGTGCAGAGCTTGAATAATCTTGGATTGCAATTGAGAATTGTTGCCAACCCAGATTCTATTTTTATTCCTCAGCAACCCTTTGCATAAGGAATAGTCTGCTATGGCATTGGGATCAATAGCAAGCTTGGAAATGAGCTTAGTTACTTGAGGATTAGATTGATAAATCTGCATGACCTCAGACAACCATCTTGGTGTAACAACAGACAAGGTGGATAACTGAACCATGCCATGAGACCTTTTAGATAAAGCATCTGCTACAAAATTGTCAACACCTTTCTTGTATACTATTTTGTAATGAAGCCCTAGCAATTTCACAAATACTTTTTGCTGCCAAGGAGTATTGAGTCTCTGCTCATTTAAGTGCACTAGGCTCTTTTGATCAATATAGATGATAAATTCTGCTTACTGGAGGTATTGCCTCCATTGTTCAACAACAATCAAGATAGCAAGGTATTCCTTTTCATAAGTAGATAGCCCCTTAGTCTTTGGACCCAGTGGTTTACTGATGAAAGCTACTGGGTGGCCTTTTTGCAGTAACACAACCCCCACTCCAGCATTGGAAGCATCTGTTTCAATACAAAAGGGAACATAAAAGTCTGACATAGAAAGCACTGGTGTCGGTGTTTTAGACTGGCAACCTACCAAGGGGAGTACCCGAGGTAGATGAATGTGGCCTCACCGAGATCGGTAACTCAAAGGAAGAGACACGTGGCACACAGTTTAGACAGGTTCGGGCTGCGAGGTGCGTAATACCCTACGTCATGTATGTTGCGTAGCTCTGGATTGATTGGATGTGATTACAAGATGATGCGTAATGCGAGAGAGAAGGGTCCCTGCCTTGCCTTATATAGTCCAAGAGGCAGGGTTACAGGTCGGTTTAGGGAGAGAGTACTAGTCGTGTACGTCTAGGAGTCCTCTACACAATACATGGTATGTATAGCTTCCTATCCGAGTACTTCTCCACCGTAGTCCTTGTGCCTCACGCCTTCAGGTACCGTGCGGCACAAGTCGGGTAGTCCTAGGGGCTCACCGAGTAGTCGGTCTTGGTACCCACCGAGGTAGTGGGCCCAGGGAGGTCCATACGACAAGCCCCCGAGTACTTTGTAGTCGAGCAGGATAGCTTCGAGTAGTCTTGACGGCCTTGACGAGTAATCCTCAAGCGTCCCCGAGTACCACAAGCCGAAAGTCCTCAAGAATATTTGAAGCATCCCGAGGATGGAAGGTACTCCAGCTGATCTTTGAGTAATCCTGAAGTCTTCTCGAGTAGTTCCCAAGCGTCCCCGAGTTATGCTCTCGAAGGTCTTCAACAATACCCGTGTTGTGTTGAAGCCGAAGTTGATATGGAAGTGTGATTGCAAAATCGCACTCCATATGGAGTAGCCCCCGAGCCTTAGGTTGAGTCGTAGACTCTGGCTGAGGGTCAATCTGAAGTTCTGGCAAGATTATCCTGCAAAATCCGGAGAAAAAACCGAAGGACACGTGGCACGGAGCCCCCGAGCCTTGAGTCGAGTACTTCCTCTCGAATTGAAGGGTCATCTTGTATGTAGAATGTGTCCTGAGTTGCTCTTGAACCTTGTTGCTACCCAGGGAATTGATTAGATGTAGCCGAGCCCCCGAGATGAAGCGCATCGACTACTGGAAGTTGAAGGGTCAGGTGCTGCCACTGAGTCAACCGTGTTGAGACTTATCCATCCGGCCGTTGAGGAGCCGCCTGTTGACTTATAAATAGAAGCCGAAACCCTTAGGGTTTTTCACCCCACGCACTCGCAGCCATTTCGAGCAGATCTTGCCTAGAGTCCGCCGCTAGTGCACACTGCCACCTCAGAGTATATCGCAGATCCAAGCGCGTCGCCGCTGGAAGCCACCGCCTTAGCCCCCGAGCTAATGCGAGTGAAAACTCAGTGCACTTAGAGAATGAAGCCCTCATCGTCCAAGAGCTTGAAGACTGCCGGCGGGAAAAAAGATCCCGAGAGGAAGCTGCCGGATCCGCCACAGGGTCGACACTGCCAGTGTCTCCCCCGCGGCCAAATCCCAACAAGGAGTGGAAAAAGTCAAAAGCCAAAACTGAAGACCTGCTGGCGCTGATCAACAGCGGATATCTCCGGGAGAAGGAGGTCGACATGTGGCGCGCCGCCGTAGGAGATCCGTACCCAATGGAGAAGAATCCGGATGAGATCCCGATGTTCACGCGTTTCGTGGAGCACGGGTTGGCTCTCTCAGCGAGCAGCTTCTTCAAGGGGCTATTGGAGTACTACGGCATCGAGTACCTCAATCTCAACCCCAACGGTATCTTCCACACCTCCATCTTCATCCAATTCTGCGAAGCCTTCTTAGGGATCAAGCCCCACTGGGTACTCTTCCGGAAGTTCTTCCGCGTGAAGCCCCAGCCGAGCGCCAACGACCCCCGAGTAGTTGGAGGAGCCGACATCCAAATGCGCGAGGACGCTGCGGAGTAGTATCTGGCATACAAGCTGATCGACTCCAACCAAGATTGGAAGTCGAAGTGGTTCTACATCACGAACCACCACCGGAGGCCGCCGAAGCCCGGCGGGGAAGCAGCCAAAGCACCGGGCCTGGTGGAACACCGAGCCAACGATGCAGGAGGGTATCCAGCTATCCGAACTGCTGGAGAAGAACAAGGCTTTGAGAGAAGCCGGGCTGAGGGCCGAGCACGTGGCCTTCAGCTTCATGAAGAGGAGGGTGCAGCCACTGATGGCTCGCGACACCCTCGGCTACCAGTACACCGACGAGGGTGACTCGTCGAGGATGCCCGGTGGCGAGATCAACGACGACGACATCATCGACAGGCTGGGGAGAATCTTCAAAGACATGCCGGCGTACACGCCCTATCCCGTGCCCGAGTACTCCGTCGCGCGCCCGTCGAACGAGGTCAGTAGCCGTACTCAGTGTTGAGTACTGATTATGTAGTAGTAGTCGTGCTCACCCAATGTGCTTCTTGCAGGATGACGTAGTGAAGTTTGTCTCCGAGCCGGCTTCACCTCCTCAACTTGTCGAAATACCAGAGGAGGAAAAGAGCAAGGTCAAGGAGCGCCGCGAAGTCGGCGAAGGGGACGACACTGTCGTCATCGAAGACATGTCGGACGAAGATGACGAGGAAACGCTTCAAGAGCGGTTCCAGCTACGGTCAAGATTTAGCCGCCCTGGACTGCCCAACGTCCCTCTCATCCAGGATCCTCCAACTAGCTTGGAGGCTAGTTTGCCTGCGCCGCCAAGAAAGCCGCGCAATATGGCACGCAAGCGCGTGGCCAAGTAGCTCAAGGTCACTGAGACCACATCCCAAGAGGTAAGCTTATTGAGTAGTGTAGTCGAGTACTTGTTTCTCGATGTTGTGTATGCTGACGACGAAATTCCGTTGCTTGCAGGAGATTCCGCCTTCCGACCCTGTGGACCAAGGGGACGAAGGCGACTGGGACACTGTGGGGGAGCCGGCTAAGAGAAGCCGCAGCCCAGCCCCTGCCATGACGGAAGCCGTCTTTGCCGAGCACCCGATTCTTTGAAGGCGAGGCGAGCCGGTCGCAAGCTCGCGCTGCGAAGAGACGACGACAAGGCGAAGCCGAAGAAGAGGCGCCTGCCGGGCGGCCTTGTCGACATCGCCGGCATACTTGGCGCCCCGGCCGTGACGGTGAGTCGGTCGAGCACTCGTAAGTGATGATCTTTCCCAAGTAGTACATGCAGTTTGGTAGTCGTACTTGATTGACAACCAGTTGTGTACTGTGCAGGAAATCCACGGATTTGACCTGGGACGAGGATGAACCCAGCACGGTGATGGCTGAAGAGGATTCCGCGCCAGCCGCTAAGGAGTCCGCTCCCGCCCCCCAAGCAGAGTCCGAGGCACAGGACGTGGAGGCTACACTGCCGGAGGCCAGCGTTGTAGAGGGTGAGTACTCTGCATGAATGCAGTCGTCCTCAAGGAGTAGTCGTAACCGCCAAGGGAGGCTAATTCGGATGTCTTCTGTTGACAGGGGCCGAAGCTGAAGGAAGCACCATCCCCGAGGCAGTGCTCATTGAAGCCTTGGCGCAGGAGACCCAAGGAGCCGCCGGAGCAGCCCCCGAGCCGGCGGAGGTAGCCGGCGGAGAAACCCCCGTGATGGCGGAGAGGAGCGCGACGATATACTACCGAATCGACCCACGGAAGTAGTCGTCGATCGCCGGAGATTCAAGATGCGGAGCCAATCCGTTCGGCACCGATGTCTGGAGCCGCCACGAGTAGTCGCGGTGGGATTGAACTCCTAGCAGACCACCTCGTCGACCCGGCGGCAGTGGCGCGTCACCTGGAGGCGATGCACCAGGCCGAGCAGTGGATGAAGGTAAGTCGTCGGTACCCTTGAGTAGTCAATCTTCCCTAGATGTTGAGTACCCAGGTGACAACTGTTGTCTGCTGCAGGATGTCGTGGAAAGATCCTGACAAAAATCTGACATGCTCCAAGGATACGGCGACACAGTTCTCCGGGCGGAGGCCTTGGAAGAACAACTCGTGAAGGCCCGGAAGCACTCCGCCATGCTCCAGTCCAAGCTTGACGGCGCCTTCACCCAATATCATAACAAAGTCCAGGACATGCAGGCGAAGAGCGACGAGCTGGTGCGGAAGAAAAAGTCGCTCCGCAACAAGAATAAAGGTACGTGTTGTCTTGTCGAGTACCCATTGGAGATGTCTTGTAGTGGTCTAACCCCGCCTTGTGGATTGCAGAGCTTGAGACTCGTGTCGAGCAGCTGAGAGCTTCAGAAGTCGACATGAAGAACCTCTTCTACTGGGAGAAGGAGGCCAGTGAGGTACTTGAATATGACTATAAGCAGTTGGCTTACGAGTGCGATAAGCACATGGAGCTTCGAATTGCCTCGGATCGTGACCTCGTCAACTGCTACAAATCTCTGCAGAAGCTGAACAAGGACTGCAAGAAGCTGCGGGCCCAGTTGAAGGAACTCGAAGAAGCCGCGCTTCCCATTGCGAGGCTACTGGTACCTCATCCGGGCGGGCTGAAGATAGCTCCGTTGGTGGACCGGCTGAGAGAAGCTCCTGGTCACCTGGCGACGTATGTCAAGCACTTGGAGAAGTCGATCCCCAATCAGATCTTGGTGTACATGAAGTCATACTTCCCGAAGGCTCCAGTGGATGTAGTCGCCGATGGACTAGCCGCCAGCGCAGCGATGAGCGATGCGCGGAGCTCCTGGAGCAGATGGCGCCAATTGCTGAGCAAGTCGCCGAAAAGCTTAACCTTCAGTAGTCCTGTAGGGTTAGCTTGTAGCAATAATTGTACAAACAAGGTTGTATTGAACTTGTTTAAGTATGAAATGAGAAAGCTTCTCAGAAATGAGTACTCGTTGTCGCAAGGTGTGTATGCGGAGTTCTCATTGTGGAGTTGTCACGAGTAGTCGTACTCGCCAGTAGACCCGTTGAGGGAAAAAGTAGTAAATCAGTTGATAGGTAATCAAACTTTATTACTGAGAGAAATACACCTGGATGGCCAGGACCGTTTTACAAGAGTAGTCGCCAGGACCCGGAGGCCGCCTACGGCTAAGTGGTGCTAGGGTGTGTAGCCGCTTACAGCAGTAGATCCGTTAGTAGGCGTATAGACTGGATATAGGAGTACAAGGTCTCTTAGTAGACCGCTGCTGGAGTCCTTTGTCGCTCGGAGCAGCCCAAGATCCGTTAGTAGCCGTTAACGCTGAATCTTGGAGTAGAGTAGTTCGGAGACTAGTGCCTGGACCCGGAGGCCGCTTACAGTGAAGGAGTTTTGAGTAGTCGTGTAGACTTGAGCCCCCAGGGTAGTCGATAGACTAGGCGTCGAATCGACAGAGCTGGTCGATATTCCATGAGTTGTTGACGTCTTCGCCTTCGAGCGTCTGGAGGCGATAGGAGCCTGGTTCGGTAACCTTTGCAACTGTGAAGGGACCTTCCTAGGGCAATTGTCTTGACTTGAACCTCCTCAGCTGGCTGAGGCTTGTTGGCTTTGTCTGACTTCTCTGGGATGTCGAGTTCAGTTGGAGCAAGCTTCTTGGATGCAACGTAGATCTCCATCATTGCGTTGGGTACTTGATTCGTAGCTGCGAGTTCCACAGCTTCTTTGTCATAGTCGAAGGATATCTTCAAGTCCCCTTGCAGTGAGAGGACACCAACCGGACTCGGCATCTTGAGTACCAAGTAGGTGTAGTGGGGTACCGCCATGAACTTGGCGATAGATGGTCTGCCGAGGATGGCATGGTAGGATGTCTCGAAGTCCGCGACTTCGAACTTGACGTACTCGGTACGGTAGTTGTCCCTTGTTTCCCCGAAGGTAGCGGCGAGAACCACTGAGCCCAGTGGGATAGCCGCGTTCCCGGGGACGATGCCGTAGAAAGGCGAGGTGCTCTTGGTGAGCATGTGGGTGATGTCGAGCTTCATCTTCTTCAAGGTCTTGGTGAAAAGGACATTGAGCCCGCTTCCGCCGTCGATGAGGACCTTGTTGAGTTTGGAGCCCGTGACCACCGGCTTCAGGACGAGTGGGAACCATCCTGGTTCAGAGAAGCTTGTCCATTGATCCGCGCGGGAGAAGGTAATGGGTACCTCCGACCACCGGAGAGGGGTCGGGACCGCTGGTTCAATGCTCATGACTTCTCGACGAGTGGCTTTCTGAGCCCGTCGGTTGGGTAGTCCGCCGAAGAGGACGTTCACCGTCTTGTCGGGTTCCTGGAAGTCGTTGTTGCCCTCGTCGGCCTTCTTCTTGCCTTTCTTGTCGTGAGGGTGTCGTGGCTCTGGAGTATCCTTGAGTGCTCGCCGCAGTTGGTAGCACTGCTCGGTGGTGTGGTTGTCGTCCAGATGCCATGGGCACTTCTCTTTCAGCAAGTCTTTGAAGCCGTCGGAGGTCTTCTTCGGGTTGTCTTTTGCAGGGCGCTGGATAGCCGCGACAGTGTTGTCTGGCTTGCGCTTGCAATTGGGACCCGAGTAGTTGTTGTTGCCACTACCGCCCGTGTTCTGCTTGCTCTTGCCACTGATGGCGTCGTATTTGGCGTTAGCCTTGTCTTCTTCATCAGCCCAGGAGGTGATCATGTCCTTGAGGTGGGTGATGGAGCTCGGGCGGCGACGACCGAAGTCTTCGAAGGTGCGATGGTGGTAGAGACCGTCTTGGAAGAGGTCGATGACCTCTTTGTCAAAGACATCGACTACGATGGTGCGCTTATCGAAAAAGTGCCGCATGTACTTGTGAAGGGTCTCACCCTGTTCCTGCTTCACCATTGCCAGGTCCATGCGAGTACCCGAGCGACCCATAGCGCCCGCGAAGTTGCTGGTGAACTGTTCCTTAAGCTGGTCCCACTTGTCGATCGAGTACTTCTCGAGTGACTCGAGCCATGTAAGCGGGGCTTGATCCAGACAGAAGGGGAAGCAGAGGCACTTCGTATCGTTATTGCCACCAGCGTTCTCGATAGAGAGGGCGTAGCATCTGAGCCACTGCACTGGATCCTGCTTCGCATCGTACTTGGTTATCATAGAGGCTTGAATTTCTCTGGGAGAAGTAGGTTGCGAAGCCATGCAGAGAAGGCGGGGAAACCATCGTTGTCGCCTGCCGTGGAGGACTTTTTGCGCCGAAGTTCTTCGATCTTCTGGAGGGCGTCGAAACCGCCACGTGAAGCTCCGGAGGCGTGGCTGTTCGCGTGGCCTCGGCCGCCGCGGTCGCCTCCGCCCCCGGCTCTCCTACCAGCCCCATGGTTGGAGCTCCCGCCGTCACTGCCTCCACCGCTAGGATCGCGGTGAGGGATGATCTCCCGATCGCCGCCGGCTCTGTTGCCACCATGAGAGGGTCCACCGGCTGTTGCCTGAGTACGGTTGGGGTTGGCCGGTAGCTCCTCTCGAGTACGGTTGCGACCGATGTCCGCACTACGGCTGGTGGCTTCGTTGTCTTGCTGGCGGTTCCTGACGGGGGGGCACTTGAGTGACCCTGTTGTCAACTCACATGAAGTAGGCGTCCTTTGCGAGCTTGGCGATGACTTCTCTCGCGCGCATCCCCTGAGCCTGACGTGCTATCGTAGTGATAGACATGAGGCATTGCTCTGGGGTAGTGTGCACCCGGCTCTCGACTTGGTCGAGTGCTTCCGCGAGGTTCCGGATGGGAAGGGACTCGCGGAGACGTCGGCGCCGCTCGTTCCGCTTTCTGTTGCGTTCACGTCGAGCGTCCCTATTGGCGTCGTCTTGTCGGCGGGTGCGTTTGCGGACAACTCGTCCGCTGAGATATCCTCGAGATATCGGTCAGGGACTGTCCCCGAGGGCCCGGCGTCTCGTTGGTAGTCATGAAGACTTGCGATCGGGAGAGACGAGGCCTGGAGTCACTAGTTGCCACCTCGTCGGAGTATGCTCCCCGGCCGGGAGCAAGCGGTGTTCCCTCTTTGTCGGTGTTTTAGACCGGCAACCTACTACGGGGAGTACCCGAAGTAGATGATTGTGACTCGCCGAGATCGGTAACTCGAAGGAAGAGACACGTGGCACACAATTTAGACGAGGTTCGGGCCGTGAGGTGCGTAATACCCTACGTCCGTCTTTGCGTAGCTACGGATTGATAGGGCACGATTACAAGATGGTGCAATGGTGCGTCGTGAGTTGTATGAGAGGAGATTGGATGAGGGGATCGGTCCCTGCCTCGCCTTATATAGTCCGGGAGGCAGGGTTACAAGTCGGAGTAGGGAGAGAGTACTAGTTGAGTACGTCTAGGAGTCCTCTATACAGTGCGGAACATGTACAGCTCCCTAACCGAGTACTACTCCTGTGTAGTCCTTGTGCTCCACGCCTTCAGGTGCCGTGTAGCGCAAGCCGGGTAGTCCCAGGGGCCCACCGAGTAGTCGGTCCTGGTACCCACCGAGGTAGTGGGCCCAGGGAGGTCCATACGACAAGCCCCCGAGTACTTTGTAGTCGAGAAGGATAGCTTCAAGTAGTCTTGACGGCCCTAACAAGCAGTCCTCAAGCGTCCCCGAGTGCCGCAAGTCAAGGTCCTCAAGAGTAGTCGAAGCATCCAGAGGCTAGAATGTACTCCGGTGATATTTGAGCAATCTTGAAGTCTTCTCGAGTAGTCCCAAGCGTCCTCGAAAAGCGCCTTCGAAGGTCTTCAAAAGCTGCCGTCTTGTCTTGAAGCCGGAGCCGATATGGAGGTGCGACTTGCAAAACCGCACTCCACATGGAGTAGCCCCAGGAGCCTCGAGCCGCGGGCTGCGGGCCGAGGGTCCATCCGAAGTCTTGGCAAGAAAATCCCGAAAAATCTGGAGAGAAAAAACCGAAGGACACGTGGCACGGAGCCCCCGAGCCTTGAGTCGAGTACTTCCTCTCGAATTGAAGGGTCTTCTTGGAGAATGTGTCCTGAGATGATCTTGAGACTAGCCGCTTCCCAGGTAATCGAGTAGAAGTAGCCGAGCCCCCGAGGTGAGGCGCGTCGACTAGTAGAATACGAAGAGTCACGCGCAGCCGCGGAGTCAGCCGCGCGTGGACTTATCGAGCCGCCCGTTACGGAGGCGATTTGGCTTATAAATAGAAACCAAAGCCCTTAGGGTTTTTCACCCATTCGAGCCGCGGTGATTCCACTTGAATCTTGAAGCAAATCCACTCCGGCGCTCGCCGCCGCCGTAGTAGATCCGAGCGCGCCGCCACCCGAGGCTCGTAGGGTAGCCCCCGGGCGGATGCGAGTGAAGACACCTTGTACTTGGAGGATGAAGCCGTCGCCGTCCAAGGCGTCCAAGGCCGCCGGGAAGAAGAGGAGCCGTGCAGAGGCCGCCGCGGCCGCCACCGGAGCGGCGCCGCCCATGTCTCCACCGCGCGCTGATCCAAGCCGCGAGTGGAAGAAATCGAAGGTCAAGACGGAGGACCTGCTGACCCTGCTGAACAGTGGGTTCATCAGGGAGAAGGAAGTCGACATGTGGAGATCCGCCGCAGGAGATCCATATCCGATGGAGAAGGCCGAAGACGAGATCCCGATGTTCTCGCGCTTCGTGGAGCGCGGTCTTGCGCTCCCAGCCAGCGACTTCTTCAAGGGGCTGCTCGGGTACTACGGCGTCGAGTACCTGAACCTGAACCCCAACGGCATCTTCCACACGTCGGTCTTCGTCCACTTCTGCGAAGCCTTCCTCGGAATCAAGCCGCACCGGGTGCTCTTCGGAAGTTCTTCCGCGTCAAGCCGCGGCCCAATGCCTCCAACCCCGAGTAGTCGGAGGAGCCGACATCCACGGTGAGGGAGGACGCCGCGGAGCGCACGGCGTACAAGCTCGTGGACTCCAACACGGACCGGAAGACAAGATGGTTCTACATCACGAACCACCATCCCGGCTCGCCGAAGCCGAGCGGACGGCGGCCCGGAGCACCATGACCGGTGGAACACGGAGCCCACCATGCAAGAAGGGATCCGGGCTCCCCGAGCGCTAGCACGCATCAAGGTGCTCGGGGAGGGGCGCGGACCGAGGGCCGAGCACGTGGCCTTCAGTTTCATGAAGCGCAGGATCCAGCCGCTGATGGCGCGGGAGACCCTGGGCTTCGAGTACACTGGCGACGACGACACGTCGCGGATGCCGGGGGGCGAGCTGGACGACAACGACATCGTCGAGAGGTTGTCGCGCATCTTCAAGGACATGCCGCCGTACACGGCGTGTCCGGTCGAGGAGTACTCCGCCGCGCGCCCGCCCAAGGAGGTGAGTAGTCGTACTCCCCTCGTCGAGTAGTGAGTACTTGCAGTAGAGTTGCTGACATCTTGTGTCTTGCGCAGGATGATGTGAAGCGGTTCGTCTCCGAGCCGCAGCCGCCACCGAGCGGGATCGAGATCCCGGTGGAGGGGAAGGTGAAGGAGCGCCGTGAAGTCGGTGAAGGCGACGACACCGTCATCGTGGAGGATACCTCCGATGACGACGACGAAGACGAAGAGACTCTTCGGGACCGCTTCCGGGCCGCGGTCGAGGTTTAGCCGCCGGGCTTGCCTCACGTGCCGCCGGTTCAAGACCCTCGGCTAGCACGGAGGCCCGGCCTTGCCGCGCCGCCACGGAAGCCGCGCAACCCCCGCCGGGGAAGCGGGTGACGAAGAAGCCGAAGGTCTCGGAGACCACGCCTCGGGGAGGTAAGTCGTCTTGAGCAGAGTAGTCGAGTACCCATTGTTTCGAGTACATTGCCGACGAGTAGCCTTCCTTGTGTGCGGGAGGTGGCGCCATCGGAGCCCGTTGAGGAGCGCGACGAGGGCGTGTGGGACCGGTGGAGGAACCGGGCCGAAGGTCGTAGTCCGGCCCCCACGGTTGAAGAACACGGCGCAGCTGGAGCGCCAGCCCCCTGCTCCGGAAGAGAGCAGAGTACCCGTGGCCGCCGCCGTTGAAGAGGTGGTGGCTTCGGGAGCGCAGGGGACATCTGCGCCGGCCGCCGCCGCCGTGGAGGAGGCAGTAGCCGCAGAGGCGGAGGAAGAGACGCCCGCCGAGGGTGGACTGGTTGATATTGCCAGCATCCTCGGTGCTCCGGCCGTGACCATCGTCCGGTCGAACTTGTAAGTACCATATCCTCACGAGTAGTACTTGATGTAGTAGTCGATGTTTGCCTGACGACCCTCTGTGAATACTTCTGCAGAAAATCCACGGATGCGAGGCCGGGATGGCGACGAGCCCTCATCAGCGGTGGCGGAAGAAGTCGCGCCGCCCGTCGAGGAGGCCGCTCCCGATGCCCAAGCCACGGACCGAGCCCCCCGGCCACCGAAGTGCCGCCGCCGAAGCGGTCGTAGTCGAAGGTGAGTACCCTTCTTGAAGCTGCGGAGCTCCAGGATGAGTAGTCGTAGGCACTGATGCGCGTGTCGTTTGTTGGCAGGCGCTGAAGGAGGTGACATCCCTGCAGGGGTGCCCATGCAGGAGTTGACGCCAGAGGCCCCGGAGGCTGCAGAGGGAGCCCCCGAGCCCGTGGCGGAGGTCGTCGAGAAGTCTGCCGGGGGAGAGGCGGTCACCACGTCGCCAGAGGTTGCTCTGGAGGTGGCTGTCCGCTCCCCTGAGATCCAAGACGCGGAGCCTATCCGCTCTGCGCCGATGACGGAGGCTACCTCGAGTAGCCGCGGCGGGATAGAACTTCTGGCCGACGATCTCGTCGAGCCGGCAACGGTGGCCCAGCACCTGGAGGCGATCCGGCGAGCCGAGCAATGGATGAAGGTACGTAGCCGTAGCCTCCCGAGTAGTCAATCCTTTGCCGTTGAGTACTCTTCTTGACTTGAGTTGTCTTGTGCAGGACGTCGCGGAGCGATCCCGCGAGAAGTCGAACCCTTTGCCGGGGTTACGGCGACACCGTGCTCCGAGCTGAGGCCCTGGAGGAGCAGCTCGTGAAGTCGCGGAAGCACGCGTCCGCCATGCAATCGAAGCTCGACGCCGCTTTCGCCAAGTACCACAATGATGTCATGGAGCTGCAGGCGAAAGGCGACGACTTGGTGCGGAAGAACAAGGGTCTCCGCAACAAGAATAAAGGTACATCCTTCGACTTGTCGAGTACTTGTTGAAAGCCGAGAGGCGTCTGACCCGTTGTTGCGTTGCTGTGTTGCAGAGCTTGAGGGCCAGGTGGAGCAGCTGAAGGCCTCGGAGGCCGAGCATGAAGAACCTCTTCTACCGGGAGCAAGAAGCCCGCGGTACTCGAGCTCGACTACAAGGAACTTGCCTTCGAGTGCGAGAAGCACATGGAGCCGCGGATTGCCTCGACAGGGATCTCGTCAACTGCTACAAATCTTTGCAGAAGTTGAATGAAGATTGCGAGGCGCTCCGGGCCCAGCTGAAGGATCTTGAAGAAGCTGCTCTCCCGATCGCGCGGCTCCTGGTGCCGCACCCGGGCGGCCCCAAGATCGCTCCTCTGGTGGATCGACTCCGTGAAGCACCAAGCCGGCTGGCCGCCTACGTCAAGCACATGGCCAAGTCGATCCCAAGACAAGTCTTGGCCTTCATGAAGTCGTACTTCCCGAAGGCTCCAGTGGAGGTGGTCGCGGCGGGGGTAGCCACCAAGCGCTCGGATGAGCGAAGACGCGTAGCCGTGGAGCGAGATGGCTCCCATCGCGGAGCGGTAGCCGAGAAGCCGAACATCCGGTAGCCCCGCATAGGTAGCTAGTAGCCATAGTTGTACGAGAAGGCAATTGTAATGAATTGTTCATGTATCAATGAAATGAAATTTTCCGGCAATGAGTACTCGTAGTCGCGATCTCGAGTGCGGAGCGCCCATCGTGGAGTAGGTGCGAGTAGTGGTACTCGACTTCGTAGTCCCGTCGTAGGGAGTAGGCGGTAAATAAGTTGATGAACAATCAAACTTTATTACCGAAGAAGTGCACACGGGTGGCCGGGGCCGTAGTTACAAAGTAGTCGCCCGGACCCGGAGGCCGCTTACGACTAAGTGGCGCCGGAGCGGGTAGCCGCTTGCGGCAAGTGATCCGTAGGTAGGCCGTGTAGGCCGGATCGCGATCCGTAGGTAGCCGCGCGAGCCGGATCTTGGAGTGTTGTCTCTTGGTAGACCGCCGCTAGAGTCCTTGACGCTCGTCGCAGCCCATGGTCCGTAGGTAGCCGCACGGGCCGGACCCTCGGAGAAGAGTAGTCCGGAGGCGGGGCCGGGACCGGAGGGTCGCTTGTGGCGAGGGGTGTTGATGTAGTCGGTTGGACTTGAACCCGGAGTAGTCGTGTAGACTAGGCGTAGAATCGACGAGTTGGTCGACGTTCCACGAGTTGTCGACGTCTTCGCCTTCAAGTGTTTGGAGGCGGTAGGAGCCCGGCCCGGTCACTTTTGCCACGGTGAAAGGGCCTTCCCGGGGGGGGAGCCGAGCTTGTGGAGTCCTTCCGTGTTCGGATACGGCGGAGGACAAGATCTCCAACGTTGAAGGAGCGTTCCTTGACGTTGCGATCATGGTAGCGTCGGATACCCTCCGGGTACCTTGCTTCCCGATTTGACGAGGGCGGCGCGGCGAGCTTCTTCGAGGCCGTCGATGTCAACTCATCTGCTTGTCTTCCGAGACGCCTTCGTCGTAGTGCTCCACCGCCGGCAAGTTCCATATGACGTCGGCGGGGAGGATGGCTTCGCAGCCGTAGACCGAGGAAGTAGGGGGATTGCCCCCGTTGGCTTGGATGGTTGAGTCCGCAGCCCCCGAGTGCGTTGGGTAGTTCCTTGATCCACTTGCCCCCTTTGGAGTTAGCAGCGTCGTGTAGCCGCTTCTTGAGGGCGTCGAGCACCATCCCATTGGCGCGCTCGACTTGTCCGTTGGCCCGTGGATGGGCGACTGAGACGTACCGGACGTCTATTCCGCCGTTCTCGCGGTACTCCCCGAACCGGTGGTTGTTGAAGTTGGACCCCGTGTCCGTGATGATGCGGTGGGGTAGCCCATAGCGGTGTACGAGTTCATCCGGGGAAGTCGAGTACTCGTCGGCCTTGGGGCATGTGACCGGCTTGACCTCGATCCACTTGGTGAACTTGTCGATAGCCACCGGTACCTGTTGAATCCTCCGGCGCGGTTGGCGGTGGCCCAATCATGTCGAGCCCCCGGCGAGGGCAAAGGGCCAGGTTGGCGGTATGGTGACTAGCTTGTAGGCTGGGACATGTTGTTGCTTGGCGAAGTACTGACATCCTTGGCACCTTCTGACGAGTTCTTCGGCGTCGCCCAGGGCTGTGGGCCAGTAGAAAGCTCGCCGGAAGGCCTTGCTGACCAGCGTGCGTGAGGACGCGTGGTTGCCGCAGACGCCCTTGTGGATCTCCTCCAGGATGTCCTTGCCTTCTTCGCGAGGGACGCACTTCATGAGTACTCCGAAGATGCGCCCCGCTTGTAAAGCTTGTCTCCGACGAGGACGTAAGACTTGGCGCGGCGGACGAGTTGTTCGGCCGCGTTCTTGTCGGAGGGACCTTCGCTCGCCGAGGTAGTCGATGAAGGGTTGCCTCCAGTCCACGTCGATCATCATGACCTCCTGCCCGGTGGTGGATGGGGGGGGGCGGTGGTCGATGGCGCCGGCTCCGGGATGGATGGCGCGTGAAGCTCATGGACGAAGACGCCGCGGGTACTTGAGCGCGGGTGGATCCAAGCTTCGAGAGGACGTCCGCCGCAACGTTGTTGTCGCGGACGTTGTGATGGAACTCGAGACCATAGAATTTGTTCTCGAGCTTGCGGACTTCTAGGCGTAGGCGTCCATGTTCTCCTTGTTGCGGTCCCGGGACTTGTTGACTTGGTTGATGACCACCGCGGAGTCGCCGTAGACTAGTAGCCGCTTGATGCCCAGGTGAAGCCGCGAGGCGAGCCCGTGTAGGAGGGCTTCGTACTCGGCTTCGTTGTTTGAGACCTTCCGGAAGATCGCGGGACGTACTTGAGTTGTTCGCCCGTTGGAGAGATCGGGGAGTACCCTCGCGCCCGCGCCCTCGAGGTTGAGTGAGCCGTCAAAGTACATCACCCAATGCTGCGGTCGCACGGTGGGAGTAGGGAGCCGGTTCTCCCGCCACTCGCCATGAAGTCGACTAGTGCCCGCGACTTGATGGCCGTGCGTGGCTTGAAGTCGATGGTGAGGGCGCCGAGCTCGACGGCCCACTTGGAGATTCTTCTTCCGGTGGCGTCTTGGTTCCTCGGGATGTCGCCGAGCGGGTAGTCGGTGACGACGGAGACCAAGTACTCCCGGAAATAGTGTCGTAGCTTCCGCGAGGTGATGAGTAGAGCGTACGGGAGCTTCGCACGGCTGGTAGCGAGCCTTGGACTACGATAGAACCTCGCCGACGAAGTAGACCGGGCGCCGGGACCGGGTAGGCGTGGCCGTCTTCCCCGCCGCTCGACAACGACGGCGCATGCGACCACGTGAGTAGTCGCGCCTAGGTAGAGCAGATGGGCGCTCGCCCTTGTGAGGAGCCGTGAGGATTGGAGGCTTTGACAGAAGTCCTTGAGCCGGGGAAAGGGCTTGGTCCGCCTCTGGAGTCCACACGAACTTCTCGTGATGCTTGAGTAGTTTGAAGAAGGGGAGGCCCCGTTCTCCTAGCCTCGAGATGAATCTGTTCAGCGCCGCCATGCACCCCGTCAGCTTCTGGACGTCTTTGATGCTCGTGGGAGCTTTCATGCTGGTGATGGCGGAGATCTTCTCGGGGTTGGCTTCGATGCCGCGCTGGCTGATGATGAAGCCGAGTAGTTTGCCCGAAGGGACGCCGAAGACGCACTTGTTCGGGTTGAGCTTCCAGCGGTACTCGCGTAGCGATGCGAAGGTCTCTTCAAGGTCGTCGATGAGGGTGCGGAGTCCCCGGTTTTGACAACCACGTCATCCACGTAAGCCTCGACGTTCTTGTTGAGTTGCCGCTTGAAGCGGGCCCGGATGGCCCGTTGGTATGTAGCGCGGCGTTCTTCAACCCGAATGACATGGTCGTGTAGCAAGACGCGCCAAACGGGGTGATGAACGCGGTCTTGTCCGGTCTTCCTCCTTGATTGCGATCCGGTGGTACCGGAGTAGCGGTCGAGGAAGCGAGGAAGCGGTCGCGGCCCCGCCGTGGAGTCGATGACTTGATCAATCCGCGGCAACCCGAAGGGGTCCTTGGGGCAGTGCTTGTTGAGGTTGGTGTAGTCGACGCACATCCTCGACTCGTTCAAGTTCTTCTTGCGGACGAGGACGGGGTTGGCGAGCCACTCAGGATGGAAAACTTCTCTGATGAAGCCGGCTGCGAGTAGCTTGGCGAGCTCCTTCTTGATGGCATCCCGTCTGTCGTCGGCAAAGCGTCGAAGGTGTTGTCGCTTAGGTGTGGCCTTTGGGTCGACGTTAAGGCAGTGCTCGATCAGCTCCCTGGGCACTCCTGGCATGTCCGCTGGCTTCCACGCGAAGATGTCGCGGTTAGCCCGAAGGAAGCTGATGAGCGCGTCTTCCTATTTGGGGTCGAGGCCGGCCCCGATGGTGGTGGTCTTGCTGGGGTCGCCTGTTCCGAGGTCGACCGTCCTGACGAGTACCTCCTCAGGTGGCTGAGGCTTGTTGGCGCTGTCAGACTTCTCTGGAATGTCGAGTTCGCTTGTGGCAAGCTTCTTCGACGCGGCGTAGACCTCCATCATCGCGTTGGGTACTTGGTTGGTGGAAGCGATCACCACGGCCTCTGTATCGCAGTCGTGGGAGATCTTCAAGTCCCCTTGGAGGGAGAGCACACCGGCTGGGCTTGGCATTTTGAGTACCAAGTAGGTGTAGTGGGGCACCGCCATGAACTTGGCGATGGCCGCCCGCCGAGGATGGCGTGGTAAGAGGTCTCGAAGTCCGCGACCTCGAACTTGATGTACTCGGTACGGTAGTTGTCCCGAGATGCCCCGAAGGTAAGCGGCGTACCACCGAGCCCGGTGGGATAGCCGCGTTGCTCGGGACGATGCCGTAGAAGGGCGTCGCCCTTGGTGAGCATGGGGGTGATGTCGAGCTTCATTTTCTTCAAGGTTTTGGTGAAGAGGACGTTGAGCCCGCTTCCACCGTCGATGAGCACCTTGTTGAGCTTGGAGCCCGCCACCGTTGGCCTCGGGACGAGGGGGAACCGTCCCTGGTTCGGAGAAGCCGGTCCATTGGTCCGCGCGGGAGAAGGTGATGGGTACCTCCGACCACCGAGAGGGGTCGGAACCGCCGGCTCGATGGACATCACTTTACGACGGGTAGCCTTCGCTCCCCGCCCGCTGGGCGATCCGCCGAAGAGGACGTTGACGGTCTTCTCGGGTTCTTGGAAGTCGTTGTTGTCGCCGTCCTTCTTCTTGCCCTTTTGGTCGTGGAGGGTGCGGTGGCTCGGCGTATCCTTGAGTGCATGCCCGAGCCGGTAGCACTTGCTCGGTAGTGTGGTTGCCGTTTGGATGCCACGGGCACTTCTCCTTCGGCGGGTCTTTGAACCCGCCGAGTTCTTCTTCAAGTTCCCCTTTCGTAGGGCGCCGGATAGCCGCGACGGTGTTGTCTGGCTTGCGCTTGCGGTTGGGACCCGAGTAGTTGTTGTTGTTGTTGTTGTTGTTGCGGCCGCCTTGGTTTGCATTGCCGCCGCCGCCACCGCCCGGTTCCCGCTTGGACTTGCCGCGGATGGCGTCGTACTTGGCGTTGGCCTTGTCCTCTTCATCCGCCCAAGACGTGATCATGTCCTTGAGGTGGGGGATGGACCTGGGGCGGCGACGACCGAAGTCCTCGAAGGTGCGGCGATGGTAGAGGCCGTCCTGGAAGAGGTCGATGACCTCCTTGTCGGTGACGTCGACGACGGTAGCGCGCTTGTTGAAGAAGCGGCGCATGTACTTGCGGAGGGTCTCGCCCTCGTTCTCGCTTGATCATAGCCGTGTCCATGCGAGTACCCGAACGGCCCATGGCGCCCGCGAAGTTACTCGTGAACTGCTCCTTCAGCTGGTCCCACTTGTCGATCGAGTGCTTGTCCAGCGACTCGAGCCATGTGAGTGGTGCTTGGTCCAGACAGAAGGGGAAGTAGAGGCATTTGGTGTCGCTGTTGCCGCCAGCGTTCTCGATGGAGAGGGCGTAGCATCGGAGCCACTGAATAGGATCCTGCTTCGCGTCGTACTTGGTGATCCCCAAAGGTTTGAACTTGTCGGGGAGGAGCAGGTTGCGAAGTCGAGGTGAGAAGGCGGGGAAGCCGTCGCCCTCAGCGGCAGTGGTCGACTTCTTCCGCCGCGGCTCCTCAATCTTTCGGCGAGCATCGTACCCGCCGTGCGAGGCGCCGCAGGCGTGGGCGTTCGCGTGGCCTCGGCCGCCGCGGCCGCCGCCACCTCCGGCTCTCCTATTGGCCCCGTGGTTGGAGGCGCCGCCGTCGCCGCCGCCGCCGTCAGGGTCGTTGCCGCCGCCACCGGCCGGAGCGCGGTGGGGGAACAACATCTCGGTTGCCTTGGTCTTGCAGTGAAGGTCCGCCGGCGTTGGAGCGGCGTCGGTTTGGCTCGACTGGAAGGTCAGCTCGAGTACGGTTGGGGCCAGCGTTGGCGCTCGCGACTAGTAGCTTCGTTGTCGCGGGGTTTGGCCGGGAGGAGGTTGGTTGACTCGTTGTCGACCCGCATGAAGTAGGCTTCTTCGGCCGAGCTTGGCGATGACCTCTCCGGCGCGTATGCCCGAGCCCGGCGTGCGATCGTTGTGATCGACATGAGGCACGCGCTCGGGAGTGGTGTGCACTCGCTCTCGACCGCCTTGGAGAGCTTCCGCAAGGTTGCGGATGGGGAGGTTGTCTCCCGAGCCGCCGGCGTCGTTCGCTGCGCTTCCTGTTACGTTCGCGTCGAGCGTCCCTGTTGGCGACGGTCTCATCTGCGGGTGCATTGGCGTACGGCTCGTACGCGGAGATGTCCTCCGGTATCCGTCGTCGGTTGTGCTCGAAGGTCCGGGGGTGTTGCCGGCAGCCATGAAGACTTGACGATCGGGGGTGCCAAGGCTGGACTCAGAGGGTGCCACCTCAGTTGGTGTGTTGGAGTCGCCCGGGCTAGCGGTGTTCCCTCCTGGAACGGTAGCGAGTCGATGTAGGCGACGTAGCGTGAGTCCTCCTTTGCCAGGTCAGCAGGCTTGCGGTCTGGCCAGTAGACGTATCTCCCGGCCGGCGTTGATTTTATAACCAGCCCCGAGGCTGGCCCTGACAAGGGAAGCTCAGTGGAGTCGTCTTCGGACTCGGGCTCCTCAGGGTCCGACCCGAAGTCGAACTCGTAGTCCGGGTTCGAGTAGAACTCGGAGAGAGGGCTGGAGTCCGGAGCGTGATCGGGGACGGCGTCGGAGTCCGAGTTGTACTCGGGTACGGGCTCCTTGCCGGCCCGGCGCGAAGTGGGAGCCTCCGTGCGGGCCCGGCCGAGGGTGGGGGCCGCACGCGGAGGGCTCGAGCGGTGATGAGGCCACCCGCGATGGCTGAGTAGCCGGCTCGCATGCGATGGCCCATGGCGACGTCGGGTTCGAGTTGGAGACGGACTCGAGCTCGAAGTCAGCGTGGTGGTTGAAGAGCGAAATTTCGCCGAACTTGCCGGCGAGTTCGCCTGTGACAACTTCGGGAAGCGTCACAAGGCGTCCGTCTTCGAGTTGGGCTGCATGATCAGGCGGCGCTGGAAGGAGCCCGCGCCATCAGCAGTGCAGACCCAGGCACCGAAGACGAAGGTGTCGCCTCGATTGAAGGCGACGGTTGGCTTGAAGTAGACGGAAGCCGTCGAGTTCGCCATGAGATCTCGAGCGAGAGCCCCTACCTGCGGCGCGCCACCGTGTCGGTGTTTTAGACCGCAACCTACTACGGGGAGTACCCGAAGTAGATGAATGTGACTCGCCGAGATCGGTAACTCGAAGGAAGAGACACGTGGCACACAATTTAGACAAAGTTCGGGCCGCGAGGTGCGTAATACCCTACGTCCCGTATGCCGCATAGCTCGGGATTGATAGGGCACGATTACAAGATGGTGCAATTGGTGCGCCGTGAGTTGTATGAGAGGAGATTGGATGAGGGGATCGGTCCCCGCCTCGCCTTATATAGTCCGAGAGGCGGGGTTACAAGTCGGAGTAGGGAGAGAGTACTAGTCGAGTACGTCTAGGAGTCCTCTATACGGTGTGGAACATGTACGGCTCCCTAATCGAGTACTACTCCGTGTAGTCCTTGTGCTCCACGCCTTCGGAGTGCCGTGTAGCGCAAGTCGGGTAGTCCCGGGGCCCACCGAGTAGTCGGTCCCGGTACCCACCGAGGTAGTGGGCCCGGGGAGGTCCATACGACACTCTTGGAACGACAAAGAGTCGAGGTAGGTTACGTAGTGTGAGTTCCCTCCTGTCAGGTCTGCAGGCTTGCGGTCTAGCCAGTAGACGAATCTCCCGGCGGGTGTAGATGTTATAACCAGGTCGGAAGCTGGTCCTGACAGGGGTTGCTCCGTAGTGTTGTTTTCGGACTCGGGCTCATCAGGATCCGACCCGAAGTCGAACTCGTAGGAGGAGTCCGAGTATAAACCGGAGAGAGGGTTGGAGTCCGAGTTGTAGCCGGGGACGGTGTTGGAGTCCGAGTCGTACTCGGGTACGATCTCCTTGCCGGCTCGGCGCGTAGTGGGAGCCTTCTACCTGGGTCCTGCTGACGTTGCGAGGGCCGCGTGTGAAGCGCTCTCGGAGTGGGGAGTTCGCACGCGATGGCTGAGTAGCTGACTCACATACGATAGCCCATGGGGACGACGAGTTCGAGTTGGAGTCGGATCCAAGCTCGAAGTCCGCGTGCTGGTTGTAGAGCGAAATCTCGCCGAATTTTCCGGCGAGATCGCCCATGACTACTTCGGGAAGCGTCATGAGGCCAGTTTTTGGGTTGGGCGGCATCGTGAGGCGGCGCTGGAAGGATCCGGTGCCGTCAGCAGTGCAGACTCAGGAGCCGAAGACGAAGGTGTCGCCGCGGTTGAAGGCAACAGTCGGCTTGATGAAGATGGAAGCCGTCGAGTTCGCCATATGATCTTCGGTGAGATCCCCTACCTAGCGCGCCAGCTGTCGGTGTTTTAGACCGGCAACCTACCAAGGGGAGTACCCGAGGTAGATGAATGTGGCCTCGCCGAGATCGGTAACTCAAAGGAAGAGACACGTGGCCCACAGTTTAGACAGGTTCGGGCCGCGAGGTGCGTAATACCCTACGTCCTGTATGTTGCGTAGCTCTGGATTGATTGGATGTGATTACAAGATGATGCGTAATCTGAGAGAGAAGGGTCCCTGCCTCGCCTTATATAGTCCGGGAGGCAGGGTTACAGGTCGGTTTAGGGAGAGAGTACTAGTCGTGTACGTCTAGGAGTCCTCTACACAGTACATGGTATGTATAGCTTCCTATCCGAGTACTTCTCCACCATAGTCCTTGCGCCTCACGCCTTCAGGTACCGTGCGGCACAAGTCGGGTAGTCCCAGGGGCTCACCGAGTAGTCGGTCCTGGTACCCATCGAGGTAGTGGGACCAGGGAGGTCCATACGACAACTGGAGCACTGACCAAAGCTTGCTTAAGTAGCTGAAAAGCTTCAGTGTGTTCCACATACCAAACAAATAACACATCCTTCTTAAGAAGATTAGTTAATGGTTTAGCCAGAACTGCAAAGTGCCTAACAAACTTCCTGTAGTAAACCGCAAGACCTAAAAAGCTCCTGAGTTCATTCACATTAGAAGGTTGTGGCCAAGAGTTAACAGCTTCAACTTTTGCTGGATCTGTAGAAATCCCTTTAGCTGAAATAATGTGGCCTAAGTAAGAAATCTGTTGTTGACCAAATTTGCATTTTGACATCTTGATGCTCCAGTTATCTTTTGACAGTAGTTGTAACACCAGTCTGAGGTGTTGCATATGTTCCTTAAAGGATGACCTGTAAATCAAGATATCATCAAAGAAAACTAACACACACTTTCTGAGGAGTGGGGCCAATGTGGTGTTCATAGCTCCTTGAAATGTACTAGGCGGTCCACATAATCCAAAAGCCATTAGTTTAAACTCAAAGTAGCCAAAGTTGTGATGCCCCAGGTTTTCGGCCAGGTTAATTAACCCTAATGATCCGGTCAACAGTGTTGACTTTGGTCAAACAACGGTCAACCAGGGCCATCACCTCGAAAACATCACCAATGACCCCTAATGGCACCCCTTGGTCAACCCATGGTCAAGGATGGGTCAAAACCCAAGTCAAAACCCTTAAACACACTTTGACCCACCAGTGTTGCCCGGAACTTTTGCCGCGTTCTCCAAATTTCGCCTAAACACTTCAAATTCTCCCAATACGAAAGTTGTGTAGTTTTTCATAGAACACAACTTTCATGTTGAGTGGCATTTGAGATTTGGAGTGGAAATGCGCGAAAAAGCTTGTTCAACGCTCCTCGACGCTGTTCACTGGCGCCCAGGAAATCTGCAACTTGGCATACGATTTGTGCACAATTGGTTGAGAAAAAGGCCATACGCCCTTTGTAAAAGTTGTAGAGGGTCACGAGATCTACAACTTCGGTATAGGTCACCTTGGGCACTTCAGTTTGAATTTTTGGAGAAATTATTGGTCAAAGTCGGCTAGTCCGAATTATTTGCAACTCAGCAGTCCAGAGCGCGTGCCGGCGCCCCGCGTCCCTGGCTGGGCCCAGACGCCGAGGTCCTCCTCCGACCCCTGGTCCATGCGCGGTGCCTTGGTCACTGTGCTCCAGGACGGTCGACGCGGTCTAGAGGTCGTAGGCCGGTGCCACGCGGCACGCCCGAACTCACCGGCGCGAGCATGTCGAGCCGCCACTGGCTGCTCCGTCCGCCGCATGTCGCCGCCCCCCCCTAGCCCATGTCGTGCCCATGCCGCAGTCTGCTGCCTTGGAGCGCAAGAGAAACTCCTCACCACCGCCTATGCCCACCATAAAAGGGTCCCCCGGTCTCCCCTCACGCGATGCCGAGCCGGCCGCCGCCCCGCCATGAGTACCCCCTCGGTGAGCTCGGTGCTCCGCTTCAATTCCATGCCGGCTGAGCGCCTCTAGCCCTTCCCCTCGCCCCCCTTGAGCTTGCCCGCCCGGGCATTGGCCGAGCCGACCCGCCTACTCGCCGGAGCACGGCTCCCCGCGGCCGCCGAGGCCGGGCGCCGCCGAGATCCTCACCGGCCACTACTCCGACCCGTCCAAACCCTGGAACCAAGCCCTATGTGGACGCAGGTCCCGTCCGTACTCTTCCCCAGCCCGCTTGGGACCCACCTCGCCGGAATCCGGCGATCCTCCGCCGCCGCCCTTGGCTGAGGACCACATTGCAGAACTGGAGATCTTTCCAGGGTTATCTATGCAAACCAGGGGCATATCGGTAAACATTCAATACTTTCCGAGGGTCTCTTGCAAAAAGGTTTCTTACTCCCTTTTGTATTCAGCTCAACCTTGTAAAATCCATAACAAATCATAGAAAAATCCAAAAATTGTAAACCCAATTTTGTTGTGCTCAGTGTAACAAGGGCTACAACTTTCTCCAAAGATGTATATACTTTTGAGCTACAATTTTTGCTTGAAAAATAGAAATGTAAAATCCCTAGATCTATGTTTCTGCAAAATCTACACAAGTTCTTTATCTATATTTTGGATGTGTTGTACACCATGTCATGACTGGTCACCACACCAAAAATTGCACAAATTTACTGAAGAAATCTTTTTATAAAAATCATTTTGTGAAATTGACAAATCTGCCTAGATGATTTTTGTAGCCTCAAATATAATTTTTTTGAGCCCAACTTATGGTTATGGTCATGTTATGATAAAAAGCATCTTTAGTGAATTTACCATGATTTTATCTCTGTTAGAAATATTATTTCCTTATTTATGCTTGTTTTCAATTATAAATATGTGTAGCATGTTTCATCAAAGCTATAGGTGTATTTCTTGGTTCTTTGGGCTTGTTTTGTACCAAAGCATGTGTAGGAGAAAGTTGGGATTCAATTATGTTGTATTTATTTTAACATGTATTATTCCCCTTATGCTAACTAGTAATGCCTTTAAATTTTGTACATTAAATTCAGTTGTGCAAAATCAATTCCTTGCTGTCCAAGGGAGTGTTCCTGGTCCTTGGGGCCAGTGGGCACTGTTGGATAAGTTTGTTATGTGTTTAGCTGTTAAAAGGTTGCTAACTAGATTAATTTAGTAAAAGGGAAATAGGAAAACTGCCTCCTTTTGTGCATAAGTGAAATAAATGAGTTAGAAAAGTAAAATGGTGGTGCAAAAGTAAATTCCATGCTGTTTGTATTTAAATGAGATATTCCTTAATAAATGTGCACACAATCACATTAAAGAAAAGGCTAAAAAGGCTTTTAATGATCTTTAAAAGGGAGACATGTTTAAATGCATTCCTTAAGGTGAATATGACCAACCCTATCCAACTTGTAGCTGTTGCTACTGTTTTGTTGATGTGAATTAAATTAATTTATTTATATATATGTACACAGTCACCGTAAAAGTCTAGATAATAAAGCAACACATATTGTTCCTTTATAGGAAGAGTATGTTGAATGTATTATTATCTAGGTGAATGTGTTCAAACATGCACGTCTTGGTTAACATAAGTTGTTTGAAATTAATTAAATTCAAATGGTCACTTAAGTCTTGCATTGCATCCTCCGTGTAGAAGTTCCCGACGGTAGCTACACGCTCGTGCCAGCGTACGTGAACGAGGGAGCTGGAGCAGACGTGCACTACGTCGCCATAAAGCAAGACCCGGGCCAAAGTCCGGAAGTTTGTGTGTCTGCTTGTGCTGACGAAGGCAAGCATCGGTTTATTCATTAACCCCAGTGTTTCTTTAAACCTCTAAACTTACTTCTTGTTATTGTATGTGCATTTATGTTCAGGAGTTGAAATGAAACCCTAGTTGCATGATCCATAAGTACCTATTATCTTTTACTAGCCTGTTAGGTCGCTAGTTGCTATGCTTAAGGATCCGGTATAAGTCGAGTGATGTTCGTCACTCGCGAGAGTAGGATCTCCTTTATGGAATCACCATATTGATTAAACGGATTGCTCATGTGGTAAGAGCATGGGATTTGGGCTCCGGTCCAATGTCTTCGTGGGCTAAGTGTTTGAACGTACTAAACACTTGTCGGAAATGGGCACGGTAAGCCTAGTACCTAAATGAGGCGGTACGGGGTTTTACTATCACTACTGTTAGGGTTGCGGCCCCGGGCTTGCTCCCCGAGTGCATGCGTGAGGCTGGGTGACCTTAGTGGCGTAACCCAGATAAACCTTGTACTTAAGACTGTGAGCTATTATCCCCAAACCGAAGAATGACGGGAACCGCCTGGTTGGTGAACTCTTCATGAGGGCACCTCCCGTGTGTTTAGGTCCACCTTGCAAGGTTTTAAATCAATCGATTGTCGGCCTCTCACAATTATCTGAGACTACTTACCCGACTGGCCATGATATCCCTTTATGATGGAACTTTGTGAAGATTATTACTTTGATTAATTGTTTGTACAACTTGGTTGTAATAGTTGCTTATCTAGTAATGATTACTCAACTAGAACATGAGCTAAAATATGGAAAGTAAGGATTCACTACTTAGCAGCTTTTGGCAAGCAAACCCACTAGCCAAAAGCCTTGCATGACTAGAGGTAAAGTCTTTCTTTTAGACGGGTAAGTCTTGCTGAGTATTAGTATACTCAGCCTTGCTTTATAAATGTTGTTCCAGGTAGTGCATCTGATGTGTGGCCGGAGAACTTCCACCCTACTGGGAGTTGGAATGAGTGGATGACGAAGAGTGATTGCATCATGGACAGGCCTCCTATGATGTGATCGTATCGTTTAGTTATCTTCCGCTGTTTTCAGTAAACTCTGAACAATTTACTTTCATGTCAAAGAACTATGTTTGTAATAATGACCCCTACAGGGATGTGATGGATAATTTGTAAGGCACTCTGGACTCTCCTTCATGGGAGTTTTAATGCATTCGTTCGATCCTCTCTGTGTTTCCAAGTGATTTACCGGGTGTAAACCCAGCAACACTCAACGGGATGCTTCATTATTATCGCTTAATGACCAAATGGAGTGGTTTAGGTGATAGTATGGAATTATCTCGGGTGGGGTTGTCACAGCTGGTATCAGAGCGACCGAATGCACCGGAGTGATTAGATTAATATTAATCACATGATTTACAATAAAACTTGCCAAGATTGTTTGGATTTCGAAAATCCGTTGGATTGTTAAGGAATGATCTAGATCGAGAGGCCCTAGAGGGAATTTTGGGTTCTTTAAGGTGGCATAAGAATCTATGGTTTATTTTGCTAACCTCCAGCACTTTACTTTATGTCAGACTTACTTTATTGCACAACCAAACTAGATGAGCCACGTGTTTAATACGTGTGCTGTTCCGCATCACGGGAATTGCGAGGGTTGATGGAGTGATCCATTCCACGGATCCCATCTTCGCGTCTGGTTATGAGTTGTGGTGTCGCCACGTGTCTCATACGTGTGCATTCCGCATGTCGATCATGCGAGGCAAGGATACACTCCATTCAAACGGAGGGTTTCCGAGGTTGGACGCTGTCCATGCAGCGGCTTGACGCATGAATACCGTTTCTATAAGTGAACTGTAATGTATGTGGACGCTTTCGTGACGTGCTGGCACGAAAGGTTCGTTTTCTGCAAGTACACTAACAACGTTCGTAAGTCGTTAAGTGCGAATCGAGTAGCTCCGACTAGTTATTATAAGGAGAGCTGATTATAAGCTTGCCACGGGCACTAACTACGTCTTTTGGATCTAGTTGTGTAAGGTCGTTTAAAGCATGTGCATGCATAGTTAAAATCTTGATGAACCTAAAATTTACCCTTAAATGCTTGAGTAATTTGTCTAGGGTGAATTGCTTGACCTGAGATAAGGTTTTCCTCTCTTTTGAGTTTAGGAAAATTCTGGCAGATTCTGTCTCTGTCTTTTCTCAATTTTTGTAGCCAAATCTATAAGGAATCTGGCTAGACATCCTTTAGGAAATTTGTTTCTTATCAAGTTGAGCATCCACTGTGAATTTTCCCGGATTTTAGGAATTTTCTGTAGAGAGTTATGTTCAGGTTAGTGAGTCTCTGTTCTGCTGTTTTTTAGAGCAGCCTCACTCTACAAATGAATTTTTTTTCGAGCATATTCCAATACAATCTAGATCTACCTTTGAATACCAAAAGTGTGCATAATTATGCCACCGAGTCACTGGTATAATTTGTTTGAGTGGGAATTTTTGTTCCCCACCGCCAGAATAAGACCCCCGTACCAAATTCTTCCACACGTGATGACTTTAGCTTTTGATTCCAAGTTGGACATCAAATTGTTCCAAACCTTGGTATTGGTTTGAAATTTTGAGTTATGAATCCTCGTAATCTTGAGCTGAGCACAAAAAAAATCTTAGTTCTAGAATATTGCGTTGCCTGAGTCGAACTTTTGTTCCAATTGAGTTTTCTTCATACATGTTCTGCTTGTGAAAACAAGCTTATGAATGTGTATTTAATGAAAGCTCAATTCTTCAGATGGTGGAACCGACATGCAGCTCCCCGGATGGTTTTGGTGTGTCGAGTAGTGGTAGCGATCTACCACCACCACCAACCAGAACGATGGTAGAGGCATTCATGGCTGCTCAAAAGGGAATGTTGTGCCAAATCCTTCATACGCAGCAGCAGCTCGTTCAGATGCTGCAGCAGCAACCTCCCCTTGGTGCCAATCCAGATGGACCAAATTTGGTCGCTCAGACCATGAACTCCATCGGAAAAGATCTGGAGAAGCCTCAACCCTTTGAGTATTGCTCACCCCGAGTACCTACTCAGGGCGATATAGACACCATTGCTGGTGCAATCGAGATGTTGGGAGAGCAAAATTCAGTTTTAAGCCATATCGTGGACAATATCCTTCAAGATCATTATCAAGGGTTATCGCAAACTAGTTTAACTAATGGTCTCTCCCAGGCGTTATTTACGTCCGTGGTTGAGCAGGCCCACTTATGCAATGTGTTGGCGGATCATATGAAGAAGAGTCCACTCAACACCTCTGATTCTCTACTACCACCATCGAAGCTACCAATGGACCTTACCAAGGAAGAAGAGAAGAGCCAGAACCGCAAGCGAGCATTTCCCGAAATGGATTTGAGTGAGTGGGAGATTACCTGCAAGGAATTTTGTCCTCGCAGGGGCAAACAAAGTGACAACAATGACAAGAAGTCATGTCAACGAGCTTCAAGCCTAAAGGACTTCCACCCTGCATTTGCTACAAATGTAGACAACCCGGGCATTACGCCAATACATGCCCGAACCCTAGGTTGAACAAGCCCCGTTCACAAAGGAAGGTTCCAAAGCAAGTAAGAGTCATCAGAACAAGAAGTCAAATATGCAAGGAAAGCAAGATCAGCGTAATTTCATGGGTAGTGTTTCTAGTTGAGAACATCTATCTCTTTAATTTGCCGTCAATTGTTGGTTGTGAACCTTTCCCCGTGGATTATTGATGGTATTATTTGTGCCCTTGATGCCCTAAGCTATCCTTGCTTGTGATATCCTTATCTCAATCGTGTTTGACCTTGCAATCTTGAACGTCTTCATCTTGATCTTGATTGCGACTTTATGAACACATAAAACATGAGTAGAAAGAGTTAAATTCTGTTGGCACGCCTTGAGCATCATCATGTCATGCATGGGTTGCACCCATAATTTAATAAATTCATGGGCATGGAAATGCATTACATAGCATGCGCATTGGAAATCTCGGATGGACTAACATGCATACACATTGAAGTTTTCAACCTTCCTCCTCTATCTTCCTTATGGCTGATGAGATTGTTGTTCCATGACCACAGGTGCCGCGACGGAACCTAGTGCATCATGTGTGCTGCAGCCATGTGATTACCACTAGGGGCGCGCTAGGTATCTTGGTTGGGAGCATGCAACTCACCGCGAATCCATGTGCTTTACTCTATGTTATCTCTCTTGTGTCCAGCTAACTGCATGAGTAAACAAGTCATGCTAACAAGCATCACGAGCATCATATCCCATGAACATGAGCATTTCTCACTATGCATCATGGCAAGTGCATCATATGTTCATATGCACAAGCATCATGTGCTCATCCGCATGTGCCTCACACTCTATGTGCCTCAACATGAGCATTAACATGTGCACCACTCCATTGTTGCACCGGGAACGTAAGGAATGTTGTCAGCAAAACTCACCCACTAAATAGTATGTGAGCAAGTATCTTTTGACATTGTTGTACCAACCCTTACTTTCAAGTCATTGTCATTGCTATCCATAAACAACTTCACACAATCGCTCCTTATGACCTTGCCATCCTTTGTTGTTGTTATGGACAACTAACCTTGGGCTCTTAAGGATAGAACCTTTGATTCATCCTTAAAACTTTGTTGCTTTTCAAAAATAAATCCAGAAATCTTAGTGAACAAATGTCACAAACGTTTGTTTACTAGCCTTCCCTTTCTTCATAGAAATCTCTTTTGGTAATCACCCTTGTCAATTTGGTTTCTTTCCGCCTAATCTCAAGCTCTCTTAGCATCTGATCAAATAAACCGGCTAAGTGAAGAGATAAGAGCAACGTTTTCGAGCAATCAAGGTTCTCGAATAGTCAAGGCATGATAGTCATTCATCACTTATCAATCCATGATCCATGGATCATACCTTCCAAATCCTAGGAATCAAGAAAACAAGCAAACAAAGGATAGGTTAAATCTTTTGCAAAATTCTCCTTGTTACAATCTCACCGTCACGGTCAATTCTTCCGACCGTTGGACCCCATTCTTTTCAGTGCCACGATGGTACGACGCCGTAGCATCGCACTGCCATCTCTTTTCCCGCGACCACGATCACGTCGCCAAGACCTCATGGGCCGACCATTATCGAGCCCCGTGTGGCAACCGCCGGATCGCTCCTCTAGCCCCTACCTCAGACGGTTGGGATGACCGTTGCGTTCGGTTAAGCTATAAAAAGGGAAACCCTTCCGCGGTGTTGCCATTGCCAAGTCTCGCCTGCTTTAGAATTTGGCAGTATCGCCACTCTTGTTTTCCCTTCGGCTAGTTTTTGGCCATCCCGCCACTAGTCCATCTCCGTTGTTGCTTAGACCACCCACCGAGCAAGTTGTTTAGCCGTCTTCGTCAACAACCTCCGAAGAAGCTCGGAAGAGGACCGAGAGAAGAACCCCAGCTGCATCGCCGACCATGCCTCAGTTCGTGGAGATATTCCTCCTCCGACCCCTGGTCCATGCGCGGTGCCTTGGTCACTGTGCTCCAGGACGGTCGACGCGGTCTAGAGGTCGTAGGCTGGTGCCACGCGGCACGCCCGAACTCGCCGGCGCGAGCATGCCGAGCCGCCACTGGCTGCTCCGTCCGCCGCACGTCGCCGTCCCCCTAGCCCATGCCGTGCCCATACCGCAGTCTGCTGCCTTGGAGCGCAAGAGAAACTCCTCACCACCGCCTATGCCCACCATAAAAGGGTCCCCCGGTCTCCCCTCGCGCAATGCCGAGCCGGCCGCCGCCCCGCCATGAGTAACCCCTCGGTGAGCTCGGTGCTCCGCTTCAATTCCATGCCGGCTGAGCGCCTCTAGCCCTTCCCCTCGCCCCCCCTTGAGCTTGCCCTCCCGAGCATTGGCCGAGCCGACCCGCCTACTCGCCGGAGCACGGCTCCCCACAGCCGCTGAGGCCGGGCGCCGCCGAGCTCCTCACCGGCCACTACTCCGACCCGTCCAAACCCTGGAACCAAGCCCTATGTGGACACAGGTCCCGTCCCTACTCTTCCCCAGCCCGCTTGGGACCCACCTCGCCGGAATCTGGCGATCCGCCGCCGCCCCCCTTGGCCGAGGACCACATTGCAGAACTGGAGATCTTTCCAGGGTTATCTGTGCAAACCAGGGGCATATCGGTAAACATTCAATACTTTCCGAGGGTCTGTTGCAAAAAGGTTTCTTACTCCCTTTTGTATTTAGCTGAACCTTGTAAAATCCATAACAAATCACAGAAAAATCCAAAAATTGCAAACCTAATTTTTTTGTGCTCAGTGTAACAAGGGCTACAACTTTCTTCAAAGATGTATATACTTTTGAGCTACAGTTTTTGCTTGAAAAATACAAATGTAAAATACCTAGATCTATGTTTCTGCAAAATCTACACAAGTTCTTTATCTATATTTTGGATGTTTTGTACTACATGTCATGACTGGTCACCACACCAAAAATTGCACAAATTTACTGAAGAAAACTTTTTATAAAAATCATTTTGTGAAATTGACAAATCTGCCTAGATAATTTTTGTAGCCTCAAATATAATTTTTTTTGAACCCAACTTCTGGTTATGGTCATGTTATGATAAAAAGCATCTTTAGTGAATTTACCATGATTTTATCTCTGTTAGAAATATTATTTCCTTATTTATGCTTGTTTTCAATTATAAATATGTGTAGCATGTTTCATCAAAGCTATAGGTGTATTTCTTGGTTCTTTGGGCTTGTTTTGTACCAAAGCATGTGTAGGAGAAAGTTGGGATTCAATTATGTTGTATTTATTTTAATATGTATTATTCCCTTTATGCTAACTAGTAATGCCTTTAAATTTTGTACATTAAATTCAGTTGTGCAAAATCAATTCCTTGCTGTCCAAGGGAGTGTTCCTGGTCCTTGGGGCCAGTGGGCACTGTTGGATAAGTTTGTTATGTGTTTAGCTGTTAAAAGGTTGCTAACTAGATTAATTTAGTAAAAGGGAAATAGGAAAACTGCCTCCTTTTGTGCATAAGTGAAATAAATGAGTTAGAAAAGTGAAATGGTGGTACAAAAGTAAATTCCTTGCTGTTTGTATTTAAATGAGATATTCCTTAATAGATGTGCACACAATCACATTAAAGAAAAGGCTAAACATGCTTTTAATGATCTTTAAAAGGGAGACATGTTTAAATGCATTCCTTAAAGTGAATATGACCAACCCTATCCAACTTGTAGCTGTTGCTACTGTTTTGTTGATGTGAATTAAATTAATTTATTTATATATATGTACACAGTCACCGTAAAAGTCTAGATAATAAAGCAACACATATTGTTCCTTTATAGGAAGAGTATGCTGAATGTATTATTATCTAGGTGAATGTGTTCAATCATGCACCTCTTGGTTAACATAAGTTGTTTGAAATTAATTAAATTCAAATGGTCACTTAAGTCTTGCATTGCATCCTCCGTGTAGAAGTTCCCGACGGTAGCTACACGCTCGTGCCGCCGGACGTGAACGAGGGAGCTGGAGGAGACATGCACTACGTCGCCATAAAGCAAGACCCGGGCCAAAGTCCGGAAGTTTGTGTGTCTGCTTGTGCTGACGAAGGCAAGCATCGGTTTATTCATTAACCCCAGTGTTTCTTTAAACCTCTGAACTTACTTCTTGTTATTGTATGTGCATTTATGTCCAGGAGTTGAAATGAAACCCTAGTTGCATGATCCATAAGTACCTATGATCTTTTACTAGCCTGTTAGGTCGCTAGTTGCTATGCTTAAGGATCCGGTATAAGTCGAGTGATGTTCGTCACTCGCGAGAGTAGGATCTCCTTTATGGAATCACCATATTGATTAAACGGATTGCTCATGTGGTAAGAGCATGGGATTTGGGCTCCGGTCCAATGGCTTCGTGGGCTAAGTGTTTGAACGTACTAAACACTTGTCGGAAATGGGCACGGTAAGCCTAGTACCTAAATGAGGCGGTACGGGGTTTTACTATCACTACTCTTAGGGTTGCGGCCCCGGGCTTGCTCCCCGAGTTCATGCGTGAGGCTGGGTGACCTTAGTGGCGTAACCCAGATAAACCTTGTACTTAAGATTGTGAGCTATTATCCCCAAACCGAAGAATGACGGGAACCGCCTGGTTGGTGAACTCTTCATGAGGGCACCTTCCGTGTGTTTAGGTCCACCTTGCAAGGTTTGAATCAATCGATTGTCGGCCTCTCACCGTTATCTGAGACTACTTACCCGACTGGCCATGATATCCCTTTATGATGGAACTTTGTGAAGATTATTACTTTGATTAATTGTTTGTACAACTTGGTTGTAATAGTTGCTTATCTAGTAATGATTACTCAACTAGAACATGAGCTAAAATATGGAAAGTAAGGATTCACTACTTAGCAGCTTTTTGGCAAACAAACCCACTAGCCAAAAGCCTTGCATAACTAGAGGTAAAGTCTTTTTCTTTTAGACGGGTAAGTCTTGCTGAGTATTAGTATACTCAGCCTTGCTTTATAAATGTTGTTCCAGGTAATGCATCCGATGTGTGGCCCGAGAACTTCCACCCGTACCGGGAGCTGGAATGGGTGGATGACGAAGAGTGATTTCATCATGGACAGCCCTCCTATGATGTGATCGTATCATTTAGTTATCTTCCGTTGTTTTCAGTAAACTCTGAACCATTTACTTTCATGTCAACGAACTATGTTTGTAATAATGACCCCTACGGGGATGTGATGGATAATTTGTAAGGCACTCCGGACTCTCCTTCGTGGGAGTTTTAATGCATTCGTTCGATCCTCTCTGTGTTTCCAAGTGATTTACCGGGTGTAAACCCGGCAACACTCAATGGGATGCTTCTTTATTATCGCTTAATGACCAAATGGAGTGGTTTAGGCGATAGTACGGAATTATCTCGGGTGGGGTTGTCACAAAAGTGAGTTTGGAAGGCTGTCTTAAATTCTTCTCTTGCTCTGCGTCTAATTAGATGGTACCCAGAGTTGAGATCCAAAGCAGAAAACCACTTGGCCTTAGCTAACTCATCCATTAGTTCATCAAAAACAGGAATAGGGAATCTACTCTTAAGTGTTAATGCATTCAAATATCTGTAATCAACACAAAATCTCCAACTCCCATCCTTTTTTTGACTAACAGTATTGGAGAGGAAAAGGCACTACTACTTGGTTGAATAATACCCTTAGCAAGCATTCCAGGCACCTGTTTCTCAATCTCATCCTTCAAGGAAGGAGGATACATGTATGGTCTAATGTGTACAGGCTTAGCTCCTGGAACCAGAGGAATTACATGGTCACAGCTTCTTTCAGGAGGTAACTGAGAAGGAGCTGCAAAGGTCAGAGCAAACTCATCCAAAATGAGAGCCACTTCTGGAGGTAGATCGGTATTAGCAGAGGCAGAAGCATCCACTAAAACCCAAACATGCACAACCACTTCATCAGGCAATACACGCATTAGCCCTTGCAGAAAGGCAATAGACTTCTCATAAGGGATTGCCATCCACTTGTGCTTCCAGTGCATAGTCATAGGACTGAATTGTTCTAACCAATCCGTACCAAGGATCGTATCAAAGTGTTGTAAGTCAAGAATCTTCATGTCTATCACAAATGAATACTCCTGGACTGACCAATTAGCTTGAGGTAAGACAGTTGAACATCATAGAGTTTCCCCATTGGCAAGCTGAACTTGTACAGAATGAACCAACTGTTGCAGACCAGAGAGGCCATTAGCAAACTGTTTACTCAAAAATGTGTGTGAACTACCAGAGTCCACAAGGATCAAAGATTCTCTGCCTTCAGTTACACCCTTGAGCTTCATTGTTTTGGGTCCTTTAGTGCCAGACACAACATCCTTTGAGAGTGCCAAGAAAATATGGTCCTAACGATCTCCCTCAAAAGAATGTTCCTCAAATTCCTCCATGTGAAGAGATCAAATAGTTCTTGCACAACATGTAATTGCACTGTAGCAACACATTTGTGTTCTCTACTCCACTTCTCAGCACAGCGAATGTAGAGACCTTTGGCGCGACGAAAAGCACGCAAGGCGGCCATCCTGTCCTCCGGGGATTTTCCATCACACAACTTCTTTTCTTCAAGCAATATAGAGATAGCTTGCTTATCAATATGTGGTGGTGGAGGCAGGGGCAAAGGATTCCGAGGAATGGACTTGGCTCCAGAGAAAGATTCATTTCTTCTGGATGGCTTGATGGTACCTCCAACATCTTCCTGCAACGACACGAGAGAAGCAGCAGTATCGAAATCGACAGGACGATGTAATAAAACAGCACGTCGAAATTCATCACATAGCCCATCTACGATCTCATAGCATAATACATAGGTTCTGTCACATGTCCATAAGCAGTCAGCTGATCAATTAATTCAGCAAAACACTTGACATAGTTAGCTACAGAACAAGACTGTCGAATATGAAACAATTGTCGAATAAGCAACTCTTTCTGCTCACAACCAAAACAATCCAGTAAAAGAACAACAAAATCTCTCCACGAAGCATGGCACAACTTAGATTCTACTGACAGAAACCAACGAGCGGTTGCGTCATTTAGATACATAGATGCCACCTGAATCCACCTAAACTCCTCAACATTATACATGTCAAAGTAATTCTCGCATCTAGACACCCATAACCTCGGGTTATCACCAGTGAAAACAGGAAAATTAAGCTTAGGCAGTTTCCCTGTGGAATTGCCTCCATGATGATCCCCAAATTCATGTTGTTTAGGAAATTGAGTACGAGGAGGAGGAAACTTGGGCGTACCCTTGTCCGGGATCTGGGTATAGGTCACTGACCTGTACCCTGGACCCTGGTTCCACAAATCGGAGCGGTGCCCATTAGGGTCGTCGGCTTGGCCACCAGCAGATGAGCGCGGTGGCACTGACCCAGGCGAAGAGGTGTTGGTGGGCAGCGGAAAAATTCCTTGATCTGTTGTCGACTTGTCATTCACGGTGTGATCCTAGTGCTTGCTGAGCTTCTGGACCTCCATCTTGATAGTCTCCACTGACGCCTCAATGGTTGGCTTGCAGACCTCAAAGGCGGTTGTCGTCGTCTCGAGGGCATCGATGTGCTCGTCCTTCTGTCCTTCTACTTCCTTGAGACGTTGCTCCCACTTGATGTCGTGATCTGTGAAGCGCTTGTCGATGAGCTTCTTCTGATCAGCGAATTCGTTGCGGATCTCCTCGAGTAGTAACTTGGAATCGGCATTCATGGCTCCTTGCCTCCTCTGCGATCGAGTATAGTGGTCGCTGCGGACGAATCCAGACTCACAATCGAAGGGAAAACTCAATTCGATGCACTTGTGAATCAATTGAGAGAACGAGCTCAGGCACGGCGAGTCGCACTCACTGACTCGACTTAGAAATTCGATTCGACAGGTGATGAATTGAGGGGGAAAACGGGCCAGGAATGTTGTCTCTGATACCAGGTGTGAGGATCCTAGATCAGAACGAGAGGAAGAGAGGAGGAAGATAGAGATCAGGAAGGAAGCAGAGTGAACTAGGAAGAAAGGTGACGACAACTTGCCGAGTTGTTCAGAGTTCTGTTTCAGCATACCAACGGTTACAGCCTTATATCTCAGGCACACACGCGCACACGCAACAACCAGAAATGCAGTTAGGCCCACTGTGGTTCAGTCGTGCACGAGTTGGGCCGACAAGTCCGCTGTCCACGTCGCGCCCCCGAGTGCCTCCCTCCGTTCTATCTGTCTAAGTCTCAGTAGCTTCTGGTAACAAATTCGACCCAGCCTTGGCCCAATTCTCGTCCCATTTACCTTCTCTTCCCGCCACGCAGCACCGACCGCGCCGCGTCGTCATCGCGCACTCTCGCTCTCGCCTTTCCGATGCCGCCTCCACTTCCATAGACAGCGACCGGGCGTCGGCAACGGCAAGAAACGAGTGAGGGCGTCAGGTGTCCTCTGACCGACTGACCTTGTATATCCAAAAATGCGAACGCCGTCGGCTCTCCTTTGACGATTGACATCGTCGACGAACACAGAACATGGCGTGATCGATGGTGATGATGAACAACCAACCAGCAACCAGCTCCTCGTGTGCGCCGCCGCTGCTGGGAAGCCGAAGCTCGGGTTCATACCGAAGCTTCCTCGTCCTCCCTCCGCGGCCGCCCACTTCAGGACGTCGACGTCCTCGTTCCCTTCCGGCAACGATCACCGTTGGTCAATGCCTTGTATCGCCGGCCTGAACATCTGATAGCTGCTGCAGGCGTTGATCCTTAATAAGTCCACTGCGTTGTGACGACGGACGGAGCATCAACTGAGCTCTACGGCCTATCTCTCTGTAGATCTTCAGATACATCCTCTCTGTAGCACACCAGATGTGTGTTCAAAGTCGCTGACAGTCACGTCCGTTCAAAGTCGCTGACAGTGCTGCAAGATCAACAGCCAAAAGGGCATGCAAGTTTCTGGTTCAGCCAGGCAGCCACAGAACGAGGAGCTCGCATTTTGCGCTGAATTCTTCAATTGCTCGTCATTTTCGCCAGCAAGTGAGCCGGGAATGCAGGGCAGGACACCACCACCGGTGCAGAAACTCCCGCCGCGCGATTGATGTGACAAGTTCAGATTCACACACATATGTTTACCAAGCGACGAATCCAAATGTTTTGCACGAAATGAAGAAAGCAACGTAACCCAAGTTTATTCGAAAAGAATCGACGAATACAAACTCGTCTCTCTCAGTTCTAACACCTAACACTACATCTAAGATTCTCGATGCCGTATGAATGTGTGTATTTTCGGACCGAAATCGGTCCAAGTGTCAACCAAAGTGGGGGGGGGGGGGGGGGGGGGGGGGCACGGGGCAAGAATTCGGATCAAGATTGCATGGACGGCCGGCCGGAACTCGATCCAGGTCATCCTGCAGACGGGTCCCGCGGCGGCGCGGGCCACCACCCGGAGTCCGCCCAAGTCGCCGGCGGCGGAGGGTGGCCAGCCACGTCGTCACTGCTGCCAGTGCTCGCCGGCGGCCAGAGATTGTGCGACGCGCTGTCGCCTCCGACGTCACCTCCACCGAAGCTGAAGAACACCGGGAACGACGACGAGCCCGGCGCCGCGGTCGCCGCCGGCTCGAAGAAGCGGGGCTGCTCGCCACCCCCCTGCAGGAACCTGGCGTACTCCGAGTACTCCTCGCCTCCGGCGCCGCTGCCCGCCAGCGCCTGCGACTCCAGCAGCGCCTCCGGTCTCTGCGGCGGCGGCGGCGGCGGAGGGACAGCGGACGGCTGCGGCGCCGAGTGCGGGCGGAGCGTGGCGGACTCTGGGAAATTGAGCTTGGCGCGGCTGCCGCGGAACCCGAGCGCCGCCACGTCGTATGCCCGCGCGGCGGCCTCGGCGGTGTCGAAGGTGCCGAGCCACACGCGCGCCGCCTTGTGCGGGTCCCGGATCTCCGCCGCCCACTTCCCCCACGGCCGCTGCCGCACGCCGCGGTACCGCCTCCGCGGCGCGCTGCCGCTGCTCCTGCCCGCGCTGGTGTCGGCGGAGGACGGCGAGGGAATCTGGTCGCTCGAGCCCGACGACGCCGCAGGCGATTGCTGCGGTGGTGTTGCCGCCGCCACCGCCGCCGCTCCGTACTCTGCGCACACAAGACAACACGAGCCGTCATAAAAAAACAGAGCTTTCCAGTGCTCAAAGATAACAATTTTTTTTACTCTCCTTCTAATCATATGATGATGAATCGCCGTCATCATCATCACTACGTACACGAACGCAGTCGAACCTTCCAAAAAGAAAAGAATTGTAGAATCTTTTTTTGTGTTTTTTTGATATTTTCTTGTGTTTGACATCTCCATTTTGGATCAAGAACGAATCTATTTTTATTTTTTTTAGTTGAACGGCTACTTTTTGCGTACAATAATTTTGTCTTAGGAGTTCTTTTGTCCGTCTCTGTCACCTAATAAGGAATAATTTTGCTAATAATTTTGAAAAAACAGGGAATAATTTTGGTATCTATCTACGTCAATTTATATTTTTGATTTGTATGATCATTAGTCGAATATGTTCTGGAGCTGGAACGGCAAACGTGTGCCCTGGGTACCACGGCAAAGAGCAGACTTTGCAACATCATATTTGCTTTTTCCCATAGTTTGAGACAATCGATTTTAACAAAGTACAGTACATGGCAAACACGAGGAGCAAATGCTTTGACATTGACACGAAAGTTTTGGTTCCTAGTGACTAAACCATGTGCTAAAACATTTTTTTCACGCTTGCTCGAGTTTGGTAGTTGTGGGAAAGCGTGTTGTTCATCCGTGCAGACTTTGTACCGTCGTGAGAACTCTGATGAACACCAACAAGGGCACGAGGAGTTGAGGACCACATCGAGCTAGGGCAACAAAAGATGCACAAAAATGTAACAAACAAAGAAAAAGGGTGTGTCTATAGCTCACCCACGCAATTTTGGGCCTCTCCTCACACGAATTTTTGCAACTTTTTACACCTTAGATCTATTATTTTTCCTCCTACCCCCCAAATTTATCCCTTACCCATCCATCTCTCTTTCTCTCTCCTCCCTATCCTCTCCCCGCGGAACCACCCCCGACCCCGTCGTCTTCCTCGCACCGCCGCCCCCCTCCGCCTCCCCGCCTCCCCGGCCGGCCGCCGGCCGCCCCCGCCTCCAACCACCACCGCCGCCTCCTCCCACCGCCGCCGTGCTCCCCCGCCCGACCCCGGCCCCAACCGTCGGCCTCCCTCCGCCCGGCCGGCGGCGCCCTCGCCGCCCCGCCCACCGCCGGCCTCCGCCGGCCGGCTCGCTACCGCCGACCCTCCCTCTAGGTCCGGTGGGGACAGCAGCCCCACCCCCGAAAACCCCGAACCCTAACCCGAACCCTAAACTCGCCGGAGTTGGAGAAGAACGTGAAATTGGGGAAGAAAAAATTCGTGGGAGGAGTTGCTCCAAATCACACAGGTAACATATAGCTTTACTTAAGAAAAAAAGATAATATTTTCGGTCGACTATGTGAACATTGTGTTTGTGTGACAGCCATGGTTATTAGGGTTAAGATTATCTTTCCGTGGTTTTCTGAACTCGTTCTTGGAAGGAAGTTATTAGGGTGAAGAGATGTTAGGGTTAGAGTAGTTTTACTTAATTTGGCATGTGTGTATGTGCTTGTAGACATGCAAAAATCAATTAACATCTGATATGGCAAATAAATAGGGGCAATCAAGGTCATTTGACCTCCTTAATAATCTGTCCTAAAATTCATAGAATGACATTTTTTTTTTGACAGAGGGAGTAGTTTCGATTCTATTTTCTATGATATGTGTCTTTACATTAAAACTTGCTATTTAGATGTACAAACAGTGAAAGGGGAAACTGAGAAAGCTTTCTTGGGCTAGTGGATCGGAACAGAGCAATGGCAAGGGCAGAGCAGGCAGAGCAGAGCAAGCCACTGCACTGAAACTGCTAGAGCTGCTCTGTTTCTCAGATGCAGCTTTCGCTAAACACTAGACGAACAAATGGGCAAAGCGATGCAGTAGGAGATGCATATATGGTTACCGTGAGCCGGTGCTGAATGCGCAAACGCATGGTACTCGTAGTCGTAGCCCGGCCACGCCCCCTCCGGTGGCGGAGGCGGCGAGAGGACCTCGCGACGGGCACCGCCGCCCTGCTGCGCCACGGTCGCTCCGCCGCCGCCGGCGACGACCCTTGTGAGCGCGTCGACCATCACCGCCGCCTCCCGGCTCCGCTCGTACCCGTACAGCATCCGCCACGCCGCTGCCGTCGTAGTCGCTGTCGTCCCTGCTGCGGTGCCGGCCTGGCCCTCCTCGCCGACCTCCTCCTGATGATCAACGCCGCCGGCGAGCCCTCCTCCTCCTCCCCGCCCTGCGTTCGCCACCTTGGCCGCGCAGCACACATGAAGAAGGCCAACGTCCGTCTGCTGGCTCGCTCGCTTCGCAAAGACGATGACGACGCTAGTAGTCATCCGTATATATATAGGCGGGGCGAACGGAGGCGAGGTGGGACACGTGTCGGCACGAGATTTTCCGCCGCTCCTCTTTTTTTTTTAATTACTACTACTTATAAATTATAATATTTCTTGATTCGTGAATCCAGAAAAAAGAAGAGGAGCCCCGGCCGTTTTCTCTACAGTGAGCCAGCACAAGGTGCAATGCACTTGGGTTTTGAGGTTAATTGCTCGTGATTTGTTGGTTTGGGGACAACTAGTACCGTTGTGTTTGGGACGGTTTCAAACGACACATTCGCTTCACCACCGCCTGGAGAGAGTACAGTCCAGACAGACAGGCCCCGGCGTGCTTTTAGTTTGGTCACCTACGGAAGGCTAGAACCAAAAAGAAACCAACTGATGGGAAAACCCAACTGAGATTTAGCAACACGATAAAAAGGGGCAAATAGTAAAAAAATCGGAAGAGAACTCGAGAGGGAATTGGTTCCGACCGAGTACATACATTTGTTAATCTACAATTTTTTTTGTTTCAACCGTCATCAGTGATCTTTGCGGTGGTACGGCGCGTTCACACACCGGGGGCTTGGATTCCGTTGACCGGCGCAACCGCGCGCGTGTACTCCAGATAGATACAGATGGCTGCTGTCATTTTCCTCGCTCTCGCCGTCGCCGGTGGAAAATTTTTACTGGAGGAGGGGAGGAGCGGTATCGATCCACCTCAGCTGGTAATTACTTGTAGTAGCAGACAACTTACCGGAGGTGAATTCAGATACGGCACGCCGCGTGGTAATTAATCGGAGCTGAATAGTACGTACTACTAGTGGAAGGATTACTTACTGTGCTACTACAAAGTTAATTTACGAGCAGCAGCAGCCGCCAAATCCAAACCCGCCTTGTCTTTCTCGTCGTCGTCTCGTCCCCATCTTAACGCGCTTTCATCATGCCTTCGGCGCACGTGGCCTATATCTATATTCAACAGGGACGGTGGTGGCGTGGCCTCTCCCTCGCCCCCGAGTTGATGCTCAGATGCTGCTCTGCCCTCCTCGGCCAGTCGCTGCTCGACACGTGTCAGGTGGATAGTGGAGAGACGACTGGTTTTGACGCCGATCGGATGGAGAGTCACTCTTGACTCTTCTCTTTTTCTTTTTCATTTCCTTTCCTCTCGAAATATTTTTTTTATCATTCAACTATTGTTTCAGTTTGATTTTGACCATTAAACTCCAAAATCGAATATCAAATCCGTTCAAATTTGACCATCACACTATTTTGATAGGTGATTTTAAATGTTTTATTTACAATTTAGACCTTAGCTTAAAAATGATTACTACATTTTGCTCGTACCTTCGATTTAGGTGTTTCTTGAGAGCACATGTCCATAATGGTGAGCTTTATATTTTAAAATATTTTTTTACTGAACTGAGGCAAGGTTGGATGGTCAAAAATGACCAAAGAGTGTTGGAAGCACTTGAATAATTTTTAATTCATTTGACGACATGCCTACTGCCGCTCCGTTATTATTAATTAGTTGCATGTCTGAAAAATAATTAGCATTACAAAAAACATTTCTATTTGCTCAATTACCGTCACCCGACATCTCTCCTTCGATCTTCTGATTTGTTCATATTATGTTCGACAAATTATACCTATGCTTGTACATCCAATGGCAGATCCAGAACGTATGGAGAGGGGCGTGGGGCTCATTTTCTTCCTCCTCCCACTTCTTCCCCTCATTTTCTTCTTTCCAGTCCTCTCTTCCTACTTCCTCTTCTCATCTATGGCTCAAAATTGCTATGGGGTGCTTAGGAAGCTCCGATGGACAACCACGTGCGAAGCCCCCCGATCTCACGTTGGATCCGCCCCCTTTACATCTGGCACATTACTTACATTTTATAATGTAATGTAAAAGGATTATACCTTAAGTGGGATCACGCTAGTCCAGATCCAGCTAGCTAGATACTATATCGCTGGTGCATAGCAAAAATTACTGAAAAAAATTAATATGACTTTTTTTAACGTAAACTCGGCGAGATTGCCGACTTTGTATTAATTAATAGAGAAGATGAAACAAGGCCTAAGCCTAATGAAAAGCGAGAAAAAGCTGTACAATTACTTCTCAAAATTGCTAATATCTCTCAAATTCTTTGCTCCCGCCAAGATCCAGGCATCTTGCTTCCTCCTTGATTTTTAGCACCCGCTTGCCCCCTTTGAATAAAGGTTCTCCGAAAAATTCTAGCGTTCCTCTCCTTCCACAACTCCCAAGACACAAGAATTAAGAGGGAGCGCCAACCCTTGAGAGGAGCTCTAGGCATGCTTCAATCGCCGACCACCATTCTTCCAAAGTTGTGAACGTGGACCAGTCGGTTATCGGCGGCACATGCGGCGAAACCCAGTTGAAGATATCTTGCCATTATGGTGTGGATGGAGTACTACTATTGCTCTGTTATTACTTGTTGCATGTGTTCATTTATAGATAGAAATCGCATGTGTTTTCCCCCCTTGGTGAGGGTATATCTTACCGATGATCGATCCGTGTGCTGCTTGCCGACATGGAATGCATGAGATACTACTGCGGATGGAGGCCGTCGTTTCTAGCCGTGTCCATGCACCATCCAGAACGAAAAGCTGGTCCAAAAGCTCATGGAGACGCGACAAAATGAACCAGCAGATACGAACAAGGCGCAAGTGCATTGTATGCACACGTACACGCATTTGATTTTGCTCACAAACAGACAGACAAATCCGTTCATCACCATCTATAGTATTATACTCCGTACAACCCAACCGTCAACGACGACGCCCCAACGCGCGCGCCGTACGGCATTCTACCCGACCGACTATACATGCCACTTGCATATATAGGAGTATGAGTACACACGTGACACGTCAGCAGCTGTCAGCTGGGAAGTAATCCGATCCATTTGGTTCGAGCCTGCCGACAAGATTAATTAAGAAAGGCAACAAGGCTGAGAGGATCTTATAGCATGTCCCTGATTAATATAAATTACCCCCCTCCTGTGGGATTGTTTATGTCGATCGGTCCCTTCTTGTTCAACACACTTAGCAGCCACGGCAGCTGGTTCCTCCTTCTGGAAATGGGAATAATTTACTGCCAAAAACTTTCGTCCTCATTCCCCACGTTCCGAAAGGCGAAAACGTACGTAGCTGCTAAGGCTTAACAGGGAAATCCACTTCCTACATTTTCTTCGGAACATTTTTTTTTGACAATTTTCTTCGGAACATTGAGGCAGCCAGAACCTATACCCCGTATGATGCGAAGCATCACTCGCTGCTGTTCTTTCAGAATTTATTTTACTATTAGCTCCCACCAAGGTTATTAATCAATCTTGTAATATTAATTATTGCAAGTAACATTGAAAATATAGTAATTGATTAAATGGTCATTACTCGTACGTATTACTGGTGGTAGATGGTATGATTAATTTCCTTCGTTCTCCTTCATCTATAGCCCCATGACTAGTCAACACGCTTTGCAGGAAAGAGACCCTGTGGATCGATATGCAACTTCAACTCATGTAGCAGACAACGAAATCTTCATATCCCGACGCATTGCCTCATCACGGCTCTTTGGTTTTACGCGCCCTTCAATCAAATTCAGGTGGGGATTCTAACTCCCAGTGATAGTAAAAAAAAGTTTCTATTGTATATTGGCACAAAAGATCCTCTAGCTTGAAGTACTTGTTTAGAGGGGGTTAAGGTATGATCAGAACTAGAAGGCCTGAGTTCGATTCCTTGTTGAGCGAATCTACAGGACTGGTTTAAAAAATATCCTCTTTCCAGTGAAACTAGGGTTCGAAGATTTTCTAATAAATAGGGATTCAATTTCCTTCTCTTAATGAAAACTATGGGGCGGTTTTAACCCCACAGACTTAGTTTTTTTTTCTTCTACCATATATTGGCATGTTCGGGGATTTTTAAGTTGGGATTCAGTTTCATTTCTCTTAATGAAAATCATGGAGCGGTCTTAACTCCACCGGCTTCGTTTTTTCTTCTATAGTATATATATTGGCATGTTCAGTATGGTGGCGTCAAGCACACCATACGACTCGAGGATCGAGACGTGCATACGGCTCTATTTTATTACTCGTTGCAAGTTTTTTTTCCTTCAAGTAAATTATGCATGCTTGCAAATAACATGGAAACAACATTATTATTTGCTTCATTGTTATTTTCCTATTAACGCCTATACTGTTCTGATTATATTGATAGAAGGAATAATGACACCGCCGTTTCTGGCATCTCTCCTAGTCTCCTTACTTCAATATATTTCTTTTGATTTGATCGCACTGAATACATTGCATGCATGCCTTTTAGTTTCCCTTGTTGGTGAGAACTGAGAACGATATTCCGTGCCGTACTATTGCCGACATGCAATCCATGATGGGAGAGTATGGTGCTCGTTTCTCGCCGCGTCCATTGTTCGAAAATCTGGTCAAAAGGTCATGGAGACACGACAAACTAAGACCGATAATTAAGCCACTTGCGTCAATGCCGCCCAAGACGAAACTAATTAAGCGACTCTAAGCTGGACGTGCCTTCTCGGATTTTCCGATCCGATCCTATCCATTTGGTCGAACCTGCTGCCGACTACCTGCTGATCGAGAGGATAAATAATTATCCCTTTTGGTTACGCGTACTCCCTGGGTTTGTTTATTTGGATCCCTTGTTCAGCACTTAGCTTGAACGTGGCCAAGTTCCGGAACGAGAATAATTTTTTCACAAGTGTCACAACGTGGTCTAGTCTCTTGGTTGAAAAGGCAACAGTGCATCCCGTCCCATCAGGTCCCATCTTTTCTCACAAGAAACACTATTCCAAGACTATTGGTACACCACTATTTCACACCCTTTTCACCCATACAAACGGGACCTTATCATTCCACGTTTCCGTTCCTTTCGTTCCGAGAAGGAAGTTACAGAGTACTATGGTTGACTTCCTACATGTTTTGCATATGATGTAAAGCATGTCATCACTCGCTGCCGTTCTTAGGACGAGTTTTTTTAATTATTACTACACCTTCCGTAGTTCCGTCCAAAAAGAATGATGTTTTAGATTCAAAATTTGTCCCAAAAAGAATAACGTTTTGCTTAATTTGGCATGTGTGCATGTGCATGTAGACATGCAACAATCAATTAGCACCTAATATGACAAATAAATATAGGCAATTGAGGTCATTTCACCTTCTTAATAATCTGTCCTAAAATTTCCAGTAATGGTCATTTCACCTTCTTAATAATCTGTCCTAAAATTTCTAGAATGACATTCTTTTTGGACAGAGGGAGTACCTCCCACCGAGGTCATTACTTAATCTCGTAATATTCATTATTGCTAGCAATATTGAAAATCTCGTAATTACTCGTACGTTTTACTAGTGGTAGATGGCACGATTAATTTCCATCTTCATCAAAAGCCCCACGACTAGTCAACACGCTTTGCTTGAAAGAGACCTGTCCATTTCAGCATGCAACTCCAACTGATGTGACTCAACTCGCTCATTGCGTCGTGGCGTCAAGCACAACAAAATCAAGCATGCATCAGCAGAATCAATTACTGTTCGTTGCACGAGAGAAGATATATACACTACCGGAAATCACATAGCTGCCGTGAGCCAAGTGTTTTGCTAGCTTTTTGCCGACGGCAAAAATTAAAACTCACGGCAAATAGAGCGGCTCACGGCAACACAATTTCGCCGAGAGGGGCTCACGGCAAAGATGTAGTTTGCCGTGAGCCTTTCGTGGCCGACGACAACAAGCTATTTTGCCGAGAGCGGCTCACGGTAAAGATGTAGTTTGCTGTGAGCCTTTTTTCTGGCCGATGGGGAAATTATGTTTGCCATATATTGAAATCAAATTTCGAAGAAGTAAATTAATTCAAATAAAAAAATTTCAATTACAAATTTTCATTACTTCTCAAGATGAACAACTTTTATTATGATCATTTCTTCATTCGACAAAGTTGAAATAATTTTGTTCACAAATCATATACATCTCTCATATAGTTTCATGAAACTAGATGATGTATAAGATTTGTGAAGAGTATTACTACCACAACCATAGATGATCAAATGACCAAAATAAAAGTTATTAGTCATGAGAACTTATGTAACTTTCTAGTTCAATCCTTTCTAATTTGAATTACTTACGTCAACGAAAAGTACGTCTGAAAAACTAAGTTGATTGTTTCAAATTTGAAATTCCAATTTTGTAAACTATCTCGAATGGAGAAACTCGCAATATGAAAGTTGTGTATCTCAAAAAGTTATGAAACTTTGTATTTTACAACATTTTAATTTGAAGTTATTTGCTATTTTTAAATAATTAAATACATTTGATGTAATTTTTTTAAAAATCTCTTCACCGTGGGCCAAACATGGGCTCACGACAAAGAAACAATGTGGCCCCACAATGCGTCTGGCCCCCCCCCCTCCCGTATATAACCGCCTCCTAACCCTAACCCACCCACCCCCTCCCTCTCCCTCCATCGTGCCCATCTCCCCGCCTTCCCCATTTCCATCCGCCGCCGCCTCCCTCTCGCCCCATCCCTCTCCGCCCCGTCCCCCCTCCCGCCCCGTACCCCGCCGTCATAGCCGCGCCGTCACCCTCCTCCCCCCCCTCCGCTCACCCGTCACCTCGTGGGGAGGAGCGGCGGCGGGGCAAGGTGCGGGGGCGGTGAATTCGGCCCTCGCGCGGCTTCCTCCCGTATGGCCTCCTCCGGCACGACGAGGCGTGGTGGTGGCGGATCCGACCCCGTGCGCGGATCCTCCCGGTGCGGCCTCCCTCCCGGCGTGGCCTCGACTTTCATCCCGGCGTGGCCTCGACTTTCGTCCCGGTGCGGCCTCCTCCCGGGCGCGGCCTCGTAGATCCCAGTGCGGCCAGGTTCTTCTCCTCCTTCTCTCTCCCCCTCTCATCTCCCTCCTCCCTGTTGGCAGCAGCGTGGTGGTGGTGGTCGCGGCCAGTGCGGGGAGGGGCCGGCTGGTGGGGCCTCCTCTACCGGCTGAGCAGACGCGCGTGTGGAGACTGGATCTACGGCGGCGAGCTCTTCTTCATCCCAGCGGCCTCCTCTTCATCCCCTCCGGTGTGGGTGTGGGTGGCGGAGAGCCACGGCGGCCAGCATCTCGAGGACAGTGGCTCCCCGGATCTGCCGCATCAGGTGGTGGTGATGCTGGTGGTCCAACGGCGGTGAAGGCGGGCGGCGGTGGGACGACGACAGCCGGTAGTCGGACCGACCATGAGCTTTTTTGTTTTTTAATCTTTTGATGAACTTGTTGCCGAGAGTCTTAGATCACTCACGGCAAACCATTGCCGTGAGTACTTCTTTGAGCTCACGGCAAAGTGCTCTTTGCCGGCATAACTTTACCGTGAGGGCTTTGCCGGCGACTCCTCTCAAGCAAAGACTTTGCCGTGAGTGGACCGGCCTTTGTCGTGTAGAACCGGCTCACGACAACATTATGGTTTCCGTAGTGATACGACTCGTGTTTTATTTTGATCCGTACTAGATTGAATGATTGCTGGTACTAGTACTGATATCGATCTATATGACGCCGTTCAAAAGGCAAGCAACGAACAATGATTTGTTCTTTATTTATTTTTGTTATTAATTGGGAGAAAAAACTAATATGACCCCCGCTTCCTCTCATAAAGTTGAGGAAGACTTGGCGAAGTTAGAGTCCACATAGATATCCGGATCGATTTGACTAGACTCGTAGGATCTAGTCACATAGAAGGGAGGGTTAAATATGGGACTTGTTTTGCAAGCTTTAAGAAAAACGAAAACCTTAACCTATCAACTAGTTTTGCCCATACTAAAAAGGTTCTTCCCTACTACTAGAGCACACTATCACAAGTTTCCTTAGCAAATATCACACTAGGAGGCAATAAGACATCCTAGGCAAGATATGAGGCACACAAGCGAAACAAGCTAAAACAAAGACAAAGAAACTTGAGAGAGGAATCGAAGTGCCGAAAGTAAGTGCTAGAAGTAAAAAGAGGGACAAGAGGCGACCGGATTTTTTCCCGTGTGTTGACGGATAAAAGACGTATCCCTCTACGATCCGCAAGCGTACGGACTCCACACCTTTTTCACCACGGGATTCCCAAGGTTCTTGTTAATCCGCGGAGCAAGGGGATTACAAGCGTTCGATCAACAACGACACACTAGCTACTAAAACCCTAACAACTATTATACTAGAAAACACTAGACTACACTAGAGAGAATGATAAACGATCAAGAGAGAAGACACTCGCCCACGGGTCTACGATACTAGAGCATGCAATCGCTTAAAGACATGAAAACCAATCTAATCTATCGGGGATGTGACCACGGTTTCGCCCTTTCCCTCCTCTCGTACTGTCACTACGCGAAGGTATTCATGACTAGACCTTTGATGGCCACGGCGTATTGAATGGATCCAAGGAAGCATTGGAGCTCTACTCCCTTTACGGCATGGTAGCTAACCTTTAAGCATTAAAGTATATTCAACACAAGATGATAGATAGATAATCCGACAAAGTGCGATTACATCTCACGATCGATTACAACCCATGGACGAATGAGAAGATTACCCCATCAAGGTGCTGATCATGGCACCGTTGATCATGGTTTCCCTTCCGCCGGTGTCTTCCTTCTTCTCCACGAGAGGGTGCTTCCTTCGAGGTGGTTGATCTCCAGCCGGAGATCCTCCTCCTCTCTCTCTAGCTTGTGGATGGCCTTCTGGTGCGAATAAACTCCTCCTCCTGTGTTGGCGGCGTGTCGGGGGTTTTAGGGTCGAAGATCCTTCGAGGGCAAGGAAGACGGGACCGAACCGGTGCCCGAAGTGGGCTGGGCCGATCCGACTGGGCCGGCCGGCCCAGCCCGGTTTCGGCCCGGTTCGGTCGCCCTTTTTGCTCCGTGGGTCCTCGTGCACTTATCTACTTTGCCCCTTCCACTTGGATGATTTTGACGCTATTATCCTCGCGATCAAGATGGAGGCCCTCTTTGCATGAAATTTGATCTTTTACGCTTCAATCCCCGGGGTGTTCCTCGTAGCACTTCGGTCCTCACCACCATTGGAAGTAATTTCAGCGAGCTCATAGACACGAACACGACTCCATGAATGCTCCTTTGAACTTATTGCGAATCCGTCCTTTATGTCCATGATTTCCTACATAAACACAACACTTCCAAATGCATGCACAAAGATGAACTTGTTATATGATTAGTGTGCCTAGTGGCGGGTTAATTCAATAATCAAATCCAAACCAAAGTGTAATGAACATGCTAGGTGCACCAAAATACACCGTCAACATCTCCCCCACACTTAGCTCTTGCTCGTCCTCGAGCAAGTACTTGTAAAAGAACTTCGTCCAAGGAGTGTAATCGTGTACCACTTATCCCTCTTCACAAGTTAGTCAATCCCTTCATCTTTAATACATAAACACAAAGTAATGATAATCAATCATAAACATGGGCGTTTAGAATTTTTACCACGTCAAGATTTACCCCACAACTCAAACTCTTCACTCGAAGCTTTCAATTTCAGCCATACTTACTTCTTTGCTTCCATCGGAGGGTTTTTATGGTTTTCAAAACAAAAATTCCTGCAACAAGTGTTAGACAAAAACCTTTCTCCAAGCTCTCTCAAGTCACTCATATGAAGTGTCTATCCTAACCAAATTTTATAAAACTCTCACCTCCCATTAATCTCTCATATATCATGTAAAAGTGGAGCTATAGGTAGGGCTAGCGCAATCAACACAAGTATTGTCAAACTAAGAACTTCCTCTAATGGTTGTCTACCTTTCAAAGCCAATGATCATGAGAATTAATCATATGTAGGGATATCAAGGATGAGAAGATTCAGAATGGTGGACATGTGCAAGGGCAAAAGAAAATTGTGACTTCAAGGCACCAATGATGTCCTCGTTGTCGGATTGCACATGGTTGGAAATAGAGTAAAAGTTTCGTCTCACAATCAACGTGACATCCTTCCTTACACTTTATTATTTTTTTTCTTTTCTTTCACTTGATCCATCCCTCTCATATCTTCATTGCTAACTCATCTTTCTCTTTTCTTTTTCTTCTTTCATTCACATATGATTTTTTTCTTTCTTCCTTTCTTTCTTTTCCATACACATACTTTTTCTCTTTATTTTTCTCTCTCTTGACAACTTTTCAAAGCTTTCAATTCTCTCTTTCCTCGCATGCATACAATCTGAAATTTTAAATAAATCATGCTAGAGACGAGACGAAACTTTGAAAATAGGTTGTGTTCAAGGAATACGATGTACAAAAGAGATGTATAGGGTTGGGTATGGAATTCGGCGATATACGTGACTTCCGTTGTGAACGTCACGTTACCGAATATATGACGAGGCTAGCAACAAAAGATAAGCACAAGGACATGATCATTGCTCGAAATTAAAACTCACCAAGAGAGAAGGGTCCTAGCCTAACTCATCGTGCTAATCACACTTATGGTGGAGCGAAAAAAATAAACTTGGCTTTGGATAGGAATTTTTTCTTACTCTCAACTTGGAAAAAGAGGTTTTGCTAACCTTTATTACAAGGGTTTTAACATAATTTTCAGAACTGAAATCCTCCAATTTTTAGCATCGAAAATAGCACAACTAGCATGTGAAGCTCAAGATCGAAGTGCGGTATGGGTACTTTAAGTAGTAGCAATTCCACTAAGCACCACGGTAAACGTCTTTCAAACCACATACTTGTGCTCATATATCAAGAATCAAAGATTAAACAAACAAGTAAATAAAGATAAACAATACATAAAACACAAAGATGTATATAAAGACTCTTTTTATTTGGTTTTCTTGACTCAACACTAATTTAAGACACTTGCAAAAATTTTTAAAACAGACTCAAAAACTAAAGACTCATTAAAACACTAAGACTCTCACACGAAGATTAAACCGAACCTAAACTTGAAGTTCAAAAGCTAAGGCTAGCGAGCTAGCTCTCCCCCACACTTAAAACATACGACGTCCTCGTCGTATCTTACTAAAACCAAAGGGGAAAACTATAACTAGTGGTACTTTGAGCAAGCTTTGCACCACTTGCCTCTCATGTTTCCAACCATGCCGAAAAGTTTGCGCACGTTACGGTTAAGGAACTTGTAGTCATCTTCAACTACGCGCTCCAAGTCCTCCATACGCTGCTTCATCGCTTCCATGGTTTGAAGACATTCGTCGGCCGACGCGTAGAGAGCCGCGATGGATTGACGGCAAACTCGAAGACACCGGATGCAATCCGAAGGGGTCGTCGTCGCCATAATCTCCACCATTGTCACCACCGTCGTCGCCACCTCCATTGTTGTCGCCTTCGCCACCGCCGCCGCCGTCGCCATTGGGGCCTTCGGGAGTCCTTTCATAGGGTTGCTCACCCCAATCATCATCATCTCTACCGGCAGCCGCCCACGAGCTCGGGCTACGATCGTCGGAGTAGTCGCTATCCCCATAATCCTTAGGTTCCGGCGACACCTCCTGGTAATCTTTGCGCTTGATGCCTTGGAGGCGTGCCGACCTTCGAACGGGTGTAGGGATCTTTTCTCCTTTGACGGGGTTGCGAGATGCAAGAGCTCCGGTCGGGACACGTCCTCCGCAACGGATACGTGCGGTCCTCTTGACGGGAAGCTTGACCTCGCATCGCATCGCCTCTTCCATCGATGGCTTCTTGGCTTCTACCTTCAACTCTAAGCTTTTTGGAGGCTCAATGGCTGCTACAAGGGTGCAACACATTGCTTGAAAGGTTTGATTCTCGAGCTCCCAATTCGGCCAAATATATAGTCCTGAGAGAAAAGCCCTGGGAACCTTATTTTCCTTTTTTACACTTCCCTTAAAATTTTCCGACCAAACAAGGAAGTCAAAAAGGAGCAATTCGGGCGAAATTCGGGGACATCGGGCGTCGGGCCACCCCTGGGCCGATCCGACTGGGCCGGCCGGCCCACCCTGCCTCGGGGGCCGGGCCGGTCCGGTTTTTTGCACACCGCCCTATTTTTTCGTCCTCAGCCCGTGGGAAAAAGTTTGCCCAGTTAATCTTCGCGAAAAACTCCAGAAAGCTAAAATAAAAATTATTTACAGAAGTTGGTGCCTTGTTTTTCGTCCTAGGCGGGACGTTCGGGCTCTTCCTCCATGGTAAAGACGTCAACATGATGAATGGGCACGACGTCGGGTTCGTAGTAAACCTTAAGCCGCTGTCCATTCACCACAAATTGATCGCCATTTATATCCATAATGGTTACCGCTCCGTTGGAGAACACCGAATGCACAACATAAGGTCCATCCCACTTGCTTTGCAATTTCCCCTTTCCGAAGGTTTTAAACCTCGAATTGTAGAGGAGGACCTTATCTCCTTCTTTAAATTCTTTTTTCTTCAATCTTTTATCATACCACCTTTTGATTCTCTCCTTGTATATGCTTGCGTTTTCATAAGCTTTCAACCTCAACTCCTCTAGCTCGCTTATTTGAATTCTCCGTTTCACAACCGCGGCATCGAGATCAAGGTTCATCTCTTTAATCGCCCAATAGGCTTTATGTTCTAACTCAACCGGAAGGTGGCAAGCTTTTCCATAGACGAATTGATAGGGGGTCATACCTATCGGTGTTTTAAACGCCGTTCGATAAGCCCATAAAGCTCCGTCTAATTTCTTTGACCAATCCTTGCCTCTCTTCTCTATGGTTTTGTTAAGTATGCTTTTTAACCGCCTATTTGACGTCTCCGCTTGTCCGTTGGTTTGTGGGTGATAGGCCGTGGAGACCCTATGCTCAATTCCCAACTTGGACAAGAACTTTTTGAAGTTCTTCCCGGTGAAATGAGTTCCTCCATCACTTATCAAGATTCTCGGTGTACCGAAACGGGGAAAAATCACGTTCTTGATCATAGTGATGGACTCCTCCGTGGAAGCTTTACGACATGGTATAGCCTCTACCCACTTGGATACATAATCGACCATAACAAGTACATACTCGAATCCAAATGAGTTTTTAAAAGGCCCCATGAAGTCTATGCCCCATACATCGAATATGTCGACTTGCAAGTTGTATTTCAAAGGCATAGAATTTCTTTGAGAGATGTTTCCGGTTCTTTGACATTCGGGGCATGACGCAACATATCTTTTAGTATCTTCATGCATCTCGGCCAATAGAATCCGCTCGACCATACTTTGGCTTCGGTTCGAAAATGGCTATAGTGCCCACCGTACTCCGCCGAGTGGCACTTCCTTAGAATCTCAAGCCTCTCTTCTCTTGGCACACATCTTCTCATTACTCCATCATTGCCAAGCTTGAAGAGGTATGGTGCATCCCAAAAATATTTCTTACTTTCGGAAATTATCTTCCTTTGAGTGTTTTTATCTAGATGATCGAGGGGCATCTTTCGAATTGCTCGAATGATGTCGATCATCCAAGTATCTTTATCAAGCACTCTATAGAGGTGGTCATCTCTCATCTTATCTTCTATGGGCTCTTTGTCATCTTGTCCATGATTCATCCTAGACAAATGATCGGCCACAACATTCTCCACCCCCTTTTTATCACGAATTTCAACATCAAACTCTTGGAGAAGAAGGATCCAACGAATCAAACGTGGTTTAGCTTCCTTCTTAGCCAAGAGATACTTGATGGCTGCGTGATCGGTGTAAACAATGACTTTCGAGTTCACAATGTAAGATCTGAATTTTTCGAAAGCGAATACTACCGCTAGCAACTCTTTTTCCGTAGTGGCGTAATTTAATTGTGCCCCATTAAGAGTTTTGCTAGCGTAGTAAACGGCGTGAACTCGGCCTTCCTTTCTTTGTCCCAAGACCGCGCCTACGGCATAGTCACTTGCGTCACACATGATCTCGAAAGGTTGGCTCCAATCCGGAGGTTGGATGATGGGAGCACTCACCAACGCATTTTTCAAGGTCGGAATGCCGCTAGACACTTCTCATCAAAGTCGAAAGCCACATCCTTTTGAAGAAGGTGTGTTAAAGGCTTAGTGATCTTCGAGAAGTCCTTTATAAATCTTCTATAGAATCCGGCATGGCCTAGAAAGCTCCTTAAGGACTTAACATCCGTAGGAGGTGGGAGTTGCTCAACCGTCTCTACCTTAGCCTTGTCCACTTCAATTCCTCTCTCGGATATAACATGTCCGAGCACTATGCCTTGCTTAACCATGAAGTGGCACTTTTCCCAATTTAAAACCAAATCTACCTCCGCACACCTTGTAAGGACCTTTTCTAAGTTTGCTAAGCAATCCATGAACGTCTTCCCGTAAACGGAAAAATCATCCATAAACACTTCAACAATTTCTTCGATGAATTCCGAAAACACAGCCATCATGCAACGTTGAAAAGAGGCCGGAGCGTTGCATAGGCCGAAGGGCATCCTCCTATATGCAAACGTTCCGTAAGGACACGTAAATGTTGTCTTATGTTGATCTTCCGGGTGAATAGGAATTTGCATGAACCCCGAGTATCCATCGAGAAAACAAAAATAAGCGTGGTTTGCTAACCTCTCGAGCATCTCGTCTATGAACGGTAGGGGGAAGTGATCTTTCTTCGTCGCTTTGTTAAGCTTACGGTAATCAATACACATCCGCCACCCGGTCACGGTTCTTTGCGGTATCAACTCGTTCTTCTCATTCTTCACCACGGTCAAACCTCCTTTCTTCGGTACACAATGTACCGGCTCACCCATTCGCTATGCGGAACCGGGTAGATGATTCCGGCATCAAGTAACTTGATAACCTCTTTCTTTACTACCTCTCGCATGGCATGGGTTAGCCTCCTTTGATGGTCCACTACAGGCTTACATTGATCTTCCATTGGTATACGATGAGTGCAAAAGGCTGGGCTAATACCTTTGAGATCATTAATTGAATATCCAATCACCTTCCTATGTTTTTTTAATAAAATCAGCAACGCTTTATTTTCTTCGGGGCTCAACTCGTCGCTCACAATGATTGGATAGGTTTTGTCCGGCCCCAAAAATTCATATTTTAATCCCTTGGGCAAAGGTTTAAGGTCTACTTCGGGCACTTGTGGCTCCTCGGGTTTGATTTCTCCTATGTCTTCGAACTTCTCTTCCTCCACGCTACCATCATGCGGCTCTAAGCCTTTTGTTGCTTCCTCTAGTTCTTCATCTTGTCGATTACTAATTTGATTTTCCATCGCTCTTTGCAGCGGGTCTCTAAGGGTTTCAACAAAACAAAGACTATCTATCTCTTCTATTTCTTCATCTTCGGGAGGAAAAGGAGTAAGGTGTTTAGAAGCACGAAGAAAGTTATATGTGTACTTTGTTCCATTAAGGTTCATTGTTACTTTGCCTTCTCCGGCATCTAACACAGGATCAACCAACTTAAGAAAAGGCCTACCTAAGATTATATGATCAGAATTACTATGGTAAGCATCAATAACAAAGAAATCGGTTGGTATGTAGTTTCTAGAGATTTTTACTTTCATGTTGCAAGCAATACCTAGAGGTTTGATAGTTCTACCATCTCCCATAATTAATTTCGTTGATGTTGGAGCTAAGTCTAGGTTGTGGTATTGAACTTTATCGTAAATTTTAGAAGATAGAACACTTACTTGGGCTCCGATGTCGCATAAAGCTTTGCATTGAACTCCGTTGATCTCGCAACTCAAGTGCGGCGTCATCTTCTCTTCTTCTTCGGATCCGATCGAATAAATTTCAGCAAGGCGAGCGTATGGTGATGCTTCGGGCTTGATCCCCATGATCCTCTTCACCTCGGCAATATGTTCCGGATCCACCACGTCATCTCCAAAGAGCTTTTCAAAAATCTCACCGGTGGTTTCGAGGTCGTATGAATTTTCAGCTTTCCTCTCCGGTGGGAAATCGACTTCCAATGCTCTTGCCATTCCCTTTTGATTAGGGAACGGTCTTCTCTTGTCGAATATTTCTCCGTAATCAATAGGAACCCAATCCATTGGCTCGAACTCCCTTAGTGGCTTCGCGCTTGACATGCTTCTCTTGTTCGTCTCATTTGGTGCGGCGAAGTCGACGTTTGGTGTAGTTCTTGACTTAATGTGTTCTTGTTCAAGCTTTTCCATGATTGGCTCCTCTTTTGTGACTTCCGGGTTGCCTCTTTAGAAAAATCAGCAAGCTTTTTCTTCCTTGAATTGAATTCCGGCTCTTCCGCAAGTCTTGTTTCCCAATCTCTTCGCATGGCGGCCGCTTTACTAACTTTTTGTAGAAGTTGGGCGGCTTCCGTGAGTGTTTTCTCCATGAGATCCCCACCGCACACATTTCGACGTGTCGCATGCAACTAGGGGTTAGGGAAAAGAAAAATGTATGCAAGAGTACGTCACCGGTGAAGCCGAGTTTTGGTCCTTGTTCGATTAATTCATTAAACCTTTCCCCGGGCTTGGTCTATCCCTTCCTCTTCTCCTTGCATGAAATTGATCACTTGCCTCCTTAGATGTTGAACCTTGCTCATTGGAAAGAACTTCTCGCAAAAATTCTTTGTCAACTTGTTCCAATTTCCTTCAACTTCAAAGGACGCAACCGAATACCATGTCTTTGCTTTGCCGGCAAGTGAGTAGGGAAAGAGATTCCATTTGAACCATTCATCGGGAACTCCTTCTTGACGCACCGTGTTGCATATTGTCGTGAAATCCCTTATGTGTCTATATGGGTTCTCCGTAACCATCCCTTCAAATGGGTTTTCCGCTACCATCTTCATGATCTTGGATTTAATTTCATACTTGGTCGCTTCGAGCTTCGAATCCGACTCTTGTACCTTTATGTCTTCACATCGAGGGCTAGCGTAATCCCTTAATGATTTCTCCGGTTCTTCCACGGGTTGATTCACGGACTCCATCTAGACAATAAGATAAAAACAAAAACAAAAAAGAAACAAGTGTTTTTTCGATAATATATGTTAGATATAGCAAATAAAAGATAAACTAAAATATAAAACTACGTTAGATGCAAATCAAACGATGTAAACTAACTTGCTCCCCGGCAACGGCGCCAGAAAAAGGGGCTTGTTGACGGATAAAAGACGTATCCCTCTACGATCCGCAAGCGTACGGACCCCACACCTTTTTCACCACGGGATTCCCAAGGTTCTTGTCAATCCGCGAAGCAAGGGGATTACAAGCGTTCGATCAACAACGACACACTAGCTACTAAAACCCTAACAACTATTATACTAGAAAACACTAGACTACACTAGAGAGAATGATAAACGATCAAGAGAGAAGACACTCGCCCACGGGTCTACGATACTAGAGCATGCAATCGCTTAAAGACATGAAAACCAATCTAATCTATCGGGGATGTGACCACGGTTTCGCCCTTTCCCTCCTCTCGTATCGTCACTACGCGAAGGTATTCATGACTAGACCTTTGATGGCCACGGCGTATTGAATGGATCCAAGGAAGCATTGGAGCTCTACTCCCTCTACGGCATGGTAGCTAACCTTTAAGCATTAAAGTATATTCAACACAAGATGATAGATAGATAATCCGACAAAGTGCGATTACATCTCACGATCGATTACAACCCATGGACGAATGAGAAGATTACCCCATCAAGGTGCTGATCATGGCACCGTTGATCATGGTTTCCCTTCCGCCGGTGTCTTCCTCCTTCTCCACGAGAGGGTGCTTCCTTCGAGGTGGTTGATCTCCAGCCGGAGATCCTCCTCCTCTCTCTCTAGCTTGTGGATGGCCTTCTGGTGCGAATAAACTCCTCCTCCTGTGTTGGCGGCGCGTCGGGGGTTTTAGGGTCGAAGATCCTTCGAGGGCAAGGAAGACGGGACCGAACCGGTGCCCGAAGTGGGCCGGGCCGATCCGGCGGGCCGGCCGGCCCAGGCCCGGTTTCGGCCGGTTCGGTCGCCCTTTTTGCTCCGTGGGTCCTCGTGCACTTATCTACTTTGCCCCTTCCACTTGGATGATTTTGACGCCGTTATCCTCGCGATCAAGATGGAGGCTCTCTTTGCATGAAGTTTGATCTTTTACGCTTCAATCCCGGGGGTGTTCCTCGTAGCACTTCGGTCCTCACCACCATTGGAAGTAATTTCGGCGAGCTCATAGACACGAACACGACTCCATGAATGCTCCTTTGAACTTATTGCGAATCCGTCCTTTATGTCCATGATTTCCTACATAAACACAACACTTCCAAATGCATGCACAAAGATGAACTTGTTATATGATTAGTGTGCCTAGTGGCGGGTTAATTCAATAATCAAATCCAAACCAAAGTGTAATGAACATGCTAGGTGCACCAAAATACACCGTCAACACCGTGGTATCGAGAAGTTGACGCTTCCCCCTAGTCCACGTTGGAGCACTCACTTAGAGTATCGCTCCCCCCTTGAGTCACAAAGACACAAGTGCTCACTAAGAGTGCTCGTTCTCCATCTTCGGAATGGTGGGTCTCGAACCGTGTACACCAAGCTTGTCTTGAGGCTCCCACAAACTCCAAGAGCTCACCAAGAACCCCCCAAGTCACCTAGACCATCTAGGAGCCGTCAAACTCCAAGAGTAACAAGCTCGCACACCTTCACTTGACCTAAGCACTCGCCTAGCCATGCATGCACCTTGAAACTCTAGGTCACTAGGAAAGATGGCCCTCAATTAAGAGGAAGAGAATCGAGGACCATGTGTGGTTCGAGGACCGGTGGATGGTCGCTTCCTTGTGTGATGAGTGATTGACAACGTTGTGTGGACCGATTCTTGGCTAAGTATTGCAGGTGCGGGTTGCGGCTTGACTCGTGTTGGTGCGGAGTGAAGAACAAGCGCGAAAGGTCGTCGCGGTGAGGCCTCCGGGTGTGGAGAAGACAAGTAGGCTTCGTTCGAGGGACCCGGTGGCCGGCGGGGGTCAAGTGCGGGCCGCATGGTGGCATAGCAAGATGAAGTCGTGAACGGTTTCTTGGTTGAGCCTCAAAACCAAGGTCGAGCCGGGACTACGTGGGAGCCGAGTCATGAGTGGAGATTGGCGGAGGCTACACCGAGTTCGCGGGGTTTCCGGTGGTTCACCAGAAAACCACTGGGTTCCTTGGTTGATCCACAAAGCCAAGACCGAAGAACCGAAGACGGAGCTGCAGCAGCGCCAGACCGGTCTGACCGGTGGGTCCGACCGGTCTGACCGGTGGGGACCGGACTGACCGGTGAGGAGCACCGGTCTGACCGGTGTGCGACGACGCAGTCCGAATCTTCGAAGCGGAGGACACGCGTCGGGATCGCATGGCTTGCGTCGAGGCTACGCGAGGGTGCGGTTGCGGGCATCCGTCCGATGGTGAAGACATCAAGAATTCCAAATCCGCCCTTGAGGGGCTTGTATCCCTAGTTAGTAGAGAGGGGCATTTTAGACATTCGGTTGCCGCCTATATAACCCAAGAGGTGAGAGGATGGCAGCCAACTCTTGGAACCCTAGCTCATTAGTTTTCCTATTTTCCACCTATTTTCTCTAGGTTTTCCTTAGGACTAGCAAGAGAGCTTCACGGAGAGATCTTGTAGAGAGGGATGGATGATCGGGCGGCTTGCTAGACCTTGTACGAACCTTTGTCTCATGTATAGATGATTCGGCGTGGTTCCTCAAGGTTTGGATGTGTTTTCCCTAGGTTGTTCTTGGTGGTGATTTTCGGAGCCCTTTCTCGGTGATTTCTTTGGGTGGTTTTCGGGGCTTTTCTCTTGGGGATTTGATGGGGGAAATTTGTGGGAACCCTTCGTGGTTCTTTGGGCTGTGATTCCCCCTCCCAAATCCGTGAGTAAAAGTGCTCGATTTTGGGGGTTTCTTGAGTTCTTGGGTTGGAAGTGCTTTTGGCGGGATTTCTTCGATTCCTCCTTTTTGGACGAGATTTGGTGGGATTAAACTTGGCTATGGACTCCTCATGAGGTGTTCTCGATATCCCCAAAGTCTTGTTCAAGTCCGTGGAGCGATTCGGGAGATCGAGATTTGGATTTGGGGGAGTTGACCCGCGGGTCTTGTTCATCCGAGTCGCCCTGTGCTACACCGGTCGACCGGTGCTCTTGGCCGGTCGACCGGTGCAAGCCCTTGTGGGATTTTGCTCGGGTGAACGTCTTGGTGTGTTCGCTGTTGTCCTGTGGTGCCGCTGTTCCGAGTTTGGGTCTGTTTGGTGGTCGGTTGGTCTGTTTGGTGCCTTGGGGGCTTTCAGGCTGTGATCGGTCTGACCGGTGTGTCTCACCGGTCTGACCGGTGTAGAGCCACTTAGTGAAAGTTGCTCAGTTTCACCAGTAGGGACCGGTCTGACCGGTGGTGCTCACCGGTCTGACCGGTGTGGGTCTGTAGACTCGAGGTTTGGTTTTTCCGCTGCGTTTCTCGGGTCGGAAGGTTGCGTGTTGGTTCCTAGGTCCGGTGGCACTCCGGTGGCTACGTGGGCTTGACCAACCTTGGTAGTGAGTCGGAGACGTGTGTTGGAAGCCGCGTTCGTCTTGTTGGAGTTTTCATCTCCTTCGAGAAGAATTTTTATCGGCTCCCCATTCACTCCCCCCCTCTCGGTTCGCCGTATCGGTCCTTCAAGTGGTATCGAGCCGGTCTCGGGTCTTTATTGACTCTAACCAGTCTAAGATCCAAGGATGGCGTACCGGGAACGGGGTTCGGGTCCTCCACACTTCGATGGCAAGAACTACCGGATGTGGAGCAAGCGGATGGGTGCGTTCCTCCGCGGAAAGGGTCACCGTGCTTTGGGATGTCACGGTGGACACAGGGCTATGTCCACCGATGGATTTCCTTGCTCCGGGGTCGAGGGACGGATTCGACGCCAACAATAAGGCGGTCGACTACTTGTTTCGTGCTTTGTGTCGGCCGAGTTCGATCGGGTGCACACCGAGCACTTGGCTTGTAGGATTTGGGCGGTGTTGAAGGAGGCTCATGTTGGGAACGCCCGGGTTCGAGCACGGTTGTATGCGACCTACGGAGAGAGTACGAGAACTTCACTCATCTCCCCGGTGAGTCCATCGATGCCTTGTTTCGAGAGGTTCACGGTGGTGGTGAACAACATGAGGGCCAATGTGGACGTGCTCCCGTACGATGATCATGATAGAGCGGTCAAGCTCTTACACTCTTTGGATCGTACGATATGGGGCGGAAAGTTCGAGGCCATAGTCGAGTCGGAGCGGTATGATACTCGACGGTGAACGAGCCGTTCTCGAAGCTCAAGTCGGCCGAGGTGGATAGGGGCATGACCGCCAAGCTCGAGGGACCGACTGATTCCCATAGTCTTGCCCTCGTTGGTGGTTCCAAAGGAAAGACTAACTCTAACCCATCCACCAGGATGTTCTCGTTTTCCTCTCTCGATGTCTATGCCGGATGAGGAGTTTGATGACCTTGGAGAGGACGAGCCGGCGCCGTTGACGAGGCGGTTCGAGAGGCCGCACGAGAACCGCGTGAACATGAGGAGGAACACGAGGACTTGCTTCCGGTGCGGCAAGCGGGACACTTCGTCGCCGACCGCCCGAGAAGGCCGAGAACAAGGACGGCTACAAGCACAAGCCGAGGAAGAACGACGACAAGTACCGTTCGAGGCGCGACCACAAGAGCAAGCACAAGAACAAGTACAAGGACGAGCGAAGATCGAGGAAAAAGGAGGGCCGAGGCAAGGCCCGAGCGATGGTTGGAGCGAGCGACGTCGACTCCAGTTCCGCGTACTCCACCTCGAGCTCGAGCGGCGGCGACGACGAGGGGAGATCGCCGCAAGAACAAGAGGTCGTCCAAGAACCTGAGCGGGTTGAGCTGCTTCACGAGAGACGGCTTCTGCACCATGGCGTTGAGCTCCGGCAGCAAGAAGAGCACACGGAGCGACTCGGACTGCGAGTCCGACGACGAGGTGCGTGATGAGCTTCCCTTCTTGCGCCAAGAGAATGAGAGGCTTGGCTCTTTGCTTGATAACCGTGATGACATGCTTAGAGAGGCCAAGAAAATGAGGAAAGAGCTTAGGGCTTCACTCGAGGATGCTAGGACTAGAGTGGGCCGAGCTAGAGACACGGGTGCTTGATAGCAAGCTTGAGATTGATTCGCTTAAGGCTAGCCCTGTTGTGTCCGATGAGAATGATTGTGCTTGATTGCTCCATATTCCTTGCGATCTTGCTTTGTTTAAGGAGAAGCATGCCTCCAAGTGTGAGGAACTAGATGTGCTTAGGGTTGAAGTGGCCGAGCTTAAGTCTAGACTCGCTTTGCTAGGTGCTTGCACTTCTTGCCTTGTTTTGCATGCTAAGATTGATGAGATGCATGCTTACACTAGTTCGCTCGAGGCTAAATTGAAGGAACCCATGCCTACATCTTGCTCTACCCGTGAAATGCATGCATTGAAAAATTTGGAGCTTGCACATTATGTTGACCGTTTGCGGGATGAGAATGATGATTTGAGGAAGTTGATGGGTTGGTTGTCCGGTCACGAGCCTCAGTTGAGGATGATGATCGAGGCCTTTAAGAGGCAAGATGGTGAGGGGCTTGGGGCAAACAAGGTTGGTGAGGGAAGTGGAGAGAATATCTTGGAGCCACCAAAAACCCACCACAAAAATGATTTCCCACCAATACCTAACCATCTAAGGAACCGACTAGACACAACCCCAGCTCCACCCGTGTTTCCTACACCCACAAATGATCTACAAAAGCCTATCAAGTTTGTGAGCACTTCGGGGAAAGTGTTCTTTGGGAAGGAGAGTGAGAAGGCTAGTGGTGAGAAACCGGTGGAGGGTTTGAGTGGAGAGAAACCAAGTGAGCGACCACATCCCAAGCCAAAGCCTAAGCTTGTGAGGTTCCATTGTGGCTATTGTGGGAGAGATGGCCATAAGGAGGAGTTTTGCTTCAAGAGGAAGCGAGAGGAGAGAATGGAGAAGGAGTGGGCTAACAAGGACAAGTACCACCCTTCCGATGGTGTACTTGAGCCTCGTATGCAGATGCCCAGGGGCAAGGCGATTGTGCGGACAGTTCGGGCTTGGGGAGAGAAGAAGGCTGCAGGTGGTGCTGCTGTCCAGGTCACACCGGTCAGACCGGTGTGGGGCACCGGTCAGACCGGTGCAGGCCTGGACAGACAGATGTTCGGGTTTCGAGCTCGTGCGGTGCGAGGGTTGTTTCGATGGTCGTGGTTACGGTGGTTGGGCCGGAAAGAGTGCGGGTGGTCGGTTGCTAGGCGTTCTCCTCCTCGTGCTCAATACGGGGATTGGAGGAGTCGTGGCGTTGAGTTGGAGAGGAAGGACGTTCCACGGGCTTTCTTGCGTGGTTTTGGTCCTCCTCCGGGCGGAGAGGGGTGGTTCCCTCGGGGTGGTTACCGTGGTGGTGTTCGTGGAGGTAGTTTTGGTAGGAGAGATGCTTTGGTTGGTGCTAACCCCACTTTCGAGCAAATGGCTCGGCCTTTGGTTTTCCTCTTTTGGTACTAACCCCGTCTTCGAGTCGTTTGTTCGCTCACGTGCATATTTTTGAGTTTCAGGTGGGAGACTTGAAGAACATTTGGTTGATTGACTCCGGTTGTTCGAGGCATATGACCGGAGACAGGGGGTGGTTCTCAAGTCTCGTCCCGGTGGTGACGAAGAGGTACATCACCTTTGGGGACAATGGGCGTGGGCGTGTGCTTTCAGAAGGTGAGATAAAAGTGAGTGACAAGATCACTCTGAGGCGTGTTGCTCTTGTTCAATCACTGGGGTACAATTTGCTTTCTGTGTCCCAGTTGTTGGATGAGGGCTTTGAGGTGTTGTTTCGGCCAGGTGGTTCTCGGATTGTGGACTCTCGAGGGGACCTTGTTTGTACGGTCGTTCCCGAGGGTCAGGTGTTTCGTGCTGATTTTTCTCAGTCTTCGGGTGTTGAGCGTTGTTTCTTGGCTGGTTCTTCGAGTGAGTTGTGGAAGTGGCATAGGAAGTTGGGTCACTTGAGCTTTGACCTTTTGTCTCGCTTGAGTAAACTCAATTTGGTCCGAGGATTGCCACGATTGAAGCTTGAGAAAGAGTTGGTTTGTGCTCCGTGTAGGCATGCCAAGATGGTGGCTTCTTCTCACTCGCCTCTCACCGATGTGATGACCGAGCGTCCATGCGAGTCGCTCCATATGGACCTTGTTGGCCCGGCTCGTGTGCGATCGCGGGTGGGAAGCGGTATGTCCTTGTTGTGGTGGATGACTATTCTCGGTATGCGTGGGTGTTCTTTACGGAGGATAAGGGGGAGACGTTTGGTTTTGTTCGAGACCTAGTACGGGAGGTTGAGGAACGAGAGGCACGGAGATGCCATACGAGCTATCCGCGGTGATAATGGCTCGGAATTCGGGAACTCTCGTTTTGAAACCTTTTGTCATGACTTGGGTCTTGAGCACCCGTTTTCGAGTCCGTATACGCCTCCCCGAATGGTGTTGTGGAAAGGAAGAACAGGACCTTGTGCGAGATGGCTCGGACGATGCTTGATGAGCATAGGACTCCGAGGAGGTATTGGGGCCGAGGCGGTGAATACCGCATGCTATGTGTCGAACGGAATATACCTCGAGTGCACAAGAAGAAGACATGCTATGAGTTGATGCATGGTCGCACACCCAAAGTGAGTCACTTCCATGTCTTTGGTTGCAAGTGTTTTATTCGAAAAAGGACGGAAGTTGGATAAGTTTGAGGCTAGGTCCGTCGATGGCATTTTCTTTGGTTATGCATCTCATTCTAGAGCATATCGTGTGCTCAATCTTGAAACTAACCAAATCGTGGAGACTTGCGAGGTAACCTTCGACGAGACAGAGCCACGTAGTCGGCCTTGTCTTTGAGTGTGCAGGTGATGATGAGCTTGGCGAGGAGATCTTTCGGGGAGGAGGAGCATGAACATGGTGATGATGAAGATGGCGGTGTGGTGCCCCAGGCTGAACATGTACCCACTACTTCGACTACGATGATGGATGGACCCTCTGCTACACCTACGACGACAAATCAAGAACGAGGAGAAGCTGATGTTGAGGGGGAGGTAGCTTCGAGGCGAGAACCTCCCCGGCGAGTTCAAGTGGATCACCCAGCTTCGAGGATCATCGGCGACATGAATGAACGCACTACACGGTCGAGGGTTCGAAACAATTCCCATTTTGCTCATGCTGCGTTTGTTGCTTCTTTCGAGCCCAAAGACATTGGACACGCACTATCTGATCACAATTGGGTTAATTCGATGCATGAGGAGTTGGAGAACTTTGAGAGGAATCAGGTGTGGGAGTTGGTTGACCCTCCCCCAGGGTGTAAGCCGATTGGTACAAAGTGGGTGTGGAAAAACAAAGAGGGAGAGAAGGGTGAGGTTGTGAGGAACAAGTCAAGACTTGTTGCTCGGGGGTTCGATCGAAAAGAGGGGATCGACTACGAGGAGACCTTTGCTCCCGTAGCCCGTTTGGAGGCGATTAGGATCCTTCTAGCTTTTTCGTGGCTAAAGGGTTCAAGTTGCACCAAATGGATGTGAAGAGTGCTTTTTCGAATGGTGTGCTTTGGAGGAAGAAGTGTATGTGAGGCGGCCTCCGGGGTTTGAGAGTGAGAGGTACCCCCACCGGGTGTACAAGTTGAGGAAGGCGCTATATGGGTTGGAAGCGAGCACCTAGAGCTTGGTATGGCGAGGTTGAGGGGGTTCTTGTTTGAGAGAGGTTTTGAGATGGGGAAGGTCGATCGGACCTTGTTTCTGCAGAGGCGGGGCGGAGATATCCCGATTGTGCGGGTGTACGTGGATGATATTGTCTTTGGTGGCTCGTCTAACTCTCTTGTTGCAAGGTTTGCGGATGATATGAGCAAAGGCGAGTTCGAGATGAGCATGATGGGTGAGTTGCAGTTCTTCCTCGGGCTACAAATCAAGCAATCAAAGGAAGGAACATTTGTGCACCGGGCTAAGTACACCAAGGACATTGTGAGGAAGTTCAAGATGGAGGACTCCAAGGCTATGACGACGCCGATGAGTACGACTACGGCTCTTGATGCGGACGAGGAAGGTGAACACGTGGACCGGAAGGAGTACCGGAGCATGATCGGGTCACTCCTCTACTTGACGGCGACGAGGCCGGACATACGGTTCTCGGTGTGTCCGTGCGCTCGTTTTCAAGCGTCTCCGAGGACTTCGCATCGGCAAGCGGTGAAGCGAATTTTCGTGTACCGCGTCACACTCCCGACTTCGGCCTTTGGTACTCCGCGTCCTCTTCTTTGGCGCTTCATGGTTTTTCAGACGCGGATTTTGCCGGGTGTCGGTTGGATAGGAAGTCCACTTCTGGGACTTGCCAGTTTTTAGGTTCTTCGTTGGTGTCTTGGTCTTCTCGTAAGCAGTCGAGTGTTGCTCAATCCACGACCGAGGCCGAGTACGTTGCCGCTGCCAGTTGTTGCTCTCAGCTCCTTTGGATCACCTACACCATGAGTGACTTTGGTGAGGAGTATACCCATGTCCCACTTCAATGTGATAGCACAAGTGCCATAAGCGTTGCAAAGAACCCAGTACTCCATTCCAAAACCAAGCACATAGAAGTGAGGTATCATTTTCTGAGAGACAATGTAGAGAAAGGGAAGATAGCCCTGATCCATGTACCCACACATCATCAACTAGCCGATATTTTCACCAAACCCCTAGATCAAGCAACTTTCACTCGTCTGCGGGGGGAACTTGGTGTGTGTTTGATTTCCTGAGTTGGGTGTGTGGGAGCTTTCTTTTGCCGGTGGTGTCGAGCCCGTTTTGCCTCCCCTCGAGGAGCCGGTTTGTAGCATATGTATAGCTTTCCTTTGTGCATTTCTTGCATTTGGCATGGCATATGTAACATGATGTATAGGCATCCTTGTATCTTAGATTGCATGCATTTTGTATCATATGCATTGGTTAGGAAAAGCTTCTCTCATATACATTGTTCACCATGGAATGAGATATTTGTCTTTGTGAGCTTGTTTGGTATGCTACGGTTAGTTTGGCTTAGCTCTTGATGATCTTGATGAATAATCCATGGTTGACGGCTATGCTTTTGAAAAATGTCACTTGTATGCTCTCTCATGTGTAAATGCCTTTACATGCTCTTGACATGCTTTTGTGGCCTTGCTATGCTTAATTTGTGGTTGGATAGCTAGTTTATTGATCATATGGGGCCAAAGGCTCATTTGCCATCATGAATGTTTAGCCCTCTAGATTTATCTTGTGGAGGAGCATAAGTTCCTTTTTGTCGCAAAGACATTTCATGTACCATTTACAAATCTGAAAATCAAATGAAAAATGCTTGGAAAATATGCTCCCATGTCATATGTGCTGAATTTAATTCGCTTTGGGTGCTAAACCGTTGCATGATGCCTACCAATGAGAAGTCTCATAAATAGAAGTAGGCACATGGCTCGGTGGCTTTGACATGACATGAGGTGCTTGTGGGTGTTTGTGATGGTCTTATGGTTAGAATGGCTGTCCTAGCATGAAGTTTGTGTGGCTTTGCCATTTTGATATGCTTTGATCATGTTTAGGACTTTGCTCATGAGAGGCAAGTTTTTCGCAAAATTGCCAAAATTCATCTTAGCTTCGTCCAATGGTTGTGAAACTTGGTGATCATGTAGTTGAGATCGATACGAAGCCGTAGAGTACCTAACTTGCTCATTTGGACATGTGTAGCATTCTTTGTTGAATTTTGTCTATTTGAGAAGCTCTATGTTGCATCTTTTGCATTTTTGGCTTGATTCATGCATTGTCAACAAGGGGGAGAAGTTTGAGCTTGAAATGGCTTGTTGGACGCGTTTGGAAGGTTTTCGAGTGGTTTCGAGCCATTTTCGGGCTCTCGTTGTACACCGGTCGACCGGTGATGAGCACCGGTCTGACCGATGTGAGTGCTGGTCCTGTTCATATGTTGGGCACTGGTCTGACCGGTGGTGATGACCGGTCTGACCGGTGTGAGCCGAAATTGCTTTGCGCTGCCCCGTTTTTAGTCGTTTTGCATGCATTCGTCCGGGGGGAGTTGCATTGGTTCGGGGGGAGCTTGCATGTGTGCGGGGGGAGCTCTTTGTGAGTTTTCGAGTTTTGTTTCGGTGGTTTGTGCTCTTTGCTTGAGCTTTGCTTTGTCTCGGATGTGTCGAGCCGTTGCCCTTGCCTAAGGGGTCCGAGACTTGTTTTCTTCAAGTGATCTTGATCTTTGCCTTTGTTTGGCTTTCGATCGCTTGTTGGAGTTTCTTTTTGTTTGGTTCTTTTCTTTTTCTTTTCTCTCTTGTTACTTTCATGTGGGTGTTGTCAATGCACTCATCAAGGGGGAGATTGAGGACCATGTGTGGTTCGAGGACCGGTGGATGGTCGCTTCCTTGTGTGATGAGTGATTGACAACGTTGTGTGGACTGATTCTTGGCTAAGTATTGCAGGTGCAGGTTGCGGCTTGACTCGTGTTGGTGCAGGTGAAGAACAAGCGCGAAAGGTCGTCGCCGGTGAGGCCTCCAGGTGTGGAGAAGACAAGTAGGCTTCGTTCGAGGGACCCGGTGGCCGGCGGGGGTCAAGTGCGGGCCGCATGGTGGCATGAACAAGCAAGATGAAGTCGTGAACGGTTTCTTGGTTGAGCCTCAAAACCAAGGTCGAGCCGGGACTACGTGGGAGCCGAGTCATGAGTGGAGATTGGCGGAGGCTACACCGAGTTCGCGGGGTTTCCGGTGGTTCACCGAAAACCACCGGGTTCCTTGGTTGATCCACAAAGCCAAGACCGAAGAACCGAAGACGGAGGTGCAAGGCGGCACGCGGACCGGTCCGACCGGTGGGTCGGACCGGTCGGCCGGTGGGGACCGGCTCGACCGGTGAGGAGCACCGGTCGACCGTGTGCGACGACGCGGCCGGAATCTTCGAAGCGGAGGACACGCGTCGGGATCGCATGGCTTGCGTCGAGGCTACGCAGGGTGCGGTTGCGGGCATCCGTCCGATGGTGAAGACATCAAGAATTCCAAATCCGCCCTTGAGGGGCTTGTATCCCTAGTTAGTAGAGAGGGGCATTTTAGACATTCGGTTGCCGCCTATATAACCCAAGAGGTGAGAGGATGGCAGCCAACTCTTGGAACCCTAGCTCATTAGTTTTCCTATTTTCCACCTATTTTCTCTAGGTTTTCCTTAGGACTAGCAAGAGAGCTTCACGGAGAGATCTTGTAGAGAGGGATGGATGATCGGGTGGCTTGCTAGACCTTGTACGAACCTTTGTCTCATGTATAGATGATTCGGCGTGGTTCCTCAAGGTTTGGATGTATTTTCCCGGTTGTTCTTGGTGGTGATTTTCGGAGCCCTTTCTCGGTGATTTCTTTGGGTGGTTTTCGGGGCTTTTCTCTTGGGGATTTGATGGGGGAAATTTGTGGGAACCCTTCGTGGTTCTTTGGGCTGTGATTCCCCTCCCAAATCCGTGAGTAAAAGTGCTCGATTTTGGGGGTTTCTTGAGTTCTTGGGTTGGAAGTGCTTTTGGCGGGATTTCTTCGATTCCTCCTTTTTGGACGAGATTTGGTGGGATTAAACTTGGCTATGGACTCCTCATGAGGTGTTCCGATATCCCCAAAGTCTTGTTCAAGTCCGTGGAGCGATTCGGGAGATCGAGATTTGGATTTGGGGGAGTTGACCGCGGGTGCTTTGTTCATCCCGAGTCGCCTGTGCTACACCGGGTCGACCGGTGCTCTTGACCGGTCCGACCGGTGCAAGCCCTTGTGGGATTTTGCTCGGGTGAACGTCTTGGTGAGTTCGTTGTTGTCCCGTGGTGCCGCCGTTTCGAGTTTGGGTCCGTTTGGTGGTCGGTTGGCCTGTTTGGTGCCTTGGGGGCTTTCGAGGCGCCATCGGTCCGATCGGTGTGTCTCACCGGTCTCGACCGGTGTAGAGCCACTTAGTGAAAGTTGCTCGGTTTCACCGGTAGGGACCGGTCGACCGGTGGTGCTCACCGGTCCGACCGGTGTGGGTCTCGTAGACTCGAGGTTTGGTTTTTCCGCTGCGTTTCTCGGGTCGGAAGGTTGCGTGTTGGTTCCTAGGTCCGGTGGCACTCCGGTGGCTACGTGGGCTTGACCAACCTTGGTAGTGAGTCGGAGACGTGTGTTGGAAGCCGCGTTCGTCTTGTTGGAGTTTTCATCTCCTTCGAGAAGAATTTTTATCGGCTCCCATTCACTCCCCCCCCTCTCTCGGTTCGCCGTATCGGTCCTTCGAATCCCAATTGGTTAGAACACACTCTCCTTCTCTTCTTGGCCGCAATGGATCTTCGAATGGCAAAGGCGGCTCTAGAGAGGTAGGGGGGCTAATTTATAGGCCTAGCAAAGGAGGCTAGCCATTGGAAAAGTCCCGTGAAAATGTTGTACCGTCGGATGAACCGATGGTGCCCCCCCCGCTTAGCGTCGGATCATCCGGTCACTCACGGCACCCAATATAGCCGTTGAACCAAGAAACCCGGACAATGCACCGACGCTATACACCGACGCCCCGTCGGATCATCCGTGCTTGCGCAGAACCACACTCGGGGCGGTGCCGTATGATTTGAAACACACCGCCGGATGAACCGCCGAGTATACCATCCAAGCGTCGGTTCATCCGGTGTTGAAGCAAATGTCTTGGCGCGTCTCGTTGAATTTAAATGCAACCGTCGGATGAACCGATGGTCAAGGCGTCGATCGTCCGATGCTTGAGCATAGACCCTTGACCGGAACTATATCCAAACCCAAAGGCATCGGATGAACCGATGCTTGTACCGTCGGTTCATCCGACGGTCCATTTTGAACCGGTTGATCGCAGAACTCATCCGACGCGTGTTAAATTTAGGGCGTCGGATCATCCGACGCTATGAAATTGATTTCAACTCATCCAATTCGGCGCCTTTGAGTTTTCCGTCGATTCTTTTGCTTCAACCTTGCTTCCATGAACTCTCCGAGCTAGATAGGATGCTAGAAACTTGAGTGTGCATAATTTATGGCTTTTGGAGTGCATGGTCATGCTACTAGTGTACGAACCCCTCTTAATACTACGGTCAAAACTACAAACTAGCAATCCAAGTGTCCTTCATCTCCTTTGCGACACTTGGAACTAACAAAGTCCTTAGCCTTGCAGTCTTCGACCAAATTGAGCCCATTAAAACAAATTGAGGGGTCTCATTCCATTCAATACTCGTGACAATAACCCAATTAGAAATTCGCTTCAAAACAAAGGTTAGTCACAAGCATATGGTTGTCATTTATCACCAAAACACACCCTTACCAAAGGTGCAAAAGGGCCTAGGTCGCTACAATCTCCCCCTTTTTGGTGATAGATGACAACACGAGTAGAGATATACAAGAATTTGAATTTAAAAGCATATAAACTCTACCTCTAATGCATGAAATAGAATAAGTGGAAAACACACATGCATTAAGTAAACACACAAGCATGAGTAGACATGTAAACCATCGACAATCACAAGATCCAAATACATGTCTCATCATGAAACTCCACAAAAGCGAGAGAGGCTACAAAAACTCCAAAACCTCGCACTCTCCCCTAACTCCCCCTATCTCTACTCCCCCTATCTATCTCCCCCTTTGGCAACAAGCACCAAAAAAGGAGACTAAGCCCGAGGCGGAGAGGAAGCATCCGGCGGTGAAGTAGAGACAACCCTCGAAGGTCGCACCGAGAAGCGGAGGCGTCATCATCATCGTACTCGCCGAGAAGAGACCAAGCCGGTGACGAGGAACCGGGAGGTGGAGGAGGTGTGACGGTCGACATGCCGGGAGCCGTAGTAGCCTCGGGAGCAGGAGGAACGGTGTCGGAGGCAAGAGCCGACGAGATCCGCTCCGTGGTCGCTCGAAGGTAGTAGTCCTCCCGTCCCAAACTCTTTGCCCTCGGTGTAGTGAACGTCGGAAGCGGTGTAGACGCCGATGGATTGGGCGAGTGGTGCGAGCCGGTGTCTCGAAGACGAGTGCTCGGTGGTAAGCGGAGACACCGGCCCGTGACGACGTAGGCATGGTCAACCGTAGCCGATCCGGGGAAGGAGGAAGCGACGCGGCCCTATGGTGTCGTCGTCTGAGGTACCGCGAACGCCCCTGTCTGAAGTAGTGGTGACTGTGGGAAAGTCGCCAGGGGAACGTTCATGAACCCGCCTGCTGGAGGAACAGGAGCTGTCGGGTCAGCCTGTAGCTCGGCAGTGGTAGGTGGCTGAGGTAGCTGGAGTCCCGACTGCTGGAAGAGCTGACCAAGGCAACCAGACATGAACGTGAACATCTGCGAAGTCAACATCCGGTGCCGTAGCATCACGCTCGCTTCGAGCCTCCCGCTGCCGACGGATCCCCCTCAAGGATCACCCCTCGCGACTCCCCGGTACCACCGGAACCGAGCCACGCATCACGCTATTGTATCCGGAGAGTCGCTCGAGTCCGAGCGACCCATAGCCGAGATCGGGGTAGTGAGCCGGTCCGGGCCGGGTCACCTAAGGCGACCGTGATCGTGGGGACCGGTGACTCGGCCTCTCTCGTCGGCTCGACAAGGTGGAGCCTCCTGCCTCGTCGTCATGTGACCGACAGACTCTGAAAACTGGCTCTGGCTCTGGAGCAGGTACGAACTCCTCGTCGTCACTAGAGGACTCGTCGTCAGTGGCAAAGTACTGAGGAAGAGGAGCCTCTGCTGCAGCAAGAGTAGCATCCTGTCGTGCTGCCTCGTCCATAACCGCCTCGCTTCGCCGCCCGAGTCTGGAGTGTCTCCTCGGCTCTCCTCATGCCTCTCGAGCCTCTCCTCCCGTCACCGCGGCATCGGAGGCCGATAGGTCGGGAACACGAACTTCGACGACTCAAGGATCCCAACGTACCTCCGAGCCTCGGCCGGGACGGCGACCAACCGATCTAGTGAGCGAAAGGCCGCCGTCGAGTTATCCCCATGCCATCCATAATGGCGTCCTCGATCTCTGCTAGCATGATATCCACGAGGTCGAAGGGGCACTTCGCCATCACGTACATCAGCAGCCACTGCTATACCCCTGTCAAAGACTCTGCGTTCCCCATCCTATAGAGCACAGACCTCCTGAGAGCATAGTGAACGACGTACGCCTCACGAATCAGACGGTCCGGTGTCCTGGGTGTACCGGGGAGGAACGGTGGCTGGAACAGGAAGCTGATCTCCTCGTCGGAGGGTAGAACAGGTGAGTGTGCACGACGAGGAGGCTCGACATCGGGGTACACCAGGTAGTGAATAGAATCATCGTGTAGATCCACCTGAAGCAGCTCTGCGATCCCCTCTCGAGTAAGCCGCTGCTGCTGACCCATAAACATGAACCTGATGGCGACCCGGTCAGCGTCGACGTAGACAGTGGTGTAGAAAACCCTGACCCAGTCGGGGACGTATCGTGACCTCCGAGTCACTAAGTCCACCAGTCCCCGCTGGTAGTCGAAGAAGGGGAGTATCGCCTCTCCCCGGCAGCGCGCCCTCAAAGCCGTGAACCGTAGCATACGGTCTGGGCCGAGCCGAGACCCTCTCGTGAGTGTAGGAGGCATAGAAGCTCTCCCGGAGAATCGTCCCGAACTCCGGGGTCACACTCCTCTGCGGCACGTGGAAACCACCGGTCCTCAAGCACACTCCTCAACCGCCGAATCTTCGGCCCCGACAAGTGACGGAGGTCACGGAGATAGACTCCGAAAGCCTCTCGCTCGTTGACCTCTCGGGCGGCCCGGGGGTCTAGAGCCCGCTCTCTCTCTCTCTCGTGAGCTCCTCTCCTGCCGCGGCTCTCCTCGGCGCAGGTGTCGGCCGTGGCCGTGTGTGACCACCGCGTGTCCGAGGTCCGAACCCGGCTAGTGAGGGTGGTGACGCCGACCGCTCGTGGTCCGGTGCCCCTCGCCCGACCGATGTGGCCACTGCCGCCGCCGCCGAGTCCGGGCGCTCGCCGCTCGCTACCGCTCGCTCACCCCGGGGCTGCTCCCCCCGACTCGTGCGCCATCCGATATTCGGATGCCCCTCCGAGGATGTCCCCGAGTGTCGGGCCTTGCTAGCACATGCTCCCATTCCTTCTCGCTCGTTTGCTCTTCTTCTTCTTCGGCTCAACAACCGCCTTACCCTTCCGCTTATCGCCTGCCATCTGTGAGAGAAAAGGGTAGAAGATTATAGAATGGCTAGAGACGAGAATAAACATGATATGTAACTAAGGATAAGGGGTCCTTAAGCATAGCAAATGAGTGATATGAGCCTAATTATGATCATCTAGGAGAAAAGAACCACAAGATTAAAAGAGATACTAGATTGGTCCTTAGGTGCTCAAGATGTGCATTTGTGTGGATAAGAGTGATTGATCCTTAGCACAAATTACCAAAACATGCTCAAAATTGGACAAATGTGCAACAACAAGTGAGCAAGCAGGTATGTATGTGACCATGGCATAGCTCCTGTTACAAATGTAATTGAAATTGCTAAAGGGCTTTATGAATTTGTGCTCAAAAGTGAAGTTCAATGCTCAAAATTTGGACAAATACACTAGAGAAAGAGCACTCGAGCATGAGGATGTGCGGGACCATATGCTAGTAGTTTCGGGACCAAAAAATGCTAGATTTCTATCACCGGATAGCTTCAATTGTGAAGAACGGGATCAAAATCCCTAAGAAAACGGTGCACGGGAACCCTAGATCGGTGCTTGTGCTCACCCACGGCGAAGGGATGGACGACGATGTGCTTTCGTGGTAGATAGATGGGGCCTTGCGCTCCTCTGCGGGGGGTCGCCGATGAGCCGAGTTGGCGGCGGGCGGCCGGAATCGGCGGCGGCGGTGAAACCCTAGGTGGGTGCCGGCGGCGCGTGCGTGGATTTGGACGAGGGGGGAGCGGCGCGGCGGCCGGCGGCGAGCACGAGGGACGGCGGAGTGATGCACGGGCGCCCGCACGCGAAGAGATTCACCGGAGTTGAGCACGAAGGCGGCGGCGGCGGGCACGGGACGACGGCGACGAAGAGTTAGGGTTAGAGATGGAGATGAATTGCGCCGAACCATTATGACGGGTGGGACCAACGCATCATTGTAGCGTCGGATGAACCGACGGTGCAAAAATACGAGCGTCGGTTGAACCGTCGGTGCACTCTCGCTCTTGGGTGAAAGGGGGCATCGGATGGTCCGACGACCCGCAATTACAACGCGTCGGAGCGGTTTCGCGTGGGTCCGGGAAGAACGAAAATTTCTTCGGCACTAGATGAACCGATGGTCAAAAGACGCGAAGGCGTCGGTTCATCCAACGGTGCGAAATTTGCTAACAGAGAGCAACTGAGCGCCCAGACCCCTTCACCGAATGTTCCGACGCTAGAACCTACAGGGCGTCGGTTCATCCGATGGTGACAATTCGATTTTGTTGAACTGTTTCTCATTTTTGATCCGTCGAATGTCACACACAAGCCAACACAAGCACATCTTTGGATCAATCCTGAGTGACAACCTCACCCCTCAAGCACTCCTTTATAAAATACTTATAATACACAATTAGCTCCCTAAAAAGGGATAAACCATAGATAAAAATAGGCAAATTAAGAACCAAAGGAGGGAGGGAGCTCCAAAAAGGGAATGTATGAGTTAATTGCCTTTGAACTTAGAGATTGACACCATAAGCTCGTTAGGACTTAAAACAATAGGCATTAAGCACAATCATTTGTCTCATCACACCTTAAGAGTTGTTGATTTGCATTGAGCGCTAAGCAAATTTCTCATAGTGTGAGTTTCCTTTGTGACTTCTCTCACGCAATGCTATGCAAGAACAAATGCATAAACATGAGTGCATCTACATGACAAGCAAAGAATGCAAAGCGAGAAGGTAAACTATCTTACCAAGTTTGAACCCTTGATGAGCTTGTTCATGATGAGTCATTCTTCATGCCTTGAGCGAAACAAGAGAACCATCGGCTCAAGCAAAACCCATACTCATCACTATCTCATCAAGGTTAGACAAGCCCCTAATCATGTACATATGCAAATGCAAACTATATGACAAGCATTACATGATGCTGGACGCATCAAGCACATTTAATTCACTCCGAAGCCTACAAAAGGTGTTTTCATCAAGAGGTTGGGTGAATATATCCGCCAATTGCTCCTCGGAGCGAACACCACAAAGGACAATGTCCCCTTTTGCAACGTGGTCTCGCAAGAAGTGGTGACGGATATCAATGTGCTTGGTGCGAGAGTGTTGAACGGGGTTGTTAGCAATTTTTACGGAACTCTCATTGTCACAAAGGAGGGAAACCCTATCTAGAACCACACCATAATCCAAGAGGCTTTGCTTCATATAGAGGATTTGAGCACAACAAGCCCCCGCGTAAATGTATTCCGCCTCCGCGGTGGATAAGGCCACGGAGTATTGCTTCTTAGAGGACCAAGAAACCAAAGAGCGACCTAGCAAATGGCACCCACCCGAAGTACTCTTACGGTCTACTCGACATCCGGCAAAGTCCGAATCCGAATAACCCAAGAGCTCAAAACAAGCACCATGGGGGTACCACAAGCCAATGCTAGGTGTGTATTTTAAATATCTAAGGATCCTTTTTAAAGCACTTAGGTGAGATTCTTTAGGGTTGGCTTGAAACCGAGCACACATGCAAACACTAAATATGGTATCGGGCCTAGACACGGTAAGATAGAGAAGAGAACCGATCATAGAACGGTAAAGCTTTTGGTAAACCAATTTACCTCCCTCATCTAGGTCGAGATGTCCATTAGTAGGCATTGGAGTCTTGATCGGTTTACAATCATCCATCTTGAACTTCTTGAGAATATCATTGGTGTACTTCTCTTGATGAATGAAAGTCCCTTCCTTCAATTGCTTGATTTGAAACCCAAGGAAGAAGTTGAGCTCTCCGATCATTGACATCTCGAATTCCCTAGTCATGAGTTCACTAAAATCCTTGCACACTTTGATATTAGTAGAGCCAAAGATAATATCATCAACATAAATTTGACAAATGAAGAGTTCTTTGTTGATTATCTTTGTGAAAAGAGTGTTGTCCACTCTACCAATCTTGAATCCCGCTTCAATAAGAAAATCCCGGAGCCTCTCATACCATGCCCTAGGAGCTTGCTTGAGTCCATACAACGCCTTGTGCAACCTATAGACATGGTTAGGATATGTAGTATCTTCAAAACTGGGAGGTTGCTCCACATAGACTTCTTCATTGATGAAGCCATTCAAGAAAGCACTCTTTACATCCATTTGAAATAATTTCATTTTATGACTAGATGCATATGCAAGGAGGATACGGATAGCTTCAAGACGTGCCACCGGAGTGAAGGTCTCTCCATTGTCCAAGCCTTCTACTTGAGAGTACCCTTTGGCGACAACTCTTGCCTTGTTCTTCACCACAATGCCATGTTCATCTTGCTTGTTCCGGTAGACCCACTTGGTGCCAATCACATTCTTGTTCTTGGGGCGCTCGACCAACTCCCACACTTGATTTCTTGTGAAGTTGTTGAGCTCATCTTGCATAGCCAAGATCCAATCCGCTTCCCCAAGAGCTTCATCTATAGTTGTGGGTTCTACAAAAGAGACAAAAGCATGATGTTTGCAAAATGAGGCATATTGCTTGCGGCGAGTCTTTGTACCCCCTTGGGGATCACCCAACACAAGATCAATTGGATGATTTGTTGAAGTCCTTGTGCGTCTTCCAAACATTGTAGAGGTGGGATCATCATGAGATTGAACTTCGCCCATGTCCTCTACTTGATCTTGAGTGTCTTGTGAGATAGGAGGTGGTTCTTGTGAGGAAGATGGACTATCTTGTCTTGTGGGTGATGTAGGTGGATGCCTTGGTGGATCATTATCATTATCATCATCGGAGGATGAGTCTTCAAGAATGGAGTGAGGGTCATCATCCTCCCTTGGTTTGATGTCACCAATGACCGTCTTCTTCATTGCTTCACGAAGAGGTTCTTTTCCTACATCATCACAACAAAAACCATCTCATCGGGAGCCATTAGATTCATCAAACTCCACATCACATGTTTCTTCAATCACTCTAGTAGAGTTATTGAATACTCTATATGCTTTGGAGTTAGATGCATAACCAACAAATATGCCCTCATCCACTCTACTCTCAAACTTCCCTAGATGCTTCTTCTTCTTGAAAATGAAACACTTACAACCAAACACCGGAAGTAAGATATGTTGGGCTTTCTCCCAATGAGTAGCTCATACGGTGTCTTCATCATGAGTCGGTGGAGATTCACTCTATTTGAAGCGTGACATGCCGTGTTGATAGCTTCCGCCCAAAACCTTTGCGAGACTCCATAGTCATCCAACATAGCTCTAGCAAGTGTGATGAGTGTCTTGTTCTTCCTCTCAACCACACCATTTTGTTGGGGTGTATAGGTTGAGGAGAATTCATGCTTGATGCCTTCACCATCACAATATTCTTCCACCTTGGTGTTGCGGAATTCTGACCCATTGTCACTCCTTATCTTCACCATGGATGACCCAAATTCATTTTGGGCTCTAGTAGCGAACTTCTTGAAGATATCAAATGTCTTGCCCTTGTCCTCCAAAAAGAAAGTCCAAGTATAGCGTGAGAAATCATCAACAATGACAAGACAATAGAGATTACCACCAAGACTCTTGTATGTAGTTGGTCCGAAGAGGTACATGTGAATGAGCTCCAATGGTCTTGTGGTAGATACATAAGCCTTCATGGGATGATGACTTGCAACTTGCTTGCCGGCTTGACATGCACTACACAACTTGTCCTTTTCAAATGTAACATCCTTCACACCAAGGACCATGCCTTTCTTGAAAGCTTTCTTGAGTTGGCTCATGCCTATGTGTGCAACCCTTGGATGTAGTGGAGATCAGGCAAGTAGTCAAGTTTGCTTCACGGGATGTAAAATCTACAAGATAAAGATTGCCATAGCAGAATCCCTTGAAAACAACTTCATTAGTTTTCTTGTTAGTAATTGTAACGCCTTCATCATCAAATGTGCATGAAAGACCAAGGCCACAAAATTGTGCAATGGAAAGCAAGTTATAACTACAAGAATCCACAAAGAGAACATTGGAAAGGGATAAGTCATTTGTTAGAGAGATTTCACCCAATCCGGAGATCCTTCCTTTAAAGTTATCACCAAATGAAACTTGTTCTTGATCTCCCGCATCATTCACTAGTGAGGTGAACTTTTTACTTGGCCGGTCATGTGTTGAGTGCAACCACTATCAAGTATCCAATGACTCCCTCCGGCCTTATAGTTCACCTACACACAAGAAATTAGCATTGAGATTTAGGAACCCAAGCTAGTTTGGGCCCTTTGATGTGAGTGACAAGAGCTTTAGGAATCCACAAGCTTTCGGGTGGCTTGACTTTCGGTTTGGTCCGGATGAACTTGATTGCCACTTTGCCATTGTTCTTCTTCATCAATAAGAAGTGGTTGTCATTGTACATGGACTTATAGTTGCTAGGCAAGGTGGGCAAAGGACGAGTAGGTGTTGGGCACTCCCTTGTGTGATGACCGGTGACCTTGCAATGTTGACAATAAGATCCAACCACATTGATGAAACACCCATATAGCTCCTTTGACTTAGGAGTTTCCTTGATGGGATTTGGGAAAGAACCAAGTCCCCTTGTCCCATAATCTCTTGCATTGTAGTAGAGGATCTCCTTGTGCAACTCCTCACCCTTGGTCAAAGTCTTTACACAAGACCTTAGGCTTCTCACTTCTTCTTCAAGAGCTTTCACCCTATCATGGTTAGTCTTGGAGGAAGATGCAATATTTTCAACATTGTGCAAGGCCTTAGGTTTTTCAATTAGATCATTACATGAGGTGGGGGCATTGACTTTAGTGACTTCTCTAGCATTTGCATGCCCACTAGAATCAATGTCCTCACTAGCAAGCTCAAGTTTTTGATATTTCATCTCTAAGAGCACATGTTCTTTCTTGAGCTTCATATGACTTGACTCAAGAGACTTGTTAAGCACGGTTGTGTCGTCATGCTTGACGATTAGCTCATTGTGCTTATCAAGTAACTTGTTGTGGTCATCTCTAAGTGACTTGTTAGACACTACCAAAGCATCATGCTCTTTGCTAAGGTCATTGTGCTTCACAAGCAACTCATCATATGAAAGCTTAAGTTTCTCATGAGTCTCATCAAGAGCTTTGAGCTTACTCTTTTGTTTCTTTATCATGGAGGTGTATTCATCAAGAAGATCTTTAAGAGCAAGCGGTGTGAGATCATCATCACTAGAAGACCCACTACTATCACTATCGCTCACCTTGGAGTGCTTTGCCATGAAGCACATTGGTGGAGGTGGAAGTGGAGGCTCTTCATCATCCATGATAGCAATACCGGCAATCTTCTTGTCCTCTTCACTCTCACTTGATTCACTTGAAGTTTCACCACCAGTAACCCATTCATTGACCAATAGAGAACGATGATTACCCTTCTTCTTGTGGTAGGGCTTGCTTGATGCCTTTTTCTTGGAAGAGCTCTTCTTGTAGTACTTGGCATCTTTGTCATGTTCATCGTTCTTCTTGCTCGAGTTTGACACTCGCTTGTCGGGCTTGGGGCAATCATATGAGAGATGATCATAGCTACCACAATTGTAGCACTTGCGATTGCTTCCCTCACCGCTTCTTCTTGATGACCGGAACTTTTGCTTCTTAGGATCATAGTTATAGCCCTTGTTGCCAATCTTGGAGAGCATTCTTGTGGTCTTCCTCATGAGAAGAGCAAGCTTAGCATCATCGCTCTCCACTTCACTTGAGTCACTTGGATCTTCACTTTCACTTGAGGATGAAGGAGCTTTTTCCTTGATCTTCTTGGACTTGCCCTTTTCACTTGCCTTGAGTGCAAGGTCTTTCTTGGCGCTTGAGTGTGAGGTAGATGATTCCATGTCTTCAATCATGAACATCTCGTGGGAGCGGATCTTGCTCACAACCTCGGTGATGGTGAGGGTGGTGAAGTCCTTCTCAAAGAGAAGTGCCATGACGATGTTGTATTTTGGCATGGGAGTATTTGAAGTATTTTCTCGATGATTTCCTACTCGGAAAGGTTAGCAACATCGAGAGCATTGATACTTTGAATAAGCACCCCCATCCTAGAATACATTTGCTCTACCCCCTCCTCATCCTTCATTTTGAACTCATTGAGTTCCAACTTGAGCAACTCATATTTTTTCCTCACGGATCTTTTTGTTACCCACATGGATTTCTTTGAGTTCCATCCACACCTCATGGGCGGTGGGCTTAGGAAAGAGCCGATCAAACAACTCCTCATCTAGCGCCTCAAAGATATGATTCCTAGCACGTGCATTCCACTTAGCCTCACTCTCGGTGGGAACCGAAGGCAACGGATACATGGTAGTGCGCCACGCATCATGATGTTGAGCTTGAAGATAGCTAGGCATTCTATGTGCCCAAAAGGTGAAGCGCTTCCCCGCCAACCTTGGGGGGCATTACCGCTTCCCTTCCCCATCTCCCTAGGCGGTTAAGCCAAGCAAAAGAGAGCCTAGCTCGATACCACTTGTAGGATCTAGTCACATAGAAGGGGGGTTGAATATGGGACTTGTTTTGCAAGCTCTAAGAAAAACGAAAACCTTAACATATCAACTAGTGTTGACCATACTAAAAAGGTTCTTCCCTACTACTAGAGCACACTATCACAAGTTTCCTTAGCAAATATCACATTAGGAGGCAATAAGACAACCTAGGCAAGATATGAGGCACACAAGCGAAACAAGCTAAAACAAAGACAAAGAAACTTGAGAGCGGAATCGAAGTGCCGAAAGTAAGTGATAGAAGTAAAAAGAGGGACAAGAGGCGACCGGATTTTTTCCCGTGGTATCGAGAAGTTGACACTTCCCCCTAGTCCACGTTGGAGCACTCACTTAGAGTATCGCTCCCCCTTGAGTCACAAAGACACAAGTGCTCACCGAGAGTACCCGTTCTCCATCTCCGGAACGGTGGGTCTCGAACCGTGTACACCAAGCTTGTCTTGAGGCTCCCACAAACTCCAACGAGCTCACCAAGAACCCCCAAGTCACCTAGACCGTCTAGGAGCTGTCAAACTCCAAGAGTAACAAGCCCGCACACCTTCACTTGACCTAAGCACTCGGCTAGCCATGCATGCACCTTGAAACTCTAGCTCACTAAGAAAGATGGCCCTCAATTAAGAGGAAGAGAATCCCAATTGGTTAGAACACGGTCTCCTTCTCTTCTTGGCCGCAATGGATCATCGGAATGGCAAAGGCGGCTCTAGAGAGGCGGGGGGGCTTATTTATAGGTCTAGCCAAGGAGGCTAGCCGTTGGAAAAGTCCCCTGAAAAAGTAGTACCATCGGATGAACCGATGGTGCCCCCCTGCTGAGCGTCAGATCATCCGGTGTCTCACAGCACCCAATATAGCCATTGAACCAAGAAACCCAGACAATGCACCGACGCTATACACCGACGCCCCGTCGGATCATCCGGTGCTGGAGGCACCACACTCGGGGGCGGTGCATCGTATGATTTGAAACACACCGTCGGATGAACCGCTGAGTATACCATCCAAGCGTCGGTTCATCCGGTGCTGAAGCAGAAGTCTTGGCGCATCTCTCGTTGAATTTAAATGCAACCGTCGGATGAACCGAAGGTCAAGGCATCGATCGTCGATGCTTGAGCACGAACCCTTGACCGAACCGTAGCCAAACCCTAAGGCGTCGGATGAACCGATGCCGTACCGTCGGTTCATCCGACGGTCCATTTTGAACCGGTTGGCTGCGAGAACTCATCCGACGCGTGTTAAATATAGGGCGTCGGATCATCCGACGCTATGAAATTGATTGCAACTCATCCAATTCAGCGCCTTTGAGTTTTCCATCGATTCTTTTGCTTCAACCTTGCTTCCATGAACTCTCCGAGCTAGATAGGATCCTAGAAACTTGAGTGTGCATAATTTATGGCTTTTGGAGTGCATGATCAAGCTACTAGTGTACGAACCCCTCTTAATAGTACGGTCAAAACTACAAACTAGCAATCCAAGTGTCCTTCATCTCCTTTGCGATACTTGGAACTAACAAAGTCCTTAGCCTTGCGAGCCTTCGACCAAATTGAGCCCATTAAAACAAATTGAGGGGTCTCATTCCATTCAATACTCGTGACAATAACCCAATTAGAAATCCGCTTCAAAACAAAGGTTAGTCACAAGCATATGGTTGTCATTTATCATCGAAACACACCCTTACCAAAGGTGCGAAAGGGCCTATATCGCTACGACTCCATAAAAAGCAATAAGTTAGCTCCAGTTTAGTCTTAACTCTTGATTGATGGAAGCAACCCTGGATCGTTGTCGAGGTATTTGTTGTGTCTATTTTAAATGCAAATATTTTAGAAATGGTTTTATTTCTTGTGTACATAAAGATAGCACAATCAAACATTTATTTTTTTCTATGCCACGGTGGCATGTATAGATGCTGCAATTCATCTGTTCGCTTGGCTAGTGGTTGGTTGGTACTTCTGATTTGTTTTAGAGAAAAGTAATGATGGTTTGCTAATGCCAGGTGACTGATGCTGATGTGTTCGGAGAGAAAAATACTATAAGCTAAACACGCATCGTGTCGATTTTTGCTCGAGTAACCTCTAGTATGCTGGTATTATTGGTGACTTTAGTTGGTGTATAGCAAGGAAACACCACCTCCCGATTTCTTTTTTCTTTTCCTTCCCGTTTTATTTTTTTCTTAGTTCGGTATGGCTATGCCTATTTTGTTTCTTCATTATGTCCTAAAAAAGACAAATTTTGTGTTTTTCCAACATTTTAAAAAAAGGAAAAAGTTCATTATGACCATCCAAGTATAGATTCATTTTATTTTGACCATCAAATTAAAAAATGGAAATCTTTGACGACCATCTAACTATCAAAACCGTTCAAATTTGGCCATCGAGCCATTTTGGTGGGTGGTTTCAAATATTTATTTACAATTTCGTCCTTTTATCTTAAAATGATCATTACTTTTTGCACGTACCTCCGATTTAAGTGATTCTTATCGTTGCACGTTCATAATGTTGAGCTTTATCTTTTAAAATGTCATTTATATTATTATTTATTATATTATTCTTATGTTGTTGTGTAAAAATAATAATATAAGAAAAGTAAAATAAGTAGTTACAAAATAATGTGAACAACATGTTAAAAGATAATAAGGCCCATCATTACAAACACATGACCACAAGAATAACTTAAATCGCTATGAGAAAAAATAAACATTTTAAGATAAATAAAATGATTAAAATACTTCTTGGATCTTAAAATGATTATTGTTTTTTCTCATATCTATGATTTAAGTGATTCTTATGGACATGCGTTCATAACGATGAACTTTATCTTTTATAATGTGCTCAAACTATTTTACAACGATTTATTTTTACTCTCCTTATATTGTTGTTTTTACACAACAACAACATAATAATAATATAACAAATTGTGATAAAATAATATAAATGGCCCTCATCGTATGAATGCATGACCGCAAGAATCACCAAAACGGAGGTACCGACAAAAACTAATAACCATTTTAGGATATAAGGACTAAATTATAAATAAAAAATTTTAGAACCCCCATCAAAACAACCCGATGATCAAATTTGAACGGTTGTGATAGTTGGATGGTCAAAAATTTCCGGTTTTGGTGTTCAATGGCTAAACGTAAACAATGCTTATAGTTGGTGGTCAAAATGGACTTTTTTTGGCCTTTTTTAAACATGGATTTTCTAAGCTGGGATTTGGGTTCCCTTCTCTTAATGAAAATAGTGGGGTGGTCTTAACCCCACCAGTTTAGTTTTTTTAGTTTAGTTTGAAAAAGAAATTTCTTTAATGGATACAGAAGTTTTCGAAACAGGAAGGCGTGGATGGATAAAATAGCAAAAAAAAAACCTTGGAATCTGTCGGATTTACTAGGTTAGCGTTCATGCACACACTAGCAATGTCCTCTCCATCAAAATCAAATCTTTGCAAAAACTAAACCCACTACAAAATTTTGAGCTATGCATACATAGCTCACATATTGTAATTAAACCGATACTCCTAAATACTGTCTATGTTAATGGTGATGTAGAGATGAAAATGCCCTCTAGTTGATCGGTACTTCCTGGAATTCCTGATGCAAGATGACATCGCCGTTAGTGATTGTTGCATTGACTTCGCTCTCTCAAGTCAGTCAGCCGTCAGCGTCCACGTACATATACATGTGGTTCGTTCTGCAATAATGTAGTGCTTTGAAACAACATGCATGCTCGTATAGAGAGAAGGGAATGAAGATGACGACTGCATGCATACACGGTTGCAACCATTGACTGAGTCAGAGATACGCATGGAGAGACTTCATACTTGCATTATTGCTAACACACCGTACCCATCATGCATGTCATCATATGCAATAATGCAAAGCTTAATTTGTTCTCCTCCCGATCGATCGCGCAATGCTGACGAGATACACGCTCTGGAGACAAGTCAAAACGACTTATCGACATAATCGTCCAGCATTAGTGCTAATTGTCAAAGCATAATCATGTGGGCATAACGAGGTTGAACCTTAAGTGTTCTTCGAGGATGTTAGAAAAAAAGAGACTATAGACGGCTTCTTGGATTTCTTCGAGGTAGAACTAGCTAGATGGACTATAGACGGCTTGGATTTCATACGTGTATATGCACATGACTCTACAATTGATGGAACAGTGTAGATAATTTTTGACAGATTTTGACTGCATATATGATATATGCCCGGCCGTTTGTTGCTCATGACCACCTTTTGCATCATCACTTTACTCTGCGATGAGACAACGAGAGAAGATCACTGCAGCACAACAAATAAGACCCGGCCAGTTTCAACGTTGACTTATTAGGAGTCAAGATACGTGTCGTCCAATTGCTATCTGTTGCACTTGGACAGCCGCCCCCGGCCGGTCAACTGTTGACACATGCGTGCTTAGCTTTGATTAGCGGTTAGCATTTACGCAAACAATAGCCTTTCTCCATCTCTTTCGATGGCGACCATGTGTGTCTCTCTCAATATACACACGCTTTAATTGGAGACAAGTCAAACAAACTTATCATTTTCTAATTATACTCCCTCTGTTTCAAAATACTTAACATTCTAACTTTTCTACATATATACAATTTTTATAAAGTATGTGGACATAATATATATCTAAATGCATAACAAAGGGACTATATTTAGAAAAGTCAGAATGAAGTAATACGAAACAGAACGAGTAGCTTCGATCGACGATCTCACCATAGCCACTCACTCGTTTGGTTCTGTTGGAACTGCCTGGAACGAGATCTATTCTGCACAGATTGATTAATCCGGTTTAAAATCTAGCGAACACAAAATAATCGGTCGGCCCGGAGCCGAATAGAGTCAGTGTTGATTCTATTACAGCTCGTTTAGGTTCCGGTCTCTTGTCGATCTGGAATCAATTTTCATGTATTTCCCTCAAATACAAGACTCACCAGGATCGAGTGACATAATTGGATCCACTCATTCCCTTTCATGAACAAATCGTTTCATGATTCAATAAAAGACCGGCCTACTGGTTGCCGGGTTCCTGCAAGGAACATGAACTAAGAGCTTAAGGTGGCAGACAGCGCGCAGCCGTGAACATGAACTAACACACCTCTGACTAAACTGGACAAGAAACAAAAGTTCCAGACTTTGCGGGGGCTGACTGTAAGTGTCCTTGACTACTGTACAAGTGGACATGCATGTTGTTGGTTTCAGCTTGAAGCTCCAGACCACACCTTTCACTTTCAAAAGAGAAATTCCAAACTACAGGACACAGGGTGATAGGCTGTGTAATGGAGTCAGGATTATATTACACGCACCCTTGTAGAAAGTCTTTAGCGGCAACTTGCTACATCTAGTGATCGACAGGTACATATATTATATATCCTACATTGCATTGAGCTTTGAATTGTTGCCCCTGAAAGTATCATGCGTGTAAAGACACAAACCAATATGTTCATTTGGAAATTGTAATGTTTGGCCAAATTTCATTATGAATCAAATCATGTAGACATGACATGAGGTTATGGCAGTTCGTGTAGCTGCTTTTCACAACTTCAAAGTTTCTGCTAAAAGAAAAGATTGTCAGTTTCACAAGAAATTATTATTAAACAATTTAATCTTTTGGCAGCATAAATTGTAAGATAAGAAAATTGAAGTGATTGGATTATTTGGCGGAAAGCCTAATGCAATTGGGTCTTGTTTGTACTTGTCCAGCCGTGAAATGAGCTCAGGTCTTGTGTTGGACCAAGTTATTGTCTCTGTTATCTTGGGCCTATTTCTGCTGCCGCAAATTCGATCTTTAGCTGATTTGTTCGATGTGCCGTTATGATGTTTTCGGGTACTATGGCCTCTTTAGTTCACCAAAATTTCCCTCCAATTCACTATTCACTTAATCACATCTTCACTATTTTTTTTCAAACTATAAACACTCTAACGCCAACTTTTCACTATTCACCATCGATCCTTTCATCTATTGTATATCCACACCACTTTTTCCAAAGAAAACACTGCAATCTCTGACGTGTCAACTGTAGCTTTGCATGTGTATATCAATGTCTACACACCATCATGATCAATCTATCATTAAACTACTCTATGAAACGGGATAGGAGAATATGTTCAGTTTGTGGAGCACAAGAAAAATTGTGAACTTTTGGAGCTAGCTGCTTCAAAGTCCACAAATTTTTCTTACCTGATAAAAAGAGAATATATATAGTGAAGTCGACGCCTCTTTCGTTTTCTCATCGATGCTTAGTTTTATCTATCTGCTCAATTTTATGAGCACATTAAGGCAGTCCTGCAACCCTTCCATGTTAAAATAAGTTTTTTTTAAAAAAGTCAAAACAAAATACTAAGGCTGCAAAATTTCCTACATGCTCCAAATCAATTTGCCCTGGTAGAGTCCCGGCCTTTAGTCCCGGTTGGTAAGAGCCACTAGACTCTAAAGTTCAACTGGAACTGACGATGAGAGACAAAAGCCCTCCTCCTTTAGTCCCGGGTGAACGAACTTGGACTAAAGGAAGTCCTTTTGTCTCGTGTGGTATTAAGACCCGGGACTAAAAAAAGCAGCAGGAGTGCATCCATGCCCCTACTTGCCTGCTCTGCGTCATCAATTCCTCCGCCATGCCTGCATGTTCTGAAACTTCAATTTCACCTCTTCTAACACGAACTCAATTTGCACATATCAAAAATCATACAAGTTTTTCACAACAAGTTATATCTCTCGAACTCGTACAAATCAATTCATACAAGATTTACATAACACGAGTTCGATTTCATTCGCACAAAAGATTCATAACACAACATGTTCGATTTCGCATTCGCACACAAGATTCACAACACACAAAATTAGAAACAAAAATCAACAAATCTTAAGAACTCACAACCGTGTGCACGCCCTACTGCTCCGACCGCTCAACCCGCTGTGCGCCCCAAGCTCTAGCCCTGGCCGCGTGCCGCCGGGCGCCGGAGGCCGCCATGCCCCGCGCCGGTCGGAGGAGTTCGCTGCACCCGCTCCCGCGCGGCCACTCCCGCCGCCGCCTCATCCGCTCCCGCACGGCCACACCCTCTCCCGCCGGCCGCCGCTCTCCCTCCCCCAGCCAACCAAGAGGAGAAGATAAGGTAAGCAAAGATAGAAAAAGAAAGAGAGGAATGGCTGATAGTGGAGGAGAGGAGAGGAGAAAAATATATGGAAGATTGGAAGAGAGAGAGAGAGAGAGAGAGTGCGGTGGGTGTGGGACATTTAGGGTCTGTTTGGGATGGCTCGAACTTTGGCCGGAGCTGCTCTACTCCAAAACTCTAGGTGGGGCTAGCTCTAGATGGAGTTAGAGTTGTCCAATGTGGGTGTTTGGCTACCAACCCTAGAAATGAAATGCATCACAGTACAATGACATGTGGGTCCTATCAGTTAGTCTCACAACTGTACTTTTTCTCCTCTCTATCCCTCCCAAGCACAACAGAGCATAGCCGGCGAGGAGATGGGCACCAGCAACGTCAACAGCCAATAGTAGGAGTTCTTCTTGGCGTCGGTTGGGCATGAGACGATGACGCAATCGACGGAGGGCGGGCTCCGATGTGGAGGGCGCGGGGAGACCGCACTCCGACATCTGACGACAAGAAAGGGCGTGCGGCGGCGCGGAGGTCAAGGGCCGACGATGGGAGGGCCAGGCGGCGGTGCGCGGCGTCCGATAGTGGGGATGCCAAGGCCGGCAAGCTCGTGGTGCGACCGCGGGGCCCGACCCGGCACGGCCATACGCGAGCGAGCTCGGGGCGTGGCCGCGGCGCGACGCGGCCGCGGAGTCGGCGGGCGCGGAGCCAATGTCGTGAGAGGGCCACGCGCGATGGTGGTGCCAGGCCGGCAACCGGGAGAGAGGAAGCTCCGAGGGGCGAGCCAGCTGCCTCCGGCGACGACCGGTGACGGATCTTTGGAGAGAGAGGGAAGGGGGAAATTGAAGAGGGAGACGACGGGATCCGGCTGGCAGCTCTGGGACGGGGCGGGTAGGGCGGCATCCGACAGCCAGCAGCAGGAAGGACGATGAGATCCTCGGGGAGCAGCAGAGGTTAGGTGACAGCAGCAGGAGGTGTGTTGCGACGGGGTGGGGAGGGCGCGTGGAAAGAAAGGAACGAAACGTTTCTTCCCACTTAAGTGGCATTGGTGGGTAATTACCCACAAACTCCACGAGTAGATTCATATTGAGGTGTTTTGGAGCAGCAAAAGAGGTGCTCCAAAACTCCACCTCATTTGCACTACAGCTGCATGGAGTTGGCAACTCCATGGAGTTTTGGAGTTGAGGTGTTTGGCTGAAAAAGTTGGTGGAGTTGCTGGAGTTTGGCTCTGGAGCCATGACAAACAGGCCCTTAGTGTCGGGTGGTGTTTCCAGCCGAGACTAAAGTCGGGTGGGAACACCACCCGAGACTAAAGGCCGACGGCAATAATTGCCTTAAAACACTAGTTGGACGTCCCTTTTAGTCCCGGTTGGTAATACCAACCTAGACAAAAAGACAGGGGGCGTGTGCAGCCATTTCAGGCGACGTTGATGAAAACCATTTAGTCTTGGCTCCAAAATTCAATCGGGACTAAAGGGGTGTACCAAAGGTCCTTCCTCTACTAGTATTGTTTGTATTAGTTGATGATAACTGAGTTGCTTATGGATTCCCAAAGGTATTTAATTGTGTATATATATGATTAACTTTAATTAGCATCCCAATCTGTTACGAACTGGTGACTCATGAGGGGTGCCGATGATGTGGGTATGTATCTCGCTTACCAAGAGAGCTGCCAGTTTCATTTTGCAATCAAATACCTTGCGCTCAATAGTTAGGGCTGTGGACTGACCAGCAAAAAAATCAATTGTGCAATGCAACATATACGATCATTCAAAATTGGTGAATGCATCTAAATAAAGATTTCCCAACAAGGCAACCCTGATACAAAAATTAAAAGGAAAAATATTTCCAATGGTACTTAATTAATATAGTGATCAAGTGCCTTCTGCACAATATATATTAAAATTTTGATGACCTATCGACCAGGGAAATATTCCGTGCAAGATGCTATCATTTAGGATAAGTAAATGCATCGCAGCAAAGTAAAATGTTTCCTCTGGTACTTGTTATAACATGCATGACTTCTTATATATAGTGTTCTCTTTTCCATGATCAGTGAGCTCCAAAAAGTTCCAGCATCCAGCAATGTGAGGAATTTGTTTTCCTGAAATAAACAACAGTCGAGAGGAGCACACTGCCAAATGCATTACCTGCTTAGTTTAATTTGTCCTTGTACTTGAGAGTTGAACACTGTTCTGTTTCCTTTTATATGGCTATTTCCAACCAATGGAGCAGCTTGTAGTAGTGTAAAGAACTAGATTGAGGAAGAGAGAATGCCAATCCAAAGAGCTGACAAAATCTGCAGTGGAGTAGTGTGGTTGGGAATGTGAGGCAAAACGGAAATGCTGGATGTGCCTGTGGAGAACTCAGAAGCGTTTTGTTAGCAGCAGTGGAGATTGAGGGGAAGCAATTGGGGATTGAGAGGATGAGCAGCAATTAGAGTGATGAAGGATTCAGAGTTGGATGGAGTTCTTCTTCTCATACAAGTCTGAGCTCTTCAGAGCACGCACACATGCCTTATAATCTCTCAGCACTCCCTAGCCTATTACATGGGCTTTGACCATTTAGGGCCTGCGACACGTACATTGGGCTTCCGGACGCGGGAGCTCTTTCTGGGTTCATCGATGTCCACGTCTTGGTTCTCCTCCACGGGCCCATCTCCTGGGAGTGTAGTGGTACTGACACCCCCCGCCCCCGGAAATGAACCTGCATGTTCCAGAGTAGGTGCCTTTGGAAACTGTTGTTTGAGACAGTCAAGCTTTTCCCAAGTTGCAAGAGATGAAGGCATGTCGGTCCACTTGATCAACACTTCAGTCTGAGAAGAACCGCCAGGCGTCAAACGGTACTGCAGCACTTGTTCTGGAATCTGAAATGCAACAGTAGCGTCTGGAATGGCTTCAATATCTTGTTCAGTTGCTGGTACCGCTTTCTTCAAAAGGGAAACATGAAAGACAGGATGAATTGTAGCTCCCAGGGGCAGTGCTAGCTTATATGTCACAGCTCCAATGTGATCAAATATGGTCCAAAGAATTTAAATGCCAGCTTCCTGTTAGCGCGCGGAGCTAGAGATGCCTGGATATACGGTTGGAGCTTCAAGTAAACCTTGTCGCCCACCACAAATGATCGTTCAGAGCGCTTCTTATCAGCTTGCTGTTTCATGCGTTGTTGTGCTCGACAAAGATGTGGCTGTATCAGCAATTCCATTAGTTGGCGCTACTTTAACCAATCAGACAGATCAGTGTTGATGGTGTATAATCGTATTAAACTTCAAGTAGACTTGCAAGCGGACAAGTCTCCTGTCGTAGTCAAGGGACCCTTCTTCCCTCGAGTGGTGAACCCACGGTATCAAATCTGTGGAACAAATGTGTGATGCAAGAGTTGATCTAATAAAGTCGAGAAACTTCGATCTTCAAAAGGAGAGTCTAATACATCTAATCTTAAAGAACATCTCGAAAACGAATCTAATCTATTGAAGACCGGAGGTAGCAAGAGATAGAGGGGGATAGATAAACCAATCTAGAGAGATTGGATCAAGCCTTCGTTGAAGTTCTGAGCAAAGGAAGAAGTAACAAGTTCAATCTCATTAAAAGCCTCTTTAAACCACAGTTTCCCGTCCGACTCCGAAATCGCCCGCCTTTTGGAGCCACCGTTCTGTCACAACGCACCCCTATTCGTGCGGGTTAGTCTAGGGCGAGTCCAAGGACAAGTTGAAATCTTTCGGAAGGTCAGGCATGCACCTCTAGCCACCACGGCTACAAGAACATCCTCGGTGATCTATCTCGAGAATAGATCTTAAGATACGAAAAGCCGATCGAAATCAAAGACGTAGGAGAAACACTTGATCGCTAGAAATCGTATTGCAACTTGATAATTCAACATTACATGATACATGAATCAAGATAACCACCGGGATCCTACCTTGATCTTGCTTCTAGCTCCGTGAACTCCGATGTGGTCTTCCTTGCAAGGTTACCACGTCGGCTAGGAAGATCCTAGTCAACTAGCTCGACCTCTCCTTTCCGAGATGGTGTCCCTCTCTTCTCTGCTCCTCGGCGGCCGATGACGAATGAATTGATGTGTGGCTCTTGGCCTTGGGGCTATAAATAGTCTGAATGACGGCTAGGTCAAAGGGGGGTTGACTGGGACCCGAAATGGGCTGGGCCGGCCGGCTCGGGCCCACTTCGGCCCGGCCCGCTTGCCTCCTTCGCCGGTGTTGGTTCCCGAGTCTTCTAGATCCTCCCCCTTCGCATGTGGAACCTTGTCGTCGGTTCTCTCCGAATTGGATGAAGCTCCTTGTCCGCAAGATTCGGCACTTTTCGACCGGGTCCTTGCGGTTTGTCATCTTCTCGGGTTTTGTCCCTAGGCTTCTTGGAGTCATGTTTACTTCATTGCATGACTTGTATCGGGCTTCAAGGTCTTGTCACAAGGTGCTTGATTAAATTATACCGGAAGTCTTGCTTTCAACACTAAAACCCCGCATAAACACTTAACTCCAAAACCGACATGCACGAACGAACTTGTTATACCAAGGGGGTTAGTACCAATGGATAAGGTATAAAAGTCATGCCAACACCGAAGGTAAACTCATGGCTAGGTTGACGGAATTTCACCGTCAACATCTCCCCCATGCTTAAACCTTGCTCGTCCTCGAGTAAGCCTTCGATGGATATCATCATTGCCCTTCATTGTTTAAACCTTGCACTTGATTATACACAAGAAAACATAATGCTCTAAAAAATTTAATTCGTTAAAGTTTCATAATGTAATAGCCTTCATCCCTATGGAGGGTAGATTATTAATTAAGCTTATCCCACAAGTATTAACATGCTCCAAAGTTTAAATAGATCTCAGAAATTTTGAAATGAAGAACGTGATGAAAAAGAGCTAAACCAAGTTCACAAATTTAAATCATCTTGCATATTGCTCATGAACTCTCATCTCATCTTGTCTCTCAAGCCTATTTATTCTACTCCTTTCCCTCTCATAACATTCATATAAGTGGTAGGCTTTATATGGAGCTTTGTGGGAAAGTTTAGTCCTACCAAGATATTATAAATGAGATGTTGTCAAAACAAGACAAGCTTCTCATGGTCTTACCGAGACTCGTCAAAAAAGTCATTGGAAAATAATGTTATATCAAGAAGGGGAGAGAAAAATACACACACTTGAGATAGGTGGACATGTGCAAATGGCAAAGAGTGATCCTGAGGCACAAAGGAAGTCCTCGTTATCGGATTGCACATGGTTGGAAAATGAGTATGGATCTTTTAATATTGAAACCTTGAAATTCCTAATGCACTTTAGAGAACCAGGGATTTCACTTTTTTTTTATTTTTACACATACTCATATTATTTTTTCTTTTCTCTTGTTCTCATACATATATTTTTTCTCTTTTTCGTTATACTCCATTTTTTTATTTTTCTTTCTCATCATTTTTTTATTTTCTCCCCTTGAACTCTAAAATTGCACTGTACCTACCTCCTCCCCCATGCTTAGACGTTTGCTCGTCCTCGGGCAAAGAGGTGATAGAGATAAGGTAGGTACCGGGAATACTTTTCCTTTGGAGAGATACTTGAAATCTTCAATCTTGGCACCATCTTGCAATCTTCCTTGAATTGATGATCCATTCTTAACGATAGGTTGTGGTCAAGGAGGTAATCACAAAAGATGATATTTGGTTTTAAGGGTGGATATCCGGCGAGGTTTGTGAGATCTCCGATGTGGGGATACATAATGCACGGATAAGAGGCTAGCAATAAGATAGATACGGAAAAACGGAATGACCACCTTCTTAGTCTCGGGCCAGAGAAATCATGGCCTGCAATAACTCACCCAAAAATAAATCTTGTACACTAAGGTTTATGCACTCAAATATATATAAGACACTAAATAGGTAGAGCAACAAGCAAGTGATATTTATGACAAGGTTAGCATTACTTTTTGGAATAAAAATCATCTTTAATCCATCTAAAACTTGAGAGCATATAAAACACTATGGGTCTTTATTTTAATCATAACCTTCGCTAAAGATTAAGCTAGCATTTAGATAAATTCAGATTTGTATTTTAAGAGAGCCTTAGCTTAATCATGCATAAAAGAAATACAAAGATAAACAAAAGCGGCAATTATAATCATATATCATGATGGCATAAATTTTGTAACTTTACCAAAGGTAAAAACAAGGTGGTGTCTTTATTCATGATGAAAACAAAATAACACACATGCTAAAAATAAACTAACACACATGCTGGAAATTAAATAAAAACTGAAAACACTACACATACATAAGCAAACACAAGCTGAAAATTAAAGAAAAAGGGAAAAGAAAAGAAAACTAAAGCTCCTCCTAATATTCCGCCGGTGGTTGGTATTGGTAATCTTTGTAGTTGTACCCTTGCTCATAATAGGTTTGGACATCCCCTCCAACGAATTGATCCGGCGGTACTAGGTGAAGACGCCCAAGCTCATAGGCAATATTTGCATTGCCTTCACCCAATTGAGCTGCGATGGATTGGATGGCTGCGACGTTTTGCATGTTTCTTGCAGAATATTCTCCAATTATGGCCACACTTTGTTGTGGTTGGGGGTATTGTGCATAGGGCTCCGTAAAGGTTATGTTGGGCAACACATAATTTTGTGGGGGCATGGCTGCACCACTCCCCCATGCTTGTATTGATGGCCCTCCGTAATAACTCGGTGGTGTAGGAATCCCTCCATACGGTGGCACATAGTTTTGTTGTGCACCTCCCTCTTGTGCTGAGGAGGATCCTTCTTCTACAATTCTTCCTCTTTTATTCTTCCTTGCCGGCACAAGGAGTCCTTCCTCCAACCAATCTTCCTTCCCTTGAATGAAGAGTCTTAGTCTTAGATCCGGAAGGGGTAAGTTCACTCTGGCCACATTAAAGCCTCCTCTCTCATATCCACTAATATATTTTCCTTGCTTCAAGTATTCAAATCCGAGAGAGGTCCCGCGTAGAAGATGTTCGGGATTTCTTTGAATTCCCGGTCTCAAGGAGATGGAAACATGGAGAGGTAGCACCCCGATCTCCCGATCCCGATGGTGCATCGCAACACCATCGGTTGATCATGAGGTAAGAGGGGTCTATTGGCTGCCTGGCAATTAAAGCCGAGTAAAGACAATTCAACTCCGGGTCGGTCACCTTCGTCTCCCTCATTCTTCCCAAAATCCTTTTACACATCCATGAGTGGAATACTTGTATGATGGGGTTCCGGATGGAATTCATTTGTTGGTGAGCCTCCCCATAGATTAAATTCAAAAATCCATCCAACATGCCTTCCGACACATCAACCTTCTCCGGAGCGCCCTTTTGGAAACCAAGTAGCTCCCTAATATGTTCATAGGGAACCACTTGCTGAATCCCCTCCAATCAGAATGATAAACTTGGCACCCCCTCATCAAGGATAGGCGCCATATTCATCAAAATTTCCAAGGCAAATTCCTTGTGGGTATTTGCCGACACCCTGTTGGAGAATTGCACCCATCCAAGGTGCCCCAACATATAATAAATGTCCGTGCCAAAACCCAATGAGTTGATAGCTTGATCGTCGAAATTGACGTTTGCCACAAGCCTCTTCTCAAGACGAGAAAGTTTCTCCTCCTCCTCCTCCGACATGATGATGAAGCCATATGCACAGTACCGCGGAGTGTATGGAGGTGGAGCGGATGAATGGGTTGATCGACGAGGTGGGACGGGCGGCTCCTCCGTACGCCCTTGAGGTTCGTTAAACCTCATGGATGAATTCCTTGTGGACCTCATACCACCGAGGAGGAGAGTGTCGTTCCTCCTCGGCGGTGTCGTGTCCTCCTCCATGCTCTGAGGAGACTCGGAAACTGAGTGCCTCCTCGAAGATGTCGTCGAAGATGGCTTGGACGACGACGACCCCTTCTTCTTGGTGAAGATACTTGTGGTTTTCTTCCACATGATTGCAGCACTCTTCTCTCTAATATAATCCCGAGGTTTTAACTGGTAATAAAGCACTTCAAGAATTATTTCGGAGTATGGACTTTGAGTGGATTAAGGGTGTGAATTGTGTGAGCAAACAAACTAGGGAAGGATGGCTAAGTCTATGGTGGTTCTGGACTAAAAACTTGAGCACACAAATAGGGAGAGGGAAGAGCTGCTTGCCTGCTGAAGACGAGCACCAGGGGTGTTTTTTATAGGGGAGGCCGCCTGGCCTGGCCGACCGGCTTGGGTGGCCTCGTGCCTCCCCAGGCTCGACTTTCCTCTAGTGTGATGATCTCCCCTTTGTAACTTTCGTGCCCGCTGTTGACGGTGAAAATCTGTCAACCTAGCCATGATTTTACCTTCGGTGTTGGCATAAGTTTTATACCTTATCTATTGGTACTAACCCCCGTGGTATAACAAGTTCACTTGTGCATGTCGGATTTGGAGTTTAGTGATTATGCAGGGATTTAGTATTGAAAGCAAGACTTTCCGGATAAGTTCATCAAGCACCTTGTGACAAGACCTTGAAGCCCCGTACAAGTCATGCAATGAAGCAAACTTAACTCCAAGAAGCCAGGGACTTGATCCGAGAAGATGACAAACTCTGAGGACCTAACCAGAAAAGTGCTGAATCTTGCAAGACAAGGAGCTATGTCCAATTCGGAGAGAAACTGACGACAAAGGCCTACATGCAGAAGGGGGAAGGATCCAGGAAGCTCGAGAACCGACACCACGCAAAGGAGGCCGGCTACTGGGCCTGGATGGGCCCAGGCCGGCCGGCCCAGCCCAGTCCAGGGCCCAACAGCCCCCCCCTTTGACCTAGCTGTCAATCGGGCTATTTATAGCCTCGGGGTCGAGAGCCATGCATCAAGGAATTCATGATCGGCCGCCGAGGAGCAGAGAAGAGAGGGACACCACCCCGGAGAGGAGAGGGTCGAGCTAGTTGACTAGGGTTACCCTAGCCGACGTGGGAACCTTGCACGGAAGACCACGTCGGAGTTCCTGGAGCTAGAAGCAAGATCAAGGTAGGATCCCGGTTGTGATCTTGTTTATGTATCATTGTAATGGTTGAATTATCGAGTTGAATCCGATTTCTAGCGATCAAGTGTTTCTTCGAAGATTTCGTTTTTCGATCGGCTTTGCTTATTCTAGATCTATTCTCGAGATAGATCACTTAGGGTGTTCTTGTAGCCGCGGTGGCTAGAGGTACACGCCGGATCTTCCGAAAGAACTCGACTTGTCCATGGACTCGCCCTAGACTACCCGCATGAATAGGGATACGTTGTGACAGAACGGGGGTTCCGAAAGGCGGGCGTTTTCGGAGTTGGACGGGAAACCACGATTTAAAGAGGCTTCTAATGAGATTCGATTTGCTACTTCTTCTTTGCTTGGAACTTCAACAAAAGGCTTAACCCGATCTCTCTAGATCGGTTTATCTACCCAATCTATCTTTGTTACCTCCGGTCTTTAGTAGATTAGATTTGTTGTTGTTTTGTGTTCTTTATCTAGATGCATTAGGGTTTCTCTCTACCGAAGATTGAAGTTACTTGGCTTTACTAGATCATCTTTTGTGTCACACATTTGGTCCACGGATTCGATACCTTGGGTTCACCACTCGGGGAAGAAGGGTCCCTTGCTACGACGGGAGACTTGTATGCTTGCAAGTCTAAACGAACTTTGATACAACTATTAACCGTCAACAAGCCCCTTTTCTGGCGTCGTTGCCGGGGAACAAGTGATCAAGATTTGATCTTTTATTGCTTTTTTGTGAATTTTAGTTTTCTTTTAGTTTTTTTGCATCTACTAAACTTTGATCATCCTCAAAATAAATCTAATCTAGTTTGTCTAACCCTAGTTTTCATAGATTTATCTTTACTTTCTAGTTTTTGCATATTTTTTATTGCTAACCCTAACAGGAGATGGACGGCTACCTCTCCAACAAACCCGACAATTTTGTGGATGATCCAGAAAAACTTTACAGGCTAAGGAGATGCGAAGAACATCAAGCTAAAAAGCTGGATTTTGTAGATTCGAAGTCGGAAGACCAAGGATCGTTGGAATCTTCGAAGAATTCACCACCTCAAAGCCCTCGGGAGAATCGACTTCCACCGATGGGAGAACAACCGCAAGAATGCAAGATCGGGGAGCTATGCACCCCGGACATCATCGACCTACCAATCTTGAATCTTGAAGAGATCGGAAGACCGTTCGAGATCAAGACCTCAACAATCCGCATGGTGCAACATTCACCCTTCACCGACAAAGAGGATCCGAACCTTCACCTCCAACATTCATTCAACTATGTCAGACTTTCAACATGGATGGGGTGACTCAAGACCAAATGAGGGCGAGACTTTTTTCATTCTCACTACTCGGGAAGGTTTTGCAATGGTTCCACTCTCAACCGGCGGAGACGGTGCAAAATTGGAACACGTTGATGAAGGCTTTCATGAAGGAATACTACTCACGGGTAAAACTCAAAGTTTGCGTAATAAGATTGCCACCTTTGTTCAATATCCTACGAAACTATATCGGATGCATTCGACCGCTTCAACGAGTACACTCGGGTGGTTCCACATCACAAGTTCCCGAAGGAAGACCTCGTGCAAAAGTTCTATCAAGGACTCACCATGGCGTCAAGGACGATCATCGACGCATCGACGGGAGGATCTATCATTGAGCTAACACCGACGAAGTTTTCACTCTATTCAAGAAGGTCGCGGATAATGACACGTGGGCGTCATTCGGACGCCTACATCCGGTTCAACCAACGGGGAATGTCAAAGGAGTCTTGCAAGTGGAGAAGGAGAACATACTTGAAGGCAAGATCGACTCGCTCATGATGAGGTTGGAGAAGATGGAGATAGAAAAGAAAGAGGCTCAAAACTTGAAGGCCGCTGAAGCAAGATCCACATGCGAAGAATGTGGAGAGTATGGCCATGTCCACGAAGATTGTCCGGAGGAAGCCAAAGTGCTCGACTACATGAGGAAGGGAGAATTGCCGAACTTCCGTTATGGGCAAGGTAGACCTTAATTTAATGCAAGCTCATCCATTCTGAATTCGGTTCCGCTTCGTATACAATTGAAAGAATTCATGGACAAGCAAGCCAAGATCAACAAGGACACTGTCGCCAAGTTCAAAACCATAGACAAGGTGATGGAGAACATCGATAGCAAGGTGACGGAGGTCGGAAGTTCCAATCATCAAGTGCTCAACATGATGAAGATGCTCGAGACGCAAGTTGGACAACTTGCGAGGCGCCTCACTAATGATGAAGGGAAGCTTCCGGACAACCCAAAGGTCCCGAATCGGCGAAGGCTATTCAAACACGTTCGGGAAAGGAGACCGAAGATCTAGAACGTTCCTCGGGAGCAAGGAAGCTTAAACCATCCGCCGAGGTGGAGGAAATTGCAAAGGAGAGGGTTAAGGGGATCGTCACCGAAGAACCCGAATTTGAGATGCCGGGAGAAGACATGAGGATACCACAACTCAAGCCACGCTACTTCCGAGGTAAACTTGACAACCACTTTGAGAAGTTTGTGGAGGTTGTGCGTAGACTTAGTATCAACATGCCATTACTAGATGCCCTACAAGTACCTACATATTCTCGTTACTTTAAAGACATACTTGCAAATAAATATGAGTTAGCAACACTTGGGGTAGATCATGTCAAAATGTCCAAGGAGTGTAGTGCCGCTATTGCTAATGGGCTAGAGAAGCAAAAGGATCCGGATGCCCTACAATTCCATGTTCAGTTGGTTCTTTCCAGTTCGAGAAGGTGTTATGCGACCTTGGAGCAAGTGTGAGCGTCATGCCAAGGGATGTGTTCGAGAAGCTACGCCTACCATTGGAGCCTACGGGTATGTGTTTGGAGTTGGGAGATAACTCCATTCGCTATCCCTTGGGCATCGCCGAAGATGTACCCGTGAAGGTCGGACACCACTTCATCCCCTTAGACTTCGTGGTGCTCGAGATGGGAGAGAGGGAGAAGCCGTCGCTCATCTTTGGGAGGCCTTTCCTCAAGATCGTGGGAGCTACTATTGATGTTGGCAAGCGGAGATCATGTTCGAATCAACGGAGAAAGGAGTTCCTTCAAGTTCCGACCACGACTCGAGGCATGCAATATGATTGAAGTTAAAAATGCTCCACCTCAACGTCGCGTTGTGAAGGATGAACCAAAGAAGAAGGAAGGGTGAAGAAGAAGAGAGAGTCGAAGAAGAAGGACGTAAAGAAAATGAAGGAAGGTGTTGCATCCGTCAAGACAAAGGAAGAAAAGCCGCCGTGAAGACCAAAAAAATGACTAAGCCGAAGACAAGCCCGTGCCCAAGATGGTGCGGAAGTGGGTACCCAAGATTTCAATGCCCGCAAAGAGCGTTGATCCGAAGTAATCAAGTGAAGAAGTCTAGCCATGGACTATAAACGAAGCGCTAGGCGGGAGGCAACCCGTTTCGTCGAGTCGAATAAGCTACGGGAGGACAACCCGATTACGGGTTTTTTGAGCTTTTTAAATTTAGTTTTGAATTTTATTACGCAAAGACATTAGACTTAGAAGTGGTTGAACAATATTAGAGACATAATTCTTGGTTGAATATTTTGCTTTATCATAAACCCTTTACATGAACCCTCCTATGTGTTTGTTTGTTCTTTTTCGAGAAACCACAACCAAATAATTTCAGAGCCTAACTCAACCTTTCATCCTAATTATGATGTTGTGATTGACTTATTTTTCATGCTAAAAACACACGAGTAGAGCCACGACTTCTACCTAGGTGTTATTTAAATTTCAGCACGTGGTAGGACTCGAGTAAACATAGAAACTAAACTTTTGGTTGATTTGAAAATCTATATCCTTGGTTTCTCTAAGATTAGAATTTTTCTAAGCCTCATTTAATTTTATTTTATTCAAAATTTAGCCAAAATTAGAACCTAAACCTATGCCCCCATGATCAAGCCGGGAGAAGTTTGCTCTCAACCGATGAAGGCAAATTATACCGGTGAGACCAATATCAACGTAGTCGGAAAATATTTTTGACTTACATTTGTTTTTAATGGTTTAAAAACTTCTCTAAATTTATGCTTGAGCTCTTCCATAGCTCTGAAAATATTTTTAATTTTCGAAATTAGAGGAGTGCTTAGCCTTAAACATACTTAGAGGGAGGCAATTTAGTTAAGGTTAATCATGCATGCACCATTGGATGCTCTTTCATCAACTTTCATCAAGACCACATGCAAAGGACAAGCATGGGAGGGCAGCAAGCATAACTTTGCAGGAAATTCATGGTGACATGTGAAGCAAGTGGAGCAAGGGAGCATGGACATGACTCAAAGCATGAAGCATCAAGTGGAAGGACCAATAATGCAAGAAAAGGAGTGGACGAGAGCGTTTGGGCGGTGCAACTCGTGGAGCACGCGGGCAAGAAAGTCATGGAGGAGAAATGATCACGCCGGAAGAAAATGGAGTCTCGGGGAAGCACGCGGCCACCCGGGCCGGTCGGCCCGAGCCGGCCGGCCTCCCCTACAAAAGGATCCCCCCGGCTCCCGTCTTCGCGTGCAAGCATCCCTCTCCTTCCTCGCTTGTGTGCTCAAGTTCTTGTGCCCGGAACCGCCGTAGACATAGCCAACCTTCCCAAGCTTGATAGCTCAAACAATTCACACCCTTAATCCACTCAAAGTCCACATTCCGAAGTAAGATTTTTAGTGCCTAGTTACCGGTTGCAACCCGGAATTTTAGTAGAGATAAGAGTGCTACAATCATGTGGAAGAAAACCACAAGTCTCTTCACCAAGAATAAGGGGTCATCGTCATCCAAGCCGTCTTCAACGACGTCTTCGAGGAGGCACTCGGTTTCGAGTCTCCTCGGAGCATGGAGGAGTATACGACACCACCAAGGAGGAACGACACTCTCCTCCTTGGTGGCATGAGGGAAACAAGGAGCACGTCCATGAGGTTTACCGAACCTCAAGGGCATACGGAGGAGCCGCCCATTCCACCTCGACGATCGACCCGTTCATCCGCGCCACCTCCATATACTCCGTGGTATTCCACATATGGCTTCATCATATTGTCGGAGGAGGAGATGAAACTCTCTCGTCTTGAGAAGAGGCTTGTGGCAAACGTCGATTTCGACGATCAAGCACTCGGCTATTTGGGTTTCGGCACGGACATATATTATATGTTGGGGCACCTTGGATGGGTGCAATTCTCCAACGGGGTGTCGGCAAACACCCATAAGGAGTTTGCCTTGGAAATCTTGATGACTATTGCGCATATCCTTGATGATGGGGTGCAAAGTTTATCATTCCGTTTGGAGGGAATCCAACAAGTGGTTCCCTACAAGCATGTTAGGGAGCTACTTGGGTTCCAAAAGGGAGCTCCGGAGAAAGTCGACGTACTTGGACGGCTTGTTAGATGGGTTTTGGAATTTGATCCCCGGAGAAGCCCACCAACAACGCAATTGCATCCGCAACCCAATTATCCAAGTATTCCACTCTTGGATGTGCAAGAGGATTTTGGGGAGGATGAGGGAGACGAAGGTGACCGACACAGAGTTAAATTGGCTCTACTCGGCTTTGATTGCCAAGCAGCCAATAGACCCTTCATGCCTTATGATCAACCGATGGTGTTGCGAGGCAATATCGGGATCGGGAGATATTGGTTCAGGGTGCTACCTCTCTATGTTGGCCATCTCTTTAAGGCCGGGGATCACAAGAAATCCTGAATATCTTTTACGTGGGACCCCTCTCGGATTTGAGTATTTAAAACAAGGAAAATATATTAGTGGAGATGAGAGAGGAGGCTTTCATGTGGCCAAGGTGAACCTAGCCCTTCCGGACCCAAGGCTTAGGCTTTTCATTCAAGGGAAGGTAGATTGGTTGGAAGAGGGACTCCTCGTCCCGGCAAGGAAAAATAAAAGAGGAAGAATTGTAGAGGAGGGATCTTCTTCCGCGTGAGAGGGTAGTGCACAACCCAATGTTGTGCCACCTTTCGGCGGGATCCCTACTCCGCCAAGTTATTACGAAGGGCCACAAATGCAAGCATGGGGGGTGGTGCACCGGTGCCCCCTCAAAATTATGTGGTGCCCAACATGACCTTCGCGGAGCCCTACACACAATATCCCCAACCACAACAAAGCATGGCCATAATTGGAGGGTATGTTGCGAGAAACATGCAAAACGTCGCATCCATCCGATCCAACGCGGCTCAACTTGGTGATGGCAATGCAAATATTGCTTATGAGCTTGGACGCCTTCACCTAGTACCGCCGGATCAATTCGTTGGAGGAGATGTTCAAACCTACTACGAGCAAGGGTACAACTACCAAGACCAACAATACCAACCACCGGTGGAGGATTAAGAAGAAGGAGGAGCTTTAGTTTTCTTTTCTTTTCCCTTTTTCTGTAATTTTCAGCTTGTGTCAACTTGTGTTTGCGTAGTATTTTCAGTTTTCATTTAAATTTCAGCAAGTATGTTAGTTTATTTCAACTTGTATTTCAGCTTGTTTTCATCATTAATAAAGTTAACACCTTGATTGCACCTTTGGAAAAGTTACAAAATTTGTGCCAAAATGATATATGATTATAATTGCCGCTTTGTTTATCTTTGTAATTGATTTATGCATGTTAAAGCTAGTGCTCTCTTAAAATACGAATCTGAATTTATCTTAATGCTAGCCTAATCTTTAGCGGAGGTTATGATTAAAATAAAGACCCATAGTGTTTTATGTGCTCTCAAGTTATAGATAGATTAAAGATGGTTTTTATGCTCAAAAATATCGCTAACCTTGTCATGAATATCACTTGTGTGTTCCTCAACCTATCCAGAGGCTTATATATATTTGAGTGCATAAACCTTAGCGTACAAGATTTATTTTTGAGTGAGTTATTGCAGGCCATGATTTCTCTGGCCCGAGACTAAGAAGTTGGTCATTCCATTTTTGCGTATCTATCTTTTTGCTAGCCTTTTATCTGTGCATTGTGAATCCCCACATTGGAGATCTCACAAACCTCGCCGGTGATCTCACAAACCTCGCCAGATATCCATCCTTAAAACCAAATATCATCTTTTGTGTTTACCTCCTTGACCACAAACTATCGTTGAAAATGGATTATCAATTCAAGGAAGATCGCAAGACGGTGCCAACATTGAAGAATTCAAGTATCTCTCCAAAAAAATATTTCTGGTACCTACCTTATTTATCACCTCTTTGCTCGAGGACGAGCAAACGTCTAAGCATGGGGGAGGAGGTAGGTACGATGCAATTTTAGAGTTCAAAGGGGAGCAAATAAAATTTTTTATGAGAAAGAAAAAAAGAAATATGAGAAAAAGAAAAAAATATGAGTATGTGTAAAACTAAAAATAAAGTGAACTCCCCGGTTCTCTAAAGTGCATTAGGAATTTCAAGGCTTCAAGATTAAAAGATCCATACTCAATTTTTCAACCATGTGCAATCCGATAACGAGGACTTCCTTTGTGCCTCGGGATCATTCTTTTCCATTTGCACATGTCCACTCATCTCAAGTGTGTGTATTTTTTCTCTTTCCCCTCCTTGATATAACGTTATTTTCCAATGACCTTTTTGACGAGTCTCGGTAAGACCATGAGAAGCTTGTCTTGTTTTGACAACATCTCATTTGTAAAATCTTGGTAGGACTAAACTTTCCCAAAAAGCTCCATATAAAGCCTGCCACATACATATATGTTATGAGAGGAAAAGGAGTAGAATATGTAGGCTTGAGAGACAAGATGAGATGAGAGTTCATGAGCAATATGCAAGGTGATTTAAATTTGTGAACTTGGTTTAGCTCTTTCCCATCTCGTTCTTTATTTTCAAAATTTCTGAGATCTATTTAAATTTTGGGAGCATGCTAGTATTTGTGGGATAAGCTTAATTAAGAATCTACCCTCCGTAGAGATGAAGGCTAGTACATTATGGAACTTTAACGAATTAAAATTTCGAGAGCATTATGTTTTCTCATGTATGATCAAGTGCAGGGTTTAAACATTGATAGGCAACGATGATATCCATCGAAGGCTTACTCGAGGACGAGCAAGGTTTAAGCATGGGGGAGCTGTTGACGGTGAAAATCCGTCAACCTAGCCATGAGTTTACCTTCGGTGTTGGCATAAGTTTTATACCTTATCTATTGGTACTAACCCCCGTGGTATAACAAGTTCACTTGTGCATGTCGATTTGGAGTTTAGTGTTTATGCGGGGATTTAGTATTGAAAGCAAGACTTTCGGATAAGTTCATCAAGCACCTTGTGACAAGACCATGAAGCCCCGTACAAGTCATGCAATGAAGCAAACTTAACTCCGGGAAGCCGGGGACTTGATTCGAGAAGATGACAAACTCCGAGGACCTAACCGGAAAAGTGCTCGAATCTTGCAAGACAAGGAGCTATGTCCAATTCGGAGAGAAACCGATGACAAGGCCTACATGCGAAGGGGAAAGGATCCGGGAAGCTCGGGAACCGACACCACGCAAAGGAGGCCGGCCATGCGGGCCCGGATGGGCCTAGGCCGGCCGGCCCAGCCCAGTCCAGGGCCCAATAGCCCCCCTTTGACCTAGCCGCCAATCGTGCTATTTATAGTCCCGGGGTCGAGAGCCATGCATCAAGAAATTCGTGATCGGCCGCCGAGGAGCGAGAGGAGAGAGGGACACCATCCCGGAGAGGAGAGGGTCAAGCTAGTTGACTAGGGTTACCCTAGCCGACGTGGGAACCTTGCACGGAAGGCCACATCGGAGTTCCGGAGCTAGAAGCAAGATAAAGGTAGGATCCCGGTTGTGATCTTGTTTATGTATCATTGTAATGGTTGAATTATCAAGTTGAATCCGATTTCTAGCGATCAAGTGTTTCTTCGAAAATTTCGTTTTTCGATCGGCTTTGCTTATTCTAGATCTATTCTCGAGATAGATCACTTAGGGTGTTCTTGTAGCCGCGGTGGCTAGAGGTACACGCCGGATCTTCCGAAAGAACTCGACTTGTCTATGGAGACTACCCGCATGAATAGGGATACGTTGTGACAGAACGGGGCGTTCGAAAGGCGGGCGTTTTCGGAGTTGGACGGGAAACCACGATTTAAAGAGGCTTCTAACGAGATTTGATTCGCTACTTCTTCTTTGCTTGGAACTTCAACAAAAGGCTTAACCCGATCTCTCTAGATCAGTTTATCTACCCAATCTATCTTTGTTACCTCCGGTCTTTAGTAGATTAGATTTGTTGTTGTTTTGTGTTCTTTATCTAGATGCATTAGGGTTTCTCTCTACCGAAGATTGAAGTTACTTGGCTTTACTAGATCATCTTTTGCGCCACACATTTGTTCCACGGATTCGATACCTTGGGTTCACCACTCGAGGGAAGAAGGGTCCCTTGACTACGACGGGAGACTTGTACGCTTGCGAGTCTAAACGAACTTTGATACAACTATTAACCGTCAACACCCGCGTGCTCTACTAGTTGCATCACCCAAACTCTCTTATCCACTCCTTTGCTTGCATTATTGGTCCTTCCGCTTGATGCCTTTGCTTTGAGTCATGTCCATGCTCCCTTGCTTCACATGCCACCATGAATTTCCTGCAAAACAATGCCTGCTGCCCCCCATGCTTGTCCTTTGCATGTGGTCTTGATGAAAGTTGTTGAAAGGGCATCCAATGATGCATCATGGTGCATGCATGATTTGCTTAACTAGATTGCCTCCCTCTAAGCATGTCTTAAGGCTAAGCACTCCTCTAATTTCGAAAATTAAAAATAATTTCGGAGCTATGGGAGAGCTCAAACATAAATTTAGAGAATTTTTTAAACCATTAAAAACAAATGTAAGTCGAAAATATTTTCTGACTACATTTATATCGGTTTCACCGGTATTGTTTGCCTTCATTAGTTGAGAGCAAACTTTTACCGGCTTGATCATGGGGGCATAGGTTTAGGTTCTAATTTTGGCTAAGTGAGAGAGATTTTGAATGAAATAAAATTAAATGAGGCTTAGAAAAATTCTAATCTTAGAGAAACCAAGGATATAGATTTTTAAACCAACCAAAAGTTAAGTTTCTAGGTTCACGGGAGTCCTACCACGTGCTGAAATTTAAATAACATCTAGATACAAGTTGTGGCTCTACTCATGTGTTTTTAGCATGGAAAACAAGTCAACCAAAACATCATAAAGAGGATGAATGGTTGAGTTAGGTTCTGAATTTATTTGGTTGTGGTTTCTCGAAAAGAAGCAAACAACACATAGGCTGGTTCATGTAAAGGGTTTATAATCAAGCAAAATATTCAACCAAGAATTATGTCTCTAATATTGTTCGACCACTCTAAGTCTAATGTTTTGCGTAGTAAATTTCAAAACTAGCTTATTTGAAAAGACTCGAAAAACCTGGAATCGGGTTGTCCTCCCAGTAGCTTATTCTTGACTCGACGAAATGGGTTGCCTTCCGCCTAGCGCTTCGTTTATAGTCCTTGGCTAGATTTCTTCACTTGATTACTTCGGATCAATGCTCTTTGCGGGTGTTGCAATCTTGGGTACCCACTCTCGCACCATCTTGAGCACAGGCTTATTCTCCGGCTTAGTCATCTTTTTGGTCTTCACAGGCGGCTTTTGTTCCGTTGTCTTGACGGAGGCAACAACTTCCTTGATTTTCTTCATGTATTTCTTCTTCGGCTATTCCTTCTTCCTTGGCTCTTCCTTAACAACACGACAATGAGGTGGAACATATTTAACTTCAATCATAATGCATACCTCGAGGCGTGGTCGAAACTTGAAGGAACTACTTTCTCCGTTAATGTCGAACATGATCTCCCCCTTGCCAACATCAATGGTAGGTTCCACGGTCTTGAGGAAAGTCCTCCCAAGGATGAGTGGTGGCTTCTCCTCTCTCTCCCATCTCGAGTACCACGAAGTCAATGGGGATGAAGTGGTGACCGACCTTCACGGGCACATCTTCAGCTATGCCCATGGGATAGCGAATGGAGTTATCACTCAACTGCAAGCACATACCCGTAGGCTCCAATGGTAGGCATAGCTTCTCGAACACATCCCTTGGCATGACGCTCACACTTGCTCCAAGGTCGCATAACGCCTTCTCGAACTTGAATGAGCCAACGGAACATGGAATTGTCGGGCATTCGGGGTCTTTTTGCTTCTCTAGTCCATTAGCAATAGCGGCACTACATTGCTTGGACATCTTGACATGATTTACCCCGAGTGTTGCTATCTCATATTTATTTGCAAGGATATCTTTGAAGTAACAAGAATATGTAGGAACTTGAAGGGCATCCAATAATGGCATGTTGATGCTAAGTCTACGCACAACCTCCATAAACTTCTCAAAGTGATTATCAAGTTTACCTCGGAAGTAGTGTGCCTTGAGTTGCGGTGTCTTCATGTCTTCTCCCGGCATCTCAAACTCGGGCTCTTCGGTGATGATCTTCATAACTTCCTCCTTAGCAAATTCCTTCGCCTCGGTGGATGGTTTAGGCTTCCTTGCTCCCGCAGAGCGTTCCAGATCTTCGGTCTTCTTCCCCGAACGTGTTTGAATAGCCTTCGCCGTTTCGGGACCTTTAGGTTGTCCCGGAAGCTTCCCTTCATTAGCGGATAGGCGCCTGACAAGTTGTCCCTCTTGCGTCTCGAGAATCTTCATCATGTTGAGCACTTGATGGTTGGAGCTTCCGACCTCCGTCACTTTGCTATCGATGTTCTCCAACACTTTGTCTATGGCCTTGAACTTGGTGACAGTGTCATTGTTGATCTTAGCTTGCTCGTCCATGAAGTCCTTCAATTGTATACGAAGCGGAACTGAATTCAGAATGGATGAGCTTGCATTAAATTGAAGTCTACCTTGCCCGTAGCGGAAGTTCGGCAAATCTCCCTTCCTCATGTAGTCGAGCACCTTGGCTTCCTCTAGACAATACTTGTGGACATGGCAATATTCTCCACATTCTTCACATGTGGATCTTGCTTCAGCAGCCTTTACGTCTTGAGCCTCTTTCTTTTCTATCTCCAGCTTCTCCAACCTCCGCATAAGAGAATCGATCTTGCCCTCGAGTATGTCTTCCTTCTCCACTTGCAAGACTCCTTTGACGTTCCCCGTGGGTTGAACCGGAAGTAAGCGTCCGGACGACGCCCACGTTTCATTGTCTGCGACCTTCTTGAATAGAATGAAAGCTTGGGTCGGCGTAAGCTCGATGATAGATCTTCCCACCGATGCATCGATGACTGTCCTTGACGCCATGGTGAGTCCTTGGTAGAACTTTTGCACGAGGTCCTCCTTCGGGAACTTGTGATGTGGAACCGCCCAAGTGTACTCATTGAAGCGCTCGAATGCCTTCGAGATAGTTTCCGTAGGATATTGAGCAAAAGTGGCAATCTTATTACGCAAGCTTTGAGTTTTACCCGGCGAGTAGTATTCCTTCATGAAGGCCCTCATCAATGCATTCCAATCTTGCACCGTCTCCGCCGGTTGAGAGTAGAACCATTGCAAAGCCTTCCCAAGTAGGGAGAATGGAAAGAGCCTTGCCCTCATTTGATCTTGAGTCACCCCGTCCATGTTGAATGTCTGACATAGTTGAACGAACGCTTGGAGGTGAAGGTTCGGATCTTCTTTACCGGTGAAGGGTGAATGTTGCACCATGCGGATTGTTGAGGTCTTGATCTCGAACGACCTTCCGATCTCCACAAGGTTCAAGATTGGTAGGTCGATGATGTCCAGGGTGCATAGCTCCCTGATCTTGCATTCTTGCGGTTGTTCTCCCATCGATGGAAGTCGATTCTCTCGAGGACTTTGAGGTGGTGAATTCTTCGGAGACTCCAATGATCCTTCATCTTCCGACTTTGAATCTACAAAATCTAGCTTCTTAGCTTGTTGTGCTTCACGTCTCCTTAGCCTGTAAAGTTTTTCTGGATCATCCACAAAATTATCGGGTTTGTTGGAGAGGTAGCCGTCCATCTCATGTTAGGGTTAGCGATAAACAAAATATACAAAAAACAAAAGATAAAACAAATCTAAGAAAACTAGGGTTAGACAAACTAGATTAGATTGATTTTGAAGATGATCATAAGTTAGTAGATGCAAAAAGAAAAACCAAAAGAAAACTGAAAATTACATAAAAATCAATAAAAGAATGAATCTTGATCACTTGTTCCCTGGCAACGGCACCAGAAAAAGGGGCTTGTTGACGGTGTATAATCGTATTAAACTTCAAGTAGACTTGCAAGCGGACATGTCTCCCGTCGTAGTCAAGGGACCCTTCTTCCCTTGAGTGGTGAACCCAAGGTATCGAATCCGTGAAACAAATATGTGATCCAAGAGTTGATCTAATAAAGCCGAGAAACTTCGATCTTCAAAAGGAGAGTCTAATACATCTAATCTTAAAGAACATCTCGAAAATGAATCTAATCTATTAAAGACCAGAGGTAGCAAGAGATAGAGGGTGATAGATAAACCAATCTAGAGAGATTGGATCAAGCCTTCGTTGAAGTTCCGAGCAAAGGAAGAAGTAACAAGTTCAATCTCATTAAAAGCCTCTTAAAACCACGGTTTCCCGTCCGACTCCGAAAACGCCCGCCTTTTGGAGCCACCGTTCTGTCACAACACACACCTATTCGTGCAGGTTAGTCTAGGGTGAGTCCAAGGACAAGTTGTAATCTTTCAGAAGGTCAGGCATTGTAGCGAACATGGCCTCATATGCCATTAGTTCGAGTTTGATTTTGGTGATTCATGACAACATGATCAATGGGACTAACCATATTGTTTAGCATGTCTTTGTAGACACCTATAGGTCCCAAGGATGCAAAATACCACATGCCAAAATGAGAAGATAGTCTGTTTTTCTAGGGTCAAAACCGAGCAAGAAAGAAAAAGAAAACACACCGTCGCATGAACCGACGGTACCTAAATAGCAAGCGTCGGTGAAATCGTCGGACTAGTAAGTTCACTGGGTGAAACCCTAGGCACCGTCGGATGAACCGACGGTCCAATTTCTAGTAGCGTCGGACGAGTTGCAGAGGAAAAGCAGCGAAGACAGTAGCACCGGATGATCCGACGGTCTGAGTGAGGACACTGTCGGTCTATCCGACGCTCAGTTTGAATTGATACAGAGACGCGCCAAGATGAAGTCTTCAACACTAGATGAACCGACGCACCATCGGTGTATAGCGTCAGAGCAGTTGTGTTAGAGAATCTCAACTGCTAAGTGACGTGGGAGGGGCACCGGATGATCCGACGCCTTGGACAAGGGGAAGCGTCGGTCTATCCGACGGTCGCGTGAAAGCTAACAGAGATGACTTGGCCACGAGGTCTTCAGCACTGGATGAACCAACGCACCATCGGTGTATAGCGTCAGAGCAGTTGTGTCAGAGAATCTCAACAGCTAAGTGACGTGGGAGGGGCATCAGATGAACCAACGCCTTGAAAAAGATAGCATCGGTTCATCCGACGCTTACTTTTTCAGTGGCCGTTAGCCAACAACTCTTTGGATGCCTTGGGGTATTTATACCCCCTCCACTCACCCATTTGAGTAAGCTGGATTGTGTGGAAGTGCAGGAGAGTGCAAGACACCTAGAAGATCATATCCAATCCATCCAAGTGCTTAATTGCTCATCCTTAGACTTGCATATGCTTAGTGTATGTGCTTAGTGCTAGGCTTAGATTAGAGCTGAGTGAGTGCAAGGTTGTGCCAACCTTGTGAGGTGATTCTTTAGTGAATCAAGTTGTACAAGGTTCGCCGGAAGCCTTGGGGCCTAAGTGGCTCACCGACAATCGTTATCGACCCTCCGGCTTGGTGTGGAGTGGCGAGGACAGTTTGTGCGGGGAACGTGGAGACCCCTTTCCTTAGTGGAGAAGCTCCTTAGTGGAGGCAGCTACATCAAGGTGACGAAGGGAGCTTGGCAATTGCCTGAGTGGCTAGACTTTGTGGCGAGTCAAGTGGTGCTCTTGGGAGAGACTTGGTGACCGGGAAGCATTACTCTTGTGTGAGTGCTTCAACAATGTGGACTAGGGGTGGCTTAGTGCCTACCGATACCACGGGATAAATCGCGTGTCAAGAGTTTACTTCCTCTCATCCCCTTTACGTTTCAGCATTTACTCTATTGCAATCTTTGCTTGCCTTTACTTTCCTAGAGTAGTATCATGCTAGGATTGGCTATAGGTTGCAAACCTTGTTTTGGGGTGGGAGTTTCACACTAGAACAACCCTAGTTGCACATCTAGATAGTATGTTCTAGTTTATCTTTGTGCAAAAATAGTGAAGCCATAGGTTAAGGTTTTAAGATAGCCTAATTCACCCCTCCCCCTCTTAGGCTACGAGCATACGATTCCCTACAAGTGGTATCAGAGCCGGGACTCACTTCCTTCACAAGGATACACCAATTCGATTGGTAAATTGTGAAAACCAGCTCATTGGAATGGTTAAGCTTCACCGCCTAGTGAGTTGCTCTATAGAGGAATGAAAGGGGTGGATACCTTCCGTTTTGCTCCACATTTTGATGGCACGGGCTATCCTCGGTGGAAGGTTCTCATGGAGGCCTATCTCCAAGCAAAGGGACTTGATGTTTGGAGAGTCACCGATGAGGGCATGAGAAATGGTACTAAGAAGGAAAAGCAATTTGATGTGATTGCTAAGAGTATCATTTTATCCTCACTAGATGTAGGGATTTTCAATAGAGTTTTTAATTGTGAAAATGCTCATGAGCTATGGAAAACCATCAAGGAGCAAAATGAGGGTTCAAATGAAGTTGCTAATGAACGCTACGGTTGTCTCCTTGAGGAATTAAATAGCTTTAAGCAACTTGCAAATGAAAATGCCGAATCTATGTACTCACGCCTAAATGTGCTTATCAATGAGATCAATGCTTTAGGTGTGAAGAACATCACAAACTTGAACATCAACCGCAAGATCCTTCAAAGTCTCCGGAAGCCCGATTATGACTTGGTGAGGCCTATCATCTATGAGAAGGAGCTCGAAGATTTGAAGCCCTCTCATATCTTGAGCAAGATCATGGCACATGAGCTTCAAATCATGCCCAAGTCCAAGAAGGCACCCCAAGAAAAGCCCCCAAGAACCATCTTCTCCAACTATAAGCCATGCCCTCTCAAGCCAACAAGAGAAGGTGTTGAGTAGGATGGATACTCATGGAAGCTTAAGTGAGGATGATGGTGATGATGGTGACGATGGTGACGATGAAGATTCCTCAAGTGATGAAGAGGTTGAATCCATGGTAGCCGAATACGTGAAGAAGATCTTCAAGTATTCGAAGAAAGCCAACATGTACGACTACAACGTCCACTTGAGAGAAGGGCGTCATCATCAACACATTAAGTTCACCAAGATCGAGCACAAGCCCAAAAAGAAGGTGGTCAAGGAGAGGAGACCAAGGCAAGAAGCAACTATCGCCGTCCGTGAGTGGGCAAGTGGTGGAGAATCAAGTTCTTCTAGATCAATTGATGAATCAATAAAGAATTTCACCACCCGCTTCATGCAAGGTCCTTCATCATTACTACACATGTGCCTTATGGCCAAAGGTATGGAGAGCAATGTAAGTGATGACGAATCCGACACCACCTCTCTCGATGATCTTGTTGAGCTAGTCCATGAGCAAAAAGGAATGCTTAAGAAACAAGCTAATGAAATTAAAGAACTCAATGCTCTCAATGATCTTAGTGCAACCCTTGCTACAAATTATGAACATTTGTTGTGCAAATTCAAATTGCTTAGCAAGGAGTGTGATGAGCTAAAATCTAAGCTTGAGAGCAATGAGACTAAAACAAGTAATTCCTTTGAGCTTGATGAATCATCTATCCCTTGTGCAATTCCTATCTCCAAGGTAGATGCTTCAACTTCTTACATTGATTTAATTGATGAATATTGCTCACCATCTTGCAATGAAAATGTTGTTGTAGAAACATGTGATTTCCTCATAGGCAAGAAGAATGATGAGCTTAAGAAAGAAGTGAAATGGCTCCGAGAGAGGTTGGCAAACTTCATGGGCAAGGGAAAGAACGATGAGGAACAAGTGGACATCTCTCAAGACATGAAGAGCAAAGTCCAACCTTCTCAAGATAACCGTGATCCCATGGTGAAAAAGCTTGAGAAGGGTGCAACCGTGACTTGCTACAAGTGTCATGCGAAGGGCACAAGTTCTACAAATGCCCTCAATTTATCAAGAAGATGGACAAGGGCGCAAAGAAGAAGTTGAACCCCACCATCAAGAGCTCACTCATCTACACCAAGCCCAACCGCAAGAACAAGACCAAGAGCAACACCTACTTAATCAAGAAGAAGGCTAATGGCAAGGTGGTTGCACACAAGGTTGGCAAGATGAAGGAGGAGCGGGATTGGAACCAACCCATTTGGGTGCCCAAGGAAGTCATCATCAACATGAAGAGGCCTCAAATGGTTTGGGTTCAAGGCCACTTGAAGGCCTTGAGAGCGGGGACTTGGGAGGCTTGGCACAAAGAAGTTGTGGAAATTCATGCCTACAAGCCAAGCTTGCAAGTTGGACATGTGTTGCCAAAGTTTCCCGGTTGAGATAATGGAAACTAGAACTTATCTCATGTATCATTGTAGCTCCATTGCCTTGTTTAAGTTGCATTTGTTGCAATATTTACATATGGTATGTTGCTTGTGTCATGTGCTAACCCATGAGCAACTTACAAGGTTTGATTAGTGTGTAGGAAAGCTACACTTGTTCTTTCATGGTGCATGTTTTCATATATATCTCTTTGCATCATGAGCAAGCTATAGGGTTAACTTCCCTTTTGTTGTCATAAACAATGTGCATTCATTTGGTTGGTGATTCAAACACTAAATGCACACATTTAGGGGGAGTTCATCCTATGGTTTGGTTATGGGACTAACATTGTTCCAAGCTTATTTTATGTAGTCCCTTGGCAATGCGTTCGGTGCGGTACTTCATTCTAAGAGAAAGCTATTTGACTCTCAGTGTGATCTAACATCTCTAAAAGAGTGAATATAGCAATATGAGCTTCATGCTATTGAGCCATGTCCTGGCGAGTTTATGTCTCTATATAAGTTCAAAGGCAATGTACTCATACATTCTAATCCTTGTGGTACCCCAAGTGTTTTCTTTGCAAGCTTCTTTCAAGTGATATCATCTCTAGTAACATCATTTCCAAGTGGCTCATCTCAATGTGGTGCTAACAAGGTGGAGAGGAACAACGCCCCCCCGGAGGTATGCTATGATCAAAAGACTACAAGTGATATCAACAAGTGGTAATGTAACAAGAACTCATTTGTCTTATCTCTTGTCGTTTAAGATACCTCCTTGCATGATATGCTTTAAGCTTCCTTATCTTACAAGTTTGTAGTTGTGCACTTGATTTTCGGACTATCATTTTGTGCACACACCTAGGGGGATCTTAGGTTTTATCATGCTAGTCTCATGAGCTTGTGATCCAACTTAGTTATTCTCATATGTGGTATATTCATTGATATCATACATATGGATCATGGTTCATGCGGCTTTCTCCCTTGCATTTAACATTTCTCTTTGAGCTATGTTTGCTAGGTCTTGCTAGTTTCCTTGGACCCCTTTTGTTTTGGGACTTTTTGGAGATTTTATTCCAAAGGGGACAATGTGGGACCAAAGCAATGTGTGAACATAGGAAAAGAAGATAAAAAGGGGGAAGTTTGATCTAGGGGGAGTTTGGATGATGGTAAGTATCCAAGCAAGTGTAAGTAGTTCTAATTCTGTCAATATTTGCAAATTTATGCTTGCTTTGGTTGTGTTGTCATAAATCACCAAAAAGGGGGAGATTGTAACGAACATGGCCTCATATGCCATTAGTTCGAGTTTGATTTTGGTGATTCATGACCACATGATCATTGGGACTAACCATATTGTTTAGCATGTCTTTGTAGACACTTCTAGGTCCCAAGGATGCAAAAAACTACATGTCAAAATGAGAAGATAGTCTATTTTTCTAGGGTCAAAACCGAGTAAGAAAGAAAAACAAAACACACTTGTCGGATGAACCGACGGTACCTAAATAGCAAGCATCGGTGCAATCGTCGGACGAGTAAGTTCACTAGGTGAAACCCTAGGCACCGTCCGATGAACCGACGGTCCAATTTCTAGTAGTCTCGAAAGAGTTGCAGAGGAAGAGCGGTGAAGGAAGACAAAGATCACCGAAGATCCAACGGTCCGAGTGAGGACACCGTCGGTCTATCCGACGCTTAGTTTGAATTGATACAGAGACGCGCCAAGAAGAAGTCTTCAACACCGGATGAACCGACGCACCATCGGTGTATAGCGTCGGAGCAGCTTGTGTCGAGAATCTCAACGCCTAAGTGACGTGGGAGGGGCACCGGATGATCCGACGCCTTGAAAAAGGGGAAGCGTCGGTCTATCCGACGGTCGCGTGAAAGCTAACGAGAGACCACTTGGCCGCGGGGTCTTCAAAGACCGGATGAACCAACACACCATCGGTGTATAGCATTGGAGAAGTTGTGTCGGAGAATCTCAACGGCTAAGTGACATGGGAGGGGCATCGATGAACCGACGTCTTGAAAAAGATAGCATCGGTTCATCCGACGCTTACTTTTTCAGGGGCCATTAGCTAACGGGTCTCTAGATGCCTTGGGGTATTTATACCCCCTCCACTCACCCATTTGAGTAAGCTGGATTGTGTGGAAGTGCAGGAGAGTGCAAGACACCTAGAAGATCATATCCAATCCATCCAAGTGCTTAATTGCTCATCCTTAGACTTGCATATGCTTAGTGTATGTGCTTAGTGCTAGGTTTAGTTTAAACCGAGTGAGTGAAAGGTTGTGCCGACCTTGTGAGGTGATTCTTTAGTGAATCAAGTTGTACAAGGTTCGCCGAAAGCCTTGGGGCCTAAGTGGCTCACCGGCAATCGTCATCGACCCTCCGCTTGGAGTGGAGCGGCGAGGACACTTTGTGCAGGGGACATGGAGACCCCCTTCCTTAGTGGAGAAGCTCCTTAGTGGAGGCGGCATCAAGGTGACCAAGGGAGCTTGGCAAGTGCCTAAGTGGCTAGCCTTTGTGTTGAGTCAAGTGGTGCTCTTGGGAGAGACTTGGTGACCGGGAAGCAATACTCTTGTGTGAGTGCTTCAACAACGTAGACTAGGGGTGGCTTATTGCCTACCGATACCACGGGATAAATTGAGTGTCAAGAGTTTACTTCCTCTCATCCCCTTTACGTTTCCGCATTTACTCTATTGCAATCTTTGCTTGCCTTTACTTTTCTAGAGTAGTATCATACTAAGATTGGTTATAGGTTGCAAACCTTGTTTTGGGATGGGAGTTCCACACTAGAAAAACCCTAGTTGCACATCTAAATAGTATGTTCTAGTTTACCTTTGTGCAAAAATAGTGAAGCCATAGGTTAAGGTTTTAAGATTGCCTAATTCACCCCCTCCCCCTCTTAGGCTACGAGCATCCGATTCCTTACATGCATGCACCTCTAGCCAAAATGAGTCTGGAAGGCAGTTTTAAACTCCTCTCCAAGCTTCAGTCTAATTTGATGATATCCAGCATTTAAATCAAAGGTTGTGAACCATTTTGCTGCTGCTAATTCATCCATCAGTTCATCAAAGACTGGGATAGGGAACTTGCTTTTGAGAGTCAGTGCATTCAAGTATCTGTAGTCAACACAAAATCTCCATGACCCATCTTTTTCCTGACTAGAAGAATAGGAGAAGAGAAGGCACTGAAACTTGGTTGAATCAGCCGTTTGGCTAACATCTCAGCAACTTGTTTCTCTATTTCATCCTTGAGAGCAGTGGATACCTATAAGGCCTAATGTAAACTGGCTTAGCTCTTGGTACCAAGGGAATGACATGGTCACAGTCTCTCTGAGGGGGTAACTCAGTTGGTGCTGCAAACACAACCTCAAATTCCTTGAGCAGCCCAGCTAATGCTTCTAGAAGAGGTTGCTTAGGCTCACTGTCATCCTCAACCCGTAAAGCAGAAAGATGGACCAACAATTCTGGAGGAGCATCCTTGATTACACCTTGTAGAAGAGCATGTGAACCATGATAGGGAATAGACATCCATTTATGCTTCCAGTGAACCTGCATTGGGCTATGTGCTTCCAGCCAGTCCCTACCAATGATCATGTCATAATGTGTAAGAGGTAATAGTCTGATGGCACCAGAAAACTTATAGCATCCCATCTGCCAAACTCCATCAGCAATATACTGAGAACAACACAGCCTGGCCCCATTAGCAACTTGAACTCCCATAGAACATGTCAGAAGTGAGAGTCCAGATAGTTTGGTAGCCCAACTATCACTCAAGAAGGTGTAAGAGCTTCCAGAATCAATTAAAATGGATATTGGAGTGTCTTGAATCATACCCTGCATTCTCATTGTCTTGGGGCCTTCAGTACTACTGACAGCATGAGTAGAGAGAATTGCACACAACTGTGCTCGAGAATGCATAGATGCAGTATCATCTTGATCTTTAAGGAAAATAACTCCAAAACTTCTTGTAAGGCATGAAGTTGGACAGCACGAGCACATCTGTGGTCCCTATTCCATTTCTTAGCACATTTGACAGAGAAACCTCTGGCTCTTCTATAAGCTTTGAGAGCTGACCACTTCTCCTCTAGTGACTTCCCGTCACACAATCTCTGTTCCTCAGGCAGGACTGGAATAGGTTGCTTGTCAATACGTGGAGGTGGAGGGAGAGGCAATGGAGCACGAAAAGACAATTTCTGATTAGGTCCATGATCATACTTGTTGTTGTTGTTGTTGTACTGATATGGCGTTGAGACATCCTCCTGCAACAAGGCAAGGGAATAGGCAGTATCTAGATCTTTGGGACGCTGAACAAGTACAATGGACTTGATATCATACATTAAACCATCAATGAAACACATGGCAAAATATAAGGGATCAGTAGAATGCACATACGGGATGAGCTGATCTACTAATTCAGAAAATTTCTCAACATATTCAGTAACTGTTCCTGACTGCCTAATGTTGAAAAGCTGCCTAAGCAAAACCTCCTAATGCTCCCTACCAAATATGTCTAACAGCAATCTAGAGAACTCAGGCCAAGTAGCAACACGTAAACAACTATCCACAGAAGTGAGCCAACGAGCAGCAAATTTAGTGAAATGCATTTTAGCAAACTGAATCCACCTATGAGGTTCCATGCTATACATCTCAAAGAAATATTCACATCTAGATAGCCACAGTTTAGGATTCTTGCCATCAAACTCAGGGAAATTCAATTTAGGCAACTTCTCAAAAGTAGTAGCACTCGATCTAGGAGCTGAATAAGGCATTTTAGGCAGAGTGAATAGAGGATGGGAGAGGTAAACTTTACGCACCCTTGATCGGGGGGATGAAGTGTGGTAATGTACGCACATCCATCCTCCCGATTGCTCGAATCAACGCAGTGCCCGCTGGGCCGATCAGCTGGATCTCCGGTGGGCGCGCGATAGACGATCCATGTTGAGTGATGATGCCAGGATGGCCCATCGCACACTCACGAACCGAGCGTTCCCAATGCTTGGTGAGTTTCCCAACCTCCAGCTTGATCTCGTCAACCTTCCCTTCAATTTCCGACCTCCACTCCTGGAGTTCCCGGTTACTTTCTCCATCTTCGCGACGCGATCTTCACCACGGGACTCCAGGTCGGTGAACCGCTGCTCCCACTTGGATTCGCTAGTCACGAAGCGCTTGTCGACCATCTGATTCTGCTCATTGAATTGCTTCTGCATCTCCTCGAGGATTAGCTTGGTTTCTAGACTCATCGCGCTGTATTTCCGCTGCAGACGGGTGTAGTGGTTGTGAGACGAAGAGGAAGGTGGATCCAGGGCTGGACTTCACGAATCGACTCGATCGCAGAGAGGATGTTGGCCACGACGAATCGCACTCACCAACAAATATCTGGTTTCAGTGAGTGATTGGCGAATCGAGGGCCGACTTGGCCCGCAGGGGCCACGGATCGGTGTCTCTGATACCAGATATGTTAGCAGCAGTGGAGATTGAGGGGAAGCAATTGGAGATTGAGAGGACAAACAACAAGTGGAGATTGAGGGGAAGCAATTGGAGATTGAGAGGACAAACAACAATTAGACTGAGGAAGTATTCAGAGTTGGAGTTCTTCTTCTCATACAAGTCTGAGCTCTTCAGAGCACGCATGCACGCCTTATAATCTCAGCGCTGCCTAGCCTATTACATGGGCTTTGACCATTTTGGGCCTGCGAAACGTACATTGGGCTTCCGGATGCGGGAGCTCTTTCTGGGTCCGTCGATGTCCACGTCTTGGTTCTCCTCCACGGGCCCATCTCCTGGGAGTGTAGTCGTACTGACACGTTTCCTTCTTGACGTGGATGTCAATGTGGCATGTAACACACTTCACAATTGCACCTCTGTGGTGATGCATTGCAAGCAGTAGTACCGTCTCATATTCAGCGCAGATGCAAACAGTGCTTGGCAGTACATTAGAGTACCAACTACCAGGTACGAAAAAAGTTCTTGAAATATAGATCACACTTTTTAATTTTCTTTTAACCCTGGAACGAGGCATGTATATTTCTTATTGCTTAAACGTAGGACCGGCTAATCCTGTTTTTTCTCTGTACTTTGGTCATCCATATGACAACAATACAGAACTAGAAAAATGCTTATTACTGTTTCTAAAAAGGCAAATGCTGATTAATTACTGTTCTAAAAGTGATAAATTCTTATTCCCTGTGAAGAAGCAGGTTGGGTAAATAGATGCTGATATAAATAGTAGACAAGTGCATCCAAATCACAGGTGAATGAGTCCAAATAAAGATTTCCCAACAACTTCCATTGAACTCAGATAAATATTAGTGTTGTCCCCATGAGCAAAGGGTGACCTTCACGCAGTAGAGAGAGGAAGAGAGAATTCTGATCCAAGAGTTGTGAAAAAGAATTCTGATCCAAGAGTTGTGAAAAAAGCTGCGGCCCCACGGTGTTACGAAAGAGTGAGTACGTAGCGCACAACTTTACTTAATTAAACAGTTTCAAAAATAGACCTCCACCACTCATAGGAAAATAGCACCTAATTAAATTCTTCAAGCTAAGTGGCTAATAAACCAATAAAATCAAAGGAAGCAAAAAAGAATAGCATTTTTTTGGTCAGCTTCTACGACATTTCAACATTTGAAAGGTGGAAGTGCTTTAATTTTAGTTACGTGATAGTGTCCAAGTAGTACGTGCTTGTTGCATGTGAGGCAATCTCATTCCTTTGATCAGCTGCTTTCTGATCGCACAATATATTCAAAATTTTTATGGTCCTTCTCATTTAGGATCAGTAAATGCATCACAGAAAATGATCTTGTAGCAGCAATTTTCACTGCAACTGACACAAAAGAAAAATGTTTCCTCTGGCACGTACATGTGACAACATGCATGACTTCTTATATATAGTGTTCGTCGAACAGTGAGTTCCAATTTTTTCTAACCAAAGAATCAGAAGAGTGTTCAACCATGTGCTCCAAATATTTCCTTCCACATTTCCAACCGAAGAAGCAGTTGTGTAGTGTATAGAACTAGAGGAACAGAGAATGCCAATCCAAAGAGTTTGGAAAGGCTACCGGGGAGTGGTTGGGAATGTGAGGCAAACTGAAAATGCACGACAAGTGATGATCAAGTTCTCTTGCAACAGCTGTGTTTTTTTCTTGCCTTGGAGAACTCAGAAATGAATGGGGCCTGTGCCTGTTGAGGCGCTGAGTAACACACTTCACATCAGCGCTACCTCTGTGGTGTTGCTTAGTTGCACCCAGTAGTTGTAACACCCTAAATTCCACTTCTTGAGTTTAATTAAAAATTTGCTTAGCAACAATGCGTTCTCGTTTAAGGAGTACAAGGAGATTGTGTTTTATAGGCATTTAATCATTTTTCTTAATTTAATAATGAAATATAGGAGTTTACTGTTGCATTCATGCCGGTGCATTATTTTGGAGTGTTTGAATTCGAATACGTGTTTGAATTCAATTGTTTGATTGTTTTTCAAAAATGAAAACTCTCTCATTTAACTCTCCTCCCCTCCTCCTCACTTCCGGCCATTTTGGAGTTTGAGCCCAAATTCCGCCAAGTCCTCCGTTGCTCCCTCCACTTCCTGGCCCAGTTCGCCGCCAGCCCTGCTTTCCCGTTGCCATCGCTCGGCCCAGCGCAGCCGTCGGCCCAGCCTGCCAGCCCTCTTTCCTCACCGTAGCCTGTCACCCACGCGCAGCCCAAGTTCAGCTTCCGGCCCGTCAACGGCCCGCGTGCGCGTCGCCGCCCACGGCCGTTGACATGTGGGGCCCACGTGTCGGCTTCGTCCTCCCGCCGCCGGTCCAACCCGCAACCGAGCCGGGGTCGCGCTCGGGGCGACCCCCGACTCGGCGTCCGCGGCGCCTCGCCCCGGGCCCACGGACCCGCACACCTAGGGGCTCCGCCCTATAAAGCCGCCGCCACCCCTCGGTTTCGTCCCCCGTCGCCGAAACCCTAATCACTCAGCGCCGCCGCTATCCCTTGCCAAGCCGCCACCGTTGACCTGAGCTTCCGCCACCGTTGACCTGAGCTTCCGCCGCCGTCCGTCGTCGAGCAGCCGCCTCTGCGCCTCCGTCGCTAGGTAAGGGAGCAGGCGGGGCCACTTGAAGACGTTCCCGTGCCTTAACTCGCCGTGACCGGCTCGTTGGACTTGCGCCGCCGCCGCCGCTCGCCGCCGCCCATCGTGCGCCATCGTCGCCGCCCCGAAGCCCGCCGTTGAGTCCGCCGGCGCACGCCGTCGTCGTGGTGAAGATCCCGCAACGGATGGAGCACCCCGGCCCCCTAACGCCGCCGCGCCGCCGCCGCCGCCGCCGGCCGCGCCCCGCCGCCGCCGTGCTTGCGCAGATCGGCCGCCGTCGGATCTCCATCCGACGGTCCGTATCGCGTCAACACCCCCGGTCAAAAGCTTCCATACCGGTCAACCAGCGGTTTTAGATCCTAACCATTGGATCTAGATCCGATGGATCAGATCCATCCCCATAGCTTTACCCGCGCGTTTTTACAAAGAAAACCCTGAGTTTTCCAAAATTATTACCCGGTCCTTCCATCTTAGGAAAACCTTTACGGTTAGGTCCTCGTTTTCTTCGATTTAACCCGAAACTTAATTTTTATTTACAGATTAGCCCTTAAACTTCGTCTCGACAAGTAGAATAGTTTTATGTTGTTTTTACTTCGTTTGAGGTGATTGGTGTACTTCGTTTCTTATTTGTTTCCATTGTATGCTTGTATGTGAATGTGTGGAGTGTAGAGTACGAGCAATTCGGGGATTTCGCCGTTGTTGAAGAATTTCAAGACCCCGAGCGTTTCCGAAGCCGGTAGAAGGCAAGTCCTTGCCGCATTCCCGTTAATCCTATTACAACATGCATTTTAATTACACTCTTATTTATTATTGCTATGCATTAAATTGATGGGTCCTATTGCTAAGGTTCGACTAGTGTTGCTATCCTATGCCTTGATCAACCCGGGTTTATTTTATGTTGGTAGCATATGCTAGAGCTTTACCGTGGATTCGGGTGGTTTAATGAACACTTGTCAATATGGATTTATTTATGCTATTATTCATGTAATGCAAGAACACTTTATGCCCGTTAATCGGAACATGGAGCGACCACCTAGGAAAACAAGACAACCACGGGACATATGGCTCGTCTTGGCTTAATAATTAGTGAACTAGATGTTAGGTATGCTTTACCCGATAAGGTTGGGGGTTGCCGTAGTTGGTGTATAACTCGGCCCTCGGACCGATCGCTCTATGGTAGCTTCGCACCGAGAGAGGTTTATGCATTGCGCTGTCAAGTAACCTAGTGAGCACCGCATCTGGGGATCTTTGTAATGGCCTCGTAGCGTCCCTATGCAGCCACACCTCGGTAGTGTGGCATTGTGCCTACTTTTGCACAGCATGGTTGGGTCTAAAACTCTTTTGGGTTTTTACGCGACTTGTGGGTAAAGATGTACAACCTCTGCAGAGTGTAAACTGACTAGTTAGCCGTGCCCACGGTCAAGGGCGGCCCGGACCCTCACATGAGTAATTTATGAAAGATGGACTTTTAAACTTATGCATTGCATTCAATGCTTCCGTTGCATTTGTTAATTGGGTTTGGTATTTACTTTCACTTGCTAGTAACTATTGCTAAATAAAACTTGACCAACTAAAATGCCGACTTGCTTATTAACCATCAGCTTCCACCATAAAGCCTTGCATGTTGTTATAGAACTTTTCCCTTGTTGAGTATGACATGTGCTCATGCTTGTTGTTCCTTTATTGCATCTACACTACCCGGCTGCTGCTCAGATGGATGTTTTGAGGATTACCATGAAGAATTCGATGAGTTCTAGGCGTTCGTTCTCCAGTCTCCTGCCTGTGGAGGACTTCTGCGTGTGTGTACTTTTTCGCTGTTAGCTACTCGAACGATTGTTTAGTTGAGATATTCGGTCATGTAATAACTGTTTAATACTCTCTTTACGCTTTACACTGTGTTTTTGGTATTCACTGAGTTGATGCATGTGTGTAATTTGATCCCCGACGCACATGTATTCTTGCGTTCGGATTTGCCCTTAAATCCGGCGTGACAAAGTGGTACCGAGCCGTGTTGATCGTAGGACGTTATCCTAGTTAGAACTGGTAGAAAACTAAGGATTTTATAATAATAGAAGCCACACATAGCTTAGTTTGCTTTATTCCGTTTATTATATCTAATCTTGGCTTAATCTCATGCTTGGTTTGCTTTTGTTATCTAAGCCCGATCTTGTCTCATGTAGTAATCCGCACTTGTCTCATCTATCTTAGATGGTTCGCCAACCGAAGACCACTCGCTCGGGTGCGTACCACTTTCCAAGGTACCGGAGGACCAGGACTACTACCGCTACTCCACGGACGGTGATGAGCACCATGAAGCTTCCGAAGAAGGAAGTGAGGCGAACTCGCTTCGCAGCAAGCTCCACCACCCGCCCCGCTCATCGAGCCGTCGGATGATGAACCGGAAGAAGAGCTAGCGAAGACCAGGAACAAGGAGGTGATCCGGATGGCCACGCGGACCCCGAGGACTCGATATAGAGGATGGAGGTGTTGATGATCAACCGGCGCCCGAGATGTGGGAGGTGGTCGTCCGTCATCACGATGGAGGGCATGCACGCTTTCCGTCCAAGATGAGAAGGCTGTTCCGCCGTCTTCAACCGCAGGTCACTATCGACTATGTTGGGTTAAAGAGAACACACCCTCGTTACCCAACACGGTGGGATGTGTCGGTGCGCATCTTGGAGGATAACCCACGGGAGGGCGGACGAGTATGAGGTCACTATTCATCGATTCTAGCCACCGGGGCTACCTTCGCTGCGAGGGGAGAGATGATGCGCTAGAAGGGCTCTATCGGCATGGTGTCATGATGGAGCTAACCACCTTAATGGCACCGTGTGGGTTGACTTTCCCCGTCGTTGTGGCGGAGCCGTGGGCGGTGTGATTCCGGTGGCTAATGCAAACTTGGGACCACGCTACTTAATGCAAGTGGGACTTGTAGCGGCCCTCAACACCAACCTCGATGACACCACCGGGGAGCTGCAAGACCTCCGTGACCAGCAAGATGAGGACCGGAGGGAGATCAAAAGGCTCAAGGCAGTGATCGCGGGACAAGATGAGGAAGAAGTGCAGGAAGATGGAGAAAGATGGCCTGCTATGTCACCAAGACCCAGGAGGACAAGCTATGGGTCGCTTGGATCTCGCACTCGGATCATTTGGCCTTAGGTGTTAGGTGTCTTTTATCTTCCAGTTGTTGAGTCTGTAATCGTTAGAACGACACCTTGGATCGGTGTGTTAGCTAGTGGTGTGTTCGAGTGCTTGAATTGTGAACATGTGTGAGTTGGATTTTTGTTTGATTGCAGTGTGTTGTGGATTAATACCACAATGACATTGGTTTAGTAATAGAGTTTTATTAGTGGGTTTAAGTTCTGTTCCACCCATCTTTTATCTTGCAAATTCGTAATTTTTCATCTATCATTTTATCTATCATAAGGAGTATCATAGTGCAGAATCTGTTCACGACACTTCCTGACACAGCAGTAGTGTTTTATTTTTAACCCGAGCTACAGAACTCCAAATTAAGTACAACCAGTTGGGTTGGTTCAAAAATTTTATACATGATTTGTTTGTCAAAAATTCAGCACTATTCAATGTATATTCTGGGAGTTATGGACGAAACACTAAGCCAACAGAATCTGTCAAATCCTGCTGACACAGCTGACTTCATTATTTTCTATCTCGAGTTGTAGACCTCCAATTGAGGCCAATCCAGTTGGGTTAGTTCAGTAATTTTATGCACCATATCTCCAGAAAAATTCGTGGTTTTTGGTTACTGGTACAGTGAGATATCTTTGTTTCTTTACCGCTATCAGAATCTGGAAGTCTGCATTATTTATCATTTCAGCTTTTCTATCACTGTCATAATCTAAATCAGTGTTTCTAACGCTCAGATGGTAAACACCAGGTCCGGTTCAGGGGTTGATCAGCCTCCAGTGGCACGCCAAGTACGAGGCAACAGTTCAGGTAGTGCACCGCCACCACCACCAATGGATCTCATGCGGCAGCTTCTTCCGAAGCGGCTACGGCTCTTGGAGAACCCGACCACCACCGTGGCCAATCTGCGCAGGCCCATGTCAACAACCCTCCCCGCCCACCACCACGGCAGTCGGCGCCCATGAACAGGCACCGGGAGTTCATGAGCCACCGTTCGCCGTTTTCACTCATGCTGCCGATCCGCTTGATGCCGATGATTGGTCGAAGACTATGGGCAAGATGCTCACCATCGCTCGGTGTGATGACGGGGAGAAGGTTCTGTTTGCTGCGGGGCGACTTCGGGGATCGGCAGGATCATGGTGGGATTCTTACACTACCGCCCATGCTACACCCGACGCCATCACCGGCAGGAGTTCACCGAGAGCTTCGGGAGTCACCACATTCCTGCAGGGGTGATGAGGTCGAAGAAGAAGAAGTTCCTCTCTCTCAAGCGAGGAGGCATGTCGGGCCGACATAGTACCGGGACAAAGTTCATCGAGCCGTCTCGCTATGCACCGCAGGAGGAGGTAGTCGATGACCCTAAGAAGCGAGGAGCGCTTCATGGAGGGGTTGGCCGGACCGCTATGTTACCGGACCGACGTCTCACACCTTTCCGTCCTTCCGTGCACTGTTAGACAAAGCTATTGTCTTGAAGTCCATGCGTGGAGAGCCGGGAGAACTAAAGAGGAAGGCCTCCACTCTAGGACGGTCCGGGAGCGGCACTCGCCCCCACTTTACCTCACCGCCGGGAGCCCCGTACCGTCCGGGAGGCCCGACAGAGGCTATGGCCAGCAGCAGCAGCAGTGCCGTATCAACCACAACGGTATCGGCAGTTCCGGCGCACTCCTCGGCCAGTTCCGGTGCCTAGGGCCGCGGACTCCATGCCCTCGCTTGTCCGCGAACCGTCCGATGGCTCCGGTTAGCACGCCGGTGAGGCCCAAAGGCACCCCACACCCCCGCGAGCAATAGCCGCTACCATTGTGGGGAGGTTGGTCAACGCCAACAACCGCCCCAAGAGGCTTGCTCCCAACACCCCCGTGCGGGATCGGCGGATGCGGCGGATGAGGAATGGGAACCGGACGCCGCAGAGCGGAAGAAGGGACCGTAAAGCTATTCACGTGGTAAGGTCGCTCACGTGAGTGTTGAGGCCGCCGAGAGAACCTGCAGGTGGTGCTTGGTATGTTCCTTGTCAACTCCATCCCCGCATCGGTCCTATTTGATTCCGGGAGCTTCTTATTGTTTTATATCTCGCTCAATTTGTGGCTAAACATAGTGTACCCATGCAACATATGAAACAAAACATGCTAGTTAGCTCACCGGGGGGGGGGAATGGAGCCAAATACTTGTGCCCTAATGTTAATCTTAGAATCACGGGAGTAGACTTTCAAAGACACGGGATAGTTCCGGAGTCAAAGGATCTTGATGTTATTCGGGTATGAATTGGTTGGCTGGTCATGATGCGACGATTCGGTGTGCTAAGAGGACAGTTCTTCTTACCGGTCCCAATGGGGAAAAGATTGAGCTTGTGGCTCGATCCACCTTCGGGTTCGAAGGTTCTATGCAGCGGTTGGATGGCAAAGCTTTGGAGGATATCAGGGTGGTAAATGAGTACCCGGCCGTGTTTCCAAAGGAGTTACCAAGTATGCCACCTGACCGTGATGTTGAGTTTGTTATTGATCTATTACCTGGTACTGCTCCTATTTCTAAACGTCCATATAGAATGTCTAGTACACAATTGATAGAACTTAAGAAATAGATTAAAGAATTGTTGGAAAAGGGGTTTATCCGTCCTAGTTCCTCACCTTGGGGGCACCGATTATCTTTGTAGAGAAGAAGGATGGTACTCAGAGGATGTGTGTAGATTATCGATTGCTTAATGAGGTTACTATCAAGAATAAGTATCCATTACCTCGCATTGAAGACTTGTTTGATCAGATGAGAGGTGCTAAGGTGTTCTCCAAGATTGATTTGCGTTCTGGTTATCATCAGATGAAGATCAGATGGTCGGATATTCCTAAAACTGCATTCACCACCAGGTATGGGCCGTATGATTACACCGTTATGTCCTTTGGGGTGACAAATGCACCCGCCTACTTTATATATCCGATGAACAAGGTGTTTATGGAGTACTTGGATAAGTTTGTTGTGGTGTTTATTGATGATATTCTGATTTACTCCAAGACTGAGGAGGAACACGAGGAGCATTTGAGACTTGTCTTGCAGAAGTTGAGAGAGCATCAGTTGTATGACAAGTTCAGTAAGTGTGATTTCTAGCTGAAGGAAGTCTCTTTTCTTGGGCACATTATCACGGATGGAGGTATTTCGGTCGATCCAGGTAACGTTGAAGATTGAAGTGGGAACCGCCGAGGAGGAGTTAAGGAGATCGGGAGTTTCCTTGGACTTGCAGGATGCTATCGACGGTTCATCGAGGGGTTCTCTAAGATTGTGAACCTCTCACCACCTTACTGGAGAAGGATAGAGAGTTCAAGTGGACTGATGCCTGTCAAGAGAGTTTTGAGGAGTTGAAGCGGAGGTTGACAACCGCTCCAGTGCTTGTGATGCCAGACTTGCAGAACAGCTTTGATATCTATTGTGATGCATCTAGACAAGGTTTGGGTTGTGTTCTTATGCAGGAAGGGCACGTCATAGCTTATGCATCGAGGCAGTTGGGGAAGCATGAGCAGAACTATCCTACACATGATCTGGAACTGGCAGTTGTGGTTCATGCTCTAAAGATCTGGAGGCATTACATCATGGGAACCAAGTGCCAGATTTACACAGACCACAAGAGCTTAAAGTACATCTTCACTCGAAGGATTTTAATCCGAGACAACGTCGATGGTTGGAGCTGATCAAGGATTATGATCTAGACATACGGTAGCACCCTCGGGGAAGGCTAATGCGTTGGCGGATGCTTTGAGTCGGAAGGGACGAGCCAATACAACTTTGGTGTACCGCTCGCTTGAAGAGCCGATGAAGGGGTTCGAGGGACTCAATGCTGGGGATGGCTTCTCGCACCGAGGGAGTCACTTTGGAGGTAGAGTCTACTGCGGAGCAGCAGATTCGTGAAGGGCAGTTGGAGGATGTGGAGATCAAGGAGATCAGGGACACCATGGAGAGGGGCAAGGCTCCGAATTTCACCGAGGATGATCATGGTACGATATGGTTCAAGAATAGGATCCGTGTGCCGATGTGGGAGACCTTCGAAGACGATCTTGAGAGAGGCCCATGACTCGGCTTATTCTATCCACCCGGGCAGCACTAAGATGTATCAAGATCTAAAGCAGAGGTATCGGTGGTATGGGATGAAGCGGGATGTGGCCGCTCATGTTGCGTTCTGTGACACGTGCCATCGAGTTAAGGCGGAGAACATCGAAGCCGCTGGACTATTGCAGCCATTGAAGGTGTCCGAATGGAAGTGGGAAGAAATCGGTATGGACTTTATAGTGGGGTTACCACGGACACCCACCGGGTATGATTCGATATGGGTCATAGTGGATCGCTTGACTAAGGTAGCTCACTTCATTCCGGTTAAAACTACTCATTCAGGGTGCGAGATTGGCGAGTTGTACATGTCTCGTATTGTGTGTTTGCATGGTGTGCCTAAGAGGATAGTATCTGACAGAGGTACTCAGTTCACATCGCGTTTACGGGAGAAGCTTCATGAGTCCATGGATACGAAGTTGCACTTCAGCTCAGCCTATCATCCGCAGACAGATGGTCAAACCGAGAGGAAGAATCGGATTCGGAGGATATGTTAAGAGCTTGTGCTCTTAAGCATGGTGGGAGCTGGGATAAGAGTTTGCCGTATGCTGAGTTCTCCTACAACAACAGCTATCAAGCCAGTCCGAAGATGGCACCCTTCGAGGCACTATATGGAAGAAAGTGCGGAACCCCACCGTACCGGGAGTCGGACGAGCGAGAGTCGGTTGTTCGGGACCGATATCATTAAAGAGGAGAAAGGCAAGTTCGGATCATAAGAGAGAACTCGAGGGTTGCTCGGTCCGGACGCAGAAGAGTTATGCGGACGGGAAGAGAAGAGATGTATCTTTCCGGGAAGGTGACTATGTGTACTTGAAGGTGTCACCCATCGGAGGTTTACGCAGGTTTAAAGTGAAGGGAAAGATGTCCCCTCGCTACCTTTTCGGATCTTACAACGAGTGGGAGAGGTAGCATACGGACTTGATTTTCCGTAACAGCTTGCGGATGTGCATGATGTGTTCCATATCTCTCGTTAAAAAGGGGACTCAAGCCTCATGATAAGGAGCCATTGCCTATGGATGAGTTGGGTGTTAAGGAAGATCTCACCATTACAAAATGACCTATCGAATTCGGGACAAGTTGACACGGGTTACAAGAAACCGGACTTTCACAATGTGTAAGGTGCGGTGGAGTAATCATGCAGAGGATGATGGAACTTGGGAAAGAGAAGAGGAGTTGAGAGTAGCATACCCACATCTCTTTGATCCATCCGAATATCGAGGACTAGATTCATCTTAAGGGGGGTAGGATTTGTAACACCCTAAATTCCACTTCTTGAGTTTAATTAAAATTTTGCTTAGCAACAATTCGTTCTCGTTTAAGGAATATAAGGAGCTTGTGTTTATATAGGCATTTAATCATTTTTATTAATTAATTAATGAAATATAGGAGTTTACTGTTGCATTCATGCCGGTGCATTATTTTGGAGTGTTTGAATTCGAATCCGTGTTTGAATTCAACTGTTTGATTGTTTTTCGAAAAGGGAAACTATCTCATTTAACTCTCCTCCCCTCCTCCTCACTTCGGCCGTTTTGGAGTTTGAGCCCAAATTCCGCCAAGTCCTCCGTTGCTCCCTCCACTTCCCCGGCTCGGTTTGCCGCCGGCCCCGCTTTCCCGTTGCCATCGCTCGGCCCGGCGCGGCCGTCGGCCCCCTCGCTAGCCGTCTTTCTTCACCGCGACCGTCACCCGCGCGCAACCCAAGTTCGCCTTCCGGCCCGTCAACGGCCCGCGTGCGCGTCGACGCGCTGCGGCCCGCCGACACACGGGGCCCGTGTGTCGCCCTTCGTCCTCCCGCCGCCGGTCGAACCCGCAACCGAGCCGGGTCGCGCTCGGGGGCATACCCCGACTCGGCGTCCGCGCCGCCTCGCCTCGTGCCCACGGACCCACACGCCTAGGGGCTCCGCCATATAAAGCCACCGCCACCCCTCGGTTTCGTCCCCCGTCGCCGAATCCCTAATCACTCGGCCGCCGCCACCGTCCCCTTTCCAAGCCGCCACCGTTGACCTGAGCTTCCGCCGCCGTCCGTCGTCGAGCGGCCGCCTCGCGCCTCCGTCGCTAGGTAAGGGAGACACCGGGGCCCCTTGAAGACGTTCTCGTGCTTTAACTCGCCGTGACCGGCTCGTCGGACTTGCGCCGCCGCCGCCGCTCGCCGTCGGCGTCGTGCGCCGTCGTCGCCGCCCGAAGCCCGCCGTTGAGTCCACCGGCGCATGCCGTCATCGCGGCCCCGGAAGCTCGCTCGTTGAGTCCGCCGGGCGCACGCCGTCGTCCTAGTGAAGATCCCGCGGCGGATGGAGCACCCCGGCCCCCTAACACCGCCGCGCCGCCACTCGCCGCCGCCGTGTCCGCGCCGCCGCCGGCCGCGCCCCGCCCGGCCGCCGCGCTTGCACGAGATCGCGCGCCGTCGGATCTCCATCCGACGGTCCAGATCGCGTCAACCCCCGATCAAAAACTTCCATACCGGTCAACCAGCGGTTTTAGATCCTAACCATTGGATCTAGATCCGATGGATCAGATCCATCCCCATAGCTTTACCCGCGCGTTTTTACAAAGAAAACCCTGAGTTTTCCAAAATTATTACCCGGTCCTTCCATCTTAGGAAAACCTTTACAGTTAGGTCATGTTTTCTTCAGTTTAACCCGCAACAAAATTTTTTTTACAAATTAGCCCTTTAGTCCCGGTTCAACTTTGGAGCCGGGACTAAAGGCCTTTCGTCGATGTGGCCCGAAATGACTGTTGTCGCCGGCCCCCTTTAGTCCCGGCTCGTATTACCAACCGTGACAAAAGGGGGCTCCCAACGGCTCCATCCAGCAATAATTGCCCCTGGTCTTTATTCTCGGCTGGTGTTACGAGCCGAAACTAAAGGGTACCCCTTTAGTCTCGGCTCGTAACACCAGCCGGGACTAAAGGCCGACATCCATATGACACCCGTACCTCCTTCTTCCTTCTGCCACCCGAGCCATCCACCCGAGCCACCCGCGAGCTCAAGCTCCTCCCCTCCATGGCGACTCAAGCCTAGGGTGGTGCTGCGATTTTTTTCTTCATTAGTTTGTGAAAATTTCTCTCCTCCAAGGTATTGTCAAGGTTGGAATCTTCCTCCTCCCTCCATTTCTTGGGATTAAATTTGTTTTATGGTTTAGAGATGGAGAAAATAGAAATGTTAATTTGTAGCTAGGTAGGAGGAGCTTAAATTAATTAGAGAGATGAGATTTTGTATATACACGTGAAGATGTAGTTAGGATGGTACTTGCATTGTTCCTTCTTTCATTAAAATTTTGTTTTTCATAATATTGAATTTTTCTTGTACATATATATAGTTTATAACATATATGCTCATAAAATAAGACATACCGAAAATGCACTAGGTATTTCCATTCTTTCATTGGTTAGAAATGATTTTATACTTGGTAGCCATCGGAGGAAATAGAAGATTAAATTCTTTTGTTAAGTATGTTTTTTTATTTTTATATAGAATAAATGTAAGCATTCTCTTATTTTCTTGTTTTGAATAAATTTTAATTTTACTTGTACATATAGTTTATAAAATATATGCTCTTAAAGAAAATAATAGACATAAAGAAAATGTGCTAGGTATGTATTTCCATTCTTTCATTGTTTAGAAATGCTTTTATTTCTAGGTAGCTATAGGAGGAAATAAAAGATTAAATTCTTTTATTAAGTATTTTTTTAGTTTTATATAAATAAATTTAAGTATTTTCTTTTTTTCTTGTTTTTGATACAAAGCCCCACATCCTAATTAGCTTCAGCTTAACGTCACGGGCTACGTGGGGACTGCGTGCAGCTCAGTGACATTGGACTGTAGCTAGATAGAAGGTGAAGCGCATGTGTAGTACTGTAAGTGGGAGAGTCAGATGTATATGACGGTGAGGTGAGACTGTTGTAGTTCCCGGAGCATCTAGTCTTATGAGTTATGTATAGTAATAATAGTGTCTAATTCTATCCCATTTTGTTTTTTATTTATGCATATATTGAATCCAATCTATATATATGTAGGTATGTGTACATATAGTTTATAAAATATAGTGTTGAATTCTATGGCCCCTTTTATTCTAGGTTGCTATTGGAGGAAATAGAAGATTAAATTCTTTTATTAAGTATTTTTTTAGTTTTATAAACAACAAATGTAAGCATTTTCTTTCTTTCTTGTTTTTGATACAGAGCCCCACATCCTAATTAGCTACAGTTTAACATCACAGGCTACGTGGGGACTGCCTGCAGCTCCGCGATGTTGGACCGTAGCTAGATAGGATGTGTAGCGCATGTGTAGTACTGTAAGTGGGAGAGTCAGGTGTATATGACGGTGAGGTGAGACTGTTGTAGTTCCCGAAGCATCTAGGTCTTCTGAGTCACTGATTCATAAAGGTTGTGTACAATAATAGTTCCCTTTTGTTTTTTATTTATGCATATATTGAATCCAATACGCAAACTAATCCTATTTATTGTGAATAATGTGTGTTATTTTGATTTGAATATAGTTTGAGCTAACAATGTCATTGTCAAGTGGTGTTGGTTATGGCGTCCGTGGCCATGGCATAGTCCGTCTCCGTGGAGGGTGTGGTTGCCATGGCATTGGCCGTGCAGGTCTCGGTGGCCGTGGAAGTGTTTTGGAGGACCTGCTGCCTGTACGTCCAGGATTGCACTTTCACCGTGAGATTACCTTGCCAATGGGTGATCCAGGACGTATAGCTAACGTGGTGATATAGGAATTGAAAATAATTTGATTTACATAAAACTTTTTTTCATTTCACATGGAAAATCTATAATTTTAGTTACATATATAATTATTGTAGGTTCTCAACAATATCAGATGGCTCAGAGACAGTATGAGGGATATGAATGGTACTCCTCCTATCGTGCAAACTGAGCATGTTGATGAGCACATGACAAGAGTGTATATATCTTTCACCGTACCTGCTCGATATGTAGACTACGGCCAGTTGCCATAGGCGCACCACACCCTATGGTTGCCATTGCAACAGTTGACAAAATATCACTTATTCGGTTAACCCGAGAGAGGACTGCCATGGAGAATTGTCTACAACAACTCTAGAATAATGTTGGGTGCTTCGTGTTGGACCTTTCCTATTTTAAATTAAGGCAACTCGAGACGGGTGAAGGAAATGTGATAGAGACTACGGAGAGGCTTTGCAGGGCTCATCAAGATGTGGTAATATACATTTATATATAAAATAATTTCTAATAATTATTAATTAATTTGTTTTGGTACATATATAATTTGTTTCTGGTACATAAGGTTATTATATCTCATCATCATCTGATTGTGTGCAGGATTGCTGTAGTTGTACCTATGCTTCAATTAGCTTCCGTGCGATTCTGAATCAAGTCGTGGAAAGAGTTGGGGTGAATTACTATGGTGGGGAGCCGTTTTTCACCAAAAATTGGAAGAGTCAAGCAATTCTAACTTTCTACAAGCCAACAGAACCCGAGGCTCCATTGTTTGATGTTTGCAGTGGTATGCACTAGTACGCGCTCTAGCTTATTTTGAGGGAGTTCTAGGCTGGAGGATTGCAGACATTAACCATGTTTCATATCTGCAAGCGCGTGTTGCTCAGTAACATTATGCATGCGTGGATTAGGCTTTGTACCGTACAATATTATGTGAACTTGTATTAATTAGCTAGCTATGTGAACCTTTATGAACTTATATCAATTATTGTTAATTATGTACTTTATTATGAATTCATGTGTTGTCTTCAACATGTTTAGTAAGCATGTTTATTAAGCATATATATACTAGAATTCATACGCAAATTTATAAATGTGTTTGAAGCAGAGGTTCAAAAGCTAGAAGTTGACCAGCTTCAGCTTGGGACTTCTAGTCATTGATATTAATTAATGTCGTGCCTTGTAATAACCATCAGGTGACCTCTGTACGTATACAAAAGCCATTGTAGTTATATAGATAATTATATCAAAAAGACAATACACGAATTCATAAATTTGTTTGAAACAGAGATTTTTCTGAGTAGGTTTACTAATATTTTCAATTTAATTTATTTCCCCCTTCAAATTGTAAACAAAAAATAGTAATAATTGTTTCAAATCTTGAAATAATATGTGCATAGAAAAGTAGGTATTTTATGTGTTAACATAATATAATTTTACATGGCAGAAATATTTTAACTAATGATTTATTTTAAATGTTGAAAGCAAAAAGGAATGAGATAAATAAGCAAGGAAAAGAGAAAATGCCCGCAAATGAGATGAATGAGATAAATGAGCATGTTGATCATTCGAAGACAATACGTGAATTCATAAATTTGTTTGAAATAGAGATTTTTCTGAGGAGGTTTACTAATATTTTCAATTTAATTTATTTTCCCCTTCAAAGTAATAATTGTTTCAACTCTTGAAATAATATCTGCATAGAAAAGTAGGTATTTTTGTGTTAACATAATATACTTTTGCATGACACAAATATTTTAACTAATGATTTTTTAATGTCGAAAGCAAAACGAAATGAGATAAATGAGCAAGGAAAAGAGAAATATTAACTTCCCGCGCAAAATTGCCCTTTAGTCCCGGTGGTAACACCACCCGGGACTAAAGGGCGAAAATTCGCCTTCAGGGCATCCCACGCGAAATGCCCCTTTTGTCACGGGTCGTGAGGCCACTCGTGACAAAAGGGGGTCTTTAGTCTCGGGTCGTAATATGACCCGAGACTAAAGGGCCTTTTGTCACGGTTGTGTATACGACCCATGACAAAAGGTAGGTGGTTCTATATAAGCCTCGTCGCCTTTCAGATCGGCACTTAGCCGTTTTCCCCCAAATCGCCGCCTCGCCTCTCTTCCTTTATCGTCGCCGTCGTCGCCTCTCCTCACCTCGCCCGTCCCCTACGCGCCCCTCTTCTCCGACGCACCACCCTTCTCTGACGGGCCGCGCCGCTCCTCCCCGACGTGCCGCTCCTCCCCGACATGAGCGCATCGCCGTCTCCCGCCACCGGCGAGGCCGGCCGCGCCGACGTTCACCGTCACTAACGAGCATCTCCATCCCCGACACGGTGCATCTCCCCGACGCGGCGCCCCTCCTCGACTCGCCGCCCCGCCGCACCCCCCCCGCCGCACCCCCCCGCCCCGATCCTCCTCGGCGGTGGCCCCGGCCCTCCTCTTCGGCGAGCCCCCCGGCCCTCCTTCTCGGCGGCTAAGCTCCCCGCGGCCGGTATGCCGCACCGCCGCCGACGCCTCCGCTTGTCGGCCCCCCTCTGCGGCCGTCGGCCGGCGTGCGTGTGCCCCGATGGCCGACCGGTCCGCGCTGGGGTTTTGCCTTGCTGAAGCACGTCAACCAGCATTTTTAATTAAATTTATTTGATTTAGTTTATGTATTAATATTAATTATAAATTATAATTGTGTGTAAATTTTTAATATGAAATTTTATAGGAATAGAAAGAAAATTTAATTAGAAACTTGTATATGTTTGTGTGTATATTTGTGTCCCAAAATCTAATTGTGTATTTGAGTTTAATTAAAGAGTAATGCCTTTTATATTTTTGTGTGTATATTTGTGTACCAAAATCTAATTGTATTATAATATACAAATTCACAGTTTTGAGTATTTGAGCTCTTAATTATTTTCTAATATATATGTAGTTTTGAGATCTTACTTGTGTATTTGAGTTCATAATTGTTTTCTAATATACAATTTCATTAGTTTGATACTTCTGAAGTCGACGACTGTCGCGTCGTCTCGAACAAGTGAGTTCCCGTCACTTATGTCATTCTCCCACACGACACCGCCATCAACAAGCATCGTCCGTCCACAAGTTAGTAGAAATATTTTGACTTTTTTATTCGAGAAGATTCATAGTAAATACTTTTTTATTCTAAAAATTCATAGAAAACTTGTTGCTTATTCTAGAAATTCAAAGAGAATTCTTGTTTAATAAAGAAATTTTTAGTAAATACTTGTTTATTCTAGAAAGTTTTAGAAATTGTTGAAAATTTCATAAATTCATAGAATATTATTGTTTATTATAGAAATTCATAGAAAATTCTTATTTATGCTAGAAATTCATAGAAAAACTTGTTGCTTATTCTAGAAATTCAAAAAAATTCTTGTTTAATAAAGAAATTCTTAGTAAATACTTGTTTATTCAAGAAAGTTTTAGAAATTGTTGAAAATTGCATAAATTCATAGAATATTCTTGTTTATTATAGAAATTCATAGAAAATTCTTGTTTGTTCTAGAAATTCATAGAAAAACTTGTTGCTTATTCTAGAAATTCAAAAAAATATTGTTTAATAAAGAAATTCTTATTAAATACTTGTTTATTCTAGAAAGTTTTAGAAATTGTTGCAAATTACATAAATTCATATAATATTCTTGTTTATTCTAGAAATTCATAGAAAAGCTTGTTGCTTGTTATAGGAATTCATAGTAAATTCTTGTTTATTCCTGATGGATGACAACCATGACAACTTTATGGCCGACATTATAGCTAGTGGTACAAATACAATTGCAACCTTCACCGACAAGGAGTGTAGTCAAGCGGACATGTACTTGAACATACCTCCGAATGAGAACGATGCTACCCCTGTCGAGAACACAACAACTAATATTGAGGACAATTCTAGAAACAATGAGGAAAGTCTTGTGAATGAAAGTATTGAATGTTCCCACGAAATATATATATATATATATATATATATATATATATATATATATATATATATATATATATATATATATATATATATATACATATATATATATACATATATATATATCATGCATTAACTTCATAGTTCTTATTTTTCTAACCTCAATTCTTAGGTACTAATAAATTAAATAACGATTCTGCAACAGGCCTTCACACTTCACACTTCCTGAAGGTGTTGAACCAGCCAATGTGAAGCGTTGGACTCTCATGAGGATGGCAACACAATTTCGGAAGTTCAAACAGCAACTCGATAAAGATTATATCAAGAAGAACCGAACTCTAAATAGGATTGAATATCCCAAGTTAAAATAACACTGGACGTACTTTGTGGAATACAAGAAAAGTGAAGATTTCGCCAAGGCGAGTGCACGAGGGAAGCAAAGTCGTGGTAAGAAGGAGCATGACCATCATCTTGGTCGAGGTTGTTATGCATTTGCAATTCCCAAGTGGCGGAGGATGGAAGAAGACCTTCTCGCACAAGGTACCATACTAGCGGCCGTTGATTGGCCCAAGCGAGTGAAGAATTGGTATTATGCTCATGGAGGCAAAATTAACTCCGAAGATGGTACCCTTGATTACCCACTCTCGTTACGAGAGACTGTACTTGAAATATTGAAAATAATTGAAGATCTCAGAGCAGGCAGAGTGAAGGTTGACAGAGAGTTCGATGAGCTCACTATGGCGCTCAAGAATCCTGAACACTTAGGACGTTGCAGGAGCTTCGGGGTGGTACCATGGAAATTTGCCTTCAGGGGAGACATTGCCACCTATCGAAGCAGCAGCAGAAGAAGAGAGCGCGAAGAGGAGGAACGACAACAAGAGTTAGAAAAAAGACTTAAAGAACATGAAAAAAAGGTGACGACAGATATTGAAAAAGCACAAGGACTGCCTCTAGTACAAGTTCCTTCTGCTCACTAAAGCAGTTGTGGTTCCGCCGCGGTTCCCGAAGAGCAAAGGGAAATAGAAGGAGTTCAAGTGGACAACCAACGTTACTTTGTGGATGACATCTGTCGGCACACTAGATGTGAGCTTCACAAGCCTTTCGACAACATCAAAATGAAGGTATGTCTAATTCATGCGTTTATTACCTCAATAATTGATCATATATATTTTACTTTGATTTTTGTGGACAGGCATTCACAATGCTAATAATAACTAATTAATTATTTTTTCTCAGGTGGCGGACGGAAGTGCTTTTGCACAGTTTCCTGGATAGACGAGTCATGGCATGCCAATTCCACCTGGCTACGCCTCAGTTAGCGCAGAGAAGATATGCCAACCTGATTTTGAGGAGCTAGAGCTAGATATCCCAGGAGGTGACGGGGAAAAGACACTTAAGGATGCGCTACACGGTATCATATTATGGCGAAAACGTTACATCGTCATAATCCCTAAGAATGATGCATCTCCGAGAGACCACCTGGAGTCGGGGCCGCCATCGTCAGTACCTGCTCGCGAGCCTCTACAATCGTCTCCGGGGCCGTCATTGTCACTACCTGCTCGCTCACCTTCTCTGCAACAACCATACGACAATTCGGGTGAACGGAGGTCCAGCGATCACGATGATGACATCCCTCCCAATTCACCTCAGCAACCATTCGCCACAAGCTCTCGAGCGCAATCTTTCAGGTCGGTGCAACCACCAAGGAAAAAATGAAAACGACCAGCAAAGAAAAAGCTTGAGGCAAACACAAATGAAGAAATAGAAGGGACTGTACGGCAAGAAGTCAAGGACTTCTTTGAAAAAGTGAAAGAAATAGAAAACAGGAAGTGCTGGAGGCCATAAAAATGAAGGTCGTAAGGAGAGACTCAAGGCTTTCATAGACGAGTAGGAAACAAAAAAGGAGAAGGAAACTGTCATTGAAAACAGACTATGAGCGTTCGGTGGGCAAGTCTTATGCTAAGAAGAGACAACAAGGGTTGCCGAATAGTTACATCGAGCAAATACCTGCGTCGACGTCGGGGACCGCCACCACAGACAAGAACAAGGAGATTACTGCGTCGATGTCGGGGACCGCCGGCACAAACAAGAACAAGGAGATTCCTGCGTCGACGTTAGGGACCGCCACAAACATCGAGCAAATACTTGCATCCACGACCCATTAGACTAACTTGTTTGCGGGCATCAGTCCAGAGGTGCAAAAAGCTATTGACATCATGTCTGAAGACGAACTGGCTGACTCATTAGCTTTTATGAACAAAGAAAAATGCAGGTTGGTGGTCTTATCAGCTATGAAGACCTACCAGCGGATAAAAGTCAAGAATTTAGATGGCGCTTTGATCTAGGACAACCTCTAGTGAAGCCAGAATTAGTCAATAAGCTCCCAACTAAGATACGCAGATTTCAAGACTGGTACTTGAAGATGTCAGCTGAGGGCGTGGAGATGTTTGGTATGCTCGTAAGACCTGGAGATTTTGCCCTTCAAAACGAGAAGGTGGTCTGGCTCCGATTCAGTGATATCTATGAAATTTACCATTCGGACGCTGTGAATACCGATCTTTTGATGGCCTGGTGTCTGTAAGTAACATATTTTCATATGTTTATAAATAACTTTATTACATTTGTCGATCTACTAATTAACATTTGACGTTCTTCTTGTGTAGCCTACAACTTACTGAGATGAGAAGGAAGGGTTATTCAAGTATTGTTTTCATGGACCCATCAAAAGTCAACGCGGATGAGATTAAAAACCAACGAAAAACAACAATCGAGACCATTTTTAGGCACTTAGATGAGTTTCATTACAAGAACCTTATACAACTTCCTTACAACTTCAAGTAAGTACGATTGTCATCTAATTATCATTGCTAATTCTATTTAGTCAATTCTAATCTCCATGATGATGCATACAGATTCCACTGGGTTCTACTCATAATCAGTATCGACAATAGCAACATCAATGTGTATGATTCATTGAGAAATGATCGCTCAGAATACCAAGACCTTGAAGATGTTTTTCACGAGTAATAATTCTATCTATGACATTTTATTTAATACAATATACATATTTTATTTAATTCTACCTATGACATTTTATTTAATACAATATACTAACATATTTTATCTTTTATTATTTTTCCTCAGAGCTTGGACCATGTTCATTGCAAAGCACCAAGGAGCATTTCAACCCAAAATTAGATGGGTGTATGATTTTCCAATACGTATAAAAATAACAACTTCAGATTGGGAATTTAAAATGTATAACACTAGAATTTCATATTCTGTTCTCCTCTCCAATTTAGTGTTTGAGACGAGAGCAAGGAAATAATTTATGCGGGTACTACGTTTGTGAGTTCATACACCATCATTGTGGCAACGCGGATGATGATAGTGTAAGTAAAATAAACCTACTAATAATACATCATTTTTTGTATCTTTAATTGCTTGCTGTATTATATCAACCTATTTGCAAATTATAGAGGATTATAAAAAGAGACGCACTCATTGAGAAGGATCATCTCTTGGCAATTCAAGAAGCTCTCGTGGGATTCCTCATGGACGGGGTGGTTAATCCACAAGGAAAACATCATTATGACAATCATCCAATTGACTGACTCACCTCCGAGGAAAGCTAAATAAGACTAGAAATTTGAACTGAATGATATTTTGATGTATATATATATACTATATGGGGTTTTGATGTATATATACTAGTTTAAGAAAATACTATTTATTTTCATGTGTATAAAATATTATGTGTATATACATTTATAATTTTATATATGTAGATATATAGGGTTTAATTTATATATAAGTCTAATCTAACTGCGTATATGGTATATATAGATAGGTATATACCTATATACAAGTTCAAATATGTATACGTGCATATACGGGTTAGACAACAATTAGAATATACGCTCAAATCGAAAACCAAAAAAAGAGAAACGAGACCATTTAGTCTCGGTTGGTATTACCAACCGAGACTAAAGGGGGTGGGCGCAGGTGCTGGCGTGCCCCCCTTTAGTCTCGGTTCGTAATACCACCCAGGACTAAGGGGGGGGGCTTTTGTCTCTGAGCATTAGTCCCGGTTGGACTTTAGAGACATATACCCCTTACCAACCAGGACTAAAGCCCCTCTCCCAACCAGTGCTGGCTCAGCTTTTAGCTTGGTACCTTAATGAGCTATTACGAGCCGAGCCAAAACGAGTCGAGCTAGCTAGATATCCACCCCTACTTTAGAGCATGGTGCACGGGCTAGTAATGTCATGCAGTGGTATATAGCAAAATTATACAGTGGCAGTGTTCATCAAAAGATTACATCCATCCTAGAAATGCCAAATTGAAGAAGCAACAGTTGTTAAGGGGGTGTTTGGCAGCCTGCATAAGTTGTAGCCTGGCTACCATAAGCCCATGGCCAGCCTAAGCCTGGCTAAGTCTATCATTTCGGCCGGTGTTTGTTAGAGTGTATAAGAAATTTTGGCATGTACAAGCATGTGTTTGGTAAGGTGCATATCTTGAATGGGCTCACAAGTTGCACAGCCCAGGTAATGTTACCCTCTCCTCTTCCCGAGCTCCTTCCTTCTCTCCCTCATGCCCCGCCCATGGAGGTCCCATGCGCCGCCGCCTCTGCCCTATGCACTAGTGCCCTCAAATCTCCCTCATCCTCCTCCTCCTCCCTGCCGAACGAGGCCTACTCGAGTCCATCTAGCTCCGCCATCCTCCACTGCGCACCGCCGTGACCTTCGCTGTGAGCACCTCTGAGCTCGCGTGACGCCGCAACCTACGCTCCACGCGCGGCGAGCTCGGCCATGGAGGTCGAATCGGGCTCCGACGGAGTTGAATCGAACTTCAGCGGGCTCGACGGCCAGACGGGTGGCGCTCCCGGTCGACGCGCCCAAGCGGCGGCGTGTCGAGGTGCTACCCCGATGGCCGACAGCGGCCGACGGTGAGTCGCTTTCCTTCCCGTGCCTCCCTCTTTGCCGGCCAAGCGTGCGGGTGAGCTCACCGCGCGGGCCGGCCGCCGCCCGAGTAGGGGGTGAGCTCCGCTGCGTGGGGCCGCCGCCGGCCGGAGTGGTTGGTGAGCATCGCCGCGCGGGGCCGCCGTTGGCGGATGTTGGGTGAGCTCTAGTGGATGTTAAGTGAGCTCTGTGGTGATGGTGGTGGACAAAAAGAAGGTGAGGCGAACCACCGGTCTGAGCCTGCATTGCTGGAAACGCTCCTTCAATCCGTTTCCAGGAATGCAGCTTGGGACTCCATTTTGCACAACCTAAGCCTGCATAACACCCCTATGCAGCCTACCAAACAGTAGTGGGTTGCATTCCAGAAGCCTGGATAGGCTTTATACAGTCTGCCAAACACCCCCTAACTGTTTATGATAGCTCAACAGCAAGCTTCAATTCAACTGCGACAAAACGGTGTTATAGTAGTATTCACAACAATTTTTTCTTATCTTAGTAGCATTGCTAAATCTTAATGATATACTAGCCAAAGCCCTGCCAAACACCAAACACCCCCTAACTGTTTATGATAGCTCGGCAGCAAGCTTCAATTCAACTGCGACAAAACGGTGTTATAGTAGTATTCACAACTATTTTTTCTTATCTTAATGATGGCTGGTGCTGGTTTGTTCTGAGAGAAAAGTACTGCTGGATGGTTGCTGATGGCTGGTTTGTTCTGAGAGAAAAGTATTGTTGGCTGGTGGATTAAACTTCGCGGAGAATGGCTCGTACGTGAGTCATGCCACGCCGTGTGGCGCGACTCAATCTGCCATGTCACGTACGACTTTTTCAAGTGCCACTGTGTACACTAGTCGCGCCACTTCATGTGGCGTTACTCAACTATTAGTCGCGCTGTGGAGCTTGTCACGACCAAAAGGGCTAGTTTTTTACCATTCACCTGATGGCTATTACAAGGCACGACATCAATTAATACCAATGACTACAAGTCCCAAGCTGAAGCTGGCCAGCTTCTAGCTTTTAAACCTCTGCTTCAAATACATTTATGAATTCGTGTTTGAATTCTAGTGTGTTATATATATATATATATATGTGTGTGTGTGTGTGTGTGTGTGTGTGTGTGTGTGTGTGTGTGTGTGCGCGCGCGCGCGTGCGCGCTTAATAAACATAGTTACTAAACATGTTGAAGACAATACATGAATTCATAATAAAGTACATAATTAATAATAATTAAAAATAAGTTCATAAAGGTTCATAAAGTACCTAATTAATACAAGTTCATATAATAGGGTATGGTACAAAGCTTGATCCATGCATGCATAATGTTACTGAGCAACACGCACTTGTAGATATGAAATATGGTTAATGTGTGCAATCCTCCAGCCTAGAACTCCCTCAAAATAAGCTAGAGTGTGTACTAGTGCACTCTCCTCTACTTCTGGAGGAGTGTCACAAACAGCACTGCAGACATCAAACAATGGAGCCTCGGGTTCTGCTGGCTTGTCAAATGTTAGGATTGCTTGACTCTTCCAATTGTTGGTGAAAAACGGCTCCCCACCATAGTAATCCACCCCAACTCTTTCCACGACATGATTAAGAATCGAACGGAAGCTAATTGAAGCATAGGTAGAACCAGAGCAATCCTGCTATGGATGGCAGCAGGTCGGATAAGTGCGGGTAAGGCATTTATCCGCCCGCAAGCGTACCCGCGCTGTCGGCCCTTACCCGCCCGCGAGACTGCCCGTGGGCGAAAAACCTTACCCGCACCCGCACTCCCACTGCAGCACTGCTGGCCTGAGCGCCAAGCCGCTGTTGGCCCACCGTGTCGTGGAGGCGAACAAGGGAGGGGCAAGGCCGCGAGGCCGGTGGGGACGAGGAGATGTCGTCGGCCCCTCGTCTCCCGTGCACCGTCGAGCCGCCGTGGTGTCCTGCTGCCCTCCACCTCTAGATGTGTCGAGAGAGAAAGAATTGAGATACTGGGGGCGATGTCGGATGGGTAAGGTCGCAGGGGGTGGCTGGGGTTAGTTGTGGATCTTAGGGTTACTGTTAACGGGCTTGGGCTATATGTTTTAATGGGCTTTGCATTTTTTGCGGGCAGCGGATATATCTGCGGGTGAAAATTGCTGCACGTTAGCTACCAGCGAGCGGATTTTGGTGCCCGTACCCACGCCCGCGGGCGGATTTTGCTGCCCTTACCCTCGCCCGTCGGGTCGGGTATCCACGGATACCCGCACCCGCGGGCAAAACTGCCATCCCTAGATCCTGCACACAATCAGATGATGATGAGATATAATAACCTTACGAAAGTTCAAAATATATATGTACCATAAAAAATTAATTAAGAATGAATAAAATTCTTTTATAAATAAATGTATATTATACCACATCTCGATGGGCCCTGCAAAGCCTCTCCGTAGTCTCAATCACATTTCCTTCACCCTCGATGGGCCCTGCAAAGCCTCTCCGTAGTCTCAATCACATTTCCTTCACCCTCCTCGAGTTGCATTAATTTAAAATAGGAAAGGTCCGGCACGAAGCACCCAACATTATTCTGGAGCTGTTGTAGACAATTCTCCACGGTAGTCCTCTCTCAGGTTAACTGAATAGGTGATGTTGAGCCAACTGTTGCAATGGCAACCATGGGGTGTGGTGCGCCTACTTGCAACTGGCCGTAGTCAACATATCGAGTAGGTACGGTGAAAGAGATATACACTCTTGCCATGTGCTCATCAATGTGCTCATTTTGTACTATAGGAGGAGTATCATTCATATCCTCGATAATGTCTCTGAGCCATCTGATATTGTTGATAACCTACAATAATTATATATGTAACTAAAATTACAGATTTTCCATGTGAAATGAAAAAAGTTCTATGTTAAACAAATTAATTTCAATTCCTATATTAACTATGTTAAGCAAGTTCTATGTTAGCTACACATCCTGGATGTCCTATTGGCAAGGTAATCTCGTGGTGTAAGTGCAATCCTAGACGTAGAGGCAATGAGTCCTCCGAAACACCTCCACGGCCACCAAGACCTCCACGGCCAATGCCACGGTCACCACGCCCGCCACAACGACGTACTATGCCACAGCCACAGGCGCCATTACCAACACCACTTGACGACGACAATGTTAGCTCAAACTATATCCAGATCCAATTAAAACACATTATTCACAATAAATAGGATTAGTTTGCATATATAGATTGGATTCAATTTATGCATAAATAGAAAAACAAAAGGGGATAGAATTCAACACTACTATTACAGTACATAACCTTTATGAACCTGCGACTTAGAAGACCCAAATGCTTCGGGAACTACAACATTCTCACCTCACCGTAATATATACGTGGCTCTCCCACTTACAGTACTACACATGCCCTACACCTCCTATCTAGATACATCCCAACATCACAGAGCTGCAGACAGTCCCCACGTAGCCCGTGATGTTAGACTGTACCTAATTAGAGCGTAGGGCTCTGTACAAAAACAAGAAAAAAAATAAAATGCTTACATTTATTGTATATAAAAATAAAAAAATTACTTAATAAAAGAATTTAATCTTCTCTTTCCTCCTATAGCAACCTAGAAATAAAAGGGGCCATAAAATTCAACACTATATTTTATAAACTATATGTACACATACCTATATATATATAGATTGGATTCAATATATGCATAAATAGAAAAACAAAAGGGGATAGAATTCAACACTATTATTACTGAACAAACATAACCTTTACGAACTAGCGACTCAGAAGACCTAGATGTTCCGGGAACTACAACAGTCTCACCTCACTGTCATATACACCTGGCTCTCCCACTTACAGTACTTCACATGCCCTACACCTCCTATCTGGATACAGTCCAACATCACGGAGCTGCAGGCGGTCCCCACGTAGCCTGTGATGTTAGACCGTACCTAATTAGGACGTGGGGCTCTGTATCAAAAAAAGAAAAAAAAAGAAAATGCTTACATTTATTGTATATAAAAATAAAAAATTCTTAATAAAAGAATTTAATCTTCTATTTCCTCCTATAGCTACCTAGAAATAAAAATATTTCTAAACAATGAAAGAATAGAAATACATACTTTATGAGCATATATTTTATAAATTATATGTACAAGGAAAATTCAAATTTATGAAAAACAAGAAAATAAGAGGATGCTTACATTTATTATATATAAAAATAAAAACATACTTTACAAAAGAATTTAATCTTTTATTTGCGCCAATAGCTACCTAAAATAAAATCATTTCTAAATGATGAAAGAATGGAAATACCTAGGACATTTTCTGTATGTCTTCTTTTATGAGCATATATTTTATAAACTATATATATGTACAAGAAAATTTCAATATTATGAAAAACAAGAAAATAAAAGAATTCTTATTAATACAAATTTAATGAAAGAAGGAACAATGCAAGTACCATTCTGACTACATTTTCACGTGTATATACAAAATCTCATCTCTCTAATTAATTTAAGCTCCTCCTACATAGCTACAAATTAACATTTCTATTTTCTCCATCTCTAAACTATAAAACAAAATTTAAACACAACAAATGAAGGGAGGGTGAAGATTCCAACCTTGACAACACCATGGAGGAGAGAAATCTTCACAAACTAATGAAGAAAAAAAATCGCAGCACCACCCTAGGCTTGAGTCGCCATCGAGGGGAGGAGGTTGAGCTCGAGGGTGACTGGTACGGTGAATGGCTCAAGTGGCAGGAGGAAGAAGGAGGTACGGTGCTTATATGTGCCGGCCATTAGTTGCGGCTGGTGTTACGAGCCAAGACTAAGGGGTACCCTTTAGTCTTGGCTCATAACACCAACCGGGACTAAAGACCGGGGCCAATTATTCCGGATGGAGCCGTTGGGAGTCCCCCCCTGTCACGGTTGGTAATACGAGCCGGGACTAAAGGGGGGCTGGCTATCGCAGCCATTTCGGGCCACGGCGATGAAACCCCTTAGTCCCGGCTCCAAAGTTGAATTGAGACTAAAGGGGCCTACCAAAGCCTCTATGTCTACTAGTGAACTATATAGGTGAGACCCACTACGAGTCATGGATAGATTTATTTCAACATGCAAGCATTCCACGTCACTGTCCATTATACGACATGTCACCATCCACTATACGCCATGTCACCATCCACTAGATCATATATTTATGTCTTGAAGCGTTTTTCTGTGGTTAATATCATGCATTTGTGAGTAGCATGCGAAAAAATTCCGGTAGAAGAGGAAAATGTGGGATCAATAATTTAGGATGGTTCTCTCTCAACAAAATTATCATTCCTCCATGTATAATGTTGTCATGAAATCACACTGGTGTTCCTACTTGGCTACTTTCACGTTGCACCTTGAAATTTTGTTTGAAAAATTTCAGTAGCATCGCGCGGGGTATCACCTAATAACAAAGGAAAAACAGTACTGCATAATTAATGGGGATTAAAAAATCGATGCATCCGTAGAGATAAGACGTTGTGTCTGAATTTTCCATGTGTATTGATTGCAGACAATCACATTTTGTGATCAACTACCTTCTGTACAATATATTTGTGTTTTTGATAACCCATCAACCAGGGAATCTTCGGTGCAAGAGATTCAATCATTTAGGATAAGTAAATGCATCACAGCAATTAAAGGATTTCGTACCAACAGCTTTACTGCAACTGATACAAAAGGAAAATTGTTTCTTCTGGTACTTGTGCCAACATGCATGACTTATTATATATAGTGTTCGTTTGTGAGTTTTTTCTGAAATAAACAACAGTCGAGAGGAGCACAGCGCCAATGAAAGCACTCAAAGTTGATCAAGTTGAGAGATACCTACTTAGTTTATTTGGCCGTGTGCTTAAGAGTTGATGAACACTCTTCAATTCTGTTTCCTTCCATATGCATATTTCCAACCAAAGAAGCACTAGTGTATAGAAGTAGAGAAAGAGAGGTTGGGAATGCGAGGCAAAACGGAAATGCACGACAAGTGACGAACAAGTTCTCTCGGAACAGCTGTGTTTTTTCTTGCCATGGAGAACTGACAAGTGAATGTGGCGTCTGCTTGCTGAGCTGCTGAGTAACACCCCGCACAACACCACCGCTGTGCTGATGCATGCAGTAGTATTGTTTCATATTCAGCGCAGATGCACACAGTACTCTGGAAACAAATTAGAGTGGTCCGTCCTACAGGCCAGTTATATATGAAAAATGTTCACACTTTCTTAATTTGCTTTAACCCTGGAGCCAGGCATGCATATTACTGATTGCTTGAAACTAGGACCGGCTAATTCTGTTTTCTCTCTGTAGTTTGGTCATCTGTATGACAACAACGCAGAACTAGAAAAATGTTGACTACGTACTGTTTCTAAAAAGATAAATGCTGATTACTGTTCTAAAAGCTATAAATTCGGATTCGCTGTGGAGAAGCAGGCCGGGTAAATGGATCCTGCTATAAAAAGTTGACAAGTGTGCATCCAAATTACGGTTGAATGCATCCATAAAAAATACGGGTAAATGCATCCAAATATAGATTCCCAACAACTTCCAAATGAACTCATAGATAAAAATCGTTGTGAGAAATTTTAGTTCGCTTGTTTCTTTACAAGCCGTCCATCGGACGAAATCCAACCGTGGATGTACCAGAAAGTTCCTGAGAGAAAGTACTAATTTGGTGAGATCTACAACTAATTTTAATTAATGTTTTTAATTCAGAAAGGGCATATGAGTACTTTCCCATGTTTTGTCTGACCGGCTACCTGCTGACCACATGTTTTATGGCTCAAATCCATCGGCCGCTGAAAGTCCCAAGCACGAATTACCATAATGTCCTTTCTCAATTAGTTCAATTTTAATTAATTAGGTGGTGGGAAAATAAAAAACAACTAGTACTTCCTGGTACGGCACCGTAAAAAAGTGTTAAGAGTAAAAGGAATGGAATGTAATGGAATGGAAGCAAATGAATTGATTGAATGATGAGGGGTGGACCCCTGAATATATACACAGGGAAAGGGTGTGTAGGCACCCTTTGGGGAGTGCCGCACCCCTTCGAGATGACCCTTCGACAAGGCAGTTGTAACTTCCTAATTACATCTCTAAAGATTCCCCTAATTACATAGTTATGCTAATTGATCACTAATCAATATTTCGTAACACTCCCCCTTGATCAATTGCTTCTTGGGATCTTGATGTAATTCTTCTTCAATCATCTTTGGATATTGTCTTGTAAAACTCCTCCAAAAACCCTATGGGAAAAATCTTGAGGAGAAACCAATCTGTGTGTATATGCCATTAAAACTCCTTTAAACCCAATGGGAAAATATAAGGAGAAAATGATATGACATTTTAGAATACTATCTCACTGATGACTTATATGAGAAAACCTTGAAAAGGAAAAACTCATAAATAAGTTTAGAGATCAATAATGTTATGATCTGAGGATCATATTTGAATAACCTTCTCTAAAACCCAATGGGAAAAATATGAGAAGGGATTCTATATCTTCTTAAAAACTCTTGTAGAGAAAACAGAAGATATGACATAGAATATGTCTTGAATACCACCCTTAAAACCTTAGTGGAAAAAATTAGGTGATATGCAATATGTTCTTGTATTGATATTGCCTCATTAAAACCTTTTATGAGAAACCTTGTAAGGAAAACTCATATAGTAAAAAGAGTACAATATTCATAATCGGATGATTATGTATAGGTTTATATCAAAGGAATGTCTCCCCCGATTCTTGCAAATCTTTGAGTTGTCTCATACCGATTCCAAAAACATATTTTTGGAATAATATTGTTGGTAAGGACTTTGTAAATAAATCTATAAGATTATCACATGATTTGGTTTGCAAGATTTCTACCTCACCTTTATTTTGTAATTGATGAGAATATCTCCTCTTGAACCTTGCAAAAGTTTAAGTTGTCCCTCACCACTTACCACGAATACCATTCTATGATGTAGTGGTGGATAAGCACATTAGTGAGTGCCTTTTGCAAGCTATTTATTCTCTCATTTTGTAAAACGAGGATAAACATTTTGATCAATACAAGATGCATTATCATTTATAGATAATGCTAGTGATTATATTGAATCACATTTTATCATCCATTAAAGTCAAGCATATGAATATGATGCTTCGGAATGATATATAAAAGTTTATGTTGTGGAGTCCATTATGATGACTACCATGAAAACTTTATTATTTGTATCGATCTATGATCCGGCAATATGCGGGGGGATCGGTTAGCTAGCATCTTGATATCCTATTTGGTCAAGTCTCGAAATATTAATCAAGGCTTTTAGTACCATTAGATATCTATGGATATCATTTTTCACTCCCACCAAGCATGGTGTTGTTGGAGTTGAATTATAGTAAGGTATCTACAACTGTAATATTAAGCATGTTGTATGATACGCAAGCACTTTCTTGGTACTAAAATTTATCATCCCAGGGTCGAAATGGATATTGATCCATCTTTAGGGATTGAATGACCATGAGTATTTATGTCCAATATTATTTGAATATTGGTACATGTTATCAATTGAATATTGATAAACCGATATGTATCTTGTCACACCCGGCCCAATTTGGATGGCCCATGAGTGGCCCATGAGCGTAGGTGCGCGTGTTTAGTGCCACATTGCTAGTTGAGCAAGGGTGGAGCCAACTTATAAGCCTTTGTCCACCAGCCCATACCACCCTCGGGTTAACCCTTTTACACGAAGCGAGGACGAAAGTGTAAGCGAGGGTGCTATGTGTACGCGTGCTCGCCCCTACGGAAGGGCTGGGCGGTGCGGCTTTGGTGGGCGGGGTGTTACAAATGGTATCAGAGCCGACCCTCGCGGTTGCGCGTACGGGTCAGTGTGCGGACATAGGGCGCATGGCGCGTGTGGGCCTGAGATGGGACACACGGCGTGGCATATGGGTCGGCGGCCGGACGTACGGTCGTGCGCTAAGAGGGTAGGTTCCGGACATTTGCTCGGGTCAGTGTGCGGACATATGCATGCGCATGTGGGCCTGGGATGGGGCACATGGCATGGCGTATGGGTTGGCACTGGATGGGTGAGTTGGACCGACGAGGACGTCGGATTCTTTGAGGGGGGTGAATGTCACACCCGGCCCAATTTGGATGGCCCATGAGTGGCCCATGAGCGCAGGTGCGCGTGTTTAGTGCCACATTGCTAGTTGAGCAAGGGTGGAGCCAACTTATAAGCCTTTGTCCACCAGCCATACCACCCTCGGGTTAACCCTTTTACACGAAGCGAGGACGAAAGTGTAAGCAGGGTGCTATGTGTACGCGTGCTCGCCCCTACGGAAGGGCTGGGCGGTGCGGCTTTGGTGGGCGGGGTGTTACATATCCGCACAAGTTGTAAACTTGAGCATAGTTTGGTTTTACCAAAATTTCCATCTCAAATTCCGTCATGAAATGATTGCTTGTTTGTTTATGTGTGTTAAATATGATGATGGAAAATCCACGTTGGATTTATTTATGAACACACATGCAACCATAATGATTGGAGTAATCCTTCTATGGAAGATACTCACTTAGTCGTTGTACCACAATAAACTTGACTATTTCAAGTTATGGAGTGACTTGAATCTTGAATGATACACAATATATGTTGCGATTTATATTTAGATATAGTATATGGAATAAGTCGAAGACTTGTATATCGAAATCTATGAAAGTTATATGATCTCGCCATTGATAAAGTATAGGAACATAATTTTCACATATACCACAAGGGTATGCTTTGCTCGGTCTCTGCGTGAAACCATTGCTACAATATCTCATTATATCACCACCTTACTTTCATAAAGAATGCATTTGTGAGAAGATGACATTACCGTGGTAAATACCTCTTACTAGTGAATGAGATAAATTCTCCATAATTGCCACCTTTTTATTTGACCCAATTTGAGTGTTGATACACTCGCCTAGGACTTTTGGTCCGGGACCCGAGTTTAAGGTGTATAGCAATTTTAAGGAGTATATGTCGACATTTATGTAGTCTTTGTATTATTGATTCGATAGAACGAATATAGCATGTGAAATATTAATACTTTAGAACTCTTATCTCATTTCCCAAGATGATAGAGTTATGATGTTCCAATGATGCCTCGGTGCCTAAATTTATGTGCACATATCTCGGGCTTTAGAATGTTAAACATTCATAGGCTTTGAATTTTTAATAATCCATAAAGTGTCTAACAACATGTATGATGTTGATTTGCATTTACTATATTGGAGGATGTCTCCCCGTGTTTCCGCGGATGCTTATTAACAAGTTGTGTCCCTAGTGACCATACTTCTCCCCCTCTTATTTTAATTTGGGAGTCGAGTGATCTTGTTAGATTTCCACTCTTTTCTGGCACATTGATTTGTAGAGATTGAATAAGATGACACTTTTGATAAGTAAATGCATTTGGCAGAATATTTGTAATATGCTACAAATATATAAGATGTTTTGAATTGATAGTTCAAATATTCTTTGTATGTACGTGAATGTGAGGATTGAATGTGATTGGTAACATTCATTTTGTATTCCTGGCATTCTATATGTGGTATTAATCTCCCCCTAATGCCTGGAATTATCCTCAAGGTGTGATCAACATACGGGCTTTTTGTGTAAATCCCCATAGAGACCTAAGGTATTATATGAATGCCAGATAATACCTTTTATGTTGATCCCTAATGCCCATGATGTATGTTGTGAGGTGGTGATATCGGTATGTGCAAAACATAACCGACACGCAGATGGGAAATATTTGGCTGTAGTTAAGCTTTCACGTACTAACTGCAACGGAGGGGGCCGTATGATTGCAGCTTGATGAATGTAAAATATGTGGTGTGTAAATCCACATATTACCAACTTGATGTTGATAGGTTGAATTCTATTGTGATGGTCATGCAAATGAGTTATCTTGATAAGAGATTCAGTTAAACCATAATTGGTATGGACATATTGTACTTAGTGATATAGTTCCCAAAACCAAATAATTCCATATGAATGGATGTAATCCTGCGTCCAGGAAAGTTTTGTTCAAAGTTGAAAACTAGAGCAATCAATTTGGTAATTTGTTATGCCTTATGATCAGTAAGGGACACAAATGAAACTATTCATAAATGACTTTATGAGCACTTGATAGTGCTTAGATAATCCATAAATGATTGAATATGCCAACTTATCTTGAATGCATTCAAGGATTTGTGTGGCTTATTGTTTAGAATTTTAAGGTAAGAGGGCCTTAAAATTAATTCTCAAGTGACACATGCCAAGGCACAAAATGCGAGGATTTTGAGAATGTATACTATGACCAATAGAATTGATAATAATTATTCTTATCATCCATGAGTTAGGATGACCAAGGCTATAATGCCAATTTCGATATATTCAAGATTGAAAAAATTATTAATACGCAACATGTCATATGGGATTTATGTAGGTACATATAACATATCCCATATGATATGAAAGGAATTATATGAATATTGATTTTTCTTGTCCATTTTACCAAGTTGAGTGCTGATTTTTCATCATTATCCTTGGTAATGGGTTTCGTATGAAACCATATACAAATGGATGTCACAAAATTGAGGGAATCTGTAGAATACATGTGTGCATCATAATAAATAATTGAATACCTGTGAGGAGAGTAAATTTCTCATAATTGTGATAGTGGTGATCCACTTTGTGAAATTCCTTTTCTTTCTGGGTGTATCCCGAATAAATACCATGTATGAAGTACATGATATTAATGATGGACAATGTACTACACATGTAGTATAATATTGAACTAATGATAATTTCATGAATTTATATGGAAACATGTGGAGATCTGATTTATTAATTTATTGAAGTGTGCTTCAAATTGATCTCCTTGAATTCACTTTCATCCCTTTGGGGTGCAGATTTTGTTTGAACCAAATATTTTATTTGAAAATCATGTGTACATGAATGTACAACCACACTATAGACAAACTTGAGGTTAGTCATAATGGTCACTTGATTTGAAGGAAAGTGACATTTTATATATGAGATCCATTGTGTTGTAAATACCATGAACGAAAAGTTCTATTCTTTGTTGATAACTCTACGTGGAGTTCAAAGAAATAAATGGATCTTGTTCCTATGGTTACTCAGATTTGTAAAATCTGAAGAGGAAATTTAGTAACACCAAAGGTGTATGTGTGGTAATTCAATTATGAATGGTATTGGGTACTTCTTTAAAGTAGAACTATGGTGGCTTGGATGCCATGAATCTTGCAATGATATCATTGATATCATGTACCCAGATTGGATAGTAAACTCAATCCAATGCAAATTCAAAAATTTCCATTTTGGAAACATTAGTCATGTCCTACATGAGTTAATCATGTATTTGAATGAATTTACTCGATGAGTAAATTATATAGCATGAAATATATTGTAGTGCAAAAATTATAAGTGGACTATTCTTATAATTGACAAACGACGAAGTCGTTGCATATGCTTTTGGATTCTATTCTTGTGAGAATAAATGATCCGATGATCATTACCAAAACATACTCTTTTTATATATGATAGAGTATTGTCAATAAAACACGTTGCACTTTTTCTGCTATTTGTTGAAGCCAAAATTTATGATTAAATTTTGATTCCAAGATGAGTCTTGAATAATCCTATATAAAATCATGTATATTCAAATTGCGATTTGAATTAAAATTAGTGTGAACCTCATTTTTTATGTACGATGAAATCGTTACTATCGAGTGTGACTCGATCATCACATACTAGTGAATTAACACATCAAAATATAATCACTAGTATGGTGTAAAATTTGAAATGGTGGACGAGGAACTCGTTGCTATAGGCATAAATTGTATGATTGTAATAAATACCTAGACTCCACGTATTTGTGTTACACTAGTAATACTAGGAGGTCATTTAGTGTTATTCATGTTTTACACCCTGTGTTATAATTATGCAAAAATAGTGAAGGCAAGATGATTCTTGCACCAAAATGTTAATTTACCGAGGTAAATTTGTGTTGTAACACAAGCAAAACAATGAATGTAAGATGATTCTTACAAAATCAAGACATAGGACATTTTAATTCCTGTAGGAATAATTTGACTTGATAGTCACTAAAAGTTTGTCCATATATATGAAATTTGGATATACACTTTGAAGGTATTCATCATAAAGATGTAGGCCTCTCAGTGATGAGCAAAAGCTGCCTAAAAGCGCGGATCTCAAGGCCAATAAATTCATATAAAGAACTTATCACAGCCAGCGCCTAGGTCACATCACCTTGTGTTATTCCACTATTACAGAACAATTCAGGGTCTAAAACGTAAATATACAACACTAATAAGTTGAATATGTGAATAGATAAAATCCTGAGGGCTAATTTGTAAATTTAGGGAGGTAAATTGAACTTTGAAAAAGTTGGAGGGGATAAAGTGAACTTCATTGCAGCCTGCAGATTGTTGTTTCTGGCCTGTGGGCCGGCTGCGGCTTTGTGGCGGCCCGTGATGGCGGCCTGGGCGCGGCCCGCGGTGGTGGCCTGGCTGAAGCCCATCTGGCCCACCACGGTCGGCCCGTATAAAAGGGCCGAGAGGTGGCGGTTAGGGTTGCCAACCCCTAACCGGCACGCCCCCGCCCGTCGCCGCCTCCGCCCGATGGGCGTGCCGCCGCCCTGCGCGGGTGTTGCCGCCAACGCCGGCGTCGAGTGGGCGGCCGGAAGGCCGGAGTTGCGCATCCACATCCCTCTAGTGTTGCTCCGCCCCTCCCCCTCTTCCTCCTCTATCCGTTCTCCGTCCGCCGCCCTTGAGTCGTCGGTTTGCGCCGGCCGCTAGACGGCCATCATTTGCCGGAGGAGATCCCCGGCGTGACGGGGCTTTAGGTGTCGTGCCATGCCGGATGCCGGGGCGGCGGTCCATGGCCGCAACGCGGCCGAGGGGGTCTCGTTCGGCGGGAACCGTCGGGTTCGTCAAGGAAGAAGCCGGCGCGGAGGCGCCGTTGGCTCCGTCCTTGTGGTGAAGCGAAGTGCTCCTTCGCAGAGCAAGTATGAGGATCTTGCTTGTTGTTGAGTCCTCATTGGTTTTGGTCACCGAGATATGGTGCCAACAAGGTAATTAAAGAAGAATTTTTCGATGCTTGCAGATGTTTGTTATACTCCATTAGTGTAATCTTCGATTGGAAACCAAAAGATTGTGTTTGTTGACACTGATCTTCATATCTTCTATTTGGCAGAATGCCGGCAATGAAAAATTCCCCGATTCGCACTAGAGCATGGCGTGGACTACATAGGTGAGGACATGGGCATCCAAAGTGACACCCGTAGGGAAACGCCACGTCCACAACAACCACGGCCGTGGCGTCCCGCATGACTCGCGGCCATGATGTGCAAGTGCGGAACCAAATCCTAGACTTCGTCCAGGGATCCATGGCTGGCCACCGTGAAGAGTAATAAAAGAAATAGTCTTGTAGACCAACGAAATGTAAGTCTCTAGAAGTCATCTTACACAGTAATGGTGAGGACCTCTAGCCTCTGTTCTTCTCTTCTCGGTCGCCATGGAGAGGAACAGCAATAAAAGAATCTTGCAAAGGGATGAAAATGGAGAATGGAGTCCATGGTGTACACCGTGACGATGGTGAGGCCTGTCCGGCCTCTCGTCCGTGCGTCTCGCCGTAGAGACAAGTCGGATAACGTGTTAAGAGTAAAAGGAATGGAATGTAATAGAACGGGGGCAAATGAATTGATTGATTGATGAGGGGTGGACCCCCGAATATATACACGGGGAAAGGGTGTGTAGGCACCCTTTGGGGAGTGCCGCACCCCTTCGAGATGACCCTTCGACAAGGCGGTTGTAACTTCCTAATTACATCTCTAATAATTCCCCTAATTACATAGTTATACTAATTGATCACTAATCAATATTTCGTAACAAAAAGTTCATAGTGTTGCCCCCTTCAGCAAAGGCGCGACCTTCAGACAGTTCCAAGTGTACAACTTCTTTTTTCCCCTGAAATAAACAATTAATTAGGGGGGGGGAGCACTATGGTTTAGCAAGTTTAAGAGAGAAAAATAACAACAAAAACAGTACCACAGATTCATGGTTTAATAGACATTTTAAAAAGCATCCGCAGAGATAAGGCAGTCATGGCGTTATTAAAGCTTAAAGTCGTATGTAGAATTAGATAGGAAGAGAGAAATTCCGATCTAAAGACCTATGAGAAAAGCTGTGGCACGTTGTGATTGGGGATATGAGGGAAACTACTACAAGCGGTCCCTGAGCTTATTCAAGCACTCCTATTCGTTGCATGTAATCGTAGACCCCAACAGTGTATGCGGGTAGATTCTCCACTTCCAAATAATTTATCCCGGGCGAGCCAATTTCATCCACCATGCAAGATTCGTTTGGCCGGACCCAATCACATTTTATAACCCCGCAAGATTCGTTTGGCCGGACCCAATCACATTTTATAACCCCGCACTCCGCATGCAATATGGTCCCCGCTGGTGCATGCAGCCAAAGCGAAGCCGCAATAAGCTCCGCGGCCGCTTATACCCGCGGCAATACATTTTTAAAAGGAAAGTGTGTTACGAAATAGTGTTGCGCACAACCACTCTTGATCAATAGTTGCGAAAATGGACCTGAACTGCTCACGGATGGTGACAGATAGAGGAAAAGTAGCGCTTAATTCGGCAAGCTGAAAGTAATTGGCGTAATTCATAATAATGTGATCACAGACGATCACATTATGCGACCAAATGTCTTCTGCACAACATATTCAATTTAAAATTTTGATGACCTATGGACCAGGAAATCTTCCATGCAAGATGCAGTTAATCACCATTTAGGATTAGCAAATGCATCCCAACAAAGGATCTCCTACCAACAATTTCCACTGCAACTCATATATATAGTGTTCACTCGTGTAATAATTGGTGACCTCATATATATTGTTCGCTTTTCCATGATCAGTGAGCGCACTCTGCCAATGCATCAAGATGCGGAATGAAAGCACGCAAATCTATCCAGTTAGCAGCTATAGCTAGCTGCTTATTAGTCTTGCCATGTGCTCGCTCTTGGTTTTCTTCCTTCCCTTCCATATTTCCAACCAAAAGAAGCAGTAGTGTAAAGAACTAGAGCAAGGGAGAATGCCAATCCAAAGTGCTGAGAAATATTGCCACGGAGTGGTTGGGAATGTGAAGCAAAACGGAAATGCACGACAAGTGACGAACAAGCTAGTGCAATTGGAACAGCTGTGTTTTTTTCTTGCCACGGACAACTGAAAAGTGAATGTGACCTAGGAGCTGCTGAGTAACACACTTCACAACAACATACCTCTGAGGTGATGCTTAGCCACCCACAGTAGTATAGTCTCATATTCAGCACAGATGCACAGATAGTTTCCGCCAACAGATTTGAGTTGTCGGTCTCGGTCCTACTACCTAGTTATAAAAAATGCTGATTACTAATAATTATGCAATGGAACACAAGTTTTGAATTGAACAAATGCATAGCTGGCAAATGCGGCTCTCACCACAAGAATTATCATGCAGTTGGAGCGAGTTTGACGATGATCGATGGATCGATCAGCCTAGTGTGTGTGCCTTCTTCTGCATGCCAACTACGATACATACGCTCCCAGATATTCTGTTCATTTTTCGAAAAAGGATGCTTTATTAAATTTTCAGTTAGATACATCGAGGTGATACACCCTCCTGAAAAAGATCCCGGCCTCTGTCAAACGACACACATCTAAACAGTTTTTTTCCACCTCCGGACTCTAGCCGCCAATCCTAAGACTAGGCTGCCACCCAAACGCCCGGGCAAAAATAGCCTTGGCCACTCGGACCAAGCACTGCGACGCCGCTACAAGACTGTCCCGCGATGATGGTTGTTGAAGGATAGACCATGTGCGGAGCCAATGTGACGTTGTGAAGATGACCTGCAAAAAATTTGGAGATTTGAGATAATCTGTTCATGGTTGATTAGATGATCATCGAGACGACTGTATTCATGCAGCATATATAGCAACAAATTAAATTAATTGAAATGCGCCTGCCAGCAATTGAAAACTTGTACGAGTCAAAAATAAAACAATCCAGTGGCGCGGCACTTGCGTATATAACATATATATGGATGTCTATATATATATATATCAAGAGCTGTCGGCTCCGCGAACCATTATAAAATGCGATCACACTAGTTGAGTGTTAACTAGTGGAAGACACGAATGACTAAGCACGGAGTTGGAATAGGAGGCAAACGGGAGTTACAAATTGCCTTCATGTTGTGCAAGCGAGCAATCATCATTTCGATCTCTCCATCATTCAGAACGGGAGCTCATATTTTTTTTTGAATTTAACTGTTAAAGATTAACAGACGCGTCCGCCATCGACGGCAGACACCTATAGTGAATGGTCTAGATCTTGCTGTTGCTAGACCTTGCTGGGAGACTCACCACCACGCCAAGTTTCGATATCCAGCGAGGGCACATGATTAGTTTTATGCTAGAGAAATTTTGCGTGAGGGCTTGTTCAGCACTTGGCCCTCGATTGGTGGCCATTAACAGCTAACAAATACACATGATTACTCCTTCATTCAAAATTAAAGTTTATTTTGAGCTATATATTTGCCTAGTCAAATTCACTAGTCCATGAAACAGTAGAGGTGATGCATACTGCTGATTCAGGAGCGCAAGAAAATTTCAAGGATACCTTTGAGCTACTGTACTCACAGTGGCAACTTGCACTAACCTGTCTAATACATTTCATTTGTGATAAAAAGCTGAAGAGATGATTAACTTACTGTCAGCTTTAATTTCTCGTAAATGCCACATAGTCTATAATGTTAGGAGCATGATGGTGTCCAGGACATGTCATTTGTGATGAAATACCTTCCACAGTTTTGCACAATATTTTCATGATGACCAGTAAATCTTCCGTGCAAGATATGTACATTTAAATACCTAAATGCGTAGCAACAAAACACTGTCCACCAACAATTTTCACTGGGACAAATATTTGAACCGCTAATTTGGGATAACACACATGCATGGCTGCTTATATAAATGCTGGTCGCTCTCTCATAGAGACAATGAAAGTTGAGAACTTGTGGGAAAAGCTGCGGCCACAGTGTAGTTGGGAATATGAGGCGTAAGAGAAATGCATGTGAGTCACGCTGGTTAAAAAAGATGGGTAGTGAAAGAAATCAGAATGCGCAACTAGGAACGACGGCATTTAGTCGAGATAGAGGAGACACACGTACACAACACGCATCTCCTTTAGTCGAGAGACAGGAGACACACGTGAAATAGATGCGTCTCATTTCGTCAAGACAGAGGAGACACAGGTTCATAGCACGCGTCTCCGATGTTGAGCTCATGTAACAGGCTCTGTTTTGCTGCCCGTTACCAAAGTCCTCTATAGGCCCAGAGAAATAGTCATTTCACGTGACCGGTGACTAGTTGTAGTAACGGTCGTTGTTTGATGCCCGTTACGATTACATGTTATCTGTAATGGGTATCGGCCCATTACATTTCTTCGCTCATTTGTAACACTTTTGGTAATAGGCGCTTTGCCCGTTACTAAAGGCCATCTATGCCCGTTGCCGAAGTAAGTTTTCACGTACTAGTGTAACAGCAGGTGCATATGAAGCTGACACAAGGTAAACATACCACCGGCCGGGCTAACTTTTACTATAGCATCCCCATGGTACAATGCAATGATCCATGGTATGTTTTCTGTACAACAGGGCCAAATCATCAGGAAAGAGCTTTTTGAAAGAACTGATGAACTACAATGAAATAAAGCTTCTCTCGGTGCCAAGGTACGGCGCACTAATAATCAGTGAAAATAGATAGTACTTTATCGAATGCCTTTCTCATTTTCTAAACAATGCTTTGATTTATATACATGGCAGTGCCACATGTTCAATTTTAGGAGACGCACAAGCGTGCTTGAACGATGGAGTCAAGTGTACGCTCGTTGCATTATGCATATTAGTTGGAAGATTCCGATCTCATTCTTTGAATCAATTAATTGTACCTTCTGCACAATATATTCACTGTTCTCATGAGTGATGACTCCCCACAAAATGTTCCGTGCAAGATATGGCATTTTGATTAATGTATGTATGCGTGTTAACAAATAATTAAAGACCCCCTATACCAAATGTTTTTGCTGGCACTGATACCATACATGCCTCACTGCTTTTTATATATAGTGCTCCCTTTTCAGCAAAACAATGAGCTCCGAGAAGTAAGTTCAGCATCGTGCATACTGTGTAGAGCTAGAGGGAAAGAAGAGAACGAATGACGATTCAAAGAGTTGAGAAAAATTGAAATGGTGTATTTTGGAATACGAGGCAAAAGGGAAATGCACATTAGATGGTGCAGGGCTGTCAGGGTGAGTATCACTTGCAATCCATAAGAGTTAAATTCTTTATCGATCATAAGAGGAAGTAGAAGCCTTAATCAGGAACGTGCCAAAAGAGCACATCGATCCTAGAAAACGCCAAATTGAATAAGCAAAAGTTGCCTATATTTGTGTGCTGATCAGAGTAATAACTCTGCTTATTCTTAAGTTTATGCTAGTACTAACTACTAGCGTACAATCTAAGGTTAAGGCGAAGCGGTTTTAGCTTCCATCTGATCAACAACATATTGTCTTGCACTTGTTCTGATCTTGAAGAGATAGTGCTCCATGTTTCAAGGAGCTAGGTTGCTCAATGCCACAATGATAGGAGCGAGGAGATAATGTTATACATTGTGCTGCAATGCCATTGTGGGTGGTTGTATTGTCACACTATAGCTCGTCATATACACTTAGCATAGGACCCACACGTGCATGACGTGCGCATACTATTATAGATGCAATGCGCTTTGCGTTGTAACCCATCTCTAATTAGATTTCACAGCCACGTTTTGTTTTACCATCTCAATTTCTCTTTAATTTGTCATGTATACGTGCCAGTATATTTGTAGGGCACATATATGTTTTATATTTTTAGGGGCACAATGAATTCAATAATGGAGTAGTATTTGTACTTACTCGTTGCATGATTTTAGGAGCTATGCACTTTTCCATGCAAGATATTTGATCATTTTTTATGATTACGGAATATTGTGTGGCATCAAAAGATTCTCATGGTGGGTTACAGAGCCTTCTTTTGATATATATGGAATCCCACTCATTTCACCGAATAGTGAACTTTACTAATTAAAGTTCCACATATATAGGAATGTGCAGAGCTAGAAGATTTCAAGATGAGGGAATGAAGATTCGAGAGCTGCCAAGATAAGTATGCTTGGGAATATGAGGCAAATAGGAAATATGCTTGGGAGGACAACATACAACTAAAAATTGGGCATGCAGAGCTCGTTTGGATGCAGACCACCGCGTGCTGTGCTAATTCTCTGGCCGGCCAGATTTTGGCGGCCGAATCGGTCGTCCAGGATTCGATCGTGCGGAGCTGCGAAAATGAACTGCGCAGCTCTAGGACATATATCCAACAAAACTGTGACATTAAGAACTTTGGATGGATAGCAATAGAATATCTCCCACCAACTGCCTTCACTAGCACATATAGAAAAGGGAAAACATTTCCACCGGTACCCAGGGGCAATATATACATAGCTAGTGTTCCCGTTCCAGCGTAGGAAGAGGTGACCTTTGAGGAAGCTTTAGTAGATTGTAGACGATAAAAGAAGACAAGAGAAATATTGGTGTTCTCTTTCGTGCACACCAAAGATATATATCACTGCAAAGCAACAAATAGACGAGTCAATTGTTGCATATAGCTACAAATAAAATGCAACAGCAATGATCAATTTTCTGCTGGCACAGTATATGGCTGTCTATATAATGAGTATAATGCTTAATTAAGTCCTCTATTTTTTGGACAAAATAGCTTCTGTCTCATATATTCACAGTAATGATGGTTAAGATCTTCCATTCAACTACATCATGGTTTGCTTTACTATACCAGTCTCATCATTCTGTCATCAACTACCTTCGGCGCAATATATTCAAAGCTGTGATAACTCAAAAGCTTCCGTTCAAGATAGAGCATTTGGAAGTGTGAATGCATAGCAACAGAAGATCTCATACCAACAGTCTTCACTAGTAAATTTTCCTATATATATAGTGTTCCCCCTTCCAGCTAACGGTAAGCTTTAGCAAAGCGCATGGAAGAGAGAAAGAGGAGAGAACGATGATTCAAAGAGCTGAGAGCAATATTGAAACTGCTACTGATTTTTTTAGGAATATGAGGCGAAAGGGAAACGAACACCAGAAGGACTAGAACGAAAAGGTGTGTTGCATACGTAACCCAGGTCTGGAACAATTCAACTCCCTCTTCATTAGTGAGCTGACAGGGAGCAATGTTTTTCAGGAAAATGAAGAAACAGGATAGAGGCATGTTCAAGTGATGTCGACATGGCATGAATAGAATGCTAGTAATGCACTTCACAGTATCATCTTTCCTGTAGTACAGAGCTGCAACAACAGTCTCTTCCCGAACAGCAGGTGCAGGAGGATTATGCAGTGGTTTATGCAAAAATTCGTTGTTGTAGTGTTCAGCTTGCAGCTGATTAGAGAATATAGTGTCCATGCTAGAAACGCCAAACTAAAGAATCAACAACACTTGCCTACGTTGGATATATTTACTTTTGTAATGCAGCACCAACTACTTCAGCTGCAGAATCTTAACTAAATAAAGCTCTCATATGAGTATGTATTAAAGAATTATAACCAAACGCTAGTATTTCTACAAGGTCAATCTATTGGGTCCAACCATTCAAAATGGGTATTATATTTATCTTCCGCTTCCAAAAGAATAAACCACCACAGCTGGGCAATGGCCACGTCTCCCGTGCACAGAGGATATGTTTGTAAGCTCACAATAGTAAGTCAATGATTGCATAGCAACAAAAATGCAAAACCCAGCATTGTCCACTGGCTGCCTATATAATGATCTGGACCATGCATCCAGAACTCCAGATAATGGTATGTCGTGGATGATCTAAAATTGGGACTGGGAAGAAGCTGCATGCATTGCGTGTCAGGAATGGTAGGCAAAAGGAATGTAGACATCAGATGTTCCTTGAGAATCAGCAGATGTCATCAAAGAACATGAGGAAGTCATATATCATTTTTCATGTTCAGTTTCAGTAGCAAGAACGAAGCAATTTTACAATCGGTGGACCACTGAGACTGTCTTCCTGAAAGTGAACAAGACCAAAGTAGTCTACAAGCATTACTTGTTGATCAATTGGGGCATCCATATATCACTACGGGAAACAGAGGGATTGCCGTGCGTCTACGGCGCACGGCAAAGGCGATAAAACGCACGGCAAAGGGCACACGGCAGCAAATTGCACGGTAAAAACACTTTGTCGTGCGCTTTTTATCGTCACGCACGGCAAAGCTTTGTCGTGCGCCAAAATGGACGCACGACAAAGAATTTCGAAATCCATTAAAAAAGTGTCGTGCACCGAAATTGTCGCACGGCAAACATTACGGAAAAAATAAAAAAACAAAGGCCACATCTTGCTGTCATCACGCCGCCACTAGCTGCTCGGCCATCCAATCATTACAGAAAAAATGAAAAAACAAAGGCCAGAGGCCTCCCGGTCGCCGCCACCACCAGCTGCTCTGGCCATCCGCCGGGGACGGGGAGGGGCCGGCCGCGCCAAGCTCCATAGCTCCTCACCTGGACCCGCCACCACCTGTACAGGAACATGGAGATCAGAGAAGAAAACATCTGGGCGCCGAGGAGGTAGGAGGGAACTATGAACCTTGACTGGATCTTGGAGAGGGAGGGCCGGGGAAGGAGATGTGGTGGGCCGCCAGCCGACGCGGCCTCCTCCACCGGCCGTAGCGCTCTCTCCTTCGCCGGCGCGGCCACCGTGAACAACTTGTACACCACGCCGGATTCGGCTCCTCCGTCGGCGACGGTATGGGAGGGACAGAGGGCGGGCCGACCCTTCCTCCACCGTCGGATCCAAGCGAGATCTACGAGGGGCGGGGGCGCAAGGAGAGGAGGGACCGGGATAGGAGGAGCGATCGGGAGGGGGGGAGGTGGAGGGCCGCCCGGCGTCGGGAGGGACCTCCCGGCCGGCCGCCGGCGACGGGAGGGGAGGGCGGGCCGCCGGCCGGCGGGGATCTAGGAGGGGGGCGGGGGCGAGGGAGAGGACCGACCGGGGTAGGGGGGAGCGGCCATGAGGGGGGGGGTTGGAGGGCCGCCGGCGACGGGAGGGACCTCCGGCCGGCCGCCGCAACAGGAGGGGAGGGGCGGGCCGCCGACATGGCGGGATCTAGGATGGGGCGGGGGTGCATGCGCGAGGGAGGGGAGCGGTGGGGCTAGGGCGGGGGCCGGGAGCGGGCGGGAGGGTGAGAAATTAGGGTTACGCTATATATACGAGGAATGAATCGCCCCCCCCCCCCCCCTCGCCGTCGGATGCCGCGGACGGCCGTGATCGAGGCGGGGGGCGGGTGGGTGCTATGGCCTCGCGGGTGAGGCCGGGCGGGACCGCGACCGCTTGGAGGCCCTTTGCCGTGCGTTGACCCGCAAGCGCACGGCAAAGGTGATTTTTTGCAGTTCACCGGACAAAGACGCACGGCAAAGAGATAGATCTCTTTGCCGTGCGCTTTTTAATATTGCGCACGCAAACAATTTTTCGACAATTTTATAAAATTCAGAAAAATTATCAAATAAATTAGAAAAAATAGAAAATTAACACAAATTAAGTTATGTTGTCCTATTGCTTATCCAAACAAGTTTTATGAAACTTCATGAGACAATGTCTCGATTTCTAACCATCGTACATGACCATATGTTCAAATCTCATTCACATTTTTTTCTACAAACCTTCGCATATGATGTCATGAGGTATGCACAAATCTTATAATTTTTAAATTTTATTCGTATTTTTCAAGAATTTTCAAATCATTTGGACACACGATCATGGTCATGTTTCCTAGTCAAGATGTTCAAAAGTCCTTTTGATCTCATGAAAATGGTCTTAAATTGGGCTAAATAACATGGATATCATTTTTCCACTCAATTTATTTCATTATTTGCATCACTTGTAGGTCAAATTTGACTTCTTTCGAAAAAAATTGTTTGAAATACAATTAATTAGTTAAATATAGAAAATGACTAAAAGAATCTACCAAATTTTAACATGATGTATGACATGTTGTATGCGTAGAGTTGAAAATATTTAAAGGTGAGGAGAGTTTTTTAGGAGCAAATGGATTTTGGACTTAGGGAAAATAGGTAAAAAAATACTTTGCCGTGCGCTAAAACAAAAACACATGACAAACACATGGGTTTGCCGTGCGCCGAAATTGAAGCGCACAAAGAAAGTATGTATTTTTGAAAGAATGATACTTGGTTTATGCGGTGGGCGTAAGGGAAGAAAAATACTTTGCCGTGCGCTAGAAAAAAACGCACGACAAACAAGATCTTTGCGGTGCGTGTTTTGTCGGGCGCACGGCTCTTTGCCGTGCGCCCGACAAAACACGCACGGCAAATAAGCTCTTTGCTGTGCGCCCGACGAAAAACGCACGACAAAGATATTGACGCACGGCAAACGCGGGTTTTCCAGTAGTGTAAGACCGGAAGAGCCTGGATGATATGAACAGATTCACTAAAGGAAACTGGTCGGATATGTACATGTTGTATATAATTCCTTTTGCCTCCTATTCTTAAAACAACAAGCTAGGTGAAGTTCTATTACCTCCTACATATCTATAATGAATGTGCCACTATCACATTACAAATAGATGGCACTAGTAGGGTGAGGGGCTTTAGTCCCGGTTGATATAGGTCTTAGGTCTCTCCAGTCCAACCAGGACTAATGATGAGAGATAAAAGGACTCCCCTTTAGTCCTGGGTGAACGAATCTGGACTAAAGGGGTCCTTTAGTCTTGGTTTGTATTACCAACCGGGACAGGGGAGATGAAAGCGCAAGCACCCACCTAATTTATTCTCGGTTGGTACCACCACCCGAGACTAAAGGTTTTCCAATAAATAAAAAAAACACACCCTGACAGGCGTTGCTCCCAGCTCCTACCACCTACCTTGAGCTCTACTCCACCATGCACAACAAAATATCAAGTTCATCCAAATTCATCACAAATTCATTTCACATCAGGCAAATTATCTAAGAACAGGTTCAATCATAACATATGCTCATCTCGCAAATTCATCTCTTCACAACTTTATCCGCAACATCAATCCGGACAAGATTTACAGCAAGAATGACGCGCACAAGGTTCACAACCATTGAAGCGAGTTCAATTTCGAAAAAAAATTGCAGAAGAGTCACTGCCCCTGACGTGCCACCACCTGGCGCTCCGCTGGTCGGCCTGGCCGCCGTTTCCGCGACCCGCTGGGGCCTTGCCGTCGCCACCGCGCCCGGCCGGCGCTCTCGCCGTGTGCTTCGTGCCTCACTACGCGCCGAGCTCGGCCGCGGAGGCGCCACGTCGAGCCTCGTTGTGCGCCCCTCCTAGCTCGCCTCCTCCTGCACATGGAGTAGAGAAAGAGATGAGATAGATAAGAAGAGAGAATGATAGAGTCGACTGCATAAAAGAAGATAAGGAGACAGAGGAAGGGGGCGGGGTAGGGGGAAGGCGCTTTAGTCTCGGGCGGTGTCTCCACCCGGACAAAGGGGTCCCTTTTTGTCTCAGGTTGAAACACTACCCGGGACTAAAGCTTTAGACCCGGGTGGTTTTTCACCCGGAACTATAGGGTCTCCTTTCACTAGTGGAGAGAGGACCTTCAGTCCAAGTTGGTAAGGGGTATAGGTCCCTCAAGTCCAATCGGGACTGATGATGAGAGACAAAAGGGGGGTCCTTTAGTCCCGGGTGATGGAACCAGGACTAAAGGGGGGCCTTTAGTCTAGGTTGGTAATACCAAATGGGACTAAAGGGGCGGGCACGCCAACATCAAAAAGAAAATTTGAAAATCCCCGGGAGGCCCTCACGCACGCGCACATCACAAGACACGCAATTGTTCACGCGAAATATGCGCATGCGCGAGTGCGAGGATTCGAACTCGTGACCTCCAGCCTCGCGCGTCGCTTCCTCACCATCTCACCTACACAGCACATCTGATTGAGTAGAGGATGCTATCCTCTTATAGTAACTTGTGGGAGATCCTTCAGTCCCGATTGGTAACACGACCCGTGACAAAAGTCTCCCCTTAGTCCCGGTTGATAACACGACCCGTGATAAATGAGTCACACCCCCCCCTTTAGTCTAGGTTCGTGTGACCGAGACTAAGCCCCCCCTAGTCTTGGTTCGTGTTACGAACCGAGACTAAAGGGGGTGACCATTTTGTCACGGTTTGTAACATGAATCTAGACTAAAGGGGGTCTTTTATCACGGGTTGTATTATCAACCGAGACTAAAGGGAGTGAGCACTCATCGCATTAGTGGCCACGTTGATGAGACCCCTTTAGTCCCGACTCCAACGTTGAACCGGGACTAAAGGGGCGTACCAAAGACTGTTTGTCTACCAGTGTTTTTGTCTCGGGTGGAAGCACCACCCGGGACTAAAGCATGGTGCAAATAATTGAGGATGGTAGCTGTTGAGTGCTTAGCCTTTAGTCTCGGTTAGTATTTCAAGCCACCTCGATGAAAATGATTTAGTCCTGACTCCAAAGTTGAACCGGGATTAAAGGGGCACACCAAAGCCTCCGCCTTCACCAGTGTGGTCTTATCTTGTGATCTACTACATTATTTTTCCACATATAAATATGCACAGTGGATATGCTCGTAAGTTCACAATAGACGAGTCAATTATTGCATAGCCACAAAAAAAATGCAGCAACCATCAGTTTCGTTCCCTTGGCATAATCAATGCGTGCCTATATAATGGTCTGCCGCTGTATTCGATCTCGCATCCAGATCAACCAATTGCCAGCACAGACCAGCATGATGAAGACTATGAAGAGGTGAGAAAGGAATAGGGATAATGGAATTGGCCCGTAAGAAGCTGCCGCATGCATGTTGTGTATGGGGAATGGTAGGCAAAAGGAAAGTAGACACCACAATTATTGTGTCTCGATCTTCACATGCTATTCGTGCTCTGCGGTGCAGAACGTCAGTTGGAAGCTGCTAGAGCTCGATTCCTGCTTCCATGTAAATGTTCAGACTCTTCCACTGGATTTTTAGGAACTAGAAATATATCTGGCCTCTGCGATAAACGTGCATAACCAAGTTCTTACAAACTTTTCAACCAGTATAACTTTTTTTCGAACCAACTATATGTAAACTAATCTTTGTTTGTAGTTAGTTCATCTCCTGCTAATATAAAATTTGATTAGAGATTTAGATTGGAACAAAGGTTTAGGCAGTTTGTGCAGCCCACAAAATCTCATGCATCGACAACCAAGCCAGGTTCACAAAGCGATGAAAGTGCAGTCTGAAGTTGGAGCGGCAGCATAACTGCTCAGAATAAGAGATCCGGCCTGTTCGTTTGGTTCGCTGCTGGTTGCTGGTGTTGATTTGTTCTAAGAAAAAAGTATTGCTGACTAGTTGTTGGTGGTTGATTTGTTGTGAGAGAAAAATACTGCTGGTTGGTGGTTGATAAGCCAGACGAACAGATATGCCATGTTGTTGCCGCACCTGGTGTACCATGTTCCGATTAAAAAGATTTTTAAAACAACTTCACTTATTTTCTGGTGGAATTTGTGAATTATTGCATAGCAACAAAATAAATTAACTCACCAGCACTTTTCATTGTGATCCATTTGTTTCTAAAAACTTTATCTGCCACTGGCAGAATAAATGTGCCTGGCTATATAAATGCACCCCTGATCTCACTATTTCTGAAACTTGATCTATTTGAACTTTTACAATCTGTTGCCTACCTCAGTCACCTCGATGGCGTCTCCACTAAAGAGCTTCTTACCAAGGGAGGATTTCCACGTATCTTGTACGTGATCGCTGAAGCTACTCCATACCCAGATGGAGGGTCGAAGACTAGCCTGAGAGCCACAAAGGCTCCAGATTCCGACACACCTCTTGTACACTTGGCTCACACAAGAACCAGAACACAAGGTTGGCACACCTTGCACTCTCCCTTTCTCAAGATCTAACCTAGCACTAATCACTCTCTCTAAACATGTGTTAAGCCTTTCGATGTTTCAGTTAAGCCTTTGGATGTATTGTTTCTTCTTGGCTATTTTCTATACTCTGACTAGTAAGTTGTAACCAAAGAACCTTATCGTAGCGAATATGGCCTCATAAGCCATTAGTTCGAGTTTGATTTTGGTGATTCATGACAACATGATCATTGGGACTAACCTTATTGTTTTAAGCATGTCTTTGTAGACACTTCTAGGTCCCAAGGATGCAATAAAACCGGATGCCAAAATGAGAAAAACAAGGGTCAAAACCGAGCAAGACAAGGAAAAGAAAAGACACCGTCGGATGAACCGACGGTCCCTCAATTACAAGCGTCGGTGCAATCATCGGAGGAATTGGTACACGGGGTGAAACCCCGCGTACCGTCGGATGAACCGATGGTCCACGTTATAGTAGCGTCGGACGAGTTGCGGAGAGATCGGCGAAGACACGTAGCACCGGATGATACGATGGTCCGAGTGGGGACACTATCGGTCTATCCGACGCTCGCCTTGAATTCATACAGAGATGCGCTAAAACGAAGCCTTCAAAGACCGGATGATCCGATGCCTTGGTCAAGGTGAAGCGTCGGTCTATCCGACGGTCAGTTGGAAGCTAATAGAGGCGACTTGGACGCGAGGTCTTCGAAGACGGATGATCCGACGTAGCGTCGGTGCATAGCGTCGGAGCAGTTGTGTCAGAGAACCTCAACGGCTACGTGACGTGGGAGGGGCACCGGATGAACCGATGCCCGGAAAAGCATAGCGTCGGATCATCCGACGGTACCTTTTTCGCAGCTTTAGCCAACGGCTAGTTTGATGCCTTGGGCTATTTATACCCCCTACACTCACCCATTTGAGAGTGCCGGATTGTGTGGAAGTGCGAGAGGAGTTCAATACACATTGAAGATCATACCCAATCCATCTAAGTGCTTAATTGCTCATCCTTAGACTTGCATATGCTTTGTGTATGTGCTTAGTGCTAGGCTTAGCTTAGAGCCGAGTGAGTGCAAGGTTGTGCCAACCTTGTGAGGTGATTCTTGAGTGAATCAAGTTGTACAAGGTTCGCCGGAAGCCTTGGGGCCTAAGTGGCTCACCCAGGCAATCGTCATCGACCCTCCGGCTTGGTGTGGAGCGGCGAGGACACTTTGTGCGGGCGACGTGGAGACCCCCCTTCCTTGGTGGAGAAGCTCCTTAGTGGAGGCGGCATCAAGGTGACCAAGGGAGCTTGACAAGTGCCTAAGTTGCTAGCCTTTGTGGCAAGTCAAGTGGTGCTCTTGGGAGAGACTTGGTGACCGGGAAGCAATACTCTTGTGTGAGTGTTTCAACAACGCGTACTAGGGGTGGCTTAGTGCCTACCGATACCACGGGATAAATCGCGTGTCAAGAGCTTGCTTCCTCTCATCCCCTTTACGTTTCCACATTTACTCTATTGCAATCTTTGTTTGCCTCTACTTTCCTAGAGTAGTATCTTGCTAGGATTGGCTCTAGGTTGCAAACCTTCTTTTGGGATGGGAGTTTCACATTAGAACAACCGTAGTTGCACATCTAGATAGTATGTTCTAGTTTACCTTTGCGCAAATTTAGTGAGCCATAGGTTAAGGTTTTTAGTTGCCTAATTCACTCCCTCCGATTCCCTACACTTGCGTAGTAGGTCAAAGGTGTTGTGCATCTTTCATGATCCACACAATCAGTCCCAAAATAATTGAAAAGCAAAACACGGTCCTCCTCTGGGAATCAATTCTTCCAAAAATCTTGATCCTCGTCTATTTCTTTACAGGTTCCCTGTTTATCTTGTGCAAATCGAGTTACCTATTTTGTTCTTACCCTTCGTTGAGTCTTTAATTTGTTCTACCACTACTACTACTACTACCACTACTACTACTACTACTACTACTACTACTACTACTACTACTACTACTACTACTACTACTACTACCACTACTACTACCACTACTACCACTACTACTACTACTACTACTACTACTACTACTACTACTACTACTACCACTACTACTACTACCACCACTACTACTACTACTACTACTACTACTACCACTACTACTACTACTACCACCACTACTACTACTACCACTACTACTACTACTACTAC